>OZ017741.1:21346381-26146381 GCA_963969285.1 Odontomyia ornata
AATTCGGCGTTTTTAAGGATTTAATTTCAAGGCTTGGCAGATCTCTAGCTTTGGTCATTCACTGTGCCCACTTTTTCTATCTGGCTGTCAAAATTTTGGTCTCATTTGGTAGCTGCTAGTCTACTCTTAACGACAAGTACAAATTTTTAATATGATTTACAAATACACTATTTTTTGTGAAGGTTGAAATAGGAAAAAAAACACCAAAACTTTAAATCGCTTTTTCTCCCCTTAAACAGGCAAATTCGGCGTTTTTACGATTTAATTTAAAGGCTTGGCAGATCTCTAGTTGTGCTCGTTCACTGTCATAGAGATACAGGACTGTAGAGAGGACAATAAACATTTTTTTGTCCGAATTTCCCCTTAATTTACTTATACTTATATAAATTTAAAAATACCAAACAAATTTATTCAGAGATAACGAAAAGTAGGGGCAATAATTCATGCATTTTCATTGCAATAACACATAATAAATTTAATGTAGATTGAGTCGTTAAAATCAATATTTTACAATTTATTTTGCTGAGTCTAAATGATTTAACAAGTTTTTAATGTTATGAAATTTCAAACTAAAATAATTGCATCCAATTTCTATACATTAGTTTTTTTACATTACTGATATTGATGATCAATCATTTCATAAAAATTTACTAGCGAAAAAACAAATCCAAGCAAAAAATTATTTGCTGCATCCGAAACTTAATAACCTACAGAAAAATTAAAATTAAAAATTACTTGCGGCGTCCAGAACTTCGAAAATTAGCAAGCAAAATATTTCATACAATACCAAATAACAAAATTTGAAAATTTCAATTACCCCCATTAATATTTCCATTTGACCATTTCACTGACTCTTGGGGAACAAACTAAACGGGAATGTAAGCTGAGCACGAAGAAAATAGCACAAAGAATTAGGCCACGCCCACGTAAACAAACGGATGAAGTACTGACTGATTATCAAGAAAACGCACGTTTTTAACACTAACTAAATCAAAATGTTCAAAAAATACACGCGCACTCAAAAAATAAAGCAGTAATTGCCAACTTACCTGTGAAAAGATGTTCCTGGCAACCAGCATTTCGTATCATTTCCGCACGTAAACACTATACACTTCATTATTAGTTTTCTATGTTTGTAACTAGTGTCACTATCACTTAATCACTTCACTGTGTTCTTTAAACCTCACCTCACATATTACACGATATTAAAATCAAATCAACACTTTCGATTTGAAATTATTTGATCAAATTCGACGGAAATCCCGCCGCGTAAATTTTTACTCACGTCTATCAGTCGATTTGACAGAAGTGCAACTTCGGGTTCAATTTAAGAGACACGAATTAGCTCAGTTGCTACGGATGGGGAAAACGAATTTTGAAGTAATGACTTGTTCACGCTAAGTGAGTGATCTCATACCATCAAAGGTTGGTTAATGAGTTGCGTCCTAACTGGTTAAATATGAATTGAATGAATCAGAGTTAACGCTATCTATGATATGCGGCAATTTTCGTTTGCAGTTAATGTACTTTTATCAGTTTTGTCGTCAAACTATAATGAAAGGTGATAAAACTGAGCAAAAGCGTGACCATACCTTAACACCAAATACCTTCCTAACGGCAATGTAAGCTGAGTGACAGTTTCTAGCCCGAGTGTGCCCGAAAATGTGCACAAATGTAAATATTAATTTGAATTTGATATTTATGAATTAAAAAATTGATTTTCATCCGAGAATATGAATTTGTAACTTGTAAAACATGTGTATGAAGCTGATGTAACGAATATTAATCCCTTACGATTTATTTAATAAAAACTTTATCAATGCGAATTTGAAAATAAAATACTAAATTTTTCAACGAATTTTTAAGTTTCCTGACGAAAATTAGAAAATTTCTTGCGCTAAAGATTTGAATTAGATTTCTAGGTAATGAGTCATTAGAATTTTGAACGCTATAACTGCTGTCCGCACTCATAAATCTACAAAAAGTCATAAATGACCAGGCTGGTTTAGTATATACCAATCTATAATACCCACGAAAAGAGCCGAAATGTGGTAACAGCTATTGAGGGGAAAAACTGGTCAAATCAAATTGTTGGGACGCTCACGGACAGGAATTTATACGGTTACAGCCCCTCTAATATCTTGTTCCTCTAAGCTCGTGTGTGTACGGCTCTAGTCCAACTATCATATCCTCTATGTTGTGGTGAAACCATGGCAGGCCTCGGAGTAGGTTTGAAGCTCACACCATTGAGTTAGTGGTATATATGCTCGCTTGAGATGCACTCCCGTATAGCACCAGTCTAACTCTGAAGACCTGTCTCCATAATGGGGTGTGCTAACCCTCACATGACCTCCCTTCTTTGCAAAGATAACCATAGGACCAAAAAGGGCCTAAAATATGATTGCATACAAGAACGGAGAAAGCGGCTCTGAGTAGGGACCCAATCAACCTGTCTCCCCTTAAATCAGCAACAAACGCACCAACGACAACCACATCAACGATAACATAAGCAACGATTAGAACATTGAACAAAAACATTGATGATAAGAATAACAAGATTAATGACTAAAATAACCAAGATGGACGAAAAATGCACAACAGAACAGAAAGCTTGTGCAATTAGAGTGGCGACTGGGGGCTTGAACAAAATTATGTCAACGCCGGATTGCCCACTATGAGAAAGCCAAAAAATAGAGTGGCCAGAATTAAAAATTAAAGAGAGAACTGAGGGAAATGAGAATCTCCAAGTCGCTCCTATGGTGTCGAAGAAACAAAGGAACAACATCAGCAACAACATCATGATCGATGCGTTAGAGCTAAAGAAGCTACTTTTAGAGAGAATTTAACACTGCAGAGGCAAATAGCTTTGAGCTGATGGAAAGCACATGGCTGAAATATTTGGCAACAAACCAGTCATTCCAATTTCTATTACCAACATAAGGGTAGCCTGTAGCCGAATCTAGGGAGACACAGGGAACAGGAGGCAGTATGAAGTCCCCAAGGAGTATACCACGTCAAACGAGAGATTCTAGATAGGCCAAAAAGCTTCGATAATTCTAGAAATATATCAAGCAGGCTTTCCAGGAAGAAACAAGCTAGGGCTAACCAGTAGGGTAAACCCTGTGTGAGCCAAACATTCCGATGGCAGGTCTTATGCAGTAATCTGCGAGATATAAAGGGAATGGTTAAGCCAAGTAATGTAGCCTACTCAGTCGATGGTCTATTGGTGGAATTTCGGCAAAAGGGAACAAGCAGGGACGCTTTCAGTGATGCAGTCAAAAAGGACCCCAAAAAGAACGCTTGTGTAGCCTTGTCCAAGCCTATAGCAGCACTTGATATCAGAGACCATTAAAAGTGATTTCCTGATTTAACTAGAGTCAAACTAAGACTCACTAAAGAAAGTAGCAGGGGGTAATGCATACTTATCAACAACTTTCCCGAAAAATAAGCAGAACAAATGCTTAGCAAAAGCATAATAATAATTGGTTGATTCTATCTGGAATACGGTATAGGGCAGTAACTGATCGTTGCTGTAAATACTATAGTTATACCGAAAAAGGATGCAAGACGCTTGATAAAAGCTCACTCTACTACATGTGTCATAAAGTGGGGTTTAAAATGAAATAAAGTGTGGCCTAGGTATACAGAGTCTGGCTCATAAGTGACCGGACTGACCTCAGGAAATTTTTTATTGGCAAAATATGTATGATTTTTCTTTAGAAATCTTTAAAATAGTCCCCATTGGAGTCGATAACACTCTGATACTGGATTTTTCAATGCCCGAACGCTCCCTGGAAGTCGGCAACCTCGATGCTGTCTAGAGCTCTCGTCGTAGCACGTTGAACGTTTTCCAGAGTCCCGAACCACGTCCCCTTAAGGGATCTCTTGATCTTGGGGAACAGAAAGAAGTCCGCCAGCGCCATATCCGGGCTGTAAGAACTCTGGTTCGGTTTGCAGTCGATCAAGGATTTCCGAAGCGACGACAGTAACACGACCCTCCTTTTGCTCATCAGTCAGGTGTTTGGGTACCAGCTTCGCGCAGATCTTCCTCATGCTCAGATCGTTCTTAATAATGTTGTGATCTTATCAATTCCAACCTCATCTGCGATAGCCCGAATGCTCAGACGACGATCACTGTTCAACACATCACGCACTTTTTGCACATTTGTGTCCGTATGACTCGTTGATGGAGGAGCGACGCGCTGTTTGTCATGGACGTCATCGCGGCCCTCCCGGAAATTTCTGTGCCACTGAAACACTTGAGTTCTGGACAGAGCATCCTCACCGTAAGCCTCTTGAATCATTTAAAGAGTTTGCGTGGCCGTTTTCTTGATTTTGACACAAAATTTGATGCTAACACGTTGCTCGATCGTACGCTCCATTTTCACTCCGACGACGTAACTGAACACGCACTCCGCTCTCGCTCGATGCTATCTCTCCAAGCGCTTGGAGGCAACTGCTGCAGCCCGGTTCTCTTTACCTAGACCCCCACCACCACTATAGCACCAGATACCGGTTAGCAGACGCTTTGACGGCGCGGGGCAGGCTCAGTCCGGTTACTTACTATACAGATGCTGTATTGTGTCTTCTAGGCATATTGTGACTTCTATAATGGTGTTAGACTTAGTGGAGACAAACTAACGTAAGTCCTGGAGATAGCAAGGTATTGGGCTTTCCAGCAAGCTCTAGCCAAGGCCAAACAGCATTAAAACCATTTGTACCTTGCAAATAAACTTGCCCGGCAGCAATTTTACCAAAAACTTGCTGGATCAGTTTGCAAATGAAATGAAATTCAACTTGCTGCTGCTCAACGAGCAGCACCATGATAGGAGTTCGTCAGCGTGGTGCCCTGAAAAATATGATACTGCTACCATCTGGGTGTGATATAACGTTCATTTGTAGATGCATCAATATGGGCAAGGGGATGGTTTTGTATGGGTTTGGTGTCTAGAACAACACTCTATCGTAGATATCTTACGCTCACTGAACAGTAACCATCTCTTTGGGCTAAACTTGACACACAAAGTATTGCCTGTTACCGTTAGCCGTTAGGGAAGATGTTCATGTGACAGCCATAGTGTACGACATATCTCTGTCAAATGCAAGAGGAAAACGAGTTTTGGACATAGCAGCCAAAACAGGGCTTATTGTTTAAAATACCAGCAGCAACCCTACTTTGTGCCACTAGAGCTAAATTTGAACCACCCAATTCGCGGTCTTTATTCAAAGTCCTTAGTATCAAAGTTATACAACTGAAGAGTTCTAGAGGATTAATCATTCAATGATCACCCGGATAAAGCATCTGAGATTAATGACGATCCTTCTAGGCACATATATGTATGCTTAGCCTCCCAGTCTCGGATGGAGTACTGGAAAGATTGACACTGAGAAGCTTATTGGCGTGGTCGTAGTATGGGCATGGATACCTGAAGCTTCACAAGGTAGTGAAGAATTAGCAGATATGGATGCTGCAAACTCAATTCATGTTTTATTGCATATAACATACTTCTAGGTCTCTTATGCCCCATTGGAGTCCCTGGCAAGGTAAACTCAAGTATTCTATTGGTCATCCGAACTAGATGAAGAGCAAAGTGAATTTTATCATCTCCAGCTAGAGGCTAAGCGAGCTCCAATTTCAGAAGAGGCATGCATCAAGTTAGCTGCGTACAGTTTGGCCAGGAAGCGTCATCGCAGACTTATTAACAACAGCAAGATGAGCTATTGGTGAAATTTTATTAATGGTCTGAAAAGGGATTCATGAGGCCTGGGCTATAAGCTGGTTATATGCAAGCACGAGGGCTCAAACTGTGTCTTCCACAGATGAGGGAGGAATGATGGACGAGGTTACATGCGTTTTTTGATTATCAATATACTGGCTGTATTGATCATCAATATAGGGGAACTCACCCTATTTAGGAGACGATGCTAGAGTGTCGTGTATTCTGTACTATTTCATGGATCAAAGCTATGGAGGGAGTGCTTTCAGCAAGGAGCTGCACCAAAATTGGTTGGCATATGTACAGAAAGAAAAGGCGCTTCAAAATGCAACTGCATATATGTTATAACAGTCTCCAAGTAAGCAGTGTTCATGATCACAGGGTTAACACCTATCGCCTTTCTCGGTAGAGGGTGCAAAAATATATATCTTCATATAAATGAAAGCAACTGAGGAAAGGTCACAAAAATATACAGGCTACGCTCTCTTAGCGATGGGCAATAGCTCTACAAGAGCGAAAACAAGGAAACGTGTACCACGTGACTAGTACCAGATCTAAGATCTTTATCTAGTTCACGATGAAGCTAACCTCCATCTTACCTAGCTCTTAAGTGGACACGTATGTGGTAAGTCTTACTTGTATAAGCTTGATAAATCATGGCCTTCCAATTGCATATTTCGTTCAGAAGAAGAAGATGACACACATTTTTTGCGTGCACCAAACGAAGTAGACTGCAACGAAACCTCTGCAGGGAGACAAGGGAGCCCACCTTGTACAATATAGTCACTATGATGCTCAAATCAGTTGACAAATGGAACCAGGTGTCACATAATGCTCGGGCAGCCCTAAAAAATAAAAGGGACTCACAACAGCCGGGGTGTTGAGGCGGGGGGATCGCTTCCCTAGCAATTTTTCTTCCTCCCTCCCCTCCCGCTATGAAAGGGATCCCCTTCCCTAGAAGAGGGACGCCTCATAGCCTAACAAAACGAGGCCTGGCTCGAAGTAATGTGTCAAACGGTTCCAGGCCGGGTTCTCTGGTTGACAGGGGAGTTGTTTACTGAATAGTCCAGTTGCTTTCTTGTAAGCATGGGGGTCCCACACTCAGCGAATAGATGACATTCACCTCACAACTACAAAAAAACACAATTAAATCGAAGAGAATCAATAGCAAATGAAAATTAGATCCCCAAAGCTGAACTTCACCATCACTTCATCCTATTTTGTACTCTTGTGTCCCAGGAAAAGAATATTTTTATAAATAAAGTATAGAAAATTTTGCTTAATGATGCCAATTTCTAAATTTAATTGCAATTCAATTGTTTCGATCTTACTCACCATAATCAACGATGTAGCAAAGGAGCCCTTTTTCATAATTCGTGATGACACTAATGGGAAAAATCTTTTGTTGATAATAATTGTCTACCACACCTTCCGTAGAGAGCGTCCTTCTTCCAAATTCAACTGAATTGCAATTCCAAAGTTCAAATTAGCACCAACGGAGTGAATTCCATAAAACCATCAATTCAACTTTTTTCGGAAGCATAAGATAAAATCCATATCTAAGGATGCTAGTGACGTGAGTATTTCTTGTAGCATTTTTTAGGAGAAAAATATTGTATCCTTCAGTACTGGACGATCCGTAAGAAAGCTCATTTATGACGTTTGCCGTGTCCAACTTCTTGAGTCTTCCATTCCATTCATTCTTTGTTCAATCAAGCGCGACTCATCCGGCAGCTTGATGTTCCACAGGTCTGGGCCAAGGATGGAGCCTTGTGCAACACCCGATGTAACTTCCATCCTCCGCCGACCCTCCTTCGTCTCATAGAGCAGGCTCCAGTCTGTCAGGTAGTTCTTCAAAATCCGCTTCAGATATTCTGGAACTTGAAAAGAGTTTTCCAGTGCTTCCAGAATATCCGCCCATCTAGCGGAATCGAAGGCGTTTCTGACGTCAAGCGTCACGAGCAACACAAACCTTTTGTTTGACTGGCAGTGAGCCTCCGCTCTTTGGACCACGCTCACTACTTCCACTATCGCGTCAATAGTGAAGCGACCTGCTCTAAAACCATACTGCCGTGAAGATAGTTCCCCGGCAGAACGGTCCGCGTCAGTGAGTCTTCCCTTGATGAGTTTCTCGAGCACTTTCCCAGCCGTGTCTAGCATACATAACGGGCGGTATGCAGACGCCAACTCGAAACTTCCCTTCCCCTTGCTGATCAGTACGAGCCTCGCCACTTTCCAGCGTTCCGGAAATACACCTTCGTTAAGGCTAGCGTTAAACATACTGAGCAACAAGTCAGGACAAAGCTTGTAGACAAGCTGCAAAACCTCAGCAGGAACGCCATCTGGTCCCGGTGCCTTCCTTGCTTTCATGGATAGAATTGCCGGCTCCAGTTCCATCATTGTGAAAGGTGAGCATTCTATTAGTGTTTGCGCATGAGCTGAATCGACACGGACATGGTGCGTGGGGAATAGTGCCCGTACGATCTCGTCCATCTTCTCTGCTTCATGTAAGCAGGGCTTCCGTTGGGCACTAAGTTTTTGCATGACCAGCTTGTAACCTAGGCCCCACGGATCTCTATTTACATCATCCACGAGATCTTGCCAGCATCGGGCCTTGCTCTTGTTAATAAGCCTGCGAAGATATTTCCTGCCGGAACTGTATGCTGCTAGCCTAGTGTCTGCCTCCTCCCGTGTTCGCGCCCGCTGGGCCTCTCGCCGAAGTTTGTGACACTCGCTTCTTTGTTTGGCGATCTCGTTTTACCACCAGTATTCTGGAGGCTTACCGTGTCGGGGTCTCCGACGGGGCATGGAAGACTCGCAAGCAGTTATGATGCTACTCATAGTTGAGTTCACCAAGTCCTTGGCTGCAGGCCCTCCACTCCCTTGCGGAGCTCCCAGCAGCGGTGCACCTGCTGTAAGCGCGTTAGCGAACCTTTCAACGTCCAACCTCCCAGTCCTCCATCCGAGGATTGAAGTTTGGGCATATGCACGCAGAGTTTCACCGTCGTGAATCTCAACAGCTATATACTGGTGATCACTAGCCGAGTAGTCTTCTAGTACTCGCCAGTTGTGTGCTCTAGGTACCAGGGACTCCGAAGCGAGTGTCACATCGGGTATGGTTCCTACGCAATCCCAGCGTTCAATACGTGCCTAATTTATAAATGTGCCAAATGTTTTTTGTGGTCTGATTTGTAGTTCTTCCTGATATTTGAATTTCTGAATTGCGATATTTGGATTGATTGATTAATGTAGCCTGTGATTTTGCTCAGACAGTTATTTTCTGATGTTTTTGAGCAAAAGGCCTCTCCCAAGTTGGTCTGTACCCTCACTTAGTAGAAGTATCAATTTCTGCGGCCAGTTGCTTTTAAATAGCTAGCCTTAAAATGCAACTTCACCTCTTTTCATCAAATTCTGAACGTCAAATCTAGCATCAATACTCGCGAGTGTACTGAGCACCCTGATAACTTGAATTGCCGTTTGATTATACAGGTCGGATATTTCGAAGATGTTCCTATGATTGCGGCTGTAATAGTTCTTTCACTTGTAACTCTCACCTCCATTCCGTTCGGTACTAATGAAGGTAGCGTCAGCAGCTCCAATAACAATCTTCTGTTCCTTTGCATTCCGTGGCGTCTGTGCCCGTCCAGTTCTGCCGCATCCTCACTGCTCCACTTAATTAGCGCCATGATTGGTTGATGGTTATCAATTGATCTGCATAGGTACTCATTGTACTTCGTAGGTTCCTTTCTTTAGATCTGAATGGATGGAGCAACTAAACTGTTGTGGCATGTACAGGGTTTTCGAATAAAGGGTGTTATTTTGATATTAAAAGAAAAATGCTATTTTTAACATAAATGATCGAATGTTTATTTCATTATGAAGAAAAAAGGTATGTTGACAAAAGTAAAAAAAATCATCAGAAAAATGATCTCAACGACCACGCTTACAGGACCATATCCTTTTCATGAAATTTTCCATAACCAAATAACAAAGTGGCTGCCCTATGTCCTCGATAGCCTCACGAATTCCATCTTTGAGGTCTTGAATTGACGCTGGACTGTTGGCGTAGTCCTTCTCTTTCACGTGTCCCCAAAGGAAGAAGTCGCAAGGTGTTAAATCACAAGATCTCGGTGGCCAATTTTGATCACCTCTTCGAGAAATAACACGGTCCGGAAACTTTTTCCGTAAAAGCTCAATGGTTTTGTATAGAGTTGTCTTCAAATCCAGCGCTGAAACCTGAAACAAAAAAAAAACAAAGAATCATTTTTTCCTTTATATTCAAATTAGAAAACTTACCTGAATTTGATGTTGTTTACACTCCCAATCAATATTGACAGACGTTTCTGACATCTGATTGTCAACAATTACTGAAGATCACGGTGATGATTTTATCAGAAATGATATATTGTGAATTTAGAGGTACGATATTGTCAGTTTGAAATTCACTGATAGCGGATTAGAAAGTACCGAATTCCTTTGTTTTGAAAATTGCGGTACAGCGAAAAATCTGTACATATTATCTCATTTGTTTTCTGGATGTGAATGTGAACGATCGAAAAGTAAATTTAAAGATAAATTCAAAGTAAAATCAATAAGCTCTGTAGTTGAATTTAAATTAGTAAAATAATGAGTTTGTGATTGAATTTAAATTAGAAAATAATAAGGTGAAATAAATAGTAGTTTTGTTTTTCAATTCAAAGTGTTTTATATCCGGAACAGTTTTGGTCCGTCGAGCCGGATCTAAGAATCAAATCCGGTACCAATTAATTATTTGATGTGGTAAAATTGAATATAGTGACAGTTTCTTAAGTGGTATTATTTAAATTCCGGGCCGCGCGGTGAATTAAATCCAAGACATATGGTTAACGGCGAGGAGGTCTGGTAAGTCCTTTTCCATTTTCTTTATTTATCCTTTGTTTGAAAAGTTTCATACTGCTGTGCGTCAAGGAGACGAAAATATAAACGTTGTTTCGAATTTTATTTTCCATTTTTCTTATATGACATAACTGTTTGAAAGTTTCTCAATTCTGAGCGTTAAAAGACGCCAATCAAACTTTGTTTCCAGTGTTTGGACATAATTGTGATAACTGTTAATCGCTTCAATTTTAATTTTGAACAATTGGTATTAAGAAACGCACGAATTAAACTGTGCGAAGTGTTTGAAGTAGTATTCAAGCACTTACATAAGCAACATCAACCGTTTGAATAATAGTGACCGAATATTGATAATAGGAAATAGCATATTACAGGTCAAACTCGGTCGTCACAGACAAGAAATTGTAAGCCGAACGCAATCTGCCGACTTTAACATGTACTCTTCCTAGTACAGTATTTTAAAACTACGGCAAGCTGCAAAAATGGAACGTTTAGTAGCGCAACAAGACGTACTAAACGAGCAAATACATAAAATGTACAATAATTTCCGAGAGGACTCCAAAGCCCGTAAAACGTTGGCGTACGTCAATAAATTAATACAACGGGTACAAGAGGTCCGTCGATCATTTATTCAAACTCATGATCAAATATTCGCATTGGTTCAAGGGAAGGAAGATTTGACACTGGAATATTTTACAAAAAATGTGTATGTTACCTTCGAAGAGTTCAATTTGAATTTCGAAACGGAGTTGGAGGAATTGCGTAAAGAGCATGAATCGCAAGGAATGCAAGGCAATCAGAATACACAAAATCAACCCTCAAAGGCTTCAGAAGAGACCGACGTTCGACTCCCAAGAATAAATTTACCCAAATTCAGTGGGGGATACAGTGATTGGACAGCATTCAAGGACCTATTCACATCGTTAATTCACAGCAAAACAAATATCGCCAAAGTGGAAAAGCTGCCTTATTTGAAATGTAGTCTTGCAGGAGAAGCCGAGCAGCTACTGAAACATTATTCAGTCACCGATGACACTTACGACTCGGCATGGAAGCTTCTACTAGAACGATACGATGACAAACAGGTCCTCCTGAATGTGCAGCTGAAAAGGCTACTAACGTTAAGCAACGCTAATGAATCTGCTTCGTCAATAAAGCTACTACTGGATAGAACGCTTGATTGTGTTCAAGCAATAAACAACTTAAAAATTGACGTCAAGTGGGATGCGATGTTGATTCATCTCACCACATAACGTTTGGCAACTGATTCATGCCAATTGTGGGAACAACAGCAAGCCTCTCTTCCTGAACCACCGTCATTTCAAAAGATGAAGGATTTCATGCAATCTCGTTTCAGAGCGTTGGAGGCTGCTGGAGTGGATAAACAAAGACCAAACAGAACTGTTCATAATGTATTGATAAGTAAGACAGGCCAACGATCGAATTGTATCCTCTGCAAGGGTTCACATCATCTCAGACAATGTACAGAGTTTCAACAAGCTAGTCACTCAATAAAATTTGATACAGTTAAAAGGAATGGTTTATGTCTGAATTGTTTGGAAAAGGGACACTTGGTTGGGCAATGCCCTAGAAAAACTAGATGCTTTCGCTGTAAGAAAGCACATCACACGCTGCTTCACAGGTCTGAAATGACAAGCAATACTGACGTCAGTCATCGAAAATACATGTCACCTAGATACGAAACTCAGGGATCGAGTTCTGGAATGGCAGCACCTAATAAACAACCCACAATGGCATTTACACTTAGCACACTATCACAGATGCTGGATGTGTCCGGAAACCTCTTATCGAATAAATCACCAACAGCCGCTATAATGGACACTCCGATTTTGGACAATATGCAAACGGTATTATTAGCGACAGCTTTAGTGAACGTAGAGACTTCAAATGGAGAAATGACACTCCGTGCTTTACTAGATCAAGGGTCACAAACGTCAATCATTTCGGAATGCGCAGCCCAAAGATTAGGACTTAAACGAAGATCCACAAACACCACTATAGCAGGCATTGGAAAATCAAAGTGTATTTCGACAAATGGAAAATTGAGAATGAAGTTATATCTCAGAAATAACGAACATTTGACCATAGAGGCTATCATCTTAAATAAATTGACCAACTTTATTCCATCATAGACTCTTTCTACGTCCATTAGAAAACAAATTGAACACCTAGACCTCGCTGATCCTCACTTTGATAGACCCAGCAAAATTGATCTGCTATTAAGAGCAGACATTTATGCACAAATAATCCTCGGAGGTATTAGAAATTTGAAACAAGGGCCAGTACTCCAATTTCCCAAATTGGGCTGGATAATATCTGGGAACATACATTTGCAATTGAAACAAACCGAAACTTAGAAATCAGCGAAGAATTAAAGAGATTTTGGGAAATTGAAGAAGTCGGAACAAGCCGAGTCATGACGCAGGAAGAAGAAGCTTGCGAGCAACACTTTCGAACTCACGTACAAAGGGAGTCAAACGGACGATATCAGGTCTGATTACCTTTCAAAAATATGGATTGCCAGCATCAGTTAGGAACCTCTAGAACAAGTGCAGTACTAAGCCTATTGAAATCAGAAAAACGTTTTGCCGTGAACAAAGAACTTTATCCAGAATACTCAACCGTAATCCAGGAATACATCAACTTGGGCCACATGAAGGAAGTTCCTTATTGTGAAGAGTCAGTTTTCGGAGCTGGAAGGCAAATCACCACAGCCAATTTTCTCCCACATCACGCTATATAAAGAAACTACCTCAACCAAATTACGCGTAGTGTTTGACGCGTCGAGGAAAACGAGTTCTGGAGTGTCAAATTTTGTTGACTGGACCATCTATTCAAAAGAGCATGACGTCAATCATCATCCGATGGAGGTTGAAGCAGTTTACAATGATGGCTGACATCACATAGATGTATAGACGGGTGAACATGCATCCTCAAGATGCGAATTTTCAAAAGATTGTCTGGAGGTCTCAACCGAATGAACCAATCAAAGACTACTGCCTAACAACAGTGACTTTTGGAACCACGTCTGCCCCGTTTCTTGCAATACGCACGCTAAACCAACTGGCGATGGACGGAAAAGAGAAATTTCCTGTTGCTTGCGAATCGGTACTAAACGAATTTTATGTGGATGATTTGCTATCCGGAGGCCACAGCCTACAAGAATGCATCATCAAAAGAAATCAGTTGACTGAACTACTGAGCTCTGGTGGTTTTCAATTACGAAAATGGATATAGAGATGAAGGAAGCAATCGACTTCGATATGGATCAAGGGTACAAATCGTTAGGAGTTATGTGGTTTCCATTGACGGATTACTTCACGTATCCACTGAAGAAGCATGAACAACTAACAACGTACACAAAACGCGCTATTCTATCAGAAGTAGCACGTCTATATGATCCGCTAGGCTGGATAGCACCTATCATAATAGTGGCGAAAATATTACTTCAAAGTCTTTGGTTGTCTGGGCAAGACTGGGATGACCCAATACCAAGTCATCTAAACACAGAATGGATTACTTTGTGGAAGCAGCTACTTGCAATTGAACGTATTAAAATAACAAGATGGGTGACATATCAACCAGACGCACATGTATCTCTCCATGGATTCTGTGACGCTTCTCAAAGGGCTTACGCGGCTGCGGTTTACTTAGTCACACAATCAGGTTCAACGATCACCTCTCATCTTCTTGCAGCCAAAACCAAGGTGGCACCAGTAAAACCAGTGACTCTTCCTCGTTTAGAGTTATGTGGAGCAGTATTATTGTCTCGGTTAGTAAAGGAAGTCACAACGGCATTAGAATTGGAAAAGATATCCACCTGGTTATAGACCGACTCGGAGATCGTTTTAGCTTGGTTGAGAGGTCATCCCACCCGATGGTCTATCTTCGTCAGCAATAGAACGGCTAACATTGTTGAAAACGTTGGCAACGTGCCGTGGCGTCATGTGCCGTCAAAATACAATCCAGCTGATGTAGCTTCGAGGGGAATTAAACCCGACGAGCTGGTCAATAATAAACTATGGTGGCACGGACCAAGCTGGTTAACTGCACCGATCGATGATTGGCCTGAAAATAAAGATGTACCATCAACTGATATCGAGCAACAATTTTTTGGATGATCTATTGAAAAAATACTCTACACTAACAAGGTTAATAAGAATCACCGCTTATTGTTTTCGTGCGATTAAACCGAAATTGAATCGACTAATCTCTCAAACATATCTCACATGCTTTTGAATTCTGGGTCAGACATGCTCAACGAACAGAATGCTCGGCAGAGTTACTAAATCTTTAAAAATTGAAACCAGTTGGAAATAAAGGCCAATTAGCTAATCTGAATACATTTATAGATAAAAAGGGCATAATGAGGGTTGGAGGTCGCCTACAACACCCTGAACCCTCTTTCGATGAAAAACATCCAATAATCTTACCTCAGAGTGGAAAATTTACTGAACTAATTCTAAATCAGATACACCAATCAACAATGCATGGATAGACGCAGTTAATGCTAAATAATTTGAGAAGAAAATCCTAGCTAATAAACGGACGCAACAACAAATTAAAAAATTCATACACCGGTGTGTCCGCTGTTTTCGTGCTAATGCAAAGGGTCCGACGCAACTAATGGGAGATCTGCCAAAAGCTCGAGTAACTATATCACGCCCGTTCACACACACAGGTATCGATTTCTCTGGCCCATTCAACTCAAAGATCACCGTGGAAGAGGATGCAAAATATCAAAGGGCTATGTGGCAATATTTATCTGCCTGGCTGTGAAGGCTATACATATAGAAGTCGTTAGTGATCTTTCTACACCAACATTTCTAGCAGCGCTGCACAGATTTATGGCAAGAAGAGGAGTTTGCAAACACATTTATTCCGATTGTGGGACAAATTTTGTTGGAGCAGCTGTTGAACTAAAAATCATGATGAAAATAAATGCTGGTACGGCTAAAATCTTAGCAAATGATGGAGTAAAATGGCATTTCAATCCACCAGCTTCCCCTCATTTTGGTGGGCTCTGGGAAGCCGGAGTGCGTTCAATTAAATCGCATTTACGTCTTATAGTAGGCAACGTGCCTTTAACATATGAAGAGCTTTCTACAGTGTTAGTTAAAATAGAAGCTTGTCTTAACTCTCGTCCTTTATGCTCTCTAACTGACGACCCTAGCGATATCACTGCATTGACTCCAGCCCATTGTCTCATCGGTGATATTATGGGAGTACCACCTGAAAGGGAATTCGAAATGGCCAATATCAATCACTTAGACCAATGGCAACTGACTCAAAAACTTACCCAAGATTTTTGGAAGCGATGGCAGAAGGAATATTTGAGTCGTCTCCCACGTCGGCCGAAATGGTTAATTAAAGAAACCAACGTGAAATTTGGTGATTTATGCATCTTAAAGGATGAGAAGCTACCATCCTACCGATGGCCTTTAGCTCGGATCACGCAAGTACATCTGGGTCCCGATGCAATAGTACGCGTTGTTACGGTTTGGGCAAATGGCAAAACATACAAACGATCCATCACAAAAATAGCATTACTGCCTATATAAAGAACGACACCATCACAATATAAATCATAGCGAAACATTTCAATTTATCATTTGCTCGTTTCCCAACCTTTCCATCAATTTCCCATGTTTTCAGAACCGACTTGCCGTAACCACTACGAGCATAACCGCAAACTAAAGCGCGATGACGGCGTAGGTGGACGCCCAGCATAAGGTGGGATAACTTCACCACGCCAATGCATCGAACCACGGATCAAAACTTAAAGAACGCTGAAACCAAACATCCGAGCCTAATTGACATCAAAGGTATATCAAATAATAAAACTACCAAACTAATGCTTACATTTACAGGAACTGCACTTGAGAGTTAAGCTGATTAGAGTTTTCAATACACTCCTCATCCGGGGGAGTATGTTTAGAGTTGTCTTCAAATCCAGCGCTGAAACCTGAAACAAAAAAAGCACAAAGAATCGTTTTTTCTTTTATATTCAAATTAGAAAACTTACCTGAATTTGATGTTGTTTACACTCCCAATCAATATTGACAGACGTTTCTGACATCTGACTGTCAACAATTACTAAAGATCACGGTGATGATTTTATCAGAAATGATATATTGTGAATTTAGAGTTACGAAATTGTCAGTTTGAAATTCACTGATAGCCAGGGGCGTAGCGAGCCCCATGAGTGTGGGGGGGTGAATCATATCGAAATGCCGACTCGATCAGAAAACAACACCTCTTTTTCGTATGACATCGTATTTTATTCGTATTATTCAAAAACAACAGGAAATTTGCACGAAACTACAAGCAAAGTCAAGTGCGTACTCTTTGATGTTTCAATTGGGACCAAGTTTGTACAAGTTTAGAAACGTTCATTTCGTCCACAATATCCTTTGCAGAAAAAAGTAGCATCAAAGAATCTAGACGATCGTCGCCCATTGTGGTTCGAAGGGAATTCATAACTAATTTCAGTTTACTAAAAGATCTTTCACATGAAGCCGAAGCAGCCGGCGAAGTCAAGACTAATCGAACAATTTTGTAGGCGCACGGCAAAATCTGTCGTAAATTATACGCCTTTTTCGAAATATCGACAAAATTTTCACATTGATCACACAAATCAAGAAGTGCTTGTAGTTCTACTTGAATGCATTCGGGTTCTTGTTTGAAGGATTCGGGTTGCAATTCGACAATGGAGTTAATTGATTCAATTGTACAGTTTTTTCTGTCGGCTGGGATTTCAAAAATTTTCTGAATCGGTTCAAATTTTGAGAGAGATTCTTCCAAGTTTTTTCGGATGCTGGTCGTAAACACACCAAACACCACTTTGAACTCCTTACGGTAAAATGTGAAAAGATCGAAAGTAAACGCAGTTTCGGGATTATCATCAAGTTTTTTTGGTGCTCGACGTTTTTTATGTTGCTTAGCGAAGTCGTTTTCCGGGTTAATATCGAGTTTTTTCGCGAATGATACAGAGCTTTCGATCAAATTATTCAACTGGTGAACATCATTCATTTCTTCGCATGATTTCAAAGTAAATTTTATCATTTTCAAACCATCGACGACATTTAAATTTTCACTTTCCAAAGACTCCGTCGGAATTTTTATTTTGAACATGACATTTTTCATGAAAAATAAAGATGAAATGAAGTCAAAATGTAAACATTTTTGAGGAGGCCAGATGCAGCTGCGCGAGTTTTCCTATCGAAATCATTTTTGTTCATTTTAATTTTTTCCAAAACATCAACAATTTCTTCAAGACCAATCCAAACAGCCTTAATGGATTCAGCCCGAGCTGTCCATCTTGTCAGTGATAAGTCTTTCAGAAGCAAGACATTTTCAATATTTGCTAACTCTTCGATCAAACTTCGAAAACGTTTGGTACTTCCTGCGAAAAACACATACAAAGCCTGCAAAATATCGAAAAATTCTTTGATGATACTACTCGCAGTGCAAGCTGTCTCCACAAAAATATTGATTCTGTGAGCTTGACGAGGAACATATAAGACGTTTTTGTTACATTTCTCTGATAATTTTCGCTGTGCGCCATTGTACTCGCCGGACATATTTCTTGCAAAGTCATAAGATTGAAAAATGAGTTTTTTTGCCGGTATGCTTGAAGATGTGAGAGTTGTGAACATTTTTTCAGCCAGTTCTTCTCCAGTTTTCTTCGTCAACACGACGTCCATCTTCAACAATCGCTCTATAGGCACAGGTTCTCCATTCTTCTCAATTACGTATCGGATGTTTATGGCAAGACGATCTTTGTGTGACGAGTCTGGTGTTGTGTCGCCCATGATTGAGAGGAACCCAGCATCTTCGATTTCTTTCAAAATGACTTGTCGTGTTTCAGATCCTGATAAATCGATGAATTCATTCTGACTTTCAGCGCTTAGGTACGTGACATGCCGAGATCTTGAATCCTTCTCAGCTAACCACTTTTCCATTACAGGGCAATGTCGAGAAATCAAATTGACGACTTGAGTGAA
This sequence comes from Odontomyia ornata, assembly GCA_963969285.1. Lineage (NCBI taxonomy): Eukaryota > Metazoa > Arthropoda > Insecta > Diptera > Stratiomyidae > Odontomyia > Odontomyia ornata. Next base: position 21,365,001 of record OZ017741.1, read on the forward strand.
ATTTCCATCCTCGTTTTTTCCGGAGCTATCATGACCACGAAACGCCAAACCCTGTCTACCAAGCGTTTTTGTAACATCGACAAGAATTTCAACAACTTTCCTATAGTATTCTTTTTCTTGTTCTTCAAGTATCTTTTTTTCTCTGATGGATTTGTCCAGTAGAATATCCACATGAGCTCCTTCATTGATAAAATGGCACAAATCACTCATAGCTGCTCGATGAGATTCTGAGGAGTAGTGCGTGAATAATTTGCCTGGCCTGTCAGCTCCACGACTTTTCATCTTGTGCCATTGTCACACACCATCACACACTCATTTTGGCTGAGAATGTGATCTGCCGACTCCTTCAGGGAATAGAGAGCAAGCAAAACAGAATGCTGTATCTTCGCTGATGCTGTACTCCAGTAGAGGATATTCAGAATACCATACAGAGCTCATTCGACACTGTTTGTTTGCTGGTATACTTGGATTGGCAGGAAAAACGCTCAGTTTCGGTTGAAATGGTCCAACAGCAATTAAATACTTCCGCTCGTTTTCTGTCAATGTTTTTTTGCGCTTACCAGGATCATGCTCCACCGAAACTTCCTCCCCCACATGCAAAGCGAGTGTTTCAAATTGCAATTTGCTCTCCTCTTTTTTGGCATAATCAAAATCATTCTACTTTCTTCGTGAATTGTAGTCAGACAGTCAATTATATCGATCATGAATAATTTCGGATTGGGCACTGCATCATTTTTCAGTTGTTTCAGAATATTTTCCACTTTTTCGTAATTTTTCAAGAATTCTGCAACTCGGCCAGCTACTTGAATCCAAGCACATTTGTCTTCAGTTTCGTTGTTCGATGTTGGCGATGAGGGCCGTGGTGAAGATGACGGCGATAGTGACGGTAGATTTGACGAAGATTTGGGCGATGGAGACGATGATAACTTTTCATCGGTAGGTGGTTTTTGGACAGCGTCTGCCTTTGGTGATCCTCCATCAATTGGCTGGGGAGCTGAATATGGTATTTGTGGCGCAGGAGGCTCAGGAGCTTTCTTCTTGCATACTTCGAACGGACTTGATGGAGCCCCAACATGTTGCACACGGACATGTTTTCCCTTGTGCATAGTACTTTCATGACGAGTTTTGTAGTCGTCATCAAAATGACTGCCACATTCTAAGCATTCAAGTTTGATTCTTTTCCGTTTGGACATTTCAAGCAGAACCTGTAGACAAAAATCATACTTCTTTTATTAATATAATTTCCATTTTTTTTAAACCTACATTGAAGATAATATTAGAGTACCTATGTCGTCATCATTTTCAACCATCCCTTTCATATTCCATTATAAATGAATAAATCATATTCTGAATTAGATTCATATTTTTATATACAGGGTGTACCAAAATCACCGTGCCAAAGAAAAACCCTGTATTCCTCATGAAATTCTAAGACTTTTTTTCCTTTGCCATTTTTAAAACAACTCAAAATTGAAAAATTTATTTAAGGTCGAAGTTTAAACAATAAAAGACCTCCCCCGACGAGTAGGTATCGAATTAATAAAAACCAATGATTTCTAAATTTTTTTCATATTTTTTTGAGTAAAAAAGTCCTATTCCACCTTTAAAAAAACTCAAAATCAAAAAAGTTATTCAGGTCACAAGTTTTAACCAATAAGATTTCTTAGATTGAATTCTCTAATAACTTTTTTGATTTTGAGTTTTTTAAAAAGTGGAAGGAGACTTTTTTACCCAGAAAAATATGAAAAAAATTTGGGAATCATTGGTTTTTAATAATGAAACTTTGATCTTTAATAACTTTTTCAATTTTTAGTTTTTGAAAAAATGGCAGAGGAAAAAAAATCTTAGAATTTCATGAGAAATACAGAGTTTATCTTTGGCGCGGTGATTTTGGTACACCTTGTATTATTTATATAATATTTTGAATATGATGAATATGATATTCATCATCACATTCTCAGAATTTGAATTTATATATTATTTTTGAATTCATTGTAATCGCATCTTTCAATAACAATTAAAAATTCTTCATTTTCGTCGAAACAAATTTTCCAGAATAAATGTTGATTTCTTTTTGTACCTAAGTTTTTCCGAAAGAAAATTATTGCCTATTACTCTCTTAATCCCTAAGAGTGACTTTTCACTCCACATACAAACACAAAAAGAAAATGAACTCTGATACAGTAATATTTCATTCTAAAAGAGTGGATCATTGCTCTATAAAAAGTAAAATTTCACCATTTTTTTGGAGTGGATCGTAACTCTAGATTCGAAGTCAAATTCAACGTTTTACAAATGATAATCTACAAGTGAAATTTCACTCTACACTGAGAGAAATTTTCGTTCATGGCTACCTAATAAATTTAGTAAACGAACGTCACAAATAATTTTCTACGGTGGAAGCTACCTAGAAGAATTTTTAAACTTTACTAATTCATGTCCGTCGACATATAAAAAAAAAACCTGCAACCTCGGGACGCGAACACTTGACTTCTCGACTTCAATTCTAGCCTCCTACCACAGAGCTTTTGAAGCTTGTGAATTATATAAGTAAAGAAGCTTCGTATGGCTTTTTCGTATGGCTCACTAAAAATGCATAGTCGTGACGCATTTGTAAACGGGATCTCACATTTTTCTCTCAGTGTATCAGAGCGAATGCAAACTCTGTGTTTGAGTGGTACATTTATATGATCATAATATTAAATTATGGAATTTTCAATATCGTCACGACCTCTGATCATTCGTAAAATTATCTTCAATGTAAACAAAGGAATTGTTAAGATTTGCGCGAATGTTGGTTATGTCAACACACGATTTATCTCAAATTTCTGGCTCTAGCTTGATTTTGAGCTTAAAGTTTAGAAGAATATAAAATATATGATACTCACTTGTAAAAGCACTGCTGTTCCGTTCTCATGAATATGCCTGGCTTGGAAATCTGATTCGATTTATAGCGAATATACGTATTGAGATGTGAGTACGAGCATGAGCAACTATTATAGCAAGTATAGTATGAGTATAGTACAGTCGGCAGGCTAGAGGCAGCTAAAGAGTGATACAGTCGAGATATGTATTATAGCGACGCCACAGTACGAGCCTTGCTTCGTCAGCTGTCAGATTGTATATGGCGACAAGCCGACTGAAATATAAGCGAGTATACCGAGTGTACTCGGTACGCCTTTGCTCGAGCGCGGAGGGCACTGATATTTCTGCGCGCAAAAATATGAACTTACTCGTAAATCTCATTTCTCCTGATTACTCTCATTCAGGATCCGAATACCCGAAATTAAAAAATTTTTTGTCCGAATGCCGACTTCCTAGTCAAATTTACTGAGTATGCCGACTCAGACGAAAATGCCGAACGGTACAAGAGTTTGGGGGGGTGTCACACCCCCAACACCCCCGCCTCGCTACGCCCCTGCTGATAGCGAATTAGAAAGTACCGAATTCCTTTGTTTTGAAAATTGCGGTACAGCGAAAAATCTGTACATATTATCTCATTAGTTTTCTGGATGTGAATGTCAACGGTCGAAAAGTAAATTTAAAGATAAATTCAAAGTAAAATCAATAAGTTCTGTAGTTGAATTTAAATTAGTAAAATAATGAGTTTGTGATTGAAATTAAATTAGAAAATAATAAGGTGAAATAAATAGAAGGTTTGGTTTCCAATTCAAAGTGTTTTATATCCGGAACAGGTTTCGTTGTTTGTGAGGGACGTAATGCCATCTTGTTGAAAGTAAGCCCATCCCGGCCATAAAAAATCATTAATTATCTCTCGATAGCGCAATCCATTCACCGTAACTGTTGCTCCAGCCTCATTTTCGAAAAAGTAAGATCCACTGACTCCGCCGGACCATAAACTGCACCAAACAGTTACACGTTGAAGATAGAGAGGCTTTTCAAGAATAACTCTTGGGTTTCCCGAGCCCCACATGTAGCAATTTTGCTTGTTGACAAACCACCGAGTTAGAAATGGGCCTCATCACTCAAGATGATTTTTTAATGGGATTCCGGATCATTTTCATGCATTTCAAGGACCCAATCAGCAAAGACACGACGTTGTTGATGACCCACCGGCTTGAGTTCTTGTGTTAACTGAATTTTATAAGCCTTAAGGCCCAAAGCTTTATGCAAAATACGGTGTAATGACGTTTGTGGAATGCCTCATTCCAAAGAACGACTAGGAATGGACAAATTTGGGTTTTCTTCAACACTTTCGGCTACAGCAGCAATATTCTCGGCTGTTCTTGAATAACATGCACGGGTTTTATTCTTGACATCATTAAGTTGTCCCAACAGCTCGAATTTTTCCATCAATTTCTGTATTGCGGTCCGACAAGGTGCTTCACGACGACCCAAAAATGTTCGAGGCTTACGAACCGGCCCTGCCAAATTTTCACCTTTTTGATAGTGAGTTTTAATAATTTCAAAGCATTGTTGAAGCGTGTATCGTTCCACTCTTACCAATGGCGTAGTTGCTACTTGTCAAATGTCAAAAAATGACAGCTTCAAAAGTGACATCTACCGAAATAGCGGGCTATTCAAAAGAACACCTCTTATTGGAAAAACTTTCAATAGCCTAGCACGGGCAACTGTGGCAAGCCATCCCACAATGCCACCTCGAGATTCAATTCTTTGACACATTTCCAAATCCTTGCGGCTGCAACGCACGCTATAGTTGGAAAATTACATGCTTAATTTCGATCCCAAAATATCATTGGTTATTACAACAAAACATTCGTAAAGCACATTTAATTCAATTTTTTCGCCACTTACTATTAATCCCAGACTAAAAGTAAATTTTAAAAAGCGTTTCCTTTGCTTCCATACCAAGTATTTATCTTAAAAATAATTTCCATTTCCACTTTGCCTTTCCAGAATCTACGCTCGGTTTTAAGAGAGCTATTGTCGTTATTGTACTGTTATTGTTGACGTTGTTGAACTCTTCTTTTGGGGCCAACTTATCAGATATTCTCTAAAGATACAATATCTGCGACACATCTTCTCATTTCATATTAAAGAAAAAGCTCCCGATGTACTACTCTCTACAAAGGCGTTCCAAATAGAAAATTTTCAAAGGTCGACTTTCCTTGATCCACCATCAGATTTGCTTTCTCCTTATAACGCGCAATGGTTGAAATCAAAAAGGATGAAAGAATCTCCACATTTCTGTAGTATCACGGCGTCACTGTTAAAATTTGCGCGCATGCCATTGAAAATTGGCATAACGCTAACAACATGGCAAAAGCATTTCCATTCACTATACTATTTGCTTAATGTGTTTTATTGGCATAAAATTACTTTCTGGTTGATAAAGGACTCCAGAGAGATGAAACGGTCATATTACCACTGTGAAGCGACGAACGTCGACAAGGACGAGGACGAGTGCAGAGTTTTGAACTCTGCCGCGAAGACAAAAGACTAAGAGCGCTCCCCAGCTACGAGTATGTATGATGGGAATGAACAAAACTCTGGAAAAGAAAATTTTCTATGTGGGAGTGGAAAAGTTCCGTTGGATTTTGGTGGCTTTCGTGGTGGAACAGTTACTTGTATGGATATTTATTTTCTTATAGTATAGTGGATTTTGTTTTCTGTTATTTTCGTGTTTTTTTTTTATGTGTCGAAACTAAATGGATTCTATCGCAATATTTAGGGAGTCATACCGACGCCAACATTCTTCTTATTTATTGCAGAGATGAGGAGGTGGACAGAATTGCAATATTTGGGATAGAAGTGAAAGCAGTTAAGCGGACGTTGGTCCAGGACATTTGGTGGAGTGATGCGAAAAATTGCCTTGGATAGCGAAAGAAGATTGAATAGTTGTGCAGTTTTGAATTGGATAAGGGTTAAATGGGACATGGGTTAATATAGGGTTTTCCATTAGGGACATAACAATTTTGTATCTTTATATGAATGCATCCTTAAACTTTTGAATAAACTGTTACTGTGAAAATGCTAGTTAAATTCAACATTTTTATCATGGTAACGTTTGAAAATTATTAAAAATGACTACGAAAATTCTGAATTGGTGGTCGCAATTTTAAGAGCACTTACTCCAATTTTCGGCCGTAATAATCGTCTCACCCGATAGGCTGTGCGTGCTACAGTGGATAAGGGCAAGTTCAAATTTTTACTATTGGACATTCTGGTGCCATAAAGATGTTGTACTGCTCGAAGCGAAGGCAATATCGCAGTTGTTAGTGCATCGATTCAAACTGAGCCAAATCAGTCGATTCTCAAGAATTGTGCGAAAAGATCTTGGCCAACATGGTTACAACATCAAATTGACTCAAGAACTAAAGCCACTTAATCATTCGAAACGCCGAAATTTCTACAATTAGGCTCGGGCAAAGCTTGAAGAAAACGAAGAATTTCATCGAAAATTCATCTCATTTCTGGCTCAATGGTTTTATTAACCCTTTGAGCCCCAATGTTGCCTACAGGCAACCTAGATATTTAAGCAGTGAAGTACCCACAAAGATGATAATTTTTTCAGTGGAGTGATATCTAGAGTTATGGTAACACTGCTTCTTATCAGATTTAACTGTTGTCCGCCTTTTGAAAAACTGGTTATATGATAAAGTGCTATTTATTGTTGAGTAACAACAACAACAATGGGGTTGAGAGAACATCTCAGTGTTTTAATAATTTCCTAGTAATTTTTTTATTCTGTGACCCATATTTGCTTGTGTTGCTAATTATTTAAAGTTAATTATAGTTTTTTAGAACCCCAATATAGAGTCCTTCAAAAAAAGTCGTAAAGTTGGTTGGGGATTGAATGAAGCCGAAAATATTTTATTTGATCCAAATGACTCAGATTATGAAGAGGATAACGTTGATGTGATTGAGAAAGTGGACAAAATGCTAAATGGTTCCTTGGAAATGGAGAATGTCATTAGTGAAATGCTGGAATGCAATAGCACCAATGAAAAGCGATTACTTCTGCACCACGAGGTAATGTACAATTTGTGATTTTTTGTTTTTTGATTTTCAACATCAGATTGTGCAGAAAAGGATATTCTCTTACGTTTTTGGGTATTGTTAATGCCCGTCCATACGATCAGTGGCGTTAGACTTAAGTGAAAATTTTATTTTACAAATCGTATTTGCAAAGGTGGATAATTAATTTCGTCACATTATGTGACTAATATTGTTTGACTTAGTTGCTAAAATCATAGATGCATGCATGTCTCATGTGGCCACATTTTGCATCGCCACAGACGCGGGTGTCAGCAGTTTCGCGTGATGTTCGGATCATTTTGTTGATTTATACGCGTCAGCGAAACGATCGGAAGACACAAACACCACATTTGCATGCATGATGCGGTCGCATGAACGCATTGCCATGCGTAACCAAAGTTCCTTTCCCGTACCAGACGCGGGCGTCAGCGGTTTCCGGGTATGGAATGCTTGTGGACGCTCAAGCGTCAGCATTTTCGTGCGAGGGAACGGCTGGCGCCTTTTGCTCAGTGTGGGAAGGAAATCATCAGTCATCATCAGATCGTCGCGATACACAGGTCGCTACTTGGAAGTCTTAAAAACGTACTCGTATAATTAATTATATCAATATTGTTTAAAATCACGCTCTTGTAGTCGAACAGAAATTCATACTACGAGATAAAGGAATTTTGAATTTGTGCGTGGATGAGCTTCATCAGCAAGTCTATGAATCCTGTAAGGATCCTGAAGTGCAGGGCTTTAATTTGGAAGAGCATATCCGGTTGGAGGAGGACGTGCAGGACTGCATTGTTCGCTTGCAAGTAAAGGTCAACGCCACCACCGAAATGCCGCCCTCGTCTGTTACGCCTGCTGCGACTCCAGGCTTGGTGCTCTCAAAAATTGCTTTGCCCACCTTCAACGGAGATTATCTCCACTGGCGACATTTCCGGGATTTGTTTATGCAAATGGTGCATAACCAGCCGATGTCCGCGTGCCAGAAGCTGTGGTATCTGAAGGTCAACCTTACAGGAGAGGCTGGATCCTTGATCAGAAACTTTGCGTTGTCAGACGAAAATTATCAAACTGCCTGGAAGACACTTAATGAGAGATTTGACAATCGACGACTCTTGGTGTCGGCCCTCATCAACAAATTAATGGGGCAGCCATCTCAGGCCAGTGAAAAACCGTCAGTGGCAGCCATAAAGTCGCTGCATGACACCACACAAGAGTGTCTCAGAGGCCTGGAAAGCCTGCAAATATCCACAAGGGATTGGGATCCATTGCTACTGCACATTTTGCTGCGAAAATTGGATTCGACAACGCATGCCCTTTATCAGCAATCTTTAGCTAACCCGCGCGAGCTGCCACCTTTGAAGGGTTTACTGGATTTCCTACAAGTGCGATTCCAGGCACTCGAAGCGCTTGGTAGTACGCCTAAGGACCCAGACCGCAATCACAAGAAGGTTACCAAAGCTACCGTGGCCACCGTGGCTGCATTGCGATGCCCAAGGTGCTCGCAGGATCACCCACTATACTACTGCCCTGAGTTTCTCCAAGACAACGCTGTGAAAAGGCTAAACCTTGTACGTTTAAAGAAGCTATGTGTAAATTGCTTGCGAGAAGGTCACCAGTCTTCCGGCTGCGCGGCAAGAAGCTGCAAGGAGTGCGCCGGAAAACACAATACCTTGTTACATATGACGGGAAGCAAAATCTCCAAGCAGACCAAGATGACAACGCCTGGCTCCACAGTCAAGAAGCCAGACATTCAGCCGCCACCTGTGTCGCCCGCCCTCACGTTGACGGCTCTCATGCAACCTGGAACGAGGACAAATGTTCTGTTGAGCACAGCCGTTGTGAAGGTGGTTGCCAGCAATGGAAGAGTGACCGACTGCCGAGCAGTATTGGACCCTGGCTCGCAAATCAATCTAGTAACCGAGCGCATTATCAAGAAACTAGGGCTAGCGGCTTCGCCGCAATTTGCACTGAGTGAGGGAGTGGGTGGAAACATCGAGAAGGCGCATCGTAAGGTGGAGCTTGGCCTAAAATCCAGAGTGTCTGGATATGCCGCGCAGTTGGAGGCCTACGTCCTCGATCAAATCATATCTCCTCAACCTTCTCAGAGTCTGAACACATCGAAATGGCAGATTCCTGGGAATATCAAGCTGGCGGATCCTGAATTCTATCGAACGGAGCGAATCGACATGCTGCTGAGTGCGGAGCATTTCTACGAAGTTCTTGCCATCGGGCAAATCAAGTTGGGCCCTGAACTCCCTGTGCTCCAGAACACGCTTCTCGGTTGGATTGTTGCCGGAAAGGTAGTAACACCTCAAGGGCTACCAGTAACGTGTGGAGTCCTCACGGAAGAGACTCAGCTGACTCAAGCTATCAAGCGATTCTGGGAGGTTAAGGAGGTATCGGATCCACAACACAATCTCACAGCGACTGAAAGAGCGTGCGAAGTACATTTCGCCCAGACGACTCAACGTGAATCCGATGGCCGGTTCTTGGTACGGCTCCCCTTCAAGGAAGATCCCAAAGGGCTGGGTGACTCGCAGGACGTTACCATACGCAGATTCATGGCGATAGAGCGCAGACTGGAGAAGAACCTCGACCTAAGACGGCAGTATTGCGAATTCATGGACGAATACGAACGACTGGGACATATGGAGCAAATCACATGGTCAGCGAATAAGAAAGCACATTATTTTTTGCCGCACCATTGCGTCCTGAAACCAGGTAGTAGTACCACTAAATTGAGGGTGGTTTTCGACGCGTCCAGCAGAACATCAACGAACGTTTCTCTGAACAATATCCTACATACAGGACCCACGATTCAGGATGATCTATTTGCGATTTTGATCCGTTTCCGTTTGCCACGCTTCATTTTCACTGCCGACATTGTCAAAATGTATCGGCAAATAAGGCTTCAGCATGACGATTGCAATTTTCAATTGGTGATTTGGAGAACAAGTCCAACCCAGCCTTTGCGATATTATCGACTCAAGACCATTACGTACGGCACAATGTGTGCCCCGTACGTGGCAACTAAATACCTCCAGGTTCTGGTACAAGCCGAACAAAATCGAGCACCCTTGGGCAGCAGCGCCTTGCAGCATGATTGTTACATAGACGACGTCATGACAGGGGCAGACAGCTTGACGGAGGCAATCCGAACACTGGAGAAATTGCGTCAGATTCTTACCAGTGCAGGGATGCATTTGCAATGGTGTGCCAATCATCCGCAACTTCTACAGCAAATCAGTGTCGAGGATCAGGAGGTCCAGCTGGATTTTGGTAGCTTGTCGGAAGACTACATCAAAACCTTGGGGGTAATTTGGCTCCCGAAAACGGACGATTTCCAAATCGGCATTAACTTGGACCTCGCTGAGGTCAAGTTCACAAAACGGACGATCGCTTCAGACATCGCCCGAATGTTCGACCCATTGGGTATCCTAGCGCCGGTTATCGTAACCGCAAAATTGTTCCTGCAGGCGCTATGGCGGTTGGAATTAGACTGAGACGCAGCTTTGCCACTCGAAATACATACACAGTGGGCCAAGTTCCGCAGTGAGCTACCATCATTGCAAAGGGTTCGCTTTATCCCGACACGTTATCGCCTGCGAGAAACCAATTCAGCTGCAGCTAAACACTTTCTGCGATGCCTCGGAGAGGGCGTATGGCGCTGTGATCTATGTTCGCTCAACTTCCCCGAGCGGTCAAGTCAACGTTCGACTGCTCTGTTCCAAATCCAGGGTAGCCCCCATCAAGGTGTTGACAGTACCGCGATTGGAGTTGTGTGCCGCCAAGCTTGGAGCGGAATTGACGAGTCGAGTCAAGAGAGCGCTCAGTCTGCCGGATGTTTTTCACGATTCAGAGGTCGCATTGGCGTGGATTAACTCAACCGCTTCATCCTACAGCACTTTCGTGGCCAATCGTGTTTCGACCATCCAAACATTGTCATGACCAACTCAGTGGTGACATGTGGCGTCCCACGACAATTCTGCGGACATCCTATCCCGTGGCCTGGCGCCAGCTGCGCTAAGGGATTGCAAGCTCTGGTTACAGGGGTCCTCCTTCTTGACGGGACCTGAGGCGGACTGGCCGCCTCCATACAAGGGCACTGAGGCCTGCGAAGTCGAGCAAAAACAAATCAGGATTGCAATGACAACAACAGCTAGTGCAAGCAACCATTTTGTTTACGAAATTCAACACGGTAACTCATTTGGAAGGCTTCAACGGGTGATCGTTTAAATGCTGCGTTTTGTAACGCATTGCAGGACAAGCTCCCAGTCGTCTCAGGGGCGCAGCCGTGCAGTAACAACTCACGAACTCTCTACAGCAAACGGAGTGATCGTAAAATGTATTCAGCAACACGATTTTCGTGAGGATCGGCGAGACATCCAACTACACGGGCAGGTCAGCAAAAACAGCCCCCTATCGAGTCTGACTCCCTTCCTGGATTCGGACGGAATCCTGCGCGTTAGCGAGAGGCTAGAAGCGTCACAACTCGCTTTCGAGGCCAAGCATCCTATGTTGCTGCCGTTCGCGAATCCACTTACTAGACTACTGATGACGGATATTCACCGCAATAATTGCCACCTTGGAGCTCAGGCATTGCAAGCTACCACGAGACAACACTTTTGGCCCATCAGGGGGAAGCAGCTGGCCCGGGCGGTTGTTCAAAAATGCGTGCGATGTGTTAAGGCAAGGCCACAACTGTTCGATCAAGTTATGGGAAATCTGCTAGGTGCTCACGTGCAAGCGGCTCGCCCTTTCATCCGTTCGGGCGTCGACTTTTGCGGCCCAATGCTGATACACTACCGGGGTAGAGGCGTGCGGCCTCAGAAGGGATACATCGCTATATTCTGCTGCTTTGCTACCAAGGCCGTCCATCTGGAGTTGGTGAGCGATCTCAGCACAGAAGCCTTCATCGGTGCTCTGAAGCGTTTCATCGGGAGACGAGGTCTTGCAAGGACATCTATTGTGACAATGCGACCAATTTTGTAGGTGCGCAACGTCAACTACGCGAGCTGTCTTCATCACTTCATTCAGCTGAGGGTCAACATAAGATGACCGACTCTTGCAGCACACGGGGAATACAATTTCACTTCATCCCCCCTCGCGCCCCCCACTTTGTTGGATTGTGGGAGGCGGCCGTCAAATCAGCCAAGAACCTGCTTCGCCGGGGCGCTTCATCAGCCACACTCACGTACGAGGAACTGCCTACCCTGGTGGTCCAGGTGGAGGCCATCCTCAACTCCAGACCTTTAACTGCGATGTCCGACGATCCCAATGAGCTGGCGGCGTTGACTCCGGGCCATTTTCTTATCGGTGAGCCCCTCACGGCCATGGTGGATGTTCGGGCAGAGCCGGTCGCAGGCGAACTTCATACCCGATGGAAGCGGATAAATCATTTGAAGAACGAGTTTTGGCGCCGATGGTCCCGCGAATATTTGAACCAACTGCAACTTCGCGTTAAGTGGCAACAAGGTCAACCAAATGCTACCCGGGGAACTACTGAGCCCTCTAACAGTAACCAACCCCATCAAGGTGTCATCAACTGGACCACATCCAGGACTGCATTTTCAATCATTGGGAAATGCCTTCCTGTCGACAAGCGAGTGGAAACTCTTGGTCTACTATGACCTAGAAGCCTACTGGACGGAGCTGGCCACGCTGCAAAACGGCACGATTTGGCTGCAACAACTATGTGATCGTGATTCTCGACAAACCGACTACTCGCATCTGCATGAGCAGTTCCGACACTTGACCGATCAGTTTTCTAGCGCAAACCAGATGCTGAGGATCAGGTCAAGGCGAGGCGCAATAAACGTAGTGGGTGGACTGGCCAGATCGTTGTTCGGAGTTTTGGACGAAGAGTACGCTAATCAAATGGCTCAAACCATTAAGACGATGCAGGGAGATCAGACCAAGCTGCACTCTTTACTCAAAAACCAAACGTCAATCATCGAATCGACATTGAATCTCCTCGGTCAAACGGAACAGATGGCTCAAAAACGTTTTGTCTCCATAGAGCACGAACTGACAAAACCCTCCAACGAGGTCAAGGGTCTGCAACTCGAAGGCATCGCAGCCCGAGTACCAGATTTAATCTCAATTCTATCTTTCCAGATGACCCTGGTAACACTCAATTTGCAGCGCATCCAATCCAGCCTCTTGGACGTAATCACAGACACACAGCATGGGAACTTCAATCCTCTGCTGTTGTCTCAACAGCAACTTAATGCGGCAATGACCGACATCAGGGTCACCGCATATATGAATCCTCAATCAAAACGACTCAGCCGAAGACGTATTATTACATTGATCACGACAACCTGGGACATGTACAACAGCACCTTGAGCCCACACCTTTCCGGACGCACACTTCGGAGATCAACGATCTGCGAAATCAACTCAAGGAGCAGGATCTATCCTGGAGGGACCAGCTGGATGTGCATGATGTTCACCAGTATGCACTAGGATATCTGAGCTTCGTCGCAGTTCTCGCTATTGTCGCCTTCCTATGGTGCAAGGCCAAAAATGTAGGCTGCCAACCACGATCGCAACGACCGAGACCAGTGCCACTGCCTAGACGTCACAGCTTGCCCCACACACTGGAAGAGGTTGAACAGACCGTTCAACGGGGGGGGGTGGATGTTATTGCCCGTCCACACGATCAGTGGCGTCAGACTTAAGTGAAAATTTTATTTCGTATTTGCAAAGGTGGATAATTAATTTCGTTACCTTATGTGACTAATATTGTTTAACTTAGTTGCTAAAATCATAGATGCATGCATGTCTCATGTGGCCACATTTCGCATCGCCACAGACGCGGGTGTCAGCAGTTTCGCGTGATGTTCGGATCATTTTGTTGATTTATACGCGTCAGCGAAACGATCGGAAGACACAAACACCACATTTGCATGCATGATGTGGCCGCATGAACGCATTGCAATGCGAAACCAAAGTTCCTTTCCCGTACCAGACGCGGGCGTCAGCGGTTTCCGGGCATGGAATGCTTGTGGACGCTCAAGCGTCAGCATTTTCGTGCGTGGGAACTGCTGGCGCCTTTTGCTCGGTGTGGGAAGGAAATCATCAGTCATCATCAGATCGTCGCGATACACAGGTCGCTACTTGGAAGTCTTAAAAACGTACTCGTATAATTAATTATATCAATATTGTTTAAAATCACGCTCTTGTAGTCGAACAGAAATTCATACTACGAAATAAAAGAATTTTGAATTTGTGCGTGGATTTGTGAGTGCACTGTATCTGGAGGAAGGAGGCCAGGACAAAAGAGTCCGAGCGCAAAACAAGTATGTTTGTACGCAGAACTCGTTGGAGGACGTCACTCAGATATATTAGTAACATCACGAGATGCTGATTTATCAGAAGTGCATAGCTCCTCCCCTCCCTCAAATCATAATCGTGATGTTCACTAACAATCACTACTGTTTTCAGGTTCAGGAAACACAGCGTGGACATTCTCGCCGTACTAAGGTTACTGCAAAAAAGGTGAAAAAACAGTTTAGAAGTGGACTGAAGATGAATTCATGGCACCAACAGGTATTCAATGGAAAATATCTTTGCCAACTCCTCCAGAAGAAGAACAGTCACCGTTACAGTATTTTAAAAACTTTTTTGACTATAAACTTGTCGAGCACATATGTACTGAAACAAACAGATACGCCATGCAAAAAGATGGGATTATGTTTGGTGTTACTTGTGAGGAGATAGAACAATATATCGAATGTTAATTCATATGGGGATCGTCGAAATGCCACAATTGCCCATGTACTGGTCAAGAGAATGTCGATATCCACCAGTAGCAGATATTATGGCCAGAAACAAATTTGAGAAAATCAAACAATACATTCATTTCAATGATAACGGACAAATGAAAAAACATAATGAACCTGGGTACGACAAACTTTACAAAATAAAACCGATAATAAACAAATTGACTTTCAATTTTAAAAAGATCCCCCCAGAGGAAAAACATTCTGTTGATGAACAAATTATTCCGTTCAAAGGCCGCAGCTACCTAAAACAATATAACAAGGCTAAGCCCCATAAATGGGGCTTCAAAGTATTTACTCGATCAGGAATAATTCATGATTTTAGGATTTATATTGGAAATGGTACCTGCGATGATCACGATCTTGGATTTCAAGCAATATCGTCATGGAATAGACAAAAGGGTTACCGTCTTGGCAGAATTTCAAAATATTTTACGATAATTGGTTTGCCTCAATTCAATTGTGTCTGGCGCTAAGAAAGCGGCAAGTATGAGCTGATCGAACTGGTCGCTGTCCCGTGAAAGGGGAAAATGAACTGAAAAAATCAGGAAGAGGATCTATGGATTGCAAAGTGATGGACAATGGTTACTTGTGTGTGGTTCGTTGGTTAGATTCAAAACCCATCAACATGATGTCGTCATGTTCCACCGACCCAGTAAATAAATGCAAGAGGTACGATCAAAAATTAAAAAAACACATTGAAGTTGACTAACCATTTATAGTGCAAGAGTATAATCAGTTTATGGGAGGTGTAGACTTGGTTGATATGTTGGTAGAACTTTATAGGATAGACCAGCGTTCTGGCAAATGGTTCTCCGAATATTTTTTTGGTGCTTAAATGTCTCGGTGGTCAATGCATGGTTACTGTACAGGAGGCATTGTTACCAAAAAAAACTTAAAGCAATTCATCTGTTGACATTTACCTCCCAAGTTGCTCACGGACTGACATTAGCAAATAAATCTGCAAAGAAGAAAAGAGGTCAACCTAGCAATGGTTCTTCTGAGAACGAATTTCAAGTAAAGAAGAAACTGGTTCATTTAAGTGATCCAGTTAGTTGTGTCCGATTCGACAACATATCTCATTTTCCTGAATACACTACAAAGAAAAACAGGTGCAGACAGTATAGTAAAAATACAACAACGGTTATTTGCATAAAATGTAAAGTTCACATATGTTTTACTCCTCAAAGAAACGGTTTTTTAAGTTTTCACAGCAAGTAATCCTTTCACAGTGAAAATTTATCAGTTTCTGCTTCTCCAAAAATACTATTCGGTGATAATTCATTTAATTTTTACATTAAAAATATAATTTATAATTTAAGTATAAGGTAGTCATATATTATAATATAAGGGTATGATTATATTTACATAATATGCTAATTATTTACTTTTTATTTCTCATTCCCTGATGTTTGTACAAAATTTGGAGATTATGGAATATGCAAAATGCGATTTACCACTCAACCCCATTGTTGCCGCAGAACAACAAGTAAAATTCTCGGCCAGTGAGCAAAAAAAAAAATCTGAAAAAAATCAGGTGGCATCGGGGGATCACCAGGACCAGAATTCAGTTGAAACGCTTTATTTTGTGGAATGCAAAATAATTTGGGGTTCAAAGGGTTAATAAGCACAATATGCATTTTGAGTCAGCATCAAATCCACATATGCGTCTTGTGATACTGTTGTATTGGCAAAAAATTACTGTTTAGTCCGGTTTTCATGCCGGTGGTGTGGTTAGGCCGTGAATAAAAACGACCGTCATATTACCGTCAATCGAGAGCGCTATCATGTTATGTTGAAAGATTATTTGTGGCTAGAATTGGATGAGCTTGATATCAACGATATGTGGTTTCAACAAAATGTGCCACTAGCCACACAGCACGCCTCACAATCGATTTATTGAAAGGCGAATTTGGTGAACGTGTTAAATTGAGAAATGGTCCGGTTGAATAGCCACCTCGTTCATGCGACCTAACACCATTGGATTTCTTTTTATGGAGCTACATTAAGCCACTGGTCTATACCAACAGGCTAGCAACTTTAAATGAGCTCAAATACAGCATCCAAAACTTAGTTGGCAACGTTCCAGTCGAAATGTCTACCAGAATGGTGGAATATTGGGTCCAAAGAATCGGCCGCTGTAAAAAGGCTCATGAGGGTCATATGATTAAACTTGAACTACATTTATAAAATGTAATGCTTGCCTACACCCACAATAAATTTGAACTCAATATCTCAAATATTTCTGTATTTTATTAATAGATAAAATTGTTATGTCCTTAATGGAAAACCCTTTATAAAAGGTTTTTATTTCACTAAATATGTCCTAAACACTTAAAAAGCAAATCCCAGTAATTTTTGAGGTTTTAGAAGCCTTGAAATCAATGCGTTCCGGGTGAAAACATTAAACTTTGGAGTAAAATGAAATACGATGATGTTCAAAATAAGTTAAAGCTTAATCAAAATTTTTCGATGGATGGATCTGAATCATTAAGGATACTGAATAATTTTTGAGCGATTAAATGCTCTCCATATACCTCTTAAATTATTTCTTCAAAATAACACCAAAAAATACATAAGTCGTACGAAAAATCCTTACCCTACCATTTTACACCGTTCTAAAGGATATCAATAGCTTCGAGTACATAAATCAGCAATTAGCTGGAAGCTTGTCAAGAGAAATCAACAGCAGCTCATAATGACCTAAAATTATTTACGCCGCCTACTGAATTTGATTCGAAAACGTAATTTTGAAACTAACTAACATGATACACACTTTTTCCTGGTTAAACAAATGGAGAAGAAACTTTGATTTGATGGCTCTTTTTTATCAAATTAGACCATTTGCTCACGCGAACTGACCTACGATACAGAAAAAAGGTGAAACCTTTCCGTATATCTAGTATATGACACTTTGCATCTGATCAAACGCTTCCTTGGTTATGCAAATCGCCATATATGCAAAATGGAAATTGTTGCGTTTGTCGGTACGAAAAAGATGTGTGGGTAGCGGAATCGAAGTGTAATGAATTTCGATTACGTTACCCAGATGCGGCAGCGGTAATTGAAAATTAAAGGATTGAGGGATTGGGGATGGAGTTCTTGGATTCGGGGCAGTTAGTATTTGACTTGCAATCAAAGGGATGGTGTTTGGTGGTGCGGATTTGTTAATTCGAGAAAAAAAAGATTCGGTTTCAGAGTTTGAAAAGAAGAAGAGGAGGAAGTGCTTTGGTAGTGTCTAGATAAATCCTAGTTTTGATTTTGGGAAGAAGTGTGGTTTTGATTGGATTTAATTAAAACCGTGGGAACTGAATGTGAGTGAAGTTAAGTCTGGATTTAAGAAAAATAAAAACTTAGTTAAGTGAAGTGAACCGGGAATAAAAATAGTCTGGCATAACTCAAACCCAAAAATTGTGTGGAAAATAAAATAAAAAAAAGCTTATATTGCAGATTAGTATTTATTTGTTGTGCAAGCAGTTAATAGTTAAATAGAAAAGTGTCTTAATTTTATTTATTAAAAAGCGAGAAGAAAAAAAAGGAAGCGGAAAGGTTCCGAGAAACACTTTGTTTGATCTATGAAGTGGTGAAAAATTCAATGTTTTGAATTTGAAAGTAAACTTAGAGATGAAATTGAAAAGATAATGGATTAATGAAGAGAGTGTAATCAGCGTCTTGTGAAAAGTGGCCGTTCTGTGTTTTCGTTTTTGGACTTTTGTTAAAAGTAATTTTTAAATTGAAGCTTGAGTTCCAGGTGCCCCAAATTTCTTTCTTTTGTTCTTCGCCGAGGAAAGTGTAAGTAATTATTTGGATTTGCTTTTTTTTATATACTGTTTGTTTTTGTTACGAAATTAGTATTTTGGTTTTCTATTTATTAAACTGTATCTAACGGGTTTTGCTTGCATAAATTTTAAAGGAGAGTTAAAAATTTGAGAATTTTACTTGTACAATTCTATCTTTTTTGTGGATTAAATAAACGGCTATGTGTTGTTAAGACAATAAACTTTCATTTCTCAATATGACCTCCCCCCTTTCCCGTCCTTATCCCTCCGTTAAGTGTTTTTATGTAAGGTGGCTCTGCATAAACAGAGGGTATTCTGGAAGTCTCACGACACTACTGAGTGCTAGCCGGCCTCAGTATGCCACCCTCTCTGCTAAAAATTAACATCTGCAACTGGGGTGACTTACGTACTTGCAACACACATTAATAACACACCTCTGAGTAGAGTCGAAAGCGTTGTTCACCTTGGCGTAGTCGTAGAAAGGAAACTGCAATTCAATCTTCATTATGATGAAGTCCATTCTAGAGCATATAAAATGCTGGGCTTTATCAAAAGGAGGGCCAAGAAATTTAAGAATATTTTGGCAACAAAATCGTTATACACATCACTTGTACGTCCTATTCTTGAATACGCCTGCTTAATCTAGAATTCTGTTTTTGATGTTGATGTTTATGCTAATAGGCTGGAGTCAGTGCAAAAGTAGTTTTTGCTTTTCGTTTTGAGGTCCTTTCAAAATCCCAGGCTTTACCATAACCTACCATCCAATGAGACTCGACTCCTGATGATAAATCTAACATCTCTCTCCTTTCAAAGGACCAAGTTGTCTTCATGTCTGGCTTTCAACGTCCTTAGGGGCACTATTAATGTAAAAGTTATCTGCGATCAAATCCGCTTAAACGAGGCTGTCAGAAAAACAAGGCACTCTCCCACGCTTGACATTAGTAGACACCAGACGAGTTACTGGCACAATGAGCCAATCAATAGATGCTGTAGAGATTTGAATATGTTTAGTGACCATTACTCCCCATTCATATCCAAGGTCCTATTTAAATACAAAGTAAAAAAATCCTTCTCATCCTTAATACCTTTGTGTGATAATTGTTTTTATATTAATGAAGTGTAATTATTATTTTATATATAAAGGGTGGTCCAACCAAAACGCACGATGTTAATTGTAAATAAAACAAATAGAAAGATCTATGACAAATATATATAGAATAAAATATTGCCTAAATGCTCGCCACACCTACGGTGGCATACTTCTATCCGATGGTCCATATTTTCAGTGACTCTGAGACATAATTAAGGTTCAATGTCGTTGATGTGCTGAATTATCTCATCCTTTAGCAATTGAATTGTTCTTCGTTTATTGACGTACACTTTTTTAAAAAAAAAACCCCCAGAGAAAGAAGCCCAACAGTATCAAACCACATGATTGTGGCGGCCAATAAACATCACCATAACGTGAGATAACACGACTACTGAATTTCTCGCGCAAAAGAGCCATATCTTCGTTGGCTGTGTCGCAAGTGACACCATCCTGTTGGAACCACATATTGTCTAGGTCCATAATCTCAATTTCTGCCCACAAGAAGTCCGTTATCATCTCGCAATAGTGAACACCATTCATGGTAACTTCTTCGCCGTCCTCATTTTCGAAGAATGACGGCCCGATGACGCTGCTAGCCCATAAATTCCACCGAACAGTCATTCTGTGCTTTTCAACAATCTTTCGCGGGCTTTCATTAGCCCAAATGCGTCAATTCCGTCTGTTAACGAATCCACTGAGGTGAAAGTGTACCTCGTCGTTGAAGATGATTTTCTTTGTTAAGTCACCATTCCCTTCTGTCTGTTTAACCAACCATTCGGCGTATTGCCGATGCTTGAAATGGTTAGTAGGCTTCAGCTCTTGAGTCAATTGAACCTTGTAAGTGTGTGAATTCAAATCATTATTCGAAATTTGCATCAGTGATGTTCGTAAGACGGTCAATTGTTGGGCCCAACGATGAGTCGAGGTTGACGGCTCTCCTGCCGCACTTTCGCGAAAACAGAAATGTTTTCCGCACAATGAACTGGGCGAGCATGCACAGGTGATTTCATACTTCCTACAGACCCAGTTTGTTGAAGTATGCACACAATTCCCCTATTGTGGACACATTTGGTCGATTATGTTGACCAAAGAAATCACGAGGTGCACGAAATGCATTTTGATTTGAACGCCCATTTTCGTAAAAGGCTTCAACAACTTCAACGCGCTGCTCAATTTTGTACCCCTCAATGGTTGAATTTGTCAAACACTTAAACAAGAAATGTCAAATTAAGTTGATTTCCTTATTTATTTTTATTTAACAGAAAAAAAAATCCAATTACAAAATAGATAAAATAATATTACAGCAAAATGCATAAAATAATAGCACAGCATGCAAAAAGAAAGATAAAAGTAATAAAAAATGCAAAAACTAGGAGAAAATTACTAAGAATTGAGAAGAAGACAGTTGACAAATCTTTTATAAATTAAAGAGGAGGAACGACCCAAGCTGAAGTTCATCATGTTTACGAAGTAATCTGAGCATGGATGAGTGAAAATATACCAAACTACGAGCAAATGGAAAATCAAAGATATTCGACGATCTTGTAGAACGCATAACGCGCCTCACTGGAACCTGGTTGACAAGGCGAGTATCGAGCAAACCACGGCGAAGCCTGTTAAGGAAACATTCATCAAGGTAAATTCGACGCATTTCCAGTGAAGGAATATTCAGGATAGCTAAGCGTGATTCATAAAAAATGTAGGGAATCTGGAATTTCAAGAAGACAAAAAAAAATAGGAATTTCTTAAGATCATGCCGGAAATGCAAGAGGCTTTAGAAGTAATTTCAGAAATATAAACATCAAACTTTGATTTAGAGTCAAAAGTGGCACCCACGTCCCTGTAGTGTGTCACCGTACATAGGTATGAATTATTTAACGTGAATTGAAAGCTAATAGGGCAAGGGTTATTAGAAAAAGAAAAATGGATGCACTTAGAAACATTTTCTGTAAGTTTGTTATAAGAACTCCAAAGTAAAATGGCATTCAAATCTTCTTGAAGCAAGGCACAGTCATCGATTGGCGACACTACTTTGAAAACTTTGACGTCATCTGCATAAAGAAGGCAGGATGTGTTGATGATAGCGGATGGTAAGTCATTTATAAATAGAGTGAGCAATAGGGGCCCAGAATGGATCCTTGAGAAACACCAGAAGACGGATGGAAGGGAGTACAAAGACAGCCTTGAAAAGTTACCTGACTGACACAATTGGATGAGTAGGAGGATAACCAGTGGAGCAAATAATCAGGAACGTTAAGAAATTTAAGTTTGCTAAACAAAATATTATGATTTACTGAGTTGAAGGCTTTGGAGAAATTCAAACACAAGGTTTCGACTTGTAAACGGTCCTCCAAGTCTTTTGAAGTAACGTTACCATGTAGGCTGGAGAACGAGTTTTGTAGCAATTAAATGAGACGAGGAGTGAGATAGTCGGGTTAATCTGTTGTTACAATTCGATTCCGCCGCCAATATAACCATCCACTACAACCTACAAGATGTAGGCGCTGCGTTCCTCCGAGGGGGCCTGCGGTTCCGGCAAGCTCGTCCGGAGACGGGCGTAGGGAGCGCCACTCGTTTGTCCTGGGCCCCCAAGAAGCCGTCAAACGAGAAAACGGCTCGGAGGATCCACTTACGATCGGCTGGCGGGGACACGTACGTTTGACTGGATCGCGCGCGTAGTTTTTCGCTAAATGCGCTCCTAACACACTACCTCAACCTTGGGATTAGGGCCATATCTTCACTCACCTTCCTCTATTCTCGGTTTGCACCGATATGATCGCAGGCTAATCACCTGGTTCTCCACCACAACCACGGGTGCTGGCGATCTGAAAAGAACTACTAATTCCCGCTTTAGCTTTTCCCGCGCATCCCACCGCCTGAGCCACGCACACAATATTCACTACGCGCTACAATTATCACTCGAGAATTTAGTGCAAAATCCGTTTTAATTCACAATCTTACAACAATCTTACAACACTTTTCTCTTTAAATGAATAATATAATTCAAATATAAAATATAAAGGTACCTTTTCTTCTGAATTACTTAATGAGTTAACCTGCGATTGGGGCCCCGTTGCATCCGCCAGAAGCCGCCGGCTCGTAGCTCGCAATGTATGATCTATCAGCACATGTATATTCGTATTTCGCGTCCTCCATGCGGGCGTCTACTTCCTTGGGCCTTTCACTTTAATATCGATCGAGATTGCGTAGAAAGTGCTACTTCAATACTCAACACGCGATTAAAAACGTATTCCCCAATTTAAAACAATAATTAAATTCAACTAGCTCCCAATAGAACAAATTGGTTCCGGCTCTGAACACGGCCACCTCCCATTACCACTTAGCGAAAAAGAAAAAGAAGGTCCGTTACTCGACTGACCTTTTTTATTTCTTCCTACTTAACGGGGCCTTTTTGTCAGGGTCGTACTCTTCATTGATTTCCGTGACTCTTAAATTATTCTCTTCAAGCTTATTCCGCCGCTGTTGGTTGGCACACCCGTTCCCGGGTGGGCAACTGTTGACAATCCAATTGGTAATGATTTCTTAACCCGTTCTTGGTCGCTATGTTCATAAAATCGATTCGAGAAATCATGTAATTACGCTGCAACTTGTAATCTCTCGCCATGGACGGTGGATAGTCGAGAATTGTTGTTAATATATCCTATTTCTTTTGTATATTGTACTCTATAAATTCGATGGATCTTCGTTAAGAGGTTAGCATTCTGCATTCGATTTATTTTACGAAACCTCGCTAGTGCTTCAAGTACTGGCAATGCTTTGTAGGCGTAGGAAGGTTTGGGGTCGTATTTCAACCAGCCAACTGAACCGCATATCGTGTCGTCGGCAACCATGATTTCGGGCAACGCGTTTTTCGATACTGCCCAGATCTTGTTCCGTGAGCAATACAAGTATCCACAGCTTCAGTTCGTGGTGTTCGTTGGTACGTTGTAACACTTCTGGCGGTCCCTAGCTACTTGGCTTAACACTAATCTAACTTAACATTAGACAAACTAATTTCCAAAAATACTTAAAATGTTCTACAATGCCTTAAATCTAAGCATAATTACCTCGCAGCTCAGGTAGTCCCAGTACGTGACTTAATGATCCTTGAATCTGCACAGCTTCCCCAGCAGTTGTGGTGGTGAACTCTGGTAGCAGGAACGAACTAAGACCTAATCCTAATACTGTGAATGGGAATCCTGTTAGCTAACACTCTAAAGTCTTAGAAAGAGAATGAAAGATTTCAAAATAATTCAGTGAGGTAGACTCCCACTGATTTGCTTTCAGCCAACACTATGCAGAGTGAAAGGATTAGCTTAGTCGACTTATGTTTGCAACATTAGCCAACACGTAGCTTTAATTTAAGATGAAAGTTTACCAAAATTTAGCGAGGTTGACTTCCAGAATATGCTAACAGACAACACTTAGCTTAGTTAAAAATTTAGCATGATTGACTCAGGTTTGCACTCTTAGCCAATATTTAGATTAAATTTAGGGAAGAATTCAAACAGATCTTAGCGGGGTTGACTTACACCATATGCTATGCAGCCACTACTACACTACCTTAAGGTTCAAATCCAAGTCAATTTGAACTGAAATATTGAATCTTTTTTCATGGTTTTCACGCCTACTTGAGCCTATTATGTTGCAGTTTCTTATTTGAATCTCTATCTTCTCCTCAGTAAACTTATGCTTCTGTTAAGCAAAGCCTTTACTCTCTGCATTGGACCTAAAATTTGACGCCTATAAACTCAGCACAAAGTGCCCAGATCGTATTTCATATTATGAATTTCTTCTTCTTCTGCATAGCATTACAGCCCCTCTCAGGTCTTCGCTTCCTGCAAATTGCACCTCCAACTATTTCAGCCCATTGACTGCGTCTTCCAAATTCAGTTTTACAATCGTTGAAACCTGCAGCTCGTCAAAAATTCCATACAGCTCATAGTTGTATCGAATTCGCCATTGGTTCCCATCTAGCATTCCTCCAATTATTCGCCTCAGAGCTTATTCCAGATCAGTATACTTGAAGCTTTGTTTTCCTATGTATGCAGCTGGTCTTCAAGAACGTCAAAGTTGAATAAAATATTTTGTTTGCGAGCTGTATTCTTCGGCTTATTTCGTCTCTTTCATTACCCGTTTTCGTTATTTTGACGCCTATGTTAAATACACAAATCTGCCCACATTCTAGATACTGTATTCACCAATTGTAATGCATTGAGTATTTGAGGTATTTTTTCTAGACTACGTCATGAGCTTATTTTATGGTTACCTGTATGCAATTTGGAAATATTATTGTGCATTCTCTCGAGGACATGAACTATCGGGTACATCTGTAGTATGAGTTTACTGTTCTCGGTTTAGATAAGTATCTAGGGAAGTTGAGGTTGACAGAGTCAGAAGAACTACAAGTCCAAATTTCAGCTTATTTGGAAAATTTATTAGATGTGGCCGCCTTGATGGAGGAGTCCGAAATGAAAACCGCTGCTTTGGAACGAGTGCAAGAGTTAGAGGATGATCTGAGTCGAGCGCTGGATTGTAATGCTGAAATGGAGCGTGAATTTATGTACGTGTAAATTAGCCAAAGTAGAATCCGAGCTAAATCAAACAAAGGCCGAACGGGATGAGTTAGTGCGGGTGAAACGCCAGGTGGATGAAAAAATCACAACGCTACGAAAGATATTGAAACAAAATCTACATGGGAAAATTGCCATGATTTGACATCGCGATTATTTACAATTTTGTTATGACAGTAGTGAAACGAGTGCTTCTGTGATGCTTGATGGTAAATATGGAAGCTACAAGGCGGTAATGCAGTGAGGCATTGCCACATTGCCGTTTGCGAAGCGTAATGAAAACATCAAAAACTTGTTGCACAATAGGGGACTGTGTTTCCCGAGGCTATAAGAGACCCCGGTGTACAAAGGAAAACCTCTTTTTTTCTCGTCTCGATTTTGGAGAATTGGTTGAAGGCGAAATGGCGGGAAAAAACAAGACGCGGTTAGAAGAAATTGGCGGGAAAGCGCATTATTCCAGGATGCAAGGAAGAAAAATGAATGGAGGATTGACAGCCAATCATCGAGTAAATTGGGGGACCCCAACCACGTAAAAAAGAGGATAGCGATAAGTAGCAGGTAATCAATTTCCATTTTTGAATTTTATAAATATTTTGAATTTAGAAATTGAAATAAATTTTAACTGGTGAAAAAATTAGTGTATCAAGTGGAAACTGTGAAATCTGGCTCGCGAGTCAACTTGTGTAATTATTGCGACAGTGGCGTGACTTTGGAGGGGCGTACAATCACCGTGTGGATGTGTCTCCGAGTACAAACTGTGGGCTAGACCACGAGGCGCGCTAAACTACGGGACGGAAGTGGGAATTTTCATGTTTTCAGAGTTATGCTGGTTGAGTTCTTTTCCAAATTAAATTGGAATTTAAAGCATTTTCCCAGGACAAGGCACATGGTCAAGTGTTTTCAAGGATTGTTGCGACATTGATATCGTTTCAGGCTTGTAGCTGCTATTCGGAGCTTCTCCGTAAGATTGCGGGTCTGTCCGGTTTCCAAGTTGAAATTGCAATAGTGCCGATGCAAACCTCTCGACTTGGTTGGGCTCTCATTAGGCGATCTTGTTTGAGGCCATCTGGCAAAGCGGATGGCACACAACCCCTCTTTGGTGGGCTTACCGGGTCCAAGGGCCCCAGTCAGAGGTCTCTAACCGAGGACCAGAAATTAGCAAGTGTATCAACTGCAGCAAACCAAAGTGGTCATTTTTACAAAGAACAAAATCCGTAGAGTAAAGATGATCAGTATTGCAGACATACCAGTTGAATTGGAGCCAGTGGTGAAGTACTTGAAGCTACTGATTAATTGGAAGCTAAGTTTTTCTGAGCAAATCAGAGCAACGGGTGAGAAAGCTACTTTGGGTGTTTTCGCTCTGAGCTGACTCATGGCCAACGTAGAAGGACCTAACCCACCAAGAATATGCCTCTCAATACGTGCCGTAGGGTCAGTGCAATTATACAAAGCAGAAACTCTCAGTAAGGAGGTATATTCAAAAGCTTTGGTACAGGTACAGAGAAAACAGACACTGTGTATTTCTTATTCATATCACGTGATCTTTGATTCAGCGATGAGAATTATTGTAGGCATAAAACCTGTGCTAGAGAGAATGCTATTTACTAACATCGAAACGAGGACACAAGGGAGACGACTGTGTGCAAGATAAGACAGCACTCACTCACATTGGCAGCAGTCTTGTGTGTATTGCACGAAGCGAAGGTGGGCTGCGTGACTCATCCTGAATCTGAGACCTAGGCTTAATTGAAAGCATGGTGAAGCTGACTTCTTTCTAATCCAGATTTTAAGCGGGCATAGGTATTTTCACATTTACATGTACAAGACTGGTATGTGATGGTCCCCCGAATATAGATTTTGCCCGGGAGAGGAAAACGATGGCTGCTACACATATTTTGCATGCCAAAGATGAGGTAGGCTGTGGTGTGACCTCTTTAGGGAGACGGAAGTGTTCATCTGGATAGTACAGTCGTGATCATGCATGAATGGGCTGACAAATGAAACCATCTGGCACCTTAAGCTCGGGAAGTCTTAAAAGACATAAGGTACTCACTGCAGACCATTGCATTGGAACTACGGGATCGCTTGTCTGTCAATTCATCTTTCTTCCTCCCCTCCCACTAGGGGGGATCCCCCAGCTTGAAGGTGCGTCACAGCGAAGCAAAACGAAACCTGGCCAGAAGTTATGTGTCAGACGGTTCCAGGCTGGGTTCTCGAGTTGAAAAGGGAGGTGTTTCGTAGGTAGTCTAAACTTATTGCTCATCTGGGAGCCCCATACCCAGTAGGTAAATGGCGTTCACTTTGCAATAAAAAGACACCCGACATCTCTTACTTAGGAGAGGCAGATTATGCCAGCCATATATTTTTTAACTGCAAAAGATGGGACATACTGCATGGTGACCTCTTCAATGAATTTTGAGCGTTCTCTTCAGTGACTATAATAGGAAATACATAATGCATCCGGCTTTTTCTCTTCCTTCCTTCTCGTTGGAAAGAAGATATCTGGAGACCGAAGGCGCCTGTAACCGAAGGAAAATGAGGAACAGCCCAAAGTAATGTGTTAAATAGTTCCAGGCAAAGTTTTCAGCTAGTAAGGGAGGTATTTCGTGGATAGTCTATGAAGCCCATTATGCCTGAAAGTCTTACAGAAGAGGGTAAATAGTTCTTTCTTCCCAACCACCAAAAAGTTACTTTCTTTTAATTTCAATCAAGTTAGTCTTCATATTTTATCCACTTTAGCTTCCAAGTCACTGTCTTTCCACGTCAAGTTGAAATCCAACTGTTTTTCAACTTTCATTAGAAATTTTCACTTTTTTCATTTCAAAGTACCAAATGAGCACTTCATTAATGCTTTTGCGAAAAAATCTTCACTATTTACGCCAGTGTTACGTTTATCAGGTGTGCAGCCGCTAATCTATGATTCTGGTGAAAGTAAACACTATCTATCAACTAAAAGCAAAAGTTTTATTTATCACTATTCCCTTCAGATTACTTCACTAGCACTTTTTTTACTAATTTCGCCTCCTGCTTGTCCATCTGCCCGTGCGTCACAGCAAGTTCTCTCAGAAACTGTAGAAGTTAGAAAACTCAAACTTAGTGGGAAGGTCAGAAATGGTTATCTCTTGAAAGTTTAGGTCTTGTCAAACATTTAAATTTTTTTTAAGGGGGTTCCCCCTAATGCTGAATTGCCGTTAAAAATGTTGTCAAATGCTTTCGAATGGGGTATCAAATGAAAAATCATAATTAAAAATTTTAAATCAGAAATAAAAAGGTAATTTTATTCATCAGGGGATCCAGGAGGAGGCAAAATGTATGAAAAATCGATGTCCATTGACCTCACGATTGGACAACTTTGAGCCAAAAAATCTGAGGAAAATTACACAGGTATGTTTTTGTAACTATAGTGGCAAAACGAGATGTGACAACTAAGTAATGAGACTGATTTTATTGCCGCGCTTGTGGTAAACCTGCGACATTGAAATTCCCTTTTTTCCTCAACATCTCCATTTCCTCAACATCTCCATTTCCTCCATTGATATATTTACCATTGCTCTAGCTTATTTAATTCGCCTGCTGTGTTGTGTTGAATAGACGGTTGTTGGAGGTGCTCGTCGCGATAAAATTTTGCCCCAGTTTGGGCGAAACAGCCTCGGAAGCATACGCTAAAATTGTAAAAGTGGATGGTGATAGTGCTCTTAGTCGTGCCCAGTTGTTTCAATGGCATAAAGAGTTCAAAGAGGGGCATAAAAGCGTGGAAGATGAGGCGTGGAGCGAGAGACCAGTCGAGGTGCGGACTGACGCGAATGCGTAACGTGTGTGTGTCCTAATCCATGAAGATTGGCATTTAACAGTTTGAATGTTGACTTCGAACCTGGTTATGAACCGTGAAACAGTCAGACGAATTTTAACCGACGATTTTGGGAGGAAAAAGTTGTGCGCGAAGATGGTTCCAAAAAACTTTCTTGAGGAACAAAAGAAGCATCAAATGACCGTCACAGAAGATATTTGGAAAAAGTGGGAAACGATCTCACGCTGCTTGATCGAGTCATTACAGGCAATGAGAGCTGGTTTCGTTCCCTAGAACAAAATTGGTGGTCAAAGGAATCGATTTTATGTTGACTACGGACATCCAGACGGCCGTGACGGCGTTCCAGAAATATTACAAAGCATGGAAAACGCGCTGAAATCGTTGTATAGCTGCCTAAGAGGACTATTTTGAAGAGGATGGAAGAGTTGTAGAATAATTTTTTAAAATACGGTTTTCATGGAATCAGCCCCATTACTTAATTCGCGCATCTTAGTTTCTACTATCACGGTTTTACTATCCCCCTCCATTTATTCAGCTCAGCTTTATATAGAGTCTCTAGTTATTCAATCCGTTTCTCGTACATTGGCGAATGTTCTGACAAGAACTACCTGGAATATTCGAGCAATTTTGAATGCTCACAGTGACATCACTTTCAGATGTTGGTCGTGGATCTACTTGGTCGATTCTTGTGCTTTCGAGTACATTCGTTGATCACGATGTTATTAATAGTTACGACAACAAGTACGACAGCACCTCAAAAAATTGTTTGGATATCTAACACTGCCCCCATCTCAGTATTTTTTGCCCCGAAATGATGTGTCGCCAGTTGTAGTCAAGTCTCTCTGGATGTATTATGGGGCAAGACTGTCCAGATGCATGATTTTCAGTGCTCCTTTTTGCGATTTACGACGCCGTTAATTCGCTTTGTAACCCGGTATGGCCCTCTCAATTATACTGCAATTTTGGAGACCTACCCTTCCACCGTTTTGGGTTATACAGTCAAACCAAGTCATCTTGCTGGAAGCCAGCAGAATCTGCCTGTAGATCATACCTGGTCTTCATGTAGTCAGTAGCCGATTCGAGGTGTCTTCGCACTGTCCGATATATCTGGTTCAACCGTTGCCTTAGCTCACTTGCGTGTTCAGAGGTCATTCCGAACTTTATATCAGCCGACAGACGAATAGTCTTTCCAAAAATGACTTTGGCTGGGACTTGGCCCGTCGATTCATATTCGGCAGCTCTATACGCCATCAAGAATAATAGGATGTGCCAGTCCCAGCCCCTTTGGTACGCGTCAACCATCTTGGCGAGGTGTTGAAACGTTCGACCATTCCATTGAATTGAGGATGCAGCGGTGTTGTCCTCGTTTTCCGTATTCCCAGCAGCTCACACGTTTCACCAAAAACTGTGACTCAAAGTTTTGGCCTTGATCCAAATGTAGTCCGCAAGGTACGCCGTATGTACTGGCCCAATCTAACACTACCTGTTTGGCTACAGTAGTTGCTTCCTGGTTGGGAATGGGGGAGACCTTGGGCCACTTCTTGAAATAATCGGCCACTAGTGACGTGTATGAATTTCCCCATTTGGATTCAGGAAAGAGTTCTGCGATGTCAACAGCAATCCTTTCAAATGTACCCCACGTTATAAGTTTGTATTTGTCCTCTCAGTCGTTGCTTTGGACCTTTGACGGAAGCGCAAAATTTTGCATCTACGACACCAGTCCTCTACGTCTTCTCGAGCGTGGAGCCATTAAAATTTTTCCCGCAATTTCGCTAAGGTCTTGTTTACACCGAGATGGCTTTCCGAGGACCCTTCGTGTATTTCCTTAACCACACCGTGGATTTGGCTTTTGTTTCCCATATCCGCTTGAGTACAAGGGTAGGGAGTTCCATCGTGGCCAATAGCTTTTCAGGGTGGCGCCATGCATCGAAACCTCCTTCCACTCAGGTCGCCCAGTTGTTTCCTTCCATGCGAGCAATGGCCCGATTTCTTCGTCGGCTAGCTGGGGGTTTCGAATTTCCTCCAATGACCAACATTCATTAAATTCAGCCATTTTCACTCGCAAATCAACGGTTGGCTCCTTTTTCTCAATCCACGGGCAATGCTTGCAGTTGGGTGGACACAGACGACGAGATGAAGCATCAGCATTCCATGTGCTCCACCCTTCCGATGAATAATCTTGTATTCATATGACTGCAATCTTTCGATTCATCTCACAACTTGTCCCTCGGGGTTTTTGAAGCTAAGCAGCCATCTCAACGATGCATGGTCTGTTTGAAGAACAAATTTCTGGCCATACAAGTACTTGTGGAACTGCTTGGTGGCCTCTATTATAGCCAATAGCTACTTCCTTGACACGTAGTATTTCCTTTCACTTTTTGAGAGAACACGACTGTAATACGAGAGTAATCTTTCTTCGTCAACGATCTGCTGGGAGATACAGCTCCAATCCCATCGTTGCTCACATCGGTGTCAACTACAAACATTTTTCCGGGGTTTGAATATGCCAGAAAGCATGATTTACATAGCTTCTCCTCCAAGGTCTCAAAGGCTGCCTGGCATTGTTCATTCAAGACATACGGACGATTTTTCTCGGTTAACTGTTGGAGACACTTAGCTATTTTGGCAAAGCCTTTGATGACTCTTTGATAGTAAGTCACCAGACCCAGAAAACTTCGTAATTGGTGCTTGTTGCTTGGTATTGGCCAGCTTTTTACGGCTTCAATTTTCTCAGGATCTGTATTGATTCCTTCTGCTGATACCACGTATCCCAGGTATTTTACTTCAGCTGCAAAAAGAGTGCACTTGTCGGGACTAAGTTTCAGATTAACCAGTCGCAATCGGGAAAACACCTCTTCTAAGTTCCCCACATGCTCTTCGAACGTTCTCCGATAAAAATTTTGTCATCTAGGTACACCAAGCAGGTCTTCCAGGTAAGACCTCGTAGCACGTATTCCATCCGGCGTTCGAAGGTGGCCGCAGCGTTGCAAAGCCCAAATAGCATCACCACAAATAGCCACAATCTGGTCCCAACAGAAAATGTGGTTTTGTCTCGGTCCTTCTTGTCGGTTTCTACATGCCAGTAACCACTCTTGAGATCGAGTGTAGAAAACCATTTTGCGTCGGCTAAAGTGTTCATGATGTTGTCGATGCGTGGAAGCGGGTAACTATCTTTCTTAGTAACGTCGTTAAGCTGTCTATAGTCAACACAAAAACGAGTGTTACTATCCTTTTTCTTTACTAGGACTACTGGCGCGGCCCATGGACTGACAGAAGGTTTTATAACGCCTTGGTTTTTCCATGTCCGAGATCAGTGCGCTCACTTCTCCTTGTTTGGCTATAGGAAGACGTCTTGGTGCTTGCTGAATCAGCTTGGCTCCCTGTGTATCTATGACGTTAGTTACCATACTCGCTCGGCCTTGGTCATCCGGGCCTGTTGAGAAGATGTCACTGTACTTGATGACCAGATCAGAGGCTCGCTTGAATTGCTGCATTGGTAATTTCTTCAATATTGCAGACGTGGATTCCCGGGCTTTGTCTATGTCTTGCTTCTTTTCTAATGATAATCGGGAGTGGCTTCCAAAGAAGTGATGATGGAAACAAGCTGGCAGCTGCCGATGACTTCTCCCGCTTTGATGCTTGTCGTTAAGTCTGCGGTGTTAAGGATTGTAACCGGCACGTATCTGTTCCTTATAGATCTTGCAAAGCCCATACAACGCTCTCGAAAGATTTCAGTACATCAGTATCGGAACATACTACCACATTCATCTTGGGAATTTGAACGTTGGGATCCTTCAACAATAATTCGACACTCCGGCATTTCAAAATACCCTTTTACCCAAATCCAACGTGATTCTATGTGGTCGCAGAAAATCCATTCCGAGAATGCATTCATCTAAAATGTTCACGACCAGAAAATTATGATGGAACGGAAGTTCTCCTAACTGTATCTGGAGGTTGACGTCTCCAGAGACCAGTGCAGTTTCTCCCGTAGCTGTCTATAGTGAGAAAATTCTGCACTTATGAAGTAACTGCTGACTCACTAGGTCTTCTCAGTAATCAATCGCGTTGCACCGGTGTCGATTGTTATAGTCTAATGTTCTCTGTCAGCTTGATCCGAAAGGCATAAGTCTGCTTCTCCACGATGTAGTATTGACAGGGTGATGGTGGTGCTGGGGACGTCGATCCTTCTAGGCAACCTCTGTTCCACAAAATTGGCCCCTCTCAGTTTGTAAGGCTTCCATTCTGGGTTCCTGACTTGGTCTGGATCTCCTCCACCCTGGACAATAGCTCAGTTTTCTTCACTTCTTGCCGTCTCTTTGCAAAAGCCCCTTCTCACTGCAGTTCCAGCATCTAGGATCACCATCTGCCTGCGACTCTTGCTCAATTTTCACGCGCTCACACCTGCACTTGTCTGTCACTATCTCTTAAACATGGGTAGTGGTACAAGGCAGATTTGTTGCTGCGTCAAAGCTCAGACTATAAGTCAATGCGTCCTTAACCACTTGCTTTTGAGCTAAACGCACGGCTTGTTGCAATTGCTAGTCCTTCAATGTGCTGATGAAAGCTTCTGTTGCTGCGTAATCTCGATGTTTCGGGTCGGAAGCTGGGTAAGTCGAAATTGCCGTCGCTCAATGTTTTGAGCTAGTTTCTGTAGGGTTTCGCTAGACTCCAGCATCCGATGCCGTAGCTGTGACCGATAAATCTGCTTCAGATGATCATTTCTATGATACATGTGTCAACCGATGAGGAAGGAGGAAATAGTGATGGCTTGACGGGGAGTCGTGTACGGACCGCCGAAAGAACCAGACGCATTATACGTGACCATCGATAAATAAAGTTATCCTTTGTTTTAATTTATTTATTTCGATTTCCCCACTCATTCCGTTTCCCTCTTGACAACTTCAGAAGTGGGATCATCCAAAAATGCCTACCGTTCAAATAGACTCGCTAACCGGAAAGCAGCTACGCGCCTTGTTGCAATCGCGGGATCGATCGATTGGGGGAACAAAGCCCGAACTGGTTAATCGCGTGTGTGAAGAGTTGGGTTCCGAAAAAATAGAATTAGAAGAAATCCCAAACGAATCAGTGCCCCAGTGTCGCGTAAGGAATTTACCGAGCTAAAAAGCGATATCACCGTTATTACGGCATTATTAAAAGACCTTGCAGAGGTTCGCACACAATTGAACCAGCCGCCCGATACCGTGAACACATCTACCACCGAACAACCGACTGCTGCCAACATGCATGCCGATAATAGCCGAACCGTCGATCTACCGATCATACCACCGCCATATCCATCGAATATTATGATGGTGTCGAATATGAACCCGACATCGTCATTGACCGACTCAGCCGTCGGCACCACCGCCGCCACGTCAAATATCATTGTGCCACCAGGAGCCGCACCGGGATTCTCTCCTTCTCCTAAAAATAGAGCACCCACACCATCATGCATTGTCGGACGTACACTAACGATCCGTGAAGTGAGTGAAATCTTGCCGGAGTTCGATCCGTTGTCTGAATTGTTTCTCACGTCGAATCAATTCACAACGCGTATCAACACGCTACAAAGCACTTTCGGCTGGGAGGATGATGTGATACTTCTCGCTGTTCCCGCAAAACTAAAAAATACGGCTAGAGTGTGGTTTGATAGCCATCCACAACCACACACATCGTGGAGATCTCTGGCAATGGATCTGGAGAGAGATTTTCCAAACGACATCGACGAAACCACAATACATGCGAAATTAATCGCAAGCGGAAGAAACCCCGGAGAATCTTTCGAAAACTTCTTTTATCGTATGTGTGCAATCGCCCGTCGTGGAAATGTTAGTGAGAAGGCCACTACACGATACATACGTACGAATCTTCGACACACCGCTCTGCAGAATTCAATTGCATGCGTAGACTTCGCAACCACCGCAGAACTTCTCGCAGCCATACGAAGGTTTGTTTCTAATGCGCAGCAGCAATCGCCAGAACGACGCAAAAGTGCTCCGAATAAGCGAAATGATCGAGAGAGCGGCACCAACACCAATGTAATGATGACGAATAAGCCGGGAAGCGCACACAAGCATGGTAATCGCGTGAATCATCAGAAGGAGATAGTGTGCTACAACTGTTGGGAAAGCGGACATGTTTCAATCAACTGCAACGTAGAGAACGATGCGCTACATGCTCTCGTACGACACACTCAACCAACCAGTGCCCCGAGAAACAAAAACAAGCAAACGTCCGTCGAATCTAAGACGACAAATCGTCCGTTTGCCACAAACAAATGTGCTTGGACGGAAAATAAACGGATGCATTTTACGATCCAGGCAGTGATCGGTCACTCTTATGAATGAATACCGTTAGTGATTTGTGCCATATAATCAATGGAGACACAATAGTTTTTAAAGGCTTTGCAGGTGGGGAAACTAAGAGCAATCAACACATCGTTGCCGAAGTCACCGCAGATGAGTGCACACAAATAGCGAAACTCATCGTCGTCGACGATGAACTCATCCCATCTTCCGTGCTTCTCGGACGAGATGTACTATGCGCTGCAAATAATCAGCTGGTGATGAGATCCGGAATGTGTCTATTGGAAAAGATTAATCCTGATAAGATTCGTATCGGAACGGAAATAACCAACAACGAACGGAGGAGCCTGTACAGACTGATTGATGAATTCTCCGGATGTTTCGCCACCGATGTATCGGAGTTGGGAAGGTGCAAAAATACGCAAATGAAAATCGAAGTTAATGTCGACACCAAGATCAACCAAAAGCCGTACAAAATTCCGTTCGCTAAACGTGAGGTCCTCAGTCAAATTACAAGCGAACTTCTTCAACACGAAATCATTTGACCGAGCTGCTCTGAATATTCATCACCCATCGTTCTGGTGAAAAAGTCGAATGGAGAGGACCAGCTTTGCGTCGACTACAGAGCACTCAATGCGATCACCATTAAACAGCCTTTCCTAATGCATTCTGTGGATGAGCAACTGGCATTGATATCGGGCAATCAATTTTTCACTACATTGGATTTAATGGCAGTCTACTATCAAATACCTCTTGAGGAGTCTTCCAAGAAGCACACAGCATTTATCACGCACGAGGGCTTATATGAGTTTAATTTTATGCCGTTCGGTCTCGTGAACGCGCCATCCGTACTCCAAAAGGCTATGTCGCAGATAATTAAAAGGATAAAGCCAGGTGAAGCCGTGCCGTATGTCGATGAGGTCGTCATTCCGAGTCGCACGGAAGAGGAAGGCCTCCAATGCCTCCGATCTTTCGTCGAGCTACTTCAAGAGGCCGGAATGACACTGCGATTATCCAAATGTGTATTTCTCGATAAGGAGACGTCATTTCTTGGTCATCAAATCGCTGGTGATCTATTGAAACCCGGAATGGAAAAAACGTTAGCCATCAGTTCATTCCCTGCTCCTACATCCATAACCGAAGCCAGACGATTCCTCGGATTAACCGGATTCTTCCGCAAGTTCGTCAAAGACTATGCTATGATCGCCCGCCCGTTAACCAACTTGCTCAAGACGAAAGAAAAACCGAACTTTTTGTGGAACGATGAACACGAAGGGGCATTTCAACATTTGAAGCGAGTGTTATGCGACGAGCCAGTTCTTGTTTTATACGATCCAACGAAGAGCCACGAACTGCATACGGACGCAAGCTCAAAGAGACTCGGTGGCATACTTATGCAGGAAAAGGAAGCAGGAGTATGGAAACCAGTATTTTTCTACAGCCGAACATGCAGCGAGTTCGAGCAAAAATTTCACAGTTACGAGCTGGAGGTCTTCGCTATCGTAGAAGCACTCGAACGATTCCGAATGTACTTGTTGGGGAAACGATTCCACATAGTAACAGATTATTCCGCCATTAGCAACATGAAATCATCGAAGCCGTTAATCCCTCGTGTAGCAAGCTACAAGAATATGACCATAAAATTGTTCACCAAGCAGGAAACGCGATGCCTCACGTTGATGCTCTGAGCCGGTCACTTACCGGAAAACCCAGAGATGATCCCACTGTCGCTGACAATATATTCGTGATCGAAGCGAAAACGGAAGATCGGGTCGCAGCAATGCAAGCTGGTGATCCCGAGATAGTTAAAATCGTCGAGACACTTCAAGGTGTGCAGCTCTCATCGCAGTCAAAACAATTAAAAAGCGAATATAAGATTAAACAACGACGTTGATATCGGATTGTGAACGGTCGAGCAATATTCGTTGTGCCACGTGCAATCTGACGGAGAATCATCAAACTATACCACGATGACATGGGTCATTTCGGATCGGAAAAAACCATTCAACGAATCCAGCAAAACTTTTGGTTTTCCCGCATGCGCAACCGTGTGAAGGCTTACATTAGTTCGTGCCTTCAATGCTGCTTCAATAAAACTATCACCGGAAAACCGGAAGGACAGCTACACATATACGATGTTGAGCCGATTCCATTCCGTGTCCTCCATTTGGATCATCTCGGACCATTTCCGCGCAGCACAAAGAGTAACACGCACATCATCGCCGCCTCAGATCCATTCACCAAATACGGCCGTTCGAACCACCAAGACTAGACCAGTACTCGAGATGTTAAACGAGATGACGTCAAACTTCGGTTTGCCGAAACGCCTCGTCACTGATCGTGGAACCGCATTCACATCAAGGGATTTTGAAAGTTACTGCCGGGACAATCAAATCGAGCATGTGAAAACTGCGGTTCGCACTCCGCGGGCTAATGGCCAAGTCGCGAGGGTCAACTGTATCATCCTCACCTTTCTTCGCACATCAACCAGCGACCGCCACAAATGGGATCAATTAATGAGAGAGATGCAATGGAGTTTCAACACTATGAAAAGCTCAACTACAAAATTCAGCCCAAACGAGATAGTGTTCGACTTTCCGTTGAGGGACGTCGTACACAACCACTTACTGTTGGCTCTCCACGACGAATCATCATTTGAGGAGCAAAGCGATATATTAACAACGAGTCAAAAACGAGAGGAAGCGGCCAGTAATATCTTAGCCGAGCGTAGCCGTTGGAAAGCCCATTTCGATGAGCGTCATCGTCATCCTCGAAACTATCAAACTGGGGAGTTAGTCGTGGTGGAAAATGCGTTAGCTTCAACAGGAGGGTCCAGAAAGCTAGTACCTCAATATGGTAGACCATACCGCATCAAGAAGGCTCTGCGCTACGATAGATATCTGGTTGAAGGACTACCACATGAAGATCGCTCCAAGCGATTATTTTCATCCATCTTCACGAGCGATAAACTAAAACCGTGGTGCCAACTTCATCCCGAATTGGAAGACGACGATTACAATGGGGACGAAGGTGAGCCCGGGACGAGCTCAATGTCAGGACTGGCCAAGCTGTCAATCGATGAGGAAGGGGGAGATAGTGATGGCTTGACGGGGAGTTGTGTACGAACTGCCGATAGAACCAGACGCATTATACGTGACCATCGATAAATAAAGTTATCCTTAGTAACGGTTTTTAATTTATTTATTTCGTTTTCCTCGCTCATTCCTTTTCCCTCTTGACACATGTCAAGTGCATTCATAATTGCAGCCGAGCTTGAGTGTAACTCATGAGTTGCTCGTTTCTGCCCATTCCTGTGATTTTCCCTAGCGGCGGCTTCAAACTGGATTTTGCAGATACTCCAGACCATTTGCCCGTCGAATATTGGTGCCTTCACATTTCTGGAGGTGCTTTGCGCTGCGGTTATATGCGAGGCTATTTAGGTAGTTACTACTGCCTTCACTGCTTCCAATTTTTATTTCATTATCTCTATCTCATGGTTGATTCTCTCCTCGACCTGGCTGATCTCATGGTTTATTCTTTATTTGACCTGGTATATCTTTTCCTCGATACATTTAATTTGGTTGTTCAGACTACCGAGCTCCGCTTTTATTTTGGTTCACTGTTTTTGCAAATCTGTCCGCAAATCAGTTGACTGTTTCTCCAGCTCGGTGTGATGTCTGTCTTAATTTCAAATGCTTGTTAGTCCAGCTTCGCTGCTTGTTCATTTAATTCGCATTTAAACTGGATGACTGTTCATTTAGCTTTGCAGTTAAACTGGATGACTATTGTCGCTGCTCTCGCTGTATCAGCATCAATATTTGCATCAGCACATTTTCTGGTTCCTTTCATTCGGGTATAACTGCTTCTCCCTTAAGGTCCGAAATGGTAAATTCATTAATTTTTTTAAATGTAAGCTTCGTGTTTTATTATTTCGGCTTTTTTCACCAGTTTTCACGTTACATTTCACTATTGTGCATTTTCAAAAAATGTTTAAAAGTTTTTACTTCCAAAACTTTCAT
Source organism: Odontomyia ornata (assembly GCA_963969285.1). NCBI lineage: Eukaryota > Metazoa > Arthropoda > Insecta > Diptera > Stratiomyidae > Odontomyia > Odontomyia ornata. The sequence goes on from OZ017741.1 coordinate 21,404,319, forward strand.
TCTCACTTTTGACACCACTGTCGCGTGTTACGGCTCGCGGCCAATAACTTTAATATTCCGAGAAAGTGAAAACGTCTTTTGAATTAAGTTAAAAGGGTTTATTTAATCTAAAAATGCACAGTCATTAATTGAACAATTTCATTAATTTTACTTTTCACTTTTTCTATAAATTTTCAATTCAACTGTCTTAACTAAAACCACTTCACAATCAATCAATCAATATTGCCTTAGCTTCGCGCTCCACTATATCGCAGTTTCACTATCGCGGTTGTAATCATCTCCCCATTCATTCAGCTCGGCTTTATATAGGGTCTCTAGTCATTCAATCCATTTCTTGCATATCGGTGAATGTTCTGACGAGAACTACCTGGAATATTCGAGCAATTCTGAATACTTGCAGTAACTACACTTTCAGCTTTCGATCATGGATCTACTTAGTCCATTCTTATGCTTTCGAGTATATTCGTTTTCTTTTTTTGGTTGATCATGATGTTATTAATAGTTGCGACAACAATCGCGACAGTAGCTCGAAGAATTGCTTGGACATGTAACAGTACATTCACAATGCTAAACTTTTTTAACGTAGAAGTTTTAGTAGATATATTACATGGTTTTATTACTTTGAATAGGGGAGTTTTTAGCGGGAATTGAAAACCCCAAATTTTCAAAAGAAAAGAATTTGATTTGCTGTGTTAAGTCAGTCGTGCGAAAAACGGAAAATTTGAGATCAGATAATCAAAATAATCAATGAGCGAAGTGTTTTAGTTAAATTTGTACGATTTTTGTGAAAAAGAATTGCATTATCGGAAAAACTTAGTTTAGTGCCGCTCGATATTGCATCGATTAGAATATTTCAAGATCGCGTATGGGAGTGTTTGGAGCGAGCAAGACTAAGCAACCCTGCAGTGCATCCGTAACAAAGTTCTTGATCTTTCCGATGATGATTCACTGTTTGCCATGGAATCTTTATTTAATTGAAGATGGGATTATACTGTTACCACTGCATCGCACGTTTATTGGAACATGTAGTAGTACAATTAACAACTCTCCTAAATTGTATAAGGTTTTCTAAATTCAATCCTTCAATACAAAAAAATGCCAGTGCATCTAAAAATAAATCATTAATTGCCCTACTACCCTTTATTTTAAACAAAAGAACATAATTCCTCAAAGCTCATGTGCTTCCCCAAGAGTCTTATTCCTGATACAATAAAGAGTATACTACCTCCCACTTTGATTCGAATTTTCCCATTGTTCTCCAGCAGAATGATCAATCTTTCCTCTTTGATTGTCGGAACAATATGATCCTATTGAATCCTTGATACTTTCCACCAATTCATCCGACACCTTTGATTGATTTGCATCACTCTCCCGAACAGAAGCCGAAGCAGCTTGGATGGATACCATTCTTTTTCTCGTAACTCGATCCGGTATTCCGCCCCATATCCGTTTGACAAACATTGTCTCCCAATCGACATTTCCCGCTCTCGAATCGAAAAAAGAAGGGAACGAGCGAAATGCAAAATTGCAAACCGAATCAATTGAACCAAATGAGTTTAATTGAATCAATAGCTTGGGTATGTAGTAAGCAAACGAATAATGGGATCCGGAAGTGAAGGATCCAAGTTGCGTTCACTACTCCATCTCATTCGTGGTATTCTGTTTGCTGTGAAGAGTAGGCGGTCTATTGTCACCGGTGAATAATTGATTCCATCAAATATAACAAATGTCGATGTGAAATAGTAGAAATGAGGTCGTGTCTCTTCGATTACTTCGTTTGCTGCGTAGAATCATATTGCAGTGACGTGAGGTATCGTCGCAGGATGTGCTCCAGGCTGCTCCTCAAACACTACACACACGGACACACCCTGATAAATTCTATTCAAATTGCTTTCAGCATTATTTGCAATAATTCTCAGCATTGCCAACTGATAGTCTGCCATGTACCAGCTCCTGCCGTTTCCGCTAAAGTCTACCACTTGGAGGGAGTTTATTGCAATCTCATTGGAAATGGGAAAACCAGCTAAAACCTCTCTTATGATTCGCTACGTCTTTATTTGCATAATCTAGCGATTTAGTAATAAAATGATGTGGTGGTTAAGCAGAGGTTATAGCGAATTGATTTTTGCGCTCCTTGCTGGCTGCCGAACGTGGAACGGCACAGCAATGCGATACGCGGCGTTTTATTAGCTTAAGAGCATCTGAAGGACTCTAGCAGCTTAGGAGCTGGAGTAATAAAACGAGTCTAAAGGAAAGAGTGTAAGACGGCTTGGGAAATGCACATTCCATTTTAGAAGCTCAGAGCGCGGTTAAAATTCAATTTTCATGTCTGCGAACACATTTGCCAGCTCCTCCTTTTCCTCTTCAAAGATCATAGTACAAAATCCCGCCATATACTACACGAGCCATAGCACTCCTGGGCAATTCGTCAATTCCAAAAAAGGAATTGATACAAGCACGCTCCGTTTTCTTATAAATTACGGTACTCACACCCCAGCCGAACCGAATCTTAATAGCGTTTAAAAATTTATCCGATGACAAATCGCCATAATTTGATATTTGCAAGCAGAAGCAATTCCCAAATCAACCGTAAGGAAAAGCTTCATAAAGTACAAAATTTCATCCAATATTTTATGGTTTCCTTCCGATTAACGACGTGCAATTATTTAGACACTTTGATTGGTCGTTGCGATGCGACGACGTTGGTGTCTGTTGCCGCACCATCCACAACGACCATATCCAGTTAACTGAAAACGTAAAATATGTCTTGTTATCCTTAAAAAACCAGAAAAAAAGGAGGAAAATATTCCAACCGATAAAATCTATGAATTTGATGCACGTGACAATCTTCGGTTTTCTCTGGTAACAAATAGATTCTGATTAATTTAACGTTAGCGCTAATGCTAGCGGCTTCAGATTTATGATGGTATTTCCGGTGAAATGTGTTTTTTTTTTTTCATTCGTCCTTTCTTTTTGGCGCTGTTGAATTGGATGGACAATAAAAAATTTTGGCCACAAAATTGATATCATAACGCAAGTTTACGGTTACGATACCCCGTTGCCGCTAAGTGTCGATAAAATCATCTTTCTTGGGAATAATGATCATATTTTTGGACAACACGTTGTAAGCAACAAGCAAGTATCTGAATATAAAAGATATAATGCATGTTCAAGCGTGAGGTACACTTAATGGCATTAAATACGCACGTAAGCAGTTTTAAAAGAAATTGAGGGTTCAATTGCTTCACATACGAGGTGTGTTCAAAAAGTATCACGAATTTTGAATTTTCGCGGGCTTACGTGTATTCGAATTTCGATTTTTTTGTGGCGTTATGTTGGTGCTCATGTCTTTCACTTATGCCGACAAGCTCGGCCATTTTGAATGTTCACTTAATTGGTGATAGCTGCTTTACTTGCACGTGTTTTCAATCCTCTTCGATTTTTACTTATTCAAAAAAATGGATCAAAGAACGTGTATCAAATTTTGTGTGAAAAACGAAATTAAGTGCGCGGATGCATTCCGAATGTTGACTGTGGCATACGGAAAAGCTACCTTGGACCGAAGCAACGTTTATCGGTGATACAAAATGTTTTTAGAAGGCCGAGAAGATGTGAACGACGAAGAGCGTGCCGGACGCCCGAGCACTTCAACAACAGACGAAAAAATTAATGAAGTGGAGAAAATGGTATTGGCCAATCGTCGAATCACCGTTAGAGAAGTTGCTGAGGACCTAAACATATCAATTGGCTCGTGCCATTCGATTTTTATCAACGATTTGGGCACGAGACGGGTCGCCGCAAAATTCGTACCAAAATTGCTCAATTGCGACCAAAAACAGCAACGCATGAACATTGCTAATGAGATGTTAAACTCTGTCCGCGACGAACCAAATTTGCTCCAGAGGGTCATAACTGGTGACGAATCGTGGGTTTATGGTTATGACGTGGAAACCAAAGCTCAATCATCTCAATGGAAGCTGCCGCATGAACCAAGACCGAAATAAGCGCGCCAAGTTCGGTCGAATGTGAAAGTTTTGCTGACAGTTTTCTTCGATTGCAGGGGCGTGGTGCATCATGAGTTCTTGCCACAGGGAAGAACGGTCAATAAGGAATATTACAATCCGCCAGAAACGCCCGGATTTGTGGGAGAACAAAAATTGGCTTTTGCACCACGATAACGCCCCTGCTCACACATCGTTGCTTGTGCGCGACTTTTTGGCCAAAAACAACACACTAATGATGCCACAGCCACCGTATTCCCCAGATCTGGCCCCCCGTGACTTTTTCTTGTTTCCTAAACTGAAGAGGCCCATGAAAGGACGACATTACGCTACGCTTGACGAGATAAAGACGGCATCGAAGGAGGAGCTGAACAAGATTAAAAAAAATGATTTTTTGAAGTGCTTCGAAGATTGGAAAAACCGTTGGCACAAGTGTATAATATCTCATCACTTTGAAGGGGACAAAATAGATATTCATGAATAAATAAATAATTTTTGAAAAAAAACAAAATTCGCGATAATTTTTGAACACACCTCGTATGTATACTACTAAATTTTTCATGAAGTGCCAAAAAAATGACCATTGCCGGCGAAGTAACATCAAAATATGTGGAAGGAAAGATTAGGATTTTAAGGGAGCTTAAATTTACGAAAAGGATACCCAGCCCGTAGTGGTATTTTTTTAAATTCACAGACTTGTAGTGAAGTAGAGTTTCATAAAGTCCGTAAAGGACTGCAGCGATGGTCTGTTGCCTCGGCAGAGGAAGATGGAGGTATCTGCCGAGAATGCCCTCGTCCGGAGACGCGTGAATGCGCTGGCAAGCTAGCATTGCGGTGTCGTGGGGCGGGTTCGTTTCCCCGGCACGAGGACCCACTACAAAGAATTTCGCATTCACGAATTGCTTTCAGATCAAAAAGGCGACCGAAGTCGCAAAAACTGTAGATAACCTCACCGAAGGAGATGTACTTGTTACAAGAACAAGTGAAACCTGAGAAGAAAGGCAAACTTGGGGTGACCTTGTCGTTACCCAACGAAGTTCATGGCCCACAAATGAAAGAGGGGCAACCGGGTGGTGGTGGAGCCCCTTCATACCCACCCAACCGGAATAAATCCATTGATAGCTTGTTGAAGTGGCCAGGTATTCCTCTTCTGAGTGGAAAACTCATACAACTTGAATTGTATGAACCTTCCCATCAGAAGGGGAGTACCCCGGTGACCAATTTATGTCATAGAATTATACAATTGGATTGCATAAATCTATGCCATAAAAAGGCACTCTGTTTGGGCCACTCAACCCATTACGTCACCTGAAACAAAAGAAGGAATTAGATTGTACCCGGTGGCTGGCTCATGTTTTGGGGTGGAAGCCTGCCACCGTACCGGGTCCTATACCCGATTAGAAATGGAGGAAAGGAAAGACCCTCGGGTACGTGATTACTTCATTTTTATTTTATATAGCATCCCATAAATTTTCAATTTTTACAGTAATTTAGGTATTTCCAAAAAACTAAAATTTAATAGTTATTTTGTTAAATTAGAAAGGTAAACCACACAAAAAAAAAATCTAACGCAAAAAAATTTAAATGGACTTCGGAGTGGATTAATTTAGAAAAAAAGAATTTAAACGCAAATATAAAAACGTATACAAAAAAATGTAAAAAAAGTAGATATAAATAACAAAATTAGGCAAGCAAAGGGTACTTACCCACATGTCCGTCGAGCGCTCGATGGGTGCAGGTATCCCCTGTTAAATTCGGGAAAATCCAAAAACAAAACCTTCCGCGACTCACAAGCCAAGGAATAACAAAGATCACTAATCACTAAAACCGTCCATGCAAAAATAAATACTACTAAATCCGGCAACTTATTGAAGCGCTTCATTCCTTTATTCACTTCCGGATGTTTCAACGACAGCAGTCACCCAGTTGGCTCAGAACAATTTTCCATTCGTCGCTGCTCTCAGTCCACTCCAGATCGGATTTTTGTTTTTCTTTTGTCCGCAAAGCGGCAGATAATCAAAAATGACCCATAGGACCAAAAAAAAAATCAAAAATGAACGCAAAGACTTCTCGCTCTTGCAACACGGCCACCACGGTCTCGCTAGCCACTGTCAATGCCTAATTTCACTTTACTATCTTCAAGGGTTATTGTAAAAGCGTGGAGTTGTATTTAATGCAATTTCAAGAAACCAAATTACTCTCCTTTTCACATTCGCATTTGTGTTTTGTTACTTCGATAGTCACGGCGAAACCCCGCAACAATTTCACTCGTTCTCAATCACTTTCCGCTTGTTTTCACGTTCCCGCTTTAGTCACTGCCCTCGTGGCTCAATTAATTTGAATTATAGAAACACCAGTGAATTTTATTCCACCGTGCACACTCAGCACTTGAGACCCCAAAAATGACAATCGAACGACTCAATCCTCTTCCACAAGTTTTCTTTCGCAAATCCTAGATTTCACCCCGTGGCAATACACGATTTGCTCCAAAAGTTAAGTTCCTGCTATTGATTTGTTGACCGCACAAACTTGAATGCGACAAACGGATTTTTCCATCTCATTCGATCAAGCGCGAGCACTCTTCCCACGTGGCCATTTGTCAACACTTTACAACTGATTTGGTTGCAGCACAACTTTATTCCCCTATCTACGACCAAAACAAACAATTGCGAAATGCGCGACTCTCTGATCCTTTTATAGTATTTACGACTTGTTAGCCAATTGTTGCGCATTTAACACTTCATGCCAAAAGTATGTGCTTGAATGGTGACACCAAAACACCCAACCAACAATAAAAGATATTGTTGAAGACCAGTCCGCCACTCTTAGGTGCATGAAAAGAACTTCGCGCACTTGTATTCAATGTGATACCCGCAGATTGTACCGCATGCGCTCCCAACGCCGCCTGTTTTTTGCACGGTGTTTACAATTGCAGTTGCGTATAACGGATAATTAAAACCAACATTGCTTTTATCGATAAATTTCTGCACCGATCAACATTTATTTCGAGTGATTCGAAAACAGCCGCATGATCAATTATTTTGTCAGAAATCGATTGTCAGATTTTCTTTAGCTCTAACATCACATACAGTAGCTAAGCCAATCACGCACAATTTCAAGTTATTACAAACGAAAATCGATCTTAAACCGTGTTTTAGCCTAATAATACCGTCGTGCATGTCAATCGTGGCCCCTCTCTTTCTCACGGCGTCCGCGCTGGTTGGCGATTTCAAGCAGACCGTTAGCTAACACTTAGCTTGAATCGCTTCGCGACTAGCGTACATATGTATGTGTGAAAGCTTTGAAAATAATTGAATTTTTGAGGGGAATCCATGGAAAAACAAAAGGCTGATATTTTCTTTATATTTTGAACACATGTCAAGCTTTCACAGCGACGGCCGAGTAATTTTAGGAAACCTTTCGAACACATCCGAACTTTAATATTTTCAATTCAATTCAACTTCTCATGGCGATACGGCCAATCGAATCTCTTGCGTAGCACACGCCAAGTATACGAAATTTACAAGTGCCATAATGTTACAGTCATTAAAATGCACTCGCGGCACTTCGCGCGGCCAGGGTGCGAGAACAACTTTCGGGACAAGGTTTTCTTTAGCTTGAACTATCTTTTAGTTTAAAAATCATTGATTTTCACTGAAAAGTTCGCGATATTAACTCCCCGACAACCTCGCGTCGATCCATCCGTGCTTGCGTTTTCGAAGCAACTCGCCGGCTAGACTTGTTTATTTACTGCTCTGAAGTGCAGAAGGAAAATGTTGCATTCAGTTATTTACTACACTCGCGCATGCTGTGTTCAATGCACTTAAAAATAGCGAGTCATTCTCAAAAACATCAGCTATCACCTTTCGATATTTTTGATGCACCTTCAACATATTCTCGACAAATTGAATGTGAGTATTTTCACCTTTCAGCGTAGATATTATTTTAATGCCCTCATTTTCGATCTGATCGAGGAACGTTTGTTTGAGCATATCCTTCAATCGATCTGGTATGGGTTTCAGGATGACATACATATTCCGTAGATCTTTTCGTTTCTCTTGTGATACCATTTCTTTGCATTCAGAATAGAGGAAATCAAGATGATCATTTATAAATCGCTCTTCACACTCCTGACCTCTTCAATTACTACAGACTCACTCGGAAAAGCTTCGACTAATTGATTTTCTCAATTAGATTTGCTTATGGGATTCGACCATTCGCTAGTGTAGGAAATTGCATGTAGGAGTTGAATGACTAAGGCCTGGGAAAGGATAGCGAAAAGTGTTTTTATTGCAAGAAACACAATTTAATACGGTGTCAAAGGTCAGGCCCTAAATTGTTGCATATTGTTACATGCACGAATAATTTTGCGTGTTACTGTCGCAATTATTAAGAAGGTCATGATCAACAAAACGAACGTACTCGAAAACCCATTAATCGTGATCAACAAAACGACATCATCGAAAGCCCACCGAGCATCAACATCTGAAAGTAAGTCACTGCTCCATTCATTACGCTGCTCGAATTTATTTATTTATTTAGATAATCCTTTTTACAGATTTACTTAATCCAATTACAAAATAGGCGAAAATAAGGAAAATACAAAAACAAAATTAAAAAAGAAGGCTACGTTAATCACTAATATTGAGAACATTCCGTACTGTTGATTTGAAAATTCGCAAAGAATGCGGTGGAGGACCAAGCTGAAGATTATTGTAGGCTCTTATAGATCGCACCAAAGGCGAGTACAGATGCGTGTCGGTTTTTGCAAATGGAACGATAAAGTGATCGGATGATCGTGTCCTCAACGGCGCACGTGCATGTAATGCATTGCATAGGTCCGATGCTAAGAGGCCTCTGGAGAGCTTAAAAAGGAAGCATAAATCTAAAAATTGTCTTCTAATGTGGAGAGGCAGGATATGAAGGAAATTTAGACGTTCACTATAGGAGCGATACAAAAGGTTATATTTATATAAGAGAGTGCGTGTGAACTTGCGCTGGATTGATTCGACAGCTTCCGATAGATAAATGAAACGGGGTGACTATACTTGACAGGCATACTCGAGAATGGAGTGAACCAACAGGATGAAAAGGCGAACACTGGTATGAATACTGAATGTTCTATGAGAGCATCGTAGTACAAAACCAGCGATTCGCAATGCTCTTGAGGTTATGTCAGCTATATGTACATCAAGTTTTAAATGTGTATCCAGTCTAGCACCTAGGTCTTTATAATGATCCACCGTAGATAGCAGTGATCCGTTAATTGAATAAGCATTGGCAAGAGGCGTACGCTTATTGGTGAAACACATATGCAGACCTTTGGACACGTTGAGAGGAAGGCGATTCATAGAGCACCATCGAAAGAGGGAGTTTAAGTCTGATTGAAGGTCACTACAGTCCATTTGTGAATAGACGACTTTTAAAATTTTTAAATCATCTGCGTAGAGTAGACAATCTGATGTCAACACAGTTGGTAGATCATTTATGAAAACATTAAATAGAAGAGGGCTGAGGATTGAACCTTGAGGTACTCCAGAAGAAGGAGAGAAAACGTACGAAGAGCAACCACACCAAGTAACCGATGAAGAACGATTTGTCAGAAAGGAGGATAGCCATGTAAGAAGAGGGCCAGAGAAGCCAAAAACCTCAAGTTTCTTCACTAATAGACTATGGTCTACCATATCAAAGGCTTTGGCGAAGTCCGTGTAAATCACGTCCATTTGCTGACCTTCATCAAGTGATAGGGCAATCGCATTGGTAAATTCAGCCAAATTGGTTACCGTTGACCGCCCCTTAACGAAACCATGCTGCTGTTTAGCGAAGTCATTGGAGATTGCATCATATATTTCGTTATGAACAATTATCTCGAAAAGTTTTCCAAAACACGAGAGTAGGGATATAGGCCTGTAATTAAGTGCTAAGCCACCGCCCCCTGATTTGTGAATTGGAAAGATGTTGGCTCTTTTCCAAATTGCTGGGATTGTCCCTACAGTCAGGCTGATATTAAATGATATTGACAAGGGTAAGCTTAGGGACGAGGACAGCATTTTCACAAAAAAGTTCGGGACTCCATCTGAGCCCGAACTCACGTTAACATCAATGGAGTCGATTATACTTTCGACTTCGGAAGATGTTGTCAAAATTGTGCTCAAATGGGAGGAATGGTTAGTTGGGAGAATGGGTAAGGGTGCGAAGATGATTGGAAAACAGAAGCAAAATGGTCTGCAAATAAATCACATATGGCCTGACCATCAGACGCTTGTTTCCCATGCAGGCTAACAGAACTAGGTTTATTTGAAGTGGATTTGAGGGAGTTGACATATGTCCAGAAAGATTTAGGATTGCTTGATTGTAAAGAGGCCTCGATGGTGTTAAAATATGAATGCATTGCGCGCTTGATGACCATTTTGGCATTCTCAAGTAGTTGTTTATAAGACGAGAGATACGTCTCTGAACCGAAACGCTGTAACTTTTTAAGCGCTATGACTTTTAGCTTTAAAGCTCTTGAAACTTCTGCAGTGAACCAAGGAGCATTCTTTTTGCGAGGAAGACAACTACGAGGAACGAATAACATTATAATATTATTAAGTTTATTATAGAAGGCCGCGACAGCATCATTGACATCAGTAAAATGAGAGAGAAACTGCCAATCGATCTCAGAAAGCTCTAATTGAATAGCTTCATAGTTTGCCTTGTAGAAGTTGTATCTAGAAATAGCTTTGTTATTCCTATGGCGTGAGATGCAAAGCGATAGTTGCATTTCAAGTGGAGGATGGTGAGAATCTGGTTTGACATAAGGAGTTGGTGATTAAGAAACTGAGATAATGCTCATGGTAGCAATCTATTGTTTAAGTTTGGGAAATAGTTTAACTGCGTTAGCAAGCATAGAGACGAAAAGGATGACAATGAAATTTATATCTCATTATGTGACACAATCCTTCTAGAGCTTAAATCCCATTCAACCGTTGGCATGTTAAAGTCACCGCAGATCACAAAGGACGCAGAGAGGTATGAAACATTAATGTAATTAGAAAGTTCAGAAAAGAAGAGAGTATAGACTTGTAGCGGGGAGCTGCATGGCACATAGACGCACACAATAAATATTAGCAAGCTAGATGATAGTCTCAAACCAACTACAACACATTCAATAGGAGGGGAGAAGGTGATATCTCGACAGAAGAAACTTTCAAAAGGTTTACGGACCGCAATCAAGACACCTCCGCCATGGCATTTACCGGATATAGCTCGGTACCTATCTTCACGATATACATAATGTAGAGGAAAGAGTTCTTCATTCGCAATTTCCTTTGAAAGCCGCGTCTCAGTTAAACATATAACGTCATCATTTGCCAATATGGATGCTAAATTCATATCATTTAGTTTGGTTCTCTTACCGCGAACATTTTGATAATATAAGTTAAGATAATTAGTTGATGTGTCATTGTATTTTTCATTCAGTTTCTGGTTCTTGTTCTGTTGGCTGATCGAAAATTTTTGTAGGGCCTTCGCTCCAAATTTTTAACAAGTATACCAGTTGGCCAAAAGTCTGATTTAGAAAGTTCCTGTAATTTCGAACGGAACGGTAAGTTTAAACGACGCTACGATTCTATTTGTGTTCTCTTTCTTTGTTAGTTTAACACAATCTAGCACAGCCGGCGTAAAGCCAAGTTTAGAAACAACGTATTCCCCAATCTCCTCCTGCGGTGTATCAATCGATAGACGAGATATAAATAATTGCATAGGGGGCGATATCACTCTTCGTAATAGTCCCGAGTGATTGTTGGTTTCTTGACTTGATAAATTTGGTGTTGAGTTTGCAGGCGCTAATTCGCCAATGTACGAGAATGGCTAGATACCCTATATAAATGCGAGCTGAATGAATGGGGGGATTCATTAGAACCGCGATAGTAAAAATTGCGAAAGTGTGAAGCGAATTTGTTCGAGTAATAGAAAAGTGATTTTCGTTGATTGTGAAGTGATTTTAGAAAACAATGACGATAAAAATTTATGGACAAGTGGAGGTTAGACTTTTAATAGTGAAAATTAAAATTGTGATATAATTAAATAAGTGATTGTGCATTTTTAAGCGATCAAATAAACACATTTTGACTTAATTGAAAAAAACATTGCGTTTTCACTTTCCCGGAACATTAAAACTATTGGCCGCAAACCACAACACGCGACAATATATAAAGCAAAAATAATGGACAAGGTTGTGTGGATACTTTTCTTCTTCCATTGCGTCCGCGTTGATGCTGTCCACAGCAAAACAGCAGACAAATGCCCACTCTTCACATGGCTGGAACGGGAAAAGAAATAATCCTAGGTTACTGTCTGCATACCACCCGTTATGCGTACTAGAAACGCCTCAGAAAGCGCTTGAGGAAGTTATCAAGGGTAGACTCATTGACGCAATTTGTGCCAGATAATTCGTGCCTGATCGTCTTTGCGAGAACGTTCCAGAGCTAGTTAATAGACGCATCGTCAAACAGGCACAGCTTTGACTATGTATGCTCATGCGATGGGTGAGAAACTAGTTCAGTCTAGCGCTGTAAAAAATACTGAAGTGATCATCCAAATAAAGAAAAGAGCCTCCATAGTAAGGACGGTCAGTATAATGAAAGTACAGCTCAAATGAGAGTTTCTTTGAACAAATCAGAGCAACGGCTGCTAAAACTGCTTCAAGTGTATTAGCTCTGAGAATAAAAAAGCTCCTTTTTATGAGCTCTGTGTGATACACTCCGCAAGAAACTGCATGGAAAATGCTTGGCACTGGTATAGAGGAGAGGTGCACTGGGTAATCACAGGTGTGATACTTATCGGCCCCATGCTAGATAGCACAGTACTATCTACTTGCGTTGAAACAAAAACACGAGGAAGACAGTTCCCAGCGAGAAGAAACAGCACTCACGCAATTATTGGCTGCAGTCCTGGGTGAACTGCATGAAGGGAGATCTACTGCATGCCTCGTCTCTGATCAGAAACAATGGCTCAATCAAACGCATGGTGAGACTGACTTTTACTTGGCATTGGGATTGGGTCAGTCGTAGTCCCACAATTGTCCGTTCTACGCAGGAGGAGAAGACAATGCTTGCCATCAATTTTTCGCATGCAAGTTATGGGAGAGGCTGCATTGGAACATCTACAAGAAAACAAGAGAGCTTTCTTCGGATAGCCCAATTGGGGAGATACTTGGATCAGTTGACAAATGGAACCATATGGCATATTATGCTCAGATAGTCCTGAAAGATAAAAAGGGTGTCAGACTTCAGAGTTGGGGGATCACTTTTCTAGCTATCTATCAAGTTCCATTCCTTCCTGCTAAAAGAGGGGCCCACCAACTTGAACGTACCCCTGGCGTAGGCAAACGAAACTTATCCGGAAGTACTGCGCAAAAGGCTTCAGGCCAGATTCACAGACTGACAAGAGTAGTGGTTGCTGGACAATCTAGATGCTCAGCTCGTCCAAAAGCCCCACATTCAGAAAATAAATAGCTTCTGCCTTCTCAATACAAAAAAAGTTGGGTAGACAGACCTACGCTCATGTCAGAAGAGTTTTGTACTCAACTTACAAAATGCAGTAACCAGCAACGAATAAAATCAAGAAACATGTCAAAGATGATTTCATTGTAGAAAATGTGAACCATTATTAACAAAGTTGAACGAATTTTGACTTCTGAGGTATTTGTTATTGTTATACCCATAAATATCTCCCTTGATAATTTTTTCAGATTTTTAGATCGCAGGTGTCCATTCGCAAGGGAGGAAACACATTTTTCATGTATTTCCCCCCCTGCGCCCCCATTGAAGCAATAACTGTCAGTTTAAGAACTGTTTTGAAATGTTCCCATAAAGAACTTTCATTAGATACTCAGACCGGCTACCTTTGATGAAATTTTTTTCAGGGGCCACTCCCCTGTACTGTAATCATCGGTTCATGGCCTATTTTTTCGAATCCTGGAATGCTTACAAAGCCATTTTTGGCCACAAAATTGATATCATAACGCAAGTTTACGGTTACGATACCCCGTTGCCGCTAAGTGTCGATAAAATCATCTTTCTTGGGAATAATGATCATATTTTTGGACAACACGTTGTAAGCAACAAGCAAGTATCTGAATATAAAAGATATAATGCATGTTCAAGCGTAAGGTACACTTAATGGCATTAAATACGCACGTAAGCAGTTTTAAAAGAAATTGAGGGTTCAATTGCTTCACATATGGATACCGCTAAATTTTTCATGAAGTACCAATAAAATGACCATTGCCGGCGAAGTAACATCAAAATATATGGAAAGAAAGATTAGGATTTTAAGGAAGCGAAAAGGATACCCAGCCCGTAGAGATATTTGAAGTGCTTTTTAAAATTCACAGAAAAAAAAGTAATATGATGCTCTTACACTCGGAAAAGCTTCAACTAAATGATTTTTGCAATTAGATTTGCCTATGAAATTCGACCATTCTCTAGCGCAAGAAATTCCATGGAGGAGTTGGATGACTAAAGTCTGGAAAAGGATAGCGAAAATTGGCTGTAAATGATGGGGAATTGGCAAACTCGTATAATATGGTGGCAGAAGTGTCAAAGAAAGGAAATAAGTGCTTGGAGCTCTACGCAAGCCCCGCATATATGAAATAGAAAAGATGGACAAGAAAGTGTAGGTACTTTTCCTAATCCATTCCGTCCGTGTTGACGCTGTCTACAGCAAAACAGCAGACAAATGCTCACTCTTCACGCGGCTGGAACTGGAAAAGAAATAATTCCAGGTAACAGACAGTGCATACTGTAGCATCTTGTGCGTGACGCACGATAAATAAAATAACAAAAACAACATGTATTTGACTTCGCACAAAACGTAAATTAAAATAATTTAAATTGAATGAAATACGGATCGGGCTAGTGAAGACGTCTGGTCCCTTGAACATTTGGATTGAGAAAGTGCGATTTGTCTTCTTGTCTGCTTAATCTCCGCTACAGCTTACTAGGTGCGCTGGCGTTGCTGTGTGGTCTTCACAGGATCCCCCTCCAAATATGTAGATATTAGCTTACAGCTGATATTTTGGCATTTGTTAATTTGTCGTGAATCGAATTTTCTTCTGTGGACCAGCAAAGGCTTTACTGGTAGGTTGCACCAAATTTGATGTGTCCTCATCATTTTGTGTTATGCATGCCGGTTCCAGCCATACTGTTACATGTCCACACAATTCTGCGAACTACTGTTGCAAATGTTAATAATATCATGATCAATATTGATTGAAAAGAAGCAACCAAGAAAAGTAAACGAAGGACGTCAAAAGCACGTACTCGAAACAAAAGAATGGACCAAGTAGATCCATGATCAATATCTGAAAATAAGCAAGTGACGTCACCGCGGGTATTCAGAATTTCTCGAATATTCCAGGTAGTTCTCGTCAGAACATTTGCCAATAAACGAGAAATGGATTGAAGGGCTAGATACCCTATAACATATAAAGCCGAGCTGAATGAATGAAGGACATAGTAGCAGTACGAACTGCGATGGTAAAACTGCGATAGTAAAAACTGCGATAAGAGTAGAGCGCAAATTGAAGGTGATATTGATTGATTCTGAAGTAAAAGATTTTCACAACATATTTGAAGACAGTTGAAACATAAATTGATAATACAAGTGAAAAATGATTAAAGTGCGATTCGTAGGATAGGGAAATTAATTATTGTGCAACTTAATTTAAAGACAGTGCATTTCCACTTTTCCGGGACCTTAAACTTATCAGCCGCGAACTGTTACACGTGACAGTGGTGTCAGAAGTGGGATTGAAAATATTGAAAGTGAAAACTTTTAAATATTTTGTATTAATCGAGGAGTCGCACAATCAAACTACTCGAAAACCTTCCTATCTCCTACTCGGACTTTCGTGGCAGATTGGGAAAAAAATATATAATTAATTCTATTTGGAATCCGGATTTTGTATAACTCTTTTTCTTCTTCTTATTTTTTTTACTGTAATTGCATATCAAGATCCATTATATTAAAATTTAAATGCATCCCATTTACTTCATTCGTCATGAGATTTAGCTTTCGTAATAAATTAAAACTTTTGTTTCCTAACTATAGTTAAAATTTCTTCACATTACTTAAATTTCTTCACACCATTTAAATTTTCTTTACCCCATTTAAATTTTTTTCCTACATTGCAAAGTTCCTTACCTCATTTTTAATTTTTTCTACATTAATTAATTTCTATTTTAAAAATTTCCAATCTGCATGTGAAATTCCGGGTTTGAGGAACGCTAATGTAATACTCCTCAACGGTGTATTACATCACGGAAAGGAAGGGAAGAGAGCTGATGGAATCAGATGAGGCGATTCACCGTATGTACGGGATGGATGAAAAGACAGACAAGTTGGACGGATCCAAAAGCGAAACCGGAGGAGTTGCTTTGAATCAGATCGACGAAGTGTCAGTGGTAGTTTGGTGGAATATTAGAGTTTTAATTGCGAATTTCTGATTGTCGTTCCATATTGCCAATAAATTATTTTTTAATATATTTTATCACAAGTGGAATTGGTGTTATTCTTCTTCATGAAGTGAAAGTCTTGGGTTTTCCATGTAGAATTGTGCCCACTATATTAAAAATAAAGTTATAACGCATGTTACCGTGAATTACTGAATTCAAGTACAGTGTTTGGAAGTTGCATGGTTGTAAATTGAACCACGCACATGTGACTTATGGGATGTAATGTATAAAACCCTTAACTAATTCAGTGTTAGCAGTGGAATACATTGGTGGAGTATTTATA
This sequence comes from Odontomyia ornata, assembly GCA_963969285.1. NCBI lineage: Eukaryota > Metazoa > Arthropoda > Insecta > Diptera > Stratiomyidae > Odontomyia > Odontomyia ornata. The sequence continues at coordinate 21,421,103 of OZ017741.1, forward strand.
TAATACATTGATGGAATGGTTATATATTGTATTTGGTGGAGTGAAGGGAGAAGTTCGTGCACTAAATAATGTGAATGTGTCAACGTGGATTTTAGGGTTGAGTGTACCGAATTTTGACCACTTAGTTGCCGTGTGATTGATTTTTGTAAAAAATCCACATTTTCCGCTGTGGTCTAATTTTTTTAAAAAACACTTACATAAATTCTGGCAATTAAGAAGAAAGAAAGAGAAAAATTATAGTAGCGAACCTTTTTTGTGCCGAGACGCATATCTGGTCCCTTTAGCTACGAATCCTAGTCTGACATTAAAAACAAAGTGTGTTGCTAAAAGTTTATATCTCGGCTTTGGCATATTGGATAAAAACTTGCTTATTTTTCAAACTCCCAGGTCCGACTAGAAAGATCTGAAGAGAGTGCATCAATACTGCACACTTTGGAGAAAAATCCTTAGTCCAGCCTCGAGATCTGAAAAAAAAGTCAAACTTTTCGTGCAAATGAGCCTATAATAAGCATTTTCATGTGGAGTATTAATCACACCAGAAACGAAGTTAGTCATATAAATGTTCCTGTAATGTTATTGCCAGATGATATTCCAGCATATTTAACGATTGAAGTCGATAACCATTTGTTCCAGAAGTTTCAGGCACTTTTACACACCTCTTGGGAAACGAATCGGTGGAGGAGCTTAGTTTTGGTTTCTGGTGAACTTTAGAAATCCACGTGTTTGCATAACTGACCCAAAGTTGCTTTTCGCGATGTAATACTAGATAACGAGTTCAATTTTATTACAGTGTAATTTGCAATTTAGAATTTTTCTCACCCTTTTATTAAATGCATCATCACATCACCAGCGGGTATCTGGCGTGGATGATGGTGAGTACCCGTTCATTTTTATTTGTATATATTTATATTTATTTTTGGGTCATTTTCTGTATTATTTTTACCTTTGTTTTAATATCGATTTCCACCAATGATTGATTCTTTTATATTTGTGTAATTTCTTTCTTTGAAATTTTTTCTAATTGCTTAATTTTTATATTATATTTGAGAATTTTTTTCCTATTATTTGATTCCAATTTCTATATTTTTTTATTGAATTTAAACTTGCGCCAAAGCAGGGCGGCAAAAGTAATTGCTGTAGATTGCTCAAACATAGTGGATTGTGCAAGACAGGTTGTAGTTGACAATAAATTAACAGACGTGATAACTGTTATCAAAGTAAAAAAATAGAATAATAATGGATTGTTAAACTGAGCCGTCGGTCTTCCCATTTTAGTCAATCTGACCGGGTATAGGACCCGCAATGGTGGAAGATTTTCCGGATAAAATGGACTAGCCATCGCACGCGCTCCACCGTTTTTTTGTGTCTAGGGGCTCTTGCCGGATGTAGTGGCCTTCCGCTTGCGGACCCTTCTATGATATAGAGTTATGTGATTTTATTGCATAACTCTGTAGCATTAATTTGGTTACGTTTGTGCTTCTCATTTGTGGGAAAGAGTCATACAAAGTGCTTTTGTATGAGTTTTTCACTCAAATGGGAAACACATGGCCACGCCTCGTTTGGATTTTGATCCGGCTGGGAGGGCGTGAAGGGGCACCACATCTATCCAGATGCCCCATTCTTATTTTTAGGCCATAACGATCGTCGTAATGACGAGGTCCGTTTTTGCTCCTTTCCACTTGTTCTCAGAACAAGCAATTCCAATTCTTAGCTAGTTACCTCCATTTTTCGACTTCGGTTGACTTTTTCTGTGACCCAAGAATTCGTGAATGCGAAATTCTTTTGTAGCGGGTCCTTGTGCTGGAGAAATGACCCGCCCCACGAAACCGCAACGCTAGGCTGCTAGTGCATTCGCGCGTCCCCAGACAAGGCCAATCTCGGCGGATCTTAACATCCTCTTTCGCCGAGGCAGCAGACAATCGCTGCAGTCCTATACGGACATCTACATACCTACGTTCACTACAATTTTTAAAGTGCACAATAGTGAAATATAACATGGAAGCTGGTGGAAAAAAAGCCGATATAATGAAAATGCCACGAAGCTTACATTTAAATATTAATGAATTGACCATGTCGCAGCTTAAGGGAGAAGCAAAAACACCAAAATGAAAGGAACCAGACAATGCGCTGCTGCAAATGTTGATGCTGATGCAGCAAGAGCAGCGACAACACTCATCCAGTTTAAATACGAAGCTATATGAACAATCATTAAAGCTACACCAGAAGCTGGACCAACGAGCATTCCAAATCAAGGCAGACATCACACAGGAGCTGGAGGAGCAATTAACGAAGCACGACCAAATTCAAAAATGTCATACAGTTCATGGTGAAAGGGAAAAAGTGGAGCTTATATTTGGGGAAGACTCAGTGGTTGAATTGTGGTATAGATGGATTTTGGATTGTGCAGTGAGTGAATTTGCTTATGAAAAAGTGAAAGGCGAGCATCGCGTGAATTTTCTGAAAAGGTATCAGGACGATACGATTTGTGAATGATTTTTGTGATTGAAACTATTGTGAAAAATTCAAACTGAGGTGTTTTAGGAACAAATGGTGCAAAAGTGAAATATTTTCTGTACCATGTGGAAACCATTTCGGCAAAAGAAGTTTTTTAGTGAATATTTACAAAATTTGGATCATATTTATATAATACACTACCAAGTTCGTCAGTTCATAGTTGTTATATATTTTTCATACAATAACGTGAAAAATTGCATAGCTAATTTGTTGTTCTACGGCATTCAAAAAATAAAACACAATTCTTAAGCATTTACCTATCAATAACGGCAATCCGGGAAGGTGGAATCAGCGTTTTATCGACCTAAATTTACAAAAAAGAAAACGTTTAAATCACATTAGTGGCCAACATTTTATTCAGTTTATTCAATTTAATTCATATTCAGGAACTTTTAATGTAACTTTTTCAGTGCCCACCTCTACAGTTGGAGAGCGCTCGGCATCATTCGAAGGAGTAAGTAGTTTTTTTTATTACCCTTTTCTAGTATATATCAAAATAAATTTTTACCATCCACTTTTTTTTCGTTCTTTGAAGAAAATTGGGCTATGAGTATTTGAAAGATTTCCTTTCCTTTCGTGAGCAAAGAAGGTTTAATTTTCTTTTTGTAATTAATTTGGTTTTTTTGATTGATTTTGATTTTTTTTTTGTATATTGAATTGTTTCGTTTCTTGCAATAAAATCGCCCGTACGTAGTAAAACAAGCATCTTATATTTCTTCCCCCTTTCCCGCTCTTTTCCGTTCGTATTAGTTACTACATATAAGGTGACTCAGAATGAACAGAGGGTGTCCCGGAAGTCCCACGACACGACTGAGCACTAGCCGGCCTCAGTATGCCAACGCGGGTTACTCAACTCTCTGCTGAAACATAATGTCTGCAACTGCGGTGCAACTCGGTTGTCTGAACACCCGAATTAAATGTGTCGAGAAAAGCTTTACCAGGTCGAAAAGAAGATCAGCCAGGTCGAGAAGAGAATCAACCATGGGATTGAAAAAATTGTAAAGGAATTGGAAGCAGCGAAGGCAGCAGTGATAACTTCACCAGCCCCACTTATAACCACAGCGCAAAGCACATCCAGAAATGTGAAAGCACCAATATTTGCCAAGCAAATGATCTGGAGTACCTACAAAACCCAGTTTGTAGCCACCGCTCTGAAAAATTACTAGAATGAAAAGGAACCAGCAACTGCACTAAGTCTTTCTCTAAGAGGCCCAGCTACTGAGCTTTTGCTGACTATCCCCGTTGAAGTGCACTTAAAGTCGGCTGCTATAATGGATGCGCTTGACATGCGTTATGGAGACGATCATCTGAAGCAGATTTATCGGTCACAGCTACGGTATTGGATGCAGAAGTCTGGCGAAACCCTTCAGCAGCTAACTCAAGACATTGAGTGACTGGTGCCTTTGGGTTACCCAGCTTACGACCCGGAATATCAAGATAACGCAGCAACAGAAGCATTCATCAGCGCATTAAAAGGACATAAATTGCAACAAGCCGCGCGTTTAGCTCAAAAGCAAACGGTTAAGGACGTATTGGCTTATAGTCTGAACTTTGAGGCAGCGAAAAATGAGACTCGTGGCACTGCCTGGGTTCACGAGGTAGTGATAGACGAGCGCAGGTGTGAGCGCACGGAAATTAAGCAAGCGTCATAGGTAAATGTTGTGTCTAGATGCTGGAATTACGGAGAGAAGGGGTACCTGCAAAGAGTCAATTTATTGTCCAGGGTGTGCAGCTTGGAGGAGATCCAGACCACGTCAGGAGCCCAGAATTGAAGCTCTTCAAACTAAGGGGCCAACTTCATGGGGCTAGGAGGATCGACATCCCCAACACCACTATCACCATGTCGATGGAAATTACATCGGGTATTGCCCAGGGATCTATCCTTGGTCCGGACCTGCGGAACGTGTCTTACGACGGGCTTATGAGACTTGAGATGCCAGATGAGTCGGGCTTGGTCGGCTATGCGGATGACGTTGCGGTTGAACAAGCTCAACTTAGGCTAGGTATGCCAATGCGCCGAGTGAGGGACTGGATGACTGCTCGCGGGCTCAGTTTAGCACTGGAGAAAACCGAAGTGGTCATCTTGACAAAAAAGAGAATCCCTAGAGTAAGGGTGATCAGTATTGGAGACACACAAATCGAATCGAGGCCAGCGACGGTGTACCTGGGGCTACTGATCGACTCGAAGATGAGTTTCTCTGAGCAAATCAGGCCAACGGCTGAGAAAGCTGCTTCGGGAATATCGGCCCTGAGTCGACTTATGACCAACGTAGGGGGACCCAGCCCATCAAGAAGACGCCTCTTGAGGAGTGCTGTAGAGTCAGTGCTACTGTACGGAGCAGAGGTATGGGGTGACGCTCTCTGCAAGGAGGTAAACCAAAAATTATTGGCACAGGTACAGAGAAGAGGAGCACTGAGATTTGCATCTTCGTATCCGACAGTCTCTGACTCGGCGGTGAGAGTGATTGCAGGCATGATACCTGTCGCCCTCCTTGCAAAAGAGCGCCGCGCTATTTACCTGCACCGAAACGAGGATGCGAGGGAGGTGGTTGTCTGCGAGGAGAGACAACGCTCGCTCAACGATTGGCAGCAGTCTTGGGTGAATTGCACGAAGGGAAGGTGGACTGCGCGCCTCATCCCGGATGTAAGACCGTGGCTAAATCGAAGGCATGGTGAGACTGACTTCTATTTGATCCAGCTTTTGAGCGGGCATGAGTGTTTTCAGACTTACCTGCACAAGATTGGTAAGACACGGTCTCCTGATTGTCGGTTTTGCCAGAAGAGGAGGACAATGCCTGCCACACATTTTTTGCGTGTACAAAATGGGTCAGGCTGCGAAAGAAACTCTACAGGGAGACGGAAGAGCTCACCCTGGATAATTTAGTCGCGGTGATGCTTGAATCGGTTGACAAATGGAACCAGGTGGCACATTATGCTCGGGCAGTCCTAAAATATAAAAGGGACTCACAGCTTTTCTGGCACTTCCTTTTCCCCTCTCACCTCCCGCTAGGAAAGGGATCCCCCAGCTTCAAGGCGCCTCACGGGGTTACAAAACGAGACCTGGCCCGAAGTAATGTGTCAAACGGTTCCAGGCTGGGTTCTCAGGTTGACAGGGGAGGTGTTAAGTGAGTAGTCCAGTCACGCATGGGAGCCCCACACTCTGTGCATAAATGGCATTCATCTCCCTACCACAAAAAAAAAATCACCATGTCAAGACTACATCGTCGAGAAATTGACGGAGAACATTGCACCATAACAATCGGCACTGGTGCAACACAATCGATTATCCGACCAGACCTAGTGAGGCAACAACTACTTCACGAGGGCAGGATTTTTTCACTACAAACAGCCACGGGACAAACTGCACCTGGCTATGGAGAGGCCAAAGTCCAGATACGGTTGGGAGACCTTGCGTTCCTTTGAGACCTTGAAGGAGAACCTGTGTGAATCACCCGCGCTAGCATATCCAAAAACTGGAAAAAATTTTTGTAATTGACACTGATGATGATTGGAGCTGTACTCTCGCGGCAGATCGATGGCGAGGAAAGAGTCCTCCCGTATTACAGTCGTGTTGTCTCAAAAAGTGAGAGGAACTACTGCCTGACCAAGAAGGAGCTATTGGCTATAATAGAGGTCACCAAGCAGTTCCACAAGTACTTATATGGCCAATTATTTGTTCTTCGAACAGACCATGCATCGCTGACATGGCTGCTAAGCTTCAAAAATCCCGAGGGACAAGTTGCGAGATGGATCGAAAGATTATAGTCATACTACTATAAAATTGCTCATCGGAAGTGCGGAGTTCATGGAACTGCTGACGCCTTACCTCGTCGTCCCTGTCCAGCTAATTGCAAGCATTGCCGGGGGATTGAGGAAAAGAAGTCGACTGTTGATCTGCAAGTGATAATAGAATTCATGAAAGTCGGTCATGCAAACTATACTTCCCAAAGGCCAAATCCACGATATGGTTTAGGAAATGGACGAAGGATCCTCGAGAGGCCACCTTGGTGTAAACGAGAAAGGTTTTCCCTGGCTTCACATATGAGAAGACGTAGAGGACTGGTGTCGTAGATGCGCTGTTTGCGCTTCCGCCAAAGGTCCAAAGCAACGACTGAGAGGATAAATGCAAGCCTATAACGTGGGAGTACCGTTTGAAAGGATTGCTGTTGGCATCGCAGAACCCTTTCCTGAATTCGAATGGGGACACCAATACTCACTGGTTGTGGCCGATTATTTTAGTAAATGGCCCAAGGTCCACCCTATTCCTAACCAGGAAGCAACTACTGTAGCCCAACAGCTAGTGTTAAATTCGGTCAGTAGGTATGGCGGACCTTGTGCACTACATTCAGATCAAGGCCAAAACTTTGAGTCACTAGTTTTTTGGGAAATGTGCGAGCTGCTGGGAATACAAAAAATGAGGAAAACACCGCTGCATCTCCAACCCGATGGGACGGTCGAACGTTTCAACGGCACACTCAACAAACACCTGGCCAAGATGGTTGATGAGAACCAAAGGAACTGGGATCGGCAAATCTCATTATTCTTGATGACGTAGAAAGCTGCCGAACATGTTTCAACGGGCGAAGCCCCAGCCAAAGTCATTTTTGGAAAAGACTATTCATATGCCGGCTGATATTGAGTTTGGAACGCCACCTGAGAAACCCCAAACGATCTCCGAGTATGCAAGTGAGCTTAGACAACGGTTCAACCAGATACATCGAACAGTACGGAGACACCGAATCAGCCACTGACCGCATGAAGACCAGGTATGATCTATAGGCAAATTCTACTGGCTTCCACCAAGATGACTTGGTGTGACTATATAACCTACAACGACGGAAGGGTAGGTCTCTGAAGTTGCAGCATTATTGGGAAGGACCATACCGACCATACGAACTAACGGCGTCGTATATCACATACAGGAACACCGTAAGCCGAGAACCAAAATAAAAATCGTGCATCTGGACCGTCTTGCCCCATATTATATCCAAGGAGTATTAACTACAACTAGCGACACACCTTTTCAGAGTGAAAAGAACTGAGATGGGGGCAGTACAACAGGTTCAAACAATTATGCGCACTACAATCGCAATTGTTGTCGCAACTATTAATAACATCATGATCAACGAATGTACTCAAAAACACAAGAATGGACCAAGTAGATCCGTGATCAACATTTGAAAATGACATCACTGCGGGCATTCAGAATTGCTCGAATATTCCAGGTAGTTCTCGTCAGAACGTTTGCCAATGTACGAGAAATGAATTGAATGAATAAAGACCCTTTATAAAGCCGAGCTGAATAAATGGGGGGGGGGGAATAGTAAAACCGCGATATTAAAAACTATTAAGAGTGGAGCGCGAATTAAAGGCGATATTGATTGATAGTGAAGTGATTTTCGTGATTCAGACAGTTGAAATATAAATTGACAGACAAGTGAAAAATAATAACATTTTAAATATTTGTAAAGTAGTGAAAATAATGATTGTGCAGCCTTATTAAATAAACTCTCTTAACTTAATTTAAAAGGCAGTGGGTTTTCACTTTCCTGGAACATCAAAATTACCGGCCGCGAACCGTAACACGCGACAATATGTTCGATCTTGGTGTTGATGGTTAGTCGTTCGTTTCCTCAATTTATTTTTTTTTTGCTTGTCGTTGGAGGGTTTTATATTGTTCTTCTTCAGCCCTAGTTGGTAGTTTGATATTTTCTTCGTACACTTGGTTCTTTTTTTCAACCGCATCTTTACACTCTTTATCGTTTCAGCCTTTCTTATTTGTCTTTGGCTGGTGCTCCAAGCAGTCTTCGGCTACTTCAGTTACCGCATCTACTACCGTATTCCATATGGTTTGACGTCATCGTTATTTTCCCCCGCCTGCCAGAATATGTTGATGTGACTTTTCAGGGTTGATATACTCGTATACAATATGTGGACGATACTGAGCTTTTGTATTTGGTGTCTTAGGGTAAGTGATCTTCTTTGTTTACAGCACTTGGAGATGCGGCATATGAGTTAGACTTTTATAAGGTAGCGATCCGAATCACAAACAGTGCTACGGAACGAACGTATGTCCAAAACGCTGGTGCTGGCACGTTTTCGTATGAGAACATACTCGATCTGTTCGAATGTGCAACGATCTGGGGATGTTCACATTCTTTTATGGATGCCCTGATGCGGAAAACGTGTGGAGCTTACTGTAAAGCCGTTGCTAGTAGTGAAGTCTATCAAATGATGTCCGTAGTTGCTGGTCTTTTCATGAAGACTGTACCATCCCGTTGTTTAGGAATTCGAGAAGGTGATATCGTCTGTACCATGTTTTGGCCATGTATTCGTCCAGACAGCTGCTAAACTTTCTGATTTTAAAACAATAGCCTGCACGGGCTCAAAACCTATTTCAAGAATCATTTGGGACAAGTCTCGTTGTAACCAACGGGAATGAACCATGGACCTTTATGACGTGAGCATCCTAACTACTACACCACCATGTGCTGGGGCATGCTGGGCATGTAGAAGGCCTTCGATCAATATGGTTAGATAAACCGATTTTTAAACTTCTTCCGGACAATTCCCCTCCACTTTATCACCATGATGGGCAATATGTTATATGGAAAGTCATTTCTTGTAACGAATTGAAATCTGATGACATCGCACGATTTCAAAGTCTTGAATGGTATAAAAAAAGCAATAGTACCTTGACCTCTGCCTTTTTTTATATTTACTCGAAGTATTTTGAACGGCTTTGATTTTAATTTATAGATATCACGAGCACTGCTGGAATTCACTGAAAATTTGATTATTTTCATGGCAGAAAGAAAAGCACCAGTAGTTAAAAAGGAATCTTCAAGGAATGTTTGACCACATACAGTTCTACTCGAAAAAGTGGAAAATAAATGTCAATGCATAGAAATATGAGGCAATTTTGTTTCGAGCAAAGCTGCGATTGATCAGTCAAGACTTGACTGACAGTTAGAAGGGTTTCCATATCATAACTTGCGAAGACAGTTCAGTGTGGGTACTTCAAAAGCTGTTCGATTACTTGGTGTTCACCTCGATCACCATCTAGGTATACTATGATGAGCCTGTTAAAACTATGCTCAGTGAAGGCGGAAAATTGCTCATATCCCTCTGATGACTTTTTTATTCCAGATACATTGACCAAGACGTCAAAGTTATCTGTTACAAGTCTTTAAGTCGACCAAACTTGATGTATGGGTGTCAGACCTGATTAAATTTAAGTGCTAACATGTTAGGAATGCTACGAGTTTTAAAAAAAAAAAATGTCTTTGCGCTTGAGCTGGTGGATGTTGAAGGCTTGAAACATATTGGAATCGCTATATGTCCAACTGAAGAGTTTATCAAGCTGGTAAGGTATAATATTTTGAGTCGATGCTTTCTCTTCATATCAAGTAATTCAGTTTAAATTAGACGTCTTTTTAAGTTAACATTAGTTAATTTTATTAGTTTAAGGGTTCAAATGTAAATAATTTAGGCTTTAAATAAAAATTAATTTTAAAATAGTTTATGTGCTTTTAAATCAGCTTTATGGTTTGCTTTAAATTGTTAAGGATGGTTTCAATACAGCAAATTATAATTATTATTATTACTAAAGCTTCAACTAAAATCGATTTTATTTTAATACCCTCGTACAAAATTTCAACAGCTTTCGTATATGCTTCCTTATTCAGGCCAACTCCATCTTTTCACCTGATTCCGCTCCAGTTTACATTGCAGACATCCTGGTGGGAATCATCTTTGGCTATCATCACCATCATCATCACATCTCATTCACGTTGTCTCCGTGAAATGGAACAACGTTTCTATTTGTGTAATTTGTATTCTAAAGATGTAGCTGGCCACCACGAAATTACTTCTACTTTTTGTTGGCCGCAGTCTACAATTTACACTTGAATGCGTTTATTTTCGATGTCTGCGGTTGATAAGGTAAAGTTGTGAATTTTTACTTGAATTGGTCTACCTGCTAAAACTTGAATGGTGGTCGAAACTGACTTTGTGTATCATAAAAGTTAACGTGAAACATATTGCACAGTCGCTGAATAAGGAGAGATGATTACAGAATATATATAAAATACTTCGAACAAATTCGCTCAACAGAATCTAGATTTAAAACAAATCGGGTAGGCAGAAGAGTGTTCTTACTAGAAGGGTTTTATAACCATGCTAAGGTTCAAAAAAACTTTTCCTGATGACATTTATCAGTGAATTGAACTATGAATCCATCAAACGTACAGTAAATCGTTCAATCGTACAGGAAAGATTGGGGGTTTCTTTCATAAATACGGAAGAGCTGCCAACTTGTTGCATCAAAATAAATTTTCTGATATACAGGGTCTGTTTAATAAGAAGCCAGCCCTGCGCCGTCAAAGCGTCTGCTAACCGGCATCTGGTGCTGTAGTGGTGGTGAGGGTCTAGGTAAAGGGAACCGGGCTGCAGCAGTTGCCTCGAAGCGCTTGGAGGGATAGCATCGAGCGAGAGCGGAGTGCGTGTTCAGTTAAGCATAGTACAGAAAGACAACACGTGTTGACAACCAGGTTGCCAACACAATGGCCACAGACACGCAAATATTTTCTTCAAGCAGGAAATAAACATCAGTATTAGGAAGCATCTTGAAGAAGAACGTTCAGCAGTGAGATATATTCAGATTTAGTGTGAACATGAGTGAAGATATGGTGTTATCATATATTCTGATAAGTGAATACTTGGATGATGATATTAAAGTAAAAAAGAAAAGGTTTTGGTGTAAAGATTGATATAAAAACCGGCAAAAGTTTTCACATACTAATTTATTGAGTAAACTATGTGTAAGTGCTTCGGATGACTTACGAAACTTTTTAAGAATGGATCATAAAACTTATGAAGACCTACTAAAAGCCAGTGGAACCGTTTATAGAAAAAAAAGACACATGAATGAGGGACGCGATAACGACCAATGAAAGACTTTCTGCCACTCTCCGTTTTCTTGACAGTGGACAAAGCTTTGTAGATTTGAAATTTCTGACTGCAGTATCTCCTCAAAACCTTGGAATAATTATTATGGAGACGTGCTCTGCGATTATAAAAGCTTTAAAAGGATATATCAAGGTTATTTTAAAAGCAGTGATATTAAGTATTCAAATATATATTGTGCTCTTTTCCAGATACCAAAACAGAAAATGATTGGAGGGAAACAGCAGAAGAATTCGGAAGAAGATGGAATTTCCCAAACTGTATCGTAGCAATCGACGGGAAACACATTGAAATAAAGAAACCATCTAATTCAGGATCATATTATTTCAACTATAAAAAAACCTTCAGCATCGTTTTGTTAGCGATAGTGAACGCAAACTACGAATTCATTATGGTAGAGGCAGGTACAAATGGACGCGTATCTGATGCAGAACTTTCCGAAAATATGCTGGGAATTCCAAACTCTTGTCTGCTGCCAATCACTACAATAAAAGTGCCGTATGTCTTTGTTGGTGATGATGCTTTTCCTCTTGGGATGCATTCAATGAAACCTTTTGGAGGAGAAAATATTGATGATAGTGAAATAATATTCAATTATCGTCTTTCTAGAGCAAGAAGGATAGTCGAAAATGCTTTTGGGATTCTGTCTTCCCGTTTTAGGATTCTACTGAACATATAAATTTGCGGCCAGAGAAAGCAACAATTATAACGTAAGCAACGTGCTATCTCCACAACTACCTGCGAAGAAAAAATTCAGATGTTTATTAGCGTGAAAGTGTAGACATTGAAAATACTGAAATTGATACAATTCAATATGGAGCTTGGAGATCAGAACAAAGGCGAATGTAACCTTTGGAACCAACGCGAACAAGGAATTCAAAAGATGCTGCGAAGAAAACCAGAAATGACCTCAAAATCTTTTTCAATGGAATTGGATCTGTTCCTTGGCAAAAATCAAAATAAAATGTCTTGTTATTTTTCAAAATTTAAGCAAAAATGTTTATTAAAAAATAAAATAATACTAAAAGAATACATATTTTGTCTATATTAAATAAACTCATTATCCACTAGCAGCTACTGAATATTTTCGTAGGTAGCGTTTTCACTTGGAATTTCCAAAACTGGTGTTACCACTAATGGTCTATGCAAATTCGACGTAATGAAAATACCACTTTCACTAGATGAGGACGAATACGCCATCAGCGTTGTCGAAGATCTATGCGACGAGGATATAGACGACATGTTAACGGTGTTGATTGTCAATTGCTCAAGTTGCCCCATAATAAGAACTTCTTCTATGGCATGCTTGGCATAAATTTCTTGCGTAGAGGATAGCTGCCGGAACGATGTCGCCCAAGAATCAGCATATACGCCTGCTTCGTCCTTTTTTTTCAAATGAGCCAATGTATCCTTCAGAATTGCATTTTTCTCGGCTAGATACTGGCTTTCTGACTTCCTTTTTTTTGCAGCGATTTGATACCTCCATTTCAACGGCCTCCTGTAAAAGATCGAAAAAAATCAGTAAAATCCGCTTAATGCTCAAATAATGTATCTCATGTATAGTAAACATACTAATACTTACTTCGGCTACCTCGATTTCAGGATCATTCATGCTTCCTGATCTCGCAAAAATTCCAGGGTATCAAAATACCATAAGTTCGGAGTATAAATGTCGTCAGTGCCAGCTCCAAACTTTTCGGAATTCAAAACTTTTTTTAATTCGTGTCGAAAACACGTACGAATGTTCATCACACGCCTTTTCAAAGTATCAATATTCGCGTCTTTTTCAATTTCCTGATACTTTGAGAGTAAATTTTTCCACGTGGTATCTTTCATTGTCTTATTTTTGAAACAATTACGTTTAACTTGCCACAATTCCGGCAATTCTTTAAATAAATCAAAAAACTCCTGCCATTTACTATTATTTGGAATCGTCGACATTTTCACTATATGTACGGTTGGATGTTTAGGGACCCTTTTACGTCGTCAGAGTGAAAATGGAGCGTACGATCGGGCAACGTGTTAGCATCCAATTTTGTGTCAAACTCAAGAAAACGGCCACGGAAACTCTTCAAATGATTCAAGAGGCTTACGGTGAGGATGCTCTGTCCAGAACTCAAGTGTTTCAGTGGCACAGAAATTTCCGGGAGGGCCGCAATGACGTCCATGACAAACAGCGCGTCAGTCCTCCATTAACGAGTCACACGGACACAAAGTGCAAAAAGTGCGTGATGTGTTGAACAGTGATCGTCGTCTGAGCATTCGGGCTATCGCAGATGAGGTTGGAATTGATAAGATGACCGTTCACAACATTATTAAGAACGATCTGGGCATGAGGAAGATCTGCGCGAAGCTGGTACCCAAACACCTGACTGATCAGCAAAAGGAGCGTCGTGTTGCTATCGCTTCGGAAATCCTTGATCGACTGCAAATCGAACCAGAGTTCTGACAGCCCGGATATAGCACCAGCGGACATCTTTCTGTTCCCCAAGATCAAGAGACACCTTAAGGGGGTGCAGTTCGGGACTCTGGAAAACGTTCAACGTGCTACGACGAGGGCTCTAGACAGCATCGAGGTTCCAGGGAGCGTTCGGGGATTGGAAAATCCGATATCAGCATGTTATCGACTCTAATGGGGACTACTTTGAAGATTTCTAAAGCAAAATTGTACATATTTTGCCAATAAAAAATTTCCTGAGGTGCATTGTATTTAAATAAAATGCTATTGTAATGATATCCATTTTAACATCAAATTATTGAATGATAAACATTACATTAATAACTCAATTAATGCAATGATTTTCACGTAGAACTAATTTACTGCAATCCTAAACCATATCAATAAAAGCAATAGTACTCGAGCTCAAAGAATATATCAAATATCCAATGAATATAAATATCTTGAGTATGAAACTCATTTCGTTCACACCTTAAAATGTAACCAAAAGAAATATGAATCCCATACGCAGACTCATTAGGGAAATTCATTCACCCTTAATGCATGAACTGAAATGCAATCTTCTCTTTCATTAAGAATGGCACGCAGCACTTGAGATGCAATATATGTAATATTGAATAGTCTGTATTCATATAAACTGCCATAAAATAGATAAATTGATATTATGTAAGTATTCGCGTAGCGGCTGTAGCGACAACTGAGTGACGACCGATGGGTTGAACGGCATACTGTACAACGGCTTACACACGACGACGACGGCTGAGACACGACGTTTCGACTGCTCCGTAGAACAGGTAAAACACGACCCTCCCATCGACTGACACGACTAACTCGTAAAGCGGCTGACTAACGACGACCGCTCACACACACACAATAGCTACATACTTTACATTCGGCCATTCTGATTCAGTCATCGGCCTCCAATGACCAAGGATCCTCGCTGTTGACTACGTATTGCCACAGCTTCATGTTATCGCAACTCGTGGCTGTTGTGTTAAGCCCTTCGACACTTGCAGCTTTTTGAACATCATAACGCCCATTACGCTTTATTTCGTGGTCTCATATGGGCCTAAATACTCGCTTGCCAATTTTCTACCCGTTACAAATTGAGTTCGGCGAATTGCCATCAAATCACCGACTTTATACCCATATTCTGCTTTTCGCTTCTTGTTGAATTGTTCACTATAGGCGGCTTGTGCTTGATGAATTTCAGCCTTGGCATTTTGCCGCAACTGCTGCCTCTCAACATCAAAATTATCAAACATTTCCACTTGAAGCGCCTGTATAATGTGATCCTCTATGACATTCTTCATATTGAATCCAAACATCAACTCAAATGGTGATCTTTTAATCGATACGTTAATCGTGCTGTTCATTGCTTTCTGTACCTTTGGAACAAATCTATACCATTTAGTAGGCTCTTCCAATGAAAGCTTCGAAATAATGGACAAGATCGATCTATTCACACGTAAATGCAGTGCCTCGATCACTAACAATTCAAGTCGGATTTCCAAAAATCGTGGTCCATTCCTCCAACCTCCTAAGGACTTCTTCGCAGTTTGTGGTTTTCGTTGTGTACAACCAAACGAATTTGGTAAATCCATCGGGAAAATATATTTATACTGCTTTACAGTGGCATCCATTGGGCCCAGATGGTCAATATGTATTGTGTGTAGCGGCGTATTTCCTTTTTCTATTGGAGTCAAAAATCCCTCTTTCTTCCCCAGCTTTTTGTTGTACATGATACATTTCACGCAGTTATTGATAACATATGCGAGTTTGCCTTTCAGATGCGGTATCCAATATTTTTGCTGAATCGAATGCATCGTTTTTTGAACAGCAAAATGACCAGTGTTATGAGCTTCTGTGATAATTTCTCTTTCCGTTTGTCGTGGCACCACTAGAAGATCCGCTCCGTCTACTGCTTTAAACAGAAGACCCCCTTTTAATTTAAAATTCTCATACGGCCTGGTAGTTAGAATTTCAGTGATTGGTGTTATCATGGGATCATCTTGCTCTGCCTTTTTAATTCGTGCTGTCAATTCTGATGAGACAAACATTATTTGTTGCGGATAGTGGCTTAAACAATCGACGTGCTTCAGACGTTCTCCTTTACGTTCTCGAGCTGGTAATCAAAATCCTGCAGGTAAATCACCCACTGTGCCACCTCTCGGGGGACGTCCTTTTTGTTAATGGTCTGTTTGAAAGCCGCGCAATCCGTTACCAGCTTAAATGGTATTCCCAATAAATATTGTCGAAACTTCTTTAATGCCAAGAAAATAGCTTTAGCTTCTTGGATATAGCTGTGTTGCTTCGCTTCCGCCTCAGAGGTTTTCTTACTCCAAAAATATACAGGATGTAACTGATTGTCTGACCATTGCAACAACGTTGCCGCAAATCTATCTTTCGATGCATCTGTGTGGAACTCGGTTTTCGCATTTGTAGCGTAAATCTTCAAGACTGGTTCTTCAGCTAAAGCAGCTTTTAACGACTGGAATGCTTGCATTTCTGCGTGGCCCATTTTAAACACAGCGTTCTTTCATAGCAAATTAGTAAGCGGCTTGGCGATCTGGGAATAGTTCCTTATAGATTTTTGAAAAAATCCCGTTAAGCCTAGAAAAGACTGAACGGCCTTTATTGTTTTCGGAACCGGGAATTTTCGAACAGCACTCGTCTTTTCTATGCTGGGCTTAATGCGACCATTTTCGACAATATGTCCTAAGAAATCTACCGGTGTTTGTAGAAAACGACACTT
This sequence comes from Odontomyia ornata, assembly GCA_963969285.1. Lineage (NCBI taxonomy): Eukaryota > Metazoa > Arthropoda > Insecta > Diptera > Stratiomyidae > Odontomyia > Odontomyia ornata. Next base: position 21,437,797 of record OZ017741.1, read on the forward strand.
CTTCCATTTGATTTTAAGTCCCGCTGCAGCTGCAACGTTAAAAACTTGCTTCATTTTCGCAATGCAAAAGGCAGCCCTCTTCGCATGTATAATTATGTCGTCCATATATAAATCCAAGACGTCCTCGTCAATTAGGTTCTGGAATACATAGTTGACAAATCGAATGAAAACTGCTGGAGAGTTACGGAATCCAAACGGTGCCTTGTTAAACTCGTACAATCCATTTTTCGTGATAAACGCTTTGTATTTTTTACTATCCTCCTCAATGGGGACGTGGAAAAAGCCATTTTCCAAATCCATTATGGTGAAATATTTCGCTTTCTGCAGCTTCAGCAAAACTTCATCGACAATCGGCACGGAGAAATAGTCCTTCAAAACGTTTTTATTAGTCCCGTCCTTTTTCTTGACAATAACCATTTGGCTAGCGAAATTCGATGTGGATCGACGAATGATGCTCGCTTCCAGCCACTCATCAATCTGGTTCTTTATAGCATCCATCTCTCCTACCGCTACGCAACTTGGTGAATGTTGAAATGGCAGGATTTCACCGTCAGGAACAATCTTCAGCTTCACAGGACATTCCTCGGTATATGCAGCTGGCTGATAGCTATTGACCATCTTCTGCACGATATGTTTGTACTGTGGGGGTAAAACAACGTCAGTAAGTGACTGAACAATGTTAAAGGTACTTATCTGATTTGTTTCCTCAGTTTTCTCCCCCGAAGGAGGAGAAAACTTATAACCGGCCGGGGTAGACTTCATTTTGAACTTCCTGATGAAATCATCTCCTAGAATAGCATCACATCCCAGAACGCTGTCCTCCACAACCAGAAATTTGTGACTCGTCCGTATGCTATTCACCTGCACTTCCGCAACAACTTCGCCAATAGGGTGGGTTGTTGTGTTGCCTAAGCCTTGTAATGCTGCACTGCCATTAACTGCTACAACGCTGCCAAATTTGCTGCCGACTGATCTTCGTACGAGGGAAACATCAGCTCCCGTATCCACCAGCGCATTAACCTTATTGGTGTTGACTGTCAATTACTTCAGTCGATTTTTTTCATATATGACATTCACCACCGCATTGTTTGTGCATTGCTTTGACATGTGTCCGTTTTTGTTGCAGCGAAAGCATTTCATCTCCGCCTTGCAGTCTTTCCGCTGGTGTTCCGCCGACCCGCAATTATTACAATTTTGCTTTTTCGGCTTGGTTCCTGTCAAACTTGGCTTCACTTATTGTTCCTTGTGAACTACACTTTCATATATATCATATAAGGTTTTTAATTCTTTGAATGACTTACACCGATAAAGATTAAACCGGAAATTACTCTCGTATTCAGACTGTCCACTGTGTATCGAATAATGGATTCAGTATCGACTATCCCTCGAGCGGCAATACGTTTCATTTGAAGCAAGTATTCATGAAACGTTTCATCTTTGCGCTTCTTACGTTCACTCAACTGCTTGTGTATTTCAGCGCCGCATATGTCTTCTCTTTCGAACTCTTCTAACAATAATCGGCGTAGAGCACTATAGTCACACACTGTTGTAGTTGTTGATTCTAAGAACAGCTTTGCCGTGCGAGTCATTTTCGCTCTCGCCTGTACGTACTTCTGCTTTTTAATAAGCCCATAAGCGTCGGCGTTCAGTTCAAAACAACTTAGCCACTGCCTTATGGTCATGTTTTCACCGTCGAAGTCTGGTATTATTCTCGCGAAGTTTGCGACCACTAGCTTGGTGTCATTCTTTCCGACTTCATCCGCCTGGATTTTCAGTGATAGCAATTGAATCAACTGCTGCAAAAGTTGACATCGTTGGTGGGTGCAGTAGGCGCTGCGAGTATGGCGGGCTTTGCTGCTTCTGGAAAACCTCCTGCTGCTATATTTGTGTACGAACAGCTAGGTAACACACTGTATTGCTTCTCTGTACCTCTTACAGAAAGCTCGTTGCACTTAACTGCTGTTGCTAAGGTTGAAGCTGTATTCAACGGCACATTTTCTCCTAGATTGTGCCACTTGCTGTTGCCTCGCTTGCACTGCACTGAGTGGTTTTTTTGGGGTCTTCTTTCCGATCATGTAAATTTGGCCACGAATATAGATGACAATGTCGCGCTATTTCTTTTTCGTAATAACCGCGCCGACGATAAACAAAATCATGTGCCAAATCCACGGCGAATGCACTACTAAACTATGTTCTCAGACGGTTGAGCCCCCAAATGTAATATTGAATAGTCTTTATTCATATAAACTGCTATAAAATAGATAAATTGATATTACGTAACTATTCGCGTAGCGGCTGTAGCGACAACCGCGTGACGACCAATGGATTGAACGGCATACTGTACAGCGGCTTGCACACGACGGACGACGGCTGAGACACGACGTTTCGACTGCTCCGTAGAACGGGTGAAACATGACCCTCCAATCGACTGGCATGACTAACTCGTAGAGCGGCTGACTGATGACGACCGCTCACATACACACAATAGCTACATACTTTACATATATGGGTCAATATTGGCCGCATGTCGATGAACCAGGTACATGACTATGTGTAGGGATGACTCATGTGAATTCACGTGTGGTATTTTCTATGGTTAAGTGTTTTGGTTACATAAACAATAAATTAAAAATTGGGTCATTTTTGAAAATCTATGTGAGTACAATTCATGACTAATACATTCGCATATGTTATGTTTAGCTTGAAAGAAATTTTATGTATAAATACCAAAGTAAAATATGAAAGAAAATACAGTTTTTAACCAGACGCGCAACGAAAGAGTTTTGCTGCGGAACCGCTGCGACTTGTAGCGATTGTAAAAATTTGTCGAACTTAGAAACCACGGCGTTCGTGGACTTTAATAATCCTCGCCGAAATTCTCTGCGACCCATTCACTTGGTTAAGTGAGTAATTTAAAATATTCTAAGTCTACTACAAAAATAATTCAAGGTTCTATCAAAGAACGGAACAAATATTTGAAAAGTTGCGAATTATTATACTATGCTTGTAATTTTCATAGAATCCCGATACAAGCTAAAGTTTCTACATCAATTTAAAATATACTGTCACGTGTACTAGGTGCGCGGTCCCTAATTTAGGATGCTTACAAAAGTAAATAGTGTTGTTAAATCAAATTGAAACCTTTATTTATCACAATTTTGCTCTAGTTCACTTCACTAGCACTTATTCCCTTTTCACAATAACTTGCACATTGATCGCACTTAATTCTCTTATCGGATGATCATAAGATGCACCGCCACCTGCAAATATCGGGAACCTACTGATCTTCCAACATACCATGCCACTACGCTTTTTATGAGGCAATCAACATATCTTGAACATGCGTCAATGATGCCTGACATTTTTAATTACCAGCCACACACTTCTAATCAAATTAGCACCAATGACGTCAATTGTGCTTTGATTGCCAACCCTCTCCTTGTTTTTGTTGCAATTACATACATAGATCACGTCATCCGAGATATTAATTATTATAAGCCCCATATTTGGAGTTGTTTTAATAACGTGGTCGTTAGTATTTTTGATTACTAATCATAAAAGTATGTTCTTGATCTTTTTAATGATGATTCATTGTTTGCCATATAATTTGTTATTTCGAAATATAATGTTCACATGGCATGTGATAGTTAACTAGCCATACATTCAAAAATGTTGCCTTGATGTTAATTGCACAGATCCTTTCGTTAAACAGGCTTGTAGTCGGTGACGATTTGTTTAAATTTGCTGTCCATATTGAAAGTCACTCCAAACTGACAGCTTCCTTGGGATTTACTGCTTTTAAACGCGATATAAATTCTGCAGTCAAATGCATCTTCACCATGTCATCTGGATGCTCTGCAAGAATATTGATTCTACATTTCTTTATTTCATCCAGAAGTTGTCGCAGTGCACTCGGTCTTTTCAATAATATAAAACCCCAAACAAATAGCGTTTCATAAATCTTTGCCGTTCGTCCAGTCTGATCAGAGGCTGTTGTCCTGGTTCCAGGACAGTAAATACTACATGGAGCTTTATCAGTACTACAATTAAGTCAGTTTTTGGTTCGCGAGTGGTGTTTTAAGTGCCCTTACCCACTAGCTAGTCGGTTAGCGTAAGCCTCGCATGAAACTCTGATTATTGTTAGTATTTAACTTTTTCTGTATTTCCAATGATAAAAACTCTTTTTATGACAAATAATTAGTGTTCTATTTATTATGACTTGCCTGAGTTCGTAAAATATTCCTTGCTTTCAGGTGCTTGAATACATAAACTTTTTGTAGCCGACGCCAAAAAGACTTGTGGCGATGAACGTTTTAGGCATTGTGGGGAGAACGACGCAAAACACACACTTCGAAACACATTGTGTGGCAGTCAGGCTGTCAACGCACAATGCGACGCAGCACACACACGAAAACTTTATGTGGAAGTCAAGTTGATAAGAAAAACGAGTTAGTCGATCATTAGGGCTTCAACGAATACGACAAAACGCGACACGAATCTTTTGTTACTTTTATATAATTTAGGAAATAAACAATAGTAAACTCTAATCTAACCGTACTTGTATTATTTTCTAAAGACTATATTCTTTTCAAAACTCATGTTCTAGAAAAGCTAAAAAACGTTCTTATAAATATTCGTTCATTGCAGAGTTGGGAATTTTTTTCGCTAACTAACTATCCCTAAGCAAAGGCCCGAGAGGGGCTGTGGTGCTAAAAAGAAGAAGAAGAAGAAACTCTAACCTAACCGTACTTGCATTATTTCCTGAATTGGTGACCCGACGATGCCGGATACATTACTCAACGTAAATGGAGGTGAAGTGCCAACCCTCAGCATAACCATGGCCAACCCTCAGCATAACCATGGCAATGACGCACAAGCTAGTTCAGTTACATTCAAATCACCACCCTTTTGGTATAGCAAACCAGACCTTTGGTTTGGAGCCCAATTTCGCTCACACAAAGTAACTACTACATTACTGCATGCCGGCGATATTACTGACCACTTGAATCCGCCAAATATGACGCGTTAAAGAAAAGGCTTTTGGCTACGTTTGGAGTTTTGGGTGAAGAGAGAACGCGCCACGTGTTGTTTGACATGGAGATGGAAGACCTCCAACCCTCCCAGTTCCTGCGCCGAAAGCAGTGCGTGGCAGTCAAGTCTATTTCAGACCAATTGTTATAAACACTGTGGCTACAGCGACTTCCACTCAATGTGCGAGCCATTCCGGCGGCTAATTAAAGCGACAATTTAGAAGAACTGGCAGCAACTGCAGATTGACTAACTTGTGTCACCGCCTCAGACGTAGCATGCATTCAAAATAGTGCAACGTCACACGAAACCCCAGAGTCTGAGCAATCAGTGAAAAATATTGCGGAGATAGGGGCAGAGCTTAGCCAAATTCAAACACCTTCAAGACAAAGCGTCGCTTCCAAGTGTAGTTCGTGCCACTCATCATAGCAGCCGGCTACTCCATCCAAGATAAGTCAAATTTGTTTCTACCACCAGTGATTTAGCACCAAAGCAAAACGTTGTGTATTCCTCAAGCGGCAGCCGGGAAACGAATCGGGCCGCTAGCCCAACAGGCGACAGCTTGTGGCACATCCAAAAGTCGCCTCGAAACTTTTGACAGTAAAGTAAACCTGAGATTCCACATCGATACGGGAGCAGATATATCTGTCGTTCCAGTATCCCGGCAGCATTTCGCTCATTAATCATCAGCCTTCAAGTTATTTGCAGCGAACGGAACCACCATCGACACATACGGTGACCGAGCTCTAACCCTCTCCTTGGGTCTACCGTGAATTTTCCAGTGGCGACTCACCGTGGCAAAAGTATCACCACCTATTCTAGGCGAAGACTTTATTCTACAATTCGGGCTGGTGGAAGATTTCAAAAATGGCAAATTATCAGATCTCAGTAAGAACGCCGCTGCTAAAGGAAAAGTCAACGAGTACAAACAAAAAGAGATTTCTAACGTGAATGCAACTTTAACGTAAGCCTCACTCTTCAGAGAGTTTCCGGGACCTTGCAGTAGCTCCACATGCTCCGACTCATGGCAAGAAGCATTATATTACAACGACAGGCCCCCCGGTGGCAAACCAGCCTCGAAGATTAATTCGGGAATGGCTACAAGTGGTATAGCAAGAGCTTCAATTCCTGCTTGACAATGGATTTTGTCGACCTTCTGGTCAAGCCTTTTGTACTTCGTTCCAAAGAAAAACGGTGGCTGGTGCCCATACGGGGAAAATCGCTGACTGAGCGCCGTGACCTTGCTAGACAAGTAACCGATGCCACACATTGAGGACATTTCACTGAATTTAGGCGGCGCACGGTATTTTTCAAAGATCGATTTGTTCCGAGCATTTCACCAGATTCCGATAGCTGAAGAAGATATTCCAAAAAACTGCAATCACTACGCCATTAGGCATTTATGAATTCACTGTAATGACATTTGGTCTTTGAAGCGCTGCACAGACGGTCCAGCGATTCATGGACGTGGTGCTTCGTGGACTAGATTTTTGCGTGTGCTATGTTGATAGTTTATTAATCGCCTCAAAAACGAAAGAAACGCGTCTGCAGCACCTACGACTTGTATTTTAGCGTCTATCGAAATACGGAATTGTTATTAATTTGGCCAAATGTGAGCTAGGGGTCAGCTGGTTAGAGTATTTGGGGCACGTTATCGACGAAAAAGGTATAATCCCCCAAAGTCACGTGTTGACGCCATTCAAACTTTTAAAAAACCAACTACAGTTAGGGCATTTTGGCGGTTCCCAGAGACAATAAATTTCTACAAGTGGTTTGCTTGCAATGCTGCGGTACTACAGGCTCAACGAGTTGTGTGCTGGACGTGAAAAGAATGACAAAACCGTCATTGAATGGACCCCAGAAACTAGTGATGCATTTATAAACTGTAAAAACAATCTCGCTAATGCTGTTCTATTAGTCCACTTTTGAGCCAATGAACCTCTCAGACTCACAACCGATGTATCTGATGTTGCAGTAGGTGCCGTTTTAGAGTAGAAGCAGAGTAATAATTGGCTACCATTGGCATTTTTCCAGAAGAAGTTGCCCGCTCCCGAAAGTAAATATAGTGTATATGATCGCGAACTTCTAGCTCTAGATTCCAGCGTCAGACATTTTCAGCACTATTTAGAAGGTTCTAGTTTCGACGTCCTCACGGATCACAAACCGCTAACGTATGCATTCGCTCAGTCTGCAAGCAAAGCGTCACCATGCCAGATCAGATATCGCGATTACATTTCTCAGTTTTCAACAGTATCCGCTTTATCGCGAGAGCAAGTAATGATGTCACCGATGCGCTCTCGCGGCTGAAAGAGATTACGATGTCCACAGTAATCGAAGAATCTGAGCTGATGAAAGGACAAGAACGAGATGTCGAACTGCAAGGACTACTTCGCTCTAACACAACATCTGTAAAACTTGTCCACCAGCCTATAGGCTCAAATGATTGAAAAGTGTACAACAAGTCACTGCAACGATTAAGGCCCTTCATTCCGCTGACGTTGCGAAGGAAAGTATGTGACATGTTTCATCAGCTGGTGCATCCCAGTGCACATGCCACAGGTAAGGCTATAGCTCAGAGATGCGTGTGGACAAACATGAAGAAAGACATCCGCGTTTGGGCTCGTTCATGCGTTCTATGCCAGCGCTGCAATATTGCTCGCCATTAGAAGAACCCAGTGCAGCCCTTTCCAATGCCCAACGGTCGCTTTCAACATATCCACGTCAATTTCGTGGGGCCGCTTGTTTCGCCGCAGGGTTATAAATATTGCTTGATAGTCATCGATTGATTCTCTAGGTGGCCAGAGGCATTCCCCATTGCGGATCAAACCGCAGCTACCGTCGCAAAAACATTGTTTAACAATTGGGTTGCTCATTTCGGCACGCCTCAAACAATCACCACCGATCAAGGTACTCAGTTTGAATTGGCACTGTTCAAAGCCCTGGCTGCATTTATCGGAAGTACGAAAAACAGGACATCATCATATCACCCGGCGTCTAATGGATTAGTTGAGCGCTGGCATCGGACACTCAAAGCTGCGATTATTTGTTAGTCTATCAATTCTTTCTGGCCCGATATCCTTCCCACCATGTTACTAGGATTGCGCACAAGCTTTAAGGAAGAGTGCAAAGATGCTATACGGAACTACACTGTCCATTTTGGGAGAGTTCGTCAGCCTTAGCAGTTCCTTCGTCAGCCAGCATGATTTCATTGTTCGCCTTTGGGATGTCATGTCTTTAATCAGGCCCGTGCCCACACATCATCATGGTGACATTTTCATCAACAAAAACGCTGAGTACATGCACACATATTTTTATCCGCGTCGATGCCGTTCGCAAGCAACTTTTGCCACCGCATACGGGACCACATCTTATAGTGCGTCGCATGTCGAACGTCGTTTGCATGATCGAAGTAAACGGCTGACAAGTCAACGTGCCAATAGAGCGCCTCGAACCCGCATTTATTGAAGCTTCAGCAGACGAATATCCTCGCAATCATATATCGGAGCCGATAACCGTAAATTCAATACCCTATACGTCAGTAGCTACGCAGCCAGCCCGAAGTCAGGCGACAACCAAACAAGTTATTCCTGCTCATAAACACTTGCAACCGACCTCGCAGCGATCGTCTCGTGTGTATATAAAGCATCACCCAACGCCAATCAATACGCCGTCCGCAGGAACAAGAACGTACCCATCAAGCAAAAAGCACATACTCGTATGTTCGAGGCACCATGCAGATCATGACTTTTTACTACCTCAGAAATGTCACTCGGGAGGAAGTAGTGTGGCGACGTACGTTTTAGGCATTGTTGGGAGAATAACGTCAACCGCACACATCGAAACACATTGTGTGTAAGTCAGGCCGTCAACGTATAATGTGACGCAGCAAATACACACGAAAACTTTATGTGGAAGTCGAGTTGATAAGAGAAACCAGTTAGTCGATCATTAGAACTTCAACGAATACGATAAAACGTGAAGCGAATCTTTTGTTACTTTTATATTATTTAGGAAATAAACGATAGTAAACTCTAATCTAAACGTACTTGCATTGTTTCCTAAAGACTATATTCTTTTTAAAACTCATAGTATGAGCTAGGAAAGCTAAAAACCGTTCTTATAAATAGTCGTTTATAGCAGAGTTGGGAATTTTTTTGCAAAATTTCGTTTTATCCGCTATGAGAGCTATTGTTCAATTTTAATTAGCAATGGCTTTAACCTTTTGACTTTGGCAACTGCTGAGCCATGTAGTAGGTACTTCAAAAAGTAACCCAGATTTTTTTAAGATTTTTGGAAGCGTAGCAAACTTCGAAGAGGCGACCGTTCCTTAAAATACTTATGTAAGCCATATACACTCAAAAATTTGGTGCACACACGCCAAGTTGAGTTAAATTGAAACATTTTAATGGATGGAAATTTCGTAGAAGTAATTGCAAGAGTGAAGAGTCTCATGTTATTTTTTATTTTATTTTATCTCCTAGCGAACACAAATCTGCGCTAGAAGAATAAACGCATCATTGAGGACCGTCATAAACATTAACTCGTTTAAGAAAGTGAAAAATTGTTACTTCAAGCTAGAGTAACGCCCGGGTTCAAAAAATTTCTTTAAAAATTAATTGATCAAAGAAAGCCTAAACAACGCTTAAAATACGAATAAATTCATATATTGTATACGGCCTATAAATAGCCCAAACAGATCCTACGAGTATAACCAGAACGTTTGGCCCAAACTATCCCTGAAATTTGTCAAAGCGTTGCCTAATTTTTAATCAAATTGGCCCAAACTAGGCTTAAAAGCGGCCTAATTTACAGTGAAATAGATGCAGCAAAAACATAAAAGAGGCCCAAAAAGCCAAAATATAGGGTAAGTCTGGGATAGTTGGACCATGTTTTTCTAAAGCTATTTTTTCCGAAATTTTGCAATGTCTAGGATAAGTTTTATATATTTTTTGATAAGAATATATATCTTTAAACAATTATAAGGAAGTTTGCAGTTGCTAAGCTTATCACACCGGGTGTTATGATATTTTTTTGGTTTTGCTCGGTGGTCCGTCTATCCCAAGCATACTCGGGTTAGATGGACCACCTAATAGGGATTGATGGATCTCTATTTTACGTGACTGAATCAGGATATAACACAAGAAATACATGTTATCAAAGTTATAAAGACTATTTATTCCAAGCTATAAAGTTAGGGTATAGAGTTATAAACTATTTGATATGATTAATAGATTTGACAATCAAAATAATTAAAAAATAGAGCTAGTATAACTCAGTTTCTAGAAATTTGAATCATTCAGCAGTCGTCTTATTTGGAGGATCTTGCTTTCTGCAGTAATCGCATTAATCTTCGAATCTTGTACAGCCTTCATGTGTCCAGTGGGGGCATGACACACACTTAATCCAATCTTCATCTGGTTTTGTTTCGCTATAGTTCCCTTTACAGCATATACAGAAATCTTCATCCCAGTCACTTTCATAAAGATTGTGTTTGCAAATTGTGTCGATATCAATATCTTCGGAATCTGAGGATGACGTTAGTTCTTTTTTTCTTCGCGTTCTCTTACTTTTATTGATCATTGTTTGCATATTGTTCTCATTTCTTTTCTCTAGCTTCTTTTTCTCCTTTTCTCTTTTCTTTTCCTCTCGGTCTTTCTTTTTTTCCTCCCTGTCTTTTTTCTTTCCCTCTTGTATTTTAATTTTTGACTCTTTCTCATTTTTTTTCTTTTTCAGAGCAGTTATGTTTTCTGGAGATCTTAACGCTGTTGATATAGTTTGAACTTTTCTTTTCACAGTCTGAACTTTATTGACATAAGGCATTGGATGTAGTTGGTCCAATAACTTTGAAGGGGTCACAATTTCAGATTTATTTTGGTGCTTTTCAGAAGGTCCAGGTAAAGGAACATTTTCAAAGCTTCTTGAAGTACCAGCACTATAACCGTTTCTTGAGGAATTAGAACATGCCACAGCAACATCATCATGTTAGGACCAGCAACAGTGGCATCATTTTTGAACTACCGGAGCCAGCAACATCAACACCAGTCATAACGTTTTCGAAAACAAGAGACGTATCTGGAGGCCTGGAGTCCATTGATTCTGACAAAAAAGCGAAGTCTGGTATCGCATCAGGTTCAAATGGAATGATTCCACACGTTCTAAATCCACTTATTCCATTTTCTGCGTTTGCTGACTTACCCCAAGCCATGCTAAGAAACGCACCAAACTGCAGTCAAGTTATCTTTCTTGAAGGGTTATTGGTCACGTACTTTGAGCAAGCAGAATAATAGTTCATTTTTAAAGACTTGAAGAAAGCGCAGTCTAACGGTTGAAGCCAATGACTGGTGTGGGGAGGAATACTCATCAAAATTATTTGATTATTTTCTGCGAACTCTAGCATTTCAACGCAGCAAGTGTGTGATGTATGTCCATCTAAAAGAAGAGAAACCTTTCCTGCTGGTTTTCTTGGAGTGCAATGGTTTTTCAGCCAATCAAAAAACAAATCGCTTTTTACAAAGTCAGCCTTTGGTGACATTTTTACTTCAGCGCTAGGTGGTAAACCGTCACAAAACCCCTGCTTTATGTTCTTTCCTTTCATTATGCAAAAAGGTGGTAAGAATGTACCCTCTCCATTTACACTTGCCAATACTGATATGGTTTCACCCTTTTCTCCTGAAGTAACAGAAGTTACATTCTTGGAACCTTTCAAAGCAACTACTTTCCCTGGTTTGTTATTTAGCTGTAAACCTGTTTCGTCCATGTTGAAAATGTTGCCAGGTTTATCTATAAGACCATTTTCTTCCAAAACATTCTTTAAGAGGTCAAAATACCCTTTGGCATCTATTTTATTTGGACCTATTGCTCTCGCAATAGACACACCTTTAGATTGCCGAATGGACTGTTCAGGATTGCGAACAAGAAAAGAAGAAAGCCAGTCGTAGCTAGCTTGCTTTGTTTCATGATTGAAACTATGCTTCAATTGCAGGTTTTCAGCTAAATAGTAAGCCATAGAACGTACTGAGTCTTTGGTTGGAGTAAGCCCCCTCGATTGTAATTTTTTTATGTGTACTATAATTTTTTTTTTCATTTTCAACTCATAGCAATGAGTTTCTTCCCATGGAACCTTTACTAAAAATTTGTAGCTTGATGCGTCTTTTCAAAGTTGTTTTCGGTATTCCAAACATCTTCACTGCAGCATTAACTCCCATATCCTTACTTTGAGCAGCTCTGGCTGCATTTTCCAAGCTACGTTCAGACCATTCTTTCCTCCCAGACATGCGTTTTCTGGTATAGAACGTGGGCATTTTCCTATAACATAAAAAAAATCAACGTATCAGGACACACCTTTGTGTTTAGAATAATTTTGATAAGTATCATTTAATTTATATTAGATGTAAAGTCCTAATAGGAAATATGGTCCTACTATTCCAGGTTCTTTTCAAATGGGCCAACTATCCCAAATGTCACTGATCCATCTATCCCCATTGTCAGGAATAGATGGACCAGCTACTCATTCAGACAAACAACGCTACTGAAGCACCATTTTAGGTTAAGGCCTTACTCAACTATACAATCGAGCTATAGCATTGATCTTACGTCAAAACCAATTAAACTATTTTAACCACATAACAATAAAATCCAGTGAAAAATATTTTTCAACTCACCAAAAGAAATAAACAAAGTTTTTTTCCTAAAAAACATGTGACACTCACGAGCAAAACTAAACGTGTTAACGTCTGCACGAGTAGAAAAATACTAGCCAACGAATGCGGCGCTGCTGTGACAGACGAGCGAAATATTTGAATGGTCCATCTATACCGGTGGTTCATCTATCCCGGACTTACCCTAACCCAAAAGAGGCATAATCGTGGCTTAAAAAATATATTGATAGTCTAAAAAGTATTGTCACTAGATGGTATTCGTTATCTTATATCGGGTGATACTAATCAGATTGAGTCAAACTAACATGCGTTTGAAAGGTGACATTCCAGTCTACAATTTTCATCCGGACTGTTTTGTATTTCGTCATTCGTGTCAAAAGTTGTATTCATTTAAAAATGAGTGGAATTTCTGTAAAAATTCATTATATTTTACAATATCACTGCGATCAAGGTGAGAATGCGTCGCAGGCTCGTGAAAAAACTTGTGGTGTCTACGGTCAAGATACTTTATCGAAAGCCTCAAGAGATGGTTCGTTCGCTTTCGTTCTGAAAATTTTGATGTCAAAGATGCACCTCACTCAGGACGACCAACCATTGAAAGCATTGATGTAATCTTACAAAAAATTGAAGACAACCGGCATATAAGCAGCCATGACATTACTAAGGAACTGAATATCCATCATTAAACAGTTTTGAATCATTTGCGTAAGGCTGGATACCAAATAAGATCGACGTTTGGATGCCGCATGAATTAACCCAAATTATTTGATCGACCGAATTTTCATTTGCAAAATGCTAATAAAACGCAACAAAATCGAGCCATTTTTGAAGCAAATCATTACGGGCGATGATAAATGGGTAAGATACGAGAATGTTGTTCGAAAAATATCGTGGTCAAAAAAAAGTGAGCCTTCACAAACGACCTCAAAGCCAGGATTGACACCAAATAAGGTTATGCTGTGTGTTTGGTTGGATTGGAAGAGAACTGTTTGTCATGGGGTGCTAGAACCTGGCCAAACACATAATTTGGCTCTGTACTGTCAGTAATGAACCAAATTGCAACAAGCAATTCAAAAAAACCGGCCAGAATTGATCAATAGAAAGGGCGTTGTCTTCCATCCTGACAATGCCAGACCATATACATTTTTGGTGACCCGGCAAAAATTGACCGAGCTTGGCTGGGAAGTTTTGATGCATCCGTCGTATAGTCCAGATCTTGCATCATCATATTACCATTTGTTTCGGTCTTTGCAAAACTTCCTTAATGAAAAGAAATTCACTTCAAAAAGGGACTGTGAAAATCACTTGGACAAGTTTTTCGCCGATAATCCACAGAAGTTCTACACAGATGGCTCTACCCAAAAAATGGCAAAACGTCATAGCGAATAATGGACATCTGTACTTAAATAAAATCCATTTTAAATAAAAGAAATATTCGATCGAAACATGACAAAAACGGCTCAATACTCTTTAAATTTTTTGATTTAATAAATTTTCATAAAACAAGAGATTTTTCTGCAATAGATATTTGATCAATACTTTCTTAGCTTTCGAGAATAAGATTATAATTATACATATATCAAGAGGATTAAGGAGTTTGGTACCTATTTCTTATGTCTCCTAGAAACTGGAATTGTACTTTAAAGTAAATAAGCATTTTCAACACTAAGGATTTTACAGAAGATACCTTAGTCCTTCACTGTACTTTAATCCGACCAAAGAGCTTAATTTTTTTAGGAGCTTCTCATATTCACTTTATTTTTACATCATTATATCGCCATACACTTTGGTGTTGATGACTATAAATCTCTTCTATTTTTTCAAAGGAACTTTGTGTGTATAAAAATATGAAAAGGACACGCTCCAGTGCCTATTCTTTGTCTACCACTCATCATATTTCGCAAATATTCACGTTCATACGATTGGCCTCTAAAAATATACTCTTAAGATAAAATTCTGTTCATATCAACAGAAACAAGAACCACTGGCAATCTGAATGCGAGAAAAAAAAAAAAGAAATCCCAAAATGTAGATGAAAGAGGTTGAATCCTTCTTTTATATATAATTCTCCCAGCTTCATGCCTAGCCCTAACGTATGCGGAATGTTTACATTTTCAACCCGAAAACAGATTTGCAAGAACTGTGCAAAGATTTATGGCTCCAAAATCCAGAGGAGCGTATGTAATGAAGAACGGGTAACCGGCGTCGACGTCGACCAAAGTCGAAATGGTTTAAGGTCATGTAGGATGGGGCAGGTCTTGGTCTTGTTCTCTCGGTCGTGCTACTCTGCCATCCGATATGTGTGACTCCAACACCCAAGTTGGCTTGAACTGAGAGAGTGTAATCTATAAAAAATGTAAAAACTTAATCAAAAAATTATAAGGGAAGCGGGCACGGTGCGCTGTGTGGCTCCGGAGAAAACTAACCTCTTAGCAAAAGGAACTGAGGTGAATGAAATGCAAACAGGAAGGCTCATATATCCTTAAAGGATATACCTACTGACAAGGAACACATGTTAAGCTACTCGTTTGCTCCTACCTCGCTCGGAACTGGCACACGGTCCTGAAGCGAAGAGATTTTTCCTAGTGCGAGCTCCTTTTGCACAGATCTCATGAATACGAAATCAGATGAAATATTTTAGGGCCATGAATCCTATTTGCATCCGTCTCGTTGCTATTCCATAATGTTTCATCTCCATCTCGGTGAAAAAGTAGAAAAGTAGCAATAGTCCTTGCAGAAAGACAGGACTAGGAGAATAGAGCAGCATGCGACGGCAATATACCTTTAGACCGGGCCTTACACAGTTCAATTTCAACCGAGACTGAAATAGGACCTTCACTCAATTGTACGTTTGTCGGGCTGAAGAGACAATGATGAGAACATTACGAAGCGTAAAATATTCTGTGTAAATTAGAATGGTCGTCGAAACGTATGGCAATGTCACAAAGGTGTATGTCGTACATTAAATGAGCTCTAGTTAGATTAAGCATTCCAAATATTCAAGGAGAAAAGTGAGGGAGAGAAAAAAAAAGATAAAATGAACAGGCAAGGACACATTCGATGGTTTGTAATTTGTATGACACCCTCTTGGCGCTCTATGTGCTAAATTGGAAAGCATAAAAACCCTAATGTAATTTATCATGTTAAAAAAATGCGACATTACTCGGTTTTATTTGAATGTTTGTG
The DNA here is from genome assembly GCA_963969285.1 of Odontomyia ornata. NCBI lineage: Eukaryota > Metazoa > Arthropoda > Insecta > Diptera > Stratiomyidae > Odontomyia > Odontomyia ornata. The sequence continues at coordinate 21,453,669 of OZ017741.1, forward strand.
GGGTTGTTTTCGACGGTGATGACTGGTAAAGGCTATACCTTAGCTGTAGACAGTTCCATCATCTTTGAAAATGGAAGTAGATTAAATGCTGCTTTTTTGAATAATTGGTGGATGGAGTTGTCATATGTTCTATGTGGGCGAAAGTAAAAGTACTTAAAAATGTGGGAAAATTTTCAGCCGTATCCTGCCAAGGATGTTGGCTTTTCAGAATAATTTTTAAGAACGATAAAATTTTATCATTGTCTACTTAAATTTTGTTGAAGGCTCAATATTTGTTCCTATTGTAATCCAATTTTTTGTCCTGCAACATTACAACTCGCATAGCTCCGTCTTGTTGAAAATAAACATGCTGATCGACTTTAATTTCAGTCAGAAATCATCGATAATCATTTTACTATAACGCTCACCATTCACTGTAACTACATCTTTTACCTTGTTTAAACATTAATTTGCTTTGCCTTGCAAACAAAATCCACACAAAACAGAAACATCTTATCGAAGCCACAATTTTTCTTGAATAGCTCTTGAATTTCGATCTCCTCTTTTGTGACTATTCTTCTCTGACGTTACATGAAAACACAGTCTGAATGAACGAGGATTCAACAACTATTTAGTGAAATTTCTGCATTGAAAATACTAAGGGTCTTTTGAACTGATTATCATCTATGGCGTAAGAACACAAGCCGGGCCTTGGGCTCTAAGATTAACCTCCACGATTCCACGACCCTGTCCAACAGTTCTTCACTCCCGACAAAGTTCTACTATCAGCTTCTCTCGTGTCTTCCCATCGAGTCCTTTGTCTTCCCGCTGAGTGTCTACCTTGTGCCCTATCCTTCAATGTTCTTTTGGGTGGCCGGTTTTCTTCTATTCTTTCTACATGGCCCAACCATCACAATTTAAGTAACTTTACGCAAGAGGTCACAGGTGGATCGTCAAAAAATTCATACAACTCATCACTGTAGTGAAGTCTCTGCTCTATTCCTTGTTTCACTGGGCCGTAGATTTTTTCGGAGCCCTTTGCGTTCAAATCCGTCCACTGCCTTTTTGGGTTCGCTCACCATGTTTCACTTTTATATAACTGCACAGGTTTGACTAGTGTTATGTAAATACGAAGCTTATTTTGCCTGTGCACAACCCTGAACCTTAAAATGGGAAGTACGGAGCAAAAAAATTTATTTGCGGTACTTATGCGGCGTCCAATCACGTCCTTTTTGGCACTACTTATTTACAGGTATGCTACAAAAAATAAAATGATTCACACTTTCAAGCTTGTAGTCGGCTATGGTCAGGTTTCGTCAAACTGGAGTTTTCTTTCTCGTTTAAGTCATGAATTTAGTTTTAGTTTTATTAAAGCGCAGACCAATTTGGTTTGCTTCAGATTTTAGGCTCTGAAATATTCTTTTGACATTGAAGATGGAACGTGCCATAATATTGACGTCATTCAATTCTGTGAACTTGAACATTAATGTACCCGAGGTTTCAGTTGATGTTTTCCTGATGACGTACTTCAGCACAATATTAAATAGCATTCCCTTGTTTTAAGCCTGATTCCATTATGAAGCTGTCCGTGAGTTCACCATTAACCTTGACCTGGGGCTCTGGGCTTAGCATCGTGAACTTGATCATGCGAACTAGTTTTGTCTTTACGTCAAAGTCAAGCATTATTTTGTACAGCGTATTTCTGCCGGTATGGTCATATACTTGCTTGAAGTTTACAAAGAGTTGATGCACATCAGTTTTATGTTGCCAGCATTCGTTTTATGAGCCCCTGCTGTTACAGGAATATTTGGAGATCGCCCACTCGAAATTTTTTTTTAGAAAATTCGATCTATTGTACATCATCCACATCGAAAACCTCGCTGATGTTCACTTATAATGCTTTCATAGTACGGCTTTAATTTTCTGTCTATGATTTTGAAGAGCATTTTATACTTGTTAAGGCCGAAGTAGGCGTATAGTTCTTTGTTAGTATAGTTGTCACCGTAGTATATTACCGCGTGTTTCAGTTCGCGGCCAATAATTTTAACGCTCCGGGAAAGTGAAAACACACTGTCTTTTAAATTAAGATCAAAGAGTTTATTTACTAAAAATGCACAATAATTAACTTCACTATTTTAAAAATCACACTTTAGATTCCTATTCACTTGTCCTGTCAATTTATGTTTCCAATGCCTTCAAATGTATCACGAAAAACGTTAACTTTACTATCAATCAATATCGCCTTCAACTCGCGGTCTAAACTGTCGTAGTTTTACTATCATGATTTTACTATTACTCTATATTCTCCATTCATTCAGCTCAGCTTTCTATAGGGTCTCTAGTCAGTCAATCCATATTTCATATATTGGCGAATGTTATGACGAGAACTTCCTGGAATCTTCGAGCAATTCTGAATACCCGCAGTGACGTCACTTTAATATATGTATCATGGATCTACTTGGCCCATTGTATGCTTACGAGTACATTCGTTTACTTTTCAATCAATCGCGTTATTAATAGTTGTGACAACAATAGAGACAGCAGCTCGCAGAATCGTTTGGACATGTCACACTGCCCCCACCTCAGTTCTTTCCACCCCGAAATAATGTGTCACGAGTTGTAGTTCAGTCTTTCTGGATATAATACGGAGCAAGATGGTCCAGGTGCACGATTTTCATTTTGGCTCTCAGCTTACGGTGTTCGTGTATTCGGTATACGACGTTGTTGATTTGCTTTGTAACTTGGTATGGACCCTCCCAATTATGCTGCAACTTCAGAGACCTACCATTCCACCGTTGTGGGCCGTTGCCGCCATTGTGGGCTATATAGCTACACCAAGGTATCTTGCTGGAAGCCAGTAGAGTTTGCCTACAGATCTTACAATAGCCGATTCGAGGTGTTTTCACATTGTCCGATGTATCTGGTTCAACCATTGCCTTAGTCCACTTGCGTACTCCGAGATCGTTTGGGGTTTCTTAGTGGGTGTTCTGAACCTTATATCAGCCGGCAGACGAATAGTCTTTCCTAAATGACTTTGGCTGGGGCTTGTTGATGCATGTTCAGTTGCTCTGTATGCCATTAAAAATAGGGCGATGTGCCGATCCCAGTCCTTTTGGTTCTCGTCAACAATCTTGGCCAGGTGTTTATTGAGTGTGCCATTGAAACGTTCGACCATTCCATCGGATTGGGAATGCAGCGGTGTTGCCCTCGTTTTCTGTATTTCCAGCAGCTCGTACATTTCACCAAAAACTAGTAACTCAGGAGTTGGGCCTTGATCCGAATGTAGTTCACAAGATACGCCATACATACTGACTGACTGGTTGAGAATGAGGTAGACATCGGGCCACTTCCTGAAATAATTGGCCACAACCAGCGTGTATTGATTTCCCCATTCGGATTCAGGAAAGGGTCCTGCGGTGTCAACAGCAAGCTTTTCAAATGGTACCCCCACGTTGTAGGATCGCATATGCCCCCTTAGTCGTGGCATTGGCCCTTTAACGGAAGTGCATGTTGTGCATCTACGACACCGGCTGTCGTTTTCTCGAACGTGGAGCCAGTAAAATCTTTCCCGCGATTTCGCAAAGGTCTTGTTAACACCAAGGTGGCCTCCTGAGGATCCTTCGTGCATTTCCTTAACCACATTGTGGACTCGGCTTTTGGGAAGCCTAGTTTGCATCCTATAGGAGCTGACATCCGCCGTTTCCCGTTTTCGCTTGAGTACCTGAAGCGTTGCCCAGTTGTCTCCTCCCATACGAGCAATGGTCCGATGTCTTCATCGGCTAGCTGGGAGTTTTGAGTCTCCTCCAATGAACAACCTTCATCGAATTCGGCCGTTATCAATTGCAGATCAACGCTTGATTCCTTCGCCTCAATCCGTCGGCAATGTTTGCAGTTAGCTGGACATGGACGACGGGATAGGGTGTCAGAGTTTCCATGTGACCCGCCCTTTTGATGAAAAATTTTGTATTCGTATGACTGCAATCTTTCGATCCATCTCACAACTTGTCCTTTGGAGTCTTTGAACCTAAGCAGCCATCTCAAAGATGCATGGTCTATTCAAAGAACAAATTTCTGGCCCTATATATACTTGTGGAACTGCTTTGTAGCTTTAATTGTAGCCAATAGCTTCTTCCTGGCCACGCAGTAGTTCCTCTCACTTTTTGAGAGAACTCAACTGTAATAAGAAAGGACTCTTACTTCACCATCGATCTGCTGGGAGAGTACAGCTGCATTCCCGCCGTTGCTCGCATTGGTGTCAAGTACAAACATTTTTTCGGGTTTGGATATGCCAGCACAGGTGATTCACACAGCTTCCCCTTCAAAGTCTCAAAGGCAACCTGGCATTGTTTATTCCAGACATACGGAAAATTTTCTCGGTTAGCTGATGGAGACACTTGGCTATTTTGGCGAAGTTTTTGACGGATCTTCAATAGTAGGTCACCATACCTAGAAAACTTCCTAGTTGGTGCTTGTTGTTTGACGTTGGCCAGCTTTTCACAGCTTCAATTTCCTGGAGGTCTGTTTTGACCCCTTCTGCTGATACAATGTCTTCCAGGTAATTTACTTCAGCTGCGAAAAGGGTAAACTTATCGGAACTCAGTTTCAGATTGGCCAGTCACAATCGGGAGAACACCTCTTCAAAGATCCGCACATGCCCTTCAAACGTCCCCCCGATAACAATGATGTCATCTAGGTACACCAGGCAGGTCTTCCATGTTAGACCTCGTAGCACGTATTTCATCAGGCGTTCGAACGTGGGTGGAACATTGCAAAGCCCAAATGGTATCAAATGCCACAATCCGGTCCCAACTGAAAATGCGGTCTTCTCTCGGTCCTTCTTGTCGATTTCTACCCACCAGTAGCCACTCTTAAGATCGAGTATAGAAAACAATTTTGCATCGGCTAAAGTGCCACAATGTCGTCGAAGCGTAGAAGTGGGTGACTATCTTTCTTATTGATGTCGTTAAGCCGCCTACAGTTTACACAAAAACGAGTTCTGCCATCCTTTTTCTTTACTAGAACTACTGGTGTGGCCCATGGACTGACGGAAGGCTCGATAACACCGTGTTTTTTCATGTCCGAGATCAGTGCGCTCACTTCTCCTTGTTTGGCTTTAGGAAGACATCTCGGTGCTTATCGAATTGGCTTGGCTTCCTGTGTATCAATGACGTGCGTTACCATACTCGTTCAGCCTTTGTCGTCCATCCGTCTGATCAGAGGCTTGCTTGAATAGCTTCAATATCGCACACGTGAATTTGTGAGCTTTGTCTATGTCTTGTCTCCTTATCCAATGATGGTCGTGAGTAGCTTCCAAGGAGGTGATGGTGGAAACAAGCTGGCAGTTGCTGATGACTTCTCCCGCTTTGATGCTTGTGGTTGAGTCTGCGGTGTTAAGGACTCTAAACGGCACGTATCCGTTCCTTATAGATCTTATAAGACTTTGTCCTACAACCAAACTGCGCAATGCGGACGTCTTCGTTGACTTTATCAGATAAGATCGGTAGTCTCCAGAATCACCATCAAGCTTGGCAATTACAATGCTTTCGGAAGAATTTGGTACATCAGTGTCGGCACATACGACCACATTCTTCTGGGGAACTTAGACGCTTGGATCCTCCGTCAATATTTCGACATTCCGCCATTTCAATACCAACGTGATTCCATGTGGTCGCGGGAAATTCATTCCGAGAATGCAGTTATCCATAATGTTTGCGACCAGCTGTATCTGGAGGTTTATTTCTCCATGGACAGGTGCAAATCCTCCGGTTGCTCTTCGTCAACTTGACTCGGAAGGCACAAGTCTGCTCCTCTTCGATGTAGTCTTGACATGGTGATAGTGGTGCTGGGGGCATCGATCCTCCTAGCCAACCTGGGCTCCAGGCTGCACACCATGGGCAATAGCTCAGTTTTCTTCGCTTTTTGCAGTCTCTTTGTAGTTACCCCTTTTCGCAGCAATTTCAGCATCTAGACGCACCATTTACCTGTAAGTCTCGCTCAATTTCCACGCGCTCATACCTGCACTTGTCTGCCACTATCTCGCAAACCCGGGCAATAGTAAGAGCCACATTTTTCACTTCTTCAAAGTACAGACTATAAGTCAATGCATCCTTAACCGTTTGTTTTGAGCTAAACGCACAGCTTGTTACGATTCTTGGTCCTTTAATGCGCTGATGAATGCTTCTTTTGCTGCATCGCCTCAATGTTCTGGGTCATAAGCTGGGTAGGCTAAAAGTGCCAGCCACTCAATGTCTTGGGCTAGCTGCTGTAGAGTTTCGCCCGACTTCTGCATCCAGTGTCGAAGCTGTGACCAATAAATCTGCTTCAGACGATCGTCTCTATATTGGATGTCGAGCGCATTCATTATAGCAGGCGGGTTTGAGTGTAATCCAACGGGTATAGTCTGAGCCTCTTAGAGCAAGAATTAGTCCATTTGCTCATTCTTGCTGATTCCAGCGATTTGTCCTAGCGGTGGCTTAAAACTGGGTTTTGTTAATACTCCAGACTATTTGCCCGTCGAATATCGGTGTTTTCACATTTCTGAATGTTCTTTGCGCTACGGTTATAAGTGGTGCTAGTGAGGTGGTTACTACTGCCATCGCTCCTTCCAATTCCTTTTAAATTTTTTCCATCTCATGGTTGATTCTCTCCTCGTCCTGGCTAAACTTCTCCTCGACCTGGTAAATTGTAAATCGGTTTTCGACGCATTTAGCTTGGTTGTTCAGACTATTGAGCTCCATTTTTATTTCGGTTGACTGTTTTTGCATGTCTGCCTTGATTTCAATTGCCTGTTTGTCTAGCTTCATTAATTGCTCTTATAGCTTCTGTGTGATGTCTACCTTGATTTCAAATGCTTGTTGGTCTGGCTTTCCTGATTGTTCATTTACCTACGCTAAATGTTTATTTACATTATCTGATTGTTTATTTAGCTTCCTTGATTGTTCGTTAATCTTTGCAGTTAAACTGGATGACTGTTCGTTTAGCTTCGAAGTTAAACTGGATGACTGTTGTCGCTACTCTTGCCGCATCAACATCAACATTTGCATCAGCATATTTTCTGGTCCCTTTAATTTTGGTGTTTCTGCTTCTCTACCTTCTGTGCCTTTTTCCGCATCTGAGGCCTCACCCAAATCCAGGTGCACGCCTTCTGACTCGATCGCGTCATAGAAATGTGCAATCAGTATAGTCTTTGTACCTTGCGTAGCCAAATTTCACTGTTCCAGCTCCTCCTTAAGCTCCGATATATTCATTAATTTTTGGATGTAAGCTTCGTGGCAGTTTTATTGTTTCGGCTTTTTCTCCACCAGTTTCCACGATAAATTTCACTATTGTGCCCTTAAAAAATTTTTAAAAGTTTTCGCTTTCAAAGTTTTCTTTCTCACTTATGACACCATTGTTGCGTGTTATAATTCGCGGCCGATAGTTCCAATGTGCTGGGAAAGTGAAAATGCACTGTCTTTTAAATTACGATTCAAGAGTTTATTTACTAAGAATGCACTATAATTGACTTCACTATTTTACAAATCTCATTTTAGTTTGCTTTTTACTTTTTCTATCAATTTTTGTTTCCAATGTCTTCAAATATATCACAAAAAACCTTTACTTCACTATCAATCAATATCGCTTTCAACTCGCGCTATACACTATCGCAGTTTTTAATATCGCAGTTTTACTATTAATCTATATCCCCCATTTATTCAGCACGACTCTATATAGGGTCTCTAGTCATACAATCCATTTCTCGTATATCGAAGCTGCTAGCTACGATCCGTTCCTTTGCCTATCCAATTCAGAAGGATTGGAACCGCAGATTGTCGGCCATCATTTAGCGCTGTGGTCGTCTTAGCACTCCGTCACGGGCGTCTCACCGTCGAACAGCAATGATTTGCCACGGCAAATCTATAGCGGTAATTAAAATGTTTGGAAGTTCCCGTCATCGCGCTGGAGCTCCACGAAAGATTAGGCGATCTCTGCCAAGAAATCAGACGGAAGATAAGGGAAGCAGGACATGCAAATGCAGTGCATTATGATTTAAGATCCCAATTACCAGAAGGGGATGAAGTCTTTCATCGCAATTTCCACAAAAGCTACGCAGCTGGCCATTATAATGCAAATTTGGATCAACGTTTCTTGAAAGGTGGGTACATAAGCTTGTAAGACTTGGTCCCTATCTCTTCATTGATCTGTCTGGCCAAAAAGTGGGTGTATATCACGCAAAAGACTTGCATTGATAGTTTAAGCACATACGTCTGTTTTTTTTCATCCGTGGCTAGTTTCAATGACATATTTGGTCTCCCCATCTACAGCAAGCCGAAAGTATTTGCATCAGTTTGTCCGTCCGATAATAGTTTTTGCTTTTGCCCCTTATTCCTGTTCCGGGAACAATCGGTTATCCACCTGGGGACCCTTCAGCTCCTTTTTCGCGATCCTCGTCGCCTTAGAATCGCGAGAAAACTAGATGCCTTGTAGTAATCGAGCGGATAACCTAGGCAAACTGCTTGAGGGACCTTTACGGGACCATTTCATAATAATAATAACGAAATAAGTGTGGGAACTCCGCCACTATCACCGCTTCCACCTGGATGTCCCACTCTTACACGTATTTGAGGGTCGTAAATACCAATGGTAACGACGGAATCCTCTCGAGTTGTACGCGCCTTAATCAGGCTTGGTCTGTCGGTTTTTAGCATTCCATTCCTTCGGTATGTTATCACGGCTTCAACACCGTCAAACCGAATTATTTTATCTGTTATAATGCGAAATTTTGCTGTAGTGGACCCTTGTGCTATGGAAAAGAATACCCCCGACTACACCACAATGCTTCCCTGCCAGTGCATTCACGAGGTTCTCAGACAAAGCCAATTCCGACGAGTACTAATATTTCCACTCGCCGAGGCTGTAGACCATCGCTGCAGTCCTTTACGGATAAGGAACATCCTCCAAAACACTACAAGTTTGTTGAAAAGATTCTTGGTTATGGTGCGCTGAAGAAAGTTAATTTTTCCATTATTTTCTATTTCTAATGTGAATTTGATGTTGTTGTGGTAGTTCACTAGCTGGACCAGTTGTTGATTATTGCCTATAGATGCAATAAAGTTACAATCAATATACCTTTACCTGAAGAGGATTTTATTTGCAAAGTTTGAAGTTAGGATTGATGTTAATAAGTCATCAATTAATAGGTCTGCCAACAATGGTCTGTGAGGGGAGGCCAATAAAAGTCCATGTCTTATTTCATAGAAATCGTTCAATAGAAAATAATTTGCTTTTAAACAGAATACTAATATAACTAAAATTTCATTTTTAAATGAGCAATTTGACGTTTACTGTGGTTCAAGCATCTAGGAAAATTTTTTAGGAGCCTTGTTATGGGATGTTAGAGAGCATGTTTGAGACATCTAAGGAGACTAAGGAGTAGTTACGTCCATTTCAACTCCTTCGCCGAATGCAAAACATAGCTAAGGCAAACATATCCAAAGGAGATTTGCGTCACATGTGGCTCGAATGCGCTCAATAGTGGCCGCGTCGGATAGCCCAACATTAACCAAATTGGCACTACTAGCTGATCGGATTTTCGACAGTTTCAAAGATGACGCCTTTACAGAAATAAACCCAAGCCGACGGGCAGAAACGTGTCATGACGGCATACGAAAAGAAGACGAATTGAGAGAAGAAATCGCAGAACTCCGAAAAACGCTAATTAAACTCATGTTCAGCCCATCAACGTTAGTAGTTGTAGTTGTCATCCCGAATGTAAATACACGCAAGCAAATCAGTCCATCGCAACTATAGGATAAAAGAAATCTCTGCGAACATCCGAAACAACAACATGTTATTTCCCTCGCTATTTCGGCACAGCAGCCAGACAATGTCGACCACCCTGCTCCTTTCGAGAGAAGAAGGGAAACGAACGCCATCGCTGATAAATCAGGTAGGTATCAGCGACGCAGTGACAAACCGCCTACTAGTGCGTAATAGAAATAGCGGATTAAAATTTTTAAGTCGATACCAGTGCTGACGATTTAGTGATTCTAAAATTCCAGATCAAAAATATGCGTCGCGCTTTAAAGTATTCCCAGCGAACGGCTGTGCAATAAGCACATACGGGACGAAGAACGTAACGGTGTCACTGGGACTACCTAAAACACTAATTTGAAAATTTCATCGCCACCTCCATGTCTCGGCTAATATTAGGCACCAATTTTCTCAACCATTTTGGGATAATTGATGACGTTTAAAACAAAAGACTCCTCGATCCCGCTGGACAATCAACAAAAAGACTTATTTCACTCTAGCTGCACAACGGTGTTCATCGTGAACAAAAATTCGGTGTTCCACGCCTTGTTAAGAGAGTTCCCGGAAATTATGAACTCATGCTAAACGTGCAAAGTCACAACTCATAAAGTTCATACACCAAATAGTCACAACTGGACCGCCCGTAGCCGATCGTCCACGTAGGCTTATTCCCGAAAAGTTAAAAATAGCAAAGTCTGAAGCCAGAAAAGCGTTTTGTCGCCCTTCCAGTAGCCCATGGGCCAGTCTACTACACATAGCATAAAAGAAGGATGGCACGTGGCGGCTATGCGGTGATTATCGCCAGTTGAACTCAAAAACTCAACCCGATCGGTACCCAATGCGGAGCATCGAAGACATCACTGCTATCCTAGCTAACAAGGTAATCTTCTCAAAAGTGGATTTATTGAAAGCGTTCCACTAAATCCCCATCGCCGAAGAAGAAGTCCCGAAAACTGCCATTAAAACGCCATTTGGATTATATGAATTTACGGCAAGGACGTTCGAGTTGAGGAACGCGGCAAAGTCATTCCAAAGACTTATGGACAAAGTTTTAAGAAATATCGAGTTTGTCACATCACAAGAGTAACACTTACAACATCTTCGCTTAGCTTTTGAAAGATTAAGCAAGTACGGAATCGTTTCAAATCCTGAAAAGTGTATTTTTGGCGTACCAAGCATCGAGTATCTAGGGAATAAAATAAACGAGAAAGGAATCTCACCACCCCTGCCGCGAGTAACCGCAATCCGCACATACCCAAAACCCGTAATTGTTTTACAACTTCGAAGGTTTTTGGGAACATGAAACTTCTACTGGCGTTTCGTAAAAAACGTGATCCGAATTCATGCTCATCTATATAAAATTTTGTCGTATACTAAAAACAATGATAAGCAACCGATTTAATGGATCCCAAAAACCGACTGGTTTGACTGCAAGAACTGTTTGGCAGATGCAACTTTACTTGTAACACGATCAGCAAGGAAAGCCTACGAGACTGGTATCAGATGCATCTGACAACGCTATTGGGGCCATCCTGGAACAACGCAAAAATTTCCAATGGCTTTCTCTCAAAGAAAATTATTCCCCGCTGAAAAGAGATCAGCGCGTATGAGCACAAACTGTTAGCCATTTACAGCAGTATTTGTCGTTTTTGCCACGCGCTCGAAGGCACTAATTTGAGAATATCAGCTCCACCATTTAAGCTTCATATCTTAGTTCTCAACGGACATTAGACACATCGCTGGTGGTAAAAACTGTGTCGCAGACGCCTTCTTACTTTACTCCTTGATTAAATTAGTTTTTGATATAAACTTTAATTTTTAATTTTTCACTATGTCGTGCAGTGCAGTGAAGTGCATTGACTTAAACAATAAAACCCCAATGGTCCTCTGCTTTGGGTTTTGCGAACTCTCCTACCATTCGGCTTGCGTCAACATTAAAGGCCCTGCAGCCTACTTAATAAATAAAACGGGTAATGGAATTCACTGGTATTGTGATTCCTGTAGGAGATATTCTCTGTCTGCGTATGTCTCCAGTCTTCAATTAGCTGGGAAGACTATCAAATCTCTAGTGGATGAATTGAATCGTCTCCAATTTAAATGTTCAAGTGCATGCTTGGAGATTGAGACCCTTTTGAAATTTACTGAGGATGCGTCACCTAAAACTTTGGCATCAGTGACTATGACCGATCTTAATAATCAAGCGCAACTTTTATCGCCGACCATACAGCCCAAATGTAATAGCGGTATAAATACTCCTGTACAAAGGCCTTTCATCGTTACTAAGAGTAAAGCTTTGGCGAAGTTATCATCTTTTAAAACACCGTATCGTGCATCTGGATCAAGTTCGAGTCCAACGCGTCCAATATCTCCTGTGACTTCAGCAGCACCTCTGCATATTGATGGTAATGAGTCACCTTTGATATTTCCAAGCTCTCCGGGACCTAGCCGCGGGGCGATCCCAAAAACTAAAGGTAAACCTTCAATTATACTTCCATCTTTATCTGGCATCGACACATCGGCTGCAGCTACCCTGAATTTGCATGATGAAATCCCTGCTCTTGACGTTGTAGCTCCTCCAAAGGAGATTTTCATTTCGCGTTTAAGTTACCAGACATCTGCCGACTACTTAAAAAACTATGTTCTCAAAAAATTTGGTCCGTCTGTTAAAGTCATCAGCTGCCATAAACTCACAAAGGACAATCTGGAGGATAGAGTGGTAGCTTCTTTCAACATTACAGTACCTGCAACTTGTAACACTATTTTGAATCCTGAAGCTTGGCCACCCGGAGTACTTGTAAAACCATTCAGCTCACGAAGAAGGAAGTCCTTTCGTGCACCGGGTAAACTGCAGGCTGCGATCTAGTGTAAACTTTTTTGACCCTAACTTAATTTCTAACGTATCAATTTACTACCAAAATGTTAGAGGATTAAGGACCAAGCTGGATAAGCTCTTTTTATCGCTTCAACTTTGTGAGGACTCGTTTATTTGTCTTATAGAAACCTGGTTGAATGATAACATACTAAATTCGGAAATCTCACTTGATTTTGATATTTATCGTTGTGACCGTGATTTGACTTCTACAAATAAACAAGATGGTGGTGCTGTCCTAGTAGCTGTTAATAATACCATACGCAGCTCTCCCTGTACTGACTTCTGTTTTTCGCGTATAGTGGATTGTGTCATTGTCAAGATCTTCCTTCCTAATAATACATCTTTATTAGTTTCCTCTGTTTATATACCTAGTAACTCTCCTTTATATGTTTATGAGACATTCTTTGACGAGTTTTCCAAATATGTTTTCTTACGTCACCCACAATCTTTAATATTAGTCTGCGGTGACTTTAATTTGGGAGCAGTTCAATGGACGGAGTGCCCTCCTTACTATGTATCATCGACTGATGCATCTTCTCTACCTCTTTCTTCGTTTCTCTCACTCTGTTCTTTCTCGCAATTTAATAATATCCCTAATATTAACGGCCGGCTACTCGATCTTATGCTGTCTAATACTCCAATTCACTGTCTGTCTGTTTCCCTAGCATTAGAACCCCTTGTCCGCATCGATAGTCACCACCCGCCGTTATCGATTGACCTCTCGGTTGTGCTTTTGAAACATCATACATTTACACCTGCTCCTAAATTCAACTTCTTCAGAGCGAATTACGAATCTATTACCTGCTCACTAATATCCGTTGATTGGCAGGTATTTTTCGGAGATTTGCCGTGTGAGGCAGCTCTAAGAAAATTTTATAATTATCTGTTTGATTTGATCAAGCATTTAACACCATTATAAACTCCACGCAAAGCAAAGCAGAAACCTTGGGTCACTAAGCAAGTACTTTGTGCCTTGAAAGCCAAAACTAAAGCTCACCGTTGCTTTAAACTTTGCGATGCTACTGAATCCAGGGACCGTTTTTGTGTCTTACGTGCTGCAGCGAAACAAGTTATCAAGAATGCTATGAAAAATTACTTCAGCAGTTTGGAGTGTTCGCTTATGTCAAATAACACTAAGCCCTTCTGGTCTTACATTAGATCGTTCAAGTCCTCTTCTTCTTTTCCTCCCTCTGTCCACTGGAACAATATTAGAAGCTCTTCTCCTCAAGACATTTAAAACTTGTTTTCCAAATTCTTTTCGTCTACTTTTACTCCTCCTTCATACGTTTCCTACCCAGTAATTACATTTATGCCCCATTTCATTGACATTTCTTTACTCTGCACAGATTATATTGAAGTTGAAACCCTCATCGATTCCCTTAATCCTAATATATCCCCAGGTCCGGATGGCTTGCCGAATATATTTGTTAAGTCATTAGCGTCATCGCTTTGCATTCCCCTGGCTTTCCTCTTCAACCTTAGTTTGCGTACTGGTGCGTTCCCTGCTTGCTGGAAAAGAGCAAATGTTGTTCCTATTCTTAAAAGTGGTGATCCTACTTCTGTGTCCAATTATCGTCCTATATCCCTAATCTCCTGTTTTCCGAAATTACTTGAGCGTCTTGTGCATAACCGGCTTTCAGTTTTATTGGCACTTATCTTGTCAAAGGAACAATATGGCTTTCTTAAGTGTCGCTCTACGACCTCCAACCTAATTGAATTTACTGACTACATCGCGAAGGCCCTGGACAATCGTTTCCAGGTTGATGTGATCTTCACTGACTTCTCTAAGGCTTTTGACACTGTCAACCATCAACTACTCTGTCACAAACTTAAAGCCTTTGGAGTGACTGGCCCTCTTTTATCATGGATGGATTCATATCTGTCTTCTCGCACTTGTTGTGTTAGTTACTGTGGAGCAACCTCTATACCATTTCATCCAACGTCCGGCGTTCCCCAAGGTTCCATTCTAGGCCCTCTCCTCTTCCTATTATTTATAAATGACCTTCCGTCAGTCATTGCTTCTAATTGTCTATTGTATGCAGACGATTTCAAAGTCTTTCGAGCTATCAGATCAATACAAGATTGTCAATATCTTCAGATGGATCTGATTGCTCTTAATAATTGGTGTTCGACTAACTACCTTTGTCTAAATGTTGCTAAATGCCATAAAATGACGTTTATTCTAAAGCAAACTCCCATTTTCTTTACGTACACGTTAAATGATATCCCACTGGCTGCTGTGTGCTCTGCTAAAGACCTTGGTGTTATTTTTGATCCTTGCCTCAATTTTCATGCTCACATCTTAAATGTGACTGCCAGGGCATCAAAAATAATGGGGCTTATTTTTAGGCACACATACAAGTTCACCAACATATCCACTCCTATCCGCTTGTTTACTTGTCTTGTCCGTCCTATCCTAGAATATTGTTCTGTATTTTGGTCCCCCCGATACTCCTACCTCACGAACTCGTTAGAGAATGTACAGCGTAAATTTAGTTGAGTTTTGTTCTACAAACTCAAACTCCCATATCAATCCTATGAATGCCGCTTATCTTTTTTATGTCTTCCGACTTTGTTGTCCCGTCGCATCTACTTGGATCAGTGTTTTCTGTATCAACTATGTTACAATCAAATCTCTCCAATATTATATGCTGAATTACACTTCCGTCAATCAACGCCTCCTTCTCGATTAAACACTTTGTTCGAGGTGCCCTTTGCCCGTACAAATTTATACTTTCATTCTCCTGTTGTGCGAATGTTAAGGAAACATAATAAACTTGAGCTTGGTCCTTTTTCTGATTCCTATTTTGCATTCAAAATAAGACTAAGAAACCTCGTCCTTACAACTCATTTTGAATAGTTCGACTTGTTGTTTTTTTCTTTTCTTTTTTTGCGCTTTAACTTCATTGTTAAGCCTGTTAATTTCATATTAACCATTTCATAGTTTAATAGACAATAATGCCTAATTTTTCAATATTAATATTATTTAATCTTCCTAATTTTTCTTTGCTTAATTTAAGTTTTCATTCTTACTTGTTTCTGCTTGTCGTTTTTCCATTTTGTAATTGGATTTATTTTAATCTGTTAAATGGAATTGTAAATAAATAAATAAATAAATTCTCATGCCTCGAGACCATATCAATGCCCGTGTCCGTTGGAGTTGACGAATTAATATATCATGAAAACTCAGACGAAGAGCTCCAAGTCCTATTAAGGAGCAACACGCCATCTCTTCAATTAAAACTCATCGCCTTAAATGGTGGATCTGAGCTATACTGCGATGCATCGATAGGAAGAACTCACCATTTCGTATCAGTTTCCCTGGGAAAAAAAATTTCAATGCGCTCTATCACCCATCACACCCTAGCGGCCTCGTCCCATACAAAGCTGTGTCCCGAAGTTTCGTCTAGCACTGCATGCGAAAAGATACACACCAATGGGCACGAAACTGCATCCCGTGCCAGCGCTCCAAAGTAGGCCGACATCAGAGAAATTCACCTCATCATTTTGCAGTTCTAGCTGAAAGGTTTTAACACGTCCACGTTGACAAAGTAGGACCACTTACTCCTAGCCAGGGATCCAAATACGGACTCACTATTGTGGATCGATTTTTACGTTTCGCTTAGCTATCAAAGTCACCAAAGCGTTTTGCAACAATTGGGTGGCACGGTTTGAAGCCCCACAGACGGTAACTACGGACCAAGGCACACAGTTTGCGTCATCATTTTTCACAGCTTTAGCGAACCACATCGACTGTAAACGCACCAGAACATCACCATTCCACCCCTCGTCTAACGATTGAACGACGGCATCGATCCTGGAAAGAAGCTATCATGTGTCATGAAAAGAACTCAGCCTGGGTTGACATACTCCCGACAGTGTTGTTGGGCCTTAGAAATACAGTGAAAGAGGACATTGGTACATCCTTGGCAGAAATGGTAAATGGGACAACGCTTTCGCTTCCAGGTGAATATTTCATACTCAGCAACGAAACAATAAGTCCTCACACGTTTTTAAATAGCCTCCATCAAACGATGGAAGAACTTCAACCCACGCTAACATCCAACCACACCAATTTACCAACATTGCTCATACGTCTTCCTTCAAGTGGATGCCGTACGTAGAGCTCTATCGCAACTATTTACCGGCCCTTATAAAGTACTAAATTTATTATTAGAACTACTTTACAAAATTGACGTAAACGGGCACTAAATAAACGTCTCCATCGAGCGATTGAAGCCCGCGTTCCTCTAAGAAGTCCCAAATGTGAACAGCTTCCCTGAAATTAGCCAACCCAGTGCTGGAACGACCACATCGCAGCATCCAAACTGTGAATTCCGATCCACCGTGTCGCAATAGCCCAACTTGGATACCAATTACGAGTAATCCACCGCCACCAAACATCACGGGCACATATCCACCAGCTAAACGTCACATCGTGAATGACATGACTCAAGGGGGAGTACTGTGAGGTTTGTGCTACAAGGTTTCAATGTTATGGACTCACCGCCAGAGATGATGCAACGCTCAAAAGTAAATTAGACAACAACGCATGAGTTGAGAAGCAGAGTCAGTCGATGACTTCATTCGATGCAAGCAACACGCAATGCCGACCGTGTACATGCCGATACGTGATTATTGTTAGTTATTAAGTAAAATAAAGTTATATACAGTGAAGACGCTTGAATTGTGTGATGCCCAAAGAGGTATATCACTGCATAACACTTACCTGCTACTAACTAAGTACATGTGAACAAGATCAATAACGAGAGGCTTTTGTTCAAGTTTAAAACGAACGAATCCATTTGACAGAAACCATATGGTCAGTATTGTCAAAATAAAATCATAAATACTACTAAGTATTGACTTTTTATTCGTAAAATATTTATTATTTAAATAAATTCCTTTTCTCCGTCACCTATTGGGGAGATTGGGAATTGACGAGTAAATGAAGTCACCTTTATTGTTAAAATTTCCATTATTATAGAACAAACCCACATAGTAATCTAGTTTCATTAAATCCACGAAAATTAATCAATAACTTTTAAACTAAATGTTACAAAAAAAAACCCAAACAACAATGCACCAACCTTATTTCGCCCAGGAAATTTTCTATGCTCAATTTTCTGCACTGCTTTTTGAGGTAAATGAATAAGTTTAGGTGAATACAAATTGCTAGACCGAAAATTAACAATAACCAGTGAAAATTAATTGCAAATTGAAGTAATTGTAAGCATCAATGCATCCACAAAGGATTTGCCATCACAAAGCTGCAAAATCAATTGCCGAGCAATGGCGGAGGGAGGGCGAGAGAGCGAGAGTAAACGTTCAGTAAAATAGCGAACGATCGAACTCGCCTAATTGAGTTCTTTTGAGAATGTCCGCACAACAGCAGCAAATAACGTTTTTGGTCATACTGACACGATAGCGGTAACATTCAGTCAGCTAGTCCTTTTGATTGGCGCAGGATACTCTTGCTGTTGATTTTCAATGTAATCACTGTAATAATGGGATCCCCATTTAGTATGTACTATAGAGTGCCATATAATCCTTTCAACGTGATAGGATGGAGGTCTCGCTTGGCAAAATGTTTATTTAGTACGCACGAATTTTCCATCATTATCGCCCAGCATGTATGGTGAAATACATTGGAGCCTGCCGCAGGGATACGTGTGGGCCATAAGCAATACAGAGAATATACAAAAATGTAAATTACTCGTACGCAAATGATCATTGATATAGAAAATAGCAAATACTATTTTCTTTAGGCATATGTAGATCCATATTCAAATGAGCTATACATATATGCTAAATTTATTTATATTAAACTCCATCCGTGCAACGAGAAAGTTACAGAATTGTTCAAATAAACCACAAGCAATCCATCATTTGCCCACATGTGTAAACAACCGTTATATATCGAGTACACTTATGAGCTTTTGGTAAATATCGATAAAACGTGCATCTTCCTACGTAGCAACTGCAAATTGCAAATAGGCTAGATACCGAAGTTCCAAGTACCTCCCTCACCCACAACCTCATTTCACGCTCTGCATACTCATGTGTAATAGTATAACGGTATAGGAAATTTTCAAAATAATTCGATTAGATACGATAGTGCTTATACAATCAAGAATGGATTTGGTTCTACCCAGCAATTATATTCGTATCAACCCTGTTCAACTCTTACCCTTGCAGATTTGCACCAACTTGAACGCCACATATGTAATCTGCAATGAAAAGAATTGATAGATAGTTAACCATCGTTTACACACATGTTATAATGGTGATTTGTGATTATTAAAGGCTCATTATTGTTTGGTAAGTGGATGGTTTATTTATCAATTGAGCGGAAGTTGATGTGTTTTGGAGGTTGAGAGTAAGTGTTTAGTTGCTAGGTGATGTGGAGATAATTCTTTCTTTCTACAAGTTTGGGAGACTTTAAAACTAGATTTTTGGATGCATATTAAAGTCAATGTTACTGAAATATACCGGGAACACAATGCTAGTTAAGTTACCAACTTGACAGTTTTTTAATGGCCCATTGTTAAAATCTTGGGATTTAAGGAATTTTCATATTGTTACTTGTCTGAGTAAGCTCATGAGCATCTCTTGCTATTGCACACGTTGACGCAAAGTTAATTACCCTAGTAACAAGTTACATAACAAAGAGCCATTATATTGTAAATCTTTATGATCATTCTCCATAATAATTAGAACGGACAATTCCGAACAGCTAGAGGGATTGAGACAACAACAAGATTACATGATGAAGATCGAGGCAATGCTAGAATTTGCTCGTGGCAAGCAGATTCATTGAGTTCTATAAAAGTGAAATCTTTAATAAGTGAACAATATGAGCAACAATGCGAGGCGAAAGCTGCTCTGCAATCTAAGGTTTGAATAAAAAAAGCTTATGTGAAATTATTTTGATGGTACAACTTAACACCACTAGCTCCAACCTTTCCACATTCAACTCGTCTCCTGTTGCCCTAACAGTTCTGTCCAGCAATATATTCAAAACACCGAGACATGACACCTGTCTGGGAACTAAACAACCGTCAGCACCACGCGCATTTTTTTTCAAAATTTAAGTGCAAAGTGAAATATAAAAATTCCGATTACCTATCAATTGTTTGGAAATTGTAGGTACATTTCGAAAAATTAAAAACGTGATCATGTCCCGAAACGTAAACAACCTAATTAGACCCGCAATGTTGCCAGACATTTTCAATCCTCCTCCTTATGAACCCGCTCCGCAGGCACCTCAAAATGCTCAATTTTCAAGCACTATAACTGTTCAGGCAAATGCGGCACTTATTAGGAGTCTGCTAACAAGAGAATGTCCTAGCTTTACAGAATCATATCTAAATCCACAAGACAATGCGAGTCAAGATATTGACTAGTGTAACCTGCCAGCCAACTTGGTAAATATCTCACAAATAGACCGCATCCCTGACGTGGTGAAGAGTCTTCGAGAGTCGGTCCAAGCAGGAGACTTTGGATCACTAGGATTCCCGATACGGCCCTGGAATCGTAGAATATACCTCTAGACTGGGACCGTATTTCAAAGTGCTTCCCAATGCATTCCGCCAATAAGCGGGATGTTAGCACTCATGAATATCAGCTCACTTGCTTAGTACAAGAAAGCGACACCATTCAAGGGTTTTATCAGACAATATACCACCATTTATCTATAATCCTAAATAAAATATCGACCATGAATTTGAGTACCAAATCGATGAACCTTTTAATCCGCACTTATAAGGGCAAAGCGCTGGACACATTTATACGAGGTCTAAATGGAGATTTTCCTGGGCTCCTCAGTATAAAGGCAACTGCCAATCTGCCGCAGGCTCTTCATCTGTGCATGAAATTAGAGAATATCAATTATCGACAACAACATGCACATACCAGCAACAACAACTTTAGACGCTCACTGGTCCAAGCACCATCGCCCGTTCCTCCCAGACAAGAGCCAATACCAGCACCTCGGTATACATTTTTCCCTGACCTCATACGTCAACAACCACAAGTTCAACAACCATACCGCCAACAAAATTTTAATCCAAACCATCTGTGGTCAAACTTTCCTTTTGCAAATAATCTGCAACCACCAAATAGGCATCAACTTCTTCCAAAGCCCCAAACTCGGCCAGAGCCCATGGATATTGATCAAACTATACATTCTCGTATGATCAATTATCAGAACCGACCATAGCAACTCCAAACTACAAAGAGACCGCCTCCAGAACAGTTAAAATCCCAAGGAAACAACAAGGGATTCATCTAACCGAACAGTGCGACCCAGACCTTGGGGCGCTTGAGTTCGAAAAAGAAGTAAACGAAGAGAATATATGAGACGAGGCATGGTATCCAGAAGGAATTGGTGTTCAAAATATAGAAATTAGCCCAAATCTTTTAAATCAAAATCCCAAGACACACAATAGCGTAGAATTCGAAGTACCTCAAGAATATCAAGGCTTTCAGGACATTCATTTTTTAGAATGACTTGCTCTTTCTGGTGATATTTTGAATTCGTAGTGAGGAGCGGCAGAGTATACAAAATTCTCGTTGACACAGAATCAAACAAAAACTACATACAACCTTCGTATGTTCGCCACATATATCCTAACGAAAAAACCCTTTTTGGCAAAATCAGTCGGAGGCAATGTAGAGATAACTCACCATTCCACCATTAACCTGTTTGGTCCACCAACCTCGAATTTAAAGTTTTTCATTCTATGTACCGTGAAATCATTCCATGGAATCCTAGGAAATGACAGCCTGAAGGAATTAGGTGCTGTAATTTACACAGCAGAAAAATTTATCCTGCTCAAGAACAATATACGAATCCTAAACAAACAACGTCTTTCAGAATCTTTCAACAATCTCGAAATTCGCACTTCACATCTGAAACGGCAACAAATCTCCAATCTGTTGTACTTGATAAAACGACACCCAAACTTATTTTCAGAGTCTAATGCTAAATTAACCTTTTTCGCCGCAATTAAGGCATAGATCCGCACTTTGGATAATAACCCAGTTTATTCTCGATCTTACCCATACCCTTACACTCTCAAACCAGTGGTCGAAAGGGAGATCCAAAAGCTGCTAGATGATGGCATCATACGGCCGTGTAGATCACCATATAACGCCCCTATGTGGGTCATGAAAAAGAAATTGGACGCATCTGGAGAGCAGAAGTACAGAATTTTTATAGATTACAGGAAACTGAATCCCGTAAAAATACCTGTCAGATACCCAATGCCGGAGATTAACGAAGTTCTCGCAAACCTCAGCAATAGTAAGTTATTCACTGTAATCGATCTGAAGAGCGGCTTCCACCAGATTCAATTTTTTTTTTGTGGTAGGGAAGTGAAGGCATTTTCGCCCGCCGAGTCTGGCAGTGTGGGACTCCCATGGAGGATACCCTAGAACTACCCACTAAACACCTCCCCTGTCAATCTGAGAACCTAGCCTGGAACCGTTTGACACATTACTTCGGGCCAGGTCTCGTTTTGTTACGCCGTGGGGCGCCTTCAAGCTAGAGAGTCCCTTTCCTAGCGGGAGGGGAGAGGGGAAGAGGAAATGCCAGTAGAGCGATCCCCCAGCCCCAGCACCTCCGGCTGCTGCGAGTCCCTTTTATCTTTTAGGACTGCCCGAGCATAATGTGCCACCTGGTTCCATTTGTCAACCGATTCGAGCATCACCGCAACTATATTATCCAGGGTGAGCTCTCCCGTCTCCCTGTAGAGTTCCCTTCACAGCCTGGCCCATTCGGTACACGCAAAAAATGTGTGACAGGCATTGTCCTCCTCTCCTGGGCAAAACCGACAATCGGGAGACCTTGACTTACCGATCTTGTGCAGGTAAGACTGAAAACACCCGCGCCCGCTCAAAAGCTGGGTCAGATAGAAGTCAGTCTCACCATGCCTTCGATTTAGCCACGGTCTCACATCCGGGATGAGGAGCGCAGTCCACCTTCCCTTCGTGCAATTCCTCCAAGACTGCTGCCAATCGTTGAGCGAGCGTTGTCTCTCCTTGAGGACAACCATTTCCCTCGCATCCTCGTTTCAGCGCAGGTAAATAGCGCGGCGCTCTCTAGCAAGGAGGGCGACAGGTATCACGCCTGCAATCACTCTCACCGCCGAGTTGGAGACTGTTGGATACGAAGATGCAATTCTCAGTGCTCCTCTTCTCTGTACCTGTGCCAATCGTTTTCGGTATACCTCCTTGCTGAGAGCGTCGCCTCATACCTCTGCTCCATACAGTAGCACTGACCCTACAGCACTCATCAAGAGGCGTTTTCTTGATGGGCTGGGTCCCCCTACGTTGGCCATAAGTCGACTCAGGGCCGATATTCCCGAAGAAGCCTTCTGAGCCGTTGCCCTGATTTGCTCAGAAAAACTCATCTCCGAGTCGATCAGTAGCCCCAGGTACTTCACCGCTGGCTTTGTTTCGATTTGTATATCTCCAATACTGATCATCCTTACTCTAGGGATTCTCTTTTTGTCAAGATGACCACTTCGGTTTTCTCCAGTGCTAAACTGAGCCCGCGAGCAGTCATCCAGTCCCTCACTCAGCGCATTAGCATACCTAGCCTAAGTTGCGCTTGTTCAACAGTGCGTCCGGCAACCAGAGCCGCAACATCATTCACATAGCCGACCAAGCGCGATTCATCTGGCATCTCAAGTCTCAGTAGCCCGTCGTAAGACACGTTCCACAGGTCCGGACCAAGGATAGATCCCTGGGCAACACTCGATTTAATTTCCATCCTTCGTTGGCCCTGTGTCGTGTCGTAGAGCAGGCTTCGGTCCTTTAGGTAGTTCCTCAAAGGCCGCATTAGATATTCTGGAACTTGAAAAGAGTTTTCCAGCGTGTCCAGAATATCCACCCATCTAGCGGAGTTGAAGGCATTCCTGACCCCGAGTGTCACCAACAGGACGATCCGTCGCTTGGTGCGACTATATGCCTCTGCCTTTTGGACCGCGTTCACCACCTCTGCAATCGCATCAATGGTAGAACGTCTTGCTCTAAAGCTGTACTGCCGAGGAAACAAGTCCCCAGCAGCACGAATCGCGTCAGCGAGTCTTCCCTTGATGAGTTTCTCTAGC
The DNA here is from genome assembly GCA_963969285.1 of Odontomyia ornata. Classification (NCBI taxonomy): domain Eukaryota; kingdom Metazoa; phylum Arthropoda; class Insecta; order Diptera; family Stratiomyidae; genus Odontomyia; species Odontomyia ornata. The sequence continues at coordinate 21,477,429 of OZ017741.1, forward strand.
ACTTTCCGAGCCGTGTCGAGCATGCATAACGGGCGGTATGCAGACGGTGATTCGGGATTTCCCTTCCCCTTGCTGACCAGCACGAGCCTCGCCACCTTCCATCGTACCGGGAAAGCCCCGTCCCGTCGGCAAGCGTTGAATGTGCTGAGCAGCAAGTCAGGACAATTGTGGTAGACGAGCTGCAAAACCTCAGCTGGAACACCATCTGGACCTGGAGCCTTCCTCGCTTTCAGGGAGAGGACTGCCTCCTCCGTTCCAGCTGTGTGAAGAGTGGGCACTCGACTGCTGTTTCACCATGGACAGCGTCAACATGGACGGGATGGGCGGGGAAGAGTCCCCGCACTATCGCGTCCATCTTTTCCGCGTCATGTATACAAGGCTTCCGTAGGGCACCAAGTTTCCCCATGACCAGCTTGTAGCCAAGGCCCCACGGATCCCTATTTACATCGTGCACGAGGTCTTGCCAGCATCGGGCCTTGCTCTTGTTAATAAGCCTGCGAAGATATTTCCTGCCGGACCTGTATGCTGCATGCCTAGTGTCTGCCTCCTCCCGTGTTCGCGCCCGCTGGGCCTCTCGCCGAAGTTTGTGACACTCGCTTCTTTGTTCGGCGATCTCGTTTGACCACCAGTATACTGGAGGCTTACCGTGTCGGGGTCTCCGACGGGGCATGGAAGACTCGCAAGCAGCTTTGATGGTACTCATAGTTGAGTTCACCAAGTCCTTGGCTGTAGGCCCTCCACTCCCTGGCGGAGCTCCCAGCAACGGTGCGCCTGCCGTAAGCGCGTCAGCAAACCTCTCAACGTCCATCCTCCCAGTCCTCCATCCGGGGATTGAAGTTTGGGCATATGCACGCAGAGTGGCACCGTCGTGAATCTCAACAGCTATATACTGGTGATCACTAGCCGAGTAGTCCTCTAGTACTCGCCAGTTGTGTACTCTGGGTACCAGGGACTCCGAAGCGAGTGTCACATCGGGTATGGTTCCTACGCAACCCCAGCGGCGGAAAGTAGGGGTGTTACCAGTATTAAGGACAAAAAGCGCTGTTCTGGCCGCCATGTCCAAGATTTGCTTTCCCCTTGGGTCGGATTGTGGCATACCCCATTCAATCGCTCTAGCGTTGTAGTCTCCCCCGACCAGCATGTGGCCCTCTGTGTTCGAGACAGCGTCCTCCAGGGCATCGAGTTGTAACCCATAACGATGGCACCTCAGGCCAAAATCTAATACCATCAGTTGAGACCCCCATTAATGCATTCCGAACGCAGCTTATTTTAAAAATTGGTGAAACTACCAGCTATGCATGTGAAAGAACGTTCACAAATTATTGGAAACATGTAGTTTTTGAGCCAGTGTATACACGTGGGACCCTCATTTGTATATTTAAAAGGTATCTGAATCCAAGCGTCATCAATGGCATCATGTCAACCGAAGATACAATGGGAAAGATTCAGGATCTTTATGTCCTCTATTTCAGTAATTTCAAAATAAGGTTCCCGCAAAAAGAATTCGAAAACGTGATGAAACAGAGCAAGAGGAAATTATAGGGGAAATCCATAAACGGGCACATAGAAGTGCAAAAGAAAATAGAAAACAAATTTTAGAAAGATACTACTTTCCGAAATTGAATGTCAAAATCAAGAAAATAGTAAAACAATGCGTCATATGCAAAGAAAACAAATATGATAGGCATCCCAACAACTCCATACTCGGTAACACTCCAATCCTAGAATATCCAGGCCATTTCATACATATAGACATCTACTTGAAAGAATCACATATAGTACTCACAGCCATTGATAAATTTTCTAAATTCGCCCAAACTAAAATATTAAAATCCCGAGCCATGGAGGATGTTCATTAGCCACTACGACAACTCGTTATATTCTTTGGTATCCCTAAAAGCGTGGTAATAAATGGAGAAAAATTTCTTAGCTCCACTTCAATTACCTTCATGATGCAAGATCAACTGGGAATCCAAATTTACCGCACACCAGCCCATAAAAGCATGGTTGATGGGCAGATTGAGAGGTTCCATTCCACCTTAACATAGATAATGCGATGCCTTAGAACCGATGGAACACACAGATCCTTTGAAGAGCTTCTCGAAAGGTCGGTATATGAGTACAATTGTAGTATACACTCGGCTACTGTAAAAAAATCAATCGAGGTCTTCTATGGAAGAATTGTCTCCACTGACCAGGAGACGCTTGAAAAATCTCGTAAAGATAACCTTGAGCAACTAAAAAAGACACAAGAAAGAGATATTGCATATCATAACAAATCGAGGCAGCCAATAAAAACTTACAAAGTAGGGGAGGTCATTTATGTTTAAAATAATAAACGTGGTGGTACTAAACTCTTGTTATGCTATATCCTACCGGCTGCGCCAATGTTATGTTGAATATTTCATACCTCACAGGATCCTCCCAGCCTTTTCCGGGATGTCCTGTTCTGCTACTTTGAGCACTACTCAGCGCCTTGCCACTTACAGCTTACCTTAACTGCCTCAAACTCTATTCATTTGCCAAAAGGAAACACCCAGTTCAAAGTTAATTAATATTTATTTGTAATGGTCTTGTTTTTACAATTGCTTGGTTGCGCTTAGTTGCACGTAGGCGATCCTTCACCTCCTTTTTGATGTGGCGCCACAGCTCCGTTACCTTCTGCTGCCACTAGGTCCGCTCTGCTGTGGTGGTCGAGATGCGTGCGAGCCGCCTGTATTCGTGGAGCTGCTGCCGTTACTGCTCCCGTCGACCGCCGTGCCTTCGCTCGTAGTTGACTTCACGGATGGAGGTGTCCAGCGGCGCTTTCAATCTGGCCAAGTACTCCTCACGGGTGATGGGCCGTGGGCCTGCCCTGGTGTTTTTCCGGAGAGCCTCCTCCAGGCTCTTCTTGGGTGAACGATGGCATGTACCATGGCTGCTCACTGCAGTTACTCCGGCTGCCACCCGATAGGTCGGGATACACACGCTGGCGAGCGTTGGTCTTGCTGGGGTGCTCCTATTCTCCTGGGCACGGCTCCACTCTATATGCTTTGCTCGGCACGCTTCACCCGTGCGTCTTGCGGTGTCTTCACGGACGGCGGATGCCTGGAAGAAAGTAGAGTTAGTTTATGGTGGCTATACAGCGTAAAACGCCCTCAAGCCGAATGAGGTTCGTGGCTCAAGCCTACACCTCACCATCTAACCAATTAGCGAAGATATTCCGCAGTTACACCGGAACGAAACATTCAAGAGTACGAACGGGTTACTTTTTACACACCGACTGGCTCGAACACCGCTTTTCTGTTGTAGTAACTCCTCCTTGCTTCTCGCTCGATCAATTGCTTTTAAACGATTCTGCGGCCTCGATTCGCCCTAAATTTGCTGAGTAGTCGAAATGTGCGCTCTCGTTCCACGAAAGCTTCTTCCTCCCCGCTCCGTCTCACTTGCTCGCACGGTGAAACTTTTGCGGCGAATTGGCGAAATTGGAGAAATCAGGCGGGGAAAAGCTTTTGTTTAGCTTTTCTGTTCTCTCCACAGTGTCTCCCCGCTGGAAGCACCCCCGAAGCTTTTCATGTACAAAGTCGTCATCGTCGCTAATGTTATGGCTTATGTAAAGCGAATTATGAAGTCTTTTCGCTTGCCATTAGTCGACAAGTACATGTTTTGATGACAATGGGCGTATGCGCTTGACCGTATAACACTTGGCGGAGTGCGAATGCTTAAAAGATTGTCGACATTTCTATATAGCATAACAGCAATATTGACCAACATGAAACCAAAAGATCACTAAATTTTATTGGTTCTGCTATTAAATGGATCGTGGGGAACCCTGATCATGATGATTGTGTAGTAACGAAAGGAAAAATTAACGAGCTAATAGAAAATAACAATAAACAGTTTCTCATTTATCAAAAGAGCAATGATAGAATTAACAGAATAACAAGCATATCAAACGAAATCTTAAACACTATAAAAAAGGATAGCATTTCGGAAAACACTCTGGCACTGAGCACACAGTACAAAACAAGAATCATGAAAGAAGATCTAATTAACTTAGTTCAAGCCATTCAATTAGCAAAGCAAATATTGCCGATCCAAGGATCCTTTCGAAACAGGAAGTAGAAAACATTTTAGAAAATCTTTCACAAAATCATGTACCGTATAATAATGTTGAGGATGCACTGATATTTGCAGATGTCAGTATTACGCAGAATTCGACTCCTTTGTTTCATATTGTTAATGTACCAACCACTTCTGAAATAAATTTCGAGACATTTTTTATTAGACCTATAAACAAGGATATTTTGGCAAACAAAATCGATTACCAATATATTTTAAAACATAAAGAAAGAAATTTTTGGCATTATAAACAATTGTAAGACAATAAACTACATTTCAATTTGTATAAAACAAAATATTTAAGAAATAAGTGACCTACCATTTATACAAGAAAAATTTAGTAATAAGATAAGTAATTGTCTAAGAACAAACGGTCATCATTCACCATCATTTGAGGAATTAGCACAACGGAATGATCAACATCAACGGAACAGATCAACGACTGTGCGGAAGCTACCAGATGAAATTCGACTACGCTAGTATCATGATCAGCAGAGAGAAATTCACATCCACCGAAATGACAAGCATACAAACCTTACCACCTCTCATACAACCGGGTTATAGCGATCAGGATATTGAAGAAATTATATCACTAGAAATGCTAAAGGAATTGCATCTCAACAACACAAGGCAGTTGAATAGCATGAACTCTGAAAACAAAACCCATTCTTGGACTATTTACGGAATTTTGACAATCAAAATCACCTTACTAATTTTGGAGGAAATCAGAACTTACCTTTGCACTACCAGGAAAAATCACGCATCAGAAAAACTCACAAACATTACAGTTTTTTTACGTACCAATTCAAAACCGCCACAGGATTCATCCCAAGAAAAAACTTTAACCTATCCCAACGAAAAACCTGAAAAAAGCATTCACCGAATTCCACTTTTCAGAGTGAAGACACCCAAAACTTAAGATGGGAGTTCTTAGCTCCAACCTTCCCACATTCATCTCGTCACCTGATGCCCCAACAGTTCTGTCCAGCAACATATTCAAAACACCCAAACATGACACCTGTCTGGGGACCAGACAATCGTCAGCACCACGCGCATCCGATACCTGTCTGGGAATCTGCCGGACACGTTCCGCGAACATCAGCAAAGCGAGGCGACATAAGTTTCTAAGTAATAAATTGTAATGAGTTGTTAACTTGTCCTCAAATTGGCAACAATAAAATTTATTTTTTTAATAAGAATACCAAAGGAGTTTTCTTAACTTACATCTACACTGCATGCTTTCAGTACTGTCATGGCAACAACAATTGAAGAGCACCGGCTACGGAAGAAATCGAGAAGAGTCAATCGCATCCGAACTATCAACCGAGTCATTGTATTTTGAACACAATAAATTGATTGTTAACAAACGGAGGGCGTTAGTTCATTATTTTTCCTCTGCAATTATCCTGTTCCCAATGTCCGCCCCTGACGAAATCAGAAGTGGAGTCCAAGGATAGTTCAGTGCGGATTACAAGTAGAAATTCGAATCGTGCACATAGAATGAACAGACGCCGTCAAAAGCCATTTTTCCCCTCCTCGCAATCTCGTGTTTAATTCTCCTACTGTTCATCTGCGAAAAGAGACGAAAGGAGAAACGTGAGACATACATACGCAAACGGCAACACATAATTATAAAAGTGGTTCGATTTCCCCTTCGGTCCGCATACGACGGAAACGGAACGCAACACGATGCCAGTCGAAAATGTCAATACGCTAAACAAGGAACGACTAAAACTTGAACTTAGGCTACGGAACGCCTCTATGCAGGGGAACAAAGCTGAGCTGGCGCAAAGACTTTGTGAAATTTGGCTAATGATGAACTCGAAACGGACGGAAAAATGTTAGAATGTTCGGATGAAGATGAAGTGATTGAGCGCGTTAATATCAGCGGCGTCATTAACAACTGAACAGATTAACACTCAACTGATCATAGTACAGGAACTACCACTCACTAACGCCATGAAATTGGGTGAGACGCTATCGACGCTATTGATGCATGGGAATGATTGGCTAATTTAGTGCGGGCATGTAGTGGACCGCATTTTCATAACATCCGAGATGAGATGGATATTTTACCAGACTTCGACCCGTCGTCCGAATCCGTTATGTCAGCAGCGCAGTTCATTAATCGCGATACGAGGAGGGACAGCGCTTACTCAACGATTGGCAGAAGTCTTGGGTGAATTACACGAAGAAAGGCTGGTCTGCGCACCTCATTCCGGACTTAAAACTATGGCGAAATCGAAAGCATGGTGAGACTGACTTCTTTTTGAACCAGCTTTTGAGTAGGCTTGGGTGTTTTCAGCCTAACCTGCACAAGATTGGTAAGTCACAATCCTCTGATTGTCCGTTTTGCCCAGGAGAAGAGGATGATGCTGCCACACATTTTTTACGCGCAAAAAATTAGACAAGCTGTGAAAGACCTCTACAGGGAGACATACAGTTGGGTAGTCCTTAAAGGTAAAAGAGACTCACAGCAGCCGGATAGTATAGTAGTTTGGCGTATTATCTTCGGGAAGTCCGAAAAGGTAAAAGGGACTCAGAGCAGCTGTGATCATCACGGCTGGGGAAATGCTTGTATGACAATTCCTCTAGCCCTCTTTTCTCCCGGTAGAGGAGGGATCCCTCAGCTTGGAGGTGCCTCACGGCGCAGCAAAAGAGACTTGATCCGAAGTAATCTATGAAACGGCTCTAGATTGGTTTCTTATGCTGACAGGGGAGTTATTTAATAGATAATTCAGTCGCTTGTGAGCATAAAACTCACATACTCAGTGCGCAAATGGCATTCACCTCCTAACCACAAAAAAACTGTGTTAAGTTCATAAGTACTAAATTCTTCTTGAAAAGTATGATTGTTTTTCTAGAAGCTTTGACATGCCTGCACAAGTCATAAACTTAAGAGTTTTCACTGTTTGCGCCAGGAACAAATAAGTCAAGGCAGTAGCATCAGTTGCTTTATCCAGAGCGATTAAGAGCCATTTGAAATCCTTGCGAGCGTCTTTCATCTGATAAACGATGTTCTTCCCAATATCTTCTATATGGCACGCCACTGTGCTTACTAATAGCATTGTAAAATGAAAATTTATCCGGATTTATTTTTTCTAATTCAACAAGATGCAATCTTTAACCAAAAATGTAAAAGGTAAAAGGTTTACAAGCACTAGCCAAAATATGGATGACTTTGAAACTGGCTTTTAAACGGCCTCATTTTATTGCGATTGCTTGGTAAAAATTTGGCTCCGAGTTATGAGCGAATTTTTCAATGCGGTAATTTTGTACTATGGAAAATTTGCGGTTGTGTTTCGTGTCATAACGCTTGCAGATATTAAATTCTTTCAGAACAGTGACAGTCTTATAATAAATCAAACATAACACTTTATTACTTTAATCGGTCATAAAACAGTCGTGTGCTTCTTCTTCTTTGTAGCACTACAGCCCCTCTCGGGCCTTCGCTTAGAGGTAGTTAGAATTTCTCATTTTCATGACCGTATTGATTTTTTGGGAAGTTGGTTCGGTCAGTACCATGCTCCCCTATGTGCTTAGTCAGCTATGATATGATCTGATTTAATCAGTACATATCACCACTGAGTGAACACTCATAGTCTGTCCGAAAAATCCCCTGAACTAAATCACGTTGCTCCCAACGAGATTTGAACCTGGGACCTTCGGCTTATGCGTTCATGCACTAACCACTAAGCAACACAGACTACACAGTCGTTTGCTTACTGTTTACTGAAGAACGGCACTCAAAATCAACTTTCCTTCTTTTAAAGAAACCATTGTTATGAGAAATAAAACTATAAAAATAAAAGACACGCTACACGATCACTGGGCACTTTGCGAGACGTGAAACATCAACCTTCACTCACACTAATGGGAATTAAGAGTGACACTGGAAAGCAAACAAAGCAATAATGATTCATGCGGTAGGGCTCTATGAGTTGGCTGTAAACTGGTCTTGCCTCTTCCTTTTTCTCTCTTTTACACTTATTGAGAAGGGAAGGACAAAAATAGGAAGGGTAATGTTTTTTTTTTGTAGTTTGGAGATGAATGTCATTCACGCACAGAGTGCGGGACTCCCACGCTTGCAAAACGGTGATTGGACTAGCCAATAAACGTCTCCCCTGTCAACAAGAGAACCTAGCCCTGCACCATTTAACACATTACTTCAGGCCAGGCCTCGTTTTCTTACGACATGAGGCACCTTCAAGCTGGGGAATCCTTCCTCCAGTGGAAGGGCAGAGAGGAAGAGGACGTGCCAGACAAGCGATCCCCGAACACCTTCTGCTGCTATGAGTCCCTTTTGTCTTTTATGACTGCCCGAATAAAATGTGTCGCCTGGTTCCATTTGTCAACCGATTCTAGTATCATCGCGATTATATTATCTGGGGAAACTCTCCCGTCTCCCTGTAGAGAGCCCTTCACAGCTTGTCCTATTTTATGTATGCAAAAAATGTCTTCCTCTCCTTGAGCAAAACTGACAGTCGGAGCACCGTGCCTTACCAATCTTCTGCAGGTAAGACTGAAAACACCCGTGCCCGCTCAAAGGCTGGGTCGGATCAGTCAGCCTTCAATTTAGCCACGGTCTCACATCCAGGATGAGCATGTGAATTCCCTTCACACGATTCACCCGTGACTGCTGCCAATCATCGAGTAAGCACTGTCTTCCCTCATGGACATCCATCTCCTTTGCATCTCCGTTTCGACGCAGATAAATAGCGTGGCACTCTCTAGCAAGGGGGACAACAGGCATTACACCTACAATAACTCTCATCACCGAATCAGGATTGTTAGATACGAGGCTGCGATTCTCAGTGCTCCTCTTCTCTGTAGCTGTGCCAAGTGTTTTCGGTATGTCTCCTTACTGAGAGCGTCGCCCCTATTTCTGCTTGGTAGGCTAGCACTGACCCTACATCACTCATCAAGAGGCGTCTTCTTGATGGGCTGGTTCTCCGTACGTTGGCCATAAGTCGACTCAGAGCTGATACTCCCGTAGCAGCCTTCTCAGCTGTTGCTCTGATTTGATCAGAGAAACTCATCTTCAATTCAATCAGTAGTTCCAGGTACTTTACCGCTGGCTTTGATTCGATTTGTACGTCTTCAATACTGATCATCCTTACTCTAGGGATTCCCTTTTTTGTCAAGATGACCACTTTGGTTTTCTCCAGTGCTTAACTGAACCCACGAGCAGTCATCCAGTCTCTCACTTGGCGCATTAGCATACCTAGCCCAAGTTGTGCTCGTTCAACATTGCGTCCAACGACCAGAGCTGCAACATCATCCATATAGTCATTCAAGTGCGAATCATTTGACATCTCTAGCCTTATAGGCCCATAGTAAGACACGCTCCAAAGGTCTGGACGAAGGATAGATCCCTGGGCAATACCCCATTTAACTTCCATCTTTTGTTGGCTCTGTGCTGTGTTGTAAAGCAGGCTTCGGTCCTTCAGGTAGTCCCGGAAAAGCTGCATTATATATGCTGGAACTTGAAAAGGGTTCAGCGTATTCCGAATATCCACCCATCTAGTGAAGTTGAAGGCGTTCCTAGCATCAATTGTCACCAACAGGATGACCTGTGGCATGGTTTGGCCGTATGTCTCTGCCTTTTGGAGCACGCTCACCACCTCTGTTATCACATTAATGGTGGAATGTCATGCTCTAAAGCCTTACTGCCATTGAGATAGGTCACCAGCTTCACAAATTGCGTCACTGAGTCTTCCCTTCACGAGTTTCTCTAGCACTTTCCCAGCAGTGTGTAGGATGCATTACGGGCGGTATCCAGACGGCGATCTAGAAATTCATTTCCTCTTGCTGATCAGCACGAGCCTCGCCACCTTCCATCGTACCGGGAAAACCCCGTCCTGTAGGCAAGCGTTGGATGTCCTGAGCAGCAAGTTAGGACAATGGTGATAGAAAAACCGCAACACTTCAGCTGGAACACCATCTGAACCTAGAGGCTTCTTGGCTTTCAGTGAAAGGACTGCCTCTTCCATTTCCAGCTGTGTGAAGAATGGACACTTGACTGCTGTTGAACCATGGGCAGCGTCAACACGGAAAGGTTGGATGGAGAAGAGTGCCCGCACTATCTCGTCGATCTTTTCCACATCATGTCCGCAAGGGGTTCATAGGACAGCAAGCTTCGGCATAACTAGCTTGAAGCCAAGGCCCCACGTATCCTTGTTCACATTGGCCACTAGATCTTGCCAGCAGTGAGCCTTGCTATTGTTAATGAATTTTCGAATGCATTTCCTGGCTGACTTTTATGGTACTAGCCGGCTGCATGCCTCATCACGGTTCCGTGACCGCGAAAGCTTGTTGATCACCAGTACACTGCGGGCTTGCTGTGTCGGGGTTTTCAACGGTGTATAGAAGCGTTGCAAGCAGTCACGATGATGCTCATGGTTGAGTTCACCACGTCTTGAGCCGCGAGTTCTTCCTACCTCCTGTGAATCTTCCTGCACCGGAGCACGTGCTGTGAGCACCTCGACGTCCATCTTTCCGATGTTTCACCCAATTGTAGAAAACCGAGAGCACGGACATCGGGTGATATCATCTCTGATAACATGCAGAATGCACTGAGAATCACTGGCTGAGTAGTCCTCTAATACTCTCCGTATTAAGGACTCCAAGGCGAATGTCACCTCAGATATGGTTCCTTCACAGCCAATCGGGCGGAAAGTAGACTCACTCAGCAGCAAAAAGTCGGCTTTCATGTCCCTCGCAAACTGTTTATGCAGATTTTGCGCGGTTGAACTGCGGCATGGACTTAGCTGCAGAATGCGGATCATCGAAGTACTCATTTTGCTTTGGCTAGGGCTTCCTAGAAAGTCCAAAATTGCTTTATCCCGAGATATGCCCCAGATCCGGTCTTGGATCAGCGTCCTTGCAAAGGATACAATGTGCCTCTTTTGTGCACTCTTTTCTATTGTGTTCCGTTTCACCACATTTGAAACATAGGAAACTCCTATCGGGTCCTTTGCATACTTGTGCGATGTGACCATAGCCAAGGCATTTGAAACATGGAAGAGGTGCTGGTCTTCGCCATATCCTGCAGACAACCCACCCGACTCTTACTTAGCCCTTATTCGGAAATTCTTCGGCGTCCTTTTTGGTCAAGTCAATGATGGCAATGCATTGTCTCCTATGGTTTTCTGGTATCATCCTTGCTTTGATCCTACCCACGCTAGGTAATTCCTTTTTGCTAAGAATTCCTTGGTGCATTAGTTGGGGCTACTGTCCAACGCTGCTAAACATGGCTCGATAATGAGGGGTAATTGTTTATAATTTATGGTTGTCCAATTTCAATGAATGATTTCGAGGGCTAGCCTGTCGCACTATGGGCAGGAATAAATGGTGTGTTCAACGTCAATTTCAATTTCTATCATTCAGGGATCCAACAAGAAAGATGAGAATTTTTCTTCATGTAGGTGTCATTGTACTGTATCCAAATTTACCAATATCTACTGGATATGTTTCTTTAGCTTCCACTGCAGCCAATATTGTCGCTGTTCCAACTAATTACAGTTTCACTTGAACAACCGTTATAAACCACAAAATATACCCTCATATAATACAGCCCAAACCAGAGTTTCGTTTTGAAGTCGACACTATTCAGCCAATCCAATGAGCCAATCAATTAAATTGCACGCCTAGATTAATTGATGTTCGATTGCTTTTGTGCATGTACGTACATTTGAGGTCAATTTATTTTTGCTTCATAGTGTTCCTCATGTAGTGAACAAATCGCCCACCACTGACATTACTTGTTGTTGCTACTGTTGTTGTGGTTATAAATATGGCTGCTTTCGTTCTGACTTTCTTTTTTCTTTTCGTAGCACTCCAACCCCTTTCGGGCCTTTGCTTAGAGATTGTTAGGGTATCTTAACGTCATGATCGAATGTATCGGCACTCTACAAGGTGATATGATTATAATCATGCTTTGGCCATGTGTCCGTCCACCCAGCTGCGATACGTTCTGATTTTAAACCAGCACGTATCATAACTGAACGGGCTTAAAGTTCGTCTGAAGAATCACTCGAACTAAATCTCGTTGACGACAAAGAAACTCGAGCCAGAGACCTTCGGCTTACAGGCTTAGTGTTCTAACCACTAGACCACGTGGACTACTCGTTCTGATTTCCATGCATTATAATGAGTATACCATATTCATAATTGCATAAGTTTCAAAATTAACTTTGTTACGAGCGAATGAACTCAAGTTTAGCCAACAAAATTCTACGATTGTTTATCATTCATTACGATCAAGCACGTACCCCATTGTCATCAAATCATGTACATGTCGACCAATGAAAATAATACATCCAAATTTGCTTCATACTAGCTATCGCATTGTGAACGATGTACATAATAAGCTTCACTACGATCAAGCACATAAGCTTTGGGGTGTGCTTCCAGCGGAATAAAGCTGAAAAGAGGGAGCAAAAATATGAAACAAAAGCTCTCCCTCGCTCAATTTCCCCAATTTCGTTAATTCGTCGCAAAAATCTACAAATGAAACGAGCCGGGGAGGAAAAGCTTCCGTGGAATGGGAGCTCACATGTTGCATATTCGGCAAATTTCGGCGAAATATAGACCAGAGGTTCGTTTTGCGACCAAACATAAAGACTTTGGTGGAGTACTGGCACTTTAGTTTGAGTTCAAGTCTCTGAGGGAGCGTGCTACTACTCGGTTCCGCAAGAGTAAGCACCATATAAATAAAAAGGCGAAACTTATTCCAGTTTCCCCAGGACGTAAAGGTTAAATTCCAATGGTTAGGAGTGAGGTGTTGAATTGAGCCGTGGTCGTCAACCCCCTTCTTTAGTGTGGCTACCCCGCACTATAGGACTACTCTTTTGCAGGCCAATCTACAGTGCAAGGGCGAATCTAACCACACTACCCAGCGAACGCACCAGCCAGCAGCACTGAACTCCGGAGAACCAGCAGCGTTGAGCGTCAGCGAGTCAGCAGACCCGTTGGCAACCAGTGGAGACAGGGGGATCGAGCCCGCAGGACATCCACGTCCGAATCCATAGCAGAGCTTTGAGCAGGCATTCCAGGCAGACCCCCGCCCCATCACAAATGAGGAGTACCTAGCAAGGAGCAAGGTAATTCTGGACAGTAGTGAGCGCACAGCCAGCAACAAGCACCAGTGTCGAGGTTGAAAGGAGCTCAAACGCATAGAGCTACACGACCCACACAGACTCGCGTGCCTCTCCTGTTCAGCTGCTGAGCAGATCCTTTTACGGAAGCAGCCAAAGGAGCCGCGCCGCGGGATAAGGAAAGAAATTTGAGGAAGCGCTTCCAGGGTATTCCACGGCAAGGGAGCGGAAGTAAACGCTGCTGCAATAACTATATCCATTTGAGTGTAAATAAAGATTAACATCGAGCATAAAACTGGGTGCTTTGTTAACGAGATCCAAAGGGATAGGTGAAAATAGTTTGAGGTGTGCGAAGAAGTGCGTCGGGTAGATATACTACTGTGACCAAAAAATAAGGTGACATTTGAATTTATCAAAACGCTGTTCCCGGAGCGGTCTTTCGAGCTTTCTGAACAGCCAGAAGTCGCACGGCACCAGATTGGGTGAATACAGTGGCCGCGGAATGATATGTGTTGAGCTTTTGGCGAAATTATCACAAATTACGAGTGCAGTATGGGATGGTGCATTATCGTGGTGTAAAAACCAAGAATTGTCTTTCGACAATTCCGGCCTTTTTAGGCGGATAGCGTTACGCAAACGATGCGTAACGTTCAAATAATATTGCTTGGTGACTGTTTGGCCCGGCGGAAGGAATTCATAATGCACAACTTGACGATAATCGAAGAAAAGAAGAGGTTGATGGTCGCCCAGGACGCTCTTCGTCTTCGACACGTTCACGGTCGGCTTGGAGCTCACTATACCACTTGTCAACATTATTTTAGACAAATTCTCATCACCAAAGGCTTTCTGCACCATCCTCAACGTATCCGCAAGAGAAAATTGATTCCGTAAACAAAATTTAATGCAAATTCAACAAATTTCGACATCGCGAAAAACTCACTGTTATATCGTGAGGGCGTAAATACTAAAACACTTTATTTAAATTCAAATTATTAACTTATTATTTATTGAACTAGAAGTCACATGGTTATGTGCGAGCTATGACACGCGGATGTTCACAAGAGGATGTACACTGAATCACATATGCATGAATGACAGCTAAGCTTTTCAAGTACTGCCAACTATCAGATGTAATAAAAGTTTGTAATAGAATATAAAAGTGAGCAATTTAAAAGTAACAATATTCAAATAATTAATATGTTCATTATGAATACAACATTTTCTCCCTCCTTTAGAGAATTTTTGATCTTCAAGTTGGTTTGTAGAAGTTTGGTGGATGACGTTGTCGCATCGATCTTCGTAGAACTGCATTTGGCTGGTTATTTTCGATACCTGGTGGTTCACCGGCTGGCGGAAATTGTACTGGAGCTTCTTGACCTTGTTTTACCTTTGGTGCTGGTTGATCAACAAAATCTGCCGCTACTGGTTGCTCGTGATTTTCATAGAGATGAAACTGTCTGTTTGATTCTGCCGGTTTGTTGTTAACTTCTTTGGATTCCAGTTTGTTTTTTTGTTGTTGATCAAGTGGTCGAAAGCTTCGCATTTGATCAACATGTCGTTTGAAGGTTTTTCCATCGTGACTGATGTGATAGTGTAGTTCACCAATTTTTGCAGAATCAACTCCGTAGATCCATTTGTCCATTCTGAAGTTATTAGACATGAAGTAGACCATCTGCCCGGGCTGGAATTCTCGAAAATTTGAGTTGAATTTAGATTGTTGCTTCTCAGTCATTTGTGTGTGAATGTTTTCAGGCATACCAGATCTAAGCGGGTCCGAATGTTTCTACCAAGAAACAGCTGTGCAGGAGAATGTCCAGTTGTAGAATGAGGGGCTCTTCTATACTGCTTCAAGAATTTATTTAGATCTTGTTGTAGAGTAGCTTTCGTGGTTTGCATTTTGCAAAGAGAATCCTTAACTGTACCAACATATCTTTCAGCCTGGCCGTTTGTAAAAGGATGGTATGGAGCAGTTAGTTTGTGATATTTAACTCCGTTCATCTTGAGGAATGTAATAAATTCATCAGAAACGAATTGACGGCCATTGTTGGTTATTACAGTAACAGGAGAGCCATACGCAGCAAAAAGCTCATCCATAATTGAAATAGTTGCAGTGCTAGTAGTTGAATTTGTCGCTTTAACTTCTACCCATTTACTGTAGGCGTCAACCACGATAAGTAGTATTGTACCAGCAACAGGTCCTGCGTAATCGATATGGATACGTTGCCATGGACCCTTTGGATACTCCCAATGATGCTCACGAAATTTTGCTGGAGCATGTGCAAATTTAGCACACTCAGTACACGCTTTTGCGATCCGTTCTATATCAGCGTCCAGACCTGGCCAATAAACATATGATCGAGCTAAACCTTTCATTTTGGTTATTCCAATGTGTGCTGCATGCAGATCTTGTAGTATAGGTTGACGTAATGAAGTAGGAATTACAACTCGATGCTCAAACAGGAGGCATCCGGATGAAAATGAATAATTACTTTCTGGAGCTTTGAGTCCACTTCGAGTCAAGTCTTGTCCATCTAGTAGCATTTGTACTATTTTTCCAAGATGTGGGTCTTTCTTCGTTTCTTTGGCAATAAGTTCCGCTCCTACAGGAAGTTGATTGATTTGACGTAGGATGAATATGTCCATTCCATCCAGATCCATAACTTCTTCCTCCCTTTGTGAAGTAATTTTACGAACAAGTTGTGGCTTATGAAGAGCTCTAGAACAGTAATCTGCGTTAGCATTAGCTTTTGTATTTTTGAATTCCACTGAGTAGTTAAAATTAGCTAAGTAATCTGCGTAGTTGGTCATTCTACTTATGCATAAAATTGGAAGTGATTTCTCTGGATGAAGAATCTGCGTTAATGGTTTGTGGTCTGTTATAAGAAAAAAATGCCGTGCATATAAATAGTAAAAGAACATCTGACAACCCCAGACTATAGAAAGTGCCTCTTTGTCGATCTGTGGATATTTTTGTTCTGTTGCGGTCATTGTTCGGCTAGCGTATGCTATTGGACGTTCTGTCCCGTCACTAAGTCGATGAGATAATACTGCACCTAAGCCTACCTGGCTAGCATCTGTAGCGAGGACCACTGGTAGTGCTGGATCATAAGGCATCAGGACTTGAGGCGAAATTAGAATATTTTTCAAGTCAGCATATGCTTTTTCTGCTTCGTCCGTCCATTGAAAAGTTTCCTTTAGAAGCATATCCCGTAGCGGTCGTGCTCTAGTAGCCAAGTCGGGTATGAATGTGTTGTAGTACGTTGCTTTTCCAATGAACAGTTGTAAATCTTTTGGTGTGCTTGGTTTAGGCGCATCTCATACTGCTTTAATGTGTTCGTCAGATTTGTGAACTCCTTGTGCATCAATTTTATGACCAAGAAACTCGACTGCGGAAGCAGCGAAAGTACATTTCGAGCGGTTTAGGTGAATACCATTTTCCTTGAGTTTGGAGAGTATAACGTCAAGATCTATCAGCAAAGTATCAAATGAATCTGAAAAGACAAGCAGATCATCAAAAAAATTCAAGACAGAAGGCATATCTTTTATAACCGACTCCATTCTGCGTTGCCAAATTGCAGGTATGTTTGCTGCTCCATAAACTGCTCGAGTTGGTCGTATTAAACCATGTGTAGGAGTGTTGAGTGTTAGTACTTTACTAAACTCTTCATCGACAACCAAATGTGTGTATGCATCTGTGATATCCAAATGACAAAATATTTTCGCTCCTTTCATTTTGTTGAATATATGCTCCTGCTTGGGAATTGGATGTTCGTCGATGATCATTCGCGGATTCAAAGTGGGTTTGTAGTTGCCAGTAATGCGAAGTTTGCCAGTAGTTTTCTTGGTGACAACATGCGTAGTAGAAGCCCACTCCGAGTGATCAACTCTTACGTAGTGACCAGCTTCTAGTTTTGCATCAATTGCTTTTGCATATGCATCTCGAAGAGCGTATGGAATATCTCGGGCGCGTGCAAAAACCAGTGTGGCTCCTGGTTTTAAATGCATTTTTACTGGCGGGCCCGAAAGTTTGCCAGCTGAAAGATTGAAAATATCTTCGTGCCTTTTTAGCAGCATATCTAAACGGTCGATTTGCTCTTTCGTAAGTTCCGGAGATGCGACAGTAAGGTTATGTACATCCATTGGAGCGAACATTTCATTCATGTTAAGTTCGGATATGAATTCTGCGAGCCACTCTCGACCGAATAACGAGTCATAAGCCCCTTCGACTACATAGAGATTAAGTCGGCGTGTAAGATTTCCTACCGTCACATTTACAGGGAGCCGTCCAATGCAGTTGAGACGATGATTCGTGTAACTTGCAAATTGTCTGTCTGTTGGCTTTAAGTGGAAATTCTGCTTTATCTTTCGTAATGAATTACTGCTAATGATGCCACAAGGTGCTCCCGTGTCAAGCTCCATTTCGAACTCCACTCCATCGATTTTAACACTGATCATTTTTCGATCTACTAATTTTGCAGCATGAAAATCTTCGATTTTATCAATTCCATTTAATCGAACTGTCGCGTTGATTTGTTGTGATACTGTAAGAGTATCTTGAGTTTGGTTAACGTTGCGTTGTTTAATTTTGGCTCTACACACTTTAGCAATATGCCCCTTCTTCTTACAAAAACGACACTCACTATTTAAGAATGGACATTGAGCACGTAAATGTGCATCTCCACATCCGTAGCAGTAGAGGGGTTTTCGGTTGTTTTGTTGAAGACTTTGGTGTGAGTTATGATTAGCAGTATTTGGTGCAATTTTTCTCTGTCCGCGCGTTTTCGGTTTAACTTTTGCAGTGCCTTTATTTTGCTTGTATTGCTGTGTTGTTGATAGCAGTGTGTGTATAGTTTCCGATGGCAGTGATTGTAGCTTAACCTCCTCCGATATTTTGTGCGTCGACTCAAGAGCGTGAGCGGCCGCGTAAGCTTCTGCGAATGTAGTTGGTTTCTTTGCAATAATCACATCGCACATGGAGCGATCACAAAGACCATGAAGCATTTGCTCGATGAGCACTCTATCAAGAAAAGAATCGTATTCGCAATGCGCTGCTCCTTGCTTCAACCGTAGAGCAAAGTTGGCAATCGATTCATCTTTCTTCTGCATGGTATGTCTGAATTTAACGCTTTCAGCGTATTTATTTTTCTCGCTGTCGAAATGTTTTGTAAGCGCTTGTACTATCTCGTTGAATGAACAAGATTCCGGAGTTTTTGGTGCTATTAAGAATTTCAAGGCATCATTTAGGTCGGTGCCCATGTGCACTCGAACGTAATCTGCATGGATTTCTTCCGGGATTTTGCTTAGATTTAAGGCCCACAGAAACCGTTTGAAGTAGTCTGTAACTGTGGCACCTTCACTTGAACGGAATTCTTGAAATGAAAATGGTGGCGGCTTGGACTGCCCGGCATCGCCTGTAGATGCAAGTGCTGTAGAATTGGCATTTTTCAAAGCAGTGGCAAGAGCTTCAACTAACTCTCTCAATTCCTCCGAAAGAACCATGATTCATTGCAGGGTTTTATTTTCTTCAGTATTTGCACTTTGAAAACACATTTATTATGGGCTCAATTTACGTGTGCTCGAATCACTTTTTTCTGACACCAAATGTTATATCGTGAGGGCGTAAATACTAAAACACTTTATTTAAATTCAAATTATTAACTTATTATTTATTGAACTAGAAGTCACATGGTTATGTGCGAGCTATGACACGCGGATGTTCACAAGAGGATGTACACTGAATCACATATGCATGAATGACAGCTAAGCTTTTCAAGTACTGCCAACTATCAGATGTAATAAAAATTTGTAATAGAATATAAAAGTGAGCAATTTAAAAGTAACGATATTCAAATAATTATTATGTTCATTATGAATACAACACTCACTTTTAGCAGCTCACAAAACGACGCGTATCTCAAAAACTAATGAATACTTTGACATGTAAATTTGACATAGATGTCACTGACAGTACTACCAACCTAAAAAAAATAATTCTCCAAATCCTTCGACGCGCGCAGTTTAAATTCAAATGTCACCTTATTTTTTGGACACAGTAGTAAGTGCGGGGCTTCCCGAAAGAGGCCAGTAGGTCCCCGTTTATGATATGACACCTTAGTCTAGGGTGATTTCACCTGTTTTAATACAAATTTATATACAAATTGCAGGGGCAAGTGCTAAGGTTTGGAAGGAACATATTCAAGAAAAGATTTTAACGGTTAAATCTTCTACTACAATTGAGTTGCAACAAGACGATTTTAGGAAACAAAATTTTTGAAAGTCTAAGGAAGTTTCGTACGAGAGAAGTTTGCAAGCCAAAGGATTTTAGGGTATTTTTGACTACATTTAACAATTTTTCTAGGAACCAAGCCAGTAACGAACATTCTCGAAACATATACTGCTTTGGTCAGCTACTCCTTTTTGAGAGGTGGAGCCATATAAGCACCACGATATGATTATCATCGTGCAATTATCCCTCAGAACGACTTGACTGTCTTTTAAGACAGTCAACATCCCCCAGAGTGTAGCTCCTCCAGAAAGGCTACTCCACCCATCTATATGGTGTAGTTTCTTACACTACAGCGGTTGGGCTTCATAGTTTGTAGTGCTTTATGACAATGGTTGGGCCAGGACCTCCTTATTAGCTAGCAGCCTATAATCATCTATAACTTAAGAAATATTTTGGATCCATGGACCCTATATCTGTGCAATTGTGGACTAATCAGGTAGCCGACCTCAATGAGTACATGGGGTCAGGCACGAAAGGCACAAAAGCAGAGGAAAGGAAGGGAATATCATATACAAGGTCTGAATAATAAGTACCCGGACTGACCTCAGGAAATTTTTTATTGGCAAAATATGTACAATTTTTGTTTAGAAATCTTCAAAGTAGTCGCCATTGGAGCCGATAACACGCTGATAATGGATTTTCCAATCCCCGAACGCTCCCTGGAAGTCGGCAACCTCGATGCTGTCTAGAGCCCTCGTCGTAGCACGTTGAACGTTTTCCAGAGTCCCAAACCGCGTCCCCTCAAGGTGTCTCTGATCTTGGGGAACAGAAAGAAGTCCGCTGGTGCCATATCCGGGCTATAAGAACTCTGGTTTGGTTTGCAGTCGATCAAGGATTTCCGAAGCGACGACAGCAACACGACGCTTCTTTTGCTCATCAGTCAGGGGTTTGGGTACCAGCTTCGCGCAGATCTTCCTCATGTCCAGATCGTTCTTAATAATGTTGTGAGCGGTCATCTTATCAATTCCAACCTCATCTGCAATAGCCCGAATGCTCAGACGACGATCACTGTTCAACACATCACGCACTTTTTGAACATTTGTGTCCGTGTGACTCGTTGATGTAGGACCGACGTGCTGTTTGTCATGGACGTGATCGCGGCCCTCCCGGAAATTTCTGTGCCACTGAAACACTCGAGTTCTGGACAGAGCATTCTCACTGTAAGCCTCTTGAATCATTTGAAGAGTTTTCGTGGCCGTTTTGTTGAGTTTGACACAAAATTTGATGCTACACGTTGCTCGATCGTACGCTCCATTTTCACTCCGACGACATAACTGAACACGCACTCCACTCTCGCTCGGTGCTATCTCTCCAAGCGCTTGGAGGCAACTGCTGCAGCCCGGTTTCCTTTACCTAGACCACCACCACCACTACAGCCCCAGATACCGGTTAGTAGACGCTTTGACGGCGCGGGGCAGGCTTAGTCCGGTTACTTATTATAGAGAATCTGTAGATATTTTGAAGGGCAAAAGGTATATCTAATTGTAAGCTAAGGAAAAGTGCAGGATTTTAATGGAATCTATAAAAGAACCACACTTTCGTTTGACGAACACTAAACATTATTGGTATCATCCGTAAAATATCTAAGGGCCGTTAGAAAGTATTCAAGAACAAATACAAAAGTTTTTCCGAAATACAAATTATGCGCAACTATCATATTTCATTCATCCATATAGACATTATTTTGATGTCGCTAGTTGATAATGGAAATTTAATTTGCATAAGTAGCCTCTGATATATCACTGTCTGGAAAAATAACCCACGCCTATCACGGCTGTGTATCTCAAAAACCTACTTTAGTGCCTGAAGTATTTTTACCACTTCAAAAATGCTTGTAGGAGCGAAACCCTTTTAGTTGATTAGATTGAAGCTTTTATTTCAATATACTCGTTTATTTTCAGATTTTTATCCCGATATACACATGTCCTGAAAAGTCCCTTTTCATCTGCCGCCAAACAAAACATACTTCTCTCCAGAAATCCTCTATATCGGAGATAAAATCTCCAAGCATGCAGTTTAATAGGATCTTATGTCATTGTACCACTACCGAACACTGGCATGTTCCCTTCGAACTGCCAAAAAGAGTTAAATTGTTCAAGCACTCAATCTTTGTAAGAAGAATTAAGCCAGAAAATAGAAAAATCCCTAAAGTACCATGTACGAGTATGAATGAATAAATGGTTTCAGGTGCAGGTTATGCCTGGATGTTTACATTCTCCATCTGTTGCGCTAATCAATGATTTACTCCAATATATTGTTAAGGACGAGTCGTACAATGGCACCGAACCAGAACCCATTCTTCCTTTTACGATTGCACTCAAGTAAATCCAAACAAATCTCCTTACCTGTGATTCTTCAAGTCATTTCTAAGGATAATGTAGAAACGGTAACGACAGCGACAACGTCACAACACGGTCAGAAAGGAGTTGCAAGGGGTTGACAAAAAAAAAACTCAACTGAACTGAATTCAGATAAGAAGCGAAAGAGAAGAGAACGGTAGAGTAGAAAAGGGTACGACAACGACATTACTGAAGAGATTAGGCTGAAAGGCACTCACTAAGCCCTCATACACATTTTTCGGGGCTTGAAACATTTGGTCCAGATTACGCTCTATAGGCCATACAACTGAGTAATGTGGCAGCGAGTTAAATATTATCCAAATATAATATCCTTTGGCTTCAGCTCAGTTTTTCTTGAAGGATTTAGTTGCCTGGAGAAGTGCTATTCAGAGAATGACCTGCATACACGCAAAAATGGATTTTTATCTTCCATTTTGCGATGATGCCAATAGAATAAGGTACGAGTTAAAGCGAAATGAAAATGTGACGACCGTGTCTGCAGACAATACTACGGAAAATCCGTGATTCTTGGGAAAGAAAGGGGTTTTAGTCCTCTGTTGTGCTATTGTTGGAAAATTACCCTTGTATCTGCGGAATTAGTGTCATCGGTGAGATGGAGCAAAATAAGCAAAAAAAATCTCAATAAATTCCCATTGGAAAAAATATTTGAAAGGAGGAGAGTATATAAAAGTTTTTGGAAACTTGATAAAAATTTTTTGGTAAAAAGGATACTAAATGTTATTCCAGTTTTGACAGTATCGTAGACATTTTTAGCTGGAAAAATGAGAAGGGTCGAAGATCGGCAATAAATTACTTTGAATCAATCCGGCTAGTGAACTAAACCTCTTAGAAACGCTTGCAGGTATTTTATTTTAGGAGATTTTAATGATTAAGATTTGGTCTACAATGAGAACGTTAACATTTTGGAATTAATTTTTTCAGTTTTTATGCATTTGGTAATTGAATCGACTTGCTGTACGAAAATTTTTCGTTGGATCCAGAAAATGTATTTTGATTTTTCTGATATCTTTTTGCTGAATCTGGTGAAGTGTATACAAGAGCCGTCCCAAAAATACCCGACCAGACAAAGAAATCCGTAAAAAAAATGCGAAAATGTTTTTTATTTTTCAACATATTATCCTTTCAGCTCGATACACTTTTCCCATACCAGATTTATGGTAGCAACCGTCAAGCTCCTCAAAATAGCTACTAAACGTAGACTCTACCTCTTCATTGTTGGCAAATCTTTTGCCGCCGAGCCATTTTTTCCAATTAGGAAAAAGAAAATAATCCGAGGGAGCCAGATCTGGCGAAAAGGGTGCGTGAGGAAGCAATTCGAACTTCAACTCATTGATTTTAGCCATTGCAATGACGCACGTGTGAACTGTTGCGTTGTCGTGATGAAGCAACACTTTATTTTTTCTTCAGATGGGGCCGATTTTTCTTGATTTCATCATTCAAACGCATCAATAAGGCTGCATAATATACGACGTTGATATTATTCCACGCGTATCCCAGAAAACGGATGCCATGACCTTGCCAGCTGGCTGAACTGTCTTTGCTTTCTTTTGAGCCAGTTCTCTCTTTTAAGTCCACTGCTTTGACTGCTGCAAGGTCTCAGCTATGAATCGACGCTAAAACTTGGCTTTATTGTTGCGAAACATTGTCAAACACGCGATGGAAAAATCCTCACGTTGCTGTTTGTGCTCCGTTGTGAGAAAACCCGGCACCCATCTTGCGCACAGCTTTCTCATGTCTAAATCTTCGGTCAAAATACAATGCACAGCACTTTTTGAAATGTCTGGTATATCTGCCATCCCACACACTTTTAGTCGACAGTCATCCAATACCATTTTGTGGATTTTCTTCACATTTTCTGAGGTAGTGACCTCACTTGTTCAACCCCTGGGGTGTTCATCTTGGCAGCTCACACGACCTCGCTTAAACTCAGCTATATTTGACCATTGTAAACGAAGGAGCAGACTTCCCCAGAGTAGAAACCAACTTGGCTTTGATATCAGCTAGAGTTAGACCTTTCAAATGAAAGTATTGTATCACATAACGATGCCCGATTTTTTCCATATTTACAAATTCACTGAGAGCGTTCACTTTGGATGTCTGTAAAAAATAATAATAAACGTACCATAATGAATTGTTCACATTAAGTTGTTAAAAGGTGGTATTGTCAATCGCAGTAATTGTTTTTTCGAAACTACCTGTATTCATAAGTCAGGTCGGGTACTTTTTGGACTACTCTCGTAACCTGACTTGATTCTACGTCTAGCACTCGTTGCGTGTGAATGTGTTTTTAATTCGCTCCTGTCAACAATTTTTATAAATTAAAATAATTTTTAAAAAGCGTCAATTAGAAAGTAATTTTAGAAAGAAACTTATTCCATCGTCGAACTATTCGAACAAATTATCGAGTATTTGGATTTTACCTGCGAGAAAGTTTCAAAAAAGAAGAACAGTTTTTTTCACCGGGGGTATGGAGGAGGCCGACGGCCTCCCACCGCTGGGGGACCCAGAGCCAGGTATTCCGAAAATTACAAATGATAAAATCATAAAGCGAAAAAATGAACAAGACAACTGTGAGCATGGAAAGCGTATTACGCTTTCAAGCGAAGATTATGAAAAAGTAAGCAGGAAAAACGCAAGCGTTACGAAACAAAACAACCATTTGAAACCCCGTATACAGAGTTTCGAAGATATGGTCCGGACGTTATCAAATGGGAGCAAACCAAAAGTGAAGCTACAGAATACGTTCGGCAAAGAAGAACCGATATTAACTAAGAAGAATGAGAAAAAGGAAACAACAACAACAAGCAAGACCAACGAGAAAGCAGTACGAACACAGAAGACTCAAACATATAAAACAAAATCGCAAGATACGAGCAAGCCGTCAATCCATGATGCTGAAAATATCCTGAGCGCAGGAGGAACGAACGGCAGCGCCAATTATTATGCGGTGCTGTCTGCAATGAACGAAGAAATGGACATCGAGATGGAGAGCAACGATAGCATATGTAATATTGATAGTAGTAATAATTTCATTCATTATTTAAAATTAAAAAATAAGGAAAAGGAGAAGAAGCCAACCGGTGTGGTTGCTGGTTCTTCTAATAAAATTAATAAGGTAAATGAAAAAGTTCCTCCAATTAACGTTTTTGGGCAGCGTGGAGGAGATATCGTTCGGTTATGGGCAGCCGAACATAAAATCAATAACTTTGAAGTTAAGAGAGTGACCGCTGATAAGCTCACGATCAAGAAAAAGACACTGGCTGATTTCAAACTCGCGAAAGATGCTCTTAATAGTGTCAAAGCTTCCAACTTCACATATACGCCAAAGGTGGAAAAAAATCAGACCTTCCTGTTGAAGGGCTTGGGCTTTGGGGAGAATACAGTTGATCTCATTGAAATGTTGCAGGAAGCAGCACCAGCTGTTAAGTTCATCTGTGTGAAAAATTTTGCTACAACGAGATCAACTGTCGAAGGTAAAATATTACCATTTTATTTGGTCCAAATTTCCAACGACAGCAGCCCGAGTGCCTTCCAACAGGTAAGGTACTTAAACTTTAGAGTTATGAAGTGGGAACGCCTCCAAAAAACTGACGGCAACCAGTGTTACAGGTGTCAAAGATTTGGCCATTCGACTGCCAATTGTGCAATGCACTATCGCTGTGTTAAGTGCAAAGTTATTCACGCCCCCGGTGAATGCAAATTGGCTCAGATGGAGCCAAAAGAAAAATTGTATTGTGTTAATTGCGGTATATTTGGTCATCCAGCATCATATCGAAGATGCCCTCGGTATCAAGGTGCAAGAGCTAAATTTTCCCCAAAACAAACCAAAGTATCATTTGCACTTGCTGCCAGAGGACCAGCAGACAACAATGTAAATAAAATAAATAATGTAAGTGGCAATAATGAGCTGCTTCTCAAAATCTACCAGCAACTTGAATCTCTTTCAGAAAGAATTAATAAACAAGACCAAAAAATCAATTTCGTTTTTCGACGTTTAGGCCAACATGCTTCAAAATAGTTTGTTATCCAGTCACATTCCCATGGATTCGATCAACGTCAACTCCATTGTTACTATACATCGGCGTGATTATCTCCTTGAATTCATTGTTAAGCAAAAGCCTGACATCATGCTTCTCACCGAAACCCACCTCAATTCATGGCACTCCATGACACTCAAGGATTTTGAGTTCGTAAGAAACGATAGGGTCACTGTTATTATTATCCCGTTCTAGGTCCTTTGTCGATGGCGAAACGCTTCCTTGTGATGGTCATTTTTCAGCTGGTAGATCTTCGAGCACTGCCAGTAGAGTCAACTTATGTATCGGGCTTTTAAATATTCCAGAGGCCATTTTGACATTGGCATCTCATACGTAGCCATCTTCGCCTTCATACGTTGTGATGATTTGACCCAGTGGCCACTTCATTGGCGGGGTATTGTCTTCGCTAACGATAACCGCTGTCTCCGTGGTCGCATTATGGTTTGCTTTCCTCCACTTGACCTGATGTTGCAGCTGCCTCCAGTATTCATGTAACCATCATCTCAAAAATTCAAGTTTAAGGTGGGTTATTAGCTTTCATTAAGCATGGAGACCGCCAGTAACCGACTCTGAGCAATGATCCACCATGGTCATGAGGAATTTTCCGAAAATGCACTGAGGTAGCACTGTTAAGTCGTTGGGGTCGTCTACCATCGAAATCAATGGTCTTGAATTAAGAGTGGCCTCCCGCTCGACCACCAATGTGTGCAACTATTCATAGGTAAGAGCTGCTGATGAAACACCTTGAAGAATCAAATCGCTAGCTGATTTGACCAATGCCTCCCGCAATTCGCACAAAGTGAGGGGGGGAGATGGAATGGAAGTTATTTCTTCGGGTAGTCTATGTCGTGGTTACATCTTGATGCATTTCATTGGAATAAAGTGAGAACAATTGGAGCTCCCTATGTTACAAATGCGGTGAAATTGGAAATAAAAGAAAAGAGTGTACGAAGGAGGCACACTTTATTCTCTACAAGGATACTGACCCAAAACCTGATTTTGGACACGTCTTGGGATCACAATCATGCCAGGTGTTCCAGAAAGCCCTAGCCAAGGCAAAGTCAGAACTTTGATGACCCGCATCGTGCAGCTAAACCTACACTGCAGTTCAAATGCCCAAAATCTGCTTGAGCAGTTTGCGAGGGACATGAAAGCCAACTTCTTGCTGCTGAGTGAGCAACACCATGATAAAAGTCCTGCGTTATGGTATTCTGATGGATTCGGACCAGTGATTTCCAAGTGGAGAGTTATGGATGGGAGGATGGTTTCGTGTGGATTCAGTGCTCAGGGACCACCTTCTTTGGTGTGTACCTAACACCGAATGAATCGATATCATCTTTCCAAGCCAAGCTTAAAACTCTGGAGGGCGCTGTCTCGAATGCAGAGGGCAAAGTGCTCGTTGGGGAAGACTTCAACGCTGAAGCAATCGATTGCGACATGCCTTAAATGGATCTGCGGGGAAAACGAATCCTGGAAGTGGCAACCAGGACAGCGCTCGCCGACTTTCCACCGTATTGGCTGTGAGGGAACCATACCGGACGTGACATTCGCCTCGGAGTCCTTAGTACAGATGATACACAATTGGAAAGTATTAGAAGACTACTCAGCCAGTGATCATCAGTGCATTCTGCTTGAGATAAGTGATGTTGTCTCCCGACGTCCGTGCTCTCATCTTTCTACAACTGGATGGAACATCGGACGGATGGATGTCGGGAGGTTCGTCGAGGTGCTCACAGCAAGTGAGCTGCTGCAGGGAGCTTCGGAGGGGATGGAAGAACTGGCAGCTCAAGACGTGGTGAGTTCTGCTATGGGCGTCATTACGACTGCTTGCAATGCTTCTATGCCCCGTCAAAAATCCCAGCATGGTAAGTCTCCAGTGTACTGATGGTCAACTGAAACATCTGAAAAGTGAAGCGAGTGTCACAAGCTTCAACATGAGGCTCAACGCGTGCGGAACGAGGCAAGCAACTGGGTGGCAGCATATAAGTCGGCCAGGAAATGCCTTCGCAAACTGATCAACAGTAACAAGGCTCGCTGCTGGCAAGACCTAGTGGACAATGTGAACAAGGATCCGTGGGGCTTTGGCTACAAGCTAGTTATGCGGGTGCTTGGTGCCCTACGGAAACGATAGTGCGGGGACCCTTCCCCACCCATCCCGTCCATGTTGACGGTGTCCATAGTGAAACAGCAGTCGAGTGTCCACTCTTCACATAGCCGGAACTGGAGGAGGTAGACCTTTCATTGAAAGCGATGAAGGCTCCAGGTCCAGATAGTGTTCCGGCTGAGGTGTTGCGGCTCGTCTATCAACATTGTCCTGACTTGCTGCTCAGCACATTCAATGCTTGCCTACAGGACGGGGTTTTTCCGGCACGATGGAAGGTGGCGTGGCTCGTGCTGACCAGCAAGGGGAAGGGAAATCCCGAACCAGCATCTGCATACCGCCCGTTATGCATGCTAGACACGGCTGGGAAAGTGCTAGAGAAACTCATCAAGGGAAGACTCATTGACGCGATTTGTGCTGCTGGGGACTTGTCTCCTCGGCAGTGCGGCTCTAGAGCAGACGTTCAATTATTGATGCGATTGCAAAGGTGGTGAACGCGGTCCAAAAGGCAGAGGAATATACCCGCACCAAGCAACGGATCGTCCTGTTAGTGTCGTATACTAATGTGCCGAGTGAGGGACTGAATGACTGCTCGCGGGCTCAATTTAGCACTGGAGAAAACCGAAGTGGTGATCTTGACAAAAAAGAGAATCCCTAGAGTAAGGTTGATCAGTATTGGAGATATACGAATCGAATCGAAGCCATCGGTGAAGTACTTGGGGCTCCTGATCGACTCGAAGATGCGTTTCTCTGGACAAATCAGGGCAACAGCTGAGAAGGCTGCTTCGGGAATATCGGCCCTGAGTCGACTTATGGCCAACGTAGGGGGACCCAGCCCGTCAAAAAGACGCCTCTTGATGAGTTCTGTAGGGTCAGTGCTACTGTACGGAGCAGAGGTATGGGGCGACGCTCTCAGCAAGGAGGTATACCGAAAACGTTTCGCACAGGTACAGAGAAAAGGAGCACTGAGGACTGCATCTTCGTATCCGACAGTCTCTGATCTGGCGGTGAGAGTGATTGCAGGCGTGACACCTGTCGTCCTCCTTGCTAGAGAGCACCACGCTATTTAACTGCGCCGAAACGAGGATGCCATAGAGATGGTTATCCGTGAAGAGAGACAGCGCTCACTCAACAACCTCGGCGAGGAGATGGTTGTCCGCGAGGATTGAAAGCACTCGCTCAACGATTGGCAGCAGTCTTGGGTCAATTACACGAAGGGAAGGTGGACTGCGCGCCTTAACCCGAATGTGAGATTCTGGTTAAATCGAAAGCATGGTGAGACTGACTTCTATCTGAGCCAGCTTTTGAGCAGGCATGGGTGTTTCCAGTCTTACCTGCGCAAGATTGGTAAGTCACGGTCCCCCGATTGTCGGTTTTGCCCAGAAGAGGAGGACAATGCCTGCTGCATATTTTTGTGTAAACAAAATGGGTCGGACTGCGAAGAGAATTTACAGGGAGACAGGAGATCTTACCCCGGACTATATAGTCACGGTGATGCTCGAATCGGTTGACAACTGGAACCAGGTGGCACATTATGCTCGGGCAGTCCTAAAAGATAAAAGGGACTCACAGCAGGTGGGGGCGCTTAGGCAAGGTGATCGCTTGTCTGGCATTTCCTCTTTCCCTCTCCCTTGCCGCTAGAAAAGCGATCCCCTAGCTTGAAGGCGCCTCACGGTGTAACAAAACGAGACCTGGCCCAAAGTAATGTGTCAAACGGTTCCAGGCTGGAGTCTCAGGTTATCAGGGGAGGCGTTTAGTGGGTAGTCCAGTTGCCTTCTTGTGAGCATGAGAGTCCCACACTCTGCGCATAAATGGCATTCACCTTCCTACCACAAAAAAAGTGAGTACGACAATTTTGATAGCTGGCTGTGAGCTACCAGAAAGTTGATGGCGTGTTCTCAAAAGAGGTTTTGGCAATGACTTTGTCGTCCAATGGATCGTTTAAGAACGAAGTTAAATACCTTGGTGCTTAGATTGCCTACGAACTCCAGATAGATGGCTTTGGTGGCAAAGCAGCAAAATATGGAAATAAACCCTATTTGAGGTCAGGTACCTCTGGAGGAGCATGGACGTGCTGGCTGAAAACATGCACCCGGCAGGTCTCCCGCGATTTGTGAAAATAGCTTGGGCACCACACGTACTACGAAAGAATTGATCTGGTAAGTTATTTTCCTCGGGCTGGCCAGAAAAGTTGTTTTTTGGTAGAAAGCAATGCCTGCATACCGAGATGTTAGTTGTCTTGGATATCCATCATCAGCAGTCTGGTAAATGGATTTTTGAATGGTAATAGCATGGGGTGCTTGGCATCAAATAAGACCTTGGTAGCTACAAGCCTCTCACCGATACGGATGATGCCCTCTGGATTCAGGAAAAGTGCCAGTCTCACCAACGGACTGTAGGACACTTGCTTCCCCGACCTTATGTCCAGAATTTCATTTTTTTAAGGGGTTCAGTTTGTACATACCTCAATATAATCCCCGAGGCTACGGATAACTCATCATCAGTTGAGACAGCTTGGTTGTTGGTTTGAGATTATAGACAAAACTTGCCATGTAGGCAACTATGCACTGCCCCCTCTTGAAGAAGTTCCCATGCTTGATTTCCTGAATGAAGTAAACTTCAAGAAACTCTGTTGTTACCATCGCTACTTAAGTCTGCTTCTTCCCCAATTTGCAGGGCTCCCTACTCCAACACTCCAAACATAAAATGTGGTCCTTGAAACCACATGCAGCAGCTGCTCAGTTCAGTCACTACCACATGACAGGATGTCGGCTGCATTTTCCTCGGAAGCAACATGTCACCATTGGTCTAGCCTCGAAATCGTTTGTATGGCCGAGATCCTTTTCGCCACAAAAGTGTTGTATGAGGATGCTGTGGAATTGACCCAAGCCAAGGTGATCTTGGCATCAGTCCAGAAGACATGGAAAACCTCCGGCAGGTTGAGCACAGCTTTGCCTTGCCTTGTGAGCTCCACTTCTAGCTTCGCAGCACACAACTCCATTCATGCAACAGTAATCATCTTGGTTGGAGCCACTCCTGATTTTGTAAACAATTGCTTGACTATGATTTGACTGCTCCTCAATGTTGATTGCACGTATACCGCAGTGCCATATACCATATATGCAACTGAACTTACATGAGTTTCTCACCTACACTGACGTGTTGAGAAAATCGGGCCTGCTGCGATGATGGTAGGCTGCTGTAGAAATTGGATCATTAAGTGTGAATCTCTGCTAGTAGTTCTGCACTCCAGATCAAATCCAGTCACCGTAATTTCTGCAGGAATAGCTTGATGGCTACAATAACAAGAGCCAGAAAGCCCAATGCGTCAAACATCCTGGCTATATCGGACGCAATCGTTCACTTGGAGAACTAAATCTTGACCGACTTCAGGCTCGTTTGAATCTGGAGATCGTCAGCCCTTGGACGTCAGATAGCTCCTAATGCTTCAATGCAGTTCTCGTGCAGGCAACTGAACTTCAGCTGGACCTATTGGTCCTCAGATTTGATATGCTTCAGCAATTGAGGATGGTTGCATGCCTGCGCAAGTATGGTGCGTAGCTCCATCTGCCTTCGAAGTGCTTCCTTCAAACTACTCGTGCCTGTCATGGCATCATCAATATAACATCCGGGATGGAGGTATTTTCCTGCCATTGGCCCTACAGTCTCTACATGCAAATCAATTTGTTTTAATTCTCAGTAATTTATTTGCCCCGAAAATTGACGCAAAAACACGCAGAAGATAGTTAAGTTCATGGTTGAAATCAACTATCTTCTGCGTGTTTTCGCGTCGATTCTTGGGGCACATAAATTACTAACGATTGAAATAAACTGATCTACACCCAGAATTTGTGCCCACAATGCGTACGGCCAAACGCCAGGAAAGTGCTGTCACCCCTAGCATCCTTCTGCAACGTGCTGCTGTCCAGGAGACTTCTCTACTGGTTCTCTTGTGCTAGAAACCACACTGACATTTATTAGCTAAACATGGGGCACACGTTGTGCCATATGTTACCATGTAACAACACAATGGCTGTATTGAACTATTTCTTCAAATCAAGCCATGGTACCTGCGGTCTTCAGGATGGAGTATTACTGAAGGTAAATTTTCTCGGTATCGTAAAGACGAAACGTGGCATCCTGAAGCGCAGCAGTATTGAAAATATGTCATCCTGGACAGGAGATCCTGTATGATGGACGTCATTCAAAGAAACATTTGTGGTCGTCTTACTGGACGCATCAAAGACCACATGCAGCTTGGTTGTAATACTTTTCGGCTTCAGTATGCAACGGTTCGGCAGGAAATATCGTAATTTCTCACCTCTTCCATGTGCCTAAGGTGAGCGTACTCCTCCATGAATTCCACGTAGGTTAGCCTCATATTCAGGTTTTTCTCCAAGTGGCATTCCAAGGCGATATATTGCAATTAGCCACCGCTGATGAGTCGCCTAATATCTTGAGATCATAACTGAATGGAAGCCCTACCAAGGAACGGCCATCTTGCCATTGCCTGACTTAAGTGTGCTTCACATACCCTTTCCGTCAACGTAAACTTGTGCTGTCGGTCCTGTACTTCTTTGACTTTCCAAAATTGCTTGATGAGCTGGTTCAGCTGTCAAAACTCCACATGCCACAGGAGACGCTTGAAGTGTGTTTACCCTTCTGATTACAACACACCAGAAAAGCATGTTTTGGATTACTTGAAGCTCCGGGCCCCACTTTATTAGCCCAATGGCAAGGGCTTCGTAAAAATATTTGTTATTTAGTAACATGTTGATGTGGTCCGTTCGGTGGGATTCAGCATAACTTGATGATCTGTCATCTTACTAACATATTGCTGCCGGGTGCATGCTGGGTTCAAAAGTACACATCCCTTGGATCGAGGCGTTAAAGCGACAGCTGGTGGTTCTACTTGCGGCCTCAAGTCTTGTTTCTGCGTTGTCGTGTTCGAGAGTATCATCTTGGTCAGCTTGGGCTTGTTGCCTTCCATCAGATGTAACAGTATATTGTGGTTCCTGGAACATTCCTTGCAACTACTGGCCACAAAGATGGAGGCATGATGTCCTTCTCGGAGGCAACTAATACATAGTTTCTACGAGCACATGAAACTCAATCTCTTCGAAGCGTTCATCTTGAGGGATTCCGACCAGTCGAAAGTAGGGAGTTATATCTTCGGTGCTGGCAAAACAGGAGTCATCATATGACAATGCTGCTGTTGCATTGAATTCGTCTAGTTTCAACTTCAATTGGATCACCCAATCCTACGCAATCTCTTCCGATTGAATGTGCTGTTGCAAACTTAAGCTATGCAATTCAGAATCATTGTGCGACTCAAAGATTTGCTGGTGGGGTTCATCCAGTTACTACTAATGTCGTTATACATTTGTGATCTTGGACTAGGCCAGGTCAGTGTGGCCTGCGGCTACTTTAAGCGATCAACGGTCGTCCTCATCAACCTGCCACTGCCTTCAAGTGCTATAGCATCCTTGCAATTCCGGCATCCATTGGTTCTAGGGCATCTGCAGCCTGGTCCTTTATGTCGCTATCCTGGTGCGGTTCTGACTTTCAGCATTTCTAAATGCTTTTTACCAAGAATTTGGTCGTGGATGTGCTGCTGGAAGCAAAAGTATTTGCTCTTTGTTGTCTCGTGAATTTGATTCGCAAAATATTTGTGCAACGAAGTGACTTCCGCTAGGGATTGGATGTTACTATCCTTCCTTTTGAACGTCCCGCATGCTGCCTTTAGTCATCGCAGTCACTCTGCATAGTACCCGGCCTTTTGATTCTGAGTTGACGGATCCTTCTTGTAATTGGAGGTGACTCTCCACTGCACTAGACAATCCTTTTAAGCCAACCAAACAACCGTTTGGTTGTTACACTAAAAGTGTACCCTATGCATACTGGCATAAACTAGGTGCTTGATATGATGTGTATCCTATTATTTAAGGAGTTCATTTTTATTTCGTTTTTTGTTAGTTTATATAATTACACGTTCAGTTGAATATATAATTATAATGCAATATTTGAAAAAGAAATTCTTGTAAGCTAATTATTTTTTAACAGAATGATTTGCTGAGGTCAGTTACTTGCATATGTATGAATTTAGAATTTTAATGGAGTAGCAAAGTTGCGATTTATATCTACTTTATTAAAAAAGGTAATTCGATAAAACCAATCAATTAAGACTATAACTGGAGGCCCCGATATCGATTACCTTAGGACTCTGATACTCGGGCTGAGGCCTTGAATACGCAGCTGTATTTATAAACCAATTAATTAATAACCTTACTGCTGGCCCCGAGCGCAAAGCCTTGGGACACTAATACTCAAGCTGACGCTTTGAGAATGCAATCATATTGTTAGATCAATCAATTATTAGTTCAATTGCAAGCACCTAGCGTAGCTGCCTTTGGGAACTAATACTCGAAGAAAGGCCTTGAGTACGCAGTTGAACGCATTTTTATTCATTTATCCTGGGTTAAGTTCCTTGGTATAGAATAAGCCCAAGTACATGCCTTGAACCAGCGAATGGAGAAAGACTTCTCGATTTTCCTACTTTTATCATTTTCTTTTACAGTATTACTATGCTGACTTAATTGCTTGCCAACCAAAATAATGAAGAAAGCTTAAGCTAGTCTATGATCAAAGTTGAAAGATTTTTACCACCATTTTTCTGTAATTGGTGTAACGATAAAGCTCAAGCTTACAATCAATTCACCTGATTGCGCATGCGTGTAACCAATTCATTCCACTGAGCTGATATGGTCGATAGCGAAGTCTTGTATTTATCCGTTTTATTTCTTAATTCAAGTACGAATACACTCACACTTCTGCTAACGCATGATACCACGGTCGCGCTTAAAGACGGTTTGATTACGATCGGTAACTTTTCGTGTATGTTGCCATTCAAAGTAGCCAAACGAGAGGATCCGGACTGGGTTATGAGTGCACTGTGGCTTTCGTAAGATCCTCTACGTTTGCCAAGCTGTAGAGAATTACACTCACTCTGCAGAAGACAAAAGACGTGAGTAGAGCACAGCACTATATACCACAGCAGTACCTCACAAGATCAAAAGAGTGAGGAAAAATATTATAAAAATAACAAAACGATTTCCAACTATCTCGCCGGAGCCTCTAATATTTTGTGCCGGGACTCCTTTGTCCCGGCTTAAAAAACATTTTTTCTCAATGAGAAATAATTAGTTAAGAAAGATTTTTTTATTTTTGCCTTCGACTAAACAATTAACAGCTTGAAAATTCAGTAAAGGAAACGAACGAACAAAATGGTAATTATGTTAACACACGATCTTTCTGCAGCACTTTCAAGTGCTCACTTCCCTTTCAAGCCAATGGGCGTAAACCATTGACTCATAACATGAGTTCAAATCTACTGGAATTCCGCCTGAAAAACGAAACCCAAAACAAAACAATCAGATTTCATTCCGCAGACAAGCAAACTTGCGAAACTGGGAACTTGGCCCTCACGCGGCCATGAACGTACATAACCAAATCAAACTTTATGCCACGAGTCGTCGAGTCAACGATTTTTGCTAACATTTCCAAATGGTGAGATAAGAAATTAAGATTAAATACGGGTATGAATATGTGTTTTTTTAAGTTTTGATCAATTAAACTATAGATAAGATAATTTTTATGAAATCACATGCAACATATACAAAACCTTATCATGCTTCTATTGATGTGACTTTTTATTGCTTTAGTGTTGATACGTTAGCATTTGGACTTGGTACGCTAACAGGTTCCTTCCACGTAGCAGGGTTGGAAATAACGGTAACGGTAAACATGGTAAGACAAAGTTTGTTCCCATGGGGTGGGTAAGTACTGTCGGTATATTCATGGTTAGCCTAGGGCTGTCAGAACGTGGTTAGAACTTTAAACCAGGTGGCCGTATATAAAGCGCAGATTTGTTTTCAACGTGGTTTTTCCGTCTTTGTCCATTGTCACTTATAAGATGTCTGCTCGATTACACAATTGTTCACTGTGAGACTAATTAGACAGTCGATTGGTAACCTTTTCGAGTAACGAAAACCACCTGAGTTTTTATTCCAATTTTTTAACAATTCAATCATTTTCATCATCATCATGAGGCAATCCCAAAACTTAAGTTTAAGAACAGACGATTGACCATTAAGCTAGGCACAAGAGAAATGATTGGTTCGAGGAGTGCCAGAATGCGTCAGACAAAAAGAATCAGGCGTACAAAGAATGCGTTGGTAGAAAAGCAAGGACGAAGAGAGAACACTATGAAAATCTCAGAAGAGTAGCAAATAAGACAATTAGAATTAAATGGAGAAAGTACTATGAGGATCAATTGAAAATCATCGATGTTAGTCTAGCGAGCAACAACACAAGATAAGTATACAAAGCAGTGAAAAGCCTGAAACATAGTTATCAGCCCAAAACTACTCTCTGTTGCGATGGCGTCGGCAATATCATTGCTGATGAAACCAAAACTAAGGAAAGATGAGCATCATATTTCAAGAACTTCCTAAATCTTCCGCACAGCTCCAGATCATCGGAGCCAGGAGAAATATGTGGAGAACTTTCATTGGCCGCACCAACTTTGGATGAAATTTGTTCCATCATTAAAGCCCAAAAGAATAATAAAGCGTTAGGTGTCGATGAGATTACTGTGTGGCTCATCAAATATGGTGGCAGCAGTGTTCATAAAGCTATTCACAAAGTAACCAAGCAGATTTGGCAACAAAAACATATGCGGAAAGAGTGGAGCTAATCAATTATATTCCCTTCCAACAAAAAAAATGACAAGGTACATATGTCGTTCTGATTTACGTGAGCACCTGCCTGTCATAGGTATTATCTCGCGTTCACGATACTCCCGAAGGGCCACAACCAATCAGCTGACCATCTTTAAGATAGAGGCTCATCAGCTGCCCGTGGTACCTGAATATACCTCCAGGGTTGAGGTTCGCAGCAATGAGTTGATCTTGTTATCAAACAATCACAAAGCCACTATGTTTCGGATCCAGTTCCAATCCTTTACTAAGCGATTCGGGTAATCCGGGAACGCCAGTCTCCATCGGCTTCAATAGAATTGGAGACAACAACCTAACAATAGCAGTTGCACCCCTTTGAATTACCAGATCAGTTCCGCCCTTGGGGCTCGGTGACAAGGTACAGTACCAAAATAATAGAGGCATATAACATCTTTGTACAGCGTACAAAATATTTTCATAAATCTAAGAAAACAAAATCGGGTCATACGCCACCACGATTATTGGAGAGTATAAAGGTAGTTTTACAGCAGGTAGATCGATCATGATACAGTCGAGGAAAAATACCTCAAGCACACAAAGTATCACACTTGGCGAGTACAGTATAAAAAATGTGAGCAAATTCGTGTATTTAGGCGCCAAAATGACGCGAACCGTAATAAAAGAGACGAAATACGCTGAAGAATATAGCTTGCGAATAAAATGTTTTATTCAGTATTGACGATCTTGAAGACTAACTGCATACACAGGAAAATGAAGCTCCAAGTATACAAATCTGTGATAAGACCTGTGTTATGGTTTGGGTATGAACCCTAACCCAGGCATGCGCAAATATATTGAACGCCTTTGAGTTACGGGTACTGAGGTGAATAATCGGAGTGGTGCTAGACGGGAACCAATGAACTATATGAAATTTTTGACGAGCCTGAGGTCTTAACGATTGTAAACTGCGGAAAGTTCAATAGGTTGGCCACTTAAATTGTATGGACGAACAACGGATACCCAAAAAGGTATTCGTTGGGAGAGCTGAAGGCCGGAAATCAGTGTGGAAACCGAGAACACGCTGATCGGGCTTGGCTGATGAAGATAGTTCATCGCTGCTTGGGTTTCGAAATTAGAGGACCCGGTAAATGGACCAAGACAGTTGGAGGCGCTTTTTGCAGTTAGCAAAGCTAGGGCTGTGGTGCTACGAAGAAAAAGAATAAGTAATAGATTAAGATTTCCCAAATAATTATTATTAAGTGGTGATATGCATTTATATATAATATAAATAAATTCATGTCAGGTTGAATTAAACATTCCTGTCTTCTTATTTTCAATGCCAGAACGGGTAAGAGACCTGCACCATTGGCCAGGTCCATTCACTCACCTAGCCATCGGGCAGTGGTTCTTCTGTCGTTTTAGGGGCTTTTGCCCGGATGGAGTGTTCTTGCATGTGGACTTGTACCATTGGGACTTTAAGTCTAGCTGAGATGGGCGCAAGAAGGCTCAAAGCCTTTCAAGATGCCTTACCTCCTGTCATGGGTTGCAACTTCCTTCGTTAAAGGCAAGGCCACATCCGGAGCCCACGCAGTCAAAATAAGTCAATAGAAAGGGCTGTAGCGTCCATTGTTTTCTCCCTCAGTCTTTTTTATTTAGCCCGATCAGTTCCAACAATCAAATCGTATATGTTATGCTAAACATTTTGCAGTGAACCTGGTGCTAAGGGAAAGAATCTGCCCTGGGACGCTACAGACAGCTAGCCTGCTAGTATATGCATGTCAATTCCAGATGAGCAACGATCTTTAGCTCCATCGCTGATGTCCTTTATGGGCCTTATGTTCTTCACTTTAAACACTACAACTATCAGTTACTTTTTACGCTTGCTGATTATACGAGTGTTTTGAAAAGGTACGGAGATAAATGAACATAAAAAACTGTGCTCTCAGGAAACACCTACCTAGTGGTAAGCGAATAAAATATAAAATACAGTGAAAACTCT
Source organism: Odontomyia ornata (assembly GCA_963969285.1). Taxonomy (NCBI): domain Eukaryota; kingdom Metazoa; phylum Arthropoda; class Insecta; order Diptera; family Stratiomyidae; genus Odontomyia; species Odontomyia ornata. Next base: position 21,516,149 of record OZ017741.1, read on the forward strand.
CATAACGAGCATAATTGGTTTCAGAATTTTACTCGTTGAACAAAATAATTTTTCCCATGTAAATTAATGTAAAATACAGTGAAAAATACTCATTTAAAAAAAATTTTATTGAGATTTATTCAAATAAAATAACTTATGAACTGTTAAGGAGTGTGACAACTTAGAACACAATTTAGATTAAACACAAATACGAATTTATGCCAAATAATCAATCCTTTTTAGCTAGAAAACTATCTAGAGACATTTGTTTTTGCCGATGCTTCAAAAATTGACGAAAATGTGTCTCAGTATTATCCTTAAATAAATTTGTAGCACGAATATCCCCCTCATTATTAGGGTAATGCTTCTCAATGTACGATGCAATAGTTTCCTATGCTTTCAGCATCTCTCTAAATGCACTATAAGATTGTTGCTCTACTAGTTCATCCTCTTCCTCCATTAATGAAGTCTCCTCCCTAATTTGTTGCTATGAAACACGATGTAACTCCATAAGCTCTTTGGTGGTGAATTCTTGACTGTGCTCTTCCACAAGCTCTTCAATATCGTTGTTGTCCACCTTGAGTCCCATGATATTGGCCAATGTGACAAACTCGTTAACTGTAAACTCCACAGGTACTGTTTCAAACTCACATTCAACAACACTCTCTGGCCAAACTTTTTCCAAGAAAAAGTAAGGGTCCTTTTGGTAACTCCTTCCCAAGCCTTGTCAATCATCTTGAGGCAAGCAACTATGTTAAAATGATTTTCCCAAAACTCTCTAACAATGAGGTTTGTCTCTTGGGTAACTTCAAAACAACGCTCGAAGAGTGTTATAGTATAGGTATAGATTTTTTTCAAGTTAGAAAAAACCTACTGGTCCAAAGGCTGTAGTAATGGAGTAGTGTTGGGTAGCAGAAACTGGATATTTTTGAAATTAAATTCTTCATGAATATCATCTTGTAGGCCTAAAGGATAGGCAGCAAGCTATTGAGGGGAAAATTTATCTCAAGCAAATATTTTTTTACTGATGGACCAAACACTTCATTGATCCAATCAGTGAAAATTTCTCGTGTCACCCAGGCCTTCATTTTGAATCTTCACATCACATTGGGTCTTGTCTTCTGGACATTACATCTTTTTAAGGCTCGTAGAGTTTCTGAATGGTGAGCAAGTAGCGATTTAATTTTCAAATCACCGCTTGCATTGGCACAAATAGTAGCGTGCGGCGGTCTTGCATTGGCTTGTGGCCTGGCAACGCATTCTCTTCTGCTGTTATATAGGTTCGCGTTGGCATTTTTTTCTAGAAGAGACCCGTCAAGTCAGAATTAAAAAAACTTGCTGCGGTTGGTAACCCCCTTGCTGCTTCACTGGGCCATACAACGCAGTGGATGCTGGTTCTCCTCTAAAACTTCACGAACCGTCCATGACTTCCCTTGAATTGTAGTTCTTTTCGGCAGTAGATGAACCTGATGTTTTCTTAACGAGATCAGCGAAAATAAGTTTCGCCTTCTCACTAATAATGTTTTCACTATTAATGTCACCTTGCAATCGCTTCTCGTTTATCCATATTAGAAGTAACCTCTCAACATTATAAAGAATGGGTAACCATTTCATAGATATTCTTGACACTCCCTTTGAAGTACGCATCTCCTTAATTTTTTTGTGCGCTAGATTAGTCATGCTAACACCTTGTTCTCGCTGTTCAATGATTTTACGTTGCATTTCAACACTAATTCTTCTCTTTTATTGTTGCCTTCTTGTGGTTTTTTCTTCAAAGACACAGGTAATTAGCTATGCACATAAAAAAAACTAACACGACTGTCTGAATACAAAATTTGTTAAAACGGGTGATCACACATGAAAACAATACGCTAACAGACCGAGTGCTAAGCACAGACTAATGCATTGGCGTGGAAGTTCCGGCTCACGATTGAATTTCGGGAAAAAGGGGGCTTACCCTTTCTACGTAACTCGTTATGCGAAATGTCGCTCGTTAAGAGAGTAACTTCTTCAAATTTCTTTCTCATTATGCGAATAACTCGTTATGAGAGGGTTCACTGTATATTTTTGTGTACTGGAGCGACACCACATGTATATTTATATTTAGCCTAGGGCTGTAAGAACTTGGTCAGAACTCTAAATCAATAACCAGATTTATTTTAAATGTGATTTGTCCATAATCGATTGTCAAATGTAAATTGTCTACTCAATCACACCATTATTTACTGTAAGACTCAACAGATAGTAGTTTTAAGACTTTTTCAGGTGATGAAAACCACCTGAATTTATTAGATTTTTTTCTAATTTGGCATATACGAGTAAATATACAGGGTTTTCTAATAAGAGGTGTTAATTTAATATTTAAAAAAGCCCTTTTTAATTTAAATGATCAAATTTTTATTTCATTATAAAGAAAAAGGTTTGTCGTTAATAGTAGAAAATAACATCAGGCAAATGACTACCACGGCCACGCTAACAGCACCATATCCTTTTCATGAAATTCTCCATAACCAAATCACAAAGTGGCTGCTCTATGTCCTCGACAGCCTCACGAACTCCATCTCTGAGGCCTTGTATCAACACAGGGCTATTGACGTAGTCCTTCACTTTCATGTGGCCTCAAAGGAAGAAGTCACAAGGTGTTAAACCACAAGATCTCGGTGGCCAATTGTGATGACCTCTTTGAGAGATAACACGGTCTGGAAACTTTTCCCGTAAAAAATCAATCGTTCCGTTGCTTTTGTGACACGTTGCGCCGGCTTGTTGAAAGCAAACGTTGTCCAAATCAATATCATTCAATTCCGGCCATAAAAATCATTAATCATCTCTCGATAGCGCAATCCATTCACCGTAACTGTTGCTCCAGCCTCATTTTCGAAAAGTAAGGTCCAATGACTCCGTCGGTCCATAAGCCGCACCAAACAGTCACACGTTGAGGATAAAGAGGTTTATCAACAATAACTCTTGGGTTTTCCGAGTCCCAGATGCGACAATTTCGCTCGGTGACCAGGCCACCGAGGTGGAAATGGGCCTCATCACTCAAGATAATTTTTCGATGGAATTCAGGATCATTTTCATACATTTCAAGAAGTCAATCAGCAAGTACACGACGTTGTTAATGATCGACTGGCTTGAGTTCTTGTGTTAACTGAACTTTATAAGCCTTAAGACCCAAATCTTGATGCAAAATACGTGGTGCTGGCGTTTGTGGAATGCCTTATGCCAAAGAACGACGAGGAATGGACAAACCTGGGTTTCCTTCAACACTTTCGGCTACAGCAGCAATATTCTCGGCTGTCTTTGAGTGACGTGCACGGGTTTTATTCTTCACATCACCCAACAGCTCAAATTTTTCCACCAATTTCTGTATTGTGGTCTGACAAGATGCTGCAGGACGACTCAAAAATGTTCGAGTTTAACGAACCAACTCTGCCAAATTTTCTTCATTTTTATAGTGAATTTTAATAATTTCAATGCATTGTTGAAGCGTGAATTGTTCCATTTCCAATAATGGCGTAGTTTTTACTTGTCAAATGTCGAAACTGACAGCTTCAGAGGTGACATCTACCGGAATAGCGGGCTATTCAAAATAACACCTCTTATTGGAGAATCCTTTAGAGTCAAATCAATTAGTTTCGTAATTACTAAGTGGCAATACAAATTCACTAGTTCTTCAATGTTATTTGACACCGAATTTTTGATTATTTTAAAGAAATCAGTGTGAGTTCTATCAGACTATCAAATTTTCTTAAATTTCAATAAATTTTCATGCTCTTGCAAGCTTTAACACAGCTTTTTCTAGTGCTTAAACCATTTTCATATATGAAACCACACCCTCAGTCATCTATTGCACTTACTGTGAAACTAACTGCCACAGCAGTGCATCCCAAGAAGTGAAATAAATGTCACCAAGAAAATTATTTTTACCACGATAGAATCTTATGAAATCGTTTTGCCACACTTGGACTACATTGTAATGGCAAGAATGTCCGCTTGAGATTCCAAAATGGATGGTATTGCAGCTGGGAGATGGAGAAAATACTCTAAAATAAGAATTCAATTTTGTTCTTAATAGGATATGAAGTAGACGCTGTATCACACTGTTAGTAGGAACACTACCAGTCACAGTAGTGTAACGCTCAAAAGCAATCATCGAAAAAATCCTTGCGTACTTTAGTTTCAGCTTAAATTTCAAAGTAATCTAGAATACATCCTGGAAGAGATTGAATTTCAGATGATACTTTACGGAATATTCCATACTTAGCTTAGGATTTCATGTATAACTTTAATACAGCTATTAAAGACTACGATTCCCCCAGCAGGAAGGCAAAAGAAAACTTCAGGCCAGGATTATTTTCCGAGAATAGGACATTTCAATTTCATTTCATCAAGCATTAATGAATGGAAGGGACATGTTGCTTAATCGGAACCAATGTTTGTTTACATCTTTTGTTTGTTCTGCTTTCTATATCCGCTCTTGGAAGTAATTGATTTTTCGACTGTCGCTACAGGGCGAGAGTTGTATCAGGATGGTCCATGGTCTCCTCCTTATTCTTCTTCTGCTGGTATCGAACAGATGCTCAGAGACTGAAAATGCTTCGGGAATGATAGAGTGGATCTCATTTGCAGAAAAAAAAAACGTTTTAGTAACTTTAAAACTCATTTTTACTATCTAAAACAAAAATGTTTCAGTTAGTAAATAAAAGATGTTGAGAAAAGCACTTAATTATGAAAAGCTTTTTTATGCTTGATTATCTTACCTTCTGTTGAATGAAGAGCTCAAGGAAAGCTGATATTTATTTTTTGAAAGATTTTTAAGACTTGCTAAGATGATACTCGTATTTTGAGAAATTGATGAAAATTCGACATATTAAGGGTTTTGTTAAATAATTTTAGAATATCTTACTTAAATAGCGGTCTGCGTGTTCGTCTGTCCGTGCGTCATAACCAGTTTTCTCGCAAACTTTATAAACCAAAAACATGGAAATTGATGAGCATTAAAAAAATGGTACCATCTTCACAATTTTACTACAAAAACAAGTTGAATAAATAGACCTACGCTCAAGTCAGAAGGGTTTTGTTCTCAAACGTTTACCGATACATTTGCATTGATTAAAAAAAGTTTATGGTGATGATTGTCTATCTTGTGCCAGAGTTCACGAGTGGTTTACACGTTTTAGAGATGGTCGTGAGGACATAAATGACGACAAACATACGGGCCGCGCAAAAGCAGTGATCACCAAAATCAGTGACTTCTAAAATCAGTGATCACCAAAAACTCCATAGAAATTGTGCGTGAATTTATCAAAAATGAGCCGATTTTATCATTGAAATTCATGGAATCGAAGTTGAATATCTCCAAAATATCGGTTTATCGGATTTTAACCGATCTGTGCAAGTTTTGTTCAGCACAAGTTAACTGATGACCAAAAATTGCTCAGAATTCAACATTCGAAAGACATCCTTACATAGGCGAGAAAAGACGAGAACTTCTTTTACAGCATTGTAGCTGGTGACGAAACGTGGTGTTCCCAATATGAACTCAAAACCAAGTGTCAAAGTGCCGAATGGAAGGTCTCAGACGAGCCACCACCCGAAAAATCGCGTTTGGAGTAGTCAAAAATCAAGTTGATGCTCAATTGTTTTACGATTCCAAGGGAATTGTCCACAAGGAGTTCATGCCAACAGGCCAGATTGTCAATGCAAATTTCTATCTTGGCATTTTGAAGCATTTGTTGCATCGCATTCGTTGAGCTCGGCCTGAATACCGCGAAGGAGGATTGGATGATAATGCACCATCTCATCGATCCACGCTCGTGACTGATGACTCGAAATCGTATTTCAACCATCAATCACTCACTGTATTCGCCTGATATGGCTCCCTGTGACTTCTACCTATTTGGAAAATTGCATTTGGCTATGAAAAGAAAACGCTTTGCGTCCGTAGAGGGCATCCAAAAGGCTTGTACCGACATTCTGAAAGATATTCCGGTCAATGACCTAAAACACTGTTTTAAAAAGCTTTTAGATCATGCAAAACAGTGTATCGAGGCCGGAGGGAATTATTTTGAATAAATAAACTCGAATTTATCAGAACAAAGCTCCTGTCGTTTCTATTTTAGCTCAGTCTCGTTTATTTTGGAGCACACCTCGTAAGGAGCCTATTTGTCACTAGATGGTATTCGTTGTCATATTACGGGCAATACTATTCAGATTGAGTCAAACTGACATGCGTTCAAAAGCTGATATTCCAGTCTACAATTTTCAGATAGACTGTTTTGTATTTCGTCATTCGTGTCAAAAGTTGTATTCATTTAAAAATGAGTAAAATTTCTGAAAAAGTTCGTTATATTTTACAATCAGGTCAACTAATCACTTAAAAAGTCGATGAAATCTTACAAAAAAATGTAGAAGACCAAAACAAAAGCAGCCATGACATTGCTAAGGAAATGAATATCCATTACCAAATAATTTAGAACCATTTGCGTAAGGCTGGATACACAAAGAAGCTCGACGTTTGGGTGCCGCATGAAGTAATACAAAAAATTTGATCGATCGAATTTCCATTTGCAAAATGCTAATAGAATGCAACAAAATCGAGCCATTTTTGAAGCAAATCATTACGGGCGATAGAAAATGGGTCAGATACGAGAGCGTTTTTCGAAAAGCATCATGTTCAAAAAAAGGTGAATCATCACAACGACTTCAAAGCCAGGATTGACACCAAATAAAGTTATGCTGTGTGTATGGTGGGATCGGAAGGGAATTGTTTATCATGAGGTGCTAGAACCAAGCCTAACACTCAATTTGGCTCTGTACTGTCAGCAATAAGCCAGATTGCAACAAGCAATTCAAAAAAAACCGGCCAGAATTGATCAATAGAAAGGGCGTTGTCTTCAATCATGACAATGCCAGACCACACACATTTCTGATGACCCGGCAAAAATTGAGAGAGCTTGGCTGGGGAGTTTTGATGCATCCACCGAATAGTCCAGACCTTGCACCATCAGACTACCATTTTTTTTTGGTCTCTGCAAAACTACCGTAATAAAAAGAAATTCACTTCAAAAAGAGACTGTGAAAATCACTTTGCCAAGTTTTTTGCCGATAAACCACAGATAAACCAGGTCATAGATAATAATAAATAACGACGATAAATAAAATCCATTTTAAATGAAACAAATATTCAATCGAAAAATGACAAAAAAGGCTCAATACATGTTAGACTTACTGATATTTATATTATTGATCTTATTTGAAAATTAAAAAAAAAAAAATTAGATCAAAATGCAGTGTCTGATTCGATGGAAAGTCAATAAAATACCAAAATCGTGTGTTATTGTTGTTGAAATTAGAGAAATTTCAAATGGCTATAACCTCCGCGAATATTATTGGATTTTGATCAAACTTATAGAGTATTAGAACCTCTTACAATACTACTAAATATGTTCGTTGCGTTTGAGGGCATCTCTATGATTTTATTGGGGAAAATGTGAAATTCGAAGATCATACTATTATTTATTAAGTTTAGCGAATTTTGACTTCTAAGATATTTTTTCTTATTGTGCTCATAAAGACCTACCTTCATAATTTTTTTTCAGATTTTTCAGTCCACAGGAGTCCAATTGCGAGGGGGAACACACATTTTTTGTGTATTCCCGCTTTCTGTGCGCCCCTTGAACCGAAAATGCCAGTTCAGGACCTGTTATGAAAAGTTACCATCAAGAACTTTCATTTGATATCCATATCGAGTACCTTTGATGAATTTTTTTTTCGGGGGTCACCCCCTTCAGACTCTTATCAAAAATTATTGTAGTTGAACACCCACGTACAAAATTTGATATTTCTAGCTTATCGGGGTTCTCAATTGCAACCCTATTTAAGATAGCTATGTTTGGGAATTTTTTAAAAATACTTGGAAGTAGATATGGTTCTAATTCTTTTTGGGCTAAGTAGGTTAAGTACACCCTTTTTTTTTGTGGTAGGGAGGTGAAGGCATTTACGCCCGCCGAGTCAGGCAGTGTGGGACTCCCATGGAGGATACCCTTGGACTACCCACTGAACACCTCCCCTGTCAATCTGAGAACCTAGCCTGGAACCGTTTGACACATTACTTCGGGCCAGGTCTCGTTTTGTTATGCCGTGAGGCGCCTTCAAGCTGGGGAGTCCCTTTCCTAGCGGGAGGGGAGAGGGGAAGAGGAAATGCCAGAAGAGCGATCCCCCAGCCGCAGCACCTCCGGCTGCTGCGAGTCCCTTTTATCTTTTAGGACTGCCCGAGCATAATGTGCCACCTGGTTCCATTTGTCAACTGATTCGAGCATCACCGCAACTAAATTATCCGGGGTGAGCTCTCCCGTTTCCTGTAGAGTTCCCTTCGCAGCCTGGCCCATTCGGTACACGCAAAAAATGTGTGACAGGCATTGTCCTTCTCTCCTGGGCAAAACCGACAATCGGGAGACCGTGCCTTACCGATCTTGTGTAGGTAAGACTGAAAACACCCGTGCCCGCTCAAAAGCTGGGCCAGATAGAAGTCAGTCTCACCATGCCTTCGATTTAGCCACGGTCTCACATCCGGGATGAGGCGCGCAGTCCACCTTCCCTTCGTGCAATTCCTCCAAGACTGCTGCCAATCGTTGAGCGAGCGTTGTCTCTCCTGGCAAACAACCAACTCCCTCGCATCCTCGTTTCGGCGCAGGTAAATAGCGCGGCGCTCTCTAGCAAGGAGCGAGATAGGTATCACGCCTACAATCACTCTCACCGCCGAGTCGGAGACTGTTGGATACGAAGATGCAATTCTCAGTGCTCCTCTTCTCTGTACCTGTGCCAATCGTTTTCGGTATACCTCCTTGCTGAGAGCGTCGCCCCATACCTCTGCTCCGTACAGTAGCACTGAGCCTAGAGCACTCATGAAGAGGCGTCTTCTTGATGGGCTGGCTCCCCCTACGTTGGCCATAAGTCGACTCAGGGCCGATATTCCCAAAGCAGCCTTCTCAGCCGTTGCCCTGATTTGCTCAGAGAAACTCATCTTCGAGTCGATCAGTAGCCCCAGGTACTTCACCGCTGGCTTCGATTCGATTTGAATATCTCCAATACTGATCATCCTTACTCTAAGGATTCTCTTTTTTGTCAAGATGACCACTTCGGTTTTCTCCAGTGCTAAACTGAGCCCGCGAGCAGTCATCCAGTCCCTCACTCGGCGCATTAGCATACCTAGCCTAAGTTGCGCTTGTTCAACGGTGCATCCGGTGACCAGAGCCGCAACATCATCCGCATAGCCGACCAAGCGCGACTCATCTGGCATCTCAAGTCTCAGTAGCCCGTCGTAAGACACGTTCCACAGGTCTGGACCAAGGATAGATCCCTGGGCAACACCCGATGTAATTTCCATCCTTCGTTGGCCCTGTGTCGTGCCGTAGAGCAGGCTTCGGTCCTTTAGGTAGTTCCTCAAAAGCTGCATTAGATATTCTGGAACTTGAAGAGAGTTTTCCAGCGTGTCCAGAATATCCACCCATCTAGCGGAGTTGAAGGCATTCCTGACGTCGAGTGTCACCAACAGGACGATCCGTCGCTTGGTGCGACTATATGCCTCTGCCTTTTGGACCGCGTTCACCACCTCTGCAATCGCATCAATGGTAGAACGTCCTGCTCTAAGGCCGTACTGCCGAGGAGATAGGTCCCCAGCAGCACGAATCGCGTCAGTGAGTCTTCTCTTGATGAGTTTCTCTAGCACTTTCCCAGCCGTGTCTAGCGTGCATAACGGGCGGTATGCAGACGGCAATTCGGGATTTCCCGTCTGCTTGCTGACCAGCACGAGCCTCGCCACCATCCATCATGCCGGGAAAACTCCGTCCCGTAGGCAAGCGTTGAATGTGCTGAGCAGCAAGTCAGGACAATGGTGATAGATGAGCTGCAAAACCTCAGCTGGAACACCATCTGGACCTGGAGCCTTCCTCGCTCTCAGGGAATGAACTGCCTCCTCCAGCTCCAGCTGTGTGAAGAGTGGGCACTCGACTGCTGCTTCACCATGGACATCGTCAACACGGACGGGATGGGCGGGGAAGAGTCCCCGCACTATCACGTCCATCTTTTCCGCGTCATGTATACAAGGCTTCCGTAGGGCACCAAGTTTCCCCATGACCAGCTTGTAGCCAAGGCCCCACGGATCCCTATTTACATCGTCCACGAGGTCTTGCCAGCATCGGGCCTTGCTCTTGTTAATAAGCCTGCGAAGATATTTCCTGCCGGACCTGTATGCTGCTAGCCTAGTGTCTGCCTCCTCCCGTGTTCGCGCCCGCTGGGCCTCTCGCTGAAGTTTGTGACACTCGCTTCTTTGTTCGGCGATCTCGTTTGACCACCAGTATACTGGAGGCTTACCATGTCGGGGTCTCCGACGGGGCATGGAAGACTCGCAAGCAGTTATGATGGTACTCATAGTTGAGTTCACCAAGTCCTTGGCTGTAGGCCCTCCACTCCCTGGCGGAGTTCCCAGCAACGGTGCGCCTGCCGTAAGCGCGTCAGCAAACCTCTCAACGTCCATCCTCCCAGTCCTCCATCCGAGGATTGAAGTTTGGGCAAATGCACGCAGAGTGGCACTGTCGTGAATCTCAACCGCTATATACTGGTGATCACTAGCCGAGTAGTCCTCTAGTACTCGCCAGTTGTGTACTCTAGGTACCAGGGACTCCGAAGCGAGTGTCACATCGGGTATGGTTCCTACGCAACCCCAGCGGCGGAAAGTAGGGGTTTTACCAGTAGTACACCCTTGAAATATACAAAAAAAATAATTATTTTTATTAAATGATAATTAGAAAATTGCGTATGGAGGATACCATGCAACCACTTCAAAATTGCCAAGGCAAACTGTCACAAACTATCTGAAGGTCTGAAACAAAAAAAAAACAAAAACTTAGTTGTTCATAATGACTGTGGCTATGGGCGAAGCCTCAGAGAAGATGATACGAGGGTGGTTCAAATATAATAGAGGCAAATACTGTAGATGGCGCGCATGTATGTTTTGAAGGTCATGGCTTGAGTATGTGAGAGTTGGGTCCCTAACAAGCAGTGTCGCATAGTTTTCGTCAGGAGTGCATGTTGCATGCGCTTGATGCGACCATAAGTGAACGTCAAGTGCCAACCGGCGTTGTGCAACTATGCTCTGTTTAAATGAGCATACAAGGATGGTGGCGAAACCGACGCGAATGAGCCGTATGATCGTCGGCCACGAACCAGCATTACACCAGACAACATTTGCCGCGTAGAACAACTCATTTTGGAGAACCGTGGGATGAATGTTCGAGACATTTCGGCTAAACTTGGCATCAATATTGGTCGTGTAGAGTCTTTAGGATACGTAGGATGAGTGAAAGAGTCGGCTTTATCCTATAAATAAATTAATTTAATAAAGCTTAAAAACAATGATAATTGTGTCGGCAAGTCGTAACGACAATTCTATGACGAGTGAGAGAGCAAACCAATGCACCGGCCACTTATATGCATCAAAAATGCTGACGCATATCTGTTACTTCACCAACGGTGGTCATGCACCTGCACCGCGTTATCTGCGACGCCAGTATCAGTAAGTGGATTCTTTGTATCGTATCACGTAAGCTGCAGTAATCTGGACCTGCGTTGCTGATATCTGAATTGCTATTCGAGACTGGATACCCCGTGGCGCACAAGCATGTATACTGGCTGCGTTGCTCCGCTATATTCGTGGCGCACAAGCATGTATGCTGACTGTTGATGGGATCATTGTGCGATACGTTGGCAGCAATTTCGTTTGCATGGCTAATAGCTTGTCCACCACAGTAGTCCCCCACCACGATATGATGAAGCTTAGCTGCAAATGGCACTGGCATGTAGATCTCTCGCTCTTAGCGTGTTGGTGGTACTTGCGAAGCGGTGGGCTGCTCGTCAGGTGTAAAAAATGCAGGTTCCAGCCTGTAGATGGATATGGCCGTTTTTGTCCACTCACGTCAACTTTATAGTATTTGTCCTTCTGTGTTAATACCGGGTACGGGCCATTATAAGGTGATGTGAGTGGGGCCCTAACCTTATCGTTTCGGACGAAGACGTGCATGCTGTTTGTCAGGTCCTTGATCATGAAGATATTCCTCACGTACATAATTCATACAATCCGAGCGGTGTGATGATAGCAGTCTTCGGGATGTCACTGGGTTTCATGGGAAATTGATGAAATGCCTTTTGCAATTCGATCACGAAGAAGACTGACATCCCGTGAAGGGCTGGAGGAATTCAATTGGATAGTGGTCTGGAATTGTGCGGGCGTTAAGCGCACGGTGGTCTCTGCATGGTCGCCAATCTCCGTTGGGCTGGCAAGGAGCAAGAGGCTGCTCCATGTGCTTTTTGATGGATGGTAAATTTCATGTTGAATTGGTTCGTCAAATTCGGCTTTTGCGGGGGCTAGCTTGTCGGGAGAGAGTCTTCGTGCCTTGGCGTTGACTGGCAGTCCTTTGGTTTAGATGTGATACGTAGTCGTACACTGGGTGCTCGGTTGTTGTCTGCCGTCTGAAAAGTTGCCGTAGTTCAACAGCAGGGACCAAAGCTCGTCACTAATATCCATCGATAGTGAGTCCACTTTAGGCGGCTGTTTTTCTATGGGCGCAATAATTGTTTTGAGTCGTGCGTGCTCAATGAGTGGTCTCCCTTTCATATCAATGAGGAGGCCATAGTGTTCGATGAAGTCGGCTTCAATGATTGGACAACTTACATCAGCTATTGTGGAGGTCCATTTGAATGGCGTCGCAAATCCCAAATTCAATTTTACCTCCCGTTTGCCGGGAGTGGCACAGTGTTCTAATTTGGCACGCTTGGCACAGTGTTCTAATTTGCGGACCATTGGCACCCACTAACCTTGAGGCAGCGTCAGGTGAATTTAGATCCTGGATGGTTGGTGGGATACATAAAATGTCTGCGCCAGTGTCGATGAGGAAAGCGCTCTTGCTGATGTTCTCATGAATCTTTTATCGTTGGATCGTGCGATGGGAGGCCGCTACGCGAGGATGATCTGTACTTAGTTTTTTGAATGGGAGCAAGATTGCCGGCAGTTTTTCTCGTCCGGTCCATAATGCTGATAGTACCAGCAAATTTGCCCATCGTTCGTTCTTGTGCGGTATGTTGGTGATTCTTGCTGCTGCTTTGATTGTGTGTGACGTACGTCGTGTTGCGAGGTTGACCACTGCCTATTGCACAGCATTCTAAGCGTGTCCTCTATTTTCGTCGTCCGGTGGCTGAGGTCTCGGGCTTTGGAGGAGAGGTTGTTCACCTCGCTAGAAAATAGAGGCGTTGGCGGAGTCCTGTGCCGCAGCACGTCGTCCCTCGTAATTGCAACCATTGACCGATAGGATGCTCCTCAACTTGACATCAAGATGGTTCAGCTACGTTTGCTGGAATAAAGGATCGGATACGTTTCCGTTAGCGAGCGTACACATCTGATTGAGTGACTGTGACGGGCGTTGGTTTCCCAGTTCGATCTCCCAAAAAAGCTTTTGTACACGCTGCTACGCTGAGCCTGCGAAGGTGGCTAATAGAGTGTTTTCAGGGTACTATATTTGTTTTCCAATGGTGGACTCGTCACGATATTGCACACCTGCTGCATCGCCTTTGTGTCGAGATTTGCCACTAGCAGGTCGAATTTAGTCGAGTCATCGGTAACGTGGCTCGTGGCGAAAATTGCGTCGACCTGAGCGAACCAAAGCTCCACGCCCTCTTGCCACAATGGTGGAACTCTGAACGCAATGGGTGCCATCCCTTCCGTGTCGTGGGCCTCATCCTTCGGTGTGGGTCCGGCTGGGAGAACGGGCATCGGCGTTGATGATGGTGCTGATGTGGCCATCTTAGATGGGTTGGGTGATCGAGGCTGCGCAACGTTTGACTTCTCGAACGTGGCTGCGGTACAGCTTGTAGGCGAGGGCAATAGAGTTGATGCACAACAGCAGTACTAGTAACAGTTCGATTTTTGAACTCTGTATCGGCAACTTTGAGTTGACCCCTAGCGTGTTCGTGACGTCTCCTTTGATGGCTGGTGGTTAGGAGTTGCCCATTTGTGGATCATCGGCGGGAACTCTGAAAGAGATGGCTTTATCCTATAAATAAATTGATTTAATAAAGTTTCAAAAACAATAAAAACGTTCAATAATATTCACGTTTCAGGTTAAATGCTTGCCTACCAAATAAACCATTTACCAAAACCGTACAGTGCTTTATTTAACGTATAATTGAATTAATAACATCTCGTACACTTCAGTGAAACCAACGAAAACTCTGCTATTCCCAAATTCTCCGTGCTAAGGTATTTTCACACTTTATTCCACCAAAAACCATTCACTGCACTCATTTTCACTGCACTCATTAGCGGAATTCCTGATTATTATTGGGCAGAAGACATTTATCACAACGGAGTTTTTCCTTTTCTTTTCAAGCTCCACTAGCCGGTGCGGTTCTCTGACGTGCTCGCTGTGGCAATCTTAAGCAGACTCCTCGTCTCTTGTTGTCAGTCGTCCACTTGTGGTATACATCGCACCGGGAGTTCCCGAGCAACCGTTCATTTGTCTGCATAGATTGCCTTCGAAAATGCAAACGTGGATGTGGTGCGTGGGAAGGTGTTGCCATGTCCAAATTTTAATTGTAAATTTGAATAAATAAATTTTAAAAATCTGCAATTAAAATTTAGACCAGGATTATGGCAGTTGTCCAGCAGCTTGTTTAGGCAACTGCTGGATTACTACAAGATGTAGTGGAGTCAGGCTCAAACTTTACGCAGCAAGAAAAAAGGTGTGAATAACACTTCACTGCTATCACTACGGGAGGACAAGATGGACGATTTGTTGTAAAATTACCATTCATGAATTACCCTAAGTTATTAGGTGACTCCAAAGGGACAGCATATAAACATTTTCTGTCTTTAGAACGCAAGTTGAACTGGAACGAATCACTGAAACAACAGTACATCGACTTCATTAATGAGCACCGTCAATTAGGACATATAGAGGAGGTAAATATTCAGCAGCTTCTTACACCCCATTTCTTCTTGCCGCACCACTATGTCATAAGTCCAGACAGTAACACAACTAAATTTTGAGTGGTATTTGAAGCGTCAGTGAAAACATCAGCGCACATCTCTTTAAATGAAATTCCATACACTGGACCATTTTTCCAAGTTGATGTCTTTACCGTTCTGTTCCGTTTCTGGCTTTCGATATTTGTGTTTATGACAGACATCGAGAAAATGTACTGCCAAATAAGAGTGAAGGAAGAAAATAAGAAATTTCAATTAATATTTTGGAGGGACCATTCAGATGAACCAATTAAGTGTTACCAACTAACTACCGACAATCCTATCGGTAATCGAAATCGAGCAGCTGATCAAAGATAAAGAAAAAGCTGACAAAATTGAAACAGAAAATGAAGAGCTCAAGCTTCAAGTCAAATCATTAAAAGCACTTGTTGGAACGTTAACGTTCAACAAAGATAAAGAAACCAAGAAAAGCCGACAAGCAAACTCAAAAACCGACGACAAGAAAACTAAAAAGCCAAAGGAAGAAGCTAATCAAGAGGATGTCCTCAGCGCAAGAGGCGCAAACGACAGCAGAAATTACTATGCAGCGCTAGTTGGTCTTGAAGAAACGATGAACATTGAAGAGGATCCAGGTAATACTTGAAAGTTAGATAATGAGTTCATTGAATACCTTGAAATTGAAAATTGGGAGAAAAAACCAAAAGGTTTGTCTGCTGGTCCGGCTGCTGGTCCGTCCGTTAACATTAATGAAAAAAAAAGAAAAAGTCCCACCAATCAATGTATTTGGGCAAACGGGCAAAGATATGGTTCGGCTTTTGGCAGCCGAAAATAAGCTCAAAAATTTTGAGATAAAAAGAGTCAATGCCGATAAATTGACAATTAGGACTAAGTCGTTGGTTGATTTCCAGGCAACAAAAAGTGCCTTAAATTCTGGAGATGTTCCGCATTTCACGTACACCCCGAAAAGCGAAAAGAACCAAACCTTTTTATTGAAGGGTCACAGGACACAGTCGATCTCCTTCAGGCGCTCCAAGAAGTTGCACCAGAAATACAATTTACTTCAGTTAAAAACTTTGCAACAAAAAGATCGATTGTGGAGCGCAAAAACTTGCCTCACTACTTAGTCCAGATTTCCATTAAAAGTGGTTCGAGTGCCCTACAGGAAATACGGTACTTGAACTTCCGCGTGGTGAGGTGGGAACGCCTCCAGAAAAGTGAGGTCAACCAGTGCTACAGGTGTCAAAGATTCAGACATTTGGCTGCTAATTGCGCCATGAAATAAAGGTGTGTAAAATGCAAAGATATTCATGCTCCCGGCGAGTGCGAATTGGCTCAGGCGGAGCCAAAACAAAAACTTTATTGTGTGAACTGCGGTGCCTTTGGTCATCCAGCATCATATCGAGGATGTCCCCGGTATCAAGATGCAAAGGTTAAAGTCACTCCGAAACACATCACCGCAGTGTGATACCTACCAACTTCGTCAAGCCCGGTGTGTCATTTGCGCTTGCTGCGAGAGGACCAGCAGACAATGTAAATAAAATAAATAATGTAAGTGGCAATAATGAGCTGCTCCTTAAAATTTATCAGCAATTAAATTCCCTATCGGAGCGAATCGATAAACAAGATTCGAAAATTAACATTGTTTTTCAGTGTTTAGGGCTTTCAAATGCCTCAAAATAAGTTGTCATCCAGCCACATTCCCACGGATAGGATTCGTCTCATCTCGATCAACGTCAACTCCATTGTTACTTTACATCGGCGTGACTATCTCCTTGAATTCATTGCCAGACAAAAGCCTGACATCGTGCTTCTCACCGAAACCCACCTCAGTTCATGGCACTCCATGATATTCAAGGATTTTGAGTTCGTAAGAAACGATAGGGTAACAGGTCATGGGGGAGGTGGCACCAGGGTATTGGTTCAAAGACCCTATCGTTTCCAAAATATTGAAAAAGTCGAATTCAAAAGCTTTGAATCTCTTGAAGTGTCCGTTATCAAAATCTCACTGCCAGGTGGGGATAACCTCTTCGTTATCTCTGCCTATGCAACTGGTCGAACTGTTCTCAAGCTCAAGGAGGAGGTCAATTCCTTGTTTCAAATACTCGAATTGAACAGGCTGCATAACTATTATATTCTTGCTGGTGACCTGAATGCCAAGCATACATCATGGCTAAACGCCACCAATAATCCAAGAAGTGTTTTCCTAAAATCGTGGATAACAGAGAACCAAATTGAATACAGGTGCAATCTATATGGGTCGGAGTTCCCAACATACCCTAGGACAAATTCATATTTGGACCTCTGCATTACTGACGCAAGACTTGAATTCAGCTTTAATAGTCCTTAACGGAAACTGCAGGTGCTTCCTTATGATAGCCACCATAACGCAATAGTAATGGAAACAATCATCACGGGATGATTTCTTCCTCATTCCAGTTCAACATGAAAATCATCAGTTGAATTTCAAAAAAACAGACTGGGGAAAGTTTCAAAAAAGTTTAATCGCGAGTACCAGAAGCAATGTCCCCCTTCTGATGGTGGCAACTCTTGCTCAATGGTTCCTCATGACAGGAATCTAACTAACGATGAAATAGATGTCTACTTGTCGAAGTTAGAGAAGCTGACGTTGGAAACGATTGAGAAAGTAGTTCCCAAGATTTAACATCGAAACAATATGGAAGGATATGAAACACCAACCATCGCCAGGTTTAAAAGATTGAAAAGCCTTTTTGGATTACAACCATCCCTCGTTGTCTTTGTTGAAATTACATCTGAAGAATGTCCGGAACTTAATCCGGTCATACTTCAGGAGTGAGGTCAGCAATCAATGGGCGGAAAAGTTGAGGGGTATTAGCCCACAGGATCCAGACGGAGTGTTTGCGAAAGTGAATAGCATATTCCGCAAGAAGTCTCGAGTGAAGGTATCGAATCTTGAAGTCACTAGTGATGAGATAAATCTTCTTGATAGGGCTTTTATCGAAATTGATACAACGACTACGAATAGAAATGGAAACAGGATTATTTGTGAAGGGTTGGATAAACTTGCCCTGATTGGAACACATTTTGAATTTGTTCATCTACCAAACCCTGAGAGAGGGAATAAAATATTTTCAGAGGTCGTTGAAGCAAAAGTTTCCGACTTCAAATCAAGCCTGAACGGCCAATCAATTCTTCATTTCAATGAAACATTAACACCTGACCTCATACCGAGCTTGAATCTTATTGATTATTTTGTCAGCTATGAAGACTTGTGTATCAAATTTCGCAGGATAAACAACAAGAAATCATGTGGTACTGATGGTATTCCAAATGTAGTTCTCCGACATTTGCGGGGGTCGCTATGAGGAATTATTGCATATTGTTCAATAACATGTTGAGCAATTCATATTTTCGAAATGAGTGGAAAAGGGCTAAGGTATTTCCAATCTTGAAGAAAGGAAAAGAATCTTCATGCCAGAAAAGCTATGGCCCAATCAGCTTGTTTGAAGTGATACTTAACAGAGCATTAAACGCCCACATTGAGGAAAATGAGTTGATCCCGAATTGCCAATTTGGTTTTCGTGCCAGGCATTCGACAACACATGCAATAACGGAAATAATCTCAGACATCTGTTGGAAACTAAATGATAGACAATGTGTTGGAGCATGTCTCATTGATATGGAGAAAGCCTTCGATACGGTGTGGTTATATGGACTAATTTTTAAAAGTCCTTCAGGACAAGTTCCCCAGATACCTCTTCGCCATGATGTGCAATATGTTATATGGGAAATCGTTTGTTGTAACTGATGGAAATCTGACAACAAGGCGCGAGTTCAAGATCTTGAATGGTCTACAGCAGGGAACAGTTACTGCGCCTCTATACTTCTCAATCTTAATTCGCAAGCTATTGGACGGCTTTGATTTTAACGTCTTGCCAACGCGATCATTGGTAGCGTTTGCTGATGATCTGATCATCTATACGGCAGACCGAAAAGCTACAATAGTTCAGAGCAATCTCCAAAAAATGTTCAATGATGTACAGCTGTATACTGACAATTGGCGAATGAGAATCAATGCACAGAAGTATGAAACAATCTTGTTTCGGACAACGCTGCAGGAGGTCAGTCAAGACCTGAAAGATTTCCACATCATGGCTGGTGAGGGTAGTCTAGAACGGGTTCCACATAAATCCTGTGTTCGATACCTCGGTGTTTATCTGGATCAGTATCTGTACTTTACTGAACATGTGAAAATCATGCTCAGTAAGGCACTTAAAGTAGTCATGGCCCTTCGAAAGCTCTTACATTCCAGAAATATTGATCAAAAGGTCAAAATTATCTATTGCAAGACACTGGTTAAACCAGTTTTGACATATGGATGTCAGATCTGGTACAACCAGAGTGCTAGTACTATGGAAAAATTAAGTGTCTTCGAAAGGAAATGTCTTCGTGCATGTACTGGTTTGTACAGAAAGCCTGAGACGGATTGGAAACATTATATATCGAATAGAAGAATTTATCAAACTGCTAAAGTGACGAGGGTCGATATCTTCATATTGAAACTTCTTCGGAATCATATCGCAAGATCTGTGACTGTGAGTTAAAACCCTTGGATTTCACAGGCGTTCCACCCTACAGACGGGTATATAGCGACTTGCCTCGCTACTGGCTTCATTCCTCCAGAAGCATTCGTGTATTTGGACACGAATCGCCACCGTACGGTACATGTCGTAATGGAGTTTCGTGATGGGCCCACTCATCCATCTAATGGGGATTGCATTGCGGTAATGCAATTCATGATTTAACTGCGTTATAAAGAAGCTGCCGTGTCCAAATTTTAATCGTAAATTTTAAATAAATATTTTTTTAAATTTACAATTAAATTTGGAACTGCATTATGATGGTTTTCAAGCACTTTGTTCAGGTGACTGCTCGATTACTACAAATGCCACATCGATGCCACGTTTAGAGCTTCAAGCTGCAGCGCTCAATACCAAGCTCACTAATCGGGTCAAAAGAAAACTACAATGGAATGATGTTCAATGCGCATTTTGAACGGATTTGGAAGTAGTTCTTGCCTGGCATAGAAGCCCATCATCATCATACGTCACATTTGTTGCGATCCGAATAGCAGCTATACAGGAGCTTACAGCGGTCAAACATGTACCTTCTAAACAAAATCCTGCCGATTTAGTTTCCTGTGGAATCTCACCCATCAAACTAAAGGATTATATTTTTTTTTGTTATGGGCCATTGTTTTTATGTGAAGCGAAAGCGTGTGGTCAAGGAATCCAAAATTCGAAATAAATTTAGAAATAAAGCAGGCAAAGGTGACACTCTCAGTTGCAAATGTAAGAGATATGCTCTCTACTCAACATTTGCAACAGATTTTCGGTTATGTTCTTCGGTTTGTGAATAATACTAGAAGCAGAGAGTTCAAACGCTCAATACATCTAACTGTCGAAGCATTGGAAGCAGCCATGGCACAACTTATAAAGGAAGCTCAACGCCGAAACTTTTCACAGGAGTTGGCCTCCTTTGACAAGGCGGTCATGATAGACAAGCAAAGCAACTTGAGTTCACTCGCCCCATTCTTGGACAAAAGTGACATTATCAGGGTCAAAAGATGATTGGAAGAAGCTAACATTTCATATGATGCAAAAAAACCAATATTGTTACCTCACAACGCGACACTATCACTCAATTGGTGGAGATTGGATCGTAGTAGTCTTTGCGTATAGACGTCTTTTAAATCGCTCCTGTCAAAAGTTTTCAAAAATTAAATTAATTTTTTAAAAACGTTAGTCCGAAGTTAATTTTTATCGGAAAAAATCTTATATTGTCGAAGTAATCGACTCAGGAAATTTCTATCGAATATTTTTACTTCGATTGGTAACGAAAAACAAATTCACAAAGAAAATTTCGCCGCTGGTATGGAGGAGCCCGACGGCTTCCCACCGTTGGGGCAACCTGGGGAAATGACGAATACGAAACTGGCGACAATCACTAAAAGAAAACATAACGAAGAAAACTCCGTAGATGGAGGGTGCAAGCTGCAAATAATAGCGGATAATCAACAAATGGCCAAATTGCAGAAAGAAAATGATGAACTAAGGCAAGAGATACAGTCTCTCAAGGATCTTTTCAAGCAAAGGATGAAGCCTCAAAAGACGCAGCCACAAAATCAATGGCAACAGGTAACAAAGCCGAAGAAAAGTGCAAAGCAAGTAAATCCAGAGGAAGTTCTAAGTGCTGGTGGCACCAACGAGAGCCGAAATTATTTTGCAGCGCTGGAGGGATTAACCGAAGATATGGAAATTGAAGAAAACATCAGAGGTAATTTTAATCAAGATAATGACGTTAATTTCATTCAATATTTAAAGAACAAAAAAAAAGAGAAAAAACCAGCCCGCAGTTCTGCTGGTTCCTCTGAAAAAGCTTCCAACAAGACAGAAAAAGTTCCGCCAATCAACGTGTTCGGACAAACCGGGAAAGATATGGTTCGGCTATTGGCAGCCGAAAATAAACTGGCCAATTTCGAAATCAAAAGAGTTAATGCCGAAAAATTAACTATAAGGACGAAATCACTGGTTGATTTCAAGTCAGCCAAAGATGCGCTGATTTCTGGGGAGGTTCCACACTTCACCTATACCCCAAAAAGTGAAAAGAATCAGACCTTCTTGTTGAAGGGTTTGGACAGCGGAGAGGATACGGTCGATCTTCTTCAGGTGCTCAAGGAGGCTGCACCAGATATTGATTTTGTTTCAGTCAAAGCCTTTGCGACAAGAAGGTCGACCATAGAAAGGAAGAATTTACCACTTTACCTGGTACAAATTGCAAATAAGAGCAGTCCAAGTGCCCTTCAACAAATAAGGTACTTAAATTTTAGAGTGGTGAGGTGGGAACGCCTCCAGAAAAGAGAAGTCAACCAGTGTTACCGGTGTCAAAGATTTGGACATTCGGCTGCCAATTGTGCCATGCACTATCGTTGCGTTAAATGCAAAGGCGTTCATGCTCCCGGTGAGTGCAAATTGGCTCAGACGGAGCCTAAAGAAAAATTATACTGCGTTAACTGCGGTGTTTTTGGTCACCCAGCATCATATCGAGGATGCTCCCGATATCAAGATGCAAAAGTTAAATTTGCTCCAAAGCAAACACAAGTACACCGTAATATCATACCTTCTAACTTCGTCAAGCCCGGAGTATCATTTGCACTCGCCGCTAGAGGACCAGCAGAAAATGCTGGAAATAATGTAAATAATGTAAGTGGCAATAATGAGCTGCTTCTCAAAATTTACCAGCAACTTAATTCTTTATCGGAGAGAATCGACAAACAAGATTCAAAAATTAACTTTGCTTTTCAGCGTTTAGGTCTTTCAAATGCCTAATTATAACTTGTCATCCAGTCATATTCCCATGGATAGGCTTCGCCTCATATCGATCAACGTCAACTCTATCGTTGCTATACATCGACGTGATTATCTCCTTGAATTCATTGTTAAGCTAAAGCCTGACATCATACTTCTCACTGAAACTCACCTCAATTCCTGGCATTCCATGGAATTCAAAGATTTTGCATTCGTAAGAAACGATAGGGTAATAGGTGATGGGGGAGGTGGCACCGGGATATTGGTTAGAAGACCCTATTGTTTCCAAAATATTGAAAAAGTCGAATTCAAAAGCTTTGAATTTCTTGAAGTGTCCGTCATCAAAATTTCACTGCCAGGTGGGGATAACCTCTTCGTTATCTCTGCCTATGCAACTGGTCAAAATGTTCTCAAGTTCAAGGAGGAACTCAATTCCTTGTTTGAAATACTCGAATTGAACAGGCTGCATAATTATTATATTTTTGCCGGTGACCTGAATGCCAAGCATACATCATGGCTAAACGCCACCAATAATCCAAGAGGTGTATTCCTGAAATCATGGATAACAGAGAACCAAATTGAATACAGGTGCAACCTATATGGGTCGGAGTTCCCAACATACCCTAGGACAAATTCATATTTGGACCTCTGCATTACTGACGCAAGACTTGAATTCAGCTTTAATAGTCTTCAACGGAAACTGCAGGTGCTTCCTCACGATAGCGACCATAACGCAATCGTAATGGAAATCAATCATCATAGGGATGATTTCTTCCTCATTCCAGTTCAACATGAAAACCATCGGTTGAATTTCAAAAAAACAGACTGGGGAAAGTTTCAAAAGAAGTTTAATCGCGAGTACCAGAAGCAATGTCCTCCTTCTGATGATGGCAACGCTTGCTCAATTGTTCCTAATAACAGAAATCTAACTGACGATTAAATAGATCTCTATTTGTCGAAGTTAGAGAAGCTGACGTTGGAAACGATTGAGAAAGTAGTTCCCAAGATTAAACATCGAAACAATATGGAAGGATATGAAACACCAACCATCGCAAGGTTGAAAAGATTGAAAAGCCTTCTTCTCACACGCGTCAACAATATTTATCGACGATTTTTGGACGACAACC
This sequence comes from Odontomyia ornata, assembly GCA_963969285.1. Lineage (NCBI taxonomy): Eukaryota > Metazoa > Arthropoda > Insecta > Diptera > Stratiomyidae > Odontomyia > Odontomyia ornata. Next base: position 21,539,638 of record OZ017741.1, read on the forward strand.
ATCCCTCGTTGGCTTTGTTGAAATTACACCTGAAGAATGTCCGGAACTTAATCCGTTCATACTTCAGGAGTGAGGTCAGCAATCAATGGGCGGAAAAACTGAGGGGTATTAGCCCACAGGATCCAGACGGCGTGTTTGTGAAAGTGAATAGCATATTCCGCAAGAAGTCTCGAGTGAAGGTATCGAATCTTGAAGTCACTAGTGATGAGATAAATCTTCTTGATAGGGCTTTTATCGAAATTGATACTACGACTCCGAATAGAAATGGAAACAGGATTATTTGTGAAGGGTTGGATAAACTTGCCCTGATTGGAACACATTTTGAATTTGTTCATCTACCAAACCCTGAGAGAGGGAATGAAATATTTTCAGAGGTTGTTGAAGCAAAAGTTTCCGACTTCAAATCATGCCTGAACGGCCAATCAATTCTTCATTTCAATGAAACATTAACATCTGACCTTATACCGAGCTTGAATGTTATTGATTATTTTGTCAGCTATGAAGACTTGGGTTTCATATTTTGCAAGATAAACAGCAAAAAATCATGTGGTACTGATGGTATTCCAAATGTAGTTCTCCGACATTTGCCGGAGGTCGCTATTAGGAATGATTGCATATTGTTCAATAACATGTTGAGCAATTCATCTTTCCCAAATGAGTAAAAAAGGGCTAAGGTATTTCCGATCTTGAAGAAAGGAAAAGAATCTTCATGCCAGAAAAGCTATGGCCCAATCAGCTTGTTTGAAGTGATACTCAACAGAGCATTAAACGCCCACATTGAGGAAAATGAGTTGATGCCGAATTGCCAATTTGGTTTTCGTGCCAGGCATTCGACCACACATGCAATAACGAAAGTAACCTCAGACATCTGTTGGAAACTAAATGATAGAAAATGTGTTGGAGCATGTCTCATTGATATGGAGAAAGCCTTCGATACGTTGTGGTTATATGGACTAATTTTTAAACTCCTTCAGGACAAGTTCCCCAGATACCTTGTCGCCATGATGTGCAATATGTTATACGGGAACTCGTTTGTTGTAACTGATGGAAATCTGACAACAAGGCGCGAGTTCAAGGTCTTTAATGGTCTACAGCAGGGAACAGTTACTGCGCTTCTATAGTTCTCAATCCTAATTCGCAGGCTATTGAATGGCTTTGATTTTAACGTCTCGCTAACGTGATCATTGGTAGCGTTTGCTGATGATCTGATCATCTATACGGCAGACCGGAAAGCTACAATAGTTCAGAGCCATCTCCAAAAAATGTTCAATGATGTACAGCTGTATACTGACAATTGGCGAATGAAAATTAATGCGCAGAAGTGTGAAACAATCTTGTTTCGGACAACGCTGCAGGAGGTCAGTCAAGACCTGAAAGATTTCCACATCATGGCTGGTGAGGGTAGTCTAGAACGGGTTCCACATAAATCCTGTGTTCGATACCTCGGTGTTTATCTGGATCAGTATCTGCACTATACTGAACATGTGAAAATCATGCTCAGTAAGGCACTTAAAGTAGTCATGGCCCTTCGAAAGCTCTTTCATTCCAGATACATTGATCAAAAGGTCAAAATTATCTGTTGCAAGACACTGGTTGGACCAGTTTTGACATATGGATGTCAGATCTGGTACAACCAGAGTGCTAGTACTATGGAAAAATTATGAGTTTTCGAAAAGAAATGTCTTCATGCGTGTACTGGTTTGTACAGAAAGCCTGAGACGGATTGGAAACATTATATATCGAATAGAAGAATTTATCAAACTGCTGAAGTGACGAGGGTCGATATCTTCATATTGAAACTTCTTTGGAATCATATCGCAAGATCTGTGACTGTGAGTGAAAACCCTTGGATTTCACAGCCGTTCCACCCTACAGACGGGTATATAGCGACTTGCCTCGCTACTGGCTTCATTCCTCCAGAAGCATTCGTGTATTTGGACATGAATCGCCACCGTACGGTACATGTCGTAATGGAGTTTCGTGATGGGCCCACTCATCCATCCAATGGAGATTGCATTGCGGTAATGCAATTCATGAATAAACTGCGTTATAAAGAAGCTGCCGTGTCCAAATTTTAATAGTAAATTTAAAGAAATATTTTTTATAATTTACAATTAAAATTGGAACAGCATTATGATGGTTTTCATGCAGTTTGTTCAGGTGACTGCTCGATTACTACAAACGCCACATCGATACCACGTTTAGAGCTTCAAGCTGCAGCGCTCAATACCAAGCTCACTAATCGGGTCAAAAGGAAACTACAATGGAATGATGTTCAATGCGCATTTTGGACTGATTCGGAGGTGGTCCTTGCCTCGCTGAGAAACCCACCATCATCATACGTCACATTTGTTGCGATCCGAATAGCAGCTATACAGGAGCTTACTGCGGTCAAACATGTACCTTCTAAACAAAATCCTGCCGATTTAGTTTCCTGTGGAGTCTCACCCATCAAACTAAAGGATTATATTTTTTTGTTATGGGCCAATGTTTTTATATGAAGGGAAAGCGTGTGGTCAAGGAATCCAAAATTCGAAATAAATTTAGAAATGAAGCAGGCAAAGGTGACGCTCTCAGTTGCAAATGAAAGAGATATGTTCTCTACTCAACATTTGCAACAGATTTTCGGTTATGTTCTTCGATTTGTGAATAATACTAGAAGCAGAGAGTTCAAACGCTCAATACATCTAAATGTCGAAGAATTGGAAGCAGCCATGGCACAACTTATAAAGGAAGCTCAACGCCGAAACTTTTCACAAGACTTAACCTCCTTTGAAAAGGCGGTCATGGTAGACAAGCAATGCAACTTGAGTTCACTCGCCCCATTCTTGGACAAAAGTGGCATTATCAGGGTCAAAAGATGATTGGAGGAAGCTAACATTTCATATGATGCAAAAAAACCAATATTGTTACCTCACAACGACACTATCACTCAATCGGTGATGACAGACATTTATATACAAAATTTCTACATTGGACGTTTTTCATAAAAATATATGTGTTATGACGACAAAACTAAAATCATAGCATAGCAAAAACCCAGTTTTATATGTCTAATATTTGTTTTTACTAATTTATTTAATGGGATTTTAAGAGTTGTTTTTGTACCGCGATAAGATATTTTTCTTACGGCCCAAATCACAATTTAGTACTTTACTAAATGTGCAGGAAGCAAGGATATATTTCTAGTGCAGTACTAGAAATATTTTAACTCCATAAAATATTTATATTTACCTAGTGATTATAAAGCTTCTAGGCACGCATGTAGATTAGGCGGTTAACGCCGGAATAAATGAGTGAAACAGAGGCAAAGTCGCCAGTTTAACGTTTGACCAAAAACTGTATTTTCCTATATCGAACTATTCTATTTATACAATTTTTCTATCACAAATACATATTTAACTCTAACAAAATATTGTTTGCTTCAGCAAAAAATACTTAGCAAGAAAATTCCTTATTCTAAATTTTCTACTTCAAAATCTATACAAAACAAATTTACTTCCTCAATGCAATTCTACACGTTGGGTTCCCATAGAATGTTATCACAAAAAAAAAAAACATTAGCTCTGCATGACGTGAATGCATTCATACATACTCTATGTTAATTTCCCGCAAAAAAAAGGAAACAAGATATCATATGTGGAGTTCTTAGACCCCACATATGAACAATGTCAAGTTCATCGAGAAAAAACGAAAGCATTCAAGGCAATTAATTTATGTTTGGAAATATGATGCACAAGTGTCTTTGCTTGTTGTAAATGTGTAATGTTGTGCATATGAAACCATATGAGTGAGGATTATTTCACACGTAAGAAAATGGGTTCATATGGGAAGAAGTGCATATGATAGAGTTTGATGTAGTTTCTAGGTTTAAAGCGGGTCATGCATATTTATTTATTTATATTGATGCATTAATGAATTTGATATGAATTTACCTAATGGTTAAATTATTGTGTGAATATAAATGCACTACAATTTAGCTTATCAGGCAAGTAATTTACTTAGATTTTAATACTTTCGCTGTCGTAAGCGAACATCCTCCCTCCCCTTTAAACGAACTGTTTAAAGATGGATTTCTGGATTCACCAGGAATTCCTCAGCTTTCGCCTTGCGTGGTGCAGGTGTTGGGTGACGGTTGCGTGTAGGCCGCCTCCTGCAAAATTTCCACCCAAGGTACAATAAACAGACCAACGAAATTGATAAGCCAAAGTATCCAATGGTGAAATGATGCACGTGGGTTGACTTGCTTGTTGGGAATTCCGTTTCGGCGGCTCGCAGCTTGTTGATGCTCTGTTGTAGTGTTTTAATATCGTTTTCTCAATTATCCTCGTATGTGGCCGACATACGGGTGTTATTAACATTTTTGGTGAGCTCCACGAGGTCGAAAATGTTTCGCGAGGGAATGATGGACGTTCTTATCATCGTGGGATGTACCTTGCTCGTCTTTAATGTAGTGATCTCGTCTTTGATGCTGCATCCGCGAGTTACGTTGATGATCCCCGATCCGTATAGAATGCAAGTGGAGATTGCCGCCCCACAAACGATGTTGATGCTCACCGGTTGGTTTGTCACGTAAATCCAGTGATTTGGATTCAAGAGCTGGGTCCACTTGACTGTTTCCTTAGTTTTGATGACTGCACAGCTGGAAATATTGCCCGCATCAGTTAAGATTGCCATTTCGCAGTGGTTGATATTAGATCCCCATCGATGCATCGGATGACGTAGTTTGCAGATGAACCCGGAATAGTCAACAAGGAGACATTTTGAGATTTCCAGTTTGGACATTGGGTTAAAATTGATCTCGATGAAGATTTACGAGCAGAATTTGTGTTGATGGAATGACGATGAAAAATGTCTCATTAACTAATATAGGTACTGGAACGATTAGTAAGGTTTCGAATATTTCCTGTGATAGAAGTGGAAGCTTTATTCAGAAAATCATTTGCTCGCTTAACATTCTGCCTTCTATAGACATCATTCCATATAATTTTGCTAAGTGTCCATGATCTCCAGGTACTCGCAATTTGGGTGAGAGGTGCTCTTTAATCATAATTAGCTGGTCTTGTAGCTGTTTAGGAGTTATTACTTGCGGATTGACTTTGCCGTGAGAGCCCTTGTTATCACTTCTAGAAGTGTCGATTGTGCCCTTTGATAATGTGATATCATCAGTATCAACCGAATTGCTAGAGTGTTGAAGTATTCCATTATTTTTTCTTGATGGAACTCGTGGTTAATTCCTTTGGTGGTGTTGAGCGTCTGGTTGAGATATTCTTCTAGTTCATTCACCCGTCTTTCAACTGCTTTATACGACTCTTTCATGATATTTGTGGTGCAATCGATTATGGATGTTTGATTCTTCAGTAGCTCTAGCAAGTATCTGTCATTTTGTTGAAGGTTGTTTATTGTCTCTGACATTTTTTCCGCATACTCATCATCCAAAATGCCGAATAGCGAATGAGCGATGTTACCGAATATATTGAGAGGAAATCGTTTCCCTCGACCATGGCCTTGTTGAAGCAGTAATTTGTTGTTCTCTGTTAATTCCGTAACCGTGGTTGTAAATTGAGCTAGCGTTGGTGCATAGGAATGCTTATTTACTATTCTACTGTAGAGATGATCTAAGTTTTCAATTCCTTTATTTATAGTGGCCAGCTCCTTCCAGTAGTTTGTCATGTTGTAGTAAATAACTAAATCCCACTCGTCGGATGACAAGTGAGTGAAACCCATTCATTCAAAATACAAACCAGGTGATGGTTTGAACGGTTTTATTGATGCCTGATTGTTTTCTAGCACCGGCAAGACAAGGCAAGTGAATAATAATAGGCTGATTGGGAGCTGACTTCGGCGCGGTTTTTTAGAAGCAGGTGGACCTTCGGTTGGCGGTGGCCTGCTTGTTTCGTCTGCATTTGTTTACGTCATAGAGTGTGAGGATGTTGTACTGGTGAAGGTTTCTTCGTTGGTTTCATCCTTCGCTTCTGCGTCGACCTTTACTGGTAGTGGAGCGAGATTGTGAATTGCCCGTTTTAGAACACCTGTAGCCATTTTTACAATTGCAACTCGTATTAAACCATCATTTCCCTTTATAGTCTCCAGTATGCGACCAAGAGGCCATTGCATGGCCGAAAGATTGCTGTCCTTTATTATAACCATTATGCCTAGCTGGACGTTCTGGCATTGTTGCTTCCATTTCGTTCGGTACTGCAGCTCGGTTAAATATTCTTTGAACCATCGCTGCCAGAATTGATTCTTGAGGTGAAGAGTGCGCTTCCAGTGTTGATGTAGATCTACTCGCTGAGGGTTTTCAGTAGATTCGGCAGTGCTGGTTAACGGTTCGCTTATTAGAAAATGTCCTGGGGTCAGCGCAGTCAGGTTGTTTGGATCCAAAGACATTGGCGTGATAGGTCGTGAATTGAGTATCGCTTCTACTTGCACTATAACCGTCTCCAACTCCTCATATGTCAGCGAATTGTTGTTTAGGCTGCAAGGAAGCAAGTTTTTAGCAGATTTGATGGCTGCCTCCCACAGTCCACCGAAATGTGGAGCTCTTGGTGGGATGAAATGGAATTCGGTTCCTCTAAGTGTGCAGAATTTGTTGATTTGTTCTTCCGCTTCTTTTGAATATATCGCTGGTCAAAGTTCTTCCAGTTGGTTTCGAGCTCCTACAAAGTTCGTTGCGTTGTCGCAATACAAATGTTGGCAATTTCCACGTCTGCCAACAAAGCGTTTCAGCGCGCCGATAAGTGCGTTAGTCGTCGTCACTTTCCACTTCTAAATGCACTGCCTTGGTTGCAAAACAAACGAATAGCGCTACGTAACACTTCTGAGGCTTCTTTCCTCTAGCTTTGTAATGAATCCAAAATGGACCGCAAAAATCAACTCCTGATGTTCGGAATGGCTTATAAGGTTTGATTCTTCTCTCAGGCAAATTACCCATCATCTGGGATAAAAGTTTTGGCTTTACTTTGCTACAGTGAACGCAATTCAACACAATTGACCGTGCAATTGTCTTCCCTTTGATAGGCCAAAATTTTTGGCGCGTGGTAGCGAGTAATCCTTGCGGTCTAACGTGAAAATTTTTAATGTGAATGTCTGTCATTACCAGCCGAGTAAGTATGTCATTGTATGGCAACAACATTGGATGTTTTCATCATATACGATGTCAGCTTCTTGTAATCTGATAACGCCATTCTTGTCCAAGAATGGGGCGAGTGAGCTCAAGTTGCTTTGCTTGTCTACTATGGCCGTTTTTTTAAGGGAGGCTAACTCTTGTGAAAAGTTTCGGCGTTGAGCTTCTTTTATAAGTTGTGCCGTGGCTGCATCCAATTCTTCAACAGTAAGGTGTGATGAACGTTTGAACCCTTTGTTTCTGATGTTATTTACAAACCGAAGAACATAAGCGAAAATCCGTTGCAAATGTTGAAAGGAATTCCGGTGGTCGATTGTAGACAGTATATCTCCTTCGTTTGCAACTGACAGTGCTACCTTTGCTGGCTTCGTTTCCAGATTTGTTTCAAATTTTTGATTCCTCGGCCACACGCTATCGTCGCCATGTAGAAACCTCGGCCCGTAAAACCAAAAAATATCATTCTTTAATTTGTATAGCTGCTACTTGGTTTGCAACGAAGGTGACGTATGATGATGGGTTCCTCAGCAAGGCAAGAACTACCTCTGAGTCCGTCCAAAATGTGCATGGAACATCATTCCATTGTAGTTCCCTTTTTACGCGAGTAGCGAGCTTGGTAGTGAGTGTTGCAGCTTGAAGCTCCAAACGCGGAATCGTTGTAGCCTTGTTTGGGGCTACCTTTGACTTGGCGCATAGCAGTTGCACGACCACAATACCGTCAATTTGCTGTGATCGCACGTTTATAGCTGCGCCGTATGCCTTCTCTGAGGCGTCGCTGAAAGCATGTAATTCAATGCTTCGCGGGTTCTCCACCGAAAATACATGCCTTGGAAACTTGATATCTTCAAGGCATTGCAGTTTTTTACGAAATTTGACCCAATAAGAGTGCATCTCCATTGGTACAGCTGCGTCCCAATCTATCTTTAGATTCCATAATGCTTGTAGAAATATTTTGGCCTTGGTCACCACTGGGCTCATTACTCCTAATGGGTCAAAGAGATGCGCAATGTCAGAGGACACTGTCCTTTTGGTCATTTTACCGTCGCTGGCCTGAATTATTTTAACGCAGAAGTTGTCATCTTCGGGAAGCCAGATTATGCCCAACGTCTTCGCATGGTAGCTGTCTTTGCCGTTTATGTTGAATTGAACTGCTTGGTCCTCTTCGAGAATGCCTTGAAGTAGCCGAGTATGGTTTGCGCACCACTTCCGCAATTTGAACCCTCCTGATTGAAGCAATTTCTTTAGTTGCCTTTGTTCTGCGAGGGCTTCCTTTAGACTGTTAGCTCCTGCCATTACGTCATCAATGTAAATGTTGTTCCTTACCTTTTGCGAACCCAAAGGAGCTGACGTTTCAGCTTGTGCGGCTATTTGTCTGAGGCACCTTATGGCTAAATATAGAGCCGTTGTTATGCCGTATGTCACCGTAGTTAGTTGGTAACACTTAACTGGTTCATTTGAATGGTCTCTCCAAAATATTAATTGAAATTTCCTATCTTCTTCCTTCACTCTTATTTGGCAGTACATTTTCTCGATGTCTGCCGTAAATACAAACATCGGAAGCCGGAAGCGTAACAGAACGGTAAAAACATCGTTTTGGAGAAACGGTCCAGTGTGCAGAACTTCATTCAAGGAGATATTTGTAGACGTTTTCGCTGAAGCATCAAATACTACTCGCAGTTTAGTTGTGGTACTTTCTGGTCTTACGACACAGTGGTGCGGCAAGAAGTAATGGGGTGTAGATACCTGCTGAATATCGACCTCTTTCATGTGTCCCAACTGACGGTATTCCTTCATGAAGTCGGTGTACTGTTGTTTCAGCGATTCGTTCTTGTTTGATTTGCGTTCCAAAGTCAGAAAACGTTTATATGCTGTCTCTTTGGAGTCACCCAACAACTTAGGGTCTTTCATGAATGGTAATTTTACAACAAATCGTCCATCTTGTCCTCGCCTGGTATTAGCAGTGAAGTGTTCTTCACAACCTTTTTCTTGCTGCGTAAGGTTCGAGCTCGGCTCCACTTCGTCCAGTTTCCAAAACTCTTGCACCCTTTCTTGAAGCTCGCCGCAATCATGACTGCAGATGCCGCAGCTAAATGTGTGGGTGTCCGAATTAGCCACTCGACCGGAGACGATCCATCTGAACACGGTATTCTGTAGGCTTAGTAATTTTTTCCCCAATCTTATTTGCCCAACCGAAAGTATCGGCAAAAAGTTTTCTGCTCCAATGAGAATATCAATTTGACTAGGGTGATTGAATTCAGGATCCGCAAGTGACACATTTTGGCGAATAGGCCATGATACGATGTCAATGAATTCTGACGGTTGATAAATTGTAATTTGCGGTAGAACAAAGGCTTCAATTTTGGCTGAGAATCCTGTTGTCCTGGACCGTATCGAAAAGTTTACTCTAGATTGAGCCTTTTGAATTCCTTGTCCAATCCCTTGAACACACAATGCTGCGGGAACTTCCTTCAAACCAAGCCGTCTAACCAGATCTTTCGTGATGAAATTTAATTGAGATCCAGAGTCAAGAACAGCTCGAAATTTAAGTTCTCGACCATCCACAGTCAATACCTTGACGAGTACAGTGCTCAGCAAGATGTTGTTTCTCCGTGTGTTGTTGGTCTTCGCTGCTAGGTTCGTTAAGTTTGATGGCATTGTCGATGTTTCTGCTTATGCTTGACGTAAAGCAGAACTTGACTTGATACCCTGATTGTCGATGTGCAATAATATATTATGCCGTTGCGAACACTTCTTGCAGCCTCGGAGCGAACACTGTTGACTATAATGGTCCGCCCTCAAACAGTTGTAGCACAGATTATTTTTCTTCACAGTCTGGAGACGAACCTTTGGGGTTTGGTTTAGGAAAGTTTTGCAAGAATACACTGGATGCGTTCCTTGGCACACTATGCATCGGCTTCCTTTGGATGACGTCACTAGCGAGGCAGGCTTAGTTTGTTTTAGCCTTAGAGATGGCGAGCCCCCTTTGCCGAGGGTTTCCAGGCTTTGAAAACGATTCTCCAGAAATGATAGAAAATGCTTCACAGTGCTTAGCTGCCGGGGCTCTGCCAACGATTGCTCATACAACGTATGTGTTGTATGATCCAACCTTTTCACCAGTACATGCAGTAGTATCGGATCCCAGGCGTCAATTAAAATGCCCAAATTCTTGAGTCCCAGTAGACATTCATTGGTTACGCCATGTAGATTTCTAACAGATGATGCAGATCCAACAGAGCTCGATGGTTGAGAAAGAAGTTTGTTGAGAAGATGTGTCACTAGCAACCTTTTGTTGTCATATCTTTCTTTAACTATATTCCATGCATCTAAATAATTCTCGCTGGAAACTGGCAAATGCTGCACTAATCGTTTTGCTTCGCCTGATATATTGCTAAGCAGATAATACATTTTTTGCGCATTTCCGATTGTGCGGTTGTGGATCAGTTGGAGGTACAAATCACGAGATTAAGTCCACTGCAAGTAATCACCGTCAAAGTTTGGTAGTACGATTTTTGGCAATTTAACTCCGGTATCCTTTGATTGTAGCAGTGGATTGTCGCTTCTGCCTTCAGTGCTTCTCATACGTTCTTGCATTGAGATTATTATTTCTTGAGTCCAGCAATGAAATTACTCAGAATGGCTCCTTTCAGTGGTTTGTTCCCATATTGCCTGATCGTTCTCTGCCAGTTCATACACGTATCTTTGTAATGAGTTGACCTTATGTGTGTATTACTCAGTAGAATGTTCACTACTAGCCTTTTGTTCAATGTCTTGAATGAAGTAGGTAAGGGTTCTCATCAAGGCCTTTTGCTTCCGGATCATTCTTGGAAGAACATCCTTTTCCTCTTCGTCATCGCCTTTGAATTTGAAATCTGCATGGCGTTCTAGTTTTCTTGTGGCAGATATATCCCCAGATTTGGTTGCAGGCGATGATGCCATAACGTTGTCGTTAGAAGAAGTTCCCTCCAGGTTTCTCCTCGTGTCATCTAGTGCATGAATGAGCTTCTCGTACACCTTACAAATTTCGTTGTAGTAATTGTGGGCAAAGTACGGATGATCTGGTGAGGTCACTTCAAATGGTTTCAATTTTTCGTGAACTTGATCAAACTCGGACCAGCACTCTTGTGACAAGCCCAGTCTCTTGTCTAGGTACTCCTTGGTTTTCCTGGACACTGAATCCTTCCTGAAGTTTATCAGCAGCTGTTCCAGTTTGCTCCCCAGCTCGGATTGTATCGCCGTTAACTTCCCCATTGTAGGGCTTGTTCGAATGCAACGATTGATTTAAGCGATCGGCTTTGTTCTGGATCACGTCGGGGTCACCAATGTTTTTGTACCGCGATAAGATATTTTTCTTACCGCCCAATTCACAATTTAGTACTTTCCTAAATGTGCAGGAAGCAAGGATATATTTCTAGTACTGCACTAGAAATATATCCTTGCTTCCTGCACATATAGTGGAGTACTAAATTGTGAATTGGGCGGTAAGAAAAATATCTTATTGCGGTACAAAAACAAGAGTTTTAAATTGAAATTCCAAAAAAAAGTAACTCCGGAATTCAAAAGGTAAAGGACAGTTTTGGAAAAATCTCATCAAAACGTTTCATATGACACCCAACGCGACCATTTTTGATGAACAAAAATCAATGTATGGTGATACTTCCGTCAAAAACTTACGTTTTTGCACCCCAAAACATACAAAAGGCCGTCACTTTTTACCTGCCTTAAAAATTGTAAGACGCATGTCAGTGGATAATAATTTATTTAACATTCTTAATATTCATTTGAGCTTAAGAAAGAACTCAGAAATATCTTTTTATGTACTGAATGATATTCAGCAAATATGTTGTTAACTTAATTACATATTACAAATATTTAGTTTTGTTAAATCTATATAAACATAACCCCAAAACTGTTAAGTACTTTATTTGGTTATCATTAAAACGTAATTGATAAAAATTTCAGTATCAAGGACACTCACCAAACCACCACTTAATTCTAATCTTCAAAATAAGTCTTCTATTTGCTCGTACATTATAGTGGAATTTTCATCATTTTGCATAGTATTTAGTTATTGAAAAAGTCCTGCGGAAATTTCCCGAAGATGTTTTGATTTATTTATCACAGGAAGGCAGGCGATGTCTTCTTGCTGGCAAAAATGTTTTTATTTTCCTGGGACCGATAATTTATTGCAAAGGTCATAGCTAAGCGATTCGCTTGTTTTGCTTCAAAGTCCTTTTTCTTTTGGCTTTTGATGAAAATCTCTCCTAAGGGACTGCGAGGCAAGTGAAATTATGGCGTAAAGAGAGGCGAATTCTTGTAACGCTGCTGGTCTTTGCGTTTGGTTGGCAAACGGAACTTTCCCGGATTGGGATCGGACCCAACAGACACACACAGTATGGATTGAATCTAAAATAGGAAATTCAGGCATTGCTGCTCGCTAGCTATTCGCATATGTGAAGGGAGATGACTTGCCCAAAATATATCCTTTATTTTTTCAAGGATGTCATGAAGCTTTGAACGGTTTAAAATCTGACGGGACCATAAAATGAAAAGTTAGCAAACTGGAAAGACGAGAACCGGATGGATCCTAGCAACTTGGGTGGGTGTTGTATGCGTTGATTCCTTCTCGCACATTTTGGTCCAACGATTGCAGGATCATCACATGAAGACTATGAGCATACTCACACATTCTAGTGAATTTGGGAAAGTTTCCGGTTGGCGGAAGGAAGTCGTATTTTAAAATGTTTGCACGATGGAATGTAATTCCGATTCCAGCAATCCTCTTTACATGTCCTTTCTATCCTGAACGCTTTTTCATAGCGCCGCATCGTCCTACATTTTACCATCCTTTGGCTGTCTTTACTTCTCTTTATTCAGGCAACACAGTGTGGCTTTTATTGAATAGAAAGTGATGCACGTTAATGATGGGGTGTCACACCCCTTTATGTGCTAGTAAACCCACAGTGCTTTGAGACACTGGGGGATATCGTAACTGTCGCCTTTATCATGAAAGTAGCATTTAGAGAAATTCTCTTCGTTCATCATTGCTAGTGCGAATTCTTTAGCACGGTTGGTGTCCTTTGTGTTTAATATGAGAAATGATGTGGTTGTCTGGTAAAATATGAAAGTGAAAAAGGAAATTTCTTGGTGTCTGTGACGCAATTTTCAGATGCTGGTTGTGTGAAATATTTGCAATGGAACGTTGTTTTTATTGTATCGTGGAGAGTATGTCATACTGCGCGGTAGAATATGATGGTAGAAATTTAATTGAAAAGATAAGGAAGTTGATGGTAAGAGCTTTAATTTAATTGGAATATGAGAAGATATAGATTTCAGACTTCCATTACACCAAAGGCATGGTTTGGAGTAAGCCGGTGTTTTGAAAAAGATTCATTAAGCATAAACCAAGGGTTCATGTAACTAAAGCAAGTTAGGTAGACATAATTGCGCTCACATCTGAAGGGTTTGTTGCAACTCCGAAAGTTACCGCAGCTTCAAACCTTAATTTTTGGCAGAGGGCTCATTAACCCGGGTTGGCATTCTGAGGCCAGCTAACACTCAGTCGTGTCGTGGGTTTTCTGGAAAATCCTCTGCCCGTGCTGGGCTACCTTCCATAAAAAATGTACCACAAAGTAGTACGTTTTCTAAGGATCTTTGTGGGCTCGAAGAAAGACAAAAGATAAAAGATCGCTTAACAAACTACCAAGAGATTTCTCTAACGGACGAAAATTTCAGAGAGATGTAATACTTATTAAATTATGACGCAATTCACGGTTACCCAGATAGATTTTATTGTAATCACTGATTGCAATAAACTTTCCTTATGCAAAACTTGACTTTGCTTCATACATGATAAGTTACAAGCTATTTTTTCACTTCTGTCTGATCAGAATGTGATTGTCTCAATCCTTTTGAGTAATTTTGCATGATTTAATTGTCTTATTTTTTTAACGGTTATTTGTTGTCTTTTTTCTTCATTTCTCGGAGAAGCTATTTAACCAGACCGAAACTGTACTGCTCAAAAGTTTCTTAACGCTTTTTCTATCACTAATTCCTTAGTTGGTAATCTTTCTGACAAACTACCAACTCCACTTTCTCCTCCTAAACTCAACTGTTTTTTGCAGTCAAATCTCAGTTTAATTCCAAAGACTCCCAATTATGACTCCATGACTACCTTTTTCCCAACTCATTTTTATCACCCAATCCGCTACAAGTCCCGCTGTTGACATATCTTGTTTTTTTTCCTTTGTTTTCTCCAGCTGACTCTCGTTTGTTCTACTTCCCTCGCCAATGCCAGGCATGTGAGGATGCACGTCACAACGGCTATATAAGTTCAGCTGGTTCTTTTACAAAGGTACAGATGTTAAAGTTCACTGTCATCTCACAGAATACATTGACCTTTATACAAGCAGTCTGCAAGGAAAATCAGTTGCACCAAAACTATGACCTGCCACGAGGGACTGAACCAAAGATCTTACATAAAGCACCAGATCAACGTCTCTACCCATTGAGCCACGTCAATATTTTAAAGCAGGAGATATAATATCTCTATTTGGCCAAAATGCATGCTTGCCCATTTTCCCACCCAAGATTGCCTTGTCACTATCATCCTCCATTGAGCCAATGTATATATATAATAACTCATATAGTTGTAATGATTTTAAATCTACGTCCGTACGAGGAACCGACCTCTCATCGGTTCTAGACGTTAAGTCTGAGTAGTGCCAACGGATGGTACCAACCGGTCAACCAATCCGTGCACCGTGACCCATTCACGCGGTGGCTGCTTGTCGGCCAGCTAGATCGGAGAGGATTTCGGTCGCGGGTCTCCGAATGGATTACACTCATTTACAATATTCAGCAACCAATACATGCCCGTTTTCAAACGTGTCACCAAAACAAAACCATACGGAGAGGAAACCTATTTTACGTTACTCCGTATTTCTTCATCAATCAGTCAAAGAACAAAATCTAATTTTTACTTCGCGTTCCCGAATTTCCGACGCGGTATCGAAAAGTATACTACGTTAACTCAACCCGACGAAATCTACTCTAATAAAAAGGCAAAACAACAAAGGTACCGCGTACCGCACGAGTTATGTCCGCTAAACCGGCGGAAAACAAAAATAAAAGATCACGGAGCAAGTTTTAACTTCTTTATTCACATAAAAACTGAGACTAATTACATTCTATTTCAGTTTTATATAAAATGTATGAAAATGAAAAGTGCTGAAGCAGCGTTACAAATTTTCCATCGCTGCTTCTGGCAATTTTAGGAAAAGACGTTAACTTAGCGAAATAACTGAAATCTGAATATTCATGAAATATGAAGATGTGCTATGCAGGTAAATGTCACGTGTACTAGCGAAGCTCTAGAGTGTAGGTGTTACCGTAACTCGTCCCCCCTTGGAATAAAGCGACGGTAGTAAAAATGGAATTTCTGATGCTGGAGCTGGTGACGGTGCGGATTTAATTTTGTAGGTAACATAAATGATTATGACGATCAAAAAGATTGCCTGGGATATCCACAGGATGAGAAAAACGGTGCTTTTGCTGTTGCTTTCACTTTGCATTGTTTGAATGACGTCGCTTTGCTCGAAGTGATATTTTTCCAACTGCTTCAGAGTGATGTTTTCCTGTTTTATGGTGAGGTTGATTTTATTGAATATAATTGGATGAATTGTGATATCATCCCAGAAGGTCCTCGAATGTTCTTCGTACGTGATGCCATTGACTTGGATGCTGCAATCCTTGAAGTGAAGTAGCATGTTTCCGGTAACAGTTTTTGGGCTGAATGGACAATCTGAGGTAATATTTGTTTCAGGTGCGTTAACGAAAAGAAGAAGGCTTGGCTCAGGTCCGTAAATTTTCGAAATATGGTCTGTGAGGCTGTAATCGCAATTAGCTGGCTCGTCGGTTATTAATTTTGCAATGCAGGATGTAGTTTGTGTGCTTAGTTGACTGATTGGCTTATTGCAGTAAAATATATTTTCGATTTCTGGACATCTGGTATCGAATTGTTGAATATCTTCTTGGTTTAGGGCCGTATAGGGTTTGGTATGGATCATCTTGGAGTCTTGGAATGGGATAGGTATTACATGGAAAAATTGATAGGTATTGTTTTGGATGATGGGGACTTTAATGTTGAAGATTTAATTAGTGCCATTCAGATAAGCTTGTAGACCTAATAATTCGTAAATGTGTTCTTCCGAAACTATTGTGACATTTTCTTTGACCAATATGCTGTGAATTTCAGTCAATTCCTCAGAATTTAGTATTTGTTTTGAGATAATGTTGATTTTGGCTAATATTATTGCTTCTGCTATGTTCGCTAAGTGATTGTATAGAATATCAATATTGTAGTTGATTTGGTTAAGAATTTGAACTTGCTGGATAAGGTAGTGCTCTTGTCTTATTCCGTTATTAATGATTTCTCGATTGTTTTTCAGATAATTTGTTATTGCATCTTGTTGTGAATTAATATGGTCTGTGACGTTTTCAAATCTTTGGATCATTTTCAGATTCATGAATGCTTGCTGGTTCACTTCATTTTGAAATTTTGATTGGGCTAACAATATTGTTTTTATTTGTTTGTTTAACAGTGATGCGTCGTTCGCATCCATATTTCCGGTAATGAATTTAATGACACTCCCAAGTCCGTTTACCAATCCTCGCTTATTTCTCTTTCTGGGAAAGAGGGAATTTGATTTTGCTCTGGCCTCTTGAAGTTTTAAAGATGTTGTAGTTAGGGAGTTGTTTAATTCATTTTTCTGATTGAAGTGGTCCAGTGAATCCTGTATTTTGTTAATGGCCCGTTCGTATACACTAAGTCTTATTATGTGTATCAGGTTGATGTGTCCTTCGATTAATTTAGCGGTCCCTATTTTCAGTGAAAGAAGTCCCAGGTTGTTTCGTAAGTCGTGAATCTCGAGTTTCTGTCTCATTGCCAAAATTGTTCTGAAATTTAAGCTTGCGTTTGAGTTTAGATTTGTGTGTTTTCTTGTTTTTATCAGTTATAACGGTTACGTAATTATTAGTTTTGATTTTCTGTTTTTTAAATCTAGGAGTGATTTTATTTCGTCTGCATTCTTTCCTAAAAGTAATTTCGTTTTCTTGGAGTACTTGTGGGTCTTCACGATCTGAGTTTAACTTTTCTAGGTTTTTGTTCGTTAATTTGTCAAGTTTTTCTTTAATTTGTGGGTAAATTAAGGCTCTAAATTCGATAAGTCGTTTAAGGTAGTCGTGTTCGTTGTTATAGGTCAGTTCTTTAGCGATGGTGTGTGTTCTGCCAGTAAATAGTTCGGACTTAACTTTGTTGCAGAATGTATAGCATTGTTATAAGTTATCAGTGCATCATTTAATATGTCAGTGTGATCAATATCGAGGTGGTATTTTTTCCTTTCGGAGTAGATAATCCTATAAGTTTCTGTTGGGGTAGAGTGTAGTCTCTCGACGAACGCATTACTACTTGATTGTTGGAAGGAGGTTATATGGAGTTCAATGTTATATTGGTTGCAGAAGTCTTTGAATATTAAAGACGTCATTTCTGCCCCTTGGTCGGCGACAATTTTCTTTGGTGTTCCATGAAGGCTGAAGAAATGTCTCAAACTTTTGATAATATTAAGGCTGCTTCTTAGTTCAAGTGTATAAGCAGCGGCGAATTTTGAGAAACGGTCGATCAGTGTAAGGATCGCCTGGTTGTTGATAGTGTAGAGGTCTAGGTGAATGCAATCTAGAGGTTTCAGGGGGCTCTCTGTTTGCTGAAATTTAATTTTAGGTGGATTCCGGTCGTATTTTAGGGTCTGGCAAGTTTCACGGTTGTTGATAATTCTTGTTATTTTACTTTTAAGGTGGGGAAAGTAAAAGGTCCGTTTGAGGTGCATAACTGTTTCGTTTATTCCCCTATGGTTACTTTTTTTATGGTAATCTTGGATGATTTTATCTTGTTCATCGTCCTCTAGCACATCCGTAAGAATTCCCATGCAACGTATGACTTTGTAATTTGAAAAAAGTTTCGAGTAAGTAGATTGGACTAATCTGAATGTTTCATCGTCTGTAAGAATGGCCGTTAGTTTGTTGGGGACGAGATATTCCTTAAAAATGTTGGTGAGATTGTCTTCTGTGAAGGACGGAAGTCGGAACGTTCTACGTTACTTGTTTCTGAATATAATCTGTGTTGATATTGGGGGTCTTCTGTCTGTTTTTCTTAGGATTACTTGTAAATTGAAATTATTTATGGGCTGTTCTGAAATTGGTATGCCATCATTGAGGTTTTCGTCCGCTGAGTGTACGGTGGAAATGTTATCGTTATTGGCTGAAGTGGAAGCATGGGCCAATTGGGAGTCCGCTATGTTAACTTTCTCATTACTATTAGGTGGTGTGTCTTTTATTTTTATTCTGCTAAGAGCGTCAGCGTTTGTGTTTAGACTTCCTTTTTTGTAATGAAGTTGATAGTCAAACTCCTCAAGTTTGAGACGCCATCGAATTAGTTTAGAGTTTGGGCCCTTAAGGTTCATCAACCACGAAAGGGGCTTGTGGTCGATTATTCTAGTGAATTTATGCCCAAATAAGTAGGGTCTGAAATACTTAGTTGCCCATACAATGGCCAGGAGTTCCTTTTCCACTGTTGAGTAGTTTATTTCGGAGTCTTTAAGTGTTCGACTAGCGTAGCAGATAGGGCGGTCTTTACCTATAGGGCCCTGAGATAACACTGCGCCAAGTGCAAAGTCGCTTGCATCGGTGGTTAGGATATAAGGCTTCTCGAAATCGGGGTACTGAAGGATGGGGTCATTCATTAGTAGGTTTTTACACTCCTTGAATGACGATATGAATTTTTCGTTGTGTATTACTTTTCTGCCCTTTTTTTAACACTCAGTGAATGGTTTTGTTAATCGTGAAAAATCTTTGATAAACTTCCGATAATAGCCAAGTAGACCTAGGAATCCTTTTATTTCCTTTTGGGATGTCGGGATAGGAAATTCCTTTATTGCACTTATCTTATCTGGGTTAGGCTTCACACCTTCTGTTGTTACAATGTGTCCAAGGAATGCAATTTCTTTGCGCATAAACTCGGATTTATCCGGTTGAATTTTAAGGTTGGCTTCACGAAGTTTGCGGAATACCTTCCTTAAGTTCTCTCCGTGTTCCTGTAGTGAGGTGGAATATACAATTATGTCGTCTAGGTAAACTAGACAAATTTTGCCTTGGAGGTCCTGTAGGATGTTGTCCATTACTCGTTGAAAGGTAGAAGGGGCATTTTTTAATCCAAAAGACATCCGGATATACTCGTAGTGGCCACCTTTTACAGTGAAGGCTGTTTTCTTAATATCGCGTGGGTCCATCACTATCTGATGAAATCCGCTGGCGAGATCCAATGTTGTGAAGTACATGCTCTTGCCTAATTTGTCCAAGATTCCGTTATGTTTGGGATCGCTAACGGTCTTTTCATTAAGCTTCCTGTAGTCGATGACGAGTCTCCATTTCTGCTTTCCGCTAGTATCCCGTTTTTTGGGAACAATCCAGACTGGAGAGCTCCATGGAGAATAACTTGTTCTTATTATTCCTTGCGAAAGCATGTCATCGATCTGTCTTTTCACTTCTTGTTTATGGACGTACGGATACCTATATGACTTAGTGTATATAGGTATGTCGTCAGTAGTTTGAATTTGATGCTTTATTTGATTTGTGAAAGTCAGTTGCTGGCCTTCGCGAAAGAACAAGTCATCGTATTCTCGGCAGATTTTATACAGGAGATCTTTCTCTTCTTTGTTCATATGGGAAGTCCGAAGTGATTTATTTATATCACCTGCAGCGTAATTGTCATCATTTAGGTTGAGATTGAAAGTATTTATTTCTAAATGGCTATTGAAAAATGAATTGGCTTTTAATGGTTGTTCCAACAAAATGGTCTCGT
This sequence comes from Odontomyia ornata, assembly GCA_963969285.1. Taxonomy (NCBI): domain Eukaryota; kingdom Metazoa; phylum Arthropoda; class Insecta; order Diptera; family Stratiomyidae; genus Odontomyia; species Odontomyia ornata. The sequence goes on from OZ017741.1 coordinate 21,559,671, forward strand.
CAACGTTTGATGTGTTAACGACTTCAATAAAACTATACCAATCCTTTGAGTGGTAGAGTACTTCTGGAATATGGACTTGCGGTTTGATTTCCGTTGTCTGGATGTGAATGTCACCATTTTCCACATCAACTGGTAGTTTGGCAACGATTTTGCACTTTGCAGGTACTATGAATCTTTCAGACATATAATTTGGTATAATATGAAGGGGTAAAGAGGCAGTTTTAGTTTTAAGGGTTTTCGTCGCAAAGTCAACAGTAGCTCCCAAAGCTGAAAGGGTATCAAGACCTAGCAGTCCACCAAAGTATGCGTGAAATTTGAAAATGAGAAACATGATCTCTCCGGGTTGGTTAAATTCAATGAAGTTGGGCATTGTAATTTGTTTATCCAACTCGTGTTTATTGAAGATAGTGGAAATGGTAACTGGTTTGATTTTCTGAAGGTCCTCTGGACGGGTGTATTCCGGGTTGAGAAATGAGGCTGATGCTCCTGTGTCAATTAAAAATTTCAAAGGACGGCCAAAAGGGGAGGCTATATTTATGTTAGGGAGTACGGATCCATGTTTATTAAGGTCTATGAATCCGATTGGTTCTTCGAGGCAGGTTGTGGAAAATTTTGGTCATCTACTTCGTGTTGTAATTCTGATTGAGAATTTTCAGGGTTATTTTCCCAGATTTCTTTTATGTTTTCCGAGTCTTCATTGAAATAATAGCCTGGGTTTTCGTTATTATAATATTGGTCTAACTGTTGGTAGTTTCCGTTTCCGCGTCCTTCACTGCTTTCTAGAGAGGCAACATTGAATAATTCTTCCGAAACAAAGTTTGGAGGTCCTGTTGATCTGAAAAAGTTATTAGGAGGAGGAGGACGATGAAATGCCCGATTCTGTTGCTTTGATTGCCGGGTGAATGCTGAGGTTGTATCCATTGGCTCCGGCCTTGTCTGATTATTAATGCCCGGTGGCGATCGATGTTGTGGTGTTTGGTTGAAGAATGAATTATTTGGTGATCTAACAAAATTTGGGTGTTGCGTCGGTCTATATCTGGAGTTAAAAGGGTTGTAATTTAATTGAAATAGTCTGCTGAAATTTAGTTGGAACAGCCTTATTGCTGGATTGCAAAATTAAGGGACTTGGAAATTAAAGTTCGATGGTTCAAACTGAAAATTGACGGGTTTGTGGACCGGAACAGACGATGGTTGTACTAAGAAGTTGCTTTAGGTTTTTGAATTTGAGTGGTCTTTGTTAAGGGATTATCGTGTCTGGAAAACGATATATTCTGCTCCTGTATGCAACACGAGAAAGCCTTTGCCAACGTCTCAGGTTTCATTGCTCTTATCGTCGAGCCTAGGGGTTCCCTTAATCCAGCCAGGAAAGAATTGAGGCACATTACAGTGAATAAATTACGTTTGGCACTGATAACGTTTGCGTCAGTCTCATGTATTTGTACGTGGTTCGTCATGGTAGAGAGAATTTCTATGATCTCACTGTAATAGACCTCAACTGTTTTGCTGCCTTGTTTCAGATTATGTAAATCTCTGATAACAGATGTTTCATTGCGCTTATCAGCGTAATGAAGAACTAAATTTTGTTTGATCTGGGTCCAATCAAGTGGGGTCCCATACATATTGAGAACTTCATTGGCTGGCCCCTCTATTTTATTTCTAATGGATCGGAGAAGGATATTTCCATAAGGTGTTCCCTCAGTGCACGATATAATTGAACGAATTTCTTCCACATTATTAATAAATTCAAAAAGAAGCCTCGGATTGCCATCGAACTTGGGCAGATCTTTGATTGCGTCAGGGACGCGAAGTGAAGTAAGCAGAACGTTCATAGCCTCTGTTGCCATATTTGGGCTTTCAATAAAGACTTCGGAACTCGCGGCACTATTTTCAAAAGCACTTCCCACTACAGCACTAATATTTGGAATTTCAATTTCTTCGCAATTGTTTTCCCTAATGGGAGTCAAAAATCTTCTCCTGTGTCTAGGGTACGGGTTTCTGAGGAATCGTTTCATAAATGAATTGCACTAATTGGCACTTATTAATTATTGGCACTAATTCAAGGATTTAGCTGTAAAGGAATAGAAGGAGTGATATTCAACTTACCAGGTAGTTATTCCGAAGTAAATGTTCATTTTAAAACGTATCACTTTACGGCGATGTTCCTTCGACGTTGCTTGACGCACGATACGCAATACTTAATTTTAAAAGTTTCAATGTACGTTTGAACACTTTATTATTAGTTTCACTGTTCGATGTTCATTCGAACTAATTAATGTTCACTCGATATTCACTCGAACGAATACTAATCGATAATTATTGAAAATACTTTAATAATAAACTATATTAAGTTAAAGTTTAATCACTGCTCAAATAATCTTTAATAATAAACTCTATTTAGTTAAAGTTTAATCACTGCTCGAATAATCGACTGCGCCAGTTATGTCCGCTAAACCGGCGGACAACAAAAATAAAAGATCACGGAGCAAGTTTTGACTTCTTTATTCACATAAAAACTGAAACTAATTACATTCTATTTCAGTTTTATATAAAATGTATGAAAATGAAAAGTGCTGAAGCAGCGTTACAAATTTTCCATCGCTGCTTCTGGCAATTTTAGGAAAAGACGTTAACTTAGTGAAATAACTGAAATCTGAATATTCATGAAATATGAAGATGTGCTATGCAGGTAAATGTCACGTGTACCAGCGAAGCTCTAGAGTGTAGGTGTTACCGTAACTCGCGCGACGCGAAACCGACCTCAGCGGATTTTCTCAAACCCTACCCTCGCGACGGCATACCTACCCTGCACTCAATTTCCCGCTGAAAGGAAGAACCACTGGAAAGGAAAGTCGTGTTATTGTTTAGCAATTCATATTATTTTATTTATATGTGTTGTGTATGTGATGTAATTCATAGGCCCAAAATTTAATTAATTCTATTTGAAATTTTGTTGATAATGGTGTGTATTGGGTGTTTTCAAACAACTTCCACAACTCAAATGATGAAATTAAAAGTATTTCATTTAAAAACTATATTGAACCTAATATACAGGGATAATATTGAATTTTACTTTCAAACTTAAATATCAATTGAAATTTCAGGCAAAGAAAAAAACGTATATAATTGTAATAAAAATGCATCGGCACTTGACATCTATTAAAATGTTTTACTGAAAATTATTCTTTACTTCTGATTCGAGATAGAAATTATCAAAGATATTTATTTTTTCTATGTACATGGTAACACATATTGTGAACATATAGCTCTAAATTATTTTTCTGATGGGTTTTTTTTTATAAGTGGGGATTTATGTTGTAACAATAAAATATGTATTTAAATACAATATACATTTAATTCATCCATATTTTCTGTTGTATTAGACTTCTTTAATAGTCTTTTAGTGACTTTTAATAAAATGCCTTGTTTTTGTCACAATTCATCATTTTTAGAGTTTTCTCTTTCTTTGGTGTGTGTATATTTATTATTAGTATATAAGTAAGCCCTCCATTAATCTTAAATTTGGATCCAGATTTTCCTTTTATAATATTAAAATTTACTAAAATATTGGTTTTAAATTAAGTACATAATACTGGTAGTAATAATAAATATAATTAATATTCCATACAGCTTGTAAAAAATATTCTGCAGACTGCAGAACATGTCCTTACATTTGCAAATGTAAATATAAAAACCAAATAAAATAAAATTAGAATAGCTTGGTATTATTTTTTTTCTACTACTATACACTTTCAATATAAGGTCAAAGCTTACAATTACTTTTCCATTTCATATGTAAAAAAAATAGAGGGCAAAAATAATCTTTTAGATGAATTCCTTCAAAACATATGAAGAAATACGTAGTAACGCATGCAATATTACAGAGACATTATTTAAACATAGTGTTACATGTACAAATAATTCTGCGAGCTACTGTCGCAATTGTTTTCACAACCGTTAAGAAAGAACACCAACAACTGAATTTACTCGAAATCACGAGAACCCAACAAGCATTATCAACATCTGAAAGTGAGTCACTGCCCATTCATTACCTGCTGGAATGTTCCCGCTAATTCACCAATGTACGAGAACTGAGTTGAATGAATAGAGACCCTATATAAAGGCGAGGTGAATGAATGGGGGGATCATCATTCATTCGACCGCGATAAGAACTGCGATTGTGTGAGGGAAGCAATATTATTCGAGTAGTATAAAAGTGATTTTCGTAATAGTGAAGTGATTTAGAAGACAATTGCGATAAGAAATTTATGGACGTGTTAGATTTTTAATAGTGAAAATTAAAATTAGTGAAAGTGTTAAATTGATCATTGTGCACTTTTGTAATTTAATAAACTCTTTCAACTTTAATTAAAAGACGTTGCGTTTTCACTTTCCCAGAACATTAAAATTATTGGCCGCGAACCAAATACACGCGACAATGGTGTCAAGAAGTGAGAAAGAAAATTTTAGAAGTGAACGTTTAAACAATTTTAAAGTGCACAATTGTGAAAATTAACGTGGAAAAATAGCTGAAACAATAGAAATGCCAGGAAATTTACGTCTAAAAATTAATCAATTGAGCATATCGGAGCTCAAAGAGGAGTTAGAACAGGGAAATCTGGCCACGCAAGGTACAAAGGCTACACTGATTGCACGCTAGCGCGACGCGATTGAATCATAAGGCGTTAATCTGGATTCGGGTGAGCTCTCAGATGCCGAAAATGGTGCAAAAGGTGGAAAAGCAGAAACACTAAAACCAAAGGACCGAGAAAATCCACTGATGCAGATGTTGATGCCGATGCAGCAAGAGCAGCGACAACAGTCATCCAATTTAACAGCGAAGCTGGATCAACAAGCGATCGAAATAAAGGCAAATTTTCAAAAACAGTCCACCGAAATAAAAGCGGAGCTCGGCAGCCTGAACAAACAAATTAAAGGCGTCGAGGAAAAGGTTTACCAGGTCGAGGAAAAGGTCAGCCAGGTCTAAGAGAGAATGAACCATTAGATGGAAAAAGTGAAAAAAGAATTGGAAGCAGCGAAGGCAGTAGTAACCACTTCACCAGCCCCGCTTATCACCACCGCGTAAAGCACATCCAGAAATGTGCAAGCACCAATATTCGATGGGCAAACGGTCTGGAGTATTTACAAAATCCAGTTTGAAGCAGCCGCTAGGATAAATCACTAGAATGAGCAGGAACGAGCAACTGCATTAACTCTTGCTCTAAGAGGCCCAGCTGCTGAGCTTTTGCAGACTATCCCCGTTGAGTTGCATTCAAACCCGGCTGCTATAATGAATGCGCTGGACATGCGTAATGGAAACGATCATCTGGAGCAGATTTACCGGGAACAGCTACGGCATTGGATGCAGAAGTCTGGCTAGCACAAGACATTGAGCGACTGGCACTTTTGGCTTACCCAGCGTACGACCCAGAACATCGAGATGACGTAGCAGCAGAAGCATTCATCAGCGCCTTAAAGGACAAGGAATTGCAACAAGCCGTGCGGTTAGCTCAAAAGCAAACGGTTAAGGACGCATTGATTTCTAGTCTAAACTTCGAGGCAACACAAAATGTGACTCGTACCACTGCCCGGGTCCGTGAGGTAGTGGCAGACGAATGCAGGTGTGAGCGCGTGGAAAATGAGCGAGAGCCGCAGACAAATGGAGCGCCTAGATGCTGGGATTGCGGTGAGAAGGGGCACCTGCAAAGAGACTGCAAGAAGCGAAGAAGACGGAGCTATTGTCCAGGATGGTGGAGATCCAGACCGTCTCAGGAGCCTAGAATGGAGACCCATCAAACTGCAAGGGCCAACTTCGTGGGGCAAACGTTGGCTAGGAGGATCGACATCCCCAGTACCCCATCACCGTGCCAAGGCAACATCGTGGAGAAGCAGACAGATGCCTTCCTGGTCAAGTTGATCAAGAACTTGCACCATAACAAACGACACTGGTGCAACCCGATCGACTATCCGACCAGACATAGTGAGGCCCCAACAACTTCACAAGGGCAGAGTTCATGGAAATGCTGATGCCCTATCTCGTCATCCATGTCCAGCTAACTGCAAGCATTGCCGGCGGATTGAGGAAAAGGAGCCGACCGTTGATCTGCAAGTGATAACGGCCGGATTCAATGAAGGTTGGTCAGCGGAGGAGATCAGAAATGCCCAGTTAGCCGATGAAGACATCGGACCATTGCTCGTATGGAAGGAGACAACTGGGCGACCGGAGTGGAAGGACGTTTCGATGCATGGCGCAACCGTGAAAAGCTATTGGGCACAATGGAACCCCCTTCAGGTGGAGGGTGGTGTACTCAAGCGGAAATGGGAAACGGCGGATGGCAGCTCCTATGGGATGCAAACTATACTACCCAAAAGCCGAATCCACGATGTGATTAAGGAAATGCATGAAAGATCCTCGGGAGGCCACCTTGGTGTTAACAAGACCTTAGCGAAATTGCGGAGAAGGTTCTACTGGCTCCACGCTCGAGAAGACGTAGAGGACTGGTGTCGCAGATGCACAATTTGCGCTTCCGTCAAAGGCCCAAAGCGACAACTGAGAGGACAAATGCAAACTTATAACGTGGGGGTACCGTTTGAAAGAATTGCTGTTGACATCGCAGGTCCTTTTCCTGAATCCGAATGGGGAAATCGATACCCGCTGGTTGTAGCCGATTATTTCAGCAAGTGGCCCGAGGTCTATCCTATTCCCAACCAGGAAGCAACTACTGTAGCTGAACAGCTAGTGTTAAATTGGGTCAGTAGGTACGGTGTACCTTACGAACTACATTCGGATCAAGGCCGAAACTTTGAGTCACTAGTTTTTGGCGAGATGTGCGAGCTGCTGGGAATACGGAAAACGAGAACAACACCGCTGCATCCTCAATCCGATGGAATGGTTGAACGTTTCAACGGCACGCTCAATAAACACCTGGCCAAGATGGTTGACGAGAACCAAAGGGACTGGGACCGACATATCCCACTATTTTTAATGGCGTGCAGAGCTGCCGAACATGCATCGACGGGCCAAGCCCCAGCCAAAGTCATTTTTGGAAAGACTATTCGTCTGCCAGCCGATATGAAGTTTGGAAAACCCCCTGAGAAACCCCAAACGATCTCGGAGTACGCAAGTGATCTAAGATAATGGTTGAACCAGATACATCGGACAGTGCGAAAATACCTCGAATCTGGCTAATTCTACTGGCTTCCAGCAAGATGACTTAGTGTAGCTATATAACCCGCAACGGCGAAAGGGTAGGTCTCCAAAGTTGCAACATAATTGGGAGGGACCATACCGAGTTACAAAGCGAATCAACGACGTCGTTTACCGAATACAGGAACATCGTAAGCCGAGAGCTAAAATGAAAATCGTGCATCTGGATCGTCATGCCTCATATTACACCCAGGGAGAATTGACTACAAATAGCGACACATCTTTTCGGGGCGAAAAGAACTGAGGTGGGAGCAGTGTTACATGTGCAAATAATTCTGTGAACTACTGTCGCAATTGTTTTCACAACCGTTAAGAACACCAACAACTGAATTTACTCGAACCCACGAGAACTCAACAAGCATTATCAACATCTGAAAGTGAGTCACTGCCCATTCATTACCTGCTGGAATGTTCCCGCTAATTCACCAATGTACGAGAACTGAGTTGAATGATTAGAGACCCTATATAAAGGCGAGCTAAATGAATGGGGGGATCATCATTCATTCGACCGCGATAAGAACTGCGATTGTGTGAGGGAAGCGATATTATTATTCGAGTAGTAGAAAAGTGATTTTCGTAATAGTGAAGTGATTTAGAAGACAATTGCGATAAGAAATTTATGGACGTGTTAGATTTTTAATAGTGAAAATTAAAATTAGTGAAAGTGTTAAATTGATCATTGTGCACTTTTGTAATTAAATAAACTCTTTCAACTTTAATTAAAAGACGTTGCGTTTTCACTTTCCCAGAACATTAAAATTATTGGCCGCGAATCAAATACACGCGACAATATGTACATATAATGTTTTTATGTGCATATACTTGGAATCAATTTATTGATGTACAAAACTTTATACCGTTCCAGATGCGGCGCAAATGTATATAAAATGGCATCTATAAAGCTATGAAGTCCTGATAACAGATGATTTTGAAATGTCTGGCATCATGCATTTTGGTATTATTGATAAGATTCTCAAAATTTATTTGAAGGGAAAACAAAAAGGGGTGCAAGGTTATTCATATCTTGTACTTATAAAATACTTTCTCATCATTTGATTCCAAGAAATATTTGAAGGAACACCAAAAAATATGCTCGCCTTTACTTTGTTCGTATGTGTTTTTTCCAACTCTACTTGCTATATTTCCGACCAACCTACTTTCTCTTCAATTTATTTAACTCATGCTCATGCTTCGGATTGCGGTTTCTTTTGCAAATTGTAAATGGGTATATTAAACCTCAATTGTGTAACTACTCTAGTTAACCGAGCTTGCCCAGTCATTTCAGCCTGAATATCATCATTAACACTTAGAGCACATTATCTTTAATTTTTAACCTTGTGCCCTTGTTTTTGCTCGTAGTTTCTTCATTCTTAGAACTGTTTGTTGTGTTGCTAAATTTTGCTACCAACATTCTTTCGATTGCCGAAAATAAAATATACCGTTTAACTCCTTTATTACTAAACTCAAAAAAAAGAATTGTATCGTTCTAACCTGGAATCTACTGCGATCGCTTAAAAGGACAAACTGAAGTATCAAGATTAAAAATAGCGGAACTAAAAGTTTATTTTTGAGCATCAAACTTGCATGTGGGGAGGTATATATCCAATATCAACCACATATCTCAGCACTATTTACGATGGTGTTTTCTTTTATTTCTCAGCAATCACTATCGATTTCTCGTCAGATAGGGATGCTGCCTTCTTTTCAGCCAGATTTGTACGGGCCAGTGGCGAATAGGCAGTGATAACTATATCACAGTGTTTACTTAATTCGATCAATTTCCTTTGATTGAAGCCAGGATGAAATGCAACCGGATTAGTTACTGATTTATTTGTGAGCCTCATCTTTGTGTAGTAAATTATTATCAGCTACATACTTATACGCAACAGAAAAGTGCATCGAGGGCGAATCAGTATACCCTAACCCTAAATTATTCGAAGACTTTGGTACTCACATAACAAATCCGATAGCTGACGATGGCGTGATTTCCCAATTGTCATGCTGGAGCTTTGGTTCTTATACAATGAAATTCACGTCATTGCGATTGCTGGCGAAGGGCACCGCTAATTAACCACTGTTGTGGGACAATCGACTTCTTAACTAACTGCCGAAATTAAAGAGATGCTCAATGTCCAGTAGAAACGTTTCGTGTTTTGTATCCTCGTAGATCTAGTTACGTTCTCTGCATGGATTTATATACTGCAAAGATGATTGATGATATCCGCGGTTAGTCGAAACATTACAAAACGTTATTTTAACTCGAAGCGGAAAAACAAACTTTGCATTCGCCGACTTACCAATTAATGTTTCTTTTCGGTTGAGGCGTACACTGGGTTCGGGCAATAAATGGGAAGTGTATTATAATGTCTGAAGTTCGTTCGAATTGCCAATATTCAACATCATTTGGTTGAGTTGAATTTGACCGATTTGACCTTCGTGGAACTGTCGGCACACTCCGGGACTTCTTCATGGGTGGCGGCCACTACAACCACACTTCACTCCCATGTGGCTATCAAATCCTCTTGACATCCCACGACAAAATTGACGTGGGATGTGCGCCCGTCGCAACCAACGTGAAATGACAAGCCACCTAGCGACCAGAGCACGAATACAAAAATAATTCCATTAATCTCATCGCATTTTCGAGATGGTAATTAAATAAGAAAAAAATTAGAGCATTAGGGAGATAAATGGTATACAATAGACCAAATATTCTCAATAGACTATATATTCTCAGTAAAGGAGGTGCTCGAAAAGTGTTGGGAATATAACATCGATGTGTACCAACCCTTTAAAGACTTCTGACAAGCATACGACAATGTCGACAGAAAAGCGCTGTACAAAATAATGCTTGACTTTGGCGTCTCAACGAAGGTAGTCCACATGGATAAGGTCACAATGCTTAACACAGACTCCCAGGGCAATGTATGTTAAGAAAATGAAAGAAGGTGGTGAAGTTACGATTGGTGTACCTTTGGGCCCTAAACAACCTATATTTACAACAAAAGAAGAAGACGAAATGGTGGCATATCTAAAACATATGGAAGAACGTCTTTTTGGACTTACAACTCTCGATCTGAGACGTCTAGCATATCAACTGGCTGTGAGAAATAGTAAGGCGCACAATTTTAATACTGACAAGCAGATGGCAGGGGTTGATTGGCTCAAAGGTTTCTTAAGGCGTCATCCAGATTTATCCATTCGAAAGCCCGAAGCCACATCAGCAGCTAGAGCAATGGGATTTAATAAAGTGGCCGTTAGTAAATTCTATCAGTTGCTTGGAGAGATTTATGACAAGTATAAGTTAACTTCTGACAAAATATATAATTGTGATGAAACTGGTATCTCTGTTGTATCTAAAACCAAGAGCAAAATATTGGCCCTGAAAGGGCAAAAACAAGTAGGCTCGTTATCACCTGCGGAACGCGGCCAGACTATAACAGTAGAAATATGTTTTAACGCTGCTGGAACCTACATGCCTCCACTGATGATTTTCCGGAGACAACGAATGAAACCAGAATTGTTAGATCACGCCCCACCAGGTACTGAAGGAGTTTGCAATGCTCGAGGCTGGATAACTACTGAAATATTTTTGACTTGGATCAAAAAATTCATCAGATTCTCTGGAGCTACTCGTACTAATCATGTGTTGCTGCTTCTGGATGGGCATGTAAGTCACACTCAAAATTTGGAAGTAGGAAGTAAGATTTCATATCTGCTGCAACTACTGATATACAAAATATTGAAAACTCGTCTAGTGTAGAGCAACAGAGAGTTTCAGAAGCCGAAGGGCCTCAGTATGAGGTAGTTCCATCTGTGCCTTCAACCACATTAGCCACGACTGTATCTTCAACGGCCACAACATCCCATCCTGGAGCAGTTACAACAAGACCTGAAGTTACAACAGAATCATGCACTCCAGTAAGAATAGATTTTATCACCGATCGTAACGAGCAAGTCACACCTGAGACGAGTAAAACACCTGCTCCCGAACCTGAACCTGGATGTTCTTTTGCTTCTAAATCTCCTATCCGTGCAGTGTGCCGTAATCTTACATCTAGCTTTGAAAATGTATCCCCTGGTTATATTTTGCCGATCCCTTCGGTCCAACGGACTGGAAAGAGGAAGCAATACCGGAGAGGAAAAACAGCCGTCATTACTTCAACTCCTTATGAAAAAGAGCTGGAGAATTTGAAAAACTGAAGAAAGTATCCAATCCTAATGATCCCCGGCTCAAAAAAAAAAACGCTAAGAAGAAACAAAAGACTACAGTTGCACGAAAAATAACGATGATGAAGATGCAATTTGTCTCTATTGTAAGGATGAAAATCATACTTTTCTGAAATAATCCGAAGGTTGTGTAGGCTGCCAGCTTTGTGGACGTTGGGCTCACAATGCTTGTGCTGGTGTGGATGATGATAACACTGAAGAAATTCATATTTGTATTTATTGTGATAATAATTAGCTTACCCCATTTTGCCCCATTTTCACTACCCCATTTTACCCCATGGTTAGGGGCAAGATGGTTTTTCGCAAGTTCCCATTAAATCATTTATTTTTTTTAAATGCTATAAGTTCATCTCCCAAAGACTATGCCAAATTGAAGTTAGATAAAAAAAGACATTGTGTGATAAATAAATAAGAATAATAAACGTAATGATTATACTGTATTTTTGGTATTTTCCTTAGATACCCCATCATGCCCCCCTTCCTCTACACAAAAATGGGGACAAGTTAAGGTCTACTGTGCACAACTTATAAAGTGCTCTCCAAAATCATAGAATGAAAATTAAAGCCGTACTATGAAAGCATTTTAGGAGAGTATCAGGGAGGTTCCTGAAGTGGATGATCTACAATAGACCAAACAATCTTAGTAAAGTAAGTGTTTGAAAAGTGCTGGAAATATAACCAAGCATATGGATGCGCTGTATAAAATAATGCTTGACTTTGGCATCCCTACAAATCTAGTCCATATGGTTAGGTCATGATGCTAAACATAGAGTACCAGGTCAAGCTAAACGGTTAACTAATAGACAGCTTTAAAAAAGTATCAGACTTAAAATAAGTCGGACTACGGAGATATACGCCTTGGTGTTTATTTTCTGATGTATCGGGTTCTTCAGGTTGAACGTTTCTCGCTGCTGTTACTTTTAATTTGCATTCTGCCTCGAGTTTGTGCTTTGCTTGTACTTTACTTGCCACCAATGAAGTGTTAAATTTGGGATTGTCTTATTTCGGTATGCGTGCCGTTGTTGCCTCAACAGTATCTCTGGCTTCGTTACTCGGCTTGTTCCTCTTTGGTGGCATGTATGCATCTCTGCTTGATTTTCGTGAGTGTGAAGATGTTTGTGGCGGTAGAGCATTAAGTTTGAGTCCTTCGCTGGAAGCTCAAGGGCTACTCATCTGATAGGAATGTCGGCTTTAACGATAGCCTCACGTTTAGATCCGCACCCAAAATCATTTCCCTGTGAATTTCGACAGCATTCAGGCTCGAATTTAAGTTAGTCGAATTATACTGCATCAACATTCATTCTACGTCAGAAAATAGAATCAATGAAAACACAGCCAGTATGAAACATCGATTTGGGAAATGGTGCAAGTGCCCGCAAATTATCGCGCATATCACGAACACCTCTCGTCGCAAGAGCAACGATTCAAATTCGGATTTCCTCCCAACGTTGCATGTTGTTTTGTTGGCGACACGATTTCGACTGCTTCGAGGGTTTATATATTTTATGCTGCCACATATGTTGCTACCATGTGATTGAGTGCAGTGCTCACGTTGGTTCTTGATGCTTCCAGCGCTTGTTACTGCTCGCATTGTCAATAATGTGGCGTATGAACAAGAAGCGACCTTGCTACTTAAGTTTCATTATATGACGTTAAATGGCAAAAAATATTATGTGGCTTGCTTTCCGTAATCTAACGAGTAGTCCTTTTATGAATGAAAATTTAAATTACTTGCTGTTGGTTACATTGTTAGATTATCAAAAAACTTTAATGAAGTACGGCTCGATATTACGTAGGTTAAAATCATGCCAAATTGCCTATGGTGGTGTTCGGGGTGAGCAGCACTATGAAATCTCAATGTTCACCCGTAGCAGTGGTACAAGAACGAGAAAGTCTTTTTCAAATTTAAATTTTATATTCTTTTATTAAATGTTAAGTTGAAGGCCAAGATTTCAAATAATAAAAACAGATTATTCTTGCCTTGCTGCCTCCAAGATTTTTACGCGATCGACGTATAGAAATTAAGTTGAAAGATGTTTTACACAAAATTACAATTTCCCGTATTTGCTTTATTGAATACGGTCTTTACTTGTTATAAATAAGTGACTCCACTATCATCAATTCAGTTTATGCACGTACTATAAAATATTAATTCATTGGAAGACGCGAACACTAATTTTTGCCACCTAAATTTCGTTTCTTCGTTTCATTTATGTTTAATTTAGATTCGACTTCTATCATTAACTCAGAGCTTTATTCACACCAACAAACGTTTTATATTCGTCTAGGTATGGATTTGTTTAATGTCATATTCAAAGGATAATTATTGTACATATCAGTGTAGGATTAACAAATTTTCAACAAGTGGGAGTTTCCTGAAAACAGAAATTAAATTCACTTGAAATCGAATAAATACACCGTAAGTAAAATGATGAATTGATGTGAGTGTTATAATGAACAAGAGTTTATTTCTTAGTTTGGTATACTTTTCGCTTAATTGCGATGGCGGGCTAAACTAAAAACACATTTTTGCAACTCGCACAGGGCGCTCGTTTGTTTAACGATAAATTTGAAATTTTGCCGCGGCTTGAGTCAAAAATAATAGCGCTTCTTATTATTTTCTCAGATACATTCAGGTGATTATTCAAAACAAAACCTGTGGACTGTTGAAATGTAAATTAAGTTCGCTTTTTCCAAGACTTTTATTCAAAAAAAAACTAGTGTCCAAAATTGTTGATAGTCGCGTGCCGCACGAATGACTGACGCTCGACATACATACAAAATATAGAGCAACCAACCCGTTGCAGTCGTCAACCAGTCGTTCAGTTAGTTATCCGTTCTCTTTACCGCCTCCATCGACGAGCCTCATGACAACAATCTAACAATTGCTCCGCTAGAATTTTATTTTTAAAGTTTTTTTTTACTTCAGAAAAACATTTTATCGATAATGGTAGCGGTGATAGTGGCGGGGTTTATTTCGCGTTTATAATAAAATTATTAATAAGTTGAATATCAAATTGTTCCACAATTATTGCGTTGTTATTATTATGAAATTGCTTCTTTTCATGACGGTCCTTCGAGCAGTTTACCTAGGCGGGTTGCTCAATTTCTATACTCGGCCTATGAAGACAGTTTATCACTGTTCAGATTTGAAAATTGGCGGATGTGGTCAATGGACCGTGATAGTTGTAGGTGTGGTGGTTAGAGTGCTCACTACCAAGCCAAAGCTACCCAATTCTAGTCTTGTTAGCGACAACAAGATTTGTTTCAAGTGATTCTTCGGAATGCCTGTAAGCCCGTACGGTTATAATACGTACTGGTTTCAAATCAGAACGTAACGCACCTGGGTGGATAGAGACGTGGCAAAAACATTGTACCGACCATATTACCTTCTCGAGTGCTGACATATTCAATCAAGATAATGGAATATTCTCACTTTCTCTATGTGGAGGCCCTGAAAGAGATTGAAGTGCTTAAAAAATGGAATGGCAATAGCGAGATCATCAATAGCGAGCCACATCATTGAGGTATTTCATAAAATTGAATGGGCAGTAGTCTGTTCATTTGGTAGCTGCATGTTGGCCAGCTAGTTCAGAGCGGATTTTGTCGCTGGTCATACGCAAATAGACTACGCTTTTTTACAATAATTTCAGCAACCGGAAAATGCCTGTTTTAAAAATAGCCTTCCCTAAGATTTAATCGACCTTACTCTAGTCAACCTTTCTTTTTTTTTTCATCCTAACACTGTTAATCAAAAACAAACACGTCTTTCCGAAGAACTCACCGACACGGTATCAAAAATATACTACGTTAATTTAAAGATCCGAACATGCTACTCTAGTAAAATTCGATACGTTTCCGCGTGCTGCAACCGAAAAGACACTGATCAGAGGACCATCAGTAAAACCTATCGAGGGTCTCTAGCAAGGAAGGCAACAGGTATCACGCCTGCAATAACTCTCACCAGCGAATCAGAGACTATCGAGTACGAAGATGCAATCCTCAACGCTCCTCTTCTCTGTACCTATGCCAAGCGTTTTTTCTACACCTTACTGAGAGCGTCGCTCCAAATTTCTGCTCCATACAGTAGCACTGAGCCTACAATACTCATCAAGAGGCGTCTTCTTCATGGGCTAGGTCCCCCTGCGTTGGTCATAAGTCAACTCAGAACCGATACTCCCAAAGCAGCCTTCTCAGCCATTGCCATGATTTGTTCAGATAAACTCATCTTAGAGTCAATTAGTACCCCCGGGTACTTCAACGCTAGCTTCAATTCGACTAGTATGTCTCCAATATTGATCATCCTTACCCTAGAGATTCTCTTTTTTTACACGATAACCTTTTTTGTTTTCTTCAGTGCTAAACTGAACCCTCGAGTAGTCAGCTAGTCTCTCACGTGACGCATAAGCATACCTATCCTAAGTTGCACCTGTTCAACGGTGAATCCAGTGACCAGAGCCATAACTTCATCCGCACAGTCAATCAAGCTTGACTCATCTGGTATCTCCAGTCTCAGCAGCCTGTCATAAGACACGTACCACACGTCTAGACTAAGAAAAATTCCTGGGCAACAACCGATGAAACTTCCATTCTTTGTTGGCTCTGTGTCGTGTCATAAGGCAGGCTTCAGTCCTTCAGGTAGTCCCTCAAAGCCGCATTAGATATACTGGAACTTGAAAAGAGGTTTCCCAGAATATCCACCCGTTTTGCGTTGTTGAAGGCGTTCCTGATGTCGAGTGTTACCCACAGGATGATCCATCCCTTGGTGCGACTATATGCCACTGTCTTTTGCACCGCGTTCACCACCTCTGCAATCGCATCGTTAGTAGAACGTCCTGCTCTAAAGCCATACTGCCAAAAACATAGGTTCCCATCAGCACGCATCGCGTCAGTGAGTTTTTCCTTGATGAGTCTCTCTAGCACTTTCCCAGCAGTGTCTAGCATGCATAACAGGCGGTATGCAGACGGCAATCTGAGATTTCCCTTTCCTCTGCCTAACCAGCATGACCCTCGTAAAATCGTAAAATCGCCAACTTTCATCGTGAAATCCCCCCCCCCCCCCCCCCGTACGTTTGCGTTGAATATGCTGAGCAGCAAGTCAGGCAATGATGATAGAGAAGCTGCACCACTTCAGCTGGAACACCATCTGGACCTGAAACCTTCCTCGTTTCTAGTGAAAGCACTGATAATCTAGTTCCAGCTGTGTGAGGAGTAGGCACTCGACTGCTATTTCACCATGGACAGCGTCAACATGGATGGGATGTGGGAAGAGTGCCCGCACTGTCTCGCCTATCTTTTCCACATCATGCATGCAAGATTTCCATAGGGAAACAAGCTTCCTCATAACTGGCTTGTAGCCAAGATCCCACGGATTCTTGTCGACACTGCCGACTATACCTTTTCAGCAGTCAGCATTGCTGTTATTAATCCATTTGCGAATTTGCGAAGGCATTTCCTGGCCTATTTTTATGCTGCCACCCAATTGCATCCTTCGTCATAGTTTCGTGCCCGTTGAGCCTCATGACGAAGCTTGTGACACTCTCTTCGCTTTGCAGCGATTCCAGTTGACCACCAGTACAATGGGGACTTGCCATGCTGGGGTTTTCGATGGGGCATGAAAGCTGTCGTTATGATTCTCGTAGTTGAGTTCTTCACACCTTGAGCTGCCAGTTCTTCCATCCCCTGTGAATCTCCTTGCAGCGGGGCACCTGCTGTGATTACCTCGACAAACTTCTCAACGTCCATCCTTCCGTTGTTCCACCCAATTGTAGAAAGCTGAGAACGCAGACGTCGCGAGCTAACATCACGAATCTCAAGCAGAATGCACAGATGAGTAGTCCTCTAATATTCTCCAATTGTGTATCCTCCGTACTAAGGACTCCGAGGCGAATGTTACATCCGATATGGTTCCTTCACAGCCAATACGGTAGGAAACTGGCATTTTTCTGGTATTTAGTACAACGAGTGTGGTCCTGGCCGCCATTCCCAGGATCCATTTTCCCAATGGATGTATTTGAGGCATACCCCATTCGGTTGCTTTAACGTTGAGGTCTCCACCAACGAGCACGCTCCCATCTACATTCGAGATGGCTTCCTCCAAAGCATGAAGCTATGCTTAGAAAGATGATGTCGATTCCTTCGACATTAGGTACACACTAAAGAACGTGGTCCCTGGGCACCGAACCACGCGAAACCATCCCCCATCCACAGTTTTCCACCTGAAAAACACTTTTTTATACCCAGATGGCGGCAGTACCAATTTCATCAGGATACAATGATGTTGAACTTTTATCATGATGTTGCTCACTCAGCAGCATAAAATCGAATTTCATGTCCCTCGGAAATCGCTCAAGCAGATTTTGGGCGGTTGAGTTGCGGTGTAGGTTTAGCTGCAGAATACGGGTCACCAAAGTTCTGAGTTTACCTTGGCTAGAGCTTTCTGGAAAGCCCAGCATTTTGCCGTATCCTAAAGACAACCCATCCTGTTCTTACTTTGCCCTTATTCAGAAATGTTTAGGCGTCCTTTTCGGTCATGTCAGTTATGGTCATACATTTTAACTTTATGGATAAAGCCTTGCTTGCTTACGGGAGGGAACGCCCTTTTGAGGGCTTCCTTTACCTCGGCCGGATACATGACGGAGTTAGTGTCTCTTATTTCGATTGTTGCCAATGGCTCGAGTGAGGATATAGTTGCGCTTTTGCCGAGGACTTTCTTGACTGCGTCGCAGAATACTTCCCTACTGTCGGCCACTGCTCCAAATCGACCAGTGTGTGGCCCGACGTTATTGGTTGTACTGCTTTAATGACCTGTCGGTGCTACGTTTCCTGACTACCTTTGGGGTTTTACGAGCAGTGCCTGCTGCCGGGGTCCTCGTCGGGGCTGCTTTCTCTTATGTTTCGCATCAAGTATTTTGTTTTTTTGGCGTCCACCAACTCAATGGTACGAATTCCAAACATACTCCGAGGCCTGCCAAGGCCTTACCGGGTTGAAGACGATATGATAGTTGGATTGGAGCCTTTCATGCACGTTGAATGATATTTCCTACGCTGCAAAAAAACCGTGGCCACTTAAATTGGATCAAAAGAAGTTTTCCTTTAAATGTATCATTTAAGATACATATCATTGAGGTATTTCTTAATTTTTTAACATTGGTTAATGACGTATGTAAATATCTGCATTTTATATGTTTAGTCTACTCAACTTGTCTTATTATTCAGATGTATATCTTGCAAAGTCAATTTCATTCTATGTTTCATTTAACATTCATTGAATGCATTCATCGCATCACCAGTCCTACCGTTATCCAAAAGCCATCTAGTCTACACACGTGGAGCAATGATATCGAGCAAACCTAAACATATGTAATGGATACCTTACACAACCTCATATCCACACTTTCAGTTGACTGAATCTGATATCTGGCAAATATAGAAGGGTATAGCAAACAAATAAGCATTCGAATCAAGGTAGAAATGGTCGCAGCCAAGGTAAGGTAAGGTACGTTAAATGCAATAAAAATAAAAGGTTTTTTGGACCTATCTTTCTGTTTTCTACTCCCAATGAGGACAACACAACAAAAAAAAAAAAAAAAATTGTCGAGCTATCAAATATATGAGGTAGAGATCTGTTATCTTTCGGAAAAAAGGACTTCTCCTGTTGTCGCTATCGTTGCTGCTGTCGTCACACTGCCATTGCCGATCCCTACTAACCTAGCCAGTCATCACCATCAAAGCACTTTTACCTAGTCAACGAAACGGTTTTATATTGCTACTACTCGCCAGGATAGTATTCATTTCGTTTTCTCGTTTCCCATTCTTGCTGTTGATTTCCATTCAACTTTTCACCTTGGCTGTGTACTATTTCCCATTTCGATTACATCCCCAAAAATTTATCTGGCATCGGCACTTGAAACTGCCAAAATATTTTCGGTCCTTTTGTGATTTGTCGCTTAGGTAACTCGAGCTGATATCCTATTCTTTTTATTCCCATTACCTGTATTATTTGTATTTTAATTTAACTGAGTAACGTACGCCTGGAGCTGGAGAGATGGGTAAAATGATCCAGGCCAAGTGATGATGGAATCCAGGAAGATTTTGTTCTAATTTTTTTGAATAATGTCCTTGTACAGTTCAGATAGTGTCGGTAATGGAGGGTTTTATCTTAAATCCTTGCAGCTTTAATTTTGTAATTTATGGATGATTGTTAGCTGAAACAAGTTGACAAAGCAGGAGAGTGCTACTATATCAGAAGGTCTTTGTAACCATGCTAAAGTCCTTGTAACCATCCTAAGGTTTGAAACAAGTTTTTCTAATAGCGTAAATCGATGACTTGAATTATTCGTGCAATACTTGGATAAGGAATCGTTCAAATTTATGCAAAATATGCAGAGTTTCTTTCAAAAGCACATTGCCACCGTTATTTTGATTATGCTACAATTATTTTTTTTGAATTCCTTAAATTTTCATGAAAATTGGAAGAAAATAATTTGAAACATGTATCAACCATAAACACGTTTGCCCCGCGAACTATTCGATAATTCAGCCATTGCCCCCACTAAATCCGTCCATAACGCGTATGCTGTTTTGACGGCAACATTATTCCACAAACTTTTTGCATAACACGCGTAGGCGATACCGGCAGATATCAGTCAGCCCTACACAATTACAATCAGCTGTAAAGTGACAGATATCTACTATTCCTCAAGATGTCATCAGTCTGCGGAGTGAAGCTCTGTCACTAAACGAACACTTGACGTTACCAATGCGGTGAATTGATTTCTGCCACTGAGCCACCACCTCGACGTCGGTGGTGAGGTAGAGAGGAGCCTGATGCTTGTGGGAGCACAGGGGGTTTGGTCCGTAGGGTGAGTGTAATTTGTGTCAAAGTTCCATTGTTTGTTGAAAGATTTCTTATTGATATACACAAAAATGGAATTGAAAAGTAGCATCGACTGAAGGGTAAATCGTGTAATCTTCCTGTCTACTATCGATATTGGTCCGACTCAAATGTAATATTTATCATGAAGGGCGCTCTAGTCAAACAGAAAAACGAAAGGCCCATGACTTACGTTCAAGCAACCGAAGATGTCCAGCGACAAGTATGAGCGATCAAGCGCAAAAAGTTATGGGTACCCGGCATACGAGGAACGCAAGCCTATATAGATAAGTACAATCTGAAGAGTGGTCCAATTATAATTTTATGCTTGCTTAAGCGAGCGTCTAAAAGTCCATGCACTTTTCTTCAGGTTAGGTCGAGCAAATATCGCGACATGTCTCCGAAAGCCTGCAGATAGCAAAAAAATGAATGAGATATAAGACTTGGCTGGATCAAATTGTTTATTGTTCAATCACGTCTCATTAAGTGTTTATACTGTTGAAGGGGAAGTAATGTTGAGTTAGACTGAAATGCACTATCAAAGTTTTTTTAGAGGTGCTGAGGATTGGGATTGTAAATTCCAGCGTGAAATATATGAATCCTATTAAAACGCTATAGTTCATTGATTGCAAAAACAATGACTTTATTCTTCCATTCACTTTCTTTTATCCATATTTTTTGCAAATGTGCGTTTTTTGCCTTACATTAACTTCATATAATTGGGTTGGGTGATTGAATTTTAAAATGCTTGATTGAGCAAATTGTTTACTGGCATGAAATACGTTGCAAGGCGTTCACCTTACGATTTATGCAGTTTAAGGCACCCGCAGGGGGAATTCTGGTTGACAAGAGCACTCTTGGGGGCTAGCATTCTTTGGGGAGTTCCGCCCCCACGTACGCGAGGAAATTCCCGCAGGGGGAATACCAGTCGACAAGACCACTCTTGGAAGCTAGCATTCTTTGGGGAGCGCCAACCCCACGGACCTGAGGATATGGAGGGCGTCGTGAGGTTCCCTCCTGGGACGACAGGTAATGACTCTTATTGGATCTGGACTACGCTTTAGACAACGAACTGGAAATGATGCTTTGGGCTGGCGGATGTGATGGTTTGGACCTAGTTGCTTTGCACAGAAGCGCCGAGGTCAAACTCGTAAGTGAATGGCTCCAATTCAACTATCATACCGTCTACTTCAAGGTAAAACCTTGGCAGGCCTCGGAGTACGTTCGAAGCTCGCACCATTGTGTTGGTGGTGTAGGTTCGGTTTAGACGGACTCCCGACTAGCGCTGGTCTGGCTCTGAGCACTTGTCCCCATAAGGGCTTGTACCAACCCTCGTATGGCCTTCCTGCTCTGCAAAGATAACCATGGGACAAGAAAGGCAACTACACACACGAACGGAGATAGCGGCTCCGAGGCGGACCCAACAAAACTAGAGCAAACAAAATCAAAAGACCAAAAACATCCAAAAAAAGAATCAAAAAATAATAACGACGACGCAACCAGCGGTTGCACCCACCATGTTGACAGTACATCGAGAGTGGTACTAACCACGACAAAAACGAAGAATAACACAATGACAGAGAAGGCAGACGAAAAACGGAGAATAGCAGACAGTCTGGTTCAGACTGAGATTCCTGCGGCGTTCGGGTGCAACAAAAAAATGATGTGAACACAAGAGCGTCCTATTAAGGAAAAGTGGGAAACTCTGCAGGACGCTACAGGTGTTCGAGCGGTTGAAGATAATATAAAGAGCACCGAAAATTCGATTGCCACTGCTGCGATCGTTTGTTACGGGGTATTGGAGACGGTAGCCAACCAAACTACCACTTAAACACCACCACCGGGAAACGTGTTCCGAAGGATGCACCCTCGAGCCAAACTGGGGTAGGGAACTTATGTATTGTACATAGTTTTAGTAAGGTTAGAAAAATAATTAATTCTAATGCTAACGTTTCCAATAGAGTAGATTTTAAATTTCCTTAAGCTAGATCAAATAAACAGTTTAAATTAGTTTAGCTAGGCTCGACGAAGTTCCCAATACCACTCCCGTAGGTGCACGGTTGCTCCACAAACACATCATCTGCGATCAACAAGTGCAAGAAAGATGGCGAAAGTGTGTGGTGTGACGGTGGGATTTTATGTGATTTTTCTCTTTAGTTTGGATTACTGCAATTCCTTCACAAATCAAAATACATACGAAGCATATAAAATAGAAGGTTTAAAGCATTTCGACCTACCCACTATCCACCAAATTCAAAAACGCCAAGCCAATACAAGTCCACGGTATGAACAAGTTCCTCCAACAGTAGATTTTAATAACAATGACCGATTGCTCACTAAAGACAATTCTGATGTGAAACAAGAGCCACCAGGCGTGCTGGTGGATAGCGGTGGAAATGCTATTGCAAATGTGACACTGACTCCTGTTGTGAATGCAACAACAATACCGTCCATACGTGAAAAGCAATTATTAGGAGTAAATGTAAAGATTATTCGATAACGAAGAAGCCGGAAATCGTATCGGAACCAATAAATTCAGTGCCTAAACTGACGAAGCTATCCACACCGAAGAAAGTGAATTTGTCAGCTATAGATCCAATGACGATACCCGATATTATAAAAGATGAAATTGATCAGCCGGAAAATAACACTAGGAACGAGTTGACCATGATCCAGAGTGCTGGGGATGTATGAAACATCGAACGGACGCTATGGGTGGCAATCGCCCGAGACTGTGAGGACTGTAATACAAGAATATAATGATTCAGCCAACAAAGGACTTGCAAATTGGCTGTCCAAACATATAAAAACAACAAATTACCATCACTAACAGCAACAGTCCCAGTTCAGTTCGTTTATGACACAATGAATAAACCTTCAATTCTTGCTCCTAATAGCGGTAAGCATTTACATCCGCAACTAAACTTCTGATGGATAAAGTAAGCGAGGCCCAAAATATCCAGCCCCAAAAGATGCAGCATCCGCCAAACTACAGCGGGTCTAACAACACCGCTGAATGGCGAAGATTATATTCACCAGGGCACCTGGATACCTGAAAAGAAGGAAAAAAGAAACACAAAGTGTCGTGTCCAAGGGATAAAGTATAAACGTGCTACTTATCTGATAATCCGCAGTGATCTATCCAAAATCCGAGAAACCGCCAGCTTCTTTACCGCACCAGACATAAACAAAACAACATCTGTTTACACTTGGAAAACGTCAAATGTCCGTCACAGTGACAATTCCGAAAACAATATCTACGACTCCGAATTTCGGAAACACCAGTTGAAGTGTGGTGGAAATCGCGATGGAATTGCCCAATCGCACGAACCGGGCTACAATTTCAGCACGTTGGAGGAAAAATATATGGTCCGATCCGAAACTAGCGGTGCTCCGTTGGGAGCGAGCTAATAAAAGGGCGAGGGACAAAGGAAAAGCCCTCTTTCCTTTTTGGTGATCAGCACGTGGTGAAAGTTACAGAGAAAAGTGAACATTGAGAAAGTAATTAAAAGTGAATATTGAGAAAGTAATTAATAGTGAACATTGAGAAAGTAACCAAAAGTGAACATTGAGAAAGTAATTAAAAGTGAACATTGAGGAAGGATTCGAAACGTGAATGTATGAAAAAGCGGGAGTTCGAAGGAAATCGGAAGGAAGCAAACAAAGGAGGAAACAAAGATTGGCCACTACAACGCGGGATAGTTTTCGCCGTGCCATCAACGACGGGAACCCTAACAGGAGGCCTCCTAGTAGATAGGTGGAAGAGTAAGAGTTGTTGTTTTGTTTGATTGTATGAAGAAAGAAAAGTAATTTTATTTTTTTTTGTTTAGTCAATTCCATAATTAAAGGTAAAAGTAACTGGAATTTGCTTTGTTTCCTTTTCCTTGTAATATATTTTCACAGGAGGAATTACAGATATTTTTTTCACAGGAAGTGTAAAGTTTGGCTCGGGGTGATATCGCGCGCGGGAATCCGACAAAGTGGTGGTTATTTTTTTTGTATCCTTTGTGGTGTTTGAGTGGTGTGGAGTTGGCTGGGGAGATAGGGACCCCCCGAGTAGTGCCATTCGTGTTAATGCAAGGTGCGTCCACTTAACGAGCTTCGGCAAACCGCCTTACTCACTGGGCGATCAAGTGTGGAGCCTAGGCCAAAACGGTGAGTTGGCGCCCACGCCCGTCTGCGGCGAGCAAAGCCGGGACCGCAGGGCTCCCGTTGCCGGAGCACCCCAGTGGTCCGGGGTGACGAATTGGGGTGACACGTTAACGAAGCAACCGATGTAAAGGTCGTGAATCCCGACAAAGCAAACAAACATCCTGAAGCCAACGAGGAGATTACGGTACAAAAAGCAACGAGTGACCAGAAACCTCATGATTGCACCGCCAACGTCGAGAATGTGGTGAAAGTACTGCATTCGAAAACGGAACGCGATAACCTCTCCCAAGGATATCCGCGCGACGTAATGAAAAGCTTCAATGAAGAGCAAATTTGTCGTATAGATTTACATTAAATTGATGTGAAAAGGGTGAAATGATCCAATTAAAGTTTGGCTAATGGTTGCAAGGTACAATTACCGCCCAGCAATATGAAGAAGAAAGGCTACTCTGAAAAGCGGGAGATGTTCTGAAAAGAATACAATCTGCATGCGACTCACCAAAAATCAACAAAGCAGTAAAGGTGGGACTCCTTGAACTAAAGGAGCTCCTAGATTGCATAGGGCACTATCGTAGGAGCTGGTTAAGAGCCGAAGATGAATAGACGGCTAAAGGTGAAATCTAAAGACGACATGCAGATAGCTCCACCATTAAAAGTCAATAAAAGAATGGTGTCTAGCCCGATCGAAGGAGATCGAGATAAATGAAGGAAGACAGAGGCACTTGATGGGTGTAGAGCACCAGATCACGGGTTCCAGACAGTGCTTACAAAAGGAGAGAACAAAGCCGGAAAGAAACTCCTTCGAAAAAAGCCAGAAAGTAAAGTTCACAGGGACGCCCAATCAGAAAAAGGACCTGATGCAAAACAGGAGAGGCAGAAGCCCCAGCAAAGGCCCCGGCAGCAGGCAGCACTCGTAAAGCCTCAAGATGATCGATCCTACGCGGAGACACTGCGAGAAATCAGGGGAAACGTAAGGCCCGAAGACACCAGTACTACCATTAAAGTAGTACGACCAACACGGTCGAGCCACATACTGGTCGAATTTGGAGCAGAGGCCTGCAATAAAGAAGCGTTCTGCGACGCAGTAAAGAAAATCCTCGCCAAAAGCGCAACTATAGCCTCTCTCGAGCTGATGGCAACGATCGAAATACAAGACATTGAATGCGTCACGGATCTGGCCGAGGTATAAGAGGCCATTAAAAGGGAGTTCCCTAGCGTGGGAAGTATCAAAGCAAGACTGACACCAGAAAACAACAGGGGACAACGCATGGCCATAGCTGACTTGACCGAAAAGGACGCCGAACAATTCCTGAACAAGGGCAGAGTACAAATAGGCTGGGTTGTCTGTAGGATGCAGCAAAGAGCAACGCCTCTTCAATGTTTCAAATGCCTTGGTTATGGTCACACCACACAAGTATGCAAAGGACCCGGTAGGAGTTCCCTATGTTACAAATGCGGTGAAACGGGTCATAAAAGAAAAGAGTGTACAAAGGAGGCACACTGTATCCTTTGCAAGGGTGCTGATCCAAAACCTGATTTCGGACACGTCTTGGGAACAGGAAAACGCCGGGTGTTCCAGGGAGCCCTAGCCAAGGCAAAATCAGAACTCTGATGACCCGCATCCTGATGCTAAACCTACATTGCAGTTCAACCGCCCAAAATCTGCTTGAGCAGTTTGCGAGGGACATGAAAGCCGACTTCTTGCTGCTGAGTGAGCAACACCATAATAAAAGTCCTGCATTATGGTATTCTGATGAAACTGGTACTGCCGCCATCCGGGCTCAGCGGAAAGCGGAAAGTTGTGGACCGGGGGGTGGTTTTTTGTGGGTTCAGTTCTCGGGGACCACCTTCTTAGTGTGTACCTAACGCCTAACGAATCGATATCATCTTTCCAAGCCAAGCTTCAGGCTTTTGGAGGGCGCTGTCTCGAACGCAGAGGGCAAAGTGCTCGTTGGGGATGACTTCAACGCTAAAGTAATCGAATGGGGCATACCTCAGACGGATCCGCGGGGAAAACGAATCCTGGAAATGGTGGCCAGGACGGCCCTCGTCGTACTAAACACCGGAAATACGCCGACTGTCCGCCGTATTGGCTGTGAGGGAACCATACCAGACGTGACATTCGCCTCGGAGTCCTTAATACGGAGGATACACAACTGGAAAGTATTAGGGGACTACTCAGCCAGTGATCATCAGTGCATTCTGATTGAGATAAGTGATGCTGTCTCCCGCGTCCGTGCTCTCGGCTTTCTACAAGTGGATAGAACATCGGAAGGATGGAAGTCGAGAGGTTCGTCGGGGTGCTCACGGCAGGTGAGCCACTACAGGGAGCTTCGGAGGGGAAGGAAGAACTGGCAGCTCAAGACGTGGTGAACTCTACCATGAGCATCATAACGACTGCTTGCTGCGCTTCTATGCCTTGTCGAAGACTCCAGCACGGTAGGCCCCCAGTGTACTGGTGCTCAACTGAAATCACCGAAAAGCGAAGGGAGTGTCACATGCTTCGACGTGAAGCTCAACGGGTACGGAACCGTGACAAGGCATGCAACTGGGTGGCAGCATATAAGTCCGCCAGGAAATGCTTTCGCAAACTGATCAACAATAGCAAGGCTCGCGGCTGGCAAGACCTAGTGGACAATGTGAACAAAGATCCGTGGAGCCTTGGCTACAAGCTTGTCATGCGGAAGCTTGGTGCCCTACGGAAGCCTTGCGTGCATGACGCGGAAAAGGTGGACGCGATAGTGTGGGCACTCTTTACCGCCCATCCCGTCCGTGTTGATGCTGTCTATGGTGAAACAGCAGTCGAGTGCCCACTCTTCACATAGCTGGAACTGGAGGAAGCAGTCCTTTCATTGAAAGCGAGGAAGGCTCCAGGTCCGTTCCAGCTGAGGTGTTGCGGCTCACTATCATCATTCTCCAGACTTGCTGCTCAGCACATTCAACGCTTGCCTACGGGACGGGGTTTCCCCGGCACGATGGAAGGTGGCGAGGCTCGTGCTGATCAGCAAGATGAAGGGAAATCCCGAATCGCCGACTGCATTCCGCCCATTATGCATGCTGGACACGGCCGGGAAAGTGCTAGAGAAACTCATCAAGGGAAGACTCATTGACGCGATTCGTGCTGCTGGGGACCTATCTCCTCGGCAGTATGGCTTCAGAGCAGGACGTTCTACCATTGATGCGATTGCAGAGGTGGTGAGCACGGTCCAAAAGACAGAGGCATATAGTCGCACCAAGCGACGGATCGTCCTTTTGGTGACATTCGACGTCAGCAATGCCTTCAACTCCGCTAGATGGGTGGATACGCTGGAAAACTCTTTTCAAATTCCAGAATATCTAATGCGGCTTTTTAGGAACTACCTAAAGGACCGAAGCCTGCTCTACAACATGACACAGGGCCAACGAAGGATGGAAATTACATCGGGTGTTGCCCAGGGCTCTATCCTTGGTCCGGACCTGTGGAACGTGTCTTACGACGGGCTACCGAGACTTGAGATACCAGATGAGTCGCACTTGGTCAGCTATGCGGAAGATGTTGCGGCTCTGGTCACCGTTGAACAAGCGCAACTTAGGCTAGCTATGGTAATGCACCGAGTGAGGGACTGGATGACTGCTCGCGGGCTCAGTTTAGCACTGGAGAAAATCGAAGTGATCATTTTGACAAAAAAGAGAATCCCTAGAGTAAGAGTGATCAGTATTGGAGATATGCAAATCGAATCGAAGCCGGTGGTCAAGTACCTGGGGCTACTGATCGACTCGAAGATGAGTTTCTCTGAGCAAATCAGGGCAACGGCTGAGAAGGCTTCTTTGGGAATATCGGCTCCGAGTTAGCTTATGGCCAACGTAGGGGGACCAGACCCATCAAGAAGACGTCTCTTGTTGAGTGCTGTAGGTTCAGTGCTACTGTACGGAGCAGAGGTACGGGGCGACGCTCTCAGCAAGGAGGTATACCGAAAACGTTTGGCACAGGTACAGAGAAGAGGAGCACTTAGAATTGCATCTTCGTATTCAACAGTCTCT
The DNA here is from genome assembly GCA_963969285.1 of Odontomyia ornata. NCBI lineage: Eukaryota > Metazoa > Arthropoda > Insecta > Diptera > Stratiomyidae > Odontomyia > Odontomyia ornata. The sequence continues at coordinate 21,588,152 of OZ017741.1, forward strand.
TTATCGGCGGTGAGAGTTATTGCAGGCGTGGTACCTGTCGCCCTCCTTGCTAGAGAGTGCCACGCTATTTACCTGCGCCGAAGCGAGGATGCGAGGGAGATGGTTGCCTGAGGGAGACAGCACTCGTTCAACGATTGGCAGCAGTCTTGGGTGAATTGCACGAAGGGAAGGTGGACTGCGCGCCTCATTCCGGATGTGACACCGTGGCTGAATCGAAGGCATGGTGAGACTGACTTCTATCTGACCCAGCTTTTGAGCGGACATGGGTGTTTTCAATCTTACCTGCACAAGATTGGTAAGTCACGGTTCCCCGATTGTCGGTTTTGCCCAGGAGAGGAAGACAGTGCCTGTCACACATTTCATGCGTGTACAAAATGGGTCAGGCTGCCGAGGGAACTCTACAGGGAGACCGGAGAGCTCACCCCAGATAATATAGTTGCGGTGGTGCTCGAATCAGTTGACAAATGGAGCCAGGCGGCACATTATACTCGGCCATTCCTAAAAGATGAAAGGGACTCACAGCAGCTGGAGGCACTTCTTCTTCCCCTCTCCCCTCCTGCTAGGAAAGGGACTCCCCAGCTTGAAGGCGCTTCATGGCGTAACAAAATAAGACCTGGCCCGAAGTAATGTGTCAAACGGTTCCAGGCTGGGTTCTCAGGGGAGGTGTTTAGTGGGTAGTCCAGCCGCGCATGGGAGTCCACACTCTGTGCATAAATGGCATTCACCTCCCTACCACAAAAAAAAAAGTTTGTATACTCCTTCATGAATTTGCGGTATTCCTAGATGTCTTAACCTCTTGAATGCGTTGTCTCTATTATCGCCTATATAGTTGAAGGAATCTACTCCACCTTTGAATGGTAAGCCTACGGAGTAAGTTCTATTGGGTTGTCGGAATACAGATTGTGTGTAAATGTCCTCATTTTGCTTCTCTTCTCTTGTTAGATGTTGAGTCGCTGAAAGCTCTTCTGTCTCCCAAAATTTTCTTATTGCTTCCTCCAGTTTGGTATAGGATACCAGCCCACATAATGCCTTTGTTGTTTTTCAAGAAACAGATCCGAATAGTACCCATCCCAGTTTTATTCTTTGAGCACATGGTTGTCCAGGGAGCAAACCTGGCAATAACAATCTACCGTATAGGGCAACTTCTATGAGAGTGTCAATATTCTCGTTGATAGTAAAAGGAATCTGCTAAATCTTGAACCGTCAGTCCCACTGAAATGTTGAATGGAACTCTTGTGCATGGCAATGACGCTGTAATTGTCATGAGGGTGAGTGGAGTGAACGTAAGTTTTCGTTGCTACCATGTTCAGTTTGGACTATAGCGCAAATCTTGGTCTCTCCCCTCGACGTAACATTTTCGACTGCACCGATTCCACTGACTTTGATTCGAGACCCTCTACGCTTAGTTTGCAGTAGCTGCACAGCCGATTCACTGATGAACTATCGCTGTGTTACGGAATCAAGCAATGTGTCGAATGTTATAACTTCTCCATATTGACTGTCGACCTGCTGTTGCTCAAATGAAAGGAGCACAAATAAACATAAATAAAAAAAAATCTTTAAAACTTGATAGTAATTTAAAAGAATTTGTATAGAATTTTCAGTTCTCTAGTAAATTTTTAAGGTCTACTTCGTCATTAGGGGGGACTCCCTTTAAAAAAGTTTTAAATTTTTTGTAAGGACTCAACTTTTGAGAAACCATCACTTCTGACCTTTCTACAAAGTTTGAGCATTCTAGCTTCTATAGTTTCTGAGGAAACTTGCTGTAAGGCACGGACGGACCGGTCGCGAAACCTAAAAATGTTTTTATAAAGACGTTAAAAAGGATAACATGCATATTTATTATACTTAGCCTATACACTGATCTCTATTGAGATGCTTTCACCCTTTTTTCATTGACGGTACATTCCTTGCTCAAACACTTCATCTCAGATATTACACGCGTGGAACTTCTAATTCTATTAATTAAAACTACAAAATACGAAGAAACAGAATAAAGCAATTTCCATATATACCATGTTCCTCAAATTAAATCAGTAACCGTCTAATCAAGTTTGCGTTGAACCAATTGATTGACTGTTAATCCCACACAATGACTCGCTCAGCTATGAACCCGCTCCCAGCTAAATAACTCTTTCATTTATTCTCCATCCCGGATTTGTTGTTAAGAAATTCCATTCTTGTCATCCTGTCGCTAGTGATTACCGCCAACAACTACTAACTAAATAAATAGAAGGCCAATTATTTTTCACTTTGATGTCGATGGAAACGACAAGGATTTGATTATAGCGCTAACTAACTTGCGCTCCTTTTCCTCTACACATCAGTGCTATTGGTTTCATGTTCACGTTACTCCCTGAGCAGATGCTGATACCAATGCTACTGACAGCGCTGTCGTTGCCACTACCATCCTTGCCAGTGTCAATTTCGTCGCTACACTCCCTACGCCACTCTATCATCGGTTTTCGTATATTAAATCCAAAAACCCGTCAGATTAACTTTAAGGATGCCAAACGAATAAGATTACCTCCGCGTCGACGTGGATAATATCGAATAAAGAAGATGTCAGGCATTGTTGGAAATGTTGCTTGAATTAGGCTTGGTCATATTATCTTTAATAACCACTTTTTTAATTGGCAACCGTCCACTGAACTTTAAAAATGAGACCCCGCCAATTCCTGGAGTGGTGGATCTGGGCATTGTTTTCCAGCTAATCTGTCAATAGCGAGTGTAGAAAATGTGAAATTTATTTAGTATGAAAATCGAATTTCCCCGGATTGTTGCGAAGGACGAAAACTTGGACCATCAACACCGTTGCCATACAATTTTTTCCGGAAATTTAATAATACCCAGAGAACTGGAGATATTGATTTAAGAGGCTTAATGGCATCAATTTCGATGAAATCATTGGGATCAAGTGGTTTGCCTAGGTGGTGGGAGGAAGCAATCATGGGGGTGAGAATGTTTGGGACGATGGGGGAGGATTAAGGTCAAAAGGTGAGATATAGCATGGGAAATGTTTTAAGACAAATCTCTTACGTTGACAACTGTTTTTCTTTTAAAGGTATCTTTCATTGGAAATAAAATTTCCGAAAAAGTTCAATGAAGTGGATTTCAACGGCAAGTAGGGTCGTTTGGGTAGTTGGATGTAAATATATATTAGACGTTTTATATAAATGTGTAGGCTGTAAGACAGAATGATTGGGATTTCATGTTCTTTTGAGTTATTTACAGACGGACATTTCCCACTCTCTATATAATTTAAGAATATCATAAGTTTTTTGAAGTTTAAGTTCTTTTCAAGGGGCTTTTATATAACGACCTTGAGTTTGAAGACATATTGAACTTATGTAATAAATATACTCAGGAGTTATTTGCCTTAAAATTTACAATTTATTAATTTAATGAACGTTACTACCCTCTCAACTTGAGGGAGCTCGAGTTAAGGCCACCTACCCTATCAAAGGATGGGCGTAAATTCCACTCATTCACCCTAAAGTAGCCACCAAGTGAAGTTACGACTCACCGAAAACCTGCACCAATCACGATTTCTGGGGTTTTAGTCTTTTTCCTCAATTACTAATTCGATTGAACCACTTTTTTGCATTCATTCCTGCTCCAAACACTATGGAATAAATTCTGGGGAAATTGCCATGAAATTGAAGGAGGAAAAAAACTACGCTAAGTACACCGCTTACTTACTCGGAGGATTTAAAATACTGAAAATGAATTGCCAGGCACGTGACCCCCAGCACCGAGGTCTCCGGGTGCTGTGAGGCCCATTTTTCTTTTAGGACTGCCCAAGCATCATGTGCCACATGCTTTTGTTTGCTAATCGATCCAAGTATCACCGTGACTTAACTGTCTGAGGGAGCACTATCGTCTCCTTGAAGAGGTGCCGTCGCAGCCTATCCCACTTTTTGCAAGCAGAAAATATGTTACAGGCATCGTTTTCATCTTCTGGGCACAGTCGGAGGTCCGCGATTCACCAAACTTGTGCACGTATGACTGAAAACACCCATGCTCACTCAAAAGCTGGGTCAGATAGAAGTTAATTTCACCATGCCTTCGATTTATCTACGGTCTCAGATCCGGGATGAGTTACACAGTTCACCTTCTCTTCGATGAATACACCCAGACTGCTACCAATTGTTGAGTGAGCGCTGTTTCTCCCTGCGGATAACCGTCTTCCCTGCATCCTCTATTTGACGCAACTAAATAGCACGGCACGCTCTAGCAAAAAGAGCAGTCAGTAGCATGCCTACAATAACTCTCACCATCGAATCAGAAACTATCGGATATGAAGATGGTGTCCTCAATGCTCATTGGCTGATTGTTAAATGCGTTGACCCACATTTCTGCTCTGTACTGTAGCACTGATCCTGCAACCCTCATCAAAAAGGGTTTTCTTGCTTGGTTAGGGCCCCCTACGTTGGTCATAAGCTAACTCAGCGTCAATACACCTGAAACAGCTTTTTTAGCTGTTACCCTGATTTGCTCAGACAAACTCATCCTCGAGTCGATCAGTAGCCCCAGATACTTCACTGCTAGATTCAATTCGATTGATCTGTCTCCAATACTGATCATCCTTACCCTATAGATTCTCTTTTTTGTCAAGATGACCGCTTCGGATTGAACCCACGGGCAGGCATCTTGTCTCTGGTCCAGCGTATCAGCATACATAGCCTAAGTTGTATTTGTTCAACGGTATGTTCAACACCAAGAGCCGCAACATTACCCACATGGCCAATCAAATGCGACTCATCTGGCATCCCCAGTCTTATTAGCCCCTCGTAAGTCACGTTTCACAGGCCTGGACCAATGAATGATCCCTGGACAACACCCGATGTTACTTCCATCCTTTGGTGGACCTGTGTTGTGTCGTAAAGCAGATTTCTGTCGTTCAGGTAGTCCCTTCGAGGGAGGGTTTTCCAGCGTATCTAGCATGTCCACCCATTTAGCGGAGTTGAAGGCGCTCCTGACGTCAAATGTCACCAATATGATGATTTGCCGCTTAGCGCGACTATATGCCTCTGCCTTTTGGACCACGCTGACCACTTTTGCACTCAAACCTAAAGCCGTACTGCCGAGAAGATAGGTCCCCAGCAGCACGAATTGCGTCAGTGAGTCTTCCTTTGACGAATTTCTCCAGCATTTTCCCAGCAGTGTCTAGTATGCATAACGGGCGTTATGCAGACGGCGATCTAGAGTTTTTCTTCTCCTTGCTGATCAGTACAAGCCTCGCCACCTTCCGTCTTACCAGGATAACCCCATCCCGCAGGCAAGCGTTGAATGTGGTGAGCAGCAAGTCAAGACAATGCTGATAGACAAGTTGCAATAGCTCAGTTGGAACAGCATTCGGACCTGGAGCCTTCCTTGCTTTAAATGAAAGTACACTGGAGGCTTACCACGGCAGGGTTTTTTGGGGGGCATAGAAGCGCTACAAGAGTTGTAATGATGCTCATAGTTAAGCTCACTACGTCTTGAGCTGCCAGTTCTTTTGTCCCCTACGAACTACCCTACAACGGAGCACCTACCGTGAGCACCTCGGCGAACTTCTTGGATTCCATCCTTCCGATGTTCCACCCATTGTAGCAAGTTCAAAGCATGAATGTCAGGAGATAGCATCACTGGTATCAAACAGAATGCATTGCTGATCACAGCTGAGTACTCATCTAATACCCTCCAATTGTGTATTCAAGATACTGTTGCGAATTTCGGCGTACGGGCTTTCTCCCATTCGCAACTTCAAATTGTCACCGTAACATTTCCACCTTCCTTTGGGCACCTATACCGTTTTCCTCAGTAATTTTTTTTTATTTTTAAGATTTTACAATTTCCCCTATAATTTTTATTTCTCTATCATTTCAATCTTTTCCTTATTTTCAATTCAATTTCCCTTATTTTCAATTACAAAAAATAGTATATAATTAAAATTTTGATTTTCCCACCAACAACACTCCATTCACTACTTCCTATTAACAAAATTTCATTCGATACATTTTTCTGAACAAAACCTAATTCCTTCCCTCATACTAACCAATTTTATTCATTAGCTCCCACTGACAAAAAATTCATTCACATTTCCCCACTAACAAATTCCATTCTCATGCCCATCAAGAAGGAAGCATCATGGAAGTTGCTAATATAATGAATGGGAAATTAGCAGAAGGTGGCTCTGTTGGTCGTGTCATGGATTCTCGACCGGGAGTCCGCTGGGACCCTGGGTTCAAGTTCCCCGAGCGCAGGAAAGTACTTTTTTTGGAGTGTCGGCAGAAGTAATTGTTTCCGTATATATGTGATAATTTGCATCTAATCAAACGCTTCTATGGTTATGCAAATTGCCATATATGCAAAATGGAAATTGTTGCGTTTGTCGATACAAAAAAGATGTGTGGGTAGCGGAATCGAAGTGTATTGGACTTCGATTACCCTACCTAGATGCGGTAGCGGTAATTAGGAATGAAATGATTACGGGATTTGATTTTTGGGTGTGAAATTTTGGATTGAGAAAAAGTTAGTTCGATTTGGCTGGTGAATAAGAGAGATTGCTTTTAGTGAGGTGGTTTTTAGCGTGATTTTGATGACGACAGGGAGAGAATAATATAAGTCTTGATTTTGGAAAATTTGTGAAAGGATTTTTGATTATGGTTTGGGGAGATTTTGGAGTGAATGAAATGAAGTTTGAAAGTGTAGTGACATTATAAACGAAAAATAAAATTTTTCCTAAAGAATTAGAGAGTTTAAATTGCGTGCGAGTGAAGTTTAAGTGGGCTAAACAAATGAAAAAAACAAAATTAGGTAGGATGAAGACGGAAGAAAACAATGACGATTCAAGATATATAAAAAGAAGGAAATTTAAATAGTTTTTGAATCGGAAAGAAAATTTGAACCGAGTGAAAGTGGCTGCAGATTGTAGTGGATGCTGTGAAGCAATTATTGAGAAAAAATAATATCATTCAGTGTCAGGATTTCAAAAAATAATGAAAAGAGGAAGTATAAGTTGAATTAAGACCGGAATCAGTGAATTATGAATATAGTGCCAGGTCTCCGAATAGAAGGTCTACCGTTTGTGAAAAGTGGCTGATTTGGGTTGTGTTTTAAGTAGTGTTAATATTTTTAAATTGGAGTTAATTTTCAGTGCCCCCCTCCCCCTTCGGTTGAAGAGCGCTCTGCAGCACCAATAGGAGTGAGTTAATGGCACATTTTTCGTTATATTTTCTTTCACTTATATTTTTTTGTCATATTTGTAATTCATTTTTTTGTATCTTATCATAATTTTATCATTAAAATATTTTCTTCTTTAAATAAAAGCATTTACTGGTTTCTATAGCAGCGGCTTCGAAATTCATTTATTCGTTTGATCTATTCATTAAATTATTAAAGAGAAAGGAGTTAGCTTGCTTTATAATAATATTTTTTTCATGAACTATTGTTGTGTTTATTTTTCGTGCTTCAAATAAAACGGCCACTATGTTGTAAGTGAAAATAATTTTTTCATTTCTCAAGATGACGTTTTCCTCTCCCATCCATTGCTTTCGTGTTAGTATCTATATATAAGGTGGCTCAGCACGAGCAGAGAGTGTCCCGGAAGCCCCACAACACGGCTGAGCGTTAGCCGGCCACAGTATGCCACCCCGGACTACTCACCTCTCTGCTGAGACTTAGTGTCTGCAACTTGGGTGATTTCCGCGGTTGCAACAGTTTTAAGGACTCAGGGGTGAATGTCACGCCTAGAGGCAGGCATAGCTCCGGTGTTTAGTACGACAACCGTTGTCTTGGCTGCCATTTCTAGGATTCGTTTTCCCTGCGAATCTGTTTGAGGCATGCCCCATGCCATCTGTGTTTGAGATAGTTCCCTCCAAAGCATTGAGCTTAACTTGGAAAGATGATATTGAGTCGTTTGGCGTTACGTACACGCTAAAGAAGGTGGTCCCTGAGCACCGAACCCACACAAAACCATCCCCCCGTCCAAAGGTCTCCACCTGGAAGTCACTATTCCGAGAATAGATGGCGGCAGTACCAGTTTCATCAGGATACCATGATGCTGAGCTTTTATCATCGTGTTGCTCACTCAGCAGTATTAAGTTGGCTTTCATGTCCCTAAGAAGCTGATCAAGCAGATTTTGGGCAATTGAACTACAGTGTAGGTATAGCTTCAGAATGCGGGTTATCGAATTTCTGATTTTGCCTTGACTAGGGCTTCCTGAAAAATTTGGCATTTTTCTGATGCCAAGATGTGTCCAAAATCCGGTCTTTTATCAGCATCCTTGCAAAGGATACAGTATGCCTCCTTCGTACACTTTTTCTTTTATATCCATTTCACCATATTTGTAACATAGGGAACTCCTGTTTGCTCCTTTGCATACTTTTGAAGTGTCTGTAAGGCATTTAAAACAATTAAGATCCTCCGGTATACTGTAGGCCTCACCCTATCTTTTCTTTGCTCTGGTTCAAAAATGGCTTGGGAATTGCTCGCCATCCTATTTGGTGAAGCGAATGGTGGTCTTGCGTTGTTCCCTATGGTTTTTTGGTGGTCACCCGTGCGTTGATCCTGCTCACGCTAGAGAAATTTTGATGGCCTTTTCTTCCTCGGTCAGGTCCGCGACGCAATCAATGTCGGTTATTTCAATCGGCGTCATCAGCTCGAGCAAGGCTACAGTTTTGCTTTTGCATTGGACTTTCTTTACTCTTTTCAGCCTCAATTCTGAATTCGACCAGTATATGACTCGAACATGTTGGTCGTACTGCTTTAAGAGCAGTGTTCGGGTCTTTGGGCTTTACATTTTTCACTAATATCCCGCAGCCCTTCTGCGTAGGATTGATTATCTTGGGGTTGTATGAGCAGTGCTTTCTGCCACTTTTCCTCACCTGCTTCGCAGTATGAAATTTATTTTCAAGCACTTTTTGAAGGAATGCCTTTTTCACTCCTTTCGTCAGCACTGTTTGAAACCCGTGGTCTTGAGTTCCACGCCCATTAAGTGGCTCTTCCTTCCTTCTTTTATTTCGATCTACTTCAATTGGGCTAGACACTATTCTTTTGTTGATGGTTGATGGTGGAGCTATGTACCTGTGCGTGCCTTTTAGGATTAGCCCTCAACACTTTTTCAGTATTCTGCTCTTCTTTGGGTTTTTGGTTTTCTTCGGCCCTGAACTAGCTCTTCTGGTAAAGCATTATGCGGTCTAGGCCCCTGTAGTTGAAGGAGCCCAAACTTTACTCGTTTGCAGATTTTTGGCGTGTCTCAAGTAGATTTCATTGTTTTTAGAACCTCTTCTGCTTTTTGAATTAACCATTCTTCTTCATGTCGCTGGACAGTAATTATACTTTGCAACTTCCTTTTTTGAGAAAGGTTATTGGCTTCCATTTCAGAGTACAGCACTTCAGCCATATTTTGAACGGTGGAGGCGAAATCACACCATGGCACTTAATTTGGCTGGCCACTCTTTTCTTTTCCTGCGATGATCACTATGTGGACTTCAGGAATCGTTATTATTTTGTGACCTAAGAACCTTCTTCTTCTTCGTAGTCCTACAGCCTCTTTCGGGCATTTGTTTAGAGATAGTTAGAGTATCTCATTGTCATGATCTAATGTATCGGCACCCCACAAGGTGATATGATCATTATCAAGCTTTGGCCATGTGTATGACCACCCAGCTGCGATACGCTGTGATTTTAAACCAGCACGTATCATAACTGAACAAGCTTATTGTCCATCCGAAGAAACTCTCCAACTAAATCTCGTTGATGCCAACAAAACTTGAACCAGGGACCTTTGGCTTACGGGCTAATTGCTCTAACCACTAAGCCACACGGACTCCGACCGAACACCCTTGCTTCGGTCTTTTTGGTAGTGATGACAGCAGTAACCATCAAATTTTCGATATTCTTTATACTTTTCCCCACCGCTATCTGGTGCTTCCTGCTAAGTTTCCCGTGCTTCCCTTTTAGGAGTTTCTGGCGTTCTCATAATTTTTTTGCTGCACCCAAATGTAGCAGAAATCTTAATCTGGACCAGACTGTCTGTAAATGTTCGTATTTTGTCCCTCTTCACTGTCATTGTATTCATCATCGTTGTTGTCATCGTCGGCACCGCTCCCAATGTGTTGCAAACATTGTGGCTGCAGTCGCGGGTTACGTCGTCTTTGTTGCTGTTTTAACAAATTTTTAGGGTTTTGTAAAATCATTTTACAATACCCTACTAGTTTCGCGTCCTGTCTGTCCGTCCGTCCGCCCGTCTGTCCGTCCGTCCGTCCGTCCGTCCGTCCGTCCGTCCGTGTGTCACACCACTTTTCCTCGCAAACTACATAAGATAGAAACATAAGATTTTGTAAGTAGGTGTAAAGTGATGCCCTCCTCAAAGTTTCATCACAAAAAACAATTTATATGGCGTTCAAGGGGGGTCTCCCCATATAGGGGAGTGGCCCCCGAAAAAAAAATTCATCGCAGTTAGGCAATATGGGTATCAAATGAAAGGTCTTGATGAGAACTTTTCAAAACTGGTCTTAGTTTGGCAAAATCTGCTTCGAGGGGCGCACAGGGTGGGGAAATATATGAAAAATTTGTGTCCCCCCCCTCGCGATTGGACACATGTGATCCGAAAAATCTGAAAAAAATCAGGAATGCAGGCCTTGGTGAGTACAACAACAACAAATACGTTAGAAGTTGCAATTCACTCAACTTTGTTAGTAATAGTATGATTTATCGATTTTATGTTTTCTTGAATAAAATCTTAATGGTACCCTTAAATTCAATGAAATTCAGTACGTGGATGTCTATTTATAAGATTGATTTATCCTGAAAGTTTTATAAAGATTGAATCATAATTAGCGATGTTATAGCGGTTTGAATTTTCCTGTATTACTATGGAACAATATGCGCTGCATTTATTACTATGGCAACATATGGCTATGGAACAACATGCGCTTTTTACCGACTCAGACACTACAGTTTTGCTAGGATTTGCATGAAAATTTCAGGAATGATAGGTGTCATGTATATGTTTGAGAATCGGTTCAGCTAGTCGTATCAGTAATCGTAAAACAAAATAGTGGCTGTTTTAAATGCGAAGATTGAATAATTTTGAGTTATTTTTTCCCAACTTCAACATTTAAGGTGTATGCTTTGAACACTTGATTCAATTTAATGAATGACTGAAGACGAGTACCTACAATTAATGCTCGTAAGTGAAACAAGTCAAGGAGGCAGGAGAGAGCTCCTAGCAAAAGGGTTTTGTAGCCATTCTAGGATTCGAAAAAATTGGCCATTAATCGATGATAAGGAGAGTGGCCCCTGAAAAAAAATTCATCAAACGTAGCCGATATGAGTATGAAATAAAAGTTTTCATGGAAGCTTTTCAAAATAGTTCTTAAACTGTCAGTTTTTGCTTCAGTGGGGGCACAGGGGGGAAATACATGAAAAATTTGCTTCCTCCGTCGCGGACGGACATCTGAAATAATTATGAAGGGAGATATTTATGAGTAAAACAATACTTAAAACCTCAGAAATCTAAATCCGTTCAACTTTGTTAATAATAGTATGATCTTCGTATTTCATATTTTCTCCAATAAAATCGTCTTTGACATGTTTCTTGATTTCATTCAATCTGGTGACTGCATTTTGTCAATTGAATACAAAACCCTTCTGACATGAGCGTAGGTCTGTTTACCCAACTTGTTATTTTTTTGATCAGTGTTTAGAGTTTTTAATTGAAACTGCTCCAGTTTGATTGGAAGCCACTATCTCCGTTTGGTCTGATGGTGAACCTTGCAGAGTAGGGAGGCCATTCAAGAGTTGGCACACGCCCTTATGGGGACAAGCATTTAGAGGTAGACCAGCTCTAATCAGGGACCCGTCTCCACCGAACATACATCTCTAACCCAATACTACGAACTTCAAACGTACTCCACGGGCTGCTAAGGTTTGACCGGGACGGATACTGCATAGTAGTTGAATTGTAGTTGTTCCCGCACGACTGTCACCTAGGTGATACCACGCAAGGCAACTAGGTCCAAGCCATTATATACACCAGCCTAAAGCATCAATTCCAGTTTGTTGTCCGAAGCGTAGTCCAAATTCATTCAGGCTCATTACCTGTCATTCCAGGAGAAATGCACGGCGATCTCCATATCCTCGGTTCCATGTGGGTGGCACTCTCTAAAGAATGTTAGTCTCTAAGAGTATTCCTGTCGACCAGCATTCCACCTGCGGGAGTTCCTCGGGTATATGGGACTGGGGCTTCCCAAAGAATACTGGCCTCCAGAAGTAATCCTGTTAGCTGGTATTACCTCTGCGGGGAACTTATCGCTGCCTTAGCTACTAATTTAATTCCTCACGAATCGGCTTATATGCCGTTTGGGTTAAGCTTGATTTCCAATGGTTTCGCTTCTTCTTTTATGTTTTTGTAGCTAACTGACCTATTCCTGCTTTGCCCCATTCATAAAGTCGAACCTTCCTTATCTTGAAACTGATCCTACATTATCCTTCTTTATCGTTCCATGGAGGTTACTACTCTAATCCAATCTTGCTCAGGCCCGAAAAAAATGTATACTACACTTTCCTGCTCGAGATCCTAGCCCACCCGATTCACAACATCCAAAGTATCCAAAATTTCCTTTCCAATGATTCAATCTACGGTTTATCCTATCTCACGTGAAATCTTAGCCTATCCTAGTCTTTCCTTTTGCCAATTCTATCAGCTCCTAGTTATTTCTAATCCAACCTACTCACCACCGACTTATCTGGTTAAATGGAGTTATAGTCAGATTATTGAATAATATATTCAGTTTAACTTGGCAAACTTCTCCTTCCTTCTGTCCTTTGGTTTAAAGTTTTGTGTCTCTTTTTTACGACAAACCTTACTCGAGGTAGGGTTCAAGATCCTCTGCATGCCACATACCCATCCTGCACCTCTTTGCCCCTTCACTCGAAAGGGTATTTCGAGGTAAATTTCTGTATATATAATTGCACTGCATCTAACATTGTGAAATTTTACCACTATATGGAGTCTCTTTCCTGGAAAACGATGTATGCTTCCATAGAATATATCTTTGTGTACTTCGCATGGCTGTCTATTTGAAATATGTCAGCACATCCTCTTCAGCCCAAGCCAATGCTTCCGCTCTCTTTCTAAGGTTTTAGAGACTTGGGACTTGGCCATAAAAGCAACATCTTGCATCCAAAATTCAAAAACTTTGACGTCTCTTCATCACCTCGTGAGTGTATGTGTGGAGAGCGTGTCCAATTTTAGTCAACTCCCAATTCTACTTCCAGTGGTTGTTGTCCATGTAAGCCCTGAGCATCCATTCTGTGCCCAAATCCATCCACTTCACCTGGTTAGCCTGGAAGTAGTAGAGTGCAGTGCACTGTGTCTGACTGCAAAAAACTTCCAACAAATCCATGAACTCCCAAGATCAAAATGGTACCCTGTTATCACACACCACAACTACAGAGCCACCAAAGAGTATAGAGATGTGGTCCCCAAGCAACGTGATGATCTGTAAAGCCGTTGATTTTTGCTACGAGAATATCAGTGGCAGCTTAGTACAATAGTCTAAACCTATCGGGATGTGCAAATTATCCACCGCGAACCGAGGTATTGGCCTCACCAAGTCCACTTAAACCATCTCCCATGGGGCTGTCCCCAATGGGATTACCATTGGAAACTGCCCATCAGGAATGGATGGGCCCAGTGGCCTATCCATTCCTGATGGATATTGGTCTATAAGAGAGCCTCCACTCGGCATATCTTGTATCGGGTGATGTATAATTTTTGGATCACAGTGGTACTGCCTGAAAATACCCTTTCACCTCTTCCGATGCACTGCTATCTTCCAAGAGGTGTTACGTTGGCACAATTAATGGCCTCTCTATTTTCAAACATTTAAATACCCCGACGCTGAACTTCGCTTATCCGATGCAAAAACCAACATCATCTCAACGCGGAGATGCAATCCAGCGCGCGTTGATGAAATGACGCGGCTAATGTAATCAGGCGGCTGAGGTTGAAATAACTTGGAGACGCGTTGATGAAATGACGCGGCTAATGTAATCAGGCGGCTGAGGTTGAAATAACTTGGAGACGCGTTGATGAAATGACGTGGCTAATGTAATCAGGCGGCTGAGGTTGAAATAACTTGGAGACGCGTTGATGAAATGACGCGGCTGATGTAATCAGGCGGCTGAAGTTGAAATAACTTGAGGACGCGTTGATGAAATGACGCGGCGGAGTTCAGTCGAGTTAGAGGGCTGATCGGACAGAGTCGTGGTGAACGGACGTATAATTTTATGGCGTAGCCCCTTTGTAGAAAGAAAAAGCCCTGTGAATCTCAAATCAGAAAGTTAGTAGAAAGATAGCCTCTTTTCGTATGTGCAACAAAGGATTTTGTGGAATTTACAGTTGGTACTTCCAAGGATTGTGAGTTTATGTAAATCATAGTCAAACTGTGTATTAATTGTTCGAGACATAGTTGTTCAAAATGGCGTTCGTTGCTTGAATATTCCTTTATAGTTAAATAATTGAGTACTAGGGCGTGATAATTAACGAATATTAGGTAGTGCACAAAAGACATTTCCCAGGGGGGTGAATGGATTCAACAAGTGAAAGTGTTCTAAATTTATTTCTTGTGGTTGAATTTTCAAACGCCATTCTTGGGATAGCATTTTGAACTTGCTTGAGCAAGACGCTGGATTTGTATTCGTAAGTGTCGTTTGTCTGGGCGTCAATGGCGTCTTGTTGTTGGAGTGAATTTCGGAGTATCCGCAAGTGCACAAGCATTGACATGTCTGTTCGCTGTTAAAAGTATTCGAGGAAAGCCATCGAAGTCCTCCGACATAGACTAATCGCATATGAGGAAATTCGGTAATGTATGTTACCACAGAAAATTTGCTGCGCTTCCTTTATCGGCAATATGTACTGCCGTAATCAATATTTTGCTTATTTACTTTTTCTCAGAAGGAGTCAGGAATTCGTGTCTCTTGGTACAGTTCACAGACAAGCGATTTCAACCCGTCCATGATTTAACGATCGGAATTTGGTGCTCGCATGATAATAATTGAGGGAAAACAAATAAAGTTGCGAATTTGTGATACGGCAGGCCAAGACGCATTCAGGTCAATTGTCCATTCCTAGTATGGGGGTGCAGCAGGAGCTCTGCTTGTGTCTGATATAACCTGTAGAGAAACATTCAGCCACTTGACAACATGGCTTGCAGATGCTAGGTAACATTTCAAATTCGAATATGTTCATAATAATTGAAATCTGAAACAAAAGTGAAAACACAATCTGGCATAGAGACTTTTTATAGATAAGACAAAATCGCTTTTAAGATGAAACCCAATATTAAACATTTTGAGACCAAAAATAGCGGAGATTCATTGTATAAAAATGATTCTAAATTATTAAATGGGTTGATTAAATCATTTATTCTAGTTAATGGTATACTTACTTGAATTCACTGTAATTCGGATTCCAGTTTTAAGCTACATTTTAAAATTAAGTTTAATGCGTTTGACAAAGCATACATTTTTCGATAAAGAGGCTGATGAGTGAATCTGTCGATAAGCAAATAATAGGTGGAATCTGTTTAAAAATATAGTGCCGTTTTAGTTTGTATGTAATTATCTCAATTTGAAAATACTTTAAGACTCACTTGAATATTGTTAGAGCACTGATAAAACATTCCGAAAATAAATGTTCATTTTACAATCAAAACAGCCTAGAAAAATTGAAATAATGAAATAAGTTCAATGTGCTGGATTAAGCCCAGTTTTCATTTTGTTTGATTCAATCCAATTTAATTTCAGGAAGTTATCAGAATCCATGTTGCACTGGTGAATATTTTAGTGTGTGTGTGTGCGCGTGTTCAACGTTATGGAGTTCTTTAAAAACAAAAAAATTCTTTCTGTCTCTCAACCCATTCCCATACGCGGTGAGCTAGCCGTGGAACCAAAAAGATCTCCTCTTCAGTCACCATCATGTGACTTTATGTGGTTCCATAGGGAAACTGTTTTTGTTTAGTCAGCAACCTTTGCTGAATACCTTTTTTTTGCTGCGAGAGCAACTCCTCAGTTGCTATTACTACGTACATCCTATTTTTCTTGATGATGCATATTTTTTTCTTTTATTTTTCCTGCGGAACACCATCACATAACAGAGGTACCCTGTAGAGTATGGTCTTTATTCGTGACGTGCTTCTAAAGTTTCCCTTCTTCGAGACGCTGGTACGTGTCAGGTTCATGGCAAAGTTCCGCTGCATGCATTGCATCTAGGGATGGTCGCCTCCATGGTTTCCAGCACCAGCATAAGTCTGGAGAGAGTATTCGAGGTCAGGTGCTCCTTTTCATTTCAGTACACCACCTTGAAATCAAACTATGAAGGCCTGAAAGCTCAACGTATCAAGCCTTCGGTACTATCGTTGCTATTGAGCAGAGAGTAATGGTCTGCAATCAACTTGAGAGAAGACTACTTAATGCATGCCCTCAGCTTCTCCAACGCCTATAGGAGCATCAAGCACAGCTTTTCTATCGCCAACTCCACCTTTGAAAGGGAATGGCTTAGGTAGCACACATCCTTCTCGTCTTTTGAAAACGTCTGTCTCAGAAGCATCCCCACGCCCACGGCTGATGTATCCATCTGGACATTATACGAAAGTCCGGGGTCAAGGCAGGTCAGAATTAGTACCTACAATTTCATCTTGCACCGGTCAAGCCCCCGGTCACATTCGTCCGTCCAATGAACGCGCCAATTTTTGCGAACCCGTCAATGGCACCACTGAGGATACATGGTCTGGTATAACTCTTCTGTACCAGGAAACTGTACCCAAATACTGGCAAATGTGCCCCATGGTCTGCAGTCATTTTCTCCAGGTCGACGCTCAAGCCGCAATTGTCCACTATGTAGCCCAGATAGCGTATGTCAACAGAAGAAGCATTTCTCCCTCGAAAGCCGTGAACTGGCCTTCCTAAGTTGATGAAAAGCCTTTTGTAGAGTGGAAAGGTGCTAATCAAACATAGGAGTGACAATAAAGATATCGTCCAGGCACGTAAAACTGTACAGCTCGAGCACTGCGATCTATTAGTCGCTGCCACGTGGCTGAGGCACTAGAGAAACCGAAAGGCATACAGCAGAACTCTCTTCCCTAAGACGGTGAAGTTGCTGTACGGTCGGAACTTCTCGGGCATAGCAGCCTGTCCATAGGCGGACTGACTCTTAAGGGTAGACAGGTATTTTGAACCATGAAGTTTGCCTAGGATGGTCGAGATATAAGGCAGGGGATACGCGGCCCGTATCGAGCTATCGGCAACCCAGACAGATGGAACACATTGCGCTTGCAGTTTTTTGCTCGTAATTTTAGGATGGCTATTTTCATGAGAACTACTCGTCACTTGTTCCTACAGTTAAATAATAAATTGTACAATTAGATATAAGCAGATGAACATCTAAAAAAAGGAGATGAAAATTTAAAAAAAATTATCGTCCAGGTCCATAGCCTCAATTTCTGGCCACAAGATAATTTTCTTTGTAAAGTCGCCGTTCCCTTCTGTCTGTTCAACCAACCATTTGGCGTATTGCCGACGCTTGAAATGGTCAGTAGGCTTCAGCTCTTGAGTCAATTGAATCTTTTGTAATTGTGTAAATTCAAATCTTTATTCAAAATTCGCAGAAGTGATGCTCGTGAGACGTTCAATTGTTGGACACGACAACGAGTCAATGTTGATGGCTCTTCTGCCATACTATCAAGAACAATAGCAATTTTCCCGCAGAACAAATTGGGCAAGTATGCACAGGTGATTTCACAATTCACGTTAGTGCACAATTCTACCAATCGTAGACACATTTGGTCGATTATACTGACCAAAAAAATTATAAAATGCTCGAAATGCATTTTGATTTGAACGCCCGTTTCGTAAAAAGCTTCAACAACCTTAACGCGCTGTTCAATCGTGTACCTCTTCATGGTTAAATTTGTCAAACACTGAAACAAAGAAATGTCAAATTAGGTAGGGCAAAAAACTTGACGTTAAGGTGTGACTCACAATTAACATCGTGCATTATGGTTGGACCACCCTTTATATGTTATTTGTCTCGTGCCTCAAATAGAGTTATTCGTAGTAATAAATTTTAAAATAATGTTTAATTTCCAATCAATTCACCTGAACAGCCGAATAATTGTCCTTAATTTGATTAGTGTTAATAACCAAAATGAAAATAAACTATTTAATTAGTTGCTGGGGAAATCTCCATAAAAAGTTGAACAATAATATCATTCGAATTAATTTTGTATTAATTCACGAGTATGATTGACTTTATAGCACGTATTTGCAAGAAAGTTCTGTTAATTTTTTATTATTATTTTAATTAACATTAATTTGTGTCCGAATCAACATATTTGCACAAATGGTATAAATAAATTATAAAATTACAGCAACTGTGAATGAACTACGTTGATGCACATTAAGGAACACTAGCATGTCATTTCTACTCATTAATTTACATATCATACATATGCCTAAAAAATTGAGATAATTTAGTTCTGATTATAATGCATACTACATACAATGCAATGATAAAATGGAGGTTCAAATATTTTAAATCCTCTTAGTTTTTTGAATGCCATTAAATTGGGATTGTAACATTTTGTTAGTCTTTTATAAGCTTTTTAAAATCAAAGGCACTGATCCCAATATAATTGTTGAATTGTGTGCATCAATTAAATAAAATTAGTTAATTTGTCGTATAAATTAGATTGACTTTTGATTAAGCGTATTCCTTTAAGTTGGAGGTTGTAGAAGGTACCAACCATTTAATAGTGTTCGTGAATAAAACAATAGATTCAGGATGGTAATTTTTGAACGCAGATTATATGTTCAGTATATGTGTCGTCACACATAAATGTGCATGAGAAAATTTAATTTTATTCCCTTTTCTTCTTCGTAGCACTACAGCTTCTCTCGTGCCGACGCTTCATGGAAATAGCTCCTCCAACTGTCTCGATGCATTGACTGCGTCCTCCAATTTTGAAGTCCGAGCAGCGAAGAACTGTCTCCATCGACCGAGTCAGACCAGCGTTTCTTCAGTTTCCCCACTGTTCTCCGCCCTTCAGTTCTCCCAACAAATACATTTTTGTGCATCCGTTGTTCATCCATACAATTTCCTTTTACTTGGGTTAAATTTTTATTTCATATTCTGGGCAAATGTGCTGCAATATTTTAATTTAATGTTGAAGTCCGTAAAGAACAGCAATGTTGGAATGCTGCCTCGGAGAGCTAAGGACCGATGCTCAGTTGGAATCGACAAGATCTAGGTGCGCACACTTGTGCTAGCAGGCTAGCAGTCTGTTGCATCATGAGGCAAACTCTTTCCCTTAGCAACAAGTTCACTACAAAATATGTCACACGTATGATTTGAATGATTGAACTTATCGGACCAAAAAGAAAGGGGTAAGGCCAGAACTCAAGGATGTAATATAGCTTCCTACTGACTTATTTTGGCCGCGCGTGCTCATGGAATGACCTCTCTCTGACAAGAGAGATTGTGGCCCACAACAGGAGGTGGAGTATTCTAATGAAATGGTTGCCCCCTTGCACCTCTCCCAACTTGCCCTAAGGTCCCGATTGTACAAATCCACATGCATCCCAGCAAAAGCCTCTACAACGGCAAAACACCACAGTCCGATAGCTGGGTAAACCAAAAGCTATTTAATTATTGACTCGGTTCTCATACTCGTCTGAAACCGAGGAAAAAAGACTTCATTATTACAATTGCAATCATTACAATTATAATACTACGAACCATTAAATTATGAACAATTTTTTAACCAAAATAGCTTAGCCATCAAACAGCAACTACTTAAGAAATGATTTTTTTTTTGGTGAATTGGATGTGAATGCCATTTACGAACTGAGTATGGAGCGCTCATGTTTGCAAGTGACTGCACTATCCACAAAACACCTCCCCTGTCAACCTAAGAATCACTTGATACATTACTTAAGGCCAAGTTTCGTTTTGTTACGCCGTGAGGCGCCTTCAAGCTGGGGGATATCCCTGGCATCCCTGGTTGCTGTGAATCCCTTTTATCTTTTAGAATTGGCCAAAGATAATCTGCTACATGGTTCCATTTGTCCACCGATCTAAGCATCACCACGATTATACTACACAAAAGGAGCCCTCCTGTCTCCCTTTAGATGTCCCATTGCAGCTTATCCGATTTTTTCTACGCAAAAAAAATGTGTACTGGGCATCCTCTTCCCCTCCTGGGCACAGCCAACAGTCGGGTCACCATGACTTCCCAATCTTGTGCAGCCAAGACTGAAAAACCCCATGCTTGCTCAAAACCTAAAGTCAGATCCGGGATGAGCCACACAGTCCACCTTCCCTTCATGCATTTCATCTAAGACTGCTATCAATTGTCGAGTGAGCGCTGTTTCTCCTCGTGGACAACCATCTCTCTTACATCATCGCTTCCATGCAAGTAAATAGTGTATCATTCTCTAGTAAGGCGAGCAACAGGTTTCACGCCTGCAGTAACTCTCACCGCCGAATCAGAGACTGTTGGATATGAAGATCCAGTCCTCAGTTCTCCTCTTCTCTGTACACATATCAAGCGTTCTTGGTACACCTTCTTACTGAGAGCTTCGCCCCATATACTTGCTCTATACAATAGCAGTGATCCTACAGCACACATCAAGAGGCATCTTCCTGATGAATTGGGTCCCCCTTCGTTGGTCATAAGTCAAGTCAGAGCCGAAATGCCTAAAGCAGCCTTCTAAGCCATTGCCCTGATTTACTCAGAGAAACTCATCTTCGAGCTCATCAATAACCCCAGGTACTTCACGGCTGGCTTCAATTCGATGTCTCCAATACTGATCATTCTTACTTTAGAAAATCTTTTTTTTTTTGTCAAAGTGCCCACTATGGTTTTCTTCAGTGCTAGATAGTCATCCAGTCTCTCACTCGGTGCATTAGAATAGCTAGCCTAAGCAGCACATATTCAGCGTATCAGTCTTCCTTGATGAGTTTCTTGAGCACTTCTCCAGCTGGGTCTGGTATACGTAACGGGTTATCTGCAGACAGTGATCAAGGATTTTCCTTCTCTTTGCTGATTAGCATGAATCTCACCACTTTTAATTGTACTGGGAAAGCCCTGCCCCGTAGGAAAGCATTGAATGTGCTGAGCAGCAAGTCAGAACAATAGTGATAGGCAACCTGCACTTTCTAGGCCCGGAGTCTCCCTTGTTTTTAATCATAGGACTGCATTTTCCAGCCTCAGCTATGTAAAGCACTCGATCGCTGTTTCATCGAGGACAGCGTCAACATGGACAGCATGTACGAAGAAAGTGCCCGCTTTATCTCGTTCATCTTTTCAAAGGCATCGGTAGGACATCAAGCTTCTGTATCTGTCAGCCCAGGCCCCCAATCGTCAAAGGTATTTCCTGGCCAACTTATATGCTGCCACCCGGTTGTTTGCCTCGTCACAGTTTCATATCCGTTGAGCCTCACGTCCAAGATTTTGACACTCCCTACACTTTGCTGCGATTTTGATTGACCACCAGTACACTAAAGGCTTGCTGTGCCAGTCTTTACAGGTATAATGGGGAAGCACTGTAAGCAGTTGTGATGATGCTCATAGTTGAGTTCACCACGTCTTGTGCTGTAAGTGATTCTGTTCACTGCGAAATACCTTGCAGTGGAGCACCTTTCATAAGCACCTCGACAAATCTCTGGACGTCCATTCTAACAACGTTCCACTCAATTGTAGAAGGTCGAGAGCATGGACATCGGGAGATAACACAGTGAACCTCAAGCAAAATGTACCCATAATGACTAGCTGAGTAGTCCTCTTATACTCTTCGATTGTGTATCCTCCATACTAAGGACTCCAAGGTGAATGTCTTGTCCGGTAAAGTTCCTTCACAGCCAATAAGGAGGACAGTTGACATATTTCTGGTGTTTAGTATGACAAACGCCGTCCTGGCTGCCATGTTTAGGATTTGTTTTCCCTGGAATTTATCATTAAAGTTTTCCCTAATAAGCACGTTGCCATCTGCTTTCGAAAAAATGCCCTCCAAAGCATGAAGCTTGGCTTGGAAAGATAATACCGGCTCGAAGGTGATCCCTGAGCATCGGACCAACATGAGACCATCCCTTGCCCATAGCCCTCTGCTGGGAAATCACTGTTCCGAATACAGATTGCTGCATTACCAGTTTCATCAGCATACCATGAGGCAGAAGTTTTATCGTAGTCTTGTTACTCAGCTTCCATGTCCCTCACCAACTGGTCAAGCTGGCTTTGGACGGTTAAATTGTGGTGAATGTTTATCTGCAGAGTATCGACTACCAAAGTACTAATTTCACCTTCGATAGGTCTTCCTGGAAAACAGGACATTTTTCTGATCCTAAAACGTGCTCAAGATTTGATCTTGGATTAGTGTCCTTGCAAAGGATGCAGTGTGGCTTCTCTGTCCATTTTTTGCTTTTATGTCCCATTTCACCGCGTTTGAAGATAGGGAACTACTATCAGGTCCTTTACATTCTTGTGCGATGTGATCACATCCAAGGCATTTGAAGCATTGCTCTTCACCGTATCCTGCAGATGACCCACCCTATTCTTTCTCTGCTCTTATTCAAAAATTGCTTGGCGTTGTTCATCAGTTGTCCCCTATAATTTTCTGGTGTTAGTCTTGCTTTGATCCTGCCAACGCTAGGGAAGTCCGTTCAGATGGTGTCCCCTATCTGGACAGGGTTCGCGCCTCTTATTTCGATCGATGCCATCGGCTCAAGCAAGACTGCAGTTGCGTTTTTGAAAGGGACTTTTTTTAGCGTTACAGAATGTTTATTTGTTTATGCTTATTTATTTATTTATCTCCAAAGTCGACCAGTGTGTGGCCCGATCAGGTTGGCCGTACTACTTTAATAGCAGTATTGATGTCCTCGAACCTTACATTTCTATAGATATCATACAACACTTCCGCATAGGATCAGCTATCCTGGAGTTATACGAGCAGTGCCTGTTGCCGGTGTCTTCGTTAGGGTTTTTTTTGTCACTTGTTTCGCATCAGGTTTTTTCTTGTTGGTCGTCTGTGTGAACTTTATGAAGGAGTTTTTTTGTGGTTTTCTTCTCTCCTTTTGTCAGCACAGTCAAAAATCCCTAATCTGGCATTCAACGCCCACGAAATACCTTATTCCTCCTTGTTTTACATTAACCACTTTTGATTGGGCTGGACGCCAGTCTTTTATTGATGTTTAATGAAGAAGCTTTTAGCGCATGCTCTTTAGGCTTAGCTCTTTGTGTTTCTATAGCCTTCTGCTCTTCTGGTTCTCTTAGGCCTTTCACCAGCTCCTCTGCAGTGCTCTATGTAGTCTACGAGCTCCTCTAGTTCAAGGAGTCCAAATCTTACTCTTTTGCTTATTATTGGTGATACAGATTCTATTCTTTTCAGAACATCTCCATTTTTCGGATTAGCCTTTCTTCGTGATATCGCTGGGTGGCAATCGTTCTTTGCGACCACTTTTCCTGGGAGAGTTTATTGGTTCCGTTTTCGAGTACAGTACTTCCACCGCTGTTTCGATGGTGGCGATGAAATAACATAACGGCGCTTTATTTTTCTGGTCAATCCTTTCTTTTTCTACCCTCATCTCTTTGTGGACTTCAGGATATTTTGTTATTATTTCGAGATTTACAACCCTTGCTTTGGTCGCTGCGGTAGCGATCGCAGCAATGACCATCGAATTGTCGATGTGTTTTCTATTTATTCCAGCCGCTCAAACATCTCGTGAATCCTGCAGAGTTTCCCGCTCTTCCTTTTGAAGACATTCTGGCTTTTGCATTATTTTTTGCTGCGCCCAAACGCTGCAATAATCTCAGTCGAGACTATCTGTTAGTCTCCGTTTTTCATTCGTCTTCACTGTAATTGCATTCATCGTCATTTTTATCATCATTGGTACCACTCCCGATATGCAGTTAACATCCTGGCTGCAGCCACTGGTTGCGTCGTCACTGTTGTTATTTTACTTATCTTTTGGGGTTTTGTAATTATTTTTTTAGGGTTTTATGTTGCTCTAGCTTTATGGGGTCCCCACTTGGAGCTGCTTTCTCCGTTCGTTTGTGGCCTTTTTGGTCCCTTGGTTATCTCGAGGGTTGACACCTGATCTTATGGGGACAAGCGCTCAGGGGCAGACCAGCTCTAATCAGGAGATCATCTCAACTGAACGTACACCGCCAACTCAATGGTGCAAACTTCGAACGTACTTTGAGGTCTGCCAAGGTTTTATCGGAATCGAGATGGTATGATGGTTGAATTGGAGCCATTCGCTTACGAGTTTCACCTCGGCGCTACCGTCCAAAGCAACTAAGTCCAAACCATCATATCCGCCAGCAAAAAGCATCAATTTCAGTTCTTTGTTCAAAGCGTAGTCCATATTCAGTTAGGGTCATTACATCCTCGGGTGCGTGGTGGTGGCGCTTCCCAAGAAATGTTAGCCTCCAAGAGTGCACCTGCCAACCAGCACTCCCCCTGCAGGAATTTCCTCGGGTAAGTGGGGGCGGCACTCCCCAAAGGGTGCTAGCTTCCAAGAGTATTCCTCTAAGCCGGCATCGCCCTGATAAGAGTCTGTGCTATTTCAGTGATTAGAAGTGTTGACTGAGGCTCAATGAACGTTGATATGGATTGCATTTGCATACCAGACAGTATCTGAGTCGGTCGTGCTGGTGATTGCATTGGTCATACCTATAGCTTTCGTTGCTAGAAAGTGCTGTAAAATCTACTTCCGCAAACAGTGACGTCACAGAGAAGCAGCCGTGCATGAAGAGAAGCAACGCTCCTTCAGCGATTGGCATGTATCCTGGATGAAGGATAGGAAGCTGATATTGACCTTGCATTGCAAGCCTGACACGTTGACTCAATTTCAGGCCTCACTATGCCTTCTATCTGACGTAGCACTTGATTGGGCATGGATGTTTTCAGTTTTACCTGTACATGATTGGTAAGTCATAGTCTTTTGCTCATATTTTTTAAGCTGACGAGGTCATTTACACATTCATTTGTTTGCAAGATATATACCTCTAAATGAACGAAAGGACAGATTAATTAACAAAGAGAACCAGGTGGCATATTGCATTCAGGCTTTCCTAGTTACGAAAAGGGGGACTTGAAGGTATTTAGGATTCAAAGATTTCTTTTTTATCACTCCTTCTTCCTTGATCCTCTCAGTGCAACTCAATGGTCTTATATGAATAAAACAACAAAGTATAGCTCAGTGAGTTTAATAGTTCCATACTTGGTTCTGATGTTGATATGTGAATAGTCTAGAAATAATCTGGGAACCAAATACTCAAGACGAAAATGGTCTTCATCTTTCTGCCTAAGGTCTTCATCTTTCTATCTGAGGTAAACCTGTTCCACTTAATATAAGCAGCTGCTATTTTGTTGCGGCGTGGTATATAGTATATCATTCAGTATAGAGTGTACCTTTTTGCCTAAAGTTTTTGAGAGGGTACGATCAAAAAATGTAGTTTGGTCAAGAGTCATTATAATAGGAACACTGTGCATTATTTTTGTTGTAATATTTTGAATTTTTATATATGTATTATAATTTCATTGATTATAACTTACTTAGAGTCTGGTGAAACTTATACATTTATTTTTATTTTATTTTATCTATGAAATTGCATCGAATTCAAAGATACCTAATTCATGTAGTGTAATGTTTAGAGCGCTAAACGCTTGCGCAGCAGTTCCCAATTTCAAAGCTCGATGATGGCAACAAGCTTGTGCCAGTGGTATTTCAGTCACACTATCAGCCTAGTTGTGATGGGTACTAAAAAAACGGATAATAAGCACACTGTTATGCATGTTACTGACTGTATTACCTTCTTGATTACCGTTAGGGTCATGAAATGAAAAATTTAACTAGTGCGTGATTGTTATAATTGTTCGACTTAATACTGTCGACTTTAAACGAAGCACACCTCCTAATCAACTGGACTAAATGTCAGATTGCCCTGGCGCAGGTCATATTTTCCGGCTATCACGTGTCAAAAGAAGGTTTTCGTCCACTTCTATTAAAAACCCAGACCATCATCGCGGGAATGCTAAACTTTTACCGGCGCTGCATTCCACAAGCTGCTATGTTGCAAGCTCCTCTCACCAACTTACTTAAAGGAATCAAAAAAAGAAAGCTAAGCTTGCCTGGTCCGAGCAAGCCAACGATTCTTTCATGCACTGCAAACAGGCTATAGCTTCTGCAACAACCTCAGCTTTTCTCTCACCCACTCAGCGGCTCGCTTTACGCACCGATGCATCCAACACCGCCATAGGCACAGTTTTGGATCAGCAGCTAACTGATGATGCCTATGTCCTACTAGGATTCTTCTCGAGAAAGCTCTCAGATGCGGAGCAGAAATATTCGACCTATGATCGGAAGCTTCAAGCCATATTCACTGCAATCAGACATTTCCAGCGCATTCTCGAAGACAGGCAGTTAACCACCTATATAGATCATCGGTCGCTCACTCATGCACTCAAGTAACGATCAGAAAAAGTAGCGCCTCGGCAGATTTGGCAATTAGATTTTATATCGCAGTTTACTGCCCAGCTGGAATACACACCTGGGGAAGAAAACGCTGTAGCCGACGCACTCTTGCACGTGGAAACTGTCTGCATTTCTGCCAACTGCAACCTCAACACCATTAGCGCTGAGCAAGAGAAAGATGAACAGCTACCGCACCTATTAGCTATCCCTCGTTTCAAGCTTCGACGCCTCAAGCTCAACGGATATTCATTGGCTTGCCCCAAACACGACAGCACTATCAAGTTATACTTACCAGTTTCACTACGCAAACAAGCATTCGACGCAGTTCTCAATTTGTTGCATCCGAGTGGTCGTGCTACCGCAAAGCGCATCGTTCTCAAATATTTTTGGCTAAGCCAATATTTCGATGGGCCAAGCAGTGCATCCCTTGCCAACAGTCAAAAGTTCATCGCCACATTAGAGCGGAGCTAGGAAATTTCACAGTACTGGATCAAAGATTCAACCACATCCATTTGGACCTGATCAGAGTGCCACTCGCTGAAAATTTTGAACACAGTCTTACTTTTATAGACCGCTACACCCATTGGCCGCAGGCAATACCAGTACGTGACATGACAGCCATAACTTTCACCCGTGCTTCCGTTGACAATTGGATACCCAGCTTCGGAACACCGCTTGAAATTATTACGACCGATCAAGGCACGCAATTCGAGGCTGAGCTCCACCGTGAACTATCTCGCCTCGTAGGAGCTCATCAAATTCATACGACCTCTTACCACCCCGAATCGAACGGCATGGTAGAGCGTTTGCAGCGCACGCTTAAGGTTTCTCTCATATGTCCATTGCTTGCAGCCTTCGACATTGCTCCAGAAATCTCCTAGCCAAAAGTACTTCCAACCGTACTCCTTGGTTTACGAACGACTTGGAAGGAGGATCTTCAGGCCTCACCAGCAGAACTATTCTTTGGGACATCACTTCGCATACCAGGTGAATTAATTGATCCTCGTCCTGTTTCCGTTCGTACTCCGGCAGATTTCGTAATCAACCTCCGTGGCTTGTTCAACGCCATTCGCCCAATCCAAGCTTCCAGATATGTCAACTATCGGCCTAGCGTTTTCGGGACGAAGCCACTTGCGAATTCGTTTTCCGCGGAATATACTCAATCAAAAAGCCACTGGAGCAACCGTACTCCGGCCCTCATCGAGTGATAAGGCGTATCGACGAGCGCCGTAGACGTCAATGGCATAGTAAAAACACTATTAACAGATGAGCTGAAGCCACTCCAGCCGATTCACTAGCCTCCATGCCAGAGCCTAAGACTTCACAGCCTACGCTACAGCTTAGCAGCTCACCGCCTCATTCGCCAACATCCGTCGCTCCTTCGTTACCTGCTCAGCTTCCATCACCGGCAAATGTACCGAAGGCCAAAAACACATTTTCATTCCTTTCGCACCCTGCGAAGCTCATTGGGAAGGGAGTAGGTGTAAGTTAATTAAACAGAGGAAAAGGTTCCTTAAAAAAATAATCTTTATTGTAAGGAAGTTCGTTACAAACTGAAACTTAAGTCTAACAGTTGAATTAGGTAAACTAAATATGCTTACTAGCTAAAATGTGCATTCTCGTGCATTTCCAAGCGTTCCCATGCATTTACCGTATCAAGTATATCATTTTGCTGACAAGAGTGTCTGCTGGCTCACTTTTCTATGAGAAACGGTAAATTGGCCTTAACTCTTCCCCCTTCAAGTCCGGTTGTCCCAATAGGTGTTAAAAATAGGGTAAGTCGTTGAACTTCACTTTCTTCTGGGACCTTCACTTCTTCTAGGTTCCGGTAATTGAATTTCTTCCACAGGCTTTAGACTGGAGGTCACGACTTGGGTTTTTTTTATTGGAATACTAGGAGGTTGAATTTGGCTTGATTTTAACAGGTTGCATCTTCTCCAAATAAGCAATATCACGATGATAAGTAATGTGAAGGATGTTGTTGTTACTGTAACAATTTTTTGTACATCACCTTCTGTTTTTAACAGCTCGATATTCTTACTATTGTTTATATGAATATCTTTGAGCATCTCCATCGAAAGCAGTTCTTGCATCGTTTCACCTTCTACTGATGGTTGTAAGATGGCAGCTAAGGCTTTTAGGGTGGAAGTCTCGTAGGATTTAAATATCTTGCCGTTAACGTTGATTGTTGTGTTGCTATACTTGATGAGGTAAGTACCGTTGAGGCTGTGGGTGTTCTTCTTCTGCCTTCTGTCTGCAGGGTTCCATTGAATCTATTCAGCAAGAGAATTCCCGGGGCTCTTTCATCCATGTCCGGGATATGCTGGTTGTTAACTTTGCTGCATTGGGCGCTTATGCTTCGCAGGAGTCGTGGAATGCATGTGCTATTACGTATGTCTAATAAGTTTGTGTTTTTACATATCGCAAATCTGTTCATTTCTTTACATTCGTTTTTTATTGCATATATTTGTTCTTCATTTGTCAATATGTTATTGTATTTTAAATCGTTTACAAAATTGAATTTTTTTACAGGTTTGATTAATAACTTTTGATAAGATTCGCTTTTTGTAAGTGGAATATTTACAATATATAGATTAGATGACCCGTTAGTAATGATTTTTATTTCCGAAAAATCTAAGGCCTCCTCGATTGTCTGAAATGGTAACTGTTCTTTATCAAGAGTCTCAGTTGCTAATTTAATTTCTGTTTTGGAAAGTATTATTGAATTTATAATGCCGACTTTGGCCCAATGAAGTGCGTAATTAATATTGTTACATGTACAAATAATTACATGTACAAATAATTCTGCGAGCTACTGTCGCAATTGTTTTCACGTCAACAAATGAATTTACTCGAACCCACGAGGACCCAACAAGCATGATCAACATCTGCAGGTGACGTCACTCCATTCATTAATTTGCTCGAATCTACCAGGTACCTCTCGGTAGAACATTCGCCAATGTACGAGAAATGGGTGAATAGGTAGAGACCCTATATAAAGGCGAGCTGAATGAATGGGGGGATCATTCATTCGACCGCGATAAGAACTGCGATAGTGTGTTTCGTAATAGCGAAGTAATTTAGAAGACAATTGCGATAAAAAATGTATGGACAAGTGTTAGGTTTTTTAATAGTGAAAATTAAAATTAGTGCAAGTCTTAAACTGATTATTGTGCATATTTGTGATCAAATAAACTCTTTTAGACTTAAATTAAAAGATATTGCGTTTTCACTTTCCCGGAACATTAAAATTATAGGCCGCGAACCAATAACACGCGACAATGGTGTCGAGAAGTGAGATTAAAATTTTGAAAGTGAAAATTTGAACATTTTGATAGTGCACAATAGTAAAATTTAAAGAAACATTAAAAATGCCACGAAGCCTAAACTTAAAAATTAATGAATTGACCATGTCGGAGCTTAAGGAAGAGCTGGAACAGCGAAACCTGGCTACGCAAGGTACAAAGGCAACACTGATTACACGCTTGCGTGACGCGATTGAATCGGAAGGTACGTATCTGGATTCAGATGAGCCCATAGATGCAGAAAAAGGCACAGAAGGTGGTGAAGCCGAAACAGCGAAACCAAAGGAACCAGAAAATGCGCTGATGCAAATGTTGATGCTGATGCAGCAAGAGCAGCGACAACAGTCATCCAATTTAACTGCGAAGCTCAATGAACAGTCTTCCAATTTAACTACAAAGCTAAATGAACAATCAGCGCAGCTAAATGAACAGACATCCAGTTTAGCTGCAAAGCTAAATGAACAATCAGCAAAAATGGACCAACGAGCGATTGAAATCAAGGCGAACTTGCAAAAACAGTCAACCAAAATAAAAGCGGAGCTCAGTAGTCTCAACTGCGAAATTAAATGCGTCGAGGAAAAGGTAAACCAGGTCGAGGAGAGAATCAACCTTGAGATCAGCCAGGTCGAGAAGAGAATCAACCATGAGATGGAAAAAGTGAAAAAGGACTTGGAGGCAACGAGAGCAGTAGTAACCGCTTCACCAGCCCCACTTATAACCGCAGCGCAAAGCTCATCTAGAAGTGTGCAAGCACTAATATTCGACGGGCAAACGGTCTGGAGTATTTACAAAATCGAGTTTGAAGCCGCCGCTAGGATAAATCACTGGAATGAGCAGGAACGAGCAACTGCATTAATTCTTGCTCTAAGAGGCCCAGCTGCCGAGCTTTTGCAGACTATCCCCGTTGAGCTGCATTCAAACTCGGCTGCTATAATGAATGCGCTGGACATGCGCTATGGAGGCGATCATCTGAAGCAGATTTACCGGGCACAGCTACGGCATCGGATGCAGAAGTCTGGCGAAACCTTGCAGCAGCTAGCACAAGACATTGAGCGTCTGGCACTTTTGGCTTACCCAGCGTACGACTCAGAACATCGAGATGATGTAGCAACAGAAGCATTCATCAGCGCCTTACAGGACAAGGAATTGCAACAAGCCGTGCAGTTAGCTCAAAAGCAGACGGTTAAGGACGCATTGATTTACAGTCTTAACTTCGAGGCAACACAAAATGTGACTCGTACCACTGCCCGGATCCGTGAGTAGTGGCAGACGAGTGCAGGTGTGAGCGCGTGGAAAATGAGTGAGAGCCGCCAGCGAATGGAGCGCTTAGATGCTGGGATTGCAGTGAGAAGGGGCACCTGCAAAGAGACTGCAAGAAGCGAAGAAAACGGAGCTATTGCCCAGGATGGTGGAGATCCAGACCGTGTCAGAAGCCTAGAATGGAGGCCCATCAAACTGCAAGGGCTAACTTAATGGAGCAAACGTTAGCTAGGATGATCGACATCCCCAGCACCACCATCACCGTGCCAAAGCAACATCGTGGAGAAGCAGACAGATGCCTTCCTGGTCAAGTTGATGAAGAACATTGGACCATAACAAACGACACTGGTGCAACCCGATCGACTATTCGACCATACCATGTGAGGCCCCAACTACTTCACAAGGGCAGAGTTCATGGAAATGCTGACGCCCCAACTCGTCATCCATGTTCAGCTAACTGCAAGCATTGCCGGCGGATTGAGGATTGAGGCCGAATTCAATGAAGGTTGGTCAGCGGAGGAAATTCGAAATGCCCAGTTAGCCGATGAAGACATCGGACCATTGCTCGTATGGAAGGAGACGACTGGGCGACCTGAGTGGAAGGACGTTTCAACGCATGGCGCAACCCTGAAAAGCTATTGGGCACAATGGAACTCCCTTCAGGTGGAGGGTGGTTTACTCAAGCGGAAATGGGAAACGGTGGATGGTAGCTCCTATAGGATGCAAACTATACTACCCAAAAGCCGAACCGACGATGTGATTAAGGAAATGCATGAAGGATCCTCGGGAGGCCACTTTGGTGTTAACAAGACCTTAGCGAAATTGCGGGAAAGGTTCTACTGGCTCCACGCTTGAGAAGACGTAGAGGACTGGTGTCGCAGATGCACAATTTGCGCTTCCGTCGAAGGCCCAAAGCGACAACTGAGAGGACAAATGCAAACCTATAACATGGGGGTACCGTTTGAAAGGATTGCTGTTGACATCGCAGGACCCTTTCCTCAATCTGAATGGGGAAATCGATACACGCTGGTTGTAGCTAATTATTTCAGCAAGTGGCCCGAGGTCTACCCCATTCCCAATCAGGAAGCAACTACTGTAGCTGAACAGCTAGTATTAAATTGGGTCAGTAGGTACGGCGTACCTGGCGAACTACATTCGGATCAAGGCCGAAACTTTGAGTCACTAGTTTTTGGCGAAATGTGCGAGCTGCTCGAATACGGAAAACGAGGACAACACCGCTGCATCCCCAATCCGATGGAATGGTCGAACGTTTCAACGGCACGCTCAATAAACACCTTGCCAAAATGGTTGACGAGAACCAAAGGGACTGGGACCGACATATCTTATTATTTTTAATGGCGTATAGAGCCGCTGAACATGCATTGACGGGCCAAGCCCCAGCCAAAGTCATTTTTGGAAAGACTATTCGTTTGCCAGCCGATATAAAGTTCGGAACACCCCCTGAGAAACCCCAAACGATCTCGGAGTACGCAAGTGATCTAAGACAACGGTTGAGCCAGATACATCGGACAGTGCGAAAACACCTCGAATCGGCTACTGACCGTATGAAGACCAGGTATGATCTAAAGGCTAATTCTACTGGCTCCCAGCAAGATGACTTGGTGTGGCTTTATAACCCGCAACGGCGAAAGGGTAGGTCTCCAAAGTTGCAACATAATTGGGAGGGACCATCCCGAGTTACAAAGCGAATCAACGACGTCGTATACCGAATACAGGAACATCGTAAGCCGAGAGCTAAAATGAAAATCGTGCATTTGGACCGTCTTGCCCCATATTACACCCAGGAAGAATTGACTACAAATAGCGACACATCTTTTCAGGGCGAAAAGAACTGAGGTGGGGGCAGTGCTACATGTACAAATAATTACATGTACAAATAATTCTGCGAGCTACTGTTGCAATTGTTTTCACGTCAACAAATGAATTTACTCGAACCCATGAGAACCCAACAAGCATGATCAACATCTGCAAGTGACGTCACTCCATTCATTAATTTGCTCGAATCGACCAGGTACCTCTCGGTAGAACATTCGCCAATGTACGAGAAATGGGTGAATAGGTAGAGACCCTATATAAAGGCGAGCTGAATGAATGGGGGGGATCATTCGTTCGACCACGATAAGAACTGCGATAGTGTGTGGGAAGTGATTTTCTTAATAGTGAAGTGATTTAGAAGACAATTGCGATAAGAAATTTATGGAAAAGTGTTAGATTTTATTAATAGTGAAAATTAAAATTAGTGCAAGTGTTAAACTGATTATTGTGCATATTTTTGATCAAATAAACTCTTTTAGACTTAAATTAAAAGATATTGCGTTTTCACTTTCCCGGAACATTGAAATTATAGGCCGCGAACCAATAACACGCGACAATATTAACCAATTCTTCTTTTATAAGTTTTAGACGGAACTGTAGGTCCAAAATATAATTAATATTTAATTCGGTGTTGTTTTTGATCAATCAGATCTAGAATTTTTTTTGTAGTTTTTGTTATGTTGTTTATTCTTTCGTTATAGAGCTGATTTATTATCACTTGCTAATTGCTGTTGTCCAGCAGATTGTTCATTTTCGCTTTAATTGTTACGAAATCCTCGTGGTCTTGATTTCCTGCCAACCACTTCCAAGCTGTCCCTATGAAATTAAAAGATCTCTTGGTTCTACGAGGTTTCAGATTCTCGATAAAGTTTTCGATTTGATCGATTTCGAATTTGAGGTAACGGGAGTTAGGGTTAGATCCGAAATGGGACAGATTCAAGATCGGTTGCATATTTGCCAAAAATTGCTTGTACTGATCCATGTCAATAATATGAATTAATTTAAAATTGCCATTATGAATCTTTGCATATCCCGAGTGGAGTGACACAATTTGTGAATTAGAAAAGTCAAGAATTTGTACGTTTGCGGAAGCGATGCCGGCAATGAATCTAAAAGAAGAAACTAGGTTTTAATTTTGTCCTTATGTATTGTTTTGCCTGATTCTGTAATGATAGTTGTGTTCTTGTTTTCTTTAACAATTTCTGGTTTGTAGCGAGATGAAAGTTTCGAACCCTTTCGTTTATTTTGTTTCACGTAAACAATATCTCCTGGGCTATAATTTTTAGGTGGTTTCCTAAATTTATTATGTTGCTTCATATCCTTCTCCTGTTTTGCTTGGAACTTCTCAATATTCACGAGTCGTAACGGATCTAAGTCAATGGGGTCATTGTTTGTTGTTCTTCCTAGGAAAAGTTCGGAAGGTTTCTTCCCAGTTGTCGAGTGGATGGTATTGTTGTATTCCAAAACAGCTTTCTCAAGAAGTTCTTGAAAAGGCCAGTCTGGCTGCTCTTTCTTGAGACATCTCATAATCTCTGCAAGGGTCGAATGGAAGCGCTCCACTTGACCATTAACCTCGCTTTTATACGCGGGAGTTTTGTACGTCTTGATTTGGAGCTCGTCTTCCATCATTGTGGTGGGAGAGATGGACCTCAATGCTCCTTCATTGTCTATGATGACGTTTTCGGGGATACAAAACAGGAAGAGAATGTCCCGCAGGGGCTGCTTCATATCTTCAACTGATTTGGAAGGAATTATTTTGGCTACAGCGAATTTTGAAAATTTATCAATTGCGGTCAGTACATGCTTTTTTTCTGTTAGAAAAAGATCTATATGGAGAATATGGCCTGAATACTGTGGAATAGGAGTTGGATTTAGAAGAACTTTTGGTGGGTGCCGATCATACTTGCTTCCCTGGCGTGTGGTACAACGACTCATGATATTTTTTATGTTTTTAGACATTTTGGCGAAGTAGAAATTTTCCAGGATTTGAAGCCGGGTTTCTTCGCTATTACGATGCGCTCTTTTATGAGTTTTGATGATTTTTTATTTTTGTTTGACTTCACTCGTTATATCCTCAACTATTTTCTGTGTATACCTGATTTCATAGTTGATGAAGTGAATCTGTTAAATTTCTTGAACTTTTCCCATTATCTGTTCGCTTGTTGAAAGCCCATTGATAACGTTCGGGTTCAGATACCTTTTGAATATACTAATGATGGATTCTGTACTGTATTGGGGTTGATGAATATGTGTCTGGTGTAATTTTCGAAAGGTACTAGAACTTGGTAACTATCTTCTTCTCCTGTTCTTAGGACTGCTTGGTTTCGGTAGACGTTAATCGGTATTTCAACGGTAGGTATTAAATTTTGTGAGGAGCTTTCATCACTATGTTGTGTTACCGTCATGGAATTCAATGGTGCTACTATGGGGGGTCTAGAAAGAGAATCGGCGACTATATTGGCCTTACCCAGTTTGTATTTGAGTTTATAATTGTACTCTTCTAATATAGCTTTCCAGCGCTTCATTTTGCTGTTATTGTTCTTATTACTAAGAGCATATGTTAAAGGTTGGCGGTCGGTAAAGATTTTTACCTTCGTTGAACTATAGAGGTAATTCCTCAAGGAGTTGAAGGACCATATAATTGCCAACATTTCTTTTTCGTTTACTGCATAATGCTCTTCGGTTTTTAGAGGGTCCTGGAAAGGAATGTTATTGGTTTTCCATTTTGTGATAACACTGCTCCAATTGCGTAGCTCGACGCATCTGTTGTTAGCTCGAATTCTTTGTCGAGGTCCGGATGGGCTAGAACAACTTCTTGGGATATCAAAGCTTTCCTTAGTTTATCAAAAGCATCTAAAGCATCTTTATTCATGAGTATACTTTTATTTTTAGAGTGAACTTTGGACGTATGTCCGTCCTCCGCCCTTAAAGGGATGTCAGGGGCTTTGCGAGCTTTGCATAGTCACAAATAAAGCGGCGATAGTACCTTGATATTCCAAGGAAAGATTGGAGGTCTTTGAGTGTTCTTGGGGTCGGAAAGTTGGCGATAGCCTGAACTTTCTTCTTGTTGGTTTTGATACCCTGAGTACTCACAATTTATCCCAAGAACTCAATTTCCTGCTGCATAAACTCGCATTTGTCAAGCTGGATTTTCATATGAGCAGAGTTTAGAGTTCCAAAAATTCTCTCTAGGTTCTGAAGATGCTCTTCCTCACTTCTGCCGAATATAATTATGTCATCTATGTAGACGTAGCAGCTATTCCCAATCTCCTCTCTAAGGATGTCGTCTAATGCCCTATGAAATATTGCTGGAGCGTTTTTGAGGCCAAATGGCAGACGAGTAAACTCAAATTTGCCATTATTAACCGAGAAGGTGGTTTTCTCTATGTCTGATTCTCGTAGTGGGATCTGGTGAAATCAACTTTTGAGATCAATCATCGAGTACTATTTATTCCTCCCCGAATTGGCATAAACTTCATTTATTCTCAGGATAGGATACCTATCCGGAATAGTCACTGAGTTGAGTTTTCGGTAGTCAATTACTAACCGAAACTTCTTTCCGCCACAAGCATCTTCTTTCTCTGGTACTACTCAAACAGGAGAGCTATATGGGGATCAACTCGTTGATTTGCTTCCTGACCTCTGCCCTTAGAGCCATTTGGTACGGGTATGATCTCGAGTGTACAGGATCTTGGGGTGTAGTCCTAATTTCTCCCTTAACTTTGGTGGTAAAAGTCAATTTCTCGTTAGGCTCAGAGAGAAGATTCCGGTGCTTTTTTATTATGTGGTGAAGTTGGTTGGACTGTTCTTGATTTAAAAGGGATATTCTGATGGTAATAGTGCTAACATTCCCAGATTTGTGTTATTTAAGGGGTACAATAATATTCGGGTGGACCACCATGTAATTCTTCTTTGTGTGAATTACTGCGTTAAGGTCTTTCTACGTTTCGTTGCCAATTATCCCGTCGAAAGCGATAAGTGTTGCGAGGATGAAGAATTTCAGTTTTTGTGTGTTGGTGCCGAAAAGAATTAGCAAAGGCATGGTGGGTAATTTTGATACTTACGCCAACGGAGTTTTTGGAAAAGACCTTTTGATTTGGTATAGCATTTTTTATGTGCCTGGGTTGGATACAGTTCTTATTTGAACCTGTATCGATCAAAAATTTTAATACCTCTCCACTTCTAAGGGTGTGTTCAAAATATGGAAGTGAAGAGGACCACAGCCTCAAAAATATATGTCATCTAATTCTTCAGTTTGGTTAATGTTAGAATTTTCTATGCCTTCAATATATTCTGTAAGGATTTCGTCGTGATTAGCTATATCGTCCTCATATTCGGTCATAACATCTAGGGTTTCTTCTGTTTCAGGACAATCTTGAGCTTCCGTATTAAATAGTCTTTGAGCTTTATTGGGTCGATGGGCTTGACCAGATTGATATCGTTTAGCGGGGAAACTCTGGTTTCGGCGTCTGTTTGCATAGTTCATGGCCCTTGATCGGATGGATCTATCTACGTCCATAGGCTCTGGTCGTGGTTGTGGTTTCGGAGGTATCGGAGGCGAAGGGTGATATGGCAACCGTTGGGGTGGAGAGAAACCGGGTTGCTGATGATTTCGATTAAATGTGGGATGGGAGTTTCGAGGATTATAAAGTGATTCCGGATAAAAGTTATTATTATATTATTGCAAGGATGTAAGTATATTACTTCTTGGTGGAACCGGAGGTGGAGTTTGCCGATGGGCTTTCTGAGTTGCTCCTTGCATGTTATTTGCATGTTGAGCACGGAAACTCATGTTCTGTGATTTCAAGCACACGTGGAGTGCTAGGGGTAGATCCGCAGGAGCTCGTATACTCAACAACTTTGGCAGATCTCCTTGGAGACATCTAATAAAGGTGTCCAGCGCCTTGGCACAATACGACTGTGTCATTATGTTTAGTGCCTCTTGACCTAATTCCGTAGAGGATAATTTGTTGAGTATAAGGGAGAGATGGAAATACACTTCCTGATAGAGCTGGGGAATACTGTTAGGACCCTGGACCAGAGTGGTCATCTGATACTCGAGGGTGCTAAGATCTCTCTTGCCTGCGTAGTGTAACGTGAGGCACTTGGAAATCTTCTCCCAATTCAAAGGCGTGTTGTAGGATTCGAGTGCTACGTCCGCTTGACCTACAACTTTATTTCTAATAACCGAGAGGATCCCATAATATCTTGGAGTTCCTTTAAGGTCGTCATATAATCTCAGAATCCTATCAACACTCTTTCGCCATGAACTGAACTCGGCTGGGTCGCCAGAGAAGCATCTCAAACTTTTGACAACGCCAGGTATTTTGTCCATTTCGGCGAGGTTAACATAAGGACCAAGGTTAAAAGGAATGTCCAAGTCATTATTAATGTCCGAGGCAGGGTTCATAATAGAATTAAACAATTGTCTACCCTGGTTATTGAGTGCCTCATTTACAAGTCGGGAAATAAGATTGGTCAACTCTTGATTGTTTGGTTGAACATGTGGACCAGCGGGCGGCGCCGCGTTTGGCAAAGTGTCACCGTCTGGCAATGTGAGCATTGCAGGACGAATGAGATTATTCGGGTTTGACATTCTTAATACTTTTGAAGCGAAAAACGGAACACAACAACAACAACAATGCTAGACCACAGCAATGAATTTCGAGGTAAATTAATACCAGTGATAAATCAGTTTGAATTCTAAAAACACAAAAACCACAAATCAATCACACCAAGATCTATCAAAAGCAATTACTTCGCAAAATTTCGGAAAATAATCACTTTGTAAATTTTTTCAACAGAATATCAACGAAAATCACTTAAAGAGGAAAAATCTGAATAGTGACACAGAAAATCGTTTTTAAAAATTTAAACAGCACAGCCAAAACTAATATTTTCACAGTGAAACCCAAATTTAAATAAAATTTTCCTGAAAACAAGATATTTCAAAAATATAGCAAAAATACGAAAGTATGCATGAAGTATTTCCTTTATGCTTCTCCAGAAATTTACACAAATAGGGGCGACGTTAAATGTAAGTATGTTTTCAAAATGCAATAAAATAGTTGAGATAAGTTCACACGAAAATTAAATTTTTGTAATTATTTTAACTAGACGAAAATTTCTCGAGCTCTCTTAAATATTCCACTTTTACACTGTTCCACTTTTATAGAATTGATCAGCTAACTCCTAAGGTCATTTAATTTGATTTGTTTCATTTATATAATTCACTTTTGAGTTCTAAACAATTTTTCTTTTGAGAGGGGGAAAGAAAAAATATCTTAAATTTAATATTTACAATATGATCTGGAACACAGTTTCCAATAGGGTCGGTGCCATCATAAATATATTGGCTGCTTTCTTCCTTTTTGTCTGCTTCCTTATTGCGACTACTCAGGTGCCTGTTCCAATATGTCCGTCACGTTCACTCCTAATATAGGGTAGACAGGAACACACGCGCGAGTTTACTTTTGATAAGATCCTTGTTTTTCGGAGCGAAACACTCGAACCAACCGCTTGGTTTTCGAGTGGTGTAAGCGCACGTTTACTTAACTTGGTTTTCGTCAATTTTTAAAGACCTTGGATTTGTGACCAGCCTCAGTGACCAAATTAAGAGGATTAAGGCTTGCCCTCCAAGGATATTTCGATACGCGATGGTTATGATGGCCCCACGTTGGGCGCCAGTTAATTAAACAGAGGAAAAGGTTCCTTAAAAAAAAATAATCTTTATTGTAAGGAAGTTCGTTACAAACTGAAACTTCAGTCTAACAGTTGAATTAGGTAAATTAAATATGCTTACTAGCTAAAATGTGCATTCTCGTTCATTTACCAAGCGCCCCCATGCATTTACCGTATCAAGTATATTATTTTGCTGACAAGACTGTCTGCCGGCTCACTTTTCTATGAGAAAAGGTAAATTGGCGTTAACTTGTAGCGCCTCGGCTTCCACAGTCTCGGCGTAAACAAAGAATTATACCAAGGGAGATTATCGCGTGCCTTGGTTGAAATGCAAATACATGCACATGCAGAGTGTGGACACGTGGTTGCAGGCATCATAGATGCGTTTTCTTTTTGATCGTCATTCGTTTCTTGGCGATGCTTGTATTCTTTGCAGCGAGCATCGAGTGAAAAAAGAGTTACGATACATCTATAAATTTACGAATTTAATGGGGTAATTGTGTAATAAATGTTTAAATATTGAATAGTCTATTTGAATAATAAATGTGTTTTATTCAAATGTATTACAATCTCTTGGTACGAATTTCGCTGATTTTTTTTTTAAGTAGTAATCGCAAGATATTTGGTAATCAACCAAATAATAGATTTAAATCGCCAATTAGGCTATATCATCACTCTTACCAGTTTAATTTATGAGCAAGAAATCAAAATTCGGGCCAATTTCCTCATTGTCCTATCTTAAAACCTTTGTGCCGACGCAGGTCAAAGTTGGTGCCGACTATTCACTCATTTCGTAACTGACCACCAGGCGGGATTGCCGAGAAGTTGTTGAGAGGATGATGCCGCCAATTTAATGCCAGAAGTCATCGTGTTTGATCGTGTTTCTACCTAGTTGTGTAGTTGGTTTAACAAATAAATACGTGTTATTATTATTGCAAAAACCGGTTAGTCATTTCAATTCCCGCTCGCTAAATTGGTGACCTCGACGCGAGTAGAATGCCAAAAGAGTTTTTCGATGCCGATGATGGCGGCCGAGCCGCCGCTGCCACTACCACCGCGGGCGTTGAAGCGAACGCCATCATGTGCAATTTGCCGCCCTTCTGGCATAGCAAACCGGGACTGTGATTCACGCGTGTTGAGGTGCAGTTCCGCACCGGAAGGATTACCTCAGACTTAGCACGTTTCGACAAAATTGTGGCCGAATTGGACATGCCAATCCTATCCCATGTCGCTGACATTGTGGAGGAGCCGCCCGAGTCAGGAAAGTTTGATGCCCTGAAGCGAAGGCTGATGGCTGTGTTTGGCGTCACGGAGGAGGAAAGAACACGCCACGTGCTGTTCGAACTCGAAATGGAGGATCTGCGCCCGTCCCAGTTTTTGCGCCGCCTGCAATGCACGGCTGGAAAATCCATACCGGATAGCCTAATAAAGTCATTGTGGCCACAACGGCTCCCCTCTAACATCCGCGCAATCCTGGCCGTCAGCGATCGTTGTAGCCTGGAGGAGTTAGCGTCTGCCGCAGATCGTATAGCCAGTGTCGGCGCGCCCGACGCGGTATCTTGCGTCCAGAAAGACCCGGCCTCGCACCCGGCGGATGACAGCGAATTAATCCTTAAAGGCATCGACGAGTTAAGAACGGAGATCAGCCGCATTCAAGCATCGTCACGGCAATGCAGCTCTTCTGGTTGCAGCTCTTGTCATTCCTCATTTCGATCGGCTGCCCCACGTAGGAACATCGGCCGAATGTGTTATTACCATCGCCGTTTCGGCGCCGCGGCAAAGCAATGTCGGCCGCCATGTTCTTTTGTCACCAAGCAAGCGGGAAACTCGTCGAGCCGCTAGTCCAGCAGGTGACAGCTGGTGGCTCCTCGAAAAGTCGCCTCGAATTTTTGACCCAAACACAAGGTTCAGGTTCCTCGTTGACACAGGGGCTGACATCTCCGTCATCCCAGTTTCGCACCTCCGTCCAATGCAAGGCATTTCGCCGTACAAGCTGTTTGCCGCGAATGGAACCGTAATCAGCACATATGGTGACAGAATTCTTTCGATTTCACTTGGTTTTTCACGCTCGTTCCGTTGGCGTTTCTGTGTCGCCAAGGTGTCGCGCCCAATATTAGGCGCCGATTTCCTCAGGCATTTTGGCCTGCTCATCGACCTCAAGAACCATAAGCTCGCGGACCCCGTAAATTGCACCAGTGTTTCTGGCAAGATCGGTTGTCATCAACAGATGTCCATTTCGACCGTCGCGGGAAATTCAACGTATTCGTCATTACTCAGGGAATTTTCGAGCCTTACCAACCCTGCAGCCGCCGCAACCACACCCGTGCATCATACTAAGCATTTTATTACAACCGTTGGCCCCCCGGTGGCGGACCGCCCACGTCGACTAAATCAGAGCAAGCTGCGAATAGCACGAGACGAATTCCAGTTCCTGCTTGATAGAGGATTTTGCCGGCCTTCCAAGAGTCCTTGGGCAAGTCCCCTGCATCTCGTCCCGAAGAAAGATGGTACTTGGCGTCCTTGCGGGGACTAACGTCGCCTCAACGCCGCT
Organism: Odontomyia ornata; assembly: GCA_963969285.1. Lineage (NCBI taxonomy): Eukaryota > Metazoa > Arthropoda > Insecta > Diptera > Stratiomyidae > Odontomyia > Odontomyia ornata. The sequence continues at coordinate 21,630,313 of OZ017741.1, forward strand.
ACGGTCCCGGATAAATATCCTATGAGGCACATCGAGGATACATCCATAAACTTGGATGGTATGCGCTATTTCTCAAAAGTTGATTTGTTGCGCGTTCCATCAAATTCCGATAGCAGAAGAAGACGTCTCGAAAACGGCGGTTACCACCCCCTTCGGACTGTTCGAGTTCACGGTGATGACGTTCGGTCTTCGTAACGCAGCGCAAACATTTCAGCGCTTCATGGACGAGGTGCTCCAAGGGCTCGATTTCTGCGTGTGTTATCTGGACGACATACTGGTCGCGTCGATATCGGAGAAGGAGCACTTGCAGCATCTGCGACTGATATTCGAGCGGCTGTCAAAGTTTGGGATTGTGGTGAATGTTTTGAAGTGCGTGTTCGGAGTTAGAGAAGTGGAGTACCTGGGGCACATCGTAAGCGAAAAGGGCGTGCACCCCCCAGCATCTCGAGTAAATGCGATGCGGAATTTTAAAAAACCTGTCACTGTAAAGGATCTTCGGCGGTTTCTGGGAGCACTGAATTTTTATCGGCGGTTTATCCGCGACGCCGCGGTACTTCAGGCCCCACTTAACAAGCTGTGCACAGGAAATAAAAAAGGAGGCAAGACTATGATCAAATGGACCCCGGATACTGAGGAAGCGTTTGCTAAATGCAAGAACAGCTTAGCTGACTGCGTCCTGCTCGTCTATTTTCAGGCCAGTGCACCTCTCAGACTAACGACCGACGCTTCTGATTTGGCCATAGGCGCAGTTTTGGAACAGAAACAACATGGTCGGTGGCTCCCGTTGGCGTTCTTTCAGAGAAAACTGTCGACGCCCGAGTCCAAATATAGCGTTTATGACCGCGAGTTGCTCGCTATATATGCCAGCGTTCATCATTTTTGGCACTATCTAGAGGGCTCTGTGTTTTCCGTCCTAACGGATCACAACCCACTTATTTACGCGTTCGCCCAATCTGCAAGCAAGGCCTCGCCGCGGCAACTCAGGCATCTCAATTACATATCGCAGTTCACCACGGACTTTCGCTTCATATCCGGCGCCAGTAACGAAGTCGCAGATGCTCTATCTTGGGTGGACACTATCGAGATGCCAACGCTCATCAGCGAGGACGAATTAGCTCAAGAGCAGAACCGGGATGTTGAGCTTCAGGAGCTACTCCGGAACAACAGCACCTCCCTAAAACTGGTGCATACCCCCACGAGCTCTCTTCAGCGGTTGATTTGTGACGAGTCTTTGGGTCGCCTAAGGCCCTTCGTTCCGCTGTCGCTGCGCAGAAAGGTTTTCGACATCTTCCACCAACTGGTGCATCCCAGTGCTCGCTCTACTCACAGAGCCATTGCGGAGAAGTTTGTCTGGCCGCACATTCGAAGGGACGTCCACGTCTGGGCTCGCTCGTGTATACCGTGCCAGCGTTCGAAGATTACTCGCCATCAGAAAAATCCAGTTCAGTCGTTTCCGGTGCCTGACGGTCGCTTCCAGCACATTCATGTGGGCATTGTGGGACCACTCATCCCATCGCAGGGCTTCAAATACTGCCTTACGGTGATCGACCGTTTTTCTAGATGGCCGGAAGCTTTCCCCATCGCTGACCAGACGGCTAATACCGTGGCAAAGGCGTTATTTAACAACTAGATTACTCGCTCCGGTACACCTCGCCTCATCACGACAAATCAAGGCACTCAGTTTGAATCATCGCTATTCAAATCTCTTGCCGCTTTCATCGGAACCTCCAGGATTAGAACGTCACCGTACCACCCTGCGTCGAACGGAATCATCGAGCGATGGCACCGTACATTGAAAGCCGCCATTATGTGTCACGGTGGTGGCCCATCCTGGCCGGACGTTCTTCCCACGGTCTTACTAGGACTGCGCACTAGCTACAAGGAGGATATAGACGCATCCTGTGCGGAGCTGCTCTACGGTACCACGCTGTCAATTCCAGGGGAATTCATCAGTCCCCACACTGCAGCAGTAAGCCCGCACGAATTTCTCATTCATCTGCAGAAGTGTATGTCTGAGCTACGACCGGTTCAGGCGGCCCACCGCAACGATCGAGCGGTTTTTGTTAACAAAAAGCTCAGTTCCTGCTCGCATGTTTTCCTGCGCGTAGATGCAGTTCGTAAGCCGCTGTCGCCACCTTATTCAGGCCCCCACCGAGTTCTCCAGCGACTTTCAGATGTAATTTATAAAATTGACGTTAACGGGCGCCAAGTGAACGTGTCAACGGAGCGGTTGAAGCCAGCCTTCATGGAACTCGATCAAGACCAGGCTCCGACCACTAATTCACCTGCATTTGATGACACTCTGAGAACAATTCATCCGCCGAGGGTCACCGCACCAGCTAGAGCGCCTGTTTCGGGTTCATCTCAAGCATTTCTTCCGAGCCCGCCGCCACAACAGCATTCTATTCCTGACGTGTTCCGCCCGTGAGTAAATCAGCGGCCTACACCAATTAATCCTCCACCCGCCGGGACAAGGACTTATCCACCGAGCAAGAGCCGCGTCCGTGGATTTGCTTGACGTATCAGTCTCATTTGAATGACACTTGAGGGGGAGTACTGTGCCGACGCAGGTCAAAGTTGCTGCCGACTATTCACTCATTTCGTAACTGACCACCAGGCGGGATTGCCGAGAAGTTGTTGAGAGGATGATGCCGCCATTCTAATGCCAGAAGTCATCGTGTTCGATCGTGTTTCTACCTAGTTGTGTAGTTGGTTTAACAAATAAATACGTGTTATTATTATTGCAAAAACCGTTTAGTCATTTCAATTCCCGCTCGCTAAACCTTCTATTCCATCACTTCTATCCTCTAGCCTTGTCGTCTGAAATTTCTACGAATAGTATGTTAATTCGATTCCTAACTAAACTACTGAGATTTAATATATACACATAGAATATAACTTCTCATACTCAGGGATTTAATAAACAACAATCTCTGTTGAAAGTGATGAAAAAGATACTGAAACAAATTGGCAAACACATAGCACAGAAACAAACAAAAACTCAATTTTGTCTCATTAAATGGTCTACATGTGACGTTAACTTCTCCATACATGAAAAAAAATATCCTCGCTGCCATGTTTCTGTGCAGAGAGAATAAATTTTGCGCTTGTGAAATACTTTTCCTTCCAACATGTTTGTTAGCTGATAATGTACCAGTTACATAGGGTTCCTTAATTAAATTCTTTCGTGGAAAACTCTACTCTATATTTAAGTTGTACTTTAGTTTCTTTTTTTTTCATCCGTAGGCTGAACTAACCGTTTCATGTTAATATGGATGGGACAGAAACAAATTGCTGGTTTGGTATGAGTACTATGCAGGTCCTTCTTTTAGTTTAATTCTCGTGAATGCTTCTTGACGAATTAGTGTTATTGGCGTTTCAATTTAAATTGAATTTCTACGAAGTAATATCTCTCCCCTAGGTCAAAAAATGTCCATAATCTTCTTTGAAATTGAACTGAAAGCAAAACTATAAAAACCTTTCAAAATTTACGAGTAAATATTTTGCAAAGCAAGGCAAAATTTATGTATTAAATATTAAAGAGCATCTCTCGAATTCAATGAATTTCAAGAGTCCCATTCGGCAGTTAAGTGCTTGTCCCTTAAAATATATTTATTTTTATAAATATTTACTGACCTTCATTATGAGTACTTAGACTTTAACAGCTTTGCTTGTATCTTGGCAGGAAGGACCACGCTCTAAACATTTGAAGATCTTTACAGCACAACAAAACAAATATAAAATATTTTCCTTAACATTTTCCCTTGGCAAGTAATTGACCTACCGAATAATGGGCATATAAAATAAGCCAAATGCTTCTAACTAAAGAATTTCAGATACATGAAAGAAGAAAAAATAAGTTGAGGCATTTTCCTTTTTTTCTTCCTTGCCCGCTTGCCCCGTCCCCTCGTCTCCTAAAATAGCGCATGCAAAGCAGAAACTTTAGCCACCGGAAAATGAAAAGAAAAACAACCAAGCATCTCACGCTTGTATCGTCCTGACACGGGCAGAGAGTATGCCTAACCGTGGAGCGAACGCTTTCAACCCCTAAATGAAACTGCGGCGGAGGTGGCGACACAAAAAAAGGAACCGACGACGAAGCGAAACCATTCGAACGGAGAGATATCCATATACGTGAAAAATTGTGTAACAAACTTTGCAAATAACTTTGCGATAAAAATAAAAATTGAACCCATAAAGGATGTGGCATGGAAATAGGATGATGATAGGGGGGTTGTTGGTTGTTAGCATGGTAATATTCCTTCGCAAGGACGCTATGAGGTCGTTGACGGCGACAACAATAATATTGTAGAGGAGTCAGCAGCCCAGCATGCCGCACACCCATGTGGCGCGTAGAGACTGATAGGAGTAGTGTAATTTTACACTTTTATCCCGACCAAGGATCGAGAGGATTTTTGAAATTAGTGAGCAAAGCAACGGCATACGAGCATATGATGCTCGCTCGCATTTTTCCATGCCATATAGCGTAAATGGATATCATATCTAAATATATGCTTGCATGTATTGAGCGCGAAAAAGAAATTTTCAGACAACGCGTATGGGGTTTTGCGATATTGGAGTGAAAGCAAAAAACTTGCAAACAGTTGACTTTAATTTTTTGGAATTGAAGTGTTTTAGAAATTAAATTTGACATGATTTGACTCATACTCGATTTAGCAGTTTCAACATGGGTTCGATCGGCGTTTGCTCTGTCGTAATCTACTTGAGTAGTGCACATGGTTGCAATCTTGTTTGTCTTATAAACTTCTATACAAATTTTTATGTTTTACGCACCCTTACCTTATTGACGCTCTTCAGCTACTCCATATTCTCTCAAAGACAGTTTGTTTTCTACCAACTGCAAAAGGAAAGCAAAATGATGGAAATTGAATTGTAATTTAATTTTTATTTATTCATTGCTAATGCCATTATATAGTGCTCACAGATACCTGTAAATGAGGCAATCAACCTGTTGCGGGTGGACTGTATTTATATTACACGAACTCAAAAGCTGTATTTGTATTTAGCTCACAATATCTATTTCACTTTTACTACTTCATACAAATATCTATAACAACTTTACTTCATACAAGATCAAAACACGTAATTGGTATATTAACATATATGAGAAGCGAAAAGAACGGCACTGATATTATTTGAAATATTTTGATTAAGAACTAACGATTCCTTCGGCGCTGGGCAGGCTCGTTGTCCTTACCATTTCTCCCCCCGGCGTAGCTTGCGCAGCCTCTTCTTGTAATAACACGACGAGCCTGCCAATGGGGCGTTTGAAAATGCCTGCTTTCGTTCTTACGTCAGCGACTCGTTAACCATCGTCTGGTCCTTTGTAGGTGCGTTCGATAAATCCCATTGGCCAGATGTTCGGGGGAAGCGTGTGGTCGGCTACGATCACGATATCGCCAACTTGTAGTGGTCGTACTTTATTCGTTGACTCGCCACGTGGCACCAGCGTGGGTAAATATTCCTTTATCCACCGCCGCCAGAAGTGATTAGCGAGCGCCTGACTTGCTCGCCACGCTCGTCGGTCGGCCTCGTCACATGGTCCAGTAGTTGGCAGGCCCATGGATGACCCTATCAGAAAATGGTTCGGCGTGAGTGCTTCTGGGTCGTTTGGGTTTACACTCACGTGGGTAAGCGGTCGAGCATTAACTGAAAACTCTGCCTCTGCCAAGAGGGATCTTAAGACTTCCTCGGGTGGTGCCTTCTCTCGCAACGTGACACTCAGTGCGGTTTTTACTGATCATATTAATCGTTCCCATGCGCCACCTTGGTTGGGAGCACCAGGGGGTATGTAACGCCATTCCATTCAGTGTAGTAGTCCCTCGCCTCGTAGTAGTGGTGCCCATTTAGCGTAAGTGATTCGTGATCTGCTCCACGGAAGTTAGTCGCATTGTCCGAATACATTAGTCGGGGCCATCCTCGGCGCGCCGCCATACGTCGCAGCGCCATTATCGCGGAGTCGGTGGAGAGAGATGCAACAACTTCTATGTGCACGGCACGTGAAGTGAGGTACGTAAATAGTGCACCCCATCGTTTTTCTCGATGTGGTCCAACTTTCACCATCATTGGTCCAAAGTAGTCAATACCACAATTTGTGAATGGACGGTGAAAGGCATCGAGGCGGGTTCGTGGTAGGTCTCCAGTGACTGGTATTCGGGGTTTTGCTCGTCGGACTTTGCAGAGGGCGCAGCTGCGTTCTATAGCGCGAACGGTGGGTCGAAGGCGAATAATCTAATAACGCTGTCGTAGGTCATTCGTCCCGCGTTCTCAATTTGCGTGACCAGCAGCGCAGTGTTCTCGCAGCACAATGAGCTTCATCAAGGGATGGCGTCCATCCAGGATTATCGGTCGATTTGCCTCATTCAACGTGGCTGCTACTCCAATTCGACCACGCACCTGCAGGATACCCTCCTCCGCACCGTATTTAATCTGAATAACCAGCTTGCCTTTGTAATAGAGCGGGATGATTCAATCCTATGTAGCTCAGGACTGAAGTTTTCTTTCTGTGCGCGCCGTATGAGTTCCCGTTCGGCGCATTCAATGTGTCAATGTTCCATGCGTGCCGATCTGCGTCGGCATATGTCGATGAAGGCTAATACCCGCGCTGTTGCTCGTATTAGCGTCTCGTACTTGGAGAATCTAGTGGGATCAGGCAGCCAGTCATCGCGTTGAGAGTCCTCCTCCTTTGTGTGGAACAAAACCTCTTTTTATTCTGCTGCGAATATTTGTTACGTAGGCCATTGCTCCTCGGATTTTTAGAGTAAGCTAGGGCCCAGAGCCCAGCGGTAGTTCTGGTTGATAGGCGTGCGGGCAAATCTCGTTGCGTCGTCAGCTACATTGTCGTTGGTTGGTAGCCATCGCCATTGGTCTTTATGCGTAAGTTCCGCAATCTCGCCAATTTAATGAGCGACAAAAGATGTTTATTGTCGCGTGTCATCACGTATCCAGTGTACTACTGTGGTCGAGTTGGTCCAATATATAGTTCTTACTACTTCGATGCTATGTTCTTCCTTAATAGTCTCAGCGAGTCTGGCTCCGATTACGGCGGCCTGCAGTTCAAGACGAGGAATGATCTGTGTGCATCGCGATGCCACCCTAGCCTTGGCTGCCACTAGGGCGACACTGATGCTGCCGTCACAGTGGATGATCCGCCAATAAGCTACAGTTGCGTAAGCTTGCGTCCTTGCGTACTTGCGTCGCATAGCACGTGGAGTTCTACACTTGCATAATCTTTAAGCGCGTAGCACCATCCGAGACGTAGATCTGCAATATCGACAAGACACTTTAGCCAATCGGTGAAGAGTTCTCCTTCTTCCTCTGGAATTGGTTCATCCCAGTGGATCTTTAGGCGCCACAGGCTCTGGAGACTGATCTTTGCTTGGATCGTAAAATGACTTAACAGCCCCAGTGGATCGTAGATTGACATGACCGCGCTGAGTGCTTCTCGTTTTGTTGGCATCTGGGTCTGTGTACGCACCGCGGCTGGAACTCGATTCATTGATGTGTTGAAACCTAGCTCATCTTGTTCAGCATTCCAATAAAGTCCAAGAATTTTGTTCTCTGGACCTCTGCTTAGTCACGCCAATTTAGTTGTTTGTAGTTCCTTTGGCACTTCATACAACACGCTTTTGCCATTAGCGTTCCATTCACGTAGTGTGAATCCAGCATCTGCGTGCACCGTCCTTATTTCCTTAATGGTACGCCGGGCTTCTTCTTCATCATTGTAACTTGCCACAAAATCATCCATGTAGTGGTTTTGTGTGATGGCTCTAAAGGCGTGTGAATAAATCTGCACATGTATCTTCGCATTGTGGTCGCGTAAATAATATGCCAAAAAGGGTGAGCTCTTTGCGCCGAAGATCATACTTGGCATCCTATAGCGACGAGGAGGTTCCATCCTGCTGTCACGTCTCCATAGAAATTGCTGTGCTGGCTGATCTTCCGGGCGGATTTTCACCCGCAAAAACATTTCCTGAATATCTGCGGTGATTGCAATGGGTTTCTCTCTGAACCGGAACAAAACGCCTTGAAGTGATAACAGCAAGTCCGGTCCTTCTAGCAATTGGTCGTTGAGGCTCACACCGCTACTCTTTGCTGCTGCGTCGAATACCAAGCGTTGCTTACCGGGCTTGTTCGGATTCCGCACGGTGAATTGTGGCGGATACCAGCAGATTGCACTCTTCTGCTCCGATCCGTCGCATGGTACGGCGTAGCCTTTCTTGACCAGGTTCTCTATTTAGGCTGCATATTGGTTGGCGTACTTGGGGTCATCGTCCATCTTCTGCTCAATTTTTCTCAGTCGGCGGTAGGCTGTCTCGTAGCTTGAAGGAAATGCCATATCGTCTCTCCGCCATGGCAGCCCGACTTCGTATCTATTATCGATCTTTTTAATTGTCTGCTTGACTACATTTATTGCTCACTGGTCCGCCTCATTCACTCGTGGCCTGCACGTGACGCCAAGCGCGTCTATCCGGAAGTGCGTTTCTACTAGCTCATGAAGTTGCTGGTCGTGTAGTCCGATCATGTGCTGTTTAGGTTCGTAGATGTGCAGCATGCTTTTGTGGTTGTAGATCATGCTGCATGGTACGGTTCCGTGTACTACCCAGCCCAGCTGTGTCCTGGATGCAGCTGGTTGATCGGGTTCACCTACTCACAGCTCTCGAGATACAATGTACTCCCAGTGGTCTGTCCCCACCAGAATACCAGGGCGCGCGAACTCGTAGCACACTGCTTCCTGTTGCAGGTCTCTAAGGTGATTGTTCTGCAAAAGCGTAGCCAAAATGGACTGCTGGTGCAGTTTCAAGTCCTTGATGGTTTGTGCTCACAGTTTATACGACGTTTTCTCTTTCTTTCCCCTCAGTTGCACGGTAACGAGTTTGCTGTCTATTACCTGCTGAGACATGTTGACGCCGTTCAAGTGCAGAGGTTGCTTTGGCCCCTCGGCACCGATGCTTTGTGCCAGCTGTTCATCGATAAGAGAGATAGTAGCACCTTCATCAAGCAGTACGTACGTGTCGATCTCCCCCCGTGGTTCGATAACAAAAACTGGACACATCTTCAACAAAACAGCTCGTGGGGTGGTAGCAGCTGGGGTTGCCATCGACAAAACTACTTCGGCGCTGCTCTGCGTTATTTGTGCGGCTGGTTCCGATAGGATCAATTGCTCAGAATGTGTCTTGTCTTGATCCTGATGAAGCGTTGGATGATGCGGGCACCACATAATTTTGCTTTGCAGTAGATGCGTCTGTTTTTCTTCTGTATACATTTAAAACAAAGCTTCTTGCCGCGCACAAAGTCCCATCGCTTTTCAATCGTCATTGCTTTATATTCGGGCACTGCGATAGCACGTGGGTTTGTTAACAGCTCGGGCATTGATTGCTTCGCTCTTCGGACACTTCGGCGACAGCATATATATTGCCTGTTTTCTTCTTCACGAGCTTCATTTCCTTTCCTGTTGCTGGCGGAAGTGTAGTAATTGAGGAGCAGGGCTCTAAAAGCCAGCGCTGCCACAGGCACACAGCACAAGCTCAATTTAACAATGAGTAACCATTCAGTCACCTTCCCCATCGCAACACTCGCTCCTTTTTTTTTCGCATGAAAAATAAGTCAAGAAAATTTCTTTTGTACTTAACTCCCGGGAAACAAAATTCTAAAACTGTTTAATAATTTTAATGTGTAGTGATTTTATTACAATATCTTTTGAATATAATTTAACGAATTGCGGTTTAACGTGGTATACAAATGCTTAGAACGAAACGGTTAACCCCTTAAATTATATGAACGATAAAATCATTGTATCATTTAAACCCCCCAAAATTTGTCAAATTTTACCCATTCCAACCATAATATTAATTAAAAATTGTTTTGTTTGTCGGTAATTAACGCGTGCCTGTCTAATTCTTCCGATTTGTTTTCCCACTTAATTACGCCTAATCATTATAAACGAAAATTGCTTTCAACTGATAACTTAATCGAATCTACAAAAGACGACGTAAATTTTAAAAAACAACCGAAACGAGTGTGCATTATCACCATCGCGGATCCACCATAGTACGCATCATCGATCGACAAATCGTCGAAGTGCATCGTCTAGTTCAGATCTATTACAGACGAAGCTATGAAAAGTGCTCAATGCGGATGCAAAGGGCTATGCGGTCCCTGAAATTCCCAGATGTAAATATGATACTGTTCAAAAGTATGATACAGTTAGTAAATTTCAAACTGTGAAAGATATTCAAGAGCTCTCGGTAAACGCAGAAAAACAACGGGGCAGTCGGTTCTTTCTTCGTGAAGGGAGAAGAAGCAGATTTAGGTTGCAGGCGTCTGTGTGAAATATTGTTGAAGAGAGAAAAAAGAAAAAAACCAATTCCATTTGAGAAGAAATCAAGTTCGTGAGTTTAAAGTGCCTTTAAACGAAACTTTGAACCTTAGCAAGAAAGATTCAGTGAAAGAAGTGACAAATATCGTGAACGCGGTCGCAGGCGGTCAAATTACATTTCGAGTATGCATCTAGTTGAAGAAAAAGTACTGTTATTGGAGCCAACCGATGACGAAGCGCCTAATTTGCGATCGATTTCGCGACTCGAGTGGAAAAAGGGAGTGAAGCTGTGGCCGCAACAGCGCGAGCAGGATTTGGTTTTTTTTCGCGCGACGGGAGTCTGCTCGAGATCGACACAGTGCGGACGCCGAGAAAAAAAGAAAGGAGAAGCGCGCATGATTGAGTTAGCCGTGCCACGTTTCACGTACATCGGGGATGCGCATCGTGGGTTGAATCGAAAGAGTCTCCGGGTATAGTCTTGAGGTCGAAAGTTAAAACTTTTCAATGTATCACCGAATGTTCGGATTGCTAAAGGAACGCATATAAAGGGCAGTGTTCGGAGTATAATTCGAGAATTGTGCATTGTGATCGATTCCTAGATGGAACTTTAGATGGGGGGCAAAACAAAAGGCGTGATTCGATGTGATATTGATTAAGATAAAAGGAAAACATGAGGAATCTCGAGGAAAACGGGGAAGAAAATTTGATTGTTCGTGGATACAAAGTAAAGAACGTTCTGCTACATTCTGAATGGAACGAATAAGAAAGAAAAAATTCTTTGTGTGGTGGTGATGGTGACGATGACATCCACAACTAATTGTATTGAGTGCCGGTAATAATTCGAAGAAAGAGCAAAGATACAGGATGGAGCTGTATTTTGCAACGGAGTAGTAGACTCATCGTGAAAAGAAAACGCAAAATCATAAAGTGGATTAGGTACGGCAGGTTGTTATTGACAACAAATTAACCTATGCGATAACGGTTATCAAAGGAAAAGTCGAGGACGTGGAAATGCCAGATGGAGATAAATTTTGGGATTTAGATGAAAAACAATTTCTAAATGTTATCGTTTAACTCAAAACTAAGTGAATTATTTTCCTTTGGATTGTCTAATTTCGGGACTGGAAGATATTCCCATTTCATAAAAGGAGTCAGTTTATTGATGAAACAATGTATTCATTACACCTATGGCTACTACTTGTTATGTCTGGAACGGAGTTTAAACAACGATGTATGGCGTGAAAAATTTAATATAACATTCGATGAATTCATACTCATATCCTGTCAGTCACTTTATAAGTTTGTTCAGTTCGGAATATCACAGTTTTTTTTCAATTCATTCCATAAGGCTACACTTTGTACAATATGTTACTACCCGAATGTTGGATTTCCGAAGAATTTTTGTAATAGATCATTTACAGGCATCATCCCCATCAGCAGCGGGCGCCCGGTGAGGATGCGGAGGGTGAGTACCCTTTTGGTTTGTTTGTTGCATGTAAATTTTTTTTACCTATATTTTTGCTCATCATTTTTTTTATATTTATTTTGGGTTTCGTTGGGTATGAATTTTTATATAGATTCCTAATAAATATAATCCAACCAAACAACGGATTTATAATCCTTCGAATATTGGGTATCGTGTATTTGCTCGTAACACGAATGAATTGAAAACAATAAATACCGTAAACTCTGCATCACGTTAAATGAAGTAAACTATTTATCTTTTTAAATTTTTTGTTGATCAGTTGTCCGTGATTATTATTGATTAGATAAAGAGAAGAATTACATTCGGTCTTTTCTTTCTTCAACTTCCAACCGGGTAAAGGACCCGCTACGGTGGCAGGCTTCCACCTCAAAACATGAGCCAGCCACCGGGTACTTACTAATTCCTTCTTCTGTTTCAGGTGACTTTTTGGGTTGAGTGGCCCAAGCAGAGTGCCTTTTTATGGCATAGAGTTATGCAATCAAATTATATAATTCTATGGCATAAATTGGTCACCGGGATACTCCCCTTCTGATGGGAAAGAACATACAATTCAAGTTGTATGAGTTTTCCACTCAGAAGAGGAATACCTGGCCACTTCAACAAAGATATCTAAGGATTTATTCCGGTTGGGTGGGTATGAAAGGGCTCCACCACCACCCGGTTGCCCCTCTTTCATTTGTGGGCCATGAATTTATTTGGGTAATGACGAGGTCACCCCAAGTTCGCCTTTCTTTTCAGGTTTCACTTGTTCTAGTAACAAGATCCATTCCCCTCTGTGAGGTTATCTACAATTTTTTCGACCTCAGTCGCCTTTTGAGCTTTAGTCCAATTCGTGAATGCGAAATTTTTTGTAGTGGGTCCTCGTGCTGGGGAAATGAACCCGCCCCACGACACCGCAATGTTAGCCTGCCAGCGCATTCACGCGTCTCCAGACGAGGGCATTCTCGGCAGATACCGACACCTTCCTCTGCCGAGGCAGCAGAACATCGCTGCAGTCCTTCACGGACTTATTGAAACTCCTCTTATTCACTACAGAACTGTGCTTGTCGAAGGGGCGTATGTATATTTCAACGCCCGGTCTGCCTCGCGTAGAAGAAAGTGAGACAGGACGATAATCTCTGGGTCCGTTGTGTCTTCGTTGTGACTAGCGTAATCACACCAACGTGACCGGAGATGCGGGCTTAGTTTGCTCAATACTCTTCATGCCAGGATAGGGTTGTACAAGTACGCACGCCGGTCGATCGTCTCGAGAACGCAGGTCACGTTCTAAAGCTTGACAGCAAAACTATTTACCTCGATTGCTGATGATCCAAGCCTTGGTAATTTCCTCAGCTCTTCAAATGCTCGGTCGAGGATGACTTCTGGTCGCCTAAAACACTGCTCTAATGCCTTCATAATGACGTCTGGATTTGTGGCTGTGTGAAGTAATGCAGCAACGACCTCTCGGGCTTCTCCTTTAAGACAGGTTCTTAGTCGTTGTACGAGTATGTTTTCAGCGGCTGCGATGTGGTACATGGTTGTGGAGCCACACATATACACTTTAAATGGCGATCCGGAAAATGTTGGCAGCTCGATGTGGCGAACATGCAGTCTTGCTATCTTTTCCAACATTTCCGCCAGTTGCTCGATATCACTTTTTGAAGGTCTATCCTTCTCGCTCTTGAATTGCTCGTATCTTTGCTGTATTCGCTGCTCAGCGCTATGTTCGTGTTTACGTGAGACCAACGGGTTTGTATGTAGCCAGCTATCTACTTTTCCATCGACTTCAGCTTGAGATAGTTTTATGTCTTGAAAACTTTTCTCCTCGTTAAGAACCGATATTTCGGCTGCCAGTCGCTTCTTAAATAAGTCAACCTCCAATTCCAGCTCTTTTTTCTTTATTGCGGCTAATTTTTCTGCGGCAGCTAATTTCGCTAACCGCAACTGCACTTCAACACTGTACGTAGATCGCTGCGAGTATACTGATCGTGTTGGCGATTTGGCTCGAGGTTCGTTCATATCGTTCGCATGCTGTGACGATGTAGCTGCCACCGCTGCCACAATCGTTTTCTTACTCGCAGCGCTCTCGTTTGTAGCGGTTGATACCAATGAAGGCGAGGCCGCTAACTCCAAAAAAAAATCTTCGCTGTTCGCTCTTCTGCTTCTCTGGGCGTTTCTGCTCCTCCAGCTCTGCTGCATTGCCTTGGCTCCGGGTGATGACCATCGTGATCGGTTGACGGCTGCTGGTTGTAGTTCTGGATAAGCGCTCAATATGGTCTGCAGGTTGTTTTGGATCCGAACTCAAAAGCTGTATTTGTATTTAGCTCACAATATCTATTTCACTTTTACTACTTCATACAAATATCGATAACAACTTTACTTCATACAAGATCAAAACACGTAATTGGTATATTAACATATGAGAAGCGCAAAGAACGGCACTGATATTATTTGAAATCTTTTGACCAAGAACTAACGGTTCCTTCGGCGCTGGGCAGGCTCGTTGTCCTTAACACAACCTTTGTAAATCCTTTGACTTTTTCAGTTCATGGTCATGACCCTTCTTGTTCTCTGAATATGTCCATCAAAATGTATCTATACTCAACATATTCTGTTCCGTGATGAGAAGTTTTAGTATGAAAAAGCTTTAGCCGAAATTTCCGATTAAAACTCTTCACCTCGTAGAGGAGATCATGATTTAAATTAAAGTTTTGGCATGCCACATAAACTCTTCAATAATAGAGAGGGTCACTTCAAATCGTATGGATGTGAACCAAATTTGCCGATGAAAACGCTATTTTCTCCATTATATATCCCCCTGGGATCCGAGGTATCATACAGGGTTATCCATTTCGTGATAGGGAAAGTATAACCCTGTTATTTGAGATCTGTCAGAACTAAGTGTCATCCAATGCGTGTTTTTTTTAGTTGAAGGTTTACCATTTAGAAATATGGATCGTTTAACAGTCGAAAAACGCGTAAAAATTATAAAATTTCCTTATAAAAATGGTGATTCTGCTGTATCAACATTTAGGGCTTTACGAGCCGATTACGGTCGACATAATCGACCTACACACCAAACAATCTCGAACACAGTGATAAAATTTGAAGAGACTGGATCAATTATTGATATTGCAAGGCCTGTGCATCATCGCAACATTCGTTCTGCTGAAAATATCGCTGTCGTTGCTCAAAGTGTGGAGGAGGACCAGAATTTGTTGATTCCTCGATGTGCTCAACATTTGGGCTTGTCTTACGGCTCATTGTGGCGGAGTTTGCATTTAAATTTGTATCTCCATCCGTACAAAATCCAACTTACTCATGAACTTAAGCCTCAAGACCATACACAACGCAGAATGTATGCGAATTGGGTGATTGAACAACAAGCCATTAATAACGATTTTTCGATCAAAATTGTCTTTAGTGATGAGGCTCATTTTTCGCTCAGTGGTTACGTAAAGAAATAGAATTGCCGCATATGGGGCGCTCAAAATCCTTATGATCGCAGAAAGGCCTCTGCATCCGGGAAAAGTGACCATTTGGTGTGCATTATGGTCTGGTGGTGATATTGGCCCGTATTTTTATGAAAACGATCAAGGAAGAGCCATTACAGTCAATTCTGACCGCTATGGACGGATGTTAACCGATTATTTTTGAAGAGAAATTGAAGATTATGATCTGGAAAACATGTGGTTTCAACAGGACAGAACAAGCCACACAACACAGGCTAATCGAGCACTTTTGCAAGAGAAATTTCCAGGACGCGTAATTTCGAGATTGAGTGATGTCAATTGGCCCGCAAGATCCTGCGACCTAACACCTTTGGATTTTTTTTATGGAGCTATGCAAAAGATCGTGTTTACGTGAACAATCTTCAAAATTTTGAGCTATTGAAAACCAATAAAGGTGAAGTAATGGCCGAGATATTTCCGGAAATGTGCCGAAAAGTCTTTGAAAATTACCTCAAAAGGATTGAGGCCTGTAAAAGGTCCCGTGGAGGAAATTTGAATGATGTTGTATTTCAGGTATAATGGCAAGGTTTAATCTTTATACTGAATAAAAAATTTTGTTTCTATCTGAATATTTTATTTATTTTTTAACTTTATTTTCCCAAGCGTAAAATGGATATACATGATACTTGCATAAAATGCTCCGTAGTAGTGCCATCTGTTAAATTATTGCGTAATTTCTTCGATAAAGCTTTATCATAGACGTCCAGTGACGTATAAGTTTACTTTCTCCAAGAGAAGTGCTTTAGTGTGTTTAGTTGCGATGCCGTTCATTTTTCACAAATTTGCAGTTTTCGATATGTTGACTTCACGTAAGGGTAAGTAATTAATACTCATAAATTCCCGAGTGGTTAGCGGTTGTTCTCTTTTTTGTGTTTAACTACTATGAATGGTGTGAAAGTCTTTGTCAACGCGAATATCATACGGAAGATTAAGCGTATCATATGTGATACTTTGGGTACTATTGAAGATAATGTTAGCAATTTACGCCACGCATTATTGGACTTCGATGTCTGGGATTATGAAGAGGAGAATTCAGATATCGATAAAGATAATATACAAAAGCAATATATCAAATTTATTGAGGAAAAGCAAAGTTTACAGAGTCCAGATAGTGATTGGGATTCCTCCGATGATGAGCCGCTTCGGCACACCTCGAGTTCAACGAGGAATAGTTGTGCCCATAGGCCAGTAATTTGGAAGCATTCAAGTGATTTTAGACCAGTCTTTCGCTGAAGTCAGCTTCCCAGAGGGTCAACAGAGGACTGATGTCAAAAAACCCGTGCAATGTTTTGAGCGGTATTTAAATGCTGATTTTTTTGCAAAAGCAGCATTTTGCACAAACGTCACGTCCTTTTGGTGATCGGAAAAATCATTTAACACTACTGCTGTAACGATTTTTTGAGTGCAGCATGGTCATCCCACTTTTGGGGATGCCAAGAATAAAACAGTATTGGGCTTTAAAAACTAGATGTGATTTAGTGGCATCTGCAATGGTTAGAAATCGTTATACTAAAGTTCGTTCACATTTAAAAGTTGTCATTGATGATGATCTTTCCAAACCCAGACGATCTCGTGACCACTTATGAAAAATACGCGTTGCTGAAATTGAAAGAGCGTGGCGGGAAAATGTTCGAGACAAAAATGTCTCAATCGATGAGCACATTTTACCCTACACAGGAAGGTGCATTAAAAAACAATTGGTGAAAGCAAATATAGAAGGTATAAAAAATTTCTATCGCAGCCAATCCCGACGGTTTACCACTAGACTTATATTTTTATGAAGAAAAAGGGTCTTCAGTGAAATCAGCTTTGTACCCAACACCTGAAAACTTAAACGTAGGTAGAAGAATGGTACTTAAAATGGCAGCACACCCTCTCTGTTGAGACTTCGATTTAGATGGACCGTTATTTTACCTCCATGTCACTTTTGGATGTCATCAGGCAAAGAGAATGCAACGGAACGGGAATGTTGATGAAAAACACGGTCTCAAAGAAGGGCAATGACAGATCAGTAAAAATCAAAACAAATTATTTTAAATCAGATAGCGCCCTCAGAGAACAGGGACGTGGTGCTTTTGATAGCATTGTGCGTGATGATGAACGAGTGGCCATAGTAAAATGGTTTGATTATAAACCAATCCTTATTGCATCAACACAAATCGCTGTACACCCTGAGCATACCAGTAAACATTGGAATAAGGAGATAAATAGGTACATCGATGTAACAATGCTGGTCTCGATTAAATTTTACAAGTCATGTATGGGAGGGGTAGACTTGCTGGATAGGGTTCTTGGCAAATATGCGATGAGAAGTTGGACTGGAAAGTAGACCGTGAGGGCTTATTTTTCATTTCACAGATTGCGCAGTTGCTGTTTCTTGGATAGAGCATCGTCGGGACGCTAAAGCCAAAGAGGAAAATGCGTGTCAGTACTTTGATTTTAAAATGGAACTGGCAAAAAGTCTAATTTATAGGTCTCAAAATAAGAACCCTCAAAACCCAATCCCTGAACGACTTAGTGCAAGGCTTTCCTCAACATGTACATCAACTTGGTCCCAGAAAAGACGCATTGTCACAGGTCTTTTACATCAAAAAAAACAAGCATCTTGTCTACCAGAAGATAGGAAAAATGTGGATAAAAATCGTTCCAAATGCTGATTACCTGGTTGCAAACCATTAACTTGTGTAAAATGTTAGGAGTGCGATGCATATTATTCAACCAGAAACCGTTAGAAATCCTTTCATGAACATTAGCAGATCAATTTTATCGAATAAAAAAATACATTGATAGGTTTCAAATCATATGTGTTGTTTTCTTTTTTTTCGAGAAGTATCATATATGATACCATCTTTTAATCCTAAAATCAGTGAAACATTTAATCTATAGGCATGATTTATTCAAACCTCAAATAGCTCAGAAAATTTAAAAAAAAATTGTTCTAAATTCAATTATTTACCCTTTCGCTTCAAGGAGGATATGATGTATTTCGACATATATATATTTCGAGAGTAAATTGCTCCGATCTTCAATTTCAATGTTCCATGATGGAGAGAACTACCCTCAACCATGCTGCCATGAAATAGATCCACAGTAGCATGAATTATGTCGTTGAGTCTTCCTCTGCTGAGTTTTTCAAGCACTTTCCCGGCCATGTCTAGTATACACAACGGGCGGTATGCAAACGGCCATTCGAGATTCCCTTTTTCTGTTCTAATCAGCATAATATTCGCTGCTTTTCAGAACTAAGCGAATATTCCTTCACGCATTTAAAGTGATGAGTAGCAGATCAGAGTGATGGTGCTGAATAATCTGCAGTACCTTCGCTGGAATCCCATCTGGACCTGGAGCCTTTTTGCCTTCATAGAGGAAATTACTTCCTCCAATTCATTCTTCGTAAAGAACTGGCAATTTTCTGAAGCTTCATCGTAGATTACTTTAACAAGAAAGGAATGTAGACGAAAAAGAGTTCGTACAATCATGTCCATCTTTTCCATCTCGTATGTGCAGGGCAAAAGATTCCCCATGACCAGCTGGTAGCCCAGGCCCCATAGACCCTTTTTCCCGTCGTCCACCAGATTTTGCCCGCAGGAGGCTTTGTTGTTGTTGACACGGTAATAAAGATGCTGCCTAACTGACTGGTATGCATCAAGCTTTATACATGTCTCTTTCAAAGTTCATGCCTACTGGGCATCTCGCTGGAGCTTGTGACATTCATTTTTTTTTTTGTTTTTTTTTTGTGCTAGGGAGGTGAAGGCAGTGTGGGACTCCCATGGAGGATACCCTTGGACTAACCACTAAACACCTCCCCTGTCAATCTGAGAACCTAGCCTGGAACCGTTTGACACATTACTTCGGGCCAGGTCTCGTTTTGTTACGCCGTGGGGCGCCTTCAAGCTGGGGAGTCCCTTTCCTAGCGGGAGGGGAGAGGGGAAGAGGAAATGCCAGAAGAGCGATCCCCCAGCCCCAGCACCTCCGGCTGCTGCGAGTCCCTATTATCTTTTAGGACTGCCCGAGCATAATGTGCCACCTGGTTCCATTTGTCCACCGATTCGAGCATCAACGCAACTATATTATCCGGGGTGAGCTCTCCCGTCTCCCTCTAGAGTTCCCCTCGCAGCCTGGCCCGTTTGGTACACGCAAAAAATGTGTGACAGGCATTGTCCTCCTCTCCTGGGCAAAGCCGACGATCGGGAGACCGTGACTTACCGATCTTGTGCAGGTAAGACTGAAAACACCCATGCCCGCTCAAAAGCTGGGTCAGATAGAAGTCAGTCTCACCATGCCTTCGATTTAGCCATGGTCTCACATCCGGGATGAGGCGCGTAGTTCACTTTCCCTTCGTGCAATTCCTCCAAGACTGCTGCCAATCGTTGAGCGAGCGTTGTCTCTCCTCGCGGACAACCATCTCCCTCACATCCTCGTTTTGAAACAGGTAAATAGCGTGACGCTCTCTAGCAAGGAGGGCGACAGGTATCATGCCTGCTATCACTTTCACCGCCGAGTCGGAGACTGTTAGATACGAAGGTGCAATTCTCAGTGCTCCTCTTCTCTGTACCTGTGCCAATCGTTTTCGGTATACCTCCTTGCTGAGACCGTCGCCCCATACCTCTGCTCCGTACAGTAGCACTGACCCTACAGCACTCATCAAGAGGCGTCTTCTTGATGGGCTGGGTCCCCCTACGTTGGCCATAAGTCGACTCAGGGCCGATATTCCCGAAGCAGCCTTCTCAGCCGTTGCCCTGATTTGGTCAGAGAAACTCATCCTCGAGTCGATCAGTAGCCCCAGGTACTTCACCGCTGGCTTCGATTTGATCTGTATATCTCCAATACTGATCATCCCTACTCTAGGGATTCTCTTTTTTGTCAAGATGACCACTTCGGTTTTCTCCAGTGGTAAACTGAGCCCGCGAGCAGTCATCCAGTCCCTCTCTCGGCGCATTAGCATACCTAGCCTAAGTTGCGCTTGTTCAACGGTGCGTCCGGCGACCAGAGCCGCAACATTATCCGCATAGCCAACCAAGCGCGACTCATCTGGCATCTCAAGTCTCAGTAGCCCGTCGTAAGACACGTTCCAAAGGTCCGGACCAAGGATAGATCCCTGGGCAACACCGGATGTAATTTCCATCCTTTGTTGGCCCTGTGTCGTGTCGTAGAGCAGGCTTCGGTCCTTCAGGTAGTTCCCCAAAAGCCGCATTAGATATTCTGGAACTTGAAAAGAGTTTTCCAGCGTGTCCAGAATATCCACCCATCTAGCGGAGTTGAAGGCATTCCTGACGTCGAGTGTCACCAGCAGGACGATCCGTCACTTGGTGCAACTATATGCCTCTGCCTTTTGGACCGCGTTCACCACCTCTGCAATCGCATCAATAGTAGAACGTCCTGCTCTAAAGCCGTACTGCCGAGGAGATAGGTCCCCAGCAGCACGAATCGCGTCAGTGAGTCTTCCCTTGATGAGTTTCTCTAGCACTTTCCCAGTATGCAGAGGGCGATTCGGGATTTCCCTTGCCCTTGTTGACCAGCACGAGCCTCGCCACCTTCCATCGTACCGGGAAAACCCCGTCCCGTAGGCAAGCGTTGAATGTGCTGAGCAGCAAGTCAGGACAATGGTGATAGACGAGCTGCAAAACCTCAGCTGGAACACCATCTTGACCTGGAGCCTTCCTCGCTTCCAAGGAGAGGACTGCCTCCTCCAGTTCCAGCTGTGTGAAGAGTGGGCACTCGACTGTCAACACGGACGGGATGGGCGGGGAAGAGTCCCCGCACAATCGCGTCCATCTTTTCCGTGTCATGTATACAAGGCTTCCGTAGGGCACCAAGTTTCCTCATGACCAGCTTGTAGCCAAGGCCCCACGGATCCCTTTTTACATCGTCTACGAGGTCTTGCCAGCATCGGGCCTTGCTCTTGTTAATAAGCCTGCGAAGATATTTCCTGCCGGATCTGTATGCTGCTAGCCTAGTGTCTGCCTCCTCCCGTGTTCGCGCCCGCTGGGCCTCTGGCCGAAGTTTGTGACATTTGCTTCTTTGTTCGGCGATCTCGTTTGACCACCAGTATACTGGGGGCTTTCCGTGTTGGGGTCTCCGTCGGGGCATGAAAGACTCGCAAGCAGCTACGATGGTACTCATAGTTGAGTTCACCAAGTCCTTGGCTGTAGGCGCTCTACTCCCTGGCGGGGCTCCCAGCAACGGTGCACCTGCCGTAAGTGCGTCAGCGAACCTCTCAACGTCCATCCTCCCAGTCCTCCATCCGAGGATTGAAGTTTGGGCATATGCACGCAGAGTGGCACTGTCGTCTAGTAGTCGCCAGTTGTGTACTCTAGGTACCAGGGACTCCGAAGCGAGTGTCACATTGGGTATGGTTCCTACGCAACCCCAGCGGCGGAAAGTAGGGGTCGGATTGTGGTATACCCCATTCAATGGCTCTAGCGTTGAAGTCTCCCCCGACCAGCATGTTGCCCTCTGTGTTCAAGACAGCGTCCTCCAGGGCATCGAGTTTCGTTCGAAAAGATCGCATTGCCTCGTTAAGCGTCGGATAAACACTGAAATATGTTATCCCTGAACACCGCACCCACACAAAACCATCCCCGCGTCCATGGCCCTGCACCTGAAGGCGGGCGCTGTCTCGAACCCAGATGTCCGAGGTACTGGATTTGTCAGGGTACCACGCTTGCGAGTCCTTGTTATGATGTTGCTCGCTCAGCAACAGGAGGTCAGCTTTCTTTTCCTTCGCAAACTGCTCAAGTAGGTCCTAGGCGTTTGTGCTTCGGTGCAAATTGACCTGCAGGATACGGATCATTTGAGTATCGATTTGGCTTTAGTTAGGGCCTCCTTGAAAACCCAGCATCTCCCTGTCCCCGGCTCATGTTTGAGGTCGCCGGGTGCTAGCTTAGCATCCTTGGAAAGAATGCATTTTACCTCGTTCATGCACTCCTTCCTTTTGTGCCCCGTTTCACCATATTTATAGCACAGAAATCTCCTGTCGGGTCCCCTACAGCCATACGTGGTGTGTCCGTATTCGAAGCATCTGAAGCAGCGGATAGGGATCGCTCTTCTCCGTATCCTGCAGATCACCCAACCTATCTTAATTTTGCTCTTCGCCAGGATTTGCTGGGCGTCTTTATCAGCTATTTGACAATAGCCATGCGTTGTCCCCTTGTGTTTTCACGTGTGAATCTTGCCTTGACTTCACTTAAGCTGGGGAACTCCCTCCTAATGGCATCCTCTACTTCAGCTTTGTCGGTGACGCAGTCGAGGTCCCTGATTTCCAGGGTGGCCATTGGTTTGAGCGAGGCAACGGTTGCCGCATCTCCAAGAACCTTTTGAACCGCGTCACGGAATGCATCTTTGTTTGTGGCCTCTGGCCCGGATTTCACCAGCAGGCCACCGGTCCGGGTTGGTCGAACTGCTTTGATGGCAGTTTTGGTGTCGTCTGGCTTGACCGCTCCTTTAATTTCACGGAGGACATCTGCGTAGGCTCGGCCCTTAGTGGGTTTAATAAGCAGTGCCTCTCACAAGGGTTTGCGCCGCGGTTTGCTTTTTGTTTTCTGCGGTATATCGGGGGGTTCTTTGTTCTTTTCGTGGTTGAGCTCTTTGTCTGTTTTTTCTAGGAGTAGCTTTTTGGCCGCTTTTTTTCCCTGCCTTTTTTCGCACCACATGAAACTCCTCGCCTGGAGTGTCAACTTCGCTTATGGTCTTGTCCTTCCTCCTTTTCTCACGGTCGCCTTCAATTGGGCTACCGGCCATTCTTTTGCTGCTGCTAGGACCCACTGATGCCTTGAGGGAGAGCGTGTCTTTTTCGTGCTTTTCGGTTGCAAGCCACCTCCGCCTGTAGTGCGTTATGCGGCCAAAAAGCTCTTCTAGTTCAAGAATGCCATTCTTGACACTCTTGCCTCTGTTTTTCTGCACTTCGCAGGCAGCCCTCAGTTGTTTGACGATAGTCCTCGCTTTCCGAGTAAGCCGCTCCTCTTCGGCGCGGTCAAGGGTGATTGTGTTATTTGGCGCCACCTCTTAGGAGAGGCCCCCGTTTCCTAGCCCTTTTGCTTCTATCGCTTGGGTCGCGTTTGAAGTGGCGTCGGCCAGCGGCAAAACTTCTCCCTCCCCCAGTCTAACACTGGCCTCTGTTGGCGTCGCAGCTTGATTCGGATTGTGTACGTCTTGCACTGGACGCTCCGGGGTGCGCATAGTCCTTCTACTGCGCCCAAAGGCCGCAATGATGCCAGGTTGCACAACGCACTCTGCCTTCTTTCGTTCGTTAGTCCGTCTGTGGTCTGTCTCCGATGATTTAACCTGTGATGTTGACTTTGACAGTGTTTCTGGGGTTTGCTGCTTCCCCCCGCAATCGGTGACTTGTTTTATCGGTGTTCTTGCCAACAGCGGTTTTTGCCTGAAAGGATTCTCCTTGCTTGTAGTTATATCTGTTACAGAAGCAAAGTTCACCACTTCTATAACATTGCAGTCGCTGGATGACGACGGCCGGGAGCCTGCTCGCTCACTTCCCTCTGCCGCCGGTACTGGGGATCCGACCCCCTACACCGTAATTTGGTTCCCCTTGTGGACCTGCATAGTTTGGTTTTCTGTCTGGGTTTCCGTTCCCATAGCATTTTACCTACTGCCAGGATATATGAATAATTGATGACGCCATATATTTCGTCATGTCACAGTGAAGATCATTGACACTCAGGTATTTGTCCTGAGACTCTCCCTTCACTGCCGACCATTGTCCGCGGCTGCTTATTGGTTATTCGCAGCGAACCTTTCGAGAAAGGTCTTTCCCTATCCGCAACCCTGGGGACGCGTTTGGTTCCCCGGTCTGAGGGCACTATCGATAAATCGATAACATTTTGCTGTTCAGCTATTTTAAATTACCAACAAATATACCATTGGCTTGCCGTGTCTTAGTCTGTGACAGTTCACCATGTCCATAACTGCTAATGATCGGCTCCTATGTGAATGTCCTAGCACTGATGCCCATACTATGAGTCTGCTGACAAAATTCTCAACATCCATCTTCAAAGTGTTGCATACAAGATTGAGAGAATGAGCATATGTACACCGAGAAGGACATTAATTTCAAGCATTATACGAGTATACTGGTGATGAATGGCCTAGTATTTCCCTAAAATTCTCCAGTTGTATACCCTTGGTACTTAGGGCTTAGAGGCAAATGTAATATTTGGGATGATTCCAACACAGATTCAACGCTGTAAAGTAGGGATGTCGCCGGTGCTTAACATGACAAACTTAGTTCCAGTTGCCATTTTCAGCACTCATTTTTGTCTTACATCTGACAGAGCTATACCCCATTCAATGGCCTTTGCACTGAAGTCTCCCGCATTGAGATCACGCCAGAGCATCGGGTTTAGCCGCAATGGGTGATCATAGATAATTCGGGGTGAGATACATAATAAGGAGTGTTGTATCCATACACTGAGGCCACATGAAATCCTCCCCCTATGACTTTATACCCGCATATATGCACTATTTCGCACCAAGATTGCGATAGTACCAGATTCATCAACGAACCACGCCGATGATTCCCATCATTATGCTGCAGGTTGAGCAGCAGCATGTCGGCTTTCATCCATTCCCTAACTTCTCTAACAGGTTTTGGGCTGCAGTACTGTAATACATGCTTATCTGCAAGATTGTAGTAATCAAGCTGCCCACCTAGGCAAACTGCTCAAGGGTCCCTTACGAAAAAAACCATTTCATTGATATACAACTTTTCAACATTATTATTACAAAAAACATTTCTGAAAGTCAGGGCTGTGCAAGACTGGTGCATATCCAACAGATATGCTGAAACTTTTGCGTGATTTCAAACGAACCCTGCTCCAACTGTATACTCTTAGGAAACGTCGTACCTGCTTAACGGTCTTCGGTAAGGGAAACTCATCAATCGCCCAAGTTTTGTCCGGATCTATTTTGATGGTACCTTGTCCGATGACTTGCCTTAGATATCCAGCTTCGGTCATGATTAACTTGTTTTTCTGGACATTGACGGTGAGTCCCGCTTTATTGATATGCAGGACTACTTCTTGTGGAGTAGAATATGTTGGTCAAACTTTTCTGTGATGAGTAGAAGGTAATTCAGGTAAACAAACACGGTGTTTCAGATGAAGTGGAATGACTTTGTCCATCGTTTGGGTCTTCATTTGCGAGGCTTCACACAGGCCGAAAGGCATTGTGACAAACTGGTATAGAGGTCGGCCCGGTACTGTGAAAGTGGTTTTATCCCTTGAATCTTCATCGAGTGAAATTTGCCAGAAGGCATCCTTCAAGTTGAGACTCGTAATGTGGTTTGCTTTCGGCAGCCTTCCCAATAATCCATCTATGAGCGGAAGAGTGTACAGATCTTTAACGATCACAACGTTGACTTTCCGGGCATCTAGACAAAGACGATCTTTACCTGGTTTTACCACTAAGGTTACTGGGATGGACCAGACACTTTGAGATTCCTCTATAACCCCCAACTCTAGCATCCTGTCCAACTCGGCGTACACTAGCTTCTCCATGCTCAGTGAGATGGTTTAGTATACCTGCCTTATCGTTTTGCTATTACCAACGTCATTAATATGTGAGACCAGAGTAGTGCGGTCAAGGCCTTGCTTAGCGTAAGGTGGAAAAGCAGCAATAGATGCTTCCTGGCGTTGTCGCTGGTTCGGAGCTTATGCGTGTCTATTGGGCATAGAAGTTAGTTCATGGACGTGTCTAGTATTTAAGAATGAATCCACAAATAAATCTAGGGCCAAACCAAATTGGAGAACGAAATTGGTGCGGAGGTACGCGTTCTGAGGTAGTAATGCTCCATCAAATTCTAAAGGATGTGCCTGCTGAAGACATTGAGATGCAAGGATTAGTAGATTTGAATTTGGATCTAGGCTACAAGTCATTGGAAAAAGTGTGAAACCCCAAAACTGATCAATTTAATTTTCGAATCAAATTCCAAGGTACAGCGTATTCAAAATGACAAGTACTATCGAATATCGCTAGGCTCTATAACCCGTTAGGATGATTACCTCCCATCATGATAACTGCTAAAATACTGATGCAATTACTATGGTTACACGATTTGTCTTGAGATGAGCCCTTGGCACACGATTTACAAGGAATTTGGACAGAATTCAGATGTATGTAGGTTAACAGTATTGGGTCAGTTACGAATTCCTAGATGGATAAATTATGCCTCGGAATCAAAGTTAGAACTCCATGGATTAAGTGATTTATCATTGAAGGCTAATCCAGCTACAATTTTTCTTATCTCTCGAAACAAACACAAAACCCATCCTAGCAAAATCAAAGGTTGCTCCATTACTAACAATCTCAATACCACGACTAAAATTTTGTGTAGTAGAACTTTTAGTGAAATTGGTATCAAACTCTCGATTTATCAAACGTCAACACCTGGCTATGGACGGACTAAGTGGTCATCCAACCTGCCGGACAGTATTCGCCGCCAATCGAACCATGGAGATTTGGAATCATGTCGGCAACACTCGATGATGTCACGTTCTCTTCGAGCCAAAATCCCGCTGGTTTAGCCTCTCGTGGTATCGACTCCATCGAAATTTTTGGAAATCGTCTATGGTGGTGCGGTCCTTACTGATTAGTTCAGTTGTTCCTACTTCCGACGTAGTCTTAATAAAAGACAGAGGAGGGCTGCCAACACAGTTGGTTGAACTCCTCCCTGTGTACAATTGCGTCTGCATTAAATTTATGAGTTCACTGGATCAAATTGATGATTGGCGCTTGAACTCACAAAGCTCATACACAATGCGGTACATGTCGAAAACCTAGTTGGATGAAGGCACACTTCAGAAAGAGAATGCCCAGAATCATCAGATATTAAGGATTTATATGATGATTTCCGATTGAATCAACATCTTTTGGAACTAGCGTCCCAGCGGGGGAGAACGTTAACGCAACCAACAATGGAATATTTTTTTGGTTAAATTTTCACTCAACAAAAATATAATTTACCGGAACTACTAAGTAACCCGTAATGTTTTTCAAGACCAATCAGTCTTTTGTTGTTTTTGACCATGAATGGAGTGTCCTCGAATTGTATAGAATAATAGAAGCTAAACATGTGAATGTGTTTTTCATTTTATCGAATAAATTTGTATCAAAAGTTTTCGTTTGAAATCGAACGGTACGGGCTTCTGCAGCTTTTATGGTTCATTCACTGTTAGCGCCTACCTCCTTCTTTTACTGGAAAATCTTTTACAAGTTAGCATTCTTACAGACATCCCTAATGATAAATTTCTATTTCTCCAGATAGAAGAGGACTGGCACCTCAGCGATAAAGAAATTTAGATTCTGTTATTTGCTAGGATTCCATAAATTAGAAAATTGGGTGAACCATTTCCTTTCAGCTATAAATTCAGACAAATTCTAAAGCAGAATGAATACTCTTTTCAAAAATTTCAAATGATAACCTTCTTTATAACATTGTTCGCTATTGCAGCCCTCCTCCTTCCTTCCTTCCTTTCGACACATGTAATTACATTTACGCTGAACACTCTGCGGTTAACCTATAAAATTAATTACTCAACCCTGTTTGTAGTGCGATTCTACTTATGCATGTATTCGTTCAACCAACGTGTTGGGACAATTAGATGAACGTGCAATGGATAGATTGACCAAAAACATAACAGTAGCATGAAGGACTGCGGTAGTCATATGACGTGTGTAAGGATACTGTGTAGTTAACTAACAGTAAATTCGCTCGAAATCTAGACCAGACCATCGTCGAATTTCGTCAGTTTTGTCTGCACTTGGACTCGTTAGTTGAGTTGAGTGGATTCATAATATCCTTTTGCACGACACATGCTTTTAATATACTGCACCCTTAACCGCATATACCACCGAGACAGCCAGCACGTCATGTATCCGCTCTCGACTGTCTATGTGTTGGCCACAAACGGCTGGCTCGTCCGTTCGACGGTCTTTTAGTGATGATGCGTCGTGTACTATATGTCGTTACCCTCGCTTTGAAGTTGATAGTAACGATGACCTTAGGCCATCGTTCAACCAGAATTGAAACACGTAATTTTCGCATTAAAGTAATTGAATTATTTATGCAAATGGACTCGCCGTTAGTGCCCGGTCTCTGCAGCGCCTTTAACCGGACATCCCCAGTCGCTACAATCCAATCTTGTTCATATACATTTTCTGAATGAGCACTTTCAACCATGTATCCTTTACATTTAACATCCTTTCGCTGTGATCTTCGTCCCAACCCCTCGACCGGGGTGGCAATGAAGACAAGAACTCCTAGTCAGCGGGGCAGGCTTTTACCTATTATATTTATTGCTGACCCCGGTGATACTAAGTACACCCAATGTGCGTAATCATAAATTGGCAATCCAGATTAGCTTAAAAAGACCGGAGGAATCCTTTACCTTCTTTACATCCTATTACCGCTTGCCTTCCTCTGCGCTGGATGCTGTTTCGTTAGTTGCCATAAATTAGAGCGAATATTGCTTAACCTCAGCTAGAGCTAATTACAAGTCATGTCCCAGCCAGTAAGTAACTGAAATAATGTTCCGGGTTTAAGGGTCATAGCGATTCGCAACTAAAAAGGGATGAATAAAATGAGAGTTTTGCGTTGTGGCGAGGACTGAGTTGTAACCTGAATGGCAGAGGATATTTAGGAGAAAGTGTGAGGTGCTAAAGTACTTTGAAATGTAAGATTTCCTGATTACCGTGTGTGGTAGCGAATTTGTTCAAAGTGTTAGTTGAGGAGAATATTCAGGATCAAGAGTGGCTTTCTATTCGGCTGGGTTTATTACGACACTTTTCGAATGAGCTTAATGTTAACGAGGTAACAAACAAGGTACAAAAATATTTACATTGCATTAAAGTTCCATTTTATTTTCTTAGCAATAACAATTGGAGGGAAAAGGGCCAAGGAATTCCAGGACAGAGGATATTTAAGGATTCAAGGTTTTAAGTAAGTTTGTTTTAAAAGTGGCCTTCGAAATGCCTGGTGTATAGCAATTCTTCACGTTGTTAAAGATTCTACAGCATTTATTAATAGGCTCACTATCTGCATAGACAGTTCTATGATGGGTTACTTTGAGAAAAGGAGTATGCCTAGTTTGTCTCGTTGCATTATTAAAATTAAACTTCGTGGAGAGTGATTCAATCTGAATACCTTTTTCGATATTTAAAAAGGCGAAGCAGAAGGATGAGATTTGTCTTCTTAATGACAGAGAAATCATGTTTAGTTGTTTAAGCCTTTGCGAGTATTCTGGTAAGGTTGAGAATTGACTGGGATCGTAAAGATCCCTTAAGGCAAATAATACAAACTGCTTCTGGATGGACTCAAATCTATTTGAGTGTATTTCAAAGATAGGGTCCCAGACAATGCTCGCATATTCTAAGATTGGGCGAACAAGGGCCGTGTACAAAGATTTTGTTACCCATATATTCTTGAACTCCTTCGCACGTCTTTTAATGAAGCCTAGCTGCTTATTAGCCTTCGCTAAAATTTTATCATAATGTGAATTAAAACGTAGCTCGTGATCCAAGATGACACCAAGATCATTAACATGCTCAACTCTTGCCAGTTTGACGTTATTAAGGAAGTAGGTATTGCTAACGAAGTTTTTTTTGCGACAAAAGCTTATGACCTGACATTTACTTGCGTTGAGTTTAAGTTTATTAATCTCACACCATTGTTGAAGGCAAAAAAGTTTAGTTTGAAGAAAGCTCGCTTCAGTTTGTGAGCCAATAGCGTGCTAAATTTTTAGGTCATCAGCATACAATAGGTGTGGTATATCCGCCAGTTCTTTTGATAGATCAGATATGAACATGTTAAACAGGAGAGATCCGGGGTGAAAACCTTGTGGCACACCCGATGATGCTACAATTTTCTTTGAATAGTAACCCTGAAATTTTACAGTTTGAGTACGATGAGAACGGTAGGATATAAGCCAATTCAGAAGAGACCCACAGATCCCAAAGTTTTGCAATTTTGTTATTAAAATGGAGTGATTCACTTGATCAAAAGCCTTACTAAAATCAGTGTATACTGCATCAACCTGCTGGACTTTTTCCATGGCATTAAGAGCATCGGAAACCATGATTATTAAATTAGTGGCAGTTGAGCAACCTTTACGGAAACCATGTCGCTGGTCGTTAAGGAATGGATCAACAAAGGTGGCGAGCCTATCATGTATCATTTTTTCAAATAGTTTTGGTATAGTGGAAAGTAGTGCGATGCCTCTGTGATTCTCCACTGATTTTTTGTCTCCACTTTTGTGGATGGGTGTAAGGTTGGATAATTTCCACACAGTCAGAAAGACACCTGATGAGAGAGATTTATTAAAAATTATGTGCAGTGATACCTGTGTTAGACACTGAAAAAAAAAAGATGGAGGAATATGGTCTGGACTAGGGCCTCTATTCAGATCCAGGTCGTTAATGGCTTTATGGATTTCTTCTAAAGTAAGAGTTATTTCCGCAATACCACCATTATGAGGTATTTGCGTCTGATGATGTACCGGTGAGCTAGCAGGCAGAAAAACTTCGTGGAAGTATTCAGCAAACATATCACAAATCGTTTTACAATCAGAGGAAGTACGAGTAGTTTCTCCCTTAGTCATTGTTGCTGGATACCCAGACGATTTTCTTTTAGTATTTACAAAATCACAGAATTTTTTAGGGTCACGCATTATATTTTCTCCTATTATATTAACGTAAAGATCGTATACCTCTCGAGACTTTTGAGAAAATTCGTTGGCCAAGTTTTCATAACTTACCCTGATTTGTTCGTTTGGGTTCGGACTATTTTTAAGATCTTGTAGAGTTTATTTCTATGATTTCGTAATTGTCTAAGCTCTCTTTCTAGCCATGGCTCAGATTTTTTATTTCTTTTCTTTATTTTAGGGACGAAATTTTTAACGGCGTCAAATAATGTCTGATAGAATATTGATACTGCATCATCTACGTCTAACATTGAAAGAGTTTCTATCCATTCTATAGTTTCTAAATAGGCTCTAATACCTACATAGTCTGCATTTTTAAAGT
Source organism: Odontomyia ornata (assembly GCA_963969285.1). Taxonomy (NCBI): domain Eukaryota; kingdom Metazoa; phylum Arthropoda; class Insecta; order Diptera; family Stratiomyidae; genus Odontomyia; species Odontomyia ornata. The sequence goes on from OZ017741.1 coordinate 21,661,661, forward strand.
CATATATAATTTCATCATTGCATAAATTCGATGTTTTCAGATCAGATGTAGAAAGTTCAACAGAAAAAGCTCTATGATGTTTAGTATTAGAAAACAGGTTTTCTTCGTCAGTCGTTGGACATACTACTACTTCGTCAACGAAATTCATGAAAATTAAATCTAACCAGTTGCCATTTGGGTTTGGGGTTGGAGCAGTTTGCTGCAAATCATTGCCATAAAATGTATCGACTAATTTATTGTCAACGGAGTCTTTAAGGTTTAAAGGAAGGAGATATTTTTCATTTTCGTCAACAACAAAGGATAAGTGAGGACGATTGAAGTGACCTAAAATGATGATTCTATCATTTTCATTAAGGGATGCCATGACTGAAGAAGCTACCTCAAAGAAGTCGTTGTAAATAGTTTCGTCAAAATTGGGAGGTATATACACTACACCGATGTATAAAAACACATGACTAAGGATAGCTCGCACAAATATATGTTTGAAGTCTTTAGAGGATGCAGTTGGAACCACTTCACATGATAGGAAATTTTTTATAGCAATTAGAACTCCACCTCCTCTAGAATGACCTGTGCGCTGATAGTCTCGATCACAGCGGTGGATAGTCCAACTATCGTCAAGAATTTTCGTATTTGTATACGAGCTATTCAACCAAGTCTCGGTGATGGTAATAATATTAAAGTCACAGAATTTGGCGTCAATAAATAAATAATTTAATTTTCCTCTTATACCACCGCAATTGTGGTAGAAGAGTTTAAAGCGCCTTGAAGTCAGACATTGGTTAGGAATGATATTTCTTAAAGTCATCTCTAGTTTTTTGAAGAGAAGCGATGTGTTTTGATCTCATATGCGATCTATAGGTTTCTAAATCCTTTTTTACCTCGTCGGAGCTCACACTAAATTGCTCATGGAAACGTGTACAGATAAATGTCAAGGTTTTAAGGTCAGTAGAAAGCCCTTCCTGTTGTTTTTTAACCTTTAAGTTGGTTTTTGTCTTCCCTTCGTTACATGTAGTTTCAGGAGAATCGTGCAGATAGGAAAGAAAAAGATGAAAATCATTATAAATCTTGGGGTTTCGCAAACGTGATGTAAGGTATTTACTCTCTAGATCACTTTTTTTTTGTGGTAGGAAGGTGAAGGCATTTACGCCCGCCGAGTCTGGCAGTGTGGGACTCCCATGGAGGATACCCTTGGACCACCCACTAAACACCTCCCCTTTCAATCTGAGAATCTAGCCTGGAACCGTTTGACACATTACTTCGGGCCAGGTCTCGTTTCGTTACGCCGTGGGGCGCTTTCAAGCTGGGGAGTCCCTTTCCTAGCGGGAGGGGAGAGGGGAAGAGGAAAAACCAGAAGAGCGATCCCCCAGCCCCAGCGCCTCCGGCTGCTGTGAGTCCCTTTTATATTTTAGGACTGCCCGAGCATAATGTGCCACCTGGTTCCATTTGTCAACCGATTCGAGCATCAGCACAACTATATTATCCGGGGTAAGCTCTCCCGTCTCCCTGTACAGTTCCCTTCGCAGCCTGACCCATTTTGTACACGCAAAAAATGTGTGACAGGCATTGTCCTCCTCTCCTGGGCAAAACCGACAATCGGGAGACCGTGACTTACCGATCTTGTGCAGGTAAGACTGAAAACACCCGTGCCCGCTCAAAAACTGGGTCAGATAGAAGTCAGTCTCACCATGCCTTCGATTTAGCCACGGTCTCACGTCTGGGATGAGGCGCGCAGTTCACCTTTCCTTCGTGCAATTCCCCCAAGACTGCTGCCAATCGTTGAGCGAGCGTTGTCTCTCCTCGCGAACAGCCATCTTCCTCGCATTCTCGTTTCGGCGCAGGTGAATAGCGCGGCGCTCTCTAGTAAGGAGGGCGATAGGTATCACTCCTGCAATCACTCTCACCACCGAGTCGGAGACTGTTGGATACGAAGATGCAATTCTCAGTGCTCCTCTTCTCTGTACCTGTGCCAATCGTTTTCGGTATACCTCCTTGCTGAGAACGTCGCCCCATACCTCTGCTCCGTACAGTAGCACTGACCCCACAGCACTCATCAAGAGGCGTCTTCTTGATGGGGTGGGTCCTTCTACGTTGGCCATAGGTCGACCCAGGGCCGATATTCCCGAAGCAGCCTTCTCAACCGTTGCCCTGATTTGCTCAGTGAAACTCATCTTCGAGTCGATCAGTAGCCCCAGGTACTTCACCGCTGGCTTCGATTCGATTTGTATGTCTCCAATACTGATCATCCTTACTCTAGGCATTCTCTTTTTTGTCAAGATGACCACTTCGGTTTTCTCCAGTGCTAAACTGAGCCCGCGAGCAGTTATCCAGTCCTTCACTCGGCGCATTAGCATACCTAGCCTAAGTTGCGCTTGTTCAACGGTGCGTCCGGCGACCAGAGCTGCAACATCATCCGTATAGCCAACCAAGCGCGACTCATCTGGCATCTCAGGTCTCAGTAGCCCGTCGTAAGACACGTCCCACAGGTCCGGACCAAGGATAGATCCCTGGGCAACATCCGATGTAATTTCCATCCTTCGTTGGTTGGCCCTGTGTCATGTCGTAGAGCAGGCTTCGGTCCTTAAGGTAGTTCCTCAAAAGTCGCATTAGATATTCTGGAACTTGAAAAGAGTTTTCCAGCGTGTCCAGAATATCCACCCATCTTTTTCCTGCGTGTCCAGAATATCCTCCCATCTCTCTAGATCACATTGAGAGTTGATCGTGGCCTTAACTCTAGGAGGTACTAGCGGATCAAATACTGTTTGCGTCATTGCTGATTCAACAGGTGGAGCTTCTGGTATATTAATATATCTAGAAGAAAATGGCTTTTGGTTATCACCGCGTACAAATTTTATTAGTGGAAAGCTTTGGGTGGTTTTAGGGTTTGAATTATTAGTTGTGATGACTTTTTGTTGAATTTCGGAATTTTTATCTATTTTGTTACTTTGAGCCACAGGCGATTTGTTGATGGATTTCTTGAATAAAGGAATATTGCTCAAAGGTGAGGGCTTACATTGTATATTAGAATTAAGCTTATTTTTAATACTTTGCTTACTACTTTTCTTCACATTATTCTGGTAAAGCCACTTGAAGAACCTCGATGCCATTCCATGATAGATATGTAATTTCTCCCTGATGATTGCTGAACAACCAAGCATACTTCGTTGGAATGTGAAGTTTGAACGTTGGTCGATGGGTTTTTTTCTTTCTAGGGAGAGATTCGACATAGCAGTCACTAATGCAAAACTCGTCCCGAACAAAACGAAGAACGCAAGCCTCATCAGAAGCTGATGGTGCACCTTGAACGAAAAACTTCTCGTAATTGCTCTCTTCGTTATGTAGTTGACAAGTTGTACTCGTCGACTTTGCGTTTGCCTCATGAATTCTGGCTACCCGTTTGCGCCATTCATCCTCGGACCAGAGAGTGCCAAATTTTTATATCATATTAGCTGTGTCTTCAGCAATTCTATTAAGTGACACGTCATATACAGATGTTACCTCATCAACGTTTGTTACATGCTGGTTTTCGTTTACTAACACAGTATTATCGGCCTCAAGCATTTCCTCATTGAATGACTTGGCATCATAAGAGGATGTATGCTTTGAGTGTTCATTTCGGTAATTGGATTGATGACCCTGTTCCTCTAAAAAATTTAGAATCTTGCTACCAGCAGATGCGAACCAAATAGATTGCTGTTCCTCCAATTGTAAGCTTTTAGTCCAAAAAAGTTTGTCAAATGATTTTCAAGATCCGTGTTGTTTTGAACAGATAAACTGTGCGAGGGAAGTGTAGGCGCCATAGATTATTCATCAAAGATAATGGATCCTCGATTGCGTTGAGCTTTCTCTGGAATTTATCAAAAATTCTCTCAACTGCTAGGCTATTGTTGTTTGTTGAGATCTTGCTTGCCAGACCGTCGAAGCAGTTAGCCATTTCTGTGAAGCTTTCTTCATTAGCTCGCGTTTGGACTTGATGCTTAGAAACAAGTTGAGCTGTTTCCTGCATTAGTTGATTGATATGCCCTATGATGGTGTCGTACATACACTTCAACAGCCTACTCGTGTTTTGGCAATTCGAACAAATAAAGTGCTCATCCATACATGGATTATACCAATCCCTAGGAGCATTAATACAGACACCATGAAACTGCCTATTACAAAAAGCCTTTTACGAGACAAGCTTAAAGGTGTTATCGAAGGCCACACAATTTGCCATACTGCCCTTTTTGGACATTTTTATTGTTTTTATGGTTATATTTAATTTTCGCAACAACCTTGAGACCACGAAGAAAAATAAAAGCCAACAAGAACTTGACCTTGCCCTTTACGTTCATAAACAATGATTTTGCACTTCATGCAATTAAATTAACCACATAAGCACAATAGTAAACAGTTGTGAAATTGTAAAGTTTTTATATTGATTTTAATTTTTTTAGAATTGACACTTTGATTTCATTGATTTAAATGAGTACTGACACACTTAATTTTTAATTTACAGCTGACACATGCTTATTTTTACGACACGATTGTACTATATGGCACATTTATCACATTTGAGTTTATTGATTAACGAATTCTAACATTCGACGCAATTAATAATTAACACAATATATTTCAATGGGTTTAGTTTCTTATAAAGTTTAATGGGTCACTGAGAAAAATATGATTCACTCTTTAAAAAATTAAATTAAACGCATTCAATATTAAGAACACAATCAATATTACAAATTGAATTGCGGAGCAATTTCAATACACGTTCGTACGCGGCGGCTTCTACTTGTCTTTTAAATATATCGAATTTAATTCTTCAGCTCCACTGATCCTTAAATTGTTAAACGTGGAAATTAAACATAATTGCGTAACATTGACTTATTATACTCACAATTAACGATAATAAGCTTACTAAATTAAATTTATACTGAAATAATGAACTTCACAACCGGCAGAGAGAATATCCTTTGAAATAAAGTGCACAAAAATTACAAACTCTATTATAAATAATTAGTCATCCAATAAAATCAATTATTGTTCCAAAAATAATGAAAAAATGAACATACTCGTATCAATCCTATTGAAACCATTTATTCATAACCACGACTCTCTATCCTGCTCTTGTATCAACTATTCGCATATACCCGGTACACATGAGTTCATGCATATTCTCATACCTAATAAATAATTTCCACGAAAATTCATTTTACCTAGTCAAATCATCACTACAATAAAAACAATTTCATCCGGGCAACAAAGCCATTGTTCAGGATTGTAACTATTGCATGCGGACATCCGCTAAGCTGAATTGAATTTTAGGAAGTCAGAAATGAAAGGGATGAGGGTCGCGCTGGAAATAGTTTGAAACATTGCAATGGCAAAAGAGAGAGAGGAAAATTTCCCAACCACAGGACTTCCCAATAGGATTGCGCTCATATCGATTACGAAATCAAGAGGAAAGATGGGATTTGAAAATAAAGTATATGTACGGCTATTTTAGAATATCACGATTGGCAATTACCTGCAGTAGCTTCGATGCTAATCAAATTAACCTCTGCCCTATGTTGCATTCCATGTACTCAGATTTGTATTAATTATTTGCATGAATAATTGAAAACAGCCAATTGCCACCCTATTTTGAAGCCTATTCATTTTGCGTCTAGAGACTTGTTGGCCCTGTTTCGAACTTGGCTGCAAACGTGTAAGAGTCGATTGTATTTTTGTGCCAACAAATTTGTACATGTTGGCGGTTGAGGTACGCTTGTGTGCTCAAATTGAGATTAATCATATCCTGATTATCCTGCAAATGATTGATTATATATTATATTAGCTTGCCTAGAGAAGAACCAATGTGGTGTAGACTTTTAATACTATGTTGATTACTCATTATACTAGGTTTGAATATTTGTTAATTTTTGACACAGGCTTCTGACTTTGAGCAAAATAAACACGATGATTTGATAGCCTTGCTTACTTACTACTTAACATATTTCTGTATATTTTGCAATTCTCTTACATCAACTGTCAGTTCCTTCCTCGTTATGACAATCTCACCAAGGAGATGCATTGAAATCCCCTGGCATAGTATTACCGGGTTAACAAGGGGTGCTCCGGTCAGGCTCTTCTCGGCCCCGGATAGCTCCGTTGGAGATGGGACAGGCGCCACTCGTTCAATTTTGGAGCCCGATTGACGCCGCCAAACGAGGTTGCGGCTCCCCGGAGAGCAAAGAATACAAATTCCACCTATCCCAGAACCTATTCTACGATTATTAATCCCTACAACACCTGAAAAAAAGAAAACACTGGATACGCCAAGAAATAACTTAAATCGCGAGCTGACCACGATAGGTGCTTGGCAGCCCCGCGACTCCAAGACGACGCTAGTCAATTCCTTTCTTGGGAAACAAAAATATCTTCCCGCTGAGGAGCAGAAAGTTCACACGTCGGGGAAAATTCACTAGTAAAATTAAAAGAAACAACCGAAATGAGTTTAATATTTTTATGGTTGACGTTAAAAGTTGAAATATAATGAAATGTTACAGGAGAATCTACTGAAACTGCGCACGAAAATATAATTTTAGAAATTCACCAGAAAATCTATTTATTATAAAAGAAAAAAAAATGGTTCGCCAACACTTACGATGGTTATTCCGCTGATGTGGGAATCCCCAGATGGTTGGTTTCTACTGTTTATTTGATCGGCATTCCCTATTCTCCACTGCCAAGCTCATTGATTTATTCTTTGGTTTTAGATCTGATTTCCAATTTCCTCGATAGAATCACCAGATACTGCCAATCTACCTGATGCATTTTTCTCCGCTAGCTCGTAGAAGAACGGGACACCCTTCCAGCCTCCTTTTATTAGCTTCTCAGCCAACGGCGTATTCGGGGAGGTTGAAAACCTTAAAAATCCCAACTGCGTGTGGTCGGCTAGGTAGTTTCCCACCACTAGAATCGGCGCCTTTGGGTGCTCATGGAATCTCACTCCTGATCAGATGTACGGAGTTGTTTAGTATTGTTTCAATTCCACCATTTACCATTCGCGCTCAATTTTGAATACTCTATGATATTCGTCACTTCAAATTTTCACTTTTATTTATGTTGATTATTCCTTTATAATGCATTGTATTTGAATTCACTCTAATCATGTTCGTTTGAAACAATTCACCGATCTATTAATTTCACTAGCGACAAAGTCCGGGAATTGTTAATCTTTTGCTTAATTTTCTCCTTTTTTGTGTTATAAAGCCTTTATTGTATGGTTTGTGTATTATTTTCTTGACTCATTATATTCCAGTTGCGATTCACTCGCTTTCTAGATGTTTTATGCGATTTTTTTAAACAATTCGAATATAAAATTGTGCGATCGTTTTAGTGCATAATTGTGAGTATTCGTTTTAGTGCATAATCGCGAGTATTTGTTTTAGTGCATAATTGCGGGTATTCGTTTTAGTGCATAATTGCGAGTATTCGTTTATATGCACTGCCAAACGAAGCCATTTTTTTAGAGATGAATGAATAATTGTTTGGGCCCGTAAAACTATCTACATGCGAATAAAGTTGAACCTTCCAGAGCCTGTTTATTATCCTACTGTCGAGTCTTTTTGCTGTTGTCAAATATGATATTCCGTTAGCATTCAGGAAATTAAATGTATGTTGACTACCTCCAGGAGATTGTTTCGCTAGGACAGCTAAATTGCTAACGACTAACTTCGGATTTCCATGTGCGTGGCCTCCATTCGATAATGAATCGATGAACATACTCGTATTCCCCTGATTACCGTCACTCACCGATTTCAGGATTTGAGGCTGATTCGTTAAATTATTGGCTGTTAAATTTATCACATTTGCGCTGCCCGCAGCATCTGAATTGGAGCTAAAGGTTGCATGCTCCAAAAAAATTCTTCACTAACGATTACTTGTCCAGGGTGTGCTGCTTGCAAAATTATTGTGGTTGTAGCTTGATGATTTAGAGATGATTGGATTTGGTGCCGTGCATGTTGTTGAACTTAATGAATTTGTTGAGTTAAACTAGTACCAATTTATAATACCAAAGACATTTTCGGTGTACGTAACTTTACACGTTCTGGTCGTGGGGTTTGCATTTATTCGCGGCTGATTACGTAGATTCATGCCAAGATCCCTTCGTGGTCGACACGAATGTAAACTACATGGCGTTACCCCGTAGCAATAGGTATAGGGAAGAGCAGCGATGAGGATTGCAACCGCATATCCGACATTGTCTGATTTGGCAGTGCTGATCATCACGTGGTAGCCATAGTGCAAGAATGTCTACCTGGGCTGAAACAAAAGCAATTTTGGAGATGTTGATTGTCCGTTCAGGACGGCAACGGTGTTCTGCTGCCTCAGTGAGTGGAATCAGTGCTCAGCTGGATTTAACCTTGTTTGGAGACGCGGGAATTTGCTGGCAAGCCAGCGTTACGGTGTCATGAGGCGGGTTCTTTTCCTGCAGCACGAAGGCTTACTAGCAATTATTTTCGCATTCAGAAGCTTAAAAGCTGACCGGAATCAAAAACAAGCTCGGTAGACAGACCTATGCTCATGTCAGAAGGGTTTTGTACTCAACTTACAAAATGCAGTAACCAGCAACGAATAAAATCAAGAAACATGCCAAAGACGATTTTATTGGAGAAAATGTGAAATTCGAGGATCATACTTTTATTAACAAAGTTGAAAGAGTTTTGACTTCTGAGGTATTTGTTAGAGTTATACCCATAAATATCTCCCTTGATAATTTTTTCAGATTTTTTAAGATCACAGGTGTCCATTCGCGAGGGAGGAAACACATTTTTCATGTATTTCCCCCCCTGTGCCCCCACTGAAGCAAAAATTGTCAGTTTGAGAACAGTTTTGAAAAGCTCTCATAGAGAACTTTCAGTTGATACTCATATCGACTACCTTTCATGAAATTTTTTTCCAGGGGTCACTTCTCTGTACTGTAATCATCGATTCATGGCCTATTTTTTCGAATCCTAGAATGGTTACAAAGCCCTTTTGCTAGGAGCTCTCTCCTGCCTCTTCGACTTGTTTCAATTATATGTACTCATCTTCATGATACCTATCATTCCTGCAATTTTCATGCGAATCCTAGCAAAGCTGTAGTGTCTAAGTCGGTAAAAAGCGCATATGGCTCCATAGCCATATGTTTCCATAGTAATACAGGGCACATTGTTCCATATAATACAGGAAAATTCAAATCGCTATAACTTCGTCAAATACTATTCGATCTTTATGAAACTTTCAGAAAAGATCAATCCTATAAAAAGTCATCTGTTTGCAAAATTTTATTGAATTTAAGGGTACCGTTTAGATTTTATTCAAGAAAACATAAAATCGATAAATCATACTATTACTAACAAATTTGAGTGAATTTCGACTTCTCATGTATTTGTTGTTGTTGTACTCATTAAGGCCTACATTCATGATTTTTTTCAGATTTTTTGGATGGAAGGTGTCCAATCGCGAGGGGGGGGGGGGTACGCGAAAAGTTCGTACATTTCCCCTTCCCCTGCCCCCCTCGGTACTCACAAGGCAATTTTAAGACCTGTTTTGAAAAGATCTCATTGAGACCTTTCCAACGACACCCTACTCGACTACCAATGGTGAAAATTTTTTTTTGAGGGGTCACCTCCCTATATGGGGAGACCCCCCTTAAACCCCTTTAAATAATTTTTTCACCCTTGAACTTTGAAGAGGTCACCACTTATGACCTTTCCACAAAGTTTCATGGCTGTAGCTTCTATAGTTTCGGAGAAAAAGTGCTGTGACATACAGACGGACGGACGGACGGACAGACGGACACAGGTCATGATTGCAATAGGGTTTTGTATTTTAGTACAAAACCCTAAAAATCGAACCGATCGGCCGGTGGTAAAGATGCCAATGGCAGAAGCAAACTACTCAAAGGGATTACTTGCTGTCAAATTAATACTTAGCGCGTGAGCTATGGCAACAAAGTAGCGTTCATGTAACATAGCAGCGTTCGTCGACTCCACACATTGCTGACTTTCTTATTTTTGTTAATATTAATCAGTGGCATCAGTTTCAGTTATTAAATTTCTGTTTGTAAATATGCTGACTTCCAATCTTTTCATTTGACATTGTCATTAAACTAACGTCTGTTTGATTGCATCTTTTGCTTTAGCACTATAGCCCCTTTCGGGCCTTCGCCTAGAGATAGTTAGAGTATCTCATTATCTTGATCGGATGTATTGGCATTCCACAAAGTGATATGGTCTGTACCGTGCTTTGCCCATGTGTCTGTCTACCCAGCAACGATACGTTCTGCCCGTATCATAACTGAATTCGAAGAATCACTCGAACTGAATCTCGTTGGTGCCAACGAGACTCGAACAAGAGACATTCGGCTTACGGTTTGTGTGCTCTTAGCATTACACCACGCAGACTACTGAGTTAAAATTTGACTTCGATAGAGTGCGAAAATAAAGATAAATTTTTATTCGATATTAAAAGATTCTGGGTTTTATTTAATAAGAAACTATAATTGGCGCAGTCTACGCCGGGAGGATAATTGGCTGGTGATAGTGCAAAAGTTTGAACGAAAAATTGACGGAATATCGATTTGCAAAATAGTATTGCCAATTTTGTGTTAAATTGTTCGCAAAATAAAGTGTCCGTGTGTTGTAAACAGAATCGAGGGAATATCGGTTGTTGTGCGGAACTTTTAATAGCCGTAGGACTGCTAGTTATCAGGACGAGATGCTGGTATTCATGTAAATCAGTTTAATTCATTTTAGATTGCTTGATGTCTCCTATCAGACCTCCTAAGTCCTCCTCAAAGAAACACTATACCACTCTCAGTAGGAAAAGGCACCGAGTGAAGGACTGGATGACTGCTCTGAGTGAGGGACACGATGGCTGCTCGCGGGCTCAGTGGCTAGGTATGCTCACGCGCTGAGTGAGGAACTGGGTGGCTACTTGCGGACTCAGTTTAGCACTGGAGAAAACCGAAATGGTCATCTTGACAAAAAAGAGAGTCCCTAGAGGAAGGATGATCAGTATTAGCGACTTGCAAATCGAATCGAAGTCATCGGTGAAGTGCCTGGGGCTACTGATCGACTCGAAGATGAGTTTTTCTGAGCAAATCAGGGCAACGGCTGAGAAGGCTGCTTCGGGAATATCGGCTCTGAGTCGACTAATGGCCAACGTAGTGGGACCCAGCCCATCAAGAAAACGCCTCTTGATGAGTGCTGTAGGGTCAGTGCTACTTTATGGAGCAGAAGGAAGGGGGGACGCTCTCAGCAAGGAGGTATACCGAAAATGTTTGGCACAGGTACAGGGAAGAGGAGCACTGAGGATTGCATCTTCGTATGCGACAGTTATTGCAGGCTTGATACCTGTCACCCTCCTTGCTACAGAGCGCCACGCTATTTACCTGCGCTGAAACGAGGATACGAGGGAGATGGTTGTCCGTAAGGAGAGACAGCGCTCGTTCAAAGATTGGCAGCAGTCTTGGGTGAATTGCACGAAGGAAAGATGGACTGCGCGCCTCATCCTTGATGTGAGGCCGTGACTTAACCAAAGGCATGGTGAGACTGACTTCTATCTGACCCAGCTTTTGAGCGGGCATGGGTGTTTTCAGTCTAACCTGCACAAGATTGGTAAGTCGCGGTCCCTCGATTATCTGTTTTGCCCAGGAGAGGAGGACAATGCCTGCCACGCATTTTTTGCGTGTATAAAATGGGTCATGCTGTAGAGGGAACTCTACAGGGAGACGGGAACGCTCACCCCGGATAATATAGTTGCGGTGATGCTCGAATTGTTTGACAAATGGAAACAGGTGGCACATGATGTTTGGGCAGTCCTAAAATATAAAAGGGGCTCACAGCAGCCGAGGGCGCTGGCCCTGAGAGATCGCTTGTTTGGCACTTCCTTTTCCCCTCTCCCCTCCCGCTAAAAGAGGGATCCTCCATCTTGAAGGAGCCTCACGGCGTAGCAAAACGAGACCTGGCCCGAAGTAATGTGTCAAACGGTTCCAGGCTGGGCTCTAAATTGACAGGGAGATGTTTAGCAGGTAGTCTAGTCGCCTTCTTGCAAGCATGAGAGTCCCACATTCTGTGCATAAATAGCATTCACCTCCCTACCACAAAAGAAGTAGGAAAAGCCAAAACAGCTCCAGACCATTTTATTTAATTTGAGAAATTTTACAAATTCGCAAAGTGTGGGAAGTGACAGTGCTCCAACATTAGAAGCTGCGAGTGCGTCGAGGCGCTCTTTAAGCTTTTCCGGTTTTACGAGAACATTTAAAAGATCCAGTATCGAAGTGTCAATAGTGCCGGAAAATAATCCTGTGGATTTTGATATTGTTGAGGGGAATATTAGACGAAACTTTGAGACAATGACTAACACAGATAATATAATTAAGGTCGACCCTTTTACCGCACTTAGGGTGCCGAACGCCATAAAAGATGTGCCACGATTTAACGGCAATCCTCGATTCCTTGTTGATTTTCTCGACAATGTGGATGAAATTTGGGGCCTGATTCAGCCTACGAACACCACTCTTTATGGGCAATTGCTTTTTGATCTTCTATATCCGAGCTGATGGTGCGCAAAGGTTTGAGCAGCTGAAGTTGACCCGGCCTGTTAACCCATTTGATCTTTCATGACAACCATTTGTAATGATTTTCTTCTACGTCCGATCGAACGAAATCGGTATCGACCTCTCATCGGTTCTCGACGTGAAGTCTGCGTCGTGCCAACGAATGTTACCAACCGATCAACCAGTCCGTGCACCCGTCATCCATTTCACGGTGGCTGCTTGTCGGCCAGCTAGTTCGGAGAGGATTACGGTCGCATGACTTTTATCGGATTCCGCTGAAGTACGTATTTCAGCCAGCATTAAATGTCCGTTTCAAACGTGTAAAAAATTCCCACATACGGAAGGGAAACCTACTTTCCTTTATTCTGTATTTCTTCATGATTCCAGTCAATTACAAAACCCTTATTCAATTTCGCGTTCCCGGATTTCACCAACGAGGTACCGCAAAATATACTACGTTAATTCGATCCTGAAGAACTCTACGCTAATAAAAAGACAAGGCAAACTAAGGTACCGCGTACCACTCGCGACGCGAAACCGACCATCTGCAGATTTTTTAAAACCCTATCCTTGTGACGGCATACCTATCGTACATTCTCCCTCCTTCTGAAAAAAAACGGACGGGCTGGAAAGGAAAGTCTAGTTTAAATTCTTCTTCTTCTTCTAAGCCCTACAGCCCATTTCGGGCCTTCGCTTCCTGCAAACAGCGCCTCCAACTGTCTCGGTCCGTTGACCGCGTCATCCAATTCCAAAATCCGAGCAGCGATGAACTGTCTTCGTCGACCGAGTCAGACCAGCGTTTCCTCGGTTTCCCCACTGGCCGCCAGTCTTCAGTTCTCCCTACGAATACCTTCTTGGGTATCCGTTTTTCGTCCATACGATTCATGTGTTCAGCCCATTGCAGCTTCCGCAGTCTTACAATCCTTGAGACCTCCGGTTCGTCAAAAATTTCATACAGCTCATGGTTGTATCGAATTCGCCATTGGTCCCCGTCTAGCTTTGCCCCGATTATTCGCCTCGGGAACCGTCGCTCAACGGCGTTCAATATATTTGTGCATACTTGGGTTAGGGTCCATGTTTCACACCCATAGCAAAACACAGGTCTTATCACAGATTTGTATACTTGGAGCTTTGTTCTTCTGTGTATGCAGCTGGTCTTCAATACTGAATAAAATATTTTATTTGCGGGCTGTATTCTTCGGCGTATCTTGTCTCTTTCATTACCCGTTTTCGTTATAAACCGAATAATCATTAATGTCTTTTTGTCGCCGCCTATAGCAATATGCATTTAATTGAACTGGCTTTCAATTTTCCGAATAGGAATTTCAATTTCCTTGATTATCATGCTGTTTTTTTTTCAACTCTCTCCATTTTTTAGGGTTTTGTAAAATAATTTTACAAAACCCTACTAGTTTCGTGACCAGTCTGTCCGTCTGTCCGTCTGTCCGTCTGTCCGTCCGTCCGTCCGTCTGTCCGTCCGTCCGTCCGTCCGTCCGTCCGTATGTCACAGCAGTTTTTCTCGGAAACTACCTAAGCTAGAAACATCAAATTTTGTGTGTAGATGTAGAGTGGTGATCTCTTTAAAGTTCAACTACGAAAAAATTTTATAAGGTATTTAAGGGGGGTCTCCCCATATAGGAGAGTGACCCCCCGAAAAAAAAATTTCATTGAAGGTAGCCGATATGGGTATCAAATGAAAGGTCTTGGTGAGATCTTTTCAAAACAGGTCTTAGTTTGGCAAAATTTGCTTCGAGGGGTGCACAGGGAGGGGAAATACACGAAAAATTTGTGTCCCCCCCTCGCGATTGGACACCTTCCATCCGAAAAATCTGAAAAAAATCAGGATTGTAGGCCTTGGTGAGTGCAACAACAACAAATACGTTAGAAGTCGCAATTCATTCAACTTTGTTAGTAATAGTATGATTTATCGATTTTATGTTTTCATGAATAAAATCTTAACGGTACCTTTAAATTCAATGAAATTCAGTACGTAGATGTCTATTTATAAGATTAATCTATCCTGAAACTTTCATAAAGATTGAATCATATTTAGCGAAGTTATAGTGGTTTGAATTTTCCTGCATTACTATGGAACAATATGCGCTGCATTTATTATTATGACAACATATGGCTATGGAACAACATGCGATTTTTACCGACTCAGATACTACAGACTTGCTAGGATTTGCATGAAAATTTCAGGAATGATAGGTGTCATGTATATCTTTGAGAATCGGTTCAGCTAGTGGTACCAGTAATCGTAAAACAAAATAGTCGCTGTTTTAAATGCGAAGATTGAATAATTTTGAGTTATTTTTTCCCAACTTCAACGTTTAAGGTGCATGCTTTGAACACTTGATTCAATTTAATGAATGACTGAAGATGAGTACCTAGAATTAATGCTCATAAGTGAAACAAGTCAAGGAGGTGGGAGAGAGCTCCTAGCAAAAGGGTTTTGTAACCATTTTAGGATTCGAAAAAATTGGCCATTAATCAATGATAACAGTACAGGAGAGTGACCCCTGAAAAAAATTCATCAAACGTAGCCGATATGAGTATGAATGGAAAGTTTTCACGGGAGCTCTTCAAAACAGTTGTTAAACTGTCAATTTTCGCTTCAGTGGGGGCACAGGGGGGAAATACATGAAAAATGTGTTTCCTCCGTCGCGGATGGACATCTGAAATAATTATCAAGGGAGATATTTATGACCAAAAACCTCAGAAGTCGAAATTCGTTCAACTTTGTTAATAATAGTATGATCTTCGTATTTCATATTTTCTCCAATAAAATCGGTTTTGACATGTTTCTTGATTTGATTCGATCTGGTGACTGCATTTTGTAAATTGAATACAAAACCCTTCTGACATGAGCGTAGGTCTGTTTACCCAACTTGTTTTAATCCAAAATCAAGTAATTCAATTTATAATTTATAGTGTTCATTAGTAAGTCCTCAAATTCTCAATCAAATACTGCTCAATAGCCAAAAACAAGACAACCAAAATAAACCATTCATTAAACTCATTCGAGATTAGTAGAAGCCAAAAAGATATTGCACGTCAAAAAAAAAGAGTCGGAATGATATTTCAAAATATAAGAAGACAAAAATTAAATGTATAGAAAAAACAAGTTGAAGTAGCAGAAGGATGCTCCTGTCAGAAGGATATTGGAAAACAACTAGTAAATCAAACAATATATTCTGCATATCAAAACTTGACTAACCCTTAACTACATTCGGTATTTTAACCAACGTAACTACATTCGTGGGGTAGATTTCTACCCCAATAAATATTTTCGTAGATATTGCAAAATATTGTATACTTAAAGAAATTTTTGAGTGGAATATAGCATGTGTTTTATTTTGAATTCAAATTATTTTTGATTGTTTCAAAACACATTATAATTACAACGAAAGTGGCGTTTTTCGAGTCAGTCATATTTTTTCAGTAAAAAAATGGAGCATTTTCCCTTATATGAAAAAATTTTTAAACCTAATTATTTGAAACGTTTATGCACCATTTTGAATTTAAAACAAATTGAAATTAAAATTAACAAAAACAATTTTTTGATTTGACCTACCATAAACATATTGACAGGGAGTTCTTCCTATGGTTTCATATTCATGTAAAAAAAAATGTAAAATTTTGTATCTTGATTAAGCATTTTATTTAAAGGGAAAAACAAAAATATAAAGGCCTGCTGTTTCAATCATCACAATTATTGCAGAGTTTCATTTCTTTTGAATGTGATTTGCAAATAAAGTTGTCACATTTTGAACATTTTTTTGAAGTTTTTACATCTTTGTTCCGTGGGCATATGTAGCAACGAGCAAATTTTGTCCGCTTTGGCTGACTCGCTCCAGCTTCTGCCTCATGCTCTACTCCAAGTAGCTGGGAAATTATACGACTTAAGTCCTTTGGAAAATTATTCGAGTTTTTGCTACGCTCTTTAAGATGAGGCATTACTAGGCACATTCCTATATCTTTAATGAAATCACGCCGACGCAACTTACTACGTATGTTGGATGCTTTCCAAATAACGAAGCTGTTGGCTGTTGCTATATTTAAAATCGCTCCGAAAACAGTAGTTGGCCAACGTCGAGTTCTTCTGCCAACAGAATATGTCGCACATTTCTGATCAAGAGAGTCTACGCCACCCTTGGTTGAGTTATAAAAGATAATTATTTCAAGCTTCGAGGATGTTGCATCAAAATCCGTCGAATGATGCATCGAGGATACTAAGACAACAGATTTGTTTCTCTTGGGCACATATGAGACCAGTGTTTTATCGCCAACAAATCCAAATAAAGACGACTCAATCGGTCTTGATCTCTGAGGTAGAAACTGTTTCGGGATTTCGCTTTTATTTTTACGCATGGTTCCAACGTAGGTTAGACCGCGGCTTTTTAAAGCATCTACTAGCTTGATTGATGAAAACCAGTTGTCCCCAGTTATGTTTCGATTAGTGCCAAAGAAAGGTTCCGCTAGTCTCAAAACTGTTCTCGTAGGTATTGATTGCTCATTTCGCCTTGTTTGCTCTTTTCCTTGGTATGTAAAAGCGGAGTATAAGTAATGAGTTTTTGCATCACACATGCACATAATTTTTATGCCATATTGTGCAGGCTTTGATTTCATATATACTCAAAATTTGCATCGCCTCCGGAAAGGCACCAGCATTTCATCCACGGTCAAATACTCCGAACAAATATAATTTGATTTGCAGCTCTCCATAAATATGTCAAATATATAACCAATTAGAGCCAGGCGGTCTGTAACTTTTCTTGTTTCACGAGTTTGTACGTCATTAAACCTCAGAGCAGATAGCAGAAATAAGAACCTGTTCAGAGTCCTTACACCCTTGAAAACATTGCGACCAGTTCCATCAGTAGCCCACATCCAATCGCGAGGGGGGGTGACACAAAATTTTCGTACATTTCCCCTTGCCCTGCACCCCTCAAAGCAAAATTTTGTCATTTTAAGACCTGTTTTGAAAAGTGCTCATTAAGACCTTTCATTTGATACCAATTTGCCTACATGCGATGGAAACTTTTTTTTCAGGGGCAACTCCCCTTTATGGGGAGACCCCTCTTAAAGACCTTATAAATTTTGTTTTCGTGGTGAAACTTTGAAGAAGGCGTCACTTTGCACCTACTTACAAAATCTCATGTTTTTAGCTTATGTAGTTTGCGAGAAAAAGTGGTTTGACACACGGACGGACTGATAGACAGGACGTGATTTTAGTAGGGTATTGTAAGATGATTTTACAATACCCTAAAAAGATCACTAAACCCTGAACATATCGGGGCCGATGTAAGAACACTTGGAATTGCCACAAGACATGCTCCGGCTCGTCTGAAATTCAATGGAGCTATGAGAGACCACTCGTTCGCTTCAGGATCGTATTCATCCACAGTCTTTAAATAATGATTTCCATCGAAACCCGCAGCAGCTTTGAGGCGATCACCTAATAGTGCAACACCAGTTGCATCGCGTCCAACGCTTAAAGATGCAATCAACGTTTAAAAATCTGTTCCGGGATGATATCGTTCAACAATCTCCGTTCGACATACTGCTAATGCGTAAAGATATCCATTCGCGACAGCAACCCCAACTCCTTCGGGCGTTTAGGCATTTTGTTCGAAATGTTTTAGTAGTCTTCCTAAAGGTGCCTGGCGTAATTCGTTCGTTGTCATCACAGCGAAGAAACATGTAATATCACCTAATTTATCTCCGGAACAAGATCACAGAATTTTTTCCACAATTTAGAACGGTAAAAAGTGTGATTAGCTTTGTAAGCTTTCTAACCCTTCCGTGGTATCCTTACAATGTACGTGTAGGTAAATAAAATAAAGAATTGTGGTCTTTTTCCTATTGGTCATAAATTTTTGCGATGGATTTACTCATTGGCACCAATGCGCGGTTGCTAACAAGCGAAAATAATGCTTTATTATGACTTATATTCAATTTATTTCGTATAGTGAGCAGAAATTGTGCCATTGTTATTTCCTGAGGTACCAGAAACTTCCTCTAGTTCAAATAAGGCAGTTCGTACTCGCGGGCATGTCTATCAATAATAATTGGGATTTTGGATGGAAAGCGTAATCAGCAGGAAAGCGTAATCAGCAGGACTAAAATTTTAATTTTCAGCAAAGACCAATTACAGCGAAACCCCTTAACGTCAGGAATTTGCTAAGGCCGGAACACATGGAATTGGGAAGCGATTTCACTAAAAGAAATCGCCAATCATTTTTACTCGCGAATGGATTTCAGAACAATAGAGGGTTCCACAATATTGAAAGTGCATTTGGTACAAGTGAAGCGCACATGCCTCCATATCCGTTTGATGAGGATTATCCACCTGAGTACTCAGCATCTTACGCTTGTTCTTTTGAGCCTGACTTTGATGGTGGTTTGTCTTACGCTCCGGGTTGGGCTTCGCAGGACTTTGATGACGGTCCACAACCTATTCAGGAAATCTTTAAACAAAATGAAATTCAAGTTCGGATGACGTAAATTTTTATTCAAATGCCTCGACAAACCCATAGACTTGAATGTACATGGCCAGGTTTTACATTATTTTGAGATTCCATCCCCTTTTGGATGACCATTCAAAATTTTAATCGACACCGATGCTTTTTCATCCTTCATTAACGCAGGGTCTATACACCCTCCATTCATTGTCAAAACTAACCCAACTTATATTACAACTGTTCTGGCCAAACATAAAATTGACGAAAAAGTAATACTCCCTTATTTCGTCGAATTCAATCAACCCGGTGAAACACAGCTCCTTGTATTCAAATTTCATAGCTATTTTGACGAACTTTTGGGAATAGATGCATTGAGTGATCTTGGTGCTTAGGTTGATATAGCTAACAAGTTGCTGGTGACTAACTGTTCAGTATTGGGGCTCCAATTCAAGCCCAATTTTTCTTGAGGGAAAAAGGTAGTTTCAGCAGAAAGCGAGGCAATAGTGAAGTTGCCTGTGGATGTCGATAGTCAAGTTGGCTGTTGAAGTCTACATTAGACAGACGCAGCTTACCCCTAACTTGGTACTCCCCAAAGGCATTTACGTTTCTGAGGACTAATTTGCGCTTGTTGAGGTAATAAACAGGTCGGATTTTGATGAGGTGTTGCTCATCGAGCAGCTTTTGAGGGTGGAGTGTCTTGCCTCTTATAGGCAGGTTAACAAATTCGATATTAGCTGTGATGAGAGTATTCCGTCTCCGGTGAACGCTTTGTCGGCAAAATATATCAGAATTGCTTCGACTATCATACTTAAACGGTGAAGAACGAAAGCGGCTTTTGAAAGTCTGCGGAGAGAACGATGACATTTTTTTCAGAAAGCGTCAAACAATTAGCTTCACAAATCAAGTCAAGCATCACTTTAAAACCACTAATAATATGCCCATTTATGACAAATCTTAAAGGTATCTGTTCGTACATAAAGAGGAGGTACGAAAGCAAATAAGCGATCTGTTCGATCAGGGTATTATTCGACCCAACTACTCTCCTTGGAGCTCCTTTGTATGGATAGTGCCAAAAAGGCTGGTGCTAGTGGCAGGCAGAAATGGAGATTGGTCATCGACTACCGTAAGTCGAACGAAAAGATAATTACGGATCGGTATCCCTTGCCGAATGTAACCAACATTCTCAACAAACTTGGTAAATCTATGTGTTATTCCACCTTGGACTTGGCTAGTGGTTTCCACCAGATTGAGATGAGCCCCGAAGGCATCAGCAAAACTGCCTTCACGGTTGAAAATGGACAATACGAGTACGTCCGCATGCCATTTGGATTAAAAAAAACGCTCCGTCCACTTTCCAGAGAGTTATGGACAATGAACTCAAGGAACTTCAGGGATCCATTTGCTTGGTGTATCTTGACGATATAATCGTTTTTTCTACATCTCTTCAGGAGCATGTCGAAAACCTAGGAAGCGTTTTTCAAAAATTACGCGTTACGAATCTTAGGGTGCAGATCAACAAGTCTGAATTCGTGCGTAAGGAAATATCGTTTCTGGGCTATCTGATCACTACTGAGGGTGTGAAGCCAAACCCAACAAAATTGAGGCTATTAGATCCTTCCCTATTCCGAAAACACAGAAGGAAATTAAATCCTTCCTTGGTCTTCTTGGTTATTACAGCAAATTTATAAAAGATTTCGCAAAGCTTACTAAACCCATGATTCAATGCTTGAAAAAAGGCAAAACAAGCGAATTAAATGACTCTTACGCCAGATGTTTTAACGAATGAAGAGAAATACTTATTAATGATCCCATTCTTCAATTTCACTAGGCCTTTTGTCTTAACGACTGATGCGAGCAATTTCGCAATTGGGACTATTTTATCACAGGGTCCTATTGGAAGTGATAAGCCGATATGCTATGCAAGCAGAACATTGATGGATTCAGAAATTAACTATTCCACTTTTGAAAAGGAACTTTTGGCTATTCTATGGGCGGCAAAATATTTCAAGCCATACGTGTTTGGTATAAGGATTAAAATAGTCACGGATCACAAACCGCTGATATGGATCACGAGCCTGAGGGACCCGAATTCTAGGCTTGTCTGATGGAGGTTGAGATTGGAAGAGTACGACTATGATATAGTCTATAAGAAGGGAACACAAACTAATAACGCAGACGCATTGAGCAGAGTAAGGTTTCTGGATGGAACTAATGTTGAGGTTCACGCTAATGAGGGTAAAAAACTGACCCCAGGTGCTTCAAACCAGGGCACTGGAGGTACCACAGTACATCCAGCGGAAGAGAATCTCAATACAGGCATACATATTTCAGAAGAACCGTTAAATGAATTTTCACTGCAGATTTTATTCGAGAGCTCAAATAGGAAACCAGAAACGGTTTTAGGAATGCCATTGAGAAATAAACAAAGTCATATCTTTAAGAAATCAAAATTTTCAGAAGCAGATATAATATATATTTTTAAGGAATGTGTTTCCTTTAGAAAAATACAAAATGTTTATTCCATCCATTTTTCACAGTCAGGACTGTATAGAATAATTCGCTATATGGAGGTATTAAAAGACTTTAATGAGTCCAATCGAAAAGATGCAATAATCACAGACTATCATATTAGAAGAAATCATCTTGGTATTGATGAAACCCATTTTTACCTCAAAAAAAGAGTTTACTTCCCCTTCTTCAAAAATAAAGTTACCTAGCTGATTAATCATAGCGAGATATGTTGAGCTTTGAAGTATGACCAAAACCCACAAATCCCTAAACTTCAGACCCCGCAAACTCCGGTGAAGCCTTTGGAGATGCTATATACACACATATATACTATAAATAAAAGATGTCGTCTTACCATAATGGACAAGTTTTCCAGGTACGCTGTGACCTATACTCTGAATAATAGAAATAGCCATGGCATAATTAAAGCGTTGAAACATGGCCCACCTATTGCAATTTCCATAACTTTACACAAGAGGAAACAGGTCGATCGTCAAAAAATTCATACAACTCATCATTGTAACGTAGTCTCCACTCTGTTGTTTCTTTCACTGGGCCATAGATTTTCCAAAGCATTTTGCATGCAAACACGTGCACTGTCTTTTTGGATTCACTCATCAGGGTCCATGTTTCACTTTCATATAACAGCACAGGTTTGACTAGTGTTTTGTAAATGTGGAGGTTACTTTTCCTGTGCACCACTCTTATTCTTAAAATGGGAAGTACGTATTGATCTGCTTTATTTGTGGGGTTTATCCGGCGTGCAATCTCGTCCTTTTTGGTGCCTCTCGTAGATTAATTTGGTTTGCTTTAGACTTTAGGCTTAGAAATGCTTCTTTGACATTTGAGATTGAATGTGCCATAATATTGACATTGTCAGCATTTGCTACTAATTTCATGAACTTGAACATTAATGTACCAAAGGTTTCAGCTGATGTCTTCCTGTTGACATGTTCCAGCGAAATATTAAAGAGCATTGGAGCAAGTAATTCCCTTGTTTTAAGCCTGAATTTAGTCTTAAGCTGTCCGTTAGTTCACCGTTTACCTTGACCTGGGACTCTTTGTTTAGCATCGTGACCTTTACAATGTCGACTAGAATAGACGCTGAAGTCAAGCATTATTTTGTGCAGTGCATTTCTGTCAACACTGTCGTCTACTTGGGTGCAGTCTACAAAGAGTTTGTGCACGTCGATGTTATATTCCCAGCAATTTTTGAGCACCTACTTTACTGAGAATATTTGGTCTATTGTAGACCATCTACTTCAAAGCATCTCCTTTAACACTTTCATAGTAAGTCTTTAATTTTCTTTCTATGATTTTGGCAAGAACTTTATAAGACGTACACAGTAGAGTGATGCCTCTATAATTTTCATAACTTCATTTGTCCCCCTTTCTGTGTAAATGACATATCATACTTTTTCGCCAGTCCTCCGGTAGCTGCTCCTCTGACCATATGTTGCATATTAGCTAATGCAGAAGGTTATTTACATGAGGACCCTCGCTCTGGAGCAGTTCTGCTGGTATTCGATATATTCCAGGAATTTTACTTTTCTGAGGTCCCCACTGCTGCCTGTACTTCGTCTTTAGTTGTTGGTGAGACTAGGACCACTTGCCCTACTTTTGGAATATTCACAGCTTCAGTAGATGGTGGGGTGCTGTGAATCGCTTCGGGAAATATTGTAACCATCTGTTTTTAATTTTGACTGGTATACCTATGATTACTCCTTGTGCACTTTTACAAAGACTTGTTCGTGGATTGAAGCCGTATCTAAGTTGCTTGATAGAGGCATACGCCAATCTGTTTTCAAGTAGAGTCATGATTTCATTTATCTGTTGGATGTTAGTGCTGATGGTCAGTTGTTTCTTTCTTCGGCACATATTTTTAGCTTCACATTGGACCCGAGTTGGCTACTGGATGTCTTCTTTGTGCACCTGGTTCCTGCTTTTAATCGTTTCGTTGCATTCTTTGTCGTAGCAGTCGTTCCCAATTTTCTTGGGCTGGTACTTTAGGACTTTCTCGGCTGCTTCTGTTACCATATCTTTAACGGTCTTCCACATAGTTTTGACATCATCATTATCTAGTTGAATGTGCGATCATCTTGGGATGCCTACGTTCTCTTATAGATATATCAATGTGGAAAGCATCTGGAACTTACTGTAAAGCTTATACTTGTCGCAAAGCCTATCAGCCGTTGTCCATTGTCACCGCCCTCTACATGGAGGCGGCATCCTCCGGTTGTTCTTCTATGTGCGATTTCTCGGCCGATTTTTGATTGAAGACAATGTCCTGTGGTGGCGATAAATCGACAAGGCATTCTGGAGTGCTGTAAAATTTATCGTTGATTGCCAGTTCCTTGTCTTCTGTGAGCACGTGGCAGTTAAGCAGCCAATAATTAAAGAACTTAGTCTCTATTAGCATCGCACATAACTTTTAGTTAACGGGCTTGAAGTTGGTGGTGTCAACAATGAATGAGTATTTCAATTTTATATTCCTATATTTCATTCAGAAGTCCGTGTGGTCTGTTTAACGATCTAATGTTCCAAGATCCAAATGTAAAGTGTTTTATACGTTGCGATAGTTGTTAGCGTTTATCCAATCTGATCCAAAGCTGCAGTCCTGGTTCCATGACAAATAAATACTTAGTGAACTGTTGTCAGTGCTTCAACTTAGTTTATTTTGGTCTACGAGGGGTATTTCATTTGCCACTATCTGCTTCCTGGGGACGCATACAATGGGGAACTGAAAACTCCACATGGACACACTTGGGGAATATTGAAAATGTGCGCGTATTTGTGAATTTAGGCACCAAAATAACGATAACCTCTAATGGAAGTGTCGAATTATGTCGAAGAATACAGCTCGCAAATAAAATACTTTATTCATATACAGGAAAACAGAGCCCCAAGTTTATAAGAATCTGTGATAAGACCTATGCTATCTATAAGTGTGAAACATATAACCTAACCCAAGAATCCGGATAATATTGGACGCTTTCAAAAGACGCGTCCTAAGAGCGATAATTGGAGTGAAGCTGGACGGGGACCAATGGCGAATTCAATAAAACTATGAGCTGTATAACATTTTTGAATAGCTAGAGGTCTCAACAATTGCGAGACGGTGGAAGCTGCAATGGGCTAACAACGTGAATTGTACGGACAAACAACTGATACCCAAAAAGGTATTCGTTGAGAGAACTGGAGGGTGAAGACGGGTGATAAAGCCAAGGAAACGCTGGTCTTAATCAGCCGGCAAATACGGTTCAACGCTGCTTTAATTTTGAAATCAGAGGGTGCGGTCAAGGGCCCGAGACAACCCAAGAGGGGCTATTGTGTTACGAAGAAAGAGAAAAAGAGCATTAGCGAGGGGTCATCTTGCAAAATTTAAAATTTTCCTCTCACCAAAAGATGACCATTTTATTTAACCATGAAACAACTTACAAAATTGAATATCGAAAGATATAAATATTTTTAGTGTAGAACATTAACTCCCTCAATCGATATAAATAAAAACAATCGAGTTTTTCTAAATTAAATATATTTCACCCAAAATCCAATGCCTTAAAATATTTCAAAAATATGAAGAAAAAAAATTGAATTCGTTTTCACAGAAATATAATAGGAAATAAAGTAAGATAGTACTCACTCCTTTCTGCTGCCACGGAAAGTGGCACACTTCTTTGACATGGCGGAACAGTTTTCAAGTCTAACAATCAAATTTACCTTGCATATCGTTGGTCTTTTCCTTTGGTTGGAGGATGAATGCCATTTGCGCACTCAGTAGGGGGTTTTCTTGCTCGCGAGCGATTGCACTACCCACTAAACACCTCCCCTATTAACCTGAGAACCTAGCCTGGAACCCTTTGACACATTGCTTTGGGCCAGGTCTCGTTTTGCTACGCCGTGAGGCCACAAGAATAAAGACAAGTGATCTCCCCAGTCCTAACGTCCCCAGCTGCTGTGAGTCCCTTTTATCTTTAAGGGTTGCCTAATCATAATATGCCACATGGTACCATTTTACAACCCTTACAAGCATCCCTCCAATGAGACTATTTGGAGTGAGCTCTCCATTCTCCCTGTAGAGGTCTCGTTTGAGCTTGTCTCTTTTTTGAAAGCAAAAATTGTTTGGCAGGCATCGTTTTCCTCTCCTGAGAAAAACCAATAATCAGGCGACAGTGACTTACCAATCTTGTGCAGGTAGGACTGAAAACATTCATGCCCATCAAAAGCTGGATCAGATAAAAGTCAGCCTCACCATAGCCTTAATTCAGCTACAGTCTCACATCCAGGATGAGCCAAGCAGTTCACGTTCCCTTCATGCAAGCCACCCAAGACTGCTGCCAATCATTGGGTGAGCAATGCGTCCTCTCGCCTACAATTTTCCCTCTGGTACCTCCACCTCGATACAGGTAAATAGCGTGGCACTTTCTGGCAAGGAGGGTAACAGGTATCACGCCTGCAATAACTCTCGCCGCCGAACCAGAGACTGTCTGACACGAAGATGCAATCCTCATCTCTGTACCTGTGCCAAGCATTATCGCTAAACCTCCTTACTGAGAGCGTTCCCCCATATTTTTGCTCCTCTCAGTAGCACTAAGCCTATTGCACTCATCAAGAGGCATCTTCTTGATGTGTTGGGCCCTCCTACATTGACCATAAGTCGACTCAGAGCTGATACGCTTGAAGCAGCTTTCTGGGCCGGTGGCTTGATTTGCTCACGGAAACTCATCTTCGAGTCAATCAGTACCCCCCGGTACTTTACCACTGGCTGGCTTCGATTCGTATCCAATACAGATCGTCCTTACTCAGTTCTTTGTCAACATTATCTCTTCAGTTTTCTCCAGCGCTAGTCTGAACTTACAAACCGTCATCCAGTCTCTCATTTGGCATATTGGCATATTGGTACTAGCCTGAGCTGTATTTAGTGATTAGAGTCACGAAATCATCCGCATGGTTAAACAAGGGCAATCATCTGGTAACTCCATTCTCAATTCAAGGTATCGATTAATCGATGAAAAAAATTAACTTTCTATTCCTAAACATACTTGATAACCGTTTATTCAGAAAAAAGGGATAAAAAGATTAAAATATAACGTCAATTTAAAATATGTAACTTGTACGCAAAAAACTCACATAAACTCTTATGTTAGATACAGGAATCACAGCACACTTTATCTTTACAGTGCCAATAAATCCCACGAAAGGGAGGCTAACGGTCAAGCGAACATGGAATTTGTTATTTATGTTATTACCCTTCCTACTATTGGCTTATACGCTCCTTAAATGCATTTCTTCCTTTCTCTCCTATAAATATGCATTGGCATGCAGTCGTCCTGTGCAATTGTTATTTGTTAACTTCAGCGACAGATGTTCGATAAAATACACTTGAATCGTTGATTCTTCCACCATTATCGAGGAGTCTCGAGAAGGATATCGCATAAAATACTTGCTCGAGACTACCTCACCGTTGAAGTCAACCTTCACACCACCTTCTCGATCGCCCTCGATGTCCACTTCAATGCCCATACATACACTAAGCAGCAGTTCTTGTGCAATAACTCCTTTTGGCTCCTTTGCTACTACCCCAACCGAGCAGTGTCGAACTGATTTATGTTATTGTTAACTGCTTAACGAAGTGAGAAACTATTGACTTTGCTAATGACGTAATTAAGCATAGCTTCATTAAGGCACACTTGGAGGAATGCACATTTAACACTAGTAAAACGGTGTGACTGATGATAACAGGGAAGGAGGCATATAGAATGAAAGAGCAAGAGGTTGACTCTCTTTAATAAATGCTTATGCTCTGCTACTACTTGTTTGGCGCGTTCTCCACCATCCAACCGTTTTACGAGTATTTGACTGGCGGGAAAGGTGGAAAATATACATAAATAGTAAGTAGTCTACTCGTATAGTGTTGATTTGTACTTCAACAACGTCGCTCACTATAAACCACGTACAATTTATCATGAAGGAAAACAGCGGATAATAGGAGTAAACTGCAAGTGAAATGTAGACGGGTTAGATAAATGAATTGTGCTGATGATTTATATGATGTATCAATTTGTCGGTGGAATATGTGCTTTGCGGTGATTTATATTCAAAATCAGGAAGCAGGTGCATTACTTTCGTATTTAAAAACTGTTACATAAAATGCGATAGCTGATTACCAGAATCATTTGTGCTTGCGTTATGAAGAGGTTAAGCTTCTTTACAATATTTGGCATACTGATGCTCTATGACTTGGTGGAGAATGCCGCGCCACTCAGCTGCGTCAAAGCGGGGACGTGAGGGAGATGCCCGTGAGGAAAAATAGCACCCACTAAACGATTGGCAGCAGTCTTGGGTGAATTTCACGTACCGAAGGTGGACTAGGCACCTCATATCGGATGTGAGACCGTAGCTGAATCGATGACATGGTGAGACTGACTTCTATCTGACCCAGCTTTTGAACGAGCATGGGTGTATTCAGTTTTACCTGCAAAAGATTGGTAAATAAGGGTACCTAGCTTGTTGACTTTGCCTAGGACAGAAAGACAATGCCTTTCCTTCTTCGTAGTACTACAGCCCCCCTCGTGCCTTTGCTTCCTGCAAATAGCGCATCCAACTGTCTCGGCCCATTGACCACGTCCGCTGATTTTGAAATTTGAAGAGTGATGAACTGTCTTAGGCGACTGAGTCAGACCAGCATTTCTTTGGTTTCCCCACTGGTCTCCAGCCTTCAATTCTTCCAATAACTATCTTTTTGGGTATCCATTGCTCGTCCATACGATTCATGTGGCCAGCCCATTGTGGCTTCCGTAATCTGACGATCGTTGAGACTCCCGGATTGTCAAAATTTCATACAGCTCATAGTTGTATCGAATGCACCATTGGTCTCCATTTAGCTTCGCTCCTATTATTCGCCTCAGGACCCGTCGCTTAAAGGCGTTCAATATATATACTGATGCTTAGGTTATGGTTCATTTTAGCTTCCATAGCATAACAAAGGTCTTATCACAGATTTGTATACTTGGAGCTTTGTTTTCCTGTGTATGCAGTGGGTTTTCAAAATCGTCGAAAATGAATAGAATCTTTTATTTTCGAGTTGTATTCTTGGACGTATTTCCTCTCTTTTATTACTATTTCTTGTTATTTTAGCGCCTTAATACACAAATTTGTTAACATTTCTGATACTGCATTCGCCAAGTAGAATGTTTTATGTTCTTCAGGTATCTTTTCTCGACTGCGTCATGAGCTTTGTTTGATTTTCATTGGTTTGTAGCCCTACTAGTTTTGCTTCGCTGTCGAGTTTCAGGAGGAGTTTCAGGCTTCCCACTTCTTTGTATTCTTGTTTTGCGCTAGATGGATAGATTTACATCGATAATTCTCTATTAGTCATCATAGTATTTTACTTTCTTAATTCTAAGTATCTTATTAAATGCTTTTCTGAGATTTTCATAGTGTTCTCTACGACGATGCCTGCCACACATTTTTTGAGTGCACAAAGTAGGACAGGCTGCGAGGGGACCTCTACAGGAAGACGGGATAGCTCACTATGGAAAATATAGTCGTAGTGATGCTTGAATCGGTTGACAAATGGAACCAGGTGGCACATTATGTTCGAAAATTCCCGCTAGAAGAGGCATTTCTAGCTTCAAGGTGCCTCACAGCCTAATAAAAAGGGACCTTGCTCGATATAATGTGTCAAACGGTTTCTGGCTGGGGTTTCGGGTCGTTTAGTGGAAAGTCCAGTCACTGGCGAGCATTAGAATGCCACATTCTGATCCTTAGCACTGACGGACTCTGATGGAGTGAGAGTTAATTTGTTAACTTTCGTATGATGTGGCGCAAACTATTTGACCCCGTTCTATTAGAAGCCAGGCCAGTTGAATCCACGGCCTTGGACAGGCTCATTGGTGATGGATCTGGGTGCTACTAGCTTCTCTGGAAGCCAAGAAAGCTGTTGAGCAAGAATATAGCTTGCTGACTTATATGGCCTTCCCGTCTTCCCCGAGATAAAAGCACGCAACCCCCAATCTGACTTTAGTTTGGGCATCACAACCCAAGTGAGCCGAGTACACACGTCAAATCGCTAATCTGTTAAAAAACGTACACAGGACTACAAAAAAATTAATTAATACCACAAGCTCTATACACATATCTATATTAGTCACACTATCTGAAAACACAAGTAATGAAAGGTACTGCAAATCAAATTCAACACTCCTTCCTATAAAGATCTCTGACTTATCCTCGATGACAATGATACCTCCTTGAATTGAACATTCCCTTTTAAATTGATCACTCCTATTTTAAATTAAATTGTACGACGGACTTTTGATGGCATTTGTGATTTGTCCACCACGTTTTTTCTCCTCCCTTGTCTTTTATAAGCTCTGTCTTTCCTGGTTCATACTGGCAGCACCACTGTTTAGGTGGGTAGTACCACAAAATCCGATAGCCATTTTTTTGGAAGGAAGATGGCCACCTTCGGTTACCTATTACGGGGCGGTTACTTCTTATGTAGTTCTACGTTTTCTCAACAAATGTTGGTACCTTTATTGTCTTGTTATTCTTCTTGTTAGCTTCATTTTCTGAATGCTCTTCTTCTTTCTATGCGCTAATATGACATTTTTCTACAATGCAAAAGAGAGTGTTGATACTTCTTAATTAGAAACTTCAACAATTTTCACAGACATTTCAACTTTTGTGATTCAGTAAATGACTGCATCTGTTTTGGAATTTGTACTGACCCTCATCCCCAATTGTCAGCATCCTGCTAGATTTACTTGAACTCAAAGGCAAAATCAAATTGCTTCAGATTTTACCCTGCCAACTCCAGTACATTTTTTTACTTGTCCCTAGCCATTGCCTTCTTACCTGGGTCTATAACGAAATCAATTAACGTACCTAACGTTATTTCACGTACCGAAAAAAGCTTCTCGGTAGCCTTAAATTTCCGAAAACATTCATCCAGAAGTCTTATAAGCAGCATCTCAAGAGGCTATCGAGATCGTCAAGTTTGACATTTCTAAGGTTTCATTTCATAGATTACATTTATCCAAAATAATACAAACGAGAAGGAAATATATTTGCATGTTAATGGCTTTAACGGCTCAAATTCAAAATAAGTGGTTGATATAGTACTTATAAAATGTCAGCCGTACTGACAAATATACTTGTTACGGGAGCCACAATGCAAATATTACTCAGTCCGTGTTCCGTCGTTCCTCTCTATGTACTGTGAATGGCATCATATGTGAAAAGCTGCGAATTGTAATCAAAACATTTGTGGGCGCGGCCGTCGTATCATGCATTAACAGAAGTGGGTATGTATCCATCATCGTATTAAGTATTAAACATATACACACAAGATTTTGCTATTGACTCTACCGCCTCAGTGGGATGGATTGTTTACACGCATGTACAATTAGGCAAATTGTGTGGAAGTTTGAGCTTTGTGGTTGCACCAGTCACAGAGAGATGGCGGTAAAACAAATATTCGCTGAACTTTGATCATTGACTATTTGAAATTGTTTTCATTATTTTATTTGGTAAGCAATTAAGTCAGCATGGTTATGTTATAAAATAAGATTAAAGAAACAAGAAAATTGAGAAGTATTTATCCATGCCCTGGCTCAAGGCGTGTTTCCGAGCTTATTCTATTCCAAGGCATCTGCCCGAGTATAAGCGCCCTATGGCAGTTACGCCCGGCCCCTGCAGTTTAACTAATAATTGATTGATTTATCAATGTGACTTCATATTCAAGGCGTCAGCCCGAGTATTAGTATCCCAAAGCAATTACGCCCGGGACCTGTAGTTAGAGTTTTAATAGATTGGTGTCTTCAAATTTCCTTTTCCCCTAAATGACTAACAAATATAATTAAAGTAAATATAAATCGCAGAAATTTCACAGTTCCAACTTGATACGTACGCAAACATAAAACTTCATTAATTGTCTCAGTAATAAAGAATTCATTCGTAAAATATGTTATTAATATTAAATATTCAACTGAACGTGTAATTGTACAACATAACAAGAAAGGAAATAAATATTAAGTCATTAAATAAATGAATACCTTTTTACTGATCTGGTTGTCCAGTAAGAACTAGCAGGGAACCTTGATATGTATATAGGATACAAATCGAATCAAGCTCACAGCTCATGCCAGTATACATAGGGTATGATGGTATTGTAACACAAGTCTCCAATACGTTTCATGTCAATCATTAAACTCTTCAACTACGTTCAACAGTATCGTTGTCATCGGCCCTTCTAATCTACTAGAATGAAGACTGAAATTGATTCTGTACCAATAAAGCGTAAAATAGATTCTGTATGAATAAAAAGTAGAAATTGACTCCGAAGTGGTGACCCCGAATGTAAAACTAACATGGTGCTCGGACGAGATGACGGTCACGCTGCGCCTAGAGCCCTTGCCCTCCCAGGAGCAACCACCGCCTCCACCAAAACACTGCCAGCCAGCATCTGGAAGTCAACAATTTGACCAACAGTAGCCAACAGGTCACCGGTGTCGGCTAATTCAAGGAGCCATCATTTTCGTGCGCTAACGCAAAATTGTGGTTTTACCAGGTTGAATCTCAATTCTAAGTGCATCAAGTCACAAGAGACTCAATCCGGTACCACGTCATGGTCTCACCATTAGACCACGACAGAAATTGCCAAGGTGGCGGACGTCATCCACATGCCACCAACGCCCAGCTACACAAGCTCCTCACATGTGTCGAGCTCGGGAAAAGATGGCCATCACAGCTACTGCGTCACATGGGCTCCGTTGCTGGGAGGAGAATAAGCAAAGATGTGCTGTGGGTCAAATAGCTCGACCGCCTGCCAAAGCAGACGCGGCGCATGCTACTTTTGATCAAGAACCAGACGCCGGAGGAGTTCACCGCGATTGCAGACGAGGTACATGACATGGGCCTGGTAGTAATGACCACGTCCATAGAAGCAACCATGGCTCCACGACACTCTCATCTAGTTTATCCTCAATACTCAGTTACCAGAACCAGATCCAGTCGAGCCAGCTGCCCTACGCTTATAACTCGCACAATTAACAGGTTTGACCTGCGAGGCACTCCAGCAACCGTTCGCCAGTGCCAACATGCAGCGCGAGTGCTCCTCATGACGAGATGGCTGCCAAGGAAGGCCACACCACGCCACTCCATGTCCCGAAACACATACGGGATATTGCAAGTATCACACCAAACACAGAACCCTAGCAAGGCAATGAAAGCAGTCCTGCATATTTCTAGCTCAGAAAATCACTACCAGACGTTCAAAAAACCAAGTTTGCCAGCGCTGTACTCAGTGGACATCACCGGCAACAATCCAGAAAAACGCCTGTATGTCTCAGACCGCACCAAAAATGCTCGTTTTCTGGTGAATTCCGGCTCTGCCCTCTCCATAATCCCGATGTGCCTCATCGCCAGGCCTTTTCAGAAGCAGAGCCTCGTGTTACAGGCAGCCAGTGATACGCCTATTGGCTTCTTAGGCACCCAGCAATTTGTACTGGATTTTGTGGCTCATTCCACAGGTATTTCGTTATCACAGACGTCCAGACAGCTATCCTGGGAGCCAACGCACTCAACTATCATGGTCTGCTTATCAACGTACGAGAACGAAGCCTCTTGGACGACCGGATCAGCCTCTCTACAGTTTGCGTCGTCGGCCCAGCTCCACCAGTGCATAACAACTGCGCCGTGGCCAAGCCATCGACCTTTGAAAGCACTACTAGAGGAATATAGAAGCAGATTATCGCAAAGCATGCAAACACACCTCCTGGACTCGGTGAGATGGCTTCACTCGCTGACCTTTCCGTTCACCATTAGATAATCATGCATGATCCAGCCCTCTTTACAAGACCACGTTCCCTCACGGGAGAACGCCTCTCTGCAGCGAAAGCAGATTTCGCCTTCCTGCTGGAACGAGGCATAATTCAACCGTCATCAAACCAATCAGCCAGTCCCCTGTACATGTTACCCAAGGACGGTGGCCGTTGGCGAGCTACTGGAGATTACCGCCAACTCAATTCCCGAACTCACCTGGACCGCTACCCATTGCGCATCATCGAGAATCTCATCTAGGAGGCCAGTGGTTCAGTATTCTCGGTCATCGACCTTAAACTGGCTTTTTATCAAATCCCGGTAGCACCAGAACACACCTGCAAAACGGCAGTCACCACTCCCTTCGGGCTATTTGAATTCGTTTGAATGCCTCTTGGCCTACGCAACGCAGCCCAAACCATGCAGGGGATACTCAACCACCTGAGGAGGAACCTCCACTTTGTACGCATTTACCAGGATGACATCCTAGTATTCTCGGTTAGTCACGATCATCGCCAGCATCACCTTGAGCAACTTTTTTCCGTTTTGCATGTAGCAAACCTCCAGCCACACTGCAATAAATGCCTGGCCGGCCTACTCCAGGTCATTCTTGCCGGATACTACATCTGCGAGGCATGCCTCGTCCACCAGCTCCCAAGATGAAAGCCATCGCAGGCTTTCCCAAACTACTGACTCCTTACAGTTGAGACATTTCCTTGAGATGCTCAACTTCTATTGCTGCTGCATAACACACGCCGCCAATTTACAAGCATCACTTTCAGAGCCGCTGAAAGGTTGTAGCACCAAGAGATCACAAATCACTTGGACACCCGACGCTGAAGCCGCTTTTTAAAGCTGCAGGCAAAGCATCGCCAAAACAACAAGAGCAGCATTCCTTTCACCCTCGCACTAGATGTTGGCACTACGTACTGACGCATCCAACACCGCCATTGGGGTTGCCTTGGACCAGGAACGGGACGGCAGTGCTTGGATGCCCCTGGGATTTTTCTCAAAGAAGTTATCCGAGATCGAACAGCGCTACTCTACCTACGACCGTGAGCTTTTGGCAGCAATATTAGTGCGCGACATCAATGCCAGCACCATTGCCAGAGCGTTGTTTAATCACTGGATCACCATATTTGGCACGCCACATGAGAATACCTTAGGCCAAGCCCGTCAGTTTCAAGCCGACTTGCTCAATAAGCTTGGTCACCTTACGGGAACCAACCATTGTCAATACTACACCATATTATCCACAAGACAATGGCATGGTAGAACGGATGCATCAAACGCTCAAGAGCGTTCCCGAAACCGCTTGACTGCAAGCACTTCCGGCGATCCTGTGGAGCTTGCGCACCACCTTCAAGGAAGACCTGCAAGCCTCCCCAGCAGAGATGGTTGACGGTTCGTCGCTACGAATTCCAGGCGAATTGTCGCACCTGAAATGACACCAACCAGTCGCCCACTGGATTTCGTTGTAGACTGACGCCACCTATTCAAAGCAATTCGTCACTCTCACCAGCCAGGCACACCGAACGCCGTCCGTTCGTCTTCAAGGACCTCGTCACATATGAATATGTGTTCAGCTGCATCGAAGCAGTTAAGAATCCGCTCAACCAGCCGTACTTCGGACCCCATAGAGTCATCGATAGTATCATATATATAAATGGTGTTGCCAAAATCCCCTCCACTAACCATCTGAAGCCAGCATACTTGGAGCACTCCAATGCTCAGCCATCAACACAACCAGCCGCTAGCATGCTGCAACAAGAAAAGCCAACTGCCATCAAACGCGAAGTTTATTGGGGAGGAAGTGACTGT
Organism: Odontomyia ornata; assembly: GCA_963969285.1. Taxonomy (NCBI): domain Eukaryota; kingdom Metazoa; phylum Arthropoda; class Insecta; order Diptera; family Stratiomyidae; genus Odontomyia; species Odontomyia ornata. The sequence goes on from OZ017741.1 coordinate 21,696,854, forward strand.
GGTGGCACGGAATGTTCTAACGCAAGCACACTCTTCACGGCGCAAGCAGATCCTCGTCCCGCGAGGAATCTTCGTCTGCCGTCGAGTTCAAACATCAGTGGCGCAACCATTTTCCCACAAGAAATTTGCTTGAGCCATTCTTCTAGGTTCTCATAAGTCGCCATACTTAGGAAAACTTGCTTGAGCCGCTCTTATAGGTTCTTATAAGTCAGAACACATGCATCAAGTCCTATCACCAGAGACTACAAATCTTCTACAGCTTTTGCGTCAACCAACAAAGTCTTCAGGGACGTTCAAAAGCATTGTTATGTCGTCATTGGCCCTTTTGGTCTATTACAATAAAAATTAAAATTGATTCTCTATAAATAAAGAGTAGAAATTGACTCCAAACATGTTTGCCTACCTGGGTCAAAAAATTAACCGAAATTTGTAAACCTGTGTTATTGAACCAATGAACATGTTCAACTTACTTTTCAAAGGTAAGATGGTAAATATGTATATTTTACACATCTACTCTATATGCAAACATAAAATCCAATCAGTAAGATCATTCCCAGTACATCAAAATCAAAAATTTATGTAAGTTCAGGGATGGCAGTAACATATAACATCCTTTTCAAGTATAACAAACAAAACAGCATACCATCTCCACATATCCTGTTATAGGGTAGGGACGTCAAATACCAACGGACTATGCGACTACGTGTACGAACCGCATTACAACACTTTTTCTTCACATCATTTCAAACATTATACATAAACAATTTCACGCCAGGATATTCCCAAAAGAATTAAATTCAATTTGTTGCATTTCTTCCTTACATCACAACCATTTATATCGTTCCAAAAACAGAATATGTTCTCAGAATGAAATAAGAGAAGTTGAACGTTGCACCATGTTTCTTGAGAAGATGGAATGTGTTCGGAGTAGAAAGCTTTCTGTGCAGAAATAGATGATGGAAGTTGCAATCATTTCAAGTTGGTATCAATGATCCTTTCTGTTAAAAAGCATATGAAGGTTACTGCTAATGGTTGGAAGCGAGTTAGAGAACATGTTGTCGGGCTATGGAGAGAAAATGCAGTTTCTGAATCTGTTCTAAACGTTTTTGGAGGAGAATAATAAAGCCAATGATTCTAACCAAAATGTTCATTCTAGTTAATTATTCATGTAAGTCAGTTTATTTTGGTGTACAAGGACTCATGTTATACATATATGGCATTTTTGCAAGCGCTTGAGAACTTTAAATTGAAATAAAACATTGATTATTCTGATTATTCATTCTTTTTGCAAAAGTAAATTCAATACAATTCAACATTAAACAAGTTGGGTAGATAGAACGCTCATGCCAGAAGAGTTTTATATTCAATTTACGAAATGTAGACCCTAATTATGAATAAACTCAAGAAAAACTCTAAAGGCAGTTAAATGATTTTTTTTTTGAATAGCCGTCGGCCCTTGCTTTGTTGCAAAGTAAGGCCCGACGGCTTTTCAAGAAAAAAGAGAATGGGCTTGCGGATATTAAACAAACAAAACAATTGACTACATCTAACTCTTGCTATTCCATTTTAACCAGCCGCCATTTTGTTTCAATATTACTGGCAACAGTAGACTGAATTAAATCTTAAAGATGTTTTTGTTGTCCATTTTTTTCTCAAAACGTATTGTGTCTGGTGCGATGAAAAGCACGAAAGGTACTCACTTTACCCAATATTCGGCTTAAAGGTTTCCAATCGCGAGGGGAGACACAAAATTTTGGTATATTTTGTCTCCCCTTGAGCCCTTGACGGACAAAATAACTTTTTAAGCTCAGATTTTAAAAGTTCTAATCAAGACCATCAAACGGAACGTCTTGATTAGACTACTTCAAATTTAAAAAAATTTAAGGGCCACTTCGGTATAAGGGGGGAGTCCTCTTAAAAAATTTTGAAGTGTTTGGTAAGACCTAAACTCTTCAGAGACTACCACTTCTGACCTTCTCACAAAGTTTGAGCTTTGTAGCTTCTATAGTTTCTAAAGAAACTTTCTGTGACGCACGCACAGACGGACGAACAGACAAGTCACGAAACTAGTATGTCATTGTTAAAAAAATTTTGTTTACAAAGACCTAAAGACACCCTTTACTGCTGGATGGTCTGGTCTTCCTTTCTCATTGGTAGCAGTAGCTAACAAGACTCTTCTTGCCGATGTACCTTACCTAGGGAATTTAAAATTTTCATAGAGACTGGTAGTGATGAATACATGAATTGGCTCAGGCTCATCAAATTAAACATAAGAATTGCAGCTTATTATCCAATGTCAAAATAAAGATATAAATTACTTGGTATCACCATTGAGCGAATCCCTGAGTATGGATATGCGGGATAGATAGTCCAAATATGAGCTTTTATTGCCTTTTTAATAAAAATTTAAATAACAGAATTAATAAAGACAACGCCGAGTGAATTTTTAGTTGAAAAGAGGGTCGTACTGGTCGATAGCAGACTGACTGCAGCTTTTCTGGTCGCCAAATGACTCATTCTCCGAACTTCCCTTGTATGCGTGTGTGTGTATCTGATACGGGGGTGTATGCAACCCAGTCACCACAGTAATCCTCTACCAATTATGCAATCAAGATGAATGTGACACTTAAAAGACAGGATATGGTTTCCTACAGCTCGCAGACGATAACTGTTCACACATAACTGCACTTCTCCATCTTCAAAAGCATTCAAGCTACTAAGGATAGCGTACTCATAGCCATGCCGGATGGGGTGGTAGACAAAAAATAGAAAATAGGGTGAGAAACCCGCGGACCATGAACCGGAAGGTAAAACATGATTCTCGTCCCTCCTACTATGATCGGGCCCCTAATAGGCCCTGATTTTGTTTGGGAAATATCCCAAGTCAGCATCACAGGAGAACCAGTACTGATGTACACACGGCCATCAGTAAGGTGCGAATTCTGAAGCTTGTCAGGTTGCTTCAGAATGTGCTCCTTGAGATGTTTATACTCGAGTTCATGAAACGCGGACTCCGAAATTAGACCGTCAATATGATTGTGCTTCGGGAGGTAAGTAATGAGCGACGCTTCCCACCCATACTATGAGGAAGATCTCGACAACGCATCTAGTGCAACATTTAGGGTGCTTTCCACTGTTCAATCTTGAAATTGAGCACCGGTGAGCCAATCGACCAGAAAGGTACGACTACTGCATGAGCCATATGAGGCTAGCATGGCCAGTACCTTCGATATATGCTCTGAATCTCTTCATGCCTTGACCCACATTTCATTTCGATTCGGTTATGCAATAAATGCGCTGCACAGCGTTGAGTTTCATCGACCTTTATCCATCCTCATCGTCTTTCTGGAACAAAACGCTTCCAATACCCACTGTACTTGCATGTACTTGAATATAGAAGTTCCTAGTAAAATCAGGATTGGCTAACACAGGATTGGAAACAGGCAACTGCAACACTTGAAGGCACCGTTGGCAGTAGCAGACCCCATGAAGTACCGTTTACCTTTAGGCAAATCCGTTGATGGGGCAGTAATGACGCGAAATTCAGAAGAAAACATCTGTACCATCCTGCCATGCTCATTACCTGTCTCACATCTTTGGCCGTTCAGAGTTCAGGATAGGAAACTATGTCTGAAACTTTCTCCGGGTCAGTGGACAGGATACCATCACTAACTATGAAGCCAAGATATTTTAATTCCTTCTTGACGAACTTGTTCTTTTCAACATTGATGGTTAAGTTGGCGTCCCTGAACAATTTTGCAACAGTACTCAGGAGCTCCAAGTGCTCATCAAATGTTGAACTCATAACAATATCCGACGTATAGTTTGGGAAGCACTGCATAAACCAAACCCCATGACCTTAAAATGGTACAAAGGCCTGCCAAGAACAGTAAAGGCCATTTTCTCCTTACTTGCTGCATCCAACGGAATTTGCGGAAAGGCATCCTTCAGGTCCAAGCCTAGAATGAACCTGTTACTCTGCAACCTTAAAGGTGACCTCATTGAGGTGTCTAGCGTCAACACATAAACGTAACTTGCGGGGTTTTTTGATAAGGGTCACAGGCGAGCTCCACGAACTCTGGCTTTCCTCTACTACCTCCAATGACAACATACGATCGAGTTTGTCATACAACTGTTTTTGTATAACGGGCAAGACAACATAATGCCGTTACTTAATGGGTTGAGCAGAACCCATGTCTATGTGATGAGAGACGAGGCTGGTCCTACCAAAGCCGATCGCATTATACGACACAAAATGTTGTTAGAAGAAGTCCAGTCATTGCTGATCTTTTGCAGACAAGAGATGGCACTCAGTGCTTCGCGACTTTGTGGCTACTTTGACAGCTTTGACCTGGATTGGTGCTATTCAGAAGAGATCCCAGATGTCAATTCCAAGATACACTGCGTGCATCAAGGAACGAAAAACTAGGAATTTCATAAAATTGGTGGTACTGTTAAATTGCTTTAATATGGTGATATGTCCCAGAACCTTATCCTTGTGCCCTGATGAAATGCATATGCAAGCCCATGTTAGACAATAACTCCAAGGCTCTGGCTCGCCGCCCCCGCAGGAGGAATGCTAGTCGACAGGAATACTCTTGGAGGCTAGCATTCTTTGGGGAGTTCCGCCCCCACGTACCCGAGGAAATTCCCGCAGGGGGAACGTCGGTCGATAGGAGCAATCTTGGAGGCTTGTATTTTTGGGGGAGTGCCAACCCCATGGACCCGAGGATATGGGGGGCGCCGCGAGGTTCCCTCCTGGGATGACAGGTAACGACTCTGATTGTATCTGGACTACGCTTTGGACAACGAACTGGAATTGATGCTTTGGGCTGGCGGATATGATGGTTTGGACCTAGTTACTTTGCACAGTAGCGCCGAGGTAACAATTGTGTGTGGGCGGCTCCAATTCAACTATCATACAGTCTCCGTCCCGGTAAAACCTTGGCAGGCCTCGGAGTACGTTCGAAGCTCGCACCATTGGGTTGGTGGTGTAGGTTCGGTTGAGACGGACTCCCGATAAGTGCTGGTCTGGCTCTGAGCACTTGTCCCCATAAGGGCTTGTGCCAACCCTCGCATGGCCTCTCTGCTCTGCAAAGATAGCCATGAGACCAAAAATGTGACTACATACACAAACAGAGATAGCGGCGACATGGGAGAATCCAATAAAACTGGAGCAACCAAAAACATATGAAAATGATTAAAAAAAACCAAAAAAAAAGAAATAAAAAATAATAACGACGACGCAACCAGCGGTTGCAGTCACGGTGTTAACAGTACGTTGAGAGGGGTAGTAACGATGACAAAAACGACGATGAATACAATGACATTGAAGACGGGCGAAAACGGAGATAAGCAGACAGCCTAGTCCAGACTAAGATTCCTGCGGCATTTGGGCGCAGCAAAAAATCAATGTGAACGCCAAAGCATCCTATAAAGAAAAAGCGGGAAACTCTGCAGGATGCTTCAGGTGTTCGAGCGGTAGAAGAAAATATAAAAAACATCGAGAATTCGATGGTCACTACTGTGAATGTTACCGAAACGACCGGTGCAAGGGTCATAAATCCTGACATAGTAAAGAATCACCCTGAATCCAACGAGGAGATAGCGGCAGGAAAAGAAACGAGTGGCCAGACAAATAAAGCAATGTTTTGTGATTGCATCGCCAACGTCGAAAATGTGGCGGAAGTACTGTATTAGAAACGGAAAGCGATAACCTCTCCCAAGGGTAGTGGTCATAAAGTACAATTGCCGCCCAGTAACATGAAGAAGAAAGGCTTTTCCGAAAAGCGGGAGATGTTCTGAAAAGAATACAATCTGGATGCGATTCCCCAAAAACCAGCAAAGCTGGAAAGATTGAGCTCCTTGAACTAGAGGAGCTGGTTAAAGGCCGAAGACGAGTAGAAAGCTAAAGAAGCGCCTGGGGGTGAAACCTAAAGGCCACATGCAGACGGCTCCAGCAGTCAAAATCAATAAAAGAATGGTGCCCAGCCCAATCAAAGGAGATCGGGATAAAAGAAGGAAGGAAAAGGCACTTGATGGGCGTGAAGTACCAGATCACGGATTCCAGACAGGGCTTACAAAAGAAGCGAATAAAGTCGCAAAGAAACTCCTTCAAAAAGTGTCAGAAAGTAAAGTTTGCACGGACGCCCAACCAGAAAAAGGACCTGCTGCAAAACAGGAAGGGCAGAAGCCCCGACAAAAACCCCGGCAACAGGCACTGCTCGTAAAAAATCCCAGATGGTCGATCATACGCGGAGGTGCTGTGGGACATCAGGGGAAACTTAAGGCCCAAAGACACCAACATAACCATTAAAGCAGTACGACCAACGCAGTCGGGCCACATACTGATCGAATTGGGAGCTGAGGCTGACAATAAGGAAGCATTTTGTGATGCAGCAAAGAAAGTCCTCGGCAAAATTGTAACTATAGCCTTGCTTGAGCCAATAGCAACGATCGAAATAATAGACATTGACTGCGTGACAGATCTGGTCAAGGTAGAAGAGGCCATCAAAAGGGAGTTCCCTAGCGTGGGAAGAATCAAAGTGAGACTGACATAAGAAAACAGTAGGGGACAACGCATGGCCATAGTTGACTTGACCGAAATGGACGTCGAACAAATCCTGAACAAGGGCAAAGTACAAATAGGGAGGGTTGTCTGTAAGATACGGCAAAGAGTAATGCCTCTTGAATGTTTCAAACGCCTTGGCTATGATCACACCACATAATTATGCAAAGGACCCGAGTGGAGTCCCCTATGGGTCGTCTTTCAGAAGCATTGGAAAAATAATCACAATTGTTATTCATTTTAGACCCGGCTGGATTTAAACTTAGAAAGTGGTGTGGAAATCACCCCCAATTGTTAAAAGAGTTACGGCTGAGGACTTTGCACTTCAGCGGGACATTGCAGATGAACAGGATGATTTAAGACGTTGGGGTTGATATGGACATCCAAGGAAGATGTATTCATGGTCAAGCACCCTACAGTGACAAGAAAATATGCAAAAATATCTATCTCGGCGAATGAAGCGCGGGTCTTTGACCCACTGGGCTTGATAACTCCGGTGAAAGTGACAGCAAAGATCTTTTCACAAAAACTGTGGAAGCTCAAGGTTGATTGAGACGCTGCAATACGAGTGGAATTGACTGCAGAGTAAAAAAGATATGCTGAAAGATTAGATGAGCTTAGCAGCGTGAAAATTCCTTGCCATATCTATAAAGACAGGTTGCCCAAAACAACGCAGCTTCACATATTTGCTGATGCGTCAGAGTAAGCCTATGGTGCGGTTTTCTATAATCGTGCAACTAGTATGGATGGTCTTTGTACGGTACGACTATTGTGTGCAAAATCAAGAGTGGCCCCTTCGAAGAAAATCACCCTTCCGAGACTAGAACTTTGCGTGGCAAGACTAGCAGCAGGATTGATTGATCGACTTAGTCGTTATTTGGGCGGAACATGTTTTTTTTCTGGATAGATTTCCTGATAGTTTTGAGCTGGATAAATGCAGATGCATCATCACATTACTCGTTGGTTGCAAATTGTGTCGCAGCCATACAGAAAACTGTAGACACTGATCAGTGGTAGCAAGTGAACTTTAAACAAAATCCAGCTGATCTTGCATCAAGAGGCGTAGCCCCCGAAAAGTTGAGGTAATATATTGCAACTTATGGTTTTATGGACCCATGTTCCTTCATGGTTTGGAGGCGGCCTGCCAAACGGGCATCGCACTGTCGATGTTGAGTTAGAAAAGAAGCACGTAAAGGTGATCCTTAATATTACAAAAGCTGCAGCAAGTTTTATACGCCAAATAGATCATCGTAACTTATTTTGACGATTTCAATGGGTAATAGCATACATCCTACGGTTCGTAAACAACCTTTGCAAGCAGGCAACAGGAAAAAGGACCTCCACGTTAACGGTTGACCAATTGGAAAATGTACTTCGAGTAATGCTACATGAGGCTCAGTCGAATGCGTCCCGCGAATCTATCCAACAAATGCAGACTACCGGACAAGTTGACCCAAGGGAACCACTAAGGGATCTCTGCCCATTTTTGGATGAGCATGGGGTCTTTCAAGTTGGTGGCAGACTAGAGGCTTCAAGTCTATCCTATGACGCAAGACATCCGGTGATCCTACCGTATGCGCATTACATCACCAGGCTGATATTGGAGGACTTGCATGTTCGCCATCTGCATGCCGGTCCACAGACATTGCTGGCTGCAGCCAGGCAACGATTTTGGCCAATAAACAGAAAAACAGCTGCTAGAACCGTCGTCCAGAAGTGTGTCAGATGTAGTCGTGTGAAACCAAAGTTAATGTTACAACTTATGGGTAACTTACCAACCAATAGAGTGCAACCAGCCAGACGCTTTCTAAATACAGGCGTTGATTTTGTGAGGTCCTTGTGGGTGAACTTCAGGATTCAAGGAAAGCGTCCTGAAAAAAACTTTTTAGTGGTATTTTGTTGTTTTGCCACAAAACCAACGCACTTGCAACTCGTACCCGATCGAACTACAGAAGCATTTGAAAGATTTGTTGGCGGGAGAGGACTGTAGACGACTGTATTGGGACAATGCCATGAATTTTGTTGGTGCCAGGAACCAGCCAGCTGAACTGAAAGAGAACATATTATCTGAGACTGACCAATAAAGGGTGATTAGATTTTATACCCAAAAGGGCATCGAGTTCAAATTCATTCTGCGAAGATCTCCCCACTATGGTCACCTGTGGAAGGCTGCAGTGAAGTCAGCTAAGCATTTCCTACTCCAACGTCCCTCACCTATGATGAGCTAGAAACCGTAATTGCAGAGATAGAGGCCATATTGAATCCAAGACCGCTCACTGCAATGTCTTTGGATGCAAACGACCTGACGACATTAATACCGGGACACTCTCTGATTGGTGAGCCATTGACTTATATGGTGTACCCAGATGCACAACCAAGTTCCATGAACCTGCTGAAATGATAGAAGGAAATTAATGACATTTAAAACAAGTTCTAGCAGCGATGGACATCCAAATATTTAGCGGAACTACACCGTGACACAAGTGGAAGCAAGTTTGCACGGAAGCCAACCCAGGGATGTTGGTGGTCATCAAGGAAGACAACCGGCCAGTCTTAAGATGGCCCCCTGGGACGTATCATCCGTTGCTTTCGGGGTCCTGATAACCTTGTTAGAGTGGTGGACCTCAAAACATCCTCTAGAGTCCTGAGAAGAAGTGTGCATAAACTGGCACCCTTGCTAGTGGAAGAGGCTATTAAAGAGCTAAGAGACAAGCAACTCTCAGTCATCTCAACAACGTCAACTACAGAGACGATACCCCATCAAGTCACGAAAAACGCCAAAATGAAACAGTAGCTGGCCCAAGTGGCATAATTAATCCTAAATCGTCAAAAGGGCCCAGAAGACCATGCTCGCCTTTGAATTCGCTTCTATGGACAGGTTTGATTCTTCCCATATTGGGATTTCCAGTCAAGATACAAAGACTTTTCATCCCGCCTGGTTTGTATCTCAAAACTTGGGATCAACCGGACTAATTCAAAGTGAAGGGAATTTGATGATGTACTACAATCTGACTAGCTATCGGCAGGAATTTCATTTCATGCAGGAGGGAGCTCTTCACTTACGTAATATTTATGGAAAATCAACAAACCACCAGCCTTGCGTCGATACTTATGAACAGTTGGCCCAAGCGTTGAGTGACATAGCAGCTAATAATGAGTTACTTCACTCCACCATCAGGCGAGGCCCTCTTCGTGAGAAGAGGTGGGCAGTAAATATAGTGGGCAACATAGCAAATTCTCTCTTTGGCGTTCTGGATTCAGAATATGCGAAGGATATGGCAGGTACCATCAAGGGATTGCAAGCATCTTCTGTCCCTGATTCAAAATTAGACTTCAATCCCAGATTCGACAGCCAATTTGATGATTAACTTAGACCGATCTACTCATAAAACGCTATAAAGACTTTAGCTGATATTGAATCAAATTAGTGGAAGAATGAACAGTATAACTAGGGATCTTTTGAAACAGGAAGCGATGCAGGGATTCACATCAGTGTATTGATGGATGCTCATCTTGCGAATTTCAATACCCAATTACTAGGGTCCAATCGACTTCGACAAGAGCTGAGCTTCATCAAGGACGAGCTTCCTCCACATTTGCGTCTACCGATTAACCCATCTGAGATGATCAAACTGTTTCGAGTCCTGACTGTTGAAGGTGTTATAGTGGGCAATTACATAATTTTCCGCTTAAAACTTCCATTGATATCTAACGAAGTTTTCGAGTTGTTCCGCATCACTCCAGTACCTATAATTGTCGATGAGTCTGTTGCAACTATTCAAACCACACTGCAGTATTTGATTGTTTCTTTAAATTGAGACCGATACTATCTCATGCTGGAACGGGAGTTTTAGAATTGTTTCCAAACTCATTTACTGCACCATATTTGTAGACAAAGTCATCCAATTTATTGAGTCGGCTCACACGTAAATGAATGTGAGTTTAGCTTCATTAACCAGGTAACGTTCAAACCAATTTGCAAGTTATCTCCGTTTATCGATCCTCTGGCATCTACCAAAGCAACTGTTTTAGAAGGTCGAACTATTGTTCAACGGGGGAAAGTGTTAAGACCTAGAATAAAATTGATAATTTAACGTTTGATATCCGTGCTCAACCCTAATATTAAATTATAATCGATACTTTTGTTCGATCCTAACATAAAATTCTGTATGCATTGTTGCATTTATTCATAGACACTTTGTCAACAAATTCATGTTCAATGTAACTTAAGATCCATTGTTGATAATAAACTTCCAACTCATATTGTAATCCAACTTGTATATACTGTTTAGGATCTTGTGAATTCAATTGCTTTTACGGGTCAGTACATTTCAATATAATAAGCATTTTTTATCTTGTTTGAGTCAGAGAAATAAATTTTATATTCATTGTTGATTCAATCACGAAGTGGACCACAGCGTTTTCTTTCACTGCAGGCGTAATATGGAGAGTGTTGGTGAAGCCCCAAATCTCCGCAGTAGCAATTATATTGGTCGGTTTGCACTGAACCTTCGATTCGTTTTCCTTGGAGCTGGTGCCATTTAGCACCCTAGCTCCCCTCTATCTGTGGCCAATTATTTGCTCACCGTGATCAACGAGATCGTATTATTTTGATTATGGTTATTTATATTTCGTTAAAGCTAGCGCGGATAGTTGGATAAATTTATTTTGGAAGTGCTCTGCGTCTTAGGATTCCCAGGGTAGTGTTAGGATGGTTGTCTACTTTGTGGTGCAGTTTAAGTGCTTTGTCACGTACAAATATGTCAACAGGTTCGATTCTAAGGTCCTTGTATGTGTCCGTATTTCTAACATACCATGGGATTCCAAAGATTTGTCTAATGTTTTTGTTTTGGATGGATTATAATGCCTTTTTGTTGGTCCCTGTCGCCTGGTAGAAGGCTGCACTACCATATAGTAGCGTCGGTCGTATTATTTGTTTGTAGATCAGTAGACGGTTCTTGATATTCAGTTTCTTGGCCTTAAAGAGTGGAAAGAGTTGGGATAGCACATTGTAGCAATGTTCTTGTTTGTTGCGTATGTGGTCGGTCCAGGAGAGTTTGTTTTCGAATGTCAGTCCTAGGTATTTGGCTGTTCTTGACCAGGCAATATTTTCGTTTTCAACAGTCAGAGTTTTCGGTTGTTATTGTCTTTTTCTAGTTGTAAATAATGCCTGGGTCTTGTCTATGTTTAACTTGATCTTCCACTTGCGAAAATACTTCAAAAGTATGTCTATGGAGAGTTGCAGTTTGGTGGTGATGACTCTTGCTTGTCTGGATGAGTATGAAACACAAGTGTCGTTGGCATATAGGAACTTGTAAACATTCAAAGGCGGCCGAGGTAGGTCTGCAGTGAAGATGTTGTATAGTATGGGGGAGACGGTTGATCCTTGTGAGACTCCAGTTTGAATTCACCGCACGGTTGAGAGGTGGTTGTCAATTTTGACACGAAATGATCTGCCTTTTAGAAAGGAGCCAATGATTTGGATGAGCTGCAGTGGCATTTGGAATTCATGCATTTTGTAAATAAGTCCTGCATGCCAGACTTTATCGAAGGCTTTGGCTATGTCAAACATAACCAAACCCCCTGATTTTCTGCGGTCTTGCCCTATTCTAATGTGTTAGACCACCCTAGGGAGCTGGAGTTCTGGGGAGTGTAATGGCTTGAAGCCAAATTGTTCTTCTGGAACTATGTTTTTTCGGTAACAACCTCAATTAGTCGACTTAGTAGCACCCGTTCTACTATTTTCGACAGAGTGATAATAGGCTGATAGGTTGCCAGAACAATAACTATTGCCGATTTCCATATTTTGGGGTATTTTCGCAAGCGGAAAATTGGGGTTATAATCGCTGCTATTGCATCGAGAATGTTATTCGGGAGCAATTCTACCATGGTGTTTGATGCGTAGTGAAATTCTGCTGCTTTCCGTCTGTTCAGTACTTGTATGGTGTCTTTAACCTCTTGAAGACAGGTGCTTCGTATTAAGTTGGAGTCTGTAATGTCTGACCTCATGAGCCAGTTGGTCAACCAATTGACGTGATCTTCATGTTCGTCAAGGTCCTCCTCATCAGATGAATTTTCACAGAGCTGTTGTTCTGGAGTATCTGTGAAGGCCTCCGCTTTACCTAAACTGTTGGATTCGATACCGTAAGGGCCGTGAATTGGTGGTATTACAAGCTTGTTTTTAATACGAAATTATTTGGAAACCCTCCAGAAAGCGTCGCTCCCAGGCTCCAGACTTTGCAGGAAGCTCTCCCATTGTTCATTGCGGAATTTCAATATCTGATCGTGAATTTTGTTCGTAATTTGATTTGCTTCCTGGTGTAATCTAGGATCACCTGTGTTCCTATCCCTTCCGCGAACTCGGTTCCTCCTCCTTATTCAGTTTTTGATGTCGTTAGGAAGTTCATAGGGGTTTGTCACCCTTGTCAGATTTGTGAGTGTGTTGTCCTCTTTTGCCTGTACTATTTTGTCTGTGTATAATTTTCTCTGTGTCGTTGGCTGTTGCAGGTGTTTGAATAATAGGACCTTTAGCCAATGCAACTTGGAAAGCTTGCCAATCAGTTTTCTTCTTTACTTGTAGGAAGGAAGAGCACCGGTTTGTCATCGGATTAAAGTTCGCCGAGGACTTCGATGCGTAAATCGTGTTCAAAAGTACGTGATATGCCAATATCGAGAGGATAACTATTTCGATAGCCGTAATGTGTTGGTTCGTTGGGGATATGCAGGCTTAGTAGATTATCTGTGATGAATCGAATTAACTCAGTCCCAGCGCGATTGCTTCTCACAGCTCCCCAGCTTCGGTGATAGGCACTGAAGTCTCCGGCAAGGAGTATGGGACCCTGAAAGTCCAGAAATTTTTTAATATCTTCAATAAGCGTAGCTGCCTGAGGGCGGTTGTATACCGAGACTACCATGAATTCAAAAGCATCCATCCGCACTTGAATTGTAGTAGCTTCTAGCGTTTGTAAGGTAGGTGTCAATACGAGATTTTGGTTCACATTCCTTCTCACAAACATGGCCGTTCCGCCTCCTTTATCCGTTGTTCTGTAATTTCTGTACAGAAAATAGTTAGAGAAGCGTACCAGGCTTCAGAAAGGTTTCCTGGATGAGAATGATGTCAAACTTATAATCAAATATAAGTTGAGTCAACCCACCAGTCTTATGAAGCATTCTATGTGAGAATGGTTAAATGATCCATAAAGGTCATTATCGTTTTTTTGTCAGTGGGCTGTTGATATTGTTTTGTGACGCAAACATTCGCTGAATCATTTTCGCTATCATGTCTTCCATCATGGTTTGGAATTGTGTTTGCATGGTGGCAAAGAGTCTGTCCATGTTGTTATTTGTGTTTAGTGGAGTGTTTTCTTGTTTTTGTGTGTTTTAATTTTGTTGCTATGACATTCTGACATTCACTGGGGTTTGAGGACATCCATCATAGTTGGCTGAATGTTCTCCACCACAATTCACACATTTTGGCTTTCCTCTGCTTTTTTAACGCATTTTGAAAAATTTTGGAGCCCATCGCATTTAATACAACGGGCCTGTGCGTGACAATTTTTGGAGAAGTATCCAAACTGCTGGCAGTTGTGGCACATAACTTGTCCTGTATGGGCGTTGCGCTACGACAGTGCATATGAGGTGACATAGTGCCCTTCTCTTGTATACGTCAGTCTCAGATTTGGGAAGGAGGACCTTCACCAACCTGGATTGCCCATCTCTTAGCTTTATTTAGTGGATTTCGAGGGGTAGAAATCCTTGGCTCTCCAGATCTTCCTTGATGTCGTCAATTGAGAGTCCATATAGACCTTTCCTTTCTTCAGGAACGATATACGTGTGGTATTGTATTGACATTTCTGTCAAGTATCTTGTGAGTTTTCTATGGTCTTGTGGTGTTTCTGGTATTATCTGGATCCCTAATTAGACTCTTTTGGCAGATTCGTGTTTAATTCCAAGGTCTTTCGTGTCCTTTAGGACTTGGGTCCACTTTTCAGGCTCTCGAAGATGACGGGTACCGTTGTCCGTTTCTTGTCGTCGTCTGGGAATTAGAATGGGGTGGGCGCTGTGGGAGTGGTTTTGTTTTTTGGTGGGATGGACAGCTCTAGTAGAGCCATTGAGGGACCCGGCGGTGGCAGTGCAGGAAATTCTTCATCCACCTCAGCAGAGTCTTCCTGCATGGACTCATTTTCATCTTCTTCTTGTATAGCTTCCTCTTCCATAGCTTCTTCTTCTTCTGAAGAAGGAGGACAGGGAAGAGAGCTCTCTGATGAGGAAGATGAAGACTCCACTTTCCTCTTTTTTTTTTTTTTTGATTTGGCCCCTCAATTTCTCGATGAGCTCTTTTTTGACTCGGCGTTGTTATGCCAACTCCGAGTTTACCTGAATAAGTTGCTGTCTATAACTTCGTTAAGCTGTGCCTGCACAGTTTGCAAAGCTTGCAATTGGCCAATCAGCAGAGCGATCTGTGGATCTTTGTCCATTGTGGATATATCTGTCATATCCACAACCCATCCTAACCAAACTCAAACACTTTGAAATTTATCCAATTATTTACAAAATTGCTACACGGATCAAAAATAATCAAAATAATACGCTCTCGCAACCAAGGAAAGCAAAAATCACTCACCCAGAAGACTCCGTGCCTTTTTGCAAGCTTGTTCTTTGTTCTTCCCGCTAAAGTTCTTTCCTCCTGCTCGCACTTTTCACTTTTCAATCATTGACTATATTCACTGACTATATTTAAAATTTATAGGAATGTGAAAATTTAGTGAAGTGTAAGTTGTGAAGGACGTCGACACATAGAAGATAGATACATCAGTGTAGCACTGAGGTATCTACCAAAAACAGATCGGGCTTAGTACTCGGTCAACGACAGGAAAGCGGAAGGCATTGGGCTTGCCGCTATTCAAACAGGCAGGGTCCGCATGAATATTGCTAGGATAAGTTTTTTATGAATTGTATATATGTAAAATATTTAAAAATAAAATTTCAAATAAAGATATTGAAGGTTGGTGTCAGAAGTTAACCTTATAATTTTAAAAAAAGCCTTGACGTGGAACTTCGACAACCAAACTGTCCTCTGGCCAATAATTGTACAAGCTTCTGGGCTATTCTACAGTATGTTAGGATTTTGACGTTACCGCTAATACTCCATAATATAATAGCTAGGGTATGCTGTGGTGATTTAATTTGTATTTATTCTTAGTTGTGTTAGTTGCTTACGATATGAGATTAACCTAACATAAAATAGCTCTTCATAAAGATGAAAAATTATACTCAGCATTCCACGACCTTAAAAAATCATTCTACTGAGAAACGATGATTTTAATGTGATTTTCTAGCAAAAAAATGTTTCCTTTATATTCCGGGCTATAAAACCGTCTTTCAATATATGCTAAAGTTATCAAAAGAAATAAAATCGATCTTTGTCAGTTGGTTGGCACTCTGCTGGCGTCAAACGCCTTCGAATTTCCATACGCTTGGAGAAACCCTGACATAAAACACAAAGCCGTAATTGGAAATTCAAGGGGCGCTCCTTTTCCTTTGCTTGCTTGCCTGCTTTACCTAAAACAACGAAATCGCGCCCGATAAAAGATGCGAAAAATTGCAAGCATACAAACGAATATATTGTACAAAGGAAATTCAGATTTTCTTTCTGTTTTCTTCACGCCTTAGCTGGTTTTATGTTCTTGGGAATTATGGAGCGTATATAAGCTTCCCAATGTCTTCAATATTGAGATTATTGTATCAAAAATTGTTGTTTCGTTTATTTGTGGCATCCGGTCTGTGTGGTGGTCTGAGGAAGAGCGTGTCTTTTTCGTTAAGCTATTTCTTCGACACGCTCACTTTTCAGGACTTGAGAATAGAGTCAGAAATTCTGATGTATTTGCTCTTTTGAGAGTGACGTTATTTTTTTTTCTACTTTTACTCTGGCTCTTGTTTTCTTTGAGTTTTTGATTTGCAAACTGAAGGAACGAATCAACGAACGGCTTATTCTATAAAATATTGATTTAATGTTCATTTAATGGTATCCCTGGATGTAAAAACGATGTGACGTTTATTGCCATATTTTATGGATGGTAGCATGGGAGGAATCGGTGGATTCATGGGCGTATGTGTGATCGGGAATGGTGAATGCTTTTTTTCAAATGGGTGTTTAATATTTAGAGGCTTTTGATTTTATGATACTGGTTGTTGTTTTGGTTTATGGTGAAACTTTTATGCATTGCATTTTTCCAAGGCTGATTAATTTCATTTATTTTTTTTGAGTTTTGATGGAGCTCGAAAATTCATTTCTAAGTATGAATACAACGTACAAAAAGTCAAATTATTATGCAATAATAATCAGATAAGCTACATGCATGGGTATAAACTATTGTTACATAATTAATCGAAAGCAGTGAAGGCAGTAGTAACCACTTCACCAGCTCTGCTTACAACCCCAGCGCAAAGCTCATCCAGAAATGTGAAAGCACTAATATTTGACGGGTAAACGGTCTGAAGCATTTACAAAATCCAGTTTGAAGCCGCCGGTAGAACAAATCTCTGGAATGAGCAGGAACGGGCAACTGCATTAATTCTTGCTCTAAGAGGCCCAGCTGCCAAGCTTTTGCAAACTATCGCCGTTGAGTTGCCCTCAAACCCGGCCGCTATCATGAATGCGCTCAACATGCGTTATGGAGGCGATAATCCGTAGCAGATTTATTGGTCACAGCTACAGCATCAGATGTAAAAGCCCGGCGAAACTTTATAGCAGCTAGCCCAAGACATTGAGCGACTGGCACTTTTGGCCTACCCAGCCTACGACCCAGGACATCGAGATGATGCAGCAACAGAAGTATTCATCAGTGCATTAAAGAAACAGGAATTGCATCAAGCCGTGCGTTTAGCTCAAAAGCAAACGGTTAAGGAGCATTGGCTTATAGTCTGAACTTTGAGGCAGCGAAAAATGTGACTCCTGCCACTGCCCGGATTCGCGAGGTAATGGCAGACGAGTGCAGGTGTGAGCGCATGGAAATTGAACGAGACCGGTAGGTAAATGATGCATTTAGATGCTGGAATTGCAGTGAGAAAGGACACCTGCAAAAAGACTGCAAGAAGCGAAGATAACGGAGCTATTGTTCAGGGTGCTGGGGATCCATACTGGCTCAAGAGCCTAGAATGGAAGCCCATTAAACTGAGGGGGCCAAATTTGTCAGGTAGACGTTGGCTAGGAGGATCGATGGCCCCAGCAACCCCATCACCGTGTCAAGACTACATCGTGGAGAAGAAGACTTATGCCTTCCGGCTCAAGTTGATGAAGAACATTGCATCATAACAAGCAACACTGGTGCAACCCGATCGATTATCCGACCAGACCATGTGAGACAACAACTACTTCACAAGGGCAGAGTTCATAGAAATGCTGACGCCCTATCTCGTCATCCATGTCCAGGTAACTTCAAACATTGCCGACAAATTGAGGAAAAGGAACCGACCGTTGATCTTTGACGAAGGTTGGTCATTAGAGGAGGTTTGAAACGCCCAGCTAGCCAACGAAGACATCGGACCATTGCTCGTATGGAAGGAGACAACTGGGCGACCTAAAAGGAAAGACGTTTCGATGCAGGGCGCTACCCTGTAAAGTTATTGGGCACAATGGAACCCCTCTTAGTTGGAGGGTGGTGTACTCAAGCGGATATGGGAAACGGCGGATGACAGCTCCTAAAGGAAGCAAACTATACTTCCCAAAAGCCGAACCCACGATGTGGCTAAGGAAATGCATGAAGGATCCTTGGGAGGCCACCTTGATGTTAACAAGACCTAAACAAAATTGCGGGAAAGGTTTTACTGGCTCCATCCTCGAGAAGGGGGTACCATTGGAAAGGATTGCTGTTGACATCGCAAAACCCTTTCCTAAATCCGAAGGGGGAAATCGATACACGCTGGTTGTGGCCGATTATTTCAGCAAGAAGCCCGAGGTCTTCCCCATTCCAACCAGAAAGTAACTACTGTAGCCGAACAGCTAGTGTTAAATTGGTTCAGTAGGTACGGCGTACCTTGTGAACTTCAATCGGATCAAGGCCGAAACTTTGAGTCACTGGTTTTTAGCGAAATGTGCGAGCTGCTGGGAGTACGGAAAACAAGGACAACACCGCTGCAACCCCAATCCAATGGAATGGTCAAACGGTTCAACGGCACACTCAATAAACACCCGGCCAAAATGATTGACGAGAACCAAAGGGACTGGGATCGATACACGCCATTATTTTTGATGGCGTACAGAGCAGCCAAAGTCATTTTTGGAAAGACTTTTCATCTGCCGGCAGATATAAAGTTCGGAACACCCCCTGAGAAACCCCAAACAATCTCGGGGTACGCAAGTGAGCTAAGGCAACTGTTGAACCAGATACATCGGACAGTGCGAAAACACCTCGAATCAGCTACTGACCACATGAAGAGCAGGTATGGTCTAAAGGCAAATTCTACTGGCTTCCAGCAAGATGACTTGGTGTAGCTATGTAACCCACAACGGCGGAAGGGTAGGTATCCAAAGTTGCAGCATAATTGTGAGGGACCATACCGAGTTACAAAACGAATGAACGAGGTCGTATATCGCATACAGGAACACCGTAAGCCGAGAGCCAAAGTGCTGATCATGCATCTGGACCGACTTGCCCCATATTACATCCAGGGAGACTTGACTACAATCGGCGACACATCTTTTCGGGGCGGAAAGAACTGAGGTGTGGTCAGTGTTACATGTGCAAATAATTCTGCAAGCTACTGTCGCAATTGTTTTCGCAACTATTATGAACATCATGATCAATAAACGATTGTACTCGAAAGCACAAGAACCAACCAAGCATGATCAATATTTGAAAGTGATGTCACTGCGGCTATTCAGAATTGCTCGAATATTCCAGGTAGTTCTCATCAGAACATTCACCAATGAACGAGAAATGGGGATACTACAAGGTGGGCCAGACAGGCGTACGATTTTAAAAACACTCTTGCGTTTGAAGCTTTAGAGAGGGGACTGCGCGGATGGTGGGGTTAAGTAGCTCGGTTCTCGGAAATTTAGCCGCGATGGATCACTTCACCGGAGCGCAACGTGCATTCTGCGTTAAACATTATTAAAAATCACAATTCGTGCGCTATTGTTCGGCGTTTATTTCGGTGTGAGTTTGGATTACATGACCTAAATCAGTGTCCGAAAGAAAGTGTGATTCGATCGTGGGTCAAAAAGTTTGAAGAGACTGGTTCGACTCTCAAACAGAAGCCTGCAGGACGCCCATGGTAAACAAGAACGGAATTATCGGACCCTACTTCTTCGAAAAAACAAGGTCAATCTGTCACTGTAAGTTCTGACCGATACATAGCCATGTTAAGGGATTTTCTCTTTCCACAACTGCAACAATTTGAAGCCTATAATCGTGTGACATGGTTTCAACAAGATGGCGCGACATGCCATACAGCTAATGCCTCTTTGGCGGTCGTAAACGAGATGTTTTCTGGGAAACTGATATCGCGCCGAGGTGACATTGCATGGCCTCCTAGAAGTCCGGATCTGACGCCACCGGACTTTTTTTGGGAGGATACCTTAAAAGTAGAGTCTACTTCAATAACCCAGCCACGATTTACCAGTTGAGGACCAATATCCGGGAAGAAATGGCAGCTATTCCCCGTGCAATGTGCCAGCGAGTTTTTACCAATTTGAGGGTCAGATTCGAAGAATGTTTGCAGCGGGATGGTGCACACCTGGATGACGTTATTTTTAAGAAATGAATTTCCCAGATGTTAATTTTCATAGAAATAAAAATTTGTATGTGAATTGTACTCAGTTTTTTTTTAATGATTTTTTCAAATTCGCAATTCTTTCTGGCCCACCCTATATTTTAAAAGATAAAATATATAGATTTCAGTTTGAAGTCATTTTCAACATACTGTTGCACTTCAAATCGGGGATACGTGGGCTCAGGCTGCTTCATCGCGGATAGCCCGTATAGCCTAAAGATCAGCTGGATGTGTTCACGGCTTACTAGATCATTCTACTCAGAAATCAAGAGCCACCATAGTACAAGGATTTCATGGTAAAGCATCATATGAAAGTGATTCGACTTCCTACAAGTAAATCCACCCTTGTCGAAGTAGCCCAAAACTCAGCTACACAAAACCGACTATCACCTCCTGTAGTCAAAAAAAATTTCCTGTGAAATCTTATCACAGAACGATTCAAATAGTGTTAGATTGATGCCAAATTTCTTCAAAACCCGCAGATCATACACATGAGCCATGTTCACAGCTTTCCTATGAAAATTCGTATCAAGATTACTTATAAACTAAGTCGGAATGAAGCTAATTTTATTGTTGTAATCTTTTCGTTCCCTTATACAAATATGACAATTATTTTTATTTGGTATCCACAGGCCAATACTCTTATTTTTTTGAAAAGCCGTCGAGCCTTGGTTTTTTGAGTGAGCCGATGCATTTTGATTCCTTTTAGTCAGACACGGAGAATGACTGAAAGTATTCGAAATGCAAAATTTTCGCACATTTTGCGTCCCCTGATGCATATAATGACTTTTTGTTTCAGATTCTAAAAGTTCCTTTTCATTTGATATCCCTCTCCACTTTTCCTGATAAAAAAATGTCTAAGGGCTACTTCTATATCAAGGGGGACCCCCTTAAAAAAATTTGAAATATTTTACAGGACTGTGGGTTAAGGCGAATGCTAAGTGGCGAGTAAAATTAACAAGTGCGGTTGAATTTGTATAACCTTTGATTTGAGAATAAATCCGACCGGGCGTACTGCAGCGCGTCTTGTTCAATCGAGAACTGTCAGAATCTCTCCCTCTCTCTTGAATGATAGGAATGATTCTATTTATCCAATTGCAAAAACGAGGTCAATATACTTCACCAGGAAGCGTAAGCCTGCTCACCTTCCCAAGCGACCAATAAATTTTTTAGGGCAAACTATTCCTTGGAGTGAGGATCTTAAATATCTTGGGCTTATATCCGATAAAAAACTAACCTTCAGAAGACATATTGAGCATATTAGCTCCAAAGCGCTTAAGGCCGTGCTTTCGCTTTGCCCCCTTCTTAATCGTAATTCACGTCTCAACACCAAAAACAATATAAGTATGACGTGGGCGTGAACAATTTTTGCTTTTTTGGTTTGCATAGCAATTATCGAAGGGCCACAACAACAAAAATACATATTCTAGACTCCCATATGATAGGTAATGCAAATATTAAATATTGAATTAAATCCGAAGATGCACCGTTTGTGTTAGTGGATGCGTCTGAGACGTATAAATATGTTGTGTATGCATAGCTGTGTATCGTTCTTACTTGGAGCCGGCCTAGCAGCGGCGGTTAAAGAAACAGACCAGTCACCCTGACTGACTTGGAAGTTCTTGTTGCCATTGCCCTGTAGTTACGGTTGATTTCCCTCGTTCGATTGGCCGTATTGTTATTCTTGTGCATCAGCTGGACGTTAATCATTCAAAACCTTTGCTTTCTATTTGTAAATGGTTGCCTCTCAGTTGTCGGGTGAAGATTTGGCCAGCATAAATGCAGGTTTCAGCCGATCAATCGAGACGGTAACCTATTTGCGCGCTCTTATTGAAATTGTCTTATCGCCGCATTTTACTACCTTGTACGGACCGTCATATGGCATTTGCAGTGCATTTTTTATGGCGTCATGTCGCACAAAACTATGTGTAGACGTTACCAAGTCCTTGACAACGAATGGCGTGCGTGAGCCATGATGAGTGACGGGCACTAGGTGAATCAGATCGAAATTTTGTCTCAAGTCCTTGATGAAATCGCTTAGTCCGAAATCGTATGGTGCCGAGGTAAAAAATTCACCTGGCAAATATAGCGGCAAGCCGTTGAGTAGTTCAACCGGCGAGTACATAGAATCCTCGCGGATGCTTGTGCGTAAACCCATGATGACGCCTGGTATGATTTTCATCCATTAGTCGTTCTGATGGTGTCGAATCGTGGCCTTGAGGTTGCGGTGGAAACGTTCCTTGTGGGTAGTAAACAGTTGTGTATAGGTGTGTGGTACCTGCTAGGTGGTTTAACGACCTGTAGAGGTGCGATTCAAACTGTTTTCCTTGGTCAGTGGAGCCATGTTACGATAACAATCATTCAGATATGCAAATACTAATTGCTCGGAATTCCATAACACTTGATCACGCCCCTATGCCTCGCTTACGACACGTTACGACAACAATCATTAACATATGCGAGTACTAATTGCTCGGAATTCCATAACAGTTGATCACGCTCTCAATACTTCGTTCATCGCACAAAGCGCTTTTCTGTGAGCCAATAAGCAATGCATGCTTCACCGCCCATACTTAGGGAACGGCAACACCCTATTTAGAATACACAATGGCAATTTATTGTATATATGAACCTTATATCTTACGTTTCATTGGTCAAGTCACTGAATTGGCTCCCCCGCCAAATTCCACACGCATACATGG
This sequence comes from Odontomyia ornata, assembly GCA_963969285.1. Classification (NCBI taxonomy): domain Eukaryota; kingdom Metazoa; phylum Arthropoda; class Insecta; order Diptera; family Stratiomyidae; genus Odontomyia; species Odontomyia ornata. The sequence continues at coordinate 21,719,897 of OZ017741.1, forward strand.
TAGTCTATGCAATTACCATATTGAGAGCACATGGGGAACATGTACACAATTGCTAAGAAGTTCGCTGTAAAGAAGATATATTTTCGCTATCAACAAAACGTAAGTATAAGGAGTTAAAACAGAGTTTCTTTAGGCCTAAGCCGGTGAAACTCTAGTTTTAGCCAATTTATGGGTAATTTATTTCGATAAGTGTTTAAAAATAAACTGTAACGTAATTACCTTTTTGGTAACTTTCACGATTGCGCTAAAGTGAGTTCGATTCATTCAACAATTCTTTTTTATGTTGAACTAAACATAAAAAAAGAACGAGTACAGAAGTTTCCTAGATAAAGCATCCAGGGGAGACGAAGGAGACATCTGCACGAGTTGAATCCAGAGTTTCTTTAGGCCCAAGCCGGTGGAACTCTAGTTCCAGCTTTTTTCGGCGTACACCAATGAATGCAAACTATGGTACGAGGGTCGCAAGCCCGGGTTGATTTTAGGGCACACCAAGACCAGCTGTAACCTCCCTTTGTCTATTTGCAGGCCACGCTTACCGGATCCAACGGCCCAGTCGAGGAGCCTAGCAACAACATCAGACCCCTAAAATTGAGGTGCACCAAGGCACGCGCTGATCCGTTGATGGGTCCCCGACCGGTGACAAGGTTCCCGAGGAAACAGAAGCCAGTTTGGAAGCAGTGGACAACTCCGGAGCCCACTCCCCGGGATCCCACTCAAGGAACGCGACAACCGATCATTCTTGAGGCATACCTAGCCCGCCTGGCAGTCCCGTTGGATGTAGCATACAGGGAGTCACCGGAAGAACCAAAGAGTGGTGGTAGACGCGTGAGGCTGTGGCAAGAGCTGGGCAACCTACGACGCTTCGCGAGAGGCATGAAGTCCGACGAGGAGCAGGAGTTTTTCGCAGCCCGGGCCAGGGCACTCAAGAAACGGATCAAGGGGGAGCAAAGAAGCAGGCTAGCGGTGGCAGCTAGAATCCGAGTGCTACCGGCCAAACGAGTTCCAAACGTAGGATGTAATAAACCAAAGTCAGTTGCTAAACAAAAATAAAGATCTGCTGTATTTAAATGAAAGAAAAACAAGGTTCTTCTTATTTCTGAAAGACAGCCCCTTTCCCCTCTAGGTATCAAGGATCGTGGTAGTGTATGGTGAGGTGCAATCATCACGCCAGTACAGACAGGGTGGTGGCATATTTGTAACAGCCATAACGTGTGATCCAATTTTCCCAGATTACTCATGCAACTGGCTCATAGTAGAGTTCACCACGTCTTGAGCTGCCAGTTCTTCCATCCCCTCCGAAGCTCCCCGCAGCGGCTCACCTGCTGTGAGAACCTTGACGAACCTCTCGACGTCCATTCTTCCGATGTTCCATCCAGTTGTGGAAGGCCGAGAGCACGGACGTCGGGAGACAGCATCACTTATCTCAAGAAGAATGCACTGATGATAACTGGCTGAGTAGTCCTCTTATACTTTCCAGTTGTGTATCCTCCGTACTAAGGACTCCGAGGCGAATGTCACGTCTGGTATGGTTCCCTCACAGCCAATACGGCGGAAAGTTGGTGTGTTTCCGGAGTTTAGTGTGACGAGGACGGTCCTGGCCGGCATTTTCAGGAGTCGTTTTCTACGCGGATCCATCTGAGGCATGCCCCAATCGATTGCTTTAACATTGAAGTCGCCCCCAACGAACACTTTGCCCTCTGCGTTCGAGACAATGCCCTCCAAAGCATTAAGCTTGGCATCGAAAGATGATATCGACTCGTTAGGGGTTAGGTACACACTAAAGAAGATGATGCCTGAGCACCAAACCCACACGAAACTATCCCCCCGTCAACAATTCTCCGCTTCAAAGTCACTGTTCCGAACCCAGATGGCAGCAGTACCAGTTGCATCAGAATATCATAATGCAGGATTTTTATTATGGTGTTGCTCACTCAGCAGCAAGAATTCGGCTTTCATGTCCCTCGCAAACTGCTCAAGCAGATTTTGGGCGGTTGAACTGCCGTGTAGGTTTTGCTGCAGGATGCGGGTCGTCGGAGCTCTGATTTTGCCTTGGCTAGGGCTTCCTGGAACAGCCGGCATTTTCCTGATCCCAAGACGTGTCCAAAATCATGTTTTGGATCAGCATCCTTGCCAAGAATACAGTGTGCCTCCTTCGTACACCCTTTTCTTTTATGTCCCATTTCACCGCATTTGTAACAACTCCTATCGGGTCATTTGCATACTTGTGTGGTGTGACCATAACCAAGGCATTTGAAACACTGAAGAGGCGTTGCTCTTCGCCGTATCCTACCAAACCCACCCTATTCGTACCTTGCCCTTGTTCAAGAATTGTTCGGCGTCCTTTTCGGTCAAGTCAACTATGGCCATGCGTTGTCCCCTGCTGTTTTCTGGTGTCAGTCTCACTTTGATCCTCCCACGCTAGGGAACTCCTTTTTGATGGCCTCTTCTATCTCGGCCAGATCCGCCACGCAGTCTATGTCTCGTATTATGATCGTTGCCATCGGCTCGAGCAGGGCTATAGTTGCGCTTTTGCCGAGGACTTTCTTTACAGCGTCACAGAATGCTTCTTTATTGCCGGCCTCTGCTCCGAATTCGACCAGTATGTGGCCCGACCGCGTTGGTCTTACGACTTTAATGGTAGTATTGGTGTCTTCGGGCCTAACCTTTCCCCTGATGTCCCGCAGTACCTCCGCGTAGGATCGGCCATCTTTGGGCTTTACAAGCAGTGCCTGCTGCCGGGGTCTTCGTCGGAGCTTTTGCCTCTCCTGCTTTGCATCAGGTCTTCTTTGTAATTGAGCATCCGTACGAACTTTACTTTCGGGCTTTTTTTGAAGGATTCTCTTTGCGGCTTTCTTCGCTCCTATTGTAAGCAATGTCCGGAAGCCCTGATCTAGTGCTCCACGCCCTTCAAGTGCCTCTTCCTTCCTTCTTTTATCCCGATCTCCTTCAATTGGGCTAGACGCCATTCTTTTATTAACGTTTAATGGTAGAGCTATCTGCGTGTCGCCTTTAGATTTCGCTCCAAGCGCCTCTTTAGCCTTCTCTTCGTCTTCGGCCCTTAACCAGCTCTTAAGATAGTGCCCTATGCGATCTAGGTGCCCCTCTAGTTCAAGGAGCCCTGCCTTTGCTGCTTTGCTGATTTTTGGGGAATCGCATGCAACTTGTATTCTTTTCAGAACATCTCCCACTTTTCGGAGTAGTCTTTCTTCTTCATATTACTGGGCTACAATTGTACCTTGCAACCACCCCTGGGAGGGGTTATCGCGTTCTATTTCCGAGTGCAGTACTTCCGCCACGTTTTCAACGTTGGTGGTGCATTCACGCGGTGTATCCTCGGGTCCGTGGGGGCGGCGCTCCCAAAAGAATGCTAGCCTCCAAGAGTGCTCTTGTCGGCCGGCATTCTCCCTGCGGGGATTTCCTCGGGTACGTGGGGGCGGAACTCCCCAAAGAATGCTAGCCTCCAAGAATGTTCTTGTCGACCGGCATTCCCCCTGCGGGATGTCGACCGGTATTCTCCCTGCGGGATGTCTACCGGCATTCCCCCTGCGGGAGCATTCCCCCTGCGGGAGCATTCCCCTGCGGGGGCTCTTAATAGATTGCAGAGTTACGTCCTCGATAGTAAAGCAGTGAAGGCCCAGTAGCTCAATTTTCGTTGTTGGTTTAAGAACTTTCACCTTCCCTTCTATTCCAGCCACCACTTTAATGATATCTTATAGTTTGGCATGGTCCTCACTTTTTGTTTGCGCTAGCAAGACGTCACAATCAGCGGTCTTTCTAATTCGGCGAATTTGCATACCTGAGTCCTCTGAATGGACGGATGTTAAGATTGCTCCCATGACTTCTGCGTATGTCTTTTCCTAAGCTAGCCTGATAACTATTGCTTGCTTTCTACGGTTACGGGGCTTTTTCTTTAGTTTTCTCTTCCAATTAAGGGTGGAAACATCTTTGCTAAGATCTTCGTTTCCTACATTATCTTTGGTTTGCGCGTCTGCCATTCCTTAGGTAAGCGATCGACTTTATTGTAGGGCGCTTAGTTGGACGTTGTTGTTCCTTTGAGGGCGTCCCAGTGGTTTCTTCACTACGTTCATTTCATGCTCAGCTGATTCCTAGTTCAACTAGCATGCATTTATTGCATCGAACATTGCCCCGACATGCCAGCCGATATTTTTTTTTTTGAATCATTGATTGGATGATTTTTTTCAATACTGCATTGCATTTATCCCAGATATCTTCCTCTAACTACTTCTCTTGATCAATGTATTTCTTCCTTCAGAAGGATTAGGATAATTTGGTCCCAAGTGCTGGCCATCATTTTGCTCCTCTTGACGGTTTAGATTGAAATAGTTCACTCAGGAATATTCTGGGAGCTTTAGGAATTCGCGAAATATCTATGATGTTTCCGCACTAGCCCGCGGGCTCTTTTGATATTTAGCTTCACTATTTGTATCAAACGTTTTTTGATCGATTGGTTTTATAGTTTCACATATCATCTGTGTACTATCGTCACGAGGAGGTGTCCAGACCAACTTCGATCTCCGAGTAAATACTTCTTTTTCGTGACCGCTTGCAGGGTTGTCTGTTATAGAGGGCAAGTTCGCCATCTCTATTACATTACAATGGATGGATGCCGCGGATACTAGGGTTCCAACTCCCTGCACCATTACTTTTTCCCCTTCGTCAAGTTTCATCACTGATTTTTTCTCTAGGCCCCTTCCCATAGCATTTCATCTACCCGCTAGGATATGTGGATACTTTATGACGCCATACAGTCACGTGGTCGTTTTGGGCCGCAACAATTTGAGAGACAATCGTCTTGACGATGTAACCTTTTTAGTAGAAGAAAATAAAAAAACGAGTGTTCAATATGGTATAATAAATTTTATTCGTCTTCCTTGCTCGAAGATCTACTGTGTTCATTTGCACATGGTCCTTTTATTAAAGATGCTTCTTTCTATTTCCTTAATATAAAACGTTGTTCTTTATCCTATATCTAAGAAGATGAAAAAATGTTTATTTCTATTTTTACATAGAAGTGTGAAAAATAGAAATATTTTCACACAACTTAAAATTCCAAGTGCTCAAATGCTTGTAGCTAAACTAAAATGCGATTTAGTTTATCTTATATCTTTGGTGTCGGCCCTCTCATGCGGCCCTGATGAGGACTCCTCGTAAGTGGGCCTTCACTCTGCACGTTCAGTCCTGATAAGGACTTTACTCTTTGGAATGTCTGAGCGTTCGGTCCTGATAAGAACCCTACTCTTTGGAAATGTCTGGTGCTGCCAAGTAGTCCTGATAAGGACTCTTGGCTCAAGTTCCTGCGTCGAGGTAACAAAATTCAGGATTTTATTTAACAACAACTTTTATTTCGGCAGAAACAAGAACGTGAAATTATTTTCTACAGCTTTGTAGCTTGATTAAAGCGAAGCGAAGAAGAGAAGAAGGTTTGCGTTGAGCTCGTGCCGTCAGCTTATGAGAATCAATAAGAATGGATCGAGCTATTTGGTATTTTCTGGCGGCGATTTTGTAGATGCTGCTCAGCCGCGATGCGCTGCGAAAATCTGCCGCGGGAGCAGGATCTGCTTGCGGCGAGAAGGAGTTGTTGAGGGTGGGACGTCCCGTGCCGCCACATATCTACAAAACGCAAATGTTTGTTTCACATCTTAATATTACAAATATCAAAATGCGTATCCTTACTTGCATAATATGAACGTTTTCCTTAATGTATTTATCTTTAATTGTTACTAAATGTATTTATCTTAGATTGCAAAAGTAGAGAGTTCGGAGAACTTAAAATGTTATTGGCGTTGTTGTGTGTTTGTGTGAAGGCAAATCACTTGGTGGTGGTGACGTAACTATACATTTCCTCATGTCACAGAGAAGATCTATTGACACTCAGTTATTTGTGGTGACCGAAGCCATCCCTGAGGCTCTCCCTTCTCTGTCGACCACTGTTTATTGGGTATCCACAGCAAACCTTCCGAAAAAGGTCTTCCCCTATCCACGCTCTGGGGATGACTTCAGTTCCGCGGTCTGACGGCAACTGAAATTTGAAGCTAGTCAGCTGAGCTCGGTCTTCTTTATAGTTTACTGGCTCTTGTGCCAGAAAATCGCCAGCCGTGCCCTGTACGGAGTGCAACACTCCAGTCCGCTACAATGGCGTCGATCGAAAAGACAGCAAAAATTTTTTTTTTGTTGAAGCGAACGATGAATACTCGCTTGCGTGTAAAGTATCTATTTTGCTTTATTGCAGTATAAGACACTGTAAAGGAATATTTATTGTTGCTCCCAATCAGACCAGATGATAACGTTATCGGATATGGAATGTACGATTTTTTTTCAATTTGAGCGCGATTATGTGCAACAGCTTAGACAAAAACGATAAACAAAGAACGATCAGTGTAAATAATAATATTTTAAGCCTCAATTCTATTGTACATTCATGTATACTTGTAAACTAAAAATTACGTTCTAAATTCTTGCTAAACAATGAAATTATACAGAAAACCAAATTCTTTTTAAGATGAAGTCCAAGTTCATTTTCCATTTTCTCTTCCACCTTCTTTTTCAATATAAATCAGAAGTTACAGTAAGAATAATTTTTAATTTAAACTTTTCAACCAAAATAAGATAATTCTATTTGTAGATACTTTAGTCGTTACAATATTTGTACAAATCAGCGCAAACTACACGGTCAAAAGGAATAAAAGTTTTCATTGTTTTAAATTTAATATTCTTTTTCTGATGATAACATCGCGTGGTAGTAATCGGGCCGGAAGTACTTCAAAGCAACGAAAATGGTATAAAAGCAAAACCGCCAAGAATAAAATTTGAATTGAAATAGAATACTGGAAGGAATGCTTCGTTTGTTTTATATTTGATTTAGATTAGAGCTTTAATAGGTTTTTTTGCGGAAAAGCAATATTTATAATATTGGGGGATGGGGGATAAAAGTGTAAAATTTTTATTTTGGGAACAAGGGAAAAATTATCTTTTTTGCAGTTTTCATGGACTATGTCCTCATTTCTTATACATTTTTTCCTTAATTTAAACTTGTTTTTACCTACTAAAATTAAGTTTCACCTCCAAACGTAGCAAATTCAGTAAAACTATCCCAACTACAACCAGAACAGATTCGAAAAATTACATTTCACTGCAAGATAAATAGTTGAACACATCTGCAAACATATTGGCTGCAGTAAACTTGTAATATCTTACATTCTGGAAAATGACTTTCGTCTCCCTTTCTGGAAAAGCGATTGCAAATAGTTGCATTGGTGTACACAATTTTCACAATACTCTCGGAAGCAATGTTAAATTCACCTAGAGAAGAATACGACCATCTTTCACAGTGTCCATTCTCCACCCTCTTAAGCATCAATGTAAACACCGTTGGGACGTGGAGCATTGCAAAGTCCTGTTATAAGGAAACAGCTTGAAAGACAACACAACACATATACGTACGTAATCGGCAACCATGTTGTGGCCATTAGTTCCGGCAGATTTAATATAATTTCAGTAAAACTCTCCCGTAACGGCTGTGCTACACAAAACAACCAGCATCCATATCCTTTCGCCGCGCAACATAGAGCATTGTTGTATGTAAGAGTACCGTCGTTGTGTCCTGAAATTGCAGCAAAACTCTCCTCTATGGGTTTAGTTTGATAATTGCAACTGGCGACATCCACACAAATTGCGTTCATTCCTTGTTTTCTTATTTGTGAGGTTGAAAGTGTGTTCGTGCGGTTCTCGGGAATAAGATGGGATATAGATTGGTGGGGATGATCTAAACTAAGTCTCAACCAGAAATAATGTTTTGGTCCAAGCATCCTTCTGTGGCCACCAACTGCAATTTCATACTCGAACAATTGGTTGAAAGAAAACTTGTGTCGACACCATCTGGCTTGATATTGCATTTGATAATAATAAAAGGATTTCACTGCAATTTCAAAAAATGGAGAGTTCGAATATTTGATTAGAGGCTGTTCTTTATGAAACTCACAAAAAAAATCGGCCTTTACAATGTAAAATATGTGAAAGAAATCCTGCTTGAGGAGGCTACAAGTGACATTGCAAACGAGCCACCGTCAATGTCATACGAGAAAGAAAAACCCTTCAGCTTTTAGAGGAGCATGAGAGGACTTTGCTAACAACTCTGAATTCAATGTTCTAATGAACAAACTGCTAGTTTGTCTAAACAGCTTAAGACCTCGAGAACTCACGTCCGTCTCCAGAAAGTGCTCAGCAAGAATATGCTAGATGCTCTGGTTATCTCACAAGGGGTCCTATCATAATATGATTGCTCCTTTTTTGTGGCTCAAGTAAAAGGCTGACTAAGTCCCAAGTTTGAGACTCCGAGCAGCTTAAGGCTACTTGACTATTGAACTTTCTCTTGTCAACTTAAAACTCATTCCGAAACTGTTTTGATTGATTAATTCAGTCTAAGCCTCATTTTCCAATACTTTTTGTAGTTAGTAGGCAAAAGCTATTTGCATTCTGAGTGTGGGGCTCCCACAGCCCCCAGATCACCCACTAAACACCTCCTTTGTCAACCTGGAAACCTGGCCGGGAGCTTATTGACATATTACTTCAAGTTAGGCCTCATTCTTTGAACCCCAGAGATGAATACCGCTTATGCACTAAGTGTAGGACTTTCATGCTTGCAAGAGACTAAACTGCAAACTAAACACCTCCCTTGTCAGCCTAAGAACCCAGCCTGGAACTTTTCAATCTTATTTGACACATCACTTCGGACCAGGTGTCATTTGGTTATGCCGTGAGGTGCCTTCAAGCTGGGGGGTGTCTCTTCTAATGGGAGGAGAGATGGGATGAGATTACCAGCCAAAGGATTCCCCAGCTCCAACGTCCCTGGCTTCTGTGAGTCGTTTCTATCTTTTAGGACTGCCCGAACATAATGTGCCACCTGGTTCCATTTGTCAATTGATTCAAGCATTACCGCGACGATACTATCCAAGGTGAGCTCTATCGTACCCCTGTTGAAGATCTGTCATAGCCTGTCCCATTGTGTGCACCAAAAACTGTGTGGCAGGTATCGTCTTCTTCTACTGGGAAAAACTGACAATTGAGAGGCCGTAACTTACGAATCTTATGCAGGTAAGAGTGAAAACAACCCACGCCTAATCAAAAGTTGGGTCAGAAAGAAGTCAGTGTTATCATTCCTTCATTTTAGCCACGATCTCACATCCGGGATGAGGCGCGAAGTCTACCTTCGCTACCAATCGCTGAGTGAGCGCTGTCTCTCCCCGCGGGCAGCCATCTCCCACGTGTCCTCAATTTGACGCAGGTAAATAGCACGGTGCTCTCTAACAAGAATAGCAACAGGTGTCACGCCTGCGATAACTCTCACCACCAAATTAGAGACTGTTGGATATGAAGGTACAATCCTCAGTGCTTGTGCCAAGCATTTTCGGTATACCTCCTCACTGAGAGCGTTGCTTTATATTTCAGTGCCATATAGTAGCACTGATCCTCCAGTTCTCATCAAAAGGCATCTTCTTGAAGGCTCGGAGCTAAAACGCCCGAAGCAGCATTTTCAGCTGTTGCCCTGATTCGCTCAGTGAACTCACCTTTAAGTCGATCAGCAGCCCTAGGTACTTCACCGCTGGCTTCGATTTGATTAGCATATCTCAAATACTGATCGTCCTTACTCTAGGGATTTTCCTTTTTGTCAAGATGACCGTTTCGATTTTTTGAGTGCTAAAGTGGACCCGCGCATAGTCATCCAGTCTCTCACTCGGCACATTAGATCAAGGGTGACTCATCTGGCATCTCCAGTCACAGTAGTCCGTCGCAAGATACGTTCCATAAGTCTGAACGAAGGATAAATGTAACTTCCATCCTTCATTGGCCGTGTATCATGTTGTGGCGTATTTTTCATGCCTTAGATGCCATTAGGTTGCAGGCATTTCTCCCCCCAGAGGTAGAGGAGGAGAAGATAGGGAATACTTGAAAGGATATCTCTCCCCCTCAATAATTTCTAGCGCTCATTCTTAGTAATTAGAACAGACTGAATGTGTCATCTAGTTCCATGTGTCAATTGATGTGAGCACCTCTCCGATGAAACTACCTAGAGACAGTTTTTTAAATTCCTTAATGTGTGTATCCTATCCTTTTCTTTGAAAGCAAATTTTTTTTGGCATGAGTCATCAATCTCACCAGCGTAGAAGACATAATTGGCAGACTGTGACTTGCTACTGCTAATCAGGTAAGACTGAAAACACCCCTCCCAGCGTAAGAGCCGGATCAAAAAGAAGTCAGTTTCACCATGACTACGATTGAGCCAAGGTCTCCAGTCAGCAATGAGGCACGTGGTTTATTATCTCTTCATGTCATACGTCGAGTGAGCATTGTCTCTCTTTAAGCAGTGCTATCTCCCTATCACCTTTATTTCTGTGCAAAAAGGTTTAAGGGCGCTCTCTCGCAAGAAAAGCCATAGATATAGTAATCCAATATAATAATAAATATTCAGATGCTATCCTCAGCGCTCCTTGGCACTACATCTGTGCCAGACGTTTTCGGTACAGTTTGTTTCTAAGAGTGCCGCTTCATATGTCCAATTCGTTCAATAGCACAAACTGTATTGAACTCATCAAAAGTTACTTTTTTGATGAGTTTGATTCCCCTGCATTGGCCATTAGTCAACTGATTGCCCACAATCCCGTCGCAACCGTATCCATCATTGCCCTGATATGTCCAAAGAAACTCATTTTCGAGCCGATCAAAACTTCAAGTAGTTAGTTTCAACTCAATTTGCACTTTACCAATGCTGATTGTCTTTACTCTAGGGATTGTCTTCATGGCCAAGATGACTTCTTTGGTTTTTTCTAGTACTAGGTGAGATTCGCAAGCAGTCATCTCGATGCAGCATCTAGTTTATCTATCAGCACATTAGCATACCAAGTTCAAGATGCACTTGTTCAACTATGCATTCATCCACACAGCCGATCAAGTGCGACTTATCAGGCAACTTTCATCTCAGTAATCCGCCGCATGTGATGTTTTACTAATCAGAGCCAATGAAAGTGCCTTTTCTTTTTGTAGTAGGGAGGTACATGCCCATTCACGCACAGAGTTTGGAACTCTCTTGCTCACAAGAAGACGACTAGACCATCCACTAAACACTTCCCTTGTCAACCTGAGAACCCAGCCTGGAACCGTTTGACACATTACTTTGGGCCAGGTCTCGTTTCGTTACGCCGTGAGGCACCTATAAGCTGGGGAGTCCCTTTCTAGCGAGAGGGGAGAGCGGAAGAGGAAATTCTAGACAAGCGATCCCCCAGTCCCAACACCCCGGCTGCTGTGAGTCCCTTTTATCTTTTAGGACTGCCCGAACATAATGCGCCACCTGGTTCGATTCGTCAAGCGATTCAACCATCACGGCTACTATATTATCCAGGGTGATCTCTCCCGTCTCCCTGTAGAGGGTCCTTCGGAGCCTGCCCCATTTTATGCACGCAAAACATGTGTGGTACGCATTGTTTTCCTCTTCTGGGACCGACAATCGGGGGAACGTGACTTACCAATCTTGTGCAGGTAAGACTGAATACACCCATGCCCGCTCAAAAACTGCATCAGGTAGAAGCAGCCTCCCCATGCCTTCAATTTAGCCACGATCTCAAATCTGGAATGGGGCGCGCAGTCCACCTTCTCTTCATGCAATTCACCCAAGACTGCTGCCGATTGTTGGGTGAGCGCTGTGTTTCTTCACGGACAACCATCTCCCTTGCATCCTCGTTTTGACGCAGATAAATAGAGCAGCACTCTTTAGCAAGGACGCCGAGAGTTACCACGCCTGCAATGACTTTCACCGCCAAATCAGAGACTGATGGATACGAAGATGCAATCCTCAGTACTTTTTTTCTCTGTACATGTGCCAGGTGTTTTCGGTAAGCCTCCTTACTGAGAGTGTTGCACCATGGCTCTGTTCCGTATAGTAGCACTGACCCTACAGCACTCATCAAGAGGCGTTTTCTCGATGGGCTGCGTCCCTTGACGTTAACCATAAGTCGAGTCAGAGCCGATACTCCCGAAGCAGCCTTCTCAGCCGTTGCCCTGATTTGCTCAGAGAAACTCATCTTCGAGTTGATCAGTAGCCCCAGGTACTTCACTGCTGGCTTTGATTCGATTCGTATATATTCAATACTGGTTATCCTTACTCTAGGGATTCTCTTTTTTGTCCAGATGACCACTTCGGTTTTCTCCAGTGCTAAACTGAACCCTCGAGCAGTTATCCAGTCCCTCACTCGGCGCATTAGCATACCTAGCCTAAGTTGTGCTTGTTCAACGATGCGTCCAGTGACCAGAGCCGCAACATCATCCGCATAGCCGATCAATTCCAATAGCCCGTCATAAGACACGTACCACAGGTCCGGGCAAAGGATAGATCCCTGGGCAACACCCGATGTAATTTCCATCGTTCGTTAACCCTATGTCATGTCGTAGAGCAAGCTTCGATCCTTTAGGTAGTCCCTCAAAAGCCGCATTAGATATTCTGGAACTTGAAAAGAGTTTTCCACCGTATGCAGAATATCCACCCATTTAGCGGAGTTGAAGGCGTTCCTGATGTAGAGTGTCACCAACAGGACGATCCATCACTTAGTGCGACTATATGCCTCAACCTTTTGGACTGCGCTCACCACCTCTGCAATCGCATCAATGGTAGAACGTCCTGCTCTAAAGCCGAAAGCAGCACAAAAGAAAGTGCCTTAGGAAACATCTGACGTACTTTCTATAGTCTTCCTACCTTCTCTTGTATCAAAGAGCAGGCTCCAAATTGTCAAGTAGTCCATCAAACCCCGCATCAGAAACGCTGGAACTTGAAAAACGGTTTCCAGTGCTGGCAGATTATCTGCCCATGCAGCGGAATAGAAAGCGTTCCTTCCATCAAGTGCCATCAGTAGCAGTATGAAATATGGTTAGCGCCTCCACAGTCACATTAATGGTAGAGTGTTCTGCCTTAATGTGATGTTGCCAAGAAGGTAAGGCCCCAGCAGCATAGATATTATCAATGAGTATTCCCTTGTCTAGCATGCATAACGAGCAGTTTGCAGATGCTCAATAGAGATTTTTCTTCCCCTTGCTGATCAATATAAGCCTTACTACCATCATCATTCTGGGAAAACCATTTCACGCAGGTAATCGTTGAATACATTAAACAGTCAGTCCAGGTCAACATTTTAGACAAGCTGCAATTCTTTGGCAGGAACACATTTTGGTCATTATGCATTTCTTGATTTCGTGGATAGAACTGCCTCTCCTCTTCTATTCTATACATATATACAGATTGAATGTGTACGGTTAGAATCCATACAATCTCGTCAGCATTTTCGATATCATGTAAGTAGGGCTTCCGTAGGGTGACAACGTTCCATGTGACTAGCTTGAAACCCAGGCTTCAATCCCCCAATTCACATAGTGCACAATATGTAGCCAATATCGGGCCTTAATCTTGTTAATCAGCTTCCTGGCCGATGTGTATCCTACTAGCTTTGCGTCTACCTCCTCTCGTGATCGCACTCGCTGAGCTCCTTGTTGAAGCTTGTGACACTCTCTTTGCTGTTCAGCAATTTTCGTTGACTACCAGCATACTGGAGGCATACCAGGATAGGGTTTTCAACAGGGCATGGAAAACTCGCAAGCAGATATGATGAAACTAATTGTTGAGTTTATCGTATTTTTGGAAGTGAGCCTTCCAATACCTGGTGGAGCTCCCTGCAGCAATGCGCCTACCGCAAGCACGTCAACGAATCTCCTAACGTCCGTTTTCCCAGTTTTAAAACTGAAGGTCCAAGTCTGGGTATACGTACGCTGAGAGCTAACACCATGGATCTTAACTGCCAAGTGGTCCTCTAGTACCTGCCAGTTGTAGCACTAGAGACTCCAAAACAACTATCATATTGAGTATAATTCCTCCACAACCCCAGTGGTGGTAAGTAGGAGTATTCCCAGTGTTTAAAACAACAAGTGCTGTTCTGGCCACCATTTCTAGGACTTGCTTGCATCTGTGGTCAAATTGAAGCATGCGTCATTCAATGGACAGTTTGATAGGCGCTAGACAAATACTACAAAATGTTGTTCCTCAACATTTCACCCACGAAAAGCCATCCCCTCATCCATGCCCTGCACCTGTTACTGAGCACGGCTTTGAACCTAGATGGCGTGGATACTAGGTTTGCCTCCGTAACAGGCTTGTGAGTTGCACTGTGAACAGACCATACATTTCTTTCTTTTGTACTCTGTTTGATTGCAATTACAGCACAGAAAGGTCCTGTTGGATCTTCTACAGCCTTTTGTGCCTTTTGCTAGGACTTGTCCAGTATCTGATCAAGTCAACAATGGCCAAGCGTTGTCTCGTGATGTTTTCCCGTATCAATCTTACTTTGAATACGCTTCAACTAGGGAAGTACCTTTTAATGGCCTCCTCTACTTCGGGTTTCCTGTGAAACAGTCTTGGTCCCTGATTTCGCAGGCAGCCACAACTCAAGTGTGGCAATGACTATTCTAGTTTCAAGAACCTTTTTGGCCAAGCCAAAAAATACGCCCTTATTGATAGTCTCTGATCCAGATTCCGACAGTAAGTCTCGGGACCGAGTTGGCAGCACACTGCTCATGGTAGTTTTGGTGCCATTTGGTTTGACCATTCCTTTTATTTTATGCAGTAGAACTTTGTTGAATCTGCTTTCAGATGGCTTGGTGAGCAGAACCTCTCGGAGAGGCTTGGACCGTATTTCAAGTTTTGATTATTGCGTTGCATCGGCAAAATCTTTGCTATTCTTTTCTCAGGAATGCTCTTTATTAGTTTTTCAAGGAAAAGTTTTTTGGGAGCGTTTTCGATTGACTTACTTATCACCAGCTGAAACTCCTTATTATGATAAGCAGCTTTAATTGAGCTACATGACATCCTTCTTGTACTGCCAGATGGTGAAGCTAATTGCGCTCCACCATGAGGCTACGCATTTTGGATTTTTATGCCTTAAACTACCTCCAATTGTAGTGCATGATGCAATCCATGAGCTACTTTGGCTCGAGAACTCAGATTCTAACGTTATTGTTGATATTTTTTGAACCTCACAAACGGTCCTCAATTCCTCAATAAAAACCCAAAAAAAAGAAATAAACAAGTGGGGTAAACAGACCTACGCTCATGTCAGAAGGGTTTTGTATTCAATTTACAAAATGCAGTCACCAGATCGAATCAAATCAAGAAACATGTCAAAGACGATTTTATTGGAGAAAATATGAAATGCGAAGATCATACTATTATTAACAAAGTTCAATGAATTTCGACTTTTGAGGTTTTTGGTATTGTTATGCTCATAAATATCTCCCTTGATAATTATTTCAGATGTCCATCCGCGACGGAGGAAACACATTTTTCATGTATTTTCCCCCTGTGCCCCCACCGAAGCAAAAACTGACAGTTCAACAACTGTTTTGAAAAGCTGCCATGAAAACTTTCATTTCATACTCATACCGGCTACGTTTGATGCATTTTTTTTCAGGAGCCATTCTCCTGTGCTGAAATCATCGATTCATGGCCAATTTTTTCGAATCCTAGAATGGTTACAAAACCCTTTTGCTAGGAGCTCTCTCCCACCTCCTTGACTTGTTTCACTTATGTGCATTAATTGTAGGTACTCGTCTTCAGTCATTCATTAAATTGAATCAAGTGTTCAAAGCATGCACCTTAAACGTTGAAGTTGGGAAAAAATAACTCCAAATTATTCAATCTTCGCATTTAAAACAGCCACTATCTTGTTTTACGATTACTGATACTACTAGCTGAACCGATTCTCAAAGATATACATGACACCTATCATTCCTGAAATTTTCATGCAAATCCTAGCAAAACTGTAGTGTCTGAGTCGGTAAAAAGCGCATGTTGTTCCATAGCCATATGTTGCCATAGTAATACATGCAGCGCATATTGTTCCATAGTAATACAGGAAAATTCAAACCGCTATAACTTCGCTGATTATGATTCAATCTTTATGAAACTTTTAGGATAGATCAATCTTATAAATAAACATCTACGTACTGAATTTCATAGAATTTAAGGGTACCGTTAAGATTTTATTCAAGGAAACATAAAATCGATAAATCATACTATTACTAACAAAGTTGAGTGAATTGCGACTTCTCACGTATTTGTTGTTGTTGTACGCACCAAGGCCTACATCCCTGATTTTTTTCAGATTTTTCGGATCTCAGGTGTCCAATCGCGAGGGGGGGGGGACACAAATTTTTCGTGTATTTCCCCTCTCTGTGCGCCCCTCGAAGCAAATTTTGCCAAACTAAGACCAGTTTTGAAAAGCTCTCATCAAGACCTTTCATTTGATACCCATATCGGCTACCTTCAATGAATTTTTTTTTTCGGGGGGTCACTCTCCTATATGGGGAGACCCCCCTTAAATACCTTATAAAATTTTTTTGTAGTTGAACTTTGAAGAGATCACCACTTTACACCTACACACAAAATTTGATGTTTCTAGCCTAAGTAGTTTCCGAGAAAAACTGCTGTGACACACGGACGGACGGACGGACGGACGGACGGACGGACAGACGGACAGACGGACAGACTGGTCGCGAAACTAGTAGGGTTTTGTATAATTATTTTACAAAACCCTAAAAATAATAACAACGACGACGCAACCAGCGGTTGCAACCATGATGTTAACAGTACATCGCGAGCGGTACTAACGATGACAAAACGACAGTAAAGACCGACAAAAAATTGAGATTAGCAGACAGTCTGATCCAGACTGAGATTCCTGCGGCGTTTGGGCGCAGCAAAAAAATGATGTGAACGCCAGAGCGCCCTATAAAGGAAAAGAGAGAAACTCTGCAGGCCGGTTCAGGTGTTCGAGCGATGGAAGGAAATATAAAGAACATCGAGAATTCGATGGCCAATGCTGCGGTCGTTAGCGACCAATGCAAGGGTCGTAGACCTCGACGTAATAAAGAACCGTCTTGAAACCAACGAGTAGATTACGGCAGGAAAAGAAACGAGTGACCAGGCAAATAATGCGTAATTTCATCGCCAACGTCGAAAAAGTGGCGGAAGTACTGTATTTGGAATCGAAAAGCGGTAACCTCTCCCAAGGATGGTCGCAAAGTACAATTGCTGCCCAGCGACATGAAGAAAAAAGGCTATTCCGAAAAGCGGGAGACGTTCTGAAAAGAATACAATCTGCATGCGACTCCCCAAAATCAGCAAAGTAGTAATGATTGGGCTTCTTGAACTAGATGAGCTCCTAGCCCACATAGAGCATTATCGTAAGAGCTGGTTAAAGGCCAAAGACAAGCGAAACGCTAATGAAGCGCTGGGGTGAAATCTAAAGGCCACATGTAGATAGTTCCACCATCAAAAATTAATAAAAGAAATGTATCTAGCCCAACCGAAGAAGATCAGGATAAAAGAGGGGAGGAAGAGGCCCTTGATGAGCGTAGAGCATCAGATCACGGGTTCCAGACAGTGCTTATAAAAAGAACAAAGAAAGCCGCTAAAAAACTCCTTCAAAACGACAGTAGAAAGTAAAGCTCGCACGGACACCGTACAAGAAAAAAGACCTGATGCAAAACAGGAGAAACAGAAGCCCTGACGAAGACCCCGGCAGCAGGCACTGCTCGTAAAACCCCAAGATGGCTGATCCTACGCGGAGGTATTGCGAGACATGAGGAGAAACGTAAGGCCTGAAGACACGAACACTACCATTAAACCAACGTCATTGGACCACATACTGGTCGAGTTCGGAGCAGAGGCCGACAATAAGGAAGCATTCTGCGACGCAGCAAAGAAAGTCCTCGGCAAAAGCGCAACTACAGCCTCGCTCGAGTCGATTGCAATGATCGAAATAACATGCGGATCTGGCCGAGGTAACAAAGGCCATCAAAAGGAGTTCTCTAGCGTGGGAAGGATCAAAGTGAGACTGACACTAGAAAACAATAGTAGACAACGCATCGACATAATTGGCTTGACTGAAAAGGATGCCGAACAATTCCTGAATAAGGACAAAGTACGAATAGGGTGGGTTGCCTGTAGGATACGGCGAAGAGCAACGCCTCTTCAATGTTCCAAATGCCTTGGCTACGGTTACACCAACAAGTATGGAAAGGACCCGGTAGGAGTTCCCTATGTTACAAATGCGGTGATATGGGACACACAAAAAAAGAAACGGACGAAGGAGGCACACTGTATTCTTTGCAAGAATGCTGATCCAAGACCTGATTTTGGACACGTCTTGAAATCAGGAAAATAGCGGGTTTTCTAGGAAGCCCTAGCCAAGGCGAAATCAGAACATAAATGACCCGCATCCTGCAGCTAAAACTACACCGCAGTTCACTCACCAAAAATCTGCTTGAACAATTTGCGGAGGACATGAAAGCTGACTTCTTGCTGTTGAGTGAACAACACCATGATAAAAGTTAGCATCATAGTATCCTGACAAAACTGCTACTGCCGCCATCTGTGTTCGGAGCAGTAATTTTCAAGCGAAAAGCTGTGGACGGGGGATGGCTTCGTGAGGGTTTGGCGCTGAGGGACCACCTTCTTTAGTGTGAGACTTCAACGTGAAAGCAATCGAATGGGGCATGCCTCAAACAGGTCCGTGGGAAAAACGGATCCAGAAAATGGCGGCCAGGATGACGTTCGTCGTACTTAACACCGGAAGGACGCCAACTTTCCACCATATTGGCTGTGAAAGAACCATACCAGACGTGACATTTGCCTCGGAGTCCTTAGTATGGAGGACACACTATTGGAAAGTAATAGAGGACTACCCAGTCAGTGATCATCAGATCGGTGATGTTGTCTCCCAACGTCCGTGCTCTCGGCTTTCTTCAACTGGATGGAACATCGAAAAGATAGACGCCACGAGGTTCATTGAGCTCAACTTACTGCTTACTGTGCTTCTATGCCCCGTCAAAAATCCCGGCACGGCAAGCCCCCAGTGTACTGGTGGTCAACTGAAATCACTGAAAAGTGAAGGAAGTGTCACAAGCTTCGACCTGAGGCTCAACGGGCATCGAACCATGACGAGGAATGCAACCGAGCGGCAGCATACAAGTTGGCCAGGAAATGCCTTCGCAAATTGATTAACAATAGCAACACTCGCTGCTAACAAAACCTAGTGGACAGTGTGGACAAGGATCCGTGGCACCTTGGCTACAAGCTAGTTATGCGGAAACTTGGCACCCTACGGAAGTCGTGCATACATGATGCGGAAAAGAAGGATGAGATAGTGCGGGAACTCCTCCCCGCCCATCTCGTCCATGTTGACGCTGTCCATGGTGAAAAAGCAGTCGAGTATCCGTTCTTTACACAGCCGGGACTGGTGGCTGTAGTCTTTTCATCGTAAACGAGGAAGGCTCCAGGTCCAGATGTTGTGTCCCGGTTGAGGTGTTCCGGCTTGTCTACCGCCGTTGTCCTGACTTGCTGCTCAGCGCACTCAACGCTTGCCTTCGGGACGGGGTTTTCCCGGTGCGATGGAAGGTGGCGAAGCTCATGCTGATCAGCAAGGGAAAGGGAAATCCCGAATTCGCCTAGTATGTACGCTAAACACGGCTGGGAAAGGGCTAGAGAAACTCATCAAGAGAAGTCTCACGGAGGTGATTCATGCTGCTGGGGACTTATCTTCTCGGCAGTACGGCGTAAGAGCAGGATGTTGTACCATTGATGCGATTGCAAAGGTAGTGAGCGCGGTCCGAAAGGCAGAGGCATATAGTTTAGTGGGTAGGCCAGTCGCCTTCTTGCCAGCATAAGGGTCTCACACCTCCTCACCGCAAGAAAAAAAGTTAAGTTTCAATTATTGAGATCTAAGCTTGGAATGTGTTAATTAAAGTCTGTTTATAAGTGATTTATTTGAATGCTCATTGTCTTTTATTAAGGCTAAATTTAGGAAGAGTGTTAAATATAGTTCGAATTTTTTTGCCTTGTGAAGCCAATTCTAACTTAGCCATTCCTTGTTGCCTTGTTTTACTTACTCTACTCTGTGTCATTATAGCAAGTGTATTCTTGTACATCATAGCGGATGTATTTTTTTCTGAAATAAGGAAAAGTAGCAGTGTATTTAAGCAGAAGTTCATTTATTTAATCTGAACTATATAGGTGTTGTATGATTTAATCCTTACTTTTACTTCAAATATTAGTCATAACTTACAGGCAGTTAATGAAAGGCAAACCGAAACTATGAGAGTAATTGGTATTTTTACATTCAGAACGGTCTTATCCTGCCTATTTTATAAGCTGGTTTGTCGATTTTTGTTGTCGCTAAAAGCTCTGCACTTCGTACCGAGGTTGAATCTTGATGGAAGTACTCTCAACTCCACTTACTTTTTCACTTCTTTTATCTCCATTTGTTTTATTTGATGGTGGGTACCACCGACTTAGTTGGTCGTAGTTCTTGGTACTGACCCAAAACTAACCTATTATATTACAACATTATACCAATTAGCCCGGTGCTCTTGTGTAAGTTACTGGAGCTCCAATGACCAATTCACGAGAAAACTAAAGATGGTAGGAAAAAAATATCATAAAAAAACAAAAACTTTGAAAATAGAGAGAACGGAGAGAGAAAATAATGTCAGTGAAAAGAACATGAAGTTCAGGTAACTCCATATGATTTTTCCCCCCTCCACCGTCACGTTTGTGCCTGCCTATCAATTAACTTCCCACTCTGTTTGTGGTGTTTGACGATGGTCAATTTATTTTCCCCTACTTTCTAGCTGCCCAAAATGAAATCAGTAACTTAACATTAGTTACCACTCCGTTATCTATTTTAGTTTGGCAGGCCTCCCTCAATGGAAAGTAAAGAGAATGAAAGGGAGAGAAGAAAGAAAGAAATAAATAGTAATAAGGACAAACAAGAGCTCCCAACAAAAGGAACTGAAATGCTTTTTGTCGACCAACTACAACCGTAGCATTGACCTGACTACGGTAAAACTTTGAATTATTTTATATATATGAGGTGATTCATTATGAGGTTTAGTCTTTAATCTCAAATAAAAGGCATAAAATTGAATTTTAAAGTATCAATTTTATTGTGAGTCATAAGAACAATCTATAAGGTTTACTTTTTGAAGATTATCGCCTTTCAATGTTGACCGCGGCATCTCTCGAGTGACATGAGTTATGTTGGCTTCCAAAGCATTGATTGAAGCTGGCTTATACCCGAAGACCAAAGACTTCATGTAAGGCCAAAGAAAACAATCTGATGGTGTGATATCCCACAATCTAGGTGGCCAATTCACTGGTCCAAAACGTGAAATCAGTTTCTCAACAAAATAATTTCTCAATAAGTCCATTGTTTCACTCGCGATAAGGGAAGTAGTGCTTTCTTGTTGAAACCAAATTTCACCAATACCACGGACTTCAATTTTGGTAGGAAGAACCTGTTATTATGGTGCAATAGCGGTCGCCATTGACGAATACGTTCTGACCCGACTCATTTTTAAAGAATTATGGACCGATGATTTCACCGGCCCATAAACCACACCAAACTCTGTATCTCTGTGGTTGTAGTGGTAGCAGTTGCTACAATTTAGTTTATTGACGTAAACATTGAGCCAAAAATGTGCCTCATCATTGAACGAAAATTTCGTGTTAAAACAACG
Organism: Odontomyia ornata; assembly: GCA_963969285.1. Classification (NCBI taxonomy): domain Eukaryota; kingdom Metazoa; phylum Arthropoda; class Insecta; order Diptera; family Stratiomyidae; genus Odontomyia; species Odontomyia ornata. The sequence goes on from OZ017741.1 coordinate 21,741,524, forward strand.
CTGATAAAGAGCCCATTCACCAAAAACACCTTGCAAACCTAAGTCGCCCGGCTTGAACTCATGCATGAGTTGAACTGTGTATGCTTTAAAACCAAGATCTTTACGCGAAATACGCCTAGCTCTGTAGTGAATCTGCGAAGAACCAAGCGACATCTGTACGTCATAACTACGTACCATTAATTATTATGTACTAATTTTCCTTAAGTTTGTCACTCTTGCTAAGAGCGTCGTTCAGTAAACAGCTCACTCAATAAATGGCGAATAATCGTAATTCTGTGTTTTGATTCTAAACCATGATTTTAATGAAAGCATCCGTTTACTTTCCCTGTAGGCAAATACACTACAATTGGTGACCCTAACAAACGAACACATTGTGTAAAGGAAGTGCGTTATAGAATTTTCTAAAGACTTAAAATGGCGACGGGCCAACAACATAACCCGGAGGAGGCTAATTCCGATACTCCGAAAACTCCGCTCAAAATTGCGCGCGAATTGTGGCCTGGCAGTGAACCCCCTCGGCTTGATTCCGTTCGTGACGTGAAATTACCACCATTTTGGGAAACGCAAGTTGAACTGTGGTTTTCTCAAATTGAATCCACATTTAGCCATTACAAGGTGTACTCGGATATTGCAAAATTTAATGCAGTCGTAACAACGCTGGACAAAACAATATTAGCACAAGTGGCAGATGTAGCAAAAAGGCCCCCGCCGACAAATAAATTTGAGGAGCTGAAAAAACAGTTACTGGCACGATTTTCAATTTCACCACAACAACAGCTGACGCAAGTATTGACGGGGCTAGAATTAAATAACCAAAAACCTTCGCATCTATATAGGCAGATGCAAGCATTGGTGGGCCCACAACTACATGAGGATGCACTACGCGCATTATGGTTAAGGCGGCTTCCAGTCCACGTGCGCGCCATAATGTCGGTCTCTATTGAGAAAAAAGTGACGCCATTATTAGAAATGGCTGACAAAATCGTGGGGGAATTTAATGCAGCGCCAATTGTGATAGCAGCTACTTCACAGACTCCAGTTCATTCGGGATCTGAATCTGATCCGATCTTATTGAAAATTTTAAAGCGTCTCGACAATCTCGAAATGAATTCGAAAAATAATCGTTCAAGGAATCAAAATTTCAGTAGACACAATCGATCGCGCTCACGAAATGGCAATCGAACGGCAAATAATCCATCGAACGCAGATACGCAGGAAGCAGAAGCATTACGTATCTGCTACTACCATCGCATATATGGAGAAAAGGCCATTCACTGCCGAAAACCCTGCCAATATCAGCGACAGGGAAACTAACTGCGTCATCGTCAGAAGCGGTCAGTGGTGACGTCCACGAAATGAACCGTTTATCTATCACCGAGAAAAATACGGGAAAGGTATTCTTAGTGGTTACAGGCGCGGAAGTCTCGGTAATCCCTTGTCATGGAAAACTGAAAAAACGGAACGGAATTTGAACGGAGCAAACGGGACACTGTTTGCAACTTTCGGCAATAAAATACTATCGCTCGACTTAGGGCTCCGACAAAGTTTCAAGTGGTCATTTTGCATTGCTGCTGTTGAACAACCAATCCTGGGAGCCGGTTTTCTACGGCATTTCAATTTGCTGGTGAACGTAAAGCGTAAGCGATTAGTAAACGGAAATACTAATTTACAAATGAAGGGAATAGTTCTAAATAAATCCACGAGCTCTATAAGGATGATAAAAACAGGAACGCCATTTTACCAAATCCTACCTGAATTTCCGGATCTCATAAATCCAGCAGTCAGTACAACCACTCGCGATACGGTGCTCAAACATCATATTATCACCAAAGGACCTCCTATCGCTGAAAAAGCCCGTCGTTTACCGCAAGATAAATTTCAATCCGCGAAAATGGAATTCGAGTTCATGATGGATAAAGGCATATATCGCCCTTCGAGAAGCCCATGGGCCAGCCCTTTTCATTTGGTTCCAAAGCAGTCAGGAGAATGGAGACCGTGCGGCGATTATAGAAGGTTGAACGCTGTAACCATCCCGGATCGATATCCGATTGCCGGCGTTGAGGATTTTACCCATAATTTGAATGGAAAAACGATATTCTTGACAATCGGCCTTATACGCGCTTATCATCAAGTTCCAGTTGCGGAGGAGGATATTGAAAAAAACAGCTGTAATTACACCTTTGGGTCTTTTTGAGTTCCTAAAAATGCCTTTTTGACTCAGAAACGCAGCACAGACCTTCCAAAGATTCATCGACACTGTACTATCTAGTTTAAATTACTGCTTTGGCTATCTGGATGATATAATAGTCGCATCGAAGTCGGAATAGGAACATAAAAAACACATTAGAGAGATATTCCAACGATTTAAGCAATACGGCATCAAAATTAATCCTGCGAAATGTAAATTCGGGAAATCTGAAGTGCAGTATCTAGGATTCATTGTTAACAAGGATGGAATTAAGCCGCTTACTGAGAAGGTGGACATAATCCTTAAATACGAAAAGCCGCACACGATCCACAGTCTACGAAGATATCTGGGAATGCTGAATTTCTATCGGAAGTTTTTGAAAAATGCGGCGGAAATCCTAGCGCCACTAAATGAATTACTACATGAGTCACGAAAAAACGATAAAAGGCCAGTAGTATGGACTCCTAGTGCGGCTGAGGCTTTTGAGAAGAGCAAACAGTTGTTGGTGGATGCAACAACGCTAATGCATCCGGTAAAAAACGCACCTTTAGCCATCACAACGGATGCGTCGAGTTTCGCTATGGGAGCCATGTGGGAGCAATTAGTGGACAATCAATGGCAGCCATTCGGATTCTTTAGCTAGAAATTTAATAAGGCGCAATTGAACTACAGCGTTTACAACAAGGAACTGCTAGTCATCTACTCTGCAATCAAATATTTTCGTGACCGAGTGGAAGGACATCGATTTTTTGTTAGAACAGATCATAAGCCATTATGCTACGCGTTTAATCAAATGTCGTCAAAAGCATCGCCCCGACAAGCACGTCAATTGGAATATATATCGCAATTCACTACCGATATAATTCACGTCAAAGGGGACTCCAACACAGTTGCTGATGCACTTTCACAAGCCGGCACGATTGCAAGGAATACCTCAATCGATTTAACAGAGGTAGCTGAAGAACAGGAAAAAGATGAAGTACTTAAAACGTTATTGAGGTCTGAAACTTCAATGGGCCTAAAAAAACTAAGGACGCAAGGAAGTTACCTGTACTGCAATATATCAACAGGAACACCATGACCGTATATACCGAAGGTCCTTCGAAATCAAGCATTTGATTCGGTACACCGACTATCGCACCCAAGTGAAAAAACAACTAGCCGTTTGCTACGAACAAAATTTGTCTGGCAAAATATGAAAAAGGACATAGCCAGCTGGGCAAAGGCATGTATTCAATGTCAAAGATCGAAGATTAGCCGACACGTTACAACCTTTCCACTGCAATTCGCAGCACCGGATAAACGTTTCGACCATATCCATATAGACTTAGTTGGACCGTTACCTATTGTTAACAACTATAAATACGTTCTAACAATGATCGACAGGTTCTCGAGATGAACGGAAGCGGTTCCAATCATCGATATAACGGCAGAAGAAGTAGCATTAAGCTTTTATACGCACTGGGTAGCGCGATTCGTAACGCCAAGAATATTAACTACCGATCGTGGGAGTCAGTTCGAATCCATGTTATTTAACGCACTGATAAAGCTGCTAGGGTGTAAGCACATTCGGACAACTGCGTATCATCCTTCATCAAACGGCATGATCGAGCGGTTCCATCGATCCTTAAAAGCAGCGTTAATGTGCCACGAAGATACGACTTGGTTACAAGCATCACCAGCTGTCTTACTGGGTCTGCGCTCAGGCTACAAGGAGGATATAAAATGCTCCGCTGCGGAAATGGTATATGGAACGACTCTGCGAATACCGGGAAAATTTTCTCACCGATGAGCAAACTAATCAAGGAAGTGAACCTGCATTTGTGGAGAAATTCCGAAAAGACATGAAGAATCTTCGACCGAGTCCAGTGAACCATCATCGTATTGGACACATTTTTATCTACAAAGATTTGAAGACATGCAGCCACATATTTGTTCGTGTTGGTACTTCGAAAAAATCGTTACAACAACCTTACCCTGGACCTTATCGTGTCATAGAACGTTACGAAAAAGTCTTCAAAATACCAATGGACGGAAAGGAATCGATAATGTCAATTGATCGACTGAAACCGGCATTAATGATTTCTCCAGACATCGAGGAAACAACGCCATCACCTTTCGCCAATTACGAGGAGAGAAGACAGCCACTACTTAAAACATATTCTGGTCCACGCAAATCAACAAACAACAAACAAGTGACATTTCAATTGTCTGGTTGACAATTCTTAGGGGGAACGTATATGTAGCGAATCTGCAAAGAACCAAGCGACATCTGTACGTCATAACTACGTACCATTAATTATTATTTCGTTTGTCACTCTTGCTAAGAGCGTCGTTCAATAAACAGCTCACTCAATGAATGGCGAATAATCGTCATTCTGTGTTTTAATTCTAAACCGTGATTTTAGTGAAAACATCCGTTTACTTTCCCTGTAGGCAATAACACTTCAGTTCTCCCGTACGACTAACCAAGCTGTTGAGAACGACGCCGAATTGATTTGTCACTGACTTCAGCCACACTTTCAGCTACAGCCGCTATATTCTCTTCACTTTGGGCTGGATGTAGTCTAATCGGTCAAGTACCACCCAATAATGTATGCTAGGTTTCAAATTTATGGATGATATTGGCTATAGTGTTTTCATTAGGTCGACGATGCACACCATAAGTTGCTCTTAGTGCATGAAAAACTTTTCTCGCTGAACGCTGATTTACGTAATATAGCTGAACAATTTGGATACATTGTCGTCGTGTGAGTCTTTCCATGATAGTTTCTCAAACAATACTGAATCAAAATTACACTATAATTTGACAGGAGTCACACGTGATCTATCTAAAAAAGGCTATTGAAAATCAAACCTCATAATGAATCTTCCTTTATAAATAGTTTGTCATTTGTTTTCAAACCCCTCGGTTTGAAAAGTCATTTCGATAATTTGAGTTATTTTTAAGCCCCTTCAACCTCTTGCTAATTTAGTAGAAAATTTTATTCCCAACTTCCTTTAGAATCAATTTTGAAAAAAGACTCCACACGGTAATATCAGACAGGAATAATGATTTAATTCAATTCGATTTTATAATTTCAAAACCACCCCTATTTAATACTTTATGAATAATTCTAATCTCAGCTCGATTTCTTTTGAAAATGAAATGACAATCCATATAATGTACCAAACCACCATTATTTGAAAATGTTGAATGCCAGAACGCTATTGCCTAGCAATGGGTACCGTGTTGGAGGAATCATTTCTCCATTTGGCATCGTTTTAATAACATGAATCATTAATTAAGTTCTTGTCATTTCAACTATGTAGATGTTAGACAAAAGGCTACTCCAGCCGCACTGGTACAGAATACGTACAATTGCCGCTGAGGGCTTTCTATATTCTTGGCTTTGCTCACGACACATGCGGTAACTCGACAAAAAATCTCCCAAAGGGACGAGCTGAAGGTAATGCCATGAGAATGGTATCCAAGCAGCCCAAGTGAAATGCGGACTGAATAATTTTTGACAGTCGACATGGGCAAGAGAGGCAACAGTAATTTTACGCCATACTTCATAGAGTGAACGCTAGATGGGCAATTTCCGACTACCAGCTGCCGAGTCCAGACCAATGAGGTAGCAATGAATCATGATGGTGGCGTGAAATGACAAAAGACAAGTTGCATGTAACAATGTTGTGCCAAGTCGAACACGAATTGTACAATGCTGATGATAAATTAAGATAATTAGAACAATGTATTCATAAAAGGAGCAAAGGAGCACGAAAACATCCTTTTCATTTGCTCTCCCCATTTACGGTCGTTTTTTTTTGTACTCAGGCTCTTCATCCTTTTCCACAATTTTGGCATAGGCTTAGCACAGAGCAAACTAGGTCACTTGACTGCCAGAGTCCTTAACATTTTACCTCAGAGCATCCTTCCTATCGGGGAGCAATTTTGGATTTTTTTTAACCACGGTAGTCTGCATCAATCTCGGGATTAAATAAACGCCACTGCAATAGATTTCTATGGAAAATGGGTAGAGCTGCAGGTTGTAGTGCTTTTGTTCCCAGTCATTCACTCATTCAAACGTAAATGAAAATTCAGAAGTTATAGCAATGCCCGTCCTTGCCTGTGCCACGACAACGACGACGGTGAAGGATATTAGTCTGCTTTATAAATGGTGGAGCTCATAAGCTCTCATCCAAAAATATATATTCACATATGGAAATAGGAAGGGAAAAATCTGGAGTTAGTTGTTACTTCCAACCGAAAATTAAGAGAGAGTGTGCTTTACATCCATTAGTCTTGTTCTGTTGATGAAACTAATTAGACAGCAATCTGATAGTTTTTGTATTTTGCAGATTTAGTTGGGAACGTTGAACATGGAGATACTGAATGTTAAACATACAAGTCGAGGTACGGTTATGAATTATTTATAATAAATTTTGAGAGTGGTTTTCCGGATGAGGTTTAGTAAGCATTGAATACATTTGTTATTATATCCCTTAAAAACTGCTCATCATTCTGAATTACGGTTAAAAGTAATCTATTAAATGACCATAGAAAACTCGGGAAATTTCGTTTTTTAGAGGACTCCTTGAAATTGGATTCTCTATAACTTTTATGGCGGACGCCCTGAGCATGGACAGAATACATAGTTTTCAATAAGCACGGTAATTTTGGAATATCATTTAGCGCTCTTCCGCAATTATATAATGCAATATGCGCGATTCTATTCTATTTACGATTCCGCTGCATCTTAGCAGCTCAACAGACAAAATTAAATAGGGTGTGTAATAGCCTCCGATATATCGGAACGATACCTCCAAAACTGAGATTACTCCAGCAGAGGTCAACGCACCTGTTAGTTTGTCCGGAGATTGGCGGGGGTGCCAGTCCCTTTTGTCCAATGGACCCCAAATGCGTCACCAAGCGACAACTGTAGTAATCGAGCAGTTCCCTAGGCAAATTGCTCGATGGATCTTCAGGAAAAAGGTTAAGGTTGCATGTGATGTGCAAAAAGAAGAGCGCTTGCAAAGTATGAGCTCGACGTCAAGATTTAAAACAGGGAATAGAGTAATTACTGCAAATATTATACCACTGCCCAATTCAGCTGCTCCAAAACGGAAAGATATTTTGGGAAACAATAAAATTACCAGCACGACAAGGAAGACAAATGCAAACCGGTAATGATGCATCCACAAAGAGTGACTGTTTGGTGCCGTTTGTCGGCTGGCGGCATCATCGTGCCATACTTCTCCGAAAATGAGGACGGCCAAGTAGTTACCGTGAATGGTGTTTGCTATTGCAAGATGTTAATGGACATCTTGTAGCCAGAAATTGAGGTTATGGACCTGGACGATATGTTGTTCGAACAAGATGGTGTCACTTGCAACACAGCCAACAAAACAATGCTCTTCTGCGCAAGAAATTAAATCGCCGTGTTATCTCACGTTGTGGTGATGTAAATTGGCCGCCACGATCATGAGACTTGACACCGTTGGACTTCTTTCTCTGGGGATATTTAAAAGAAAAAGTGTACGTCAGTAAGCCAAGAATAATTCAAGAGTTAAGGATGGGATCATTCAGCACATTAACGACATTGAACCTCAATTATGTCTCAGAAACATTAAAAATAGGGAACATCGGAAAGAAGTATGCCACCATAAATTTTCAAAGATGTTTCTTTTATAATAAAAAATATTAACATAATCTCCGAAGATTTTTTATTTTATTTACAATTAATATCGTGCGTTTAAGTTGGACCATCCTATATATACAAAGCTGCGATGATAATATTATTCGATTAACCCAAGAGGTCAGCTAGAAAGTAAATAAATTCAGCGATTTGCAGCCAATCAATAAAGAAAATATTATGGGCTACTTACTTCTATGGGATTCAGCAATTTAGCCACTTCTTATGCACCTGATCAACAAATATTACAAATTTTACACCATGCAATGCCACTCAAACTTCTCAAAAATTATGACTCAAGAATAGTTAATAACGATATGACCAAACAATAGGCATGGACACAAATCAATGATGAAAACCTACCATTTTCATTCCATTAATAAATGAACTACGGAATGATGGTGTGGTGACGAACATTTTAGGCATTGTTGCGAGAACGGCGCCAATCACACATATCGAAACACATTGTGTGGCAGCTAGGCTGTCAATGTACAATGCGAAGCAGCACAGTCAGTCGATCATTACTGATTCAACGAGTAAGACAACGAGAAATGAATACGACAAACGATAAGCAATTTTTTTTTACTCTTATATAGTTTTTTTTTTTTTTTTGGTAGGGAGGTGAGGGCATTTACGCCCGCCGAGTCTGGCAGTGTGGGACTCCCATGGAGGATACCCTTGGACTACCCACTAAACACCTCCCATGTCAATCTGAGAACCTAGCCTGGAACCGTTTGACATATTACTTCGGGCCAGGTCTCGTTTTGTTATGCTGTGGGGCGCCTTCAAGCTGGGGAGTCCCTTTCCTAGCGGGAGGGGAGAGGGGAAGAGGAAATGCCAGAAGAGCGATCCCCCAGCCCCAGCACCTCCGGCTGCTGTGAGTCCCTTTTTTCTTTTAGGACTGCCCGAGCATAATGTGCCACCTGGTTCCATTTGTCAACCGATTCGAGCATCACCGCAACTATATTATCCGGAGTGAGCTCTCCCGTCTCCCTGTAGAGTTCCCTTCGCAGCCTGACCCATTTGGTACACGCAAAAAATGTGTGACAGGCATTGTCTTCCTCTCCTGGGCAAAACCGACAATCGGGAGACCGTGACTTACCGATCTTGTGCAGGTAAGACTGAAAACACCCGTGCCCGCTCAAAAGCTGGGTCAGATAGAAGTCAGTCTCACCATGCCTTCGATTCAGCCACGGTCTCACATCCGGGATGAGGCGCGCAGTCCACCTTCCCTTCGTGCAACTCCCCCACGACTGCTACCAATCGTTGAGCGAGCGTTGTCTCTCCTCGCGGACAACCATCTCCTTCGCATCCTCGTTTTGGCGCAGGTAAATAGCGCGGCGCTCTCTAGCAAGGAGGGCGACAGGTATCACGCCTGCAATCACTCTCACCACCGAGTCGGAGACTGTTGGATACGAAGATGCAATTCTCAGTGCTCTTCTTCTCTGTACCTGTGCCAATCGTTTTCGGTATACCTCCTTGCTGAGAGCGTCACCCCATACCTCTGCTCCGTACAGTAGCACTGGCCCTACAGCACTCATCAAGAGGCGTCTTCTTGATGGGCTGGGTCCCCCTACGTTGGCCATAAGTCGACTCAGGGCCGATATTCCCGAAGCAGCCTTCTCAGCCGTCGCCCTGATTTGCTCAGAGAAACTCATCTTCGAGTCGATCAGTAGCCCCAGGTACATCACCGCTGGCTTCGATTCGACCTGCATATCTCCAATACTGATCATCCTTACTCTAGGGATTCTCTTTTTTGTCAAGATGACCACATCGGTTTTCTCCAGTGCTAAACTGAGCCCGCGAGCAGTCATCCAGTCCCTCACTCGGCGCATTAGCATACCTGGCCTAAGTTGCGCTTGTTCAACGGTGCGTCCGGCGACCAGAGCCGCAACATCATCCGCATAGCCGACCAAGCGCGACTCATCTGGCATCTCAAGTCTCAGCAGCCCGTCGTAAGACACGTTCCACAGGTCCGGACCAAGGATAGATCCCTGGGCAATACCCGATGTAATTTCCATCCTTCTTTGGCCCTGTGTCGTGTCGTAGAGCAGGCTTCGGTCCTTCAGGTAGTTCCTCAAAAGCCGCATTAGATATTCTGGAACTTGAAAAGAGTTTTCCAGCGTGTCCAGAATATCCACCCATCTAGCGGAGTTGAAGGCATTCCTGACGTCGAGTGTCACCAACAGGACGATCCGTCACTTGGTGTGACTACATGCCTCTGCCTTTTGGACCGCGTTCACCTCCTCTGCAATCGCATCAATGGTAGAACGTCCTGCTCGCGTCAGTGAGTCTTCCCTTGATGAGTCTCTCTAGCACTTTCCCAGCCGTGTCTAGAATGCACAACGGGCAGTATGCAGACGGCGATTCGGGATTTCCCTTCCCCTTGCTGATCAGCACGAGCCTCGCCACCTTCCATCGTACCGGACAAACCACGTCCCATAGGCAAGCGTTGAATGTGCTGAGCAGCAAGTCAGGACAATGGTGATAGACGAGCTGCAAAACCTCAGCTGGAACACCATCTGGACCTGGAGCCTTCCTCGCTTTCAGGGAGAGGACTGCCTCCTCCAGTTCCAGCTGTGTGAAGAGTGGGCACTCGACTGCTGTTTCACCACGGACAGCGTCAACACGGACGGGGTGGGCGGGGAAGAGTCCCCGCACTATCGCGTCCATCTTTTCCGCGTCATGTATGCAAGGCTTCCGTAGGGCACCAAGTTTCCCCATGACCAGCTTGTAGCCAAGGCCCCACGGATCCCTATTTACATCGTCCACGAGGTCTTACCAGCATCGGGCCTTGCTCTTGTTAATAAGCCTGCGAAGACATTTCCTTCCGGACCTGTATGCTGCTAGCCTAGTGTCTGCCTCCTCCCGTGATTGCGCCCGCTGGGCCTCTCGCCAAAGTTTGTGACACTCGCTTCTTTGTTTGGCGATCTCGTTTGACCACCAGTATACTGGAGGCTTACCGTGTCGGAGTCTCCGACGGGGCATGGAGGACTCGCAAGCAGCTATGATGGTACTCATAGTTGAGTTTACTAAGTCCTTGGCTGTGGGCCCTCCACTCCCTGGCGGAGCTCCCAGCAACGGTGCGCCTGCCGTATGCGCGTCAGCAAACCTCTCAATGTCCATCCTCCCAGTCCTCCATCCGAGGATTGAAGTTTGAGCATATGCACGCAGAGTGGCACCGTCGTGAATCTCAACCGCTATATACTGGTGATCACTAGCCGAGTAGTCCTCTAGTACTCGGCAGTTGTGTACTCTAGGTGCCAGGGCCTCCGAAGCGAGTGTCACATCGGGTATGGTTCCTACGCAACCCCATCGGCGGAAAGTAGGGGTGTTACCAGTATTTAGGACAAAAAGCGCTGTTCTGGCCGCCATGTCCAAGATTTGCTTTCCCCTTGGGTCGGATTGTGGCATACCCCATTCAATGGCTCTAGCGTTGAAGTCTCCCCCGACCAGCATGTGGCCCTCTGTGTTCGAGACAGCGTCCTCCAGGGCATCGAGTTTGGTTCAAAAAGATCGCATTGCCTCGTTAGGCGTCAGATAAACACTGAAATATGTTATCCCTGAACACCGCACCCACACAAATCCATCCCCGCGTCCATGGCGCTGCACCTGAAGGCGGGCGCTGTCTCGAACCCAGATGGCCGAGGTACTAGATTTGTCAGAGTACCACGCTTGCGAGTCCTTGTTATGATGTTGCTCGCTCAGCAACAGGAGGTCAGCTTTCTTATCCCTCGCAAACTGCTCAAGTAGGTCCTGGGCGTTTGTGCTTCGGTGCAAATTGACCTGCGGGATACGGATCATTTGAGTATCGATTTGGCTTTAGTTAGGGCCTCCTTGAAAACCCAGCATCTCCCTGTCCCCGGCTCATGTTTGAGGTCGCCGGCTGCTAGCTTAGCATCCTTGCAAAGAATGCACTTTGCCTCGTTCGTGCACTCCTTCCTTTTGTGCCCCGTTTCACCACATTTATATCACAGAGATCTCCTGTCGGGTCCCCTACAGCCATACGCGGTGTGTCCGTATTCGAAGCATCTGAAGCAGCGGATAGGGATCGCTCTTCTCCGTATCCTGCAGATCACCCAACCTATTTTCATTTTGCCCTTCGCCAGGATTTGCTGGGCGTCTTTATCAGCTAGTTCAACAATAGCCATGCGTTGCCCCCTTGTGTTTTCACGTGCCAATCTTTCCTTGACTTCACTTAAGCTGGAGAACTCCCTCCTGATGGCGTCCTCTACTTCAGCTTTGTCCGTGATGCAGTCGAGGTCCCTGATTTCCAGGGTGGCCTTTGGTTCGAGCGAGGCAACCGTTGCCGCATCTCCAAGAACCTTTTGAACCGCGTCACGGAATGCATCTTTGTTTGTGGCCTCTGGCCCGAATTCCACCAGCAGGCCACCAGTCCGGGTCGGTCGAACTGCTTTGATGGCAGTTTTGGTGTCGTCTGGGTTGACCGCTCCTTTAATTTCACGGAGGACATCTGCGTACGTTCGGCCCTTAGTGGGTTTAATAAGCAGTGCCTCTCGCAAGGGTTTGCGCCGCGGTTCGCTTTTTGTTTTCTGCGGTATATCGGGGGGTTCTTTGTTCTTTTAGTGGTTGAGCTCTTTGTCTGTTTTTTCTAGGAGTAGCTTTTTGGCCACTTTTTTCGCTGCCTTGTTTTGCACCACATGAAACTCCTCGCCTGGAGTGTCAACTTCGTTTATGGTCTCGTCCTTCCTCCTTTTCTCACAGTCGCCTTCAATTGGACTACCGACCATTCTTTTGCTGCTGCTAGGACCCACTGATGCCTCGAGGGAGAGCGTGTCTTTTTGGTGCTTTTCGGTTGCAAGCCACCTCCGCCTGTAGTGCGTTATGCGGTCAAGAAGCTCCTCCAGTTCAAGAATGCCATTCTTGACACTATTGCCTATGTTTTTCTGCACTTCGCAGGCAGCCCTCGGTTATTTGACGATAGTCCCCGCTTTCCGAGTAAGCCGCTCCTCTTCGGCGCGGTCAAGGGCGATTGTGTTATTTGGCGCCACCTCTTAGGAGAGGCCCTCGTTTCCTAGCCCTTTTGCTTCTACCGCTTGGGTCGCGTTTGAAGTGGCGTCGGCCAACGGCAAAACTTCTCCCTCCCCCAGTCTTACACTGGCCTCTGTTGGTGTCGCAGCTTGATCCGGATTGTGTACGTCTAGCACTGGACGCTCCGGGGTGCGCGTAGTCCTTCTACTGCACCCAAAGGCCGCAATGATGCCAGGTTGCACAACGCACTCTGCCTTCTTTCGTTCGTCAGTCCGTCTGTGGTCTGTCTCCGATGATTTAACCTGTGATGTTGACTTTGACAGTGTTTCTGGGGTTTGCTGCCTCCCCCCGCAATCGGCGACTTGTTTTGTCGGTGTTCTTGCCAACAGCGGTTTTTGCCTGCAAGGGTTCTCCATGCTAGCGTCCTGTTTGCTTGTAGTTATATCTGTTACAGAAGCCAAGTTCACCACTTCTATAACTCTTATATAGTTAATAGGAAGTAAACGGTAGTAAAATCTTCTTAAATTGGTGACCCAACGATGCCGGACACATTACTCCATGTTAATGGGAGTGAAGTGCAAGCCTCCAGAACGTCCATGTCAGTAGAAAATGACGCGCAAGCTGATAAAAGTACATTCAAATTGCCACCCTTTTGGTATAGCAAACCAGACCTTTGGTTCGCACGCATCAAAGTCCAATTTCACCTACACAAAGTAAATACTGACGTGACCCGTAGTGACAGGGTAATTGCGGAATCGGAAATGCAGACATTACTGCATGTTGCCGATATTATTGAATCGCCGCGTGAACCCGCCAAATATGATGCGTTAAAGAAAAGGCTTTTGGGTACGTTTGGAGTTTTGGACGAAAAAAGAATGCGCCAGGTATTGTTTGACATGGAGATGGAAGAATTCCGAGCCTCCCAGTTCCTGCGCCAATTACAGTGCGTGTAAGGTACGTCTATTCCGGACAAATTGTTGAAAACGCTGTCGCTACAGCGACTGCCACTCAATGTGCGAACGATTCTGGCGGCTAATAATAGCGATAATTTAGAAGAACTGGTAGCAGCTGCGGATCGAGTAACTAGCGTTGCCACCTCAGACGTAGCATGCATTCAAATTAGTGCAACATCACACTCAACGCCAGAGTATGAGCAATGAGCGAAAAATATCGTGGAGATAGGGGCAGAGTTTAACCAAATTCAAGCGCTTTCAAGGCAAAGCGTCGTTTCCACGTGTAGTTCGTGCCACTCATCATACCGGTCGGCTACTTCGTCCAAGGTGAGTCAAATTTGTTTCTACTTTCAGCGTTTTGATGCCAAAGCAAAGCGTTGCAGACCATCATGTTTATTCTTCAAGTGGCAGGTGGGAAACAAATCGAGCCGATGGCCAAACAGGTGACAGCTAGTGGCAAATCCAAAAGTCGCCTGGACATTTTTGAGAGTAAAACAAAGTTGCGATTCCTCATTGATACGGAAGCGGACATATATGTGGTCCCAGTATATCGAAAGCACCTCGCTCATTCATCGTCAGCCTTCAAGTTATTTGCAGCGAACGGAACCACAATCGACACATACGGTGACCGAGCTCCAGTGGCGTTTCACCGTGTCAAAAGTATCATGTCCTATTCTAGGCGCAGACTTTATTCGGCATTTCGAGCTGGTGGTAGATCTCAAAAATGGTAAATTATCAGATCCCAGTAAGAATGCCTCTGCTAAAGGAAAAGCCAAGGAATACAACCAAAAAAAGATTTCTACCGAGAATGCAACTTTAACGCATGCCTCACTCCTCAAAGGGCTCAGAGAGTTTCCGGGACTCAGTAACCCTGCAGTAGCTGCACATGCTCTGACTCATGGTACAAAGCATTATATTACAGTGACAGGCCCCTAGTGGCAGACCGGCCTCGGTGATTAAATCAGGAAAAGCTACAAGTGGTATGGCAAGAGTTTCAATTCCTGCTTTACAATGAGTTTTGTTGATCTTCCAAAAGTCCCTGGGCAAGCCCTTTGCATCTCATTCTAAAGAAAAATGATGACTGGTTCCCATGCGGGGACTACCGCCAACTGAACGCTGTGACCTTGCCAGACAAGTACCCAATGCAACACATTGAGGACATCTCACTGAATTTAGGCGGCGCACGGTATTTTTCAAAGATCTATTTGTTCCGAGCATTCCACCAGATCCCGATAGCTGAAGAAGATATGCCAAAAACTGCAATCACTACGCCATTTGGCTTATATGAATTCACAGTAATTTATTTATTTATTTATTCAAGTCCATTTAACAGACAGAAATCCAATTACAAAATAGACCTTGATAATTAAATATAGTTAAAAATAATTTAGAGTAACTCAAATCAATACAACAAATCAAGCAGAAAAGAGTTAATCTAAAACATGTTAGAAATGAAGATAGTGTCAAGATCAAAGTTTGTAAAATTTAGTGCTAAGGAACATTAATCACTATTCGCAAAAAGTAACATCTTTAATTTAATTTTAAAAACAAAGTATGATGTGGATAGAGAGCCAAGCTCGAGGCTATTATGCATTCTGATGATTCGTGGCATGATTGAGTTAAAATATAAATCTGTTCGGGCGTGCGGAACCTCGAGAATGTGATTAGACCGACTAGGTCGTGCATACAGTCTGTATTGCAAGTCTGCGCTTAGGGTGGGGGCAATTTGTTGGTGGTACAACTTAAAAAGGAAACATTGATCTAAGAAGGTTCTACGAGACGACAGAGAAGGGAGATGAAGTATGGATAGACGACGCTCATAAGACTCATAAGCTACGTTGAATTTGAAAAACACAATACGGGTAAACTTACGCTGAACAGCTTCTAGTGAACTCGTAAGATATAAATGTCTAGGAGACCACACTACTGAGCAGTACTCAAGGAGCGGGCGGACAAGACACGTGAACAAGCGAACAGCGGTAGCAATATTTGCAAACTTATGCAAATGCCGCATAAGAATACCCGAAACTTTTGATGCCTTGGTAATTAGGCTAAAAATGTGGACATCAAATTTAAGCTTGGGGTCAAATATTACACCCAGATCTTTACATGAGTCTGCAGAGGAGAGAACAACATCACATAAGGTGTAATTAAAAATTAAAGGGACAATTTTCAAAGTAAAAGCCATTTTAAAACATTTGGAAACATTAATACGAAGGGAGTTTATATTACACCAGTTATACAGGTTAAAAAGATCAATTTGGAGTTGCTGACAATCTACAAGGGATCTAATTGTCCGGAATACCTTGAAATCATCAGCATACAGGAGACAAGAAGAGGAAATTACAGAAGGAAGATCATTGATAAACAGTACGAAAAGAAGAGGTCCAAGGATCGACCCTTGAGGGACACCAGATGTAGGATTGAATGGAAAGGAAATTGTGCCATAGAGATTGACACGACGAGAACGGGAGGATAAATATGATGAAATCCAAGAGTGAAGGGAACCGGATATGCCAAGCAAAGCAAACTTTTGACAGAGCAGAACATGGTTCACGGAGTCAAAAGCTTTCGAGAAGTCCATGAATATTGCATCTACTTGAAGCTGTTTGTCTAAAGCTCTTGCAATATAGTCTTCGAACTCAGCCAAGTTCGTAGAAGTTGAACGACCCTTTAAAAATCCATGTTGCTGTGGTGTGACAAATGAACTCAGGGACTCAAGAAGCCTGTTGTGCACAAGTCGTTCCAGCAGCTTAGAGAAACAGGAGAGGAGTGATATGGGATGATAGTTTGAGGCAGATGATGGGTCGCCGTTTTTAAAGATAGGAACAACATTTGCATCTTTCCAGTACGTTGGAAAGGTGCCAGTACTAAGACTGAGATTGAATATAAGGGAAAGAGGAAAACACAAAGAGGAACAAAGTGACTTTACAAATATATTAGGTAATCCATCATGACCAGGGCTAACATTCGGATAGAGCAAGTTAATAAGGGATTCAACTTCAGAAGGATCAGTGGAATAGGATGTACTTGATGCTGGATAAGTTTGAATTGAATTTATAGGGGAATGTAGTATGTCAGAAGAGGAAAAAGTAGAGGAAAAATATTCGGCAAATAGGTTAGAAATATCCTGAGGGGAGGAGGCTTCAGTGTTATTCCATTTGACAGTATGCGGGATGGAAGAGGAAGATTTAAGGGATCGTATGTATGACCAAAAGGGTTTAGGGTTATTTGTCAGGAGGGAACTCTCTAAGCTGCTAAAATAGTTTTTCATGGCCATTTTGATCTCTGTTTTAGCCAAAGAGCGCAAGCTACAGAAATTTTGCCTAGCATCATCGCTTCCGGTCAATTTGTAGTGCCTATGCCCCTTATCTTTGGCTCTTAAGGCACGAAGAACACTTCGGGTAAGCCAAGGCTTCATTTTCGCATTCCGAGGAGCTTAGAGCGGAGTGTAAAGAGCAATCAGATTATTCAGGTAATCATAGAATTTGCTCAAGGAACTATCGCAATCAAGACGAGTGAAGAAGGTACACCAGTTGACCGAGTCCAGATTGGTTTTAATTGCCTCATAATTTGCTTTAAAAAAATTGTAACGACAAACTGAGGCAGTTCTCTGGGGTTTAAGGGTATCAACGGACAATGCTAGAGACAAAGGTGGATGATGGAGATCAGGTTGAACATAAGGATGTAAAACAGGAGCTATAGATAGACACCTAGTTTCAAAATTTGACATGACAAGGTCCAAAAGACGACCATTAGGGTTACGCATATGATTAAACTGTGAAAAAGAACAAAGAGAAAGAAAGGAAGAAAGTAACAAAGTAGGATTATTTGTTGAGGAAATACCAGGAGTTGTTAAGCGGTCCCATTCCACTGCCAGTAGATTGAAGTCCCCACAAATTATAATTTTGGAATGTGGATGACGAGCAAGAAATAGGCAGAGAGTTCATCGAAGAAGGCTTCGTACACCGTTAAGGGAGAATTACAAGGAATATACACAGAGGAAACTAATAATGAGGAGTTATGAGGAAGAGGGAGTTTCACAATTACACACTCAACAGCACGAGCATTTGGTCTTCAAAACGCTGCACAGCCGTTCCAGCAATTCATGAACGAGGTGATTTGTGGACTAGATTTTTGCGTGTGCTATGTTGTTGATATATTAATCGCCTCAAAAACAAAGGAAGAGCATGCCCAGCACCTACGAGTTGTATTTCAGCGTCTATCAAAATACGGAATTGTTACCAATTTAGCCAAATGTAAGCTGGAAGTCAGCCGGTTAGAGTATTTGGGCACGTTATCGACGAAAAAGATATAATTGTCTCAAAGTCACGTGTGGATGCCATTTGAAATTTTAAAAAACCAACTAAAGTTAAGGAACTTCGGTGGTTTTTAGGAACAATAGGTTTCTACAGGCAGTTTGTTCGCAATGCTGTGTGCTAGACGTAAAATGAACGACAAAACCGTCATCGAATGGACCCCCAAAACTAGTGATGCATTTATAAACTGTAAAAACAGTCTCACTAATGCTGTTCTATTAGTTCATTTTCGAGACAATGAACCTCTCTGACTCACAACCGATGCATCTGACGTTGCAGTAGGTGCCGTTTTAGAGTAGAAGCAGAATAATAGTAGGCTACAATGGGCGTTTTCCCAGAAGAAGTTGTCCGCTCCCAAAAGTAAATATAGTATATATGATTACGATTCTGGCTATATATTCCAGTGTCAGACATTTCCAGCACTATTTAGAAGGTTCTGGTTTCTACATCCTCACGGATCACTAACCGCTAAGTCTGCAAGCCAAGCGTCGCTGCACCACATCCGATATCTCGATTACGTCTTGCAGTTTTCAACAGATATCCGATTTATCGCGGGCAAAAATAATGATGTCACCGATGCGCTTTTGCGGCTGGAAGAGATTACGATGCCAACAGTAATCGACGAAACTGGGCTGATGAAAGAGCAAAAACGAGATGTCAAACTGCAAGGACTACTTTGTTCTAACACTACATCTCTCAAACTTATCCGCCAGCCTATAAGCTCAAGTCATGGAATAGTATACGATAAGCTACTGCAATGTTTAAGGCGTTTCGTTCCACTGACATTTCGAAGAAAAGTATTTGACATGTTACATCAGCTAGCGCACCCTAGTGCACGTGCTACAGACAAGGCTATAGCTCAAAGATACGTGTGGACAAACATGATGAAAGACTTCCGCGTTTGCGCTCGTTCATGCGTTCCATGCCAGTGCTCCAAAGTCATCAAAAGAACCCAGTACAGCCTTTTTCGATGCCCGACGCTCGCTTTCAACATATCCACGTGGATATCGTAGGGTCGCTTGTTCTGTCGCAGGGTTATAAATATTGCTTGATAGTCATTGACCGATTCTCTAGATGGCGAGAGGCACTCGCCATTGTGGATGACACCGCAACTACCGTCCTAAAAACACTGTTTAACAATTTGGTTAACCGCTTTGGCACACCTGAAACAATCACCACTGATCAAGATACTCAGTTTGAATCAGCACTGTTCAAAGCCCTTGCTGCGTTTATCAGAAGTACAAAAAACAGGACATCACCATATCACCCGGCGTCTAATGGGTTAGTTCATGCGCTGGCATCAGACACGGAAAGCTTGATTAACAATTCTCCCTGGCCCGATATCCTTTCCACCGTGTTACTGGAGTTTTTTTGTGGTGGGGTGGTGAGTGCCATTTATGCACAGAGTGTGAGACTCCCATGCTCGCAAGAAGGCGACTGGACTACCCACTAAACATCTCCCCTGTCAACCAGAGAGCCCAGCCTGGAACCATTTAACACATTACTTCGGGCCAGGTCTCGTATTGTTACACCGTGAGGCGCCTTCAAGCTGGGGGATCCCTTTCCTAGCGGGAGGGGTGAGGAGAAGAAGAAGCGCCAAAAAAGCGATCACCCAGCCCCAACGGCCCCGGCTGCTGTGAGTCTCTTTTATCTTTTAGGACTGCCCGACCATAATGTGCCACCTGGTTCTATTTGTCAACCGACTCGAGCATCACCGTGACTATATTATCCGGGGTGAGCTCTTCCGTGTTTCTGTAGAGATCTCTTTGCAGCTTGACCCATTTTGTACACGCAAAAATGTGTGGCAGGCATTGTCTTCCTCTCATGGGTAAAACCGACATTCGGTGGACCGTGACTTTCTAGTCTTGTGCAGGTAAGACTGAAAACACCCATGCCCGCTCAAAAGCTGGGTCAGAGCTACGGTCTTATATCTGGGATGAGGCGCGCAGTCCACCTTCCCTTCGTGCAATTCACCCAAGACTGCTGCCAATCATTGAGCGAGCGCTGTCTTTCCTCGCAGAAAACCAACGCCCTCGTATCTTCGTTTCGGCGGAGGTAAATCGCGTGGCGCTCTCTAGCAAGGAGGGCGACAGGTATCACACCTACAATAACTCTCACCACCGAATTAGAGACTTTCGGATACGAAAATGCAACCCTCAGTGCTCCTCTTCTCTGTACCTGTGCCAAACGTTTTTGGTTTACCTCCTTGCTGAGAGCATCGCCCCATTATTCTGCTCCATACAGTAGCATGGGCCTACAGCACTCATCAAGAGGCGTCTTCTTGACGGGCTGGGTCCCCCTACATTGGCCATATGTTGACTTAAAGCCGATACTCCCGAACCAGGCTTCTTAGCCGTTGCCCTAATTGCTCGGAGGAACTCATCTTCGAGTCGGTCAGTAGCCCCAGGTACTTCACCGATGGCTTTGATTTGATTCGTATATCTCCAACACTGATCATCCTTACTCTAGGGATTCCCTTTTTTGGCAACATGACCACTTCGGTTTTTTCCAGTGCTAAACTGAGCCCACGAGCATTCATCTAGTCCCGCATTCAGTGCATTAGCATACCTAGCCTAAATTGCGCCTGTTCAACGGTGCGTCCAGCGACCAGAGCTGCAACATCATCCGCATAGTCGACCAAGCACAACTCATCTGGCATCTCGAGTCTCAGTAGCACATCGTAAGATATATTCCACAGGTCCGGACCAAAAATAGATCCCTGGGCAAAACCTGATGTAATTTCCGTCCTTCGTTGGCTCTGTGTCGTATCGTAAAGCAGGCTTCAGTCCTTTAAGTAGTTCCTTGAAAGCTGCATTAGATATTCTGGTGCTTTAAAAGAGTTTTCCAGACTATCCCGAATATCCACCCATCTAGCGGAGTTGAAGGCGTTCCTGCCGTCGAGTGCCACCAGCAGGACAATCCATCGCTTGGTTTTACTATATTCCTCTGCCTTTTGGACCAAGAGTACCACCTCTGCAATTGCATCGATGGTAGAACGTCCTGCTCTAAGGCCGTACTACCGAAGAGGTAGATCCTCAGCAGCACGGGTTGCGTCAGTGAGTCTTCCCTTGTTGAGTTTCTATAGCACTTTCCCAGCCGTATCTAGCATGCATAACGGGCAGTATGCAGACGGCGATTCGGGATAATCTTTCCTCTTGCTGGTCAGCACGAGCCTCGCCACCTTCCATCGTACTGGGAAAACCCCGTCCCGTAGGCAAGTGTTGAGTGTGCTGAGCCGCAAATCAGGACAATGGTGATAGACAAGCAGCAACACTTCAGCTGGAACACCATCTGGACTCGGAGCCTTCCTCGCTTTCAGCGAAAGGACTGCCTCTTCCAGTTACGGCTGTGTGAAGAGTGGATACTCAACTGCTGTTTCATCACGGACAGGGTCAACACAAACAGGATGGGTGGGAAAGAGTGCCCACACTATCTCGTTCATCTGCATCCGCATCATGCATACGAGGCTCCCGTAGGGCGCCAAGCTGTCGCATAACTTGCTTGTAGCTAATGCCCCAGGGATCCTTGTTCACATTGTCGACTAGATCTTGCCAGCAGCGAGCCTTGCTGTTGTTGATCAATTTGTGAAGGCATTTCCTGGCTGATTTATGTGCTGCTGCGTGGTTACTTTCCTCCTCACGGTTCCGTGCCCATTAGGCCTCACGCTGAAACTTGTGATACTCCGTTCGTTTTTCAGCGATTTCAGTTGACCACCAGTACACTGGGGACTTGCCGTGCTGGGGCTTTCGGCGGGCATAGAAGCCTTGCAAGCAGTCGTGATGATGCTCATAGTTGAGTTCACCACGTCCCCTCCGGATCTTACTCCACTCTTCCATCCCCTCTGGATGGAAATAAAAGCGGCTATTGAGACCAAGGCAAAACACACAATTGGACATCAAGCCCTGTGAAAGAGAAATGATTGGTTCGATAATGAGTGCCAGAATGCATAAGATAAAAAGAATGAGGCATATAAAGAAGACGTAAGTAGGAAAAGAGAACACTATGAATCTCAGAAGAGCAGCGAATGAGATAATTTGAACCAAGAAAAGACAACACTATGTTGATCTAGCCAGAAGCATTGATGTATGTCTAGTGAGCAACAACATAAGACAAGCATACAAAGTAGTGAAAAGCCTGAAACGTAGTTATAATCCCAAAACCATGCTCGGTCGTGATGCCATCGGCAATATCATGGCTAATGAAACCAAAATTAAGGACAAATGGGCATCATATTTCAAGAACCACCTTAATTCTCCGCACATCTCCAGACCATCGGAGCCTATAGATATCTACGAAGAGCTTCCATTGGCCCCACCAACTCTGGATGATGTTTCTTTCATCATCAAAGCCCGTAAGAATAATAAAGTGCCAGGCATCGATGAGATTTTAGTAGGGCTCATCAAATATGGTGGCAGCAGTATTCATAAAGCTATTTGCAAAGTCATCCAGAACATTTGGAAGGAAGAACATACGCCAAAAGAGTGGAGCCAATAAATTATATTCCCAATCCAAAAAAGTTGACAAACTACATGCAGTGTAAAAATTATAGAGGCATATCACTGCTTTGTACGGCATACAAAATATTTTCAAGGATCTTAGAAAATAAAATCGGATCATACACCAACAAATTATTGGCGAGTAACAAGGTGGTTTTAGAGCAGGTAGATCGACAACAGACCAATTACTGTTAAGCAGGGATTCGAGAAATGCTGGGAGTTCGACATAGATGTACATCAAATTTTCGTTGACTTTAAACAAACATTGCTTGGTTTTGGCATCCCAGCCAAATTAGTCCATCTTACCGAAATGACAATAACGTCAGTGACCTTCCAAGTCCGCATCAATAACTAACTCATCGATACCTTTGACGCAAATATCGGACTTAAGCCGGGAGATGGGCTGGCCCCATTGCTATTCAATTTGGCTCTGGAGTACGTCACAAAGAAGCTACCTGTCGATACGCGAGGTACATTACTATACAAGGCGGACCAAATAGTAGCCTATGCAGATGATATCCAAATTTTTCACGGTCATTAACAACTGCCAAAGAACTTTTCCTGAAACTCGACAGCGAAGCAAAACTAGTAGGGCTACAAACCAATGAGAATAAAACAAAGCTCATGACACAGTAGAGGAAAAATACTTGGATTACGCGAAGCGAATTATCACTTGGTGAATACAGTATCCAAAATGCGAGCAAATTCGTGTATTTTGATGCCAAAGTAAGGAGAACCGGTAATGGAAGAGACGAAGTATGCCGAAATATAGAGCCGCAAATAAAATATTTTTTTCAGTTTTGATGCTCTTGAAGACCAGCTGCATACTGTAGTTAAAATGGTAGATAAAGCGCCAGTGAAGGACTGCAGCGATGATCTGCTGCCTAGGTAAGGGAGGATGGTGGTGTTCACCTAGATTAGCCTTGTCTGAGTTTGCATGAATGGGCCGGTAGGGCGGGTTCTTTTCCTCAGCACAAGGACCCAATTTTGCATTCGAGAATTAAGGGATACACATACGTATCGACCAAAGTCGAAACCCAGGTGACAACAGACTGGACTTGGGAGAATTTCGTCTTTACCGACGATACTTATGAGCCTCAAATAAGAGTAGGGCATCCAGCTGGAAGCAATTAATTAGTTCCAAGGCGAAACCAGGACCAACCGTTTTTGACTGAATTTCTCCAGCTAAGTATCTCACCGGTAGCTCAGCCAGGATCCCTTATATTCAGTGTTAGCGCTACCACAGAAAAAAAAAACATGACAGCCGTTTTACTATACAACTTTATCAGAGCAAGAGTTTTCTCACTTGAATATCTAAATAAATTTGAGATAGTTCACTTCTAAGGAGTTTCAATGAATCACACTGGCAAATAAAATGTTTATTTCAATTAAAATTCTACTATTATGTATAAGACCCCCTAAAACTGTAAGCTACTATGTATTGCGTAAAATCTACGGATTCCTTGTTTAAATGATTGCAGTCAGAACATGAATCAAAAATAATTGTATTAACTTCCGAGCATATCAACACAATTTGAATCAATATATTTTGTTGCCATTGAAGATGCGACACACATTTATCGACACTTTTCTCTTCGGACAGTGAGCGGTACACACCAAAATACGAAATAGATCTACAGGGTGGGCAAAAAGTCCCTTTCCTATTTATATATGTAATAACTTTTAAATAAAGTGATTAAAATAAAAAACAAATATCGCCAAATTAGGATTAACTTTTATTATATCCGATAAGTGTGCGCCATTAGAATACACGCAAGCTTGGGCTCTTTTCACGAAATTTTTCATAACGTTTTGGAGTGTGACGGGTGTGATCTGCGCAATTTCCGCTCGAATGTGCTCTTTTAACTCCGGTAAAGTCTGTGGTTTGTTGACGTAGACCTTTTCTTTGAGGTAGCCCCATAGAAAAAGTCTGGAGCTGTCAGATCAGGCGATTGCGATGGCCATTTTATGTTACCATTTTTCGAGATAACACGATTTGGAAAGTGATGTTGCAACAAGTTCATCGTCTCACGAGCGGTGTGTGCTGTTGCACCATCCTGTTGAAACCATATATTCTCATTGTTGTTATGTGCTCGCACAAGTGGAAAAAGGAAGTCCTGAAGCATACTTCTGTAACGAGCTCCATTGATCGTAAGACTGGCACCTTGATCATTTTCAAAGAAATATGGTCCATAGATTTTCCGTGAAGTCACGCCATACCGAACAGTTACACGAAGTGGGTGTAACGAAAGCTGTTGGACATTTTGGGGGATATGTGTGCCCCAGAATCTAGTGTTTTGCCTGTTCACAAATCCGCTTAGGAGAAAGTGCGCCTCGTCAGTCATCATTAAATTTTCCAAAAATGGTTCCTCATTCTCGACAAGATTTAGGATATCCCTGCAGGATTTCAAACGCAGTACCAGGTCCCCAGGATGGAGATGCTTGACCAATTGTGTTTGAAGGGGTATAGGTGTAAGTCCGTTTTTAAAATCGTGCGCAACGTGCCTCCCTTTATAGCCAACTGTGCTGAACGTCGTCGTGTTGATGTTTCATCGTTCTCTCCAACACTTTGCCTAACAAGCTGTATGTTTTCAGCCGATCGTCCAGAACGAGGTCTGCCCGTACGTTTCTCATCTGCAACGTTCCCAAATCGCTCAAATTTGGCCACAATAGCACGTATAGTTGGAGCCGCTGGAGGTTTGCGAACTCCATAAAATTGGCAGCATGCACATTAAGTGGCAGTTACTGAACGGCTGTTTTCCAAACATAATGACACTAGTTTGGTTCGGTGTGCGATATTGTACTTTTCCATATTGGAACCTCCCAAGCTTAATTTCTACAAAAAAAATAAAAATTTAACAAATTACTCACAAATGTAACAGTTATTAATTTTTTACATCGGAAAGTTACTTTTTGCCCACCCTGTATAACCAAATTTGCGTGGTGTTTCTGCAACCAAAAAGTTTATTTCTTCTTCCTTTTTCTCAAATTCCGCAAAGCGAAGCTTTGTTCTGGGAATCACCGCCGGCTGGTTGGTCGACTATAGCTGTTTCTCTTTATCCATTGGATTTGACTTCTATGTGGGGGAATTTCTTTAGCACAAATGGCTGTTTAATCACTACACTAAGGAGTCGTAAATCTTTCAGTATATTTACTTCTGCACTTCACCATATGGATTACTTGAATCTTATAGATTTGAGTGATTGCTCCACCACTGAGCATGAATATCAGAAGAACTTTTTGACTTCCACTTCACGAAGTTGAAAAATTAGATAACTATTTGATATACGTTAGTACAATGGTCGCAAGCAATTTGATTTCTTCTTTTTACTCAACGTACTGCCGCAAAAATTCACTGTCAAGAGAAATCACTTTACGCCCAAAAACTATCCGCCTATCTATTTTCTTGACACAAATGCTTGTATTGCTAATTCTAATGACAGTGATCGACCGCGAAAATCAAGGATAAGGTGGAAGATTGTATTTAACATATTTCTGATTGTTTGCAGTTGACATTCTAAAGAATATATTTTGATACGAATTGGATTTTTGTTGAACGGAAAACTCCCGAAAAAGTTTACTCTATCTTAATTCGTTGCCAGCGCGGTTCCCTGACGTGCGCTATGTGTGGCGATCCAGAACAGACTCCCCGATCGGTCCAAGCGAAATCCCTCATTTGTTGTGAACAGTAACCGTAACGTACCTGTTGCAACGGCGTTTGACGAGCACACCATCCATCCACTGAAGATTGCATTGCGGCAATGCAATTCCTAGGTAAGCCGCATTATAAAAGGGTTGGTGTGTCCAAATTATAATTGTAAATATAAATATTTATTTTTTAAAATTTACAATTAAAAATTGGATCAGCATTATGATGCTTTTCGATCAGTTTGCTAAGGTGACTGCTCGATTACTATAATACACAGGAAAACAAAGCTCCAACTATACAAATGTGTGATAAGGCTTGTACTATGCTATGCATGTGAAACATGGACCCTATCCCAAGCATCCGCAAATATATTGAAGGTCTTTGAGCGACGGGTCCTGAGGCGAATCGTCGGAGCGAAACTAGACGGGGACCAATGGTGAATTCGACATAACCATGAGATATACGAAATTTTTGACTTTTGACGAGGTCCCCACGATTTTAAGACAGCAAATCGTATGGACGAACAACGGATACCCAAAAAGTATTCATTGGGAGCACTGAAGCCACAAGCATCGCTTCTTTTTACATCAAAAATTAATTAAGCTCATAATCATCATTTTCCTCCTGAATTCAATATAATATCTCTATCCGTCTCTTATATTTATCTTTTAAGAAACTTAACTTTCAACGATATCCTGTTCCTCATTCTTCAAAAGTTCCATGAACTTTATAACTGCAATTCAATTCGAAATAAAACAAACGCAACAAAACGAACGAATTTCCATCTTTTGAGAGTATT
Source organism: Odontomyia ornata (assembly GCA_963969285.1). Classification (NCBI taxonomy): domain Eukaryota; kingdom Metazoa; phylum Arthropoda; class Insecta; order Diptera; family Stratiomyidae; genus Odontomyia; species Odontomyia ornata. The sequence goes on from OZ017741.1 coordinate 21,768,598, forward strand.
TTCTAGTTCCGCTGTCACATCATTGTTGAAGTGCAAATACGAAGAAGAATAAATCGCTAGCACCAAACACTATCTTTCACTTAAAGTCCTTTTAAGTTTTCATTCTTTGTCTAGAGATTTTCATCGTATCAGTGTCTGTTTTAATTTATTGTTCATGTCTGTTATAAGGTGAAAAGGAGAGTACGGAGAAAAATCTACTAGTGGAAACAGGGAGAGAGACGATGAATAGAAAATTATATCTTTCAAGTGAAAGACATGCTAGTTATTTTGAATATTGCATAAATTGCATTTAATGGCAAATTCATTCCGGTGAAGTTGAAATGTTGATGACTTCCTTTTTTTACAGGGAAAGTACGTTGAAATGGAAATTTGCCAGCCGCAAACCAATTTATCAACGAAGGGATTCAGCGTCAGGACTTCAAGTGGATACAGCTTAATGTTTGTTGTTTACCAGAGAAAGATTCATTTCTTGGAAATGAAATGTTATTAGGAGTGAAATTATTTGATGAACTCACCCCTTTTTCAACGTCATATTATGCAATACATGATGGTATAAAGTTTCGTCATTTGATAACCGATTGAACGTGTTAGTTTTATCGTCTATAACTTTAGTTTTCATCATAAGGAAAAACTATCTTTTTAATATAATAAAGTTGGTCATTATTAAACGGCTTACATTCCAATGATCATCGCATCGACCATTATTTTTTCTTTAATATCACTTCAAAAAAAATCATCAAGTGCTAAAGGTGAACCAACCCCTACCTCGTGCATCACCTGTTTATATGTTAAATCTAGTACTTCTCGAATTAACGACCTTATTCTCGTATTGTCTCAATAGAAAATGACTCATCGGTACTTGTTGTTTTTTCTTGTTAAGGCTGATGACATCGTGATTGCGTCAAAACATTTAGTAATGATTTCTTAGGATGATTTTTTCATTGATTTATTGAAAGATGTTTGTTGTCATTATTTTGGATGATGTGATTCACGTGAATGTAGACACATGAGGTAACAACATGTTATGTATATAGCTTTAGCCGTTCTTGCCCCAAAAAGATGTCTCACCTACATTAAAAATACAAAATAAAGAACAAGGTGGACCAGGCGGATGATTTTTTTTCCATTCCTGTCTTTTGATATTACTGTATATGATATATGCTATCATTGATTAGCATTACAATATAACATGCTTCCCATTAAGCTGAAATTTTGTGAATCTACCCTTGTAAGCTCCGAGGCTTTGCAGCAACATCGAGTCATCGTGCTGAAATCCAGATGAATTTGCCTTTAAATCACATCTGGTCTATTAGCTGAGTACTAGTGCTTCCGGAGTGTTTTTGGTTCAGTCGGCGCATTGTTTCACTTACGTACTCCAGGGTCATTTGGGGTGACTCAGGGGATAAATTCCCTATCAGCTTGTAGATGAAGAGGCTTTCCCAAGGTAACACTTCGAGATATACTCTTCTAATTTGTAACCCATTAAGAATAATGGAATGTGTTGGTCTCAGACCTCTTGGTTTTCTCCATCCAGGTATTAGTTGAACACGTATTAACAATTTCTTTTATTGTATTTGTTTGACAGCATAAAGGTGTTTTTCTTGTCATTGTATTCTCAGCAGATTCGATATGAATTTTTTAGACAATGCACGCCGTACTTAATGAGTTATTGTGGCTTGACCTGTTCGGCTCGGTTACTTGCCTCTTGATTACAAACAAGGTGTTCATTTCACTGCTTGTAAATGCAATGGCAAGAAATTGGAATATACTGCTCTCCACGTTTGAATTGGAAAGATGGTCCTATAATGTGGGGGATGATTGAATTTTGTTCAGCTGAACTGAGGATCACAGTTCATTTACAGAGTATCCACACTCAACGCAGCCTCCTCTTGCCGTCTCCCTTCCCAGTAGAAGAGGGATCCCCCAGCTTGAAGGCACCGCATGGCATAACAAAACGAGACCTGGTCCAAAGTAATGTGTCAAACGGTCCCAGTCTAGGTTCTCAGGTTGACAGGCGAGGTGTTTCGTGGGTATTTCTGTTACCTTCTTGCAAGCATGTGAGTCCCACATTTTGTGCGTACATGGCATTCACCTCCCAACTACAAAAAAAAATCTAGCCCCCGGAAAGAACCGAACACAAGCCGAAGAGCGAACCATAATTCTTCAGTAGCAGGCAGGTAAGCAAGTGGTGACGTGAGAACTGGCGCGAATATCAACATGTCTTTTGATGAGAGATTTCAGCATTACCAGGTCTCCAAAGACTAATAATTTCGCAGAAAAAAATTCATTCTACACAATCTTTGTTTTTTATTAGGATATGGAAATGCTCCTATGTACTGAAATGCGTAAAAGAACACGTGCGTTGGAAACTTTATTTGCTTTTTAATTTCGTTTTTTGAATACGACAGGCCTCAGCTCAGCTTCCCGACCCCGGCTCGAGTGACCTGCTCCTAGGAAAATTCAGAAAATGTGCAACACACGGTAAATGTAGACTGTGGATACTATATGTGTATACTGTGCTGAGGACTGATGATGCTTAAAGGTCAGTCCCGCGAAGAATGTCAGAATGTTCCCAAGTTTCATGAATGAATGCCTAAGAAAAATTTTAGTTTTTTATTGCAAAAAAAGTCTTTTCTTCATCGTTATTGTGGGTTCAGCTCATATAATCTGGCAAAATCAAATCTAATATCTATGTTTAGTCTTAAGATCTTGCAGTAAGTTGGGGCGAGGGTTGTAAGCTGGCTCAGAGATCAATGACGGCCATGAGTCATCCAAGTTCCTTAGAACACTTTCTCATCGTAAAAAATTTGAATATGGACCTAAGGCACCGGGTCCAGAAATACTTGGCTTGCGAGTGTAAATGCTAAAGCTTGATAGATTGCAAAACAACAAAAATTTGTCGATTCTAGGAAAAGCAGCCCTGAAATGAACTGGTATTGACTGTTGTAGTATCAAGCGTTTTTTCTTTTGGGGGTTGGAAAGTAAATGTCATTTAAGCACTGAGTGTGGGATTTCCATGCTTGCAAGTGACTGAACTACTCACTAGACACCTCCGCTCTCAGCCTGAAAGCCTAGCTTGCAACCATTTTATACATTCCTTCTAGCGTGGCCTGATTTTGCTATACCGTGAAGCACTTTCAAGCTGGGAGTGCTAGATAGATTATATCCTAGCCCCTTTTATCTTTTAGGACTGCGCAAACATAATGTGCCACCCGGTTCCATTTGTCAACCGATCAAAACATCATTGTGTCTACACTATCAGGGCAGAGCTCTCCAATCTACCTGTAGAGGTCTCGTCCTCACTTGTTCCATTTTTCGCATGCAAAAAATGTATAGCAGACACCATCCTCCTCTCTTGGCTAAAATCTATAGTCAGGAGACCTTGACTTATCAATCTTGTGCAGGGAAGACTGAACGCATCCATGATTGCTTCAAAAATTGGGTCAAATAGAAATCAGCCTTACCATGTCCTTAATTTACCTATAGTCTTAGATCAAGGATGAGCAGTGCCGTTCAACTTCCCTTTGTGTAATTCACCGAATATCGCTGCCAATTGTTGAAAGAGTGCTGGGTCTCTTTGCATCCTCTCTTGAGGCAAGTAAAGCAAGGAAGGTGATAGATATCACGCCTTAAATAACTCTGACCACCAAATCAGAGACTGTCGGATATAAAGATGCAGTCCTCAGTGCTCCTCATCTTTGCGTCCGTATCAAGCGTTTTCGACACACCTCTTCACCGGGATCGTTGCCCTATATTTCTGCAAAATACATTAGTGTTAACCCTATGGCACTCATCAAGAGGCGTCTTTTTGATGGATTAGCTATAAGTCTACTCAAAGCCGTTACGCCTGCAGCAGCCTTCTCAATAACAACCCGTATTTACTCAAAGAAACTCATGTTTGAGTCGATCAGTAGCCCCAGTTACTTGCCCGCTGGCTTCGATCCAATGAGTGTGCCTCCAATACTGACCACGCAGTTTGGTTTCTCCAGCGAATCCAGATCCAGTCATCCAATCTCTCCTTTGGCACATAAGCATACCTAGCGTAAGTTGCGCTTATTAAGTGGGGGATGCAGCGACTACAGCCACAACATTATCGACAAACCCAATCAGGTACGACTCATCTGGCATCTCTAGTCACAGTAGTCCGTCATAAGACATATTCCACAGGTCTGGATCATTGGTAGATCCCTCGGCAATACCCGATTAACTTCCATCCTTTGCTGACCCTGTGTCGTGTCATAAAGCACGCTTTTGTGTTTAGATATTCCCTCTGATGTGGCATATGTTAAATCATTTGGAACTTCAAAAGGAGCTTTCAACGTATCCAGAATATCCATTCATTGTTAAGTAATAATTAATATAACTTAATAGCTAGCACAACCAACAAAATATAAACCTACAAACCAGTAGCGTAACGATTTTATAAACATAATAACTACTGTAACTTAAAAGCTAGCACAACGCATAAAACAATAGTATCTACATATCTAAGAAACCTGCAAAAAAGTAGCGTAACCAATAAATAAACATAATAATGAATATAGCCTAATAACCAGCACAACTAATAAAACCATAGTACTTACACGTGTGAAAACCCTACGAACAAGTAGTGCAGCCAAGAAGTAAGCATAATAATTAACGTAACATTATAACTAGCACCTGTCTAAGAAACCTACAAAAAAATAGCGTAACCATTACAATAATTAGCAGAATAGATAACGCAAACAGCTGCTTAGTAAAATTAGCACATTAAAGAAGTAGTAGATGTAAAAATAAAACTAGTAATGAAACAACTACAACGCTAAGCAAACATTACCTCCAACCAAACGAAATCGTGACGACATCAGGGAATCCTTTTCAATGAAGGTCATTTGATACTTTACAAAATATAAACATTTACCTTCGTGGCAACCACCAACAAGGCCAAGTCGACTATACAAAATACGTGGATAGTATTTTTCCACCGTCTATGGAAATGAGCAATGAATTGCGTTTTTTCTTTTGTTTGGAAAATGACCTGGATGGGAGCAATCCAATCATATATGTTGACTTTTTATCATATGTCAATGAGAATTGAAATGCCAATACATAAAAACGCACTCATAGCATTTTCTATCTTTGGCACGTGAATAGTGCTTTTAGGTGATTACCTGGACGATGGAATTGGGGTGAATACAAGGAAATTGGTCCATCAGCAATTTGTTCCACTCGCGTATTAGGCAATGACTATGGCAAAAGATGTTTAATCGGCAATTATTGCCTATAAAAATTAATGAAGCGCTTGAAGAGACTACTACACTGGACACATCCAATGTGAGGCCTTCCAGGATCGTCTGAACCTCAAATTAAGAGGAACTTAGGCTGTTTATGTGCCTTTTAAAGTTGAACAGTGCCAATCTCGTGAAAGCAAGTGGAACTTCGGCTGCCTTCGTGCCTTTCAGTGCTACGAGATCACCTAAATTTTGTTAAAGTGCAACTTGGGCTTCCGAAAGCCCTCCAACGCAGATCTACAGCGGTCTTTCTTGATGGAAACAAGGCTGTCCCATTCCTCCCGGAAGAGCACAAAGACACTTACCAAAGCGGCCCGCGGATGAGTTATAATCTCCTGCAATCCCTTCATTTATTTATAGACTCTTACGACCATAAGAACCCCCTGCGCTGGAAGAAGGGCTCTATAGCAACCCACGTACAGCTAATCCCATGACTCCAGCATAATACCGGGTATGCCACCAAAAGGAAACCAGCATTAACACGTCATCAGTTCCTCCTCCTGCGGCACCAACCAAACGTCACAGGGGCGGCCTTCGAACCAAGCTTGGCCAACGAGTAGTGGAGTTTCTCCAGTAGGCCCTGATCATTGTTACTCCCGAAGAGCGGGCTCCCTTTGATGACCAGGCCACCACTTTCCAGTGCAAATGCCGCCGGACTCAGTAAATGAAGCGTGCACAACATTGCCGACAACGCTACGCACCTCAGCCACAAACACCGGTTATAATCACATACAAAGGTAGCCCAGTCCAGCAGTCGACCCCGAAATCCACCCACTTACATTGGAGCGATCTATGAGCATTAGCTGAATATTTTTCGTAATATTTGTAGATTAAGTTGTAATACCCTAGTATGTTTTAATAATTATAACGTTTCTAAAAGAGAATCTACCATCAAGTTTCTCCTTTCTCTGGTCTCAAGGTTACAAGTGTTTCATAGGTAAGGAATGATTTCTGGTATTAGTGGCAAAAACAGATTTTTAACACCATCTAGTGGGATTGAAGGAGTTCCTAACGTCAAGAGCCACCAACAGAACGATCCATCGCTTAGTTCGGCTATATAGCTCTGTCTTTTGGATCGCAATCACCGCCGCTGCAATTGCATTAATGGTGCAACAACCTACTTTAAAGCCACACTGCCAAAAAGATAGGTCCCCAGTAACATGAATTGCATCAGTGAGTTCTCTTTAATAAGTTTTCCTAGCACTTCCTATAAATGTCTTTCATGCATAAGGGGTGGTATGAAGGCAGCAATTCAGATTTTCCTTCTCCTGGCTGATCAGCACCAGCCTTGCCGCTTTCCATCGTAATGGGAAAACTTAATTCAATAGGCAAGCATTGGATGTGCTGAGCAGCAAATCCAGACAATCGTGGCAGACAAGTTGCAACATCTCAACTGGAATACTATCTGAGCCTGTTGCTTTCCTTTTTTTCAAGGAAAAGACTGCCTCTTCTAGAATTGGCCACATGAAGAGTGGGCGCTTGGCTTCTGTATCACCGTTGGCAGTGAAAACATGAAAAAGATAGGCGGAAAAGAGTAACTGCACTATTTCGTCTAAATTTTCCGCTTTGCGTGCGCAATGCATCCGTAGGAGGCAACGCTTCCGCAAAATTAGCTTATAGCCAAGGCCCCACAAATCCTTATTTACGTTGTCAGCTGTGAGCCTCGCTGCTGTTAATCGATTTCCGAAGGAATTTCCTGGCCAATTTATTTTCTGCTACATGGTTGCATGCTTTGTCACGGTTTTGAGCCAGTTGAGCCTCATGCCCAAGCATGTGACACACATATTGCTTTTCAGCGATTTCAGTCAACCACCAGTACACTGGATGGCTTAGAAGCATTGCAAGCAGTCGTGATTGTGGTCATAGTTGAGTTCACCACGTCTTGAGCTGCAAGTTCTTCTGTGCCCTGCAAATCTTCCTGCAGCAGAACAACTATCGTGAGCAACTTGCCAAACTCCTTAGCGTCCATCCTCAGGATGTTTCATCCAATTATAGAAGGTCAAGAGTAGGCACATCAGGAGAAAACATCTCGGATATAAACTAGAATATACTGATGATCACTGGCTGAGTAGTCCTCTAATACTCTTCAATTGTGTATTCTCCGTACTAAGAACTCCGAGGAAAATTTCACGTCCGGCATAGTTCTTTCACAGCCAGTACGGCCAAAAGTCGGCATTTTTCCGGCGTTCAATATGACAAACGTTATCCCGGCAACCATTTTTAGTATTCGTTTTCCCTGTGGATCTGTTAAAAGCATGCCCCATTCGATTTAGCACTGAAGTCTCCCCCGATGAGCATATTACCGTCTGCGTTGTAGGCAGCACCCTTCGAAGTATTAAGCTTAGCTTTGAAAGATGATATTAATTCGTTTGGCATTAGTATGGACTCACACAAAAATATCTGCCCGTCTTCAACCTTAACCCTGGAAATCACTGGTCCAAACCCAGAGGCGGCAGCACCAGTTTCATCAGGATACCATGATGCAGAACTTTTATCGTGGTGTTCCTCACTTAGCGGCAAAAAGTCGGCTTTCATGTCCCTCACAAACTGTGCTACATTTTTCTGATACCATGACGTGCCAAACGTCCTCTTGATCTACTCAAGCAGGTTTTGGCCGGTTGAACTGCGCTGTAGGTTCACCTGCAGGACATGAATCATTGAAGTTCTGATTCTGCCTTGACGAGGGCTTCATGAAAAACCCAACATTTTGCTGATCCCAAGATGCACCCAATGTCTCGTCATGGATCGGCATTTTTGCGAAGGATGCAGTGTGCCTCTTAGCTTTTATGTCCCTATCGGGTCCTTTGTGCAGTGTGGCTATAGCCAAAATATTTGAAAAATTGGAGAGGCACTGCTCTTCACCCTATCCTACAGACAACCGACCCTTTTCTAAATTTACCCTTATTCAAAAATTGTACGGCGTCCCCAGGTCAGGTAGAGAGATTTTAGGTTTTTTCAAGTGGAGGTACACTTTCAAGTATACAATGTGTGTTCTTTGCCAGTCATTTGATTCAGCTCCATCCATTCTACAATGAATCGCTGTCAAAATAAAAACCAATGAAGCCACTTAACTTAGCCGATAATATCGTAACATTCACAATGACAATTATGGTAAATAGTTAGATAGAGACAACTCAATCTGTTAAGAGCATAGTGCCGAAATCCTTTGTCTGAACTACTTTTTTTGTTTGAAAATTTCGGTACTTTTTAGCAGTTTGAAAATAAGTCCAGTCTCGAAAAGGAAATCGATCGGTACACACGTATTTTGAAAATCAAGCTTAGCGACTTTAAATAGATCTAAATTTGAATTGAATTGTTATTATTATTGTAAATTGTTGGACAAATTAATAAGTTAAATGTTTTTGAAAATAAAGTTCTGTTGTATTTAAGTTTACACAAAAAGTTTTTCTTTTTCTAGAACTGAGTTTTTTTAGTGCAAATAAACTGTATCCAGCGATTCTATTGGATATCATATGGCATCACCACACCGACATCATAGGATCGCCACTAGCAGCGAAAAATAGAAGGTTCCAAAGAAGCCTTGCTCGCTCGTCTCAGTGACTTACCCAAAATGCAATCGCATAAACTCATCAATTGAGTAGAAGCAATCCTCATAGCTAGTGCGTCACATGCGGTCGCTGGCAGATATTAACATCGGCGATGATGTTCTGAGAGTGAAATGGATGGACCTATTATCACAATAGACTTGACGCATGCTGTTATTAATTAGAGGAAAGACGCTTGAAGAGCTATCGAAGACGAGGCGTACAAGTTGAGACCTTCCGTATCCGCTACGTTCACCAATGCCATCATCGCCAGCTACCGATCAAGTTACGAAAGAGCTTGCCCCATTACGGTTACCCGTCGTCCAGCTAACCTCGATTAAGCGAGAGATTCTCGAGACACAATCCACGTAGCGTGGCCATAAAGGGCGTTCCGAACTAAGTAGTGGTCATAATACGTGAGACCACTCAGATACGGTTAGGTAGTCTACAATCGGGGCTCTGTTTGTATTATACTACTCATTGTACTGTGGCACTTTATTACAAGCAGTCGTGCTCATTTGCTGCTCACACAATCTGACAGGAAAACTAAAGAGACCGTTGATGCAGGTGCTGGCCATCGCCAGCTTTTACTCAGAGTGGCATTTATATGTTAGGGTCCGCACAACAAACATAAAATTTTAGTCTCCTTCCTAAGAGCAGCATTTGGAAAAAGGCTCGCCAGACAGTCACTTTATTCTTCAAGTAACAAATGCAACGCACCTAGTTAAGTTTGGCACGTAAAACTTTATCCTAAATTTAGGACTCAGCTGTCCATTAAAATAGATTTTGATTGCCACTAAGATCTAAACTGCAATTTTTAGAGCAGACGCCATTACTCAATACGAGCTCATTGATTTTCGCAGATGCCACCTCGTTGATGAGCTAACCAACTAAGTTGCAGCTTGTACACTCAGTTTCCTTCCCGCTAAGTCTGCTGGAAGGGCCAATTGCAGAATCATATCAGAAAATAGTCTTCGACTTTACCCAGGCTACTAAACAAAAAACAAAACAAAAAATTGATTCACTGCTCGACAGTCCAGTCCAGCATAAAATTCTTACTCAAAGATCATCAGTTTTTGCACAGATTAACTCACTACCATGAAAAAAAATTCAAAAAGCTCCTCGCAAAAGGCTTGGTGCAACCTTCATCCAGCCAATTGGCCAGCCCCACGCACATGGTATCCTAATCTGGAGGAGATTGGCGAATCACTAGGGACTCTCGTATGCTTAACATATTAAACCGACCAGACTGCTGCCAATAGTTTAAGACTTGCTACAAGAGATGCAAGGTAAAGTGTTCTGCGTCATTGACTAACACAAACCATTTTACCAGATACTACCGGCCACCAACGATGTTCAGAAAACCGCAGTAATTATACCCTTCGGGCTGCTTGAGTTTGTGGGCATGCCACTCGGTTTGTCAAATTCAGCACAGACGTTCCAGAGAACAATAAACCATCTGTTTCACAAACTAGGCTTCGTGTCACCATATCCAGATGACAACGTCGTCTTTTCAGAAAGGAAGATTTCCAACACCTCCGCCAACTCTTCGAAGCTTTCCCAAGGGATAGGCAGCGTATACATTGGAGTGAAGTTCAGATTTTCCAGCCTCAAGTAATCTTTGCCAGCTGCCTCGTATCATAAACAGGTTTAAAATCACCGGCTGCTAGAATTCAGATAATCACTGAGTTCATAAAATCAGTCGACTTGTTTGAGCTGCACCATTTTGCAGGAATGGCCAATTTTTATCGAAGATGTATTCCAGATGCATTAGAACTTCAAGCTCCGTTAGCAAACATGCTTAAAAGCAATCCAGTCAATAAGTCTCCTCTGATATAGACAACCGAGGCCAACGAAGGATTTCAACATACGAAGAAAAGCATCACCACCACAATAACAATAATTTTTCTTTCATAAACAGAGCCATAAGTACTAAATGCAGATGCATCTAATGTAGCCGTAGGAGCAGCCCTAATTCAGCAGCGTGCAAATGGGGCATGGGAACTCCTTGGATTCTTTTCCATAAATTATCTCCGCCTTCGTAGCAATAAAGTATTTTTAGTGGATACTGGAAGGCGGAGCATTTACCACAAATTCAGACTACAAACCTCTCTTGTTCACTTTATCTCAGATATCAGATAAGTGCTCGTCAAGATAGTCTAGGCAGCTACACTTCGTAGCTCAATTCGACACGTCGATTCAGAATCAAGCAGGTCTGGCCGACCAATTTTTACACCTGGAGTCTGTCATCATGCTGGTTATACAAGATACACTCACAATCAACATGGAGCAGGAAACCGACCAAGAGCTACCGCACTTACTCAACAGCCCTCGCGTCAAGTTGCAGCTGTTAGAAATCGATGGTCAACCGCTTGCCTGTACGGAAAACAATGGTTAATGCAAAGTGTTCCTATCGATTACACTTTGTCGTCAAACCTTCCACACCATGTTGCACCCCAGCCGAAGAGCTATGGCAAAACCCGTAGTGTCAAGGTGTGCCAAGTCTGCCCAAAGACATACTCCACTGGGCAGAGGAATGTACACCCTGCCGACAAGTAAAAGTACACAGATACAACCACGCAGAGATTGGCAACTTTGATACACTGGACAACCAGTTTGAACACATACATATAGACCTGATCAAATTACCCGAGGCTGGTGGTTACTCAAACTGCCTCACCATAATCCACAGATATACATGATGGCCGCAAGCAATCCCAGTAAATGTCACAACAGCACCAATCATTGCGCGAACACTAACCGACGGTTGTACTACGTTCTTCGGCACCTCAGCAATCATCAACGTGGACCAAGGCAGACAGTTTGAGGCAGAACTCATGCAGCAGCTTGAACAAATCATAGGTAGGAAAGAAGTTCATACTACACCATACCACTCGAAATTGAACTGGATGCTGAAAGAATCCACCAAGCACTTAAACCAGGACTTCAATATTGTCTGGAAATTCAGTGGACTGAGGCCCTGCCAACAGTTTTACTTGGACTTAGAACAACATTCAAAGAGGATCTGCAGGCATTACCAGCTGAAATGGTTTTTGGCATTTCATAACGAGTTGCAGGTTAATTTTTCGCACCTCAGAGCACACATTCTACAAATCCAACCGATTTTTTTGCAAAACTGCGTCGCTTTTTTGCCGTAATCCAAGCAGTCTCGGCTTCCAGACATTCGACTCCCCGTCTGGACTTGAACACTGGTGACTTTGTTTTTCGACGAGTAGATGCAGTGCCTAAACCACTGGAGTTGCCATACACTGGGCGTCAACGACTAGTCAAACGTATTGACAACCGCATGTTTGTGGTAGAGGTAAATAGAAGCTATAAGACGCTCTCCACTGACTAGCTCAAGCTGGCATACTTGAAAACAGCTGATCCAGTTACACTCAACACAATTGAAGAATACATATAATAGTAAGTGAGTCCTCTTTTCACGGACATCGCAGAACGTGAATATCTCGGGGGGAGTAGCTGTAGCGCCTCCACTGCAACAAAATTTGTGGCTGCAAAACATCTTCGCAGCATCTGAAATGCAAGTGGCAAAATAGTACGGGACAACCAGCCGAAGACCGACAAGTCAGATTACGACAGTCGAGGAAGACACACGTCATACGTCAATCGTTCATTCAGCTGGTCGCAGCGACCGGACGTCTCCATTTAATAATCATCTGTGCATACTTGAACATTTGAAACGAAAATAACAATTTATAAAGAGAATAAAGGTAGGTATCCTTAAGGTCTATATTGGAAAAATTGAATTATTTCAAACATATGTAGTGTGAGGCCTACGATTCCAAAAGCGATTGCCAAAAAAGTAAAGAAAAGTCTCTTTCAGCAATACTTGTGTGCCGATGCAGTGCAAAGTTGCATCGCGCTTAGCATCAATTGCTATTCTGACCACTAGGCAGCAGCGTAGCAGTTAAGTAAGCAACGGCTTCGTTTTCTCTCTTTTATCTTCTGGACTTTGAAGGCACAGACGCGTATCGCCATTGCTCATGTTAGATAAGTGAAAATTAAGAGATTGATTTAAATATTTATAATCGAGCGTTCATTATTAGCATCTCGCATACCCAATATTGGTGACAACGACGTGAGTTTCTTTTTAAGAAATGCCAAACGAACTCTTCGATGCCGATAAAGGCAATATCGACCGAGCCTCCGCTGGCATCAATGCCGCCATCATGGTCAAATTGCCACCTGTCTGGCACACCAAACCAGCAATTTGGTTCACGCGCGTTGAAGCGCAGTTCCGCAGTTGAAAAATCAGCTCGGACTCGGCACGTTTCGACAAAGTCGTGGCAGAGTTGGACATGCCAATTCTATCGCAGGTGGCAGACATCGTGGAGGATCCACCCGAGGCAGGTAAATACGAAGCCTTGAAGCGAAGGCTATTAGCTGTTTTTGGCGTCACAGACGAAGAAAGGACGCGCCAGGTGCTGTTTGAGCTTGAAATGGAGGATATGCGGCCGTCCCAGTTTTTGCATCACCTGCAGTGCTCCACTGGGAAATCCATTCCGGATAACCTCGTCAAATCGTTATGGTTGCAACGCGTTTCCCCCAGCACTCACGCGATCCTCGCCGTGAACGAGTATGGTAGCCTAGACGAATTGGCGACGATTGCAGATCGTATAGCCAGCATCGGCACATCAGACACAGTGGCGTGCATGCAGAACAACTCAGCATTACACCCGGCGAATGACAGCGAGTCTTTTCTAAAAAGCATCGACGAGCTGAGAACGGAAGTGAACCGCATACAGGCGTCATCACAACAAGATAGCTCTTCCGGTTGCAGTTCCTGTTGTTCCTCGTTTCAGCAGCCAAACCCACGTAAAAACTACAAACAAATGTGTTATTTCCATCGCCGTTTTGGTGCCGCTGCGAGAAAGTGTCGCCTGCCATGCTCTTTTGCTGACAAGCGCCCGGGAAACGCATTTAATCACTAGCTCAAGAGACGACAGCTAGTGGTTTTGTGGGAAGTCGTCTCGAAGTTTTCTTTCTTTCTTTCTCATCGATACAGGAGCGGATGTCTCCATAATCCCAGTTGCTCACGTACATGTTGCCCCAGAAGTGTCCCCGTACAGATTGTTTGCGGCAAACGGAACTGCAGTTCGTGGTTTTACTCGGCCTGCCACGCGTGTTCCGCTGGTGTTTTTGCATCGCTAAGGTGTCGCGCCCCATTCTAGACGCCGATTTTCTTAAGTGTTTTGGTCTACTTGTGGATGTTAAAAATTGCAAGCTTGTGGACCGTACAAGTCAGGCGGTTATATCGGGAAGGATTAGCCGGCATCAACAGGTGTCCGTGTCAACTGTCGTGGGAAGTTCGCCGTACGTGTCACTGCTCAAAGAATTTCCGGGCGTAACCACGTGCTCTCCGACACATCAGACAAAACATTACATAACGACTACGGGCCCTCCGGTAGCAGACCGCCCCCGTCGACTAACCCTGGACAAGCTGAGCGCAGCCCGAGAGGAATTCCAATTCCTGCTGAATAAAGGTTTTTGTCGACCATCCAAGAGCCCTTGGGCAAGCCCCTTACACCTCGTTCCAAAGAAAGACGGCACATGGCGTCCATGCGGAGACTATCGACGCCTTAACGCCGCTACGATTCCGGATAAATATCCAATGCGACACATTGAAGATAATTCCGTGAGCTTGAGTGGAATGCGTATATTCCCAAAGATAGACTTACTGAGCGCGTTTCACCAGATCCCAATAGCCGAAGAGGACATCCCGAAAACGGCAGTCACGACGCCATTTGGACTGTTTGAATATACGGTGATGACATTTGGTCTTGGGAACGCGGCATAGATGCTTCAGCGATTTATGGACGAGGTGCTCGGAGGGCACGATTACTGCTTTTGCTGCCTCGACGACGTGTTAATCGCTTCAAAATCGGAATCAGAGCATTTACAGCATCTACGAGCCGTATTTGAACGCCTGTCAAATTTCGGGATCGTTATTAACGTCCCTAAGTGCAAGTTTGGCGTGAGTGAAATAGAATACATCGGGTACGTAATAAGCGAGAAGGGCATACGCACTCCGACGTCTAGAGTAGATGTGATCCGAAAGTTTAAAAGACCCGTCACGGTGAAAGATCTCCGGCGGTTTCTGGGAACACTAAACTTTTATCGGCGGTTCATCCGCAACGCCGCGGTGCTTCAGGCCCCCCTCAACAAGCTATGTGCTGGCAACAGGAAAGGAGACAGGACGGAAATCGAGTGGACCCCGGAAGCGGAGGAGGCGTTCGTAAAATCTAGGAACAGCTTGGCAGATGCCACATTGCTCGTACATTTTCAGACCAGTAGACCTCTCAGGCTGACTACTGATGCATCCGACGTAGCCGTAGGTGCCGTGTTAGAACAAGAGCAAAATGGTCGATGGCTCCCCTTAGCGTTTTTTCAAAGGAAGTTCTCTTCGACTGAGTCTAGATATAGCGTTTACGACCGCAAATTGCTCACTATTTATACTAGCGTTCATCATTTCCGATACTCTCTGGAAGGCTCTTCGTTTTTCATCCTAACGGACCATAAATTGGTGACGTATGCGTTTGCCCAATCCGCTAGCAAAGCCTCGCCACGCCAACTCAGACATCTCATCTACGTTTCGCAGTTCACGACAGATTTCTGCTTCATTTTCAGGGCCAGCAACGAAGTCGCGGATGCGCTTTCCCGTGTGAGCACTATAGAGATGCCGACTATGGTCAGCGAGGACGAGCTCGCTCAAGAGCAAAGCCGCGACATTGAGCTTCAGCAGCTGCTCCGAAGCAACAGCACATCATTGAAACTTATCCAGTGTTCATGCGGTTTGCAGCAGGTGTTGATTTGTGATGAGTCCTTGGGCCGGCTTAGACCCTTCGTCCCGGTTTCGTTGCGCAAGAAAGTCCTCAAAATTTTTCACCGACTGGCGCACCCCAGTGCTCGCTGTACCTGTAAGGCCATCGCTAGAAGATTGGTGTGGACGAGCATGAAGAGAGACATCCGTATTTGGGCTCGTTCGTGCGTGCCGTGCCAACGCTCGAAGGTTACTCGTCATCAGAGGAACCCAGTTCAGCCATTTCCGATGCCCGACGGCCGTTTCCAGCACATCCATTTGGACATCATTGGGCCACTCACCCCATCACAAGGCTATAAATATTGCCTAACGATGATCGACCGCTTTACGAGATGGCCAGAGGCCGTTCCCATCGCCGATCAGACAGCGGAAACCGTGGCGAAGGCGCTGTTCAATAACTGGATCATCCGTTACGGTACTCCTCGCGTCATCACGACAGATCAGAGTACTCAGTTCAAGTCATCACTGTTCAAATCCCTCGCGGCTTTCTCCGGAAGTACTAGAATTAGAACTTCACCATATCACCCTTTATCAAACGGAATTATCGAGCGTTGACATTGTACTTTAAAAGCCGCAATTATGTGTCACGGCGGTGGCGTTTCCTGGCCGGATATCTCCCGACTGTATTACTGGGGCTACGCACCAGTTACAAAGAGATTGAGTTAAATATTTACAATCGAGCGTTCATTATTAGCATCTCGCATACCCAATACTTGCAACTAAGAATTTAAGGCTAATTTCCTCTAAAGCATTTCCTTATCTACTGAGTTTTTCCTTATTTTCAAAAAAAGATAAACCAAAATAAAGTCATTGCTTCCTTAACTTGCAACTCAGCTATTGCCCGTTATTTTATTCGTTGGCGCCAGCAATTAATTTCAATTGCAAAAACTTAAAGGCCTTGACCACATTAATTTTCCCTAACAATAGTCAGTAAAATTCGTCCTCGCTGTAGTAGTCTCGCAATCTCCCCGTTATTTTAGTAGTCTGGTCATTTCGACGAAATAGCCATCGGCGCTACAAAAGATCTAAAGATATAAGATATTTATGTACACATCGAGTCTATTCAGCTACACGTATTTCTTTAATGTAAGTGAAATCTTAGAAGTTAAACAAACGATTGGGGTTGGAAACCATTATCCAAGGAGTTTTTCAGCTTCTTTTTTTTTGCGATGCGACAAGGACGATGTCTCCGCAAGAAGATAACATCTGTTTAATCTTTACTGGTGCTTAAATTTTAGATGTTAGGTGCAACTAGACTCCAGCGAATGTGGTGAAAAAGTTTTTTTAATGGACTTCTAGTTGTTTGGCCATTCCAACCAAATAATGTGTACACAAATGATGAGACAAGAGTAGAAGGACATTATTGTTGAAATCAAAAGAGAGATGGAGGAAAGAATAGAGAACAAGTTTAAGCCAGAGATAGAAAATCTTTTGTTCAAATGCGTATTGAAGCCTTGAGAAACTTGATCCACTTTTCAATGAAACTTTCTAGCTGAAAGTTTTCACAAAGTATTACACTAGAATTGTAGCATAGAATCTAGAGAGAGACAGAGTGGGTTGGTTAAACGAAAAACGATTGAATGGATTCCTTTAATACATACTTTTGACCTCAACTGACCAAATGTTAGAATGATAAACTTGCACGTTGTGGCCCACATTAGTTTCTAGTTAATGAAATTTGTTTCAGTTGGTCTTGTGATGGTAGGTTTTTATGGTTTGCAGGCAAATGTTGAAACATGGAAATCTTTTCAACCTTTAAAGTTTCAGGTCAAGCTTTTGAACTACAATATCAAGCTGTTTCTTTTTTCTCTATTTATACCCTCCACATGTTTAGATATGTATTTTTTTGGATCTTTATGAATGCTTGAAAAAACTGCTAAGTTCATAAGCACTATAATATGGACAGATTACGTTTTGAAATGATTTTTGGGCTCGACTAAGGCAATTTGAGCAAAAAGTTCATGAAAACAACGTGTTGAGTTGATCATCCTTGCCTGAGAATTAGTGTTGGAGATTTAAATAAAAATCATATTCAAATGTACAATTCGCTATTGTGAATGAACTCGATCTGTCAATTGTACCAACAGTTGTGAATAAAGATTCTGCTGGGTACCCGTCTTCTAGTTCTGGCATTCAACCAAGGCAGACGCAATTTTCTTTCCTCTGCCAATAACTCTAACCGGTTATGGGCCCGGTTGCGCGTGAAAGATTTATTGTGTGTGTGTATGTGTATGTGTGTATTTATTGTGATGCAGTTGCGTGCGGAAGCCTAGCCAAGGCAAAATCAGAACTACAATGAGCCGCATCCTGCAACTAAACCTGCACTGCAGTTCAACTGCCCAAAACCTGCTTGAGCCGATTGCGAGGGAAATGACGGCCAACTTTTTGTTGCTAAGTGAGCAAAACCGTGATAAAAGTTCTCCAATATAGTACCCAGATGAAAATGGTAGTGCCACCATCTGGATTCCCAGGTGCAGAGTTTTGGATAGGAGGATGATTTCGTGAGTGCACGATGCTCAGGTACCACCTTGTTTAGTGTGTACGTAACACCAAACGAATCAATATCATCTTTCCAAGCCAATGTGGATGCTTTAAAAAGCACTATCTTGAAAGCAGATGGCAACGTGCCCATTGGGGGAACAATAAAGTAAATCACAAGGGCATACCTCAAACAGACCGCGGGGAAAACAAATCCGAGATATGGTGGCTGGGATAGTGCTCGTCATTCTAGGCACCAGAAATACGCCAACTAACCACCATTTATTTTATTTTTTATTTCAGATCTATTTTACAGAAAACATTCCAATTACAAAATAGATAGACAAAAAGCTAACACAAAAGAAAGCTACAATTTAACGCAAAATAAACATTATTACAAAAGATATGAACGAAAGATAATTAGGCAAATTTGAAAAAAGTAACGCAATAAAATTAGAAATTAAGAATCCTACGCAGCTTGGACTTGAACACTGCGAGCGACTCCAAGGGAGGACCAAGCTGAAGGTATTCATGGTCTCGGACGAGTCGGACCAACGGGGAATGAAAATGAATATCTGTACGTGCGAAAGGAAGTGTGTAAAAATGAGTAGATCTAGTTCTAGATGGAGGGCGTATGCAAATCGCGTTTTGAATATCCAATGATAAAAAACCTCGAGTAAGCTTAAAGGGCAAACATTGGTCGAGGTATTGTCGCATCAACTCCAAGGAAGGGATGCCAAGATAGATAAGACGTTCGCTACATGGACGGTAGGATAGATTGTATTTATAGAAAAGCGAGCGAGTAAATTTTCTCTGTACGGGTTCAACGGCATTCGAAAGGTATGTGTTCTAGAATAGAGCGAACGAGTGAGATAAATAGACGGACACATGTTTGAGTGCTAAAAGAAGTGTGGGAATAGCGCAGAATAAAGCCTGCAATTCGAGCTGCTCTAGATGTCATATGGCCGATGTGGCGGTTGAATTTAAGATGTTTGTCAAACGTCGCACCAAGATCCTTAAAATGGTCAACTGATAAAAGTACTGAACCTTGAATCTCATAGTCGAAGCTTAAGGTATTTAGTTTATTGGAAAAGCACATATGGAAACATTTAGGAACGTTGAGAGCAAGACGGTTGATACGACACCATTCGTCCAATATATTAATGTCATTTTGGAGTATCAAGCAGTCATTCATCGAACGAATTATCCATCTGCATAGAGAAGACAGTTTGAAGTAAAAGTACTAGGAAGGTCATTGATGAAAAGGTTGAATAGGAGAGGGCTTAGGATAGATCCCTGTGGCACGCCAGAAGTCTGAGCGAAAGAGGCAGAAGAGCACCCGTTCCAAATTACTGAGCAAGAGCGGTTATGGATAAAGGAACTAATCCAGGTAAGGAGGGGACCAGATATTCCGTATTGACCAAGTTTGTATAATAAAGTTTGATGGTCGATGCTGTCGAACGCTTTGGCGAAATCGGTATAAATCACGTCAACTTGGCAACTGGAATCTAGGGCAAGAGCTATGAAATTGGAAACCTCTAGTAGATTAGTAGTGGTTGAGCGACCTTTAATGAACCCATGTTGCTTAACGGAGAGATTTGTATGGAAAGCATTGTAAATTCTGGATTGGACAATCCTCTCTAATATTTTGCCAAAGGATGGGAGGAGGGATATTGGCCGATAATTCGAAACGGAATTGCGGTTGCTGGATTTATGGATGGGGAAAATATTAGCACGTTTCCATGCATCTGGGAATGCACCCTACTGTGAGTAACCATACCTTATATGGCATTCGCTTTGAAAGTCAGCGATCATCAGTGCATTTTGCTCGAGATCAGTGATGTTGTCTCCCCATGCCGTGTCTTGACCTTCTATAATTAGGTGGAACATCGGCAGTATGGACGTCGAAATGCACTCATCTATAAGAATCATCACGACTGCTTGCAGTTCTCCTATGCCCCATCAAAACCCCCGATACGGCCACACCCCAGTGTACTGTTGGTCAACTGCAATCGCTGAAAATCGAAGAGAGTGTCACAAGCTACGGTGTGAGGCTAAGCGGACGGGTGACCATGATGAGGCATGCAATGGGGTAGCAGCATATAAGTCGGCTAGGGAAAACCTTCGCAAATTGGTTAACACCAGCAAGGCTCGCTACTAGTAAGATCTAGTGAACAATGTGAACAAGGATCTGTGAAGCCTTTGCTACAAGCTAGGTATTGCGAAGCACTCTTCTTCGCTCATCCCGTCCGTGTTGACACTGTGCACGGCGAAACAGCAATCGAGTGTCCATTCTTCACACTGCCGGAACTGGAAGAGGCAGTCCTGCAACTGAAAGCGAGGAAGGCTCCAGGTCCAGATGGTGTTCCAGCTGAGTTGTTGGAACTTGTTATCACACATTAGTTTCTAGTTAATGAAATTTGTTTTAGTTGGACTTGTGATGGTAGGTTTTTATGGTTTGCAGGCAAAAGTTGAAACATGTAAATCTTTTCAATCCTTTAAGTTTCAGGTCAAGCTTTTGAACCATAATGGCTAACAATTTCTTTATTGTCTGTTTATATCCTATGCAAGTTTGGGTAGTTATTTTTTGGAACCATTCAAGTACGCTTTCAAAACCTTCTAAGATTACAAACGGTAAAAAATTGTACAGATTATGTTTCGGAAATGTATACTTAGGCTAGATTCAGGCAACTTGAGCCAAAAGTTCATGTGAACGATTTGTCGAGTTGATTATCCTTGCCTGAAATCAGCAGAGACTCCAGTGATGGCGGAGAATTTTGTTCTTTCCTCCTGTTGACGGTGTAGCGACAAACTATCCAACAAATGAAAGACGTTGACAACAATATCAAAGTTTTAGTATGAAGCACGTAAGAAACTTCTGTTTAACCACTTTTGCAAGGAATTTACCGAACAAAAACAGCTGGCACTCATTGCTCACGCAATATTTTGTGCTGTACACTTATGGCAAATTGTTAGTCTTTATATGAAGGCTGTTGACTAAAATCAATGCACGGCTGCACGCGTCCATTTTAGCTGTCAATTATATTCAACGCTGTACCGAACTGGTTGGGAAACAGAGTTGAAACCATCCAAAACGCACAATGCTCTCTTTGAGTAACGTTCATGAAATGGTCGACGTTGTGGACTCGTAGTTGGTCATGATCAAGATGCAGCGAATGTTTTCAGTGTCCTCCTTTGTTGCCCTCCTCGTAAAGGGTACTCTGGCTGGGAGTCTTCGGTCCCGGATAAACCCCAAAGGATGGGTGTGAGCCCTGCTCACTTGGCCAATGGGCCCCCAAAGTCACCAAGCGAGAATGCGGTCGGCAGAATATTAGCTCAATCACACAATTTAGCCTCCTCCTCTGCGAAGCGAAATTGTGAAGGAACCCAAGAGAAAAACAAAAGAAAAACTACCTCCTTCTACCGTCGGACCACTAGGTTTTACTCGTTTCCGCAAACCTACTATCTACCTCCTTCCGAGTCAAAGTACCGCTGAAAATAAAAAAATGGAAGGGGCAAAGAAAAAACGTCAACATAAAGGGACCACAGAACCGAGAAATAATTTCAGTTAACTTATATTCAAGTTAAACGAGAAAATATTTATAATACAATAACATACTCCGTGGTAACGTTGGGGACCACTTTCTGGTTTGATTTATCCTCTTTATCCGTACTGGACCCCCGTTTCGCAGAACCTGAATTTTGCCACGGGTTCAAATAGATCTTTTAAGACGCATTTTTTTTTGAATCAATTCACGCTCCGATTCCCAAATTATCCCTTCAAAATACGTTGATGAGGGCATTCAATGACTCTGACTCTTATTTCGCTTTGCCGTTTTAAACCAATGTTTAGGGTTCAAACATGAAAAAAAAACGAATTGTTCGAATTAAAGAATGAAATTTAAATTTTGAATAACATCTTTATGCACCGACGGTTCGATTTCAAGTCCAAGCAAAATTAAATGAAAAGTACAATATATCATTAGAATTCTAAAAATAGCACAAGCAAAGCAGCAAACATAATAAACTTCCTCGGCACAACAACAAATACAATCCAAAATTCTGAATTGCAACCGTATGATCGTAAATGCCTGACGGATGGCAAAATATCCAAAAACGTTTAAATGCAAATGCACTTAACTTTCACTCCTACTAGTCTTTTTGACTGAGTATCTATTCCATACTAATTTCACTAAGTGTTCCTTTCGCACTTTCACATTAAATAAATCCCCTTCCGCGGACTCAATTTTTTTCACAATCACTTTTCTACTTGTTTATTTTAATTCGACGAAAGATCCGCTTTTGCCTTTGCGAACATTTTGCCCGCAAAATATCGAGTCAACAACCAACATTAACTCTCGAGGTACCGATTATTATAAAAAAGAGACCCGCTCAATCGTTTCGCCCCCTTAAATATTTTGCGTAACAACCGGGGCTGTCTGCTAATCAAAAGGGACGATGACCGGCCACCCACCATTCTAGTTCAATTCCCAATTAGCAACATAGTCTTTTTCATCGTAGTTTCTCAAAGTGACGACTACTTGCGCTTAGCGTAACCTCGAACCAATAAATGAAACTGGTTTGAGTCTCGATCAATTCTTGAACAAGTTAGCTGGGACAATTTAAAAATGACGTTGGAACTGATTGTTTATGTTTAAATACGTGTCGAGCTCGCGGCATAAGTTAAGAAGAAGAAGTTTGGTTGCGTATTTAGTTTCGAATAAAAGTTTGTAAGCGTATATGGAAATTTGTCTACGTATATGGTTTTGTGGCGAATGAAATGTGATGCCGGCGCCAACGCTACTTTCAAGCGTGATTCTGAATTCATCCGCTGAAAGTATTACCAGTTCGAGGTTTAGAGTGCTTCCAACAATGAAATCCATTGGCGAATTGAAAACTCCCGGTAAAGTTATAGCAGTAAAATAGAACACTTTCGTTTTTTATATGAGAGAATGTTATTTTGCAAAAATAGTTTTGTTTATGAGGTTTTCCATCTGCCAATGTGTCATGTGAGTGATAGTGGTTCCTAAATCCTTTTTGGGTACAAGTAGAGTCACTTTCGGTCTTCACCCTTGTTGCTGAGCCCGAGGATGATTGGGGTTCCGGTATGCTTGAAACTGTTGCTGTTGGAGTCCGGAACTTCTCACGACGTGTCTTCGCTTCAACGATGGGTTGTTAATGTATATTTAAATAGACTTAAAAGTAAAGTTACTTATGGAATCTTTTGTAGCTACATGTATGAGTTGCATATTTTTTAAATATTTTTTTCTGAAAAATTATTAGAGAAGGAAAATGTTAGAAGAAGGTGGTTTCGACGTGTGTACTAATTCTCATCAGGCCATCACTCTTAGATACGCACCGGTGATGGCAACCACCATGCTTAGAGATGAGAGAGTTATTTTTAATCTTCCTACTTATCCGAACTCAATATGTTTTTGTAACTACGATTTATGTTTAAGTTAGATTTCCTCTTGTAAGTACTTGTCTTAGCTAATCTTTAAATGGAAACCACCTTCTTCTAACATTTTTCTACTCGAATAATTTTTCAGAAAAAACAAAGAATTCCATTAGTAATTTCAAAAGCTATCGGAGTCATCCGAAAACGAGATCGATATCCGTCCAACGTAATGAAATGATATGAAAAGGGTGAAACGATCCATTTAAAGTTTAGCTAAGACAGGAATAATGCTTTATTAGACTTATAATCAATCTGTTTAATATAATGAGCAAAAATTGCGAAACTGTTAGTTCCTGAGGCACCTGAAACTTTGTCTTGTTCAAATAAGTCAGTTCTTACTTGCAGACATATCGATCAACAATAATTGAAATTGTGGATGGAAAGTATAATTGAATAGCACAAGCTTCTTCGTTCTTTTTGTAATCTCGAATTTCCACTATGCTTTGATCAGAGGATGCCGCATCCTCGTAGAAATCCGATAGCAAATATGTAGATACCTGATATACTGACACCTACCCCACCCTCCCGGAAAACTCAATCGACGCACTCTCTACACGCCGAGCTCAACGTTGATTCTGGATCTTTGTCAGAGCAGAGCCTTACCATGACTGAAATGCGCTGAAACGGGCCGCACTCAGAGAATTTTTTCCGGTTGAGAGCGATGCTTTTAACACACAACAAGTTTGTAATAGGCGTCAACTGGCCCATGAGATAGTATAAGACTATTATGGGGCTCTGGGTTGTCTGATGAAGTGCATAATTAGCCCTCTTACAGAAGAAGACCTCCTAGAAATTCTCTGTTGTGGAATCTGGCCAGAGTTGAGGGAGCGTATGGCTAATGCACCTAGACATTCCATTTGTGCTCTCCGTTTTTCAGCAAGGACAATGAAAGCCATCTTTTATGGCCAGAGCCAAACAGTGAGCGGACCCGTTGCAAAGTATCGGACCGATCAACACTTTGTCGCAGACTTACGCAATAAATCAGTACAAAATACCACCCTTGATATCCAGATAGAACCTTTAATGGACTGGAATGAGTACGCTAGTTTAGTCCCTCTGCACACTAACGACCCAAGACTAGTTGAGATGCGGCTAAATCCCTATATTTGTACATGATACCCTAACTAACGCATAATCTATACTTAAGGGTGGCCTTCGTCCGACGATTTAACTTAGCCCGGAACTATTTTCCAGTTCTTTATTTGACTCTGTCGCCACCGTAAATGACATGACACTAAACTCTCACCTACTTCGACATGCACTAGACGCCAATCAACAGCTACAATCAGACGTGCCTGTAGTGGGTTTTCCATCACATGAGAAGGAAAATCTCAGCCACAAATTTATGGTGTCTCACCATATAGATGTGGGGGTCACTAAACCGGCGAAGGGAAATTCGCTATACGCCAAAGTTGATCGGATATTAGCACTAGGTGTGGTTAACGAATCGCAAAGTGCTTTGCTTTGCCAGTCACCTTAGTGTTTAAGTCGGATAAGGACCTACTATGCTTAGATGCCATGCGCCTTAATAGCGCCAATGTTTAAGATGCATATCCCTTACCGCTGATCAAGGGTATCTGAAGTCTATTATCTAAAGTGCACTTTATCATTAACTTGAATCTCAAAGATGCAGATTCCGTCGGAACCTAGTTGCAAGGAGAAGACCACCTTCACAGTCCCAATCTACCCATTATACCAATTTGTGACCATGCTTTTTGGCCATTGTAATGCACCACAGACAATGGTCTTCGTACACTGGGATGACTTATTACTAATAACCGAGTCTTCTGACGAGCATATCATCCTGCTTTAGGAAGTGGCTTTGCATATCCTGGCTTTGCATATCCTACATACTGGTCGGATTTGGAGCAGAGGCTGACAGTAATGAAACATTCTGCGATGCATTAAAAAAAGTCTTTGGCAAAAGCGCAGTTGTCTGCATAATACAGTGGAGAGCAGCACATCTTCAATGTTTCAAATGCCTTGGCTATAGTCACACCACACAAGTATGCAGAGGACCCGATCAGAATTCCCTATGTTACAAATGCACTGAAATGGTACATAAGAGAGAAAAATGTACAAAGGTAGCACACTGCACACTTTGCAAGGATGCTAATCCAAGACCGGATCTTAAATACGTCTATGGGTTAGGAAAATGTTGGCTTTTCCAGGAAGCCCGAGCAAAGATAAATCAAAAATTTTATGACCCGTATCCAGCAGGTAAACATACTGCAGTTCAACCACCCAAGGCCTGCTTGAGCAGTTTGCGAAGGGACATGAAAACCGACTTTTTGCTGCTGAGTGGGCAACAATAAAAGTTCTGCACCATGGTATCCTGGCAAAACTGGTACTGCTACCATCTCAGTTCAGAACAATGATTTTCAGGGCTAGGGATGTGAATGAGAGGATGGTTTTATGTATTCTTTAGTGTATGCCTAACGCCAAATGAACCGACATCATCTTTCTAAGAACGGCTTAATGCTTTGGAGGACGCTGTCTTCAATATAGATAGCAACGTGCTTGTTGAAGGGAATTTCAACGCTAAAGCTGGGAAAACGAATCCTAAAAATGGTGGCCAGAACGTTGCTTGTTGTACTGAACTCCGGGAATATGCCAACGTTCTTCTGTATTGGCTGTAAAAGAACCATATCAGGCGTGACATTTGCCTTGGAGTCATTAGGACAGAGAATAAACAATTGGAGAGTAAAAGAGGACTATGCGGCCAATCGGTACATTCTGCTTGAGATTGGTGATGCTGCCTCTTGGCTTTGTGCTCTCGACATTCTACAATTGGTTGAAGCATCGAAAGGATGGTCGTAAAGACGCTCTTCGAGATGCTGACGACAGGTTCTCTGCTGCAGAATAATTTGCAGAAGACAAAAGAACTGGCAGGTCATGACGTGGTGAGTTCAACTATGAGCATCAACATGACTGCTTGCAGCACTTCTATGTGCCACCGAAAACCTCGGCACAGCAGGACCCCAGTATATTGGTGGTTGGCTGAAGTCACTGAAAAGCGAATCGAATGTCACAAGCTTTGGCTTGAGGCTCAACGAGCACGGAACCGTGATGAAGCATGCAACTCACCTTCCAACCACGATGAAACCGCTACGTAGAAATCTATAATTTGGCCAGGAAGTACCTTCACAAACTGATCAAGAACAACAAATTTCACTGTTGGCAAGATCTAGTGGGCAATGTGAGCAAGGATCCATGGGGCCTTTGCTATAAGCTAGTTATGCGGAAGTTTGGTGCCCTACGGATGCCTTACATTCATGAAGTGGAAAAGATGGAAGAGAAAGTGTGGGCACTCTTTCTTGCCCATTCCGTCCATTTTGACCCTGTCTACGGTGAAACAGCAATCAAGTGCTCACTCTTTGTATAGCCAGAACCTAAAAAAGCCAGGAAGTCTCCAGGTTCAGATACTGTTCTAGCTGAGGTGTTTCGACTTGTATATCACTATTGCTCTGACTTGATGCTCAGCACATTCAACGCTTGCCTACGGAACGGGGTTTTCCGGTACAATGGAAGGTAGCAAGACTCAAGAAAGTGAAGAAAAATCCTGGATCACCATCTGCATACCGCCCGTTATTCACGCTAGACACGGCCAAGGAAGTGGTAGAGAAACTACTCCCTCATGGTGTGCCTTATGCTTTTCTGTTGATGCTGTGGAGCCTTCTGTTGATGCCTTTGTTTGTGTGGACTTGGAAACGGTCCCGAAGTGCAGAAGGCTACTTTATTTCCGGGAATACCCTTTACATCGTACATTTTGAGGCCTTGTGTCCATCTTGGAAACAGTTCATGCACAATTTATTGGCTTAGGCTATTTTCAACCTCTTTGGCGGGGTCAATTGAAGAAAGTCTGGATAAAAGTAGATCGGATAAATTTGGTTAACTAGGCAAGAAGATGTCGTTACACCAGTACGAGTAGACCTGATGTTCTTTTTGCGAGGATCGTCAAGTCGCTTCGTTTGGTTGCCAAGGGCTTCTAACGCTTGAAAACGAACTTCTACAAAGGCCATAAAATCGTTCAATGACTGAAGATCTCGTGGGTTGGCCAACTATTGCTCATATGAAGTGTTGGTTGTGCTATCGAGCTTCTTGATTAAGATGCTGAGAAGCAATGGATCCCAATCCAGCGTATTTACGTCGATATTTTTAAGCATTCTGCTGTTGTGTCGTACAAAGACCACTGTTGCTACTGAGGGCCTGTCACTTGCATTGGATGGTTGGGCTATCTGCTTATGGAGGAGTGTGGTAACCAATAGAGGCTGATTATTGTAGCACTCGTTCAGAGCCTTTCATGCTGACTCATAGTTGCAGTCTGATATGGCGAAGTTGCGCACGAGCTAATCAGCTTCCCCTTTCAAATTAGCCTTCAAATACCACATCTTTTGGCAGTTTGACATAGGCTGATTGTGTACCATTTGAATAAACAAATCGTGGAACCATTGCAAGTAATCTCCATTGAATTTCGGTAGCGCAATTTTTGGCAGATTTACGCTGGAATTAGTAGTTGTTAATGCTAGTGAGGTGGATGTCGTATTTAGCTCGTCAAGCTTAGTCTCCAGTTTTATGAGCCCCTCTTATGATATCTCCCCCAACTTAATCTGTTGCTTTAGGTTGAAGCCGTTTTGATAAAGATCAGTGGTGGTTTCCCATATTTGATGCTGATATTCATCTAGTTCTAACCAGATCGATTTACTGAAGCTATTTTCACTTTGCAAAATTGACATGGATGCTAGTCCGCTTGTTGCAATCGCGAGAAGAGTCGTTGCAGTGAATTTGCTAATGCTTCGTATCGTCTTATCAGGTTCGTAACTCTCTTACCAGTTACTGTCAATGATCCATTTGTATGCGATTGAGTACTCTCCTCAGCGTGGGCCACCTTGACAGACTGTTCTCCTACTCCTGCTTCTTGATACCTCGATTCTAGCTGCTACGCCTTGAAGTGTGACTAAAATTGTTTGAAGTTTGCTTGTGCCGTCTAATACAATCTACTTAAAAAGTAAGCATAAATCTCTGACATGTCCGCTAGTGTGCAGATCATCGTACCCGTTTCTTCAAATACATTCCAAGATGCCCCGATTCGTCAAAGCTGTTCTTCGAAGTATTCAGCCTTTTGCTTGTAACTCAACGGATCTTTCTTGTAATTGACGATGACTCCGTCAATTCCTGCAGCCAAACGCGGCTGTTGCTGTGCTAGGCGATCCATTTTGATGCTCTCGTGTGCTGTGATTCTTCAGTCCAATATCATGTTGTGGGGTGAAGATCGCGTCGCATGACTCACGTTAGTGTCACCAATGCTTTGAGTCGTGGCCATTTTGCCTCGGCTATTTGTAGCTCACTTTGGCCCAATGCTAAAGTTCTGTTGTCTCAGTTCTTGTACTGAGACCACACCGTGCTGAATTATTTAAAAAACAGGAAACGTTGGCCTTGTGTCGAAGTCTTGTTGCTTCAGTGTTTGTACTGAGACAATCACTTAATTGAATTTAACCAGTGCTTGTATCAGCTAATTCAATATATGAAATGCGTTGATTCTTATGTTGGTCAGATTTGACTGCCTCCATTTCATAATTTTCTGCACTTATATTTAATTTTACGATTTTGTCTTGTGGGAACAAATGTAGTTCCCATTAAAATTGTCACCATAAAATTGTAGGTGCGCAATTGCAAATGCAATGTTTCCTATTTTCTACTTTACAGACAGATATATTACATTGCGCTCCACGTGAGAAATTTTGTTCAGCGCACATAAATAATTCCACAAGTTAAGAATTTCATTCACGCTAGATGAAATGCGAACATCATGATGAACGTTAAACATTTTGCTGATACAAAAGAAGTTAATAAATAATAAAAATATAGTTGTTGGCTGATACGAATTTGTACACACATGGTGACATGTTTTAAGCAACTGAACTAATTCTTTGTTTTGTTCTGAAAGTACAAGTACAGGAAATTACATATACAATTATAAAATTTACTTCAATACTTATACTGCCTACCGCAAGGGGGAATGCCGGTCGACAAGAGCACTCTTGGAGGCTAGCATTCTTTGGGGAGTTCCGCCCCCACGTACCCGAGGAAATTCCCGCAGGGAGAATGGCGGTCGACAAGAATACTCTTGGAGGTACGCATTCTTTGGGGAGCGCTAAGGAGATTACGGCAGAAAAGCAAAGAGTGACTAGACACCGTGTGATTGCACCGCTAACGGCGAAAATTCGGCGGAAGTACTGCGCTTGGAAACGGAACGCGATAACTTCTCCCAAGGATGGTTGCAAGGTACAAATGCGGCCCAGCAATACGAAGAAGAAAGGCTACTCCGAAAAGCGGTAGATGTTCTGAAAGGAATGCAACGTGCTTGCGACTCCCCAAAAATCAGCGAAGCAGCAAAGGTGGAGCTTCTTGAACTAGAGGAGCTCCTAGGTCGTATAGGACACTACCGGAGGAGCTGGTTAAGGGCCGAAGACAAACAGAATGCTAAAGAGGCTCTTGCAGCGAAATCTAAAGGTGACATCCAGATAGCTCCACCATTAAAAGTCAATAAAAGAATGGCGTCTAGCCCAATCGAAGGAGATCGGGATAAAAGAAGGAAGGAAGAGGCACTTGATGGGCGTGGAGCACCAAATCACGGGTTCCAGACAGTGCTTACAAAAGGAGCGAAGAAAACTGCAAAGAAACTGCTTCAAAAAAAGCCAGAAAGTAAAGCTCACATGGACGCCCAATTACAACAAGGACCTGATGCAAAGCAGGAGAGGCAGAGGCCCCGAAGAAGACTCCAGCAGCAGGCACTGCTCGTAAAGCCCCAAGATGGCCGATCCTACGCGGAGGTACTGCGGGACATCAGGGGAAACGTAAGGCCCGAAGACACCAATTCTACCATTAAAGTAGTGCGACCAACGCGGTTGGGCCACATATTGGTCGAATTCGGAGCAGAGGCCAGCAATAAAGAAACATTCTGTGATGCAGTAAAGTAAATCTTCGGCAAAAGCGCAATCAAAGCCCCACTCGAGCCGATGGCAACGATCGAAATACGAGACATTGACTGCGGGACGGATCTGGCCGAGGTAGAAGAGGCCATCAAAAGGGAGTTCCCTAGCGTGGGAAGGATCAAAGCGAGACTGACACCAGAAAACCTCAGGGGACAACGCATGGCCATAGTTGACTTGACCGAAAAGGACGCCGAACAATTCCTGAACAAGGGCAAAGTATGAATTGGGTGGGTTGTCTGTAGGATACGGCAAAGAGCAACGCCTCTTCAATGTTTCAAATGCCTTGGTTGTGGTCACACCACACAAGTATGCGAAGGACAAATGCGGTGAAATGAGACATAAAAAAAGAGTATACGAAGGAGGCACACTGTATTCCTTGCAAGGATGCTGATCCAAAACCTGATTTTGGACCCGTCTTGGGATTAGGAAAATGCCGGGTGTTCCAGGAAGCCCTAGCCAAGGCGAAATGTGAACTCCAATGACCCGCATCCTGCAGCTAAGCCTACGCCACGGTTCAATCATCCAAAATCTACTTGAGTAGTTTGCGAGGGACAGGAAAGCCGACTTCTTGCTGCTGAGTGATCAACGCCATAATAAAAGTCCTGCATTATGGTATTCTGGTGAAACTGGTACTGCCGCCATCTGGGTTCGAAACAGTGACTTTCAAGCGGAGAGTTGTGGACGGGGGGATGGTTTCATGTGGGTTCGGTGCGCAGAGACCACCTTATTAGTGTGTACCTAACGCCTAACGAATCGATATCATCTTTCCAAGCCAAGCTTAATGCTCTAGAGGGCGCTGTCTCGAACGCAGAGGGCAAATTGCCCGTTGGGGGTGACTTCAACGCTAAAGCAATCGAATGGGGCATGCCTCAGACGGACCCGCGGGGATAACGAATCCTGGAAATGGCGGCCAGGGTGGCCCTCGTCACACTAAACTCCGGAAACACGTCGACTTTCCACCGTGTTGGCTGTGAGGGAACCATACTGGACGTGACATTTGCCTCCGATTCCTTAGTACGAAGGATACACAACTGGAAAATATTAGAGGACTACTCAGCCAGTGATCATCAGTGCATTCTGCTTAAGATCAGTGATGCTATTCGCCAAGGTCCGTGCTCTCGGCCTTCTACAACTGGATGGAACATCAGAAGGATGGACGTCGAGAGGTTCATCAAGGTTCTCACAGCAGGTGAGCCGCTGCAGGGAGCTTTGGAGGGGACGGAAGAACTGGCAGCTCAAAACGTGGTGAACTCTACTATGAGCATAACCACGACTGCTTGCTGCGCTTCTATGCCCCGTCCAAGACCCCGGCACGGCAAGCCCCCAGTGTACTGGTGGTCAACTGAAATCGCTGAAAAGCGAAGGGAGCGTCACAAGCTTCGACGTGAGACTCAGCGAGCGTGGAACGGTGACGAGGCATGCAACTGGATGGCAGAATATAAGTCGGCCAGGAAATGCCTTCGCAAACTGATCAACAGTAGCAAGGCTCGCTGCTGGCAAGACCTAATAGACAATGTGAACAAGGATCCGTGGGGCCTTGGCTACAAGCTGGTCATGCGGAAGCTTCGTGCCCTTCGGAAGCCTTGTATAAATGACATGGAAAAGATGGACCCGATAGTGCGGGGACTCTTCCCCGCCCATCCCGTTCATGTTGACGCTGTCCATTGGGAAACAGCAGTCGAGTACCCACTCTTCACACAGCTAGAACTGGAGGAGGCAGTCCTCTCATTGAAAGCGAGGAAGGCTCCAAGTCCAGATGGTAATCTGGCTGAGGTGTTGCGGCTCGTCTATCACCATTGTCCTGACTTGCTGCTCAGCACATTCAACGCATGCCTACGGGACGGAGGCTTCCCGGTACGATGGAAGGTGGCGAGGCTCGTGCTGAGCAGCAAGGGGACGGGAAATCCAGGATCGCCGTCTGCATACCGCCCGTTATGCAGTGCTAGAGACACTCATCAAGGGAAGACTCACTGACGCGATTCGTGCTGCTGAGGATCTCCTAGGCAGTCCGGCTTTAGAGCAAGACGTTTTACCATTGATGTGATTGTAGAGGTGGTGAACGCGATCCAAAGGGCAGAGGCATATAGTCGCGCCAAGCAACGGATCGTCCTATTGGTGACACTCGACGTCAGGAATGCCTTCAATTCCGCTAGATGGGTGGATATTCTGGACACGCTGGAAAACTCTTTTCAAGTTCCAGAATATCTAATGCGGCTTTTGAGGAACTACATGTAGGACCGAAGCCTGCTCTACGACACGACACAGGGCCAACGAAGGATGGAAATTACATCGGGTATTACCCAGGGATCTATCCTTGGTCCGGACCTGTGGAACGTGTCTTACGACGGACTACTGTGACTTGAGATGCCAGATGAGTCGCGCTTGGTCGGCTATGCGGATGATGTTGCGGCTCTGGTCGCTGGACGCACCGTTGAACAAGCGCAACTTAGGCTAGGTATGCTAATGCGCCGAGTGCGGAACTGGATGACTGCTCGTGGGCTCAGTTTAGCATTGGAGAAAACCGAGGTGGTCATCCTGACAAAAAAGAGAATCCCTAGATTAAGGATGATCAGTATTGGCGACTTACGATTCGAATCAAAGCCAGCGGTGAAGTACCTGGGGCTACTGATCGACTCGAAGATGAGTTTCTCTGAGCAAATCAGGACAACGGCTGAGAAGGCTTCTTCGGGAATATCGGCTCTGAGTCGACTTATGGCCAACGTAGTGGGCCCAGCCCATCAAGAAGATGCCTCTTGATGAGTGCTGTAGGGTCAGTGCTACTGTACGGAGCAGAGGTATGGGGCGACGCTCTCAGCAAAGAGGTATACCGAAAACGTTTGGCACAGGTACAGAGAAGAGGAGTACTGAGAATTGCATCTTCGTATCCAACAGTCTCCAACTCGGCGGTGGGAGCGATTGCAGGCGTGATACCTGTCGCCCTCCTTGCTAGAGAGTGCCGCGCTATTTACTGCACCGAAACGAGGATGCGAGGGAGATGGTTGTCCGCGAGGAGAGACAGCGCTCGTTCAACGATTGGCACTCTTGGGTCAACTGCACGAAGGGAAGGTGGACTGTGCGCCTCATCCCGGATGTGAGACAGTGGCTAAATTGAAGGTATGGTGAGACTGACTTCTATCTGACCCAGCTTTTGAGCGGGTATGGGTGTTTTCAGTCTTACCAGCACAAGATCGGTAAGTCACGGTCTCCCGATTGTCGGTTTTGCTCAGGAGAGGAGGACAATGCCTGTCACACATTTTTTGCGTGTACAAAATTGGTCAGGCTGCGAAAAGAACTCTACAGGGAGACGGAAGAGCTCACCCCGGATAATATAGTTGCGATGATGCTCGAATCTGTTGACAAATGGAGGCACATTATGCTCGGGAAGTCCTAAAAGATAAAAGGGACTCACAGCAGCCGGGGGCGCTGGGGCTGGGGGATCGCTCTTCTGGCATTTCCTCTTTCCCTCTTCCCTCCCGCTATGAAAGGGACTCCCCAGCTTGAAGGGGCATTATGGCGTAACAAAACGAGACCTGGCGCGAAGTAATGTGTCAAACGGTTCCAGGCTGGGTTCTCAGGTTGACAGGGGAGGTGTATAGTGGGTAGTCCAGTCGCGCATGGGAGTCCCACACTCCGTGCATAAATAGCATATACCGCCACTTGTAGAGGTTTTCGGGGCTAACAATAACGGGATCTGATTCCTTTTGTCGTTTATAGAGTCTTCTTACCTATCCAGTTTTTGCTTATCCAGGATTAACTACACTTTGATTTTATTTTTCAAATAATCATTTAATGGTGGTTATATTTGAAGTGGAATTCAAGTGGTGGACAAACCTATTTTTTTTAAATATAACAGCACAAACCAAGAATCTATCATTCTAGCTAGTGGTTCCATCATGGATTTATTTCAAACTTGAATCAAGATTAGCATTGTATGATAAGGCATTATATTTTTAACGATTTAGGATGCAACCAAAAGTGTTATTTCAAAAGCTATATATTATTTGCGTACGATGTTGTACATGATAGGTACAAATTTCGACCTCTTTATCCCTAAAATTAGCTTCTTATCACAGCTGGAGAATCAAAATGCATCTAAATCTAAAGTTGTTCATCAATAGTTATATAACTACTAGGGTTTCAATTGGTTCTATAATTTCGTAGAAGTTTTTCCCAAATGGAAGAAACTGGAGCTAGTTTCGGTAGTTCTATTCAAACTTGTCTAGTTGTCTTATCATCAAATCTTAGACAATTTAGGACGAACTTGAATCTCTTCTTAGCCGTGGTTGCTCTGTTCCTAGCTAGTATCAAACGTTATACTAATTGATAAATGATTATCTTTGAGTGCAGCGGATAACACTAACAGGTCAAGAAATGCTTCAAGTCCACTCATTTCTAAATCTGACAAGCTCGAGATTCTTGATAATGCTTCTCTCTTTGAGTTTGCATTTCTTTATTTGTGCTGACCAAAATCACTTCAAAAATATTTGTTGTAAAAAGCAACTGATTGGACACAATCTCCTTTTGCGTACAACATTTTTGGCGGCTGTTATTTCCGACTGCAGCTATAATAGGCTCTTTATACCAAATGAAATTTCCATCTCTTCCATTTTAATTAACTACAGTCGCTGTGATCACTGATGAACACATTTCATCTGTTTTTCCATAATCAGGAGTTGCTTTGTTTGTACTTTTCTTCATCAGACTTTTTTTAAGGTATTTCACGCTTTTTCGCTTGCTTACTGCTTCTTGGATATTTCCTGCCTCTCTTCAGCTTCTTGAATGTTTTTAATTGTTTCGTCAAATATTTGACCCTCTAAATCGATCTCTTCTGTCAAGTCTACCTCTGGAAAATACTCTGAGTCTACATCACTATCTTCATCAATTTCAGCAATGTCGCACTCTAAATTATTCTTTTCTTCTTCCAATTCTAGAAGAGCCTCTTATATTTTGTCTTCTGTTTTCAAACGTTTTTCCATAGTTAAACTGAGCTTAAACAATAAATAATTGAGATATTAAGGACATAAATAACTGCCTTAACTAATTGTTCAGTGATCAAGATTACATTTAGTATATGTTAAATAAGCAAGAGTCATAATTTGATAATATATTTATACGTTTGAAAAATAAATAATTACGGATAGAGGTATCAATGAGTAAAAATTACTCACCAAATATCAGACGCTGTTGGCACCGATGAGTAAAATATACTCACAACTTTTTTTTCAATGCCTGGAGACAGAACATAACTAAACACAATCACATGCGATCACCACCGCAGATAACTTGCAACTAAATGAATGAGGCACTGCTAGCAGCTCACGACTCAAGGTTGCCTACCTGCTGATCTACCAACAAAAATATCCCTAGTGTGAGTAAAAATTACTCACAGTGCCTGTCTAGGGTTGAGTGCCTTGGAATAAAGCATTTGTAAAGCACCATTTCAAATAATTTTGAATCATTTCTCTTAATTACATCGATATTCATAAAGATTGCGATATAAATCTTTGCAGTTCCATTACCTAGTGTTATAGACTAAACATTGTATAATGAATTCCTCCATACCCTCTCTAGCTCAAGCCTCACCCAGTATTCCAAATTTCTTTCCATGAATTGTTTTCCTCCATAAATATTACCACGAATGATATAATTACCAAACTATTTCAACCTTCATCGTCCCTGAAAATAACATAACCCTTTTTCGTGGAAATATTCACTGCTGCCCAAAAATTAACTATCTCAATTAACATTGAATGGAATTCAATAAAGTGAAATAGCACAAGTCATTTATATTTCACTCGCAGACATCTCAAAATGGCCATTTCAACAACGCCGAAAAGCAGTTAAAAACATAAAAAGGATATTTACTCGGTGCCATCACGCAATAATTTCATCCATCCACATTGGCCTGACCCACGAGCTGAACCACCCGTTCGTTTGCTGTCCATCCGCTTACATCCAAACCATCCATCCATCGCAAACATTCGACGAAACGGTTAGAAGTTTTAAGGACAACATTTATTAATATCCCTACCACCGAGGTCAGCATAGCAACTCGCAACCCCCCGAAACTAAGAAAGCTGAAATGCTCGCGACGAAAGTCCTGCAAGCGCCACGAGGGATCTAGAGGGCAAGGAGTGGAAATTCTTGGGAAATTATTTTTTCACAAGAGGGCGGCTTGAAGTGGAGTGAAATGTGTAAAAAGTTTCTTGTCCGACAATTTGCCTTAATTTCCTGATTTTTGTGTTGAATTTAAAATACGACCCTTTCGGATGACTGAACGAAATAATTAAAAGGCAACCTCTGGACATTTGCGAGCGGTGATGACGGCAGCGCTCATACACTTTTAATCTTTAGTTTGTCAGACTCGTTTCGCCTTGTGCTGCGAAAGAATTTCATCTCTCTTTTCAATCTCTCCTTTTAAGAAAACCATCAACTTTATACATTTTAAGTCACTCTTGACCCACTCGGGAAAATTCCCATTTTACTTACTCGTAATTTTAGTTAGTTAAGTGTTTTCCACTTTTTCCTTTGATTCTTCACTTTACTCCTAGTAAAAGTCTTTGCTGGTTTTAACTAATCTTTTGGTGATTTTTTTTTGTTCGTTCGTTTTTTGGTTATGATCAAAATGAAATCCTTGAATGCTCATACCGAAAATGATCTTCGGTCCTGTCAGATGTTGTGTTTGTGCTTACTTTGTGAGTACTTAAATATTTCAAGGAAATTACAGCTTAACGAAAGGCAAAGGAGACCATTATCCTGGGGTAGACAAATGGCTGTCTGAATGGATGGATAACAAAATATTGTACAGTCTTGTTAGGATGGAGCTCACCGAGAGGAATAACAAATTAAAATATCTTTTGAAGAATTTTATGCCCAAGCAAATGATTTTTCATTTTATGAATTTTTCTCTAATTAAATTATGAAAGCATATTTCAGTGAGAACCAGTGATGAGGAGCAGTAATGAAGATTCATTGAAGTCTGAAGTTCCAAATCAACCTATATCATCCTAAAGAAAATTTGTCCTTGATATAAATATTACGTGTTGCTTGCACCTTTTGTTAGCTACTTTGGTACCTCTCCCCTTCTTTTGGGGGTTAATCTGGTTTGAGCTCTCTGGTTTCAACTAACTCACATGGAGAGGGGCATAGGTGCCACTTGTGTGTAGCGATTAAAACATCTACTACTTAATAAAGTTACGGTGTTCACCGCCAACAGTGCTGAAAGCGGCAAGAGTACAATATTTTCTTCTTCCTGCTACAGCGGGATCGTTAGACTGCGACTAAATTATTTCAACCGTTGGAAATACTTCGGTCTTCGTATCACGCGAGAAGTGTGAGTTTTGCCGGCCGCAGTTGAAGTACCTGGGATACGTGGTAGACGAAATTGGACGGCACGCCCACCCAGAAAAAGTAGATTGTATACTGCGCATTCCCCAGCCAACTCGTGTGAAGAAAGTGCGGCAATTCCTAGGAATGATGTCATGGTATCAGCGTTTCATTCCGCATCACGCCACACTCACACCACCTCTAACAAACTTACTCCGCAAAAATAAGAAGTTTGTACGGACGGAGCAGTGTGAGTTGGCCTTCAGGCGTTGCAAGGAGATGCTATCATCAGTGCCAATTCTCACATGCCCAGATTGTGCCTTGCCGTTTAACCTCCAGACGGATGCTTCCGATCATAGTTTGGGTGCAGTGTAAAGCCAGAGACACTCAGAGGGAGAGAATGTAGTATATTACCTTAGTCGTGGTCGAAAAGGAGTGCTTAGCGGTGTTGTAGACAGTGGAAAAACTAACGCCCTATTTGGAAGGGTCCCACTTTTCGGTGACTACCGATCAACACTCTCTGCTATGGCTTAACAACTTGCGGGAGCCGAATGGGCGTCTGGCTCGTTGGGTGGTAATGCTGCAACAATTCGATTATGATAACGTGCATCCTAAAGGCAAGGAGCATCTGCTTCCGGACGCGTGCTCTCGGGGATTTCCAGTAGTGAATGCGGCCTTAGAAGCTGACAGAGGGGACAAGTGGGTACGTGGCATGCGTCTCAGGATTCTAAAAAACGCTGTTTAATTTCCTGACTGGTGGATTGAAGGGGAGACATTATGGCAGAAAATATCCGGATGACATTCAGAGTTGAGTGGAAATTCCTGAAAGCAAGTGGTCCCCAAAGATCGAACGGCAAACTGTCCTCTTAAAATGCCATAACGACGCAATGGCAGGGCATATGGGCATTAGCAGAACCTACGATCACAAGGCCCAACGATTCTATCGGCCCAAAATGAAAGCAGATTTTCGGCGGTACATGACAAAGTGCAAAACTTGTCGGGCAACAAAGGTAGACAGGAAACCCCCTTATGGGCCTATGTCCTCTCGGGCTGGCCAAGCCAAAGAACGATGGGAAATTATATGTGTGGATTTGGTTGACCCGTTGCTGCCTTCTACTCAAGGCCACATCTATATTTTGACTGTGGTCGATTACTTCACCAAGATCCCTCTAATCTTCTCCCTAAGAAAAACGGCTGCGGTAGCTAAGCTTTTAGAGGAAAGAGTGTTTATGCTTTTTGGGGTGCTGGCAGTTGTGGTGTGTGACAATGGCGTCCAGTTCAGGTCAAAGGAACTGCATGGCATAGTGACCAGATATGGAGGCAGTATCCAGCTTGCGCCATTTTACCATCCGCATACGAAACCGGCGGAACGGATCAACCAAACGATCAAATAATTGCTGAGTGTGTATGTGGGGAAATAACCACCGGAAATGGGACGTACATCTCTCAAAAATTGGCTGTGCCTTGCGCACCCACACGTATGAGGCAATGGGCAACATGCCCTATTTCATCAATTTTGGTCGGGAGATGGTGGTTACGCGGAAGGGACCGAGACCACCTGATGATGGTGATATCCTGAGCAATCCGCCAGAGCGGGCAGAGAAGCTCCGAGAAGTGAGAGAAGAGGTAATGAGGCACTTGAAGAAGGCTGCAGAGAAGGGTAATCAGCGGTATAACCTGTGGAAGAGACATCCTCTATTTCGTCCTAACGACCTTGTGTGAAGCTGGAATTTTGCACTGTTGAATGCGGCTCAATACTATTCCGCTATGCTGGCTCCGGAATACGTGGGACCTTTAAAGGTGGATAAATGTGAGTGCTCATCTTGGCTCAAGTTGCTCGATATGGACGGCAAAAACGCAGGTACATGCGAAAGGCCTTAAATTCTTTGTAGGTATTAAGATGGCACAAAACAGAAACATTGAACTGAAATGCAAACGGTTACCTTTTCATCGTCGGCTGGTGATCTGTAGTTACATATCAGAGAGTAATTTCCCAGTCTTTTTTCCCGTTTTTTTCTGTTTTCCCCTTATTTTTATTATTCTCTTTCAGAGTTGAGCAAGCAGGCCTAAAACAGAATTCATATGTAGAACTAGTTCTCATACAATGATTGGGGAGTATCGGTTAGTGCGTCTACGTCCATGTAAGTCATGGCTAATGAATTATAGGGAGGCATTGGAATGAAATAAAAAAAAAATTGCTGGTTAGTTGTAAGGGGAATAGCAATAGGTAGTAGATAGTAATTAGTAGATAGTAGTTGCGACAAGAGGTGAATTAGAAAAAGAATAGAATGCTAGAACAACTTGAATTGCTTTGAGGTTAAAATAAATATATATATAAGCTAGGTGGAAAAAAATATCGAAATCAAAGTAAAGACGGGTATTACCAAATGAAATTACCCTTTGTCATGCCAGTTGTCCCTTCCTCATATTTTCTGGCCTAACAGGGCTTCTTGTCCCTCTTTTTGACACCTATTCCTTTCTCGTTTCTTCCATTTTCCTTTCCCTGTACTTGTGTTGGGCTGTAGAATGTTTTTTCCCCCTCTCTTTTAACTTTTGATTTCGTCTTCAGCAGTATCAGCTAAAATAGATTGAGCGGCGTAATTGTTAATTTAGTTCAATACAAGTAGGGATAATCAAAGGAAAAAAATCAAAGGAGAGGCACGTTTTAGGGAGGGAAAGGTGCATTAGTGAAGGGTTGTAGGTAAGTTTATTTGGCTTTACCAACTAGAGTTATATATTTTTGTGCAAAAGGGAAAGAGGAAACATAAACAAAATAAGAAAAAAAAATATAAATAATATAAAACAAAAAAAGGTAATGGGTACATAATTTTGTGTTGGCTAAGATGAAATTGGATATAAGATTGGCGTTTGGAATAGGGGTATTAGTGGCGTTCTTCGTACAGAATTAAAACTCACTAAGGGATGTTACATAACCAGTAGACCCTATGTATACTGGTATGAACTGGGAGCTCAATCTGATGTGTATCCTATATACATCATCGAGACTCCCGGGGAGGGGTCTCGTTGTACGACACTTACCTGCTACTGTATCCATCTAAACCAAATCAGCAAAGGCATTTATTTATTTTATTAATTGTTTTATTTTTTTATTCATTTTTTTTCAACATTAAATTTCACATATTAGACTATATTGAACGAAGCGCTTTTCACTTTTACCCTGACTTATCGCACTTCACAGGTTAGCGTCAGCCTGTAGAGGGAATCAACTTGACCTACTAATGCTTCGGGGTGGCCACACGGCGTGGAACGCCAAAAGGCTGACACAAGCCAACCCCTAACCCCTTACCGACACCTCACCCCTCACCATTTTGTTGGACACTACCCCTTCGTTTAAAATTTTACACGCGTAATTACTCGTTGAAATTAAATAATGGGTAGCACCACGCTCCCTTATAAACTGAACAAGACTGCTCGCCCTAGCTTGCCCAAGAACTTTAAATATCGTTCTTTCGTGAGCTTTCAACCTCAATTTTCGTAAAAGAACACGTGCGCTCTCGTTCCACGAAAGCTTTTCCTCCCCGCTCCGTCTCGCTTGCTCGGATAGTGAATAAGCGAAACTGGGGAGCTTGAGTGAAAGATTGCTTTTCGCTTGAACTTTCGGCTTTCCCACGATCTTTTGAGGTGAATGAGCGAAATTGGGGCATTGAACAAGAGAGCGTTTACGCCGGAATTTTCAGCTTAACTCTCTTCGAAGCCCACCCAAAGCTTGTCGTTCACGATTGTGATAATCGTGTGAAGCGCATTGCAGGTCAATCTTTTTTATTTACGACATGCTTCGATAGAAATGGGCGTATGTGCTTGCTTGACTAATTTTATTGGCAAAGCGCGAATACATAGGAAGTGTTTGCTCACTCGCAACAATTTCCTTGAGGTTACGTTCAAGGGTTTGTGTGAAGATAGCGGTA
Source organism: Odontomyia ornata (assembly GCA_963969285.1). Lineage (NCBI taxonomy): Eukaryota > Metazoa > Arthropoda > Insecta > Diptera > Stratiomyidae > Odontomyia > Odontomyia ornata. Next base: position 21,810,440 of record OZ017741.1, read on the forward strand.
GGAAAAAATGGATCGAGGAAATTCCGCGGTTAAGGCGGCCGATATGTATTACGGATTTATTAAAGGAGTAGGTATCGTTTATGGCTCTCCGTCGTTGTTGGAGTATGACAGTCAGTGAGGATATTTTCAACAGTAGAAATATAGTGAATTTCAGGGAAATCCCCTAGAAGCATGGGGAAATGTTACGGGTGAACATTGAGATTCCATAGTGTTGGTCACCCCGAATACTACCACATGCAATCTCGTAAGAGTTAAACCTACGCGATTCCGAGCCGAACTTTATTAACTTTTTTTGATAAGCTGATAATGTAGCCAACAGCAAGTAATTTAAATTTTCATTCATAAAATGACTACTTGTTAGATTACGGAAAGCCTTTTAACGTCATGTAGTTAAGCTTAAGTGTAGTATGCGTGGCTTAGTGGTTAGAGCACTAAGCCCGTAAGCCAAAGGCCTCTGGTTCAAGTCTCGTTGGCGTCAACTAGATTTAGTTCGAGTGTGCTGGTTTAAAATCAGAACGTATCGTAGCTGGGTGAACGGACACACGGCTAAAGCGTGATAATGATCATATCACCTTGTGGAGTGCCAATACATTCGATCATGACAATGAGAGACTCTAACTATCTCTAAGCGAAGGCCCGAAAGGAGCTGTAGTGCTAAGAAAAGAAAAGAAATAATTAAGCTTAAGTAACTAGGTTGCTTCTGATTTATACGCCACATTATGGACAACGCGAGCAGTAACAAGCACCGAAAGTATCAAGAATCAACGCGAGCTCGAAATAAAACGCAAATTCCCAGCACTACAATTACGTCACATGGTAGAAGAAACTTTCGTCATCCAATAAACATATGTGGCAACATAAAATATATAACTTCTCGAAGCAACCAAAATTGCATCGCAATCAAAATTACATGCAAAGCTGGGAGGAAACCCAAATCTGAATCGTTGCTCCCGCCATGCGACAAGACGTGCTCGTGATATGCGCAAAAATCTAGGGGCATTTACCTAGTTTCCTCAAATCAAGGTTTCATACTGCCTGTGTTTTCATTGATTCTACTTTCCGACATAGACTCCTAATGAAGTTTTATGCGGTATATAATTCGAGTAATTCAAATTTGAACCCGACTGCTGTCAAAATGTACAGGAAAACGATTTTCAGTGCGGATGTATACGTGAGGCTGTCGTCAAACGTGACATTTCTATCAGGTGTGCAGCCACTGAACTTCCGGCCAAGGACACAAACTTAGTGCCACCTGAGAGGAAGGAGCCGAGTGACGAAGCCAAAGATGAAGCTGAGGCAGCAATGGTACGCAGACCGGAAGAAGACACTTCATTAGTGGCAAGCACAGGACGAGTAAAGCGCGAACTTGAGGCATAGTGTAAATTAAAAGTAGCAGCAACAGAGAACGAAAGTGCTAAGGAGGATGTGAAAGGAGTATTTCAAGCTCTAGAAGAGTTGACTGTTAACTACGATCAATAATCACCAGGAATCGAGACAAAAAAGAAAGATATTGGTACTATTAACTATGAATCGTAACAGAAAAAGGCCACATTAAATGTCGTTAAATCGGAGTTGTAACAATTGAAAGATATGTCAGCGCGTCATAAAAAACGAACTTATGGAATGCCCTCAAATCTTTTGCGTGACCTGCTGAGAGTTGGGCAAGCCTTATGCGTGGATAGTATCAGTGAGATGGAAATGAATAACACCTGATCCAGGTGGTAAGGTTGAAGAGGAGTTCACGGTGGCTCGACTATATAGTAGTGAAATTAAACCGGAAGCTTAAAATATCGCATAAGATTACAGAATCTGGAGGCGCTACAAACAGATCCAAATAAAAAGGTTTCTGAATATGGAAAGGACTTAGGCGAATGCCATTTGTTGAGCTCACAACATGAAGCCAGAATGAAGTCATTGTAGGAATCAATGCGTTAGTCCAAAAATAAGAAACGAACTCTTGAAGAACTAATCGATGGTCTTCGGGAAAAATGTGCGAAACTGAAAACAGCTGAGCATGTTTCAGCAATCAATGATGAAGTGTTACGCGCAATTTTCTGTGTCAAATAGCTGAACTACGTGACGCCCGCACAAAACAACTGGCAGAGCTTTGTGATGAGTTTTCAGCCAAACCAGACGTTATGAATGAGCTTTAAAAATATCAAACAAAAACTCACTTTGGCACACCAACAAATGGCCGCCGATCACTCCAAGCTCAAACGGGAGGAAACTGCTAAATCCACTAAACTACACGAAAGAAACACGGATACAACTGTTGAATTTCTTACCTCCTCTCTTAACTGGCTATCGACATCGTACTGCAGCGTGGTATTCACTTATTCGCACCAAATTCACTATATTCCACCACGGAAATCTAAATGAAGGAAATTTCGACATTCCCGAGGAGACATTCGACGGCTGAAATTAGGTAAAACTGGTGGATAAATATACACACATGAAACTCCACGCGTTGGTACGGCGATTAAACTACCAAGAAAAACTAAGAAATATTAGCGCCGGGTCAAGGAAAAAAAGGAAAAAGCGAGGATTATTGTGAAATCCCCATCTCACGTCACGATGTAAATAAACATTACTGACAGTTCGAACTATCAGTCAAATGCATTCAGCGCGTATTACACTTAATTTTCACTAGGTTCGTCACCGAGTGGAACTTGTTATGATCGAAATCAAGCGAGGGGAATTACTCGAACAAATGGAAAAAAACCCTCCAAAACATGTTATTCCCGGTGGACAGGAAGAAAAAAACGTTAACCCGCAGCTTATTTAAGTGCGGGAAAATTAGCGCACTCTTGTTTTCTTTTGAGAGTTTTTCGAGTAACCAGCCAAGGTCTAGCCGAGCATTTATCAGCGACAACATTTTTGATGAGGAATTGGAGACGAAGCCTGGATAACGGAACATTAAATTGGAGACGAACCTTGGATATTAGACATTGGATAGGGACGAGACTACTGTGCGGTGTCGATAATCACGAAGACGGAAGAAAGGGGCCCGTTACTAGAGTAGGGAATAAATGTAAGTGGCTTTGATTTTATCTTATATTGATCGAATTTTTATTAAAGTATAGAGTATTACTCAAATTGAATAAAGAAAATTGTAGGTTTTTTCCTTTCCCCGCTACCATTCGACATAACAACTTCCCTTTTCAGCTGTGTCTCAGGAATTTTTTTCCCGGGACGATGACCAGGCAGGAAGACCAGGAGAGCTTAACTGAGGTGGTAGTGTTCGTGGCTGCAGTAAAAGTTAGTGGCGCTCTAAGTAATTTCAGTTGCCCTGTTGTGGGAAACTACGGGTTTTGTGTGGTGGCGAATCACTTTAACTTCGCGGCTAAGCAATGGCGAGTCTCAAAACTTGTATATTTGTTAATTTCGCTCCGGATGGTCGTCTTCTCGTTTAGATGATGAGGCTCAAAGAGCCGAGCGAGTGGCGCCCAGGCCCATCTTCGGGTGAGTTAGTTTGCGTCGGTGGAGCCTTCGCCGGAGTAGCCCCAATATAGTGGTGGGGCAGCTAGGGAATCGGTAATACCGTCTTATGTATTTTGTGCGGGTAATAAATCATTGTTATGTTTAAAATTGTGTTTTGTGCTCACATTGTAGATAAGTGCTCACATTTTGTGAGACCGACGTGATCGGATGGAGAATAAACACTAAATTTAGACTTAAATACTTTTGTGTAGTTCGCAAAGTGACGCCATGAAAAACGGCTACCGAAACAAAACATAGAGACGCCAAAAACTCCTTAAAAACGTAAACGTGCCACCACCAGTTACACCTAGGCCTTAAGCAAGCTATTTATTTGTCGAAGAATCAAGGATAACGAAATTCCCGACGTTTTATAAGCCAGACCTAGCGTTTTGGTTCGACCAAGTTGAAGCTGCATTACATAACACAGGATGCAACAAAGTTCAAATCTGTGATTCAGTACGCAGAGGCCAATATTCTACCGCACGTCATCTCCATCACGTGGAACCCGCCAGCTGAAAACAAGTACGAAGCAGTGAAGCAACGAATTTTGTCGGCGTTTACGGAATCCACAAAGTCTAAGTTGAAGCACTTATTACAAGGACTAAATCTGGATTGGAAAGAAGTCTTCGCATTACCTACAAGATTTTCGCAATACTGAAAGGGAACAAGTAGCTGATGCAATACCCTGATCGCTGCTCCTGAAACAACTCCCGCAAAATATTCGTGTCATACTTGCAATATAGAGCGAGCCCGACATTGAAAAATTGGCGAAAATAGCGGATTTGATGCTCGAACTTCAGCTGCCTTCCGGTGTTAAAGCAGTCTATTGAGAGTCAACAAATGATATTGTTACATGTCCTAACAATTCTGCGAGCTGCTGTCCCAATTGCTGTCGAAACTCTTGATAAGATCATGTTCAACCAAGAATGTACTCGAAAGCACAAGAATGGACCAAATAGATCCATGATCAAGAGCTGAAATTGACGTCACTGCGGGTATTCAGATTTGCTCGAAGATTCCAGGTAGTTCTCATCAGAACATTCGCCAACATACGAGAAATGGATTGAATGACTAGACTATATAAAGCCGAGCTGAATGAATAAAGTGGTAATAGCCAAAACAGTGATAAGAATGGAGCGCGAATTAAAGGCGATATTGATTGATAGTGAAGCGATTTTTGTGATACAGACAGTTGGAATATAAATTGATTGACAATGAAAATTAAATTAAAATGCGATTTGTAAAATCGTGAAATTAATGATTGTGCGTTCTTAGTGAATAAACTCTTTTAACTTAATTTCAAAGACAGTGCATTTTCACTTTCCCGAAACATTAAAATTATCGGCCGATAACCGTAACACGTGACAGTAGTGTCACAAGTGAGAAAGTAAATTTTGAAAGTGAAAACTTTCAAACATTTTTAAAGTGCACAATAGTGAAATTAAACATGGAAACTGGTGGGAAAATAGCCCAAACAATGAAAATTCCACGAAACTTACATCTGAAGATTAATGAATTGACCGTATCGGAGCTTTAGGAGGGGTTGAAATAGTAAAATCTGGCTGGTAAGAAGGCCATACTGATTGCACGCTTGCGTGAAGCAATCGAATCGGAAGGCATGTATCTGAATTTGGGTGAGCCCTCAGATGCGAAAAAGGTGCAGAAGGTGGAAAGTAGAAACACCAAAATCAAAGGAACCAGAAAATGCGCTGATGCAAAAATTGATTCTGATGTAGCAAGAGCAGCGACAACATCCATTCGAAACCAAGGCAGGCATCACACAGAAGCTGGAGGAGCAATCAACAAAGCTAAATGAACAGTCATCTAATTTAATTGCGAAGCGAAATGAACTGTCATGAAGTTTAACTGCGAAGCATGACCAGAAGCTGGACCACCAAGGATTCGAAATCAAGGCAGACATCACACAGAAGCTGGAAAAAATGTCATCTGAAATAAAAGCAGAGCACGGTAGTCTGACCAATCAAATTAAATGCGTCCAGGAAAAAGTTTACCAGGTCGAGGAGAAAATCAATCATGAGATGAAAAAATGGAGAAAGAATTGGAAGCAGCGAAGGGAGTAGTAACCACATTACCAGCCCCGCTTATAACCGCAGTGTAAAGCATATCCAGAAATTTGAAGGCACCAATAGTCCAACAGTCTGGAAGCGGCCGCTAGGACAAATCATTGGAATGAGCAGGAACGAGCAACTTCATTAACTCTTACTCTAAGAGGCGCAGCTGCCGAGCTTTTGCAGACTATCCCCTTTGAGTTGCACTCAAACTCGGCAGCGATAATGAATGCGCTTGACATGCGTTATAGAGACGATCATCTAAAGCAGATTTATTGGTTACAGCTATGATATCGGATGCAGAAGTCTGGCAAAACCCTCCAGCAGCTAGCCCAAGACCTTGAGCGACTGCCACTTTTGGCTTACCCAGCTGACGACCCGGAACATCGAGATGACGCAGCAACAGAAGCATTCATCAGCGCATTAAAGAGCCAGAAATCGCAACAGGCCGTGCGTTCAGCTCAAAAGCGAACGGTCAAGGATGTACTAGCTTATAGTCTGAACTTTGAGGCAGCAAAAAATGTGACTCGTACCCCTGCCCGGGCTCGCGAGGTACTGACAGACGAGTGCAGGTACAAGCGTATGGAAATTGAGTGAGAGCCACAGGCAAATGGTGCAACTAGATGCCGGAATTGTGGAGTGAAGGGACACCTGCAAAGAAACTACAAGAGCTTTTGTCCCGGGTGGAGGAGATCTAGCCTGAGTCAGGAGCCCAGAATAGAAGCCCTTCAAACTGAGGCGGCCAACTTCGTGGAACAGAGGTTAGCTAGGAGGATCAATGTCCCCAGCATCACCATCACCGTGTCAAGATTACATCGGGGAGAAGCAGATATATGCCCTCCGGGTAAAGATGACCAGAGAGCATTGCACCATAACAATCGACACTGGAACATCCCGATCGATTATCCGACCAGACCTAGTGAGGCAACAAGTACTTCACAAGGGCAGAAATTTCTCACTATGGACACCCACGGGAACAACTGCAACTGTCGATAGAGAAGTCATTCTCCAGATACAGTTGGGAGATCTTGCGTTCCGACATAATTTTCTGGTCGCGAACATTATGGATGACTGCATCCTCGGAATGGATTTTCTGCAACCGCATGGAATCAGGTTGGATTTGGGCAAATGGGTATTGAAATGGCGTAACGTCGAAGTATTCATAGAGGATCCCCGCGTCCAAATTCCCAAGATGAATATGGTAGTATGATCCTACAATGATGTACCAAAATCTTCCAAGAGAATTGTATCGGCTAAGCTTGATGCTGATTCTGGAGACAACCGATCTTATCTCATAGACCCAGCAAAGATGTTGGCATTGCGCAGTTTGATTGTAGGACGAAGCCTTGTAAGATCTACAAGGTACGGATACGTTCCGGTTAGAGTCCTTATCACCGCAGACTCAACCACAAGCATCTAAGCGGGAGAAGTCATCGCCAGCTGCCAGCTTGTTACTGTCGTCAACTCTTCGGAAACTGCTCACGACCATCATTGAAAAAGGAGGCAAGACGCAGACAAAATCCGGGAGTCCACGTCTGCAATATTGAAGCAGACTAAATTGCCAGTGCACTTATTCAAGCAAGCCTCTGATTTGGTCACCATGCATAGTGACATCTTCTCAACAAGTCTGGATGTCCAAGGACGAACGAGAATGTTAACTTACGTCATAGATTCACAAGGAGCCTAGCCATTTTGGCAAGCATCAAGACTTCTTCCTATAGCCAAACAAGGAGAAGTGAGCGCACTGATCTCCAACATGGAAAAACAAGGTGTTATCAAGCCTTCTGGCAGTCCATGGGCCGCGTCAGTAGTTTTAGTAAAGGAAAGGGATGGTAGCACTCGTTTTCATGTCAACTACCGGCAGCTTAATGACGTCATTAAGTAAGATAGTTTCCCCCTTCCAAGCATCGACGATATCATGGATACCTTGACCGATGCAAAATGGTTTTTTACACTCGATCTCAAGAGTGGCTGCTGGCAGGTAGAAATCGACAAGAAGGACTAAGAGAGACCGCATTTTCAGTTGGGATTGGATTGTGGCAATCAAAAACCTGGGAAAAACTTTAGAGTCCACTGCGATGCGTTCAACGGCGGGATTGGAGCTGTGTTCTTCCAGCAGATCAATGGCGAGGGAAAAGTCCTCTCGTATTAGAGCCGGGTTCTCTCAAAAAGTGGGATGAACCACTGCGTGACTAGGAAGGAGCTATTGTCTACAATAAAGGCAACCAAGCAGTTGCACAAGTACCTATATGGCCAGAAATTTGTTCCTCGAATAGACCATGTATAGCTGAGATGGCTGCTTAGCTTGAAAAACCCCGAGGGACAAGTTGCGAGTTGGATCAAAAGATCGCAGTCATACGACTACAAAATTGCTCATCAGAAGGGTGGGGTTCATGAAAATGCTGGCGCCCTATCTCGTCTTCCATATCCAGCTAACTGCAAGCATTGCCGATGGATTGGGAAAAAGAAGCCGACCGTTGATCTGCAAGTGGTAACGGCCAAATTTGATAAAGGTTGGTCATCGGAAGAGATTCCAAATGCCGTTGAAGAGATCGGACCATTACTCGTATGGAAGGAGATGGATGGTACAACCGTGAAAAGCTTTTGGGCACAATGGAACTCCCTTCAGGTGAAAAGTGGCGTACTTAGGCGGAAATGGGGAACGGCTAATGGCAGCTCCTATAGAATGCAAACTATACTTCCCAAAAGCCGAATCCATGATGTTGTTAAGGAAATACACGAAGGATCCTCGGGAGGCCACCTTGGTGTTAACAAGACCTTAGAAAAATTGCGGAAACGTTCTACTGGCTCCGCGCTCGAAAAAACGTAGAGGGCTGGTGGCGTAGATGCACAATTTGTGGCTCGGTCAAAAGTTAAAAGCGACGACTGAGAGGACCAATGCAAACCTTTGACGTGGAGGGACCGTTTGAAAGGATTGCTGTTCACATCGCAGGACCCTTTCCTGAATCCGAATGGGGAAATGTATACACGCTAATTGTGGCCGATTATTTCAGCAAGTGGCCCAAGGTCTACTGCATTCCCAACCAGGAAGCAACTACTGTAGCCGAACAGCTAGTGTTAAATTGGGTCAGTACGTACGGCCTGCCTAGCGAACTACATTCGGATCAAGGGCAAAACTTTAAGTCACTAGTTTTCAGCGAAATGTGGGAGTAGTTGCAAATACGAAAAACTAGGACAACACTGCCACACCCCAATCCGATGAAATGCTCGAACGTTTCATCGGCAAACTCAATAAACACCTGGCCTAGATGTTTGTCGAGTACCATAGGGGCTCGGACCGGCACATCCCATTATTCTTGATGGCATGTAGAGCTGCCAAATAGTTTTTCATTTTTAATATCGGCAAGAAGCATCTTTTTGGCAGACCATGATTTGCTCTCATTTCCCTATGGAGAAATTGGCGCTGCTGGAAAGGAAAGAGTTTAATAGATAAATTTTTTTTTGTGAATATATAATATAAGCTCGCCACTATCGGCCACTTAAATAGCTTAACTAAGCTTTTTTCTATATTTTGGAATTATATATATGCATACCTTTACGTCATCATCGACGAAACCAAGACAAAATCAACAATGACAACAAAGCTGACTCCGAAAAAACGGTGGAACCGCTTCAAAACAGTGCAACCAGCCAACTACAGGATCTGCTACAAGGACGTCGTAGAGGGCGTAACCAGTGTGCGATTAGAATGAGGATACTTGTTCCATCGTGCCTCTGTCCAGCAGCTCTTGCAAACATCTGATCTCGGTCCATTACGCAGACGGCCGACGAGTGAAGTGCCCAATACGACCGTCTCGGAGCGCACGCACCTATACGCGGAGCAGTGGCAAAAGACCCCGGGCTAATGAACAGACCCAACTGTTTTCGGAAAACTAAGGAGCCGTGGGTGGAGAAACTCCAGTTGCAGGAGTACCGGCAGATGCCGCAACAGCGCATTCAAACACCATGGTCAACGATACAATTTTTTCCTTATTGTGAGGGTTGTCCGATAGGATCGGATACTTGGAGAGAGATTTCTAAGACCTCAGGATCAGCCAGCACCCCAGCCGCGAAAGAACTCCATCTGGCTGAGAGCTAAATCCTAGTGCGGCTATGCCCACCTCTAGACTGGCTGATGATTGGAATCTCGCCCGAGGGACCTCGGGAATGGTTCCCAGAACCCCAGAGTATCGACCTCAGTACAGCACCGCACCCCCACTGATACCTACAATACACGAAACAGTTCTTTATGGCAAGCCCAGCAATGATGTGAATAACCCCGCAGATTTCCCGACTCCAGCCCGAGACCCAACACCTCGCATTATAGAGAGTTGGCGACTCAGCTTCACCGGCTTTAATTCGGTCACATCAGTAGACAGGTTTCTGTTTCGGATTCAGGCTCTAGTCACCAGTACGCTGGAAGGTGACTTCTTGGCTTTTCTTAGATACGTTCACCTCTTATTCAGCGGGGATGCTGCCAAATGGTACAGGAGTTTCAAGGAATCCGTAACACGCCCCGATTTCTTTCTATGCAGCTTTTTGCAACCATCTTGAGCCTCACAGAAAGATAATTGCATGAACAACTATGAAAACGCAAGCAAGGCCCGTAGGCAAGAACGGCTAGATGAACGGCGAGGAACCTTTCGCTCACAACCTCGCATGACGGGACCTAATCAATGAAGCAACCAAACTGTGGAGCTAGTAACAGCTGATCACGTAAATACCGAGCTGACACACGTACCGAGGAGCGGAGCACCCCTGGATCGAGAATTCAAACTAGCAACGGACCGACCTTTCGTCGAGGTAGTTGCAAGTCGGATGGTCTGTTGGAGTTGCCGACAGCCAGGACACCGGCTCTCTGCATGTCCAGCGGAATCAGCGGTCTTCTAATACCATTGCGGTCTTCTGGTAGACCGCGAGGTTAACCAGCTACTCGTCAGCGCATCTTCAATGAGGAGATGGTTATAACTACTCCTCTGCGAAGGAAGCGAGCCACGCGTCGGATGCGGAGCTTCTGAAGAAGGGTCAGGCAGTCGAGGAAGGCATTGTGGGCGATACACTTAGACGAGTTATTGAAGGACGACGTTTATCCGTACGCGTCAGTACACATCCTACAAAAGCAACTGGTAGGTTTTATTGAAACTGGGGCCAGTGTGAATTGCATATCAGCCGATTTTGCAGGAGAGGTCCTAACGACTCACGCAGACAAAAACCAGCATTTTACTACCTGGTTAAGCTCGGTGGACGGAACTTGGCACTCCGTAACAGGGAAATTTACGACGGATGTTACATTTAAAGGGCTGTCCGAGTCTTTGGAATTCTATATTATACCCCAACTAACACAGAATTTTTACCTGGGGATGGACTTCGTTCGAAAATTTATTTTGGCCCCGGCATTAATTTTCGGCACGATGATTGACTCTGACGCCACTGTCCGTGACATGATTCCAACTTTCCACTCACTTTGACATGCACTGGATGCGAATCAACATCTGTGGCTATATCGGCTTTTCCATCGCATGAGAAGGAAAGTCACGGCAGGACAAGCTTGGTGTTTCACACAATAGATATGGGGGGTGCTAAGCCCCTTAAGCAGAAACATTTTGCCATATCTCCGGTGAAGAAAATGAAAGTTGATCGAATTTTAGCACAGCCGAACAAGCTAACGCGTTGATGCCCGACGTTCGAATGCCGTCACTGTCAAGGACGCATATTCTCCCCCGTTGATTGAGGATATCTTGAGTCGATTACCTAAAGCCCATTTCATTACGAGCTTGAACCTCAAAGAGGCTTTCTGGCAAATCCCGTTAGAATTTGGCTGAAAGGAGAAGATACCCTTCATGGTCCCAGGTCACTCACTGTACCAATTTGAGACCATGCCATTCGGACTGTGTAATGCCCCTCAAACAATGACGCGCCTTATGGACAAAGTGATACCACTGCATTTACGGCACCAAGTTTTCGTATACTTGGACGACCTGCTACTCATAACCGAGACCTTTGACGAACACATCGGCTTACTTCAGGGAGTGGCTTTGTACATTCGGAAAGCAGGATGAACCATCAACATACAGAAGAATCAGTTCGTAATGATGGAGGTTAAGTATTTGGGACATATCATCGGCTAGGCAACATCAAATCCGACCCTTGACCGACATGCTGCGTAAGGGACGAAAGTTCATTTGGGAAGGGCCCAGCTTGTGAGCCTTTGAAGAGCTCAAGAAGAGTCTGACAACAGCCCCCGTAATACATAGCCCAGACTTTGGTAAACCGTCCTCAATCTGATGTGGCGCTAGCCGACATGGAGCGGGAGAAGTCTTAGTCCAGGTTACGTATGAAGGCGAGGAGATTCCTTCAGCCTTTATGTTACACAAGTTGAACTCGGCCCAGCGGAATTACACAGTTTCGGAGCAGGAATGCCTGGTGGCGGTGTTAGCGATGAAACGCTTTCGAGCATATGTGAAGGGGCACCCCTTCGAAATCGTTACGAATCATGCGTCTCTGAAATGACTGATAAGTCAAACTGATCTCCACGGCCGTTTGGCTAGATGGGCCTTGAAATTACAGGCGTTCGACTTTACGATTCGACACCAAAAAGGAAGCCAACACGTAGTACTGGACACATTGTCGAGGATGGTCACTCCGGAAGGAGCCGAATCAGCCTAGAAGGACGGCAACCCCCTATTGATCGATCTGGACCATTTCCCTTTCAAGTCGGTAGGTTACACTCAGCTGATGCATATATTCAAAGCCAGTTATCACAGCTGCCAGAACTGCGGGTGATGGAGAGATTTATTTACAAGTGGATGGGGCATGCATCCGGAGACCTCATACAAGACGAGGAACAGTGGAAGTTATGGGTGCCCAAAGAATTGACCAACAATCTTATTAGACGTGCTCATGACCACCTATTGAGTGCGCATGGCGGATACGGTCGTACGTATCGGCAACTGAAAACGTATTTCTTTTGACCTAAAATGGCACAGCAAATAAAAGCGTGTGTAGCCGCCTATGAGTTGTGCAAGTGCACTAAAATGCTCAATACTATCCTTCGGCCTCCGATGGGGAAGTTTGAGCTACCTGAGCGTGTGTTCTAGCGCTTGTATATCGATCTTATCGGTCCTTATCCTCGTTCAACTTCTGTTCACACCGGAGCGGTCCTGGACCAATTGTCGAAATTGCCAATCATTGAGCATATTCGTACCATGCACACCAACCCGATAGTCAGCTTCTTGCAGAAACTCGTCTTCCATGTATTTATGTATTGGGAGTACCGGAAAATGCTGTCTCCGACAACGGAGTCCAGTTCACCTCGGGTAGATTTCGGGACCTGATGGACTAGTGTGGTACTACTCACCAGAGGACTGTAGTCTACTCTTCTCAAGCAAATGCGTCCGAGTGGCTGAATCGTACCCTCATACCCGCCATTCGTGCCTATGTCCATCTGGATCAGAAGGATTGGGACTGCAGGATTTCCGCCATTACCTGTGCCCTGCGCTCGTCATACCACACCACCGCTGATATCTCACTTTACTTTGCCGTGTTACCGCGGTAACTCGTATCGGTTATTGCGGCAGTTAAAATGTTTGGAAGATCCAATAGTAGTTCTGGAGCCGCACGAGAAACTCCGAATTCTGCGAGACCAACTCCGGGAGAAAATTGAAGATAGCAGACGGGCGGGGCAGGAGCGTTACAACCTGTGATCTCATCTTTCTGGTTTCAAGGCAAACGACGAGATTGATCGACGGAACTTCAGGTAGAGTGAAGCGGTCTGGCACTACAATGCTAAATTGGACAAAAATTTCGTGAAGTGTCGGGTCGGGTTTTAAGTCCCACGTGATATCTCATTGTGAACATGTCCAGGAAAAAACTGCGAGTCTAACATGCCAAGAAATTACGATGGTGAAGCACACCCTCCCCAAAGAGGCCCTCGTTTTTTTCTCTCGGTGTTATCCTACGATTAGCCTCGCTCACCTACACCTGGCTCGGAATCGCACACAGCAATCTTTATTTAGTTAAAATACCGTTTAACAGATTAAGCATAATCCAATTACAAAATCAGACAAAACAAACAGAACAGAAAATTAATGAAAATTAGATTTAAGTGTTCAAGTTAATATAAAAAGAAATTCAATGGTATTAACAATAGTAAATATGAATGTAAAATTAAATTAAAGTACAAAAATAAAATAAAGTTGAATATTGACTTCAGTTAAGTTTTAAGAATCAGGCTTCTTAATCTTAATTTAAACTAGGTATGAGTCGGAAAAAGGGTCTAGCTCAAGCTTATCATGACTTCTTACCATTCGTATAATGAGAGAATGAAAATATAAATTTATACGGGCATTTATACGGGCATGCGGTGGGTTGTTTGCCCGAGAAGAACGCGATGATTGAGGAAAACGTAAGTCTGCAAACAATGTTAATGAAATTTGATTGTGGCAGAGTTGATACAGAAAACACTGATCTAGACGGACGACAGAGTAGGCAAACGTAAGAAGGATAAACAACAGTCATAGGGTTGATATGGGACTTTGAATTTGTAAAACAAGACACGAGTAAATTTACGCTGGACATTCTCTAACGAGTTAATGAGGTAGGGGTGTCGGGAAGACCAAACTACAGAGCAATATTCAAGGATAGGACGGACAACACAGACAAACAATTGGACGGGGGTAGATAAATTGTTAAATTTGCATACCTGAAAATAAGTCGCAGTATTTTCGAGGCCCTAGTAGTCACGATTAGAATACGCGCATCAAAATTGAGCTTACAATCAAAGTAACGCCAAAACCTTTAGCAGAGTTCACAGAAGCGAGTGGGACTTCATTCAACATAAAGGTGAAAGTCCGCGGAGGAAGCCATTTTATAACATTTGGCAACAGTAAGACAGAGTTAGTTAGATGAACACCAGTTACTTAGTGCAATCAGGTCCATCTGAAGATACTGACAATCTTGTACAGATCTGATAGCTTGTAAGACTTTTAAATCTTCGGCATACAGTAGGCAATTGGAGATGATAACCGAAGGGAGATCATTTATAAACAATAGGAATAGGAGGGGACCTAAAATAGAAGGAATAGGAGGGGACATAAAATTGAGGAACACCAGAGGATGGATAGAATGGAATAGAGATAGTTCCACAGTAACTAACACAAAATATACGAGACGACAGATTGGAGTCCATCCATGATAAGGGAGGGCCAGCAACCCCAAAAGTTTTCAGTTTGTAACAGAGAAGTTGATGGTTGACCGTATCGAATGCCATCGAGTAGTCAATGAAGATGACATCAACCTCCAATCGATTGTCTAGGGCCTTAGTAATGAAATCGGTGAATTCAATTAAAGGGGACCTTTGAGAAACTCATGTTGTTCCTTCGCAAAGATATGGGTCAATGAAACGGAAAGCCGGTTATATACCAGACGCTCGAGTAATTTTGGGAAACAGGAAATTAACGAAATAGGACAATAATTTGACACAGGAGAAGGATCACCACTTTTAAGAATAGGAACAACGCTTGCTCTTTTCCAATAAGTAGGGAAAATACCAGTCTTTAGACTGAGGTTGAAGAGAAATGCCAGAGGGATACAACGTGGAGACGCTAATGACTTGACAAAAATATTCGGTACACCATCAGGACCAGGTGATATATTAGGATTAAGTGAATTAATGAGGAATTCAACTTCGATGTGGTCAGTCAAAAGTGAAGAAATGTCAATGGAGTGAAGTACGGGTGTATTAACGGGAACGTCGACATGAGAAGAAGGAATAAAAGTTGACGAGAAGAACTGAGAGAACAAGTTGGAAATATCCTGTGGAGAAGAGCTAACTATATTATTCCAACGGACTGAAGGAGGGACAGAAGAGGAGGACTTGAAGGAACTAATTTATGACCAGAATGGTTTCGCATTATTCGCCATGAGGAAACTCTCCAAGATCATTGCAGTCTTTAGTTCTTTTTTTGCTACTAGACGCAGGTCACAAAAGTGGGCTCTAGATTCTTCAGTACCATAATGCTTGCAACGGCGATGTGCCTTACTTTTAGCATTCAAGGTACAAAGTACTTGTTTAGTTAGCCATGGTTTCTGCTTTATTTTGCGAAGAGCTTTTTAGGTGCAAAGCGTTTAATTAACTCATAGAGGTAATTATGAAACTTACTCAGAGCCTCCTCACACTCCAAGTTATCAAAAAACTACTGCCAGTCAACAAAGCTCAGCTGGGAGGCTAGAGCTTCGTAGTTTGCTTTGAAGAAGTTGAATTTTGGAGAAGAAGCAAAAGTACGACTTGACAAATGTGCTAAGGAGAGATCGAGCGATAATGCCGGTTGATGACTATCAATACCCTTTAGAGGATTTAATGCAGTGGAAGTAGATACACAGTTAAGGGGAAAGTTAGAAAGAACAAGGTCAAGTACCGGACCATTAGCATTAGGGATATTGTTGAATTGCGATAGTGAACAGAGTTATAGAAATTAGAAGAAGGATAAAAAAGATGCATCGGTTGATGAAACAGAGAAAGGAAGGTTTTTTGTCCATTGCACTGTTCCCAAATTAAAATCTTCGCATACTAGAATTAAAGATTGCGGTAGATGCAGTAAGACATAAGAGGAAAACTCGACAAAGAATGTCTCATACACATACAAAGGAGAGTTACTAGGTATATAGACAGAATAAACTAATAGAGATTTATTGTCAAGAAGGAAGATCTTGACAATCCACAACACGGGAAAAGCATAAATTAGCAGAAAGAGAGCTACGTACTGTATTACTAACAGTTACAAGAACACTTCCTCCATTTACTTTATTTTATTTCTTACTTTATTGTACGTTAATTAAAAGACGACCGATCTTAATGAGTTCAGTTTATTGACTGACTTCTTTCTTAACACTATGTGTTACATTACGAATAATGTGTATGTATATACTATGGGATAGAGCGGGACAGAACGATACTCCACATCTCCTCCGTAAATTATTAATGTTAACATAACTTTAATTCGTTTATTTTCTTTCCTCATAATGTAAAGATCAATATAGAGTTATAATGTATTCATGGTATGTATATAAATAGATGAAAATAATATTATATTTTGGTTTGAAACAATTACATAGCTATATATTAATTCATAGATAATTTTTGATTAGTAAGTCAAACGGTCGGGTTGTCTTGATATTCTTCCTGACCTTGTCGTGTAGTGGCCTGTAGATGTTGTAGGTTGACATGTTGTTGGGATCATTTTAGATTCACTTCGAATATTCACCTTCATATCCCCCTTCGAAGGTTTTGAACTTGAAGCTCCGAGCTCTCCTTCAGTTACTTCTTCGGGAATATATGGCACGTTCTTCCTGTGGGCGTTGTTAAGATGAAACACATTTCTTCGGTAAACCCCAGAATTGGTTTTTATATAGAAAGAACGGGGGGTATCGGCTTTGGCTGTAATGCGACCCTAATGATGTATGTCTCTAATCCAGACAACGTCACCGATTTTAAAGTTTCTTCCGCTGCATATACCATGGCGTCTATCGTAGTTATTTGTTGGTTGTTGTGTTTGTTGTTCCTCAGCCATTGTTATTTTGTCCATGTGAAGAGAATTTGGCTCATATCGTTCACTCGTCATCGGGATGGTTGATCGAATTTCCCGACCCATTAAAAGTTCTGCTGGACTGCAACCGTTATTAAGTGGTGTAGCTCGGTACTCCAATAGTGCTAATTCAGGATTTTCTTTATTTTTCTTTAAAAGTGTTTTAACAATTTTAACCGCCGACTCAATGAATCCATTGCTTTGAAGGAAACGAGGGCTGGATGTAATGTGCTTAAATCCCCAGGAGTGTGCAAATTGTCGAAACTCTGATATGTGGACCGTTGCAAACTGGGGCCCGTTATCAGTTCTAACAATTTCCGGAATGCCAAATTTCGCAAAAATCGATTTTAAGTGTGTAATGACGCATCTGGCAGTCTGTGATTCCAAATGTACTATCTCCAGGAACCTGGAAAAGTAGTCACTTATAACAAGAAACGTCTTCCCATGACATACGCAGAGGTCCATTGCTATGGTATACGAAGATCGCTCTGGCATTTCAGAACTGATGAGCGTATCATGTCTTGGAACTAAAAACTGTATACAGGTAGTACACCGCCGAATATATTCTTCCATCTGTTTTGACGAGCCAGGCCACCAGACAGACTGGCGCATCCTGCTTTTGCACTTTACAATTCCCAAATGCCCGGTATGCATCGTTTATAACATCCCGTGTTGTAAGGCCGTCGGGATGACAAGTCTCTTACCGTGCATCAAAAATTGGCCATTAATTGAAAGATATTGGCGATCGTTATAGAATAACCTTGTTTCTTGTGATAGTTTTGAACGATGTGGCCATCCGTCTTGGCAATACTCTTTTACTTCTCTGATGATGGGATCATCTTGCTGGGCTTTCCGAATAGTGTTTAGTTTGTCGGTTGATGCTGGTAGCTCTTCGATAATGCTGTTGATGAATGTTTCGTTTTCATCGTCATCGTCCGGTCCTGTTCCTTGGATAGGATGGCGAGATAGCGTATCAGCTGCTATAAGATCTTTTCCAGGAGTATAGATTATGCTAAAAGTAAGACCCATCATTTTCATACGGAATCTTTGGATCCTTAACGTCAAGTCATCGAGGTTTTTCGTAGTAAAAATTGGAATCAACGGCTTGTGATCCGTCTCAACTGTAAAATGTAGTCCCGGAATTTTTCACATGCCCATTTGATGCATAAAGCTTCCTTTTCTATCTGCGCATACTTCTTTTCGCTGTTAGACATCGTTTGCGAAGCGTATGCTACGGGCTTCTGGATACCGTCTACATCTGTCTCACGGAGCACCGCTCCCAATCCAAAAGAAGATGCATCAGACGACACAAGGGTTCTATGTGTAGGATCGTATGTCTTCAATACCGGAGCCGTTGTTAGTGCTCGTTTCAGTTTTAAGAAAGCCTCCTCCTGAACTGGCATCCATAGAAAATCAGCCTGGGATTTTAAAAGCTCATTAAGGGGATAGCTTACTGAAGAAAGATATGGAACGAACTTATCCAGGTAATTGACTAATCCCAGAAACTGGCGCAGTTCCCTTACATTTTGCGGATGGGGAAAATCATCAATTGCCTTGATTTTTGATGGGCAAGGGTGTATACCCTCCTCGTCAATTTTGCGTCCCAAAAATGTAATGGATTTGATACCTATCTGACACTTAGATTTATTTAAGGTTACTCCATTCTCTTCTAGCTTTTTAAGTACAGCACGCAAATTTAGATCATGCTCTTGTATGTCCTTCCTTTTCACCAATATGTCATCCATTTGGCAGATGACTCTATTAAGGCCTTCGAGAATCAACTGCATTCGTTTTCGGAACAACTCTGCGGCCGTGCAAATACCAAAAGGCAGCCTTTAGAATCAGAACCTTCCAAATGGAGTTAGAAAAGTTGTAAAAAGCTGTGATTTTGGACATAGCTTTATCTGCCAAAATCCATACTTCGTGTCTAACTTGGTGAAGTACTTTGCACCTTCCAATTTTGCCAGTGAATGGTCAGCAACTGGCATCGGGTGTATACCTCGTTGAATGGCTCAGTTGAGTTTCGTGAGGTCAACGCAAGGACGAATATCACCGTCGGGTTTGTTCACAATTACCATCGGAGCGCACCAATCTTTTGGCTCATCTACACGTCTGATTACACCCAACTGAAGCATTTCATCAAGTTTTGCCTTCAGCTTTTCCTTTAGTGGAATCGGGACTTGTCGAGCTGTTGCAATTGCATAAGGTTTCGCGTTTGGTTACAATTTGATTGCGTAGTCCTCCTTAAGACAACCGAGTTTGTTAAATAATTTTGGATATTCCGTCTCGATGTTTACCAACGGTTTTGAATTGTTTCGACACTTGGATTATCAAAGGTGTTAATTCGTTGTATAATTTTCAAATTTTGGCAAGATTTTAAACTCAAAAGTGGTGATTTTAAATTGTTCACAATCTAAAGTTCAGATTTACAGAATATGTTTCTATATTTAAGCACGCAGTTCATTATTCCCGTAACGTCGAGACGTTCACCAGAAGGGCCACATAATCTTTTATTCGATTTATTAATTTACGCGTCAGGGAAATTTATTTTAAATTCTTTAAGTGGTAAAACATCTACCGGAGCTCCCATATCTAGCATAAAATTAATTTGCTTTTCGTTGACCGTTACTTTAGCGGTCCACCGTTCATTGTTATTGTTTTCGTCTGTCATCGTGCCTATGAAGAGTGTCACGTCCTCTTCTTCGACATGAAATATCTTGTTGTTGTTGATTTTTATTTTCTTTTGACAAGCATTACTAAAGTGGTTCCACTTCTTACAGAAACCGCATTGTTTGCCTCTAGCATTGTTTGCCTCTAGTTTGTTGTGCTGCTCTCCCGCACCGCACCATGGGCATTAACATTCTCTAGTCTTTGCAGTCTCTCGTACGTACGTCTGAAGTTGTGTGAAGGTGATGATGATGACGTTTTTGGTTTATGAGAACGCAAACTATTAACGGTTGTTGCATTTGCACTAAAAGGTGTTGTTGCCAAATCTACTTGCTGCCGTCTCACTGCCTCGAGTTGCCGTACCGTTTGTACCGCTTTTTCAAGCTTTAGGTCTGCTTCTAGTTGCAACCTTTCTGACGACCTTCTGTCTCATACACCTACCACCAACCGATTCCGTATCATCTCTTCATGCAAGCTTGAGTATGAACAGTTCTCAGAAAGCAAATATAATGATGTTATAAAGTCCTCAATACTTTTTCCTTCTAATTGGCATCGAGAATTGAACTTTGCCCGCTCGTAAAGCACGTTGTGCTTCAACACGAAAAAATTCTCGAATTTATTTATGACGGAATTGTTTTTCTTTTGGTCGGGAGGAGAAAGATTGAATGACAGAAATATATCATCTGCCTGATCACCCATTAGGTAGGCTAAGGTGTTAACCTACTCCTCTTCATTTCTTTTGTTTAGTACGGAAGCAATTCTTAAACGATCAAACCGCCGTTTCCAACGTGGCCAATCCGACGGGTTAGATGTAAAATGTTCCGGCGCTTGAACAGTAAAGTTATTACCCGATAAACCCGCCGCCGCAGGCTGTTGTTCCAAATCGTTTACAATTTTATTGATTTGAATATTCAGCGAACGACCTAATTTTTCTTTTCTCTACTTTCCGACACCGCTGCCACCATGTAGTGTTTGCACGTTAATTAAAAGACGACCGATCTTAATGAGTTCAGTTTATTGACTGACTTCTTTCTTAACACTATGTGTTACATTACGAATAATGTGTATTTATATACTATGGGATGGAGCGGGATAGAAAGATAGTCCCGATCACAACGGTACATATCAAAATCAAGGGAAATTTCCGATTTTACGATGTTACTATTTAACCAGGTTTTCGTAAGACTTATAAACACATCTTCGCTGAGTTGTAACGATAAAAAGAGCGTATCAAACTTGGTAATATACTGAAATGTTAGAAGTTAAGCCTAAGTCATCAAATCTTATACTAGTTTGTAGGTTGTGGTCTTCCCGGTGCACGAAAAGACTTCTTTCTTCATGAGTTGAATGGTTTAATAAGTACTCCAGATGGCAAAGCTTCAGGGTTCAAAAAAGTATCACAATTTGAGGGCACTGTTAGCTTGAAAGATGCTACCGCTTTGTCCTCCAGATTATCTTTAGTTAATTTGTAGCAACTAATAACTTTAACAGCTGACCCAAATTTTTAACAAACGTAGTTTTTTAGGTAGTCTACAGTTGTATGGTAGCTTAGGCGCGAAATAAAGATCTCCTTTGGGGGATACGATGTGAAGTGTTGGGAAAGCTATCACATGTCACAGGTAATTCATTACCAACCATCTGTCGAGTTTCTGCTGAAGCCACAGGAGAACTAGAACACGACGTAGTAGTCCTAGAACCAGCAACAAGGTTCAGGGTTTTAAGAGCCGATAACATTGCCAGCGATTTACTACAAGTAAGGATGCAAGGTCTTTGCACAGACGTAATTGAACCACCAATGCATTCCTGCTGAGCTGTCGGCGTAAGTAATTGCGTCTGCTTATTTACGTCAGTGATATTCTCTGAAGTCAGAGTTTTGGGTGACGTGTCCTCTGTAAATCTCAACAGGGTCTCAAATTCCAGACGTGCACTTGAGGACTTAGTTTGAAGCTGTTTAAACTCTTCCGCTAGCGATTTTATTGTTTTATCAGCTAATTGCAGACTGGAAACATATGCTGACAAAGAGTATCTTCTACGAAAATCACAATACCAGTGCACTCCGCTACCGGCCTTATTGATCAGGTCGGCTGAAGAACCTTTAAGGTTAACACATGCCAAATGGTAAGAAAGCTCACAAAAGCCAAAGCAAAGGAACACGGGGGTTTTATTGATTGGATCAATACATTTTACTGCACTGCAAGACATGCTGGAAATTTCTAGTTTTATTTACTTATAATTATTACTGCCTTTATTTAGGTTTTAATGATTAATTCAATTAATTATTAAATTAATTATTTAATATTATTATTAATTTCCAAAATTTGGGAAAGTTCCATTGTATCAATCTTAACACCTCGTAGGGTTAAACTTTATTTCAAAAACTATGAAATTTCTTCTACAACGTACCTTGGGCAGGTTAGCCATCCATCCGGCACACGACACCCTCCCCTCCAGACGGATAAACGCAGCTTACAGCTAGACATCGTGTCCTTCAGTCTCTCCATGCCTGGTTGGCGTCGTGGACAATGCTCTGTAATGAATCAGCCTTACCCCGCCGACAACGATCCGCAGGTCGTTATTGACTTCGACGGTTCGAGAACGACCCTATAACCACTCGCTGTCACTGAACCGCCTTTGGACAGCTGGGAGGAAGAGGAAAGTTGTGGTGGAATGGAAAAGCTGAATACTCCGGACAATATGGTTGCCAATACGAGTGTCGTGTATGACGTGTGTAGTTTCTGTGTCCTTTGGCAGAAGTTGAGTGTATTATCCGAGCCTAGTTGTCAATCGGGATTTATTTTACTTGTGAAGGAGAGCTAGATAGGTGAAAACTATTTATTTTTAAACGAAAATCATTACAGTTTTAATAATACGGCAAAGTGAGCGACATTTGACCCTCCACTAGTGTGGATAAATATATATAAAATGAGTCCAACGTATGTTGCCAAGTTCTTCCGCTTTGATTTTATTATGACTTCTTCCTTCCCGGGTTTGAAAAAGGTGTTTGTTCATTGGTAATCCGTTATACGTAATGAGGATTATTGGGGGTCCAGCCTCCTTGAAGCTGTTGCTTTAGGGTCTGGTACTTTTGATGACGTCTCTCTGCTCCAACGACGGGTTGTTTGAGTTATAAAAGTGAACCTAGTGATTCGGATAAATTTCTATATTAAGATTTGAAGAACAAACATTTTTTTCCTTACTACCGTGATTTAATAAAGCGTTTTGCATCATTCATTTTATACTGACTGAAGCAGTAAACTCGGCGCTGGAAGTTTTTTTTATGAGTTTCATTAAACGGCCAGTGAGATAGCCCATCATAATAAGGAGGAAGATTCATCCGTAAGCACCCATCGAGAAAGAAGGTGCAAATTTAAGACCTTCCCAGAAAAGTTCTCATACAGACCTTTCATTTGGCACCCCCATTTGCAAGGTTGATAAACAAAATCCCACGTAAAATACTTTTTCTTTGAAAAAATTGGTAAACGATTTTTTAAGAGCCCTCTTCCATGCTCGGAAAAAATTCCATCTTCAGGAAAAATTAGCAAACGATTTTCTTAAGGACCCTCTTCGATGCATGAGGAGATCCCCCTTAAGAGCCTTTGAATTTTTTTATACTCAAACTTTGAAGAAGCTATTTCTTCAAATCCTTAGACTAAGTTTGGTCCTTGGACAGACATAGGGCTTCAACAAAGTTTTGTAAGTTAGTACAAGACCCTTAAAAACTTGGATCAATTGAATTCAAATTAAAAATTACTACGTACTCTTTTCTAGTTTGCACCTAATTGATGGCAGTCACACTTTACCTGTGTCCTGTTTAATCTCCCTTTCTCATAAATTTTACCCGTCACAGGAACAAGTGATTACGAATCAAAGGAAGGGTAGTAGACCAATACGAAAAAACTCTCCTTTATAGA
Organism: Odontomyia ornata; assembly: GCA_963969285.1. Taxonomy (NCBI): domain Eukaryota; kingdom Metazoa; phylum Arthropoda; class Insecta; order Diptera; family Stratiomyidae; genus Odontomyia; species Odontomyia ornata. Next base: position 21,834,149 of record OZ017741.1, read on the forward strand.
ATCAAGGGAAAAGCTATAATTACAAGGATTATTTTGTTCTGGTGACATTTCCGACTGAAAGTGGCTTAGTATAACGACTTCACACCACTCTTTTTCATTGTGAATGAAGGACGAATAAAATGCAGAACGTTCGAAAATCATAGAGCAACTCTGTTCCCGGATACGATTTGATTGTTCCAAGACTATTAATTAAACAATTCCCTTCCATCCAGTGCTGATTTCGGCAATATATAGCGGATTAAAAGGTAGACAAGGGAACGTGAGAAGTAGGCAGGATGACTGAACTGAAATTGAAATGGATTCGATAGAAATTGGAAGACAAATTGTCCTGCCAACCATGAATTCGAAAATGTGGGAGGGAATGAGAATCAAAAGCCAAGAAGAACTCTTTGTTGACTATTTTTTTTCCTTTCTGTCGTGTCATCGACGGAATTTGTCCGCTTCGAAGAATCCTTTTTTTCGCCATCCCTGACCGAAGACCGAAATTGATAATGGATGAGGTGTGTGAGTATGTTTGCCTTTATCTTGTCTAACGTGCGTTGAGCGTGGAGTGGAATTCGAAAAGAAAACGATTACGGTGTCACTATCAGTGGATGATAGCATGAAATTTTAAAAGGGTATTGAAGCCAAAGGTTAATGGTTGTTTAAATCGGTCCAGCGAATAAAGACTTCCGTTCAAAGTGCTTTAAGAATCGTAAAATTTACATTTAAGTGACTTTAATCTTTGATGTGTAGTAATTTTCCTGGTCAATGAGAAAACTTTTTTTCCCCTCGCAAAGGTCAAAGGATGCTGATCAAACTCTTTCTTGAATTCCTTGTGTGGGAAAGGTATTTGAAGGAAAACCCCTTTTTAAAAAGGACTTGAGTGTAACGACATATGTTCCCATTTTCTGTCCTAAATAAGTAGTGAAAATTCCAAAATTTCCTATTCGACCAAAGAACAATTTACCACCTGTTCTACAATGACCATGCCGGGCCCCCTCAACCTATCTCCTCGGTTGCCTCGACTAGTCGCTATTATAATCCGATTACCGTCAACCATCTGCTATACAAAAGTCTTTAAACAGGCGAGCATACACGTAGGATAGAGACAGGTACGGTACGGGATCATTCCATTTTCGAACCGAATGAAGACTTAACAAGGTAAAAGTACTGAGAATTTGTATGAAATGTTGAATGGACGTCACGGCAGCAGCAGCAACAACAACGTATGGATGACGAGGACACGAATTGACTTAGTGTTAAATGGACAAAATTGACAAAAGAGGTCAGAAGGATGGTATTTGTGAACTTCTAATCTCACAACCATTCACTATGTTTGACATTGTTTCCATAATGAGGTTGTGGGATTTCGTTGCAAAAAGGAGTGAGGCAGGACATAGTTAACAATTGATTGGGATGAAAAAGAAGAGTTGTATTAGTGAGAAGGATATCAAAGAGTTTTTTGCCTTTCGTAATGTACCTATATTAGTTAATACTGTTTTGAGATATGATGATTTGATGCTGATTACATTAGTGGAAGAAAAGAGTCTTTGAAAAAACTATATGAAATCAACCGTGCTCTCTTTTCAACGATATGTTCCTCATTTAGTCAACAGTCTCTTTTGATTGCTTACAATGGGCTACTATCAAAAATTTTTTCAAAGTCGGCTTTCACCCTTTATGTTCGAAAATTTTTTTTTTGCTCCAATATGTGGGATAAATGTAGGGGCAAGAGAGGTATGAACAGAAAACGTACTTCAAGCCTAAAAAAGTAATTTTCATCACTTGAAAGAAACTTAAAATTTCGATTCGGGAGAAGACAGCTGCTACATTAAATAAGGTTGAAGGTAGATCTATGCGGGTGTTTTCAGCTAACAGTGAACTAGACTCCACCAAAAATAAATAAAGACGGCAAACCCATGAACCCAAAAATCTAGCAAGATCTACCAATGAGGCTGCTGAGTAATGATGTACGAGGTGTGTCCAAAAAGTATCGCGAATTTTGAATTTTCGCGGGTTACGTATATTCGAATTTCGATTTTTTTGTGGCGTTATGTTGGTACTCATGTCTGTCACTTATGCCGACAAGCTCGGCCATTTTGAATGTTCACTTAATTGGTGATAGCTGCTTTACTTGCACGTGTTTTCAATCGTCTTCGATTTTTACTTATTCAAAAAAATGGATCGAAGAACGTGTATCAAATTTTGTGTGAAAAACGAAATTAAGTGCGCGGATGCATTCCGAATGTTGACTGTGGCATACGAAGAAGCTACCTTGGACCGAAGCAACGTTTATCGGAGGTACAAAATGTTTTTAGAAGGCCGAGAAGATGTGAACGACGAAGAGCGTAGCGGGCGCCCGAGCTGACAGTTTTCTTCGATTGCAGAGGCGTGGTGCATCATGAGTTCTTGCCACAGGGAAGAACGATCAATAAGGAATATTACCTGCAAGTTATGCGCAATTTGCGCGAAGCAATCCGCCAGAAACGCCCGGATTTGTGGGAGAACAAAAATTGGCTTTTGCACCACGATAACGCCCCTGCTCACACATCGTTGCTTGTGCGCGACTTTTTGGCCAAAAACAACACACTAATGATGCCGCAGCCACTGTATTCCCCAGATCTGGCTCTCTGTGACTTTTTCTTGTTTCCTAAACTGAAGAGGCCCATGATAGGACGACGTTACGCTACGCTTGACGAGATAAAGACGGCATCGAAGGAGGAGCTGAACAAGATTTAAAAAAAATGATTTTTTGAAGTGCTTCGAAGATTGGAAAAACCGTTGGCACAAGTGTATAATATCTCATGGGGATTACTTTGAAGGGGACAAAATAGATATTCATGAATAAATAAATAATTTTTGAAAAAAAAACAAAATTCGCGATATTTTTTGAACACACCTCGTATATGAATTTAATTCAACTTCTTCGTGAAAACCCAAGACATGTTCGAATATTTGGGCACGAATTATAATCATTTTAAATCTTTGTGTGCCTATAAGATAGCTGCTGCTACCCTTAACAAGGCATTAGAACTCTCTTACGAAAATAAGATACCACAATCACGAATCGTCAAGATATTTGTGCAAGAAGCTCGAAAAACACCTCGAACAAAACAGTATATACCAAAAAGTTGCAGTAGTCGAGCAGCTCGCTCAGGCAAACTGCTCGAAAGACCTTTGCGAAGAAAATACCATTTTCATGAAAATAACAACGCAATAAGTGCGGAACAATTTGATACGCAACTTATTAACATTGTTATTTCTACTCCCCACTAAACATCGCCACTGCCATCGCTACCATTATCAGTAAAAAGTTTTTCCAAAGAAACAAATGAAAAAATTAAAGAAAATTATAAATAAAAATTTATAAGGGCAACCCTATTGCGATGCAATTTAGCGAAGCAATTGCTAGATTGTGTTGACAAGAAAACCTCCATTACCACCATGAAGGGGCTCGTTGAAATAAGTGGGATAGTTTTCAAGCGGGACTCGCATTTTGGAAGGTCGAGGGCATCGATATAGAGAGTACTGGATCCACGACCGGTCGCGAGAGCCGAAGCAATGAGCAACCTTCGCTATAGCTGTGTGAAGTTGAGGTTTGAAGTGATATGCTTTTGTTTTTGCACTTCATTCACTTCGAAATACGTTCACGTTTAAAAAATTTTAAGTTTTGAAGATCGCGTGCACGAAATTGGCACTTTAGCTCACTGTTTTTATTCAAAATTTACGAACTTTCCATCTGCTTTGACACATGGGTTTTTTCGCCTTTTTCGCGCGCTTTTCGAATTTCTTTTGCTTTGACGTTCGAATTTTCGGTGAGAGTCATTTGTTGTGTTGTGTTCAAACTATTTTACAAATGATAACGAAGGCGCAATCGTGTGCACGTGAAATGAAGTTTTGTTGGCGTGCGCGGGTGTCAGTGGGGGAAGTGATTCTTCTGAAGAAAGAAAAAAAACCTGTCTGGAAACAAAGAGGAAGAAGAAGCAGAGGGAATCATATAGTTTCGAGAGCGTAAGTTATTTATAACTTATTTATGTGGTAAATTTGCTTCCCACGTGAACGAGTACACAGATTCTTGTTGCTCGTCCATTTATTTATATGTCTTTGGTCGAGGGATAGCCGTCGTGAGAAGTAACTGGCGAGAAAAAAAAATTTTAACTGATGCGCGAGAAAAAAGTAAGAGCAAACTGATCGATTTTTGGTGGTAGAAGTGATTATTATATGTGTGCCATGGAGTACACGAATTATGGTTCATCAAGCAGTTGGGAAAGGGTTTTACGAATATATTGAGTAACTGTTTTAACTCTTTGTTTTCTAACGTTAACATATCGAGTTGGAATTGAAAACGGTTAAAACTGAAATAATTCATAAAGGTTGTGGTGCTGGAGCAAGTTGGTCAGTGATGTACAACTCCTCCCAGAGCGGCTGTTTCGTTTAGCTGAAATTTTCTAAAAATTCATTCATTAATTCAGACATTCGTGCGCACAGTCGTTCTATCTGGTTCCTCCTAAAATCGACCTCCGTCCGGTGTAGTGTACTCGAACGTCGGTATTGCAATTCAGTTTTGGAGCTCTCCTTGGATTGAGGATCACGTGCTGGTAGATTCGACGCTAATGATTACTTTGCGATGGTTAATCAGTGTGAAAAATGACATTCACGCTTCCTGCCAACATTTGAGTTGAGACTCCGAAAAAGTGAATTCATTCTGCCCTTCTAAAAAGTGGATTTATTTGTGTAAGCGTGGTTGTATACAATATCGAATGGAAAATTAAAGTTGGAACAAAGTGAAAAGTCAAGTAGAAAAGTCATTAAACTGGATGCTTCAGTTAAAAGTGCTTGATCTCATCGGACTCCTGGCGGTCATCTACTATCGAAAAGCAAGTCGGGTGGCATGGAGGTTGCTGGATTGCGACGCCAATCACGTTGAATATTGATACATATATGAAAAACGTGGAAGCCTTAGAGGATAGATTAAAATGTCAACTGTGCCAGCAACAAATTAACATTCATTAAATAATTCAAATGGTTTGCCGTAAATAAATAAACTTTTAATCACTTATGAACAAAATCTAAATTTAAATACGTTTTACGTAAATAAATGTTCGTGCATTATTTTATTAGAGCAATATATTCAAAGTGAACATCTTTTATGCGAATTATATTTGTATGAGTTTTTTGTTTGAATGGAAAATATACGGCCACGTCTACGATGGATCCATCCAAATAGCGTCAACCTCCGCAGGGAGAATGCTTATCCAGAAGAATACTCTTGAAGGCTAGCGTTCTTTGGGGATTTTCGCCCCCGATGGATTCAAAGATATCTAAGTTACCATGAAGTTCCTCCTGGGATGACAGGTAACGACCCTGACTGAATTTAGACTATTCTTTGGACGGTGAACTGGAACTGACAAAATTTTGGAAAATTTGGCCTCGCTCTGGACCCCCTGATGCAGAAAATAACTTTTTAAATTCAGTTTCAAAAAGTTATAATCAAGAGCTTTCATATGATATCCAACTTGACTAACTTTGATTAAAAAATTTCTTAAGGGCTTCTTCGTTATGAGGGGGAGGACTTACCTTAAAAATTTTTGAAATGTTTGATAAGACCTAAACCTTTGAGAGACCACCACTTTTAACATTTACACAAAGTTTGAGCTTCCTAGCATCTATAGTTTCCGAGGAACCTTGCTATGACGCACGGACAAACAGACGGGCAGAAATGTCGCGAAATCGGTATGTCTTTGTAAAAAAATGATGTGATGCTACAACTTTCCTAAAAGAAAGCGTGGGGAACTTTGCAGGACGCACCAGATATTCACACGGTGGAAAAAGTAAAAAACAGCAAAAATTCGATGGCTACAGCTGCAATCACTACCGAAGTAACTGGAGCAATGATCTTAACTACCAAAATAGTAACGAACTATCCTAAGGTTTAGAAAGCAGAACATTTCACCGCCACTGTCGAAACAGAACCTCTTTCTCGAAAGATGTTATAAATTTCAATTGGGGTCCAGTGACATCAAGAAGAAAGACTAATTAGAAAAGCGGGAAACGTTCTAAAAAGAATAAATTCAGCATGCAACTTGCCAAAAATTAGTAAAGGTATAAAGAATGGGAGTTCCTAGATCACATAGGACATTACCGGTGGAGCTAGTTAAAGAGTAAGGAGGACTAGAAGGTCAACAAAGAGCAGAAGGCTGAAGAAGCGTTGAAAGCTGAGCCTAAAGGGTATACGCAGATAGCTCCACCATAAAACATAAATAAAAGAGTCACGTCTTGCTCAAGCAAAGGAGATTGGGATTAAAAAAGCTAGGATGAGGCACACGATGGCCATGGAACGCTAGATTAGGGTTTCAGAAATTTCTGACAAAATAAACGAAGAATGTTGCTAAAAGTGCCTGTAAGACTCGCATGGACGCCCAGCAAGATAAAAGTCCAGATGCGAAACAGGAGCATAAAGCCCCAAGGAAGACCTAGTCAGTACGCACTGCTCGTAAAACCCCTAGATGGCCGAGCCTACGCAAAAGTATGATGGAATATCAGGGAAAACGTAAGGTTCAAAGACACTACCATTGTTATTAAAGCAGAACGACCAACGTGGTCAGGCCATATTCTGGTCAAACTTGGAGTAGAGGCTGACAATAAAGAAGCATTCTGCGTCGCAGTAATGAAGATCATAACCTTGCTCAAACCGATTGCAACGATCAATATAAGAGGCATTGACTGCATAATGGACCTGACCAAAGTTTAAGAGGCCATCAAAAGGGAGCTCCCAAGCGTGGGCAGAATCAAAGCTAGGATTACACCGGAAAACACCGGGACAATGCATGACTATCATTGTCTTGACCGAAAAGGATGCCGAGCAATTTCTGAATGTGGGTGAGGGTGGATTATCTGTAAGATAGGGCGAAGAGCAGCTCCTCTTCAATGCTACAAATGCCTTGGCTATGGTCATACCATGCAAGTATGCAAAGGACCACAGAGAAGTTCCCTGTGTTACAAATGCGGTAAACTGGGACATAAAACAAAAGAGTGTATATATAAGGCACATTGTATCCATTGCGAGGACGCTTTTGAAAGACTGGATCCGGCGCACGTGTTGAAACTAGGTAAATTTTGGGTTTCCGAGAAAACCCCAGCCAAAACCATATTGGAATTTCAATGAATTGTAACTTGTGGGTAAACCTATACAGCAGTTCAACTGCCAAAAACCTACTTGAGACGTTTTTTATCTTTATTTTTTTATGGTTCAGAGGTGAATGCCATTTATGCAATGAATGTTGGGCACTCTTGCTCACAAATGACCGGACTATCCACTAAACACCTCCTCTATAAACCTGAGAGCCTAGCCTGGAGCCGTTTGACACATTGTTTTGGGCCAGGTCTCATTTTCCTACTCCGTGAGATGCTTCAAGCTAGGGGATCTTTCCTCTAGTTTGGGGGGAAGGAAGAAGAGGAGTTGCCAGACAAGTGATCCCCTAGCCTCAACGTTCTCAGCTGCTGTGGGTCCCTTTTATCTTTTATGATTTCGTGGACATAACATGTCACATGGTTCCAGTTCACGACAAGCCCAAGTATCAATACTACCCTACTATCCAAGGTGAGCTTTCCCATCTCCCTGTAGAGGTTCCATCGCAGCCTGGCCCATTTTTCGCACGCAAAAAATGTGTGACATGTATCGACCTCCACTTCTGGTCAAAATCGATAGTCGGGAGATCATCATCTTCCAACCTTGTGCAGGTAAGACTGAAAACACCCATGCCCGCTCAAAAGCTGGTTCAAATGGCAGCCTTTTTTATCATGCCTTTGATTTGCCCAATATTCGAGATCCGGGATGCGGCGCACAATCCACCTATCCTTCGTGCAACTCAGCCAAGACTGCTGCCAATCGTTGAGTGAGCGCTGTCTCTCATCACGAGCAACCGTCTCCCACTTCGATGCAGGAAAGCAGTTTACATGCGATGTGAAACCTGGATTTCTGCTGCTGAGTGAGCAACATATGAAAGAGGTTCAGCATAATGCTATCCTGACAAAACTGGGACTCCCACCATTTAAATTTGGAACAGCGATTTCTAGGGGAAGGGTTGTGTATAGGCAGATAATTTTGTCTTGTTTCCGTGCTCAATAACCATCTTCTTTAGTGTGTATCTAACGCTAAATGAACCGATATTATGTTTCCAAGCAAATCTTAATGCCTTAGAGGACACTTCTTGAAGGCAAATGGATGCGTGATGGTAGACGAAGACTTCAACGCTAAGGTAATTGAATGGAGTATACCTTTAACAGATCCGCATGGAAAATGATCTTAAAAATGGCAGCCAGAACGGTGTTTGTTGCACTAAGCATCGGAAACACACAAAACTTTCCATTGTATTGGCTGTGGGGGAAAAATACCGGACGTGACATTCACCTTGGAGTCCTCAGTATGGAGGATACACAATTGGAGAGTATTAGAGGATACTCAGTCAATAATCATCAGTAAATTTTGCATGAGTTCAGTGAGATTTTTCCCCAATGTACGCCCACTCGATCTCGTACGGTTGGGTGGATCAAAGGAACGGTAGGCGTTGAGGGGTTCGTTAAGGTGCTCATGGCAAGTTCTCTATTTCAAGGTGACTCGCAGGGGACAGAAGAACTGTTAGCTCCAAACATGGTGAACTAAACAATGAGCGCCCTCATGACTGCTTGCAGTGTTTCTATGCCCTGTCAAAACCCCGGCATAGCAAGCACCCAGTGTACTGGTGGTTGTCTTAAAACTACTGAAAAGCATAAAGAGCCCCACAAGCTCCGGCGAGAGGCTCGATAGGCACGAAAGCGTGACGAGGCATGCAGCCGGGTGGCAGCATATAAGTTGGCCAGGAAATGCGTTCACCGATTAACAACAGCAATGCTCACTGCAGGCAAGATTCAGTGGACAACACGGGTCTGTGAAGCTTTGGCTACAAGCTTGTTATGCCGAAACTTGGTGTCTTATGCACATCTTGCATACATGAAGCGGGAAAGATGGACAAGATAGTGTGGGTACTCTTTTCTGCCCATGTTCTAGGTGTTGAGGCTGCCCACTGTGAAAAAGCAATCAAGTGCCCATTTTTCACATAGCCAGAACTAAAAGAGCGGATTCTTTCATTGAAACTAAAGAAGGATCAAGGCTCAGATAATGTTCCAGCTGAGGTTCTACGACGCTATGGCCCTGATTGGCTGTGCAGCACATTCAACGCTTGCCTAATAGATGGGGTTTTCCTGGTACAATAGATCGTGGTGAGGCTCACGTTTATCATTATGGGAAAGGAAAATCCAAGGTCGTTGCCTGCATACTGCCTATCATGCATACTAGATAGGGCTGGGAAAGTACTAGAGAAACCCATAAAGGGAAAAGTCATTGACACGATTTGTACTGTGAAGGACCTATCCCCTTAGCAGAATAGATTTAGAATAGGATACTCCAACATTTATACTATTGCAAAGTTGATAAGCGTGGCTCAAAAGGCGGATGCACATAGCCGCATCAAGCGACGGATCGTTCTATTCGTGACATTTGATATTAGTAATGCCTTGGATTCCACTAGAAGGGTGTATATTCTGGATACGCTGGAAACCCCTTCTCAAGTTCAAAATATTGAACGCGGATTTTGAGGGACTACCTAAATAACCAAAGACTGCTTCACAACGCGACATATGGTCAACAAAGGATTGAAGTTACATTGAGTGTTACTCAGGAATCTATTCTTGTCCAGACATGTAGAATGTCTCTTACGATGGGCTATTGAGACTGGAGATGCCAGATGAGTTGCACTTGATCACCTCGGCAGATATTGTTGCGTCTCTAGTAACTGGATGCATGTTTGAACAAGTGCAAATTACGCTAGGTATGCTAATGCGCCAATTGATAGACTGGATGACTACTCGTTGGTTCAGTTTAGCACTAGAGAAAATATACGTGGTCAACATGACATAAAAGAAAATCCCAAGAGGAAGAAAATTAGTATTGGGGACATACCAAGTGGCTCAAAACCAATGGTGAAGTACCTGGCGTAATTATGGACACGAAGATATGTTTTTCTGAGCAAATCAGGGCAACGGCTAAGAAGGCTGCTTCAGGCTTTTTGACTCTGAGTTAGCTTATGGCCAATGTAGGGTAACCCAACCCATCAAGAAGACACCTCTTGATGAGTGCTGAAAGGTGACTGGCACTGTACTGAGCAGAAATATGGGGCGACGCTTTCAGTAAGGAGGTGTACCAAAAGCGCTTGGCACAGATACAGAGAAGAGGAACACTGACGATTGCATCTTCATATCCAATATTCTCTGATTCGGTGATGAGTTATTGCAGGCGTGCGACCTGTCACCTCCTGGCTAGGGAGTGCCACATCATTTACCTAAATTGCAATGGAGATGGTAGCGTCCGGGAGGGAAAAGCGTTTACCCAACGATTGGCAGCAGCCTTGAGGAAATTGCATGAAAGCAAGGTTGACTTCTTTGTTATATGACCCAGTTTTTGAGTAGGCATGGTTATTTTTAAGTCTTGCCTGCGTATAATTGGAAAGTAGTGGTCCCCCAACTGTCGATTTTGCTCGAAAGAGGAAGACAATACCTACCACATGTTTCTTTGTGGGTAAAAAATTGTACAAACTACGACGAGAGTTCTACAGGGAGACGTGAAAGTTCACCCAAGATAGTATGATCGCGGTGACGTCTGGGTTGGTAAACAACTGGAACCATGTGGCACATGATGTTCGGATCGTCCCAAAAGATAAAAGAGACTCACAGTAGTTGGGGCTAAGAGATAGTTTGTCTGGTAATTCCTCTTCCTCCCTCCCCTCCCGCTGTAGGAGAGATCTTCAGCTAAAAAGGTACCACACAGCGTAGCAAAATAAGACCTGGCCCGAAGCTATGTGGCAAATAGTTTCAGGCTAAGTTCTCAAATTGACATGGGAGGTGGTTAGTGAGTAGTCCAGGCGCTCGTGACCTTGGGAGTCCCACACTCAGTAGGTAAATAGCATTCATCCCTAAACCATGAAATAAATGCTCAGGAAATTTCTATCATGGTGGAAAATTGGCCAGTACATCTGAATACTACCATCGGAAGTGATGTTACAACTTTAGAGCCACTGCTAGTGCTTGTGTTGAGTACCAATGCAGAAATGTAAATTACTCCGGGGTGGAAAATTGATTGAAAACCACTACTGTGAAAAAGTGTAAAGAAACCTGGAGAAGATTGTTTTACCCTCGTTTGGTTTTGAAGCTGGAGGACGAAGGTCATGAAAGAGCAGGGTTATTGATAAGTGGCGACATTAAGGAGTTTATTTCAAGGATTTGGAGTTGCATTGGTATCGGCAAAGTCAGTTAATTTTTCAAAGACTTGTAATTTAATAGTCATCCACAGCGTCAAGGAGTGCTCCAAAGTTTGAAATTTGAGCGTGGTCGAGAAACTTTTCGGAGAGTGCTCGTCGAGAAACTTTTCAACTCAACTTGCCGGCGTTTTGTCGTCAACGACAGGGATTAGGGTTAACCTCCAAAACTTATAAGTATACGAGATATTAAGTACGTTAGAGTTTTCAGTTTCCCTCACTTTTTTATGCTTTTTTGTCAATACCATCCTCGTCGATTTGTCAAAGTTGCGTCCGTCTGTTCCTACTCTTATTTATAACGAAGCCTTACAACCTATGAATTTAATAGTATTAAATGATTCATAACTTAACTTACGCAAATTCAAAAGGATTTCATCTACGTAAGGCATTTTTCAATATGACATTTTCAATAAAAGTTATTTGCATTTACTCATAAGTAATACGTTGATCTCTAACCCCAAAATTGTGTGAGGCTCCATTTCTGCCTAAGGTTACTGTAGCAAGTAACGGGTGATTCAATATAAGGTTTGATTTTCAATAGGCTTTTTTGCCGGATCACGCGTGAGTCCTGTCAAACTGTACTGTAATTTTTATTCAATATTGTTTGACAAATCATCATTAAAAGACTTATACTGCAAAAACGTATCCAAATTATTCAGCTGTATTAGGAAAATCAGTGATTTTAAGGCATACTAAAGTTCAAATCGTGTACGAATTGATGCTGGGCGACTTAGATTTGCGTTGTCTTTTTGGTGAATGGGCTATTGATTAGCTCAATTGCCACCTAGATCGTGTGATATCACACCTTTAGACTATTTTTTTGAGGTTACACGAACTCTCTGGCCTTCAGGGATAAGCCAGCTTCAATCGACGCTTTGGAAGTTAATATTACTCGTGTCATTTGCGAGACACCGGTTGCTATGCTGCGATGTGTCCTTCATAATTGGACCTTCAGGATGGACCATTTGCGGTATAACCGCGGTCACCATTTAAACAAGATAATCTTTAAAAAGTAAATTTTGCAGATAGTTCTTTTGAAATGCAGTAAATTTTTTACTACGGCATTCAACCTTATGCCTTTTATTTGAGATAAAAACTAAACCTCATAATGAATCACCCTATATTAGGAGTAAAAGCGTTACGGGGATAAACTTGGTTAATTCTTGTAGAGGAACAAAGACTGAAGAAGCTTTTTCAGGAGGAATTCAAGTTAATTGGAGATGAGATTGGATGTACCACAGTAGTGAAGCATTTTATCAAAACCAATTTACCCCACTCAAACAGCAATACTATCGAGTCCCGCCAGCATTACAGAAACATATAAATGCAGAGTCACAGGAGCTCTTGGTATTCTTCTTATGTACGCCCACGTAATCATGGATAGTTTGCGTAATGTTCAACATCTATCAACAATGGATATCAAGTCAGCTTCTTGGCAGATTTTGATGGCTGAAAGACTAGACTGTTCCAGTTTCAAAGGATGCTATTTGGTGTGCCCCAGGAATGGGCAAAGACTAATCGATCAGTTGTTGTGGCCGCAATCGGAGCCATTTGTGCTCGTATATCCAGAAGATTCCATTGTATTCACTTCAAATTTTAAGGAGCATATAGAGGTCCTGCGAGAAGCTTTCTGCCGGTCAAGAGAGGCAATGTTGCGAATTTCTCAGAAAAAGTGAGTGTTCTGCTACCCTAAATTGAAGTCCTAAGGGTACGTTGTGGATGATGTAGGCTTGGATGAGGACCATAAAAAGATCAAAGGGATGTCTAAAATAATGGGCCCAATGAATGTTAAAAATTTCGCCAATTTCTGGGAATGATCTTGTCAAAACACTGATTTATACCGGATTTAATCTCTTTAAAAGCACCATTGTTTCTGTTGTTAATTTCAGTGAGTTCGGGTTCTTGAGTTGAGAAAAAATCGACTCCAAGTCGACAAAATGTTCAATTTATTGAACTAGATTTCAAAAAGTACCACGGACTAAACTTCTGAATCAATATTATTATATCAACACACAACTATACATTAATATATTCAATTATCCAGAGATGTCTTTGCAACTAACCGACACATTTTTTATGCACGAAGAAAACAGATGGACTGATTATTTTTTTATTTTATATAGCTAAATGCAATTCAAAATGATTTCCCGACTACTAGTTTTTTTATGTCAGTAAATGTAAGGTAAGGATAGGGTCAGCTGTCCGTTGATCAAATCTCAACTCTGCTCCTTGATCAGTTTACAGCGGAGCGTCTCAAAAATTCTTCTATTGAGTGGCTTTGTGATCTGTTTACTGCTCTTGATGTGTTGCCGATGTCTTGCTTTCCTCTGGTGCTTCTTTCCTCTGGTCGTCTTTTTTTCGTGTGCATTTTGTAGCATGTGTATGGCTGACATGTTGTCGACGTACAGAGTGATCGGTAGCTCAGCTTCAAGAATGCCAAGTTCCAGTGTGATTCGTTTGATCCAGCACACATCGTCAATCACTGACACTACTGCTCGATACTCGGCTTCTGCAGTTGAAGTCGCTACCAGACGCTGCTTTTGTGGATACCAGATCACTGGCGCTCCTCTCATCACTAACATACCACTCGTTGACTGTCCTGTCTCAGATTCTCCTCCAAAGTCTAAATCAGTATACGCCACGAGTGTCTTGTCTCCTCCAAAATGAATTCTGGCTATCGTGGTCCCTTTCAAGTGCTGGAAAACACGTTTCAGCATTGCTTGATAGCTCTTCATGGGCTTGTTGCAGAATCGACTGAGGTAGTTCACGGCAAAGCTTATGTCTGGTTTGGTTATTGTGGCTAAGTACAACAAACTTCCTATCGTCTCGCGATAGTTGTTGTTCGCTGGAGGTGCCTTGTCGTTCTTGAAGTCTGTCTTATGGTTGATGATTCCTGGCTCAGTGGATGTGAATACTGGATTGCACTGCTCGAGTTCCATCTTTCTCAAGATCTTCTCCGTGTAGTGAGGCTGACTCAAGAAGATGCCGATTTCCATGCCCAAATACGTTAACTTGTTTTGTACTTTCTTGCTGAACGTTATTTCGAACTCCTTGCTTATCTCGTCTGAGAGTTTGTATATTTCTTCTACATCTCTGTCGGCTACCAATCCATATTCATGAAGAGTGAGAGCATAATGCTCTTGTCCTTGTTATAGTATATACACGGGTCATCATCTGTGTTGATCAAGCCTATCTTCTTCTCAAAGTGGGTGGTGACCATCTCGTTCCACATCCTCGGACCTTCTTTAAGTCAATAAAAACTCTTGTTCAACTTGCAAACTTTCCTGGTTCTATTGTCGAACCCTTCAGGCTGGTGCATATAGATGTCCTGCTCCAGGTTCCCATACAAGAGAGCCGTTTCACATCGAACGATACCAGCTTTATTTTCTTCGACGCTAGGTGGCTTAGGAGTAGGCAAATGGATGCATGGTGAGCTACTAGGCTGACAGTTTCTGTGTAGTCCACTCGCTCCTTTTATTGAAATCCCTGTGCCACTAGTCTGGCCTTAATTCTCCCGTCCGCCTTCTCTCGAAATACCCAGCGACAAGTTATCGGCTTCGCTCCTTCTGGACAGTCCGCCAGCTTCCAAGTTTTTATCTCCATCAGCGAGTCGTACTCCTCCTGCATTGCTCGTCTCCACTTCTCATCTCTAAGTGCCTCTGTTTCAACAATCATGGCTACTTGGCGCTCTTTCCTCCACAACGAGAGTCAAGCATGCAGTGTTTCGGTCTCGGTAGTGGTTGCAGAGTCTGACGATCTCACAGAACTCTCCTTCCTGACTCTTCCTCTGGCGCTGGTGTCTCATTCTCGTTGTCGCTTGGCTTCTCAGCACTTTCTCTAGTTTCCCAGTTCTCGTCTTCTTTGTCTGTCTCGCTGCTGCTTTCTTCTTGCTTCTCATATGTGCCCTCTGGTGCCGATGTCTCAAGTTCAGCTCCTTGCCTTAGTCTCGTCTTTTCCTCGTTGAATATCTCACTGTCTGAGTGGAAAATTTCTCTTTCAGATAAACCCGGTAGCAGGGTTAATCAACATCATAGCCAACCAGAATTTTTTGTTCTGATTTTCTATCCATCTTGCATCCATAATTTTTCTTCCGAACCAAAGTTCTGCTGGGCTTTTCCTTGGTACGTTGCTGGTTCCAGTCTGGTTGATCGTGAAGATTGCATAGTTCATTGCTTCTGCCCACAGTTTCTCGTCCAACTCGTTCATGTGTATCGCTGTTCTGGCTGCCTCGACTATCAATCTCATTTCTCTCTCAATCCTTCGGTTCTGCTCTGGCGTGTATACATTCGCGAAGGTGTAGAAAACTCCCAACTTGTCCAGCATCTGTTTGGTTTTTGCATTCCTCAGTTCAGTGCCGCTGTCAGACCTCAGACTTTTCACTCCCCTCCCTAGCTGGTTTTCTCTGGTACATCTCTTTTCGTCTTCATAAAGTAACAGGTTCGGTAGTGCTTGAAATCGTCCTTGAACATGAGCTAATGACGGGATGTTCATTTCATCCTGGAAATATTGCATAGTATTTTTTATTTCCCACTATGACCCCTTCCCTTCCTTCCTTTTCTTTTATGTGTTAGTTTTTATTTGTCAATGTAAGGTGGCCCAGCGCGGGCAGAGGATACACCGGAACGACCCAAGATATGACTAAGTGCTAGCCGGCCTCAGTATATCACCCCAGAATCGGTAATCCTCTACCAAATACTAATATGAGTATCTGCAACTGCGATGACTTCCAAGGTTGTAACAACTCTTTACACCTCACCTCATTTTCCCAAGAAGGTTAATTATTATTGAGAACACTCAATGTGTGGATATGAAATAGTTTTTATTGATTTTTCGATGAATTCCCATTTCAATTCAGAAAATATTATAAGAAAAGCCGATTCCAATGAAAAAATCGACAGCATCAATAATAATTTTTATTTACGTCATTTCAATGAAATTCGCCGGAAATTTCTATTCTCCTTGCCAAGTACTATCCTCCAATTCTTTTCAATTGGCGTTGATTTTCTGACAAGGGAGAATTCACCATGTCATCACATGAACAACTTACATTTCGTTATTGAAGAGTTTTTACACTATGGCGACAACATTAACAAATCCTTTTTACCCGAAAATCATTTAAGCATAATTCAATAACATCTGTCGCTTGTTGGCTGACTGGCTACACTTCCACATCCTGTTCTTCCCATTCTTTTAACGCTTCTGCTTGTGGTGTTGATGATCATCATGATGATGGTATGTATGCTTGGGATACTGAGAATGCTGTAATACTATTTGCCATGATGCTCCAAGTTTCCCGCAAAACATTGAAGAAAACAAGCGATTAGCAATGACCATGTTGACAAGGGTTTCTTTCCTTCTTCATCCAAAAACTTACACCACCACCACCATCGGCATCAGCCCCACCAACTTGGAGAAGTTGAACAAAAAAATCAGTCGACTGTGATGAAGCTTCTTCCTTTCTCCTTTTGCGAAAACCAAAAATACGATAAAACCTCATTTCACTCTTCTTCGTCTTTTGTTTGTTTGTTCTTTTTGTAGAGCTAGCACACAGTGTTGCTGAGCAGCTTTAAGCCTTGAGCGGAGAGACAAAGGAGACTAATAATGTGGTTTTGGCGGTTGTGTAGAGAGTGTTGTGCAGAGAGAGAAGATTTCTTAAGTTAAATAAAAGGATGTTGTAGATCCTTTTGCAAAAGACTAGGTTTAAAGTTGATTACGTGATAAGGCGAAGTGCAATAATGCTACAAAGCACAAAGTATATAAGTTTTAAATAGATTTTGTGGTTTTTCTTGTTTCGGAAATATTTTTGGTGGAACTCGAATTTCGGATGAGAAAGGACATCAACAAGATTAGTTTTGAGAATATTGTGGTTATATTGAAAATTTGATGTTTTATTTTTAAAATTTAGTCCTTGAACGTTAAGGATTGGGAGTTAATCCTCATTTGATTTATGTTAGGATCTTATGTTTCTTTAAAGACTAAAAAATTTTCAGTAACCTACTTTCTTATTCCCGAAAATTTAGGTTTTTATTTATATTTTTATCATCTTTGAGGATTGTAATAATAACATGTAGTCTGTGTGGTCTAGTGGTTAGAGCATGAACGCATAAGTCGAAGGTCCCAGGTTCAAATCTCGTTGGGAGCAACGTGATTTAGTTCGGGGAATTTTTCGGACAGACTATGAGTGTTCCCTCAGTGGTCATATGTACTGATTTAATCAGATCATATCATATCTGAGCAGGCACACGGGAGCATGGTAATGACCAAACCAACTTCCGAAAAAATCAACATGGTCATGAAAAACGAGATACTCTAACTATCTCTAAGTGAAGGCCCGAGGGGAGCTGTAGTGCTACAAAGAAGAAGAAGAAGAATAATAAAATTTCAATGTACCTAAAATAACTTTTCCAATTTTCAATTTCGACTTGCTTACACCTTATTAAGACTGCAATCTGTCTCCAGGTTATCAGTATAACATTCAATAGACACTACTTGAACAAATAGACAAATAATAATAATAATTTAAATAAAATAATATTATGAATAATCTACGTATCTCGTAAATAGTAACAGTTGTCCATGTGGTGTAGTGGTTAGAGCACTCACTCTGTAAGCCGAAGGTCTCTGGTTCGTATCTAGTTGGCGGCAACGAGATTAAGTTCGAGTGACTCTTCAGACGGACTCTAAGTTCGTTCGGTTATGATACGTGCTGGTTTAAAATCAGAAGGTATCGCGGCTGGGTGGACAGCGAACGGCCAAAGCGTGGTGCTGATCATACAAGTATCACCTTCCCGAGTTGCCGATATATTCGATCAAGATAATGAGATACTCTAACTATCTTTAAGTGAAGGCACAAAAGGGGCTGTAGTGCTAAAGCAAAAAAAAAAATTTAATTTGAATCGTTTTGGGGTTTTATATTAAAGCAATTAAGTGTTTTATTTTGAATCGTTTGAACTTAGCATTTCAAAAAATTAGTTGTTAGTTTTAAGATGGTCATACATTTTATTTTGAAACATTGGGGCATGGAAGTTAATGGAGTGAATTGGATTCATGATTTAACCATAACATATTTAATTACCTCATTTTACTGTTTATATAAACAAAAAAAAACCGTCATAAAATTGTAGAAACCTGTGCACAAGTGCATTAGTCTACACTGTACCTGCTTTGAGTGATGACTATTCAAAGTTGTAACCTTGGCAAAATGGTCTGCGGTAGATGTCGCCGTCAGTTTTTTTTTTTGAATATTAAGGTTGAAAAAGAATTTTATTGCAATCCCTGCTAATATTTAAAATTCGAAATTGACTGTGTCCGTCTATCTGCTGCCTAAATGATTTTGATACAGTTTGGTACAGAGATAGATTAGACCTAGGAAAAGGACATAAGTTACCTTCTGTTGCCGAAAAAATGTTTGAGATGGGGGATGAAAGTTTGCATGGGAGTCCATAATCATTGAAGATAAAACGATTGCGTTCAGGCCCTTGATAAGGAATACTCGTAAAAAACTGTAGATGGGGTAGCAGTTTGTAGCACAATTCGACCAATCCGACCGTGGCGATGGGTTGTCATGTTGGAAGAGTACACTTTTCTTCGCCAAATGGGGCCTTTTTTTACAATGTGGCGTCGAATCGGCCCAATCTTTCGGCATTGTAGTCCTTTGCCCGTTTTGCCTTTCTCTAGGTAGTCGATGCAGATCAGACATTATAAATCCCTGAAAACGATGACCATCACCTTTCTGGCTGATAGAATAGTCTCCAACTTTTTTGGAGCCCGTTTGCCGGGTGAAACCCACTGTTTTGACTGTTCCTTGGTCTTTAGTATGTATCAGTGAAGCCATTTTTCATCAATGGTCTTGAAATGACATAAAACCTCCTTCGGATTGCACTTAAACAACGTCAAACACTACTCTGAAGTAGTTTCACGTTAGCTTTTGTTGTCCAAACTCGGCAGCCATTGCACCAATAGCTTCCTCATGCCCAAGATTTCAAGCAGGATATGACATATGCGGTCTTTTGAGATGCTTACTACCTCAGTCATCTTATGCACTTTCAATCGGTGGTCTACCAACACGAGCTCGTAAATTTTTGTCACGTTATCCACCGTGGAAGCCATTTTCTGGGTACCTGGGCGTAGTTCATCAAAAACTGACGTGCGACCATATTAAAACTCGTTAAACCATTTTTCTTCTGGCCGCTATATCAAGAGAAGGCTCACCGTGCACAGCATCTAAGTGCTCTGATTTCTCTACATAATTCACCTTCCAAAAACAAGAATTGACTCCCCAAGCGATGTTGCTCCTTCTCCTTTTATCTAAAATCCGCGGACACACCTGTTTCCACATGCGAGTAAAACAATACTACGAATCCGAATCCACAAAACTACACGATAGTGAATATCTCTTGCGATAGTGGTGCCATCGGGTGGTGAGGCCAAGTACTTATCGGACGGCCCTCGCAAAGCTCTTGCAGTTTTCCGGTAGGTGTTTTGCTTCTTTCTACTATGTAGACGTATGACTTATGCTTCATTTGTGCCTCACAAATGAAAATCTAATCTATGGCGTAGTTCTAGCAGGCCTTGTACTGCTACAAATGCTAGAAGCCAAGAATTTGGGTAGTAGACCCGAGTGTGTTTGTCTTTAGATTGCGAGCTTCATGCAACTCTAAAAGTTGCTTAGACTGCTAGACAAACTCAGGCACGTTGGCTTTTAAATGCCAAGCGTCACGAGTCCCATAGAGCCCTGCAGACTTTAAAGGAGACTCAGACTTACTAGGTTTTAGATGCCAAACATCACGTAGCTCAGAGAGTTGTTGAAACATTTTCTTTGTGGTTGGGAAGTGAATGTCATTGGCGCACTGAATGTGGTGCTCCCATGCTTCCGAGCGAGTGGGTGACCCACTGAACAACTACTCTGTCTACGCGCCTGGCTTGAAACTGTTTGACACATTACTTTGCGCTAGGTATCGTTTTGTTACACCGTGAAGCGCCTTCAAGCTGAAGGCTCCTTGCTCTAGCGGAAGGGGAGAGAGGAAGATGAATTGCCTGACAAGCGATCCCCCAGCTCTAATGACCTTGATTGCTGTGATTCCCTTTTTCCTTTTAGGACTGCGTGATGTGGTCCTAATTCGCTCAAAGATATTCAATTTTTGGATCGAAAGTAAACTCAGGTACTTCACTGCTGGCTTTGATTCAACTAGCATGTCTCCAATACTGATCACTCTTGCTCTAGGGGTTTTCTTTTTTGTCAAGATGTTAACTTAGGGTTTTTTCAGTACTAAACTGAACCCGTGAGCCGTCACCTAGTCTCTTAGTTGGCGCATTAACATGCCAAGCATAAACCGCGCTTGTTCAATGGTGTGTCCTGTGCCTAGAGCCACAATATCATCCACACTGCCGATCAAGTACGACTCATCTTGCATCTCAAGTCTCAGTACCCTGTCCTAAGACACGTTACACTGATCTGGACCAAGAATAGATCCCTGAACAATACCCGATGAAACTTCAATTCTTCGTTCGTCATGTGTCATGTCATAAAGCAGGCCTCGATCCTTCGGATAGCCCCTCAGAATTTGCACTTGATGTCCTAGAAATTGAAAAGGGTTTTAAGGTGAATCCAAATATTTACCCATCTAGCGGAATTGATGGCATTCCTAACGTCGAGTGTCACCAACAATCTCTATGTGCTTCTGCCTTTTGGACTGCGCTCACCACCTCTGCATTTACATCAATAGTGGAACGTTCAACTCTAAGGCCGTACTGCTGAAGAGAAAGGTCACTAGCAGCACAAATCGTGTCAGTGAGTCTTTCCTTGAAGAGTTTCTCTAGCAATTTGTTCACCCATATTTAGCATGCATAATGGGCGGTATACAGATGGTGATCTGGTATTTTCCTTCCCTTGTTGATCAGCATGACCCTCTACACCTTCCGTCGTACCTGAAAAAGCCCGTCCCATAGACAAGCGTTGAATGTGCTGAACAGCAAGTCAGGACAATGGTGAAAGACAAGTTGCAATACCTCAGCTGTGTCATAAATTTGTTTTAATGGGATTACCTTCAACTCAGAATGGGAGCTGGTGTCGTGGGAGTCAACCCGAAAGAAGTATGAGGGACCTCCAGCTCAAAACCACTATTACTTAAAATCGATCATTACCTATGGAACACCTGTAATCGGAAAGCCAGAGAAAGGAAACGCTGGTTGTTGTCTTAAAACGTTATAATAAAAATGAATTTTGATAATTATAACATATTTGGCAAGATAGACAACAGAACAAAAATTTAATCGGATCGCTTCAGCGTTGGCGTTTGGATGTCGGAATCGGTGACTGAGCGGGACTTCATGGGCCTGTGGTTGTAGCGGGTGATGGTGGTCTAGATACCTGGCATCTCCTGCGACTTTTTGTATGTTTAATCCTTTGAGTCCGGCGGTAGTCTTGCTGTAGGGCAGTGGCCTGGTCTTTAAAACGGGGCTGCTCGTCTGGAGTGATGGCGATTAATGCTAGTTGGAGGAGTTTTGACACCTGCTAGTCGATTTTGCTTCGCAAGCCGCCCCTGTGGCGTTTACACAGTATCGCGGAAGATGCCTCTGGTGTCACGTTTGCGCTGGATACTACTTGGCGGTGTAATCGGTATTCTTCCAGCGTCAGGGGCCGAGATACAGACAGAGGTTTTGGCGCTGCGCTTCCTCCAGTGTAGGTTTGGGGGGGGATTGTCTTCACTCCCGCTGATTTAGTTGGTCCAATGGGGTGGATCACGTATGGAGGCTCGGAGCACTCCCTAGGGTCCTTGTTGGTTGATGTGGCCTGTAAAGGGTTCAAGATATAGTTAGGAAGATTTTAAGGTACTAAAACTTAGAGCAGGACTTTTGCTCAAAGGTTCCTTCCTTGTTAAAAGCCTAAGTGCCGCCTTAGCAAGTGTCATCGAGGTCTTTCTGGAGGGCTGGGAAAGTCTAGAATCCACTCGGAAAGCACGTTTTTGTCCTGCTCTGTAGGGCGTTGAACGGCCCAAGCTCCACTTGAGCAGGGTTTTCTATTGAGGAATCTCGTAACCTTGGATGGCACGAGCAGTCTGTGTTCCACCTAGGCCGCACGAGTCCTTTATTCAATATTGGAAGGCACTTAGACAGCCTAACTTCCACTAAGGTTTGATATTTGAGACGTTCCCTGGATGCGTCTGGCAACGAAAAACGCTTCTTCAGGTGCCTCATGGATTTTCATCCGAACATATTGCCGACTAGGCAGCTTTTGCCATGGTCAATACATTGTACCATGAAAGGAGTGTAATGCTGACGCACCAATTTCCGTGCACTCACCACAACTCCATCGACCAGGTAGTTAGCCAAAAGAAACGCTATTCATACGAAATGCTGTCAGTGCATTATTCTTTCTTTCATTTGTCTTTCCACATCAGCATACATGGAATGCTATTTGTACATAAAAAATGCATAATGCTGTTAGTTCGTTTTTTCATTTGTCTTTACATATCAACATACAACTGAAGGCCGGAGACCAGTGGGGGAACCGAAGAAACGTTAGTCTGACTCGGTCGACGAAGACAGTTCATCGCTGCTTGGATTTCAGGATTAGAAGATGCAGTCAATGGACCGAGACAGTTGGAGGTGCTATTTGCAGAAATCAAAGGGCTGAGAGAAGCTGTAGTGCTAAGAAGAAGAAGAAGTCGTCTAATACTCTCTAATTGTTTGAAGCATGCCTTATTCGATTCGATTGAGGCATGCCTTATTCGATTGCTTTAGCATTCAAGTCTACTCCCAATAAGCCAATGCATTAAACTTGGCTTGCAAAGATGATTTTGGTTCGCTCGGTGTTAAGCACATACTAGAAATGATGGTCCCGAGCTCACACAAAACCATACCTCTGCCCACAGCTCCCCATCTAGAAATTACAGTTTTGAACCCGAATGGTGGCAGTGCCAGTTTCATCAGGATACCATGATGCAGAACTTCAAACGGTTCTGTTCACTCAGTAGCAAAAAGTTGGATTTTATAATCCTCGCAAACTGCTCAAGTGGGGTTTGGGCATTTGAACTGCAGTGTATGTTTTCTGTAAGATACGGGTAGTCTATGGTCTGAATTGGCCTTGGCTAGGGCTTCCTGGGAAACCCGACATTTTCCTGATTCTAAGACGTGAACAAGATCCGGTCTTTGATCAGCAACCTTGCAAAGGATACAGTCTATCTCCTTTTCACACCCTTTCCTTTTAAACCCCATTGCACAGTACATGTAAAATAGGGGAGTGGACCAGGGCACACAATTTGAGTCAGCACTGTTTAAATCATTGACAGCTTACTTATGTTGTGAAAGAAGTAGGATATCGCCTTAACATCCTACATCTAAAAGTATGGTTGTGTGCTGGTACTCGGCAATTAAAGCTGCGATTATGTGCCATGAGGAGAATCCTAATTGGCTAACAGTGCTGCTGACTGTCCTCCAGAGCCTGCGCGGACATTAAAAGAGGATATTGCCCCCACAGGAGCATACCAGTCGGCAGGAATTCTTTGGAGGCTGGCATTTTTTTAAGGTGCTGCCCTCATGGACCTGAGGATATGGAGGTCACCACGAGGTTCCTCCTGGTATGACACGCAATGACCCTGACTATATCTGAACTACGCTTTGGACAATAAACTGGAATGCTTTGGGCTGGCAGATATGATTCTTTGCACGGTAGCGCTAAGATGACGCTCATGCGTGAATGGCTTCAATTCAGCTGTCCCGATAAAACTTTGGCAGGCCTCGGAGTACGTTCGAAGTCACACCATTGTGTTGGTACTGTAGGTTTGGTTGAGACGGACTCTCGATGAGTGCTGGTCTGGCTCTGAGCACTTGTCCCTATAAGGGCTTGTACCAATCCTCACATGGTCTACCCGCCCTGCAAAGATAATCATGGAACCAAAAAATTGACTACACACAAACGGAGATAGGATTTTCGAAGGTGCACGTAACAAAACTGAAGGAACTCCAACTAAAAACCCTTAAAAACAGGCCAAAAAAATAAAAAGAAAGAAGCCAAAATAACGCCGACGATGACACAGCCAGTGTTTGAAGCCACAATGTTCACAACACATCGGAGACGGTACTAACGATGACAAGACGTCAATGAATACAATGACAGTAAAGTCGGACAAAAAACGGAGATCAATAGACAGTCTCGTCTGGACTGAGATTTCTACGGTAGTCGGGCTCAACAAAAATGATTCGAACACCAGAAGGACCTAAAAGGGAAGAACGGGACCGTACCAGATGCTTGAGCGCTAGAGGAAAACATAAATAATACCGAAAATTCGATGGTTACTGCTGTGATCACTATCGAAGCCACCAAAGCAAGATTTTTAAATCCTGAAATTAGAACAAACTATTCTGAAGCCCACAAAGTGATCAAGGCAGAAAATGAAAAGTGTGACCAGATAAATAAAGCACCGTTGTGTGATTTCATTGCCACCATCGAAAATGTGGCTGAAGTACTGTTCTCGAAAATGGAAGCCAATAACCTCAACTCAAGGTAGGTGGTCGCAAAGTAAGACTGCCGTCCAGCAACATGAAGAAGAAAGGCAAATGCGAGAATCGGGAGATGTTCTAAGATGAATACAATCTGAATGTGACTCGCCTAAAATCAGCAAAGGATTGAAGAATGGGCTCCTTGAGCAAGAAGAACTCCGAAACCACGTAGGGCATTACTAAAGGAGCTGGTTAAAGGCCAAAGAGGATGAGAAGGCCAAAGAAGAGCAAAAGATAAGCCTAAAGAACACGTGGAGATAGCTCCACCATCAAACGTCAATAAGAGAATGGCATCAAGTCCAATCAAAAGAAATTGGGATCAAAAAAGGAAATAAGAGGCATTTGATAGGCGTGAAATCCCAGAGCAGGGGTTACAGATAGCACTGGTAAAAGGACTGAAGTAAGCCGCAAAGAAGCTTTTTCAAACTACAAGAAAATAAAGTTCACACGAACACCCAACAACCCAAAAGGCCTGATGAGACACAGATGAGAAAAACGCCTCGCCAAAGACTCCGCCAGTGGGCACTGCTCGTAAAACGTCAAGACAGCTAATCTACGCAGAAATACTGCGGGATATGACAGAAAACGAAATGCCCTAAGATACCAACACTGCTATTTAAGCAGTATGACCAACGCAGTCTGGCCACATACTGATCGAGTTCAGGGCAATATAAAGAGCATAAGACAATATATTAGCATTCTGCGATGCAATAAAGGAATTCTTCGCAACTGCAGCCTCACTTGAGTTGATAGCAAGTATCAAAATACGAGAAGAGGCCATCAAAAGGGAACTACTCTTTTGGGCAATGTCAAAGTGAGGCTGGCACCGAAAAACCGTAGGAAACAACGCATGCCCATCATTGACTAGACCAAAAAGGACACCAAACACTGTCTGAATAAGGTCAAAGTAAAAATAGAGTAGGTTGTCTGCAAGATACAGTGAAGAGCAGCGCCTCTTCAATGTTTAAATGCTTTGGCTATGGTCACACCGCGTAAGTGTGCAAAAGACCCGATACAAGTTCTATATGTTGCGAATGCGGTGAAATGAGACATAAAAGAAAAGTGTGTTAAAAGAGGCACCCCTTATCCTTTGCAGGGATGCTGAGCCAAGACTGGATTTTGTGCACGTCTTGGAATTAGGGAGAGGTTGGGAATTTCCAGGAAGCTCTGGCCAAGACATTGTCATATCCTGTAACTAAACTTACACAGCAGTTTGACCACCCGAAACCTGCTTGAGTAGCCTCATACATGAAAGCCATCTCTTTGCTGCTGGGTAATCCACACTATGTTAAAAGGTCGGCATGATGGTATCCTCATGAAACTAGTACTGTCATTATCTGGGCTCAAAACAGTGATTTTCAAGCGGAGAGCTGTAGACCGGGGTGGGGGATGATTTCGCGTGAGTTTGGTGCTTAGAGACCAACTAGCCAAGTGTGTACCTAACACCGAACGAACCGACATCTTCTTTGCAAGCCAAGCTTTATGCTTTAGAGGGTGCGGTCTAAAACACAGATGGCAATTTTTTCGTTGGGGGAGACTTCAACGCCAAGGCAAATGGAGCATACTGTTAAAAGATCCGAGTGGAAAACGAATCCCAAGAATGGTGGCCAGGATAGTACTCGCGTACTAAACACCGGAAATATGATGACTTTCCACCATATATGCTGTGCAGGAACCATATTGAACGTGATATTCACCCCGAATTCCTAAATATGGAGGATTGGAGAGTATTAGAGGACTACTCAGCCCGTGATCATCAGCACATTCTACTTCAGGTCAGTGATGTTGTCTCCGGAATCCGTACTCTCGGCCTTCTACAATTGCGTGGAAAATCGGAAGGATGGGTGCAGTAACGTTCGTCAAGGTGCTCACAGTAGGTGTTCCAATGCAGGGTGATTTGCAGGGACAGAAGAGCTATCAGCTCAAGATGTGGTGAACTCAACTATGAGCATCATCACGACTGTTTGCAACGCTTCTATGCCTTGTTGAAAACCTAGAAACTCCATGAAAAGCGAAGGGACTGTCACAAGCTTCTGCGTGAGGCTCAATGGAAACGAAACCATGAAAAGGCTTGCAACCGGGTTGCAGCATATATATCGGCGTAGAAATGCTTTCAAATTGATTAACAAATGCAAGGCTCGCTGCTGGTATAATCTAGTTGGCGATCCGATCAAAGATCCATGGAACCTTGGCTACAAACTAGTTCTGCCAAAGCTTGGTGCCCTACAGGCACCTTGCGCACATGATGCGGAAAAAGGAGATAATACAAGCACTCTTTCTTGGCCATTCTGTCCATGTTGACACTGTCCACGGTGAACCAGCAATCAAATTTCATTTCTTGATATAGTCTGAACGGAGGAGGCAGTCTTTTCATTGAAAGCGAAGAAGGCTTCAGATCCAAAAAGAGTTCTAGCTGAAGTGTTGCTACTTGTCTATCACCACTGTCCGGACCTGCTGCTCAGTGCATTCAATGTTTGCCTACGGGAAGGGCTTTCCCGCTTCGATGGAAGGTGGCAAGGCTCGTGCTGATCAGCCAGGGGAAAGGAAATCCCGGATCGCTATCTGCATTCCACTCTTTATGTATGCTAGACACGGCTGAGAAAATACTAGAGAAAGTCATCAAGAAAGATTCATTGACGCGATTTGTACTTCCAAGACCAATTTTTTCGACAATATGGCTTTAGAGCAGGACGTTCCACCATTGATGAGATTGCGGAGATGTTGAGCCTGATCGAAAAGGTAGAGGCACATAGCCACACCAAATGGTAGATCGTCCTGACACTCGACGTTAGATGAGTGGATATTCTAGAAACACCAGAAAACCCTTTTCAAGTTCCAGAATATCTAATGCGGCTTCTGAAGGATTACCTGAAGAACCAAAGCCTGCTGTGCAATATGAAATAGGGCTAACAAAGCTTGGAAGCTTCATCAGGTATTGCTCAGGGATCTATTCTTGGTCCAGACCTGTGAAGTATATTTTACAAAAGGCTACTGAGGCTGGAGATGCCAGATGAGTCGTACTTGATCGGCTATGCAGAAGTGTTGCGGCTCTAGTCACTGTACCGTGCGTTGAATAAGCACAGTTTAGGGTAGGTATCCTGATGCACCGAGTGAGAGATAGGATCACTGCCCGTGTGTCTAGTTTTGCTCTGGAGAAAATGGAATTGGTCACCTAGACAAAGAAGAAAATCCCCAGAGTAAGGATGATTAGTATTAAAGAAGCCATCGGTGAATTACATGGACAACTGATCGACTCGAAGATGAGTTTCTCTGAGCAAATCAGGGCAATGGCCGAGAAGGCTGCGTGGGGGGTTTTAGCTCTGAGCTGACTTATGGCCAACGAAGGAGGATTTAACCCATCACAAAGATGCTTCTTAATGAGTGCCATAGGGTCGATTCTACTGTGCGGTGTACCAATATGGGGTGAAGCTCTCAATAAGGAGGTATACCGAAAAAACCTGGCACAAGTGCAAAGAAGACGAGAACTGATGATTGCTTCTTCATATCCGACAGCCTCTGATGCAGCGATGAGTGTTTTTGCAGGCATGATAACTATTGCTCTCCTTGCTAGAGAGTGCCTTGTTTTTGACTTACGTCGAAGCGAGAACGTAAAGGAGATGGTTGCTCATGAGTACAGACAGTGCTCACTCAACGATTGGCAGCAGTTTTGAGTGAATCGCATGAAGGGAAGGTGAACTGCGTGGCTCATCCCAGACCTGAAACGGTGAGTAAATCAAAGGCATGGTGAAACTGTCTTCTATCTGGTCTAGCTTTTGAGTGTGAGCGGG
The DNA here is from genome assembly GCA_963969285.1 of Odontomyia ornata. NCBI lineage: Eukaryota > Metazoa > Arthropoda > Insecta > Diptera > Stratiomyidae > Odontomyia > Odontomyia ornata. The sequence goes on from OZ017741.1 coordinate 21,862,767, forward strand.
CAGGGTTACTTGCACTCTTACCTGCACACAATCGATAAATCAAGGGCCTCTTATTGTCAGTTTTGCCCAGTAAAAGAATACAATGCCTGCCAAACATTTTGTGTGTGCAAAAAATAGGAGGGGCAGTGACGCAACCTCCCCCGGGAAACAGGAGAGCTCATCCCGGATGACAAAGTTGCCCTAATTCTTGGATCAGTTGGAAAAATGGAGGAATGTGGCATATTATGTTTGGGCTGTCCTTAAAGATCAAAGGAACTCACAGCAGCCGGGAACATTAAGGCTGGGGATCGCTTGCTTGACAATACCTCTTCGCCTCTCCCCTCCCACTAGAGGAGAGATCCTCCAGTTCAAAGGCACCTCATGGCTTGACTCAATGGGATCTGGCCCGAAATAATGTGTCAAACAGTTCTAGGCTGGATTTTTGAGTTGACAGGGAGATATTTTGCTGATAGTCTAGTCACTTGTGAGCATGGGAGTCCCACACTCAGTGAATAGATGACCTTCACCTTCCAGCCACAAAAAGAGGATATTTTAGCTTCGTGTTCAGAATTGCTGTATAGGAGGACAATTATATTCACCGGGGAGCTACTGGCTACCACCCTGGCTGATGTGGATTCACATGAGTTTCTCACATAGCTTTGCTCCATAATGAGATACCTACGCCTGACATCACAAGCACATCGCAATCGTAGGCTAACATTCGTGACCAAAAGCCTTTATGCATGTTCGCATGTTTTCCTAGGGAATGATGCATTAAAAAAGCCTCTCACATAGCTATACTCCGATCCCTACCGGGTGGTAAACCGTACCCCAAATATACTACAATCTATTTCAACAGACTAATGATCAATGTATTCACGGAGCAACTTATGCCTGTCTTCGTTCAAGGCGCTCCTGAGTCATGACCTCAAATGCTCGAAGCCCACCTTACCTTAACAGCTACTTGGGCTACATTGCCATCAAGTACTGAGTACCCACAAAAACGTTCGTCCCTCTCACCACCAGTGGCGATTCCATCACCAACCTTAAGTACTCCAGTCTAAGTGGCACAATTGTCATTACTTATCAAAGCAGCTCCCGCTCCTTACACTAGGCATATTGTCATTGGACCGGGAGTGTGTCTTGCTGTCTTTCAATGCTCCACCAATAGCATTGAGAAAGTATCCATCATCAAGAATGCTACTCTCATCCATCATCAAGAATGCTACTCCCAAAGTGGCATTTTAGTCACAGCGCGGTGATTTTCCAACACAATGGTTCCAAAGTTTAGCCCTGAGCTAAATCTCAGAACACCACTTTCACCAGTTGTGGTTGGCGGACAACATCTAGCATAGAGTAAGGTCTCTTTCTTCACCCAAACACCTGCAAATAGAACATCACTGGCAGTCACCAAGCGATAGGAGTACATGAATAGCAGTTGTGACTTTTGGCAGTTGTATGTCACTCCAATTTGGACCATCAATCCTAGACTATCATCATCTTTTGGTTATCTTTTGTATCGCAAGTAATTGTTGCTTTTGAGTTTTAAATAAATGTTGGTATTAGCCCTTGTGTAGACACCCACGTAAGCAACCCTATCATGGACACCCGACATACCCAGGTATGCAATGCGTTTTGTATGAGTTCAGTGTAAAACGATGCACATTTTGCTTCACTATTAGGCCGTCCATTCACATTCAATAATATTGCGCAATATTTATGATCGCGCCATATTATTGACCGTTTAGGGATAGTATTGACGGTTGCGCAATGATTGAACAAAAGATTGAGCAAGCTTAAATTTAATTGCACAATATTCTTTTATTGCGCCGTGTATGTGCGAGACTGCGCAGTATTTTTCATAATTCTTTTGGCTGCGACCCTTGCCATGTCAATTTTATCGTGCAATATTATTGAACGTGTTCAATAATATCGCACAATAAAAATATTGCGTAATGTTATTGAACGTGAATGGGCCGCCTTAAGATCAGAACTTTATGGTCATAAATTCGTGAGATTTTTCAGATTGATCTGCCCATCGGTCTGTGAAACTGTAGCGTTCAGCTAAGCTTTGTACTATTTTGGAAAGCATTTTATTTTGTCATTCAGTCTGTGCTGTTTGTATTTGAGTGAGCATTTATTCTAGAGTTTTGTGTTGTGTTGCGTGAAAATTTATTCTAGGCTGTTTTTATTATTTTAAAAATGGATTTTAATCGGGTTCTTTCATCTTATGCATTAGCTAGATTGTCATATGAAGACAAAAATAGATACTTCGAATGGTTGTTGCGTACTACTTTATCATCAGGGTCAGAAGTAAGAATATTCTAAAGTATCCAATTTATCCCTATGTAAACTGGAATTGTGCTTTTTCATAATTCTAGGATTCAGATAATGATAACGACCCTTTACCTGACCTCGAACCTGAAAAAGTATGTGAATTTGAAAGTCAATTACTCAATGAAGCAGATAACTGTTCGGATATTGAGCAAGAAACAACAGCGGTGGGGGTAAATGTAGACGAGGATGATGAGGAGGGTGAAGAAGAAATAGCAATGGAAGAAATAGTGAACGAGCTATCCCAAATGGAGCGACATGAGCAACTAGAAGAATATTATTATGCTCGCGATGGCACCAAATGGAATAAGAACTGTCCACCATCTAGGCGATTTCTTGAACATAATATTGCAAACTTACGATCTGGCCCGACTGCAAAAACAAAAAACCTGACAATCGTTGACACATTTGTGTTGCTTATCACGACAGAAATCAAAGATATTATCTTACGGGAAACAAACAGGAAAGCAAAAGAATTTTACAAAAATTGGAACCACACCCACCCAACAACCCCACAGCGCATTTGGAAGCCAGTTGATGAAGTAGAATTGAATGCATGTATTGGTATTCTCCTATTCGCAGGAGTGAGTCGTTCGAATCATGAACACATCACAGATTTATGGAAAGTAGATTCACACCCATTTTACCGAGCTGCTATGGGTCTAAGGTGATTTCTGTCAATATCAAGGTTCATTCGGTTTGACAATGGGAATACAAGAGCGCAAAGATTGCTTAATGACAAAATCGCCCCGATTTCAGATATATGGTTGATGCTAAATAGCAATTTGAAATCGTGCTATTTACCTGGTATTGGCCTCACAGTTGATGAGCAATTATTTTCGTTTAGAGGTTGAACGCGATTTACCCAATATATCCCATCAAAGCCTGCAAAATATGGAATCAAAATTTGGTGGGTGTGTGACACTCACACATCATATCCTCTGAAAGGTCAGATATATACCGGTGCGGCTACAGCTGGGCAACGTGAGATCAACCAAGGTGAACGGGTTGTGAAGGAACTTGTTCCGGATTTCAAAGGAACAGGTCGAAATGTCGTATGTGACAATTTTTTTACTTCGTTAAGTTTAGCAAAAACACTGATGTTAGAATATAAATTATCGATATTGGGAACTGTCAATAAAAAAAGAAGGTTTATTCCCTCAGAATTTCTAATTATGAAAGGGCAGCCTCACGCAGTTTTTTCAAGTGAATTTGGCCTTGCAGATAATGTCACATTGTGTTCTTATGTAGCTAAAAGCAACAAGTGTGTTATACTTCTATCAACGAGCCATTATTCTCGAGAAATATCTACGATAAGAAGTAAGCCAGTAATGATATGTGATTATAACCAAACTAAAGGTGGTGTTGATAATATGGACAAAATGTTGTGCAAATATACCTGCAAACGCCGTACAAAAAGTTGGCCTTTAGCATTGTTTTTCAATGCTTTGGATATATCCGCTCTTGCTTCATATATCATAAATCGGGAAAACAATAAAGAAGTAATAAAAAGAACGGATCAAAGACGTAAGTTTCTTCTAACGCTTTGCAGGGAGCCCATCATGCCGGCTGTTTTATTGCGGTCTGAAAACTCTCAGATTATTAGAAATTTTTCTATACGGAACGGGATTGAAAGTATCTTGAGATCAAAACTTGTTCCCCGTCAGAAAGAGGATGCAACTTCAGAAGGACGAGATAGTACTGGGAGAATTTGTCATAAAGGTAATTGCTACTTGTGCGAAAAGCGTCGATCAACCCGGAAAGCTTGTACCGCCTGCGACAAGCCAGTATGTGCTCAACACTCTGTGGATAAAACAATTTGTAAAAGCTGCATTTGCTGAGCTTCAAATAGATTTCAAATCTTGTACATATGTATTATACTATCATTTTCGAAAACATTAAAAAAAAATTTGATTTATCTCCATTCAAATATAATTTTTATTAATGCCGAAATTCGCATACCTGGGTAGGTGGGTGTCCAGCAGAAGGTGGCTGCAAACAAATTCACTCCCAGCGGCAAAGCATCGTTTTTTTCATATAAATATTTAATGAAAATAGTAAAAAAACAATATTTTGTTAAGCTACCGAGAATTCCATAAAGTTTAGATTTCAACGTTATTCATGATATCACTTCAAATTTGTATAACATACCCGGGTATGCAGGTGTCTACACAAGGGTTAGAGCACTAATTGCATACCGCATTTTCATTTAGCTACGTTTCAATTCAAGCACCGTGCTCAACTATTATGACTGAAGGCAAGAACCAGCTAACTTGTCAACTAATTTTGGATAGATGAATTCCCCTTTAGTGTTAATACTAGCGGCGAATCGATTCTCTGCAAAAAAGAAAGAGACAAAGAAAAGACTTTCTCTTTCTGAATTTTACCATTGGCGGTTGGGAATTTTGCAAACTAACATATATCCGGAGGAGTTTCTAATAGAAAGTGCGGTAGGATCACTAATTTTCAAGTGGGGCGGGTGAATATTGTGGTATAAGTTGTTTTCCATTCAACTAAATTGGGGAACATAGTTTGGATTAAATGGCATATGTGTAAAAGCCTTATTATTTCAATGTTGGTTTTGGCAGTATCTTTGAGCCAGTTAAGCTTGGATGCCTCGATAAAAATAAAGCTTATGAATTATTAATTTCTGATCTTCTACGTTACCGTTGCTGCAACACTACGAATTGCGTAAAATGTGATTATTTATCACCGCTCAAAAATCATTACCGAAATTCGATCATTATTTGATGAAGAGATTGATGTTGTTTCTTAAACAAACACAATTGCCTATATTTATACACATGTGCCGAGCTCCAATGTTTGGGCAATTTTTTTGACAAATATCTTATTAAGAGTATGAATAATATTTGCAATTCTTACTTAAGTTAATGTAAGATCGTGGTTATATCAATCGTAAGAGGCATATTGTATTTGCATATTCCTGTTGTTACGTATTTACGTATTTTAATACCTGTTTCCTTTAAAACCTACTTTTGATGTCTCGAAATTCATCTTACTTCACCTCTGCCCAAATACAAGCCTCATTATCTTCTATTGACGCTCATAATTCAAATGTAAATTTATTCAGGCTAAAGCCTTCTGCAACAGGAAAACGGATGAATGAACATTATAATGATCCGTCCGACAAGACAAAACGAATGTACAAGACATCGTCCCTACGCCTTTATGCAAATCAGCCTAATAATTGGAAAACATGCCTGCAAGCAAATATTGTAATATGTTCCAAGTGCTACAACTAATAATAGTAAGTATACAAGCTGATAATTGCCTGCGAACAAGGTGTGCCTAATCCTGCCCGAGAATATTCATTTTCTCCTAGTCCTTCAGCTCCTTAGCCGGCCGAATTGTGGCGTGCCCGAATCAAAGTTTTAATGAGTGAAAAAGTTGGTGCTGATGATACTACTAATATTGGTGGCTGTGTGAGTTTAGGAGTGAATAGAAATTGCTTTCATCCTTAGAACATAGTCCAGGCTCAATAGCAAAAGTGTTGGTGCAGAAGATGTTGTACAGCATAAATAAGGGTTGTGTATGATAGGCTAGATCGGTTCCAAGTTTCTTTCATCTTCCGGCGAGGACTCACGTAGTCTTAATGTCAACATAATCGAATTATTTATGCAAACAGCAAACATACACATTTCTGTTTGAGAATGTTATACGGGTCTTGGGCACGATCTCGGTCAGGGAAATTTCAAACTAAACTAAAGTACCTCCGCCGGAGCCCTTGAGAAAGACGCAATGAAAACAAATATTAGTGCTCTACCTTCTACGGACTATTTGCACAAGTCTAGATTCAGCTCCCGCAATGGGAGGACGTTGTATAATTAAGGATATTGGAATCTCGAATCTTGTGTATTTGTGAAGGATACCAAAAGCACCACCCACCACTCAAGTACAAATTACAAGCGAATAATCAAGCAGATTAGTTCAAACAGAAAATACCCTTTTCGCTCTTCGGCGTCTCTCCGGCTCTCCGTGGACTCAACGCGGGAGCAAGCATGTCGCTAAGGGATGTAAGTAGAGAGCCAATTGCTCTGGGAAAGTCTTCTTTGCAATGATATGGTGGGCTCTTGTCGTTCAACTCACTTCGGTCTACCGGGACTCGGAAGGACGAGGATGCTAAAGCATGAAAAAAGTAGATCCTGAAACCAGCTTACCCTTCTAAATTGGATGGCAAACTAAATTTGCATCTTAATTCCTTATGAACCCTTATCTTATATCCGAGATCAAAGAAGCGTTTTATGTGCGGGTATACGTGGATAATATGAGACAAATGGAATGACGAGCGACGGATATGGACCTAACGCAAAGTGTGTTGAATCGTAGCAACACCCTGCAATGGGATCTTCCCTCCATCCTCACTGCCCTCCTATCATTCTTCAGATATTCAAGCATAGTTATAGCCCGTAAAAGATTCATAGACTGAGCAGTTGGAGACAATTTTCAGATACTTTCAGTAGTAGACATGGACATACATACATGTGGCATCATATTACTCGTATTTGCAGTTTAAAGGACTTTGCCACTCATATTTCCAATCCATATCCATTTGTTCTGGTCCATCTACGGAATACGAAATTTTACAGAAACCGCAAAATCTAAGATTTATTCTAGTTTTAGGGTTGTCGACATGGAATGTCCTTTTTATGAGCTTTATTGCAATAGTAATGGAAAGTCTTTGATTCAATAAATTGCAAGTGCTTATATTTTTTTTCAGCAATTCCGAGCTCTGTAACTCTTCAATTTGCTCGACAAATGGCCCAATCCTTCCTGCTGGTCATCGATTGCTTGAATTGATATTCCCCGGCCGACAATATCTGTAACATATCCTTCAACACACTTGTTCGTGTGGTGGCCAAAAGTAGGATCAAATAAGACGATAAAAATTTCAGCCGTGCTTTGATGGCACGATTCGGCACCAACAAATGCAAGCATGAAATATTTTCAAAAGGATCTGAATCTGCAATTGAATTCTGGAGATGAGCTTTTAGAATAACCGTTTTGGCAATAGCAAGGATGTCCATTGAATCATATGCTATGAAGCGTAACGCTTTGAAAATTGTGGGGATGACGTCCTAGATGACCAATTTCCTTTGAAGAGCGAGTGGTGAAAAGTTCACTCGTTTACGGTTTTGTCGCAGCCTATTACAAGAGGGTTGCCATTGAAAAAGGGTTGTTTGAATGCACTTATGGGCATAATGCCGTTCTTTTTTTGTAATATAGATGAATATTTTGATTATCGAGTCAAAATATTGTACAAATGGTAGTCGGTAGCCAGTTTGTAGAAGGGAGAATGAATGATGATAAGTGGATGCATCTCGGGGGGATCTCGAATGATTATGCAGGGATGATTTAAAGTGATTTGTAGGGTAAAGAAATTTGCATATTAATTGGGCTTTTAAGAGTAATGTGGAAATTAGTATTAAGTGCATGTGTCGTATGAGTCTAAAATGATATATATTATAATAAATTGCACTGATATAGCTGATAAAGCAATCCGATATTGTTACAAATCTATTCATTTCATTCATTTGATTAAGGGTAATACGCTCTTTATTAATAACTTTTATAATTACTTCCTTTAGTTTTTTAGAGCTACATAAATGGCCAAACTTTTTCTTCTGTTGTAAACTTTTTACAAGCTTTGATTTAACTTGCCATGTTTATATTGTAAGTCTGTCAAATCCTCAACCAATTTCAAACGTCAGATTAAGCTGAAATTTATCACATAATTGTAAATTTAACGGCTATATAGTCAATATTCGAGCCTTTGCGGTTTTTTTTTGCAGACTTCTTCATTAATATAAGCAGGATCTGACATCTGGTCAGCTAAGATTTGACAATGTAATACAATGGCAAAGCAAGTTTTTGTTGCAAGTTTGATGATTTCCAACAATCCCCGAAGTCTGATACATACGTATCCGTTTTGTCACAGCAGTAACAGAACAGCATTGATTCCATGGGACAAGCGGAAAATCGATGACCCGGTATTCGGTAATTCCAGTTTATCATTGTGTTAGCTAGCATCATGGCTGCAAGTGCTTACGACTCATATTCCGTTATTACCTTTTATGGATCAGAGAAATAGAGGGATCGTTTGAGTCTTCCACAAAGGACAACGTTGTAATCAGTTCCACGGGGTGGGGTGTGATCGAGGTGTTTCCCAAGTGACGTATGTAACGTCGAAACTACTCGTGGCTCATCTGTCTGCTCTTATCTCCTGACATAAAATCACATACTGCTTTTGAACTCAAATCTTAAATGGCCACAAAAAATGTTCAGCAAAGTCTCCTCTGTATTAGGTATTCGCCGACGTACCTCAATTGTCACCAGGCTTATGAAAAATTGGTCGAAAGGTTTATGTGTACCTTGCTCGCCTATATGAAATTGTTCCTGTATTTTCTCTTGGATGAGTCCCTCGTCAGGTACGAATATGAACAGACCAAATTTCACTCTAGGCGACGATCTGACCATGAATAGTGCCAGCACCAGTTACAGAGTGGTATTTGCCCTTGTGAGTCCGTTCAGTGAGAGTCTGTACCTTATAGATGAAACGGTCTAAAAGAGCAGTAGAGTTGAAACCACTAAATTTCAAGGTTCAGATGTTGGAAATTCATGGAGTGGAATCTCGCGTTTGATTAGTCACTAGTCTATGTGGTACGTCCTGACAGAAATGTCAAATTTATGAACGTAAACTGGCGAGATCGGGTACTAAAGATATTGTTAACTGCCCTATATCCTAGTTGATAGCATTTTTGAGGTGTTGTTACTCAGATACTCTGTAATGAATTACTCGGGGAAGATCTATAGATGGTCTAACTTCTGGAACCTTGTCGGATCTATGGTCTGCTAATGCTAGTTTCTCGCTCCTGGACGGTGGCATTATATCTCGTGCATGCAACTCTCTGGTAATTTCTTCTACTCTGTCGAATTTGCAAACCATGTTTTGTATCATGCTTCACAATTTCTGTATTTTAGAACTATTTGATATTTGGGGCAGTTCAAAATCAGTTACCTCCACTACCATTGGAGAATTTTCAAATGTCGGTGGAAGAGTGAACGTTTTCTGCAACGCCGTCAACGTGTTGACATTCGGTTCGCTAAGGTTGATCTAGACGGTAACAAGGTAGAAGTAGAATCGTTCGACCTTAACTAATTAGGTTGATTTTAGGGTATCGCTCATTCTTGGGGTCTGGCTTGTGTTGCATTGGCTCCAAGTTCGGGCATTTGGTCTCCATTGGAATTGCAAGATAGCTCCTCTCATATAGTGTGTCGTCACATATTAGTAAGCCTTACCTCTTGTGATTCATTTGGTGATACACCCCAGGTGGAAATCGTGTCCGCAAAATGTCAACTTGCTGGAGCAGATGGCTTATTAAGCAGTTCCAGCAGCGTGTTCAAAGTCAGTTGTATACATCGCTTAGCCATCGTCTTCGAGTGTCTAAAAATAGAGCCACTGAAGAGTGGGAAAAAAGAATATATTGTTTTAGTACCCTTTTTGTTATGTTAGGGAGGTGAATGCTTATTTATACACCGAGTGTGGGACTCCCATGCTCGCAAAAAGACGACTGGACTACCCACTAAGCACCTCCCCTGACAACCTGAGAACCAAGCCTGGAACCGTTTGACACATTACTTCGGGCCAGTTCTCGTTTTGTTATGCCGTGATGCGCCTTCATGCTGGGGGATAGGAGAGGGGAAAAGTAAGTGCCAGCCAAGCGATCCCCCGGCCCCAACTCCCCCACCTGCTGTGAGTCCCTTTTATCTTTTCGGACTGCCCGAACATAATGTGCCGCCTGGTTCCATTTGCCAAACAATTCGAGCATCACCGCGACTATATCATCCGGCGCGAGCCCTCCCGCCTCCCTGTAGAGGGCTCGTTGCAGATTGTCCCATTTTTTGCATGCAAAAAATGTGCGACAGGCATTGTCTTCCTTTCCTGGGCAGTACCGACAATTGGAGGACCGTGACTTACCAATCTCGTGTAGGTAAGACTGAAAACACTCATGCTCACACAAAAGCTGGGTCAGATAGAAGTCACCCTCTCTACGCTTTCGATTTAGCCTCGATCTCACATCCAGGATGAGGCGCACAGTCCAACTTCCCTTCGTGCAATTGACCCAAGACTGTCTCTGTCCCTCTTCGGGGACAACCATCTCGTTTGTACCCTCGTTTCGACGCTGGTAAATAGCGCGGTGCTCTCTAGCAAGGAAGCCAACAGGGTTAATGCCTGCAATGACTTTCGCCACCAAATCAGAGACTGTCGGATACAAAAATGCAATCCTCAGTGCTCCTCTTCTCTGTACCTGTGCCAGGAGTTTTCCGTATACCTCCTTACTGAGAGCGTCGCCCTATACCTCTGCTTCTTTCAGTAGCCTGACCCTACAGCACTAATCAAGAGGAGTCTTCTTGCTGAGCTGGATCCCGTACGTTGGCCATAAGTCGACTCAAAGCCGATACTCCCGAAGTGGCCTTCTCCGCCGTTGCCCTCATTTGCTCAAAGAAATTCATTCTCGAGTCGATCAGTAGCCCCTGGTACTTCGTCGCTGGTATTGATTCGATTCGTATGTCTCCAATACTGATCATCCTTACTCTAGGGATTCTCCTTTTTTTGTCAAACTGAACACTTCGGTTTTTTCCAGTGCTAAGCTGAACCCACGAGCAGTCATCCAGTCTCTTACTTGGCATATTAGCATACCTAGCCTAAGCTGCGTTTGTTCAAAGGTTCGTCCAGCGACCAGAGGCACAACATTATTCACATAGCCGATCAAGAGTTTTCCGGCATATCCAGGATATCCACCCATCGAGCGTAGTTGAAGGCGTTCCTGACGTCGATTGTCCTCAACAGAACGATCCGTTGCTTGGTGTGGCTATACTTCTCTCCCTTTTGGACTGTGCTCACCACTTTTGCAGTCGCTCAATGGTAGAACGTCTTGCTCTAAGGCCGTGCTCCTGTGGAGGTAGGTCCCCAGCAGCACAAATCGCTTCAGTAAGTTTTCCTTGATAAGTTTCTCTAGAACTTTCCCGGCCGTGTCTAGCATGCAAAATGAGCGGTATGCAGACGGCGATTCAGGATTTCCCTTCCCCTTACTGATCAGCATGAGCCTCACCACCTTCCATCGTACCGGGAAAACCCCATCCCGTAGGCAAGCGTTGATGTGCTGAGCAGCAAGTCAGGAGAATGATGATAGAGAAGCTGCAACACTTCAGCCGGAACACCATCTGGAGCTGGAGCCTTCCTCGCTTGCAATGAAAGGACTGCCACCTCCATTTCCGGCTGTGTAAAGAGTGGGCACTTGACTGCTATTTCACCATGGACAGCGTCAACACGAATGGGATGGGCGGAAAAGAGTGCCCGCAGTATCTCGTCCATCTTTTCCGTACATGTATGCAAGGCTTCCGTAGGGCGCCATGCTTCCTCATAACTAGCTTGTAACCAAGGCCATACGGACCCTTGTTCACATTGTCCACTCGATCTTGCCGGCAGCGAGCCTTGCTATTAATAATCAATTCGCAAGGGCATTTCCTGGCCGACTTATATGGTGCCACCCGATTGCATGCCTCGTCACGGTTTCGCACCCGTTGAGCCTCACATCGAAGCTTGTGACGCTCCCTTCACTCTTCAGCGATTTTAATTGACCACCAGTACACTGGGGGCTTGCCATGCCGGAGTTTTCGATGGGGCATAGAAGCGCAGCAAGCAGTCGTAATGATGCTCATAGTTGGGTTCACTACCGCTTGAGCTGCCAATTCTTTCGCACTCTCCGCACTGATGATCACTGACTGAGTAGTCCTCTAATACCGAATCCATTTGAGGCATACCCCATTCGATTGCTTTAGCGTTGAAGTCTCCCCCAACGAGTACGTTGCCCTCTGTATTCAAGACAGTGCCCTCCAAAGCATTAATATTGGCTTGGAAAGATGATATCTGTTCACTCGGCGTTAGGTATACACTAAAGAAGGTGGTCCCTTAGTACTGAGCCCACATGAAACCATCCGCCCCGTCCATAGTTCTCCGCTGGGAAATCACTGTTCCGAACCCAGATGGCGGCAGTACCAATTTTGTCAAAATACCATGATGCCGAACGTTTATCATGATGTAGCTCACTCCACAGCAAGAAGTCGGCTTTCATGTCCCTCGCAAACAGCTCAAGCAGATTTTGGGTGGCTAAACTGCGGGTTAGATTCACCTGCAGGATACGGGTCATCAAAGTTCTGACTTTGCCTTGGCTAAGGCTTCCTGGAAAACCCGGCATTTTCCTGATCCCAAGGCGTGCCCAAGATCCGGTCTTGGATCAGTATCCTTGCAAAGAATACAGTGTGCCTCCTTTGTAGACTCCTTTCTTTTATGTCTGATTTCGCAGCATTTGTAACATAAGGAACTCCTATCGGGTCCTTAGCATGCTTGTGGGGTGTGACCATAGCCAAGGCATTTGAAACATTGAAGGGGCGCTGCTTTTTGCCGTATCCTATACACAACCCACTCTATTCTTACTTTGCTTTTATTCAAAAATTGTTCGGCGGCCTTTTCGGTCAAGTTAATTATGACCATGTGTTGTACCCTATGGTTTGCTAGTGTCAGCCTCGTTTTGATCCTGCCCACGCGGGGCAGCTTCCTTTTAATAGTATCTTCTACCTCGGTCAGATACGTGATGCAGTCCATGTCTCTTATTCCGATCGTTGCCATCGGGTCGAGCGAGGTTAAAGTAGCACTTTTGCCGAGGACCTTCTTTACAGCATCGTAGAATGCTTCCCTATTGTCAGCCTTTGCTCAGAATTCAACTAGTATGTATGCTGACTGCATTGGTTGTACTGCTTAAATAGCGGTGTTGGTTTCTTTGGGCATTACATTTTCGGGCCCCCACTCCCCCTGATATCCCGCAGCATTTCCTCGTACGATCGACCATCTTGGTGTTTCACGAGCAGAGTCTGCTACCGGGACTCGTATCACAGCTTCTTTCTCTCCTGTTTCGCATCAGGTCTTTTTTCTTGTTTGGCAACCGTTCGAACTTATTTTTTGTCACTTTTTGAAGGAGTTTCTTTGTGACCTCCTTCGTTCCTTTTGTTGGCACTACCTGAAACCACTCATCTGGCGTTCGGCACACATTAAGTGCCTCTTCCTTCCTTCTTCTATTCCAATCTCTTTTGATTGGGCTAGACACCATTTTTTATTGATATTTAATGGTGAAGCTATCTGCGCAGGGTCCTTAGACTTAGCCTCAAGCGTTTTTTTAGCCTTCTGCTCTTCCTCGGCCGTATACCAGCTCCTCCAATCATGCTCTATGTGGTCTAGAAGCTCTTCTGGTTCAAGGAGCGCAATCTTTATTAATTTGTTGAGTTTTAGCGAGTCACATGCAGATTGTATTCTTTTAAGACATATTTCATTTTCATGAACGTATTGATTTTTTTGGAAGTCGGTTTAGTCAGTACCATGCTCTCGTGTGCCTGCTCAGCTATGACATGATCTGATTAAATCAGTACATATCACCACTGAGTGAACACTCGTAGTCTGTCCGAAAAACCCCCTGAACTCAATCACGTTGCTCCCAACGAGATTTGAACCTGGGACCTTCGGCTTATGCGTTCATGCTCTAACCATTAGAACACACAGACTACTTCCGCGTACATTACTTCCACCACATTTCCACCGGTGGCGATGAAATCACACAACGGTGATTCATTTGCCCGGTCACCCTTTTCTTCAAGATGGTTTGTTATTATTTCGGGATCTATTACCCTTGCTTTGGTTGCTTTGGTGGCGATCGTAGCAGTGATCATCGAATGCTCGATATTCTTTATATTTTATACATTAAGAATTCGAACATCTGGCACCCCCTGTAGAGTTTACTGCGTTTACTTTTTAGAGCGCCCTGGCGTTTGCATTTTTTATTGCTGTGCCTGAACGCCGCAGTTTATCTCCGTTTTTTGTCCGTCTTCGCCGTCATCATTAGTACCGCCGTTTTGCCGCAGGTTGCGGCGTTTTGTGTTTTGTTCTTTCTTTTTTTGGTTTTTTAGATCCTTTTCTACGGTTTTCGATTGCTCCAGTTTTATTCGTTCCCACCTTGAAGCCACTATATCCGTTCGTATGTGAAGTCGCCTTTTTGGTCCCATGGCTATTTTCGCAGTGCAGAGAACCTATGTGAGGGTTGGCGTGAGCCCTTATGGGGACAAGTGGTCAGAGCCAGACCAGCGCTAATCGGGAGTCCATCTCAACGAAGCCTACACCACCAACCGAATGGTGCAAACTTCAAACATATTCCGAGGCCTGCCAAGGCTCTACCGGGACGGAGACGGTTTGATAGTTGAATTGGAGCCTTTCACGCACCAGTGTTACCTTGGCATCGCACCAGTGTTACCTTGGCATTACTGCCACCCCAAAGCATCAATTCCATTTAATTTTCCAAGCATAGTCCAGATTCAGTCAGGGTCATTACTTGTGATCCCAGAAGGGAACCTCACGATGCTACCCATATCCTTGGGTCCATGGGTGCGGCACTCCCCAAAGAATACTAGCCTCCAAGAGTATTTCCGACGGCCAGCAATCCCCCTGCAGGAGATAACAAGGCTGGGAGGCAAAGAAATGCTAAACGAGCTTCATAGGGCTGATATAGGAGTTTGAACTTAAAGAACAAGACACGATAAATTTGCATTGAACATTCTCTAATGAGTTGTCCAGATATGAGGACCAAGGAAACCTAACGGCAGAAGAGTATTCAAGGATAGAACGGACAAGGGAGAAGAAAAGATAGACAGGAGTATATATAATATTATTGAATTTGTGAGCAGGTCTGAAGATGAGCTCCAATAATGTTGATGCCCTAGAGGTAACATTAAGAATGTAAACATCAAAATTGAGCAGAGGATCAAAAGTAACTCCAAGATCCTTAGCAGAATTGTCGACAGTGAGAGGAACATCATTTAACATTTAGCTTAATGCTAATCGAGAGAGTAAAAGGCATTTTTTCGCATTTGGCAACTTTAAGGGGGAGAGATAATTAGATGCACAACAATAATATATATAGCATTCAAATCTTCCTGTAGATGCAGACAATCCTGTATATACCTAACTGTGCGAGATATTTTGAAATCATCTGCATACGATAGGGATGGGGAGGTGATTAACGATAGAGGCTCATTTATAAACAAATTTCCCGCAAATGCTGTTTTTCCGCCAATTTTCCAAGTTTTTTTCACAAAGGTATGAGACCTACCACGGTTGTTGGTTATCTTTCAATTTACTCAGCCATCAGGTTGTAGTTTTTCTTTTTTTTGACATTACAACGGCTTTTGCTGGAATGGGGGGTCATTGATTGCTGATTCATGCCATGTGAATCCTATGTCCCATTGAGAGGTATGCAATCACATCAGGACCCCTGATCACGAGCAGTAAAAACAGGAATAGTAGGATACCGATTAAGTAGCTCCCTTTAGTTTTGAGCTTAGCCTTGTTTCTTTTCCATGCAATTTTCAATGAAGCAAGAATCATACACGTGAAAAACCTTGTAGTGAGCCTTTGCGCTGGCGGAAAGAACCCACCTTAAGATACCGCAATAGCTAGCTATCAACACGCGTTGTCATGCAACGCCATTCTAGCTGAACACCGATCATTGGCTTGCTGAGGTAGCATTCCATCGCTGCTGTCCTTAATAGACGTCAAAAATTTGAAAACACTACAATCTAGCAAAGAATTTGATATGAACGCTCATGACAGTTGTTTACATCAAGCTCAAAAAATATTTTTTCTCAGATAAAAATTATTGTTTGATATATTTTCCAACTTAAGAGTGATTCATAACAAGTGTACACATTTTTGTCGAATAAAAAAACATAGTTTTTGTAAAGATTGAGCTGTGATGTTTATTTATTATGAAAATTTGGTCCCTTACAATTAAATTTGAAACATTCCTTTGGGCATATGTGCACCTCGTGCTGCTTTACAGACTACAAATGATGATTGTAATTTTCGATGACATTTTCGCACATTTCTGGCGTTATTAGGCGTATGTTGGCTCGAATATTGTTTTTTAATGCTTCAGTAGTCTGGAGAGCATCAACATAAATACGATCGTTCAGAAATCCTCAAAGGAAGAAGTCACAAGGAGTCAAATCACACGATCTCGCCGGCCAATCTATGGGTCCGTTTCGTGAAATTATTCGATTTCATGTAGAGCGCGAAATGTTTGCACTGGCGATTAATTATTTTTGTAAAAAGTTTTAACAATAATAAAACGTTTGGCTGATGTGTATGATGCCACGGTTAAAATTGTAAAAGACCAAACTGTCATAACCTGTCAATATAAGGACCTGAAATTGGTGATAAACAAGATTCACATGTGTACACTTGTTATGAATCACCCTTATGAATTCGCGACCCTCAAATTTCAGTCTCATTGTGCCTGAAAACGACTTTTAGCAAAGTAACCTTTTAAATTTGTTAATAAATATGGAGAAAAGGTTGAAATTTTCTGAAAAAATCACTGTAATGGTTATTCAGTAAGTTTTCATAGCAAGAGGATTTGGTCAAATCTCATCCAATCGCGTCGAAAGTCTCCATCTGCTCTACAAAAATTATTGAAAATGTCAGATGAAATAATTGGTAAATTTTAACTTTAGCATGATAAAATGTGTGAAGACCATGAATACCACGTGTATGCATGCACATGAATGCCGAAAATGAAGGCTGTGCATGCAACGGAAAATAACGCCAGCAGAATATGATTCATTTACTTATAAAAAGAAAAATTGTGACATTCTCGGAATGTGTCAACTCCAACTTGGCAACACCGTAGCGAGGTACTCAGTTAGTGGAGTCGAGTCAAACCAAGCAAGCGGTTCGTAGGAACAACGTATCCTATGATATGATTGTCAACGAATTTGTGAAGGATAGTTTATATTCATTACTGAAACAAAGCGATGCTTTCTTTTAATAAAAGCAATTCCCTAACATCTAAAGTATTTTTATTCCTGACAGTTTTCAGAAGTGGGAAGCTACGGAATTTTCGCTTTATTGGATATTGTGTGCTTTCAGTTACAGTAAGCTGTCGCTCAACTGCTCGCTGCGTATTTTCGATTGATTAGCCGCCATTTTGAATCGTGAATATTAACGCAATTGCCGTGTCTAATTTTTATTCGTGTGTGGCCGCCATATTTCTTAATTGAAAATGCCGGACACCACAGTTTATATTGATTCGCTCACAATCAATGAACTCAAACATGAGCTACCTTCGCAAAATTTGCCGACAAGAGGCAACAAACCCGAACTAATTTTACGTCTGACGGAAACTGTCAATGGAGATGACGTTAAAATATTAGCCGAGAACCATCGTGCATCCGACGAAGCGATAAAGTTGCAAGAAAGCGTGCAAAATCTCACAACTTTAGTTCAAACATTAAATATTCAGGTACAGAGTATTGCTAGCGTATTTGCAAACTCTGTTTCAGGCATAACTTTGGCGTGTTACCAAATTTGAATACGGCATGAACCTCTAGTCTTGGTTTTCCGAAGGACGATAGGCAAAACGTGTCAAATGAGGCTGTTGCGATGGAATCAACACCGAATCTACATCTATCGCAAACAGATGAAGATCAGTCACCGTATCCGACACGAGAAGCAGTCCCAGTATGCCAAAACATGTTCCACAAGTTACGCGACGTCACAGAAATAATGCCAACGTTAAGCACATCACTGACGGCGCAACAATTTGTTCATCGTGTGAAATCACTGGCATCCATATGTTCATGGGATGAAAACATTGTCCTGTTTGCAGTGCAAACGAAAGTTTAATGGCCAGCAAAATTGTGGATAAGTGCAAGAAGCAGCATTTTCAAAAGTATCGATGAATTTGCAAGCTCTTTAAAAGAGGAGTTCGAGTCTACTGAAAATGAAGCCGAGGTACATCTTCGTATGATGGCAAACATTAGACATTCAAATGAGCCATGTACGGATTATTATTATCGAATGTATGCGGAAGGTAGACCTGCAGGGATTAGTGACGCCGCCATTATAAGATAAACGCGTGACGGTTTAGACGTTCAAATGCAAACTGCTATTGCGTGCTTCACATTCAAAACAACTAAGGAGTTTTTGTGTTGCCTTAAAACTTATTTAACAAAGTTGTGAATAACGCGAATATTTGTCAGGGACATTCAAACTTTTCCGTAAAAAAACCAAATAGTGAAAAACATTCAAATGGATTGATGCGTTTATAGACTCGGGTAGTGATCGATCTCTCGTGCGAGAATCATACGCAAACAATTTAATAAAGTGTCCACCAATTTAGCTGAATGGATTTGCAGGTAGATGCCTAGAATGTACTAGCGAAATGATAGCGAAATTACAAATATATGATACAATGTATGTTTATGTTGTAGTCGATCACCTCATACCAAATAGTTTGCTTTTGGGATTGGATCCATTGACCGGAGTTTCACATCGAATAATAATTGAAAATGGCTAGTGCCACGTTGAAAGTGAATGTCCTGAAATACCCGATATGATAAATAATTTAACTGTAGCTAAAGGGACCGAACTGCGGGTACCACTTGATGATTTCCGTGATTGTTTTGTAGAGACTACGGCCAAAATGGGTCAATGCAGGATAAAATCAATGAGTATCGAATCGATGTCCAACACGCCTATCTATGCTCGACAATATCGTATACCGTTGGCTAAAAGAGATAAGATTGAGCAGGTGGTGAATGAATTGTTGGCCACAAATGTAATTCGTCCAAGTAATTCATTATACTCTTCGCCTATTGTTTTGGTTCCCAAGTACGATGGAAAGAATCGTCTTTGTATTGACTTTCGTGTGGTAAACGCTATCGCCAAGAAGGAGCCGTACCTTATGCCAACTGTTGACGAACAGCTCTCACAACTCGCGGGGAAGCAGTTCTTCACGACACTAGATTTATTTTCTGGATACTACCAAATTCCTATAGATGAAAAATTACGTCAGTATACCGGATTTGTGACTTGTATTGGTCATTTTGAATTCAAAATAATGCCTTTTGGCCTCATTAATACGCCGATGATTTTCCAAGAGGTCATGATTGGCTAAATTCGTCGTATGAAATCAAGAAATATCGTAAGCTATTTGGATGAAGTCATTATCCACAGTGTAACGGCGACTGCGGGCCTCAAAACTCTGAAGGAAGTCCTGGAAATTTTACGGGAGATTGGTCTTACACCGTCAAAGTGTGTTCTTTTTTTTGCATTCGAGCTAACATTCTTGGGTCATCGCATACATAGAGATGCAATGAAGCCTGAAAGCAAGAAAATTGATTCCATCCAAAAATTTCCAATGCCTGAAAATGTGACCGATGTGGGTTAGCAGGGTTCTTCCGCAAATTCATTCAAGGATTCTCAAAAATTTCTCAGCCGCTAACAAATTTGTTAAAAACGAAGGAACAGAAATCTTTCGTATGGGACAAGACCACAGACATGAGCTTCAACGAGTTAAAAACTCGTCTCTCTAGCGAACCTGTTCTAGCTCTTTATGATCCACGGGCTTAACACGATGCACACCGACGCCAGTTCCATTGGTCTTGCCGGGGTCTTGATGTAATCTACGGAGGAGAAACCATTCCGCCCAATTATATGAAAAAAAGTAGAGTAGCCACAAATTAGAAGTACTGGCGATTTGATGTGCTACATTGAGCATGAAACAATATGAATCATGTCTATGCATTAAGTCGTTGACCACACGAACAACCTCAAAAACCGACAACAATAGCAGATAAAGTATTACTGATACAAAAACCTGATCAGAGCCACTGTTTGATATCATTATAGCGACAGGACCCAAAACTAAAAGAAATTATGGATATCATTGATGGAGTAAGTAAAACAGCTCAATTTGCCCAATTAAAGTGCAATAACACTCTTAAGGAAGGAAGATTGATGCGGAAAGTAAATGGTGATCTTAAATTTGTAGTGCCATCAGCCGTCCGTTGGAGACTAGTGAAAAGTTGACATGACAATGCCGGTCATTTTGACGTTGATAAAATGGTCCATAGGATACAAGAACTGTTCTAGTTTACTCGAATGCGCAACTACGTGGATCGTACATTGCTTCATGTCCGGAATGTTGTCTCAATGAAGTACCAGCAGGAAAAACCGTAGGTTGCTTGTTTTCTGAACAGGTTGAACCTATGTAACAACCACGGAAGTCACCGCAATTGCAGACATTAAGTATTAGCAGAGGAATGTGTAGCCCGGGTTGGCATACTGAGGCCGGCTAGCGCTCAGTCATGTCGTGGGACTTCCGGGACACCCTCTGCTTGTGCTGAGCCACCTTACATATAAACACTAACACGGTGGGAAAGGGAGAGGTCGTGTTTGAGAAATGGAAAAAATTATTTTTGCTTACAACATAGTGGCCGATTTATTGAAATAGGAAAAAAAAGAACACAACATCAATTCATGAAAAAAAGTATTATTCTAAACAAGCTACTTCCTTTTGTTCTTAAATAATTTAACTAATGAATCAAATGAATAAATAAATTTCACTACTGCTATAAAAACCAGCCAATATTTTTAATTGAAGGAAAAAAATATATACTAAGGGGATAATTGTGATAAAAAAATTCCAATATGATTAAAATATAATTAATAAAAAAATGTAATGAAAAAAATGTGCAATTACTCACCCCCTATAAATGCTGCAGAGCGCTCAGCAACGGAAGGGGGGCACTGAAAATTAACTTCAATTTCAAAAAATGTTTACACTACTTTAAAAGTAACCTAAACCGGCCACTTTTCACAAAATTTAGAACTTCTCTCTGGAAACCTGGCACTATATATTCATCCTTCAGGGATCCCGTTACTAATTACATTCAGACCCACGTTTGGTTTTTGGTTCACTTTTCATTAATAAACTTTTGTTTTTAATCCATACTTTCACTTTCTTTACGCTTACACCACAACCTGCATCCACTGTTATTTGTTTTTATTACCACTGTTACACCATACCAATTTTCTTTCCGATTCAAAATTATTCAGATTTCTTTTGTTTTATGTATATTAACCCGACACTGTTTTCTTCCGGCTTCACCTCACCCAATTATGTGTTTTTCGTGTGTTTTTATTTTTTTGCTTTTTGTGGTAGGGAGGTGAAGGCATTTACGCCCGCCGAGTCTGGCAGTGTGGGACTCCCATGGAGGATACCCTTGGACTACCCACTAAACACCTCCCCTGTCAATCTGAGAACCTAGCCTGGAACCGTTTGACACATTACTTCGGGCCAGGTCTCGTTTTGTTACGCCGTGGGGCGCCTTCAATCTGGGGAGTCCCTTTCCTAGCGGGAGGGGAGAGGGGAAGAGGAAATGCCAGAAGAGCGATCCCCCAGCCCCAGTGCCTCCGGGTGCTGTGAGTCCCTTTTATATTTTAGGACTGCCCGAGCATAATGTGCCATCTGGTTCCATTTGTCAACCGATCCGAGCATTACCGCAACTATATTATCCGGGGTAAGCTCTCCCGTCTCTCTGTAGACCCATCGCAGCCTGACCCGTTTTGTGCATGCAAAAAATGTGTGACAGGCATTGTCCTCCTCTCCTGGGCAAAACCGACAATCGAGAGACCATCACTTATCAATCTTGTGTAGGTAAGACTGAAAACACCCGTGCCCGCTCAAAAGCTGGGTCAGATAGAAGTCAGTCTCACCATGCCTTGGATTTAGCCACGGTTTCACGTCCGGGATGAGGCGCGCAGTCCACCTTCCTTCGTGCAATTCCTCCAAGACTGCTGCCAATCGTTGAGCGAGCGCTGTCTCTCCTCGCGGACAACCATCTCCCTCGCATCCTCGTTTCGGCGCAGGTAAATAGCGCGGCGCTCTCTAGCAAGGAGGGCGACAGGTATCACACCTGCAATCACTCTCACCGCCGAGTCGGAGACTGTTGGATACGAAGATGCAATTCTCAGTGCTCCTCTTCTCTGTACCTGTGCCAATCGTTTTCGGTATACCTCCTTTCTGAGAGCGTCGCCCCATACCTCTGCTCCGTTCAGTAGCACTGACCCTATAGCACTCATCAAGAGGCGTCTTCTTGATGGGCTGGGTCCCCCTACGTTGGCCATAAGTCGACTCAGGGCCGATATTCCCGAAGCAGCCTTCTCAGCCGTTGCCCTGATTTGCTCAAAGAAACTCATCTTCGAGTCGATCAGTAGCCCCAGGTACTTCACCGCTGGCTTCGATTCGATTTGTATACCTCCAATACTGATCATCCTTACTCTAGGGATTCTCTTTTTTGTCAAGATGACCACTTTGGTTTTCTCCAGTTCTAAACTGAGCCCGCGAGCAGTCATCCAGTCCCTCACTCGGCGCATTAGCATACCTAGCCTAAGTTGCGCTTGTTCAACGGTGCGTCCGGCGACCAAAGCCGCAACATCATCCGCATAGCTGACCAAGCGCGACTCATCTGGCATCTCAAGTCTCAGTAGCCCGTCGTAATACGTTCCACAGGTCCGGACCAAGGATAGATCCCTGGGCAACACCCGATGTAATTTCGATCCTTCGTTGGCCCTGTGTCGTGGCGTAGAGCAGGCTTCGGTCCTTTAGGTAGTTCCTCAAAAGCCGCATTAGATATTCTGGAACTTGAAAAGAGTTTTCCAGCGTGTCCAGAATATCCACCCATCTAGCGGAGTTGAAGGCATTCCTGACGTCGAGTGTCACCAGCAGGACGATCCGTCGCTTGGTGTGACTATATGCCTCTGCCTTTTGGACCACGTTCACCACCTCTGCAATCGCATCAATGGTAGAACGTCCTGCTCTAAAGCCGTACTGCCGAGGAGATAGGTCCCCAGCAGCACGAATCGCGTCAGTGAGTCTTCCCTTGATGAGTTTCTCTAGCACTTTCCCAGCCGTGTCTAGCATGCATAACGGGCGGTATGCAGACGGCAATTTGGGATTTCCCTTCCCATTGCTGATTAGCACGAGCCTTGCCACCTTCCATCGTTCCGGGAAAACCCCGTCCCGTAGGCAAGCGTTGAATGTGCTGAACAGCAAGTCAGGACAATGATGATCGACGAGCCGCAACACCTCAGCTGGAACACCGTCTGAACCTGGAGCCTTCCTCGCTTTCAGGGAGAGGGTTGCCTCCTCCAGTTCCAGCTGTGTGAATAGTGGGCTATCGACTGCTGTTTCACCATGGACAACGTCAACACGGACGGGATGGGCGGGAAAGAGTCCCCGCACTATCGCGCCATCTTTTCCGCGTCATGTATACAAGGCTTCCGTAGGGCACCAAGTTTCCCCATGACCAGCTTGTAGCCAAGGCCTCACGGATCCTTGTCCACATTGTCCACTAGGTCTTACCAGCAGCGAGCCTTGCCACTGTTGATCAGTTTGCGAAGGCATTTCCATACCGACTTATATGCTGCCAACTGGTTGCATGCCTCGTCACGGTTCCGCGCCCTTTGAGCCTCACGCCGAAGCTTGTGACACTCCCTCCACTTTTCAGCGATTTTAGTAGACCACCAGTACACTGGAGGCTTGCCGTGTTGGGGTCTTCAACGGGGCATAGAAGCGCAGCAAGCAGTCGTGATTATGCTCATAGTAGAGTTCACCACGTCTTGAGCTGCCAGTTCTTCCGTCCCCTCCGGAGCTCCCTGCAGCGGCTCACCTGCTGTGAGAACCTTGACGAACCTCTCAACGTCCATTCTTCCAATGCTCCATCCAGTTGTAGACGTCAGGAGACAGCATCACTTATCTCAAGCAGAATGCACTGGTGATCACTGGCTGAGTAGTCATCTAATACTTTCCAGTTGTGTATCCTCCGTACTAAGGACTCCGAGGCGAATGTCACGTCCGGTATGGTTCCCTCACAGCCAATACGGCGGAAAGTCGGCGTATTTCCGGAGTTTAGTACGACGAGGGCCGTCCTGGCCGCCATTTCCAGGATTCGTTTTCACCGCGGATCCATCCGAGGCATGCCCCATTCGATTGCTTTAGCATTGAAGTCGCCCCAACGAGCACTTTACCCTCTGCGTTCGAGACAGCGCCCTCCAGAGCATTAAGCTTGGCTTGGAAAGATGATATCAATTCGTTAAGCGTTAGGTACACACTAAAGAAGGTGATCCCTGAGCACCGGACCCACACGAAACCATCCCCCCGTCCACAACTCTCCACTTGAAAGTCACTGTTCCGAACCAAGATACCGGCAGTACCAGTTTCATCAGAGTACCATAATGCAGGACTTTTATTATGGTGTTGCTCAGTCAGCAGCAAGAAGTCGGGTTTCCTGTCCCTCGCAAACTGCTCAGGCAGATTTTGGGCGGTTGAACTGCGGTGTAGGTTTAGCTGCAGGATGCGGGTCATCGAAGCTCTGATTTGGCCTCGGCTAGGGCTTCCTGGAACACCCGGCATTTTCCTGATCCCAAGACATGTCCAAAATCAAGTTTTGGATCAGCATCCTTGCAAAGGATACAGTGTGCCTCCTTCGTACACTCTTTTCTTTTATGTCCTATTTCACCGCATTTGTAACATGGGGAACTCCTATTGGGTCCTTTGCATACTTGTGTGGTGACATTGAAGAGGCGTTGCTCTTCGCCGTATCCTACAGACAACCCACCCAATTCGTACTTTGCCCTTGTTCAGGAATTGTTCGGCGTCCTTTTCGGTCAAGTCAACTATGGCCAATTCGTTGTCCCCTGTTGTTTTCTGGTGTCAGCCTCGCTTTGATCCTTCCCACGCTAGGGAACTCCTTTTTGATAGCCTCTTCTACCTCGGCCAGATGCGTCACGCAGTCTATGTCTCCTATTTCGATCGTTGCCATCGGCTCGAGTGGGGCTTCAGTTGCGCTTTTGCTGAGGACTTTCTTTACTGCGTCACAGAATGCATCTTTATTGCCGGCCTCTGCTCCGAATTCGACCAGTATGTGGCCCGACCGCGTTGGTCGTACTACTTAAATGGTAGTATTGGTGTCTTCGGGCCTTACGTTTCCCCTGATGTCCCGCAGTACTTCCGCGTAGGGTCGGCCACCTTGGGGCTTTACGAGCAGTACCTGCTGCCGGGGCCTTCGTCGGGGCTTCTGCCGCTCCTCTTTTGCATCAGGTCCTTTTTCTAATTGGATGTCCGTACGAACTTTACTTTCTGGCTTTTTTTGAAGGAGTTTCTTTGCAGCTTTCTTCGCTCCTTTTGTAAGCACTGTCTGGAACCCCTGATCTGGTGCTCCACACCCATCAAGTGCCTCTTCTTTGCTTCTTTTATCCTGATCTCCTTCGATTGGGCTAGACGCGATTCTTTTATTGACTTTTAATGATGGAGCATCTGCATGTCGCCTTTAGATTTCGCCCCAAGCACCTTTTTAGCCTTCTGTTCATCTTTGGCCCTTAACCAGCTCCTCCGATAATGCCCTATGCAATCTAGGAGCTCCTCTAGTTCAAGAAGCCCTTCCTTTGCTACTTTGCTAATTTTTGGGGGGGAGTCGCATGCAGCTTGTATTCTTTTCAGAACATCTCCCGTTTTTCAAAGTAGTCTTTATTCTTCGTATCGCTGGGCCGCAATTGTACCTTGCAACCATCCTTGGGAGAAGTTTTCGCGTTCCGTTTCCGAGTGCAGTACTTCCGCCACATTTTCAACGTTGGCGGTACAATCACGCGGTGTCTGGTCACTCTTTGCTTTTAGTGCCGTAATCTCCTCGTTTGCTTCTGGATTTTTCGTTGCAATGTCGGGATTTGCGACCCTTGCATCGGTCGCTTTAGTAACGATCGCAGCGGTGACAATCGAATTTTCGGTGCTCTTTATGTTATCTTCCACTACTCGAACACCTGAAGCATCCTGCCGAGTCCCCGCTTCTCTTTAATAGGACGCGCCCAAACGCCGCAGGAATCTCAGCCTGCACCAGACTGTCTGCTGTTCTCCGTTTTTCATCTACCGTCACTGTCGTCGTGTTAGTCTTCGTTTTTTTTGTGGTTAGTACAGCTCTCGATGTACTGTTGACATCGTGGCTGCAACCGCTAGTTGCGTTGTCAATTTCCTTTTTTGGTTTTTTTTGGTCTTTTGATTGCTCCAGTTTTGTAGGGTTCCCCCTCGGAGCCGCTATCTCCGTTCGTGTGTGTAGTCGCCTTTTTGGTCCCATGGTTATCTTTGTAGAGCAGGGAGGCCATGCGAGGGTTGGCACAAGCCCTTATGGGGACAAGTGCTCAGAGCCAGACCAGCGCTAATCGGGAGTCCGTCTCAACCGAACATACACCACCAACCCAATGGTGCGAACGTACTCCGAGGCCTGCCAAGGTTTTACCGGGACGGAGACGGTATGATAGTTGAATTGGAGCCGTTCACACACGAGTTTCACCTCGGCGCTACTGTGCAAAGCAACTAGGTCCAAACCATCACATCCGCCAGCCCAAAGCGTCAATTCCAGTTCGTTGTCCAAAGCGTAGTCCAGATACAATCAGAGTCGTTACCTGTCATCCCAGGAGGGAACCTCACGGCGTCCCCCATATCCTCGGGTCCGTGGGGGCGGCACTCCCCAAAGAATGCTAGCCTCGAAGAATGTTCTTGTCGCCCGGCTTTCTCCCTGCGGGAATTTCTTCGGGTACGTAGGGGCGGAACTCCCCAAAGAATGCTAGCCTCCAAGATTGGTCTTGTCGACCGGCATTCCCCCTGCGGAGTTTCCTCGGGTACGTGGGGGCGGAACTCCCCAAAGAATGCTAGCCTCCAAGAGTGCTCTTTTCGGCCGGCATTCCCCCTGCATGTGTTTAGCCCACTTAGACTTCCCTCGCTCGCAATTTAAATTCTTTTATCCCTCCGAAAAATTGTACTTTTCATTTATAAGGTCACTACACTTTCAAATTTCCTTTATTTTCACTCCCAAAATCTCCCCGAATCACAATCATGGCTTCTATTTACTAATTTTTCATATCAAAACTCCTTGCACCAATTTTACAAACTCAACACTTCTATTGTTTTTTTCCCCCTGTTATCGAAAAACTCGCAAACAAAACTTCTTCCCGGAATAAATCACATTCAAGCACCCAATCTCGCATTTCACCTTCCCAAATCCGATTCCTTTTCATTTTCTAAATACCGCTGGGTAACATAATCGAAGTCCAATACACTTCGATTCCGCTACCCACACATCTTTTTTCCCGTATCGAAAAGCACAATAGTATACATTGATTTGCATATATTACTTACATCATCCAAAAATCGCTTGATTGAATGCAAAGTGTCACATATACATTACGGAAACTATTGACCCCCAAAAAGTGCTTCCCTGCACCCGGGCGAACTTGAACTCAGAGTTCCAGCAGACCCCCGGTCAAGAACTCGCGCCGTAACCAATGGAGCTATGACTTGTCGATCTCCCATTCATCAGTTTAGCAACTTCAACTCTTTCTTGATGGGCGTGAATAAATTTTTGTTAGTATAAAAATATGAAATTTGTTAGTGGCAATAGAATTAGTTAGTATGAAGAAAGGAATAAGGTTTTGTTAGGGAAAAGGTATTGTATGAAGTTTTGTTAGTGGGAATTAATCAATGGAGTGTTGTTAGTGGGAAAATTTAAATTATTAGTATATAATATATTATTTTAGTTGGAAATAAGGGAAAAGGGTAGGATTGTGATGATGGGGAAGTAAAAATCATAGGGAAATTGGAAAAATTTTAATAAAATTAAATAAATAACAGGGAAAAAGGTATAAATGCCCAAAGGAAGATGGAGATGTTACGGCAGCAGTTTGAAGTTGCAAATGGGAGGAAGTTGGTACGCCGCAATCCGCAACAATTGTGGAGACGACCTAGACCCTGAGTGTCTCATTCAGCCGGGCAAACAAAGAATGTCCGCAGGGGTAATTATGAATCGGATCGGATATCCTTAGCGTGAAAGGTCCCAAGCAGCTTACCGGATTCATCCTCAAGCTCGTATGCCACTTGTCCAATATGACGACAGACCACTGCAAGAGTGAATCGTGGAGTGAATTTCACAGCAAAACGATCTGCGGCATTGCTCACAGTGAAATTACGCACGAAAACCTTCTGACCCTGAAGTAGCTCACGAAGGCGAACACAAAGGTTAAAGCGTTGAGCTCCCTTTTGGTAGGCTTCTTGCAATTTACATCTGACTCGCAGTCGATCACTGTTAGCACTTAGCTGTACCTTACCATCCTCAAAGGCATTAAAGTTTCTGAGGAGGGCGTACTCAGAGCCACGTTGGATATGGTGGTACCCAAACATGAAAAACTAGGGCGAATATACCGTGGACTCTTGAATCACCTTGCGGAAGGCAAAACATGAGGCTGGAAGATTTTCGTCCCACTTGCCATGATCAGACCCTATGTAGGCTTTGATGGCGTTCAGTGTCGACTGGTTGGACCTCTCTGAGGCATTCACCTGAGGTGAATGATATGGGGTGAAGCAATGCTACACTCAATAGTCATTCATAAGCTTGCTGAATACGTTGGAGGTGAACTGTACCCGATTGTCAGAGTGTAGCCATTCAGGCACTCCAAAGGTCAAAAAGATTTCGCGCTCTAAATATCGCACGACTGACTCCACAGTGGCTTTCGTCATGGGCTTGAGCCAAACGAACTTTGTATAATGATTCAGGACTACGAACAATTGGGTATTTCCTGATCTTGAACGAAGGTATGGGCCCATGAAGTCCACAAACAGGCGCTGCATATGTCGTTCAGAGTCTCGTGATGCTCCCGTAGGGGGCCTCATTGTAGATGGTTTGACCTGTTTGCATATCAGGCAATTCTTGATGTGCTGAGTACCATCTTGACGCAAACGAGGCCAATAATAATACCTTTGCAAAACTTCAGTTGTTTTGTATATTCCACAATGAGAGCCTTTTAGGATATTGGATATTGATCACTTAGGACCATTTCCTAAGGGTAACAAAGGCAATCTATATATAATCGCAGCAACAGACCCTTTCAGTAAATTCACAATGGTTCGAGCCATGGGAGCTGCCAACAGTTGACCAGTAGTTAGCATGTTGAGGGATGTCACGTCATAATTTGGATTACCAATCCGTATTATAAGCGATCGAGGGTGAAGGTGCCTGTGTGAACTCCACGTGCTAATGGCTAAGTTAACCGCGTTAGCCAATCAATTTTGTCATATCTACGATGTTCGATGACGGATTGTAAAAAATGGGACGAGCTTCTACCGAGTTTGCAATGGGTACTCAATTCTCAAATTAACTCAACGATCGGATTCACACCCAATCAGATAATTCTTGATTTCCGTTTGAGGGATGCAATATTGAGCCGTATCATCCAAGCACTACAGGATGATACGGGTGACAATAATCAACTGTCCATAAGCGTAATTCGGCAGGAGGCTGTACAGCGTATTATAACCGAAAAGGAACGATGGAAAATAAGATTCGAAGAGAAACATAAGACTCCTGTTTTATACGAAGAAGGCAATTTGGTGGTTCTACAGAACACACCAATAGCAACTGGAGAGTCCCATAAATTGGAGCCAAAGTATCGAGAGCCATATGAAGTAGCAAAAGTTTTGAAAAACTATCGCTATATTATCAAAAGCCTCGTAGATTATCAGAAACGAAAATTCAGTTCCGTGTTCACGAGTGATAAAATAAAACCATGGTGCAAACTCAGCCCAGATTTGGATACCAAAAACTTTAATGACGATGACGAATACTACGAAGAAATCGGGCCAATTTCTGGCCAGGAGGGCCGAGCTGTCAACTCCAACTTGGCGGCACTGTAGGGAGGTACTCAGCTAGTTCAGTTGAGTCGAACCAAGCAAGCGGTTCGTAGGAACAACGTATCCTATGATATGATTGTCAAAGATATTTTTTTACGTGAATTTGTGAAGGATAGTTTATATTCATTACTGAAATAAAGTGGTGCTATCTTTTAAAAAAAGTAATTCCCAAACATCAAAAGTCCTTCTATTCCAAACAAATGCAATAAAGTAATGGTGAATTTAGTGTGATTTAATATAGGGCTATCCATTTTACGCTTGAGAAAGTAAAGCTAAAGAATACACATAAAATATTGAGATGGAAACAAAATTAATTATTCAATATGAAGACTAAACCTTGCTATTATACGTGAGATACAACATTATTTAAATGTCTTCCATGGGACTTCTTACAGGCCTCAATCTTTTTGAAGTAATTTTCAATGACTTTTCGGCACATTTCCGGTAATATCTCGACCATAACTTCACGAATATTGGTTTTGAATTGCTCAAGATTTTGAGGATTATTTGTGTAAACATTATCTTTCACATAGCCCTATAAAAAGAAATCCAAAGGTGTTAGGACGCAGGGTCTTGCGGGCAAATTGACACCACTCAATCTCGAAACTACGCGTCATGGAAATTTCTCGTACAAAAGTGCTCTATTAGCCTGTGTTGTGTGATTTGTGGCTCCATACTGTTGGAACCACATGTTTTCTAGATCATAGTCTCAATTTCTATCCAAAAATAATCGGTTAACATCCGTCCATAGCGGTCAGAATTGACTGCAATGGCTCTTCCTTGATCGTTTTCAAAAAAATACGGGTCAATAACACCACCAGACCATAATGCATACCAAACGGTCACTTTTTCTGGATGTAAAGGCCTTTCTGCGATCACCTAAGGATTTTGATAGCCCTATATGCGGCAATTCTGTTTATTTGCGTAACCACTGAGTGAAAAATAAGCCTCAACACTAAAAAAAATTTTGTTCGAAAAATCGTTATCAATGGCTTCTTGTTCTATCACCCAATTCGCATACATTCTGCGTTGTGTATGGTCTTGAGACTTAAGTTCTTGAGTGAGTTGGATTTTGTATGGATGGAGATGCAAATCCAAATGCAAAATCCACCACAATGAGCCGTAACACAAGCCCAAATGTTGAGCACGCCGAGGGATCGACAAATTCGGGTCTTCCTCCACACTTTGAGCAACGACAGCGATATTCTCAGCAGAACGAATGTTGCAATGATGTACAGGTCTCGCAATATTCATAACCGATCCAGTCTTTTATATTTTTTCACTGTGCTCGAAATTGTTTGCTGTGTAGGTCGATTATGTCGACCGTAATTGCCTCGTAAAGCCCTAAATGTTGATACAGCAGAATCACCATTTTTATAGTAAAATTTAATAATTTTAACGCGTTTTTCGACTTCATATCCATCCATATTTCTAAATGGCAAAACTTCAACTAAAAACAACATGCTTCGGATGACATTTAATTCTGACAGATGTCAAATGGCAGAGTTATACTTTCCTTCCACAAAATGGATAACCCTATACTTGTTATTTGTAGGACGATAAAGCCCTACAAACTGGTGACCCGAAGTCATTAAACCGCAATGATAGAAAGCCAGTTCATCACCATAAGCGGAACACCCCGACGCAGAAAGTGGCACTGCAATGGTTAAACTGCCAACGTTTAAGAAGCAGCGGCCAACTCGAGTTTAGATACAATTCAGATGCGCAAAAATGAAACGTGATAAGCAAATTGGGACATGATCGCCTCATGTAGATTGCGGGCATTATAGAGGCTTCCGTCAAATTTTCAAGATATGTTAACAGTGTCAACAGCGAAATTATGATTGGCCCACACAGTTCATTTACGAAGTCAACAGAAGTCAAACTGCCTTTAGAAATGAAATCAAAAGCGAACTAGGCAGACTGGAGTTAACAAAAGCCCCAGCCGTACTTGAAATCAACGCTTCAGTCCCACTCCTTCACCTAGCCCCGCTAAACTCCGAAGTAACATTTGATACTATCATCGTAAATTCGGTGGAGTGGCAAGAAAATGTGAAAAACTCTATAGATAACGCGTCGCTTGTGCTTGCGATAAGTGACGTTCACACATGCTTGTTCAGAATCACAGCACCAAGCTTAAATTTCTAACCAATACGGGAGAACTTATTTCCATCATCCCCGAATTACAGACCATTGCCAAGCAGTTCGGAAATGGCTTTAAACTTTTGCTGCCAATGACAGTGAAATTCAAACATTTAGCACGCACCTGCTTAATATTTCACTCAGCCTTAGAAGAAATTTTTAGTGCAGGTTTGTGTAGCAAAGGTTGTCTGAGTCTTCCTGCATCACTTTGGACTGCTCGTGGACATCAAAAATCGTTGTTTATTTGACCCTAAGACCCACTTGCCAACCAACGGCTGGAATGGCGTGCAAAAGCAATCGTTTATATCCACGTTAAGTAGCAACCTAAAGTATAAATATCCAGATATCAAAAACCCGTCATACATTAGCAAACCTCAAAATTATTCAGTGCTACATCACATCGTAACCAATGACCCATCCATTGCAGAGCGCCCAAAAAGACTCACACCAGAAAAATTCTCGATAGTAAGAGTGGAATTTGAACATATGACACAGTTTGGCTATTGCAGGTTACCCAACAGTCCTTGGCCAGCACCTCTACACCTCGTTCCGAAGAAGGTAGGTCAATCGTGCCCATATTGGAACTACCGGTATCTAACCACAGCTACGATTGCAAACCGCTACCCAAGGCACATTCAAGACATAGTGTAAAACCGATCATGCAAGAAAATCTTTTGAAAAATAGATCTGCTTAGTGCATTCCACCAGATCCCTATCGCAAAGGAAGACATTCCAAAGATGGTAGTAACGCCAACCGGCCTCTACAAATTCACACTAATGACTTTTGGCCTGAGAAACGCTGCCCAGTCATTCCAAAAGTTTATGGACAAGGTTCCCAAGGATCTCGAATTTTGCTCTTGCAACATTGATGACATATTGATCACTTCAGATACTCGTACACTCAAACAACATAAGAAACACCTCCACACCATTTTAAAGATGCTGAATGACAACGGAGTATTAATCAACATCGCAAAATGTACACAAGGAGTCAAATATCTAGGATATATAATTTCAGCAGAGAGAACCCGTCCCCAGAAAACCGGCCTGGCCTTGTCTACTGACCCATTGGATACCCCAATTGGAGGAGTGCTCGAGTAACTTCAAGACAACCTATGGAAAACAATTGCATTCTTCCAACTACACTACAGTTGAGCCTCGCTATCGTGCCCATGATAAGGAGTTACTTGCCGTATACAGCAGTATCCACCATTTTCAACATTATCTGGGGGGTTCGGAGTTCGTCGTACCCGCTGATCACAATCCACTTGTTCTGGCCTTTGACCAGAAATGCGATAAGGTATTGCCTCGATAGTCAAGAGAATTGAATTACATCTCAAAATTTTGCAGATTTGCTGTCCTGCATAGAAACCATATCACTACCGCCATTAATTGAAAATCACGAGCTTTTTCAAGAACAGATGAACGATCCTGAGCTTAACGCTCTTATTCAAAATGACTCGACGTCCTTGCAACTGCAACCAATTAAAACTCGAAGTGGAAAAATGTACTGCGCCCTGTCAATGGGTCTCGCAAGACCTTTTGTCCTAATTGCGCTTCGTAAACGGATCTTTGACACCTTTCATTGCTGTGCCCACCCAAGTGCAAGAGCAACGTTACTGCCGATTGCCCGAAAATTTTTTAGCCCAGAATGAGAAAGAACGTGCTTCTTCGGTGTCTTTGTTGCCTTCCTTCCCAAAAATCCAAAGTTGGCAGACACACAGTAAACGCTTGACAACCATTTCTAGTCCTAGACAAACGCTTTCAAGTAATGCACTTGAGTACAGTCGGGCCACTAACGCAAGTGGATGGATTTAGGTACATTTTAATAATGGATTACAGGTTTTCAAGATGGCCAGAGGCAGTACCATTTGAAAAACAGACAGCAGACGCAGTAGCTAAAGCCTTCTACGCCACCTGGGTGTCTTGCTTCGGAGTGCCAGAAAGTGTGGTCACCTATCACAAGAACACAATGTGAGACACTCTTGTTCAGGTGCTGACTAACATTATAGGAGCCAGTAAAGCAAGAACGTCACCTTGTCACCCTGCTTTGAATGGACTAGTGGAAAGGTGGCATCAGACACTAAAACCGCCAACATCTGTCACAAAGATGACTGGAATCGGCCTAGTCTACTTTCGAACATACTTTTGGGCCTAAGAAATTGCTATAAGGATGACTTGGGAGCTAGCTGTTTGGAATTAGTATTGGACACAACATTAAAACTCCCGAGGGAATCCCTCGTCAAAGCCAACAGCCCAAGTGACCCATATTAGTACAATCAAAATTCCAAACCACAAATTCAAAAAATCAGGCCTAAACATATTCCCCAGAAAAAAAAAACCGGAGTTTATTTATTCACAAGGACTTCAGGACGCACACTTTGTCGTTGGTGCGAAGCTTTTTTTTTGTTTCTTTAGTGGTTGGGACGTGAATGTCATTTCCCAACAGAGCCTGGGGGCTCCCATGCTCGCAAGTGACTAGACGACTCACTAAACCCCTCCTCTGTCAACCCGAGAACAAAGTCTGGAGCCGTTTGACACATTATTTTGGGCCAGGTCTTGTTTTGGTACATCCTTAGGCACCTTCAAGCTGGAACATCCCTTTTCTAGCTTACGGGGAGAGAAGAATTGCTAGATAAGCAATCTCCAGCCCCAAAGCCTCCAGCTGCGGTGAGTCCTTTTTATTTTTTAGGACTTACCGAGCATAATTTGCCACTTGGTTCCGTTTATCAACTAATTCGAGAATTACCGCGACTATATTATTCGATGTGAGGTCTTGCGTCTCCCTGTAGAGGACCTTTGGTAGCCTGCTCCATTTTGTGGACGCAAAAGTGTGTGGCAGGCATTGTTTTCCTCTCCTAAGCCAAACCCACAATCGGGGAACCATGACTTACCAACTTTGCGCAGGTAAGAAAAACACCCAAGCCCGCTCAACAGCTGGGTCAGATAGAAGTCAGTCTCACCACACATTTGATTTAGATATGTTCTTGCATCTGGGATGAGGCGCGTGGTCCACCTCACCTTTGTGCTATTCACCTAAGACTGCTGCTAATCGTTAAGTGAGCGCAGTCTTTCCTCGCGTCCTGGTTTCGACGAAGGCAAATAGCGTGGTACTTGCCAGCAAGGAGGACAACAGGTATCATGCCTGTTATAACTCTCACCGCCGAATAAGAGACTATCGGATACGAAGATGCAATCCTCAGTGTTTTTCTTCTCTATACCTGTGCCAACCGTTTTCGGTAAACTTGCTTACTGAGAGCGTCGCTCTAAAATTTTTGCTCTGTACTGTGTCACTGACCCTACAGAACTCATCAAGAGGCATCTTCTTGATGGGCTGGGTCCTTTTTCTTTGACTATAAGTTGACTTAGAACTGATACTAACGAAGCAGCCTCCTCAGCCGTTACCCTGATTTGCTCAGAAAAACTATCAGTAGCCCCAGGTACTTCACCAATGGCTTCGATCCGATTAGCATGTCACCAATACTGATCATCCTTACTCTAGGGATTTTTCTTTTTTGTCAAGATAACCGCTTTGGTCATCCAGTCTCTCACTCGGCACATTAGCATTCCTAGCCTAAGTTGCGCTTGCTCAACGGTGCGTCCAGCGACCAGAGCCACAATATCATCTGCATAGCCGATCAAGCGTGACTCATCTGGCATCTTCAGTCTCAGCAGCACATCTTAAGGTACATTCCACAGGTCCGGACCAAGAATAGATCCCTGGGAAACACCTGATATAACTTTTATCCTTGTTGGCCCTGTGTCGTTTCGCAGAGCAAGCTTCGATCCTTCAGGTAGTCACTCAAAAGCCGCATTAGATTTCTGGAACTTGAAAAGGGTTTCCCAGCGTATCCACAATAATTTCCATCTGGCTGAGTTCAAGGGGTTCTTAACGTCAAGTGTCACTATCAGGATAATTTGTTGCTTGATGCGGCTATATGTCTTGGCCTTTTGGACCAAACTCGCCACCTCTGCAATCACATCAATGGTAGAACATCCTGTTATAAGGCCGTAGATACATCCCCAGCAGCATGAATCACGTCAGTGTGTCTTCCCTTGATGAGTTTCTTTAACACTTTCCTAACAGTGTCTAGCATGCATAACGGGTGGTATGCAGACAGCGATCCGAAATTTCCCGTCCCCTTACTAATACGCACGAGCCTCGCTACTTCGGGAAAACCCTGTTCTGTAGGAAAACGTTGAATGTGCTGAGCAGTAAGTCAGGACAATGGTGATAGAGAAGTTTCAATATCTCAGCTGAAACGCCTCCTGAACCTGGAGCCTTTCTGTGAAACGACTGCCTCTTCCAGTTCCAGCTTTGTTAAGAGTGGCCACTCGAGTGCTTTTTCACCATGGACAGCGTCAATAAAGACGGGATGGGTGGTGAAGAGCACCCGAGCTATCGCGTTCATCATCCACGCATCATGTATGCACGGTCCCCATAGGGCACCAAGCTCCCGCATAACTAGCTTGTAGTCAAGGCCCCATGGATCCTTGTTCACATTGTCCACTAGATCTTGCCAGCAGTGAACCTTGCTATTGTAAATCAATTTGTCAAGGCATTTCCTGGCCGACTTATATGCTGTCACCCGGTTGCATGCCTCGTCACCGTTCCACGCCCGCTGAGCCTCACGTCGAAGCTTGTGACACTCCCTTCGTTTTTCAGCGATTTCAGTTGACCATCAGTACACGAGGGTTTGCCGTGCCGGAGTTTTCGATGGGGCATAGAAGCTTTGCAAGCAGTAGTGATGATGCTCGTAGTTGAGTTCACCACGTCTTGAGCTGCCAATTCTTCCGTTCCTTCCAAAGCTCCCTGCAAGGGCTCACCTGCTGTGAGCATCTCGACAAACCTCTCAATGTCCATTCTTCCGATGTTCCATCCAGTTGGAGAAAGCCGAGAGCACGAACGTCAGGAGACATTATCAGTAACCTCAAGCAAAATGTACTGATGATCACTGGCTGAGTAGACCTCTCATACTCTCCAATTGTGTATCCTCCGTACTAAGGACCCCGAAGAAAATGTCACGTCCGGTATGGTTCTCTCATAGCCAAAACGATGGAAAGTCACAGCCAATATGGCTTAGAAAGATGATATCGTTTCGTTTGGTGCTAGGTACACACTAAAGAAGGTGGTCCCTGAGCAACGAAAACCCATGAAACCATCCCCCCATCCTAAACTCTCCGCTTGGAAATCACTATTCCGAACCCAGATGGCGGCAGTACCAGTTTCTTCAGGATACCATTATGCAGGAATTTTATTATGGTGTTGCTCACTCAGCAGCAAGTAGTCGGCTTTCGTGTCCCTCGCAAACTGCTCAAACAGATTTTGGGCTGTGGAACTGCGAGGTAGTTTAGCAACCTGCAGGTCATCGAAGTTCTGATTTTGCCTTGGCTAAGGCTTCCTGGAAAATTTGTCGTGTTCTTGATCCAAAGATGCGCCCAAAATCAGGTCTTGGATCAGCATCCTTGCAAGGAATACATTGTGCTTCCTTTGTACACCCTTTTCTTCTATGTCCCATTTCAGCACATTTGTAACATAGGGAACTCCTATCGGGTCCTTTGGATACTTGTGTGGTGTGACCATAGCCAAAACATTTGAAACATTGAAGAGGCATTGCTCTTCGCCGTATCCTACAGACAACCCGTCCTATTTGTACTTTGCCCTTGTTCAGGAATCGTTCGGCGTCCTTTTCGGTCAAATCAACTATGGCCATGCGTTGTCCTCTATTGTTTTCTAGTGTCAGTCTCACTTTTATCCTTCCCACATTAGTGAACTCCCTTTTGATGGCCTCTTCTACCTCGGCCAGACCTGTAACGCAGTCAATGTCTCTTATTTCAATCATTGCCATCGGCTCGAGCGAGGCTATAGTTGCACTTTTGCCGAGGACTTTCTTTGCTGCATCGTAGAATGCTTCCTTAATGTCGGCCTCTGCTCCAAATTTGACCAGTATGTGGCCCGACCGTGTTGGTCGTACTGCTTTAATGATAGTATTGGTGTCTTCGGGCCTTACATTTCCCCTGATGTCTCGCAGCACCTCCGCGTAGAATCGGCCATCCTGGGATTTTACGAGCAGGGTCCTCGTTGGGGCTTCTGTCTCTCTTGTTTTGCATCAGGTCTTTTTTCATATTGGGGGTCCGTGCAAACTTTACTTTCTGGTACTTTTTACAGGAGTTTGTTTGCGGCTTTCTTCGCTCCTTTTGTAATCACTGTCTGGTGCTCCACGCCCATCAAGTGCCTCTTCCTTCCTTCTTTTATCCCGGTCTCCTTCCATTTGGCTAGACACCATTCTTGTATTGATTTTTAATGGTGGACCTATCTGCATGTGCCCTTTATAGTTAACCTCTTGCACTGCTTAAGCTTTCTGCTCGTCGCTGGCCTTTAATCAGCTCCTTCTATAATGCCCTACACGGTCTAGAAGCTCCTCTAGTTCAAGGAATCCAATCTTTACTGCTTTGCTGATTTTGACGTGTGAGTGCCGCATGAATTAACACAAAAATATTTGATCGACCGAATTCCCATTTGCAAAATGCTAATAAAACGCAACAAAATCAAGCCATGTTTGAAGCAAATCATTAAGTGCGATAAAAAATGGGTAAGATGGGAGAACGTCGTTCGAAAAAGATCATGGTCAAAAAAAGGTGTATCGTCAAAGACGACTTCGAAGCCAGGATTGACACCAAATATGGTTATGCTGTGTGTATAGTGGAATTAGAAGGGAATTGTTTATCGTGAGGTGCAATTCGGGTCTGTACTGTCAGCAATTTACCAGACTACAACAAGTAATTCAAAAAACTGGCCGGAATCGATCAATAGAAAGGACGTTGTCTTCTATCATGACAACGCCAGACCACACACATCTTTGATGACCCGGCAAAAATTGACAGAGCTTGGCTGGGAAGTTTTGATTCATCCACCGTATAGGCCAGATCTTGCGCCAACGGAGTCTCATTTGTTTCGGTCTCTACAAAACTTCCTTAATTGCAAGAAACTCACTTCAAAAAGGGACTGTGAAAATCACTTGGCCAAGTTGTTCGCCAATAAACCACAGAAGTTCTACACAGATGGAATAATGGCTCTACCTAAAAAAATGGCAAAATGTCATAGATAGTATTTATTTAAATAAAATCTTTTTTAAATAAAAGAAATATTCAAAATATACAGGATGGTTCAACCGAACGCACGATGTTAGTTGTAGATAAAACAAAAAGTTGTCTGAGAATTATGTTAATATTTTTTATTATAATAGGAGGATCTATGACAATTATGCGTAAGACAATATATCGCTCATATGCTCGCCGCGGCTGCAATAGCATACTTCTATCCAACTGTCCATATTTTCAATGACTCAGAGACATAATTGAGATTTAATGTCGTTAATGCGCTGAATCATCTCATCCTTAAGCTCTTGAATTGTTCTTGGCTTATTGGCGTACACTTTCCTTTTAAATGTTCCCAGAGATAGAAGTCTAATGGTGTCAAATCGCATGATCGTGGCGGCCAATTAACATCGCTACAACGTGAAATAACTCGGCCATTGAATTTTTTGAGCAAAAGAGCCATTGTTTTGTTGGCTGTGTGGCAAGTCGCACCATCCTGTTGGAACCATATATTTCCTAGGTCCATAACTTCAATTTCTGGTCACAAGAAGTCCATTACCATCTCGCAATAGCAAACACCATTCACGGTAACTGCTTGGCCGTCCGGATTTTTGAAGAAGTACGCCTCGATGACGCCTCCAGCCCATAAACAACACCAAGAAGTCATTCTTTTTGGATACATCGGCTTTTCAATAATTACTCGTGGATTCTCATTTATCCATATGCGGCAATTCCGCTTGTTAACGAACCCACTGAGGTGGAAGTGTGCCTTTGTCGCTGAAGATGATTTTGTTTCGAAAGTCACTATTCCCTTCTGTCTGTTCAACTAATCATTCGGCGTGTTGCCGACGCTTGAAATGGCCAGCAGGCTTCAGTTTGTAGTGAAATTAGGATTGTTCAATATGTCCGTAAAGGACTGCAGCGATGGTCTGCTGCCTCGGCAGAGGAAGGTGTCGGTATCTGCCGAGAATGCCCTCGTCTGGAGACACGTGAATGCGCTGGCAGGCTAGCATTGCGGTGTCGTGGGGCGGGTTCATTTCCCCAGCACGAGGACCCACTACAAAAAAATTTCGCACTCACGAATTTGACTGCTGGAGATCCAGAGGCAACCGAAGTCGCAAAGAGTGTAGATAACTACACCGAGGGAGAAGAACTTGTTCCGAGAACAAGTGGAACCCGAAAAGAAAGGCGGACTTGGGGTAACCTCGTCATTACCCGACGAAGTTCATGGCCCACAAATGAAAGAGGGGCAAACGGATGATGGTGGAGCCCCTTCGCACCCACCCAACCGGAATAAATCCATATATATTTTGTTGCAGTGGCCAGGTATTCCTCTTTTGAGTGGAAAACTCATACAACTTGAATTGCCTGAACTTTCCCATCAGAAGGGGAGTACCACGGTGACCAATTTATGCCATAGAATTATACAATTTGATTGCATAACTCTATGCCATAAAGAGGCACTCTGCTTGGGCCACTCAACCCGCGACGTCACCTGAAACGAGAAGGATTAATTTGTACCCGGCGGCTGACTCATGGTTGTAGGGGG
This sequence comes from Odontomyia ornata, assembly GCA_963969285.1. Taxonomy (NCBI): domain Eukaryota; kingdom Metazoa; phylum Arthropoda; class Insecta; order Diptera; family Stratiomyidae; genus Odontomyia; species Odontomyia ornata. The sequence continues at coordinate 21,903,567 of OZ017741.1, forward strand.
AGCCTGCCACCGTACCGAGTCCTATATCTGGTCAGAGCCGGAAGAAAGGAAAGACCGAAGAGTATATTTTAATTCGACATTTTCGTTCTTTTTATTTTTCTGTCAAATACAAAATGACGTCCGATCACTAACAAACTGATCGATTTGAGTACGTTACACATTAATTTGAATTCAAATACTCGCTTATTCAGACTCTTGTAACTTCAAAATCTTGACATTTTTATTATTTTACGGATTTTTAATCTAATTATAATACTTGTATATAATATAGTCAACAGGATTCTATCAACATACGTTGACTGTTTTGGTTTGTCACGTGATGGAGAAAATATTTAAATAATATATTGATATATCCGATTTGATTTACACGACTGTTTTGGTGTATCACGTGATGGAAAAAATATTTAAATAATATATTGATATATCCGCTTTGATTTACACGATCTTTGAATAAAGACGAGAGTAAAAACGAACTTTGCTTAAGGGTCACAGCACCAAATGTATAGCGGAAAATCTTTCAATTTAAAAAATATAATAAGAACATGCAAAAAAGGAAATTTTTCTTTTTTTATTTGAACAAAAGAACGGGTACTTACCCCAAACCTCCTTGTACGAGCGCTCGTGTTTGGGGCGGGTAAATCCTGCAAATTTTGTATTATTATTATTTTGGTTTTTTTTATTTATAGTAACAACTTCGCGATTTTTACGGGTCCACTAATTTTCTCCGACACGTTTACATATGATTACGACAACAAATTCACGTTTCATATTATAAACCTTGACAGTAATGCGATCTTATTCGGCCTCCCGGATACTACTCATGAGCTATTTGAGAGATTTAATCAAAAATTCTAAACAGAAGTCCCATAAATGCTTTTATTCAAAATCGCCTGATAATCCTTTAAACAATTGATATTTCATGTGCAATGAGGATGAGTTGTGTTCCCGTTAATATTCCATCGAATTGTCAACCACCGATTAGTTGTCCGGCGATTTGTCATCAGAAATAGAATTTTTCACCCTAAGTTAGATTGTCAATACTCGGTTCACCGAAACTTCTTAAAGCCACGATTTCCGCATTCCATCCGAGTTTTGGAGACAATGCAAAACGGTTTTTTTGTTTTTTTTTCGTCGCGAAAACGCACACGCCACTTTTCAAACCCCGGCAGTGCTTAAAAGTGATATACGGCAAGAATGCAGATGAATCCCACGACTCTTATCGAGGTGACGAGAACGTAAGCCACGGAGAAGTTCAACGATGGCAATATCACGTGCAAATGAATTAACTTTGTTCATTGGCCGAAGCACTATAATTTGATAATGGAGAAATTTGCACGCATTTTCTCAAACACAAATGTACACCGCAAGATTTGTTTTATAATTTCTCCACCAAAACTTTTCAACAAATGGATTTTGTTGCCAATTATTTGCACGCACTCGCGATCAATTCAATCGCCCAATCGGCTGAAAACGCCACTGTGCAAGCGGGAACAAATCTGGTACCGCACGTAAACTATCGCGAGTTTACTTCACTTATGTCTGGGAAAAGGTGCTCGGTGGCTAATTGAGGAGTCTCACACTACTTCCGATTTCCCGCTGTTGCACTGATCTTTTATTCGAAACTCGTCTAATGGGTAAAACGAAGTGTCGTCCAATTTCACAACTAACGGCTTTCCACAAACTATATCGCACTTCGAAAAAAATGTTTTTCTCAACTTTTCCCTTTTCATTTCTAACTTTACGATCTTTCCGCGTTTTCTAACTTTACGAACTTCAATCCACTGCGGTTATTTTTCACGCGGCGTCTACGCTGTCTCGCGGTTTCGAACCAACTCCTCGAAATCTCTTGGTGACAGCACCAGCAACACCAACCGGTCCTACTCCCGCTACCGCCACCGCTATTTCTTCGCTCAATCCTGATTGTTTCCGAATTTGTTAAGACTTGAAAGTTAAAAGCGTGTATGTGTCATGTTCGCATTTGGCAGAAGTTATAGCGATTCACATTTGGCAATAAAAATAATTGTTTGGGAGGAAAAACATCTCAAATGTAATCAGTTTTGGTGTTTGTGTTAATTGGATGTTTATTTTCTATACAAAATATAATAACAGAATACTTTATTATATTGCGAAGCAACAAATTTGCGCGATGCTCTCGAGATTTGATCTTGCCTATCTATTCCGCTTTGATTTTATCTAAAATTCTTGCTATGAATATCAGTAGGCAGTATATTTTGTCTATTTGTCATTAAACACAATTGAACTTTACTCTTTAATGGAAGATTGTATATTTGCAAAACATTTCGAATTTCTTCGTTAATTAAGCTTAATAATACTTTATAACGTTTTACTTTAACACTTTACTCTATTGTGTACCTGCAGAAAGTGGTTGGGCCTGAATTATGTTGCTAAGAGATATTGGTTGTTGTCACAAATTAAATTTTAAATGATCAACAAAACATGTTGCATATTGTACACTCAAAGTTTAGGCCACGATAGTCAATCGTTTTCGCTATCATTAAACATTATAAAAAAAGGGATAATTGCAATAAGTCGGAAGGAATTAAAAAATACTACAATTAATATCTTTAGTATAGATAAGAAAAAGTAGAAAGGGCTTAACATCTTTATATCTTCACTATACTTTTAATTCTTCATTTTATTCTTTGTTGTTTTTGGGTTTCGTCTTTTTCTGTAGCTGGGAATGGGATTCTAGTTTTGTTTGAAGCTACTCTATAGATGTGACTTTTTTTTTTTTGTTTTTATGGGGAGGCGGGGTGAATTTGTTGTATACTTTCTTCTTGTTACATTTATAAATATATTGTTTAATTTTCGTGCGATAGGCTGAATCTGCGACATTCATTCAATCGAAGTTTTACTATCGTCTAGTAGAAGTTGCTCATCATCTTCTTTACTTCTTTTAAGTTTTTTTGATTAGAGGTAAATCAGTATTTATCAGTAAGCCTGTGCCTCTTTATAATCACTAGGGTCTCGAATGTTGGTCGACACATCGGCTCTTTATGCCAGCCTTCCAACATGATTTCGTAGAGGCACGGGTCACAACCGGGCGGACAAGGCATACGATATCCATGTTCGACTTGTGTTAAAACTTCAGCGTTTGTCATACCAGGATATGGAATTCGTCCGTATGTTACTAATTCTGTTAATAAGATACCGAAACTCCACACATCCAATTTAATGGAGAATTTGCTAGAATTGGCTGCTGAAATGCATGACTTTGTTAGCTGTACTGCACGGTTGGTGGATATAGGTAGATAGTGTCCGCGTGTGCTGACTGGAGGGTAGTCTGAAATGGTCAAGTGGCTGCGACTCATCCGTCGCCGTGTACTGGAATTTGCGGATGTTTATGTTGACAGTGCAATGTGCCGTGCTCAATTACTACAAGTTCTTGAGTCTATTGAACCTTGTAAACGTGGAAATTAAAATTTTTTTTAAGATTCGCATCAGTGATGTTCGTGAGATGTTCAATTCTTTGGCACGACGATGAGTCGAGGTTGACAGCTCTTCTGCCACACTATCGTGAACAACAGCAACGTTTCCCGCAGAATAAACTGGTCAAGCATGCACAGGTGATTTCACATTTCCCACGGACCCTACTGATTATGGACACATTTGGTCGATTATGCTGACCAAAATATCACGAAGTGCATGAAATGCATTTTGATATGAGCGCCCATTTTCATAAAAGGCTTCAACAACTTTAACGCGCTGCTCAATTGTGTACCTCTCAATGGTTGAATTTGTCAAACACTGAAACAAAGAAATGTCAAATTAAGTCAGGCGAAAAATTTGACGCTAAGGTGTGACTCGCAATTAACATCGTGCATTATGGTTGGACTACCCTTTATAACAGAGGTCTTGGCAAGCTTAAGAAAGCTGTTGAAGAATTAAAGCTTTACGTCTCTGATTTTGGTAAAAATCATTTGGATTAGCCATTTTAGACAGAGTCTTCTATATCTAATACAGGTAGAACATTTCTAATGAAATCACATCAACTTTGGATATACTATATTTCTACTGATAATTAAATTCAGCAGACTGGCTAATACAGTGCCACATTCAACACGGATCAAGAAGTCATTCACACTATAGTTAATTAGGTATATGAAACACTTGACAAAAGTTTCCGTCAGACTTCAAAGGTCTTTTCGGAGAAGCAATTTCATTTTCATCAAACCACGTTCAGAGGTAATTCAAACCAAAGCTCTTCACCTTTAATTCCCTGTCATTATATGACTCAAAAAGAGATTTACTCCATGAAAATTAAGTGTTTCATTAAATACTCGTTCAAAGGAAATTCAAGCCGCAATTGTGTGGTGAACGTAAGTGCATGTTCTTAAACCGAATACACTACCGACAATACCAGAAAGAGGTGAAGGAAAGCATCCAGCAGAAATGAATAGTGTCGTTACCGTTGTCGTCGTCCTTGTCATCTCGTGTATCTCCGAGTGCATTTCTTCAACTCACGTATGAAACTAACCGACCACTGAATCGAAGTCGAGTGATTGTGATATAGTTTAAAAATGTGGCTCAGCAGTTTTCCTTGCCGATGCCTTTTACGACTTTTACGATGTAACTTTTGCCTTGTGATGCAATCGAGCTCAGCAGGTTGGAATAGGCAGCTCTGGGAAAAGTAAGTTTTCCTCTTGGCTCGAACAAAGGAGTCGCTTTGTAGTTGCACGATGAATAGTTATTTCACCTGCATAAAACTTACCCTCATCATAGTGGTCGTTGAGGCTTCTGGCTGAGTTTTCTACTTCTTCGGTGCTTACGCTGGCATATATGAACACCCCGACGTATATATGTAAAGTTGAGGTAGACAACTTGATAGTGTGGCTCTTATGCATGCCAAAGTCATAAAACAATGCCCCAGTAGTGCTCTCACGTCTTGGTGATAAAAAGTTGTTTCATTCAAAAATGTTCAGCCAGCGCAAAGTCTCAGAGTTTCCTCAAAGTGACTTTGGATGCCTTGCGAAAGCCAAGTTAAGTTTGTGGAGACGAGCAGCTTGAATCCCAAGGTAAAAAAGGTGCTTCCTTAGGGAAGACAAAGTGAAGTTGTAGATTGTTTTCGGGGGCAGAAAATTCTTTTGAAATTTGCGTCTGCATACTGCAGCATCGTAAATAGTTGATAAATATCCTTGGGGCTGTATGATATCATAGAAGAATTTTTCAACATACTATAGTAACTTCATGTTTATTTAACCATTAAGTTGGTGCAGTCTTAGAATCTACAGGAACTTCAACACCCAGTTAATTCCGCTAAAAGCTCACTAAATACATTAGCAGAATTAAGCTGTAAATTAAATTCAAATCTACTATCACAATAACTTCATATCTGATTGGACTGCTTGACGGTTTCTTTCGCCCTTAGATTCAGCTGTCAACTGTTTGCAAGACGAGCACAAAAAAGCAGCTCATAGGGAAGTGAAGCCACCCTTCATGTACACTGCTTGACCTACTTAGTCGCTCTCATCATCATCATGAATTTTTCTGTTTTTCCTCTCTCTACTCGTGCAGTGTCTCTGTCGTCTTTTGCACTTGGCCGTTTAGCCTGAAAGGATGCCATTTTAACCCCGAACCACTTATCCAGATGTCAGTTTCATGTGTATTTATCTTTGTCACTGCTGGCGAGGCGAGAGGGCTGAACAGCAAGAGAGTGGAATAGAACGCAAGGACTCTCACTCTTTTGGGAAAGGCGCTACACAAAGCAGGAGGAAAGTTGCAGCACTGCTGCTCCTTGACGTTGCTGTGTTTTGTTGTGTCAGAATGAGGTGTTGATGTTTATTAGAATTAAAAGAAGTATACAAGCATGGCAAGAGTCTGAGGCATAAAATTGATTCAGGTAGTCGTGAGATGAAGCTAAAGCCAGAGAAACGAATCCAGTGTGTCCTTTTGAAGCGCTCTATGGCAATTTAATTTTATTTGCAATCTTCCTTTTTAAAACGTCAACAGAGTCAAAAGAGCAGTTCGGCTCTATGCTGGGGATGCTCTTTTCATTGCAAATTAAGGATAAGTAGGGAGGGGTGAAGTTGGTTCACAAAATACGTCTGAAGACTCCAGGCACGATTTATAGATAGATTCCGTTTCGAGGGTTGATGTATTGCAGGTTTTGTGTTTGTTGCCAACAAACATGTTGTCTGTGTTGCAATGATATGTGACTAGGAGAGCCCTCCTTCCCTTCTTGAAAGCAAAGTGAATTGACTTAGCGGTAATCTTCGCTTGAGTGCTCCCTGTTTCTGTCAGGTACACCTCTAAAGTGATCTTGTAACGTGTAAACGTGTAAAGTCACTTGAGCCACCGAACTGTATGCATATTTGCTCTGCTACTTTCATTCGCATGCATTCCTCTCAGCGACATCATCATCATCCGGAAGGATTTTCAGGATGGAGTCGAAGCTGGAGTTGAAAAGACTTTGGTACCTGTGTATCAGTAGTATGAACAAGATGCTCATCAGAAGCACATTTGAAATGGCTTTGCATATTCAATTGAGATGGTGACGACTCCAGCAACAGACTGAATCTCACGTTGGAATACGAGAAACGCAAATAGCCAAAATTGTATGCCGTAGGAAAAGGATAGATTAAGATGGTTCGTGATGTCGAGAGAAAATTGCATTTTAAGATTGCTGCATTGCAATGCAAAATCCTTTTGGAGGTAAATTTCTACACTAGTCAGTCTGTTAGTCTCAACTCGACTTGTCATCAACTCTAACATTATATTATTCAGGAAAGTGACTTCGACGACAAATCTTAGATTGTGTAAATATTCTGAAGTTGTTGGGTAAACAGATGCAGTTCTGATTAAATTTCGGGTATTCAAAGAAAAAAAATTAACGGAGAATCGCAGTTAAAAAGAATAAATATGGAACCCTTCAATACGTCACATAAACTGAAACCCAACGTTAGACATACTCTCTCGACATATGTATAGTATAGGGTGATTCATTATGAGGTTTGATCAAAAGGCTTTTTCGACAAATAACGCGTAATTCCTGTCGAATTGTAATGCAATTTTCATTCAGTATTGTTTGACAAATCATCATCGAAATACTTACACTGCAACAACGTGTCCAATTTGTTCAGTTGTATTACGAAATCAGTGTTCTGTGAGACATGTTTTTCGTGCTCTTAGAGCAACTTATGGTGTCAATCGTCGACCTAACGAAACAACTATAGCCAATACCATCTGCACATTTGGAACCCAGCATACATTATTGAATGAAAGCACATCTTTGGATTATTTGCTTTGGGATTACACAAAGCCTCTGGTCTTTAGGGACAAGCCAGGTTCAATTGATGTTTTGAAAGCCAACATTACTCATGTTGTTCGTGAGATACCGATCGCTTTGCTGAGATGTGTCGTCCAAAATTGGACGTAGAAGCGGTAAACATTTGTAGTGTCTTGAACAGCGCCGAATAAAATACCGTCCGTTTACACACACAAAATATATTATTTCACTTAAAACTAATTACACAGCAATGGCGGTTCTTAACTCGTTCGTGTCAGCTGACTGGAGACTGCACTGCTTTGCTATGTCAGCGCCGTGGTTTTCAAGTGCTCGCCTTTTGCACTTTGCCAGCTGTCATTGTGTTGCCACAGTACCCCCTCCTTAGTGATACTGTCATTTGATATGGCGGCAGTTGTCACGATTTGTTTGTTGATGCTGCTTAAGGTTTCCGCTGGCTTAGGTAGCGTCGTTGGAGTTTTCTTGCTGTAGGTTCTGATGGGAATTCGCCAATGCCAAAGGTGAGGTGAGTTAATCTCTTCCTGTGGTTGTAATTCATTGGATGCCGTCGTTGATTGTTGTGGCTCGTTGGATACCGTCGTTGATTGTTGTAGCTCGTTGGATTCCGTCGTTGAGTGTTGTAGCTCGTTGGATGCTGTCGATGAGTGTTGTATCAGGTATGCTGGTTTCAATCTTTCGGTTGAAACTATTGTTGGCTGATCGTTTAGCCTGATCACGAATGTCCTTTCTGTTGGTCTGTCGATGACTTGATGCGGTCCAGTGTATGGAGGTTCCAAAGGCTTTCGCACGGAATCTTTCCTTAAAAATACGTGACTGCAGGTTGCGAGATCGTCATGCTTGAACAGTATCTGTTTAATATGATGTGCTGTTGGCGTAGGTCGCATGTTTTGCATGTGTTGTCGTAGTTTTGTCGCAAACTCACCGGGTTCTATATGATCTTGTACGTTGGTAAAAAAAACTCTCCTGGAATACGTAGGGTTGTTCCATATAGGAGTTCCGCGGAGGACTTGAAGGCCAAGACGGTCGGCAACAGCTCCACCCATGGTGTTGTTGGCTGACACATTAGTTCGGCCTTGAAGGTACGATGCGTTGGTTCGATTAAGCCATTAGATGCTGGATGGTATGCCGTCGTGCGCATTCTATTTGCTCCTATGAGGTTCGTTATGGCACGAAACAGTGATGACTCAAATTGTGTTCCCTGATCAGTTGTAATTACTGCCGAGGAACCAAAACGCGCAATCTAATTTACAAACAATGCTCGAGCGACTGTTTCAGCAGTCATGTTTTTTAAAGAGACCGCCTCTGTCCATCGTGTGTAGCGGTCTATCATGGTTAAACAGTAACGATAACCATCAGGCGTGGTTGGCATTACGACAATGTCGAGATTGACATGTTCGAAACGATTGTTCGAGACGTTAATGCTGAGAGGTGCATTTTTTTGTGTGTTGTTGGACCTTGGCCCGTTGACAATCGTTGCAGTTTCGTGCCCACTTGGTTGTGTTCCTGTTTATGTCAGTCCACACGAACTTTTGTTTGATCATGTGGACCGTTGTTCTGATCCCAGGATGTGCCAGATTATGTATTGTTGTGAATGCACGATGTCGCAAGGTTTTCAGTACATAGGGTCTGATGATTCCTTTTGACACGTCACAGTATATTGTTTTGTTGTCCATTGAAAGCTTTTGCAGCTGCAATGAAGTTTTCCCCTTTAATATTCCTTTAAGTTCTTCATCGCTGTTCTGATGCTTTTCCAGTTCTTCGGAGTCCAGACATGTTGGCATGTGGATTCCACATATCCTTGACATAGCGTCAGCAACTGTGTTGTCGTCTCCCGATATGTGTACAATTTGTGTGCTGAATTGTGAGATATAATTTAAATGTCGTAGCTGCCTGGGCGAAGCTTTATCGAGTTTTTGTGAAAACGCATAAACTAACGGCTTGTGGTCTGTTTTGAGAACGAACGGTCGTGCGTCTAATATGTGACGAAAGAACCGTATTGATTCATGTATTGCTAACAGTTCCCTGTCATATGTGCTGCAGTTCTTTTCCGTTTCGGTAAGTTTTCGGAAAAAGAATGCGATTGGTTGCCAGGAACCGTTTACTTGCTGTTCTAAAGCTGCTCCAACAGCGTGGTCAGATGCATCCGTTGTGAGAGCTAAAGGCGCATTGCTTATGGGGTGTGCTAGTTGGGCTGCCTTCGTGATGCTTTCCTTACATTTGTTGTATGCTGTCTCTGAATCTGTTGTCCACTCGATTTCACGTTTGTCATTTTTGTGTGCTCCGCAAAGAAAAGCTGTGAGTGGGGCTTGTAACTAGGCAGCATTTTTAATGGAACGACGGTAATAATTTATTATACCCAGGAACCGCCGCAAGTCTGATGCTTTTGACTCGTTCCTGTGGAGGTTTACAGCCGTGTGCGTTGATCGTCATGCCCAGATATTGGACTTCGTTGGCACCGAATGTGCATTTGTTGATATTTATTGTGAAGCGATGTAGTTTTAGTCGTTCGAGGACCAGTTCAAGATGTTCACGGTATTTACTTGGAGTTTCGGACATGATGAGAATGTCATCTATGTAGCCAAATACAAAATCAAATCCGCGAAACACATTATCCATGTGACGTTGAAATGTCTGTGTGGCGTTTTTGAGGCCGAATGGCATGGCTTAAAATTCAAATAGCCCGAAAGGAGTGCAGATAGCTGTCTTTGGTATGTCCGCGTCCACCATGGGTATTTGATAGTAGCCTCTATTTAGGTCCAATGTGGAGAAAATTGTCTTGCCATTCATATGTTCCGCAACTTCATGTAAGTGGGCAATTGGATACCGATCCGCGACTGTTTGCGCGTTTAACTTCCTATAGTCCCCACAGGCTTGCCAGCTGCCTTCTTATTTTTGGACGAGATGAAGTGAGCTTGCCCAAGGACTGGAAGATGGGCGAATGATGCCTCACTGTAGCAACTCGTCGAATTGACTTTTTGCGGCTGCAAGCTTCTCTTCTGTGAGCCGACAAGGTTATTCAGCGACGAGTGGTCCTGTTGTGATGATATGATGTTCCACCTCAGTGTTTACTGTTGACATTTCATTATCATGTGATTTGGGTCCGCTTGAAACGAATTTTTCCATTAGCTCCCGGTAGGGGCTGTGTATCTGTGTTATGGATACATTAAAGATTTTGGACTTGATTTTCACGCCTGAAGTTGTTTTCCCTGTTTCCATTTAAATGATTTGTTTCCATTTTAAATCGATTAGTAAATCGAAATTGGATAAGAAGTCTGCACCTACTATTGGAATTATAATGTCGGCATTGGTGAAGTCCTAGGTAAATGTCTTCCCTAAACCGAAGTCAATTTCTATGTTTTGAGTTCCAAAAGTTTGAATTCCGGTTTGGTTCGCGGCATATAGTGTTATGCCACTTTGTGGGCGTATTTTGTTTGTGCATCGCCGTTGAATCACTGACACTGCGGAACTAGAATCAATTAGGAACTGTATTTCGGAAATGCGATCTGTAACATGAAGCCTGTATTCGTTGGTTATGTTGCATAAGTTGTATTTGTTCTGTGTTTTGCAGGCTAGTTTCCGTTCGGGTCATTGTGACGATGCCTTGAAATCACAGGGGGAAAGGCAGCGCCTGGCGTTCGCCCCGAATTTTATATGATAATAGCAGGTGGAGAAAGTTTGTGGCTTACTGACTTGTGTTTGTGAATTGAAATGGCTTTTGCTTCTGGTTTGTTGTACAACGTTGTTCGATGGTTTTTCTGTTAATTCTGCGAGTAGCTTCTTAATTCTCAAACTACGTGCTTCGTTTGGATCGCTTTGTGACGAGTGTGATAGTGATGTCTTTTCAGTGGCCATAATCGTTGCTGTAGAAGACATCTCAAAAATGATGTCTGCCATGAGAGCCTGTGCTGTGAGGGGCTGATTTGCACTTACTGCTAAAACACATCTCACGTTGACTGGTAGACGATTCTACCATAACATCGAAATAATTTCTTCCAAAAGCCCTTCTGGTGCCAACGATTGCATCTCTTGAAGTAACTGTGATGGCTTTTCATTTTCTAGGTCCATGCCAGAAAGGAGAATGTTCATTTTCTTTTCTTTTGAAATGCCGATGGGACTCATGATATGAGATTTTATGCACTCATATTTGTCTTTAGCAGGTGGTGCCTTGACAATATCAGCTACGTGGCGTAGAGTGTCAACATTTAGTGCCGATACTACCGTGTAGTATTTGCTGGCGTCTGCTTGCACTTTATTTATGTGGAACTGCGCCTCTGCGTGCAGCAACCACAGCTCCGGATCGCTGTGCCAAATTGGTGGCAGTTTTATCGTCTGCAAGAACATCACTGTTTGTTCTGCATTCGATATTTGGTGCGGCTCACCATGGGTTAGTCGTGACGCAATAATTCTCAGAGTATGTTGAAATTCCAACACCAACGAAGCGTCTCGAAACAAAGCGTTTGTGCCCCACACATGTTTGTTGTTTGGAGTCTCAGGTGACGACGGCTGAGTTTCCATTGTTCTGGTACAGCTTTTTTTCGAATTTTAATTCACGAGGTCACCAATGTAGTGTCTTGAACAGCGCCGAATAAAACACCGTCCGTTTACACACACAAAATATATTATTTCACTTAAAACTAATTACACAGCAATGGCGGTCCTTAACTCGTTCGTGTCAGCTGACTGGAGACTGCACTGCTTTGCTATATCAGCGCCGTGGTTTTCAAGTGCTCGCCTTTTGCACTTTGCCAGCTGTCATTGTGTTGCCACACATTTAAATGAGATAATCATTAAAAGTAAATGTCATAGATTGTTCTTTCGACTCACAATGAAATTTTTACTATAGAGTTCGATTTTATGCCTTATATTTGAGATTTAAAATCAAACTTCATAATGAATCACCCTATATATATTTTAGCGAGCAGGTAACTAAAATGATAAAACTATCGTTGACAAAATACATATAATAATCTTTATTTTACTTCGAGGCAAACAAGGCTACGGCAAAACGGGTCTGCACGTTAAGATGTGCGAATATAGAGAGTGAAGTTCTAGGTTTTGCCAGCGTAACTGCCCATGATGCCACCTGGAGGTCAGAGTAGAAAATGATGATGAGTATGCTGCAATCTTGAGCTGCGTTGGCACAGTAATCTCTCTCAAGTGTCAATCAGTTGAGACTGATCATTCGCATATCGCAACACACTCGCTTCTTACTCGGTGGGAAAGTCCTCGCCTCGTGGGGGTTACAGGTATCAGCTGCTATTTAAATGATGCGAGGAATACCCTTGAGAAAAAATTCTGTTGCGCCTGTGGGCTCGCATGATCCACTTCAGCAGGAGTCTCACTAGGCACTCCAGATACTGCGAAAATGTTCGCACGATGCATTGATATTCTTTGTAGCTAGATTGTAGTCCCAATAAAGCAGTCGGAAGAATATCGCTGTCGCTACAATTTCTGCTGTCTGATTGGTGATAGGGACAGCTTTTGGCCGCTTCAAAAAACAATCGATCATCGTTTGGTGGTGCCCAAATGAATGTATTTGATACAACCATTGAGTATTAAAAACTGCTCCACCAGATTCCTCTGATGAAGAGCAACGTTTGAGTGCTGGTACAGCACACACGATGGAGCCCAAACACGTATGTCTACTACCTCCCATTTAATGGGGTTACTCTGGCTAGGGCTTCCAGTCCTGTGATCGCTCTTCAAAGGACGGGCATGGGCGTCACTCGCTCCCGCGGAATCAAACGTTTCAGTTAACAATTGTTTCTTAGGTGTCGTTGTTCTGATCACTGCTCTGATCGGCTTCTGCTTTCTCCCAGAATTCACATTGAAAGAAAAAGAGGCCGCTCCACCGACTAACCGTCCTTAAATAAATTTTCCTAAGTGGAGCACCGGTGCACGGAGCACTGGTTTGAGGTCAGCTGGACGGCGGTTATAGCACTTGTCCTAGAAAAGTTGTCGGCGGCCAAAAGCATTTTTTGCGAATCACGGGCTCAAACGTTTCTAGTGGGCGATTCTTCATTATCAGTGTGGAGAGTTTCCATGATCCGCCATTTTATGGGCATTGTCGTATCACTGGAAAGTATAACGTCCAAACGACAGTTGATCGTTCGTTTACTCCGCCGAATATTTTCATTTCGCGGTCCAGGTTAAACTTTTTGAAAAATAAAGCCCACTGAGTGCTGTTGTACAGTTGTGGCCGAAAAAGTTGGATTGTGGGATCTTGGTATCCCCTAAAGTAATATGTTGGTCCTTTGGGCGAAATGGGATCAATTTCATTTTGGTGTTTTTATTTCGTCCAAATTATTTTCGATTCAATATTCTGGTTACGTTTTGCTTTTACTTGAATGGTAGCACTTCCCATGTATTTTGACGGCGATGTTTATTACTGTCCCGAGTAAACAGTCACGTTCCTACTAATTCTGGTGACATAAATCAAAGTAGTTTCTGCACTTAATGACTCCATAGTTTAGCTGTTGGTGTGTAATGGGATTGCGGTACGCCATCATCTCCCGCAATCTATGTTGGATGCCACTGAGAGTACCATAGGTCAGCGTTCATATCCGGAATTGGCTTCAGATCAAAATTTGCATGTGGTATATGTTTCGCCATGCTAGTTAAAGTTTACGTTAATGAACAGCAGGCTGATTCATTCCTACTTACTTCTGATGGTCCTTCACTTATTACATGAAACTTTCTGTTTGAATTCTTGACCTAATTCCTTAATTCAATCACAAAGTTGTTTGGATTTAAAGAAACCTGCTACAATTGATTTTTGACATGCTTCGGTTGGTTATGGTGTCTTTTAATTAAATTCTTTTCTTCTTAGACAGGCTTATTTTGTTGTGTACTCCTCGTGCTTGTTGTTGGAGGAGTTTACCTAAGCGAGAAAGGAAAGACGATACCGTAACATGTCCCTCATTATGTTCGTCTAAACAAACTTTTCTGTGATGGATTTATAGGTTGACAAAGCACTGCGCCAGTTATTGAAAATTTTCTTGTGTAACAAAACCGAGACGAAAGGTTTCAGCCTGCCTAGAGGCTGACCATAAACTGACTTCTAATGTGAGCCGCAAGAACGATGGATAAGCTTCAGCGAAATGCTTCGAAACTGTGGTTGGATTTCCATGTCACACCTCTGCTTTTGAGCGAGCTCGTCCTCACTCATACGAGTAGGCATTTTGATCATACTTACACGCGAGAGTTTGTTTGCAACCTCATGATATGAAGCGGAAGTCCGTCGTGAATTGAGATACGTAATTGAGATGCCTGAACTGACTTAGCGTAGTTTTGCTTGCTGATTAAGTGAGCATGTACACGAGCGGTATGTGATCTGTCAGGACGAAAAACGCAGAGACTTCCAGGTTGTGTCGGAAATGATGAGCGTTTGCATATACAGAGAGTAATTCGCGGTTATATACACTATACTTAGACTCGGGCGTAGAAAGCGACCATTTTGCTCTTGCTCTAATACGGCACCTACCGCTACGTCAGATGCGTCAGTAGTCAGCTTGCTTATTGGCTTGAAAATGTACTAGTTATAATAATTGATGGACTTCATGGATGCCTCCTCCGTTTTCGGGGCTCACTTAATTATCGTCATGTCTCCTTTCTTGGTTCCTTTGAATGAACTGTTGAGGGGGCTTGAAGCACAGCGGGGTCGTGGACAAATCACCGACAAAAGTTCAGCGTTCCCAAGAACCACCGTAGATCCTTTATTGTGACGGGCCTTTTAAAATTTCGGATCGCAAGTACTCGAGACGTCAGGGTGCGTATATCCTTCTCGCTTTTAATGTACCTGAGGTACTCCATCCTCTCTTCTTTTTTCTTTTTAGCACTACAGTTTGTCTCGGGCCTTCATCGCCACTTAGTTTTGCTCCCGTCATTCACCTCAGGACCCCTCACTCAAAGGCGTTCAATATATTTGCGGATGCTTGGGTTAGGGTCCATGTTTCACACCCATAGTATAACACAGGTCTTATCACAGATTTGTATACTTGGAGCTTTGTTTTCCTGTGTATGCAGTTGAAAATAAAAATAAAGTATTTTATTTGCAAGCTGTATTCTTCAACATATTTAGTTTATTCCATTACTGGTTCTTGTTATTTTGGCATCCAAATACATAAATTTATTAACTTTTTCGTTGATGTACTCGTATTCACGAAGTGTGATATTTTGTATACTTGAGGTATTTTCCCTTGATTCATAAGCTTTATTTTATTTTCATTGATTTGTAGCTCAACTAGTTTTGCTTCACTGTCGAGTTTCGGGAAGAGTTCTTAGCCACGAAATGAATTTGTACGACCGCAAGGCGAAGGGTTATGGCGGGGCTTCTTGGTGCCCAGTTGCTAGTTGAAAACGGGCGTGGGCACCACTCGCTCCCTATGAAGCCCCAAAAGTCATCGGAGTGAAACTACGACTCACCACAACCTCAGGAATTACTTTTGCCGCTTGCCAATCTGCAAGCTGGAAATAATTTACAACAAACCGAAATGAGAAATCTAAAAAATTAACGAAACCAAGGGGGACTTGCTCCAGCCCCTAAAATTGAGGACTTTCTTACCTCTTCTAAAATTTCACCAAACACTCACTAGCCCTGCAATCCACCGAGCCATCGCACTATTTGAAACTAAATCTATTTCAGCAATGAGTAAAAAAGAAAAACTAAGATACTGACTTACCGCATTGCATCCGAGCCAGGGTTATAGTTGACCACCTCTGAAATTCGGCAATCGTGCTTCTTCATAAAATACACATTTCGTTACTATATAAAAAAATGAATTTTTCAGACACTTCATTTTCAAAGTAGCTCCAATCAGACCCTCACAATTCCTTTTTAAGGTTCTACCTTACCTGCTAGCCTTATCAGACCTCAATCTAAGGGGCGCCCCTGACTTTTTGCCTGTTTCTCTAGTTTTATCAGCTTAAAACTTTATTGTCGTTTCCAGCCACCTGTTTCTTTGATTGATTTAGCTTTTAAATTGCTTTCCGTAGCTAGCCGCCTGTTTCTTTGATTTATTTAGCTTTTGAATTGCTTGTCGTTGCCAAACGCCTGTTTCTTCTTTCCAACTTGCTTTAATTTTTCGATACACAGAAGTAAAATACGTAGTTTCCTTTATCGACTATAGTTTTATTTCCTTATTAGTATATACGTATTTCGACCGTTACATACGGTCTTCTTCAATACATTAACTAAACCACTTGAACAATCTTTCCTTATATACTATTAACATTTAAGTACTTATCCCAGGTAGAAAGCACCTTTATTTAATTACGGTATTAATTATCCTATTATTAATTACCTATTTTTTTCCATTCACAACTTGTGGTCATTGACAGATCAATCAGCTTTGAATTACTGTTACCGACATCCTCGTTTAGCTTAAACTCCTCAGGTACTTTTTTGATTTCGATGCTTTCCTTAATATCCAGTTTTTGCCATTTTCTTACTTCTTTAATAACTTGTACATTATCTATCGTTACTGCATGACTTTCTTTTACAATGTGTTCCGATCCCGATGACTTGATGCTGCCTTTGTTTCCTTTTTTCGCTGCTTCGGCTTCCCGTACATGTTCCTCAAACTGAGTTGTCACTAATCTCTTAGTTTGACCTATATACATTTTTCCACCCTTTTCTCAAGTTATTTTATATACTCCGCTCTTTTCTTCCATGCTTTTTTTGTCCTTTTCAGTAGTGAGAACCGATTTTAGCTTGTATTGCTTACTTGTGTTGATAACTTCGAAGTTGTACTTTTTCAAGACTCGGGACAGCTTTTGCAATATAGCAGAGTATGGAATACTCATTTTCGTTTTTCGGATGGTTGGATTTCGGGCGTTTTCCGCAAATAATCTTGTGAGATCATATTCGTAATAACCTTACCTTTGAACCCATTGATCTCCGTTGTTTTCTATATATGCCTTTTCTTTCATGAATCTTGTTGCTGTCAATGGTACCTTAAGTAATCGATGGAACATACTGTTGTACGCTGCCAATTTTTGAGAATACGTATGAAGCGGGGATCGTCCTCTGCGTATATGTATTTTTTCGGAAAATATCGAATTCCAATTTGCCCTCGTTTCTGATGAGCTGTAGATCCAAGAAAGGAATTTTTCCATCTTTTTCCACCTCCATAGTAAGGTTTATGTTTTTATGAATTTCGTTAATTTCTTCGAGTATCGTATTGCTGCTTCTTTTGGTATGACTGCGATGACATCGTTAACATATCTCCACCATATTCTCGGCATATAACCTTTTTCTTCGATTAGTTTTCCTGCATTAGTCATAAACATTTCCGCTAACAATGACGAAAGTGGGTTTCCCATAGCTAAGCCTTTTGTCACTTTAAAGAATTTTTTGCGGAATGTAAAATCATTTTCATTCATGCATAACGTTGCTAGATTACCATATTGTGCTGCTCGTCTTTTCCATTCCGTCGTAGTTTCATGGTTTTGAATCCATTTCGTTAGCTCGAAGATCGCTTGTTATATTGGTGTGCTTGGAAATAATGCTTGAACGTCGAAGGATGCTAGCATTTCCTGTTCCGTAATCTTGACATCCTGTATTTTCTCTATTAATTCCATAGAGTCATTTATTGAACGTTCTCCATATATGTTACCCAGTTTTTACATTCCGCTATGAGCCACTTTGCTGTATTGTATGTTCGCTTTTTCTTTGTTCCGGGAGATCCGTTCTCGCTGATGTCTACTCGCCAAAAGAGAACTTGAACACCTTATCCAGCTTTCGCTTCACCTTTGCTCTAACCCCGTTATTTTTTTCTGGTTTTCCTTACTCTCTCGTGCGATGCGACTTTGATTGCCGTACGCGCGTTCCATCAGTGGTTATCAAAGTGACTCCAGCACTTCCAGTGGTGGCTTCATGCATCGCGTTTGGCATACCACTTAGTTTGCATTATTGGCGTATTGGCTTTGATGATGAAACAAACTTCGTCCGGAATTGGTGGGCCTAAGAGCAAGCTCTTCGCAGACATCAAATTATGGGCTCTGATGTTCCGGCGCTGTGAGAAGATTAAGGAGGTTCTTGAAATGTGATGTCCATCTTTCCTTAATCTTGGTTTCATCAGCGATGATATTGCCGATGTCATCACGATAGAGCGTGGTTTCAGGCTGATAACCACGTTTCAGGTTTTTCACTACTTTGTTTGCTTGTCTTGTATAGTTGCTCGTTAGACTTACATCTATACTTCTCAATTTTTCGCCATGGTATTTCCTTTCCTTGATTTTAATTTTCTTATTCGCTACTCTTCTGAGAATTTCATAGTGTTCTGTCTTCGTCTTGATTTTTCTACCAACGTATTCTTTTTACGCCTGATTGTTTTTGTCCAACGCATTCTGGCACACATCGTCGAAACTGCGCATTTCTTTTGCGCTGTGCTTGATGTCCGAGCGATCCAGAGCTAGTTGCTTCTCTTTAACGTTGTATCTGATAAGATTGGAGCCAGCTGACTGTCAAGGGCCTCCGTGAAATTTTTCGCCACAGACGCCGTTTGGAGTCTTTCGATGTCAAATGTTTGTAGCTCTCTTATATAGATATGCCACAAAAGGGGTTGTCCGCTAATCAGTGGGAACGATGACCGCCCATCCACCTTTCTTTTCCAATTCCAAATTAGCAACGAAGTCGTTCTGGTCGCAGTTTTCCAAACTAAAACCTCCAACCGATCTCGAATCAATGAATGGAACATCGAAATCAGTTCGAGTCTCGAACGATTCTTGAACTGGTTTTCTGCGACAAAACAGAACTGGCATTTGGACTGATTTTTTATGCTAACAAACATGTTGTGCTTGCGGAATCTAATCCGAATAAGAAGTTTGGTCGGGTGAAATAGTTTAAATTTGGAAGTATGAAAATATATTTGCGTACAATATGTCTAAAAGCAGTTTGTCCGCATGTACGGGTATGTAAGGGGTGAAAAAAACACTTCCGAGAGTGTTCTTTCGCAAAAGTTGTTTTGTTTACGAATTTAGTGATCCGCCACGGTAATTTGTGAGTGGTAGTGCTGCCTCCATCCTTTCCGGGCACCAGGTGAGTCATCTTTGGTCTTCACTCATATTTTAGAATGCTTCCGTCTTTGATATGGGAGAGTGTTCTTTCTCAAAAGTAGCTTCGGTTACGAGTTTAGGACATTCACATAGTTACCACGTCTTCCATTTACCCTGTGTTGCACAATTTTTGCATTTTCCCATTGGCCTGTTAGCTGAGCCGTCGCCTGTTGTATTCAAAAAACAAAGCAAAAAGCAAATAAAATTTCCAACGCACGTGTTCTTTTACGCATTTCAAAGCAGTGAAGTTCTGCCAGATCCTAGTAAAAAACTAAAAGATTGCATAGAACAAATTTTTTTTTTCTGCAAAGTTAACATATTAATTTTTTGAGATCTGGTAATCCTGAAATCTCTCATCGAAGCCCATGTTTATCGTTGCGCCAATTCTCGTTTATCTACCTACCTGCTATCGACGGTTTATGGTCACTCTTCGGCTTGTGTTCGGATTTTTCGGGAGGGTAGAGGGAGTGTGGATAGTATGTGAGTATACTATATTTACGAGTTTAGCTATCCGCCATGGTAATTTGTGAGTGATAGTGCTGCCTCCATCCTTTCTGGGTGCGAGAAGAGTCATTTTGGGCCTCACTCATATTGTTGAAAGCGAGGATGATTGGGGTCTGGTATGCTTGACGCTGTTGCTGTCAGAGTTTGGTACTTTCCACGACGTCTCTTTACTCCGACGATGAATTGTGATTATAAATACATAAAAAGTAAAGTTTACAGTTGTAATTGTATCTAACATTTGTGTTAATTACGTTACGTTGTAGGCATTACGCAAAGCAATAGCCTTGGCTCGGAAAGGTTTTTTCGCCTTCTGTATATTATTTTTTAGTGCCAGCCAAATATATCGACTGGTAGTGCGATGCTGAAAAAGAGGCAGTTTCACTTGTAGCAAACACCCCCCGCTTAAAGAGAATTTCCCCGAATTTAAATCTAACGCCAACTAGAGTACATGACCTAACCGTGCGCTTGTTTGAGACTTAAATCACTCATAAATCAAATGGGTTCAACCTCCTTAACACTGCTGGATTCCCTTCTTAAAGGCTAGTAAACAACCGGTTTTAACACCCGATAATATAAATATCTTGGTAAAGACTCTAAGCTGAACTCTGAAAGGATTTAACCGAACAATGGTACACCTAAAATTTAATGCTATAGCTATGCGAAAACTAAAATCTAAGATTCAGCTTTAACCTAACCCGAGTGAAAAATAAGAAAAATGGGGAAAACAAAACAAAACTTAGCACTTCTCTTACTCATTAAGCTGAACACCTTATGCTATTCTGCGCAAAGAAAGCATAAGAAATAAAAAATAAAAGAGGCAACGGAAAAAACTTACAAGGCTGCGAATCCCATTTAGGCGAAAAATACTCTACTATTCGTAGCTATCATATATCATCTGCTACCAATTCCCCGGATGCCACAGGTTCCGGTCCAGTTCGGTGCATTCCAGTATGGCCAGCTGTCGGGTGATCATGTCATTGCCGAAGCGCCTCTCTTCTTTCCAATTTCGACAACACCTTCTTCCATACTCCAACCCCCTCTAAATCAGGATAACCTTGAGTAACAAGTTTCCACAGCGTATCGTTCTTGCCCCTCCAGTTGAGTCCTTCAAGTTATTGAGCCATACCAGGAACTGATGATCAGTAATGACGCGGATATGGGAGCCTTCAATATAGAGCTGAAGCTTCTCCACTGCCCAGAGGACCGCCAAACATTCTCTTTCGGTTGTAGAATATTCCTGCTCTGCCCTAGTTAAGGCTCCCTTAGGAAAGATCTGGCTCAACACAGTCCCAAGCCCAACGTCCGAGGTGTCTGTCTGCACGTTAAAAGAGAGTTGGAAGTCCGGAAAAGTCAAAATTGGTGCTGACATTAACTTCAATTTACAACGCTCAAACGATGCCTGGTATAACGGTGTCCAAACAAACTTACAATTCTTCCGCAGAGATCCGTTAACGGGGCTATCAATGAAGCATGGTCCGGAATAACATGCTTCACTGAACGTGGCTGGGGAATATTCAGCATTACTTCAACCTTTTCAGGGTCCACATTTAAACCGTGTTCATTGGACAGGTACTTTATTTATTTATTTATTTATTTAGAAAATCCTATTTACAGATTTACTTAATCCAATTACAAAGTAGGCGAAAATAAGGAAAATACAAAAACAAAATTAAAAAAGAAGACTACGTTAACCATCAATATTGAGAGCATTCCGTACTGTTGATTTAAAAATTCGCAAAGAGTGCGGCGAAGGACCAAGCTGAAGATTATTGTAGGCTCTTATAGATCGCACCAAAGGCGAGTACAGATACGTGTCGGTTTTTGCAAATGGAACGATAAAGTGATCGGATGATCGTGTCCTCAATGGCGCACGTACATGTAATGCATTGCATATGTCCGATGGTAAGAGGCCTCTGGAGAGCTTAAAAAGGAAGCATAAATCTAAAAATTGTCTTCTAATGTCGAGAGGTGGGATATGAAGGAAATTGAGACGTTCACTGTAGGAGCGATACGAAAGGTTATATTTATATAAGAGAGTGCGTGTGAACTTGCGCTGGATTGATTCGACAGCTACCGATAGATAAATGAAACGGGGTGACCATACTTGACAGGCATACTCGAGAATGGAGCGGACCAACAGGATGAAAAGGCGAACACAGGTATGAATACTGAATGTTCTATGGGAGCATCGTAGTACAAAACCAGCGATTCGCGATGCTCTAGAGGTTATGTCAGCTATATGTACATTAAATTTTAAATGTGTATCCAGTATAACACCTAGGTCTTTATAATGATCCACCGAAGAAAGCAGTGATCCGTTAATTGAATACGCATTGGCAAGAGGCGTACGCTTATTTGTGAAACACATATGCAGACATTTGGACACGTTGAGAAGAAGGCGATTCATAGAGCACCATCGAAAGAGGGAGTCTAAGACAGATTGAAGGTCACTACAGTCCATTTGTGAATAGACGACTTTAAAAATTTTTAAATCATCTGCGTAGAGCAGACAATCTGATGTCAACACAGTTGGTAGATTATTTATAAAAACATTAAATAGAAGAGGGCTGAGGATTGAACCTTGAGGTACTCCAGAAGAAGGAGAGAAAACGTACAAAGAGCAACCACACCAAGTAACCGATGAAGAACGATTTGTCAGAAAGGAGGATAGCCATGTAAGAGGAGAGGACCAGAGAGGCCAAAAAACCTCAAGTTTCCTGAGTAATAGACTATGGTCTACCATATCAAATTCTTTGGCAAAGTCCGTGTAAATCACGTCCATTTGCTGACCTTCATCAAGTGATAGGGCAATCGCATTGGTAAATTCAGCCAAATTGGTTACCGTTGACCGTCCCTTAACGAAACCATGCTGCTGTTTAGCAAAGTCATTGGAGATTGCGTCATATATTCGGTTATGAACAATTCTCTCAAAAAGTTTTCCAAAACACGAGAGTAGGGATATAGGCCTGTAATTAAGTGCCAAGCTACGGTCCCTTGATTTGTGAATTGGAAAGATGTTGGCTCTTTTCCAAATTGCTGGGAGTCAGGCTGATTTTAAATAATATTGACAAGGGTAAGCTTAGGGATGAGGACAGCATTTTCACAAAAAAGTTCGGGACTCCATCTGGGCCCGAACTCACGTTAACATCAATGGAGTCGATTATACTTTCGACTTCGGAAGGTGTTGTCAAAATGGTGCTCAAATGAGAGGAATGATTAGTTGAGAGAATGGGTAAGGGTGACGAAGATGATTGGAAAACAGAAGCAAAATGGTCTGCAAATATATCGAATATGACCTGACCATCAGGCGCTTGTTTCCCATGCAGGCTAACAGAGCTAGGTATATTTGAAGTGGATTTGAGGGAGTTGACATATGTCCAGAAAGATTTAGGATTGTTTGATTGTAAAGAGGCCTCGATGGTGTTAAAATATGAATGTATTGCGCGCTTGATGACCATCTCGGCATTCTTACGTAGTTATTTATAAGACGAGAGATACATCTCTGAACCGAAACGCTGTAACTTTTTACGCGCTATGTCTTTTAGCTTTAAAGCTTCTGAAACTTCTGCTGTGAACCAAGGAGCATTCTTTTTGCGAGGAGGACGACTGCGGGGAACGAAATTCATTATAATATTATTAAGTTTATTATAGAAGGCCGTGACAGCATCATTGACATCAGTAAAATGAGAGAGAAACTGCCAATCGATTTCAGAAAGCTCTAATTGGATAGCTTCATAGTTTGCCTTGTAGAAATTGTATCTAGAAATAGCTTTGTTATTCCTATGGCATGAGATGCAAAGCGATAGTTGCATTTCAAGTGAAGGACGGTGAGAATCTGGTTTGACATAAGGAGTTGGTGATTGAGAAACTGAGATAATGCTCATGGGATTGTTAGTAAAAATGATTTTAGCTAGGAACGACAAAAATGGCACTTATCCCGCGATAATTTTAGACCGCCTCTCTCAGGCATCTGAAGACTTTGGCTAGTTCTCCATATGCTTGCTAAATGAAAGTGTCACGATAATGATGTTATCTAAATGGGTGAAGACAAATGGTTCCATTTCTGGACCCAACACCATGTCGATTAGTCGTTGCCAGATTGCAGGTGCATTTTGTAAGCCGAAAAGCATCCTTTTGAATTAAAGTAACCCGCTTCCTGGGATGGTAAATGCAGTGTACTGTCGAGAATCCGCGGCCACTGGCACTTGCCAATAAGCCGATTTGATGTCCAGCGTGAACAAGAACCTTGCGTCTCGCAATGTATCCAGTGTGGCTGACATGTATGGAAGCGGATAGGATTCTTGACTTTCCTAAAGACCTCGCAGAATCTGTACGAGCCATCCTTCTTCTTGACCAGAAGTATCGGTGAAGACCACGCAGTCGTGGAAGGCTCCACTAACCCCTAAGGCCAGCATTTTGTTGAACTCCGAGTTAATATGTTTTTGCATGGCCGGAGAGATGGGATAGTACCTGTGTTCAATGGGGCTTAACTCCGTCTCAATAACTTGCTTCAATAAACTCGTACACCCCAATCTCTCCCCCACCTTCTGAAACCTCTCGTCCACCAGTTGATCCAACTGTCTTTCTTCAGCCTGCGTCAATACTGAACAACTATGTAAATGTCCCAGTGCTGGCGGCACTTCTTCACAATAGTTAAAAATATTCCGCCTTTAGTAGAACTTTCAAATAAAAAAATGAAAGAAAGTATATACCCTTTAATTCTACTATTTATTTTAAATCTAGTATACAATTGTTTCGTTCTCTACTTGAGAACTTCCTCAGTACTACTATTCCCTAAACTATAAGTGTCCTAATATTTATACTAAACTCATTAACGTATTAATATGAATCTCTAATTACATCTAATCCCTCGAAGTACTTTTACTTAATCTCTAATTACCTGATCCTTTACCATTCAAAAATTTGTTTTTCCTTAATTACTACTTAACTACCTTCATTATTTTGTAAGCTTGAATAGCCAGGTGTATCCGTTACCTGGGTCACCGTTCCAAATGTCCTGCGTCTTCCGATTGAATATCTCTAAGCTTTGTGCTACATCAAGCTTCCATCCGTTTGTAACCGTTTTCAGCATGCTTACGTTGTCGGCAGTGATGTCATGTTTTTCAAGGACTATATGCTCTGCTACTTTTGATTTGAAGTTTTTTGCATCCTGCTTTTTGTTTTTGTTGACTGCTTCCCTTAAGTGTTCATTCCATCTGACACCTAGTGATCTCCTTGTTTGTCCAATGTAACATCCATTACATTTCTACCCGATACCTTGTAGACTCCACTGCGCTCCATTTTGGGAATGGGGTCCTTGGTTGATCCAAGCAAGTTCTGTATTTTTGTGGCCCGGCTCATGCTGAAAATGGTTACAAACGGATGGAAGCTTGATGTAGCAGAAAGCTTGGAGATATTCAATCGGAAGACGCAGGACATTTGGAACGGCGACCCAGGTAACGGATACACCTGGCTATTCAAGCTTACAAAATAATGGAGGTAGTTAAGTAGTAATTAAGGAAAAACAAATTTTTGAATGGTAAAGGATCAGGTAATTAGAGATTAAGTAAAAGTACTTTGAGGGATTAGATATAATTAGAGATTCATATTAATACGTTAATGAGTTTAGTATAAATATTAGGACACTTATAGTTTAGGGAATAGTAGTACTGAGGAAGTTCTCAAGTAGAGAACGAAACAATTGTATACTAAATTTAAAACTTCTTCACAGACAAAATCTGATCATCACTCCTTTAGATTCAAACTCAACCCAAATCGACGCAAAAAATATAGTTCAAGGATCAACTTGTGTGCCGATGCAGGTACAGCCAATACTTCCAGCCATTCTGTGTTCCCTTGCAACCTAAAAGGTACCCAACCTTGCCCTTCTACGATACACTGCCCATTATCGGCTAGTGTAACTACGCGATGCTCCGCAGAGATGCATTCAATACACACCTCCCTCATTATATTCGACCCGTCTAGACCAACAGTTGTATTCGGCGCCCCAGAATGCGCCAGACCTTTGAAATTCTTACCTAATACTCAAACTTCTAGATGTGGGCGCTCGTCTCCGTTACTAGGCATAAAGAGATAATTAAGATAACACGTGGCTTTTGTCAGATGGTGTTGAATTAAGCAAAAGAATTGGTCTCCCACAGCCCCACGTTGGGCGCCGTGTTAGATGACGTTGAATTAAGATAAAAGGTGTGATTGGTCACCTTCGCAGCAAAGAAACTAATTAGGACCATCTAATAACTGCATGATGGCAGTTGGATTTTAAGGAACAAAAAGGTCACCGGCTAGGTCACCTGCGCGGGTGGGTTTTAACACCACAGAAGAATCAGTGGAAGGAAGGAAAGACACTGGTCATCTTTTCCACCAACACGCACACACTCTAACATTTGGCTCTTATATCATGATTTGATATCTTAGCTTACCAAACCATTACTTTTTATCCTTGACAAATTCCATGCTCACAGGGAAGAATATCACAAAGGCTGCATCGAGGATGACTACACGTTCGGAGAACGCAGATATCCAACACGAGATGTCGACTTCCTTTCGTACTTCGTATTTCCAAAACAGGTCAATGGTCCGAAGTCGTAGACAAAACTGGACGAACGATGTTCGTGTCACACGCACAAGTGGTTAAATGTAGCCCTTCCTTGACACATTATGAAAGTCACAATGTGACAGCAAACCAGAGGCTCAGATTTAAACAATATGGTGGCCAGTATCCCAAAAACGAAGACATGCAAAGGAAACTTCTCTACGCATATTCAACCAGTCATTGGAGTTTCGCTTGCATAGATTTTCTTTAAAAAAAATTTTTATTTTTTATTTTTTCAAAGGTCACAAAATAAATTCGCGGCGTGCACTTTCAAAGTGTTCGAACTTGAAAACCCGTCAATACCCTGGATACAACTACAATGAAAACTTCACTATTTCACACATTAAGTTTATTCATGACACTCTTTTAATTCTATTTCACACATTAAGTTTATTCATGATACTCTTTTAATTTTATTTAACAATTCAATACAAACTGACTTTCAACCTTTGACACATTAGATTTTTTTCTTCTCACACAATTCCGCACGTCCGCCGTGGGCGAGTGCACAAAATCAACTTTTTTTCGAACAAAAATTTTAAACTATCTTTTTTTTCGAACAACATTCAATAAATGTCCTTTTCAGCAGAATCTTCAAAAACTATTTTACAATAATCCGGCACCAGCATCACATCCGCCGTTGCCTAGCTCCAAAAATCAACTCTCTCGAACAAAATTCTAAACCAGCAGCACGTCCGCCGTGGACGAGTGCACCAAATCAACTCTTTTTCGAACGAAATTCTAAACCGGCAGCACGTCCGCCGTGGACAAGTGCACCAAATCCACTTCTCCTTTCATTCACTTTTTCCTTCAAAAAAAAACCGCGTCCAACATTCGCGTCTCCAAAAACTCTATCTTCCCAAAAAATCCTCATAAAACAAAAAGCATTCATCTTACCAAACGAAAACTCTGCAATCTCCAGTCTATTCACGTGCCCGACAAAAAAAAATTTTTCTTCTTTCTTTTTTTTCTCGTCAGTCGCTTGGGCGCATCAAATCTCATATCCCCAACATATCATTCCTCCCGTGCAAAAATGTCTCGGTACCGGAAAATAGCGAAATTCGTTGTTTACGTTTGAACTTTTATCATCTCCATTCAAACTGGCCGAGACACACTTTTGCTTTTTTCCAATAGCTCGCCAATTACCTCAACAACAACAAAACGCATTTGGACCGAGAAGTACATTGGTGGCGCGAAATGCTTGCGCGTTCATCGACCAAAAAGTTCACCATCGCGTTGTTTATATTAACCGCGCGGGATAGAATTTTCGGTCGAGATGATGGAATGCCGCACAAAAGGAAAACATGAAGGCAGGCTAAGGGCATGCACCTACTGCAGCCAAGCGGTGATTGAAATGCTGCAACCTAAGGGTGGGTGCGCATGTACTGATGAAAAAAAGATTTTCTATAAAGTTGATTAAGCGATATTTTCCTATGAACGGATACGACAAAGTATATACATAATTACTAAATTCAACCTCTAAGGTTCCGCAAACGTAACACTTTCTGTTCTCCTGAAATGTCAGTGCTCATCCTGCTACCTAATAAGCACTGCGCTCGTTTTCCGACCCTTTTAGCTGCACAACCTGTTGATTTCATTGAGAAGAGCAAGTCAGACAGTTGTACTTGGTTACTCCAAGCCGTCCACAACCAAAGCATCTCCTTGGCTGGCGACACTCACGGGATATATGACCAGCCCCTTTGCAACTCCAGCACCTGGTAGTTCTAGCGTTTCTGCCTGGAGCTACTTCATTTACTGTTTGAACTTTCTCGTCGGCTAAGTTGGGTTCCAACAATCTCATCGTCTTGGAATCTGGTGGCAGAACAAAATCTCAGGCTAATAAACGAGCTCGCTTCAACTCCCTGCCCAAAAAAATTAATTCCTCCACTGATGAGATGGACCAAATTAAAAGTTGCTCTTGATAGAAAAGAGCTAAATAGAGGCATAAGATTTTCAACTTCTCTTTCTCTGAACGCTTTTTAACCAGCCGTCGGAGCACACCTTTCATCACCGCCACATTCACCCAAATCGACTCATCCCTTCCTTGAGGGCGGTGCTTTATTTCCTCCCAATGCTTATCATTGTAATCAAGAGGTAAAAATTCCTTCTTCAGCTCCGAACACAGTTCGTCCCAACTAACCACCTTTGTAGCCATAGATCGGAACCAAACCAGTGCTCTACTCTCAAAGAACTCAGCAGCCATCCGGTGGAGTTATGCCTTAGATACGCCTTTAACCACCCACTCCCGCAGGGAGAAAGCCGGTCGACAAGAACATAATTGGAGGCTAGCATTCTGTGGGGAGTGCCGCCCCCACGGACCCGAGGATATGGGGGGTGCCGTGAGGTTCCCTCTTGGGATGACAGGTAACGACTCTTATTGTATCTGGACTACGCTTTGGACAACGAACTGGAATTGACGCTTTGGGCTGGCGGATGTGATGGTTTGGACCTAGTTGCTTTGCACAGTAGCGCCGAGGTGAACTCGTGTGTGAACGGCTCCAATTCAACTATAATACCGTCTCCGTCCCGGTAAAACCTTGGCAGGCCTCGGAGTACGTTCGAAGTTCGCACCATTGGGTTGGTGGTGTATGTTCGGTTGAGACGGACTCCCGATTAGCGCTGGTCTGGCTCTGAGCACTTGTCCCCATAAAGGCTTGTGCCAACCCTCGAATGGCCTCCCTGCTCTGCAAAGATAACCATGGGACCAAAAAGGCGACTACACACACGAACGGAGATAGCGGCTCCGAGGGGGGACCCAATGAAATGGAGCAAGCAAAATCAACAGATCAAAAACATCCAACAAATGAAACCAAAAATAATAACGACGACGCAACCAGCGGTTGCAGCCACGATGTCAACAGTACATCGAGAGCTGTACTAACCACGAAAAAAACGAAGACTAACACGACGACAGTGGCGGTAGACGAAAAACGGAGAACAGCAGACAGTCTGGTGCAGACTGAGATTCCTGCACGTTTGGGCGCAGCAAAAAAATTATGCGAGCGCCCGAGCGTCCTATTAAGGAGAAGCGGGAGACTCAGCAAGATGCTTCAGGTGTTCGAGCAGTGGAAGATAACGTAAAGGGCACCAAAAATTCGATTGTTACGGCTGCGATCGTTACTAAAGCGACCGATGCAAGGGTCACAAATCCCGACATTGCAACGAAAAATCCAGAAACAAACGAGGAGATTATGGCACTTAAAGCAAAGAGTGACCAGACACCGCGTGATTGTACCGCCACCGTTGAAAATGTGACGGAAGTACTGAACTCGGAAACGGAACGCGGAAATCTCTCCCAAGGATGGTTGCAAGGTACAATTGCGGCCCAGCGATACGAAGAGGAAAGACTACTTCGAAAAGCGGGAGATGTTCTGAAAAGAATACAGGCTGCATGCGACTCCCCAAAAATTAGCAAAGTAGCAAAGGAAGGGCTCCTTGAACTAGAGGAGCTCCTAGATCGCATAGGGCACTATCGGCGGAGCTGGTTAAGGGCCGAAGATGAACAGAAGGCTAAAGAGGCGCTTGGGGCGAAATCTAAAGGCGACATGCAGATAGCTCCGTCATTAAAAGTCAATAAAAGAATGGCGTCTAGCCCAATCGAAGGAGATCGGGATAAAAGAGGGAAGGAACAGGCACTTGACGGGCGTGGAGCACAGATCGGGGGTTCCAGACAGTGCTTACAAAAGGAGCGAAGAAAGCCGCAAAGAAACTCCTTCAAAAAAAGCCAGAAAATAAAATTCGCACGGACGCCCAATTAGAAAAAGGACCTGATGCAAAACAGGAGAGGCAGAAGCCCCAACGAAGACCCCGGCAGCAGGCATTGCTTGTAAAGCCCCAAGATGGCCGATCCTACACGGAGGTCCTGCGGTACATCAGGGGAAATGTAAGGCCCGAAGACACCAATACTACCATTAAAGTAGTACGACCAACGCGGTCGGGCCACATACTGGTCGAATTCGGAGCAGAGGCCGGCAATAAAGAAGCATTCTTTGACGCAGTAAAGAAAGTCCTCGGCAAAAGCGCAACTATAGCCCCGCTCGAGCCAATGATAACGATCGAAATACGGGACATTGACTGCGTGACGGATCTGGCCGAGGTAGAAGAGGCCATCAAAAGGGAGTTCCCTAGCGTGGGAAGGATCAAAGTGAGACTGACACCAGAAAACAACAGGGGACAACGCATGGCCACAGTTGACTTGACCGAAAAGGACGCCGAACAATTCCTGAACAAGGGCAAAGTACGAATAGGGTGGGTTGTCGGTAGGATACGGTGAAGAGCAACGCCTCTTCAATGTTTCAAATGCCTTGGTTATGGTCACACCACACAAGTATGCAAAGAACCCGATAGGAGTTCCCTATGTTACAAATGCGGTGAAATGGGACATAAAAGAAAAGAGTGTACGAAGGAGGCACACTGTATTCTTTGTAAGTATGCTGATCCAAAACCTGGTTTTGGACACGTCTTGGGATCAGGAAAATGCCAGGTGTTACAGGAAGCCCTAGCCAAGGCCAAATCAGAGCTTCGATGACCCGCATCCTGCAGCTAAGCCTACACCGCAGTTCAACCGCCCAAAATCTGCTTGAGCAGTTTGAGAGGGACATAAAGCCGACTTCTTGCTGCTGAGTGAGCAACACCATAATAAAAGTCCTGCATTATGGTATTCTGATGAAACTGGTACTCCCGCCATCTGGGTTCGGAACAGTGATTTTCAAGCGGAGAGGTGGGGATGGTTTCGTGTGGGTTCGGTGCTCAGGGATCACCTTCTTTAGTGTGTACCTAACGCTTTACGAGCCGATATCATCTTTCCAAGCCAAGCTTAATGCTCTGGAGCGCGCTGTCTTGAACGCAGAGGGTAAAGTGCTCGTTGGGGGTGACTTCAATGCTAAAGCAATCGAATGGGGCATGCCTCGGACGCATCCGCGGGGAAAACGAATCCTGGAAATGGCGGCCAGGACGGCCCTCGTCGTACTAAACTCCGGAAATACGCCGACTTTCCGCCGTATTGGCTGTGAGGGAACCACACCGGACGTGACATTTGCCTCGGAGTCCTTAGTACGGAGGATACACAACTGGAAAGTATTAGAGGACTACTCAGCCAGTGATCACAAGTGCATTCTGCTTGAAATAAGTGATGCTTTCACCCGACGTCCGTGCTCTCGGCCTTCTACAACTGGATGGAGCATTGGAAGAATGGACGTCGAGAGGTTCGTCAAGGTTCTCACAGCAGGTGAGCCGCTGCAGGGAGCTCCGGAGGGGACGAAAGAACTGGCAGCTCAAGACGTGGTGAACTCTACCATGAGCATAATCACGACTGCTTGCTGCGCTTCTATGCCCCGCCGAAGAACCCGGCACGACAAGCCCCCAGTGTGCTGGTGGTCTACTGAAATCGCTGAAAAGCGGAGGGAGCGTCACAAGCTTCGCCGTGAGGCTCAACGGGCGCGGAACCGTGACGAGGCATGCAACCAGGTGGCAGCATATAAGTCAGCCAGGAAATGCCTTCACAAACTGATCAACAGTAGCAAGGCTCGCTGCTGGCAAGATCTAGTGGACAATGTGAACAAGGATCCGTGGGGCCTTGGCTACAAGCTGGTCATAGAGAAACTTGGTGCCCTATGGAAGCCTTGTATACATGACGCGGAAAAGATGGACGCGATATTTCGGGGACTCTTCCCCGCCCATCCCGTCCGTGTTGACGCTGTCCATGGTGAAACAGCAGCAGAGTGCCCACTCTTCACACAGCTGGAACTGGAGGAGGCAGTCCTCTCCTTGAAAGCGAGGAAGGCTCCAGGTCCAGATGGTGTTCCAGCTGAGGTGTTGCTGCTCGTCTATCACCATTGTCCTGACTTGCTACTCAGCACATTCAACGCTTGCCTACGGGAGGGGTTTTCCCGGTACGATGGAAGGTGGCGAGGCTCGTGCTGATCAGCAAGGGGAAGGGAAATCCCGAATCGCCGTCTGCATACCGCCCGTTATGCATGCTAGACACGGCTGGGAAAGTGCTAGAGAAACTCATCAAGGGAAGACTCACTGACGCGATTCGTGCTGCTGGGGACCTATCTCCTCGGCAGTACGGCCTCAGAGCAGGACGTTCTACCATTGATGTGATTGCAGAGGTGGTGAGCGCGGTCCAAAAGGCAGAGGCATATAGTCGCACCAAGCGACGGATCGTCCTGTTGGTGACACTCGACGTCAGGAATGCCTTCAACTCCGCTAGATGGGTGGATATTCTGGACACGCTGGAAAACTCTTTTCAAGTTCCAGAATATCTAATGCGGCTTTTGAGGAACTACCTAAAGGACCGAAGCCTGCTCTACGACACGACACAGGGCCAACGAAGGATCGAAATTACATCGGGTGTTGCCCAGGGATCTATCCTTGTTCCGGACCTGTGGAACGTGTCTTACGACGGGCTAGTGAGACTTGAGATGCCAGATGAGTCGCGCTTGGTCGGCTATGCGGATGATGTTGCGGCTCTGGTCGCTGGACGCACCGTTGAACAAGCGCAACTTAGGCTAGGTATGCTAATGCGCCGAGTGAGGGACTGGATGACTGCTCGCGGGCTCAGTTTAGCACTGGAGAAAACCGAAGTGGTCATCTTGACAAAAAAGAGAATCCCTAGAGTAAGGATGATCAGTATCGAATGGAAGCCAGCGGTGAAGTACCTGGGGCTACTGATCGACTCAAAGATGAGTTTCGCTGAGCAAATCAGGGCAACGGCTGAGAAGGCTGCTTCGGGAATATCGGCTCTGAGTCGACTTATGGCCAACTTAGGGGGACCCAGCCCATCAAGAAAACGCCTCTTGATGAGTGCTGTAAGGTCAGTGCTACTGTACGGAGCAGAGGTATGGGGCGACGCTCTCAGCAAGGAGGTATACCGAAAACGATTGGCACAGGTACAGAGAAGAGGAGCATTGAGAATTGCATCTTCGTATCCAACAGTCTCCGCCTCGGCGGTGAGAGTGATTGCAGGCGTGAAACCTGTCGCCCTCGTTGCTAGAGAGCGCCGCGCTATTTACCTGCGCCGAAACGAGGATGCGAGGGAGATGTTTGTCCGCGAGGAGAGACAACGCTCGCTCAGCGATTGGCAGCAGTCTTGGGGGAATTGCACGAAGGGAAGGTGGACTGCGCACCTCATCCCGGATGTGAGACCGTGGCTAAATCGAAGGCATGGTGAGACTGACTTCTATCTGACCCAGCTTTTGAGCGGGCACGGGTGTTTTCAGTCTTACCTGCACAAGATCGGTAAGTCACGGTCTCCCGATTGTCGGTTTTGCCCAGGAGAGGAGGACAATGCCTGTCACACATTTTTTGCTTGTACCAAATGGGCCAGGCTGCGAAGGGAACTCTACAGGGAGACGAAAGAGCTCACCCCGGATAATATAGTTGCGATGATGCTCGAATCGGTTGACAAATGGAACCAGGTGGCACATTATGCTCGGGCAGCGCCAAAAATATAAAAGGGACTCACAGCAGGCGGGGGCGCTGGGGCTGGGGGATCGCTCTTCTGGCATTTCCTCTTCCCCCCTCCCCTCCCGCTAGGAAAGGGACTCCCCAGCTTGAAGGCGCCCCACGGCGTAACAAAACTAGACCTGGCCCGAAGTAATGTGTCAAACGGTTCCAGGCTAGGTTCTCAGATTGACAGGGGAGGTGTTTAGTGGGTAGTCCAAGGGTATCCTCCATGGAAGTCCCACACTGCCAGACTCGGTGGGCGAAAATGCCTTCACCTCCCTACCACAAGAAAAAAACCACCCACAGTTCTTCAACCCTTTTCAAAAAATCATTTAAGGAACCGGGCCATCTACTGAAAAATTTTATTCCCCATTTAGAGATGTCCAGCTACTTGATCATTTTCCGCTCTTCTCTCGGGGTTAAAATAGCTGCAAGTTGAGCCTCAATGCTGGTTTCTTTGCGAGATAGAGTGACCTCTCCTGTAGAAAGCTGCTCCTCCCTATCATCCTTATCACCTTCCGCTTTCTCCATCAATTCCCCCATTGCCAGTCATAGTTCCCCCTTCAACTTTGAAACGTTATCCTCTTGCTCTCGATCTTCTGGCTACACACTTTGTTTTTATTTTAAAAAAATCATGACCACGAGGAGGGTAACTCGTTTTGGAAAATCATTACTTGTTGGTTATAAAAGGGCTTGTCTATGAAAAATTCTAAGTTTAACTCTTTACTCTAACAATTCCATCACATCGAGGCGTTTGTGCTGATTTTGATACATCAAATGAATTGTAGAGAAGAGTTTGATTATGATTTGAACAGAACATATCTAATTTCTCTAGTATGAAGGTAATGCTTTTTGATTTTGATTACCTACCAGATTTGAGACATTCGAGAAGAAATGAACGATTTGCACATTTTCTCTTGCAGTTCGCATGTACGGACTGCTCGATTACTACTACAAAAGTGATGTGGCCAGTACAACACTTTAGCCATGGTTCATTATATTAATGAAGGTTTCTTTGCTACAAACACATTTACCTCAATGCTGACTGGTTTGATTGATAAACTATCGTCTAATGGTTAGTCCTTTTGTGACATTACCCTCATAATATTGTCATGTTTCTCATATTTTAGTAAATTGACAGATTTTAGACAAGTACAAGTGAATTTGTTCCACTACCTGATCAGTAAACCTATCGATTCAGCTGGAATAAATTTAGTTTTAACCGAAAAATGCGTTTTTGACAGTAGTCATTTTTGTCATTCCTTCGAAAGAAGAAGAAATATTGAAAAAACACACACAAGGAATATAAATCAGATATTTCCAAGTGTAATTCAATAACGTCTAAAACAGCCAAGCCAACCAAGCAGTAAGCCAACGAAATAAGGCAACTACATCCTACGACAGTCAGTTGTTTCGTTGAAAGCTTTTTTCATCTAATAAGCGTAAACTTGCAGACTCATTAAATATTCTGTAAGGGATGTTATGTGGTGCCTTCACATACTACTCGTACATACGCAGTCAGCCGAGAATTCTACACAACATAGCATCATCATCGTTGGATGCACGAGGCGCCCTGATAGGCACACGGGCGGTCTGAAGGGGGTACGGTGGGAGCACGGTTGACAGGCGGGTAGCAGTAAGGAATGGTTTCCAACATTTTCTTGTTATTTTCCAACTTACGTTCTTTGCTGTATCGATCACTTTCGAAGAAACTCTTTCTTTCGAAGTAAACGAGTACGCCAGAACAGTGCAGCGCCCCCGAACGCGGGAAAGCACCGAAGACTCATTTGATGAGAGCTCTGATATTTTCCCTCTTCAAGTGAAAAGCATCCTTCCCATCCCTCTTACTAACTAAAGTCAGTATACTTACATATATTTCGATGTAAATGCCATATTTCCCACGTCACATTTTCCGAGGACAACAGAAAACGTAACGTAACGTAACGAATATACAATATATTGTACATTCTTCAGAAGCAAGTGAGTGACGAAAGCGCTAGGTATGTCGGTATGTTAGGAAGGATGTATTGAATGAAAATCATTGTTGCGTGTCGAAAAATGTGATTTGCATTATTAACCTCAATTTGAGGTTGATAAAAGGAACCAACGACGGATAGATGCCAAAAAATTGGTCTGTGTATGTTATCGGTTTTATTGAAAAAGCTTGTATGGTGTGGCGCGTGGAATTTTACATACCAATGTATTTATACGGTTAAATGTTCATTGTTGATGTGGAGTGAGAAGGGAGGCAAGGACGAAAATAAAGGACTTTTTTTTACGTTGATAAGATTTTCAATGAAAAGTCGTTCAGTTTGAATGATTGTGATTGAATGATTAAATGACTGACGATGATTGGTGTTGTGGGAAAGGGTAATCACAGTCTGCAAGGACATTTTCAAATCAATCGATTTGGGGAATGTTGAAATTTAGACTTGAAATGATTCTCGGAATTCTTAATTTAGTATTTGATTGTAATTTATCGTTTTAGATGGAACTTAAAGGGAGATGAGTAACTGCAAAATTAACACGTGTCGAACCATGAGTGAGACTGGGTTTGGTATCATGTTTAAACTACTTGCAAAAAGAAAATAAAAACGTGATTATAATTATTCTTTCAAGAACTGTTACGGATAAAATAGAAGGGCATCATCATTACCTCATCCCGAACACTATCATAGCATTCGCGTGACTCGGTAAATTCAGTAAGCTAAGCCGCACTCGACTAGGGTTTTGTTTGACACATCTAATTATCCTCACAACAGTAGGCTAAGTACGAATACTTGTAATTTTCAACAACCAGAAATG
Source organism: Odontomyia ornata (assembly GCA_963969285.1). Taxonomy (NCBI): domain Eukaryota; kingdom Metazoa; phylum Arthropoda; class Insecta; order Diptera; family Stratiomyidae; genus Odontomyia; species Odontomyia ornata. Next base: position 21,940,259 of record OZ017741.1, read on the forward strand.
TCATCAGGCGAAGGGCAGACTATCGGTAATTCGAATCTGCAAAAGGCAGGAGCTATCACAATTGGATATCACCAAGTTGACGCCACTTTCGCCGAGGTAATTTCCCGCACTGTTCGTTTCAAGAATGAACTCGAAAGGAATAACACTATCAAATTAGATCGTTTAACTGATAGTGAATTGACCGAATTGACAAATTCGCCGAGTAAACTTCGTAAATTCATAAAAAAAACAGAAAGTTATACGTCGCTACAACAAGAAAATTACAGCCCAAAACAGAATCAACAATTACTTGAGCAATTGGTCACACAATGAGAAGGTGAAACAAGCGAAAATTTGCCAATTTCTCGACATTGAACCAAACGATGAGGATTTCGTGCGTTTATGCACCGCAACGCACCAAGCACCAAAATATGTCGTCGACGAGAGTACAATCATCAGAGATTTTTATTTATTTTATTTTTTATTTTATTTACAAAACTATCTTACAGAATGAAATCCCAATTACAAGGTAGTTTCTGAATAAGAAAAAAGAACTTTAAAAAGAAAAAATCCATAAAAATTAAGCACATTTCAAGGAAAAAGTGATACGTACATTATAAAAAGACAAGAAAGAATTAAATTTCTAGATGGCAGAGTATTCTCCGCAGCTTTAATTTGAAGCTCGCAATTGAGTCTAAAGGAGGACCAAGCTGGAGACGATGATGATCTCTAACCATTCGAACTAACGGAGATTGACGATACGTTTCTGTTCTAGCGTACGGTACTATATAGTACTGAAAGGATCTGGTTCGAGAAAGTGGGCGTGTACTTATCGCGTTGATTAGGTTAGATGAAAGTAAACCACTGGCAAGTTTAAAGAGGAAGCATTGGTCGAGGAAGAGCCTCCTCTCTTGAAGCGAAGGCATGAACTGGAAACTCAGGCGGTCATTGTAAGGACGATACGGAACCTTATGCTTGAAGAGGAGCGTGCGTGTGAATTTTCGCTGAACAGATTCCACTGCGTCTGAGAGATAAATTAGGTGCGGTGACCACACCTGACATGCATATTCTAGAATTGGGCGCACAAGCATAGAGAACAGACGTATTCCGGTTTGAATACTGAAATATTTATGAGAGGAGCGTAAAACAAAGCCTGCAACGTTACGCCTAAATCCTTAAACCTATCGACGCAAACGAGCACTGAGTGGTCGATTGAGTAAGCGAAAGGAATGCGATTTGCTTTCCTGGAAAAGCACATCCAATAACATTTAGAGACGTTAAGAGTGAGTCGATTATTTCGACACCATGAGTTTAAGAGGTCTAAGTCATTTTGAAGATCCAGGCGATCTTGATTTGAGCTGATGACTCTAAAGATTTTCAAGTCGTCCAGATATAAAAGGGATTTAGAAGTAAAAATAGACGGGAGATCATTAATGAATAGATTGAAGAGGAGAGGACTTAGAATAGAACCTTGTGGAACGCCAGAAGTGGGACTGAAAGAATATGAAGCTTGTCCACCCCAAATCACTGTACAGGATCTATTTTTGAAAAACGAGTCCAGCCATGCCAGGAGGGGGCCACTAATGCTAAATTGTTGGAGTTTTGCAATCAGAATGTTGTAATCTACGCTATCAAATGCTTTAGCGAAATCTGTGTAAATCACATACACTTGACCACCTGAGTCAAGTGCAGAGGCAATAGTATCTGTAATTTCAAGTAAATTGGTTACAGTGGAACGCCCTTTTATGAAACCATGTTGCCTATCGGAGAAATTTAGCTGTAAAGCATCATAAATCCTCAAATGCACAATACGTTCTAGGATTTTGCCAAAGCAGGATAACAAAGAAATGGGTCGATAATTATGAGCATTGGAGCGGTCCCCTGCCTTATAGATAGGGAGAATGTTGGCTCGCTTCCAGGTGTCTGGGAAAATCCCTGTTGCTAGACTCGTATTCAAGATAAGGGCAAGTGGTACACTCAAGGAAGAAGCGAGCGATTTGATGAAAACGTTCGGGATCCCATCCGGACCAACTGCGCTGCTAGCGTTTAGCGACGCGATTACAGCAGCGACTTCAGGAGGGCACGTAGAAAAAACACTAACTTGTTCAGGGAAGCTCTAGAGTTGGTAACGATTGAGGGAGAGGATGAGATATAGACTGAAGAAAAAAAGTCAGCAAACAAGTCACACATGGCCTGCTCATAATTGACAGTATTGTTCTGGAATGATAAAGAACTAACAGAGCTGTGGGATGATTTTAAGGAGTGGACATAGGACCAAAAGGATTTGGGATTGTTAGTTAGGAAGGTAGTTTCTATGGACTTGAAGTGAGCGAGCATTGCTCGCGAAATTACTTTTTTGGCAATCGCCCGAAGTTGACGGAACACCGAAAGCTCAATGTCGGATCGTGAACGTTGGTAGCGTTTTCGGGCTGCGTCTTTCAGTCGCACTGCCTGGGCAACATCTTTGGTAAACCAGGGTGACCATTTACTACCTGAAGAACGAGAGGTTGGCGTGTGTAAAGGAATTATATTATGGAGGACTGAGTAAAACATCTGAACAGCACCATTTGGATCAGTATGGTCCAGAACTGTGTGCCAGTTCACGGCCATAAGTTCAGATGCTAAGCCTTCGTAACTAGCTTTAAAGAAATTAAAGCGAGATGAGTTTGCTCGTTTCTTTGTACGTGGCAATTCTATTAATAGACGTAATTCTAAAGGTGAATGGTGGGGATCAGGGGTAACATAAGGGGAAGAGGTGGGGAAGACAGGGTCTGCAGTATGGGGATTACTCGAAAGAATCAGATCCAAAATACGGTTGGAAGTGTTCTTTAGAGTATTTAATTGGGAGAAGGAGCAAAGAGACAGAAGTGTGGAAATGGCAATAGAGAAGTCATTGCAAGATGATGGAGTGCCGGTCTCAATATCCCAGTGGACAGAGGGCATATTGAAGTCTCCGCAGATGAGAAACTGGGCGGCAGATTTGGCGTTGTTTATAAAGTTACTTAATTCGCTGAAAAGGATTTGAAAAGTTGTTAAGGGAGAGTTGCAGGGAACGTAAATGCTTACAATAAAAAGTGGAACGTTTTGAAGGTAAATGCGGATTGCCACGCCTTCAACCGGCGGTGAGAAGGATAATTCCGTGTAGAAGATACCATTCAATAGGGGATTTACGGCAATGAGCACACCACCACCATCAGATTTACCGGTAGTGATCCGATCTCGGTTCTTCCTAAATACAGTATGGTGAGAGAAGATTTCATTGTCTGTAATCTTGTCGGTAAGCCAGGTTTCAGTCAAGCATATTACATCGTCGTTGGCAAGAACAGAAGCAAGTTTTATGGATTTCAGCTTGGTCCTCAGACCACGGACATTTTGATAGTATACGTTCATAGCGCTGCTTTCACATTTTTGTTTTAAATTCTTGGTTGTGATCTGCTGGCTGTACGAAAATTTTTACGCGATGAACGTTCGAAACGTTTTACAAAAATACCTCGCGGCCAAAATTCTTGTTTAAGCATAAGCTGCAACTCCGCCGGGATTGTAATTTTAAACGAGGCAATTACTCGGTTCAGTTGATTTTCGCGCGTTAGTTTAATGCAATCTAATAGCTGCAGAGTGTAGCCCAGCTTAGATACAATATATTTTTTCAGCTCATCAGTAGGCGTGTCAAACGCAGGACGGGAAACCAGTAGTTGAAGTGGAGGAGAAACTACCCAAGAAGAGAGATCCGATTGTATACAATTCGGCATTGACTGCGTAAAGACTCGTTCAGTAACATTTGCCGCTACTCCGTTAAGCTGCATCTCAACTATTCAGACATGGTGAGCAATGTTTCCGTGTCGAGAGCATGCCATTGAATTTGGTGTTCTATTTAAACGATTATGTTATGAACACAGTTGAGGATTACTCGGACTCTCCAGCTGCAAAGGAGCGCAAGGAAGAATACACAGAGAAAGCCATTCGCTCCATCGAGGAAATCAATACGGAGCCGTATTCCCATATCAAATGGTAATATTACCCAGAAACACAAAACACGGGGGAACCACTGAGCAACGTTCGAGATTGCAAGTTGCTTTCGGGCTTCATGAATGATATGGTGGAATTGTACAGCACTACGATTTGGAGATTTTCAGAGGAAATTATGTACACGATTCAAGTGGGAAATGAAACGGTGGATGTGAAGAAAACTAACGAGTATGATTAGCGCGTTGCAAAAGAAAAACGTTTCACAGCACCTTAAACATATGTATACACACCTGAGGAGTTTATCTTAGCTCGGAATACAAGCAATATACCGTGAAAATTGCAGAAAACCGAGTAAACACAGTGACACTCGAAGGGCACTGCTTTAGAAAGAATTATATATTACAACAGCGGTACGACTTTCCCGAAATAATAATTCCTCCTAAAAACTAATGTAAACAAACACCACTGACGTTCCAAACTGTCAGTGAATCATGTTCAGCCAATTCAGCCGAACTTGGAGTGATCGCCACCAGAACGGAGCGGAAATCAAGTTGCGGCAGAGAGAAACTGCTTCGCCAGAATAGAAAGAACCACGCCGAAGAGGTAGATCACCTGGGACAATGGTATTCGGTCGATGAGCGGGATATTGGCCGTTAGGAAGAGATGATAAAAGCGCGCAAAGAATGACGCGCCTGCTATTTCTTTCTTCTTGGGTGTGGTGGAGTGGAAGTACTGGCGAAGCGATGAGCATAAAGAAGTGAACAAGCAAAAGGTTTCGATACGAATCATCAAGTGCGAAGCGGCGCGCGTAAAGAAGTGAACAAGGAAAAGATTTCGATACGAATCATCAAGTGCGAAGTGGATTGAAATTGAATAGTTAAACCGTAATTGATTGATCGAATTTATGCCTTTAGGAAAGAGGAAAAGCAAGGTAAATTTTCTTTGTTTCAGATTGTGACGGGTGCATCTTCAGTGGCAAGTCGTGGTTTATTAAAGAAAAGAAAAGTGAAATCGGTAGTGCATAAAAGTGTTCGGGGGTGGTTTGGTGATTCCGATAGCTGGTCGGATGGTTGGGATTAGGGTTCGAGGGGAGTGTAGGAGGGTCTGATGCGAAAAGTAATAGTGTCGAAGTGTGAAGTTAGTATGGTAGCTAGTGGGTGCTCGGTAGATAGGGATCGGGCGAAGGAAGTGAAAAGTTAAGTTGATTGTTCCGGCAAGCCGCATTCTCGCTTCGCGGCTTATTGGGGCCTTGAGGGACAAGCGAGTGGCACCCAACGCCACGACGAGCTAAACTGGGTCCGTAAGCCCCGCCGGAGCATCCCGATTTCCCTGGGAGCCAAAGCGACTCCCGTGAAATAATTGGGGGTGTAACAGAACCTCAATTTTAAGATATTGTTACATGTACAAATAATTTTGCGAGCTACTGTCGCAATTGTTTTCACAACAATGAAGAACACGAATTCACTCGAAGACACGAGAACCCAACAAGCATGATCAACATCTGCAAGTGACGTCACTCCATTCATTAAGTTTTCTCGAATCTACCAGCTACCTCTCGGTAGAACATTCGCCAATAAACGAGAAATGGGTGAATAGGTAGAGACCCTATATAAAGGCGAGCTGAATGAATGGGGGAATCATCATTCATTCGACCGCGATAAGAAAACTGCGATATAGTGGAACGCGAAGTAAAGACAATTGATTGTTTGAGTGCAAAGTGTGTTTCGTAATAGTGAAGTAATTTAGAAGACAATTGCGATAAAAAATTTATGGACAAGTGTTAGATTTTAATTTTAATAGTGAAAATTAAAATTAGTGAAAGTGTTAACTGATTATTGTGCATTTTATTTAATTGAATAAACTCTTTTAACTTAAATTAAAAGACATTGCGTTTTCACTTTCCCGGAACGTTAAAATTATAGGCCGCGAACCAATAACACGCGACAATGGTGTCAGAAGTGAGAAAGAAAATTTTGGAAGTGAAAACGATTAAACATTTTTGAAGTGCACAATTGTGGAAGTTAACGTGGAAAAATAGCCGAAACAATAAAAATGCCAGGAAATTTAAATCTAAAAATTAATCAATTGAGCATATCGGAGCTCAAAGAGGAGTTGGAACAACGAAATCTGGCTACACAAGGTACAAAGGCCATACTGATTGCACGCTTGCGTGATGCGATCGAGTCGGAAGGCGTGAATCTTGATTTGGGTGAGCTCTCAGATGCAGAAAAAGGCGCAGAAGGTGGTGAAGCCGGAACACCAAAACCAAAGGAATCAGAAAATGCGCTGATGCAGATGTTGATGCTGATGCAGCAAGAGCAGCGACAACAGTCATCCAATTTAACAGCGAAGTTAAATGAACAATCAGCGAAGCTAAGCGAACAATCAGCGCAGCTAAATGAACAGACATCCAGTTTAGCTGCGAAGTTAAATGAACAATCAACGAAGCTAAACGAACAATCAACGAAGCTAAGCGAACAATCAGCGCAGCTAAATGAACAGACATCCAGTTTAGCTACGAAGCTAAACGAACAATCAGCGAAGCTGGACCAACAAGCGATCGAAATCAAGGCAGACATCGCACAGAAGCTGGAGAAACAGTCAACCGAAATAAAAGCGGAGCTCAGTCATCTGAACAAACAAATTAAAGGCGTCGAGGAAAAGGTTGACCAGGTCGAGGAAAAGGTTTACCAGGTCGAGGAGAGAATTAACTATGAGATCAGCCAGGTCGAGGAGAGAATAAACCATGATATCAGCCAGGTAGAGGAGCGAATCAACCATGAGATGGGAAAAATGAAAAAGGAATTGGAAGCAGCAAAGGCAGTAGTAACCTCTTCACCAGCCTCACTTATAACCGCAGCGCAAAGCACATCCAGAAATGTGCAAGCACCAATATTCGATGGGCAAACGGTCTGGAGTATTTACAAAACCCAGTTCGAAGCAACCGCTCGCATAAATCACTGGAATGAACAGGAACGAGCAACTGCATTGATTCTTGCTCTAAGAGGCCCAGCTGCCGAGCTGTTGCAGACGATCCCCGTTGAATTGCACTCAAACCCGAATGCTATAATGAATGCGCTCGACATGCGTTATGGAGACGATCATCTAAAGCAGATTTATCGGTCACAGCTAAGGCATCGAATGCAGAAGTCTGGTGAGACCCTACAACAGTTAGCCCAAGACATTGAGCGACTAGCACTTTTGGCTTACCCAGCCTACGACCCAGAACATCGAGATGATGCAGCGACAGAGGCATTCATCAGCGCACTAAAGGACCCGGAATTGCAACAAGCCGTGCGTTTAGCTCAAAAGCAAACGGTTAAGGACGCATTGGTTTATAGTCTGAACTATGAGGCAGCGAAAAATGCGACTCGTACCACTGCCCGGGTCCGTGAAGTGGCGGCAGACGAGTGCAGGTGTAAGCGCGTGGAAAATGAGCGAGAGCCGCAGGGTAATGGTGCGCCTAGATGCTGGGATTGCGGAGAAAAAGGGCACCTGCAAAGAGACTGTAAGAAGCGAAGAAAATGGAGCTATTGTCCAGGATGGTGGAGATTCAGACCGTGTCAGGAGCCTAGAATAGAGGACCATCAAACTGCAAGAGCCAAATTTGTGGGGCAGAGGTTGGCTAGGAGGATCGACGTCCCCAGCACCACCATCACCGTGTCAAGACTACATCGTGGAGAAGCGGACTTATGCCTTCCGGGTCAAATTGACGGAGAACACTGCACCATAACAATCGACACTGGTGCAACCCGATCGATTATCCGACCAGACCTAGTTAGACAGCAACAACTTCACAAGGGCAGAATTTTCTCACTACGGACCGCTACGGGAGAAACTGCACCTGTTCATGGAGAGGTCAACCTCCAGATACAGTTGGGAGACCTTGTGTTCCGACATAATTTTCTGGTCGCGAACATTATGGATGACTGCATTCTCGGAATGGATTTTCTGCGACCACATGGAATCACGTTGGACTTGGGAAAACGTGTCTTGAAATGGCAGAATGTCGAAGTACTGATGGAGGATCCCAGCGTCCAAATCCCCAAGATGAATGTAGTGGTATGTACTGACACTGATGTACCGAATTCTTCCGAAAGCATTGTATGGGCCAAGCTGGATGGTGATTCTGGAGACCACCGATCTTATCTGATAGAGCCAACGAAGACGTTTGCATTGCGCAGTTTGATTGTAGGACGAAGCCTTGTAAGATCTTTAAGGAACGGATATGTGCCGGTTAGAGTCCTTAACACCGCAGACTCAACCACGAGCATCAAAGCGGGAGAAGTCATCGGCAGCTGCCAGCCTGTTTCCACCATCACCTCTTTGGAAGCTACTCACAACCATCATTGGAAAAGGAGGCAAGACACAGAAAAAGCCAGGGAATCCACGTCTGCAATATTGAAGCAAGTCAAATTGCCGGTGCAGCTATTCAAACGAGCCTCTGATCTGGTCACCAAGTACAGTGACATCTTCTCAACAAGCCCGGATGACCAAGGCCGAACGAGTTTGGTAACTCACGTCATAGATACACAGGGAGCCAAGCCGATTCGACAAGCACCCAGACGCCTCCCTATAGCCAAACAAGGAGAAGTGAGCGCGCTGATCTCGGACATGGAAAAACAAGGCGTTATTGAACCTTCTGTCAGTCCATGGGCCGCGCCTGTAGTTCTAGTAAAGAAAAAGGATGGTAGCACTCGTTTTTGTGTCAACTATAGGCAGCTCAACGACGTCACTAAGAAAGATAGTTACCCGCTTCCACGCATCGATGACATCATGGACACTTTAGCCGACGCAAAATGGTTTTCTACACTCGATCTCAAGAGTGGCTACTGGCAGGTAGAAATCGACAAGAAGGACCGAGAGAAGACCGCATTTTCAGTTGGGACCGGATTGTGGCAGTTTGTGGTGATGCCATTTGGGCTTTGTAATGCTCCAGCCACTTTCGAACGCTTGATGGAATACGTGCTTCGTGGTCTAACCTGGAAAACCTGCTTGGTGTACCTAGATGACATCATCGTCATCGGGAGAACGTTCGAAGAGCATGTGCGGAACTTAGAAGAGGTTTTCTCCAGACTGCGACAGGCGAACTTGAAACTTAGTCCCGACAAGTGTACTCTTTTTGCAGCTGAAGTAAAATACCTGGGACATGTCGTATCAGCAGAAGGGGTCAAAACAGACCCTGAGAAGATTGAAGCCGTGAAAAGCTGGCCATCACCAAACAACAAGCGCCAACTACGAAGTTTCCTGGGTCTGGCAACCTACTATCGAAGATTCGTCAAAGACTTTGCCAAAATAGCTAAGTGTCTCCATCAGCTAACCGAGAAAAATCGTCCGTATGTCTGGAACGAACAATGCCAGACAGCCTTTGAGACCCTGAAGGAAAAGCTATGTGAATCACCCGTACTGGCGTATCCGAAACCCGGAAAAATGTTTGTAGTTGACACTGATGCAAGCAACGGCGGTATTGGAGCTGTACTCTCCCAGCAGATCAATGGCGAAGAAAGAGTCCTCTCGTATTACAGTCGAGTTCTTTCAAAAAGTGAGAGGAACTACTGTGTGACCAGGAAGGAGCTATTGGCTATAATAGAGGCCACCAAGCAATTCCACAAGTACCTATATGGCCAGAAATTTGTTCTTCGAACGGACCATGCATCGCTGAGATGGCTACTTAACTTCAAAAACCCCGAGGGACAAGTTGCGAGATGGATCGAAAGATTGCAGTCGTACGACTACGAAATTGTTCATCGAAAGGGCGGAGTTCATGGAAATGCTGACGCCCTATCTCGTCGCCCATGTCCAGCTAACTGCAAGCATTGCCGACGGATTGAGGAAAAGGAACCGCCCGTTGATCTGCGACTGATAACGGCCGAATTCGATGAAGGTTGGTCATCGGAGGAGATTCGAAATGCCCAGCTAGCCGATGAAGACATCGGACCATTGCTCGTATGGAAGGAGACGACTGGGCGACCTGAGTGGAAGGACGTTTCAACGCATGGCGCAACCCTGAAAAGCTATTGGGCACAATGGAACTCCCTTCAGGTGGAGGGTGGTGTACTCAAGCGGAAATGGGAAACGGCGGATGGCAGCTCCTATAGGATGCAAACTATACTACCCAGAAGCCGAATCCACGATGTGGTTAAGGAAATGCATGAAGGATCCTCGGGAGGCCACCTTGGTGTTAACAAGACCTTAGCGAAATTGCGGGAACGGTTCTACTGGCTCCACGCTCGAGAAGACGTAGAGGACTGGTGTCGCAGATGCACAATTTGCGCTTCCGTCAAAGGCCCAAAGCGACGACTGAGAGGACAAATGCAAACCTATAACGTAGGGGTACCGTTTGAAAGGATTGCTGTTGACATCGCTGGACCGTTTCCTGAATCTGAATGGGGAAATCGATACACGCTGGTTGTAGCCGATTATTTCAGCAAGTGGCCCGAGGTCTACCCCATTCCCAACCAGGAAGCAACTACTGTAGCTGAACAGCTAGTGTTAAATTGGGTCAGTAGGTACGGCGTACCTGGCGAACTACATTCGGATCAAGGCCGAAACTTTGAGTCACTAGTTTTTGGCGAAATGTGTGAGCTGCTCGGAATACGGAAAACGAGGACAACACCGCTGCATCCCCAATCCGATGGAATGGTCGAACGTTTCAACGGCACGCTCAATAAACACCTTGCCAAAATGGTTGACGAGAACCAAAGGGACTGGGACCGACATATCCCACTATTTTTAATGGCGTATAGAGCCGCTGAACATGCGTCGACGGGCCAAGCCCCAGCCAAAGTCATTTTTGGAAAGACTATTCGTTTGCCAGCCGATATAAAGTTCGGGACACCCCCTGAGAAACCCCAAACGGTCTCGGAGTACGCAAGTGATCTAAGACAACGGTTGAACCAGATACATCGGACAGTGCGAAAACACCTCGAATCGGCTACTGACCGCATGAAGACCAGGTATGATCTAAAGGCTAACTCTACTGGCTTCCAGCAAGATGCCTTGGTGTGGCTTTATAACCCGCAACGGCGAAAGGGTAGGTCTCCAAAGTTGCAACATAATTGGGAGGGACCATACCGAGTTACAAACCGAATCAACGACGTCGTATACCGAATACAGGAACATCGTAAGCCGAGAGCTAAAATGAAAATCGTGCATCTGGACCGTCTTGCCCCATATTACACCCAGGGAGAATTGACTACAACTGGCGACACATCTTTTCGGGGCGAAAAGAACTGAGGTGGGGGCAGTGTTACATGTACAAATAATTTTGCGAGCTACTGTCGCAATTGTTTTCACAACAATGAAGAACACGAATTCACTCGAAGACACGAGAACCCAACAAGCATGATCAACATCTGCAAGTGACGTCACTCCATTCATTAAGTTTTCTCGAATCTACCAGCTACCTCTCGGTAGAACATTCGCCAATAAACGAGAAATGGGTGAATAGGTAGAGACCCTATATAAAGGCGAGCTGAATGAATGGGGGAATCATCATTCATTCGACCGCGATAAGAAAACTGCGATATAGTGGAACGCGAAGTAAAGACAATTGATTGTTTGAGTGCAAAGTGTGTTTCGTAATAGTGAAGTAATTTAGAAGACAATTGCGATAAAAAATTTATGGACAAGTGTTAGATTTTAATTTTAATAGTGAAAATTAAAATTAGTGAAAGTGTTAACTGATTATTGTGCATTTTATTTAATTGAATAAACTCTTTTAACTTAAATTAAAAGACATTGCGTTTTCACTTTCCCGGAACGTTAAAATTATAGGCCGCGAACCAATAACACGCGACAATATGATGATTGAATTAAATATACCTTGAAATTTTTCTACCTTCTCTTGTTTTCCTAGGAAATGAATAATAGAAAAGATTAATTACCTTTATTCAAAACTATAAAACTCATTTTGCATTCTACTCACTTAAAAAGCTTTCATCATTGAAATTACATATAACACTTCGAACCCATAATTTGTGGGCGCGTGTCCGATTGTATGATTTTTTCAAGCTTTCTACTGGTAGAACTACTCAGTTTACACTAAATTATTGAAGTCGATTGAGCATTAAATAATTGCAAGGATCTTATTCAAGTCGATTCATTAAAACCACTATTTTTTTTAATTTCTATTTTAGGAGACATTGTTGCACCCAAAAAAGTTCCCGCAGTTGCAGACGTTCATTTCTGGCAAAGAGGTGCTTAACCAAGGGTGGCATACCGAAGCCGGTTAGCGCTAAGTCGTGTCGTGCTAAAAGGACGTCATCGTAAATATGTAAATGAGAGAATGCCGGTAAGGGTGGAATACGAAACAGTCGTGGGGACAACACAGACCCTGAATGTCTCATTTAGCCGGGCAAAGATAGAACGTCCGCAGGCATCATTGAGATTCCGTTCGAATGTTCTTAACGTGGAAGGTCCCAAGCAGCTTATTGGACTGACTCTAAAACTCCTATGACACTGCAGGAATAAATGGTGCAGCAAATTTTGCCACGAATCGATCCGCTGTATTGTTCACGGCGAAATCCGCACGAAACTTTCCCACCATGGAGCAGCTCACGGAGGCAAGTCCTTACGTTATAACGTTGAGCTCCCGTATGGTAGGCTTCTCCCAACTTAGCTCAGACGTGGTCCTGTACAGCTCACAGATGATCACTATTTGCACCCAACTGTACTTTTCCATCCTTAAAAAGATTCAAGCTTCTAAGAAAGGCATACTCAGAGCCATGCTGAATGGGGTGGTACCCGAAAATGAGAAAGTAGGGTGCAAGTCCTTGGAGTCATTAATCAACATGCGTAAGGCAAAACATGATCCCGAGAAATTCTCGTCCCACTTATTATTATTGGAGCCTATATGGGCACTGATTTGACCTCTCCGAAGCATTTGCTTGCGTAAATGGTATGGAGTGAGGCAGCGCTGCATCCCAAAGTCATTCATAAGCTTAGCGAATACCTTGGAGACAAACTGCACACCGTTGTCTGAGTGAAGCCATACAGGAACTCCAAAGATGAAAAAAAATTTTACCCTCCAAATATTGCGCGACGGATTGCACTGTGCTCTTATATATTGGCTTAAGCCATACGAGCTTAGTGGATTGGTTCAGGATCACAAACGATTGGGGACTTCCAGATTTTGAACGAAGGTATGGACACATAAAGTCCACAAACAGACGCTGCATAGGCTTCATTGTGTCTCTCTGTTCTTATGCGCCATTCTGTAGCAATGACGGTGACTTCTGTGGTTGCTATAGAATGGCGGCCGAGAATTGGTTTCTGTTTCGATCATTCTAGTTTAATTTTATTATTTTTTTAATAGTTATTTAAAATTTTAAAAGATATTTTGATCTGATAGGCTTAAGTTCCTGAAGTGCCTGACTTGAATAGTGGTTTGTTCATTTCAGAGGAATATTGTGAATTTTATGACTTTATTTACTTGTTGGTCTTTCTGTCGGCTTTTTAGTTTCTTATTTATTTTTATTGAATCGTTTATTTGTCCTTCTGAAATCAATTAAACCATTTATTTTATTCAAATTATCAGGGTTGTTCATCTGCTATTTATTGTTTTCGCAACGGGACGGTGACACTACCTACGCAGCATGCCTCACAATCGATTAATTGAAATTTATGTATCTATTGTTACATCCTTAATGGAAAACCCTATGCAAGTGTCAATTTAAATGGTTCTTCTGCTGGTCTAGTTGTTGACCAATTCCTCTTCAGAGCTGCTGCATTGGCAAAAAACTACGATATTCACTTGATGAAACTGGCATCTAGACTCCACATCATTTTCAAGGGACCAGCAGAAGAACGCTGTTGGTCATTCCCGCAGCACCACCATAATGTTTAGTGGCTTGATTTGGAAGCCGCGTTAAGGAAGCGTTTGGATCCGATTGGACTGAGGTAGATGTACGGCAAGCAATTGACATGCGGTTCCAGAGGTCAAGGTTAAGTTTCTTGGTTCAATGATGCAGATTTTTTTGCGTCTTAAAGATCAGTTATCCGATTTTAACATGCAGACCATCCTAATGCGAAACATGGACAAACGAATGAGGAATCATTTGGTAGGCTTGGAATTTACATTCCAAGTTCATAACTACACCCGAGTTTAAGCTGTGTGGTATCTTTCAGGTAGACCTGTGGTTTACCATCGCAGTAGGCATCCTCCCAACATTGACGCTGTTGATAAGTGGGAGAATGTCTGGTGTGATCTTCAAAAGAGATCTGCAGTAGGGTATCATACACGCTACCAAAGTTGGCATATGAGTGAGATCCCTTGTTCTTTCTTTTTGGAGGTATTTTCACGCCAGGCGTCTCTTGAAGCATGCCTACGTAGAGTCAATTGTTGCAACTCCTGGCCGGAGCCAGTGCCAGTGTCCATGAAGTTGTAGCCCTTGGGTTTACATATGCATGCCATGTATGTTCATGTCCAGAATGCATAAGGACACGAGGATCCTGTTCGGGGATACGTTACCACATTGGTGAAATTCAAAAGCACCACCAGATTAATGAGACTCCTGGTCGACCCTTCCTTCTTGGTATTGACTTCTGATATGTCTTCAAAATAACACCAATCCAGGTCAACGCTTTTGAAGGAGTTAAAGAGCCTCCAAGCGCTGAAATCCATCTGGTGTCTCGGAAGAATCCGCTATGACTGGACTCCGTTAAACAACAGTTTCCGTTGTATAATACGAAAGGCTCGGGACCAGTCCCATGTCTCATTGGATTGACACTGGTTCTGCTAGAACCATTAAGTACCAGCATTATGTTGTCCCGCCCATAATATAATAGTATGATGAACTCAGTCCTATGTTGGTTTTGCGAGTAATAGAGAAAAGCAAGAGTTTGTGAAGCTCTCTTGTAGCCCTACTTTTATCAGGAAACCCGACAAGGTACGTTTATGTCTTGACGCTAGATGCCTCAACAAGGTGATAGCCAAGGATGCCTATCCAGTGTAATTAGTTGAAGGTCTTTTGGTGCGATTGCAGAGTAATAGGTTCATTACCAGCTTGAACTTGAAGGATGCCTTTGGCAAATCTCGTTGGATGAACCAAGTGAGGAAAAAACGGCCTTTACTGTTCATGGCAGACCCTTGCACCATTTCAAGGTCATGCCATTTGGTCGATGTAACGTTCCTCAAACGATGTGTCGATTGATGCATAAACTCATACCGGACAAGCTGCAGGACAAGGTATTTGTTAACCTAGATGACCTGCTTTTTACGAATTCAATATTTGATCAGCACATAAAGCTCTTAAGTACTGTTGTGAAACTATTCGGTTACACCAATTTGACGATCAATATTGAAATAAGCAAGTCCATCAAGAAGGAAATTAAATACCTTGGCTTCGTGGTAAGTGATGGTATCCTCCGCCCTAACTCAGAGAAGGTTTCAGGCATAGTTCCCTATCCTGATTCCCAAGCTACTAAGGACGTGAGATGGTTCATGTGGATGGCAGGATGGTACAGAAGCTATATACCGTGCGTTGGTTACGGCTCCCCTAACGAATTGGCTTAATGGTAAATGTTCCTTCAAGGGGTCTGCTACCGCCAGCAGCGCCTTTTATAAAGTGAAGCAGTTGTTTGTTTCCGCCCCAGTTTTGGCCAATCCCAATTTTACAAGGCACTTTTACATTCAATGTGACGCAAGTACAGTGGGTACTGGAAGTGATTTATTCAAAAAGACGATGAGGGTGGAGGTCATTCGATCGCATATATGTCGATGAAGCGGAACGCTGTGCAACGCAACTACAGAATTATCGAATCCGAATGCTTAGCTGCAGTACAAAGCGTGAAAAGATTCAGGGCATATATCAAATCATGCTAGCGTCAAATGGCTCATGAAGCAGCCGGATCTGTCTGCTTGGTTGACTCGCTAGAGTTGAAAGCCGGAAAGATGCTGACGCGTTGTCGTGATCTTGCTCAAAATAGGAGCAACTTGCCTCTCTCTTTATTTACCTCCCGGAGCACAATGATATTGATGGTTTGGTTCCGGAGGCTGCATTTCAGGAGCTCAAGTCTGAACAAATAAAGGAGCAAATTCTGAAACAGCCTGATGAGTTTTAGAACTTAGACCGTAGAGGTGAATGCCATTTATGCACAGAGTGTGGGACTTCTATGTTCGCGAGAAGGCGACTGGACGGCCTACCAAACACCTCCCTTGTCAACCTGAGAACCCAGCTGGGAACCGTTTGACACATTACTTCGGGCCAGGTATCGTTTTGTTGCGCCGTGAGGTGCCTTCAAGCTGGGGGATCCCTTTCCTAGCGGGAGAGGAGAGGGAAAGAGGAAGTGCCAGAAAAGCGATCCCCCAGCCCCAGCGCCCCCGGCTGCTGTGAGTCATTTTTATATTTTAGGACTGCCCGAGTATTATGTGTCGCCTGGTTTCATTTGTCAACCGATTCGAGCATCACCGCAACTGTATTATACAGGGTGAGCTTTCCCGTCTCCATGTAGAGTTCCCTTCGTAGCCTGACCCATTTTGTACATGCAAAAGATGTGTGGCAGGTTGGGCAAAACCGACGATCGGGGGACCGTGACCTACCAATCTTGTGCAGGTAAGACTGAAAACACCCATGCCCACTCAAAAGCTGGAGAACTTAGACGTCACTGGTCTCCTATAACGCTGACTTCAGATATTTCGCATCCAAAATTATGGGTTCGTGAGGTTCACCAGCACGCTCTTATAGTAAGAGCTCATGATGATCCTCGGTGGTCGAATTGTGGAATTGGTAAAACAACAAAAGTATTTTTTTGATGCTTCAGCACTACAGCCTATCTCAGGACATCGCTTAGAGAAAGTTAGAGTTTCTCATTATCTTGATTGAATGTATCGGCACTCAAGAAAGGTGGTATGGTCAGTACCATGGTTTGGCAGTGTATCCGTACACCCAACTGCGATATGTTCTGATTTTAAACGACTACATATCATAATTGAACGGACTTATAGTCCGTCCGATGAATCTCTCAAAACAAATCTCATTGTCACCAACGGAATTCAAAACAGGGACCTTTGGCTTACACCGCGAGTACTCTAACCCCGTACGCTACACGGACTACAGCAGAAGTATTACAAAAATATTAATATTGCCCCCGTTTGAGTCAAGATGTGATTCAGCACATCCAAAGATGCTCAACATGCAAACAGGTCAAACCTTCAAATTCAACTTTGAGACCCCTGTGGATGCACCATGAGACTCGATGAGACCTATGCAGTATGTTTTTGTCAACTTCGCGGGTCTATACTCTCGTTCAAAATCGGGAAATACCCAATTGTTTGTGGTCCTGGACCATTACACCGAGTTCATATAAGTCAAACCCATGGCTTAAAGCACTGCGCCATCAATCGTGTGATATTTGGAGCGCAAAATCTTTTCAACCTTCGGTATTTCCAAATGGCTTCACTCAGATGACGTTGTGCAGTTCTTCTCCAAGGTATTCGCTAAGCTTATGAATGACTATGGGATGCAACGCTGCCTCACTCCGTACCACTGACGGAAGCAAATGCCTAAGAGAGGTCAAACCAGTCGACATTGAACGCTATCAGGGCCTATATAGGGTCTGATAATAGTGAGCGGGACGAGAATCTCCTAGAATTATGTGATTTATGAGTCCACGGAATTTAGCACTACTTTCTCATGTTCAGGAATGTTTTTGAGGATAGAGAAGTACGATTAGATGAGAACAGTGATCATCTGCGAGCTGAACAAGAGCGCATCTGAGCTAAACTCAGAGAAGCCTACCATAAGGAAGCTCAACGTTACAAGCTTCGGACTCGCCCTCCCGTGATCTCTTCCAGGGTCAGAAAAGTTTTCGTGTGGCATTTCGCTGTGAGCAATGCAGCGGATCCATTCGTGACTAAATTTGCTGCACGATTTATTCCTGCAGTGGTTCGTCGCCGTGTTGGGCAAGTGTCATATGAGTCTGAGGATAAGTCCAGTAAGTTGCTTGGGACCTTCTACGCTAAGAACATTCGATCGGACTCCTGATTGTCCCTGCTGACATTCTTTCTTCACCCGGATGAATGACACACTCAGGGTCTGGGTCGCCCTCCCAATTGATGCGCATTCCGGCCGTACCGGCATTCTTTCATTCACAGATTTACCTTCCTTCGGCCACTCCTATCCTCATACTTATCAATACTTTATTTCCACTTCTATTTTTTTAAATACAAATAATTTAATACAATTATCTTCCCCACTAACGAAATTCCATTCTTTATTTCACACTAACAAAATTTTATTCGTTACTATACTAAAAATATTAATCATTGCCCATTGCAAAAAAAAAAATATTCATGCAAGCATGCAAATGTCTTGCACAATTGAACTTTCCTGTTCGATAGATGAGAGTTTATCTGAAGATGGCTTAAGTGCTGGTGCGAAGGACTCTCAACTTGGGGGTCTACTGGGACCTTGGCTCCAGTTCCCTCGGTTGTCAGAAAACTCTTTTAATTTTTGTCAAAAGTAATTGTTTCCGTGCGTATGATAATTTGCATATAACTAACCATTATCATGGTTATATGCAAATCGCCATGTATGCAAATTGGAATTATTGCATTTGTGGAAAGTGAAAAGATGTATGGAGGAACAGGATTGAAGTGTATTGAACATTATTCAAGTTACCTCTGTATGGCAGCCATAATCGGAGAGAAACGGTTGTGGGGTTGCAGTCAGTTGGGTGATGACGACGAGTTTGACAGGCGATAATAAAAGAAAATCTACGATTGGGAAATATATGAATTTTGGCTCGTGGCATCCGTGAATAAAAGTTGAAGACGAGGAAACCTGAAAAGTCTCTTATGGGGGAAGCTAATTTTATGGCATCGCGGACGGCTTTTGATGTATAGAAAGGCACATTTAATCAAAAATAAGTGCTAAAAATTGTCGAGTGAAATTTTTTATAATTCAGAGTGGACGTCGTGTTCTCTAATCTATTAGCATGAAAGGAAAGACGGGTTTCACGCTTATCACCGATAATTCTTGATGTTCGTTTGTACGGTGAAGACAGCCTTTGCAACTTTATCGTGCGAAAGTTTTTAGTCCTTAGCCCCAAGTGTCAAGACGTGACCGGTCGTAACAGTTGGTAATCATCCACCTTGTGAAGTGAAACTGAAAGTTGAGTATTGGCTTGAAATGTGCCAAAGATTTGTTCCAGGACTCACCGTGCCGAAGTGTCGGTATTGTTAAATAGAGATTATTTGCAGTGATTTATATTGATATCGTAAAGGACAGGAGCCGGCTCTTTGAATTCGATATACATAACAGCCTTTTTTTAATTGAAGTAGTGAATGGTAAATTTTAATATAACTAGAGAATAGTGAATTTGAATTTCGAAGTACTGTGAATCCATGAGGGTGCAATCCGGTATCTTCTAACATGATACATAAGGATCGCAGCAGTGTACAATAAACTGTAATTCAAACTAGAGGCTAATATTTTCATAATTTTAGTTAAACGTCTCTTTCGTTTTATAGTAAAGAAAAACCATTAAACGCAATTTTTCAGCGACCTGACTGAGCGCTAGCCGGCCTCAGTATGCCACCCCGGGTTAAGCACCTCTCTGCCAGAAACTAATGTCTGCAACTGCGGTGGGTTCCGTGGTTGCAACAAGATTTAAGTAAGTTTTTCAGTTGCCTGAATCAAAACATTCATATTTCACATCCCGATGATGGAAAATATAGTCCAACATGATCTTTTATGAAAATGGACAATGCTAAAACGAGTGGATATCCTAATGAAACAGAAATATGTATCATTCCATACTTAATCTACTCCCACTTCCTGCTAAGCAATAGACTAATGGTATATAGCTCTGAATATCACAATAACAGAGTACAAAGTGAAATCCAATTCCAAGTAACGAAAACAAATGACAAAACACTAAAGAGGCGGAAGATAAAAAAATCACCTAGGAGGACTTCTGGGAAACAATGAAAGATGTTGGTAAAGAACAAGAAATACTTATTTCCTTAATCTTGTTAGGCTGTGGTATGTTTTCTAATACACAGACAGCTTACAACAAATATAGAATCATGGACAATATCCGGAAATGAAATGAACTAACCAGTCAACTTGGCAATATGTCCTGGCATTAGCACTTCTGGCAAATAACTTTAACATAACATTAGGAGGATGTATTTGTCACATTTCAATCCATTTCAACAACTAGATATGGAGAAGAACATATACATATGTAAGAGTATATCCTGAAGCTTGTTTCAAACGACCAATGTGATTGGGTGAAAGAAAATTATCTGGACATTGATCATCGTTGTTTCAATAAAAAGGCAATATGTCAGGCAATAGATATGTCGAGAGCAACATGGTTTAGTTGTCAATGACGGTTGTATTATTATCCTCATTGTTTTTGGTGGAGGTGGACAGTTGCTAAAGGATCAAAAAAGAGTAGTTTCAAGGAACAATCAAAGGTATATTTGGATTTTTCACCTCAATAAACTTATAGTGACGCTAATGTTCTTCCTTTGATGAAGTTGATTCCCGGACTGAAACCTAAAAGAAATATAAAACACGAAGAATCGTGCATTTTAATACAAAAATGGAACTTATCTAATAACAATCGATGTCGGCAATATCGGTACGGATCTGCGAATTTGCGGTTGGCCGCTGTTTGAATATTTTTATGTGGCATCAATAGTCGGCTGATGAATTCAAAACTTTCTATGTATATCCCCAGCCAATTGATGTGGGCACATGTTCGTGACAGCTGATTGTCAATGTCATCTGAAAATCACGGCGATGATTTTATCAGGAATGATATATTGTGAATTTCAAATATACAATATTGTCACTTTGGAATTCACTGATAGTGAAGCAGAAAGAACCAAATTCCTTTGTTGGGAGATTGCAAAACAGTGAAAATCGAACATACTGTTCATTAGTTTTTTTCTGAATTCGCAGTGAATAGTTGACCTTTGAAACAGTTGAAAATCGAAGTTTTTGAATTTGATAAAGTTAAATAGACAAAAGTAATGAAATAGAAGTCAAATTTTTTAATGAAGGTTTTTAATTAAGAGACTAAATTGTTGGTCAGAGATAAATACTTAAGGGAATAGTGTGAGTTTTTATTTGAATTGCATACTTAAGTATATCCGGGACAGCTACAATTCAAAGTACTCCCAACATATTATATAT
This sequence comes from Odontomyia ornata, assembly GCA_963969285.1. Taxonomy (NCBI): domain Eukaryota; kingdom Metazoa; phylum Arthropoda; class Insecta; order Diptera; family Stratiomyidae; genus Odontomyia; species Odontomyia ornata. The sequence goes on from OZ017741.1 coordinate 21,961,354, forward strand.
GCTGTTACGGCATAGTTTATATAGGTCACGATCAGAAATTTCCTTGTTACTACAACTACAGGGAAGATTGTTAAATTGCAAATACTTTAAGGGGTATTAAAGAGACAAAACTAAAAACCAAAAACGAACCACCTCAACTAGTGGAGCCACGACTAAAAACATAACATAGAGTAAGTCATAGAGCTCCAATTACATTGCAAATAAAAGTGGTGATTTGGAAATAAGCTAGCTAATTAGGGAAATTTGTAAGTTATGTAGCAAATGACAAGAAGTCGAAGCTGCCACATAGAGCCCCATCGAGCGTTATGGTGGAAAACGGTGCCATGTCAATCAACAACACTAAATATACTCACCACTTATGCCAGCCACTAAATTAATTAGCATGTTTCCGCAGTGTTGGTGGCTGTGTCAGCCACTGACACGTTTGTATTAATACGAGTAAAATTTTAAATCTATTTCATGCTAGACTCCACCGTCTTTCCCTCGTTCCTCTCGGATTCAAATGTTCATTCAGATAACTTTTCTTTAATGCAATGAGAACTCAAGTATTCGGGAGCTAGCTTGGCTGTAAAGTTTTCAAGTCACATTGGAAATCTTATAATTCTTTCTTCAGATACGACCTCCTACCCAATAGTCCCCATTAATCTTCCGATGGTTGTACCTTTCAACACTTTGCTTTGCAGCAGCGTGCAACCACTTTTCGATCTCTTCTTATATTTCTTCAAGTTTCTTCAGTCTGTGTTAGAATCATTTCAGTAGAAGCATCCTCAGGAACCTTGGCCTCGCTGTGAAAAGTTACCACTTCTCTCGCAAAGTTGTGGAAATATGGTGAAATTTTCATTGCCTCGTACCGGTATATCCTTAAAATGCAAGCAATGTGAGCTTGCTTTTGGTCTCAAGCACGCTGATCCTCTGATACACGCAGAATGCGTTGTATGTCACGGTTTTTACTTTCTTAGGAGTTTGTCTCTGGATAGTATAATGGCGTGAATTTAATTCGCATTCCATAGCTCGCTGTTAGTTGTTGTAACCCTTTTCCCCAAAATTGAATGTTATTGTCATAACTTTGCCATTTCGGAACTTCAAGCAGCAGAAACACGTGCTCCTCCAGTGGACGGCAGATTTCTTTTACCGTAGCCTGTTGAGGGGGGAAAAAACGGAGAAAATTTGCTGATACAGTTCACCTCTGTCAATATGTAACCGTTACCTCTGTTTAACCACCACAAAAGTCCAACTATATTAACGGATTTCATTTCCCACGGTTGAAAAGCAGAGAAAATTAGCTGATACAATCCAACGTTTTGATATAACTATTACGTATTGTTGATCACAGCAAAGGTCCCACTAAATCAATGCATATCAATTCTCATGGTTGGGACGCCTCTCCACTCTGTGAGACCATATGAGCAGCTTGGGCTTTCTGCTGTACCTTAGCTGCTTGGCACACTTTTCCAGCCACTTTTTTGTGCTGTTTTAATTCGTTTTATCTTTGCAAGCTGGTTTTTGGTTCACAAAATCGTTGTCTGGAATGTTTTTCTCCTAATATTGTGTAGTATTCACAACCTCTATTCCTCAAGGTATCTAGGCACCCTCACAGAATCCTTCAAGAAAGTTCAACTTACTCAAGTCACTGTTACGAAGAGAGAGAATGTGTCTATATCCATCAGCTCCTGCAAACTTCAAATCTTTGCTCTTTGTACCAACGTTCAAACGAATAGCCCACAAAGGTCACCTCACCCGAACCACAAACAACTCTACTTGATTCAGTCTCCAAGAACAACCATAGGAAGAACTGCTCGGCATCCCTGGTCGATGTTCAGGAAGCTACTGGTGAAAAAGATTTGACCTCTTTAATACCGGCAGCCATTCTAACAACATATCCAAGAAAAACGACGAACGAGGCAGTCCTGGTTGTTCTTCAATGGCTAACCGAAAAGATGTTGCTAATAAGAAAAGAGAAACAGTTCCTAAAAACTAACTAGCCCGTCAGTCATGTGTGGGCATCACCCAGCTAAGAATCAAATCTAAATGCAGCTATTCCTCCGTCTAAACATGTGGATGACTGGAACTTCCCTCAAGTGAGCTCAAATATGAACTCCAGAGCCCCAGAGCAAAGATCGCGGTTCAGTACTGCAGCAACGTCAAAACGGACAATGCAAAACTCAGCTCGGTACATCGGACTGAGCAATGAAGCAAATCTTTCATCGAACTTCGAGACGCAAACCGCAGGCCCATAAGAGAGAACTTACGTTTGGAGCTTCAAAACAACCTGCTCCACGTGGCAATACACACCATGCATATATTATGCCTTCATGCTCGCAGACAAGAACAATGAGATGAATGGCGCATGCAAAGTTTCACACAACGGGACATAGTCATCGAAGCAGAAACACTGTAGAGTTGGTAGCAGCTGGTTGGTTAGACATAAGTCGACTCATATATCAAGAAGTGGAGTTCACCTGGATTACAAATCCAAACGAGAAGTTGATCACTTTTTGAAGAGGCAGTTGCAAGCACCACGATCTGTTGGAACTGCCGACAACTTGAACATCGATTTTCTACATATCCAGCGAAACCGGTGGTCTTTTATTACCGCTACAGCAAAGTGGAAACATACGTCCCGGATTTTTCTGGATTGTGAGCTGCAAAATACTCGCCAAAAAGAACCCAGACCAACAGAAGGCACTTTAAGCCAGTTTAGGGGGCAAGACCTCAACACTAACTCAAAAAAATCGAACACAGCCGGACTAGTGAATCATCTCCGACCACAATCCCCCGTAGGGGATATGCCAGTGGTAGCCGATAATTTGAATGTTCTATGGTATAAGAATCCTTATCATGTTCATTTGAGGAATCATTTGGTGGCACGTTAACGCATTTTTAATGTCGGGATTAAAACCTCACAGTACACTAGACAGAAGTAAGCAGCCTTTCGGATGCGGAGCTTCTGGAGGAATATGTGGCAGCCGAGAAAGATGTTGAATGCGATCAAGATGGATAAATTATTGAAAAATAATGTCTACCTATATGAATTAGTATACATCTTGCAGAATCGGTGGGTAGGCTCAATACTTGTTTGAGCATAACGGATGGAGCTCGTCACTCCCACATGGTGGAAAGTCGGTATATTGCCGGTGTTCAGCACGAAAAGTATTGCCCTGGTCAATAATTAATTTTCCCATTAGCTCTATTTGAGATATTCTTTATTCAATCACTTAAATATTGCAATCCCCACCCCAAAGAGTACGTGACCATCTACGTCCAAGACATCATCCTACAAAGCATTAAGCTTGACTTGCAAGGATGACATCGGTTCGTTCCGTGTTAAGTATATACTGTGAAATATAGTTCCTGAACATCGAATCCACGGGAAACCATTTTCTGTTTAATGGGACCTCCACTAGGATATCAGCACTTTTCTGAGCCTAGATGGTGGCAGTGCAGTGCCAGTATTGTTAGGGTATTATGGTGACGAACACTTGTCATGGTGTTGCTTACTCAGAAGCAAAATATGGCTTTCATGTCCCTTAGAAACTACTTATTCAGGCTTTGGGCAGTTGTACTGTGGTATAGGTATACCTGCAGGATGCAGGTCATCAAAGTTCTGCTTTTACCTTCGTTAGGGCTTCCTGAGAAACCCGACACTTGTCTGATCCTAAGACGTGCTTCGAATTTGGACTTGGGGCAGTATCCTTGCAAAAGATGCGGTATGCCTTTCTGGTACATTCTTTTCGTTCATATCTCCTTTTGCCATATTTGCAGCATAGGGAACTCCTATCGGGTCTCTTGCATGCTTATTGCAGTATGACCACAATCAAGGTATTTAAAGCAGTAGAAAGATACTGCTCTTCACTTTATACTGGAGATGACCCACCCAATTCTCGCTTTCCCTTCATTCAGAAGTTGATTAGCGTCCCTCGTATTCAGGTCGATAATAGCCATACATATTGTTTTTTGATATCAGCCTCGCTTTAACCCTAAATACACTTGAGAGCCCCCATCTTATGTCCTTCTTTACCTTAACTAGGTCAGTGATTTAGCCAATCTCCTGGATCTCGATCATCGCCTTTAGCTCAAGCGGGGCTTTAGCCGTTCTTTAGTGAGAATTCTCTTGACTGCATTGCAGAATGTTTCTTTGGTATTGGCCTCTGCTCCAAATTTGATCAGTATGTGGCCAGACTAGCCAGCTTTGGTATCTTTGGGTGTATATCTGCCCTGGTAGCTCACGACACATCTACATAGGGTCGATTATCCTTGGGTTTCACGAGCAGTGTCTATCACAGAGGTCTTCGCCGTGGCTTTTTTCTCTTCTGCATTGCATTAAGTACTTCTTTTTGTTGGGCATCTATGAGAGCTTTATTTTCTGGGACATTTTATAGGTGTATTTTGCCGTCTTCTTTGGCTGCCTTGGTTGGTACTATCTAAAAGCTCTGATCAAACGTATTATGTCTATTAAGTACCTCAACTTTCCTCCTTTTAACGCGGTCTCTATCAATTGAACTAGCCATTCTTTTGATGATGTCTGGTGGGGCAGATATCTGCGTTTTTTCAGTAGACTTACTCCTCAGTTCTTCTTAAGTCTTCTGCTCTTTTTCAGCCTTTACAGCTCTTTTTTAGCTTTCAGCCAGCTAAACCGGTAATACCTGATTCGGTCTAGGAGCTCCTCTAGCTCGAGGAGCTGGCTCCCTATATCTTTGTGAGTGAAATTCAAATGTAATTCTTTTCAGAACTCTTCCGCTTTTCGTTCATATCTTCGTCCTTTTTTTTGGTCAGGGCGTGAACATTGATCAGCCAAATTTTGAAAAATTTTGCTTTCATACGGATCGCACATCTACTGCCTTAAAATCAATAACGTGCGATTTGGACTCCTTATTACAACTAAGGCCACTCTGAATTCTCGCTTTCCAGCAGGTTTTCTACTTTTGAATATTGTGTGCGATCTCATGTCTTGAATATAACTTCCAGTCCAGCTCGTTTCCTGGATTGCCAGTATGTTTAATTTATATTGTCTGGCCGGTTGATAAAGGTCCTTAACAGTACCAAGTTTGTTCAGTGATCTGAACTTCCAAGATTCGATGCCATAGTCATCTTTCTGGATGTGAGGACATTTTCGTACGTCTAAGGATCTGTTATAGGTTTTGAAAAAAATGTAGATTTTCTAGTGACGAAGAGTTGGCCAGTCACCCAACCTCCGTTCCGGCGGCATTGTTATTACTTTGAGTTCAAGTATCAAGTATGGAAGAGTCTCTTTCACCCTCTTACATGCCCACAAAAGACCTGCAGATGTATTTACAGTTACTGGCATTTCTCGGCATTTAATGCTCCATCATCGAGGAGCCAGTAAAACCAGTGTGCGACCCCGAGATCATTTAATATCGATTGGTTGTGGGGTCTAGTATGAGGAATCATGGAAGCTGGGGGTGAGGGAAACAAAAGGATCCCTCCTTCTTTCTTAATTTGGCTTCAGACCGTCTACGGCAGAGTTAGGTGCTTAGTGTAGCTCGTACTTCAGTTGCCCTTTACATAAACGGCAGCCTTCTATGGTACCAGTTTAGCAGTAGATAGGTCAATTGCCTTATTTGATGTTGCAGCCACAGAAAAAGTTTTTGCGGATAAGAAATTAACTATCAACCCAAATAATACTGGGTAAGATTGAGGTAGATGGCGAAGTCTATGTTGTTGAGCCTGAGACCGAGGATGCCGATGCAGAAGTTATCAGATGAGGCACAAGGTGCGGACGAGGCAAAAGGTAAATCATTTATTTTCTCTAGCAGTTGGGTAACTTCAGCATGGCCAAATTTCATTTAAGCAGTATTGATATTGTTACATGTACAAATAATTCTGCGAGCTGCTGTCGCAATTGTTTTCATAATCAACGTCAACAAATGAATTTACTCGAACCCACGAGAACCCAACAAGCATGATCAACATCTGCAAGTGACGTCACTCCATTCATTAATTTGCTCGAATCTACCAGGTACCTCTCGGTAGAACATTCGATAATGTACGAGAAATGGGTGAATAGGTAGAGACCCTATATAAAGGCGAGCTGAATGAATGGGGGGATTCATTCATTACAACCGCGATAGAAAACTGCGATATAGTGGAACGCGAAGTAAAGACGATTGATTGTTTGAGTGCGAAGTGATTTAGAAGACAATTGCGATAAGAAATTTATGGACAAGTGTTAGATTTTTTTCATAGTGAAAATTAAAATTAGTGAAAGTGTTAAATTGTTAAAATGTTTATTGTGCATTTTTGTAATTAAATAAATTCTTTTAACTTAAATTAAAAGACATTGCGTTTTCACTTTCCCGGAACATTAAAATTATTGGCCGCGAATCAATAACACGCGACAGTGGTGTCAAGAAGTGCGAAAGAAAAATTTTGAAAGTGAATATTTGAACATTTTTATAGTGCACAATAGGAAAATTTAAAGAAACATTAAAAATGCCACGAAGCTTAAACTTAAAAATTAATGAATTGACCATGTCGGAGCTCAAGGAAGAGTTGGAACAGCGAAACCTGGCTACGCAAGGTACAAAGGCCACACTGATTGCACTCTTGCGTGACGCAATTGAATCGGAAGGCGCGTATCTGGATTCGGGTGAGCCCTCAGATGCAGAAAACGGCGCAGAAGGTGGTGAAGCAGAAACAAAAAAAAACAAAGGAACCAGGAAATGCGCTGATGCAAATGTTAATGCTGATGTAGCAAGAGCAGCGACAACAGTCATCCAATTTAACTGCGAAGCTCAATGAACAGTCGTCCAATTTAACCACGAAGCTGGATGAGCAATCAGCGAAGTTAAATGAACAAACAACGAAGCTAAATGAACAATCAGCGAAGCTAGACCAATAAGCAATCGAAATCAAAGCAGACATCGCACAGAAGCTGGAGAAACAGTCAACCGAAATAAAAGCGGAGCTCGGTAGTCTCAACAAACAAATTAAAGAGGTCGAGGAAAAGGTTTACCAGGTCGAGGAAAAGGTCAGCCAGGTCGTGGAGAGAATCAACAATGAGATGGAAAACATGAAAAAGGAATTCGAAGCAGCAAAGGCAGTAGTAACCACCTCACCAGCCCCAATTATAACCGCAGCGCAAAGCTCATCTAGAAATGTGCAAGCACCAATATTCGATGGGCAAACGGTCTGGACTATTTACAAAACCCAATTCGAAGCAGCCGCTCGCATAAATCACTGGAATGAGCAGGAACGAGCAACTGCATTGATTCTTGCTCTAAGAGGCCCAGCTGCCGAGCTGTTGCAGACGATCCCCGTTGAATTGCACTCAAACTCGAATGCTATAATGAATGCGCTCGACATGCGTTATGGAGATGATCATCTAAAGCAGATTTATCGGTCACAGCTAAGGCATCGAATGCAGAAGTCTGGTGAAACCCTACAGCAGCTAGCCCAAGACATTGAGCGACTAGCACTTTTGGCTTACCCGGCCTACGACCCAGAACATCGAGATGGTGCAGCGACAGAAGCATTCATCAGCGCACTAAAGGACCCGGAATTGCAACAAGCCGTGCATTTAGCTCAAAAGCAAACGGTTAAGGACGCATTGGCTTACAGTCTGAACTTTGAGGCAGCGAAAAATGCGACTCGTACCACTGCCCGGGTCCGTGAGGTAGTGGCAGACGAGTGCAGGTGTGAGCGCGTCGAAATTGAGCGAGACCCGCATGTAAATGGTGCGCCTAGATGCTGGAATTGCGGAGAGAGGGGGCACTTGCAAAGAGACTGCAAGAAGCGAAGAAAACCGAGCTATTGTCCAGGGTGTGCAGCTAGGAGGAGATCCAGACCGAGTCAGGAGCCCAGAATGGAAGCCCTTCAAACTGAGGGTTCGGGAAACGTGTAAGAGCCAACTTCGTGGGGCAGAGGTTGGCTAGGAGGATCGATGTCCCCAGCACCACCATCACCGTGTCAAGACTACATCGTGGAGAAGCGGACTTATGCCTTCCGGGTCAAATTGACGGAGAACACTGCACCATAACAATCGACACTGGTGCAACCCGATCGATTATCCGACCAGACCTAGTTAGACAGCAACAACTTCACAAGGGCAGAATTTTCTCACTACGGACAGCTACGGGAGAAACTGCACCTGTTCATGGAGAGGTCAACCTCCAGATACAGTTGGGAGACCTTGTGTTCCGACATAATTTTCTGGTCGCGAACATTATGGATGACAGCGTTCTCGGAATGGATTTTCTGCGACCACATGGAATCACGTTGGACTTGGGAAAACGTGTCTTGAAATGGCAGAATGTCGAAGTACTGATGGAGGATCCCAGCGTCCAAATTTCCAAGATGAATGTAGTGGTATGTACTGACACTGATGTACCGAATTCTTCCGAAAGCATTGTATGGGCCAAGCTTGATGGTGATTCTGGAGACCACCGATCTTATCTGATAGAGCCAACGAAGACGTCCGCATTGCGCAGTTTGATTGTAGGACGAAGCCTTGTAAGATCTTTAAGGAACGGATATGTGCCGGTTAGAGTCCTTAACACCGCAGATTCAACCACGAGCATCAAAGCGGGAGAAGTCATCGGCAGCTGCCAGCCTGTTTCCACCATCACCTCTTTGGAAGCTGCTCACGACCATCATTGCAAAAGGAGGCAAGACACAGACAAAGCCCGGGAATCAACGTCTGCAATATTGAAGCAGGTCAAATTGCCAGTGCAGCTATTCAAACGAGCCTCTGATCTGGTCACCAAGTACAGTGACATCTTCTCAACAAGCCCGGATGACCAAGGCCGAACGAGTCTGGTAACTCACGTCATAGATACACAGGGAGCCAAGCTGATTCGACAAGCACCGAGACGTCTCCCTATAGCCAAACAAGGAGAAGTGAGCGCGCTGTTCTCGGACATGGAAAAACAAGGCGTTATTGAAACTTCTGTCAGTCCATGGGGGCGTCTGTGGTTCTAGTGAAGAAAAAGGATGGTAGCACTCGCTTTTGTGTCGACTATAGGCAGCTTAACGACGTCGCTAAGAAAGATAGTTACCCGCTTCCACGCATCGATGACATCATGGACACTTTAGCCGACGCAAAATGGTTTTCTACACTCGATCTCAAGAGTGGCTACTGGCAGGTGGAAATTGACAAGAAGGACCGAGAGAAGACCGCATTTTCAGTTGGGACCGGATTGTGGCAGTTTGTAGTGATGCCATTTGGGCTTTGCAATGCTCCAGCCACTTTCGAACGCTTGATGGAATACGTGCTACGTGGTCTAACCTGGAAAACCTGCTTGGTGTACCTAGATGACATCATCGTCATCGGGAGAACGTTCGAAGAGCATGTGCGGAACTTAGAAGAGGTTTTCTCTCGACTGCGACTGGCAAATTTGAAACTTAGTCCCGACAAGTGTACCCTTTTCGCAGCTGAAGTGGAATATCTGGGACATGTCGTATCAGCAGAAGGGGTCAAAACAGACCCTGAGAAAATTGAAGCCGTGAAAAGCTGGCCAACACCAAACAACAAGCGCCAACTACGAAGTTTCCTGGGCCTGGCAACCTACTATCGAAGATTCGTCAAAGACTTTGCCAAAAAAGCTAAGCGTCTTCATCAGCTAACCGAGAAAAATCTTCCGTATGTCTGGAATGAACAATGCCAGACAGCCTTTGAGACCCTGAAGGAAAAGCTATGTGAATCACCCGTACTGGCGTATCCGAAACCCGGAAAAATGTTTGTGGTTGACACCGATGCAAGCAACGGCGGTATTGGAGCTGTACTCTCCCAGCAGATCAATGGCGAAGAAAGAGTCCTCTCGTATTACAGTCGAGTTCTTTCAAAAAGTGAGAGGAACTACTGTGTGACCAGGAAGGAGCTATTGGCTATAATAGAGGCCACCAAGCAGTTCCACAAGTACCTATATGGCCAGAAATTTGTTCTTCGAACGGACCATGCATCGCTGAGATGGCTACTTAACTTCGAAAACCCCGAGGGACAAGTTGCGAGATGGATCGAAAGATTGCAGTCATACGACTACGAAATTGTTCATCGGAAGGGCGGAGTTCATGGAAATGCTGACGCCCTATCTCGTCGCCCATGTCCAGCTAACTGCAAGCATTGCCGACGGATTGAGGAAAAGGAGCCACCCGTTGATTTGCGACTGATAACGGCTGAATTCGATGAAGGTTGGTCATCGGAGGAGATTCGAAATGCCCAGCTAGCCGATGAAGAAATCGGACCATTGCTCGTATGGAAGGAGACGACTGGGCGACCTGAGTGGAAGGACGTTTCAACGCATGGCGCAACCCTGAAAAGCTATTGGGCACAATGGAACTCCCTTCAGGTGGAGAGTGGTGTACTCAAGCGGAAATGGGAAACGGCGGATGGCAGCTCCTATAGGATGCAAACTATACTACCCAAAAGCCGAATCCACGATGTGGTTAAGGAAATGCATGAAGGATCCTCGGGAGGCCATCTTGGTGTTAACAAGACCTTAGCGAAATTGCGGGAAAGATTCTACTGGCTCCACGCTCGAGAAGACGTAGAGGACTGGTGTCGCAGATGCACAATTTGCGCTTCCGTCAAAGGCCCAAAGCGACGACTGAGAGGACAAATGCAAACCTATAACGTGGGGGTACCGTTTGAAAGGATTGCTGTTGACATCGCAGGACCTTTTCCTGAATCTGAATGGGGAAATCGATACACGCTGGTTGTAGCTGATTATTTCAGCAAGTGGCCCGAGGTCTACCCCATTCCCAACCAGGAAGCAACTACTGTAGCCGAACAGCTAGTGTTAAATTGGGTCAGTAGGTACGGCGTGCCTTGTGAACTACATTCGGATCAAGGCCGAAACTTTGAGTCACTAGTTTTTAGCGAAATGTGCGAGCAGCTGGGAATACGGAAAACGAGGACAACACCGCTGCATCCCCAATCCGATGGAATGGTCGAACGTTTCAACGGCACGCTCAATAGACACCTTGCCAAAATGGTTGACGAGAACCAAAGGGACTGGGACCGACATATCCCACTATTTTTAATGGCATATAGAGCCGCTGAACATGCGTCGACGGGCCAAGCCCCAGCCAAAGTCATTTTTGGAAAGACTATTCGTTTGCCAGCCGATATAAAGTTCGGAACACCCCCTGAGAAACCCCAAACGGTCTCGGAGTACGCAAGTGATCTAAGACAACGGTTGAACCAGATACATCGGACAGTGCGAAAACACCTCGAATCGGCTACTGACCGCATGAAGACCAGGTATGATGTAAAGGCTAATTCTACTGGATTCTAGCAAGATGACTTGGTGTGGCTTTATAACCCGCAACGGCGAAAGGGTAGGTCTCCAAAGTTGCAACATAATTGGGAGGGACCATACCGAGTCACAAAGCGAATCAACGACGTCGTATACCGAATACAGGAACATCGTAAGCCGAGAGCTAAAATGAAAATCGTGCATCTGGACCGTCTTGCCCCATATTACACCCAGGGAGAATTGACTACAAATAGCGACACATCTTTTCGGGGCGAAAAGAACTGAGGTGGGGGCAGTGTTACATGTACAAATAATTACATGTACAAATAATTCTGCGAGCTACTGTCGCAATTGTTTTCATCATCATTAAGAACGTCAACGAATGAACTTACTCGAACCCAACAAGCATGATCAACATCTGCAAGTGACGTCACTCCATTCATTAATTTGCTCGAACCTACCAGGTACCTCTCGGTAGAACATTCGTCAATGTACGAGAAATGGGTGAATAGGTAGAGACCCTATATAAAGGCGAGCTGAATGAATGGGGAGGATGATTTTCATTCGACCGCGATAAGAACTGCGATTGTATGTGGGACGCGATATTATTCGAATAGTAGAAAAGTGTGTTTCGTAATAGTGAAGTAACTTAGAAGACAATTGCGATGGTAAATTTATGGACAAGTGTTAGAGTTTTTTTATAGTGACAATTAAAATTAGTGAAAGTGTTAACTGATTATTGTGCATTTTGTTTAATTAAATAAACTCTTTTAACTTAAATTAAAAGACATTGCGTTTTCACTTTCCCGGAACGTTTAAATTATTGGGCGCGAACCAATAACACGCGACAATATTAACTGGCCTATTGTAAAAGGTCCTTAACAGTACCAGGTTTGTTCAGTGATCTGACATTCCAAGATCCAATGCCATAGGCATCTTTCTGGATGTGAGGGCATTGCCGTAGGTCCAAGGATCTGTTATAGGTTTTGAAAAAAATGTAGATTTTCTAGAGACGGGGAGTTAGCCAGTCACCCAACCTCCGTTCCGGCGGCATGGTTATTACTTTGAGTTCCAGTATCAAGCATGGAAGACTCTCTTTCACCCTCTTACATCCCCACAAAAGACCTGCAGATATATATACAGTTACTGGCATTTCTCGGCATTTAGTGCTCCATCATTGAGGAGCCAGTAAAACCAGTGTGCGACCCCGAAATCATTTAATATCATTTGGTTGTGGGGTCTAGCATGAGGAATCATGGAAGCTGGAGGTGAGGGAAACAAAAGGATACCTCCTCCTTTCTTAATTGGGCTTCAGACCGTCTACAGCAGAGTTATGTGCTTAGTGTAGCTCGTACTTCAGCTGCCCTTTACATAAACGGCAGCTTACCATCTTACCAGTTTAGCAGTAGATAAGTCAATTGCCTTATTTGATGTTGCAGCCACAGAAAAAGTTTTTGCGGATAAGAAATTAACTATCAACCCAAATAATGCTGGGTAAGATTGAAGTAAATGGTGAAGTCTATGTTGTTGAGTATGAGACCGAGGATGCCGATGGAGAAGTTATCAGATGAGGCACAAGGTGCGGACGAGGCAAAAGGTAAATCATTTATTTTCTCTAGCAGTTGGGTAACTTCAGCATGGTCAAATTTCATGGAAGGCTGTACTTATATTATGGTTCGTTCTTCAGCAATCTGAATATATATTAACCTTTACTCCTACACTAATTTCGAGTCTCAGTCTACATGCTATATGGTTGTAGCTGCATAGTCAATTTCTGCTCCCTGCTGACGAGTCCATAGTGCACGCCATTTGGTTCACCCTAGGTTTTCAAGTGGGGGCCGTGAGTACGATAATGCTGGTACTGAAGTTAGATTGCAATACAAATTACAGCCGACAGCTTCCGGTCGAATTGAGGTTAAACTTCAGTCGTGGATGCTAGCTTTTTCTATTCTTTCGAAGCACTCTCATCAATTGTCATGCACGTCATCAATAAATTGGCTATTAATTAAATTCCAGTGCACAAGAGCCATGATCGGGTCAAAAAACGAGTGCTGGCTAAGTGCTAATCGGATGCAAAATTTTGACTTATCGCAGCAGTGAAATCAATAGTCTTAATCTTCTCTCCACTCCATTCTTGCTTCAATCTTTATTATTACAACGATCTTTCGAAATGACTCGAAACTACTGCGCAAACTTTCAGTATAGTTTGGCTCGAAAAGGTATTCTTGTCAGGCTATCTTCATATTAAATGCTCGAACCACAAAGTGTTTGGGAAGGGCTCATGTTTTTATCAGCAAAGGTTAAAAGTCCACTCGTAATACTTTGCTTGTGTTACCAATAAACAATCATGAAAATTAAATAGTAAAAGATATATTTCATCCTTCCCCAACTGTGTTGCATACTGCCAACTGTGTTGCGTCTCTCAATGTAAGGTAGCCCAGCACGGGCAGCACCTTTCTCCAAAAGAACCTTGAAACGGCTGAGCTCTAGCTAGCTCATGATACCATCTGGGGATCAAAAGCCTGCCATAAAACAGTGCCTGTGGCTGATGTGGCTATTATGGCCACGACAGATATCAAACAAGCCTTTTTTAGTCAATTATTTTATTAATTTGAAAATGACTCTGCATACTCCAAAAAGCAAATCCCGATGGCAATTTCAGCAAAAAAAAATTATTTTTACTTACAAAATAATTCATTTTAACTATGCAACAATCACCAAACAAAGTTTACCTAACTTTTGATGTCGCTGAACAGCTATGACCTGAAATTACTCAACTACATGACCTCTCAACTTTCAGAATATTGTTCAAAGACTTTCCGTTTAGGACATTTTGATTTATAAGTTCGAACAACTACTCACCTGTAATACTTTTTACTGGTATCATGCAAAAATCACACTGTGCAACGACCAGCACTCATGTCCTTTAACTTGCATAAAGCTATTCTTGCATCATAACCAAGTATCAACTGTTGAGGACGTGCATCCCTTAACAAAACCAATTTTATTCCTACTCCTTAAGCGCACCAACTAGAATGGCAAGTATGAAACACATGCATTCCGTACAACTAAATGTACATTGGTATGCAAATCTTTCTGCTACAAAATAATTCATAGCCACTGCAATAAATGAATTCTCCTTAGAATTATTTTACGAAAGGACATACTCGCTCGCTCGCTGCTCGTCGATATACGAGTAGAGATTGTGAAACGCAAGTTTCCAATGAAATGGTCTACTGTGCACAGTGGAGGACTCAAAAAGCAATAACAATACATCGTAAGCGTATACGTCGTCCTTGGAATCACTAAAGAGAGGCTAGAACTGCGCTAGTTGCATCTACTCCCGTTTTGAATGCATGTCCTTCTTCAGTGCACATAGAAAAAGAAATTCTCCGGTAAGAGTTATGAATGTCTAGGGTTTTAACTTTGTAAAATCTAAAGGAGCTTTGAATGAAGACAAGTATCAGAATAGAGCGAGAGAAGGAGAAGACTTTATGCCAAAATATAGTTATAGCATTAGTTTCGCCATTGTAGGTATTTCACTGGTACTTTCAAGTCACATGAAATCCTTTTCGTTACGCTTCCCATGCACTGTGGTTGGGGCTGCTCTCGTCTGGTGTGCTCTGTTCTAGTGTTCTGTAGTGTGGTAATATGCAAGTTGATTCCTTTTATAATTGTGTTTCATTTTCTTGTCACCCTCAACTAACTCACCATATTATATGTACTATGGAGATCCATTGCGGAAATACTCCCCAAGGGGAAAATTGTCAAGTTTTCACATTAAGATTCTTTGGCTGTGATTACTGATACAGCTTAAATGGGAACATAGGAAAAGACTTTGCTGGAATGAGTCATTTCTTTTGTTATGGTTCGTTATAATCCTTTAATTTTCATTGCATCATCACTTTCGATTAGAGCAGAGAGAGAAACGATGGATTTTATGTTTGGATTGCGGGAGACTATTTGTGTCTGCATTGTGTCGGGATCTAATGAGTCGGATAATTGCTCTGAGATTTGGAAGCTTTTAACAAGAGATATAGTCATTTATTTCTTTTCATACATTACGACTCGTGAGGCAAAAGATTACCAATACGATTTGAGTCATGAAATTATCCTTATTGATAACGGACAGCTACTATGCAAATTACAATCACTTGCATCATTTTTCAATACTCTAGACAAATTTTGTTACTAAACAAACTTAATATCAATTTTATGTACTCGTATATCCTCCTGCAACCCAAAGAGTAAATCATTGAATTTAAACCACCTTTTTCTGTTTTTTGACATATTTGGTGTTTAATTAAAGTAATTATATCGAATAAATGTTACAAAAATATGTATTTTAATATTTTGAGGTGGTATCATATTTGATACTCTAGTAACTGCGGAAGCCACCGTACACTCTGTGCTCCTGCGCCTCCCACATCTTTTCAATTTCGACAAATGCAACAATTTCCATTTATATATATGGTGAATTGCATATAAGCATGACAACGTTCGGTTATATGTAAATCGTCATACACACGGAAATTATTACTTTTAACGAAATTAAAAAGAGTTTTCCTTCACCCAGGGAAACTTGAACCCATGGTCCCAGCGCACCTCCAAATTGAGAGTCCACCACACTAGCACCAGAGCCACCTTTCGATAATCTCCCGCTCAACAAATAACAAGTAAACTCCACATGCCTAAGCTTTTACTGAAGTTCTTGCAGTAATCGAGCAGCCAACTAGGTACACTGCTCGAAAAACATTCCCGGGTGAAAACATCATTTTTTTCTACTTGAAAATCCTTAAATATTATTCGATTTTTATTTGCAATTTAAAAATACAGATATTTAAGAATTTGAAAAATTTAATAAGAAAATCATTTTTTAATCATCTCTTACTACGAGGGTCATTTGAAAAGTTTCCGGCCCTATCAACAAAAAGTTATGGTACAATCATGCCATAAAAATCTCAAGTTATTCCAAACAGTAGAAAACACATGGTATCCTTCCAAAGTTGACAGCCTGTAACGACTGACATGTACATATGTACAACATTTAGTAATAAAAATACTTAGCTAGTTTGTGTGACATTCTGTACAAAAATTATTTATAGGAGGCATTTGGGTTTCAAAAACAATATCTGTAATGATACTGTCGCGTGTTTTTGGCTCGCGGCCAATAATTTAATGTTCCGGGAAAGTGAAAACGCAATGTCTTTTAAACTAAATTAAAAAAGTTTATTTAATTACAAAAATGCACAATAAACAATTTAACACTTTCACTAATTTTAATTTTCACTATTAAAAAAATCTAACACTTGTCCATAAATTTCTTATCCCAATTGTCTTCTAAATCACTTCACTATTACGAAACACACCATCGCAGTTCTTATCGCGGTCGAATGAATGATCCCCCCATTCATTCAGCTCGCCTTTTTATACGGTCTCTACCTATTCACCCATTTCTCGTACATTGGCGAATGTTCTACCGAGGGGTACCTGGTAGATTCGGGCAAATTAATGAATGGAGTGACGTCACTTGCAGATGTTGACCATGCTTGTTGGGTTCTCGTGGGTTCGAGTAAATTCATTTGCTGACGTTCTTAATGATTGTGAAAACAATTGCGACAGTAGCTCGCAGAATTATTTGTACATGTAACACTGCCCCCACCTCAGTTCTTTCCGCCCCGAAAAGATGTGTCGCTATTTGTAGTCAATTCTCCCTGGGTGTAATATGGGACAAGACGGTCCAGATGCACGATTTTCATTTTAGCTCTCGGCTTACGATGTTCCTGTATTCGGTATACGACGTCGTTGATTCGCTTTGTAACTCGGTATGGTCCCTCCCAATTATGTTGCAACTTTGGAGACTTACCCTTTCGCCGTTGCGGGTTATATAGCCACACCAAGTCATCTTGCTGGAAGCCAGTAGAATTAGCCTTTAGATCATACCTGATCTTCATGCGGTCAGTAGCCGATTCGAGGTGTTTTCGCACTGTCCGATGTATCTCGTTCAACCGTTGTCTTAGATCACTTGCGTACTCCGATACCGTTTGGGGTTTCTCAGGGGGTGTTCCGAACTTTATATCGGCTGGCAAACGAATAGTCTTTCCAAAAATGACTTTGGCTGGGGCTTGGCCCGTCGATGCATGTTCAGCGGCTCTATACACCATTAAAAATAGTGGGATATGTCGGTCCCAGTCCCTTTAGTTCTCGTCAACCATTTTGGCCAGGTGTTTATTGAGCGTGCCGTTGAAACGTTCGACCATTCCATCGGATTGGGGATGCAGCCGTGTTGTCCTCGTTTTCCGTATTCCGAGTAGCTCGCACATTTCGCCAAAAACTAGTGACTCAAAGTTTCGGCCTTGGTCCCAATGTAGTTCGCCAGGTACGCCGTACCTACTGACCCAATTTAACACTAGCTGTTCAGCTACAGTAGTTGCTTCCTGGTTGGGAATGGGGTAGAACCCGGGCCACTTACTGAAATAATCGGCTACAACCAGCGTGTATCGATTTCCCCATTCAGATTCAGCAAAGGGTCCTGCGATGTCAACAGCAATCCTTTCAACCGGTACCCCCACGTGATAGGTTTGCATTTGTCTTCTCAGTCATCGCTTTGGGCCTTTGACGGCAGCGCAAATTGTGCATCTGCGACACCAGTCCTCTACGTCTTCTCGAGCGTGGAGCCAGTAAAACCTTTCCCGCAATTTCGCTAAGGTCTTGTTAACACCAAGGTGGCCTCCCGAGGATCCTTCATGCATTTCCTTAACCACATCGTGGATTCGGCTTTTGGGTAGTATAGTTTGCATCCTATAGGAGCTGTCATCCACCGTTTCCCATTTCCGCTTGAGTATGCCACCCTCTACCTGAGGGGAGTTCCATTGTGCCCAATAGCTTTTCAGGGTTGCGCCATGCGTTGAAACGTCCTTCCACTCAGGTCGCCCAGTCGTCTCCTTCCATACGAGCAATGGTCCGATGTCTTCATCGGCTAGCTGGGCATTTTGAATCTCCTCCGATGACCAACCTTCATCGAATTCGGCCGTTATCAGTCGCAGATCAACGGGCGGTTCCTTTTCCTCAATCCGTCGGCAATGCCTGCAGTTAGCTGGACATGGGCGACGAGATAAGGCGTCAGCATTTCCATGAACTCCGCCCTTTCGATGAACAATTTTGTAGTCGTATGACTGCAATCTTTCGATCCATCTCGCAACTTGTCCCTCGGGGTTTTTGAAGTTAAGTAGCCATCTCAACGATGCATGGTCCGTTCGAAGAACAAATTTCTGGCCATATAGGTACTTGTGGAACTGCTTGGTGGCCTCTATTATAGCCAATAGCTCATTCCTGGTCACACAGTAGTTCCTCTCACTTTTTGAAAGAACTTGACTGTAATACGAGAGGACTCTTTCTTCACCATCGATCTGCTGAGAGAGAACAGCTCCAATACCGCCGTTGCTTGCATCGGTGTCAACCACAAACATTTTTCCGGGTTTCGGATACGCCAGTACGGGTGATTCACATAGCTTTTCATTCAGGGTCTCAAAGGCTGTCTGGCATTGTTCATTCCAGACATACGGACGATTTTTCTCGGTTAGCTGATGGAGACACTTAGCTATTTTGGCAAAGTCTTTGACGAACCTTCGATAGTAAGTTGCCAGACCCAGGAAACTTCGTAGTTGGCGCTTGTTGTTTGGTGTTGGCCAGCTTTTCACGGCTTCAATTTTCTCAGGGTCTGTTTTGACCCCTTCTGCTGATACGACATGTCCCAGGTATTTTACTTCAGCTGCGAAAAGGGTACACTTGTTGGGACTAAGTTTCAAATTTGCCAGTCGCAGTCGGGAGAAAACCTCTTCTAAGTTCCGCACATGCTCTTCGAACGTTCTCCCAATGACGATGATGTCACCTAGGTACACCAAGCAGGTTTTCCAGGTTAGACCAGGTAGCACGTATTCCATCAAGCGTTCGAAAGTGGCTGGAGCATTGTAAAGCCCAAACGGCATCATCACAAATTGCCACAATCTGGTCCCAACTGGAAATGTGGTCTTCTCTCGGTCCTTTTTGTCAATTTCTACCTGCCAGTAGCCACTCTTGAGATCGAGTGTAGAAAACCATTTTGTGTCGGCTAAAGTGTCCATGATGTCATCGATGCGTGGGAGCGGGTAACTATCTTTCTTAGTGACGTCGTTAAGCTGCCTATAGTCGACACAAAAACGAGTGTTACCATCCTTTTTCTTTACTAGAACTACAGGCGCGGCCCATGGACTGACAGAAGGTTCAATAACGCCTTGCTTTTCTATGTCCGAGATCAACGCGCTCACTTCTCCTTGTTTGGCTAGAGGGAGGCGTTTGGGTGCTTGTCGAATCGGTTTGGCTCCCTGTGTATCTATGACGTGAGTTACCAGACTCGTTCGGCCTTGGTCATCCGGGCTTGTTGAGAAGATGTCACTGTACTTGGTGACTAGATCAGAGGCTCGTTTGAATAGCTGCACTGGCAATTTGACCTGCTTCAATATTGCAGACGTTGATTCCGGGGCTTTGTCTGTGTCTTGCCTCCTTTTGCAATGATGGTCGTGAGTAGCTTCCAAAGAGGTGATGGTGGAAACAGGGTGGCAGCTGCCGATGACTTCTCCCGCTTTGATGCTCGTGGTTGAATCTGCGGTGTTAAGGACTCTAACCGGCACATATCCGTTCCTTAAAGATCTTACAACGCAATGCGGATGTCTTCGTTACTGCGCAATGCGGATGTCTTCGTTGGCTCTATCAGATAAGATCGGTGGTCTCCAGAATCACCATCAAGCTTGGCCCATACAATGCTTTCGGAAGAATTCGGTACATCAGTGTCAGTACATACCACTACATTTATCTTGGGCATTTGGACGCTGGGATCCTCCATCAGTACTTCGACATTCTGCCATTTCAATACACGTTTGCCCAAATCCAACGTGATCCATGTGGTCGCAGAAAATCCATTCCGAGAATGCAGTCATCCATAATGTTCGCGACCAGAAAATTATGTCGGAACACAAGGTCTCCCAACTGTATCTGGAGGTTGACCTCTCCATGAACAGGTGCAGTTTCTCCCGTAGCTGTCCGTAGTGAGAAAATTCTGCCCTTGTGAAGTTGTTGCTGTCTAACTAGGTCTGGTCGGATAATCGATCGGGTTGCACCAGTGTCGATTTTTATGGTGCAGTGTTCTCCGTCAACTTGACCCAGAAGGCATAAGTCCGCTTCTCCACGATGTAGTCTTGACACGATGATCGTGGTGCTGGGGACGTCGATCATCCTAGCCAACCTCTGCCCCACGAAGTTGGCTCTTACATGTTTCCCGACCCCTCTGTTTGAAGAGCTTCCATTCTAGGCTCCTGACTCGGTCTGGATCTCCTCCTAGCTGCAAACCCTGGACAATAGCTCGGTTTTCTTCGCTTCTTGCAGTCTCTTTGCAGGTGCCCCTTCTTTCCGCAATTCCAGCATCTAGGTGCACCATTTACATGCGGGTCTCGCTCAATTTCCACGCGCTCACACCTGCACTCGTCTGCCACTACCTTACGGACCCGGGCAGTGGTACGAGTCACATTTTTCGCTGCCTCAAAGTTCAGACTGTAAGCCAATGCGTCCTTAACAGTTTGCTTTTGGGCTAAACGCACGGCTTGTTGCAATTCCGGGTCCTTTAGTGCGCTGATGAATGCTTCTGTCACTGCATCATCTCGATGTTCTGGGTCGTAGGCCGGGTAAGCCAAAAGTGCTAGTCGCTCAATGTCTTGGGCTAGCTGCTGTAGGGTTTCACCAGACTTCTGCACCCGATGCCTTAGCTGTGACCGATAAATCTGCTTTAGATGATCATCTCCATAACACATGTCGAGCGCATTCATTATAGCATTCGGGTTTGAGTGCAATTCTACGGGGATCGTCTGCAACAGCTCGGCAGCTGGGCCTCTTAGAGCAAGAATCAATGCAGTTGCTCGTTCCTGCTCATTCCAGTGATTTATGCGAGCGGCTGCTTCGAACTGGGTTTTGTAAATAGTCCAGACCGTTTGCCCATCGAATATTGGTGCTTGCACATTTCTAGATGAGCTTTGCGCTGCGGTTATAATTGGGGCTGGTGAGGCGGTTACTACTGCCTTCGCTGCTACTAATTCTTTTTTCACTTTTTCCATCTCATGGTTTATCCTCTCTTCGACCTGGCTGACCTTTTCCTCGACCTGGTAAACCTTTTCTTCGACCTGGTCAACCTTTTTCTCGACGCCTTTAATTTGTTTGTTGAGACTACCGAGCTCCGCTTTTATTTCAGTTGACTGTTTCTCCAGCTTCTGTGTGATGTCTGCCTTGATGTCTGCTTTGATTTCGATTGCTTGTTGGTCTAGCTTCGCTGGTTGTTCATTTAGCTTCGCAGCTAAACTGGATGTCTGTTCATTTAGCTGCGCTGATTGTTCACTTAGCTTCGCAGCTAAACTGGATGTCTGTTTATTTAGCTGCGCTGATTGTTCACTTAGTTTCGCTGTTAAATTGGATGACTGTTGTCGCTGCTCTTGCTGCATGAGCATCAACATTTGCATCAGCGCATTTTCTGGCTCCTTTGGTTTTGGTGGTTCGGCTTCACCACCTTCTGTGCCTCTTTCTGCAACTGACAGCTCATCTGAATCCAGATTCATGCCTTCCGACTCGATCGCATCACGCAAGCGTGCAATCAGTATGGCCTTTGTACCTTGTGTAGCCAGATTTCGTTGTTCCAACTCC
Source organism: Odontomyia ornata (assembly GCA_963969285.1). Lineage (NCBI taxonomy): Eukaryota > Metazoa > Arthropoda > Insecta > Diptera > Stratiomyidae > Odontomyia > Odontomyia ornata. Next base: position 21,983,289 of record OZ017741.1, read on the forward strand.
TCTTTGAGCTCCGATATGCTCAATTGATTAATTTTTAGATGTAAATTTCCTGGCATTTTTATTGTTTCGGCTATTTTTCCACGTTAATTTTCACAATTGTGCACTTTAAAATTGTTTAAACGTTTTCACTTCCAAAATTTTAATCTCACTTCTCGACACCACTGTCGCGTGTTTTTGGTTCGCGGCCAATAATTTAATGTTCCGGGAAAGTGAAAACGCAATGTCTTCTAAACTAAATTAAAAAAGTTTATTTAATTACAAAAATGCACAATAAACAATTTAACACTTTCACTAATTTTAATTTTCACTATTAAAAAAATCTAACACTTGTCCATAAATTTCTTATCCCAATTGTCTTCTAAATCACTTCACTATTACGAAACACACTATCGCAGTTCTTATCGTAGTCGAATGAATGATCCCCCCATTCATTCAGCTCGCGTTTATATAGGGTCTCTACCTATTCACCCATTTCTCGTACATTGGCGAATGTTCTACCGAGAGATACCTAGTAGATTCGAGCAAATTAATGAATGGAGTGACGTCACTTGCAGATGTTGACCATGCTTGTTGGGTTTTCGTGGGTTCTAGTAAATTCATTTGTTGACGTTCTTAATGATTGTGGAAACAATTGCGACAGTAGCTCGCAGAATTATTTGTACCTGTAATTATTTGTACATGTAACAATACTGACAAAATGACCGAATGAAATTTCCTTTTTTTAAGCGCTATTTACTATTAAATTTACTATCCAGATACCGGTATTTTGCAGACAAGTTATCCTCTTCATCAGTGGGAGTATTCTAAAGCTCTTTTTACAACTTTATTTTCAGGGACAAATTCTTCAAAAGGACTTTAGGAGCAGCTATGGGTAACCCACTTTCACTTTTGTTGAGTGATATTTTCATGGACTGGCTGGTGATCGAGGTGGAGAATAAAGGAATACTGCCTAAGGTATGGGCCAGATATGTGGACAACATTTTCACGATGGTAAAAGCAAATGAGGCGGAAGAGTTATTGCATATACTCAATGGGATACACCCTAAAATAATATTCACGGCGGGAAAAGGGACTCAGGGCCAATTACCGTTCCTGAATCTTCTGATTATAAATACTCAAGCTGGATTAGAATTTGACATCTACAAGAAGAGCACAAGTAACCAGAGAACAATCCCTTATTCTTCTAACCATTCTTATGGACAGAAAATGGCTGCAAACAATTGGATGATGCATCGAATGATAACGGTACCGTTGAATGACCAGTATCATGAACGAGAAAAACAATACATCGCGGACACGGCTAGCAAATATGGGTACAGCCGGAATTCGATCGAGTAACGTATTCGTTTCTGTTTCCGGCCGCTTTCCGACTTTCTGCACGATGGCGAATGTGGATCACCTGATCGAGGACCTGAAAAAATTGGCTCAAATTGTCGAAGCCGTCATTTCAAACTACAAGAAGGATTCGCCCTCAAGGAAGCAGGAAGCCTGGTATAATGCGGAGCAACTGCGGGAACTGGAGGCCACGTGGAAAGACTTTGAACTAGACGATAGTCACTTCCGATCCCTACTGGAGGTCGCTCCATCGTACAAGTATTTTACCCAACATATATACGACACTACCAAAGGCAACTACCTCCTTTACCAGCAGCACTTCCGCGATCAAATGCGTGCCTAAACACACGTGGACACACCAACCGGAGAACAGTCACCAAAAGGGCTCGAAATTCAGGATAGCGAGAACAAGAGCTACACTGCAGAGGCCTCAGCACCAAGAGATGCCACTGTGGTCAGGCTGCTGTGTCGCTACTAGGTCATGGCATGCATCTTGAGGAGGATCACCGACCGTTTGGAACAGAAGCAGGTCACTCGGACCTGGTGCAGGAGTAAACTTATGACCCTCCAACGAGGATGGCAACAGCCGGATGAATATCACCTGCAGATCGTCAAGCTCCATGACGATCCTGAAGCGTATGGGTTTAACGAGCAACAGCACACTCATTTGGAAGAGCTTACCAAAGATTGGGTCATACGTCTGGAATCGAAAAAAAGATGAACTCAGTGCCACATCTGCCTCAACGACTCTACCAGTGACTCCTCTTACCATGCCTAGCTGACAATAAAACTCTATTTACATTACCAACAATTCCATGACTTGTTCATGCAAATGGTGCATTGCCAACTGATGTCCAAGTCCCAGAAGCGATGGTACCTCAAGGCTAGTCTCACCAGAGAAGTGGAACTTTTGATTTGAAATTTTACATTGTCAGATGACAACTACGAGGCGGCTTGGACAACCTTGAAGGAAAAGAACGACAACCGGCAACTATTGGTAGCGATGCTCATCAACAAATTGATGAGTCAGCCATCTCATGCTAGTGAAAGGCCATCAGTGGCAGCAATAAAGGCTCTACATGACACCACACAAGAGTGTCTTGGAGGTCTGGAGACCCTGCAAGTGTCCACAAGGGACTGGGAACCGTTGCTGCTACACGTGCTAATCCGGAAATTGGATCCAGTGACCAACGCATCGTACGAACAATCGTTATTCAACCCGCGTGAGCTACCACTCTTGAAGAGTTTGTTGGACTTCATGAAATCGCGTTTCCAAGCCCTCGAGATACTCAGCCATAAAACATAGGAACAGGAAATCAACCGTAGGGAAACCACCAAGTTCACCGTGGCCGCCATAACTGCTTTTCGGTGCTTAATGTGTGAGCAGGATCACCCGCTTTACTACTGCCAGGATTTCCTCAGGATCACTGCTGCAAAGAGACTATGTTTTGTGCGCGCTAAGAAGCTGTGCGTAAATTGCCTTCGAGAAGGACATCAGGGTTCCAGCTGCGCGGCCAGAAGTTGCAAGCAGTGTGCCAACACCCTGCTACGTCTGCCTGGAGAACTGTGTACTGAGAAGGCATACCATAAAGTGAACCTCAGCCTAGGATCCAAATTATCAGGAAACATAAGGCTGGCGGGTCCAGACTTCCACCGAACGGAGCGCATCAACATGTTGCTGAGTACCAAACACTTTTCCGAGGTCCTAACCATTGGACAAATAAAATGAGCACACAGCTCCCAGTGCTCCAGAACATGCTCTTAGGGTGGATTGTGGCCGGAAGAGTGATCACACCTCAAGTGTCTTCCATGACATGCGGCATTCTGGCAGAAGATAACCAGCTTAATCAGCTCATCAAGCGATTTTGAGAGGTCGAGGAAGTACAGGATCAGCGGTTGAGGAAGTACAGGATCCGCGTACAGGATCAAGCTTAAGTTAACTGAAAGGGCTTGCGAAGCACATTTCTACCAGAAAATAACAAGACGTCCCGGTGTCCGTTTCTTGGTTAAACTCCCATTCAGCAAGGATTCTGAGACGTTAGGTGGTCCCCAAGCGGTAACCACTCGCAGATTCATTGCCTTGGAGCGTCGACTGGAGAGGAATCCTGATCTAAGACTTCCATACAAAGACTTCATGGAGGAGTATATTTGGCTTTGGCATACGTCGCAGCACTTCCATACAAAGACTTCATGGAGGAGTATATTTGGCTTGGGCATACGTCGCAGCAGCGGAAGGAATTGCGATACTTCCTTCCACATCATTGTGTGCTGAAGCCTGACAGCGGCACAACCAAGTTGCGCGCGGGTTTTGGGTGCATCCAGTGAGACGACCACATGTCCTTTATATAGGGCCTACTGTCCAGGATGACCTTTTTTCAATACTCCTGCGTTCGAGAATGCCTTGTTTTGTATACACCACTGACATGGAGAAGATGTATCGGCAGATAATTCTCCATCCTGAAGACCGCCGGTACCATGGCTTAATTTGAAGAAATAGTTTAACTCAACCAGTGCGATACTATCAGTTGAAAACCGTAACCTCCAGCTAGACTTCAGTAATTTACATGAGGACTATATCAAATCGTTAGGAGTCATCTGGCGTCCAAAGACTGACGACTTCCAGATCCAAATCAACCTGGATCCAACGGATGCGAAGTTCCCCAACAGCACGATGGCATCTGATGTAGCCAGAATGTTCGATCCATTGGGCATTCTGGCTCCTGTGATAGTAGCAGCAAAACTATTCCCACAGGAATTATGGTGATTGGAATCGGGCTGGGATGTAGCATTACCAGTGGGGAACCATACCCACTGGCCCGATTTCTGCAGTGGTCATCATTGCAGCAGACCCGATTTTCTCGTCACATCAGTACAGGCGAGAAACCAGTGCAAGTACAAATGTACACCTTCTCTGATGCCTCCAAGAAGGCATATGGCGCAGCGGTATATATGCGGTCAACCCTGACCAGTGGTCAAGGCGTCGCCAGGTTACTGCGCGCCAAGTCAAAAGTGTCCCTGATCAAAATACTTACTGTTCCGCACCTGGAGCTTTTTGCGGCTATATCAGGGTCTGAGCTCACAACACAAGTTAAGAAAGCGCTCAATCTGCAGGAGGTTTTTAGGGTATCCTGGATCGATGCCGAGATCATCTTGCCGTGGATCAAGTCTACCACATGATCGTACAATACATTTATGGCGAACATGGTTTGGGCCATACAAACCTTCTCAAGTTGGACCGATGGCGACATGTAGCGTCTGAAGGCAACCTAGCTGACATCCTGTCACGTGGGATAGCACAGGCTGAATTGAGCCGCTGCAGTATGTGGTTGCAAGGACCACCATTTTTATCCAAGGTAGAGTCAGCTTGGCCCCCTGAGTATCGGAGTAGGGGCCCTTGTGACTAGGAGAAGAAACGGACTAAGACCGCATTGGTAGCAGCAGATCTCCTGAAACACACTTCATTCAGCGGATTCAACACGGCAACTCCTTCAAGAGACTGCAGCGCATAGTGGCCTACATGATGCGGTTTATTTGTGGTCTCAAGCCGGCAGTAAAGCAATCTCAACAGACAAATCAAGCGCCCACGAGTGATGAATTATCCACAGCCCTGGAGATCATTGTGAGGTATGTAAATTCACAAACTTTTAACAGCGAACTTTTGGATATCAGGTCAGAGAGGCAAGTCTCCAAACACAGTCCGTTAGTGGAACTGGTGCCATTCCTGGATCCAGAGGGCAAAGTCCGTGTCAACGGGAGGGCGGAGGCTGCCAAGATTACGTTCAATGCCAAACATCCCATTTTATTACCGTTCAAACATCTGTTCACCAGACTGCTGATGATGAACATCCATCGCAAACACTGCCATTTAGGTGCGCAAGCACTGTTCGCTACATATATACAGCGGTTCTGGCCAATTCGAGGAAAACAACTCACGAGATCGATTGTTTAACGGTGCGTGTGATGCATCCGAGTCAAGTCTAAGCTGTTTTCACATGTCATGGGAAACCTACCGAGTGCACGTATGCAGCTGGCCCGTCCTTTCGTCAACTACGGCGAGGGTTTCGGTGGGCCTATGCTGATCCAGTACCGAGGCAGAGGTACCAGATCGCAAAAGGGGTACATAGCCATATTTTACTGTTTCGCTACAAAGGCCGTCCATCTGGAGCTAGTCAGCGATCTAAGCACATTCCTCTGTGCTCTCAAACGTTCCCTTGGACGACAAGGACACTGCCGAAACCTACTTTGCGACAACGCCACCAACTTTGTGGGAGCTCACAACCAGCTATCAGAATTTTCGTCCTCATTATATTCCAATGAAGCGCACCAAGAAGTAACAACAGCGTGCTCCAGCCGGGGAATCGATTTCCATTTCATCCCTCCTCACGCACCTCATTTTGGCTGCTTGTGGGAGGCGGCGGTCAAATCAGCTAAAAGTTTCATTCGTCAAGGCGTTTCGCCGGCGGCTCTCACCTACGAAGAGCTGCATACCTTGGGGGTTTAGGTGGAGGCTATCTTAAATTCTAGACCACTGACGCTGATGACAAACGATCCCAATGATTTGGCAGCTTTAACTCAAGCGCACTTTCTCATCGGGGAACCCCTCACAGCCATGATAGATGGTCGCGCAGAGCCAGTCACCAGAGGTCTCCATGCCCGATGGAAGCTAATCAATCACCTCAAACTCGAATTCTGGAGACGATGGTCAGACGAGTACTTGGCGCAGTTGCAGGATCGTGACAAGTGGAGCCAATCACACCCCAATGTGATACAGGGAAAAGTGGTCATCATAGGCGAAGAAAACACCCCATCGATGGAGTGGCCACTGGGGCGAATTATCAAAACGTACGAAGGTCCCGATGGTTTCGTACGCGTCATGGAAGTCAAAACTACCTCCAGGACCTTGAAAAAGTCAACACAGAAACTCGCCCCGTTACCATTACTCGACGACGCACAGTCTTACGAAGAAACATCTCAAGCAAGATCCCCCCACTTGTTGAAGAAAGGTCCCAGATCAGCGGTGACGACATCCCGAGGACACTGTGGCAGTCGATGCAAACCGGGTAGTCAATTGTGGTGCTCCTCTTAATGTGCCTGCTAGCTCCCATAATGCACGCCTTTCCAACACAAGGCTCAGCAACCAGACCCCATACGGGTCTGTATTTTCAACCATTAGGTCGAGTCTACTTATCTTCCAACGAGTAGAAATTGCTCATTTATTACGATTTAGGACCATATTGGCGGGGATTGGCTGTTCTACAGAAGGAGGCGAGCCTCTTACAGCAAGTGTGTGAAGGTGGAACCATGCAGACCAAGTGCTCACATGTTATAGATCATTTCCGACATTTGAAAGGGAATTCTCGAGCATCAAACAAATCTTGAGAATTAGATCCAAGAGAGGGGCTATCAATAAAGTGGGTGACCTTACACAATCATTGTTTGACGTTCTTGATCATGATTATGCCAATCGAATGGACCGGACCATCAAAACCATGCAAGGAAGACAAGACAAGCTGCACTCACTGCTAACCAACCAAACTTCCATCATCGACTCAACACTAAACATCCTAGGGAAAACCGAACAAATATCCTAACAACCTTTCACAGCAATAGAGCAGGAGTTAGCCAGACTGACCAATGCCATCAAGGCTCCTCATCCTGAGGGATGTCAAACCCCGATGCTCGACTTGATCAGCACGCTCTCCTTGCAAATGACAGTCATCACCGTCAACATGCAGAGAAAGCAATCGCCCCTCGCCAATTTAGTCACGGATACTCAACACGGGCAGTTCAATTTCTTGCTATTGTCACAGCGACAATTGGGCGCAGAGGTGACAAAGATAAGAGAGCATCTATCCGAGAACCAGCAGCCACTAAAACACCAAGAGAATGTCCTACAACTCTTGCAAATAATGTCAATCAGCACCAAAGTGACCACCGATTTCGTCATCTTTGAACTAAAGATTAGACTGGTAGCAGCAACGACCTTCGAGCACTATAGACTTCTCGCAATACCTAGGGTAAGGTCCAACAAATTAGTGGTCATACAACCATCTTCAAAGTATTTGATAATCACGCCGTACCGTGACATTTACTACCCACTCCCGGAGGTGAAGTACTCATCTTGCATCCAAACGGAGTCAAACATTCACATTTGCCGACAGACTCATCCATTATACAGCATTGAATCCAACATGAGTCGATGCAAACTTGATTTGTTGAAAGGAATTACACCCGCGCCCAAATGTACCTCGGTGGGATTACACACTTCATCTGTCTGGCCCAAAATCCCTAAGTTGAACGGATGGATTTACGCTTTCGTTAACCAAACCATCGCTCACCTAGTGTGTGGCAGTAACACTTCCACACTGTCGTTGCAGGGCTCTAGTGTCCTTCAGCTGGGGGTAGACTGCACTCTCAAAACTGACACGGCAAGCTTCCAGAGGCACTACAAGTGCGAGGGCCAAGCAATCATCGTACACGAGGTCTTTCAATACATTTCTACTGGCGGCGGGTCAACGGGTTCAACGAATCTACTCATATCACTGAGCCTGTATCTCAAATCGAGGAATTTCAACGACAAGTACAAGGGCCTTGCTGTTTCGCTAAAAGGGCCATCCATCTGGAGCTGGCCAGTGATCTAAGCACAGAGGCATTCCTCTGAGCTCTCAAACGTTTCATGGTATGAAGAGGACACTGCCAAAACCTATTTTGCGACAACGCCACCAACTTTGTGGGAGCTCACAACCAGTTGTCAGAATTGTCGTCCAGATTATATTCTAATGAAGTGCGTCAAGAAGTAACAATGGCACTTCATACCTCCACGCGCGCCTTATTTTGGCGGCTTGTGGGAGGCTAAAAATTTGATCCGTCGAGGCATTTTATCGGCGGTGCTCTCCTACGAAGAGCTGCATACCTTGGTGGTCGAGGGGAGGCTATCCTCAATTCTAGACCACAGACTCCGATATCAAACGATCCCAATGATTTGACAGCCTTAACTCAAGAACACTTTCTCATCGGAGAACCCCTCACAGCCATGGTGGATGGTCGCGCAGAGCCAGTCACCGGAGTTCTCCATGCCTGGTGGAAGCTAATCAATCACCTCAAACTCGAATTCTGGAGACGATGGTCGCACGAGTAATTGGCGCAATTGCAGCATCGTGTCAACCCTCTCAATGCAACGCCGGAAACAGTGGTCATCATAAGCGAAGATAACACCCCATCGGTGAAGTAGCCACTGGGGCAAATTATCAAAAATACGAAGGCGCTGATGGTTTTGTACGAGTCGCTGATGTCAAAACCACCTCCGGAACCTTGAAAAGGTCAATACACAATCTGGCACTGTTAGCTCGACAACGCACAGTCTAATGAAGAACCATCCCAAGCAAGTTCCCCCCACTTGACATAGAAACGGTCTCAGATCAGCGGCGACGACATTCCAAGGATAAGGTGGCGATCGATGCGAACCGGCAAGTCAATTGTGGCGCTCCTCTTGATGTGCCTGCTAGCTCCCATAACGCAGGCCTCTCGAACACAAGGCTCAACAACCAGACGCCATACGGGTCTGTATTTTCAACCATTGGGCCGAGACAACTTATCTTCCAGCGAGTGGAAGTTGCTCCTTTATTACGATTTGGGACCGTATTGGCGGGAGTTGGCTATTCTACAGAACAGGCTGAGCCTCATGGACTCTTTCAACGACTCCACTCATTTCACTGAGTCTGCATCTGAAATTAAGGAACTGCGACGACAAATACAAGCACAAGATGTTTCATGGGCCGATCAAGTAACCGACCACGACATCCACTAGTACACCATAGGCTGCCTGGGCATTCTCAGATTAGTCATACTGGTGATCTAACCTGCATGTCCAACTACCAGTACCGTTACCTAGACGCTACAGCCTACCGCACACTTTGGAGGAGGTTGGAGGGACCATTCAACGGAGAGATGGACGTTGAGTTCCTGACACCCCTGAGCGCCCATTACGGCCTGATCCCGCATCATCAACGCTTCAATCAACTCACATAGTTATTTAAGGTTAATTAGCCTGTAATAATTAGCCCATTGGTAATTAATTCGATTTATTTGATTGATCGATCATTTTAATTCAATTCGCCAAATTCAAATTTAATTCGCCCCAAAGCGAAAACACTTTCAAATACCACATTTTCATTTTTGTAATTCCCTGTAATAAATTAACATTTAAGCTCTTTGTTAATTTTGTACCTGACTCAGCTAACCCTTAATTGCATTATAATTGTATGTTATTTTCCGTGGTAGTACTCAAGGATTTTTATGTTTATTACCTAATATATCTTTTCTGCCATAAAATGTGAAAACTTTAGACAAATAGTAAACGTGATTGCACAAGCATTTTTGACGATGAACGTTCTGGAGGTCCAAAAACAGTTTCAATGGAAGATATCGTCTGTTTAGTGCACACAGCCGTGATAAAAGATCACCGATTAACCATCAAGGAAATTGGCTTGTTGGATACCAACTCAACGGGTGCAAAAGATTTCACATGAAGATTTATGCATCAGAAAATTATCCACGTGATGGGTGCCGCGTTTGTTGATGATCGACCAAAAGCGCGTACGGATGGACATGTCACGCGAGACTCTACAGCTGTTCCAAAAGAATCTTACAGAGTTTTTGCGTTGATGATTGACTGCCGACAAAACTTGGATCCATCACCATACCATGGAGAGAAAACAACAGTCAATACAGTGAATTGTGGTGGGAGACTATAATATATAACATGTACTTTTCAGATTTACCTAAAGATTTTATTTTTCTAATAGGCTGAAGGGTTTATTTTTGTGGTAGGGAGGTAAATGCTATTTATGCACAGAGTGTGGGACTCCCATGCGCGACTGGACTACCCACTAAACACCGCCCTGTCAGCCTGAGAACCCAGCCTGGAACCACATTTGACACATTACTTCGGGCCAGGTCTCGTTTTGTTACGCCGTGGGGCGCCTTCAAACTGGGTAGTCCCTTTCCTAGCGGGAGGCAAGAGGGGAAGAGGAAATGCCAGAAGAGCGATCCCCCAGCCCCAGCGCCCTCGGCTGCTGTGAGTCCCTTTTATATTTTAGGACTGCCCGAGCATAATGTGCCACCTGGTTCCATTTGTCAACCGATTCGAGCATCATCGCAACTATATTATCCGGGGTGAGCTCTTCCATCCCCTGTAGAGTTCCCTTCGCAGCCTGACCCATTTTGTGGAGGCAAAAAATGTGTGACAGGCATTGTCCTCCTCTCCTGGGCAAAACCGACAATCGGGAGACCGTGACTTACCGATCTGTGCAGGTAAGACAGAAAACACCCGTGCCCACTCAAAAGCTGGGTCAGATAGAAGTCAGTCTCACCATGCCTTCGATTTAGCCATGGTCTCACATCCGGAATGAGGCGCGCAGTCCACCTTCCCTTCGCGCAATTCACCCAAGACTGCTGCCAGTCGTTGAGCGAGCGCTGTCTCTCGTCGCGGACAACCATCTCCCTCGCATGCTCGTTACGGCGCAGGTCAATAGCGCAGCGCTCTCTAGCAAGGAGGGCGACAGGTATCACGCCTGCAATCACTCTCACCGGCGAGTCGGAGACTGTTGGATACGTAGACGCAATTCTCGGTGCTCCTCTTCTCTGTACCTGTGCTAAACGTTTTCGGTATACCTCCTTGCTGATAGCGTCAACCCATACCTCGTCGTCTTCTTGATGGGCTGGGTCCCCCTACGTTGGCCATAAGTCGACTCAGGGCCGATATTCCCGAAGCAGCCTTCTCAGCCGTTGCCCTGATTTGCTCAGAGAAACTCATCTTCGAGTCGATCAGTAGCCCCAGGTACTTCACCGCTGGCTTCGATTCGATTTGTATATCTCCAATACGGATCATCCTTACTCTAGGGACTCTCTTTTTTGTCAAGATGACCAGATGGTTTTCTCCAGTGCTATACTGAGCCCGCGAGCAGTCATTCAGTCCCTCGTTCGGTGCATTAGCATACCTAGCCTAAGTTGCACTTGTTCAACGGTGCGTCCGGCGACCAGAGCCGCAAGATCATCTTCATAGCCGAGCAAGCGCGACTCATCTGGCATCTGAAGTCTCAGTAGCCCGTCGTGAGACACGTTCCACAGGTCCGGACCAAGAATAGATCTCTGGGCAACACCCGATGTAATTTCTATCCTTCGTTGGCCCTGTGTCGTGTCGTAGAGCAGGCTTCGGTCCTTAAGGTAGTTCCTCAAAAGCCGCATGAGATATTCTGGAACTTGAAAAGAGTTTTCCAGCATATCCAGGATATCCACCCATCTAGTGGAGTTGAAGGCATTCCTGACGTCGAGTGTCACCAACAGGACGATTTTTGTCGCTTGGTGCGATTATATGCCTCTGCCTTTTGTACCGCGTTCACCACCTCTGCAATTGCATCAATGGTAGAACGTCCTGCTCTAAAGCCGTACTGCCGAGGAGATAGGTTCCCAGCAGCATGAATCGCGTCAGTGAGTCTTCCCTTGATGAGTTTCTCTAGCACTTTCCCAGCCGTGTCTAGCATGCATAACGGGCGGTATGCAGACGGCGATTCGGGATTTCCCTTCTCCTTGCTGATCAGCACGAGCCTCGCCACCTTCCATCATAACGGGAGCAAGCGTTGAATGTGCTGAGCAGCAAGTCAGGACAATGGTGAAAGACGAGCTGCAACACCTCAGCTGGAACACCATCTGGACCCCGAGCCTTCCTCGCTTTCAAGGAGAGGACTGCCTCCTCCAGTTCCAGCTGTGTGAAAAGTGGGCACTCTACTGCTGTTTCACCATGGACAGCGTCAACATGGACGGGATGGACGGGGAAGAGTGCCGCACCATCGCGTCCATCTTTTCCGCGTCGTGTAAACATGGCTTCCGCAGGGCACCAAGTTTCCCCATGACCAGCTTGTAGCCAAGGCCCCACGGATCCTTGTTCACATTGTCTACTAGGTCTTGCCAGCAGCGAGCCTTGCTACTGTTGATCAGTTTGCGAAGGCATTTCCTGGCCGACTTATAGGCTGCCACCTGGTTGCATGCCACGTCACGGTTCCGCGCCCGTTGAGCCTCACGCCGAAGCTTGTGACACTCCCTCCGCTTTTCAGCGATTTCAGTAGACCACCAGTACACTGGGGGCTTGCCGTGCCGGGGTCTCCGACGGGGCATAGAAGCGCAGCTGGCAGTCGTGATTATGCTCATAGTAGAGTTCACCACGTCTTAAGCTGCCAGTCCTTCCGTCCCCTCCGAAGCTCCCTGCAGCGACTCACCTGCTGTGAGAACCTTGACAAACCTCTCGACGTCCATTCTTCCAATTTTCCATCCAGTTGTAGAAGGCCGAGAGCACGGACGTTGGGAGACAGCATCACATATCTCAAGCAGAGTGCACTGATGATCACTGGCTGAGTAGTCTCCTAATATTTTCCCGTTTGTCCGGTATGGTTCCCTCACAGCCAATACGGCGGAAAGTCGGCGTGTTTCCGGAGTTTAGTATGACGAGGGCCGTCCTGGCCGCCATTTCCAGGATTCATTTTCCCCGCGGATCTGTCCGAGGAATGCCCCATTCGATTGCTTTAGCGTTGAAGTCGCCCCCAACGAGCACTTTGCCCTCTGCGTTCGAGACAGCACCCTCCAGAGCGTTAAACTTGGCTTGGAAAGATGATATCGACTCGTTAAGCGTTAGGTACACACTAAAGAAGGTGATCCCTAAGTACCGAACCCACACGAAACCATCCCCCGTCCACAACTCTCCGCTTGAAAGTCACTCTTCCGAACCCAGATAGCGGCAGTACCAGTTTCATCAGAGTACCATAATGCAGGATTTTTATTATGGTGTTGCTCACTCAGCAGCAAGAAGTCGGCTTTCCTGTGCCTCGCAAACTGCTCACGCAGATTTTGGGCCGTTGAAGTGCGGTGTAGGTTTAGCTGCAGAATGCGGGTCATCGAAGCTCTGATTTTGCCTTGGCTAGGGCTTCCTGGAAAACCCAGCATTTTCCTGATCCCAAGACGTGTCCAAAATCAGGTCTTGGATCAGCATCCTTGCAAAGAATACAGTGTGCCTCCTTTGTACACTCTTTTCTTTCATGACCCATTTCACCGCATTTGTAACATAGGGAACTCCTATCGGGTCCTTTGCGTACTTGTGTTATGTGACCATAACCAAGGCATTTGAAACATTGAAGAGGCGTTGCTCTTCGCCGTATCCTACAGACAACCCACCCAATTCGTACTTTGCCCTTGTTTTTCTTTGCATTGCAGGTGCTCTTGGTGACTAGAGTGGCCTTCCGCTTGAGTTTCGTATATATGCTTGAGTGTTATGTGATTCCATCATATAAGTCTTTAACATAAATTTGAAACGTTAATATTTTCCGTTTTAAGGAAAAATTCTTGCAAATCATGTTTGTATGAGCTTTTCATTTAAATGGAAAATATATGGTCACGTCTACGATGGCCTTTATCCAAATGGGGGGATGTTAGGGGGCACTGCCTTCACCTGGATGCCCCACTCATATTTGGAGGCCACAAGTATACATACTAAAGACGAGATCCTCTCGAGTCTCGAATGTGTTCGTCAGGCCCAGCTTCTCGTTTTGCTTTGGCAACACATACTTTCAGTAGGTTACCTTGGTCTTGACACCCATCGATACCAACCATACAAACAGTATTTCGTGAATGCGAAAATTTTTTGTAGTGGCACCTTGGTGTGGGGAACGAACCCGCCCCACTATTCCGCAATGTTAGCCTGTCAGCACATTCAAGCGTTCTCTCACAAGGCCAATTCTGGCGAGCAACAATATTTTCACTCGCCGAGGCAGCAGACCATTGCTGAACAATCCTTCGATTCACTACATACTGCTCGAACTATGATCGATATGTATTCAAGCCTTAAAGTCAAATTTCTTGATTTCTTATACGATGATTCAAATACTGCATCGTCTGTTGAGAAGACAAAAGCTAATTACGGAATTTAGAGCTCATTAATTACCTAGTGAGGAACTAAATATGAAATTTCCATGTTCAAAACGTCTAGTAGTTGTTGTTTTTCATATTTTCAATATATTGACATGCTTAGGGTCTGGGTTGTCCCCATGATTATTGAGGCACGATGTCAGGAATTCCCGTTTATGCAAAAAAAAATCAATTGATATCATTTTCAATTGTTTATAAAGGGTGTTTTTTAAAGGCATAGAACTCTCATTTGAAAACACTTTTTAATACAACGTATAGTGTAACAGCTGTCATGAATTTCATGATAAGTATGGTTTGCCATTGCATGATAAATAGGATTGAATGGAAGACGAAATTCACCGCATTATTGGTGAGATATGACCCCCATTATTGGTTACAGTAGTCGAAAATTGGACATCTCCTTTGGACTTCCTCTGCACCATTTATGACGCTAACATGCCTGAAATTCTATTTCAGTAAAAATGGCAGAGAACTATCTTTTCAGCAAAATCAATTTTATGGCAATCGAAACAATTTATTTGTATTTAATTCAAAGTTCTGCCCCTCTGAAAAACAACCTGTATACATACGAGGGTCATTCAGCAAGTACTTAGCCTCACCGCCCGATGGCACTGCTATTACAAAAAAGTTTTACCATTCTGCAATACATTCTTTGAGAAGCCAACTGTCAAAGTTTCAGTCAGTTCCCTTTATTAGTTTTGTATTGATAGCGTTTGGAGGCGAGCGTGTCGGTCGATTGTACAAAATTGGAAAAAGAACAATATCGTTCAGTGATTAGATTCTTGTTTTTGGAAGGTAAAACGCGCAGTTAAATCATAGATCGCTTGGATGCTGTGTACGATGACTCTTCTCCTTCGATGGAAGATGGAAGAATCGGTTCAACGACTTTGTTCGTGGCTGCACGTCGCTTTTTGATGAGCCACGCCCGGGTGCCCCAAAAACGGCTGCTACGGAGGAAAACGTTAAAAAAATCCACGATCTCGTGTTGGCAGACCGTCGATTAAAGGTTTGCGAGATAGCTGAGACTATGGGTATTGCTGAAAGAAGGGTGCATCATATACTACACGAAGAACTGGGCATGAAAAAGATGTCGGCGCGATGGGTGCCGCATTTGCTCACACCGGAAAACAAGCTCAACCGTGAGACCACATCGATGACGTGTTTGGCGCTGTTTCAGTACCTTCGGTGGAATTCCTGCATCGTTTTGTGACCGTCGACGAAACGTGGATTCACTGGTACACACCAGAGATCAAGGAATAGGCGAAACAGTGGACTGCACCCGGCGAACGTGCTCCGAAGAAGGCAAAGACTGTTCGATCAGCCGGAAAGGTGATGGCCACCGTTTTCTGGGCTTCACAAGGTGTGGTCCACATCGATTACCTCGAGAAGGGTAAAACAATCACAGGGCGCTACTATACAGACTTATTGGGCCGATTTGGCGTCGAATTGAAGAAAAAGCGGCCCCGCTTGGCGAAGAAAAAGTGTTGTTCGACCACGACAACGCACCGGCTCAACCTCCGCCGTCACCATGGCCAAATTGGTCAAATTGCGCTACGAATTGCTGCCCCATCCACCGTACGCTCCAGATTTGGCCCCATTTGTGACTACTTTTTGGTTCCAAACCTGAAAAAATCATTCGCCGGGAATAGATTTGGGTCGAATGTGGAGGGCATCGCCGCCACGGAGGCCTGTTTTGCAGCCTCCAAGGAAATGTATTTTTTAGACAGGTTGAAAAAGTTAGAGCATCGCTGGGCCAAGTCTATCGAGCTTGAAGGAGATTATGTGGAAAAATAAATTGCCACCTTTCCAAAATTTTCGTTTTTCTTCTGTAGGCGAAGTACTTGTTGAATGACCCTCGTATCTATGATACATATTGTTACATGTACAAATAATTACATGTACAAATAATTTTGCGAGCTACTGTCACAATTGTTTTCACAATCATTAAGAACGTCAACAAATGAATTTACTCGAACCCACGAGAACCCAACAAGCATTATCAACATCTGAAAGTGAGTCACTGCCCATTCATGCTGGAATGTTCCCGCTTAGTCACCAATGTACGAGAACTGAGTTGAATGATTAGAGACCCCAAATAAAGGCGAGCTGAATGAATGGTGGCATTCATTCGACCGCGATAAAAACTTGCGATAGTGTGTGGAAAGCGAATTGAAAAGCGATCAAGTAATAGTGTGGTGATTTCGTTAAGACAATTGCGATAAGAAGTTTATGGACAAGTGTTAGAATTTTAATAGTGTAAATTAAAATTAGTGAAAGTGTTAAATTGGTCATTGTGCACTTTTGTAATTAAATAAACTCTTTTAACTTAAATTAAAAGGCATTGCGTTTTCACTTTCCCGGAACATTAAAATTATTATTGGCCGCGAACAGAAAACACGTGACAGTGGTGTCAGAAGTGGGATCATTCCAGCATGAATGGGCAGTGACTCACTATCAGATGTTGATAATGCTTGTTGGGTTCTCGTGGGTTCGAGTAAATTCATTTGTTAACGTTCTTAATGATTGTGAAAACAATTGCGACAGTAGCAGCAAGAGCTGCGACAACAGTCATCTAATTTAACTGCGAAGCTCAATGAACAGTCGTCCAATTTAACTACGAAGCTAAATGAACAATCAGCGCGGCTAAAGGAACAGACATCCAGTTTAGCTGTGAAGCTAAATGAACAATCAGCGAAGCTAGACCAACAAGCGTTCGAGATCAAGGCAGACATCACACAGATGCTGGAGAAACGGAAATAAAAGCGGAGCTCATCTGAACAAACAAATTAAAGAAGTCGAGGAAAAGGTTGACCAGGTCGAGGAAAAGGTTTACCAGGTCGAGGAAAAGGTCAGCCAGGTCGAGGGAAAGGTCAGCCAGGTCGAAGAGAGAATGAACTACGAGATGGAAAAAGTGAAAAAAGAATTGGAAGCAACGAAGGCAGTAGTAACCACTTCACCAGCCCCGCTTATAACCGCAGCGCAAAGCACATCCAGAAATGTGCAAGCACCAATATTTGATGGGCAAACGGTCTGGAGTACTTACAAGACCCAGTTTGAAGCTGCCGCAAGGGCAAATCACTGGAATGAACAGGAACGAGCAACTGCATTGATTCTTGCTCTAAGAGGCCCAGCTGCCGAGCTGTTGCAGACGATCCCCGTTGAATCGCAATCAAACTCCAATGCTATAATGAATGCGCTCGACATGCGTTATGGAGACGATCATCTAAAGCAGATTTATCGGTCACAGCTAAGGCATCGGATGCAGAAGTCTGGTGAAACCCTACAGCAGCTAGCTCAAGACATTGAGTGACTAGCACTTTTGGCTTATCCAGCCCACGACCCAGAACATCGAGATGATGCAGCGACAGAAGCATTCATCAGCGCACTAAAGGACCCGGAATTGCAACAAGCCGTGCGTTTAGCTCAAAAGCAAACGGTTAAGGACGCATTGGCTTACAGTCTGAACTTTGAGGCAGCGAAAAATGTGACTCGTACCACTGCCCGGGTTCGTGAGGTAGTGACAGACGAGTGCAGGTGTGAACGGGTGAAAATTGAGCGAAACCCGCATGTAAATAGTGCGCCTAGACGCTGAAATTGCGGAGAGAAGGGGCACTTGCAAAGAGACTGCGAGAAGCGAAGAAAACCGAGCTATTGTCCAGGGTGTGCAGCTAGGAGGAGATCCAGACCGACTCAGGGGCCCAGAATGGAAGCCCTTCAAACAGAGGGGTCGGGAAACATGTAAGAGCCAACTTCGTGGGGCGGAGGTTGGCTAGGAGGATCGACGTCCCCAGCAACACCATCATCGTGTCAAGACTACATCGTGGAGAAGCGGACTTATGCCTTCCGGGTCAAATTGACGGAGAACACTGCACCATAACAATCGACACTGGTGCAACCCGATCGATTATCCGACCAGATCTAGTTAGACGGCAACAACTTCACAAGGGCAGAATTTTCTCACTACGGACAGCTACGGGAGAAACTGCACCTGTTCATGGAGAGGTCAACCTCCAGATACAGTTGGGAGACCTTGTATTCTGACATAATTTTTTGGTCGCGAACATTATGGATGACTGCATTCTCGGAATGGATTTTCTGCGACCACATGGAATCACGTTGGATTTGGGCAAACGGGTATTGAAATGGCAGAATGTCGAAGTACTGATGGAGGATCCCAGCGGCCAAATCCCCAAGATGAATGTAGTGGTATGTACTGACACTGATGTACCAAATTCTTCCGAAAGCATTGTATGGGCCAAGCTTGATGGTGATTCTGGAGACCACCGATCTTATCTGATAGAGCCAACGAAGACATCCGCATCGCGCAGTTTGATTGTAGGACGAAGCCTTGTAAGATCTTTAAGGAACGGATATGTGCCGGTTAGAGTCCTTAACACCGCAGACTCAACCACGAGCATAAAAGCGGGAGAAGACATCGGCAGCTGCCAGCCTGTTTCCACCATCACCTCTTAGGAAGCTACTCACAACCATCATTGGAAAAGGAGGCAAGACACAGACAAAGCCCGGGAATCCACGTCTGCAATTATGAAGCAAGTCAAATTACCGGTGCAGCTATTCAAACGAGCCTCTTATCTGGTCACCAAGTACAGTGACATCTTCTCAACAAGCCCGGATGACCAAGGCCGAACGAGTTTGGTAACTCACGTCATAGATACACAGGGAGTCAAGCCAATTCAACAAGCACCAAGACGTCTCCCTATAGCCAAACAAGGAGAAGTGAGCGCGCTGATCTCGGACATGGAAAAACAAGGCATTATTGAACCTTCTGTGAGTCCATGGGCCGCGCCTGTAGTTCTAGTAAAGAAAAAGGATGGTAGCACTCGCTTTTGTGTCGACTATAGGCAGCTTAACGACGTCACTAAGAAAGATAGTTACCCGCTCCCACGCATCGATGACATCATGGACACTTTAGCCGACGCAAAATGGTTTTCTACACTCGATCTCAAGAGTGGCTACTGGCAGGTAGAAAATGACAAGAAGGACCGAGATAAGACCGCATTTTCAGTTGGGACCGGATTGTGACAATTTGTGGTGATGCCGTTTGGGCTTTGCAATGCTCCAGCCACTTTCGAATGTTTGATGGAATACGTGCTACGTGGTCTAACCTGGAAAACCTGCTTGGTGTACCTAGATGACATGATCGTCATCGGAAGAACGTTCGAAGAGCATGTGCGGAACTTAGAAGAAGTTTTCTCCCGACTGCGACTGGCAAATTTGAAACTTAGTCCCGACAAGTGTACCCTTTTCGCAGCTGAAGTAAAATACCTGGGACACATCGTATCAGCAGAAGGGGTCAAAACAGACCCTGAGAAAATTGAAGCCGTGAAAAGCTGGCCAACACCAAGCAACAAGCGCCAACTACGAAGTTTTCTGGGTCTGGCAACCTACGATCGAAGATTCGTCAAAGACTTTGCCAAAATAGCTAAGTGTCTCCATCAGCTAACCGAGAAAATTCGTCCGTATGTCTAGAACGAACAATGCCAGACAGCTTTTGAGACCCTGAAGGAAAAGCTGTGTGAATCACCCGTACTGGCGTATCCGAAACCCGGAAAAATGTTTGTAGTTGACACTGATGCAAGCAACGGCGGTATTGGAGCTGTACTCTCCCAGCAGATCAATGGCGAAGAAAGAATCCTCTCGTATAACAGTCGAGTTCTTTCAAAAAGTGAGAGGAACTACTGTGTGACCAGGAAGGAACTATTGGCTATAATAGAAGCCACCAGGCAGTTCCACAAGTACCTGTATGGCCAGAAATTTGTTCTTCGAACGGACCATGCATCGCTGAGATGGCTACTTAACTTCAAAAACCCCGAGGGGCAAGTTGCGAGATGGATCGAAAGATTGCAGTCATACGACTACGAAATTGTTCATCGAAAGGGCGGAGTTCATGGAAACGCTGACGCCCTATCTCGTCGCCCATGTCCAGCTAACTGCAAGCATTGCCGACGGATTGAGGAAAAGGAACCGCCCGTTGATCTGCGACTTATAACGGCCGAACTCGATGAAGGTTGGTCATCGGAGGAGATTCGAAATGCCCAGCTAGTCGATGAAGACATCGGACCATTGCTCGTATGGAAGGAGACGACTGGGCGACCTGAGTGGAAGGACGTTTCAACGCATGGCGCAACCCTGAAAAGCTATTGGGCACAATGGAACTCCCTTCAGGTAGAGGGTGGCATACTCAAGCGGAAATGGGAAACGGTGGATGGCAGCTCCTATAGGATGCAAACTATACTTCCCAAAAGCCGAATCCACGATGTGGTTAAGGAAATGCATGAAGGATCCTCGGGAGGCCACCTTGGTGTTAACAAGACCTTAGCGAAATTGCGGGGCAGGTTCTACTGGCTCCGCGCTTGAGAAGACGTAGAGGACAGGTGTTGGAGATGCACAGTTTGCGCTTCCGTCAAAGGCCCAAAGCGACGACTGAGAGGACAAATGCAAACCTATAACGTGGGGGTACCATTTGAAAGGATTGCTGTTGACATCGCTGGACCCTTTCCTGAATCTGAATGGGGAAATCGATACACACTGGTTGTTGCCGATTATTTCAACAAGTGGCCCGAGGTCTACCCCATTCCTAACCAGGAAGCAACTACTGTAGCCGAACAGCTAGTGTTAAATTGGGTCATTAGGTACGGCGTACCTGGCGAACTACATTCGGATCAAGGCCGAAACTTTGAGTCACTAGTTTTTGGCGAAATGTGCGAGCTGCTCGGAATACGGAAAACGAGGACAACACCGCTGCATCCCCAATCCGATGGAATGGTCGAACGTTTCAACGGCACGCTCAATAAACACCTGGCCAAAATGGTTGACGAGAACCAAAGGGACTGGGGCCGACATATCCCACTATTTTTAATGGCGTATAGAGCTGCTGAACACGCATCGACGGGCCAAGCCCCAGCCAAAGTCGTTTTTGGAAAGACTATTCGTTTGCCAGCCGATATAAAGTTCGGAACACCCCCTGAGAAACCCCAAACGGTCTCGGAGTACGCAAGTGATCTAAGACAACGGTTGAGCCAGATACATCGGACAGTGCGAAAACACCTCGAATCGGCTACTGACCGTATGAAGACCAGGTATGATCTAAAGGCTAATTCTACTGGCCTCCAGCAAGATGACTTGGTGTGGCTTTATAACCCGCAACGGCGAAAGGGTAGGTCTCCAAAGTTGCAACATAATTGGGAGGGACCATACCGAGTTACAAAGCGAATCAACGACGTCGTATACCGAATACAGGAACATCGTAAGCCGAGAGCTAAAATGAAAATCGTGCATCTGGACCGTCTTGCCCCATATAACACCCAGGGAGAATTGACTACAAATAGCGACACATCTTTTCGGGGCGAAAAGAACTGAGGTGGGGGCAGTGTTACATGTACAAATAATTCTGCGAACTACTGTCGCAATTCTTTTCACAATCATTAAGAACGTCAACAAATGAATTTACTCGAACCCACGAGAACCCAACAAGCATTATCAACATCTGAAAGTGAGTCACTGCCCATTCATGCTGGAATGTTCCCGCTTAGTCACCAATGTACGAGAACTGAGTTGAATGGTTAGAGACCCCAAATAAAGGCGAGCTGAATGGATGGTGGCATTCATTCGACCGCGATAAAAACTTGCGATAGTGTGTGGAAAGCGAATTGAAAAGCGATCAAGTAATAGTGAGGTGATTTTGAGAAGACAATTGCGATAAGAAATTTATGGACAAGTGTGAGAATTTTAATAGTGTAAATTAAAATTAGTGAAAGTGTTAAATTGGTCATTGTGCACTTTTGTAATTAAATAAACTCTTTTAACTTAAATTAAAAGGCATTGCGTTTTCACTTTCCCGGAACATTAAAATTATTATTGGCCGCGAACGGAAATTACGCGACAATATGAAGATTGATTTTTTTCATTTATTCCATCGAAAAGTTGTCGCAGTGCCCGTTCTTTGTTCAATGATCTAGAATTCCAAGTTCCAAAAGAATAGTCGTTTATGCGTCATGATTTTCGTTGCTGTCTATCCAGTCCTATCCGAGGCTGTTGTCCTGGTTCTATGACAAGTAAATACTCAGTAGAGGTCAGCGCTTCGACTTAGTCGGTTTTCAGTCCAACAGTGGTATTTTATTTCAGCTTTCTCTAATCATGTTCTTCAATTTCCTTAATAGTTCATGATAACGTGCACTCAAATCAATCAAATATTTCTTGGTATACTGCTAATTACGTCTCAATCAAAAAAATTAAAATTTATATAGCACAATGTCCTTCATCTTTCACTAAATATTTTTAATTCGATTACTATCCCTTCTTACCAAACGAATTGTATTGTATTAAATATTCTATTCAATGGAAAGAAATAATTTTTCCAAGTCATCATTGTTGCGTCGTCATTTCAATGTGAATAGAAATCTTCATCAAACACTATTTATTTGAAAATTTCTTTGCGAATCCTTAATAGCTATTGCCATTTTCTGCTATTGTTCATTCCATTCATAAATTGTTGCCTCTTGCTTTTCTTTCTGCTCTCTCTCTCTCTCTACAACAGAAGAATTGCCACATTTTGTAAGTTTATGCGCGAATCTAGACTTCACAAAGCAGTTTTTCACGTACATTAGTGCCGCGAGAATTTGACTTCATAGTCGCTTATAAATAGACGTTTCTTATTGTCCTTCGTCTTTGGAATGAGGGGAAGCAATTCTACTGTATATTACTGAGTATATTTGTCTAGTAATCTTTTGTCATGATGATTTTCCTTGGTTTTTTTTTCTTTGTTTGATTATTCTTCGCTACTAACCACCACAATTTTAACTATCAATGCACCAGTTCTATTGTCCTGGATAAGTGTGTCAGGACAGTATTCGCTTCTTTCAAAATTGTTCGTTCTACTTAATGCTTTGAATTTCGTTGAAATATTCTTTACTGGTTCATTTAAAAAACGTACATTCTGGCACATAGAGCTTATCAATCATTATTTGTTTTATAGTGTGATAACATCATTCTATCAAAGATTATGTTATCAAAAATTGATCCTGTAATCGTCCAGATCATAACTTGTTGTTCTAATTGGCTTTAGCAATATTGCAGGCGAAACGTTATTGCCTCAGTAATCCGTTTTTATCATCATGATTCTCTCTGTATTCGTCATACTTCTATACATTTTCATACGAAGTTGAAATTTCCTTTGCAAAGCAATTAGGTAAAGCTGAATTTTTGAATTGACTTATCAGCAGGCTGAAAAACAATTTATTTCACCCCAGCCTAGTACTTTGTTTTCACGAAAAGGTAAAGTATCTGATTTGTAGTGTAAGGGTAAGATCAAATGTCCGTGAAGGACTGCAGCGATGGTCTGCTGCCTCGGCAGAAGAAGGTGTCAGTATCTGCAGAGAATGCCCTTGTCTGGGGACGCGTGAATGCGCTGGCAGGCTAGCATTGCGGTGTCGTGGGTTGGGTTCATTCCCCCAGCACAAGGGTCCACTACAAAGAATTTCGCATTCACGAATTTCTGGGGTCGAACAAAAGCAAGGCAACCGAAGTCGCAAAAATTGTAGGCAACTACAGAAGGGGGTAAATGACTTGTTCATGGAACAAGAGAAACAAGTAAAAAGGGGTGGAATCAGGGTAATTTTGTCCTTACTCGGAGAGGCTCATGGCCCACAAATGAGAGAGGGGCAACCGGGTAGTGATGGAGCCCCCGCGCGCCCACCCAACGGGATCAAAATCCATAATTGTTGTAGTGGCCAGGTATTCCTCTTCTGAGTGGAAAACTCATACAACTTAACTTGCATGAGCCTTCCCATCAGAGCAGAAGTACCCCAGTGATCAGTTTATGCCATAGAATTATGCAATTCGATTACATAACCTTATGTCATAAAGAGGTACCTTGTTCAGGCCACTCAACCCGCACCGTCACCTGAAACAAAGAAGTTAATATGTACCCGGCGGCTGGCTCATGTTAAGTGGTGTGAGCCTGCCACCGTACCCGGTCCTTTACCCGGTCAGAAGTGCAGAAATGAAACGACCGAAATTGTAGGTTTAATGCAACATGGTTTTTTTTTATTTCTCTATCATTGAAACTAATATTGAAGTAACAAGAAAACATACAATTTTTTCGGTACTTAACCCGACCTGATCTGACATTAAATTATGTGAAATATAATGTACCCGCTACTATAAACGATAAGAAAAACGTTTTTCTTAATTAATCGAATTTCTCGATACTCAACAACAACGAAAAAAAAATTTGCATTAATTTTTATTCTTCTATTCTTCTTAGCGTCATAAAATTTATTAAATAATCCTTCGCTAAACTCTGCACCTGATATTTAGTTTGAATTTGGTTTACTCATACTAGGAACGTTATGCTCTCATATTAGAGAAATTTTATCCACTTTCCTGGCATTTTGATGTTTTCAACTTGAAAATAAATCAAATATGTCTCAACCTAGTGTGAGATTTCTTAAAAACCAGTTACAGTACCTAATAACTGCCGTAGATTGACTTTTGAGCTTTTCTAATGTTCGCAATAAATTAATTTGTACCTTTCCAACCTTGGATATTGATTTCAGCATCGCGTCAATAGATGATCTTTCGACAACTTGCGAACATGCCTTTTTTTGTGGTAGGGAGGTGAAGGCATTTACGCCCGCCGAGTCTGGCAGTGTGGGACTCCCATGGAGGATACCCTTGGACTACCCACTAAACACCTCCCCTGTCAATCTGAGAATCTAGCCTGGCACCGTTTGACACATTACTTCGGGCCAGGTCTCGTTTTGTTACGCCGTGGGGCGCCTTCAAGCTGGGGAGTCCCTTTCCTAGCGGGAGGGGAGAGGGGAAGAGGAATTGCCAGAAGAGCGATCCCCCAGCCCCAGCACCTCCGGCTGCTGTGAGTCCCTTTTATATTTTAGGACTGCCCGAGCATAATGTGCCACCTGGTTCCATTTGTCAACCGATTCGAGCATCACCGTAACTTTATTATCCGGGGTGTGCTCTCCCGTCTCCCTGTAGAGTTCCCTTCGCAGCCTGGCCCATTTGGTACACGCAAAAAATGTGTGACAGGCATTGTCCTCCTCTTCTGGGCAAAACCCACAATCGGGAGACCGTGACTTACCGATCTTGTGCAGGTAAGACTGAAAACGCCCGTGCCCGCTCAAAAGCTGGGTCAGATAGAAGTCAGTCTCTCCATGCCTTCGATTGAACCACGGTCTCACATCCGGGATGAGGCACGCAGTCCACCTTCCCTTCGTGCAATTCCTCCTAGACTGCTGCCAATCGTTGAGTGAGCGTTGTCTCTCCTCGCGGACAACCATCTCCCTCGCATCCTCGTTTCGGCGCTGGCGAATAGCGCGGCGCTCTCTAGCAAGGAGGGCGACAGGTATCACGCCTGCAATCACTCTCACCACCGAGTCGGAGACTGTTGGATACGAAGATGCAATTCTCAGTGCTCCTCTTTTCTGTACCTGTGCCAATCGCTTTCGGTATACCTTCTTGCCGAGAGCGTTGCCCCATACCTCTGCTCCGTACAGTAGCACTGACCCTACAGCACTCATCAAGAGGCGTCTTCTTGATGGGCTGGGTCCCCCTACGTTGGCCATAAGTCGACTCAGGGCCGATATTCCCGAAGCGGCCTTCTCAGCCATTGCCCTGATTTGCTCAGAGAAACTCATCTTCGAGTCGATCAGTAGCCCCAGGTACTTCACCGCTGGCTTCGATTCGATCTTTATATCTCCAATATTGATCATCCTTACTCTAGGGATTCTCTTTTTTGTCAAGATGACCACTTCGGTTTTCTCCAGTGCTAAACTGATCCCGCGAGCAGTCATCCAGTCCCTCACTCGGCGCATTAGCATACCTAGCCTAAGTTGCGCTTGTTCAACGGTGCGTCCGGCGACCAGAGCCGCAACATCATCCGCATAGCCGACCAAGCGCGACTCATCTGGCATCTCAAGTCTCAGTAGCCCGTCGTAAGACACGTTCCACAGGTCCGGACCAAGGAAAGATCCCTGGGCAACACCCGATGTAATTTCCATCCTTCGTTGGCCCTGTGTCGTGTCGTAGAGCAGGCTTGGGTCCTTTAGGTAGTTCCTCAAAAGCCGCATTAGATATTCTGGAACTTGAAAAGAGTTTTCCAGCGTGTCCAGAATATCCACCCATCTAGCGGAGTTGAATGCATTCCTGACGTCAAGTGTCACCAACAGGACGATCCGCCACTTGGTGCGACTATATGCCTCTGCCTTTTGGACCGCGTTCCCCACCTCTGCAATCGCATCAATGGTAGAACGTCCTGCTCTAAAGCCGTACTGCCGAGGAGATAGGTCCCCAGCAGCACGAATCGCGTCAGTGAGTCTTCCCTTGATGAGTTTCTCTAGCACTTTCCCAGCCGTGTCTAGCATGCATAACGGGCGGTATGCAGACGGCGATTCGGGATTTCCCTTCCCCTTGCTGACCAGCACGAGCCTCGCTACCTTCCATCGTACCGGGAAAACCCCGTCCCTTAGGCAAGCGTTGAATGTGCTGAGCAGCAAGTTAGGACAATGGTGATATACGAGCTGCAAAACCTCAGCTGGAACACCATCTGAACCTGGAGCCTTCCTCGCTTTCAGGGAGAGGACTGCGCGGGGAAGAGTCCCCGCACTATCGCGTTCATCTTTTCCGCGTCATGTATACAAGGCTTCCGTAGGGCACCAAGTTTCCCCATGACCAGCTTGTAGCCAAGGCCCCACGGATCCCTATTTACATCATCCACGAGGTCTTGCCAGCATCGGGCCTTGCTCTTGTTAATAAGCCTGCGAAGATATTTCCTGCTGGACCTGTATGCTGCTAGCCTAGTGTCTGCCTCCTCCCGTGTTCGCGCCCGCTGGGCCTCTCGCCGAAGTTTGTGACACTCGCTTCTTTGTTCGGCGATCTCGTTTGACCACCAGTATACTGGAGGCTTACCGTGTCGGGGTCTCTGACGGGGTATGGAAGACTCGCAAGCAGCTATGATGGTACTCATAGTTGAGTTCACCAAGTCCTTGGCTGTAGGCCCTCCACTCCCTGCCGGAGCTCCCAGCAACGGTGCGCCTGCCGTAAGCGCGTCAGCGAACCTCTCAACGTCCATCCTCCCAGTCCTCCATCCGAGGATTGAAGTTTGGGCATATGCACGCAGAGTGCCACTGTCGTGAATCTCAACCGCTATATACTGGTGATCACTAGCCGAGCAGTCCTCTAGTACTTGCCAGTTGTGTACTCTAGGTACCAGGGACTCCGAAGCGAGTGTCACATCGGGTATGGTTTCTACGCAACCCCAGCGGCGGAAAGTAGGGGTGTTACCAGTATTTAGGACAAAAAGCGCTGTTCTGGCCGCCATGTCCAAGATTTGCTTTCCCCTTGGGTCGGACTGTGGCATACCCCATTCAATGGCTCTAGCGTTGAAGTGTCCCCTGACCAGCATGTGGCCCTCTGTGCTCGAGACAGCGTCCTCCAGGGCATCGAGTTTGGTTCGAAAAGATCGAATTGCCTCGTTAGGCGTCAGATAAACACTGAAATATGTTATCCCTGAACACCGCACCCACACAAAACCATCCCCGCGTCCATGGCCCTGCACCTGAAGGCGGGCGCTGTCTCGAACCCAGATGGCCGAGGTACCAGATTTGTCAGGGTACCACGCTTGCGAGTCCTTGTTATGGTGTTGCTTGCTCAGCAACAGGAGGTCAGCTTTCTTATCCCTCGCAAACTGCTCAAGTACGTCCTGGGCGTTTGTGCTTCGGTGCAAATTGACCTGCAGGATACGGATCATTTGAGTATCGATTTGGCTTTAGTTAGGGCCTCCTTGAAAATCCAGCATCTCCCTGTCCCCGGCTCATGTTTGAGGTCACCGGGTGCTAGCTTAGCATCCTTGCAAAGAATGCATTTTGCCTCGTTCGTGCACTCCTTCCTTTTGTGCCCCGTTTCACCACATTTGTAGCAAAGAAATCTCCTGTCGGGTCCCCTACAGCCATACGCGGTGTGTCCGTATTCGAAGCATCTGAAGCAGCGAATATCGCTTTTCTCCGTATCCTGCAGATAACCCAACCTTTCTTAATTTTGCCCTTCGCCAGGATTTGCTGGGCGTCTTTATCAGCTAGTTCGACAATAGCCATGCGTTGGCCCCTTGTGTTTTCACGTGTCAATCTTGCTTTGACTTCACTTAAGCTGGGGAACTCCCTCCTAATGGCATCCTCTACTTCAGCTTTGTCCGTGACGCAGTCGAGGTCCCTGATTTCCAGGGTGGCCATTGGTTCGAGCGAGGCAACGGTTGGTTCGAGCGAGGCAACGGTTGCCTGTGATGTTGACTTTGACAGTGTTTCTGGGGTTTGCTGCCTCCCCCCGCAATCGGTGACTTGTTTTATCGGTGTTCTTGCCAACAGCGGTTTTTGCCTGAAAGGGTTCTCCGTGCTAGCGTCCTGTTTGCTTTTAGTTATATCTGTTACAGAAGCCACGTTCACCACTTCTATAACATTGCAGTCGCTGGATGACGACGGCCGGGAGCCTGCTCGCTCACTACCCTCTGCCATCGGTACTGGAGATTCGACCCCCTGCACCGTAATTTGGTTCCCCTTATGGACCTTCATGATTTGGTTTTCTGTCTGGGTTTCCGTTCCCATAGCATTTTACCTACTGCCAGGATATATGGATAATTGATGACACCATATATTTCGTCATGTCACAGTGAAGATCATTGACACTCAGGTATTTGTCCTGAGACTCTCCCTTCACTGCCGACCATTGTCCACGGCTGCTTATTGGTTATTCGCAGCGAACCTTTCGAGAAAGGTCTTCCCCTATCCGCAACCCTGGGGACGCGTTTGGTTCCCCGGTCTGAGGGCACTATCGATAAATCGATAACCAATAACGAACCCATAACGAACATGCCTTAAGGTCATTTTCACTAGCACTTCTAGCGATTCGCATAAATAGTTCGAATAATGTTGTTAATGTCTCCTTACCGATTTTGTTCCACGAATCTTCTTCACTCCATTTTTCTACCAAATTCTGATCAACACCAAGTTGCCTAGTTTCAATTACATTCCACACATCAATCGCTCGTTTCAAGCATTCACCATGGAATGGATACGCCAAAAGTTATTTCTCGACTTCATGATGCGATGCAAAAAATAATGTTGAGGGATCACGAGAGGGTACTAGAATTGGAGCAATATTTTTAGAGGAATTCATCAATAACATTCTGATAAGTATCTCGGGATCTTTGTTCATACTGCAACAGCATACCGTTAATATTCAAAAATATTCGAGTCCTATTTCTTGATTTTATTTGTCAACGTTGATGTATCTTCTTGCGTAGTATCATGGGCTGGGGAAAGTGTCTGAAACGCGTCTATTGACCCTCTCACTAAACGAACATGCGCGAATAAGTCGCAAAAATGACACTTGAATCGCGATCACCTTCGAGAAGGGAATATTTTTCACGAAATGCAATCATTGTATCAATAGCATCTGATAATTATTTGTTCATTGAATTAGCTAACAGGAACGAAAAATGATCACTGAAATTTTCACAGTTTCGAACCAAACCAGACCGTCTACCATCGAGATCCAAAACGAGAACTGCGTTTAGTCATCACATAAGTTGAACTGTTTGGCTTTTGAGCGCGGAGAATATTTCAAGCGATTGATGCTCCAATAACAACTTGACAACATAATGTTCAATAGTCATGTCCCGTAGAGTCCATAAATCTTGTTTAGAAACGTTGATGCTCCGATTAATTTTTCTTGCAGTTGAGAAGAAAGCGCTCGCTATACATCATCAATCGCATCGCGAATAAAATGAACACAACCGCCTCCGTTCCCGCTGTCTTAGCTTTTGCAGCGCCGCCACGACGAGGCTCTGTTGTCATTCGGCGCACTGCGTACAATTCCAGTCAAAGCGTCTAAACAGTTATTTTCATCGTGTTGGGATTTCTTGTTTCACTTCTCGACGATTTCTCCGTTTTACTTTTTATGTTGGCACTATTCTTTATCTCGCACCCTACATGCTACAAGACACGGTGCATAATTTCCACGCGCTCGCTCGTAGATAAATCACTTTTCTAACAGTATTCTGGCTACAACAGCACTCCGCGATGGCAAGAGTGCGCTCTTCCACGAATTCCACTTTTTCGGACCGCGCAACACAAGAAAAGTGCGTGCGGCGCACACGAGATATTCGCGAGGAACACGCACGATGGCGGGTCCTGCGCTAGCGCTACTCCACAAGACGTGCCCAACTTCTCTGGCCGCACTCAAACTCAAAGCACTATTCCGCTAGCTGATTGTCCGCGGAAAGTCCTTTGAAGTTGTTTGTTTTCGCGGGGAAAGATGTGACGACGGTGATAAACAGCTATAAATATTAGATTGAAATGCAGCAGCGGCGTTTTGTTTTCAGGTGTGCAAGATAACACGGCAGAACCGGTAAAGTGCGATACGAAGTGGAACAGACGCTTCCGAATTCAAAGAGGGATTCACGATGGGCAACACCGGAGCTTGATAAATCGCGCAAATTTGGATTGTAAATAGCGCTTTCTTTGCGTAATGGCACACACGTAAAAATTTAAAGCTTATTTTCGTAGCGCCGAGTACATTCGGTTCGATTGAAGTTCAATGCCTCTTCCACTGTCCGACACTCACGAATTTGGGCAGTTCAAGCTTCTAGCATCGCGACGGACTCTCTTCTTACAAAACTTCCTCACACGATCACACTCCACCACTGACTATTATTCCGATGTGCGGAATCGAGAATCTGTAATTTCCATACTATCAAGCCATAGTAGGATTTCCTATATGGAAATGGTTTGTTGGTTGTGTAGTGATTTAACAGATTTGGCGTGTACTATGCAGGAATTTCCTTTAACCCTTTGCCTGCGCCGAATTCAAATCGAGCAGTTTTAGTTATAATGAAAATATAAAATCTATAAATTGACGTAAAAAAAATACAATTTAAATTTTACATGAGATTATCAAATAATTTAAATTAATAATAAAAAAAATAGGGAATTTAACAACCTGCTCGATTACTACAGATTGTACACTGATGAAAAACTAAGTACATAGAAATCAACTGTGATGTTTTTTGAAGATAATCTTAAGGTAACTTAGCTTTGCTTTATTAGGCCACAACAATTAAATTTTCAATGTTTCATCATTCTTTTTCATTTAAACTTGGCTCAATTTGCCTTCCTCTGCACCAAACTCCAGCCAGGTACTTTGTTGTTAAGTATACTTCACCTGAACCATATCAGAAAATTTTGCGTTCCTCGTGTAACTTTCCAGACGCTACGTAAGCAATCTAACTCCTCATTGTTGCAACGCCAAGGTCAACAAACCGCGCTCAGATAAAGTTCGTGCATGGAAATGGAATCAACTCAGTAGCTGTTAATTATAAATTTATATAGTGGTAAATAAAATTGTTTTTATCAGTACAATTGAATCTCGGCTTTTGTAATAACCTCCAATACTTTGGAGCGATACCCGACAGGGGTCTGTCATCCTTACACGATTTGCTAACTAGTTGACAAGTGTCATATGACAGATGTCTGTTTGTGAACCATTGCGAGACCTTTCGGCTTCTTTGTTGTTACTGTTGGCTGTTAACCTTACTCATTGTCGTGAATGGCAATTAGGTGAAATTTCCGTGTTTCCCCGAAGAAATAAATATCATTTAACTTTTAAAAAATTGTCTCCACGGTTGTGCTCATCTGAAGGGAAAATGACTATCAGGCTACTATCTTCCCAAAATGATTGGGAAAAGTTGTTACATAAGCAATTCGTTATTCTTCTTCCTCCTTGGTGAGTTCACTAAATGCAAAAGTGTGCCAATTTCCCAATATTTTCTTTTTCCCTAAGGCTGAACCCATGATTCACCTGATTTTGTTTGAGATCTGAGTGCTCCAAGCCTGTTGAGATCTGAGTGATCCAAGCCAGGACGGAGAGTTACTATCACAATGATGACGACTTATATTGGTGTTAGCCTTTGTACGCGTTTTGTTGGTCGAACGGTGGACAGCCACTATTTATGGTAATTTATGCATGATTCAGAGAATGAATACTTGCTACGTATGACCGTGATGGGGCTATAGGAATCTGCATAGAAAGCGATCACTTGAAGAGATCAGGTAAAATCGCTTCGACTGATTTCTTAGAAAATAATACCATGAATTCCTTTATATTTTCAAGAATTTATATTAAGCTGGACTGTTTTAGAATGGAAAGTATAATATTGTCACGTGTCCAAATCTATCTGCGAGCTACTGTTGCAATTCAACCGCTAACTGCACCTTGAACATCAACATAAGCCATTGACGTCAGAACGAATATACGAGAACCAGCCAGCTAAAGGGAGAACACTCACCAATATACTGGAAAGGTGACGCCAACTGACGACCCGATATATAGGCAATTGAATGAATGGACGACATTCATTGTAAGTGTGAATTTTAAGCGCGAGTAGGAAGCGATACGAAAAGCGATAGTGTAGTAGCGGATATTAGGGAGACATTAAAGGCAGTTTGAAGATAAAGTTGGGTTACTAGTGAAAATTGTTAAGTGCAATAATTGATTTGATTTAATAAACTCTTTTAACTCGATTTTAAAGACAGTGAGTTTTCATTTTCTCAAGATATTAAAATATCGGCCGCGAACCATAAACACCCGGCAATATGTTAATCGCAATTTGATTGATATTATTGTAAAGTAGGATCAGCTTGATACAAGATTTTGATGCATTTTAAATCGGGCATTTGCATCGTTGACTGATAAATTGTATCCGGACTAAGTCTGCTCACGGAAGACCTGGGACCGAAATTCCGTATACTTCGTTGACACATTCCTAGGCTTCATGTCTAAAACTGATGAGAGGTTAAAGTGTATGGACAAGAGGTTTAAATCATTACATTTTATTTTGCGTGAACGTTTTTTAAATAATCACAGCCCGTGTAGAGCAGTGGGTAAGGGCGCACTCTACTTGTGCAGCAGTTGCCAAGTTCGAGGTTCAGTGGCGGAATTGAGATTGAGCTTCTGATTCTACTGTTGGGATATCAGCCAACTCAGTTGCGATGGGTACTAATTGAAAAATTAGGTAATAGTCTCATGGTTAAGCGTGATATTGACCAAATCGTTTCGAATTCCATTACGATCATGGAATGAGATACCCTAAGGGTAAATCTCAACGCCAAGATTTGGATTGAGCTTTGTGCGATGGATTATTATTATTATCATTAACATATTTCAAATATTTGACACAAACGTATTTCGAATTAGATTCTTAGCTCCGGCATTGGACCAGAACTTAGTTCAAAGTGAAAATTCATAGCAAAGTTCTGGTATTGAATCAGGACTTAATTCAATGCATGTGGCAAGGTCCTGATACTTGACGAGGACTTAGTGTAAAATGAAGAATTTTGACAAGGTCCTAGTATTGAAATAGGACTTAGTTTAAGACTAGTGGCAAAATGTAAGATTGTGAAAAGGTCCTGGTATTGGGACAGAACTTAGTTCAAAGTCAGTGGCAAAATTCTGATACTTAGTTTAAAGTTACTTGGAAAACCATCATGGAAAGGGTCACAACGTAATAAATGGTGACCTCAACGTGATATGATCACGATTTAATTGACTAAGGAATCTGATTTTCCGTAAAAAAAAAAAGGCAATGACTTTGTATGAACCAATATTAAGTTAATATAAGCGAAATTGAAAAGAGGTTGGTCTAGCAAGAGCAACTTGGCCAGACAATTCATGTTATTATCATTCAACTCCATAAATACAATTTCAAACGGCCTACCTGGATAAGGCTTATGCAGAACTAGAAATGTCTAGGCAGACCTTACCGGCCAACGACCAGTGGCTAGCATCTTAATTAATTAAGGATCATTCCAACGTTATGAATCAATATTTCGTCTCCATACACGAGGCGTGCTTAAAGGCCCTAGAATTAGTCAAGATATATTGAGAGGTGAAAAGAATACAGCAACACAACCATCATCCAACCCAGCAGCCTCCTTAGCACATTTCTCAGCTAACAATGATGATTATAAGATTTTAAGACGAGGAACTAGCTTTGTGGAAGAAGTGCAGTAGCAGCTAGTTGATTTCACGACGCAAGTGAATGAAGGCAAGCATTTCGAGTATTCGTTAAAAATGTTGCCCGTCTCTGAAGCTATAATGAAAATATCTAGGCCCATGCGTACACAGATACAACGCACAAGTAGGATGTCACAAAATGCTGCGTCCTCAAAAAGGAGATCTTAAATTATATAAGGGAATTGCAGCAGCGTTTGCATAATTTAGCTGGGCAGAAGGGCGAAAATTTTGCAGATATGGCCATGCTTATAAAGCTGCTTAAAGTCTCAAATGAGTCCAGTTTAAGGAACCTTACACCCAGATTACCCACAAGGAAGCAACTTTAAAATCACTTAAAATGAGCTATCTAATCAATTGCAGGAACTCTATTACACAACCTGCTTCATCGAATAATATGTTCAATATGTACAAAAGAACGGCTACCAGATGCTGATAAAAAAGTATCATATGGTCCTTTTTTAAAAAGTGAGACAAGCTACGCTGTGAAAATTACAGAGGAATCGCTCTGTTGTGTACATACAGTATATTATTCAAGGGCATTAACAAAAACTGAAGCTATATTGGGAAAATAACACTGAAGGGTACCAATGAGGTTTTCGAAGTAGATGATCTACGATTAACCAGATTTTTTAATTAAAACTGGTGCTCGAATATAATATGAACGTACGTCAGTTCTTTGGCGACTTCAAGCAAGCATATGACAGTGTTGATCCTGTAAGAAATAATGCTTGACTTAGGCGTGCCAATTACAGTTGTTCACATCACCAAGGTTACAGTGCTAATCACCAACTCTCAAGTCGAAGTTAACGTAGATCTGACTGAAAACTTTGCAACAAACTCAGGCCTAAAACAGGAAGATTGCAAAGGAAGCGTTCATATGGCTGTAATTGGAAGCAAGCAAAAATAGTTGACCTCATTGTTAATGAAATTTAACCTAGATTCATGACCTAAATAAGGTAAAATATGCCTGTATGACAAAAACTGACCTTAGGAGGCTTCAATCTATAAAGTGTAAATAGCTTTTTATACTCATTCCTGAAATTTTCATGCAAATCCTAGCAAAGCTGTAGTATCTGAGTCGGTAAAAAGCGCATATTGTTCCATAGCCATATGTTTCCATAGTAATACAGCGCATATTGTTCCGTAGTAATACAGGAAAATTTAAATCGCTTTAACTTGATTAAATACCATTCGATCTTTGTGAAACTTTCAGGAGAGATCAGTCTTATAAATAGTCATCTGAGTACTGCATCGTTAAGATTTTATTCAAGAAAACATAGAATCGATAAATTATACTATTACTAACAAAATTGAGTGAATTTCGACTTCTCATGTATCTGTTGTTGTTGTATTCATAAAGGCCTACATTCATGATTTTTGTCAGATTTTTCGGGTCAAAGGTGTCCAACCGCGAGGGGGGGGGGGGGACAAAACATTTTCGTACATTTCCCCTTCCCTGCACCCCTCGAAGCAAAATTTGTCATATTAAGACCTGTTTTGAAAAGTGCTCACTACGAACTTTCATTTGATACCCATATTGCTTTTATGCGATGAAAACTTTTTTTTCAGGTGCAACTCCCCTATATGGGAACACCCCCCTTAAAGACCTTATAATTTTTTTTTGTGTTGAAACTTTGAAGAGGGCATCACTTCGCACCTACTTACAAAATCTTATGTTTCTAGCTTATCTAGTTTACGGGAAAAAGTGGTGTGACACACGGACGGACGGACGGACGCACGGACAGATGGACAGACGGATAGACAGGATGCGATTTCAATAGGTTATTGTAAAATGATTTTACAATACCCTAAAAATGGATACAAATAGGGCAGCAGAAAAATGATCCATTAGCCTTGAATTTTCTAAAACTCGTTTGAGGAGCTTCGCGAAGATGAGTGTCTCCAAGATCCGAAAAGTTTGTTCTGAGTGAATATATTTTATCGAGTATTGGACATCATAATTTTTTTGTGGTAGGGAGTTGAATTGTATTCATGCACAAAGTGTGGGACTCCCATGCGCGACTGGACTACCTACTAAACACCTCCCCTGTCAACCTGAGAACCCCAGCTTGGAACCGTTTGACACATTACTTCGGGCCAGGTCTCGTTTTGCTACGCCGTGGGCGCCTTCAAGCTGGGGAATCCCTTTCCTAGCAGCAGGGGAGAAGGGAGGAGGAATTGCCAGAAGAGCGATCCCCCAGCCCCAGTGCCCCCGGCTGCTGTGCGTCCCTTTTATCTTTTAGGACTGCCCGAGCATAATGTGCCACCTGGTTCCATTTGTCAACCGATTCGGGCATCACCGCAACTATATTATCCGAGGTGAGGTCGCTCGTCTCCCTGTAGAGTACCCTGACCCATTTTGTGCATGCAAAAATTGTGTGGCAGGCATTGTCCTCCTCTGCTGGGCAAAACCGACAATCGGGAGATCGTGACTTACCGATCTTGTACAGGTAAGACTAAAACACCCGTGCCCGCTCAAAAGCTGGGTCAGATAGAAGTCAGTTTCACCATGCCTTCGATTTAGCCACGGTCTGACATCCGGGATGAGGCGCGCAGTCCACCTTCCCCTCGTGCGATTCCCCCGGGACTGCTGCCAATCGTTGCGGGAGCGCTGTCTCTCCTCGTGGACAACCATCTCCCTCGCATCCTCGTTTCGGCGCAGGTAAATAGCTCAGCGCTCTCAAGCAAGGAGGACGACAGGTATCACGCCTGCAATCACTCTCACCACCGAGTCGGAGACTGTTGGATATGAAGATGCAATCCTCAGTGCTCCTCTTCTCTGTACCTGTGCCAAACGTTTTCGGTGTACCCCCTTGCTGGGAGCGTCGTCCCATACCTCTGCTCCGTACAGTAGCACTGAACCTACAGCACTCATCAAGAGGCGTCTTTTTGATGGGCTGGGTCCCCCTACGTTGGCCATAAGTCGACTCAGGGCCGATATTCCCGAAGCAGCCTTCTCAGACGTTGCCCTGATTTGCTCAGAGAAACTGATTTTCGCGTCAATCAGTAGCCCCAGGTACCTCACCGCTGGCTTTGATTCGATTTGTATGTCTCCAATACTGATCATCCTTACTCTAGGGATTCTTTTTTTTTGTCAAGATGACTACTTCGGTTTTTTTCAGTGCTAAACTCAGCCCGCGAGCAGTCTTCCAGTCCCTCACTCGGCGCATTAGCATACCTAGCCTAAGTTGCGCTTGTTCAACGGTGCGTCCGGCGACCAGGGCCGCAACATCATCCGTATAGCCGACTAAGCGCAACTCATCTGGCATCTCAAGTCTCAGTAGCCCGTCGTAAAATACGTTCCACAGGTCCGAACCAAGGATAGATCCCTGGGCAACACTCAATGTAATTTCCATCCTTCGTTGGCCCTGTGTCGTGTCGTAGAGCAGGGTTCGGTCCTTGAGGTAGTTCCTCAAAAGCCGCATTAGATATTCTGGCACTTGAAAAGAATTTCCCAGCGTGTCCAGAATATCCACCCATCTAGCGGAGTTGAAGGCATTCCTGACGTCGAGTGTCACAACCAGGACGATTCGTCGCTTGGTGCGACTATATGCCTCTGCCATTTGGACTGCCTTCACCACCTCTGCAATCGCATCAATGGTAGAACTTCCTGCTCTAAAGCCGTACTGCCGAGGGGATAGGCCCCCAGCAGCATGAATCGCGTCAGTGAGTCTTCCCTTGATGAGTTTCTCTAGTACTTTCCCAGCTGTGTCTAGTATGCATAACGGGCGATATGCAGACGGCAATTTGGGATTTTCCTTCCCCTTGCTGATCAGCACGGGCCTCCCCACCTTCCATCGTACCGGGAAAAGCGTTGAATGTGCTGAGCAGCAAGTCAGGACAATGGTGATACACGAGCCGCAACACCTCAGCTGGAACACCATCTGGACCTGGAGCCCTCCTCGCTTTCAATTAGAGGACTGCCTCCACCAGTTCCAGCTGTGTGAAGGGTAGGCACTCTGCTGCTGTTTCACCATGGACAGCGTCAACACGGACGGGATGGACGGGGAAAAGGCCCCGCACTTTCGCGTCTAGCTTTTCCGCGTTATGTACTCGTATACAAGGCTTCCGTAGGGCACCAAACTTCCGCATGACCAGCTTGTAGCCAAGGCCCCACGGATCCTTGTTTACATTGTCCACTATGTCTTGCCAGCAGCGAGCCTTGCTACTGTTGATCAGTTTGCGAAGGCATTTCCTGGCCGACTTGTATGCTGCCACCTGGTTGCATGCCTCGTCATGGTTCCGGGACCGTTGAGCCTCACGTCAAAGCTTGTGACACTCCCTTCGCTTTTCAGCGAATTCTGTTGACCACCAGTACACTGGGGGCTTGCCGTGCCGGGGTCTTCGACGGGGCATAGAAGCGCAGCAAGCAGTCGTATTAATGCTCATAGTTGAGTTCAACACGTCTTGAGCTGCCAGTTCTTCCGTCCCCTCCGAAGCTCCCTGCAGCGGCTCACCTGCTGTGAGAACCTTGACAAACCTCTCGACGTCCATCCAGTTGTAGGAGCAAGCAGAATGCACTGACAATCACTGGCTGAGTAGTCCTCTAATACTTTCCAGTCGTGTATCCTTCGTACTAAGGACTCCGTGGTGAATTTTACGTCCGGTATGGTTCCGTCACAGCCAATACGGCGGAAAGTCGGCGTATTTCTGGAGTTTAGTACGACGAGGGCCGTCCTGGCCACCATTTCCAGGATTCGTTTTCCCCACGGATCCGTCTGAGGCATGCCCCATTCGATTGCTTTAGCGTTGAAGTCGCCCCCAACGAGCACTTTGCCCTCTGCGTTCGAGACGGTGCCCTCTAGAGGATTAAGCTTGGCTTGGAAAGATGATATCGACTCGTTAGGCGTTACGTACATACTAAAGAAGGTGATCCCTGAGCACCGAACCCACACGAAACCATCCCCCCGTCCACAAGTCTCCGCTTGAAAGTCACTGTTCCAAACCCAGATAGCGGCAGTACCAGTTTCGTCAGAGTACCATACGGCAGGACTTTTATTATGGTGTTCCTCACTCAGCAGCAAGAAGTCGGCTTTCATGTCCCTCGCAAACTACCCAAGCAGATTTTGGGCGGTTGAACTGCGGTGTAGGTTTAGCTGCAGGATGCGGGTCATCGAAGCTCTGATTTTGCCTTAGCTAGGGCTTCCTGAAACACCCGGCATTTTCCTGATCCCAAGACGTGTCCAAAATCAGGTTTTGGATCAGCATCCTTGCAAAGAATACAGTGTGCCTCCTTCGTTCACTCTTTTCTATTATGCCCCGTTTTACCACATTTGTAACATAGGGAACTTAGGGACATCATTATTAATCAACTAAAATCGCGTTTCTTTCCGATGAATGAAATTGTTTCAAATTTCAGTATTTTGCAACTTTCAACTTTACAAGTTTTAAATGACACTGATCTGTTGAAAACGCTCTAGAGTTTGTTGATATATATATATATATATATATATATATATATATATATATATGTAGACAAGACATATCTGAATCATTTGCCAGGGAAATTCCCAGTTTTCGGTCCACTTTCAGAGACGACATAGAAAATTTTTCGTGTATTAGTGACCTGGCTGGTTTGTTAATAATAAAGAATCATTTTTGGTCCTGCAGCTTTCCTGAAGTATGCACTGCATTAAGTTTATTGGTTACAATTCCTGTGACTACAGCTAGGGCTAAACGATCATTTTCAAAGCTGAAATTAATAAAAACCTTTTTAAGAAACTCTATGGGCAAGACAGGTTATGTAACTTGGCTATTCTGTCTATTGAAAATTCTATGCCCGGATCTTGAAACTTTGATGATGTTATAGACACTTTTGCGGAACAGAAAGCTCGAAGAAAAGAGTTTTCTTAATAAATATCTTATTGAAATTAAATCGTTATTTTTATTTCATTGTAAATGTATGCAGATTTCCTCACGATGTTGTTCCTTCACCGAAAAACTGGCGAATGGAAGATGAATGTGAAGTCTCCAATCCGCATTGGGCTAGCGTGGGAACTATAGCCCATTCCCTCTCGCCTAAGAGATGAGGCCTATACCCAGCAGTGGGACGTATACAAGCTGATGAATGTGAATGAATGGAAATGTATAAACTCATGCTCTTGAAAATAAAATTGTTATTAGTGTTGGATAACTACCTAAGTGTGTTATTAAAATCAAACCAAGTACAACGTGACAAATTTTACTGATAGGGCTCCATCAAAAGAACTTCCCACGGGCCCCAGATGGTATAGTTACGTCATTGTCAGTCACGGTCCCCCGACTGTTGATTTTGCCCGAAAAAGGAGGACTATGCCTGCCACACATTCTTTTATACAAAAAATGAGAAAGGCTGAGAGGGGACCTCTCCAAGGGGACGGGAAGGCTCACTCCAGATGCTGTTGTCGGGGTATTGCTTTGATCAGTTGACAAATGGAACCAGATGGCACATTATGTTCGGGCAGTCCGAAAAGATAGAGGGATAGAGACTCTCAGCAGCCGGGGCTGGGGGATTGTTTGTCTAGCAATTCTTGGATTTCGAAATCGGAAGACACGGGCAATGGACCGAGTCAGTTTAAGGCGCTTGTTATAGACAGTGAAAGCCCGGGAGGGGCTGAAGTGCTATGAAAAAGAAGAGCTGAAATGACCAAAAACAAAGGAAACATCATGTTGATCGCACGCAGAATTGATGGACTATATTACCTATACGGAAAAGAACCGGTTGACTTTAATTAAAGTTCAGGTTTCGGAAGTAAAACTCGGCTTTAGACTATTGCGACTTGGCATCACCCGATGTGTCATGTATGGACCAGTAAGGCACCGAGTGTCAGCTATATTCGAGAATTTGGATGTACTAAGTACTACAGTATGCAACCTTTGAAACTAAAGCTGGGTCCGAGATCATCTAAAGGTATTCTAGTTGGATACTCCAATCAAACCAAGGCATATCGAACACAGATGTCTGAAACAAAAACGAAAATTTTGTTATTTGATATCAAGTTCATCAATAACGAAAGAGGCTTTTATAAAAATTAGAACTGAGCCAAAAGGTATGTATCCGAGGATGCAACAGGTAATACCTCAAATGATTAAGACACTTTCAATAAAGAGTTAGAATTATATATCTAAGATTAACTAAATCCAGCAGACAACAATGATTCCAGAAAAATTCAAAAGGTGGGCCCCAAATCGGTCGAACCGGAAAAGGGTACCAAACTGTGGCATGAATCGGAGGCGTCACAAAAATCAGCTATTTCGCAGAAATTTCATTTGAAAAGGCGATTCATGGAATAGATGTGGATAAATAATACCAAACCACGGCTGATGAGCATATATTACACATCAAAAATAGGGCATAGGTCTTGGTAGCACATTCCAATGAAGACAATGCCATTGCAAGTCAACGTAATGTCCGTCAATGGGGAGTATTAGACTTAGAATTTGCACCATCAAAAAAAGTTCCGTTGTAACCAAATTACCTACAATGACTAGCATGTAAAAATTTGGGCAGTCATTTTTTTTTTGACATTGCAGGGGGCTTTTACCCGGGATGAAGAGTCATCGCTTGTTTGACTCGCAACCTCGAGACTTTATAACTAGTTGGGAGGGGTGCAATGGGGCACCAATCCCGTCAGAATACCCTACCTCTTGTCGCGGGGCATAATTTTACTCGTCAATCATGAGGTTTTACCCCTTACCTCAAGCGGTAAAACTAAGGAAAGCAAACACACCATTTGGAATACCAGCAGTACCATATGATTTCTTGTTATTTATCCTGCGAAATATGAAACACAAACCTCCGGCATTTTTGTACTGGTCCAATTTTTGGTAGTAGAAGTTAATCGTGCGCATGGAGGGACCCCAAGCAAAGACATCGCAGTAGCTGCTTGCCAGCACGCGTATGCATCACAAGCAAGGCATTTTAGGGAGCCTAGATTAATAGCTCACTGAGGAAACATTTGATCACTTCACAGATGAAATAAATAAACTTTAAAAACTACGGTGTACTAAGAAAGTATAATTCTAATGGCCGAGTTGCTCCAAAGGAACAGCACACCAACAACGAAAATCGACGAAGCCACCTAAACTTTGCCTTTGAGCATATTTCGAAAGATGTGGGCTTTTGGAAGACAGTCATTTTTTTCTGATGAGTCCAAATTTAACATGCAACACTGCTTATATGTGTTACGTATTGAATTTGCATATAGATTGATTTACGTTTGGAGAAGGCTCAAAAAATAAGATATAAATGGGAATGTTAAGGCAGAACGCTGGCAGCGTAGTGGTTTTGGCATGTGGGTCGGCAGCTGGCGTTAAAAAGCTGGCTTTAATTGAAAGAAAAATGGACAATGTATAATATGTATATTCATATTTTATAGTGGATGAGCTTTGAATTAGGCGTGAATTTTGATTCTACCAAGATAACGACCCTAAGCGACAAGAATCTTGCAGACCAGGTTTATTCTCAAGAATCTATAGGCTTTTTTGGAGAGAACAAGCTGCAACAACATTATTTACGACAAAAAATGATTTGAAAAAGCTTAATC
This sequence comes from Odontomyia ornata, assembly GCA_963969285.1. Taxonomy (NCBI): domain Eukaryota; kingdom Metazoa; phylum Arthropoda; class Insecta; order Diptera; family Stratiomyidae; genus Odontomyia; species Odontomyia ornata. The sequence continues at coordinate 22,026,221 of OZ017741.1, forward strand.
AGAGGAACTTAAAAAAATAACCGCAGAAACGGCAGGAAAGCTGGTTGTTTTGATTTCAAATAGACTCAATGGTGTGTTGAGCCAAAAAGTAATCATACCAAATATCGATAATGCACTGGAAAACTTTGAGGAAAATTTGTGCTGCATCAAATAAGCTGTGTAAAATTTCGGGTATTATTATTAATAATGAATTTTCGAAATAAATGAAATCATGTATTTGAAAATAGAAGTTTCAGAAACCTAAAAATGCGTGACAATATATCAATTTATAATTATCCATTTCACTAGCATATAGACACCACTCACCAAATCTATAGAGTCTTCCCATTAGACGACCATGAAACATAAGCCTGTTCAAGAAAAAATTCGAAAACTTTCGACCAAAACCATTCCATAAACTTAAAAACTCATATTGATTTTTTTCAAATTTGATTTCATTTAAATATTTTTTTAAGTTTTGTGTTTTCAATATTTACAAAATAATTACAATTTGATACTTCAATAATTACTATAATTAATTAATAATAATAATATGTAAACATTTTATTAAGTTTTTTTTTTCAAATATTTTTTTTAACATAAAAATAAAAACATTTAGCTTAAAAGTACCGCTTGTTGTTGTTGTTTTTAGTGTGAATTCCAAATAGTCTATAGATAATTGTATAGTTTCAATCATCACTTTTTATTCTTTCTGCAATAGTTTGCTTATTTTTGGGAAGTTCTTTTTTGTTCTATTTAAATTAATTTCTTCGATATCGAAAATCTTTCCGGATTTACAAGTATATATCTTCGTTATTTTTTCAAGCCAGGACTTTATTCAATTGTTTGTTTGATATTTTTAATTTATTTGCAAGGTTACTGATAAAATCTGTTTGTTCTTAACCATTCTGAGTGTTTTTTTCTGTTTTGGGTAAATTATCTGCTCGTTTTTGGTATTTACTGACGGAAATTTTATTTTGCATATCTTACAAATTTCTTTTTTCGTTAAGTTAATTCTTAAATTTTTAGAATGTTTTTTTTTTTTTATTTTACAATATCTGAAAAATTAATTTCTTACTTATCCAATTTTTATTATATATAATAAATCTGTCATTTTTTGTAATTTTAAATAATTTATTCGTTTTAAGTAATCAGTCTAAAAGTCTCTATAAGTAAAATTTTTTAGTTTTTTTTTTAACTTTCTTATTTACTTGAGATCACGATAACGAAGATGATAACAGCGAGAGTCCCGGATAATAAATTTACAAATAATTGCAAATATATTATTTGACCAAATAATGTCTTTTATGTACTTAGGACTTAATTTTGTTGTTTTTTTTTTTGTTTTTATCTTCTTATGAAAGTTTCGCAGAAACTTAAAGCTTAAAATAATAAATTCGACTAATATTCCCAAAATTTAGTTCTTTTTTTTTTGAATATATTTTAGGAATCAAAGTTCGTGCACCATTCTTGGATCCTTGTCATCAGTAGATCTCGGGATCATCTCGTTGTCGGGCCTAATTGAATTCACTGTTCAAATTGAAGGCATTTTCACCTGTAGGAGGACACTGTGTTGCCCAGCAACAACATGCACTGGACACTAGCAGCTGACTAGCTCTATACACTGGGTATGTGAGGTAACCGTTACGCCCATAACGCTTGTGGTAATCGCTTGTCTAGACTATTAACATCGTTTAAAGAGCCGTTTGAGTCGTATTTTGGCGTACACCGGCAGACCTCGTATTTTTGGTTTATGCAATTGCAAGTTTTAGAATAGTTACTGTACAAACTACTTGGCGGAGGTGGGTTTGCATTGGCCGTACTCGAACTAACACTTCCACCACCCACACCACCGGCTAAATTTGAATTGAAGGAACCGTTGCAGCTTGCATTCACTCCTGCAGATGAACAGTACTTGCCGCCAGGACAGCATTCACAGTTAGTATCGGTTGTTGTTGAATAATTTGGTTCCGATGACCCGAGGAGACAATTTGACGGAACCGCATATTCATGATGGTGTTTTCTGTCTAGTGTCTTTACACTAAGGTCATTTTTCTGAACTGCACTATCACTCACTGTGCTATACTTACAAGAGGCGGAGTCAAAGGCATTCCTACTAAAGTTATTAATAGTAGCGTAATTGGCGCAATCAAATCTTTTTGAACAGTCAGACGCTCGAGGCGGCCCATAATCATGGGTTGTTGCATAAATATTCACGGCAGACCGTTTGGCAAGGCAGTGATTTTTTCTGACATGTGGTAAAGCCATTCGTAACTTTTGCCAAAACTTCTTGTCATCCCATTCAATGCACGTGTTTGTTCGCAGGTAATGTCGCATTTCTGGGTCTATGTCCCGTTGCGGTAACTCACCGTAGAGGATAAAAACCAGTCTTCGTCGACGTTTCAGAATTTCATGAACAGCTGTTTTGAATTCAAATCGACTCCATTCGTTGTAGAGAAAATTTTTCGATAGGACTAAAATTGCTTGCTTAGAACTATCGACAGCTTCAATTATTGTATCGGCAATATAAGCATTAACGTTGAAATCGCGATAGTGTAAACATAATCGATAGCCTACGTCATTTTCTAGCGTTCCTACCAGGATTTGATTGACAAAGTGTTCATCTTGTAAGCTGTAGGTTATATAGGCGTCATAAAGTCGATCCTTGTCATAGCTATCGACAAATCCTGATTGCTTGTAGCACAAGCTCCAGAAGCAGTTTTGATGAGCCCAAATGCTTAATTCATGTCGGTAGCAGAATATGCCAAGGATCAGTCCGAAAAATCCTATGAATGCACATGTTGCTATTAGAAGAAGTGGTAACATGTTTTCAATTTCATTTGCACGTACAAAAGGGGAGATTCCTTCGCGGAGAGTGCATTTTGTGCCGTTTTTCTCCTTTAAGATGCTGGTTAAGTTGTTGTAGACGCAGGCGATTCGGTTTGCATCAATCACTTTTTCCGCACTGTTTTCAAGGTAGCTGCGAAATTTTGATAGGTAACCACACTCACAGGACCATAAGTTATCAGCGAGACCAACCTCGACTAGGTACGGGTTATGACTGAGTTGCCAAACTTCAAATTGGACTAGTTTATTGGCGTCTAGTCGGAGTACTTCTAGCTTTCGCATCCCGTAGAATGTTCTGTTGCCGATAAAGGATATTTTGTTGTTTTGTAAATATAGCTCGCGAAGATTTTCCAGATTTGTGAACTCGTTGCCTATTAGTTTGTGAATTTTATTGTCCTCCAAATGTAGTATCATCAGTCGTCTCAATCCGCTGAAGGTGGTGTTGTAGATAAATTGGATGTTGGAGTTGTTTGCGTAGAGTACAATGAGATTTTTTCTGCCGATAAAGCTATGTCCTGACAGCTCTGTTAAGTCATTTCCATCAATGTAAACTTCAGTGGTATCCATTGGAATGTTACTAGGCATTTCGTTATATCCAGCTGAAGAACATTCTACAACATTTGTTGACCAGCTTTGATCGTGAAAGCAAGTGCAGTTATTAGGACAAGTCATCTCACAATCGCAAGCATCAAAATCACAGCAATGGCATAGCGCGAAGCAATGGGTTTTGTAAGTACACAGGAAATGTTTAGGTTCAGCATCTACCAGTGAAATGTATGCTCGTTCGCGGTTGTTCAGCAACTTGCAGTATATGGTCTCCAAATCCATGACTCTAGGATACTGTCGCGAGGCCAAGTGGTTAATTTTTTGCAACCAATCAATGTTACAATCACAGATAAATGGATTTCCTCCGATATAGAACTCTGGCAACAGTCGATGGTCAGATACCGGCAGAATCCGCAAAGCTTTGATATCGAGGGTTTGAATTTGATTTGCATAGAGGTCGACACGAGTTAAATTGGTTTTATGCATAAACGCGTGGGGTTCAACTGACGAAATCAAATTGTCATTGAGGAAAAGGAGTTCAACACTATTCGGTATTGATGTAGCAGTGACTTTAGTGAGCCGGTTAAAACTAGCGTCCAAAGTTTGCAGCTTAAGCTGACTATCAAAGTTCAATTTATTCGCCAATTCCGAAATCTCATTTTTATGCAAGTCAAGCCACTGCAAACCAAATGGTATTTCCGCATAATCAAACTGTTCAATTTTATTGTCGGACACATTAAGCCACAACAGACTCGGCATATTCGTGAAAAGTCCACTAATATCACTCAAATCATTCCCATCCAACCGTATCGCCTGTATACTTGACGTCATTTCAAATGCACCGGGCTCAATCAATTGTATCCTATTTCGCGCCAAATTCAAAATTTGCAAGTTTGGCAAATCCTTAAATGCATTGACCGTAATATTCTCCAAATAGTTTCCTATCAATCGCAATCCATACAAATTGCCTAGTCCGCGGAAACCAGCCTCCTCCAGCAACGAAATCATATTCTCGCCCAAATCGACCGTTCTCAGCAATCGCATATTACGCACGGCCAACGGAACTGATTTCAATTGATTGCCATTCAAGTTCAAATCCTGCAATGAGCTGCAATTCCTAAACGCTTCAGGATGAACGCCAATCAAGGCATTATTATCCAACGATAATAAGGACAAAACGTAGAGTCCGTTCAACGCGTAGGCATCCAAATATTTCAGCCTATTATGCGACAACAGCAACGTGTGCAGATTATTCATAGGTGCGAATGTGTCGGCCGCTATATTGTCAAGTTGATTATACCTCAGATTCAATATCTGCAACGTGTAGAGATCGCTAAATATTTCCGGCTCCAATTTGGTGATTTTGTTGTGCGATAAATTCAGCAGGACTAAACGAATCAGGCCCACAAACGTGTTCCGGTCAATCCACGTGGACGTGATTTGATTGAAGGACAAGTCGAGCGCTTGGAGCTGCTCCAGATTCGAGAAGAGTTTCGGCGACAGGACACTGATGGAATTGTTTTGTAGATAGATTTCCTGAATAGATTGCGACGGATCGGTGAATAGCTCCGATGGGAGTGCTACGATTTTATTCGAGCTCAGGTTCAACACCTGCAGATTTTTTAATCCACTTAGTGCTTTATCTGCCACCATTGAGATCTCGTTATTGTTCAAGGTAAGATGCTTCAGGCGACGTAGCACTCCGAATCCATTGGCTGGCAATAAAACGAAATGGTTATAGGACACGTCCAATATCTCCAAATCGAGCAGGCAGGATGCCGGGGAGGCAGTGGAGGATGAAGAGATTTTTGATGACGCTGACGAGAGCCCATCCTTGGTTTTATTGGCTCCTGTGCTGGAATTGCTGATCTCATCCTTGGGCTTATCTCGAAATCCCAGCTCGTTAACGTCCTGCAGACGATTCTCACTCATATTGAGCGACATTAGTCCTCCCAGCCCGCAAAAAAGCGTGTCCGGCAAGGACCAGATGTTGTTCTGGCTCAAATCGAGCTTTTCCAAATTTTTCGTGGCTGCAAATGCATTTGCCTCTATGTCCAAGTTGAGTGCAGGCCAATTAATGTTGTGTGTGCGAAGGGTGAAGTTACGCAAATCATCCAGCCCCACCAGCACATCCTGCGAAAACTTGGCTATTTTGCAATACTCCAGCGACAGCTCCTTGAGCTTCCCCAAATGAAAAAAACTTCTTGGCTCCAACGAACTTTTCGCCATTATCTCGTCATTACAAATCACCGTGAGCGATGCAGTATGCTCCGCAGGAATCACGCTAAAGTTCGTTGTGTCGAATTCACTGTTGACTGTCCTTAAGGTACATGTCAGCGCAACGTCACCCTCGTCGCCTAATTGTCTGTAGTGGCAATCATCTGGAGCATCGTACCGCAACACGTTGGACGCCTCGAAGTTGGACTGAGTGTTGATTTGCCCCATCTGGATCGGTTGCGGTTCAACCAAGTTCACACGATAGCAAATTAGCGCGAATATCGCAAGGACCCCAACGGTCCTCCAATCACGTGATGTTAATTGAAATTTTCTGACTGACATCCTGATCAATCTCGGGTTGACTATTCTACAAATATAAATTCCTGAATGGTATTTCCGCTGCCTATTTGTCGTCGTCCTCCTGTCAAAGATTTTTATCCATTCTGCTGGTTTGTTCACTAACCGTTTGTCCTCGCGATAAAAATCACATTCACACGCTTCACTGTTTGGCCTAAAGGCTGCTCTTTTTCTTTCTATTTTCTTTTCACTAATTTTGTACACAGACGCACTGAATACACTACAGATCTGACGTGGTTGTTGTTGTTGCAGGGGAGAGTAAAGTCATTTCTCAGATATTTCCTTGGACTTTTTTCGGGTCGTCGTAATATCACTCGGGGAAAACTCTCACGCTAAGCCTTTATCCTGCTTAAAAGTTCACACGGCTCTATTTCGTATCTAACAGTATTTTAACGTATCCGCAAAAAACGTATCACTTTAAAACCGACAGAAATGCTAAAGCAAAACACTAATCACAATATTTCTAAGGGAAAATTTCTCTCGGCTCGAATTTCCGACTATACTAGGGGCATAGTTCCACGCGTTTTTCTTCTTCAAAGATTCATTCGAGACTGAATTAACCACTAGACGAACTACCCCTTATATGATTCTTACTTCGGAGTGAAATCAATGCTCTCTGTAGGAAGAATCCTCGCACCGAAATGTATCAAGGACAACGCATGTCCTGCCGAAGTCGAATGGAATCCAACAGGATGCCGAAGTAGTGAGATAAAGTGGTGAGTTCACGGAAGCAATAGATGCACGTTCGCCGGGGAAGCGAACATGTGACTTCAAATTGTTGAACGGTTGATTCCACATACTGCGTTCCACAGTATTTCTCCGCCATCTACGATATTTCCTCTTACGATAACTTTTAGGACTATCATCCACAACGTATAGATATTTTCCGTGTACAACCAACATTCAACCAGTTGGTCCTTATTTTGAACGATTGCTCCATAGAAAGAAAAGAGAAATAAATTCAAATGTTTATGATGGGACAACGAATGTTGCTGGTGCTTGTCTGATGATTGTGATGCCACTATACTTATTTATTACATGCTCCACAAAGATTATGCGCTTTCACATTATTTAAGTGATTATTACATGGTCGAGTGATGGGCCGCGAGTTATCAGTTGTTTTCAAGTGAGACTAACATATGAAGTCCTCTTGCGTTCTCTAACGAATGACATCAAAAGATTGACCCGAGCTCACTCAAAGGTTACATATGATTTAATAGTTGCTTTGTGTGTTGCTGCTGCTGCGGTGATAGCTGTGATATTGCAAGAAGTCAATGAATTGAGACTAATGATATGTGGTGTAGTTGCTTACTAAGATTTAAATTGGTCGGAGGAAGAAAACGAGTGAAATGTTACTGGTGATGATAAGATTCAACCATTCTTTATTGCTTTTTATTTTCCAAATTAGCAGGGTTAGAGTAAAGCAACCCTTAGGACATGTTTACGATTTTTTAAGAAAATAATTCATCAGTAATTTATATGCTAAGCTATCATTCTTATGCAGTGTTTTTTGAATCCTATACATATAATTATGTTTGTTATAATAAAATTGAAGCATTTTTAATCCTGGAGATTGTATCAGTGCTTATAAAAGTAATGTTGTATCTTTTAAATAAATTAATCGGTTGATTGATTTCCAAGGCATTTTTACTGTATAAAAAGATTTATTTTTATTTCTGTTTACATTTGATTATATTTACTTTAATTCCTGTTATCAAATGGTAAATTATCGATTAAAATAAATTTAATGAAAAAAGAAATAAAAACAAATCTTACTTATCTAGTAAATTCATTTGGGTGGTATTCCCACGTATGTGATAAAATTACAGCCACAAAAATATATGAAAATTTTAATAACTGTAATGTGACGCCTACGCCCGGGAATCGGAGTGATTCCGATCCCGAACCCTGGCACCCGGCCAGATATGTATGACTTCGAAGTGCAAGCAGACTTCATCTTTCGTGCAGACATCATTGCGCCGAAAATATTTTTCTTCAAATATTTATATTTGTGGAGAAATATTTTCTGTCAATGTGATCCGCTGTAGTAAAACACTGATACATTTCGAAGCATATCTATCTGGCAATGCCTCCCACAGTTGCCATCCAAACGTCAAAAAGGTTATGGGCTCAGATCGCTTTAACTGCGTTACTCGTTATCTTCTAACAGTGCACGTCGTTCCATTCATCTGATTATTGCCCGAGTGCATTTAGTCAGTTTTTTTTTCATCGATCATGAAATTCGTCAAGAGAATTTAAACTACTGAAGGAAGCAAAGGATTCGCCTCTATAGAAGGACAAAGTAATGGATGTGATGCAGTACTTCAACGCAGTCAATATAATTGAAGAAAGGTAAACCGTTATTAAAGAATAGGTTGCGATGCGAAAATTGAAACAACATAATCACCATAACTGTTTAACGGATGAATCAACGTAATCGTACTTGGTAGGCTGACCAAAAATTTATCAAAAAAGTAGATAAAATGTGTATTTTAAATTTCATGGCGTGAAATTCATTGCATTATTTAAAAAAAACAATAGAGGAAAAAAATTTATATATTAAACTTGACCTCTGCAAAAAGACTGTACACAAGTGTATGGTTTAGTGGATTTAATAAACCTTCATGATATCCTGAAAATATGGAGTTAAGCGTCAGCTGATGTTGATGAACCTTGCATAAATTATCTGATGGAATGATATGCGAAAATCCATAGCGAAGTTCGATTAAGTGATTTGAGTGTTGCTGTTCAAAAAATAAAAGGACACACGCATGCCAAGCAAAACGTCGTTTGTCGGATATTAAGTGAATGTAAACGAGTTTTCGATAAGTTGAGTTCGCAATCCTATCGCATTCCTATGCTCGACGGTGAAGTTATAAGGCGAGTTCAAACAAAAAGACGTCGAAAACTTCATTTTCCATTCGGAAAGAAATCCAACAAAAGTAAGCTTGCATAGTTCGCACAGCGCTGGCTGCATCGAGCTTAGCAAGAACTCGAATCTGAACGTGGATGAAGAATTGATCGCGGGCATTCTGGATGAAGTGGAATGCGATCGTGACGGTAGGGATGATGAAACAATTCGTATCCATGATATATAAAATTTGTAATATTTCATGTTTGTAGCATAATTCGATACGTAGAAACTCCATCGGCAACCAACAGTCAAGTACCGAGACTACCATTGACATTTGATCTTCCTGTCGTCTAGAATTGTTAGTGGATGGCGATAATAGATACTGATCGACTCTTGTATGAGGAAATTTGCTTAATTGTGGGATGGATTTGGCATTTTGTATTGTCTCTGTATGAAGGATACGTTGCCAATAAATTGCAGATGTATTGAGGTGAGCAAAGTGCCTGTTTGATTTAAAAGAAACATTCAATTGATTGTTGTATCAATATGAACAAGATGATTAATAGGAGAATGAAATCAGATGAATATATAGATTAACTTTGGCGACTATATCAAATTTGAAATAATGAACGGAGTCGAAAGTAATATTTTTGTATTTAAGTTGAGATTTTTAACGTTGAAGCCTGCGATGCACTGTTTTACACGGACTTCGAAGTTTAATTGTAACAATATCGGAATATGTTGTTAATATAATTCAACATTAGTATGAGACTATTTTTTTTAGGGATTTTGAAATTAGTAGGGTATTATTCAGGTCTCACTAGCAACTTTTCGACTGGCTCGGAATGGTGCATCATTGATAGTATATAAAGTTTAGTATACATTTTTCTTATTCAATTGAGACGTGACTTACTTGATGCTGTGTGACCTTATGTGCAAACTATCAAATCAAAAGGTGTATCACTTGTTACGATATTGCACTATACAATCTTTTTCATATGTTTTGATCAAAAATTAATCCTTATGTAAACAGCTTGTGAAAAATGTTTTATTCACAATGTTTTGATTAAGTTTACAAGTTTTAATCTCCAGCAATATTGGCTATGTGCTTTTGAGTTTAAAAGGAATTTGAACCTGTTGAATCTGACTCCTTCAGTGGAGCGCTGTATCCCATTCCAGATCAAGGCTTCAGGGTAATCCTGAAATTTGTCATAAGCTGTACACATAGGACTGTTTTATGTACCATCCGTAAACTTGTGATCAATTAAAATACGTTGCCATTCCCTTGAAAATTACTTCAGAATTGTTGCTCAATTTCGAGCCATTGCATCAAGAAAGGTGTATAGTATATATGCACTATAATATAATATAAAAAAAAAGGAACATAACATTAATATAGCAAACGTAGTTTAATAAACATAATTTTAATCGCAATACTAGGAAAAAAAGGTATATAACTTTATAAAATAGTTAAATGATTTCCGCCTAACTAGTTAGATGAAACGTGAGAATGTGTATAGTTAAAAACAATTTGTTTTGCTATCAGTGACCAAGTGCATGCCTTCTTCTAGCAATCAAATCCTGACTACATAAATATCTCGATCTACAAAGTGTACAAAGGATACCAAGATGGATTTAATACAACTCAATAAAACCCGGAACTGAATCCTATGATTCGTTTTTTTTTGTTTTGGTCTTAATTCTTGATTCACTTTGAAATTTTATAAATATTCCAAATCAAATTAATTTTACTTTATGTTGTTAAGCAATTTTTTTTAACTCCAAAACCGTCCATCTTGGTTTTTTATAGAAATAATTTAAGTAATAATTTGTTCATTTTGTTTGTTTACAATTATTTATAATTGAAGTGTTTTAGTGGTTTGTATGCAGAATCGATTTGAAAAGCAAAATATACAAATCATTTTTTTTAGTGCAGACCCCACTAGTCTCCACCAAAGACGCTCCAGTTCTTCATAAAGAAGGCAAACGTAATAGTTAATTACATTTACAACTAACAAAATCAAGTATTTTTTTTTAATTCAGTTTATCACAGCTTTGACAGACGCTTTATATTCTCACTACCGTAGTTAGTCTAAAAACCTTAATCTCGTCATGTGATAAAGTAAATTTACGATACAGTGATAAAAAAAAAATTTTGATTTATTCAAACCACGCACTATCACAAGAGTAATTTTCGTAGAAATGTAACACCAAATACCCACTAACCTGCATTGAAAAAAAAACAAAGCACAATTCTTAAAAGATCTGTTTTGAAAACAGAGAAAAAGTGTAACAATAGAAGTTAATTCAATGAAGAAGTGACTGATGTACTGTAAATTTAATCCAATATACTATTCTAATATTTAACAGTAATAATAGTTGTAATTACCATTAAGAAAGACATATAGTAACACCACTTTGAAAGAGAAATTCATGTGAAAATTTCATTAAAATGAGGCTTAACGTCTCATTGCAAATTGAAATCGTTTAATAATGAATAATATGAATTGCTAACCAAAAAATAGACTTTCCTTTCCAGTAGTTCTGCTTTTCAGTGGGCAATGGGGTGCAGGGTAAGTATGCCGTCGCGAGGGTAGGGTTTGGAAAAAATCCGCTGAGGTCGGTTTCGCGTCGTGCGCGGTACGCGGTACCTTAGTTGTTTTTGATTTTTCCTTAACGTAGCATTCGTCGGGTTGAGTTAACGTAGTATACTTTTCGGTACCGCGTCGGGAATTTGGGAACGCGAAATAAAAATTAGGTTTTGTTCTTTTGGCTGGTCATAAGAAGAAATACGGAGTAACGTAGAATAGGTTTCCTCTCCGTATGGTTTTGTTTTGTAACGCGTTTGAAAACGGGCGTGTATAGGTGGCTGAAATATGTAAATGAGCGTAACCCATTCGGAGACCCGTGACCGAAATCCTCTCCGATCTAGCTGGCCGACAAGCAGCCACCGCGTGAATGGGTTACGGTGCACGGATTGGTTGACCGGTTGGTACCATCCGTTGGCACTACTCAGACTTAACGTCTAGAACCGATGAGAGGTCGGTTTCGCGTTCGGACGTAAACTTTTAAATCATTACATAACTTTTAAATATACTTAAAATCCTTGAAATAGCAATCAAAATGTCAAATAAAATTAGTCTTATTAAATTTTAATGGAATACCTTCGGGAGATTTCGAAAAGGAAATCCTGTTTTTGGTCATCCACTAAAATATGTTTGCAAAGAAAGTTTCAGTTTATAATCTTTCGAAAATTGTAGAAGAAAAATTTTAGAAAAAGGAATATAATCCATTCAAAATGTCCTAAAACGTATGAATTGAATTTTTTGGGAATGATATTAGCAGAGAAGAAGGAAAATACGTGTGGTGAGCTTGGTGACTATGACAGAAGTGACATTTTATTTTAAATAGGCTATGAAGTACATGAAAGATAAATAACAGCGTGACAATGAACATTCGGATTATAGGGTGACTCTAACGATTCTCCTTAGGACGATGGTTCTTGTTGCACTCCCATTGCTTCTCTGAATTGTGCATGTTCGGTCTTGTTCAAAGATTTTGTAAGAACATCTACAACTTGCTCAGGGTTGCACGATGCTTACTCGTATGTAATCGATTTTTATTTGATTTTGGTTGTCAATATGTTTGGTTCTGGGATAGATCCCTGCATTTGGGGCAATCGCAGTTGTGCTTTGGTTGTTACACAGGATTTGAAGTGGCCACTTCTTTTGAACAAGTTGAGTGACAAGTCTGTTCCACCACAGTGCCTCTTGTAAAGTACCAGTGAATGCAAACTCGTTTGTTGCATTATGACTAATGAATTGTTTATTTCAATCCAAGTGAATTTATACAGGTACATAATTTATGCTTACAAGTTAAATTTTAAATGAAAAGAATCCTTTAAAAAATAACAAATTGCGAGACGGGTGTCTCACGTCTTTATTTTACAAAGTTTAAAAATACAAACCGCTTTTTTTATACAAGTAAATTTCTTTTATAATAATAATTTGTCACATCAGCATTTCAATGTCGTGGGGTTCTTCGTAGAATGCATTTACCCAATTCTGGAAAATGCATGAACGTGTCTGATTGCGTGTGTCTGATTGCTTTGAATCGTGCGAACCGGTTGCCTTGCATTTCCCCAACTCTGGGAAATGCAAGCAATGTCGTTAACTGAGATTTTTAGCGTTAACTCCTCCCCCTTAAATTTCGATCGTCAAAAATATGGGATGCTGTTGAATCGAACGATTGGTGCATTGAATTGTGTTGTTGAATTAAATGGTAAGATTGACGTTTGAGCCGTTCTGCTTGGCGATGGGGATATCTGTGGAGACTCTTGAGCTTTGCTGGAAGTATAGATTTCAATTTTTTTGTTATTTTGAAAAAGGTTATTTATACGACACAGCATTATTAATGCGAGTAGCAAAAGGACTCCAATTAGTCCATAGCTTATGTACTGGTGATAGGTAAGGTTGTTTTGTAACAAAGATAGCTTCTCGGTTCTGTTGATGTGTAGCTCTGGTAGTTCTTCCAACTCTTCAATTTTTTGAATTTTTAACATTTCGGGTGAAGGTTGCGATATAGCTGGTAAGATATTGATGGAAAATTCTTCTTGCTCAATGTAGGTCTGCCCATTAATGTTGATCGTGGTGTTCGGGTACTTTATCAAGTATGTCCCATTTAGTTTGTGCAAGGAGTTATTGATAGTTATGTTCCCAGGGAAGTCATATCACAGAAGGATGCCAGGGGCTATGTCGTCGATGGTTTGGATGTTGTTACTGCTGATGACGTTGCAATTTGCTTCTAAGCTTTTTAATAAATTTGATATACATGCATTATGGCTTATATCTAGGAGGTCTTTATTTTCACAAATCGAAAAATAATTAAATGATGTACGAGTACATTGGTTTACAATTGCGAGCAATTTTTCATTTCTTTTCAAAATTTTAATGAAGTTAGTTTCATTTACATACTTGTTTTTCTTAATCGGTTTAATCAAAAGCATTTCATAAATTTCTTTAGTTACTATTGGTATGTTTACAATATAAAGTATAGAGGTTCCATTTGTAATTACTTTAATGTTGGCAATATTTAAAGCTTCTTCGATGGTCGAATATGCAATATTATCTTTATTTATTAAGTCGGTGGCCATTTGTATTTCTTTTCTTGTTAATATTAATGAATTTATTATTCCAACTTTGGCCCAATGAATAGCGAAGTTAATGTTGCTCAACTCTTCTTTAATCAATTTAATTTTAAATTGCATTTCATATATAACATCATTATTTATTCTTTGATCTCTTTTAACAAGTTCTAATAGTTCATTATTAATTTTGGTAATGTTATTAATTCTTTGATTGTATAATACATTAATAATGACTTGCTTGTTTGAATTTCTTAGCATATCATTCATGGTTTTTGTTCTGGTAGTGAAATTCTCGTGGTCTGGATTGCCTGCTAACCATTTCCAGGCGGTTCCAATAAAACTAAGGGATCTTTTAATTTTTTTGGGTTTAAGGTTATGTATGAGAGACTCTTTTTGGTTTATTTCGTGTGTTAAGTATTCTGCAAGTGAGTTGCGTTGGACAATCGATGAGTTAACTACTTTTCCGCTTTCTAGTAAGAATTTTTCATATAGTTCCAAATTGATTTGATGTATAAGTTTGAAGTTTCCATTCTGAATTCTTGTCTGTCCCAGCTGTAAGGTCACGATTTGAGAGTTTGTAAAATCAAGTATCTGCACTTTAGCCAGAGCAGAGACGAAGAGCAATCTGAAAAATTAGTTACGTATTTTATCTTTGTGGATGGTTTTACCGGATTCTGTTAGTACGGTTGTGCTATTATTCTCTTTTACTTTTTCTTCTTTATATCGTGGGGTTAATTTTGAGCCTTACGTTTGTTTTGCCTAACAAAGACTGTCTGTCCTATGTCATAGTCCTTAGTTGGCTGTCTATCCTTATTATGGAACTTGAGATATTTTTCTTGCTTAGTTTTCAGCTTTTCGATGTTTTCTTGTCGTATATTTTCTATTTGTTCAGGCTTTGCATTAGGGAAACGGCTAAAAAACAAATCTACGGGGTTTTTCCCTGTCACGGAGTGTATTGAATAATTATACTCTTTGACAGCCTTTTCTAATAGCTGATCGAATTGACACAATGGATCTTCTCTCTTCAAACACCGCATAGTTTCTACAAGTGTTGAATGCCATCGTTCTACTTGTCTGTTTACTTCACTTTTGTAAGGTGGAGTTCGGAAAGTTTTTATTTGGAGCTCGTCCTTCATCATGGACATTAAGGTGGGTGACCTTAGTGCTCCTTCATTATCAATTACTACGTTTTCTGGTATGCAAAAGTAAAATAAAATGTCCCGGAGAGGGTTTTTTATATCTTCTACTGATTTAGATGGAATTTCCTTGGCGAGACCAAATTTCAAAAATTTATCAATGGCTGTTAGGACTCGATGCTTTTCGGTTGAGAATAGATCAATGTGGATAGTGTGTCCTGGGTAATTGGGGATAGGAGTGGCTCCTATAAGTGGTTTGTTTGGATCGCGATCATATTTGCATTCCTTGCAAATGGTGCACATTTTTACAAGTCGTTTGATCTTCGCAGCCATTTTGGGAAAATGAAAGTTATTTAGTATTTGCAGGCGGTTTTCTTCTGCATTCCTATGTGCCCTTTTATGCACCAGCAGAATTCGTTCCTCCTGCTCTATTTCATTTGGAATATCCTCCACCAGTTTCCTCGTAAATCTTACTTTGCGATTTCTAAAGTGACTGGGGCAGATTGCCTGTATTAGTCCAAATGTGTTTTCATCAGTAAGGAGTCCGTTGATTGTTCATGGATTTATGTATCGGATAAATATTTGGATGGTGTCCTGTTCTGCGAAGTTCGGTTTTATTACAGTGTGCCGAGTATAATTATCAAAAGTATTTTGAATTTGGTAACTATCTTCGGCCCCTACATTGAGAATAAGTTGATTACGGAATGTATTTAAAGGTGTTTCTACCATTTGAATGAGTTCCTGAGACGAACTTTCATCGCTATGCTGTGTGGGTGTCAGAGAGTTGATCTGAGGAGCATTGGGTGGGCTGGAAAGAGAGTCAGCAACCACACTAGCTTTTCCTGGCTTATACTTGAGCTCATAATTGTACTCCTCAAAAATAGCCTTCCATCGCTTCATTTTGGTGTTGGTATTCTTGCTACTCAAAGCATATTGTTGCGTGTTATTAGTTCGCGGCCTATAATTTTAACGTTCCGGGAAAGTGAAAACGCAATGTCTTTTAATTTAAGTTAAAAGAGTTTATTTAATTCAAGAAAATGCACAATAATCAGTTTAACACTTTCATTAATTTTAATTTTCACTATTAAAATAAAATCTAACACTTGTCCATAAATTTCTTATCGCAATTGTCTTCTAAATCACTTCACTATTACGAAACACACTTCCTACACACTTTCGCAGTTCTTATCGCGGTCGAATGAATGATTGTCCCCATTCATTCAGCTCGCCTTTATATAGGGTCTCTACCTATTCACCCATTT
Organism: Odontomyia ornata; assembly: GCA_963969285.1. NCBI lineage: Eukaryota > Metazoa > Arthropoda > Insecta > Diptera > Stratiomyidae > Odontomyia > Odontomyia ornata. Next base: position 22,042,565 of record OZ017741.1, read on the forward strand.
CTCGTACATGGGCGAATGTTCTACCGAGAGGTACCTGGTAGGTTCGAGCAAGTTCATGAATGGAGTGACGTCACTTGCAGATGTTGATCATGCTTGTTGGGTTCGAGTAAATTCATTCGTTGACGTTCTTCATGATGATGAAAACAATTGCGACAGTAGCTCGCAGAATTATTTGTACATGTAATTATTTGTACATGTAACACTGCCCCCACCTCAGTTCTTTTCGCCCCGAAAAGATGTGTCGCTATTTGTAGTCAATTCTCCCTGGGTGTAATATGGGGCAAGACGGTCCAGATGCACGATTTTCATTTTAGCTCTCGGCTTACGATGTTCCTGTATTCGGTATACGACGTCGTTGATTCGCTTTGTAACTCGGTTTGGTCCCTCCCAATTATGTTGCAACTTTGGAGACCTACCCTTTCGCCGTTGCGGGTTATAAAGCCACACCAAGTCATCGTGCTGGAAGCCAGTAGAATTTGCCTTTAGATCATACCTGGTCTTCATGCGGTCAGTAGCCGATTCGAGGTGTTTTCGCACTGTCCGATGTATCTGGTTCAACCGTTGTCTTAGATCACTTGCGTACTCCGAGATCGTTTGGGGTTTCTCAGGGGGTGTTCCGAACTTTATATCGGCTGGCAAACGAATAGTCTTTCCAAAAATGACTTTGGCTGGGGCTTGGCCCGTCGACGCATGTTCAGCGGCTCTATACGCCATTAAAAATAGTGGGATATGTCGGTCCCAGTCCCTTTGGTTCTCGTCAACCATCTTGGCAAGGTGTTTATTGAGCGTGCCGTTGAAACGTTCGACCATTCCATCGGATTGGGGATGCAGCGGTGTTGTCCTCGTTTTCCGTATTCCCAGCTGCTCGCACATTTCGCTAAAAACTAGTGACTCAAAGTTTCGGCCTTGATCCGAATGTAGTTCACAAGGCACGCCGTACCTGCTGACCCAATTTAACACTAGCTGTTCGGCTACAGTAGTTGCTTCCTGGTTGGGAATGGGGTAGACCTTGGGCCACTTGCTGAAATAATCAGCTACAACCAGCGTGTATCGATTTCCCCATTCAGATTCAGGAAAGGGTCCAGCGATGTCAACAGCAATCCTTTCGAATGGCACGCCTACGTTATAGGTTTGCATTTGTCCTCTCAGTCGTCGCTTTGGGCCTTTGACGGAAGCGCAAATTGTGCATCTGCGACACCAGTCCTCTACGTCTTCTCGAGCGTGGAGCCAGTAGAATCTTTCCCGCAATTTCGCTAAGGTTTTGTTAACACCAAGATGGCCTCCCGAGGATCCTTCATGCATATCCTTTACCACATCGTGGATTTGGCTTTTGGATAGTAAAGTTTGTATCCTATAGGAGCTGCCATCCGCCGTTTCCCATTTAAGCTTGAGTACACCACCCTCCACCTGAAGGGAGTTCCATTGTGCCCAATAGCTTTTCAGGGTTGTGCCATGCGTTGAAACGTCCTTCCACTCAGGTCGCCCAGTCGTCTCCTTCCATACGAGCAATGGTCCGATGTCTTCATCGGCTAGCTGGGCATTTCGAATCTCCTCCGATGACCAACCTTTTATCGAATTCGGCCGTTATCAGTCGCAGATCAACGGGCGGTTCCTTTTCCTCAATCCGTCGGCAATGCTTGCAGTTAGCTGGACATGGGCGACGAGATAGGGCGTCAGCATTTCCATGAACTCCGCCCTTTCGATGAACAATTTCGTAGTCGTATGACTGCAATCTTTCGATCCATCTCGCAACGTGTCCCTGGGGGTTTTTGAAGTTAAGTAGCCATCTCAATGATGCATGGTCCGTTCGAAGAACAAATTTCTGGCCATATAGGTACTTGTGGAACTGCTTGGTGGCCTCTATTATAGCCAATAGCTCCTTCCTGGTCACACAGTAGTTCCTCTCACTTTTTGAAAGAACTCGACTGTAATACGAGAGGACTCTTTCTTCGCCATTGATCTGCTGGGAGAGTACAGCTCCAATACCGCTGTTGCTTGCATCGGTGTCAACCACAAACATTTTTCCGGGTTTTGGATACGCCAGCACGGGTGATTCACATAGCTTTTCCTTCAGGGTCTCAAAGGCTGTCTGGCATTGTTCATTCCAGACATACGGACGATTTTTCTCGGTTAGCTGATGAAGACACTTAGCTATTTTGGCAAAGTCTTTGAAGAATCTTCGATAGTAGGTTGCCAGGCCCAGGAAACTTCGTAGTTGGCGCTTGTTGTTTGGTGTTGGCCAGCTTTTCACGGCTTCAATTTTCTCAGGGTCTGTTTTGACCCCTTCAGCTGATACGACATGTCCCAGGTAATTTACTTCAGCTGCGAAAAGGGTACACTTGTCGGGACTAAGTTTCAAATTTGCCAGTCGCAGTCGGGAGAAGACCTCTTCTAAGTTCCGCACATGCTCTTCGAACGTTCTCCCGATGACGATGATGTCATCTAGGTACACCAAGCAGGTTTTCCAGGTTAGACCACGTAGCACGTATTCCATCAAGCGTTCGAAAATGGCTGGAGCATTGCAAAGCCCAAACGGCATCACCACAAATTGCCACAATCCGGTCCCAACTGAAAATGCGGTCTTCTCTTGGTCCATCTTGTCAATTTCTACCTGCCAGTAGCCACTCTTGAGATCGAGTGTAGAAAACCATTTTGCGTCGGCTAAAGTGTCCATGATGTCGTCGATGCGTGGGAGCGGGTAACTATCTTTCTTAGTTACGTCGTTAAGCTGCCTATAGTCGACACAAAAGCGAGTGCTACCATCCTTTTTCTTTACTAGAACTACAGGCGCAGCCCATGGACTTACAGAAGGTTCAATAATGCCTTGTTTTTCCATGTCCGAGATCAGCGCGCTCACTTCTCCTTGTTTGGCTATAGGGAGACGTCTTGGGGCTTGTCGAATCGGCTTGGCTCCCTGTGTGTCTATGACGTGAGTTACCAAACTCGTTCGGCCTTGGTCATCCGGGCTTGTTGAGAAGATGTCACTGTACTTGGTGACCAGATCAGAGGCTCGTTCGAATAGCTGCACCGGCAATTTGACTTGCTTCAATATTGCAGACGTGGATTCCCTGGCTTTTTCTGTGTCTTGCCTCCTTTTCCAATGATGGTTGTGAGTAGCTTCCAAAGAGGTGATGGTGGAAACAGGCTGGCAGCTGCCGATGACTTCTCCCGCTTTGATGCTCGTGGTTGAGTCTGCGGTGTTAAGGACTCTAACCGGCACATATCCGTTCCTTAAAGATCTTACAAGGCTTCGTCCTACAATCAAACTGCGCAATGCGGATGTCTTCGTTGGCTGTATCAGATAAGATTGGTGGTCTCTAGAATCACCATCCAGCTTGGCCCATACAATGCTTTCGGAAGAATTCGGTACATCAGTGTCAGTACATACCACTACATTCATCTTGGGGATTTGGACGCTGGGATCCTCCATCAGTACTTCGACATTCTGCCATTTCAAGACACGTTTTCCCAAGTCCAACGTGATTCCATGTGGTCGCAGAAAATCCATTCCGAGAATGCAGTCATCCATAATGTTCGCGACCAGAAAATTATGTCGGAACACAAGGTCTCCCAACTGTATCTGGAGGTTGACCTCTCCATGAACAGGTGCAGTTTCTCCCGTAGCTGTCTGTGGTGAGAAAATTCTGCCCTTGTGAAGTTGTTGCTGTCTAACTAGGTCTTGTCGGATAATCGATCGGGTTGCACCAGTGTCGATTGTTATGGTGCAGTGTTCTCCGTCAATTTGACCCGGAAGGCATAAGTCCGCTTCTCCACGATGTAGTCTTGACACGGTGATGGTGGTGCCGGGGCCGTCGATCCTCCTAGCCAACCTCTGCCCCACGAAGTTGGCTCTTACATGTTTCCCGACCCCTCTGTTTGAAGAGCTTCCATTCTGGGCTCCTGACTCGGTCTGGATCTCCTCCTAGCTGCACACCCTGGACAATAGCTCGGTTTTCTTCGCTTCTTGCAGTCTCTTTGCAGGTGCCCCTTCTCACCGCAATTCCAGCATCTAGGCGCACCATTCACATGCGGGTCTCGCTCAATTTCCACGCGCTCACACCTGCACTCGTCTGTCACTACCTCACGAACCCGGGCAGTGGTACGAGTCACATTTTTCGCTGCCTCAAAGTTCAGACTGTAAGCCAATGCATCCTTAACCGTTTGCTTTTGAGCTAAACGCACGGCTTGTTGCAATTCCGGGTCCTTTAGTGCGCTGATGAATGCTTCTGTTGCTGCATCATCTCGATGTTCTGGGTCGTAGGCCGGGTAAGCCAAAAGTGCTAGTCGCTCAATGTCTTGGGCTAGCTGCTGTAGGGTTTCACCAGACTTCTGCACCCGATGCCTTAGCTGTGACCGATAAATCTGCTTTAGATGATCATCTCCATAACGCATGTCGAGCGCATTCATTATAGCGTTCGAGTTTGAGTGCAATTCAACGGGGATCGTCTGCAACAGCTCGGCAGCTGGGCCTCTTAGAGCAAGAATCAATGCAGTTGCACGTTCCTGTTCATTCCAGTGATTTATGCGAGCGGCTGCTTCGAACTGGGTTTTGTAAATAGTCCAGACCGTTTGCCCATCGAATATTGGTGCTTGCACATTTCTAGATGAGCTTTGCGCTGCGGTTATAATTGGGGCTGGTGAGGCGGTCACTATTGCCTTCGCTGCTTCCAAATCCTTTTTCACTTTTTCCATCTCACGGTTGACCTGGCTGATCTCAAGGTTGATTCTCTCCTCGACCTGGTATACCTTCTCCTCGACGCATTTAATTTGGCTGTTGAGACTACTGAGCTCCGCTTTTATTTCTGTTGACTGTTTTTCAAGCTTCTGTGCGATGTCTGCCTTGATTTCGAACGCTTGTTGGTCTAGCTTCACTGATTGTTCATTTAGCTGCGCTGATTGTTCGCTTAGCTTCGCTGATTGTCCATTTAACTTCGATGATTGTTCATTTAACTTCGATGATTGTTCATTTAACTTCGCTGATTGTTCATCAAGCTTCGTAGTTAAATTGGATGACTGTTCATCTAGCTTCGCAGTCAGACTGGATGACATTAGCATCAACATTTGCATCAGCGCATTTTCTGGCTCCTTTGATTTTGGTGTGTCCACTTCTCCACCTTCTGCGCCTTTTTCCGCATCTGAGAGCTCACCCGAATCCAGATTCACGCCTTCCGACTCGATCGCGTCACGCAAGCGTGCAATCAGTATGGCCTTTGTACCTTGTGTGGCCAGATTCCGCTGTTCCAACTCCTCCTTGAGCTCCGATATGGTCAATTGATTAATTTTTAAGTTTAAGCTTCGTGGCATTTTTAATGTTTCTTTAAATTTTACTATTGTGCACTATAAAAATGTTCAAATTTTCACTTTCAAAATTTTTCTATCCCACTTCTGACACCACTGTCGCGTGTTATTAGTTCGCGGTCTATAATTTTAACGTTCCGGGAAAGTGAAAACGCAATGTCTTTTAATTTAAGTTAAAAGAGTTTATTTAATTCAAGAAAATGCACAATAATCAGTTTAACACTTTCATTAATTTTAATTTTCACTATTAAAATAAAATCTAACACTTGTCCATAAATTTCTTATCGCAATTGTCTTCTAAATCACTTCACTATTACGAAACACACTTCCCACACACTTTCGCAGTTCTTATCGCGGTCGAATGAATGATTCTCCCCATTCATTCAGCTCGCCTTTATATAGGGTCTCTACCTATTCACCCATTTCTCGTACATGGGCGAATGTTCTACCGAGAGGTACCTGGTAGGTTCGAGCAAGTTCATGAATGGAGTGACGTCACTTGCAGATGTTGATCATGCTTGTTGGGTTCGAGTAAATTCATTCGTTGACGTTCTTAATGATGATGAAAACAATTGCGACAGTAGCTCGCAGAATTATTTGTACATGTAATTATTTGTACATGTAACAATATGTTAGGGGCTGCTTATCTGTGAATATTTTGATTTGAACCGTATAGGTAGTTTCTGAATTTATTAAGAGCCCATATAATAGCCAGCATTTCTTTCTCATTGGCTGCATAGTTTTCTTCGGTTTTGCTGAAAGTGCAGGACACAAAAGATATTGGTCTGTCTTCTTGTGATAAGACAGCGCCCATGGCGTAACTGGGTGCGTCCGTTGTAAGCTCAAAAGGCTTAGAAAAGTCCGGATACGACAAGACTACTTCTTTTGAAGTGAGAGCTGTTTTTAACTTGTTGAAGGCCTGCATTGCTTCTTCGTTCAAAACAACAGGCTTATTCTTTGATAAGTTCTTGGACACATGTCCATCCTCCCCTCTTAAAAGGGATGTCAGGGGTTTAGCAAGTCGAGCGAAATTGCGGATGAAGCGCCTATAATACCCTAACATTCCAAGAAACAATCGAAGCTCTTTGAGGGTTTTTGGAGGAGGAAAAGAAGCGAGGGGGGGTACGCGAAAAGTTCGTACATTTCCCCTTCCCCTGCCCCCCTCAGTCCTCATAAGGCATTTTTAAGACTTTTTTTGAAAAGATCTCGTTGAGACTTTTCGAATGACATCCTACTCGACTACCAATAGTGAAATTTTTTTTTTTTGGGGTCACCTCCCTATATGGGGAGACCCCCCTTAAACTCTCTTGAAAAATTTTTCCACCATTGAACTTTCAAGAAGTCACCACTTCTGACCTTTTCACAAAGTTTCATGGCTGTAGCTTCTATAGGTTTGGAGAAAAAGTGCTGTGACATACAGACGGACGGACGGACGGACGGACAGACAGACACAGGTTGCGATTGCAATAGGGTTTTGTATTTTAGTACGAAACCCTAAAAAGAGACGAAAACTTGAAAATTATTCACACAATAGACGTCAATCAGTGCGAGAAGTTCATAACTAGAATGCACGATATCCTTAATCTGTCTGTTCAGCACCTAGCCCATGAACTTGAACAAATCGAAGCACTCGTTGAAAATCTAGCTCCTTGTAGGAGAAAAAGGTCACTTAACTTCATAGGAACAGCCTGGAAGTGGCTCGCCGGAAATCCGGATCATGAGGATTTTATCACTATCAAGGAAAAAATTAATAACGTCCTGTTAAGGCACTACAGACAAGTTGTAGTTAACCAGCTATATAACGATCGGATCAATAATATCACTAGAATTACTAATGAAATTCAAAAGTTGCTTAAAGAGGACAGCAAGAGTAGCACTAACATTGTTTTGGAAATTCAAGCCAAAATTAAACTCATGAAGGAAGAATTCAGAACTATAAACATTGCCTTACCTTGGACTAAATCTGGAGTTATAAACTCACTAATTTTGTCTAAAACAGAAATCAAATTAGCCGTCGAAGCATTGCATAAAGAAAAATTGCCATTGATTTAGATTTCGTGGAACTTAAACTTATCTCAAATCAGTTCGCAATTTTATACATAGTAAATATCCCAATGCCTAGTGAAAAAACATATAACTCGGTTTTAATAAAAACAATCAAAATTAAGAAATTTTATCAATGATATTGTATTTGATAGGATTTTGGAGCAAAGGGACAAAATATTGTATTTGCAGTAACAAAAAATTGTAAACAACTTAATCAATTTTTTATTTGCATAGAAACAGATATTAAAGACATAAGTAGTTCAGGTTGCTTAGCCAGGTCGCTCAAAGGATCAAACGGGAGATGTTCTGAAAAGAATAAAATCTGCATGCGACTCCCCAAAAATCAGCAAAGCAGTAAAGGTTGGGCTCCTTGAACTAGAGGAGCTCCTAGATTGCATAGAGCACTATCGGAAGAGCTGTTTAAGGGCCGAAGGTGAACAGAAAGCTAAAGAAGTGCTTGGGGTGAAATCTAAATGCCACATGCAGATAGTTCCACCATTAAAAGTCAATTAAAGAATGGCGTCTAGCCCAATCGAAGGAGATCGGGATAGCAAAGGGAAGGAAGAGGCACTTGATGGGCGTGGAGCACCAGATCACGGGTTCCAGACACTGCTTACAAAAGGAGCGAACAAAGTCGCAAAGAAACTCCTTCAAAAAGTGCCAATAAGTAAAGTTCGCACGGACGCCCAATCAGAAAAAGGACCTGATGCAAAGCAGGAGCGGCAGAAGCTCCGACAAAGACCCCGGCAGCAGGCATGGCTCGTAAAGCCCCAAGATGGCTGATCCTACTCGTAGGTACTGCGGGACATCAGGGGAAACGTAAGGCCCGAAGACACGAATACTACCATTAAAGTAGTACGACCAAAGTGGTCGGGCCACATACTGGTCAAACTCGGAGCAGAAGCTGGCAATAAGGAAGCATTCTGCGACGCAGTAAAGAAAGTCCTCGGCAAAAGCGCAATTATAGCCTCACTCGAACCGGTGGCATCGATCGGGGGGACATAGACTGCGTGACGGATCTGGCCGGGGTGAAAGGGGCCATCAAAAGGGAGTTTCCTAGCGTGGGAAGGATCAAAGTGAGACTGACACCAGAAAACAATAGGGGACAACGCATGGACATAGTTGACTTGACCAAAAAGGACGCCGAACAATTCCTTAGCAAGGGCAAAGTACAAATTGGGTGGGTTGTCTGTAGGATACGACGAAGAGCAACGCCTCTTCAATGTTCCAAATGCCTTGGTTATGGTCACAACACACAAGTATGCAAAGGACCCGATAGGAGTTCCCTATGTGACGAATGCGGTGAAATGGGATATAAAAGAAAAGCATGTACGAAGGAGGCACACTGTATTCTCTGCAAGGTTGCTGATGCAAAACCTGATTTCGAACACGTCTTGGGAAAAAGAAAATGCCGGGTGTTTCAGGAAGCACTTGCCAAGGCAAAGTCAGAACTTCAATGACCCGCATCCTGCAGCTAAACCTACACCGCAGTTCAACCACCCAAAATCTGCTTGAGCAATTTGCGAGGGACATGAATGCCGACTTCTTGCTGCTGAGTGAGTAACACCATGACAAAAATCCTGCATCATGGTATTCTGACGAAACTGGTACTGCCACCATCTGGATTTGGAACAGTGATTTCTTAGTGGAGAGCTGTGGACAAGGGGATGGTTTCGTGTGGATTCGGTGCTCAGGGACCACCTTCTTTAGTGTGTACCTAACGCCAAATGAATCGATATCATCTTTCCAAGTCAAGCTCAATGCTCTGGAGGGCGCTGTCTTGAACACAGAGGGCAAAGTGCTCGTTGGGGGCGAGATCAATGCTAAAGCAATCGAATGGAGCATGCCTCAAACAGATCCACGGGGAAAACGAATACTAGGAATGGTGGCCAGGACGGCACTGGTCGTACTAAACTACGGAAATACGCCGACTTTCCACCGTTTTGGCTGTGAGCAAACCAAACCGGACGTGACATTTTCCTCGGAGTCCTTAGTACAGAGGATACACAACTGGAAAGTATAAGAGGACTACTCAGCCAGTGATCATCAGTGCATTCTGGTTGAGATCAGTGATGTTGTCTCTCGACGTCCGTGCTCTTGGCTTTCTTCAACTGAATGGCACATTGGAAGGATAGACGTCGAAAGGTTAAGGTGCTCACAGCAGGTGAGCCGCTGCAGGGAGCTCCGGAGGGGACGGAAGAACTGGCAGCTCAAGATGTAGTGAACTCTACTGTGAGCATCATTACGACTGCTTGCTGCGCTTCTATTCCCCGTCGAAAACCCCGACACGGCAAGCACCCAGTGTACTGGTGGTCAACTGAAATCGTTGAAAAGCGAAGGGAGTGTCACAAGCTTCAGCGTGAGGCTCAACGGGCGCGGAACCGTGACGAGGAATGCAACTGAGACGCAGCATATAAATCGGCCAGGAAATGCCTTCGCAAATTGCTCAACAATCGCAAGGCTCGCTGCTGGCAAGACCTAGTGCGCAATGTGAACAAGGATCCGTGGGGCCTTGGCTACAAACTTGTTATGCGGACGCTTGGTGCCCTACAGAAGCCTTGTATACATGACGCGGAAAAGTTGGACGCGATAATGCGGGGACTCTTCCCCACCCATTCCGTCCGTGTTGACGCTGTCCATGGTGAAACAGCAGTTGAGGGTTCACTCTTCACACAGCCAGAACTGGAGGAGGCAGTCCTCTCATTGAAAGCGAGGAGGGCTCCACGTCCAGATGGTGCTCCGACTGTGGTGTTGCAGCTCGTCTATCACCATTGTCCTGACTTGCTGCTCAGTACATTCAATGCTTGCCTACGGAATGGGGTTTTTCCGGTACGATGGAAGATGGCGAGGCTCGTGCTGGTCAGCAAGGTGAAGAAAAATCCCGAATCACCGACACGGTTGGGAAAGTGCTAGAGAAACTCATCAAGGTAAGAGTCACTGACGCGATTCGTGCTGCTGTGGACCTATCTCCTCGGCAGTATGGCTTTATAGCAGGACATTCTACCATTGACGCGATTGCAGAGGTGGTGAACGCGGTGCAAAAGGCAGAAGCACATCGTCGCACCAAGCGCCGAATCGTCCTGTCTGTGACACTCGCGGTCAGGAACGCCTTCAACTCCGCAAGATGGGTGGATATTCTGGATATGCTGGAAAACTCTTTTCAAGTTCCAGAATATCTAATGCGGCTTTTGAGGAACAACCTAAAGGACCGAAGCCTGCTCCACCATATGACACAGGGCCAAAGAAGGATGGGAATTACATCGGGCGTTCCCCAGGGATCTATCCTTGGACCTGACCTGTGGAACGTGTCTTACGATGGGCTACTGAGACCTGAGATGCCTGATGAGTCGCACTTGGTCGGCTATGCGAATGATGTTGCGGCTCTGGTCACTGGACACACCGTTGAACAGGTGCAACTTAGGCTAGGTGTGCTAATGGGCCGAGAGAGGGACTAGATGACTGCTCGCAGGTTAAGTTTAGCACTAGAAACCCGAAGTGTTAATCTTGGCAAAAAAGAGAATCACTAGACTAAGTACGATCAGTATGGAAGAAACACGAATCGAATTGAAACCAGCGGTGAAATATCTGGGGCTGTTGATCGACCCGAAGATGAGTTTCTTTGAGTAAATCAGGGCGACGGCTGAGAAGGCTACTTCAGGAGTATTGGCTCTGAGTCGACTTATGGCCAACGTAGGGGGACCCAGCCCATCAGGAAAACACCTATTAATGAGTGCTGTAGGGCACAGCTGTCCTTTGTTTTCCATTCTTCTTCTGTCTCTACTGTCATTATGTGCGTCGTCGTTTTTGTCTTTGTTGGGACTGTTTCCAATGTGCTGTTAATATCGTGGCTATAACCGTTGGTTCTGTTGTCGTTTTTTTTGCAGTTTTCCTTTTTTTTGGAGTTTTTTTATCTATTTTTAAATTTATTAGTTCAGAATGCCCCAGTTTGATTGGGCCCCTCCTCGGAGCCATAATCACCGTTTGTGTTTATAGTCATCTTTTTGGTCCCATCGTTATCTTTGTAAAGTAAGGAGGCCGTGCAAGGGTTGATACCAGCCCTTATGGGGACAAACGCCTCGAGGCAGACCGGCGCTAATAGGGAGTTAGTATCAACCGAACCTACACCACCAACCCAATGGTGCGAGGTTTATGCGTACTCCGTGGCATGCCAAGGTGGTGCCGAGACGGGGACAGTATGATAGTTGGATAGTTCGAGTCACGCACGTATATTACATCGGTGCACCTGATCCAAGCCATCATTTCAGCCTGCCCAAAGGTTTAATCCCAATTCATTCTCCAAAGCTCAGTCCAGGTTCAGTCAGGGACGTTATCTATCATCCCAGGAGGAATTTCATGGTGATCTTCATATCCTCGGGTCCGTTAGGGTGGCACTCTTCAAGGAATACTAAACTCCAAGAGTATTCCTGTCAACTGGCATTCCCCCTCCGGGGGATATATAAGCTACATACGAGATCGCAGGCAAATCTTAGTTACAAATATGATGAAAAATCAAATGGAAGTCCAAAGAAAATATGATTCCAGAATCAACGTTTTACGAGTTAATAAGTGTTTTAGAAGCTATAAGTATTTGTCCTTTTGGTGAAGTTAGTATTTTTGCGAATCAATTCAGAAAGTTTTGAATACAGTTTTGACCTGGCAAGGATTCGACTTCATCTTTTGGAATGTATATAAATCTCATGTCTGGCAACAACTTCCTCAGCACATTGACGTTACAGAAGTAATATGAGAGCCATTCAACTTTCATACATTTGAGGTGAGTATGCGTAAAACTGTGGATCTCCTAACATTCACTATCTCCTCCTATGCGCGCGTCAGATAGTTAGCACTCTTTCCCCACATTAGCCGAGCAAGTTGTCGACAAACTTTACCCTTGGAGTGAGAACATAACCTACTACAATATTAAAAACACGTTTAGTCGATTGGGAGCATTTCAAAAGAATCTCATTTTTGTTTTGACGAAGTGATTTTCGATAGAAAGTTAGGCAAGTTCAGGATACCAATTATGGTGTGTTATTTGTTAGCAAGCAAATCCATTTATTCCTGGAAATGGATCACATTACTGTGAAAGGAGTTCAAAAACGGATAACTAATCTAAAACAATTGCCAATCTGAAGTAGGTTTAGTGATTGTTATTTCGAAGAATTTCTGTCGTTGGAAGGTATAATCCTTCTCTAGTTTGGTACAGGCAGTTTAATCGGAATGGATGCTGTGCCGTTTTTATAGGAGTTCATGATAATAAACTCCACACATCCTTCTATTCAGTAGAATGTTAAGGAATTGTGTTAGTAAATCAGATCCCAAGTGATGCACTTTAACCTATTTCCTATCTTTTGTCCTGATTGTCCATTCACAGGCCTTGTTGTACAGACAATACTCAGCCCATTGCATGCTATTGTCCATTGCCTGGCACTCAATGCCAGGACTCACCCATGTCAGTATCTTTTCCTTTTGTTCCTTATCTGCAAGTTTAACACGGCGTAAATGCGATTATCCGAATAAATCACAGCAGTATCCCGCCCACCTTCACTAAGTTGTGTGCAGTGATAGAATTGCTCCCATTTTGGGGTGGTGCTGGACTGGTGGTCGTGTGTGATTCCTTCACTGAACGCAATGTACCGAAATGTCAGTATGTACAGAACATGTACATGATAGTGATGGGACTCACTGGATTTACACCTGTAAGACCAAGTTTGTTCATACGCATATTGCACTGGGTATTCTGTGTATTACGAGCTACTTCGAATATCCTTGAGCACAGTCTTATTTCTCCTTTGAATCCTGCTGTTGCTATACAATCTGGTAGGGAAGCAACTTTACGACTCGCATTGGCTAGAGTTGGACGACGTAGCATGATATCCTTTTCATGCTTGACTTTCGACTACTGGCTTGGCTTCTCGAATTCCTGCAACTCAAGCTACACTAGATTACTTTATAGTGACCGATTCTCATTTCGCTTCTGGCCATACTTGAACTACGGAACTTCGATAGTTATTGCCTCACAAGGATTCCTTTAATCTCAGCTGGGGAAAAGGTGGAATATAAGGGTATGAACGGGTACATGGCAAATATCTGGTAGTCAATAAGTCTGGTATTCACGTTTATAGGCTCCATGACTATCGTGTTATGATTAAGGATAAGTGCAGATTGTTAGGCGTAATGTTGTTACCTTTTTCACATTCATGGCTGGGATCATAGGGGGCTTAAGGATGCTACGTTGATGTTATTTTACACATTATACAGCCCTTTGAGGAATATGGTTTAATCAGGCGGACATTATTGCTCCTTCGAATATGATTTTATTTGTTGGGTTTTGGAAAAAGATCCTTGTTTTTCATTCGAACACTAGGACGAAAATACTTTGTTTGCTCATTTGTTACTAATTGCTCTATACATATCAACATGTGTAAATCCAGCTGAAATGAAAATGACCCACTAATGCTCAACCACATTTCCTTTAATCCTTTTCATGGTGTGTATTGCATCCATAAGAACTCCCCCCTAGTGCAAGCTCTGTAAATTTTCCTCGGAAGCTAAAGAGGACAAACCCCAAATAGTACCAGTGAATCTCGATGGCATTCATGTGCTGTGACTAAGCTTTGTTTATTGGGTGCATTAAATCAGTGACTCCCAACTGTGCAATTATGACGGTAAATAAAAGTAATGGACAAATTCCATATAATACCACCACTGTCAGACAATGTGAAATATGTACATACTCGCATGTGTACAGTAAGATTCTGAAAAAGTATAGATGATAGATACTTAAACCTTAAGCGTACCCTCCCCTTCGTGTAATAAACGTTTTACGTGCGAAACTAAACGAGGGTGGCGGAGCTCATTTCGTTTTGGTAGACAGACAGCTTGTGAAGGGTGTATAACATATCCGTGGATAGTAGTACAACAATTGCTATTGACGCTTTAGTTCCTTTTCATTTTGGTGTGTCGAATTTCATTTATTTGCACAATTTTCCTCTTTCTAGCAGGTGTTTGTGGTGCGGGGAGGTAGGGCAGTGGATAAATGTAAGGAGAACAAGCAAGGTAGTACATATTGTATTTGATGTACAGAGATTCGTTGTAATTTTATCGCTTTATGTTGTTTTAAAAGGATGGTAATTGGAGCTCCAGTATCTAACTTGTGAAACAAATAAAAGCTACTACTTTGTGGACTATGCTTTCTCTATGTAGTACGGGTATCCATGCTTTGAACAGTTTTTCTTTTGTTGACTCTTCCAACAGACAATCATTCTTTTGATTTTTTTGGCAATTGAAATAGGACAAATTCTTTTTTAATTTAAATTGGTATATTTCGGGTTACCGGGAAAACCACTTTTGAAGGGATTTTTGGTTTTCCCGGTAACCACGTAAAGTAATAAAAAACTAAGCAATTTATGGCCATCAACTTGCGAAAGTTCTGCGCTGAACAACGACCCAAGATTTTTGGAGCGATAAATCGGTGATGGTAGCGTTAAAGATGGGGGCCCCTTGCTCAAGGAGGCTTATTATTGCCCGTTTGGGAAAGGAGGAAGGATCGTCTTGTTTCTCCACCCACGACTTCCATGATTCCTTATACTAAGTTTCACGACAAAATTATGGCAAATGGTGTCGGGGTCACCCGTTGGGTTTACTGGTACCCCAGTGGTGGGGCCGAGAAACGCCAATAGCTTTTAATACATCCACAGCTCTGTTAATTAATTCTACTTACGTCTTCTTTGTGGGAACGTCAGAGGATGAAGATGAGTCTTCTGTGCCTGATAACGGAATCGAGAGTACTAACTATGCTGCTGGAATAGAGGTTGGGCTATGACCTAGCTTCTCGTTCTTGGAAAACCTGTAACTGAGTTTCGGAAAAAATCAGACATACGGCAACAACCTCGAAATCGAAAAAAAACTATGGCATATGGATCCTGGAATGCCAGATCAATGTCGCTTTAAGGACCTTTTACAACAGGCCAGTCAATATAAATCAAACATGCTGGCAATCCAGGAAATGAACTCGACTGAAAGTCATATTCAAGATATGAGATTTCTGCAGGGGGAATGCTGGCTGACAAGAATAATCTTGGGCTAGCATTCTTTGGGGAGTTCCGCTCCTACGCACCGGAGGACATTCCAGCAGGGGGAATGCTAGTCAGCAGAAGTACTCTTGGAAGCTAGCATTCTTTGGGGAGCATCGTGCCCACAAACTCGAGAATATGGGGGGTGTCGTGAGGTTCCCTCATGGGATGACAGGTAACGATCCTGACTGAATCTTGACTACGCTTTGAAAAACAAACTAGAATTGATGATTCGGGTAGCCGGATATGATGGTGTGGACCTAGCTGCTGAACCCGATAGCGCGGAGGCGGCACTCGTACGTAAACGGCTCTAATTCAACTATCATATCGTCTCCGTCCCAGTGAAACCTTGGCAGGCCTTGAAGTACATTTGAAGTTCCCACCATTTTTTTTTTGTGGTAGGGAGGTGAAGGCATTTATGCCCGCCGAGTCTGGCAGTGTGGGACTCCCATAGAGGATACCTTTGGACTACCCACTAAACACCTCCCCTGTCAATCTGAGAACCTAGCCTGGAACCGTTTGACACATTACTTCGGGCCAGGTCTCGTTTTGTTACGCCGTGGGGCGCCTTCAAGCTGGGGAGTCCCTTTCCTAGTGGGAGGGGAGAGGGAAAGAGGAATTGCCAGAAGAGCGATCCCCCAGCCCCAGTGCCTCCGGCTGCTGTGAGTCCCTTTTATATTTTAGGACTGCCCGAGCATAATGTGCCACCTGGTTCCATTTGTCAACCGATTCGACCATCACCGCAACTATATTATCCGGGGTGAGCTCTCCCGTCTCCCTGTAGAGTTCCCTTCGCAGCCTGGCCCATTTGGTACACGCAAAAAATGTGTGACAGGCATTGTCCTCCTCTCCTGGGCAAAACCGACAATCGGGAGACCGTGACTTGACGATCTTGTGCAGGTAAGACTGAAAACACCCGTGCCCGCTCAAAAGCTGGGTCAGATAGAAGTCAGTCTCACCATGCCTTCGATTTAGCCACGGTTTTACATCCGGGATGAGGCGCGCAGTCCACCTTCCCTTCGTGAAATTCCTCCAAGACTGCTGCCAATCGTTGAGCGAGCGTTGTCTCTCCTCGCGGACAACCATCTCCCTCGCATCCTCGTTTCGGCACCGGTAAATAGCGCGGCGCTCTCTAGCAAGGAGGACGACAGATATCACGCCTGCAATCACTCTCACCGCCGAGTCGGAGACTGTTGGATACGAAGATGCAATTCTCAGTGTTCCCACCATTGGGTTGATGATGTGGGTTTGGTTGCGACGGATTCCCGATTAGCATTGGTCTGGTTCTGGGTACTTGCTCCCATTAGGGCTTGTTCTAACCCTCGCATGGCCTCCCTGCTCTGCAAAGATAACCATGGCATCAAAAAGTGGCCCCCACATGTACGGAGATAGCGGCTCCGAGGAAGGACCCAATAAAAGTGGAGTAACATATAAAAACCTAAAAAAAGCAAAAATAACAATAATGACGATGCAACCAGCGCCGCCAGCCATGATGTTAACAGCACATTGTGAGCGGTACTAACGATAACAAAAACGATGAAGAATATAGTGACAGTGAAGAGGGTCAAACAAGTTGGGTAAACAGGCCTACGCTCATGTCAGAAGGGTTTGTATTCAATTTTCAAAATGCAGTCACCAGATCGAATCAAATCAAGAAACATCTCAAAGACAATTTTATTGGAGAAAATATGAAATACGAAGATTATACTATTAATAACAAAGTTGAACAAATTACGACTTCTGAGGTTTTTGGTATTGTTATACTCATAAGCATCTCCCTTGATAATTATTTCAAATGTCCATCCGCGACGGAGGAAACACATTTTTCATGTATAACCCCCCCTGTGCTCCACTGAAGCTAAAACTGACAGTTTAACAACTGTTTTGAAAATCTCCCATGAAAACTTTCATTTCATACTCATATCGGCTACGTTTGATGAATTCTTTTTTCAGGGACCACTCTCCTGTGCTGTTATCATCGATTAATGGCCAATGTTTTCGAATCCTAGAATGGTTTCAGAACCCTTTTCCTAGGAGCTCTCTCCCGCCCCCTTGACTTGTTTCACTTATGAGCGTTAATTGTAGGTACTCATCTTCAGTCATTCATTAAATTGAATCAAGTGTTCAAAGCATGCACCTTAAACGTTGAAGTTGGGAAAAAATAACTCAAAATTATGCAATCTTCGCATTTAAAACAGCCACTATTTTGTTTTACGATTACTGATACCACTAGCTGAACTGCTTCTCAAAGATATGCATGACACCTATCATTCCTGAAATTTTCATGCAAATCCTAGCAAAACTGTAGTGTCTGAGTCGGTAAAAAGCGCATGTTGTTCCATAGCCATATCTTGCCATAGTAATAAATGCAGCGTATATTGTTCCATAGTAATTCAGGGAAATTCAAACGGCTATAACTTCACTAAATATAATTCAATCTTTATGAAACTTT
Source organism: Odontomyia ornata (assembly GCA_963969285.1). Lineage (NCBI taxonomy): Eukaryota > Metazoa > Arthropoda > Insecta > Diptera > Stratiomyidae > Odontomyia > Odontomyia ornata. The sequence continues at coordinate 22,060,436 of OZ017741.1, forward strand.
CAGAATAGATCAATCTTATGAAAAGACATCTACGTACTGAATTTCATTGAATTTAAGGGTACCGTTAAGATTTTATTCAAGAAAACATAAAATCGATAAATCATAGCATTACTAACAAAGTTGAGTGAATTGCAACTTCTCACGTATTTGTTGTTGTTGTACTCACCAAGGCCTACATTCCTGATTTTTTCAGATTTTTCGGATCACATGTGTCCAATCGCGAGGGGGGGGGGGACACAAATTTTTCGTGTATTTCCCCTCCCTATGCGCCCCTCGAAGCAAATTTTGCCAAACTAAGACCTGTTTTGAAAAGTTCAAGACCTTTCATTTGATACCCATATCGGCTACCTTCAATGAAATTTTTTTTTCGGGGGGCCTCTCTCCTATATGGGGAGACCCCCCTTAAATACCTTATAAAATTTTTTTGTAATTGAACTTTGAAGAGATCACCACTTTACACCTACACACAAAATTTAATGTTTCTAGCTTAAGTAGTTTCCGAGAAAAACTGCTGTGACACACGGACGGACGGACGGACGGACAGACGGACGGACGGACAGACGGACAGACTGGTCGCGAAACTAGTAGGGTTTTGTAAAATTATTTTACAAAACCCTAACGGAGATTTACGGGCAGTCTTTTCCAGTCTGAGATTCTTGGGGATTTGGGTGCAGCCAAAAATGACGCCAACGCCAGAGCGCCCAGAAAAGGAAAAGCGGAAAACTCTGCAAGATGTGCCAGATGTTCAAGCCATGTAGGAAAATATATAGAACATCGAGAATTCCGTGGTCACTGCTGTGACCACTACCAAAGTGACCGAAGTAAGGGTCATAAATCCTGAAATGATAATGAACCATCCTGGAGTCCACAAACAGAATACGGCAGGAAAAGACAGGAGTGTGAGGCCCAAAGACACCAATACTGCCATTAAAGGAGTACAATAAAAAGGACTTACAGCAGTAGGGGGTATTGGGGCTGGGAGATCGCTTGTCTAGCACTTCCTCTTCCTCTCTCCCCTCCCGCTAGAAGAGGGATCCCGCAGCTTGGAAGCGCCTCACTGTGTAACAAAACGAGACCCGGCTCGAAGTAATATGTCAAATGGTTCTAGGCTAGGTTCTCAGGTTTCCAGGGAAGGTGTTTAGGGCGTAGCCTAGTTGCCTTCTTGCAAACATGGGAGTCCCACAATCTGTGCGTAAATGGGCATTCGCCTCCCTACTACAAAAAACAAAAAAAAGGAATACGATCAACGCAGCCAGGCCACATACTGGCCGAATTCAGAGCAGATGTCAACAATAGGGAAGCAATCTGTGACGCAGTAAGGAAAGTCCTCCAAAAAAGCGCAAATGTAACCTCTATCAAGCTGATAGTAACGACCGAAATAAGAGACATTGACTGCGTCATAGATCTGGTGGCTGAGCTAGAAGAGGCCATGAAAAGGGACATCTCTAGTGTGGGCAGGATCAAAGTGAGGCTGACAGCAGAAAACTAAAGGGGAAAGCGCATGGCTATCATTGGCTTGACCGAAAAAGATGCCCTAACAATTTCTGAATAAGGGCAAAGTAAGAGTAGAGCGAGGAGCCAATTGTAACTCAGATCATTACATGATCAAATTAACTTATCGATGTCGTATGTCAGAGGCATATTCAGCAAAGACCAGCCCGCTACAAAAATTTGACATCGAAAGGCTCCAAACAGCGTCTGTGGCCAAAATTTCACGGAGACCCTCAACAACCAGCCGATTCCCATCTTATCAGACGCATCGTTAAAGACGAGCAACGAGCTCTGGATGGAAGTGAAAGCAGCTCTAAGGACTGTGGCGAAACGGAAGACCAGACACCAAGCCCGGCGCAAGAGGAATGATTGGTTCGATGATGAATGCCATAATGCGCTCGACGTAGGTACGAAAACCAGGACGAAGAGAGAACAGTACGAAAATCTCAGAAGATTAGTGAATAAGAAAATTAGGATTAAGAAAAGAAAGTACTATGATTATCAATTGAGAAGTATAGATATAAGTTTAGCGAGCAGCAACAGAAGACAGGTATACAAAGTAGTGAAAAGATTGAAACGTGGTTATCAGCCCAAAACCACGCTCTGTCGTGATGACATCGGCAATATCATCGCTGATGAAACCAAGATTAAGGAAAGATGGGCATCATATTTCACGAACCTCCTTAATCCTCCGCACAGCTCCAGAACATCGGATTCAATATATGTCTGCGAAGAGCTTCCTTTGGATGAAGTTTGTTCCATCATCAAAGCCCAAAAGATTCTAATGGAGTTCATCAAATATGGTGGCAGTAGTGTTCATAAAGCTATTCACAAAGTCATCCACCAAGCTTGGTAATAAGAACACATACCAAAAGAGGCAACAAGAACACATACCAAAAGGTGGTACAAAAAAGGGGGTGTAGCGTCTCTGTCGCCTCTAGTGGTGGCCGTTAATCAATTCGTTGTCGCGGTGGAGCAACACGGACGAGTATAAAATTCAACATAAACTTTGTATATTTTTGTCAATAGAATTTAAGTTAGTAATTGAACATACCTGGTCTTTCATTTCATTGGCAACACGTTCTGTACGAAGACACATCCGTACATTGGTGACCCCAGAAGGTAGTTTTTTAAAATTGTCTTAATGGCCGAGGAAGAGTTTCAGGACGCAGACAGTGGGGCCATGAGCCCAGTACCCAGTCAAGAAATCAGCGCCATCGCCATCAAGCTACCTCCATTTTGGCAAGACGAGCCAGATTTGTGGTTTTTGCGGATTGAAGCACAATTCCGCACCGGCAAAATCTCCAGCGATCAAGCCCAATCCGACAGAGTGATCGCAGAACTGGAAGTTTCTGTGATTTCGCAGGTAGCTGATATCATCAAGTCACCGCCAGCCGTAAATAAATACGTGGCATTAAAATCCCGGTTGTTGTCAATATTCGGTATAAAAGAGCACGAAAGACTCAGACAGCTGCTGTACAATTTGGAGTTGGACGACCAACGTCCGTCGCGCCTATTGCGCAAGATGCAGGCAATTGCAGGTATCGACATGCCAGAGGTTATGATCAAAGACCTGTGGCTGCAGCGCCTTCCGTCGAATATACGCTCTATTTCAGCCGCCTCTGAGCAACAAACCTTGGAAAATTTGGCCAACGCAGCGGACCGGATCGCAAGCTATGAAGCAACGGAAATGCCGGCCAATGTGCAACGTCGTCCCAAGGGTAAATCAACGGAGACCGCTGACGTCGAAGGCATGGAGTTTAAAATCCCAGAACTCCGTTCGGAGATAGGTCAAATTAAATCCAGCGCACACAATCCAAACAACGCACGATGCAACGCATGCCGCTGTTCCGGTCAACAAAATTCCTCAATTCAAAAGAAACCGACGAATGATTGGTGTAGCTACCACAAACGATTTGGTGCGAGGGCAAGACGATGCCAATCTCCTTGCGAGTCCCAAATTGCGACGTCGGGGAAACGTATCGAACCGCTAGCCTCACAGGCGAAAGCTAGCGGTTGCAATTCTAATCGCCTTCTAGTGTCAGACCCAAGAAGTAAGCTAATAATTTTAGTCGACACAGGCGCAGACGTTTCAGTGATTCCCGCCTCATTACTAAAACGTAACAACAAATCATCATCACCGAAGCTTTTCACTGCAAACGGTACACAAATCGACACCTTTGGAAAAACTACACTGAATCTTTCGCTCGGACTACGACGCGACTTCCGGTGGAGCTTCTACGTTGCAACTGTATCCCGCCCTATCTTGGGAGCCGATTTTCTAAGGAATTTTGGCCTATTGGTGGACATGCAGAATAAACGCCTTTCTGATCCGCATTCGCAATCTTCTACACAAGGCCGAGTTAACCGCACGCGCTGCGAAACCGTTTCTGTGATAAATGCTAACAGCCGCTACCACGCTCTTCTAAGGAAGTTTCCAGTATTGACCGACCCAACCATTAGAACAAAGCCAACGGAACATAATATTCGTCACTTTATAGCTACGACTGGCCCACCCGTATCGGAACGCCCACGTAGGCTCAACAAAGACAAACTCGCAATCGCCAAAGCAGAGTTTAAGTATTTGTTGGAACAGGGTTTCTGTCGCCTTTCGAGCAGCCCATGGGCAAGTCCGCTTCACCTCGTCCAGAAGAAAAACGGTTTGTGGCAACCCTGTGGAGATTACCGGCGCCTTAACGCAGCCTCAATCCCGGATAAATATCCGATGCGCCATATACAGGACGTCACTATAGACCTAGCTGGAAAACGATATTTTTCAAAAATCGACCTATTCACAGCTTTCCACAAAATCCCGGTAGAGGAAAACGACATACCAAAAACAGCGGTTGTGACTCCGTTTGGGTTATACGAGTTCACAGTTATGACTTTTGGCCTCCGCAACGCGGCTCAGTCGTTCCAGCGATTTATGGACACAGTGCTCCTAGGCCTCAATTTTTGCATCTGCTATATAGATGACATATTAATAGCATCGGAGTCAGAAGAACAACACGTGGAATACCTCCGACAGGTGTTTGATAGACTGGCAAAGTTCGGTTTGAAAATAAACCCTGAAAAATGTTCCTATGGCTCTAAGGTAATCGAATACTTGGGCCACTTGATCAACGAACATGGAATCTCACCGCCACCGTCTCGAGTCAACGCTATTCGAAACTTCAAAAAGCCGTCCAATGTAAACGAACTCCGCCGTTTTTTAGAAACGATCAATTTCAACCGTAAGTTTATTAAAAACGCGGCTCAGCTTCAAGCACCGCTAAGTAAATATTTAGCTAAAGCAAAAAAAAAATGATAAGACACCTATCAATTGGACACCAGAAGCAGAGGAGGCATTTTTTAATTGCAAAAACAGCTTGGTGGACGCCACTGTGTTGGTCCATTTTGGGCCAAGCGAACCTTTAAGACTGGCGACTGATGCTTCAAACTTAGCGGTTGAAGCGGTGCTCGAGCAGAAGCAACAAGGACAGTGGCGACCTCTCGCTTTCCATCAAAAGAAGCTCTCCGCATCAGAAACTAAATACAGTGTATACGACCGCGAACTCCTGGCAGTGTACGATAGCATCCGTCATTTCCGTCATTTCTTGGAGGATGCAGAGTTTCATGTATTGACCGATCACAAGCCACTGATGTTTGCATTTCAACAGCCTGCCGCTAAGGCCTCGCCTCGTCAACTGCAGCACTTAAGCTTCGTGTCACAGTTTTGCACAGACCTTCGATATATTCCGGGGTCCACTAACGACGTAGCGGACGCCTTGTCCCGAACCGAAGAGATCACGATGCCCACGACTATCGATTTAAAGGATTTAGGGAGCAAACAGGGAAGCGATACCGAATTGAAACAATTGCTTAGTACGTCACATCGCTCAAACTTAAACGTGAGAAGCTGGACGGAAATCTGGAGGTAATAGTGGATGTTCCTTATTACGTTCACGCGTTTTTGTACCGGAGTGCATGCGCCAACGAATTTTCGATACATTCCACCAACCCTCGCACCCAAGCGGTCGCATTACTGCAAGAACGATTGCCAACAAATTCGTATGGGTTAACATGAAGAAGGATTGCCGTGCATGGGCACGTTCGTGTGGGCCTTGTCAGCGCTCAAAGATTGGCCGCCACCCAAGAAATATTCTTCAAGATTTTCAAGTGCCCGACGCGAGATTCCAACACGTTCATCTGGAAATCATCGGCCCACTCATCCAAGTACAAGGATACAAGTACTGTCTAACGATGATTGATCGGTTTTCACGGCGGCCAGAGGCTGTTCCTTTGGCAGATCAGACAGCGCAGTCAGTGGCACGAGCATTCTTTAATAATTGGGTGGCACGATTTGGAGTACCGCGAACCATAACCACAGACCAAGGAACCCAGTTCGAATCGTCTCTGTTTAAAGCATTATCCGGGTTCATCGGCTGCGAAAGAAACAGAACGTCACCGTACCACCCAGCTTCAAATGGACTTATTGAGCGATGGCACCGTACACTCAAGGCTGCCATCATGTGCCACGAAAATAACCATTGCTGGCCGGACATCCTTCCAACGGTGTTGTTGGGGTTGCGAGGCACCGTCAAAGAAGATTTGGCAGTTTCATGCGCAGAAATGTTCTACGGGACAACAATCCCATTCCCAGGAGAATTGATAGCTCCCAGCAACACCAGAGCTGAACTTCACGAGTTTATCGTCCATCTTCGCAAGACGATGAGTCAACTGCAGCCCGCCAACCCATAGCGGCACGGGTCAAGAGTAACATTTCACAACAAAGCCTTGCCTAACTGCACTCACGTATTTTTGAGAATCGATGCGGTTAAGAAGCCACTCACACAGCCCTACTCGGGCCCCCACAAGGTACAGCAACGAGTTTCAGAGTAGGTGTACTCCATCGACGTTAACGGTCGCAAAGTCAATGTCTCGACAGAAAGACTGACGCCTGCGTTTCTTGAAGTTTCTCAGTCTTCTCCAATCAAGAATCGCATCACCACTTCAAGAAAGCCAGGCCATGAAGAAAGTTCCAGTTTCACACACGATTCCTCCACTCAACCGCAAGTAACACACGCACCAAGGTCGTCACACGCAGCAACCACAAGGAATGTATCACCCCGTACGCACAACACTCCTGCACCAACTTGGCGCAGCATTCTTCCACCGATCAACCCTCCGCCGACATCATTAAGGACGTACCCGCCAAGTAAGAAACTCTCCCTGCTTTTACAAGAAAGCAGTAATTCAGTTGCGGCGCCGCGAATTTATTAACGATCTTGCTCTGGGTCCTATCCACTGGTTAGGTCTTCAGATGTAAACATCGCCGGTGCGTCACATTTCAAGTAATATCGTGACATTGACTACAAGTGTCAACGCCACTCGGGAGGGAGTAATGTAGCGTCTCTGTCGCCTCCAGTGGTGGCCGTTAATCAATTCCTTGTCACGGCGATCGGGCTGAATGTGGTCGGAGCTTCGCGCCATGTTGAAACTCTCTCTTGCTCGACATCCATCCACGGAGCAACACGGACGAGTATAAAATTCAACATAAACTTTGTATATTTTTGTCAATAGAATTTAAGTTAGTAATTGAACATACCTGGTCTTTCATTTCATTGGCAACACGTTCTGTACGAAGGCACATCCGTACAGGGGCAAGCTGCAGTGTGAAAATTATAGAGGCATACCACTACTTTGTACGGCGTACAAAATATTTTCAAAGATCTTAGAAAATAAAACCGGATCATACGCCATCAGTATGATTGTGTGTATCAAGTGGTTTTAGAGCAGGTAGATCGACGGTAGACCACTTGTTCACAGTCAACCAGGTACTTGACAATGCTGGCAGTTCAACATAGAAGTGCATTAAATTTTCGTTCATTTCAAGCAAATATACGACAGTATTGATCGTAACGTACTGTACCAAATAATGCTTTGCCTTGGCATCCCAGCCAAATCTGTCCATCTTACCAAAATGACAATGACGACGACGATCTCCCAAGTTTGCATCAATAACCAACTCACCGATGCCTTTGACACAAATATCGGACTAAAGCAGGGAGATAGACTGACGTCATTGCTATTAAATTTGGCTTTGGAGTACATCATACGTAAGCTACCTGTCGATACACGAGCTACATTACTATTCAAGTCAAGCCAAGTATTACCCTATGCAGACGACATTAATATTTTGTCACAGTCATTAACAACCGTCAAAGAACTCTTCCTGAAACTCGACAGCAAAGCAAAATTAGCAGGGCTACAGATCAATGGAAATAAAACAAAGCTCATGACGCAGTCAAGGAAAAATACCTCAAAGACCGAAAGTACCACACTTGGTGAATACAGTATCAAAAAGGTTAGCGAATTTGCGTATTTAGGCACCAAAATAATGAAAACGGGCAATAAAGAGACGAAATACGCCGAAGTATACAGCTCGCAAAAAAAATATTTTATTCAGTTTTAACGATCTTGAAGACCAGCTGCATACACAGGAAAACAAAGCTCCAAGTATAGAAATCTGTGATAAGACCTGTGGTATACTATGGGTATGAAACATGAAGCATGAAAGCATTCGCAAATAATTGAAGGCCTTTGAGCGACGGGTCCTGCGTGCAAATAATTGGAGCGTAGCTTGACGGGTACCAATGACGAATTCGATACAACCATGAGCTGTATGAAATTTTTGACGAACTGGAGGTCTCAACGATTGTAAGACTGCGGAAACTGCAATGGGCTGGACACATGATTCGTATGGACGAACAACGGATACCCAAGAAGGTATTCGTTGGGAGAACTGCAGGCCGGAGGCCAGTGGGAAAACTGAGGAAACGCTGGTCTGACTCGGTTGATGAAGGCAGTTCAACGCCGCTCTGATTTTGGAATCGGAGGATGCGGTCAATGGAGGGAGACTGTTGGAGGCGCTGTTTTCAGGAAGTGAAGGCCCGAGAGGGGCTCTTGTGCTAAGAAGAAGGAGAAAATCTTTTGTTAAAACTTTCAACTCTTTCTTGCAGGGCAGATCCTTTCGGGCCAAAATTAATGACAAACTGTACAATATGCGAACAATCCTAGCTGGAGCTCTACAAGGATCACCATTTCTCCAATACTGTATACCCTATGCACTGCGGACCTAAAATATCTATGCTACAACGTTCAAATTACCGTATATGTTGACAAAATTTGTATATATTACACGCCGCGATAAGCAGAACCCCTATCTTCAAGTCTCCAATGCTGCATTGAAACTCTTTTGGAGTATTTTCAAAAGTGGAAGATAAAACACGCTGACTGGACGGTATCCATCTTCGTTCAAAGAAGACCATAAAACAACCTCCCGAGCTATGATTCGACTCAAACTCAATATCATGGAACAGATCGCATACGTGACAAAAGCCAACATTTTGAAGGTATCCTATTCTCCCTGTACCTCATCTTAAATTCAGGAAAACTGGACGTTAAAAATAAACTCCTCATTTATAAACAAATTATAAGATACTCTACTCTTCAGCTGTAAAGTCTTCTGTCGGACCACAAAATAGAACAAAAAAGCCCTTGAAACCCTTCAAAATAAAGCTTTTGGGAGAATTTTTAGAATCTATTGATAAATTAACAGCACTAACATTCATAAAGACTTGAGATCAAACAATATCGGGGAGAGACTCACCTACCCTAGCCTCAGATCAATTGTTTTATAACTAATCAAACTGGTAGAAATTAGCTGATTATGTATTTTCTATCGGCTACAATGGTACCCACAGATAAAAATGGAGAAAAAGAACTAAGTCTTACCAGCTCCACGCAATCAGACACCTCAAGTGAAGGAAGGGAAGGGAACGGACAGGAAGAGATTTACGGAAAAACTACTTATCGTCATAATAGTAGCCAATAGTGTTGTGATGTGCCGCAACTTGCGCTTGGCTCACAGTTGCTGTTCGAAGATGTGCAGTGCAGCGGGTAGCGGTCCAGCGATGCTGGGTGAAAGCATGGCTGCGCCGTAAGCAGGGGCAGCTTAACACTCCTGTCAGGCGCATCTCAGCTCCGCCTCTCAGGGCGAATCTCGGTTTCTCCCAGAGACACATCCCGGGGCCCTAACAGGTCGTCATAACTTTACGTAATACGTAATGTCACGTGTTTTGGTTCGCGGCCAATAATTTTAATGTTCCGGGAAAGTGAAAACGCAATGTCTTTTTAATTAAATTAAAAGAGTTTATTTAATTTATTAAAAATGCACAATCACTTCACTAACAATTTCACAACTTTAATTTTCACAATTAAAATTCTACCTTCCACTTGTCCATAAATTTCTATCGCAATTGTCTACTGAAAATCACTTCACACTCAAACAATCAATATCGCCCGTACTTTGCGTATCCCAGTTTTCTATCGCGGTTGTAATTAATGATCCCCCCCGTTCATTCACCTCGCCTTTATATAGGGTCTTTAATCATTCAACTTAGTTCTCGTACATTTGTGAATTCGCGGGAACATTCTAGCAGCGTAATGAATGGAGCAGTGACTCACTTTCAGATGTTAAGCATGCTTTCGGGGTTCTCGTGGTTTCGAGTAAATTCGTTTTGATGTTCTTAATGGTTGTGAAAACAATTGCGACAGTAGCTTGCAAAATTATTTGTACATGTAACAGTAACTTTCTAAAAAATTGCAATCACCAATTATGTTAAGTTTGTTACAAGTGATCCTTGATTCCCAGTCCACTCCCTGGAAGGAACCCTCTGCGTATACTATTCACGTGGGCCCGTAAGAAAATGAAGAATCCACTTCTGCACCAGATCAGTGAAAGAAAAAGCTTCCTCTGGTGTGATGCCAGAACAATATAATCAACGAGTAGGACAATCAGTATGCATTTAAAAATCCCACTGCACTCGTCATTGCGTCAAACTTACAAACCCACGTCTACAAAAATAAGAAGACATGGCCTCAAATTTTCACAAAAGTATGTATCGACGATGCTGCGTAGACAATGTGGACTGCACCCCTCTTGTTACGAATTTATGCACACCTTTTGGAAGAGGAGCACCACCAAAGTCAATGTTGTCGCTAGAATTAATCTTATTAGGTCGAATCAGTCGCGTATTCAGGAATGACTATTCCAATGACTATTCCATGCACGGCACATACACTGTGCAGCGGTGATTCGAATCATACAAAAAATCGCCATATTTTTGGAAATTATGTACTGGATATGGTTAAGAAACAATTGAAGTGACTGCAGCAGCAAGACTATTGGACCCGGATCCTTTTAAAGTTCCTCTCGAACGCTTCAGGAATTTGTGAAGTTTGACCTCTCTCAGTATCATATCTAGAGCTTTGGATCAACAACGGAAAGCTAATGAAGCCAGTCCAGGAATCGCTCACATACATTTGCAACAACATGACTGAACAACCGGCTTGGGAATAGGAAATTTTGGTGAAAATGAGGCAATGACAGTCAAAGTGGTCCCTTTTACGGATTTTAAACGCAAAAGAGACCGCTTTGTGTGTCATTGCTCTTTTATTAACTTTGTCGCAACGGGTCTTTTTCTTGAGGTGAAGAACTCAAGTTCAAGGCCATAATAACCACCACAACTGCTCAACCTTACAGCGTTTTCAATGGATTCGAACCCAGTTTTTCTTGATGGCCATCTTTCTTTCGCGCACAATCATCTGCATTATCGGTACCAGCAATATCGAACAGCTTTAGTTGTAATGTCATTCGTTATTTTGATCAGTTGTGAAGTGTTCACTTGCTGTGCACGATTGAGATTTATATTGTAATTACTTGCGATAATGCGTTGTTTTACGCGGCCAGGGGAACATTCAACGACCACTATATTCGCTGACGAGCTGGTAATTTGAGATTTTATTCTAATTTTTTTTTATTTTTTTTCCATACTCAGGAAAACAAAATACCTTTATTGGTTTCTAGGTTACTTAAATTAAAGACTGTTTTATTGAAATTTCCTTTGTTGAAAGTTAGTTTTATAATCGGTGTGGTATTTATTGTTGCTCACGGTATTGTTGCTTCTGCTGCATTGAACAGATTTTATTGATTTTCATTCAACTTTACCCATTTCACCTTTTATACACATTTCTTGTTGATTGACTGTTGAATTTTCCACGATATTTTTCTCGTTGTCTGATTTGATGTTATGATCGTTGGGATTGGCTAAGTACTGCCCCTATTAAATCTACAATTACTATAATAATGCTTATTCATTGGACCGCGTCCGCCACTACTACCGGAACCACCTAAATGACCTTGTCGTACAGGCCGTCGAGATTGTTGTAGTTTGGATGATTGTTGATGCGATGGATAATTAGCTGGTCGTTGAATTGGTGCAGGATATCTATATGCACCCCGGAATCGTTCTTTGCGAGGTTGCGCTTCCCTAGCTCCGAAAGTTTCTAGCAATCCTCATCATGAGAGCGGAGTTGAACTTCGGTGGCTAAGAATATATAAAGCTGCTTCCTTTTAACTTTATCCCTAACCTTACTTATCACTAATAATTACATAGTTTATACTAATGTTAAATCCACTTGATCAATTGATCCTTTTTACCAGTCTTTCAGCGCGTGGAGTGGTTCCTTCACAATATTCCACAATATGTTAGAGTGCAAGGAATCCTTCCCTTTCAGGAGTGGCTCCGGGTTATTTTTTTTTTGTTTTATTTTATATTTTGTAACATGGCTTTCATGGTTGACAGCACATTTAAATATATTATTCTCCTTCTTCTTTTTAGCACTACAGCCCCTCTCGGGCCTTCGCTTAGAGGTAGTTAGAGTATCTCATTTTCATGACCGTATTGATTTTTTCGGAAGTTGGTTTGGTCAATACCATGCTCCCGTGTGTCTGCTCAGCAATGATACGATCTGATTAAATCAGTACATATCACCACTGAGTGAACACTTGTAGTCTGTCCGGAAAAAACCCCTGAACTAAATCACGTTGTTCACCAACAAGATTTGAACCTGGGACCTTCGGCTTATGCGTAAACATATTATTACCGACTTCCAGCCCGTTAACGAAAGGCTCTGTGCAATTGGTATCAAGTCCAAATTTTTCAATGTCTGGCTAGTCTACTGTCATACGCAAAGAAAAGGAAGAGGCAATCAAGGACGAATTTAACAACACCCTGGAACGTACTCTCGATGCATTGCTGTCACACGATATTGAAACTTTTCTGGGTGAATGCAAGAATCGGTCGAGAAACGGCACAAAGAAAAACACAGCCTCCATCCAGAAAACAGCAACAACAAATAATGGCTGATAAACTTCACTACTAACTGAGGCTCGCACTAAGCTCTACACGCTTTCCACATCGACACATTCATAAGAGAACGTGTGCATCTCCGGACGGTCAAATATTCAACCAGATTGATCATGTTCTCATAAAAAAACAAGCCGCTGCCAGCATTCTTGACGAGCACTTGTTCGGTGTCACTGCATTTATACAGTTCAAGTTTCGATGTCGCATCTCCATAAGCTGCAAATAAGTGGTATCAGTTATTCCAAGGTACTAGATACACAAGCTAAATGATAGCTCAGTGACGTCCACATACACGTCAGTGCTGGAAAATTACATCAACATATTCCTACAGGGGGAAGAAAGTAATGATGAGTATGAGGTTTTGGATCATCGGCAAAAGAAAAAAAGGAACAACTGGTATGACGAAGAATCTAAGGAAGCGATTAGAAAAAGCAACGAGTGCACAATGAAAACATCCAGGGTCCATCTTCAGCCAAAAAAGAACAATATCAAAGCCTTCAAAGTTAAGCTGAAAAATGTACTGAAGCATGAAACTTCTGACCACCAATACCAAGATTCAACAGATAAACGAATATATGACCCTACCTGCAGTTAGATTGATGTACGTCTCTATAAAATAACCAGAGACGATTTCAATACACAAACAAATCTTTGCAAAAGTAAACAAGAAGCAATAATAAGGAAGCCAGTCAAAATTAAAAGCAGATGGCTCCAATGTTTCCACATGCTATTCATAGCGTCCCTAACAATGGCTGGAGCTGTGAACATTCCAGAAGCAGAACAAGAGGTCCCAGTCTCATGATCAACTAGAGACAAAGTAAAGGTAGCAGAACGGAATCTCAAAAAAACTAAGGCTGGTACAATAGATGGAATACCAGCAGAACTGTTCTAGAGAGGAGGTCCCCAGTTGAATAACCTTCTACTTCAACTGATATGCAGAACGTAGTCAGAGGAGCAGTTACTAGAGAACTGGCGAAAAAGTATATTGTATGTTGTACACAAGAAGGAGGACAAATTAAGGTGTGAAAAATGCAGAGGAATCGCTTTACTGTGTACATTTATAAATGGCTCTAAAAAGTCAAGTATTACAGGAGAGTATCAGGAAAGGCCTTGAGGTAGATGGATTAAAATAGATCAAATATTCTCACTCAAAATGTGCTGGGAATATAAAATTGATGTCTACCAACTGTTTGTAAACTTCAAGCAAGCATTAGACAGTGCCGCTAGTAATGCACTGTACAAAATAATGTTTGACTTAAGGGTCCCAACAACACTAGTTTGCATGGTCAAGGTCACAATGTGTTGTTGATTTCAGTGGGTTCAAAAAAAAGTACAGCGGACTAAACTTCTGGACAAATATTATTTTATTGACACACAACTATATATTACGACACACAACTATACATCGATATATTCAATTAACCAGAATTAACCAACACAACTTTAATGCACGAGAAGAACAGACTGAATGAATATTATTCTTTTGATTTGTATAGCAAAATTCAATTCAAAAATGATTTCTCGACTACTATTTTTCTATATCAGTAAATGCAAGGTAAGCTGTCAGTTGATAAAATCTCAACTCCGCTCCTTGATCAATTTACAGCGGAGCGTCTCAAAAAATTCCTCTGTTCAGTGGCTTGGTGAGGATGTCTGCGATCTGCTTGCTGCTCTCGACGTGTTGCAGTGCCACAGTGTTGCCGGTGTGTTGCTGGAGGTACTTTTGTGGTATTTCGATGCGCTTCTTTCCTCTGGTCATCTTTCCTTCGTGTGCATTTTGTAGCATGTGTATGGCTGACATATTTTCGATGTACAGAGTGTCGGCAGCTCAGCTTCTAGAATGCCAAGTTCTAGTGCAATTCGTTTGATCCAGCACACATCGTCAATCACTGACACTACTGCTCGATACTCGGCTTCTGCAGTTGAAGTCGCTACCAGACGCTAGTTTTGTGAATACCAGATCACTGGCCCTCCTCTCATCACTAGCACACAACTCGTTGACTGTCCCGTCTCAGAGTCTCCTGCAAAGTCTGAATCATTGTAGGCCACGAGTGTCTTGTCTCCTCCGAAATGAGTTCCGGCTGTCGTGGTCCCTCTCAATTACTGGAAAATACGTTTCACCATCGCCTAATGGACCTTCATGGGCTTGTTGCAGAGTCAACTGAGGTAGTTAAGGCAAAGCTTATCTCTGGCCTGGTTATTGTGGCTAAGTACAACAAACTTCCTATCGCCTCGCGATCGTTGTTGTTCGCTGGAAGTGTCTCGTCGTTCTTGAAGTCTGTCTTATGGTTGATCATTCGTGGCTCAGTAGATGTGGATACTGGATTGCACTGCTCAAGTTCCATATTTCTCTAGATCTTCCCCATGTAGCGAGGCTGACTCACGAAGATACCGTCCTGGTCAATCTTGATTTCCGTGCCCAAATACGTTAACTTGTTTTGTACTTTTTTGGAGAGTGTTATCTCAAATTCCTTGCTAATCTCATCTTAAAGTTTGTATATTTCTTCTTCATCTTTGCCGGCTACCAATCCACCATCCACGAAGAGTGAGAGCATAATGCTTTTGTTCTTGTTATAGTATATGCACGGCTCGTCATCTGTGTTGATCAAGCCTATCTCCTTCTCAAAGTGGGTGGTGACCTTCTCGTTCCACATCCTTGGAGCTTGTTTAAGTCCATAGAGACTTTTGTTCAACTTACAAACTTACCTGGTTCCATCGTCGAACCCTTCAGGCTGATGCATACAAATGTCCTGCTCCAGGTTCCTATACAAGATAGCCGTTTCACATCGAACGATACCAACTTCAATTCCTCCGACACTGCGTGACTTAGAAGTAGGCAAATGGATGCATGGTGAGCTACTGGGCTGAATATTCCCGGGAAGTCCACTCCCTCCGCCTTCTCTCGAAGTACCCAGTGACAAGTGATCGGCTTCACTCTTTCTGTGCAGTCCACCAGCTTCCACGTTTTCATCTCCATCAGCGAGTTGTACTCTCCCTGCATTGATCGTCTCCACTTTTCATCTCTAAGTGCCTCACTCACCGGGATGCTCTCCATTTCACCAATCATGGCTACTTTGGCGCTCTTTCCTCCACATCGGGAGTCAAGTACGCAGTCTCCAAATCTCAATGGTGGTTGCAGAGTCCAACGATCTCGCCAAACTCTCCTTCTTGACTCTTTTTCAGGCACTCACTCATGCTCGTTGTCGCTTGGCTCCTCAGCACTTTCTCCAGTTCCCCAATTCTCGTCTTCTTCGTCTGTCTCGCTGTTGCTTTCTTCTTGCTTTTCAGGTGTGCCCTCTGGTGCCTGTGTCTCAAGTTCAGTTCTTTGCTTCAGTTTCATCTTGTCCTCGTCGAAGATCACATTGTCTGAACTGATAATTTCTCTTTCAGACAGACCCGGTAGCAGGGTGAATCACTTTCGAAGCCAATCCCTTTTCTGATTTTCTATCCATCTTGCCTCTTTTCTGTTTTTGTATCAGCATGTAACATTCGCATCCAAGGAGTCGCAGCTTCTCAATCTTCATTTTTCTTCCGAACCATATTTCTGCTGGGCTTTTCCCTGGTACATTGCTGGTTCCAGTCTGATTGATCGTGAAGGTCGCATGGTTCATTGCTTCTGCCCACAGTTTCTCATCCAACTCGTTCATGTGTATCACTCTTCTGGTTGCCTCGACAATTGTTCTCATTTCTCTTTCAATCGCTTAGTTCTGCTCTGGCGTGTGTGCATTCGTGAAGGTGTGGACAATTCCCAACTTGTCCATCATCGGTTTGGTTTTTGCATTCTTCAGTTCGGTGCCGTTGTCAAACGTCAGAGTTTTCACTCTCCTCCCTAGCTGGTTTTCAACGAGTCTCAGGTAACATTCGATAGTCTCTGGTGCTTCACTTTTCATCTTCATAAAGTAACAGGTTCGGTAGTGAGTGAAATCGTCCTTGAACATGAGCCAGCACTTCATTCCTCCCAATGTCGGGGTGTTCATCTCATCACGAAATGTAACGGTTGCTGAGCTGCCTTGGGTTTTTTTTGGGTGTGAGGATCTATGGAGCTTGCCATACGAGCAGCCTGTGCATACAAAGTCATTCTAGTCATCAATGTATTTTGTTCCTTTCCTTCTCAGTATGTTCCTCACATACTTGACACTTTAATGGGCGAGTCGCTAGTGCCAGGCTTTGATCGACACGGCCATCAATTTTGTCTCTTCTTCTCTCCTGAGCATCATTTTGCAGAGATTTCCTTTGCGCTTTGCTATTGCTACAATTTCCCTGCCATCCAGACTGTAGTTGACTCGTTTCCGTTTGTCTTCTGTACATGTCCCTTGTCTAGCATCTGACTCACTGAGAAAAGATTGAAGTTGAGGTTTGGTACGTAAATGACATCTTCTAGTACCACTGGATACCACTTTTGACCATCAAATGCTTCCACCTCGATGTTCCCGACTGCAATACCATCTAGCCTCGTTGAGTCTCCAATCACAATAGGCTCGTCCAACTCAACAAGCTAAACAAACCACTCTCGGTGAGACGTCATGTGTTGGCTGGCTCCACAGTCTTGATACCATGAAGTGGCCTTGTCCTTGGAAATGTCGTTGTCTACCGTCGAGAGTGCCGTGGTCAAAAATGCCTTCCTATTTGGTTTTCCGTTTGTTGACTTATTCGCTTCTTCTCGAGACTCGCAGTCTTTTGCGAAGTGTCCCTTCTTCTTATAGATATTACATGAATACTTATTCTTACAGTAGGCAATGTATTCATCGCACGGTTTGCCTCTGCATTCCTTGAGCACGTGACCTTTCTTGCCACATTTGTAGCATGGGAACTGCGGCTTTTCGTGCTTGCTGTTTGACGACTGTCCTTGTTTCCTGCGTCTGGCCATAAGAGCGTTGTTGATGCTGCCCTCTGCATTTGTCGTCGTTTCTTTGGGTCGCTTGTCCTCGAGTCTCAAACGTTCCATGAGAGTTTCCACGTTCTTTGCTGCTCGGGTCACGTTGTTCCAGGATGTCCTGAAATGTGCCAATTGTGGCGGTAGCACACTCATGATCCTCGTCATGATCCAACCTTCCTTCACAGGGTCATTTTCCGTTGACACTTCATACGCGAGATCCAAAATCTCCATACAGTTCTCAACAGCTGACTTGCTTTCATCATACTCATAGATAAAGAATTTTTTTAACTAGTTTGGCTATCATTTCTTTGGTAATTTTACAGTTTGCAATTTTGTTCGCAATCTTACTGTTTACATTTAAACCTATCAAAGTTTGACCCACAACATTTTTCTTTAACCATTCGGCGACTGTATCAATTGACGCAGCACCTGCTGGTCTGGGCTTTGTTTCTTAAGTGTTATGTTTAATTTGAACCGCCATGAAATGTAATTGACATTTCCTTGACTACCTTCACTTAACATTTCCAATTGAGACCTTACAGTATCCATTTTGAATCTTTCGTGGCGATTTTCTGACATAAAGCGACTTGCGTGTTCGTTCCTCAACGTTGACTTGCTAACAATTTGACTGACTTTTTAATCTTTCGTGGCGATTTTCTGACTCAAAGCGACTTACGTTTTCGTTGCTCAACGATGACTTGCTGTGCGATGGCTGTTCAAATGTCGCTGATTTGTAGATTATGTTGTCCTTGCCGGTTTTGACGTCTTGGACTGTTTTCTCGACTTGCCTGACAATTTCCTTTCCTGACTTTTGAAGAAACTCTTTTACAACTGCCCTGGGCCCATAACCTGTTGTTAATTTCAATGGGTTTGGGTTTCAAAAAGTACAACGGAATAAATATTATTTTATTGACACACAACTATATATTGCGATGCACAACTTGCATCAATATATTCAATCAACCAGAATTAACCGACACAATTTTAATGCACGAGGAAAACAGACTGAAGGAATATTTTTTCATTTTCTTTTGATTTATATAGCAAAATTCAATTCAAAAATGATTTCCCGACTACTAGTTATCTATATCTTTAAATGCAAGGTAAGCTGTCAGTTGATCAAATCAGCTGAAATTTCGGGTACACTAACGTTCAAGTCTACACAGTTAGTAGCATATACTGATGATATTATGGCACGTTCAATCATAGATGCCAAAAGAGCATTTTTGAGCCTAAAATCTGAAGTAAACCGAATTGGCATGCAAGTTGATGAAATAAAAACTAAATACATGACTCAAAGTAGGAAGAAAACTCTGGCTTAACAAATTCTGACCATAGGCGACTACAACCTTAAAACTGTGGATGAATTTGTATACATTAAAACCAACCTGAATGGAAGAAGCGCTGAAAACGACAAGATTACATGCCAAACAAACGCTGCAAATAAAGCCTTTTACTCGTTATTTTAAGGTCCACAGTTGCGCACAGGCAAAATAAGCTTCGTAATCACAAATCTCCAGTCAAACCTTTGCTACTATATGGAAGTGAAACATGGACTCTGATGAGCGAATCCCAATAAAAACGGTGGTAATATTTGAATTCAGAGCGCAAGGAACAGTGTGAAGACTACATTACAATGATGAGCTATATGAACTATTTGGTGATCCACTTTTTCCTCTTGCGTAAAGCTACGCAAATTGCAATGGGTGGGTCTTGTACAAAAAGTTGAAAAAAATCGGCCACCAAAAAGAACTCTAAAGAGTAGAGTACAAAGCAGACGTCTGATAAGAAGAACTAAAACTCGATAGAGGACACTATAAAAGCTAACAGCAGGTCCTTGCTAGTAGTGATCAACTGCTTGACGAGGTGACAGAATCGTGCTGATTAGAGGCTGTTAATCCTGAAGACCAAAGCCCATCTTAAGGCTCTACGATACGATACAGGGCCAACGGAGAATGGTGACTACACCGAAGCCTGCTCTACAACACGATACAGGGCCAACGAAGGATTGCGGTTACATCGGTTTTTGCTCAGGGACCTATTCTTGGTCCAGACCTGTGGAACGTGTCTTACGACTGACTACTGAGACTTGAGATGCCAGATGAGTCGCGCTTGGTTGGCTATGCGGATGATTTTGTGGCTCTGGTCGCTGGACGCACTGTTGTACAAGCACAACTTAGGCTAGGTATGCTAATGCGCCGAGCGAAGGACTGGATGACTGCTCGCGGGCTCAGTTAAGCACTGAAGGAAATCGAAGTGGTCATCTTGACAAAAAAGAGAATCCCTAGAGTAAGGATGATCAGTATTGGCGACATACAAATCGAATCGAAGCCAGCGGTGAAGTACCTGGGGCTACTGATCGACCCGAAGATGAGTTTCTCTGAGCAAATCAAGGCAACGACTGAGAAGGCTGCTTCGGAAATATTGGCTCTGAGTCGACTTATGGCCAACGTAGGGTGACCCAGCCCATCAAGAAGACGCCTCATGATGAGTGCTGTAGGGTCAGTGCTACTGTACGGAGCAGAGATATGGGGCGACGCTCTCAGTAAGGAGGTTTACCGAAAATGCCTGGCACAGATACACAGAGGTGGAGGGCTGAGGATTGCATCTTTGTATCCGACAGCCTTTGATTCGGCCATGAAAATCATTGCAGGCATGATACCTGTCACCTTCCTTGCTAGAGAGTGACGCTCTAATCATCTGCGTCGAAACGAAGATGTGAGGGAGATGTTTGTCCGCCAAGAGAGACAGCGCTCACTCAACGATTGGTGGCACTCTTGGGTGAATTGCGCGAAGAATAGGTGGAATGCGTGCCTCATCCCAAATCTAAGACCGTGGCTAAATCGAAGACACGGTGAGACTAACTTGTATCTGACCCAGGTTTTGAGCGGGCATGGGTGTTTTTAGTCTTACCTGCTCAAGATTGGTAAGTCATGGTCCCCCGATTGTCGGTTTTGCCCAGGAGAGGAAGGCAATTCCTGCCGCACGTTTTTTGCATGCACAAAATGGGACAGACTGTGAAGAGCTCTCTACAGGGAGACGGGTGAGCTCATCCCGGATAATATAGTCCCGGTGATGCTCGAATCGGTTGACAAATGGAACCAGGTGGCACATTATGATCGGGCAGCCCTAAAAGATAAAAGGGACTCAAAGCAGCCGGGGATGTTGGGGTTGGGGGATCGCTTTTCTGGCACTTCCTCTTCGCCTCTCCCCTCCCGCTAGAAGATGGATGCCCCAGCTTGAAAGTGCCTCACGGCATAATAAAACAAGACCGGCCCGAAGTAATGTGTCAAACGGTAGCAGGCTAGGTTTTTGGGTTGACAGGGGAGGTGTTTAGTCGCCTTCTTGCAAGCATGGGAGTCCCACACTCTATTCGTAAATGGCCATTCACCTCACTGCCAGAAAAAAAACCCGTCTTTGGCTGTCACACCATAGGTTAAAAAGAGTTTAATGAATTATAGTTTTCATTTAGGATAGGTGATAGTGTCAATTGATTTTGATTGGCTCTAAACATTTTTAGGAGTTTCATAAAGCTATGCAACCTTTTGGGCCAATAGAATTAAATTAGTGTATATATATATATATATATATATATATATATATATATATATATATATATATATATATGTAAGTATTTTTGATTTAATCACAAATAATCAGACACAAAAGCTCAAAAAAGCTGTACCACAATAATTGTAAGGACTTAAAAATACTTACCTAATTGCTGTACAATCTAATTTGATTGCATGTATATCAATCATACAAATAATGTCCGTATATTTACAAAAAGAAATTCCAGCCAACCCACAAGGACGAAAAGAGAATAGCATAACAAATTTTTTTTCAACTTATTGTAAATTGGCAACTTAATTGAAACCGTTGTCCATGGATACAGCTCACTCATTATTTTCATTCTTAGTCAACGAATCCTTGACTAAACTGATTGTCCTTTTTTATTTGCTTTTGGTCAAAATAAATATTTTGTTTAACCAGCCGGCTGGTCTATCGCCCATCCATTCCATCTATCGATACTATTAAGTTACCTAAAATGAGAGACGAAGAGCTGTGCAAACAATCTCCTCTAAGGACTCTAAGGAAGATATTTTCTGCGATTGAATGGTAGTTTGTTCGTTGGTTCCTCTAGTCCCGAATATTGAATTTTTCATCTGTTCATGGTCCTATTGAAAACTTTTCTTTCTTCCACATAATTTCAATGCACAACATCTAAAAAGTCCTTTTTTGCGATTTTTTATGGGTGACTTGAAACATACTGGCTGTGTGTACATACATTCATTCTTAAAATGCTGCTGGCGTCCTCTTTTCTACCTATGAGGAATATGTCCAAGACAACATCTCTTCAAACACTCTCGAGATGAGTTGGAAGACTTTAAGTAAAGAAAACTCAAGAGATGTTCCATAATATGTCCATCCGGAAAGTCAGGAGCTGGAAGAATAGAAGCTGAAGGACATGTAATCATTCTTAAGTTAAACAGTACTGCAGTCACCGTCGACCACGTCCTGGATTGTAACAAATTGCTAACAAAACTCTATTCACGTTGCTGCCCACTAGTCAAATATAGGCATCTTATAATATGGTCATAAATACAATCAAATATTTACAAAGCCGAGTGAGTCCTTTTCAAACTAAAACTGAAACTAAAAAAGACGGAAACTCCCTGCTGAATTCCATTCGGAAGTAATTCAAAATTGATCAAGGCTTTTGTCGATGCTAGGCCCTGCCAGCGACTTGACTCGACCTTTCGACGTTTCGCATGTATCGAATGTGAGTCCTTTTCCGATGAGGTGTGGTCCACCTCATGTTTACCTGTGTGAGCTGCTCGTTTTTGTCCTGGCGTAGCTTTGTGTCGTTTACCATTTTATTGGTGAATTGAGATGAAATTCATAAGCATGAGGACGAAGACGTCAGCATGAGATACTTGAGTGTCATATTTCATGATATATTGACATTTCAAGGAAATGGAATTCCGTTGAGTGTCCTTAAAGCATCTTTTTGTAGAAAATGATCCTGGAGATAGGTTAACTGTTGTTGCTAGTGCTCAGCTACTCGACGGTGTGACTTGAGATGCTCCATTTCATTCGGCTAGGAACGTTCCTTCAAGCACAGTTTTTTAGTGATGACGCAAGGACAGTATGGAATCCTTTCCATTTCCACTTTTATAAACGAATATTGGATTTTATTGTCCGATGGAGTCTGCATGAATAAAAACTTGATATTATTCGTGTCAATTTCAGAATTAAAAGACAGTATTGGATGTTGGAATTTTCGAAAAAGGACTAAGAAATTTAGCTTCAGGGCTCTTTTCCTTTCTCTTCACGCTACTCATAAGCCCATCAAGGTGTTACCTAACTCCCATTCACTCAGCCAGTCAACATCAATCGGCAAATCGACAACAGTAATTGTGTTTCCTCTAACGACCGAAATACACCGTTGATGTATATCCTGGTGATTTGTCAAATGTGTGACAATTGAACAATGAGACGTAGTAGGGTCGGATCAAATTGAAATTTCCGGATTATTGGAGCTGAGGAACTTGGGAGTTCTCTTTTCTTTCTCTTGTTGCTGTTGTAGTTATTTGACAATGGTTCTGTTGCTGGCTGTTGTTGCTATCGCGTTTCTTTGGCAGGATCTTACATTTGTTGAGACGCTGCTGAGAGAATTTTATCTTTTCAACAACATTGTTTCGTTGAGATAAGGTAAATCTGATTTCCATCGTTTTAGTATTTGTGGTGCTCGACGTGTTAAAGGAATATAAGAATTTTATTCATGGCGGATTTGAAAATTCGCTTTAAATTCAATTGACACTAATATTTGATTTGAGGTGATTTATATTGACTTTTATTCTTTTTATTTTTACTTTCATCTCTTTTGGCGTGGGTGTGAAGATAATTTGTTAGGTGTTAGGGAGATAAAATGGATTGTGAATGATTGGTGTTATGATGGATTTAGGAGGGAAAAAATTGAAATAAAATTGTCACTTTGATCTGCATAATTATAAAGGAAAGGTGACAGGGATCATTTGATGCTGAGTTTGATTGACGCCGGGACAAATTTTGAAAAATTATTTAATTGACGTGAAAACGGGATGAAATTTTTTAATAGGCAGTTTTTATTTCAATCTTAAATGAGCTTTGTTTATTTCATCAATAATTACTGAATGTATAAAAAACGTAAAGCCGGTTTCAAAACATTAAAAAAATCAAAAACTTAATGATCAATGTGGCACTGTAAATTCAAATAGTAACTGAACTACAAATTAATCCAAAAAAAATATATTTTTCTTAAATTAAATACAAATATTTCAAAATACTATCAGCAAATTGAAAATAAGGAGAAAAAACCAAATAACTCTCTTAAAAATTACGTATATGGTAATTCCGGGGTAGAGGGCCATAAGGGAGAGATGGTCCATTGAAATAATTCATGAAACCAATGACTACGTCTTGGTAGTTTCTATTTAGTTCACTTCGCGTCGTGCTTTGAAGTAAACATACGAGCAGAATTTTGGCGAAATATAATAAAAAAGTGCGCTTAATCCTTGTTTATTGTTTTATCTACTGTGAGTACTTTTTAGAAGGTTTGTATATGACATGGCTGTGCTATTGCTTCCCTAAAACTATTGTGGTTTTTGTATTTGTTGCAAATTATCTGATTAACACTTTGTTCTGATCTTAAAATGACTTGGGTCATGTTTTGACTTGTATTCAGTTTCGAAGTCGATATGTGATGCCTATATGGCCATCACAACAAAGAAAAAGGAATGAGCTCATCTAATGGCTAGCTCATAAGTGGAGGTGCCAGCCAACGTGGCGGGGTTTAGTGCGGGCTAAAAACTAGCAATATTAGTAAGACGCACATCAAATTGTTCCGCACTAATTGCGTTGTTATTTTCATAAAAATGGTGCTTTCTCCACAAAGGTCTTTCGAGCAGTTGGCCTAGGCGACGAGGATTGCGAAAAAAGGAGCTGAAGGATCTTTAAGTGGATTGTGTTCGGAGCTGAATAAGAAGCAAGGATAATAGAAAAGAACGATTAGTGGACGGATTGACTGACACAATTACTTTCGACTCGTTGTAAATGGAGAAACCAATGTATATGATTGAAACTAAACACGGACGCGAAGAATACACGTGTATGTTTAAACTATCAATGCAGTTCTTTTGCTTGATATACACTCACTTTCTTTCCAGACAGATCCGTGAGGAGATGATGACCAGTTCACAACCTTATGTACATGGCTTTTCAAGAACCGACGATCTAGCTTCGTATTATAATGACGACAAATTTCATCCCTTTCTCTATACTTGAAAGACCGGGATTTTAGACTATAACGCGCTTCATTTGCACGTCCTGCTTCCCTTGTCTTCGGTCTAATTTGTTGGCGGAGATCGCCCAATCAATCGTGGGGCTCCAGTGCAACGGCGGGATCTCCCAAACATTTTAATTGCTGCAAAAGCTTGTATAATTTGCCATGGCAAATCATGTACTGTCCTAAGGTGACAAAGTAAGGTGAGATACCCTTAACGGAATGATAAGACGATGGCGGACAATCTGTGGTCCCAATACTTTCGAGCTGGATTTACATACGAACGGATCGCAACTAACAGGGTGCGATTCAAAAGTTCTGATGCTTTACATAAAGGAGAGTATATTGGCATCAGTTGATTTTCGACCCCATATAATTCGAGAAGACTCTTAAACTGCCGAGATCGGAATTGTACTCCGTTCTCCAAGTACAAGCTTTCCGGAACACCAAACACATGGAATCCTTGGCTCTCTTAAAAATTTCATGATAGGTGGAGTCGTGAATTCGAGAATGGGTTCCACCAGTGGGAAGTTAGATAGCTGATCTAGAACAATGATAGTTTCAACGTGTCCCGAAGAACGAGGGTTAATCGAGTAGATATCTATACAGACGTTTGGATACGTGCGCCGGAATGTTGAGTTTACTAATAGAAGGTCAAAGAGGCTAGTTGGGAGCCTTAGTGTCTTTACAGCTTCCACAGGCGCCTACATACTCCTTGACCTGAGATGGCATTTTAAGCCGAAGAAGTATTTCTTAAGAAACCGAAGCATTCGACCGTAACTACCATGAGCACATAGAGGATGGTCGTTTGCGCCAAAGATTAGATTGTGAGTCATCCCCTCTGGCATCCAAAGCTTCCAAGACTCTTTTTCTAGCAACAAGTCACTGGTTGTGCATTCATTACTTAGGTAGATATAGCCGTCGATCTCTTTCAAATCAACCAACTGGGTTTGTTGGGTTACGATGGTTTACCTTAACTTGTTGCAGTTGTCTAAATTGATATGCAGGCAGTCTAAATTTATTTCGATGGGATTGTTATTATTTAATGCCAATTCCACTCCCTTGGGCTCCTTTTTGTTGTTTGATGAAAAACTTAAGCCCTTTCAGTTTAAGAGCCTATCGAGCCAGACATCCGTCTAGGCTTGGTTCATCAGCCATTGTAACGAAGCGTGGTCGGTGATGATTTCCAGCGGGTGGCCTTCTTTGTATGCTCGGAATTTTTTGACAGTCATCACCGGTGCCTCTTGTTCTCTTGGCTGAGTTCAGTTTACTGGACATGAAAGTAATGGTAGCTTCTTTTCCCTCTCCGGTCAATTGCACTAGCATAGCTCCAACTCCATGTTGACTTGCGTCGCAATGAATGGAGAATGAATTCTGGAAGTCACGGCTATGCACGACTGTGGCAGATGTCAAAGCTTACTTGACCTCTTTGAATGCTTGTTGGCTGAGTTTGGACCAGATGAACTTACCTTTCCGGATGATGTCTGACAGGGCGCTGATACCGTTGCGTAGGTTTGAACGAACCTTTGGTACCAACCGCACACTCCTAAGAAACTTCTTAGCTGCTTAACGGTCTTCGATAAGGGAAACTCATAAATTTCCCGAGTTTTGTCCGGATCCGTTTTGATGATACCATATCTGATGACATTTCCTAAATATTGGACTTCAGTCATGACAAATTTGCTTTCTTGAACATTCATTGTGAGTCCTGCCTTGCTCATATGCAGGACTACTTCTTGCAGCAGTAGAAGATATTGGTCAAACGTTTCTGTGGTGAGTAGAAGATCATCCAGGTAAGCAAACACTTGGTATTTCAGATGAAGCGAAATCACTTTGTCCATCAGATGGGTTATCATTTACGGGGTGTTACACAGTCCGAAAGGTACTCTGACAAACTGATTTAGTGGTCGTCTAGGTACTATGAAAGCTGTTTTATCCTTCGAAACTTCATCGAGTGGAATTTGCCAGAAGCGGGAGTCTTTCCAATATTTCACGGTGATCAGAAGGTTGGGTTGACTTTTCGGGCATCTAGACAATGACAGACTTTGCCTGGTATTACCATCAAGGTTACCGGTGAGGACCAGGCACTTTAATAGTCCTCTATAAACCCCAACTCTAGCATTCAGCCCAACCTGGCGTACACTAGCTTTTCCATTACCAGTGAGATGGCGTAGTGTCCCTGCTTTAATGGCTTGCTTTTGCCAACGTCAATAACATGTGAGACCAGAGTAGTGCGGCCAAGGCCTTGCGTAGCGTAAGATGGAAAAGTAGCGATGGTTGCTTCCAGACGTTGCCGTTGGTTGTGCATAGCAGTAAGTTCATGGACGTGTCTACCATCGAAGTGTGAATTCACGAATAAATCTGGGGCCAAACCAAAATGTAGGATGCAATTGAACAAAGGTACACGTTCTGAGTCAGTAAGGGGTGATAAAAAATGTGATATCCTCAGTTTAACCTCTCAACGTGATGGATGTTTTCACTCTTTCCTTGATAGAATGTTTGGTTCTGTCAGCTATGCGGAATTTATAGTGCCAAGCATTAACCAATGTAAGGTGTTGATGGAGTACCTTTAAGTCGAGGCTCGAGGCAAGCCAGCAAATAGTTGCACCCAGGTTGTGAGGTTCCCCACCATGGCTACCGCAAACTCGCCTGGCTCCCCGGTGGTGTCTTCCAGACCGGGAGTGCTTACCTCGCCCACAAGTATGATCATTCCCACAAGTCATTTTCAACTACTTCCTGTCTGCTGACGGCTTGCAAAGGCGACGCCATGTCCTGAGAGTCAGAGTTCACAACGTGACTGCACAGCTCAGGCCGTAAATTGCGCTTTAACACTCGCAACAATTGGGTTTGGGTCAAGGGCTCCGTCAGTTGGTCTAAAATGTTGGCTCTACATTTACTGAAAGGTTCATCCGGTCATTGTCATCTGGCTTGGATTTTATCCAGCACCATCTCATCCATATTGACGCTAGGATACGCCATACGTAATACTTCCTTCAACTGTGATCAGCAGTGGGGTGGAGGATTGGCATATATACACTAGTAGGTTTCAAGTGCTACCCCTCGCAACAACATGGGCAAGTAGCCAACCAGTGCTGTATGGTCTCCCGGCAGCACCTGGTCAATCAGTGATTCCACCTGAGCGATAAAGACCTCGACGGTTATGAAGTGTGGTTCTCGACTATAATGGAGATTCCAGCCCTGTATAATGCTAGGGATTTGAGTCGACTTGAACATACAGGGTACGTGTGGAGGTCCGCCTTGCTCCGGAGGAGCCACCAGACCTATTGTTTGTAGTTAACCCTGGCCGAGTCTTGGCCGTTATACCGGGGCCATCGGGTTCATAGACGGGTTAAGTGTGTTTCGCTCGTGCTCCAGTCTTCGACCTACCGGGAAATCTCAAGGATTTGGGTCCAGGTCCCACAGTGGAGGGGTTTGGGGACGTGCTTGAGGAGGGCTATCGTTCTTACTCTCGAGAGCGGCTACTCGGATGGTCAAGCCCTGCAATATGCCATCATGTCCAGCAGGGCTGTCGTATCTGGGGATACGTTAGTCCTCTGCCCCCCAGCAGACGGTACTGTTGTAGCTTCTTCTATGTCGTCACGATCTCCCGGGGGTGACAAACATCAGTATCTGCGATCATTTTACATGGGCACCATCCCTTTTGCGGTATGGCCGAAATTGCCGATTGTTGACAAAGTGGACAAGTACGGTTGTTCTGTAGGTGTTTAGCCAAGTGAATTTAATGAAACTGATGGCCACATGATAGTGTTCCCACTGGCGTGCTATCTTTTCTTGCCTGATGGCAAATCACGCACAGTGCCGTCGGTCCCACATCTGATCGTAAGCGATGTTTGTCTGGTGTGTGCTTTGTTAACATTAGTCCTGAGTGAAGAATTTTAATCCTCAGTGTATATATTTATGGATATTATATGGATTATATATATATATATATATATATATATATATATATATATATATACATATATAATATTTATGACTAATGCAAAAAGTACGAAAACATATGTCAAAAATTATACAGTGGCCGAAATTGGCGAGCTAATTACGAACCTATAAAAAAAACAAAGATAATGAAAATTCGATCTTTCCATTTATTTTCCTCCATCGCATGCAGGGAAACTAATGGTGAGCTCTTCCTACACATCACAGGTACAACTCTCTTGAGGCTTAGTTCAGAAATAGTCTCTTGTAGATACGCTTGCGCTAACCAATTAGACCACAAACTGATATTTAGTAACAACTTCCAAGTATACTCAAGGACTCAAATATAATTTCACCTTCCAAGTCATAAAATAGTGGTAAACCACCAATGTATAAACCAAAAGCAAGTCCAAACGAAATTGATGCCCGAGGACAACGCAAAGTCCGGAAGTTGATGCTGAGGCACGTTGAATGCAATATACTTCAGTAGTTACCTACCCGCCAGAAATTTGGACACCTAGTAAGATTACGTAGAGACGATGGTCTGTCTTAAGCTCTTGACGTTTGATACAGCCGTGCTTTTTGGGATCCACGTTGGGAACCATTTCGTAGTGAATTGAAGGAATATAAATGTCCGTAAAGGACTGCAGGGATAGTCTGCTGCTTTGGCGAGCAAAACTGTAGGTGCTCACTGGAATTGGCTTTATCTGAGGATGCGTGAATGCACTGGCAGGCTAGCATTGTGGTATCATGGGGCGGGTTCTTTACCCAATCACAAGGGCCTACTACAAAAAAATTCACATTCACGAATTAAGTAATCGTAGAGCTCGTAGGATGGTGTCGAGGCCGAGGTAACCTACCGATGAATGCGGGTGAGACTTGAGAGAATCTTGTCTTTATAATCTATACTCACGACCCCCAAATGAGAGTGGGAAGCCAAAGTCAAGCACCATTTTTCAAACCACATTTCATTTAACACCGTCATATGATTGCCTGACGAATAGAAAGAGTTGGCACGTATTTTTGAGCACCTGCTTAACTGAGAATATTTGGTCTATTGTAAATCATCTAGTTCAAAAGCCTTCGTGATACTCTTGTATAATAGTTTCATAATACAGCTTTAATTTTGTTTCATTGATTGTTAAGGTTGCTTTATAAGACGCACACAGTAAAGCGATGCCTCTATATTTTTCACAATTCAACTTGTCTCCCTTTTTATATTCAGGAAATTGTTTACTATTTCATCACTTCTCTGCTACTTTGACCATATTCTGCATGTAACTTGGTGGAGAATGTTACTTAAAATGAGACCACTCGCTGGAGCAGTCTTGCTGATATTCCATCTATTCCAGGGGCCTTACCTTTTTCGAGGTCACGTGCAAATGTATGTTATTTAGTCTCTGATTGGCTGCGAGACAGGGACCTCTTGCCCTACTTGTGGGATCTTTGTAGCTTCAGCAGTTTCTGGGAATACTATGAATAACTGCTGGAAATATAACGGCTGGCTTACTCATGATTGATCCTTGTGCAATTTTGCAAAAACATGTTTCTAGATTTTTTTTTTGTTGGGTGGTGAATGCTATTTACGCACTGAGTTTGGGACTCCAATGCCCACAAGTGACCGGAATACATACCTTCCCTGTTAACATGAGGCCCTAATCTGGAGCCATTTGACACATTACTTCGGGCCAAGTCTTCTTTTACTACGTTGTGAGATACTTTTAAATTGGGATCTCCCTCCTCAAGCAGAAAGAGAGGGAGAAAGAGGAATCGCTAGCCAAGCGGTCCTCAAGGTCTAACTGCTATGAGTTCTTCTCATCTTTTAGGACTGCCCAAATATGAAGTGCAACATGGTTCCATTTGTCAACCGATCTAAGCATTACTACAACTATACTATCCAGGTTAAGCTCTCCTGTCTCCATGTTGAGGTTCCGTTGCACTCCTTCTCATTTTTCAACACACAAAACCGGTGTGTCAGGCATTGTTTTCCTCTCCTTGGCAAAATTTACATTTGGGAGAGCGTAACATAGCAATCTTGTGCAGATAAGACTGGTAGTGCTAAAGCCTTTTCAAAAGCTGGGTCAGATAGAAGTCAGTCTTACCATGCTCTTGATTTAGCCATAGTCTTAAATCTGGGATGAGGTGCACAGTTCAATTTCTCTTCGTGTTTTTTACCTAAGAATGCTGCCAATCGTTGAGCGAGCGCTGCCTCTCCTCGCGGACACAACTTTGCGTTCTCACTTTGACGCACGTAAATTTCATGGCATTTTCTAGTAAAGAAGGCAACAGGTATCACGCTTGCAATAACTCTCACCACAGAATTAGAGATTTTTGGGTATGATGATACAATCCTCAGTGTTTCTCTTCTCTGTACCTGCACCAAGCGTTTCTGGTATACCTCCTAACTGAGAGCATCGCCCCATGTTTCTGTTCCGTACAGTAGCACTGACCCTACAGCACTCATCGAGAGGCAGCTTCTTGATGGCGTGGGCCCCCCTTTGTTGACTCAGATCCGATGAGCCCGAAGCAACATTCTCAGCTGTTGCACTGACTTGCTTAGAAAAACTCATCTTTGAGTCGATCAGTAGCTCCAAGTACTTCACCGTTGGCTTCAATTCGATTAGTATATTTCCAATACTGATCGTCCTCACTCTAGAAATTTTCTTTTTTTGTTAAGATAACCACTTCAGTTTTCTCCAGTGCTAGACTGAACCCGCAAACAGTCCTCCAATCTCACTCGGTGCATTAAACACCTCTGATCGTACCGGGAATACCCTGTCCCGTAGGCAAGCGTTGAATAGGCTGAGTTGCAAGCCAGGACAACGGTGATAGAAAAGTTGCAAAACCTCAGCTGGAAGACCATCTGAACCTGGAGCCTTCCTCGCTTTCAGTGACAGGACTGCTTCTTCCAGTTCCGGATGTGTGAAGAGTGGGCACTCGATTGCTTTTTCATCGTGGACAGCTAAAACACAGATAGAATGGGTGAAGGAGTGTGCCCGCACTATCTCGTCCATCTTTTCTGCCTTATAAGTGCAAGACTTCCATCGGGCATCAAGCTTTCACACAACTTGCTTGTAGCCAAGGCTTCATGGATCCTTATTCATATTATTCACTAGATCTTGACAGCAGCAAGCCTTGCTGTTGTTAATCGATTTGCGGAGACGTTTCCTTACCAACTTATATGCTGCTACCCAGTTACATGCCTGGTCATGGTTCTGCACTCGTTGAGCCTCACGCAGAAGCTTGTGACACCCCTTGGCCTTTCAGCGATTTCAGTTGGCCACCTGAGCTTGCCGTGCCGGGTTTTTCAACAGGGCGTAGAAGCATTGCAAGCAGTTGGGATGATGCTCATTATTGAGTTCACCTTATCTTGAGCTGCCAGTTTTACCATTCTCTGCGAACGTCTCTGCAGCGGAGTACCTACTGTAAGCATCTCGGCAGACCTCTCAACGCCCATCCTTCCGATGTTCTATCCAATTGAAGAAAGTAAAGAGCACAGGTATCGAGTGACAACATCACTGATCTCAAGCAGAATGCACTAATGATCACTGGCTGAGTAGTCCTCGAATACTCGCCAATTGTCTATGCTTCGTACCAAGGACTCCAAGGCGAGTGTTACGTCCAGTATGGTTCTGTCGCAGCCAATACGGTGCAGTGTTGGCGTATTTCCAAAGTTTGGTATAACGAGCGCCTTCCTGCCCACCATTCACAGGACTCATTTTTCCCGGTGATCTATTTGCGGCATACCCCATTCGAATGCTAAAGCATTAAGGTCTCCCCCGACGTATACGAATGATTCGCATTCGAGATAGCGCCCTTCAAAGCATTAAACTTGGCTTGGAAAGATGATACCGGTTCGTTTGGCTTTAGGTACACACTAAACAAGTAGTTCCCTGAGCACCTAACCAACATAAAACCATCCCGTCGTCCGCAACTCTCCACCTGAATAATACTATTCCGAGCCCAGATGGTGGCACTACCAATTTTGTCAGAAAACTATGATGCAGAACTTTTATGGTCGTGTTACTCAGTGAGCAGTAAAAAGTCGACTTTCATGTACCTTGTAAACTGCTTAAGCAGATTTTGGGCAATTGAATTGGAATGTAGATTTAGTTGCAGTTGATTTGGCTAGATTATATAAGCTCCTTTGACGGTAGATTCACGCTAAACAATTTATTTCCTGAGCACCAAACTCACACAAATCCACCTTTCCGACCGTAGAGACACTAGAAAGTCAGCATTGTTTCAAACCAAGGTGGTGACAATACCAGTTTTGTCAGGTGTAGTGAATTAAGAATGTTCATATGTCCGTAAAGGACTGCAGCGATGGTCTGCTGCCCCGGCAGAAGAAGATGGAGGTATCTGCCGAGAATGCCCTCGTCTGGAGACGCGTGAATGCGCTGGCAGGCTAGCATTGCAGTGTCGTGGGGCGGGTTCGTTTCCCCAGCACGAGGACTCACTACAAAGATATTTCGCATTCACGAATTGGTCGATAGCTCAAAAGGCGACCGAAGTCGCAAGAATTGTAGATAACCTCACCGAGGGAGATGTAACTTGTTACGAGAACAAGTGAAACCTGAAAAGAAAGGCGAACTTGGGGTGACCTCGTCACTACCCAACGAAGTTCATGGCCCACAAATGAAAGAGGGGCAACCGGGTGGTGGTGGAGCCCCTTCATACCCACCCAACCGGAATAAATCCATAGATAGCTTGTTGAAGTGGCCAGGTATTCCTCTTCTGAGTGGAAAACTCATACAACTTGAATTGTATGAACCTTCCCATCAGAAGGGGAGCACCCCGGTGACCAATTTATGTCATAGAATTATACAATTGGATTGCATAAATCTATGCCATAAAAAGGCACTCTGCTTGGGCCACTCAACCCAAAACGGTCACCTGAAACAGAAAGGATTAATTTTTACCCGGTGGCTGGCTCATGGTTTTGAGGTGGAAGCCTGCCACCGTACCGGGTCCTATACCCGGTTAGATAAAACGAAAGGGAAAGACCGACGGTTAAGGTTTAATAATTCATTTTTTTATTTATTCTGTTTTCCTTCAATTAATATAATACACCGTTCATTATTTTTTTTTTTAATTAACTAAATAAGGATAATTTAGTAGTGTTTCCATGGATTCACTACGGAAGGTTGAAAAGGATTACTCATGGCAATGATAGGGATAAGGAATGTATTATTGTCTTTTGATTTTATATAAAGCTCCAAATATTTGATTCAAAGGGATATCAGCATGAATTTCTCATAAATTCCAAATAATTGAACGGTTTTTAATGCTAATACGTGAATAAAGTAATGTCCTTTAACGAACAAAAATATAAACAATCATATAATTCGTTATACTAAATGAAACAAAAATTGAAGACGAAACATTATAATCGTTACTTATTGTATGAAGAATGGAATAGATTGCATTGATATTTGCTGTTATTTTAACAAGAGATGGTTGTGAAGAGACGTTGAATTATTCGATATGTCGTTTGCTGCTTGTATTTCTCAATATAAGTTCGTAACGATTTATTTGTGATCGTTGCAATTCTCTCTCCTTCAGATTTCTTGTAATTTCCGTTTTGTGGTTTTTGATCTTCAATCAAATATAGTAAATTTGTGTAATAATGCATAAATGTTTGGCTGCTGAGCGTGTGTACATTATCATTTTTTTGTCTCATTTGTGTGTTTCCATTTGATCTTTTTATCCTTTTAAATTTTGCTTTAGCTTATACATAATCTTTCTCATTACAATCTCCACCAGTATTCCATCGCTCTTAACCGCTCTTAATAACGTATCATTTCGAAATACTCACATTTAATATCCATTTGTCATTAGCTTGACGCCCAGAGACATGCGGCGTAACAACAGGTGACAATAGCTGTGACTATCCGTTTCCACCAGCATACACAACACCATCACTGTTAAACAAAGCACCGTGGAATGTCCGAAACCATGGAAATCATTTCGTTCACTGCAAATCAGCCACCATAACTGTCATCCGCACGCACACTGACTTGCAAATATGGTATTAACCTTTCGCGCAACAACGGACGGGATTTCGTCGTTGGACAGAGTCACACCCCACCACTCATGGAATTTTCGACTCTTATTATAATAAATCCAATATAAATGATCGATCCACGCAAGTCTGATTGCCCCGGCACACTCCACTTAACTCCCCGCAATCTTTCTTTTTCAGTCGCGACGGAATAGTCAATGGCTTCCGCTCGCCATGGAAAGTTCGAATCCAACTTTCTTCTGTCCCTTCGTCTTGCGTCCCGTACACTGCTTAGAACACTTCAAATTGCATCGATTCACCACACTCTGCGAACTGTTCTCTCGCTCGTTCACACACACTTGTCTAGGACTAGCCAACATTCTTATGCCACTTAAAAATATTTTTGAACTCGACTATCCGCGTTTAGATTTATCAACCAAAATATTGACCTGATGCACTTTCATAGCCATTCACTGTATTCCAAAGGTAAACATTGTTCACAAATATTCCAATGTGGAGCAAACACAAGCGTCTTCAAACGTCATACTTGCACGGGTGTATGTATTAATGCAAAGTGCAAGTGTAGGAACTATAAGTGTAGAGGAGACAAGCAAAAATCATGAAATGTTTCGTCTCCACATATTGCAAATCTTTCCCCTTCACTTTATCGCGTCCAATCAGCCATTCAAGGAAATTATTGGTCAAGGGTGAAACTTTGCACTACCCGAGGATCGACACAAAGCACTTTCATCGTCCATCATACTACACATTTCCTCTCAATTTCTGGACTTTCTAAAAGCACCATTTTACGTTGCGTCATTACAATCACATTATGATTTTGGCAATATATAAAAAAAACTGAAAATTACACTTCGAGATCTTAAAGTATTGAAAATATCTTGCGCTTTGTATTCCAAACAGATATCCACGATATGGTATTCCAGCAAGCACCCGAAGGTTGTTCTTGAGCACCCTCCGTCTTCCCGTTTGATAATCGACCGAACGACACACGCATACAGCAGAGTGACCGTTCCTCCTAGCGGATCGCGTGCAGGGCGACTTCCTGCTTCTCAAAGACGATTTGAGGGTTACGAATTCACGTCCATTCCGGGGGCAAATCTCGATTTTCCACACAAAACTTAAGCGAGTCGCGATTATGCAAAATTTTTCCTGTATCACACTCAAACTCCGATATCTCTGCTTAGGGTTTCAACAATTCCCCCGCACTTACTGTTCACTGTCTTCTATCCCCCTTTGAAAAAACATCTACCCGCTTAGCTAACTACTCGCTCAAGCCCTGTACTTCCTCCTCGCGTCCACGCTCGTTCGCCAATCTCCGCAGACTCCCCGAACGAGGAAACGTTTTCGCTTTTCATTCACTTCGCCACTCGCCGCGCCAACCGACTCAATGCACTTCGACGATTTTCGATCGATCATGCGTACTAGGGTGGATCCGAGATGGTGATAGTGCACACTCGTTTCGGTTGTTTTCAAAATTTACGTCGTCTTTTGTAGATTCGATTAAGTTATCAATTGAAAGCAATTTTCGTTTATAATGATTAGGCGTAATTAAGTGGGCAAAATCGGAAGAATTAGACAGGCACACGTTGATTACCGACAAACAAAACAATTTTCAATTAATATTATGGTTGGAATGGGTAAAATTTGACAAATTTTGAGGGGTTTAAATGATACAATGATTTTATCGTTCATATAATTTAAGGGGTTAACCGTTTCGTTCTAAGCATTTGTATACCGCGTTACACCGCAATTCGTTAAATTATATTCAAAAGATATTGTAATAAAATCACTACACATTAAAATATTAAACAGTTTTAGAATTCTGTTTCCCGGGAGTTAAGTACAAAAGAAATTTTCTTGGCTTATTTTTCATGCGAAAAACAGAGCGAGTATTGCGATGGGGAAAGTGACTGAATGGTGCTTCATTGTTAAATTGAGTTTGTGCAGTGTGCCTGTGGCAGCGCTGGCTTTTAGAGCCATAGCTCCTCGATTATTACACAGGGTACCACGATTTCAACTTTTTGTCGTGATATTGATTACTTAGCAACAGAAACTTGGCTTGCATGTCCTTCATAAGCTGTTTAAGCAAATTTGGGGCAGTAATACTGAAGTGCAGACTCCCATGCAGGATAGGGGCCATCGAAAGTCTATTTTTATACTTGCTAGAGCTTCCTGGAAAATCTAAATCTTTCCTGATCGTAAAATGTACTTTATATCGAGTCTTGGATTAGAGTCCGTGTAAAAGATCCAGCACACCTCCCACATTTGGAGCATAGAGAACCTCTATCGGGTCCCTTGCATCCCTATGCTCTATGGCCATAGCCAATGCATTTAAAGTAGTGGAGAGGTGCTAAGCTTTGCCCTGCCATCTAGAGGAACTAGAAACTTTTTCGGCGTCTATGGTCAGTTCAATGACGGGTTTCAGTTTCACTTTAATCCTTCTTGCGCTAAGGAGCTTCCTTCTGATGACCTCGTTCACCTGGGTAAAGGTCACGACACCATCGATGCTCCTGATTTTAATCATTGACATCGGCTTGCGCGAGACTACAGTTACTCTTTTGTTGAGAACCTCCTTCATTGCACCGCAAAATACTGTTTTATTAGTGGTTTCTGCTCCAATATCTACCAGTATATGGTCATACTGGGTTAATCACATTGCTTTAATATCAGTTTTGATGTTTTTGAGCTTTAAACCTCCTCTTTTCTACAGAAAATCTGCGTTAGATTCGCCATTCTTAGGTTTTACGAGCTGGCCCTGCCACCGGGGTCTTTGTCATGACTTCTATTTCCTCTACCGCTATCTTGATATCTTTTTGGTAAAAACAAAAACGATGAAAACTTTATTTTCAGAAATATTTACGAGGCTTTCTTGACTATTTTTGTGACAACTGCTTGATATCTTTGATTAAGTGCCACCTTCCTTCCTTCGACTAATCTAGAGGCCATTCTGTTGGTTGTTTTTGGTGGTGGAGCTATATGCACTCACTCTGTAGACGGTGTGCTTGGATTTTCTTTAACATTTCGCTCTTCTTCAGCTCCACTGGTAATGCCCAATGTGGTCTAGGAGCTCCTCTTGCTCCAGATAACCATTCATTATACTTTTGCCAATGTTTTTTTGCTAGTCATGTTCAGATTTTTTTCTCTTCACCGTGTTTTCCGCTTTTGGGATTTGCTTTTCTTTCTAACCTTTTTGCTGGAGAGGTGTTCTTGGCTTCGATTTTAGAATGCATTGCGTCAGTTACATCTTTGGCCATTTTTTGGCCTCATAGTGGTTCATTATGCTCTCTTCTCTTATAGGATGCTCCAGAGTACCTGCAATTTTTTCACTGCCCCCATGTGTCACAATTATATCCGTGCTCTCTGAGTTCTTTCGTATACTCGTCATGCTCATTTGTCATCATTCCTTGAAATTTAAGTTTCTAGTAAAGTCTTTAGTGTCTTAGTCGTTGTTATAATTTTTGGCAAGTTGGAGCGATGCCATATATCTTGTGATCCCTTTTGAAGCTGCTGTTTCCCTTCGTGTATGTGCTCACTATTTTGGTGTCATGGTTATTTTTTCAGAGCAGGTAGACCATGTGAAGGTTGATATCAGCCCTTATGAAGACAGGTACTCAGAGAAATATAAGTGCTTACCGGGAGTCCGTCTCAACAAAGCCTGCGCCTGTGCAAACTTCGAAGGTTTTACCGGGACAGAGACTTGATTATACTTAAAGTGGAGCCATTTACGTACAAGTACCGTGCTATGCAACTATGTCCAAAATATTATTTTTGATAGCCCGAAAAGTTTACTTCCAATTAAATATCATATTTGCAGTCTAAAAGTCGTTGTTAAGTCAAAGTTCGTGGAGGAACCTTAAAGAAAATTTCACTTCCTCAGGTACGTATGGACGGTTCTCTGCAAATCATGCGAGTATTAAGGAATACTCTTATCAACCAGTGCTTCTCAAAAATGGGACCACCTTCGTGCCATTTCCTTAAATAAAACGGAAATTGAGTTCAAAAAAGAAATAAAGTATCAAGAATACTTATGAAAAGTAGGGTCATGCAAACCAGGCAGATAGGGGCGACAACTTTAAAAGCCACTAGATCTCTGATGGTGTGTCGAAACATAGGTAGAAGGCCAGCCTTAGGGCAGCTTCCTTAAGATCTTGCGTCAGATGTACACTATGATGGTAAGACCTATCATTACATTTGGGGCTGTAGACTTGGTAGACCAAGTTTCAGGTTATAGAATGAGGCAGGTAATTGATCAAGTGTAGCGCTTGGTGTATGTCTACATCATAGGGACAATGATGCCGTGCCCTAAAGTGGCACTAGAAAGAATACTAAATCTATAACCGCTTCACTTAGTGATAATGAAAGTAGCCAAATCTACGATGATAGGCATCTCCTATCAAGCAAGAGAGGACGGCTATTATATTGGATATAAAGACCAAGAAAAATAAACAAAGCTGTTCCCATTCATCTACCCACCAAAAGGTCGATTTTCATGAAAAATTTTATGCATTGCTGATATGAGGAGGGAACGGATCCTTGAATCTAACATGCGCCTCATAGAAACACATTATATCAGATGGGCTTAAAACCTCAGAGGAAACTGCAGTTGGATTATTTTGGCGCAACACCAAATATTCACACCATAAGAGGAGTATTTCAAGTTTATTTTTGGCAATGGTGTATGATATTGTAGTGAGCGTGCAGCTTAGCTTAGAACGAGGATACAAAGACAAAACTATAGCTATCCTATTCGATAGTCAAGCAACGATTGAGGCTTAAAATCACTGATGATAACATCGAAGAGCGCGACAGTCTGAGCCGGGTCTTGACCGACAGGATTAATTTCCTCCATTCATCACGGAAGTCGCGACCTTGTTTGCCAGTTATTTACCTCTCAATGTTGTTTTGGGTAGCTGGTTTTCTTCTATTCTTTCCATATGGCGCGCCCAAAGTAATTTGCGTAACGTTAGGTGGATCGTCAAATAGTTCATACAACTCATCGTTGTAACGTTGTCTTCACTCTGTTCCCTGTTTGATTGGGCCTTAGATTTTTTTGAGCACTTTGCATTCCAATACGTCCACTACCTTTTCGGATTTGCTCGTCAAGGTCCATGTTTCACTTCCATATAACAACACAGGTCTAACGAATGTTTTGTAAACGCGGAGCTTATTTTGCCTGTGCACAATTCTGGACCGTTGAATGAGAAGTACGGAGTAATATGCTTTGTTTGCGGCATTTACGCCTCGTCTTTTTTGGTGCCTCTTCTATCCATGCTGGCTCCAAGATTCACAAAATAATCCACACTTTCAAGGTTGTTGTCTTCAGGTTTTGTCGAGCTGGAGTTTTCTTCCTCGTTTGAGTCATAAATTTAGTTGTAGTTTGATTAACTCGTAGGCCAATTTGGCTTGTTTCAGATTCCAGACTCAGCAGTGCTTCTATGGTATTGAACGTCCCATAATATTGACGTCATCAGTATATGCTACCAACATCAAAGTCGATTCTAGTATATTGTAATAAACTCAACATTCTGAGTAATAATAATAGAGCTTCGCCACACTGTGTGTCATGTTCACAAGAATAGATGTTCACAAGCAGACTGATGAATTGTCCAGAAAGGAAGTAGCG
The DNA here is from genome assembly GCA_963969285.1 of Odontomyia ornata. NCBI lineage: Eukaryota > Metazoa > Arthropoda > Insecta > Diptera > Stratiomyidae > Odontomyia > Odontomyia ornata. Next base: position 22,100,966 of record OZ017741.1, read on the forward strand.
TTTATTGGTCCAGAACCCTGCAGTGCAAAAAATTAGCCTGTAGTGAATGGAGCAAAAGAAATTAGCAGGGCTCTGGATAAGTTACATAAGGTTTTGAAATTCTAATCTATTATCTGTTGTTTATGGCGAGAAAATGTTCAGGACTTATATCGAATAAAGCAACTGGAGGTTATCATGGGGTTCTTCATGTACAATAGTACGTTTGGAGGACATCTCAATAAGATGGGTCTGAAGTAAAACGGTAAATGGAGGTCCCACAATTTTGAAGGAAAGCACCAGTCACACACAGAAGGAGGTGCTGTCCACATGAGAATAGAAAGCCTGACAGAAGACTGTTTAGCCCAGGAAGATGTGAGATGTCTGCAGCCAAAGCATCAGCTCTGGAAAGAAAACTGAGCTCAAAGATCTTTCTCACCAGCCCAATACCCTAAAATTTTCGAAAGAACTCAACTAATTACAACGAAACTTCAGTCAAAGCTTTCACTTGCTTTTTACCTGTTGCTGCAATCACTTTGGACCGTGATTTTAGCACCACCAAAATACCTGTCTCGTCACAGTTATAAATCCTGTCTGGACTGAAAGGGTTATCATCCTAGCAGTTCAAAAAAAATTCCAACAGACACTCTATTAAACCCAGCAGCACGAGCCACTGACGTATTTTCTGGCTTTTGTAAACTCAAGTCAGGATGACGCAGCTAGTCCTTACCAGATTTTTCTTTGAGATCATCAACTTTATGTTGTTTGTTGTTACGAACTGCTAACTCATAGACTAACTTCTGGAATTCAGAAGTTGACAAACCAAATAATCTCCCTTCTATCCTTTAAATAAGTTACAAGAATTTGTTCTTCTTCTTTGGAAAACACTTTTGTAATTGGACCCATGGGAACCTTGACATTTAGTACACTATTCTGTCTTTTTCTTGCTTGGTAAACTTTATGCTCGAGTGTTATTTGAGGGACATTATAAGCCTTGCTGGCTGATTTATAATATTTTTTTCCATCGAAAACACTCAACACTACACCACAGTTGAGCTCCGCGATGCAACTGAAAGCATACATATGTCACCGGCAACTCGTCATTGACAGGAACCACGACGGTTTGCACTTTCGCTTGTTAAAATCTCAATAATATTTTCCATACAAGCATTAATTCGCCCATAATCACATCAATGATCGCATTTCTTCTGAATCTTCATTTCTATTTTTCGAACATTTGTCGTAACTCTTTGTCGGCTTCGATGAAGTTGGTTTCACATTCACTTGTCAGTGTTGCGCAAATGCCACGCCTAACAGTGAAGCGGCGATAAACTGAAATGAATTCTTGAGAGCTGTAGTCAGATGCGGCCTCCAGATGTATCGCCCTAGTAGTGAAATAAATAAAAACTACTTTACAGTCTTTGTACGACCTTGCACCTCTTTCCTTTGAAAAACGCAAATTAATCGGCCCGGCAAAGTCTACTCCACTATGCAGAAAAGCTCTGGCAGGCCTTACTCTTATCGATGGTAAATTTCCCATGAGCTGTTGTTCTACCCTTTGTTTTTGCCTACAGCACTTGACGCATTGCAATAATATCTATTTGACTGTAGCACGGCCTTTGATAATACAGAACCTGCGTCTAATATTAGAAAGAACCAGGTGCGTACGTCCGTGGTGCTGTCGATGGTGCATGTCCCAAATTATTAGTTTCGTCAGTGTCGAGCTGCTTAGCAGTATAATAGGGTTCCTCTCGTCTGCATCCAAAAGTAAATGACGTAACCATCTACCTACTCGGATGAAGTTCTATGTATCTAATATTGGACTAAGATGAAAGTTTAAGGTTGTAGAGTGAGGCAGAGTGGATTGGTTTTTTGCAGTGCTACACCATCTTTTAACAGTTTTATTTCGTGTGTGAAGTTTAACTCTTGTGTTTCCTTAACCCAAAACTCCAATGCAATTTTGATATTGTAGGGTATGAGTACTGGTATTTTGGCGTAGAGTTTTTTGAGAGAAAATCCATTTTATGTTTTTCAATTTCCTGAAGTCTTTCGTAGTTGATGAGATTTTCTAGAGTTCGTGATAAATTGCAAAAAACGAGCTGTAACTCTTAATAGCTTGTGAAGTTGGGAGTAGCGCTTTAGGGGGTCCATTTCTTGTATCTCCTTTATTTTTGCTACAAGTGCTTGGCAACGTTCCTCTGAACATTTCGTTAAACGTGTAAAATTGCTACTAGCAGCAAGGTCTGATGTGGAGTTTCATAGAAAGTTGGGGCCTTTGACTCATGAGTCAACTTGCAATAGGTCTGCGGTAGAGATGCCTCTGTTAGCTATGTCAGCAGGGTTGGGTGAAACCACACTGCGTCTGGCAATGTCGTTAGGATTTGTAAAAATATGCCGGCCACGTAAGTGCTCCACCGAGAAGGATGTCCTTGAATCAACGATAGCGTTCTTGTTAAGTCCAACCATCGAAATTTCGGTGTATCCTTAAGGTTCAAGGTATTGGCTTGATTTTTAACTAATCTGTCGAGTATTGTAGCAGCGAGCAACTCTAAATATGGTAGTGATGCTTGTTTGATTGGTGTTTCTTTGACTTTTGCAATAAGCAGCGTGCATAAAGAAAGTAAGCTTGTTGTTGCTTGTTGCCATTGCTTTTTTTGACTGGTCCAAAAGCCCATGAAGTTCAATTTTGGAATCGGATAGGGTGCCTATCCAATGAGGTATCAAAAGTTTCGACAAATTTGGTATATCAGAAACGAGCTCGCGTCAGTGTGTTTGGTAGTGCATTAGTAGCTCCTCATCCCATTGAGCTGCCAAACGCCACAATGAAATCTAGAATCTGACAGTAACAGGTAATGCCCATCCTTCAGGATTGTATAAGTGTGCTGCTTCCGATGAAACCATGCGTTTTGTTATTGCACCTTCTTCTGGTTTCCAATATACGTTAAATACGAATAGATCGATTGAGGGCTTCCATGAAATTCCAAGCACTTTATGCTCTTCTTCCTTGTCTAGCTCTAAAGGTACTATATCTGGTGTAGTTGCCGTGTGTCTAGCCATCTGTTATGGATTGTTTGCCGTCCACTTTCTTAGAACGAAACCACCTCCTTCTTGTATTGGGCCTCTTTTAATGTACCGGCTCCTCCGAAAGTATCATCGACGAACGTGTTCTGCTCAAGTATGGAGACGACGGTTGGAAAACGTTCTCTTTCGTCTGTTGCAAGTTGTCTCAGAGTGCCTAGAGTTTGGTACGATGCGCAAACTAAACCGTATGTAACTGTGCTTAATTTAATATATTTCCTTGATTCCGCTGAAGTGTTTTGCCAAAGGATTTACCTATAATTTTGGGTCCATGGGATCAATAAGTATTTGGCAAAACATCTTCACTATACCACCACTCCAGGCAAACTTCCACCTTCTCCATCGTTGTACGAGGTCTCGAAGTTTGGTTTGTAATTTGGACCGGTAAGCAGCACTTCGTTTAAATTATTACCACTAAGTTTCACTGAGACATTTTAGACGACTCTAATTTTTGCTGTCCCGCCTTGTTGATTTAATACTCCGTGATGTGGTAAGAAAAACGACTCGCTGAGGTCAATTTTCTCGAAATTTATGAGCTCAGGGTGACCCAATTCTACGTACTCCTCGATAAAGTCCTGGTAAAGTTTATATAGGTTCGGATCTTGTATAAATCTGGGCTCCATCCTTACCAATATTCGTTTAGCGATTTCCAATGAGACCCCTAGTTTTGGATTGACTTCTTCAAATGGCAAGCGTAGTATGTATCCACCTTTCTGATTTCAACGAGTTGTCTCCTTGAAATGTTGTCCACATCTTGCTTCTTCGTCTGTTCAAATGATACTACTAGATGTAGGTACCTCCTCTTGGTGCCAAAACTTATGAAGAGCTTCAAGCAAGTCTTCGTTTGTGATACATGTGTTTCTTGCACGATGACTGGCTTTTTTTCACTCTGCTGCTTAGAGTTTGAGTATACACATCTATCCTAAGAACCATGTCTATTGGTTTATGTGTAGATAAGTCAGGATCAGCTAACGGTATATTTTCTAAGAAGAATAGACATTCGGAGAGGGGTTGTGATGGTAGCCTAAACTCTGTAAGACGAGTTAATACGAGAGCCTCAACTTCTAAAGCATCCTCTATTGGAAATCTTGATGCGATCCATACCCTTTACCCAAGAACAAGCAGTGGTGCGACATTTAGCTCCAATTATACCGATTAAAACGTTTGCTTTACGACGAGATGCATGATAAAGCTGCACAACCGACTACTTGATGAACGTAGTCCCTGAGCATGGATCAATCAAAGCCCATAGCATAACGTATCTATCGTCCACACTGACCTTAACTAACGCTGTACCTTGTAGTCTTTGTTCTGCAAGTTGGTGTGTGTGCATCGTGCATGCGTTGATATGTACATTTTCAGTTAATTTTTTGGTTTCAACTCGTATTGTATGACTGTGTGATTTAGAATCTCCCTGCATTTCATGTTATATGACAAACTTTTGAGACCTTCCAGATGCAAAAGTGTATGATGTTTTCCTTGGCATTCTTTACAAAGATGTAAAAAGCGAGAATTCTTTACAACGTGTGAACCTAAGCAGTTATATCATAATGCGTTAGATGAGGCGAATTTGCGTCATTTACATGCCTCAAGCCGTTTAAAGGCTACACAGCTTGCTTGCAATATGTGCAACTTTCCTTTCTGTTTTCAACAGTGTTGTGTGCAACAACCTTATCGGCATTGAATTTTCTTTGTCGAGTTGCATTTCCTTGCGACGAATGATTTTGTGTCGCGAACGTGAAGAGCGTATCCTGGATAGGCTCGATGGCTTCAGGAGCATGCACCTTTGTTGTGAAAAACTTCCGTACTTGCTTGCATGGTGAAGGCTCCGTTGAGTCACCTAATTGTGTCTCCCAGTCACGACGTGAGCGTGCATCCAGTTTTTGTATCGTGACTTATACCAATACATCATCCCAGTGCTGTATGGGCCTTCCAAGCGATTGTAGTGTCTCTATCGCATCAGCAGTAGTACCTTGTAGAGCTTTGAGTTTCGAATAACTTTCCTTGGTGAGTGGCCTTATCTGAAAAGGAGCTTTCAAGCATGCGTTCACAATAAACCTTCTATTGTTGTAATGTGATTTCTGTTTATTCCAGGCCCGTGTGTAGAAATATTTTTGATCAGCTTCGCAGCATCATAAGTTAAGTATGCTTTGAGATACTGCGATCTCTCGACATCTATAATGTCGGCCTTTACCACCATGGCTTCATCAAATCCTTGAAGGATGACCAATCCGCATATTTACAAAAAAAGTATGGAAGCTTCATAACAGGAAGCTTTTGTTGAGCCATTACCTGTGTAGATGTGCTACCTGTCAATGTTCTTTTATGGTGTCTGGCCAGCGAATTGAACGTTTCTAGAGCGTCAGATAATTTTCCTGGCTCGTCGATGAATACTTCTTCAGCCGCTAAAATCGCATCATCTGTGAAGTATTTCTTGACGTCTTTGTCACTTGTAGCGTCTTTTCTGGCTTGATTTACCCCGTTGATTAAGCTTTGGTGTCTTAATTGGGAAGCGGCCCACTTTTCCTCTAGCCCTTGAGTCGGGAGGTCGTTGCACCTTTGGATTGCCGCATGGCTTTCTTTTTGTAGTTGACGAAAGCGTGGCTCATTAGTTTATCTCTTTGCGCTGCAGTGCGACCAATAATTTCAACTGATTCATAATGCGGTTTCGTTGTGGGAAAACGCAGTTTGCTGGCACCAGCCCTATGCTGGAAACGCTGGTCTCCATCGGGCCAAGAAGATGTGCTATCATGTTGATAGTCAAAGATGGTCCGGGTGAAGAATAAGTGGTTCTTTCACTTAAGAGACTGGCACCATTATACTTAACACATTGATTCATCATGTTTTGGATCCCATGAAATGTACATCGACGAGGCAGAGTACAAACACACGGACTCCAATGGAAAACAAATCTTAATAATAGCAATCGCTGCTAATAAAACCATGCACGTACGCTAGCGAAAAGGAATGTGTGCTCGAGCGACTAACAAACGTAAGCGCAACAGCCGATATGTACATCTATGTACCAAAAGAACAAACACGACGGCTCCACCGGAAAAGAATTCCGGCTCGAAGGACCAGATGTTATAACTCACGCCAATTTCAACGCAAAATCGTCTATGTAATTGTCAAGAATAGAACTATCAAGAATAAAGGCACTTTTACTCTAAATAAAACTTTAATCAACAAACTTCAATGAATAAACGATAATTACAAACTAGATTCGTATTTATTTCGACTTCATCCAACGGCAGTCGCTCTCGCACTCTTGTCAGCACACGCATAGAAGTCATATGTTCCCACAATGTCAAGTTGTTACAGGGTGAGTAGCTTATTTTTGGTAAATTTGTACAGGGTATTTTTGCAACATTACTAGGTATTTTGGCAACAGTTTTTTTATACTTATTCCTAAAAGTGTCTTAAAAAAATACATAATGCAATTCATCTTTTTTATATCTTAAAATAAATTGTGTTTGCTGCCGGAAAGTATAGGAATGGAATCAAAAGAAAAAGTGTAAAGGAATGGTGTGATTTATTTCCACCAAAGTTAGGTATGCTGTTTTACCACCCGTAACCTAACTGGGTCCCAAAAATAAAAGAGGTTTTAAAGTGAGATCACCCCTATGCGATACAGTAGTAGTTTACTGCGAAATGACCCAACAGAATTTTAATTATTAAAGTAAAGTGCTTCTTCCCCTTGTTGAAAACGCCCCAAATATTCCCTATTTTAATTAAAACCCAATCCTTATTATGGAAAAGAATTTAAACACATTTAAATTAAATAGCTTATCTACTAACATTCTTTCAAGCTCCAGCAAAATACAAATGCTATTAAACTAAGAAACCAATGAAAAAGAAAAAAAACCAACCTAACGAAAAACTTGGCGCCCCTTCAATCTTTTTCAATTTGCAAAAATTTCCGGCTGCCCATTTTCCATCATTTATATTATCCTCATCCAATAATATTTTATTCGAAAAAGCTTTTCTTTCCTTTGCTTCCGTCTGTTTGATATTTTGCAAGGACATACAGTGAGGGCTATTATGATAACAAGATTATTTCTGGCGAATGATTTCGCCGCACTGTTAACAGGCTCTTCATTGAGTGTACTCTCCACATTATTCCTTGGCTCGTACTCGTAACTGAATTCAACGTTTGTCCTCATTCCCTAAACTTTGAAGAATGGCGCAAGGGTGAGCGCCTAAAGGGATCAATGATTCGCGATTTTTCTTTCTCTTCCCAGTCCACGTTTATATGCTACTGTTTCACGGTATCCGTTTTTTCGGAGGAAGTTAGCATTTTCACGTCGACCTGTATTAGTTCGTTTGGCTCTATTATGACTAATCTCTACTGCTAAGGATGTAGCGCGGCCTAAATAATTTTTTTTTCCTTTCCCGGAAGTGAGCCCCTACTGCTCCGAATTCGCGGTCGTTCTGCTCTCTGTTCCCATATCCAAGAAGCTCCTGGTCCTGTTTTGATACTTCAGATTCATTGCCAATTGCGAAAGCGAAGAGCAAAAAAAAAAAATACTCAAGCGAGTTTTCAAGTGATTTTGTGGCTTCGTCACAAGCAACCGCATTACTTTTGCCTCATTTAACAAACAGGACCGTAAATTTTTATCCTGACTACAAACGTGAGCTACGGTAAATTTTATGAGCAAGCTCCTGCAAGTGCCTAATTTTCCTATTACTTTTGCTTTGGCAAATTCTATTTATGGAACAAAAATCTGCACTTGGGTAGATACAAAAATAGGATGATGGTATTAAGGGAGATCCTGTTGAAGGGATATTTGCATTAAGTATGAGGGCTGGGGTGTGTGATAAGTGGTGTTATTTATAATTATATAAGTCTTATGGCTAGTCATATCTGATTTATAACGGTGTTAGTGTCCTTTGGATAAAAATTTCAATACTGTCAATCCTTGCGCTGACAAAAAAAATTCTTCTCCAGCTCCAGAAATCCACTTTAGACAATCAACTCTATTTTATTTACAATTAATTAGCACTAATCCTAATTGGGAGGGAATTGATAACATTGTTCGGACTTCTTTGTCTTTTGTCATGAGCGGACCAGAACCAGATACAAATGACGACTGAGCTTCTAGTCTACTTAGAAGAATTGTTCAAAAATCTCTCACTACGGGTACTATCGCTCACCGTTCCATTTGCTTTTAAAGAAAGGACGACAACCACGTTATTGTCTTAGGAGAAAAGCATTTATCAACGCTAGTGTGAATGCTTCGCACTTCTCAAACGAGTGTTGGCTACTCCCTATCCTTAATAGATTTGAGAAGGAAAATGTTCGTTCCTCAAAGTTTCCACCAGCTATCATCGTCGTGGTGGTGGCGCTCTGAACAGTGCCATTGTATTTCATCCACTTCCTTTTTGCTATTTAATTATTTGAAAGAAAATTAGATTAATTCAATTGGGCAAAAGAAAAGATGTTATAAGTTTAATTGTCAACTGGTCTCAATAGCTAAAATACTTTGGCTAGCAAACTCAAATTGAGTAAAAGGATATGAGAAGTTTTTATCGTAAAATCTAATTAGCGTTTATTGTCAAACAAGATGAGTATGGTTAGAAGAAGACAATTTTCAAAAACCATGTCCTATAGATGGTAAATGAATTCTGAAAAACTAAATGCAAAAAGTGGGATGTCTAACAGTTGTAATGAGAAATTTGAAAACGTTAGGGTTTTTTTTTTTTTTTTTGTGGTAGGGAGGTGAAGGCATTTATGCCCGCCGAGTCTGGCAGTGTGGGACTCCGATGGAGGATACCTTTGGACTACCCACTAAACACCTCCCCTGTCAATCTGAGAACCTAGCCTGGAACCGTTTGACACATTACTTCGGGCCAGGTCTCGTTTTGTTACGCCGTGGGGCGCCTTCAAGCTGGGGAGTCCCTTTCCTAGCGGGAGGGGAGAGGGGAAGAGGAATTGCCAGAAGAGCGATCCCCCAGCCCCAGTGCCTCCGGCTGCTGTGAGTCCCTTTAATATTTTAGGACTGCCCGAGCATAATGTGCCACCTGATTCCATTTGTCAACCGATTCGAGCATCAGCGCAACTATAATATCCGGGGTGAGCTCTCCCGTCTCCCTGTAGAGTTCCCTTTGCAGCCTGGCCCATTTTGTACACGCAAAAAATGTGTGACAGGCATTGTCCTCCTCTCCTGGGCAAAACCGACAATCGGGAGACCGTGACTTGCCGATCTTGTGCAGGTAAGACTGAAAACACCCGTGCCCGCTCAAAAGCTGGGTCAGATAGAAGTCAGTCTCACCATGCCTTCAATTTAGCCACGGTCTCACATCCGGGATGAGGCACGCAGTCCACCTTCCCTTCGTGCAATTCCTCCAAGACTGTTGCCAATCGTTGAGCGAGCGCTGTCTCTCCTCGCGGACAACCATCTCCCTCGCATCCTCGTTTCGGCGCAGGTAAATAGCGTGGCGCTCTCTAGCAAGGAGGGCGACAGGTATCACGCCTGCAATCACTCTCGCCGCCGAGTCTGAGACTGTTGGATACGAAGATGCAATTCTCAGTGCTCCTCTTCTCTGTACCTGTGCCAATCGTTTTCGGTATACCTCCTTGCTGAGAGCGTCGCCCCATACCTCTGCTCCGTAAAGTAGCACTGACCCTACAGCACTCATCAAGAGGCATCTTCTTGATGGGCTGGGTCCCCCTACGTTGGCCATAAGTCGACTCAGGGCCGATATTCCCGAAGCAGCCTTCTCAGCCGTTGCCCTGATTTGCTCAGAGAAACTCATCTTTGAGTCGATCAGTAGCCCCAGGTACTTCACCGCTGGCTTCGATTCGATCTGTATATCTCCAATACTGATCATCCTTACTCTAGGGATTCTCTTTTTTGTCAAGATGACCACTTCGGTTTTCTCCAGTGCTAAACTGAGCCCGCGAGCAGTCATTCAGTCCCTCACTCGGCGCATTAGCATACCTAGCCTAAGTTGCGCTTGTTCAACGGTGCGTCCGGCAACCAGAGCCACAACATCATCCGCATAGCCGACCAAGCGCGACTCATCTGGCATCTCAAGTCTCAGTAGCCCGTCGTAAGACACGTTCCACAGGTCCGGACCAAGGATAGATCCCTGGGCAACACCCGATGTAATTTCCATCCATCGTTGGCCCTGTGTCGGGTCGTAGAGCAGGCTTCGGTCCTTTAGGTAGTTCCTCAAAAGCCGCATTAGATATTCTGGAACTTGAAAAGAGTTTTCCAGCGTGTCCAGAATATCCACCCATCTAGCGGAGTTGAAGGCATTCCTGACGTCGAGTGTCAACCAACGCTTGGTGCGACTATATGCCTCTGCCTTTTGGACCGCGTTCACCACCTCTGCAATCGCATCAATGGTAGACGTCCTGCTGTAAAGCCGTACTGCCGACGAGATAGGTCGCCAGCAGCACGAATCGCGTCAGTGAGTCTTCCCTTGATGAATTTCTCTAGCGCTTTCCCAGCCGTGTCTAGCATACATAACGGGCGGTATGCTAATGGCGATTCGGGATTTCCCTTCCCCTTGCTGACCAGCACGAGTCTCGCCACCTTCCATCGTACCGGGAAAGCCCCGTCCCGTAGGCAAGCGTTGAATGTGCTGAGCAGCAAGTCAGGACAATGGTGATAGACGAGCTGCAAAACCTCAGCTGGAACACCATCTGGACCTGGAGCCTTCCTCGCTTTCAGGGAAAGGACTGCCTCCTCCAATTCCAGCTGTGTGAAGAGTGGGCACTCGACTGCTGTTTAACCATGGACAGCGTCAACACGGACGGGATGGGCGGGGAAGAGTCCCCGCACTATCGCGTCCATCTTTTCCGCGTCATGTATACAAGGCTTCCGTAGGGCACCAAGTTTCCCCATGACCAGCTTGTAGCCAAGGCCCCACGGATCCCTATTTACTCGTCCACGAGGTCTTGCCAGCATCGGGCCTTGCTCTTGTTAATAAGCCTGCGAAGATATTTCCTGGCGGACCTGTATGCTGCTAGCCTAGTGTCTGCCTACTCCCGTGTTCGCGCCCGCTGGGCCTCTCGCCGAAGTTTGTGACACTCGCTTCTTTGTTCGGCGATCTCGTTTGACCACCAGTATACTGGAGGCTTACCATGTCGGGGTCTCCGACGGGGCATGGAAGACTCGCAAGCAGCTATGATGGTACTCATAGTTGAGTTCACCAAGTCCTTGGCTGTAGGCCCTCCACTCCCTGGCGGAGCTCCCAGCAACGGTGTGCCTGCCGTAAGCGTGTCAGCGAACCTCTCAACGTCCATCCTCCCAGTCCTCCATCAGAGGATTGAAGTTTGGGCATATGCACGCAGAGTGGCACCGTCGTGAATCTCAACAGCTATATACAAAATCCTCAACTGATCGCAGAAAGGCCCTTGCGTCCAGAAAAATGACCGTTTGGTGTGCATTATGGTCTGGTGGTGTTATTGGCTCGTAGTTTTTTTGAAAACGATCAAGGAAGAGCCATTACAGTCAATTCTGACCGCTATGGATGGATGTTAACCGATTATTTTTGGAGAGAAATTGAAGATTATGATCTGGAAAACATGTGGTTCTAACAGGACGGAGCCACAAGCCACACAACACAGGCTAATTGAGCACTTTTGCAAGAGTAATTTCCAGGACGCGTAATTTCGAGATTGAGTGATGTCAATTGGCCCGCAAGATCCTGCGACATAACACCTTTAGATTTCTTTTTATGAGGCTATGCGAAAGATCGTGTTTATGCGAACAACCCTCAAAATCTTGAGCAATTGAAAACCAATATTCGTGAACTTATGGCCGAGATATTGCCGGAAGTGTGCCGAAAAGTCATTGAAAATTACCTCAAAAGGAGTGAGGCCTGCAAGAGGTGCCGTCGAGGACATTTGAATGATGTTGCATATCGCATATAATGCCAAGGTTCAGTCTTTATATTGTATAAAAAATGTTGTTTCTATCTGAATATTTTATGTGTTTTCTTCAGCTTTACTTTCTCAAGCGTAAAATGGATAACCCTATATAAAGAAGTAGTCGTCCTGGTGTAGTGGTTAAGAGCAGTATGCCCGTAAGCCGAAGGTCTCTGGTTCGAGTTTCGTTGGCGTCAACGAAATTCAGTTCGAGTGATTCTTCGGACGGACTATAAGCCTTGTTGGATCAGAATCCAATATAATTATGAAACATCAATTATTATTTGTAAAACTAACTAAGCTATGCACTCCAATGGACATTATTTTGAATTCGTTCGCGCCAATAAATGCGCAATCTAAGCTGTACTAATTATATTTTACAATTAGCTTATAACTTCACTTAGTATACGAAAATATAAACATGACAGCGTGCAGTTCGTTTTGTGATTCGAGGAAGGAAGGTCGGACTCGCCGACTAAAACTTGTAACCTAAAATCCGTGTAAATTAAAACCTTTAGTAATATAAAATAATAAATAGAAAAGCCTATTTATTTCATTTCATTTTTGGTCCGTCGAGCCGGATACGGCAGTTTCGTTTGTAGTTCGATTTCGATAATCGATCGGGATCAAAAAAGACATTTTTTCGTCGGGAATAGTTCACTAAAAAACCTAACTGTAAGATTTCGGTAATCGATCGGAATCTGAAAAGAACAGTTTTTTCGTCGTGAACGGCTCAATTTAAACTACTAGTAGATTTCGATAATCGGTCGGAATCCGAAAGAAAAGTTATTTTTCGTGGACATTTGTATAAAAACTCAAACTGTACGTGATCGAACGTGCCCTAGTGAATTTTAGAGGTCAAATCGTGACATTAAACAGTTTGATTGTGTGAAGATGACTAGTGAGTCTGAAGACAATGGAGATGATCGGAAAGTTCTCGAATCAGTAAATAGACTGAAAAGAAAGCGGGCCACTGCGCAAGAAAGCATCACACGCGTTAAACGGATCATTGATTCAAAGGGTGAGAAATTAAATATTCATGAGCTTAACACGAGGCTAGAGCTCTTGGAGAGTTCGTTTACGACGGCTTTGGAGACCCATCTTGAAATCGAAGATCTTGATGATGATGCGGCCCAAAACGCAACTAAACTCGCGGAACTGGAAGATTTATATTGTGGAACTAAGGCAGCCATTCTTGGGCACTTAAATCGATCAAGACCAAGTAAGGATGTTTCTAATACGACAGGCACATTTTTAACACCTCGATTGCGTTCTAAAAATCTTCCGCGTCTCAAATTGCCACTTTTTAATGGTGAGCCTACGTCATACTTAGAATTTTGGAACAAGTTTAAGTCATTGGTTGATAATGATGACGAGTTAGAGGATTTTGAAAAATTCCAGCATTTAATCAGTTGCTTAGGTGAGAAGGTGCGAAAAATTATCGAACATTTAGAAGTGACTTCTGAAAATTACACTCGTCCAAAAACGTTATTGGACAAACGGTTCAATAATCCCGCATTAATACTGACGGGTCATGTTCGACAGTTATTCGACCTTCCTGCAGTAAATTCGACAGCAGCGTCTCAGCTACGACAATTATCTGGTAGTGTTATGGCCCATATTCAGTCAATGTCGTCATTAGCTAAGCCCGAGCAAATATATCACAGTTTATTATTGCATCTGGCATTACAAAAAGTCGACTCGGAGACGCGACTAAAATGGGACGAGATTCGTGATTTAAAACGTTTTCCTGAATGGGATGAATTTTCGGAATTTTTAAACAATCGCTGTCAAATTCTTGAAGCTCGCGCGATGGATGGCAGTAATCATCAAAATGAATCGGCTTCGGCACCGCGGCCGTCTCGTTCTAACGCAAAAAATCGCACAGTACTCATATCGGCGCGGAGTTCGTGTATCATTTGTAGTGCAACAGACCATTACATTCAAAAATGCCCACAGTTCACAGCAAAATCACCCGTCGAACGGTATTGGGAGGTAAAACGACGATCACTTTGCATTAACTGCTTAACAAAGGGTCATACGACCAAAAACTGCACAAGGTTGAAATGTCGAATTTGTGCAGATGCTCACCATACCTTATTACATCGGGATCAATCGAAGCAAGTGGAAAACGTTAATTCGGACGTCAAGGTTGTGCCTTCAGAGCACGACGTTAGCACAAGTCATGCAAATAATTCATCGTTGATCATATCGTCGTCGTCGTCATCGGAATTTTATGTGAGTTGTGACAATGAAATGAACCACGTAATTTTAGCAACTGCAGTAATCTATATAAAGGATAAAGTGGGATCTTTCGTGCCCTGCAGAGCGCTCTTAGACTCAGCTTCGCAGTTAAACATAATATCGGAATCGCTGTCCAACCGATTGCAGATAAAGAAACAAAAGGTCAGCGAGTCTATTAGCGGGATTGGAGCTATGAGTGCTGTTGCTAAATTTAGAACTAACACAACCATTAAATCTCGTGTTAACAACTTTGAAACTAGTTTGGAAATGATAATTTTACTCACAATAGTGGGCCCTCAACCCCACTGTTCTTATAGTATCGATAATTGGAACATTCCAAAAAATTTGCCACTTGCTGATCCACATTTTTATGAAAGTCAAGGAATAGATGTTTTGATTGGAGCATCTGTCTTTTTTGATCTTCTTTGCGTTGGCCAGATCAAACTCCAAGAAACCGAGCCAACTTTACAGAAAACCTTATTGGGCTGGATAGTGTCAGATTATTGCAAGAATATGAAATATCGAAACAGTAACGTGCTTTACAGTTTAAAAGCCGTGACTGAGGACTCAGAACAATCAGTGCTGCAACTTTTGGAACAATTTTGGGTACTGGAATCAACTGAAATGGATAATCGAAAACGGAGTTTGGAACAACAAGATTGTGAAGATCACTTTCGTCAGACCTATCGTCGAACAACAGATGGACGATTTATCGTTAAATATCCCATTAAGGACGACCTCTCGAAGTTGGGCAGTTCTTACGACATCGCACTTCGACGGTTTTCGAACCTGGAGCGCAAACTGAGAAAAGATCGAGAATCAAACGAACAGTATTCTGCATTTATGAAGGAGTATGAAGACTTAAATCATATGGAGCTCATAGACACTGAAGATCGAAACCGAGTACGTTATTGGATCCCTCATCATTGCGTTTTGAGACCGGAGTCTTCGACAACGAAACTTCGTGTAGTATTCGATTGTAGCTGTCGCACTAGTACAAATATATCGCTAAATGAAATGATGATGGTTGGGCCGACTATACAGGCCGAGCTTTTCGATATTCTCATTCGTTTCCGTTTTCATAAATATGCTTTAACCGCGGATATATCGAAAATGTATCGTCAAATAATTATAGACGACGATGACAAATACACTCAGTGCATTATCTGGAGAAATCACTCATCAGAAGAAATACGTCATTACAAGCTAAACACAGTTACTTATGGTACAGCCGCAGCCCCATTCCTAGCTACTCGTTGTCTGCAGGAACTTTCAAACTTATATGGAAAGGATTATCCAGCCGGTGCAACTACTATTCGTCGTGATTTCTACATGGATGATCTCATAGCCGGGGCTGACTCGACCGAAGAGCTTTCAAAGATTAAATCGGAGGTAAAGTATATTCTATCAAAGGCAAAGTTTGATTTGAGAAAATGGTGTTCGAACGATGAATACTTGCTGAAAGGCGATCCGGTAGAGGATCTAGCAATGAGTTGCTCATTCGAAAAGTCGAATAGTATTAAAACTTTAGGAATTGTTTGGCAACCCGTACCAGACTTATTTAGTTGCTGCTATAAACACAATATCGATGGAAGAAAAATAACAAAACGCACAGTTTTATCGGATGCTGCGAAAATTTATGATCCATTGGGAATCATTAATCCTGTAACAGTCATAGCCAAAATATTCCTACAAGACCTCTGGAAATTAAAAATAAATTGGGACGAGTCATTGCCTACAAGTTATCATCAACATTGGGAAACATTTAAGGGACAGCTAAGTTTAATACAAAATATTAAAATTCCTCGTTTAGTACTTGCAGATCCGGAAAAAATAACCATGGAGTTACATGGACTTGCCGATGCCTCACCCAAAGCATATGGTTGCTGTATATACGTTCGTTGCATCGCATCTTCTGGAGCAATATCTGTAAAATTGTTATGCGCGAAGTCTCGAGTAGCGCCGGTGAAATCGATCACCATACCTCGATTGGAACTCTGTGGAGCTCTACTTTTGGCGGAGCTAATGGACCGAGTTCAAAAAATCATCAATAGACCTATTCAGGATGTTTTCTGCTGGACTGACTCTACGATTGTCCTGGCATGGCTTGCTGATCATCCGTCTAGTTGGAATACTTTCGTGGCGCATAGAGTCGCCAATATACAAGCGTTGTCATCGAACATGAGATGGAAACATGTATCCACAACTTCTAATCCTGCGGACATTGTTTCCAGAGGAATGCTCCCAGAATCGCTCGTAGATTCAACTCTTTGGTTCAATGGGCCTGATTTTTTAATGGAATCCTTTGATAAATGGCCTATTAGAAATCAATCGACAGCGAATGTTCCGGAATCCAGAAGAGTTAAGATCGTCCTCGCCGCAACTATAGTTGATCGGGAAGACTTAACATCAAATGTAAAATTTATAAATGACTATCAAAAACTTCGTCGCGTATTTGGATTCATTTCGCGATTTGTGAACAACTGTAGACGAACAGAAGATAGGAAAATAGGTCCTCTTTCAGCGGAAGAGCTCGACACTTCCCTACATCGAATTATTTGGATCGTTCAGAATCAGGAATTCGTGAAAGAAATTAGACTACAAGAAAGTCAATTGAAAAGTCCTTTAAGGAGTTCTATCGCAAATTTAAACCCTTTCCTAGATAGCAATTCCAAGATAAAACTACTAAGAGTAGGAGGACGCCTACAGAATGCAGACATTACCTATGAATCGAAACACCCAATCCTTTTGCCTAAAAACCATCCATTTGTCCTTTCTCTTGTCAAACATTATCATGAACGAAATTTTCATGCAGGTCCGCAAGCGTTAGTTGCTGCCATCCGCCACAAATATTGGATCGTTAACGCCAGAAGCTTTGCAAGACAAGTAGTGCATCAGTGCTATCGTTGTTTTCGTTCACGGCCGCAAGTCTCACATCAACTAATGGGCAATCTTCCAGCTTCTCGCTTAAAACCAACTCGGCCTTTTCTCGTTTCTGGAGTCGATTTTTGTGGTCCAATTTGCGTGCATCAAAAGGGCAGAGGAAATCGTTCGTATAAGGTTTATATTGCAGTGTTTGTTTGCTCCGCAGTCAAGGCGGTACATTTAGAGGTCGTCTTGGACTTGACATCGCAAGCCTTCATTGCGGCTCTAAAAGGATTTATCGCTCGAAGAGGTCACTGCCGTCACCTGTACTGCGATAATGGAACCAATTTCGTTGGAGCAAAGAGAGAGATGAGAGAGCTTCATCAACGTTTCAACAGTCAGCAAACTCAAGATTCGATTATCCAGCTGTGTGCCGATGACGGAATCGAGTTTCATCACATACCTCCTCGAGCACCACATTTCGGCGGACTCTGGGAGGCGGCGGTTAAGATGGCTAAGACGCATTTATATCGTACTTTTGGACTTGCCTCTCTGACCTATGAAGAATTGTCGACGGCAGTAACTCAAATCGAAGTGATCCTAAATTCTCGGCCGTTAACTCCACTTTCGTCAGATCCGAATGATCTGAACCCACTAACGCCAGCACATTTTTTAATTGGCGAACCGTTGAACTCGCCAGCCGAACCCGATGTTACCAACGTTAACATTTCTCGTCTTTCTCGTTGGCAGCAATTATCCTGGTTACAACAGCAGTTTTGGTTACGTTGGTCCAAAGAATATCTCATGCAACTGCAACAAAGAGGCAAATGGCATACAGAAACGAAAAACATCCAATTGGGTCGATTAGTCGTCGTCGTCGATTCCAGTCTACCACCACAACGATGGCTACTAGGTCGTATAATTGAACTCCACCCAGGTGCGGACGGGCTAGTCAGAGTGGTTTCCCTTAAAACCAAGTTGGGAACTCTGCGTCGGCCAATCGCCAAGGTATGTCCTTTACCAAGTAGCGACCTGGAGAATTGAAGGCAGTAGCCGTTCAAGGTTGGCGGAATGTTGGATCAGAATCCAATATAATTATGAAACATCAATTATTATTTGTAAAACTAGCTAAGCTATGCACTCCAATGGACATTATTTTGAATTCGTTCGCGCCAATAAATGCGCAATCCAAGCTGTACTAATTATATTTTACAATTAGCTTATAACTTCACTTAGAATACGAAAATATAAACATGACAGCGTGCAGTTCGTTTTGTGATTCGAGGAAGGAAGGTCGGACTCGCCGACTAAAACTTGTAACCTAAAATCCGTGTAAATTAAAACGTTTAGTGAAATAAAATAATAAATAGAAAAGCCTATTTATTTCATTTCAAGCCTATTTAGTTATGATACGTGCTGGTTAAAAAAAAAATCAGAGTGTATCGTAGCTGGGTGGACGGACACACGGCCACAGCGTGATAATGATCATATCACCTTATGGAGTGCCGATGCTTTCGATTATGATAATGAGATACTCTAACTATCTCTAAGCGAAGGTCCAAAAGGGGCTGTAGTGCTACGAAGAAGAATAAGGTATAAGGAAAACTTTATGACAAATAAATTCAATCAAGTTTGACGAGTCTTGGTGGATGAAATGCCATTTTTTACCAAAAAGTGTACCGTTGTCTCAGTTCAAGGACTGAGGCTACAGAATTTGGCATAGGACCACGTTCTCAATAAAATTGGGCAAAGCAAAAGAGTCACGACTCAAAACTTTGGTGACCCCGACGTCAAAAAGCAACGAGAATGGTCAGTTTAATTGAACGGCAGATGCTTTTAAGAACGGAAATCGATAGGATCATCGAAAACTACCAAGAGGATCCTACGAGGTGTGATAATTAAGTAATTAGGCTGATTCCATGAAAACAGTATATTTAAAAATTATTCTACAATTCTGCCATCCCCTTTAAAGTAATCCCTTTGGGCAGCTATACAACGACGTCAGCGCGTTTTCCATGCTTCGTAACATTTATGGAACGCTTCGACTGGGATGTCTGCGAGTACCCTCGCCAAGGCCGCCTGGATATCCGTAATCGACTCAAAATGGCTTCCTTTGACCAGCGATTTTGTTCTAGGGAACAAAAAAGTCACAGAGTGACATATCGGACGAAAAAAGCAGCTGTTGCAACACGGCGACCCCTTTAGAGGCCAAATACTGGGAAACGCTGAGGGTGGTGTGGTACGGCGCGCTGTCGTGATGTAGGATCCAGTTACGAGCGATGTTTGGGTGCACCCTGTTTACTCGTTTTCGCAATCTTATGAGTACTTGGCGATAGTAGACTTGATTCACGGCTTGCGCCAATAGAACAAACTCTTTTTCGATGGTTCCACGGCTATCAAAAAAGCAATAATCATCATTTTCACCTTCAACCTCCGTTCCTCGTCTTCTTTATGCCATCGAAACACCTGGGCACGACTAACAGCACTACCACCATGCACTTTTGCAATTTTAGCGAACGTTTCTGAAGCTTTTCCACCCAATCTGGCGCATAATTTTATCGCGAAGCGATGCTATTGATTTCGTTTCTACATTTTCGTGACGAGCACCACTAACACACGTCTGCTCAACACGACACAGCAGGTGAACTAAACAAGTTAGAGTGATAGTAAATATATCAATGGAGAGGAGAAGGATGCTGGGAAAAGAAAAGGGAATTTCAAGGCCGCAGGTTTACCACAACCGCGGCAATAAATCCTTGCACGAGTCGCGAAAAATAGGCTGAATACTATGAAGAGCGGATTCGATGTCTCGAAGCCATATGGGACACATTCGAAGAAGGGGATACAAGAATTTGCTCTTTAGAAGATGTGTCGCCAACCCATGACTATTTTTAAGTAGCTTACACAATAAAACCGAAGGAAATTACTGGAATTTTCAAGCGTATTTTAAGGAAAAAATGTTGACTTTGATGCATGTGAAATGTAACGTTAAAATTCAAGCTGAGGTAACCAACAAAGGCTGCAAGGATGATTTGATCGCGTCCGCAACAGCGACAGTATCTGAGGTCATCAAACAAGTGCGATGGTATAACGGGTTAGCACACTAATTGCAGTGATTCCTGTCTAAACTTGACGAAGCGAAAGGTCGAATTTGGCAATTTTATAAAAAAGGAAAATTGGCTCAATCAATGGTTACTGCTGACAATTGGAGGCGCATCATCAACGGACGCACGAGATTTGTACATAACCTGAAACGTATGGATTTGAACCAGACCAACACAATACCCTTGAAGAATTGTCTCAAGACTGGCTTATGTGATTGGAAGATTGGCGCAATGCAATAAATGGGACTCCTGTCCAGCCAAGATCTCCAGCGACAGCGTCTAGTTTGAAACGACTAAAAATCAACCTACCAAAATTTGACGGCGACTTTCTACAGTGGCGACAATTTTGTTTTGTGAAATACTTCATAATCAACCACCATCCAGATGCCAAAAATGTGGTACTAAAAGGCCAGTCTTACCGGGAAGTAGCAAAACTTATCCAGGATTTCTCTTTTTCTGAAGATGACTACGACTCTGCATAGAAGACTCTGAATGAACGATATGAAAATCGCTACCTATTGGTTACAACCCTCCTCAATAAGCTGATGGCTCAACCGTCTATCGCAGGTGATAATCCTTCAGCAGCAGCAGCAGTGAAATTCTTGCACGACACAGCGGTCGAATGCTTTAGAGAACTGGAGAACATCAATGTCAGTATGCGAAATTAGGATCCGTTGCTTTTTCACATCTTTACGAAGCTCGATACAGGCACGCACACGCAATACCAACAATCATTGACTAATCCACGCAAGCTCTAGTCATAGAAGGAGTTTTTGGCATTTTTGGAATTATGTTTCAAAGCATTAGAGGCACTTGGCAATCAACTAAAAACCCATGTTGAACCCCGCAAAAAAAATTGGAAATCTGCCAATGCGGCCGTAACAATATCATCAATTCTGGTATGCAATCAATCCCATCCCATCTATTATTACCCAGATTTTCTGTGGTTCACTCCATCAAAGGGATTGAAAATTATTCGAGGCAAAGGGCTGTGCGTCTACTGCCTTCGAGAGGGACATAGATCTGTGAACTCTGCGTCAAGTGGTTCTAAAGAGTGTTTCAAGAAACACAATAGCTAACTATACTTAGGGGCATCCTCTACCCCAAAACAACCAAAAGCATTCCTAGAAGACTCAACGGCAGCCACCAAACAAGAAAGTTTGGCACTCTCTTTGACAACGCTTAAAAATCAAGGGGAAGTGAAATATATCCTTTTGAGCACTGCTGTTGTAAATCTAGGTGGCAGCAACAGAAAAACAATGAAACGCCGAGCAGTACTAGAGCTGGGCTCCCAAATTAACATTATTACTAATGGAATAGTGAAGAGAGTGTCACCACTCGACCCTTATGAAAAAGATGGGCGCGTCAGTGGAACGGGAACAAAATATGGTGAACATTGCACTGCAATCAAGGTTGAATGGATACACAAAGAATTTGGAGGTATATATAATGAAGATGTTAATATCTCCACAACCATCTATAAAATTGACCATATTTCAGTGGCTCATATCAAGGAACCTGCTGCTAGCTGATCCAAATTTCCATAACACAGATTGCGTCGATCTTTTGTTCACCTCTGATCATTTCTACGACATTTTATCAATGGGTCAAATAAAACTCGTGACCTAGTTAGCCACATTTCTTGGCTGGATAGTGAGCGGCATGGTAGGCATAGAACAATCTTCTTTTTTACGTGTGGAGTCCTTGTAGAGGATCAACAACTAAACAACCCAATCGAAAGGTTTTGGGAGCTGGATGAAGTAGCAGAGAACAACCCACAGTACACTACAGCTGAGAAATCATGCGAAACACATTTTATTCAGACCAAACGAAGAACGCGTAAAGGTCGATTTCTGGTGAGGCTTCCTTTCAATCATGACTCAGAATAGCAAGGAGAATCAAAGAATATCACCACTTGCAGATTCCTTGGTAAGGAATCAAGCTTCAATGGAATCCAGAGTTAAAGCGTCAGTACAAGGAATTTATGAACGAATACATCAACCTTGGATATATGCAGGAGGTAACGTCTCAATTGTGTATAGGTCCTCGCTATTACTTGCCGCATAGTTATGTCCTGAAACCAGACAATAGCACTACTAAGCTCCGAGTAGTGTTCGATGTTTCCTGCAATACATCTAAAAATGTCTCAGTGAATGATATACTGCACACTGGGCCGGCTATTTAGACGAATCATTTTCAATTCCGCTCGTTTCCGACTGCTTCATTATGTTTTCACAGCCGATATTGAAAAGTTATATTGGCAGATTCTACTCCATCTTGATGACCGGAATTGTCAGCTGCTGATTTGGAGGAATGATTCAAATCAACCACTACGTTATTATAAATTGAACACCGTAATATATGGAATGACGCGTGCTCCATATTTGGCGACCAAATGCCTCCAACGACTCAATCAACAGGGAATTCATCGGTATCCACTTAGCGGGAACATCCTCGCCTGTTACACAATATTGCCTCTGACCCCATGCAAGTGGAACTGGACTTTAATAGTCACACTGAAGATTACATCCAAACTCTCGGCCTAATTTGGCTCTCTAAAGTGAATGATTTTCAAACAAGGATTAATCTCGATCCAGAAAGAAGCAAAATAACAAAAAGGACAATATCCTCTGACATCGCCTGTCATCATCATAGCCAAATTATTTTTACAAGACATAAAGCGATTGAAACTGGACTAGAATGCCGTTCTACTAGCAGAGGGATTCACCAGATGGTGCAACTTTCGCAAGAGTTTATTAGCTGCCCAACGCAGTTACACACATTCTATGATGCCTCAGAGAGAGCTTATAGAAGAACAGTCTACACTCGAGCTACATTAATAGACGGTAAAATTGTTGTACGCCTTTTATGCGCCGAATTTTGGGTAGTTCCTATTCGGAATATAACCGTTTCCCGCTTGAAACTCTGGGCAGTTAAGTTTGGAGCAGAGCTGGCCCACAGGGTCAAACTGTTCTACATATGGACGACTTGGTACATTTTTTCTAGACTGACTCCAAAATTTTCTAGAGTGACTCCAAAAGACCGTGACTTATCGGTCTTGTTTAGGTAAGACTAGAAATACCCATGCTCAGTATAGAGCTAGGTTGGATAGAAATCAGTTTCACCGTGCAGTTAATTGAACCACAGCCTGGGATAAGGGATCAAGAGAGCAGCACATCTTTCCCTAGTATTCTTTTCCTAGGACTGTTGTCAATCTCTGGGGCAGCGCTGTCTCTACTAATCAAGCTACCACCTCTCTGTCGTGTTTGTTTCTGTGTGTATATATGCTCATTTGCTCCCTAACAACAAACGCAATGTGCATCACACCAATACCGGTGACTTGGAGACTGTTCATATACTCATACGATTCACAGCACTCTTTGGCTCTGCATCTGCACCGCTTTGGTGCACCTCTTTATTAAGAGCCGTTCCCCATAGCTCTGACCTGTAGAGTAGGACAGATCATACAGCGCTCATTTGAAGTTGTCTCGCTGATAAAACAGGTCCTTTTTGCTGGCCATCTGTCAAATAAGCACCACTACACGTACGCCCACCTTTTTGGCTGTTGCTCCAATTTGAGCGGAAAAACTCATCTTTGTGGCTACTCCTCCCATGTATTTCCCTGCTAGTTTCGGCTTGATCAGTGTTTTTGCGAGACTGAATGTACTTACACTAAAGATTCTTTCCTTATTTAGTATGACCAATTTCCAGTGCTTGACTGAAATTTTGAGCAATCATTCACTCCCTCACTCACCACATGTGCGTACCTAGTCTTAATTGCACATGTTTGATAGTGCATTCTACGGCTAACGCCACCACATCATTTGCATAGTCAACCAAGTGTGATTCTTCGACCATCTCAAATCTCAGTCCATCAGACAAGATGGTCCATAGATCCCGACCGTGGATGAAGCCCTGAGTAACACCCAATATAACAGCCAAACGTCGACTTCCTCCTTTCAAGTCGTAGGGCAGACAATGGTTCCCCAAGTCATCCTTCGAGACTTGAATTAGATATTGTGAGACTTGAAAATGCCCATCTGGTTTAATTAAAAACATTTCTAACGCCAAAAGTAATTTGTAGGACGACATTTCGAGAGGAAATGCGATGTGTTTGGCATGCTGGACCATATTTACGACTTTTTTGATTGCGTCAATAAAAGAGCAGCTTACTATGAATCAATAATACTTCGGAGGTAGATCCCCAGTGGTGCAGGGCATATCAGTGAGTCTTCTTTTAAAATCTTTTCAAGTACTTTCCTGGCTGTGTATAGCATACGTAGCGGTTGGTATGTAGAAGTTAACTCGAGATTCTCCTAACCTTTGCAGATCAGCATGAGCCTCGTTACTTCTGGCAATCTGGGAATATTCCTTCACGCGAATAAGCATTGAACATACTGAGCAGTACCTCAGTTGGAATCCCGTCTGTTCCTGGAGCCTTTTATTCTTCAAAGACAATACTGCTTCTTTGATTTTCGCCTTTGGGAAAAGTGGGCATTCCACTGTTATTTCATTGTAGACAGCCTTGACATAAACTAGTTGAATTGGAAAGAGAACCTTCGAAGTGCCATCTATTTTTCTGCATCGTATAAGTACGTTAATGGACCTTGGGCTTCTGCATGATTAGTTTATAGCCGAGGTCTTACGGGTTCTTATTCATGTTGTCTTTCAGTTTTTGCCAGTGGTTGGCCTTACTGCTATTGATGAGTTTGTGGAGGCATTTTCTAGCTGAGCTGTAAGCTGTTAAATTGTGCCTGCATATTCTTGGGATCGTGCTCACTGGATCGTTGGAGCTTGTGGCACCCTCTTCGATTTTTGGCAATTCTAGAGGACCACCAGTACACTTGAGGCTTGCCAAGCCTGAATTTACACTGAAGCATGGAAAACTTGTAAGTAGATGTGTTCTCCTAGTTAAACTCGCTCCATCTTTAGTTGCTAGTCGCCTTCTCCTCAAAAAACTTCCAGACCGACAATTGTGCCGATATCACTTCCATAAATCTTTCAACTTCCACCTTCAAAGCGTTCAAAATTTGACCGTATGGGCATCAAAGAATACCGTCATGGATCTCAAAAGCTATGTACTGGTGATCACTGGTGGAGTAAATATCTGGAACTCTTCAATTTATAACCTTTGATACTAGAGCCCGGTCGACGAAAAGTAGGGACGTTGTTGTATTCAGCACAACAAGCCCAGTTTGACTTGCCATATTCAGGATCCGTTTGCCCCTTGAATCTGATTGGGGCATACTCCATTCAATTGCACTTGCATTGATGTCACCTCCGATGAGCATGTGACCCTCTGCGTTCAAAATAGAACCCTCCAAAGAATTGAGCCTAGCTTAAAAAGACGGTAAAGGTTCTCACGCATTGATACTAAACTAAGCAATTTTCTCGCCTCTGACCATGCACTTGGAAGTGGGCGCAGTTTCAAACCCAGATGGTGGCAGCACCAAACTAATCCGGATACCATGTTGGGAAGCTTTGGGTAGGGTATCGCTTGCTTAGCAATGGCAAGTCAGATTAACTGCCTGTGGTAAACTGGTCGAGTAAATTTTGGACGAGTTTACTCCGACGTAGATTTGTTTTCCGAATACGGTTTATTACAGAAATATTTTGGCTTTGGCTAAGGCCTCCTGAAACACTAGGCATTTGCCTGGACCTGGCACGTGTTTCAAACAATGTGGCCCTTTGTCAGTGACTTGGTAGAGGAAGCAGTATATCTATTCTGTGCACTCCCTTCTTCTATGCTTTTTCTACCGCAATTATAGTGTTGCTTTACTGCCCGTTGAAGTAAGCTCATTTTCGAGACATCTGAAACACTGTAGAGGGATTACCCATCACCTTATCTTACAAATAATCCAGCCAATTCTAATTTATCCTTTTCTATCAGCTGTTCGAAATATTTTTATGAGGTGTTCATAACAGCCATGCGCTGACCTCTATTATTTGGACTGGACAGCCTAAATTTTCCCCGTAGAAAAAGGTAGAAAAATGTCACTTTAAAGCATTTTCTATCCCAGGGAACGCATCTTTGCTAGTGGCTTCTGTTCGGAGCTCCACGAACAGGTCACCCGAACGAGTTGGTTGTACGGTTTTTATGGCTGTTCCTATTTCTCCCGGTTATAATGCTTCCTTAAAATCTCACAGAACATCCGCATAGAATCTACCATCAATGACTTTGACCAGTATTGCCTGCCCAATAGCTTTGCATCACCTCCTATTCCTCTTCTCCCGAGCAGCGTCCGAGAATTCGATATTTTCCGAACATTTAGGCTTACTTTTTTCTGTTCTTGGGGTAGTCGTTTTGCCTGATTTTTTTGGCTTTAAGTAGGCATTGGGAAGACTACCACGCTTTCAGAGAACTTAATCTTTTGCTTTTTGTCTGCCTCTAGCCATTTACGCCTCTAATAGCCTACTCAGGAGGGGAACATCTTCAGCCCCAAAGCTTTATTTTGGAACGCCTTGCAAAGGTGCGTTTGTGTATTGCAAGTGGAAACGATGCATTTCACAATTGATGCCACTTTACGGTAGAGTTGCTCTTCTTCCGAGTGGTTCAAGATTATTGTATGACTCGGTGTTTTCTCAGCAGATTTTATTTCGGTATTTAAGACCCTTGCTCCAGTTGCATCAGTAGCAATCGCAGCAGCGACTATTGATTTTTTGATATTGTTTACACTTTCTTCTACCAATCACACATCTTACCGTTCCTCTGAAATCCCTTGCTCTTCTTTTTCAGGACGTTTTGGCATTCATATAGTTTTTTTGTTGGGTTCGAGTGCCACAAAGATCATTGCTTGGACAAGGGCGTCCGTTGTTCTCCGTTTTTTGTTCGTCTTTACTGTCATTGAACTCATCCTTATTGATACCTTACTCTATGTGCTATTAACTGGTTCCATCGTCATTGTAGATAAGTATTGTTGTCGTTGTAGATATATATTGTATTTGAGTAGAGTCTAGTTTGATTGAGTCCCCCTTCGGAGCCACTATCTCCGTTCGTGTGTGTTGTCACCTTATTGGTCCCATGGTTAAATTTACAGAGCAGGAAGCCCACGTGGTAGTTAGCACAACTCTTATGGAGACAAGTGCTCAGAGCCAGACAAGCGCTAATCGGGAGTCCGTCTCAACTGATCCTATACCACCAACCCGATAGCGCGAACTTTGAACATACTCCGAGACCTGCCAAGGATTCACCGGGATGGAGGCTACGAGGGTTGTTCAACAAGTACTCAGCCTATAGAAGAAAAACGAAAATTTTGGAAAGGTGGCAATTAATTTTTCCACATAATCTCCTTCAAGCTCAATACACTTGGCCCAGCGATGCTCTAAATTTTTCAACCTGTCTAAAAAATACATTTTCTCGAGGGCTGCAAAATAGGCCTCCGTGGCGGCGATGACCTTCTCATTCGACCCAAATCTATTCCCGCCGAGTGATTTTTTCAGGTAAGGACACAAAAAGTAGTCACAGGGGGCCAAATCTGGAGAGTAAGGTGGATGGGGCAGCAATTCGTAGCGCAATTCGACCAATTTGGCCATGGCGGAGGTGTAAGCCGGCGCGTGGTTGTGGTGGAACAGCACATTTTCTTTGCCAAGCGGGGCCCTTTTTCTTCAATTCGACGTCAAATCTGCCAAATAAGTCTGCATAGTAGCGGTTCGTGATTGTTTTACCCTTCTCGAGGTAATCGATGTGGACCATACCTTGTGAATCCCAGAAAACGGTCGCCATCCCCTTTTCGGCCGATCAAACAATCTTCGCCTTCTTCGGAGCACGTTTGCCGGGTGAAGTCCAGTGTTCCGACTGTTTCTTGGTCTCTGGTGTGTACCAGTGAATCCATGTTTTGTCAACGTTCACGAAACGACGCAAAAACTCCGCTGGATTGCGCTGAAACAACGCCAAACACGTCGCCGATGTGGTCTCATGGTTGCGTTTATTTTCCGGTGTGAGCAAACGCCGCACCCATCACGCCGACAGCTTTTTCATGCCCAGCGCTTATGATGTAACGTCTTTTCTACAATGCCTATAGTCTCAGCTATTTCGTGAACCTTCAATCTACGGTCTGCCAACACAAGATCGGGGATTTTTTTAACGTTTTCCTCCGTAGCAGCCGTTTTCAGGGCACCTGGGCGTGGTTCATCTAAAACCGACGTACGGCCAGGAACAAACTCTTTGAACCAATTCTTGACGGTCATCATCAAATAAAAAGAGTCACCGTATACAGCATTCAAGCAATCTTTGATTTTGCTGCGTGTTTTTCCCTCCAAAAACAAGAATCTATTAACTGAACGATATTGTTCCCTTTCCATTTTTGTAACCGACCGACACGCTCACTTCCAAAGACTAACAAAACAAAACTAATGAAGGGAATTGACTGAAACTTTGACAGTAGGCTACTCAAAGAATGTACTGCACGATGGTAAAACTCCTTTGTAATAGCAGCGCCATCGGGCGATTAGGCTAAGCAGGGGCGGCGAAACAGGTCTGAAGGTTATGTTGAATAACTGAGTACAGCGAGGGAGGGAGGGGAGGCTCCTTCGTAAAATTTTTCGGTGCATTTTATCCCAATGTTATCAAAAATTGTGTGGCATAGTTTACGATAAATATTATAGACAGTAAAAAAAATTGTATATTCGCTTGAAATTCCATTTTATTATTAACTGTCTCATATCATACGAGTACATGTAAGTACAATTTTATTACTTATTTATCCGAAGTCATCGCAAAGACATTGGTGCGCTTGGCATTTCTTTGAATGAATTCATCGATCAGTCGTTCGTCATCAATTTTGTCAGCTAAGTCATGATATACTCGTATGTGTAAAATTGCGAAGTAGTTTAGGCGCTTCTGACCCATTGTTGAACGGAGATAATTCTTCAACCTTTTTAAAGTTGAAAAACTTCGTTCGTTTGTACAAGATGAAGCAGGAATTGTCAATAATAATTTAACAAATCGAACATATTCCGGGACAAGGCCCTTGCACAATTCATGTTCTCGTAAAAAATTCACAACGTCTTTCAAATTCTAAACCTTTACATTTTTCTTTGTTGTCCCCTCTAGAAACATATCCCTATCAGCGACTAGAGAGTTTTTGTCGAAGTCATCTTTGTAAAATTTAACAATCTCTTCCCCATCCAAATTTTTAGAGATTATGAAACTTTCAAGGGATTTAAAAAAAATTGCAGATTCAGTCCCAAACCTCCAATTTAAAGATGAAATTACCTGGTCATAAACTTCAAAGTACATTTTCTTGTACATTTCTTTCGGTGACTTGAAAATATGATCTCTACATTTTGAGTCAGGATTTAACCGTTTTGGGACGTTTCGCACTCGCGGAAGTTTTGCATCTTCAAAATCTAATTTTTTGACACTTGCTTTTGTTTTGTCCCAAATCGTGTGAAATTTAGATTCGCGAGATAATTCCAAGACATACTATACGGCATCAACTTTTTCGAACGCGTTAACAACACTGAGTTGAGAATTTTGCAACTCCCTATTCAAATTTTCAATTTTATGAAATATTTCGATCAACATTGTTAAAAAAAACGAAAAATCGAACGTTTCCATTTTTTGAAGAAATCCAGATGCTTTGGCGGAGGCTGTGGCATTTACAGAAGAGTCTGATCCTAGCTCATGTAGAATCGTCATTATCGCTTTGTAGATTACAGTCAGTCCTGAGAGAACCTATTCTCATGGTAAACCTGAAACAATCAACGTAAAAATAATACATATAACTTGAGTAGCTAAGGAATTCAATTCTGAAATGAAGTTTGAATATTAACCTGGTTGGGCAATAAGCAGAAACGGCAACGATTTTTTCTTCGTTGTCTTCGCGCAGTTCTTCTTGAATTTCTTTGAACCGGACACAACGTTTCGGTGAATCTCGAATAAAGTTAATGAGCTCCTTGACGATACCGACGAAGTTTTTCACTTGCATGATTTTTCCCAGTGCATCTTGGACGACCAGATTTAAATTATGTGCATTACAATGCACAGAAAGTGCTCGGGATTCAATTTCTTTCACTCTCGCCTGTAATCCAGTCAAACCACCAGAGACGTTTGCAGCACCATCATAGCATTGACCTCGACACTTGCTGGATGAAATGCCAAAATGAAAGAAAACATCCATGACGATTTCTATCAAGGTTGCCGCCCTCGTGTTTGTCGTTGAATAAAAACCAAGGAAGAATTCTGATGACACGAGGTCTTCGGATACGACTCTAATGCAGATGGAAATTTGTTCAGTTCTTGAGCAATCGGGAGTTTCATCCAACAAAAAAGCAAAAAACTCGCAATTTTTTATCTCTTCGATGTTTGTCAACAAAACATTTTCTGCCATCATTTCAACAATTTCATTTTGTATATCATGATGAAACCATTTATTTCCAGATCGTAGAAGCCACGATTTCAGTTCAGGAACATCTTCCGCGCGCGCTTTTAAAATTCCCAGGAAGTTTGAATTCTTATCATCGTTGCCACGTAGCGGCAAACCTTGTTGTCCTAATAGCTTGATGGTGCTGAATATTTTTCTGAGAGCTGTGCGATTGTCCCACATTTGTTTTTTCGTTGCAGTCGATAAATACTGAACAACACTGATTTTACTGTCTTTCTGAAGGGTTTCTGCGTTTCTGATGTGAAATGTGCTTGTTGAATGTTTCTTGATTCTGCAAGATGCATTAACCCACGTGGAATATCCGTTTTCCACCCAAGTTTTGCGTGAGCGTGTATCGTTGGTATTACATGATTGTGCTAAGTTTTTAACACAAGCTTCTGTACATATAGTGCAAATTGCCTTCTCAAATCCGTTGAGACCTAGCCAAGGATTTTCTTTTTTCCATTTGCTGTATGCGATCGGTACTGTTGCTGGCAGTAGCGTGGATGCTGGAAAAAAGTTCGATAATTGTAGCGTCAATTTAATAAAATAATAAAATTTTTATTTATTTCTTTATCTGTTGCTATTGATACAGAAGAAAACGGAGTAAACAAAACACTGCTCGATTGCGCTTTCACTTGACCTTTTCCACATTTTTAAAAATTTATTCGAATATTAAACTTACGATTTTTCGATTTCTCGGGATTTTCAGTCTCAATTATTGGATGTTTTTCCCCGGATTTGTCTTTCGACGAGTTGGTTGATTCAGAATCATCCTGTTGGCGCGTTTTCTCACTCTGGCTTATTTCTATTTCGTCCATTTTAGTTTCTTCTCTCTTCCGCTTCACTCTCACAACGAACTTATCCATTTTTCTCGCAGCCACACAAACACGCAGTGTGTTTCTCTTCACTTCAGTACACTTACCATCAGCTAAAATTAGTCTAAGCTAGCACTTATGGGTGTAAGTGGGGGAAAGTGCACTCTCCGGCACTAGCCCGAAGCTGTTTTAAGATGACTCGGAAGACTTTAGCACTTATGGGTGTAAGTGGGGGAAAGTGCACTCTCCGGCTCTAGCCCGAAGCTGTTTTAAGATGACTCGGAAGACTTTATCTATTCATCCTTCTTCCTGCCCTCAACAGATGTCCACATTTGCGTGGATCGTGCGTGGTCTATATAGATATAATAGATGCGACTTTATGCGCTAGAACGGTGTTGCGCATGAGTGTTACATGAATTTGTGAACGCAAGAACTTGTGTACTCAGCGGTGCTAATTCTGATTACTCAATTCAGTTTTGTCTTTTGGGGCATGTTGAATTCAACATGCCAAAAATTTGGCCTATACTAAGCTCAACATACTCAACATGCCTTCCGCCGCCCCTGAGGCTAAGTACTTGTTGAATGACCCTCGTATATGATAGTTAAATTGGAGTTGTTCACACACGAGTGTCACCTTGGCGCTACCGTGAAAGGTCACTAGATCCAAACCATCATATCAGATTCAGTCAGGGTCGTTTACCTTTTATCCCAGAAGGAACCTCACGGTGACCTCCGTTTGGTAAGGAACGTGGGAATTGCACTCCCCAAAGAATGCTAGCCTCCAAGAGTAGTCTTATCATCCGGCATCCCCCGTGCGGAATCACCTAATTACCTTATGGCTTAGAGACTTAATAATTTATTAGTTTAAAGTAGTATACCATAGTATTGTGAACCATTTAAAATTGTTAATCTCAAAATATTGATTGTAATACGTTTCTTCAATTTTCAGTAACATTTCTCGATCTTTTTTGAATGTACTGAAGCCCTATCGTTTAATATTCATTTATTTGAAATTACTGTAAACGTTTTCCTACCAAGGGACAGAAAACCATCATCGACAATTCAAAAAGGTGTCGTTTCTATCACTTGATTTTGTCACCGCATTTCGTTCACTCCCTTCCTCATTGAAATGCAAAAGTGTCAGCGGAAATCATCATTTTCGAGAGCAGGCAGACCGAAGCATGACATCAACAAACACTCCTGAGGATCCACTTGAAATATCTTCAATTCCGCCACTTCCTACCCTCAAAGGCAGAAGAAGAGAAACATTTCCTTTGGAAAAAGCGGAAGCTTTTGACTCTCGAGAGCAAAAGTAAATTTTACTGTTTGCCCAGATTGTTGCAAGGTTGAAAAACGTACCTTAACCGCAACCATACAGCTCAATTCCTTCTATTCCTTCTTCAGTCATCCTTCTCCTCTTGCTTCGCTCCATCGACATCCGCAATCATTCATCTCACAACCGGCGCCTTTCCATCATTTTTCCATGCACATACAAAGGATGTACTCCTGGCTTGCATAAATTCCGCTTTCTAATGAAAATTCAACAAATTAAAACACATTTAAGTTTCCTGGGAAAGCCATGGCTGTCGCGAGATGTAGCGCGGGGAGTCAACGGTTAAATTCAATTAATTCCGAACGAATATACGAAATGGGAATTGAATCATGTGTATTCGTTTCGTTTTAGCATGGTGAGTGCATTATAACGTTAAACACACATCAAAGGATTTTGAATGTAGGTGGAGTTAGTTGTTTGCTCGGCGTAGGTACTTGTAATTTCCACATCGTCTGTCTTATTGCCGCTTTTCAACTAGGATTCATTTTTTCAGGCTCGCATATCAATTAAACCATTTCAAAAGCAAACTGTGCAAATGGCAATAAAAAGGCTAGAAAAGAAAATGAAACATTCCCATAACGTTGCCATTTAAATTATCCTTTCTAATTAAATTAGAGACGGCCGAAATGATAAAAGAAACCCACATAGCTCAATACGGCCCACGGTAAACCTCAAACAGGATATTAAGGGCAACCCAAGTCCGTTCACTTGATGAAATTATACCTTTTAGAGCAGGAGCATACACTGGCGTGTTTTACAAGCGGTCGTAATCAAAAAAGTACCCGTGGAAACGACTTAAGCTCTTGTACTCATGCTGTCGCAGAAAAGGTTACGTTGAATTATGGCGCAGATCACCTGCTGATAAGACTAAATCACGGAACGTTTCTTAGAAAAGAAATTCCTTTAAATTAAAAATATATGCAAATAAGAATTTTAAATTACACAATCGCTACGTTTAATGAATTTACAATGGCGGTTGGGGTGAAATAAATTAATCCATTGCGGTGGTTAAGTGGAAAAAGGCTTTGGGAATATGAAAAATTACTAGAACTATATTTTAATGGAAATGAGTATTAGTGTTTGCGCTTATCTGCAGACTATTCTTCAGAGAAGAAACTCTGAATCTTTTTTTTACCGCAAAACTTTAAAGGAGTCGTTACTACTCAGCTTCTCACAAATATTTATGATTGTAGCTTCAACAGTCTACTGTGATATATAGACGGCTGGACGGATGGACAGACACAGGTGGTGATAATAATGGGGTTTTGTATTTTATACAAAACCCTATTGAAAGCGCGACCTGTGTTTGTCTATCCAACCGTCTATATGTCACCGCACACTGTAGAGGCTACAACCATCAAACTTTGAGAGAAGCTAACTAGTGACGACTTTTTAAAGTTTTGGGATGAGAAAAAATTTCAGAGTTTGACGATGGTCACTCGTTAGAGGGTTAATCCTTGCTGATCAGGGGATGAAAGAAATGGTAGCTCAAGACGTGTTGAACTCAACTATGACTGAAATCACTGAACAGCAGAGAGAGTGTCATAAGCTTCAGCGTGAGGTTCAACGAGCATGGAACCGTGACGAACCATGCAACCGGGTGGCAGTATATAAGTCACCCAGGAAATGCTTTCGCAATTTGATTAACAACAGCAAGCCTTGCTGCCGGCAAGATCTATTGGACAATGTGAACAAGGATCCGTGAAACCTTGGCTACAAGATAGTTATGCGGAAGCTTGGTGCCGATCCGAAACCTTCCATATATGATGCGGAAAAGAGGGAGAAGATCGTGCAGGCACCCTTTCCCGTCCGTGTTGACGCTATCCAGGGTAAAACAGCAGTCGAGTGTCACTCTTCACACAGCTTTAAGAGGCTATCTTTCCACTAAAAACGAGGAGGGCTGCAGATCCATATGGTGTTCCAGCTGAGGTGTTGCAAATAACCTATCACCATTGTCCTGACTTGCTGCTCAGCACATTCATCGCTTGCCTACAGGACGGAATTTTCTCAGTATAATGGAAAGTGGTGTGGTTCTTGCTGATCAGCAAGGGGAAGGGAAATCCAGGATTGCCGTCTGCATATTGCCTGTTATGCATGCTAGACATGGCTGGGAAAGTGCTGGAGAAACTCATCAAGGGAAACTCACTGACGCGGTTCGTGCTGCTGCGAGCCTACGGCTTCAGAGCAGGAGGCTCCACCATTGATGCGATTGCAAAGGTGGTGGGCGTGGTCCAAAAGACAAAGGCATATAGCTGCACCAAGTGACACATCGTCCTGTTGGTCACGCTCAACCTTTGGAACGCCTTCAACTCCGCTAGATGGGTGAATATTCTGGATACGCTGGAAACCCTTTTTCAAGTTCTAGAATATCTAATGCAGCTTTTGAGGGGCTACCTGAAGAACCGAAGCCTGATTTAAAACATGACACATGTTCAACGAAGAATAGAAGTTACATCGAGTGTTGCCCAGGGATCTATCCTTGGTCCAGACCTGTGGAACGTGTCTTACGATGGGCTACTGAGACTGGAAATGCCGGATGAGCCGTGCTTGATCAGCTATATGGATGACGTTGTGGCTCTGGCTACTGGCCGCACCGTTGAACTAGCGCAAGTTAGGCTAGGTATGCTAATGTGCCGAGTAAGACACTGGATGACTGCTCGTGGGTTCAGTTTAGCACTGGAGAAAACCGAAGTGGTCATTTTGACAAAAAAAGAGAATCCCTAGAAAAAAGATGATCAGTATTGGAGACATACTAATTGAATCAAAGCCAGCGGTGAGATACCTGGGCTACTGATTGACTCAAAAATGAGTTTCTCTGAGCAAGTCAAGGCACCGGCCGAGAAGACTGCTGTGGGAGTATCGGCTCTTAGTCGACTTATGGCCAACGTGTGGGGACCTAGCCCATCAAGAAGATGCCTCTTGATGACTGCTGTTGGGTCAGTGCTACTGTATGCAGCAGAAATATGGGGCGACGCTCTAAGTAAGGAGGTATACCGAAAACGCTTGGCACAGGTACAGAGAAGAGGAGGACTGAGGATTGCATCTTCGTATCCGACAGTCTCTAATTTGGCAGCGAGAGTTATTACTGGCGTGATACCTGTTGCCCTCGTTGCTAGAGAGCGCCACGCTATTTACCTGTGTCAAAACGAGAATGCAAGGGAGATAGCTGTCCGCGCGGAGAAACAGCGCTCAGTCCACAATTGGCGGTAGTCTTGTGTAAACTGCTCGAAGGGAAAGTGGGCTGCGCGCCTCATCCTGGATGTAAGATACTGGCTAAACAAAGGCATGGTGAGACTGACTTTTTCTGACCCAGCTTTTGAGCTTGCATAGTTATTTTCATTCTTACCGGCACAAGATTCGTAAGCCAGGATCTCCTGATAGTCGGTTTTGCCCAAGAAAGGAAGACAAGGCCTATTAAATATTTTTTACGGGCACGAAATGGGGCAGGCTACGAAGAGACTTCAACAGGGAAATGGACGAGCTCATCTCACGGTGATGCTCGAATCGGTTGGAAAATGGAACAAGGTGGCACGTTATCCTAATGGATACAAGGGACTCTCCGCAGCCGGGTGCGTTGGGGCTGGGAGATCACTTGTCTGGTAATTCCTCTTCTTCTTTCCCCTCTTAATAGAAGTGGGATCCCCCACCGTAAGGATGCCTCACGGCGTAACAAAATGAGACCTGGCCCAAAGTAATGTGTCGAATGGTTCCAGACTGGGTTCTCAAGTTTACAGGTGAAGTGTTTAGCGGGAAATCTAGTCGCCTTCTTGCAAGCATGGGAACTCTGTGCGTAAATGACATTCACCTCGCAGCCACAAAAAAAACCTTTTCCATCAGAGCTAGTCGAGTAATGTGTCATACGATAGGTCTTGATGAGATCTTTTATTGTAAAAACAGATTTTAAAATTACGCAGCATTAAGATAGCAGGAGAGGGAAAAATATACTAAATTTTCACAAAGGCCCCCACTCGCAACTGAACACTTTCTTTCTGAAAAACCCAAAAAAATAATTCTCGAAGTGAGTTTTTATAAGTATAACAACCAAAAAATCTCAGAAATAAAAACTCGCTAAATTTTCTTGATTATAATATAATATATCAATTGTACATTTTCTTGAATAAAATCGTACATGCACATTAGATTCAATAAAATTTTAAATGCAGATGGCTTCTTGTAAATTTAATTTCTGCTGAAAATTTCAGAAGGATGAAATAGTATTTCACAATGCTATCGTCGTCGTAGTGTTATAGCCCGTTTCGGACCTTGGCTTACTGTAGGGGTCACCTCAAGCTATCTCAGTCCGCCAATTGCATTCTCCAATTTTGAAATCTATGTAGCATTTGCTGTATTCATCCATTGAGTCAGGCCGTTGCTTCCTGGGTTTTAAAACTAGTCTTCATCCCTCAGTTTTGTCGACGAATACCTTTTTATGTAGTCGAGCCAGTGGGATAATTGTTCCATATGTCTTCAACAATAATTATGGTCACAATGTTACCAGGGGAATGCCGGCTGACAGGAGTACTCTTGAAGGCTAGCATCCTTTAGAGAGTGCCACCTCCATAGAGTTGAGGAAATTGAGGTTACCGTGAGGTTCCTTCTGGGATGACAGGTAATGACCCTGACTGAATCTGGACCACGCTTTGAACAACAAACTTTAATTGATACGTTGAGCTGGCGAGTATCGTGGTCTAGATCTGGTTGCTTCACTCGGCAGTGCCAAGGTGACACTTGTGCGTGAATGGCTCCAATTCAACTATCGTACCGTCTCCGTCCCGGTAAAACCTTTGCAGGTCTACGTTCGAAGTGTGCATCATTGGATTGATATTACATTCGGTTGAGACGGACTCCCGACTACCGCTGGTTTGGTACTAGCGCTGGGGTTGGGCCAACTTCCGCTTGAGCTTTTTGCTCTGCATAGATAACCATTGAACAAAAAATGTGACTACACACATTAATGGACCTAATGAAACTGGATCAGTTTCAACTTAAAACCCTGAAAACAACAACGATGAAGGAACCAGCAGTTACAACCACAGTTTTAACAGCAAATTGAGAACAGCACCAATGGCAGAAAAATAACGACGAGGACAATGACAGTAAACACGAACAAAAAACGGAGAATATCGAACAGCCTTACCCAAACTAAAATTGTTGCAGCGTTTGTGTACAACAAAAACAAATTATGCTAACGCTAGAGCACCCTAAAAATGAAGAGTAGGGAACTCTGCAGGATGCATGGTGGAGAAAAATGCAAAAAACATTAAGAACTCGATGGTCTTAAATGCCGAAATATTATCGAACAGTCCGGAAGTCTACAAGGTGATCACGGCAGAAAAAGAAAGGAGTGACCATTTAACGGCGAAGTGGCTGAAGTACTAAACACGGACATGGAAGCCAATAACCTCGCCCAAGGAAAGAGATCGAAAAGTGCAATTGCTGTCCAGTTACATCAAGTAAAAGACCTAATCCTAACAGTGGTAGACGTTCTTAAAGAACACAACAGTATTTAACCCGCTAAAAATGAGCAAAAGTGCATAAAATGGACTCCTTGAGCTAAAAGAGATCCTAGATCAGATAGAGCATTACTGAAGGAGCTAGTTGAAGACCATAGAGAATCAGAAAGCTGATAAAGAGCAAAAAGCCAAAAAAGCGCTGAGGGCAAAGGCTAAAGGGCTCACGTAGATAGCTCCACCTGAATAGTGTCTAGCCCAATCGATATAAGAAGGAAGGAAGAGGCACCTGATGAGTGTGGCATGGTAGACCAGGGATTACAGGCAGTGCTGGTAAAAGCAGTGAAGAAAGTCACAAACAAACTTCTTCAAAAAGTGCCAGAAAATAACATTTGTATGGACGTAGAGCAAAAATAAAAATCTGACTAAAAACAGGAGAGAGATGGCCACGTTGTAGGCCTCAATAGCATGCACTGCGCGTAATACCCCAAGATGGTCAATTCTACGTAGAAGTGCTCAGGATATCAGGGAAAATATAAGGCTTGAAGACACCAACACTACTATTAAGGCAGTATGACCCACCCAGTTGAGCCACATACTGGTCAAATTGGGAGCAGAGACTACCAATAGAGAAGCATTCTACGACACATCAAAGAAAGTCCTCGACAAAAATGCAACTGTAGCCTCACTCAAGCCAATTGCAATGATAGAAATAAGAGACATTGACTGCATCGTGAACCTGGCCGAGGCAGAAAAGGCCGCTTAAAGAGAGCTCCCTAGCATGGGCAGGATCAAAGTGAGGCTGACACTAGGAAAGCATAGGGAACCAACGCATGGCCATCATTGACTGGATTGAAAAGGATACCAAACAAGAATACGCTGGGTCATCTGCAGGATGCAGGTACAAGCAGCGTCTCTTCAATGTTTCAAATACCTTGGCTATGGTCATACCCTAGGCCAGGCAAAATCAGATCCTAGATGATCCATATTCTATAAGTTAACCTTGATGACCCGTATCCTATAAGTAAGCCTCGAT
The DNA here is from genome assembly GCA_963969285.1 of Odontomyia ornata. Lineage (NCBI taxonomy): Eukaryota > Metazoa > Arthropoda > Insecta > Diptera > Stratiomyidae > Odontomyia > Odontomyia ornata. The sequence goes on from OZ017741.1 coordinate 22,140,112, forward strand.
GACACGTATCCTGCAAGTAATTCGCGATGGATATGAAAGCTGACTTTTAGCTGATGAATGAGTAATACCACGATAAAAGTTCTACATCAAATATCCTGGCAGAACTGGTACTGCCATCATTTGAGTTCGGAACTGTGAACGGGAAATATTATCTTGTGGGTGCGGTGCTCAGGGACTACCTTCTTTAGTGTGTACCTAACTCTGAACGAGCCGATATAATCCCTCTAAGCTAAGTTTAATGGTTTGGAAGGCACTGCCTTGAACACTTCACTTCATTGCTAAAGCAATCTACTGGGGTTTGCCTCAAACATATCCGCAGGGAAAGCGAATCCTAGAAATTATGGCGAGGATGGGACTTGTTGTACTAAACATCAGAAATATGCTAGCTTTCCACGGTTTACCGGACATATCATATGCCTTCGAGTCCTTATTATGGAAGATACACAGTTTGAAAGTATTAGAGGACCACTCAACTAATGATCATCAGTGCATTCTGCTTGAGTTCCATATTGTTGTCTCCCAGCGTCCGTGCTCTGGATCTTCTAAATTTGGGTGAAGCATTGGAAAGAAGTATGTCGAGAGGTTTATCGAGGTACTCATGGGAATTGTTCCAATGTAGGATGATTCGCAGGAGATAGATGAACTCGCAGCTCAAGACATGGTGAATTCCAGTATGAGCATCATCACGGCTGTGTGCAACGCTTCCATATCCCGTTGAAAATACGGGTACGGCAAACTCCCAGTACACTGGTAGTTGAATGAAACTGCTGAAAAGCAAAGACAGTAAGGCTTAGCTGGCATGGAACTATGAGGAAGCATACAAACGAATAGTAGCATATAAGTCAGCCATGAAGTGCCTTCTTAAATCGATTCACTAGAGCAAGGCTTACTGTTTGCTGAACAAGGATCCGTGAAGCTTTGGCTACAAGCTAATTATGCATAGGGTCGGCAGCTTATGGATTCTTTGCATAAATGAACAGAAAAAATGGAGGAGATAGTGCGGAGACTTTTCCCGCCCGTCCCAATCGCGGGCCCACTCTTCACACAGCAACTTGTCTATCACCAATGTCCTAATTTGCTGCTCAGCACATTAAATGCATGCCTACGGGACGGAGTTTTCCTGGTACGATTGATGGTGGAAAAAATCCTCCTGATCAGCAAGGCAAAGGGGAATTCTAGATCGCAGTCTGCATACCACCCGTAATAAATGCTAGATATGACTGAGAGAATGCTAGAATAACCCACTGATGCAATTTGTGCTGCTGGAGTATGGCTTCAGAGCAAAACACTCCACGATTGATGTAATTGTAGAAGTGATGAGCACGGTCCAAAAGGGAGAAGCACATAGCCACACCAAATGACTTATCGTTTTGTTGATTACACTCGACGTTAGGAACGCTTTTAACTCCGCTAGATGGGTGGATACTTTGAATACGCTAGAAAATCCTTCTCAAGTTCCAGAGTATCTATTGCGGCTTTTAAGGGACTACCTGAAGGACCAAAGCCTGCTTTATGACACGACACAGGGCCAACGAAGGGTGAAAGTTACCCCGGCTATTACCTGGGAATCTATCCTTGCAGCTGACCTTTGGAACGTATCTTACGACCGGCTGCTAAGGCTGGAGATGCCAGATGAGTCGCGTTTAGGCTACGTATGATAATATGTCGAGTGAGAAACTAGATGGCTGCCCGCAGATTAGCTTTATTCCTGGATGAACAGAGTCGGAGTCACATTAATTGAATCGAGACCAGTGGTAAAGTACCTGGGCTACGGATTGACTCATAAATCAGGTTCTCTGAGCAAATCAGTTGACTGACTTATGGCCAACATAGGGGGACCCAACTCATCAAAACATGATGAGTGCCGTAGGATCAGTGCTACTTTATGCAGCAAAAATATGGGGTGACGTTTGGTACAGGTATAGAGGACAGAAGCACTGAGGATTGCATCTTTATATCCAACTGATTCGGTGGTGAGACTTATTGCAGACGTAGTACCTGTCACCCTCCTTACTAGATAGTGTCGCGCTATTTACTTGCATCGAAGTGTAGACGCAAGAGAGATGGTTGTCCATGTGGAGGGACAGTGCTCACTCAACAATCACCAGCGGTCTTGGGTGAATTGAATGAAGAAAAGGCGGACTGCGCAGCTCATTTGCGGAGCTTTGCACAACTAATTACAAAGAGGGCTTGAACAGTTTACAACACTCATACAATCATCTGTCATCTATCAACTACAAGTTGTGCGCTTTAAGCTGTCTCCCTTAGTAAATTTAAAGTAAAGTTTTAGATCATTCAGCCCAATTTAGTGTGGTTTGTGAATTACTAGTCCCTTTTGGTGAATATACTAATTTTGTATGCCTAAGCTACCGCTCGTACTTATTTCTGAATTTTTTGCATTAAATTTACATTTCTTATACAAACTTACTATTGTCTTAATTTGTTGACATTCTAAAGTGTCATCTAGGAGCTAACTTCTTCCCCAAAGTGGCCTGATTATGATACCATTCCCACATCTTAGAGGCAACCTTCTTTTGCTGTTAGTACAATTTTAATGACAGTACTGTACAGCGGAAGTACCTTTGCTAAATGTATTCTAAGTTGCAATAATCTGCTGTGATTTTATTAATTTCCAAATTAGCAAAATATCGACCTATGCTACTTCTCTTTGAATGGATAAAAGCGAAAAAACGCCTTTCATCATTTGTTCAAGTTAAGTGCTCAAATATTTCTAGATCCGCGTACAAAGCCGATTCCGGACTCTATTGGTTTTGTGAAAAGTGTCAAGGGCATTAAACAGCATCATATATTACTAAGTTGACAAAGGCAAATGACATCATTAATTCATTCAACGAGGATTTGTTTCGATTTTAGAGTAAGTGTGTAACGGCCAAGAACGAAATGCCCATTCTTCGAGATCAAGATCTAGAATGAAATGTCCATTCTTCTAGATCTTCTTGGTCTGTATTGGCTACTATGGAGGAACCTGACCTTCAGTTAAATACGAGCATGAAAAACTCGAAAACTTTGCATCTTCCTCTAGCTGGACCAAATCTGGAGCTTTCCCGTCAAAATGAAAGCACTAGTCCCGCTGCTTCACTTTCTTCATCTGAAAAGACAGCGACTTGGTCTGCTATTAATGCGATCACAGAGCTGCAGTGTCACAAGGCCGTAAATATTGAACTTAACAGGATAGACACTCCGAATGCTAGCTCCTCATTGGCTGCTATTGACGTGAATACAGCGCTGTAGTGTCAGAAGGCTGTAACGGGCGATTCACACGGTTAATGCTAGTTCATCATCGATTGCTGGGCCATCTACTTCAGAGGGTCCTAGGAACTTTAGTCATCTATCACAAATTAGTCCAGATAAAACTAATCTTCCTTGTCCATCGTCTCTTTCTCATAGTCCTCTCCACCTAGTCAAATTTTCATCTTCAGACAAAAGCAAAAACTTGGAAGTTAAGATGGCATTATCAGTTGCTCAAAGCTGATAAAAGAAAATCCACCGGACTTAGTAATATCCTCATTTAAATTGACAGTTATGCCCAACTATAACGTCATCCACAGTCCTCATTTCGGGCTTCCTTGGACACTGGTTAAACCATTTGGTCCTTTGATAAATTATCACCGCAATTAATCGGTACATACAAAAAAAGGGCAAAGTAGCGTTAAGACCAACATTCATACCAATTATAAAAATGTACTGGGATAAAGGAACAAGTTGAATTGATTTAGCACTTCTTGCTTTACCGTGTCCGATGATTTCATTTGTATTAAGGAGACGTGGTTGAATGAGAGTATGTTTAATAATGAACACAATATTTTTAGATGGGATTGGGACATCTCAGCTTCAGCTAAATTTAATGGTGGGCATATCTTGATAGCTGTCAAGAAGACCATGTTAGCTTCAGCCTGCTGTAACCTTTCATCATCTCCTCCTACTGAATGTATCTTCATGCCTTCTTGTTACTTCGGTGTACATTGTCTGTAATTCTCTAATATCTGTGTCTGATTTGTTTTTTGATAAGCTTTTATCGTACATTAATATCTTCTTTCCACACCCTCCTACATTAATTTGTGGAGACTTTAACTCTCCTTCAGTTTCTTGGTTATCCTTCCCTGCATCTGCTCCGTCCTCATCTAACAACCTTTCCATAACATTTTTGTCTTTTCTATCTCACTGCTCCCTTTTCCAATTTGCACACAGAACGTGAAAATCCCGAGAAACAATTCAATCTCGCTTAGAGATTGTTAGGCTCCACTTGATTGCTAATGTGAAAGTTTTGAGAGCAAAGCTATTTTAGCCTTTTATTACATCTCCGAGATCTTGAGGTGCCTTTTCTAAATCTATTTGATGGAATAATATCTAAATATATTTAATGGAATAATAATATCATGCCAAATTGCTGGGAGATTGCTAATGTTATTCCTAAACACTAGGCCAGAGATCAGATTGTAGTAGAAAACTATCGCCCCATTTCAAAACTATCCTCTTCTCTTAAAATATTAGAACGTATTGTCCACACAGAACACTACTTATCACCTCATTCCCGAATAGCTACTGAACAATATGGCTTTGTTCCAAACCGCTCCACCACTTCCAACCACTTAGAGTTTACTAACATTGTAGCTTGAACCTTAAATGAAGACTTTTAAGTGGACGTAATTAACACAGATTTTCCTAAGGCATTTGACACTGTCATTCATGCGATCCTTATTGGGAAATTGCAGAATTATGGTGTGTCAGGTTCTGTCTTGTCATGGCTGATTTTCTATCTAGCTACTAGAACCTTTCAAGTAGTCATTGAAGATGCAGTGTCTACGCCATTTCATGATAGCTCTTGAGTTCTTCAAGGTTCCATCTTGGGCCCTTTTCTTTTCACAATGTTCATTAATAATCTCTCTTCAGCGGTAACTTCCTCTTGTCTCTTATTTGCAGATGACTTGACGATTTTTTGAGTTATTAGTTTCTCTGCAGACTGCCAAATTCTTCAAAACCATCTCTTTGTCTTCCTGGTGCAGTTCCAACCATTTATACCTAAATGTTCCGAAATGTCATAAAATATCGTTCACCTTAAAGAAATCACCGAGACAGATAGCAGCAACCTCGAAGAAGCCATGGGATGGCTGGTTTTAGCTACAAAAACCAACGTGGTGAATTATCTTAGTGATACAAGTAGCACACTGGCCATCTGGAAATTGATTCAAATATCATTCAGTGAGTTCGGAAACGACGGAGAAGTCTCTGCACTAATGGAGCTGACACGAGTAAAATTAACTGATTGTCCATCGATGATCGATTAAATTGGGCGCGTGATGGAAGCATGGAAGAGGTTCCCTGCTGCAAAAGTCACCACCATAGATCGAATAATTGCATTATTGTTACTCAGAAAACTTGGCCCGGAGTAATAGCCGTCCATTATTGGTCTGACAGCAAGTGGCGCAGACATCACGACGGAGAAGATGAAATGATTGCTGCTCAACTTTTTGCGGACAAGCACCATAAAAACTGAATCAGTATTCGTGAGTGGATGCAACGGCAAAATGGCTGGAATAAAAGCAAACTAAAATTGGGCATTACAAGCACAAGTGTCCCGACAAGCAAAAGGAAAACAGCTCGCGGACAAAAGTAAAGTTTGCTAAAGCATTTAGTGCCACGATGAGTGTGACAAAGACAGCTAACTGGTACATCAATAGCGGACAATTGCAGCATGTGACATCATGTTTAGTTGGCTTTCCAAAAACATTCCATCCCAATATATTAGTTACAAATAATGAACGCCTAAAATTCTTCAGCAGTGGTAGCGCATACATTAGCATTGATGGAATTCACATTTGGGTGCACAATGTCTTATGTGTTCCTGGTTTAGGTGCAAATCTCTTGTCAGCCAGTGAAATCATTAAAACAAAAACATTGTCAAATTTGACGCTAGTTGTTGTTCAGTGTGCATCCAAAATAACGAGTTGCTCGCCAGAGCAAATACGTGCGGTGGTGTTTATAAGGTTCAAGCAGATCAGATACGTTGGGTATTGATGACACAAGTAGATATTGTGAATTGGCATCGATGACTAGGACATATTGGATGTGGTGGTATGTGCAAGCTGAAATCCGCAAGCAATGAATTCGAAATTTGCGGACCAAAGGCATTGTTGAACGGCTGCATCACTTGCACCAAAGGAAAATATCCCGGAACAGTGAATGCTGACATAATATTAATTGGTTTAATTGATTTGAGTCATGCGGATGTGTACGGATTTACGTAAACCACATCAATAGGTGGAGCAAAATATTTCCTGAACAAGATCGATGAGTTTTTACGAAAAGTGTTTGTCTGATTCCTTTCGGAAAAGGGAGCTGTTGCTGAAGTATTCCGATCATTTAAGACGATGGCTGAGAACCAGACCACAAAGATGCAAGCGCACTGTCAAAGGAACAGACTTCGTAAATGCGGCTATGACAAATATCTGCAAAACTGCCAAAATTATCCGCGAGATAACCGTCCCATATAGCCCGAGCAAATCGGTATTGCTGAGTGTACGAGTATTAATCGAACGGTAATAAAACGCGCAAAATGCATACTTGTTGATGCAATTTTTCGGCAGAGATGGTCATCCAGGCTGCATATCTAGTGAATCTGTCAGTTAATCAAACTGTAGGACAGACATCGGAGGAAGTATGTTCCGAAAAAATGACCATACTTGAACAACTTAAAAACTTTCGGACGTCATGTGATGGTTCATATTTTTAAGTCGTTAGATAGGAAGTGGAATGCAAAAGCATCCAAAATGTTATTCATTGTTTACGTCGACATGCAAAAGGAGTAACGATATTATGACCCGAAAAAGTAAAGAGTAATAATTAGCCGTGATGTCAATTTTATGGAAACAAGAATCGTGAATCCTCAAATGGTGAGGTCTTATCGGTCGAAACTCACCTTGAATTTAGATATTGATCTTCTCAGCGATTCTAAGAAAAATAAAGCTCCAGCTGAAGCTAGAGATTCAAACGATTGTGACAAACCTTTCGAGGATAAGTTGGAGGATGTATGAATGGATGATGTCACTTGCGACCCTGACTTCGCACCACAGATTCCAGAAACAGAGTCATCTAACGTCATCCACCAACCAAGGGAAGAACGGGTCTCGTGCCCTGTAGACCAATTTGATCCGTTGACCTATTCTGCTTGTGACCATGAACCAGTAGATCCACAAACGCGGAAGGTAGCTTTGACAAGCCACAATGCGATACAATGGAAGAACACGATGATAAATGAGCTGAAATCCTTACACGACAATAAAACTTGAGATCTTGTTGAGTTACCAGGCGGTAGGCAGGCCATCAAAACCAAATAGGTTGTGGCGGACCACCAGCGCACCCAGCGTGCATACGTGTGCACCCTGGGCTAGGCAGCATCATGCACGAAGTCCATTGCACTGCTGTCAACATGCGCGACTATGTTGCGCTTGTTTGGAATATCGCTGACTGGGAAATTCCACGATCCCATGTCCACGCGATAAATGGGTGCAACTATCTTGCACCTGGTAGCATTGCGCTGACGATATGTGACGATAAACCGGATGCTCGTCAGCAGATATTGTAACCAACGCGATAAGCAACCGTGGAGCTATTGTTAGCGATGCCATATCAGCGATTTCAGGAAATATAAGCGAACAACACACATCAATTGCCCTCAGTCTCAGTCCTCCATTCACTCACTCGACTTCGACGCACCTAAACCTTCGTAAATTAAATTTTGTAATGACTTTTAGTAAATAAATCTTTTTCAGGGAAAAGGAAGTTCTCTTCACTTATCCATAAGGTATTCAAAACCAAAAGGGCAGATGATGCCACGATAATACGACACAAGGCGCGATTAGTTGCCAAAGGTTGCACTCATCTAAACATTAACCAAATGAGTGCTATAACTACATATCTGTAAGGTACACTGGATGAGGACATTTTCATTCATCAACCCGAAGGGCTTCAGGATGGTACCGGCCGTGTATTTAAGTTAATGAAGGCGATACTCGTATATGGCCTTAATCAGAGTGACAGGCAGTGGAATATGTGTCTAAATAATGCTTTAAAATTGTCAAGTCCAAGTTGGATCCATGTGTTTAGACGATATCTGAGAAGTGCTTTCAGGCCCAGGACAATTTAATAAAGAAACTCAAGGATAAATTTCATTTGAAGACATGTATTTGTTTGACAACTCAATACGAAGACGATGGAATTTCTATCGAGCAGTCAACATATGCAAAAGAAATACTGGTTCATTTTGGGATGAGTGAATGCAAGACGGTATCAATGCCAGTCGATATATCACATAAGCTATCAGCAACGAATAAAAAAGATGTGTTAAATGACGTGCCTTATCAGGAGTCTGTTGGATGCCTACTATATTTAGTGCAAGGAACTCGGCCAGATTTAGCATATGCAGTCAATTGCGTGAGTCGATTCAGCATTGGATAGTTGCCAAATGGATATTACGTTACCTACAGAGTTGCCTTTATAATAAAATTAATTATCGACTTTACTTGACAGAAAACATTAGCGATTATGTAGATGCAGACTGGGGATCGGACGTCGACAATCGGCGCTCATGCACCAGATGGAGTTCATATTGGTAGATGAAGCTGTATTCTGGAGTTATGAGAGGCAAGGAACAGTGGTGCACTCACCAGCAGAAGCTGAATATATAGCCATGATATCGGCAGCACAGGAAGCGTCTGGGCTCGTCCAGTTTCTAAGCCAGTTCGAGACAGTTGGAAGCGTGTTCTTACATGTTGAAAACCAAGGCGTATCTACTGACATTAATATTGCGGGCTATCTTACGAAAGGCGTCAATGCAAGCAAGTTGTTCTTTTGTGTATCTAATATGGGTATAATATGTGCTTCATCATAAGAACAGACATTGAATTAAATTAATGGATTGATAATTGTTAGATAAGTATGTATTTCGAATTAAATTCAATGGATTAATGTGTGTTATAATTGAGTAAGTTGGGGTGTCGAAAACACATATTGACGTACTTTCCGTCGATAAACCACCCGCTACTATTATTCAGTCTGCTTGTAACCCTCGCACAATAAAATTGGCTTTCATTTAATCTTACGCGTTTTAATAGTTACACGTAGAACAAATAACACCAACGCGCAATACAAACGGTTGCAGGCTTGGTTCTCAGATTAACATGGGAGGTGTTCAATGGGTAGTCTAGCCACTTGGAAGCATGGGAGTCCCACACTTAGAGCATAAGTGGCAATCATCTCCCAACCACAAAAAAAAATAATGTTATGGAAGTAGGAAGACTTCACTGCTTGCATCTCTATTTCCACAAGAAACCTGAGGTGACAAAAGCTCATTTGTGCTTCATTTTCAGAACACACAAAACATTACAGTTTAGCAATAGGCTATTGTTGAGGTTTTCGAACTCATCCGAGGCATCATGAGCGAGATTGCTACGGGGAGAAAAATACAGAAATTTCATTTCAATAAACCAATAAAACTCTTAAAATAATAACTCTTTGAATAGATTTGTCGCTTTTTCTCAAGCTCATGCTTAGTTCGTGTTTCTAACTACGAATCCAAACGTCAAATCCCCAGCTAAGTACATTCGGACGATCTTTTTTTGTCACGAAAATTATAAAGGGTGATCCATTTTACGCTTGGAAAGTAAAACTAAGTAAAATACATAAAATATTCAGATGAAAACGGAATTTTTTATTCATTATAAAGACTGAACCTTGCCATTATATGTGAAGTACAACATCATTCAAATCTCTTCCACGAAACCTCTTACAGGCTTCAATCCTTTTGAGGTAATTTTCAATGACTTTTCGGCACATTTCCGGCAATATCTCGGCCATAACTTCACGAATATTGGTTTTCAATTGCTTAAGATTTTGAACTTTGTTCGGGTAAACACGATCTTTCGCATAGCCCCATAAAAAGAAATCCAAAGGTGTTAGGTCGCAGGATCTTGCGGGCCAATTGACATCACTCAATCTCGACATTACGCGTCCTGGAAATTTCTCTTGCAAAAGTGCTCAATTAGCCTGTGTTGTGTGGCTTGTGGCTCCATCCTGTTGGAACTACATGTTCTCCAGATCATAATCTTCAATTTTTCTCCAAAAATAATCGGTTAACATCCGTCCATAGTGGTCAAAATTGACTGTAATGGCTCTTCCTTGATCGTTTTCAAAAAAATACGGGCCAATAACACCACCAGACCATAATGCACACCAAACGGTCACTTTTTCCTGATGCAAAGGCCTTTTTGCGATGACCTGAGGATTTTGAGAGCCCCATATGCGGCAATTCTGTTTATTTACGGAACCACTGAGCGAAAAATGAGCCTCATCACCAAAGAAAATTTTGTTCGAAAAATCGTTATCAATGGCTTGTTGTTCAATCACCCAATTCGCATACATTCTGCGTTGTGTATGGTCTTGAGGCTTACGTTCTTGAGTGAGTTGGATTTTGTACGGATGAAGATGCAAATCCAAATGCAAAATCCGCCACAATGAGCCGTAAGACAAGCCCAAATGTTGAGCACGTCGAGTAATCGACAAATTCGGGTCTTTCTCCACACTTTGAGCAACGACAGCGATATTTTCAGCAGAACGAATGTTGCGATGATGCACAGGCTGTTAAACGATCCATATTTCTAAATGGCAAACCTTCGACTAAAAAAACACGCTTTGGATGACATTTAAGTATGACGGATGTCAAATGGTAGGGTTATACTTCCCTACCACGAAATGGATAACCCTGTATTTAATGTTGATTGCTTTCATAGCTCAATATGATTTGCATGATTTTCTTGAAAATTTAGGCAAGTATTACCTCTTCTTCTTTTCCACACTTTAATAGAAAAAAAATGTTCTCAAGTGAACCTCCGTGGCTTATCTCTCGGTGTAGTATAAATAAGCATCTGAGCCAAACTAGCAAATGGTTTCGTGTGTTGTATTACTTTTTTTTATTTCATTACTAAACAGATACTTTAGTGTTCAAATTCCAGCCCAAAATTTGATTTTTTGACGATTTTAAGACGTTCATGGGATTTGTGGCTAATTAACTATATTCTGAAATCATGAACTAGCAAGCCATAAATTAAAATTTTAAGTTTCAAATCTTTTTGTGTATCAATTCAAGTTTTCAGATATAAGATACCACATTTTCAAAAGCCTAACTCAGCAAGAAAACAGCTCAAATCGCATTTCTTCACTTTTTAAGAAGTCTGAACACAATTTAATCTCCCATTCCACCGATCTGCATCTTATCGGTTATTTTCCAGCTCAATATCTGTAAACACTCCATAAAAGAAATGATTTATAGCAAAAATTCTGGATCAAATTGAATCCTTAAATATTTTTACCTTTCCACCATCGCGGCAAGGACGATTGTCCATGAACAGAAAGTAAACCAAAGTCAAGTAAAAGGAGCAACAGCTGGTGGATGCAATAGTTTAAAATTGTCTCGAAATCGAGTAGGTGTGCAAAAAGGAACTCCTCGCCGATTTCGTAACATTACAGGGAAGCTATAAAAACTTTTCAAATCCGCTTTTTGTATTTTTCAAAGGACGTACCTATGGTTACGTTTCTATGGAACATTTCCTGTCGTTGAAGACCAGGGAAGTTCTTACTTAGTATAGTATAGGGTAGGTTAAAAACTACTGAATGCAAAACTTATTCTTATTGAGGATATGTGCATACGTTTTACTGAATTGCATGGTTTCGGCAAAAAGGGATACAGAAATAGAAACCAGTGCATGATAAGTTTATTAAATAAGAATTGCTTTTGTTGCTAGTTGAGCACTATTTTTGAATTCCAGATCCTTCTGGCATATAAGAGCTTAGAGTTTTTTTATTGATTATCGAAGGACATAATTGATATTTTATGCACAATGATGATTTAAAAGCATCAGCAACCCATAGCCTTAGCATAAATAATTCCTGCAAGTCCATCCTTCACCGGGAAAGGACACTTACTTGCATGTAATTTTCTCCATAAGAAATATTAATTTAAAATTCGATCTTTCATATGTCTTCACATTTTTGCTATCCTCCTTTATATAAATTTTTTATCCTGCACAACACCACCCAGTCCATAATCTTCTGTGCCAATATCTGAAGATACTCATCCCATTGTTTTTCTTATGTATATTTTATCAGTCCATTAAAATTCCATTCGAATTTTGAAAAGTCAAAAGATGAAATGGAAAAGTTGATAATGGGTATACGTTTTTCGTTGACTTTTCTTGACGTGAAAGTTTAGAAAAGTTCAACTTTTGGGTATTATCTTTGGACAAGTATATTTTAATGTCACTTGGGAAATTTATGATATTATAATTTTATCGTGAAGCAAAACGATATAACCAAATGGTAAAGATAAAAGAATAGACTTTGTCGAATTCTTTCAGCATGTGTCATTGAAATAGTGAGAAGTTCTTTTTAAAGGAAATCATTTAACATTTCTGCACTGAATAACTCGCGGAATACAAAAAACGCTTCAATAACTTGACCACTTTAATTTATAATATTTAATTGCTAAGTAAACAAAATGCTACCTGGGTGGAATTAACTTAATTTAGCATACGCAGCGGCATTTGCACAACGGTTGTCGCCACAGGTGAAACAACCAGTTTGGTCATCGATTAGTTTTGAATGCTATTTCAAGTCATAAAAAATGCGCGTGTTGCGTGATTACAAATATGAAAAGGGTAATGGCCTCAATACAGTTTTGAGTCGAATGAAACGATAATGCGCGTGAAAAAGTGATGAGTAAAGGAGGAAAGGTAAGTGTAAGGTAATATCTTAAATGCGCGTGGAAATTTAGTGCCCCTTTCAGTTAAATTTGCGTTTAGGCTCGATGGTAGAACTTGGAATGTTCTTTTTTCCCTGCTGGTATATCTTGTATCATCAAGCCAAATCGTATCATTCTGGAGGCTAATAAGATATGTCCCATTAAGGACTTGGGTAACGTTATCGTGTTTAAGGCTTCCATTGAAGTTCTCAAGATAGATTGTGTTTCCTTCCAAGAGCTCAATGACTCGATTGTTGCAATACTGGTAGTCGCATATTGCATCGGATCCAATTGGTATTTGAACAATGCAATCAGAAGGAGGTAAGGCTATCAATTGATTTGGTCTGCAAATGGTAATATCCTGAATGCTAGAGCAGTTGCCGTTTAGTGCGTAATTGTTAGGTTGTGCTAGAAAGAAGTCAGAATGGCTAAGATGTATCATCTTGTTGCTCCTTATTGTTGGGCGGATAATTACATGATTTAGGTCGAGGTTACTAGTTTTGGGTAGACTCAGGACATATAGAAGTAACGAGCCTTTAGAAATTTCCATAGGTGTTGCGAATTCGATAGCCTGAATATCGTTCTCATATGGGAAGGTTTCAGTTTGGGCAAGCAGGTTACTGATTTCGGAACTGCTCAAAAGATTGGAATTGATTATACCCTCTTTAGCGAGTTGGCAGGCTAGAGTTATCTCGTGGATTTCGTCCTTAAACATTGACAGTCTATTGAATAGGGGTTGCTCAAATTTATCATTGTTAAATGTTTTAAGGTCAGCAACTATCCTATTATAATTGTCCGTTAGTTGAGCTGTCACTTTAGTAGTGTAATGGTTCAATTTATACTGTTTATTATTGTTAGCAATTATATTGTTTTGCGACTTGACGATGTTATCCCAGTCAGTAGCGTCTGGGTTACCTGCCAGCCACTTCTAGACCGAATCGATCTAATTGATTGTACGCTTAGTCTTCCTTGATCCTTGCTTTGCAGTTGGTTAAGTAACTCATCTATCGTTTTTAGTTGATGGTACAGCTGCGGCAGCAGAATACTGGATCTATTGATTTGATCCCGTACAATGGACCTCGTGTTAGCCGCTACGTCGTTGAGTTTACCCAAATCGATTGAATGAATTATCTTGAAGTCTCCGTCCATGATTTTGCCCGTATACTCGTAAGGGTGTATTGAAGCCCGCGCTTTTGTTGCGATTAGTCTGAAAAAGGAATATTACTTTTCAGATGTGATTTATGGACTTTAATGCCTGAATCGGTGATGATGGTTACACGACTATCCTTAGCTACTACATTTTTTTAAAAAGTGGTTTGTCTTTGGTCTTTATTTGTCCATCCTTTCTGTATACTACGTCACCAGCTTGGTACGTTTTGGGTTTCAACCTCCGTTTATTATGTGCATTGATTTGATTCTTCTGCTTGCGATGTTTTTCATGCTTTAGATCATTTTTCAGTTTGATGTTAAATTCAACGATACCTTGGTTATTAATTCGTTGTGATCTACCAAGAAACACATCTACAGGTTTTACTCTTGTTACAGAGTGAAACGTGCTGTTGTATCTATCGACAGTAAAAGCTATTATTTCCTTTAGATTGTGTTCTTTATACTCTTGCTGAAGGCATCTAACCAAGTCTATTATTGTTGAGTGGAGCCTTTCTATAGCTCCGTTGATTTCACTCTTCTGAGGAGGGGCTACATATACCTTGACCCCTAATGCTTCTATGAAATTCCTGACTACTGGGCTTATGAATCCGCCTTAGTTGTCTATCACCAAAATTTTCGCTACTGTAAAATAATGTAGAATTTCGATCATCTTTTCCCGTAAGTGAAAGGCGGAGTTTTTCTTTCGTTTGCTTCTAGTGGCAATCTCGAGAGGTCATCGGCCACCAAATCAGTTTTTCCGGGTTTATAGATGAGCTCATAGTCAAATTCTTCAATTCTGGTTTTCCAGCGTTTAAGTTTAGCGTTATGATTGCTGTTGCTCAGTGCAAAGGTAAGCAGCTGGTGGTCCGCTAGGATTCTTACTTGTCCCGTACAAGTACGTTCTTACTTTATCCAACGCCCACACGATAGCTAATAATTCTCGTTCGTTTGTGGCATAGTTCTCCTCTGCTGTGTTTAAGGATCTTAAAACATAAGTGATAGGTCGATCTCTGCCTATGTCGCCTTGCGAGAAAACTGCATCGATTGCGTAATTAGAAGCATCGGTGGTTAAGTTGAAGGGCTTTTCGAAATCCGGGAACGCCAATACCTCCGATGATGTTAGGAGTCCCTTTATTTAGTTAAAGGCTTTGAACTCAGCAACTCCTAGCGGAATTGGTCTTTTCTTAGAAACTTTTGCAAAATCCCTGATAAATTTCCTATAGTAGGACGCCGAGCCGAAAAACGCTTCCAGGTCTTTTAAATTTGTAGGAGGCTTAACTTCAGTAACAGCTTCTATCTTTTTAGGATCTGGAAGATACCATTCTGTGAGATAATGTATCCCAAATATTCAACACGGATCTTCAAGAACAAAGACTTATCTAAGTTAACTTTTAGATACGCATTCTCCAGTTGAGACAGTATGGTTTTCAGATTTTTCAGATGTTCGTCCTTCGATTTCCCCAGGATAATAATACCGTCTATGCAATCAAAACATATTTGGCCGAAAAAGCATTTTAAAACGTTATCGATCATTCTTTGAAATATGGCGGGCGCGTTTTTAAGGCCGAGCGGTAGCCTTGTAAACCATTTTCAGTGGAGAAGGCCGTTTTCGGGATATCACTATCTCGCATACGAATCTGGTGAAACCCGGATGTCAGATAGAGGGGGGTGAAATATTTCGAGCTTCCGAAACTCGCAAACGTTTTTATGATATCTGGTATTGGGTGAGTGTCTGATATAGTAACTGCGTTCAACCTTTTAAAATCGATTACCAATCTGTACTGCTTTTCACCTGCAAAATTTGCTTTTTTGGGCACGACCCAGATAAGTGAATTATATGAGGTTCTTGACGGGCGAATAATTCCATTCTCTAACATTTTCTTGATTTGTTTATCCACCTCAGGTCTTAAGTTAACCGAATAGCTATAGGATTTAGTGTAGATAGGGTCTGATGTGGAAGTTCTAATATCAGCCCTTACTCTTGTTTCGATAATTTCCCTATCGGTTATAGGGTCAAAAAGCTTGACATGCTTATCCAAGATGGCTTGCAGCTTATTCCGAGTTGTTTGAGGAAGATGGTCACATACGACTTCCACGTGATTGACCTGTTTAGATTCCTTTGCTTTTAGAGGGATTTTTAAATTTGGCCTGATTTTGAGTATGTGCCTTTAAAGTATCGTCCCCTATGATTCCGTCAAACGACTTCAGTCCTGGTAGCACAAAGAAATCTACCAGCATATTGTTGCCTACACTTTTAAAAAATTTCCCTGTCACCTTTTTATTTATAGTTATTTCTCCCGCAGCAGATTGGATGTTGAAGGGTTTCGAGACTAACTTGGGATTGAACGCATGTTTAGGTGCAACCAAATTTTTGTTTGCACTTGTACTTATTATAATTTTAGAATCCTACCATCTCGTGTAGTGAACTCTATGTATGGAACGCTATAGAGGCGTCCATCATAAAATTTATTTGATTTTCTTCCGATTCATCGTCACGTTCTTCCTGTAAGGTAGGGAAATTATCTTCAAGATAAGCCTGATGTTCGTATTCCATTTCCTTCGAAAACTCCACATCAGGTTAAAAAAACTCAACTTGCGTTTCTAAATTATAAAGACGCTGTGATTCCCTTGGGAGATTTTCAGAATTATGGGATCGCTTGTAGTTGGGGGAGTTGGACGGCCTATTCATATAATCAACGTGCCAAGTTTGAATAGATTTATCAACATCCATTGGAATTGGTGGTTTGGGTTGGGTGGGTCTGGGTGGTGTATTAGACATTCTATCTCGGAACTGATACATCTGATTTCTTTTTGCTACACATATTATCAAAACAAGAGTTGAAAAATAAGTTGACGGGTGCTAAAATAGTGTTATTACCATGCCGTTGGTGAATCCGAAATTTCCTAAAGTTTAGGTTTTGAACCTCTAAGCATGATGGATAAGCATCGGGAAGCGTATGGGGTTTTTGGATGATAAGCATCTGTGAAAAATCTCCATTCAGCCCTCTCACAATAACATCGAATGCGCGATTCCTGTAATTTTCGGTAAGTGCGGTAATAGTTTCTTGTGACCTATCCTCTGTTTTAATTTGCTGATCAATAATGACAATTGGTGGTTCACAGCTGCTTAAAATTCATCAACACTATTTTTCCACTGTTTCATGGAATGCAGCTGATGCTCCAAAGTACCGATGTCACTTTTATCCGCAAAGTGAAGTGATAGGCACTTCTTGATACATGACCAGTCGTCATCGAAGATATTATACGAAATAAGGGCAGCATCAAATGGCCCTCGAATTTTCTGTCGGATGTGGTGAAGAATGGCTCTGAAAATAGCCTTCCCCTGAACTATTTCGTACTCACGAAGGATCGTCTCCACGTTATGCACCCAAGATAAATATTGAGTCGGGTTGTCGTCAAAGGGTTGAAGATCACGTACAGAATCAGGTAGTTTTTTAATGTCTTCAAGGTCTTTTTCAGATTTAGGAATACCTGCAATGAATGAAGGTATGGGGTTGGGTGAATGGTTGGCAGACAACCTTTGTTCAATTGCCAATAATCAGTTCCCATTTTTTTCACTCCTACTAATGTGTGGACTAAAGGCTGAAATCGCCTGTTCAAGCTCGAAAAGTCTAGCTTCGTATATTTTGCTTAATTCAATTTGGGCATTAACTGCTCCTGTCAACTGACGAATGGTTTCTTGCATGGCTTCCATTCCGAATCAAGGAAAAAAAACCCAAAAATTCAAAAAACAAAAAAGGAGAAGAGGAGAGACAACTGTTGTGCACTGGATTTAATTCGCGAAATTTCACTGCAATGTACCAAGGTAACTTACACAAATCTTCACAATGCACTTGTTATCACTATTATAACAGTTTTATATGTTAATATTTTATAGTTTCAAATATTTGATAGTTTCAAATATTTTATAGTTTCAAATATTTTAGTTTCAAATATATTATAGTTTCATATATTTTACATTTTCAAATATTTTAAATAGAATGTGGTCAATTATTTACGATTTGATTTAACAAAAATAATGTAATTTCTTAGCAGATTAAGACTCATAAAAATAATTAATTCTTTGACGCCAATCGTTCGATTTGAGAGGTGCCTACTGCGGCACGATGTCGTATCACTCAGCGTTGCATCTTTCTTTTATTCGTACGGTGGTTTTCGCATTTTTGAGTTGGATAAAATGATAATGCGCATGGAAAAGTGATGAGTAAAGGAGGAAAGGTAAGTGTAAGGTAATATCTTGAAACAAGTTGGGTAGGCGGACCTACGCTCATGTCAGAAGGATTTTGTACCCAACCTCTTCGAAATACGGTCACCAACAATAAATAAAGTCAAGAAACATGTCAAAGAGGTGTGCACGTTTAAAGGAAAATCCATTTTTTCTCCAATTTCAACGGTAGCCATTTTGTTCCAAACTGACAACACTCACTCAAATCATGAATTCCAGAAAGTATGTATTGTTATTAATCTTACCCGAAAAGTTTAAGAAGATCAAATCGGAATTGCAGTGTCTGAACTGATGGGAAGTCCATAAAATACCAAAACCGTGTGTTGTTGTTGATGTGATTGCAGAAATTTCAAATGCCTATAACTTCCGCGAATATGATTCGATTTTCATCAAACTTACAGAGTATTAGACCTTTATGTGTAACTACTTAAATATCGATGATCATACTATTATTAACAAAGTTGAGCGAATTTCGACTTCTAAGGTATTTGTTGTTGTCTACCTCTATGATTTTTTTCAGATTTTTTGGATCACAGGTGTCCAATCGCGAAGGGGGGACACAAATTTTTCGTGTATTTCCCCTTCGTGTGCGCCCTTGAACAAAAAATGTCAGTTTCAGACCTGTTTTGATAAGTTCTCATTAAGACCGTTCATAAGATAGTCATATTGACTACCTTTGATTAATTTTTTTTTTTTCGGGGGCCACTCCCCTATATGGGGAGACCCCCCTTAAATATCTCATAAATTTTTTTTTTGTAATTGAACTTTCAAGAGAGCACTACTTCACATCTACATGTAAAATTTTGTGTTTCTGGCTTTAGTACTTTGCGAGAAAAACTGCGTGAACGGATGGACGGTCGGATGGACAGACAGACAGACAGGTCGCGATTTTAGAAGGGTTTTGTAAAACTATTTTACAAAACTCTAAAATGATGAGGAAAGGAGTAAAGGTAAGTGGAAGGTGATAACATGCATACGAGGTAGGCATAGTAGGGGAGAATGGAAGAAGGTGTTAGTACGTGCATACGGAACCTGAGGATCTATTAGGGCAAGTAGCGTCGAATGTATTAATTTGCCTGCATACATTTTCAGGCAAAAGACCATGATGAAGCTTGAAAAAAAGAAATTCGTCAAAGAAAGACCATCTGGACTCGAGGGTAGGAAGGTTCAAAATATGTAGTCGGTAACCATAAGTAGAGTAAGGAAGGTTGAATTTGAAGAATAGAGACCGTGTAAATCTGCGTTGAACTGACTGAAGAGCATCGAAGTTCCTCCTGTGGTACGGACTCCAAATTTGGGAGTGGGAAGTAAAGACACATAAAATAGATCCAGTAATGCGGGAGGCTTTCTTAATAATTAGAACAATGTGGAGATCAAACTTCAGTTTACAATCGAAAAGCACACCAATATCCTTAAAGGAGGTTACATTGCTCAAAGGGATACCGACAACCCTATGCGTTGAGGGAAGAGGTAATTTTTTACAGGAGAATGTCATCTGATGGCATTTGGAAACATTTAGGGAGAGATGGTTTGATTCACACCAGTCACTAAGACGCTGAAGATCGGTTTGAAAGATATCCACATCAAAAAGAGAATAACTCAAAAAGTTTTGAAGTCACCAGCACAAAGGAAACAGGGGGATGTGCTAACAGAAGATAGATTATTGACAAAAAGTAAAAATAGTATGGTGCCAAGTATTGAACCTTGCGGAACTCCCGAGCTTGGGCGAAAAGAAGAAGAGAACCAAGAGTTAAAAGTGACAACACATTGACGATTCAGGACAGAGGAGAGAAGCCAGGTGTAGTAATCGAGCAGTCATACAAGTAAACTGCTCGAAAACCTTCCCATCTTCTACCCAAAATTGTAGTGGGTCCTTGTGCCAATCTTGGCGAATCCTACCATGCTCTTTCGCCGAGGCAGCAGATCATCAGTGCAGTCCTTTACGGACATTTATATACCTACGTTGCGGTGTCGTGGAGTGGGTTCATTCCCCCAGCACAAGGACCCACTACAATTTTGGATAGGAGATGAGAAGGTTTTCGAGAAGTTTACCTGTATCAGTGCTCGACTACTACAGGGCAGCTAGTTTCTCGCGATCCCAAGGCAACGAGGATTGCGAAAAGGAGCTGAAGGATCTTCAGTTGGAGGATCGATTGTCTTCGGAGTCGGAACGCGGAGTGAGATGAATGGAAAGACAATTAACGGACGGACAGACTGACACGTAAATTTACGTTTTGCTGTGAGTATGTAAACTTGCGTGCGGTTGAACCTGAGTACAGACGGACTAAACAGACGTGTATATGTAACTATCGACGCACGTTTTTTGCGTGATGTACCCCGACTTCTTTCACCGTTAGGTCAGTCACAAGTAACGATTACATCCTACTACCTTCTGTACGTGGCTTTTCAGGAAACACCGGTCCAGTTTGGCATTGTAATGCCCAGTGGCGTCACTTTGGCGAAAATTACGCCAACAAATCTCATCTACTTCTTTAAAATTGGAAGGCCGTGACCTGAGGTTGTACTGCGCCTCATTTGCACGTCCTGCGGCCTTCATTTTCCATTCAATTTGTTGGCGGAGGTCTCCTAAGCGCTCGTGGGGCTCCAGCGTAACGACGGGATCTCCCAAACACTTCAATGGCGTAATAGCCTATATGATTTCCCATACCAAATCATGTGATGTCTGAAGGCGGTAAAGTAAGGTGAGACACTGGTGACGGAATGATAAAATTACCGCAGAGCGCACGTGATGGTGGACAATCTGCGGTCCCAATCTTTCTGAGTTGGATGAACATAAGACCGGATTGCAGCTAACAGGGTGCGACTCAAAAGTTTAGATGCATTAGACTGAGGAGAGTATATGGGCATCAGTTGGTGTTCGACGCCGTCCTGTTCGAGTAGGCCCTTAAACTGCCGAGATCTGAACTGTACTCTATTGATCGAGTACACACTTTTTGGTACCCCAAACACGTGGCATACTCGACTCTCTTAAAATTTAACGATAAACGGAGGCGTGAACTTGCGAATAGGTTCCACCAGTGGCGATTTCGAGACCTGGTCCAACACAACGATAGCTCCGATGTGCCCCATAGAAGAACGAGGATATGGACCGAGTAGATCTATGTACAGACGTTGTAATAAGCGTTCTGGGACGTTGAGTTGACCCATAGGAGGTCGAAGAGGCTGGTTGGGTACTTTAGTGCCATTAGAGGTCTCACAGGTGCTCACGTAGCCTTTGACCTGAGATGCCATTTTAGGCCAGAAGAATTTTTTCTTAAGCCGCCGAAGCGTCCGACCGTAACCTCCGTGGGCACTTAAAGGATGGTCGGGTGTGCGGAGGATCAGATGGTGCGTCGTTTCCTCCGGTACCCAGAGTTTTCCGGACCCTTTTCTCTGCCATGGATCACCAGTGGCGTATTCATTTCGTCTATACATGTTGTCGTCTATCACTTTCAAATTAGGCAACTGTGTTTGTTGGGTTACGATGGTTTGCCTCAACTCTTTGTAGCTGGGCTGTCCAAATCTATCTCAATGGGGTCCTCACCATTCACAGTCAACTCGGCTTCCTCGGGTGAAAACATTCGCGAAAGAGTATCGGGCACGATGTTCTGGATCCCTTTCCGGTGTTTGATGGAAAACTTGAACCCTTGCAGTTTAAGAGCCCATCGGGCCAGGCGTCCATGTAAGTGAGCTTGATTCATCAAACATTGTAGCGAATCGTGGTCTGTGATGATTTCAAACTGGTAGCCTTCAATACATGCTCGGAATTTCTTCACAGACATCACCGCTGCCAAACATTTCAGCTCGGACACGGTATAGTTCCTTTGGGCCGCGTTCAGCTTATTGGACATGAAGGCAATGGAAGCTTCCTTTCCTTCTTCGGTCAATTGCACAAGCATGGCTCCAACTCCATGTTGACTTGCGTCACAATGAATGGAGAAGGGCTTCTTAAAGTCGGGGCTGTGCAAGACCGGAGCTGATGTTAGGGCTTGTTTTAGCTCTTCAAATGCATTTTGACTGAGCTTGGTCCAAATTAACTTCCCTTTCCGCAGCATATCCGACAGGGGCCCTGAAAATGTTGCGTAATTTCGAACGAACCTTCGGTACCAAACACAAACACCAAGAAAACGGCGTAGCTGCTTAACAGTTTTTGGTGAGGGAAGCTTGTCCGAGTTTTGTCCGGAATTGTTTTGATGGTGCCATATCCGATGACATGTCCTAGGTATCGCACTTCGTTCATGACAAACTTACTTTTTTGGACGTTGATGGTGAGTCCTGCCTTACTGATGTGCGGGGCTACGTTTTGCAGAAGTAGGAGGTGTTGGTCGAACGTTTCCATGATGAGTAGAAGATCATCCAGGTACATGAACACTTGGTCTTTCAGATGAGATGGAATTACTTTGTCCATCAGCCGGGTCATCATTTACGGAGTATTACACTGGCCAAATGGCATTGTGATGAACTGGTATAATGGTCGTCCGGGCACTGTTAAGGCGGTCTTATCCCTCGACCCTTCATCGAATGGAATTTGCCAGAAGGCATCTTTTAAGTCAAGACTGGTAATGTAATTTGCTTTCGGCAGTCTGCCAAATATTCCATGGATAAGCGGAAGAGAGTAAGTAAGAGACAAAGACGGACTTCACCTGGCTTCACCACAAAGGTTACCAGTGAGGACCAGGCACCTTGGGACTTCTCTATAACCCCCAACTCAAGCATCCTATCCAACATGGATGTCATAGTGTCTCTGCTTGATTGGCTTACTATCTCCAACATCGATGACACGTGAGACCAGTGTGGTGCGGCCAAGGCCTTGGGTAGCGTAAGATGGAAAAGCAGCGCTGGATGTTTTCAGACGTTGTCGTTTGTTAGGCGTTAATTTATGCCTGTCGGGTATAGAAACGAATTCGTTGACATATCTAGTATTTCAAGACGAATCTGTGAATAAATCTGGGGCCAAACCAAATTGAAGGACAAAATCGACGCCAAAGTACACGTTCGGAGCCAGTGACAGGATAAAATAGTAGGTAATATCCTTCGTTTGACTTCTAAATGTCACGGAAGTTGTCTACCTTGGATAGGATGTTCAGCGTCATCAGCTGTACTGATTTAAGAGCGCCAAGGTTTTACTATCGTAGGGTTTTGTTGTATTAACTGTGAGCCGAGGCTCGAGGTAAGGCAGCTAATACTTGCACTCATGTCGATCAGTGCTACAGCGATTTCGCCCAACACTTTGATTGGCGCGTAAGGTCGAGTATCATTCTAAGAAACCTCCGAGATGTTACATAATTTTAAAGTTTGGCGACAGGTGGGCACTCTTCTGCGGGAGTTACTCCAACAACGAGCTGACCACTTAGTTTTGTGCTGGCGTGGGGTGACCTCTACTGTGGCATAAATCCTCTCTCGTGTAGCAATATACTTCTGCAACCTAATATGGTATGGTTTAAGTACACGAGTTTGTGGATGTCAAGATTCTTCAAGAAGTACTTGAGTTGGTCGCTTCAGCACTGTCATTGAAGAAGCCTCCGGAGAAGAGGTGGCATCTGTTGCATCGTGTACCAGCAATGGTGTCGTGACGTTTGACTCTAGTCAGTTTACTGGCGAGGAACTTATCCTGGTGGAACTGTCAGTAGACAGGATGGAGTACCGTTCCCTTACTGAGCCTGTCACGAGTGCTGCGGGCTGTTGTGAGCACTCTCTAGCAACTTTTTTGACTGAATTTGTACAATTTGGCTTATGTTCATCTGGTTTCCCAACAATAAAGACAAAAGATGTTAGCCTCTGCCTGGCATGCGGTAAAGTGATGTCTTGTCTGCCGGCAGTTCCAACACATAAAAGTCAGTTCATCTAGTTCAGTTTGATGGTGATGGTCTAGTTTTGTGGATGCTGGAAAAATGGTCTTTGACGAGTTGTCGATTATAGATGGAATCCGACAAGCTGCCGAGGGTAGAGCAGGCATGCTGTATTCAAGCTCCACTACTGAGCGTCGTTCAGATTGCTCTCATCGGCTGGAGAAATTACCTTGGGGTGTGGACAGCTGGGATTGTTGTACTGCTTCAAGCGCTTTTGTGGACACATGAAGTGCATGCACCTTGTGGCGCCGGGGGAACACCAGTCACTCTTGCAGCTCCCGCCTGATTCCCTCCCAGAAGAGGCTGAGAAACTCAGACTCTGGCATGGGGATTATCAGACGTTCCAACATGCAACGCAGGACTTCATAATACTCATCTACGGTCTCCTGTGCTTGTTGGCGTCTGTTCTGGATTCGCTGCTTCAAAGAGTCATCCCCCTCAACTGGTGTGAACTCCCGTAGTGCTGTATACCTCAAAATTACAAAATTATAAGATAGCACCCCTCAACAAAACAATTAGACAGATAGATAATTATAATTGAATAAATATTAAAATGCCTAGTTATAAATAGATTTAAAAAAGTATGGTGTGTTTATTTTTAAGTTTTACAAAAATGATTCGCGGTATCAAATACTAATTCGGTGTTTCCATTTCGTTCTATCACAGGGACTACTCTCTTGCGGCACTATAAGAATCAGGGTTCGGAAGTACTCCTTTGTCCGCAACCCAGGGTGAATTCTGACCCAGAAGTAGTCCGTGCCTTGTCATGGATAGTCACAGACTAGCTAAACAGCCAATCACATGAAATCAAGATCTATGTAATGAAAGACACTTAGGTGCCGCTTGGTTTGGAGTGCAGATCAGAATCCTCCACAAATAAGATATTAGGATGATAGCTACCGAATAGACATGAGGACTCTAATATTATTTTGCCTTACCAGTGATATAATGGTGGTAAACCACCAAAGTATGAGTTAAAGCAGATCCAAACGATATTGATGTCCGAGGACAAAACACGTCCGGAAGTTATTAAGTTGCTGGGGCACGATTCGTGCAATATCTTTAAGTAGTTAGCTACCCGCCATAAATCTGGATACCTTGTAGGGACACCCAG
Organism: Odontomyia ornata; assembly: GCA_963969285.1. Taxonomy (NCBI): domain Eukaryota; kingdom Metazoa; phylum Arthropoda; class Insecta; order Diptera; family Stratiomyidae; genus Odontomyia; species Odontomyia ornata. The sequence goes on from OZ017741.1 coordinate 22,165,281, forward strand.
AGACGATGAACTGTCTCGTGCTCACGACTGTTGATACAGCCAGGCTTTTCGAGCCCCACGTTGGGCGCCATTTTGTAGTGAAAGTAGATATATAAATGTCCTTAAAGAACTGCAGTCATGGTTTCCTGCCTCGGTGAAAGAAGATGGTAGGATTCTCCGAGATTGGCCTTGTTTGGGGACGCGTGAATGCGCTGGCAGGCTAGCGTTGCGGTGTCGTGAGGCGTGTTCATTCCCCCAGCACAATGACCCGCTACAATTTTGGGTAGGAGATGGGAAGGTTTTCGAGCAGTTTACTTGTATGAATGCTCAATTACCATACAGGAATAGAAGCAAATGGTGACATTGAACCCTAAAAGTTTCTCAAAGAGGAGAGAGTGATCCACTGAATCAAAGAATTTAGAGAAATTTGTAATAATAACGTCCATTTGTTGTTGCTGGTCGAAGGCAGCTGCAATATGATGGGTAAAAGAAAGTAAATTTGTAAGGGTAGCTCTGCCTCTGACAAAGCCATGCTGTTGATCTGCTAACGATGGGGAGATAAGTGGATACAGCACATCAAAAACTATTTTTTCAAGAATTTTATCAAAAACAAGGAAGAAGAGAGCTAGGACGATAGTTTGAGACGATATTACGATCACCAGATTTGAAGATAGGAAAAATGTGGCCCATTTTTCCATTGGGAGGGGAAACTCCACAGGATAAATTCAAATTAAAAATAATTAAAAGGGGAATACAAAGTGAAGAAGATAAAGATTTTGCTAGAATATCAGGGCCCACACTGATACTGTTGTTAAGATTATAATTATTTAAGAGTAGCTTAACCTGCAAGTGGTTTGTACGAAAAGTAGTAGAGGAAAAAGAACGAGAAGATTGGTTGAAGGAAGAGCAATGTTTTGCCCTGCCAAAAAAGCAAGGAAAATAAGAAGCAAAGAGTTCACAAAATTCTTGAGAAGTAGACGATGACACGCCATTTAGACTAAAATTATTAGGAGCATAATGACAGGTCCTTAAAAATTTACGTACGACCAGGACTCCCGAGTTCGATTCGACATTAACATAGTTTCAATGTGGTTAACATATGCATGAAGTGCAGAGGTGGCAATTTTCTTGGCCGCGGCATGACGCTCTTTGAATTTAGCGAGGTCAATTGGAAGACCACTGAATAAGAATTTTCTGCGGGCAGCATCTTTAGCTTTAATTGCAATGGCAGCATCTGATCTTTAACTGAGCATCATCTTTAGGTCTTCTTGCTGGAAATACAGGAGTAAACTGCGAGATTAAAGAGGAAAGAAAAAAATAGAGCTTATCAACACAATCTTCAGTGTGGAAATTGCTGAAGAAGGAATACCAATTTACGGCAGTAAGGCTAGCTTCCATGCTCAATAAATCGCGTTCTAAAAAATTTAAGCTGTATGATGAGGATAGTATGATAGTAAGCTCAATAGATGGTGGGGATCAGGTTTGACAAAGAATGAGAGTGCCACCGATGTGGACAGAGAAGAAGGTGACAAATTGGAAAGAACAAGATCAAGCAATTTGTTATTAGCATTAGAAAACGTGTTGTATTGGGTGAAAGAGCAGAGTAAAATAAAAGAAGAAAAAGCAAAAGACGCGCTACCACCAGAAACTATGGAGACATACATATCATTCCAAACAATAAAGAGCAAGTTGAAAGTACCACACACCAATATAGGGATAGAAGGGAAACGAGCATTAAAGTAGCTTGAGAATTCTGCAAAGAAACGTTCATAAACAATAGCAGAACTGTTACGAGGGATATACATAGATGAAACGAGGAAGAAAAGAGAGTCAAATAGAGAGAAAAGCACAATTAAATACTCAACAGGTGAAGATGAAGTGAAATCATCACACAATTCGCTAGTAAGGGAAACATGTATACCTACTAGAACGCCTCCACCGTCAGACTTACCAGTCGCATTACGGTCTCTATCTCTGCAGAAGATTAAATGGTTCTGGAGTAGCTCACTATTACTAATGTCATCTGTCAGCCATGTTTCCGTTAGACAGATGATATTGGGTGCACAACTTAATAACCGGAATTTTACGCTAGATCTCCGTACTAACATATACGAGTATCATGAAAGCTCGAGCTTCATATATATGTCATTTTGAAGGTACATTTGACAGCTATCAAAATCAGTCAACAAAATAATTTTATCTTGTGTGCATCATTATTATTTTTCACGATGAATAACTTCGAAAACTAGAGAAAAAGACAGCATTTACGGGAGGTTCTGTTGGGTCATTTTTTGCAAAGAAAACTGCTGCAAAAAGTTATTGTTTGCTTGTAAAAATTTATGGCGACAATGCTTTGGCAAAAACACAGTGTTTCGAATAGTTTCAACGCTTCAAAAGTACCGATTTTGACATCGAAGACAAAGAGTGCCCAGGATAGCCAAAAAAGTTTGAAGACGAAGAATTGGAGACGTTACTCGATGAGAATTCATGTTAAACGCAAAACAAACTTGCCAAATCGTTGGGAGTGACTGAACAAGCCATTTTGAAACGTTTGAAAGCCGCCGGATATATTCAGAAGCAAGGTAATTGGGTCCCTTATGAGTTGAAGCCGAGAGACGTTGAACGGTGCTTCTGTATGTCTGAAATGCTGCTTGAGCGCCATAAAAAGAAATCATTTTTGCATCGGATCGTGACTGGAGATGTAAAATGGATCCATTATGACAATCCCAAGCGCAAAAAGCCATACGTGAAGCCCAGCCAACCAGCCAAATATCCATGGCACCAAGGTTATGCTGTGTATTTGGTGGGATCAGAAGGGGCCGTTATCGGGCCAGACAATCACAGATAACCTGTACCGAACACAATTAATGCGTTTGAAGTGTGCCATCATTGAAAAATGCCCGGAATATGTGACCAGACACGAGGTTATAATTTTTTATCATGACAACGCTCGGCCGCATGTTGCATGACCCATGAAAAACGATTTGGAAAATTGTGGATGGGAAGTCTTGGCCCACCCGCCTTATAGTCCGGACCTTGCTCCATCTGACTTTTATTTATTTTGTTCGATGCAAAACGCGCTCACCAGAATACGCTTCACTTCAGAGCAAGGCATCTGAAATTGGATGGATTCGTTTTCGGCCGCCAAGCCGGCGCAACTTTTTTGAGATGGAGTTCATAAATTGCCTGAAAGATGGGGAAATGTTGTAGTCTGATGGACAATACTTTGAATAAAATATATTGTTAGATTTCTCCACAATTAGGCATCAAATCTCGCTTAAAAAAATTCCGGTTATTAAGTTGTATACCCTTTTTGTATCTTTTCGCATAAGAATTTTTGTTGGTTTTTATAGCATCACTTTAGGATATCATTTATTCAATTTATTAATTCATTTCAAAACTAAGAGGCTAGTTTGTTTTAAATATTCTTTTTCATAAATTGTTGTTGTGTTTTTTCTTATTTAAAATAAAGACGATCTCTATGTTTTCTGTAAAAACAATTTTTCATTTCTTAAATGACCTCTCCCTTTCCCTTTTTTTTTTTGTGGTGGTTCTATTTTGTGCGGTGGTACAGCGTGGGCAGAGGATTCCCTGAAAAGTCCCACGACGTGATTGCACGCTACCCGGTCTCAGTATCCAACTCCGAGTCAACGAGTCCGCTGTCAAAATTTAGTGCCTGCAAGTGCGGTGACTTCCGTGGTTGCAACAACTTTTAACAAATCTTTGATGTTTTGATGATTTTGGCTTGCCACAACCTTTCAGTATTAGATATGTGAGGATAAATACTTTCAAATATCTATGAACACAATTTATACACTTTCTCCTCAAGCTAATAACTCAGAGCTTTTTGATTGTAAAAATTTGCTAAATGCATGATTCTATGGAATTTCTTGCAGTAGGTGCTCCTTCATCAGCGTTAGGGGTGTAACAGGCAATGAACAGTTTTTTCCTTCTGCACCAATGCCTTTGCCATTGCAACTCAATCTCCTCTCCCTTAAGGTTTTCCACGTACTCCTTACACACTGACATCAAACGTTTCAGTTCAATAGGGTTTTTATGGTATCAATTTGCTCGGATAATTTTAATGATCAAATGACTAATTTCTACAGATGAGATAAAAAGGAATTAAATGGGCTTGGAACCCTTTGACACATTATTCCGGGCCAGGTCCCATTTTGTTACATCGTTAGGCACCTTCGAGCTGATGGGAGAGGGCAAGCTGCCAGACGAGCGAGCCCCCAGCCTCAACATACCCGAGAACTGTGAGTCCTTTTTGTCTTTTAAGACTGCCTAGTTAAAGTGTGGCACATGTTTCCATTTTTCAACTGATTCAAGCATCACCATAACAATAATATTCAGGGTGAGCTCTCTCGTCTCCCTGTAGAGTACCCGTTGCAACTTGTCCCAGTTCTTGTACGCATAAATGTGTTGCAGGCACATTTTCCTCTCCTGGACAAAACTGGCAATCGGCACACCATGCTTTACACGTTTTGTGCGGGTAAGACTGTAAACACGCATGCCCACCCAAAAACTGGTTCAGATAGAAGTCAGTTTCACCATCCTTTCAATTTAGCCACGGTCCTATATCTGGGATGAGGCGCACAGTTCATCTTCTCGTCGTGCAATTTACAAGAAACTGATACCAATCGTTGAGTGAGCACTGTCTCTCCTTGCGGATAACCATCTCCTTTGAATCTTCGTTTCGATACAGGTAAATAGCGCAGAGCTCTCTAGCAAGGAAGGCAGCAGGTATCGCGCCTGCAATAACACTCACCACAAAACTAGAGGCTGTCGGATATGAAGATGTAATCCGCAGTGCTCCTCTTCTTTGTACGTGTGCCAAGCGTTTTCGGAACACCTGCTTACTGAGAGCGTCATTCTACTCTTCTGCTCCGTGCAGTGGTCTCAGGTGGCGTTTTTTTGATGGGTTTCCCCCCCCCCCCCCCCCCGACGTAACCCACATGTCAATTCAGAGCCAATACTCCTGAAACAGCCTTCTTAGCCGTGGCTCTGATTCTTTCAGAGAAACTCATCGTTGGGTCGATCAGTAGCCCCAGCTACTTCACTACTGGCTTTGATTTAATTATTATGTCTCCAATACTGATCATCCTTACACTAGGGATTCTCGTTTTTGTCATGATGACCACTTCAGTTTTTTCTAGTGCTAGATTGAATCTACGAGCAATCATCCCCTTTCCCTTGCTGATCAACGTGAGCCTCGCTACCTTCCTTCGTACCGGGTTTTTCCCATCTCATAGGCAAGCGTTGAATGTGTTGAGCAACAAGCCAGGACAATGGTGTGTAGTGAAAATGGGTAGATAAACTGTCCGTGAAGACCTGAAGCGATGGTCTGCTGCCCTGGCGAGAGACGATGGTGGGGTTTGCTGAGATTGGCCTTGCGTAAGGACGCGTGAAAGCACTGGCAGGCTAGCATTGCGGTGTCATGTGGTGGGTTCTTTTCCCCAGCCTAAGGACCCACTACAAAAAATTTCGCATTCACGAATTTTTAGATAGAAATACGTACTGACCGCAGTCGAGGCCGAGGTAACCTACTAATGCTTGAAATTGCTAAAGCAAATCGTAAACTAGGCTGACGAAAACAGATGGAAATTGGGAGAACTTCGTCTTTACCGACGATACTTATGGCCGCCAAATAAGAGTGGGGCATCCAGGTGGAAGCGGTGCCTCCTCGCACCCCCACATCTGGATAAAGATCCAGCGTAAATATAGCCAAATGTTTTCCATTTGAATGAAAAACTAATGGTAACATAGTTTGCATGAAATTTTCCCTCAAATGAAAAACATCAACGTGGCAAATTTATGTTATAGTCTTATGTGATGGAATCACGTAATAGTGTACCACAAATGGGCACGCGAGTGGAAACGGCAAGCTCACTTGACGGCTAGCTCATTATTATAGAGGGGCCAGCCAACGTGGCGGGTCCCATACCCGGTCAGGTTCACAAGATCAAATGGAAAGAACCAGTTTTAAAATGAATTACAAAATGTTTTTTTATATTTACGCCCCGAAGTCTTGTGGTCTCAGCGACACGAGCTCTTGCGGTCTTTTTTCTCAGTCTTTGAATAGGTTTTCCTCAAATAAGTATGTTCCTTTTTAGTCCTCTCCTCTTTGCAGTCTTCAAGATAGATCAGTCCATACTCAAATTTCTCATTTTTCTCCTTACCTGTTATTTTCACAGTTATACCTTCTATGGAGTACAAACAATCTCCTTCATGACTATCACTATTAAATTTGAAAATCTCATTTTCATGGGTTTTGTCCTCCTAAATCAAATGGCTCATTGAAACTACAATCGTTTTGCTTATTCCAGCACGGACCCAAGACAATTATTTTCCTGGACTATTACGGGTTCAAGCATTTTTCTTTGCAAAGGAACTGCTCCTTGCAATAAAAAGCTTTAAGGGGCTAAAATCTGCACGTTTTTTGGTCTCACCCAAACCAATTTATTATGAATCACGCCGCACGTCACTTGGCAAAACATCCACTTTCGACATTATATTGTGCCTGTACGAGATTAAAAGTGGATTCACTTGGGTATGGTTTTAAAGCGACGGTCAGGCAATATTTTATTATTGCTTTACAATTTCTAGTGGAGGTCAAAATTAAACCTGTTCCATCCCCGTAGCAGTTACTTCTTAGTTTATCGTGGTGGGTCTCGCATACTGTGGTGATCCGTCATATACTCCCCCATCTACCCAAGCAGATCTGCTCACTTGTTGCGAACAGCCACCATACGGTACATGCCGCAATGTCGTTTTACGAACTCACTCATATATCCAATGAAGATTGCATTGCGGGAATGCAATTTGTGGATTATAAAGGTGTTGCCGTGTCCAAATTTTAATTGTAAATTTAAACAATAATTTTTTTTTTAAGTTTACAATTAAAATTAGTTCAGCATGGATGGTTTTCGAGCACTTTGCTTAAGTGACTGCTCAATAACTACAGCTAATCGACAAATCACACCTACTCAGCTGGAAGATCATCTGGGCCAGGAGCCTTCCTCACTTTCAATGAAAAGACTGCCTCTTTCAGTTCGGCTATGTGAAGAGTGTGCACTCGATTGCTGTTTCACTGTGGACAGCATCAACATTGATGGAATGGGCAAAAAAAATGCCCGCCATGCTATTTCATTCCTCTTTTCTGCATCATGTATGCAATGCGTTCGTTGGGCACCATACCTCCGTATAACTAACTTGTAGCCAAGGCTCCACGGACCCTTGCTCACTTTGTCTACTATATCTTGCTAGCAGTGAGCCTTTCTGTTGTGAATCACTTTGTTTCTTGGCCGACTTATATGCTGCTACCCGGTTGCATGCCTCGTTACAGTTCCATGCCAGTTGAGCCTCATGCCCCAGTTTGTGACCCTTCCTTCACTTTCTAGCAATTGCAGTTGACCACCAGTACACTGGAAGCTTGCCGTGCCGGGGGTTTTGACGGAGTAAAGAAGCACTGTAAGCAGTTGTGATGATGCTTATAGTTGAGTTCAAAACGTCTTGAGCTGCCAGTTCTTTTATCCCCTGCGAATCACCCTGCAGCAGTGTACCTACCATCAACACCTCAAAGAATCTCTCGGCGTCTATCCATGTAATGTTCCACCCAATTGTAGAAAGTCGAAAGCCCGGACGTAGGGAGACAACATCCCGGTTCTTAAGGAGAATGTACTAATGATCACTGGCTGAATAGCGCCCTAATACTCTCCAATAATGTATCCTCCATACTAAGGACTCCAAAGTGAATGTCGCATTTGGTATGGTTCCTTCGTAACCAAAACGGCGGAAAGTCGGCGTATTTCCGGTGTTTTGTACGATGAGCACCATCCTGGCTGACACTTCTAGGATTTGTTTTCTCCGCGAATCCGTATAAGGTACGACCCATTCGAGTGCGTTACCGTTCAAGTCCCCAACCCCCCAAATGAGAACATCGCCAGCTGTGTTCGAGGCAGTACCCAACAAAGCGTTAAGTTTGTTTTTTTTTGTGGTAGGGAGGTGAATGCTCATTTACGCACAGAGTGCTGGACTCCCATCTTCGCAAGAAAGCGACTGGACTACCCACTAAACACCTCCCCTGTCAACCTGAGAACCTGGAACCGTTTGGCTTGAAAAGATGATATTGGTTCGTTCAGCGTTAGGTACACACTAAAGAAGCTGAGCGTCGAGCCCACACGAAACCATCCCCCGTCCACTGCTCTCTGCTTGACAATCACTGTTCAAAATTGCTCAAGCCAGATTTCGGCGGTTGAACAAAATCGAAGTTCTGATTTTCCTTGGCTAGGGCTTTCTAGAAAACCTGACATTTCCCTGATCCCAAATCATGCCCAAGTTTTAAGACCAGAGCAGCATCCGGTCTTAGATCAGCATTTGGGGTAATTTGCTACATACATATTTAACTTAGCCGAATTCCAGTGAATCGCAATTGAGGCCGATTTTGTCGTAAGGTGGTACAATGTAGTTCAAATTTTAGTTTTTCTATTCTCATAATAATCAAGAATTAGACTGATAGAAAATTTGGTTCACATGGATAGAGTATAGCAGAATTTAATTCTACAAAAGCTATTCAACCGATTTAAACTTCACCTGTCAACTAGCCTCTCTTTACATAAATACTACATTGAAAATTACGGTCTTTTCCTGATATGAATTATATATTTAGGACTCCCATACTATTCTTATTATTTTACGAATGTGTTAGAAATGAACACTTTATCACCTCCTTTTCAACTAACCACCAGACCCGCTCTATATATTTTCGGAAGGTCATTTCTATTCTTCCTTTCATTCCGTTTCAACAAAACATCCATTGTTTCTTCTGTTGTCCCAACTACTTAAAATTCATAGCGTCATCCAATTTTGTCCAATTTTTCCTGGGTTATCATTTCTTTTATGTTGTGAAAAATTGCTCGGTGGCTTGTTTCCTTGTTGTGTAGCAACAAACAGTCAAATGTCCATCCAACTTGTACTCCTCATTTCAGTATGCAATTTAATTATTTCAAATGTTTCCCTTTTCCATTTCGCTCCTTTGACCATTTGTTTTGAGCATTTCCCTAATCTAATAACAAAATTTTAATGTGGATCTGCCATACATTATAATCACGTTTCGAAGGAACAATCTAAGTAAACCCAAGTTTGGTCCAGTTTGGCCTGGTTCACGCTTTACTGCGCGGTTGCCTGATTACTGTTGAATAACAATTTTTATCCTTGCATCACTTCAGCTTACGCGCTTTCCAGATCCGTGGATGCTTTCATCGGCTAACACTCCGCTCCGCTGCGGAGGCGGACCAAAAAGTCCACAAGCAACGAAACAGCTACAAAATAATGGCATGGCTGGGGACTTTCGGTTTTGAAAAAAATAACTGGGCTTGGTCGTATTATATCGATGTATATGCGAAGGGGATGAGCAATTTGTCTGCGGATCTTATGCGAGAACCCTCGTTTATCGATTCAAACCACGTCCTGTACGTATAGACTTCAAAGATATTTTTCTACGTGCCTATTAGCAAGTAGCTATGCGCTGGTCATTGCTGTTGGTCGGGTGAAAAGGCGAAGAGCGGTCGACTCACAGGACGTCAATGGTTGCCAAAGCCCAGCAGAAGGAAAGCGGCAAGAATTTTTGGTTTCGCCAAACTGATCCGGGGTCTCAAAGCCATCCCCGCTTCACCACACAATGTGAAATGATGTGTTCGGTTTTTTGGTATGTAAAGGATATGATAAAAGCAATTGCCCCCACCATCCTGATATATCGATAGCATGTGAATGCACAAATAAACCCACATACAGGATATGCCATCATCATTCGCAATGGTATTTCGGCCCATGTGGTTAGTATTCAACGCTTGTTCGAACGTGATGAATTGGCTGATATCGATAGTATCTTGCAGGTTTTTACTGCGTTTTATGGTTATTTTTCGGTGTGGTGGCATCGCCAGGCTTAGCTTTACTTGACTTAAACGCTACGTGGCAAGATAGGGTCCTTAAAATATCCATCTAGAAGAAAAATTAACTGAACGTTACACGCGTTTCTGATATGTGTGGTCTTTTAAAGGAAGTATGCTGGAAATTGAATTTATTATGTTGTTTGATGGGGATTAATTGACTGTGGGCTGCACTGAAAGGATAATTTGAGATTTGAAGGAAATTTGGTCAGTGTAAGAACTCATCTGTATTATTTTATCAGAATTGACAATTCGTTATTGACAATTTAGGATGGGATGAGCGCCCAAAAACCCAAGCGCTTAGACCAAAATCCCTATTGGTACCACCAGCCAGAAAGGCAAATGATCTTCTTCTTCTTTCTTCCTTTGTATCAAAATGCAAATAATAACTTAGTTTTCCGTCAGACACTGAAAAAATTTTCCTGTTGAATAAATACTTCTATTGGGAGCCATTTCAAACGTTTCCATGAAAATATCTTCAAAACTTCAATTGCTACTAAAATTGTGAATTTTGCTTAGTTTCTGGCTTTTGGGGGTTCCGTTTGGAATTCAAGCACTTGATTTTAAATTATATCACAAGCATTTATTTTTTCCAATTATTTTTTCTTAGAGTCTCATCAACCACTGTGCCAAATCTTGTTCAAATCGCAGTTGCACTCTGAACAGAACAAAGTTATTCGATTTTTATTGAAAATGGCAGCTGAAAATATAAAATCTTAAATTTTGAAATTTTTACTTATCCGGTTTTCATAATTTTTTCTATGCAATGCAATAAATTGCTTATACAAAATCAATCATCAAATTTTGTTGCTCAATAACTTTTTTATCAAATAAAAAAAAATGATTTTGAGAGATGGAATCTTTATTTGGGCCTTTACTATTTTTTCTGTGAAGTGGAAAAGATTATATCCATCAAGTGGCTGCTGCCTATGTTCATACACATTTGTGCCCGTTTTATTGTATAGTATTCTATAACTTTCCGCAAAATTTCCGGTGATAACTGTTTGCATTCCTGTCGAATATTATCCTTAAAGTCTGCAATTGCCTGAGACTTCTTGCCATAAACCCGCTACTTCAAGCGGTTCCAAAGAAAGAAGTCTAGGATGCTAAATTGTCAAAGCGTAAGATTACGGGACCAGAAAATGCATCCTTCACAATATCCAGTATGGCACGTGCTGTGTGTGCGGTTGCACCGTCTTGTTGAAACTACATATTCACCAAGCCTCATCCATGCGATTCCGGCAGTAAGAAGTCGTTTATCACGGCCCTGCAGCGTTCGCCAGCTACAGTGACCATATTGCCAATGGCGTCCTCGAATAAAATACGGCCCGATCACTCCTCCTCGTGAACGCCGCACCACACTGTGGCTTTGAGTGTACAAGTATGTAATGGCTGTTCGTGCTTAACACCCAAATTTCCAGTTCCCCAGCAACCAAGATTTTGCTTATTGCCATAACCGCTTAAGTGGAGATGCGCCTCGTCGCTCATGATAATTTTTGATACACCACGGACCGATTATTGGTCAAAAAAATCAACACAATTATTCCACGCTCTTGCGGAGTATAGCGCTACATCGCTTGTCTGTTTGTATACTGCAGTTACCTAGTTCACAAATATCAAATGTGATTCACGTACGACGCCATTTGCTATGGGCAACTTTGTACGCTTCAGTTGATAAAGCGTCATAAATTGATGAGGAAGTTTTAATTATTATAATTGTTTTCCTATTTCCATGAATGAATGCGAAAAACAAAAAGAGGCAACTTATTTACTGGATTTTTGATAATGGAAATGACAGGAACATTAAAAATGATTAATAATAGAGGAGAAAAGGGAACAAAAAAACAATTCAATTTATTATGGGAATGTATGCACCATAGAGTTTGCTGCATAAAATCAATGAACTCCAAACCAAGTGACAAGAAAAAACTAGCAAGGGTCGAAATTTTTAAGAATTGTTGAGACGACCTACTCGTAGATCCTTATTGTCTCATTCAGCTGGGCATGAAAAAAATGTCAATAAAGATTAGTAGAAATCAGATCGCATTTCCTTGGTACGAAAAATTTCAAACAGCTTACCAGGCAAATCTTCCAGCTCGTACTATACCGGCCCAACATGGCAATGAATTGTGGCAGTTGCATAATCCCTATGTCAACCATACAGCGGTTCCGACGAACATGACATCTCCGCTGCATTGCCCACGCATGCCACAACACAAAACACAACTCACAGCCGCAACAGCATTGCACGTGTTGCACATCAGAGGCGCTGAGATCAATACAAAACAAAAGGTATAAATAGTCAGCACGGACCTCGTCAACTCTCTCTCGCTCTATCGCATCCCACGGCGTACTCCATAACTGGTGACCCCAATAACGGAACATGAACAACGAAATAAAGAACTGCAAAGGAAGCCGATACATCCGCGCGGACAGCAAGGCACGCAGCGAACAGCATCCTTTATTCATCGCTGTGTACAAAGGATAATAAAAAGTTTCTGTGCACGCTCCGCGCCTTTGAACCTGAGTGAAATTACGTCAGCCAACGACGTACAAGAAGACAGGTAAGCTCTTGAGTGAACATGTCGACACACGCGAACGCAGCACCGATGACGGAAGGAAACGATGACAATGGCGGTCGACAGGACGCCACCGCCATTCCGCTACGGATAGATGAAGATACGCAGGGCGAGATTTGTAAAGTCAGCATGAGACCACCAGCATTCAGCAAATGTGATCCCAATTTGTATTTTATACAAACGGAGTCGCAATTTCGTAATGCAAGCATCACACGTGATCAAACGATGTACGATTACGTCGTTGGATCACTCGACAGTACAACACTGTCAAATGTCTCGGATATCGTCCGCGCCCCTCCGGTCCACAACAAGTACCTGGCGATCAAGGAACGTCTGATCAAGGAATTCACGGACTTGGAGAACAAAAAGCTGCGCCGACTAGTGCAGGAATGTGAGCTAGGAGACAACAAACCGACGCAACTCCTACGCCAAATGAGAGATTTGGCCGGTGGCGCCATGAACGACGAGGCAATTAAGTCTTTGTGGCTAGAACGACTGCCCAGTGGCATCCGTGCGGTGGTATCGATCGCGGAAGGAAATCTGGATCGGTGTGCGCAGCAGGCCGAAAAAATGGTGGAAATGGGGAATTTCGGCACCATATCATCTATTCAAGGCCAGACAGAACAAGCGACGGCACAGCCAAGTGAACTGCGTTCTTTACACCTGATCATCGCCGAACTGAGAAAAGAAATTAGCGAGATCAGGGCTCATCAGCATCAACTATGCGGGCGTTCACAAACACCCTTACGTGACGACAAGAGACGCAACCGCTCCAAAAGCCGCGCGGAATGGCACGCGCTCTGTTTCTACCATCATCGATTTGGTGCTAACGCTAAAAAATGCGCTCAGCCGTGCCAATTCAATAAGTCGGAAAACTAAAGGACGCTTCACTACCGACGGTTGGTGAAGCCTGCAGCAACATGAAATCGAACCGTCTTTTCATCATCGAAAGAGCGTCACGACTAAAATTTTTAATTGATACTGGCGCAGATTTTTTGATTTTACCTGTTTCATCTGTAGGTAAGAAGTTGACGCCAGCAACATATACGCTATTCGCCGCGAATGGATCGCAGATCAACACATACGGCAACAAACTATCTGCAGTAGACTTCGGACTACGAAGGAAATTCGAGTGGAGTTTTGTGATCGCTGACGTCACCAGGCCAATACTGGGCGCCGATTTCCTTGGAAAATTCGAACTACTGGTCGATGTCAAGAACAAACTACTCATCAACAAGCAAACGAAGCTACAGACTCAATGCGTTGCTGAATTCATCAACTACGAGCCAGTTTTTTCTATCAACAGCGACAATAAGTTCAAAGAGCTGTTGATGGAATTCAAAGAATTGACGTCGCCAACATCATGCGATAGCACACGGAAAACAACAGTCCGCCATCAAATCATCACCACCGGACAACCAGTGTTTTCACGTCCACGCCGCCTGAACGAAGAAAAATTTAAAATCGCCAAGCAAGAGTTCGAGCACATAATAAACCTGGGAATATGTGTACCATCAAAGAGCCAGTGGGCCAGTCAACTCAGCATGGTTTCAAAAAAGAATGGACTATGGTGACCATGCGGTGACTACCGCCGACTCAACGCTTAAACAGTTCCAGATCGTTACCCGGTCGCGCACACTCAGGATTTCGCTCAAACATTCAACCGCAAGAATATCTTTTCGACACTCGATTTGGAAAAAGCCTATTTTAACATTCCAATCGCCGAGGAAGATCGAAAAAAGACAGCAATCATCACGCCGTTTGGATTGTTTGAATTCCACGTGATGACATTCGGCCTATGCAACGCAGCACAAACGTTCCAAAGATTCATGGACCAGGTGCTATTCGGCCTAGAATTCGTGATCTGCTACATTGACGATATATGCATCGCATCAAACAACGAGGAGGAACACTACCAACATGGGCGAATCGTTTTGCAGCACTTGCGTGAACACAGACTCAAAATCAATGTTTCGAAATGCGTATTCGCACAGGAGGAGATAACATTTCTCGGCCATCAAGTCAGCGAAAAGGGCATCCGTCCGCCAAATCATAAAATTGAAGCCATCATCAATTTCCCAAAGCCGAAGGCAGTGAACGAACTGCGCAAGTCTATTGCAATGTTGAATTTTTACCGGCGTTTTCTCCCTGGAGCAGCAACAAAGTAAGGACAATTGCAGAAATTAATTAAAGGGAACAAGAAAGGTGATAAGTCACCTGTGATATGGACCGATGATGCCGAGAAAGCATTTGACGAATGCAAACAGGCATTAGCGAACGCAACAACTCTAGCACATCCAGTCTCCGACGCCAAATCGGTGTTCCACGTGGATGCCAGCAATTTTTCCGTTGGTGCAGCCATCCACCACATAAACCGTGGACAACTCGAGCCACTCGGTTTCTATTCGAAGCGTATGACCGATACACAGAAGCGTTATAGCACCTATGACAGAGAATTGCTTTCAATCTTCCAATCGATAAAACATTTCAAACATATTATCGAAGGAAGAAAGTGCACGATTCTGATTGATCATAAACCGATAACTTTCGCTTTTAAACAGAATCCGGACAAGGCAACGCCTAGACAACTTCATCACCTGGACTTTATTGAGCAATTTACTACCGATATACGACACATTGCCGGCAAGGACAACACCGTAGCTGATTTATTTTCACACATCGAAGCTATCGACAGCAATGGGCAAATCAATTTCGATCAGTTGGCTGACAGTCAGAAAGTCGACAAAGAAGTAATTGACTTTCAGACGAGAACAGATTCAACGCGCCAGCTGAAATTGATTAACCTTCCAAAGGCTTCTAAAACCATCCTTTGCGACGTATCGACAAAAAGCGTACGACTATTCATCACCGGAGAATTCAGGCAACAAGTTTTCGACTCCGTTCATGGCATAGCGCACCCTGGAAAGAGAGCCACAATCAAACAGATTTCCAAACGTTTCATTTGGCCAAACATGAAGAAGGACATCGCCAAAATGGTAAAAACGTGTCTCGCTTGCCAGAAATCGAAGATCACTCAACACAACAGATCCGCAATAGAACGCTTCAAAGTTCCCGACAAGCGTTTTTCGGTAATCCATATCGATTTGGTTGGATCGCTGCCGATTTCGAATGGTTTTCGATACTGTTTGACGTGTACCGATCGATTTAGCCGATGGCCAGCAGCGATTCCCATAGAGGTCATTCACGCAAGTATAGTTGCCACCGCATTGATCAACGGCTGGATAGCGCAGTACGGCGTGCCATCTCAAATCATCACAAACCAGGGTACACAATTTGAATCCAAACTCTTTAACGAAGTATCACGTATTTTAGGAGCGAAGCATCTGCGGTCAAGCTCAAGACACCCGCAAGCTAATAGTCCAATCGAACGTTTCCACCGTACAATGAAATCGGCTATCAAGTGTCACAGTAACGAGTGCTAGACAGAAATCCTGCTTCTCATCCTGCTTGGTTTACGAAAAGTTTACAAGGACGACATAACAGCAACGCCATCCGAAATGATTTACGGCACAACATTGAAGATGCCCTGCGATTTTTTCGAGAAGGCCAACATTGATGGATTTGACACCGATTTTGCACAACATTTACGCGAATCGATGGAACGGATTCAACCTGTGCCAACGTCGGATCATGCTCCTAACAAAGTATTTGTACAAAAAGATCTGCAAGCATGCTCGCATGTCTTTTTGCGAGACGACTCAGTTCGACCGCCACTTTAAGCACCATACGACGGACCATATAAAGTTTTGGAGCGAAATAGCAAAACATTCAAGCTTCGAATTAAAAACCGTGCTACCCGCGTTAGCATCGAACGGTTAAAAGCAGCTTATTTGCCCCTCCAGGATCAACCGACGTCAACGCAAGGGATTCCTAGCAATAACAAAGAGTTCAAGAAAGACACACCAACGTATACAAAAGGCGGAAGAGCCATTAATCTCCCAAAGAGGTTCGTGTCATTCGCAGAATCGTGATATCGCTCCAATGGCTCAACCACTGGCGGGGGAGTACTGTGGCAGTTACATAATCCCTATGTCAACCATACAGCGGCTCCAACGAACATGACATCTCCGCTGCATTGCCCACGCATGCCACAACACAAAACACAACTCACAGCCGCAACAGCATTGCACGTGTTGCACATCACAGGCGCTGAGATCAACACAAAATAAAAGGTATAAACAGTCAGCATGGACCTCGTCAACTCTCTCTCAACCTCAACCTCCATAGAATCATTGCAGGAATAAATTGTGGAAAAAATTTGCCTACAGACTAACTGACAGCACTACTCACTGAAAAATTCCACATGAAAGCTTTATGATACAGGGACAAGTCTAAAGATTGTATTGTTGAGCTGTCTTTATATACCGTAACACTATCCTGCGCACCTTGTAGTCGTCCACTGTTTGCGCCTAACTATACCTGTCCATCCCCAAAATTATTCAAACTTCAAAGGAGGACGTTTTCAGAACCCTGCTTAGTAGGATGTGTTCGAACATAAGGAAGTAGGGCAAAAATCCCGTGGACTCATGAATAAATTTGCAGAAGGTAAGATATAATTCCAAAAGTCTCTCATCACATTTGCTATACCATATGTAGTCCCTAAAGCATTCAGTGTTGACCCCCCCTCCGAGGCATCCACCTGCGCTGAATATATGCAGTGCCACACCCGTTATGGTGACTCGACATGAGGTCCAGACAGAGCTGGGCCAATGTCTCGAGCATTACAAATGCTTCACATATTGGATTTTATAATAAGACTGCATTATGAGCAAAAGCTTGAGAAGTAAGTGCATGCGTGAGTGTGCCATATACTTTGCGCTTGCCCAGTTGGCTTGGCATTGATCAACCCATGAAACTAAGGTAAATCGAAAGAGTACATATTTTACATAATACCACTTCTCGAAAAGCTAAAGCGTTATTGCTAGTCACCAATAAATGGCCGCGTGAAATTTTCCCAAATTATCCATTCCCCAATTTATTTTAATATTTATTGTTATTTTGGCTGACAAAGTAAAGAGGTAAATGCTTCTAATAAAAAAAAAACGTAAACTTGAAGAAAGCAATATTTTTACATAAATATCCGTGGCTATCTACAAGTTAGTAACTCATCTTTAATACGATGCTTGTCCTGCTCAAGGTCCTTGCTTGAGTAGAATCGTCACAATGCATTTAGCCCGAGACTAATACACCTCAAGAGTGTTCCAGCCCGAATCTAAGCAGCCATATGCACATCATCAGTTGCCACACAACCAGCGCGCATCATCGGCCAGTCAGACGAACAGCGTGACCAGGCTAGTTTTTGGTAATTTCTATCACTGCATCTTCTAAGCGTTACTTGCCCTGTTCGAAGCTCTTGCCCAAGCAATAGCATTCCTGAGGAATTTTTCCCAGGCTGCGCAACCGGCACACACCATCAGCGACTGTGCAACCAGCAGGCACCATCAGCAACTGGCACGTATCATCAGCGACCGTACAACCAGTACGCATAGCCAGCGACCAAACAGCCCGGCTAGTGTTCGGCAATTCAAGTGAGTCATCGCAATTTCCTATATTTCTGCTGGCGGCCGTGCAACCAGCAACCAGAAAATCAGACTGGTTTTCGGCAATTCAAGCAAGTCATGACAATTTTTCTACATTATCACCAGCAGCCATGCAATCACCACGCATCATCAGCGACCAAACGACCAGTCCGCATAAGTCATCGGTCAGACAATCAGGCCAGTGTCTGGCAAACAGAACAAGCTATTGTGGGTTTCCCAATATTGCCACCAGTGACTATGCAACCGACACGCACCGCTAACAACCGGACAACCAGCGCGTATTAATTAACAAACCAGCAACCTGTGATGTCATCAAAGTCCCGTCAAACTCTTAAGGAAGCAATTATTGTGACGCTCCGAGCGAGTCCAAGACCAATCCCTATCAAGATTTATCTTACGCGCCTGACCAGGCCACTTAACACGCCCTGGAATTCAAGGAAAAGCAGCCACGTAAGTGGGAGGCCACAAATGAATCGATGCCAGCTGCAGAACAGAATGAATATATGTGCTCTATGAACTAGTGAATTTTACAAGAAAAACTTCAGTGTGAAGTGATTTGGAAGAAAATACTTTATTTAGCTATTCAAGGTAGTAAATTGGATTTGCGTTTGCATTGGAACTATACAAGTGGGTATATTGATGCTACGCCCAACGAAACTTGCCCTAGACGGTTAGGCATGAGTGAAAGGCTTAACAGACCTTAAAGCCATTCATAAGCTTGACGAATAGATTGAAGTGTATACTGTTGTCAAAGAAAATCAATTCTGGAGCTCCAAAGATCAAAATATCGCACGTATGATTCCTCAGTAACTAGAACCATAGGTTTGAGCCAAACAAACTTGATGCTAAGCTTTTTACTAATGCCAAACGAACTGAGTGAAATCGAGAGTCAGTGGACCATGACTTCTCAACCTTGTGCAGGTAAAACTGAAGAAAACGCATGCCTATTCAAAAGCTGGGTACTATCGAAGTCGATCTCACCATGCCCTCTACTTAGCCACGGCCTCAAGTTCGGGATGAGCAGCACAAGGTGGATTGCAATTTATCTAAGACTGCTGCTAATCATTGTGGAGCATTGTCTCTCCTCGCGGATAACCATCTTCCTCTTGTCCTCTTTTTGACGCTAGTGAAAAGCACGGCACTCTCTAGTAAGGAGGGCAACAGGTATCACGTCTGTAAAAACTTCTAGTACCAAATCTGTCGGATATGAAGATGCAATCCTCAGTGTTCCTCTTCTCGTACATATGCAAGCGTTTTTAGTGCAGCTCCTTACTGAGAGCGTCACCCCATCTTTGTGGTTTGCACAGCAGCACTGACTCTACAACACCCATCAAGACACGTCTTCTTGATAAGCTGTGTCCCCTACGTTGGCCAAAATTCGACTCAGGCCTGATACGCCTGAAGCCCTGATTTGCTCAGAGAAACTCATCTTTGAGTCATCAGTGTCGTAGGTACTTCACCCCTGGCTTCGATTTGATTAGTATGTCTCCAATATTGATCATCCTTACTCTAGGGATTCTCATTTTTAGTCAAAATTACCACTTAGGGCTTCTCCAGTGTCAAACAGAGCTATCTTTTGGCGCATCAGCATAGCAAGCCTTAGTTGTTCTTGCCGAGCGGTGCGTCCAGTGACATTAGCCACAAAATCATCCACATAGCCGATCAAGCGCTACCCACCTGTCATCTCCAGTTTCAGAAGCCCATTGTACGACACTTCTTCCCAGTCTGGACCAAGGAAGATTCCTGAGCAACACCCAATGGAACTACAATCCTTCGTTAGCCCTTTGCCGTGTCATAAAGTAGGCTTAGGTTCTTCGGCAGTCTCTCAGGTGCCGGATCAGATATTCTGGAGCTTGACAAGGTTTTTCCAGCGTATCCAGAATATTCAGCCATCTAGCGAAGTGTAAGGCATTCGAAACGTCGAGGGAACGATTTATCGCTTGGTGTGAATCTATGCCTCTGCCTTTGGACTACACTCACCACTTCTGCAATCGCATCAATGGTAGATCTACCTGCTCTAAAGCCATATTACTAAGGAGATAGGTCCCCAGAAGCACGAATTGTTTCAGTGATTCTTCCCTTGATAAGTTTCTCTAGTACTTTCCCAGCCGTGTCTAGTACACATAACCGGTGGCATGCTTACAATGATCCGGGACTCCCCTTCCTCTTGCTAATCTGCATAAGCCTCATCACCCTCCGTCGTATCGGAAAAACTCCGTCCAGTAGGCAAGCGTTGAATCTGCTGAGCAGCAAGTCAGAACAATGGTGATATACAAGTTGCAACACTTTAGTTGTAATGCCATCTATGGATTAGCCTGCAGATGAGCACCTCTAATGATCACCTCGACGTCCATCCTTCTGATGTTCAACTTAATTGTAGAAGGTCGAGAATAGGGACATCGGAAGACAATATGAATCTAACGCAGAATGTACTGCTGATCACTGGCTAAGTAGTCCTCTAATACTCTTGAATTTTGTACTCTCTGTACTAAGGACATCGAGGTCACGTTTGGTATGGTTCCTTCACAGACAATACGGTAGAAAATCTGCATATTTCTGGTGTAAATTGCAACACACGCCATCTTGGCTGCCATTTTTAGTACTCACTTTCTCCACAGATCTGTTTGAGGCATTCGATTGTCTTAGCACTAAATCCATCCTTCAACGAGCACATTGCTATCTACGTTCAAAACAGTGCTCTCTAAAGGATTAAGCTTGGCTAGAAAGATGATACCGGCTTGATTGGCGGTAGATGTACACTATAGTAGGTGGTCCCTGAGCACCAAATCCACATGAAAATACCCCCCTGTCTACAGTCTTTCCTCTGCAAATCACTTTCCGAACTTAGATGGCGGCAGCATCAGTTTCATCAGGATACCATGATGCAGAGCTTTTATCATGGTGTTACCCTCTCAGCAGCATAAAATTGGCTTTTATCTCCCTAGAATACTGCTCAAGCAGTTCTGGGCGGTTGCACCACCGTATGGGCTTAGCTGCAGGATACGGGTCATTGAAGTTCTGATTTTTCCTTGGTTAGGGTTTTCTAGAAAACATGGTATTTTCTCGATCCCAAGACATACCCAAGATCCGGTGTTGGATCAGGGTCCTTGCAAATGAAACAGTATGGCTGCTTTGCTCACTCTTTTCTTTTATGTTTTATTTCAACGCATTTGTGACACAGGGTACTTTGCATGCTTGTGTGATGTGACCATAGCCAAAGTATTTGAAACATTTAAGACGCACTGCTCTTCACCATATACTGCTGACAACCCACCTTATTCTTGCTTTGCACTTATTCTGAAATTGTTCGGCATCCTTTTCGGTCAAGTCGATGATGGCCATTCGTTGTCTCCTATAGTTTTCGGGTTTCAGCATCGCTTTTATCCTTCCCAAGCTAGGGGGCTCCCTTCTAATAACCTTACACTGGACATAGAAATGTCACGAGGTTTTACACAAAATGATCGGTTAAATGTCCTCAATGAACTGTCTTTCAACCAATCTCTTGTTTTTGGTTGAAAGACATCCTCAAAGAAAACATTTTCATTGATTTTCCCATGCAGTAAAAGAGAACAACAAACTGGAAAGCGTTTAAAATCACATTGGCCAACGAAACTAATTCTAAATCAGTTGATACGACTGATAACATCGGCCAAATTATTAAAAAGTTAACATCGAAAATCTTGAAAGCAGAAAGAGACTATACGGTCATAAAATGGAGAAGGGAAACGAGTCCCTATGAACCCCTCAGAATATCAAACAACTGATGAGGAGAAGGAATCAAGTTTAGAGGAGAGATATATCCTACGCTATGCAGAAACACCACTCGAATGACTAATGAAATCTCTGATAAGATAAAGGTATTCCAAAACAAACAATGGGAGAGCTTTCCGCAGAGTCTCGAAGTGATATTTTTAGAAGAATGTTTTGAATAAACAACGAAATTGTGGTACCAATGTCACGATGTAGGTAAGGCTGAGGCATCTGCAGATTATCTGGAAATTTAATCCCGTGATAAGCCTGCGGACAAGAGGAGCTTTGAAATTGAAGATAGAATTGACTCTTCTGGTCAACAGATTCCTGAGACATAACGTCCAACATGAAGACAGGATTGAACCAACGACCTTAAGTGATAACGAAAACATTATACAGACAATCACTAAATAGAAAGCACCTAGACATGACACTATTATCAACACAATGATATCTTCTTCTTTTTAGCACTACAGCCCCTCTCGGGCCTTCGCTTCCTGCAAAAAGCGCCTCCAACTGTCTTCGGTCCATTGACCGCGTCCTTCAATTCCAAAATCCGAGCAGCGATGAACTGTCTTCGTCGACTGAGTCAGACCAGCGTTTCCTTAGTTTCCCAACTGGCCCCCGGCCTTTAGTTCTCCCAACGAATACCGTCTTGGGTATCTGT
The DNA here is from genome assembly GCA_963969285.1 of Odontomyia ornata. NCBI lineage: Eukaryota > Metazoa > Arthropoda > Insecta > Diptera > Stratiomyidae > Odontomyia > Odontomyia ornata. Next base: position 22,187,770 of record OZ017741.1, read on the forward strand.
TTTTCGTCCATACGATGCATATATCCAGCTCATTGCGGTTTCCGCAGTCTTACAATCGTTGAGACCTCCAGTTTGTCAAAAAAATTATGGTTGTATCGAATTCACCATTAGTGCCCGTCTAACTTCGCTCCGATTATTCACCTTAGGACCCGTCGCTCAAAGGCGTTCAATATATTCGCGGATGCTTGGCTTAGAGTCAATGTTTCACGCCCATAACATAACACAGGTCTTATCACAGATTTGTATACCTGGAGCTTTGTTTTTCTGAGTATGCGGCTGGTCTTCAAGATCGTCAATAGTGAATAAAATATTTTATTTGCGAGCTGTATTCTTCGGCGTATTTCGTCTCTTTCATTGCCCGTTTTCGTTATTTTGGCGCCTAAATACACAAATTTGCTAAAGTTTTTGATACTGTATTCGCCAAGTGTGATATTTTGTGTATTTGAGGTATCTTTCCTTGACTGCGTCATGCGCTTAGTTTTATTTTCATTACTTTGTAGCCCTACTAGTTTTGCTTCGCTGTCGAGTTTCAGGAAATGTTCTTTGGCAGTTGTTAATGACCGTGACAAAATTTTGATGTCGTCCGCATAGGCTACTACTTGGCTCGACTTGTATAGTAATGTACCTCGCACATTGACAAGTAGCTTCCTTATGACGTACTCCAGAGCCAAATAGAATAGCAATGGGGCCAGCTCATCTCCCTGCTTTAGCCCGATATTTGTGTCAAAGGCATCGATGAGTTGGTTATTGATGCGGAATTGGGAGGTTGTCAACGTCATTGTCATTTTGGTACGATGGGCAAATTTTTCTGGGATGCCAAAGTAAAGCATTATTTGGTACAGTACGTTACGATCAATACTGTCGTTTGCTTCCTTGAAGTGAACGAAAATTTAGTGGACGTCTATGTTGAACTCCCAGTATTTTTCAAGTACCAGCTTGACTGTGAACAATTGGTCTGTTGTTGATCTACCTGCCCTGAAACGACCTTGATACTCCCCAATAATACTGTTGGCGTATGATCCGATTTTATTTTATAAGATTTGTTGAAAATATTTTGTACGCCGTACAAAGTAGTGATATGCCTCAATAATTTTCGCACTGTAGCTTGTTACCTTTTTGTGGATATGGAATATAATTGATTGGCTCCACTTTTTCGGCATATGTTCTTGCTGCCAAATATACTGGATGGCTTTGTGAATGGCTTGATGAACACTAATGCCACCATATTTGATGAGCTCCACTGGAATCTCATCGATGTCCGGCGCTTTATTATTTTTTTGGGCTTTGATGATGGAACAAACTTCATCCAGAGTTTGTGGGGCCAATGCAAGCTCTCCGCAGGTATCTATAGGCTCTGATGTTTTGGAGCTGTGCGGAGGATTAAGGAGATTCTTGAAATATGAAGCCCATCTTTCCTTAATCTTGGTTTTATCAGCGATGGTATTGCCGATGTCATCACGACAGAGCGTGGTTTTTGGGCTTTTGGGCGTTCTTGTCTCGTGTTGTTACTCGCTAAACTTACATCTATACTTCTCAATTGGTCGTCATAGTATTTTCTTTTCTTAATCCTAATTATCTTATTCTCTACTCTTCTGAGATTTTCATTGTGTTCTCTCTTCATCCTGATTATAATAGTTACATATTCTTTGTACGCCTGATTCTTTTTACCTAACTCATTTTGGCACTCATCATCGAAGCGATCATTCCTCTTGCGCCGGGCTTGAAGTCTGTCGTCTGTTCTGCCACGGTCCTGATAGTCGCTTTCACTTCCATCTAGAGCTCATTGTTGGTCTTTAGCGATGCGTGAAATTTTTGGCCACAGACGCCGTTTGGAGCCTTTTGATGTCAAATTTTTGTAGCGGGCTGGTCTTCAGCGAACATCCCTTGGACGTACGACATCGATAAGTTTATTCGATTAAGTAATGATCTGAGTTACAATTGGCCTTGTTCCCCAACCGATAGCTTCCATTATTCCTCATCCCAAACCCCCCAATTAAACGGTAGTAAATGCTCTTGGGGTGCACATTTTGTTTACTGGTTCCCCAATAATGTAACATTAAATGCCGAGAAATGCTAATAACTGTAAGTACATCTACAGCTCTACCACTTAATACTACTTACACTTGCTTTGTGAGGACGTAAGAGGGTGAAGGTGAATCTTCCGCGCCTGATAATGGAATCGACGTAAAAACCATGCCGCCGGAATGGAAGTTGGGCGACGGGCTAACTCCCGTCCCTGGAAAACTTTTAATTGTTTCGAAACTTGGAGATAGGATTGGACTCGCGGCAACGACCTCGCAAACGGAAAAGAGGAATATGGCATTGTATCCTGGAATGTCAGATCACTCAATTACCCTGGTGCTGTTAAGAACCTTTTACAACAGGCCAATCAATATCAATTAAAAATACTGGCAGTCTAGGAAACGAATTGGATCGGAAACAACATTCAAGACAGGAGATCGCACACAATATTCAAAAGTGGGAAGCCTACTGGAAAAAGATAATTCGGAGTGGCCTTTATTGTGGATAGGGAGTTCAAATCGCACGTTATTGATTTTAAGGCAGTCAGCGAATGGTTGTGTGCAATCCGTATAAAAGTGAAATTCTTCAAAATCTGGCTAATTAATGTTCACGCCTCAACCAAAGAAAATGACGAAGAAACGAAAGAAACGTCTTATAACCACCTGGAAAGACTGGTGGACAATGATATCTTGGCTACAGAAAAATATTTGAAAAATACTCGCAGACATTATGAGCGCAATATTCCGTTTGCGAAAGTATCTCAAAATATGGGTTTCAGCGGATATTATTGTTTTTTGGAAACAACAAAAGGACCCACAATTTCCTTAAAACTGGAGACCCATCACTCTCCTGAGATTATGTCAGACAAAAATATTACACTGTAAGAACAATGTGGCTTCAAAGCTTAGCACTCTACCGAATTCTAGTTAGTTCTAGTTAGTTAAAGTGGTCCAACACATCAGAACAGGCTTTAATCACTGAAACTCAACAGGCCTATTAATTTTTAACATAGCAAAGGCCTTTCTAAAAGTCTGGCATGCAGGACTAAATTTCAAAATGCATTAATTCAGTATGCTACTACAGCTTGCTCAAATTATTGGCTCCTTTTTTAAAGGCAGGACATTTCATACCACGATCGACAAACAACTCTCTAGCGTGAGTCCCATTGAAGTTGGTGTTCCTCAGAGCACGCCAATCTCAACAATCTTATACATTATATTTACTCCAGAACATCCCATTCTTCCTCCAAGAGTAAAACTAACACTATATGCTAATAATAACTTTATATTTAATACAGAATGGCAAGCAAGAGTCATCACTTCAAAGTTGGGACGATCAATAAATATTTTGGAGGAATGCTTTTGTAAATGGAAAATTAAAATTATTTCTGACACCACAGAAGATTAATCTGAGACATCACTCTCAACAAGAGATCAGGATCATCTTCAAATTTTAGTATCACGTCTTACCTTAAATACTGTAACATCTGAGATTATGAATTATAGTGTTTCCAAATTAAGTTTCTCTTTTCCAGATGTTTGGAAGCACACAAATCTACCACATATCCATAAAGCAGGTGACCATACGATTGCATCGAATTATCGGCCCATTTCGCTCCTAACATGCTTTGGTAAAATCCTTGAACGTATTGTCCACCGCAATCTCTATAATACATTGCAGTTTATTTTTGCCGTAAATTAACACTACTTCAAAAAAGGACGGTCTACCGTTAATAACCTGGGTGAATTCATCAATGTGGTTGTCTACACCTATGAGTTAAGTGACCAAGCTGATGTGATCGACACAGATTCCGCTAAGGCATTCGATAAAGTAAATCACAACACCTCCTTTCCCTTCCAACGTTCCTGTACAACTATCTGCAACGGTTGCCGATATGCGCCCAATACTCTATTATATGCAAACGATCTAAAACTATTCAGAATGTTAAACTCAACCTAGGACTGCTGAAATATTCAGGGTAATATAAATCTCCTGTTCTTTTGGTGGGAGAGAAATCGTCTTTCGCTTTACACATCCAAACATGTTCTCATGACCATCTCCAATAAAAATAACCTCACAATCTTCTCAAACGTGATCAATAACTCTCCTCTTGCATGGCTCGATAGTTTCAAGGACTTACTAGTAGATGTGGCATTTGATCCCAATTTGAAAGTTGAGGGTTGCATCCTTGAATTAACAAAGAGAATTTCTCGAGTTGGGAGCATTGTTTTGCGTTGTTCTCATAAATGTTTCAATGACCGGCCTCCCGCTTCTGTAACTAAACCTTGAGTGTATCTTATAATGGCAGTTGAATCCGTTCAGCACAGCTTCTCCCGCACGCTTATCTATAAGTACAAGATCCCATGTTACACTTACAACTATCGCAGAAATCTTCTAGGACTACCTTCACTCCAGGTTAGAAGACAATTTCTTGACCAATGCTTCCTCTTCAAACATGTAACATGTATGTTAACATATGCCCTGGTGAGGGCTATAAGCATACGCCCCCCTTGTGTATCAGATTCTCGGAATATTTCGTAATATCGTTCGCCAGAATTGTCATTTACAGTCACTCATCTTTAGTTCAGGTAGTGAGAGAATACCATTGTCTCCAGCTTAGCTCCCCTTGGACTTGTTTGCTTTCTTCAAACATAAGCTGCGGAAAGTACTCCTCGAGAATCAATTTATTGAAAATTGATTAATTTATTCGTGACTGTACTATTTTATATCTATGAACTTTATTTTTCTTTACTATTTTATAATTGGTAACTACTTTCACTAAAACAGTTTTATTCAATAATAAATCAATGAATAAAATAAACGAAGATACCGCATTGGAATCCTCTCCCTTTTATACCCTCTCATTAGTCCCAAAAGACATAACCTCAAAATCGAGTACTCATTTACAAACAGATTATACAACCGACGCTACTATACTGTAGTTCTGCTTTCGACCAGACGTCATGACTGACAAAAAAGCACTCCAGTCATTCCAAAATTGAATCGTTAGAAAGATCTTGAAAATTTCATCGTATGTTAGGAATACTGGCATCTACAAGGAACCTACAAATTGACACCGTTGAAAAATATGTACGTGGCAAGGCATTGAAACTCTTTGACACAATTGACAACCATACTAATACCCTGACATTCCTTCAAACTTTACAGAACACGGATGAACTCAGATTCTAAATTGTCCGCTAACTAACACTATAAAAAATTTTATTTGTAAACCATATAATAATTGAAACCGGCTTAACAAGGAAGATGGGTACTGAGGTGTTCGCAGATCTGAGGCAGTTAACGTACTAAATCGTACTAACTAAACACGAACTTCATTCCAAGAGAGAACTTTAATGATTGTTTCACTACTACTGAAGCTACGGTCCCGTTCATGGCACATGGGGAGAAGTAGGTGAAACAGAAAAATCAAAATGTTGTGCAGTCTGTGAGACTCCATTATCAAGTATAATCAATAGTTTTTTTGTCACTTGTATTAACTTTAATTCAATCCAATCCTTTTAACAATACGACACTTCAAACCAAAATTAATATTCAGCTATCATTACGCATCCATTCAATATGCATACTTCAATTTGAGGATGCTATTATAAAGCCACCAATATAAATAACTTGAAAGCACATACCACCATTCCCCTCACAATCTCCACCGCCACCCCCCAAAAAGGACCTCACACTTATGCATTCGCATTGCCACATTAATGTCTCGTTGTTGAAACATTTCGTACCAATTCCAAGTCAAGACTCAATCCTGAAAACCAATTTGGGGAAAATTACTCCAGCCATTTTTAAGAGCGATAAGATGATGATTAGATTCTGGCTGAGTTTTCCACAGCATCCAGATAACAACCGTTAAGCGTGTAGGCTTTAGTATGCTTGTTTCTAGCCCCGTTGGTATCGTCCCCTACCAATTTGCCATTTAGCCAAGGTAATAAAGCGAAGAAGAAGGTGACGAGCAACCTCCTGAGTAGATGAGAGGGTGGTGGTGATGATGGTTCATGTAATATTTAAAATGATACATAACGATTTTTCGTTTTGAGAGTTGAGACTTCCATTCATGTGTGGAATGGAATGCTCGTATACGGTTCTCCCGTTATGACTCGATTTGTTTCTGATTATCATATTCATACAGATTTGCCATGCCTGTGTACACATATGAGCAGCATCTCTATTCATACATATTTACTCATCTTGCCAAAATCCTTTGAAAGAAGTGTTAGATTTCGATGTGGTATGATTTTGTTTTTGAAGGATATGATGGGGCGCTGTTAAAAGCTTATTGGAGATTTCTGGGGAAAGTGAGTGTTTCTTCTGATAAAAGTGATGCTGTTTGATTTTAAGGAACAATAACAATAATCATAAAATAAATGGCGAAGATGAAAGGTGATTGGAAGAGCGTGTTTATGAGTGCTTTGAAAGAGAATTGCTCATATGTTCCGATGATTGAATTTATTTGAATGAATGTGCATGAAGCAATATGAATTTTTGATAGAATTAAGCTTGTGAGCATAAGAGTGGTTGATATAAATGAACAGCACCCTTTTGGAAAAGTATGAATATCCGCTAACTTTTGCGGCTGCCCTGACGAGAAGAAGTACCTCGGGATCATAAGATTCGTCCAAAGGTGGTGATACCAAGTTTACTTGACGGGCCCAAAACAGGCTTTATTAGCATCGTTAAATCGAAACTCAACATTTCTGGGAAATTCGATGGAAAATTGAAGCCGTAAAAGATGGTTTCATCTCATTTTAATGCACAGGAAGTTGATACTGACGGTGAGAAGGAGAAATATTTTCAAGAAATCAGCGCTCTCCAAATATTTGGGGAGTCTTCTTGTAAATAGCCATGTCATTATCAAGTTCAAACTGATAATTCAAAATCATTGTGTAATGATTTCAGTTTTTTCGTCATCATCGTGACTTCCGAACGAAACTGAGTTAAAGATATGATATGATCAGTTAAAGATATGAAGTCTCGCTAGGCGCCAAAGAACTGTACCCTACAGGTCAACTGATCCGGGGAACCTTAGTCTACTCCGAGGTTGCTGCTTGCAGACTAACTAGTTTGGAGAGGAATTTTGGACACATATCTTACGGGAGTAGACTAAGCTCAATTTCAATCCTTCAGCTACCGCCTCAAATGCCTGTTTAAAATGCGTTTTGGCATAACTTTAACGCCGCCTTAACGAGGCTTCTAACCAATTCATTAACACTAAAAAATTTATTCGCGAACAGAAACTACAATTTACATTCCACAAGACATAAGTTAGGCTAGGATGAATGTAGAATGAAAGGCGCGTCTTTCTGCTCGTGCAATAAACTACTAAATGCTTCGACGCATGTGTCGCAACTCTGTTTTCAGTCGATGCTCGCTGCAAAGAATCCAAGCGTCACCAAGGAACGAATGACGATCAAAAGGAAAACGCATCCATGATGCCTGAAACGACGTGTTCACACTCTGCATGTGCGTGAGTTTGCGTCTCAACCAAATCACGCGAAAATCTCCCTTGGTATAATTCGAGACTATGGAAGTGGAGGCCCTACAGCTACTCCCTCCCCAATGAGCTTCGCGGGGTGCGAAGGGAATGCAAATGCAACGCGCTTTTTAGCCTTCGGTATATTTGCCGATTATGGAAGCTGAGCAGGTAACGAAGGAGTGACGGATGTTGGCGAATGAGGCAGTAAGCTGCTAAGCTGTGGCGTAGGCTGTGAAGTCTCAGGCTCTGGTATGGAGGCTGGTGAGTTGACTGGTTTGACGTTTGTGAATCTGTGATTACTGGATGCCTAAAGTGTGCTGCAGCGATGTAAGCGAGCTTCAGCTGATCAGTTGATAGTGTTTTTATTATGTCATTGACGGCTATGACGAAAGTGCGTTCGTCGATACGCTTTATCACTCGATGAGGGCCAGAGTACTCCAGTGGCTTTTTGATTGAGCTTATTCGGCGGAAAACGTATTTGCAAGTAGCTAAGTCCCTGAAAACGAAAGGCCGATAGTTGACATGTCTGCAAGCTTGAATTGGGTGAATCTGCCAGAGTCCAAATGGGAATAGGACGAGGATCATTGAATTCACCTAGGATGCGAAGTGATGTCCCAAAGACTATTTCTGCTGGCGAGGCCTGAAGGTCCTCCTTGAAATTCGTTCACAAACCAAGGAGTACGGTCGGAAGTACTTTCGGCCAGGAGATTTCTGGAGCACAGTCAAAGGCTGCAAACAATGAACATTTGAGAGAAGCCTTAAGAGTGCAATGCATGCGCTCTACCATGCCGTTCGATTTGGGGTAGTAAGAGGTCGTATGAATTTGATGAGCTCCTAAGAGGTGAGATAGCTCACGGTGAAGCTCAGCCTCGAATTGCGTGCCCTGGTCGGTCATAATTTCGAGCGGTGTTCCAAAGTAGGATATCCAATTATAAACTAAAGCACGGGCGATGGTTGCGGCTGTCATGTCACGTACTGGTATTGCCTACGGCCAACGAGTGTTGCAGTCTATAATATTTAGGCAGTGTTCAAAATTTTCAGCGAGTGGCACTCTGATCAGGTTCGAATGGATGTGTTCGAATCTTTGATCCGGAGCTGTGAAATTTCCTAGCTCCGCTCTGTTGTGGCGATGAACTTTTAACTTTTGGCTGAGGGGGGCACTGCTTGGTATACCGAAATATGTCTCTACGAAGGCTTCGCCAAAAATATTTGAGGGTAATGCACTTAGCAGTAGCACGACCACTCGGATGTAATAAATTGTGAGTTGTGTGGAATACTTGTTTGGTAAGTAGGGCTTGATAGTGCTGTCATGTTCTGTGCAAACCAATGAATATCCGTTAAGCTCGAGGCGTCAAAGTTTGCAACGAGAGATAGCTAATAGGTCTCTTGCTCAGCGCTAATGGAGCTGAGGTTGCAAGAGGCAGTAATGGAGACAGTTTCGTTGGCTACAGCGTTTTCTTCCCCAGGTACGTATTCCAGCTGGATATTAAACTGCCATATAAAATCTAATTGTTGAATCTGCCGAGGTGATGCTTTTTCTTATCGTTGCTTGAGTGCGTCAGTGAGTGGCCGATAATCTGTATACGTGGTGAACTGCCTGCCTTGATTTCAGCGGATATGGCTAGAAACTCCTGATCGTAGGTCGAATATTTATGCTTCACATCTGAGAGCATTCTCGAGAAGGATCCTAGTGGGACGTGGGTACCATCAGTCAGCTGCTGATTCAAAACTGCGCCTATGGCGGTGTTAGATGTATCCGTGTGTAAAGCGAGTCACTGGGTGGGTGAGGAAAAAGCTGAAGTTATTGCAGAAGCTTTAGCCTGTTTACAGCGCATGAAAGAATCGTTAGCCTGCTCGGATCAGGCAAGCTAAGCTTTTTTTTCGTGATTCGTTTAAGTAAGTCGGTGAGTGGAGCTTGCAACATAGCAGCTTGTGGAATGAAGCACCGGTAAAGGTTAAGTATTTCCACGAAACGTCTGAGCTGCGTAGTGTCGTTGGGTCTTAGGAAATCGATGATGGCCTGGATCTTTGGCAGAAGTGGGTGAAAACCTTTTTTGACAGGTGATAGCTAGAAAATGTTACCTGCGGCTGAGTGATCTGACATTTAGTCCAGTTAATTTAGACGCGTGTTTTGCTTAAAGTCAAGAGAAATTTAGCAAGGTGCGCCTGATGTTTTTTGTGGCTGTCTGAACTGACCAGAAGATCATCCTGATATTAACGCATGAAGGGTAGATTTTTGAGGACATGATTAATTGTACGCTGCATGGTTTGAGTTCCATTCTTCAGACCGAGTGCCATGTCCAAAAAATTGAACAATCCAAAAGGCATCGTGACTGTTGTCTTCTCAATGTCCTACAGCACCATCGGGTTCCGGTAAAAGGCTTTGTGAAGGTCGATGACCCTAAACGCCTTGCAGGTGGTTGCGTTGAGCTAGCAATAGTCACTGGTAGCTCGCCAACCTCCATTGTCCTTCGACACCATGTGAAGAAGACTGGCGCACTGACTCGCTGAGGGGCGGATGATTTTTCGCTCTAGCGATTCGCTGAATTCCCTTTTAACTGCACTAAGTTGTTCACCTGAGAGTCAACGTGGTCGGGCAAATACTGGCGGGCCACTAGTAACGATGTGGTGCTGAGTGGGTAGATCAGGGGCGTGGGCTATCTCTCCAGAGCGAGCAGAGCTTTTGGTGAATTGTCGACAAGCTTTGCATAGACCTCTTATAGAGATCCGTGAGGCGTGATTTTGGGTGCAGCAATTACAATAGAGTCCACTTCCACAACTGTACCAATTGAGCAAGGTGCTGTAAGGCTGGTGTAACCATACTGGGAACAGTGATTTTGGAGATCTATGCGAAGTCCTTGGTGTTTTCAAGCATCTGCTTCAAGAAGTGCCGTCTGCACGTTTGCAATGATAAAGCTCCACTGGAAAGGGCGGCGTAAAACAAGGTTTACCTGTCTGTCTCACTCTGAAGGTTGCAATATGAATCTCCGTAAAGAACCCTGATTCTTGCCTTATTTGATGAACGATTCGTATCGTTTCTCATCATAGGCCCTAAGTAACGCTTTCGATGTTTTAAGTCGTGAATAACTAATCCAGTGTTTCTTGCGCTCTCTAGTTTCAACTTCCTTCTGGTATCTACACACAACGTGTATCTTGACCACACTGAAGGGTTCAGAACCAACGAACAGTGTCTATGATCCTTTCCTTGCTAAGAGATCGCTTCAACCCTTTTGTATCCTGGCACCCAGTACAGAGTAATCTTTTTGTCCTCATCCAGTTAATTGAGTTTTTTACAACATTCTTGAACCATTTTTGATTTTATTGCTGATGATTCAAGGACGTTAATAGCTACTTGGTTGAGATTATCGTTTTGCCCTTGTATCTTTTGTACAATAAATGCAACGTTGTGCGCTCATCGCAACTGCATATATCTCTGCCAGGAATATGCTTGGCATCATTCCCAGTGGTTCATAAAGTTATTTGACCAGCTTAAATACTCCAATCCCTGTTCTCTCTGGGTTCTTTGATCCGTCTGTGTACCATTTGATGGCATGTGGCTCTATGAGGTATACATTGGATTAAGAGCTCCATTCCTACTTGTGGCTCAACTTTGCACAACACTTTTTGTCAAAAATGAACTGAGTCGGAATAGTTTGGATAGCTTAACTTGGTGAGTGTTCCCAATCCCAGGGCCACTACCTCTTTCGTGATAGAATATCGTGAAAATTGTGGACCTTGATATCAGCTCTTTCGTAAGCTGTGGGTGCGACAGATTTAACATTTTCTCGAGTGCCACCGTTGGGCATGACCTCATTGTTCCCGTGATGCATCACACAAGCCAGACGCTGAACAGGATTAAATACCTGCCTCGTTGTGTGCTCCTGAACCTTTCCACCTAGATAATAGCCCCGTAGTTGATGATTGGTCTCACCATCATAGTGTACATCTATAGCAGCATCATTGGACTGCATCCCCAAGATTTGCTGGCCATGTTCATGCATGCCATCAGGGCTCTTGTGGTGTGTGTTGTCACCACTTCAATATACCTATTCCACGTGAGCTTACTAGCCAGATGGATTCCAAAATACTTAGTTTCTTTCCTAAATTCGATCTACATTCCATTTAACCTGAAAGTGTGTTCCAGTTTTCGTTCTTTGGTAAATGGTACCAGCGTGTTTTTAGCAGGATTAAGGCTCAAACCAATTTGTTTGCAATACAAAGTGCTCCCAACATGATATCATACAGTGTTCCTCTGTATTTTTTCTCGGACTAAAGTGGTGATAACATCCGCAGATGTGTGACATATTATGCCACTTTCAGATAGCCTTTTCAGAATATCATCGTCCACGAGTATCTACAGTAGAGGTGAAAGGACCTCCCTGTGGACAACTTCGTGCTGTACGCATATAGATAGTTCTGGTTCCTACCTAATATGCAACGGCTCTTGTCACGAGGAATTGGGTCAACCAACGAAATGTAATAGGATTTATCTGCCTTTTCACTAGTGCTCACCTCACCGGTACATGGCTTGCGTTGTTGAAAGTCCCTTCAATGTCAAGAAAAGTGCCTTATGCAATTTTTTGTGCTCCAATAATTCTTTGGGGAGTTCCACATCCACGTACCCGAGGGAATTCCTGCAGGAAAAATGTCGGTCGACAAGAGCACTTTTGGAGGCTAGCATTCTTTGGGGAGTGCCTCTCCCACGGACCCGAGGATATGAGGGGCACCGTGAGGCTCCCTCCTGGGATGGCAAGTGACGACCCTGATTGGATCTGGACTACGTTTTGGACAACTAACTGGAATTGATGCTTTGGGCTGGTGGATATGATGGTTTGGACCTAGTTGCTTTGCACTGTAGCGCCGAGGTGACACTCGTATGTGAATGGCTCCAACTCAACTATCATAGCGTTGCCGTCCCGGTAAAACCTTGGCAGGCTTCGGAGTACGTTCGAAGTTCGCACCATTATGTTGGTGGTGTAATTTTTGTTGAGATGGACTTCCGACTAGCGCTAGTTTGGCTCTGAGCACTTGTCCCCATGAGGGCCTGTGCCAACCCTTGCATGGCCTCCCTGCTCTGTGAAGATAACCATGGGACCAAAAAGGTGACTACACACACGAACGGTGATAACGGCTCCGATGGGGGACCCAACAAAGCTCATTTAAAAAAGATAAAAAACCCAGAAAAGAAATAAAAAATAAAAACGACGACGCAATCAGCGGTTGCAGCCACGATGTTAACAGTACATCGAGAGCAGTACTAACGATGACAAAAACGACAAATAATACAATGACAATGAAGACGAATGAAAAACGGAGATTTGCAGACAGTCTGGTCCAGACGTGAACGCCAGAGTGTCCTATAAAGGAAAAGCGGGAAACTCTGGAGGACGCTTCAGGTGTTCGAGCGGTGGAAGAAAATATAAAGAGCATCGAGAATTCGATGGCCACTGCTGCAATCGTTACCGAAGCGGCCGATGCAAGGACCGTAAATCCTGACAAAATGAAAAACCATCCTGGAGCCAACGAGGAGATTACGGCAGGAAAAGAAACGAGTGACTAGACAAATAAATTAGCGCTGTATAATTGCATCGCCAACGTCGAAAATGTGGTGAAAGTGCTGTATTCGGAAACAGAAAGTGATAACCTCTCCCAAGGATAGTCGCAAACTACGATTGCCGCCCAGCGATATGAAGAAGAAAGTCTATTTTGAAAAGCGGGAGATGTTTTGAAAAGAACACAATCTGCATGTGACTTCCCGAAAATCAGCAAAGCAGTAAAGATTGGGCTCCTTGAACTAGAGGAGCTTCTAAACCACATAGGGCATTATTGGAGGAACTGGTTAAAGGCCAAAGATGAGCAGACGGCTAGGAAAATGCTGGGGGTGAAATCTAAGGGCCTCGTACAGATAGTTCCACCATCAAACATAATTAAAAGAATGGCGTCTAGCCCAATCGAAGGAGATCGGGATAAAAGACGGGAGAAAGGGGCACTTGTTGGGCGTGGAGCACCAGATCATGGGTTCCAGACAGTGTTTACAAAAGGAGTGGAGAAAATCGCAAAGAAACTCCTTCAAAAAGTGCCAGAAAGTAAAGTTCGCTGGACGCCCAAAAAGAAAATAGACCTGATGCAAAACAGGACAGACGGAGTCCCGACGAAGATCCCGGCAGCAAGCACTGCTCGTGAAAGCCCAAGATGGCCGCTCCTACGCAGAGGTGCTGTGGGAGATTTGGGAAATCGTAAGGCCGAAGACACTAATATTACCATTCAAACAGGACGGCCAACGCGGTAGGGCCACATACTGGTCGAATTCGGAGCAGAGGCCAACAATAAGGAAGCACTCTGCGATGCGGTAAAGAAAGTCCTCGGCAAAAGCGCAACTATAGCTTCACTCGAGCCGATGGAAAATATCGAAATAAGAGATATTGACTGTGTCACGGATCTGGCTAAGGTGGAAGAAGTCATCAAAAGGGAGTGCCCTAGCGTGGGAAGGATCAACGCGAGACTGACATCAGGAAACAATAAGGGCCATAGTTGACTTGACCGAAAAGGACGCCGAATAATTTCTGAACAAGGGCACCGTACGAATAAGGTGGGTTGTCTGTACGATAAGGCGAAGAGAAACACCTCTCCAATGTTTCAAATGCCTTGGTTATGGTCACACCACACAAGTATGCAAAGGGCCCAATAGGAGTTTCCTATGTTATAATGTGGTGGAATGGGACATATAAGAAAAGAGTGTATGAAGGAGGTACACTGTATTTTTTGCAAGGGTGCTGATCGAAGACCTGATTTTGGACACGTCTTGGGTTCAGGAAAATGCTGGGTTCTCCAGGAAGCCCTAGCCAAGGCAAAATCAGAACTTAAATGACCCGCATCGTGCACCTAAACTTACACCGTAGTTAAACCGCCCAAAATCTGCTTGAGCAGTTTGCGAGGGACATAAGAGCTGACTTTTTGCTTCTGAGTGAGCAACACCATGATAAAAGCTCTGCATTATGGTATCCTGACGGAAGTGGAACTGCCGCCATCTGGGTTTGGAACAGTGATTTCCAAGCGGAGAATTGTAGACGGGGAGATGGTTTCGTGTCAGTTCGGTGCTCAGGGACCACCTTTCGCAGTGTACCTAACGCCAAACGAACGGATATCATCTTTCCAAGCCAAGCTTAATGCTCTGGAGGGTGCCGTCTCGAACGCAGATTGCAACGTGTTCGTAGGGGGAGATTTCAATGCGAAAGCAATTGAATTGGGCATGCCTCAGGCAGATCCGCGGGGAAAGCGAATCCTGGAAATGGCGGCCGGGATACCGCTCGTCGTACTAAACAATGGAAATACGCCAACTTTCCGCTGTATTGGCTGTCAGGGAACCATACTTGACATGACATTTGGCTCGGAGTCCTCAGTACGGAGGATAAACAATTGGAAGGTATTAGATGCCTACTCAGCCAGTGATCATCAGTGCATTCTGCATGAGATCAGTAATGTTGTCTCCCGACATCCGTACTCTCAGCTTTCTACAACAATATTGACCATCGGAAGGATGGACGTTGAGAGGACTGTCGACGTGCTCACAGCAGGTGAGCCACTGCAGGGAGTTTCGGAGAAGACCAAAGAATTGGCAGTTCAAGACGTGGTGAACTCAACTATGAGCATCATTAAAACTACTTGCTGGTCGAAAACCCCCGCACGGCAAATCCTCCGTGTACTGGTGTTGAACTGAAATCGCTCAAAAGTGATGGGAGTGTCAAAAGCTTCAACGTGAGGCTCAACGGGGGTGGACCCGTAACGAGGCATGCAACTAGGTGGCAGCATATAAGTCGGCCAAGAAATGCCTTCACAAATCGATTAACAACAGCAAGTCTCGTTGCTGGCAAGACGTAGTGGACAATGTGAACAAGGATTCGTGGGGCTTTGGCTAAAAGCTGGTCATGCGGAAGCTTGGCGCCCTACGGAAGCCTTGCATACATGATGCGGAAAACATGAATAAAATAGTGCGGGGACTCTTCCCCACCCATCCCGTCCGTGTTGACGCTATTCATGGTGGAACAGCAGTCAAGTGTCAACTCTTCACACAGCCAGTACTGGGGGAGGCAGTCCTTTCATTGAAAGTAAAGAAGCCTCCAGGTCCAGATGGTGTTCCGGCTACGGTATTGCAGCTTGTTTGTCACCATTGTCCTGACTTGCTGCTCAGCATATTCAAAGTTTGCCCACGGGACGGAGTTTTCCCGGTACGATGGAAGGAAGCAAGGCTCATCCTGTTCAGCAAGGGGAAGGGAAATCTCAAATTACTGTGTGCATACCGCCCGTTACGCATACTAGACACTGCTGGGAAAGTGCTAGAGAAACTCATCAAAGGGAGACTCACGCAATATGGCTTTAGAGCAGGACGCTCGATCATTGATTCGATCGCAGAAGTGGTGAGCGCGGTCTTAAGAGCAGAGGCATATAGCCGCACCAAGCTACGGATCGTCCTGTTGATGACTCTCGACGTGAACAACGCCTTCAACTCCGCTAGATGAATGGATATTCTGATTACGCTGGAAAACTCTACTCTTACTCTAAAACTACCTGAAGGACCGAAACCTGCTGTACGACACGACACATGACCAACAAAGTGTAGATGTTATATCAAGTATTGCCCAAAGGTCTGTCCTGGTGCAGACTTGTGGAGCTTGCCTTACGATGGGCTACTGAGACAAGGGATGCTAGATGTGGAAGATATTGCGACTCTGGTTGCTGAACACATCGCGGAACAAGCGCAACTTAGACTAAGTAGGCTAATGCAATGAGTGAGAGACTGGATGACTGCTCGCGGGTTCAGCTTAGCACTGGAGGAAACCGAAGTGGTCATCTTGACAAAAAAGAGAATCTTTAGAGTACGGATGATCAGTAGTGGAGACTTACGAATCGAATCGAAGCCATCGGTGAAGTGTCTGGGGCTATTGATCGACTCGAAGATGAATGTCTCTGAGCAAATCAGGGCAACGGCTGAGAAGGCTGCTTCGGGAGTATTGGCACTGAGTCGACTTATGACCAACGTGGGGGATCCCAGCCTATCAAGAAGAGGCCTCTTGATGAGTGTTGTAAGCTCTGCGCTACTGTACGGAACAGAAGCATGGGGTGATGCTCTCAGGAAGGAGGTCTACCGAAATAACTTGGCACGGGTACAGAGAAGAGGAGTACTGAGGATTGCGCTTTCGTATCCGACAGTCTCCGATTCGGCAGTGAGAGCTACTGCAGGCATGATACCTTTTGCTAGAGAGCGCAACGTTATTTACCTGCGTCGAAACGAGGATGCGAGGGAGATCACTGTCCGCACGGTGAGGCAGCGCTCATTCAACGATTGGCAGCAGTCTTGGGTAAATTGCACGAAGGGAAGGTAGACTGCACACTTCAGCCAAGATGTGAGACCGTTGCTAAATCGGAGCCATGGTGAGACTGACTTCTATCTGACTCACTTTTTGAGCGGGCATGGGTGTTTTCAGTCTTACTTGCACATGATTTTTAAGTCATGGTCCCTCAGTTGTTAGTTTTGCCCAGAAGAATAAAACAACTCCTGCCACGCATTTTGCGTGCATAAAATGGAACAGGCTACGTAGGGCCCTCAACATGGAGATGGAAGAGCCCACCTCCATCGCGGTGATGCTCAAAATGGTTGAAAAATGGAACCAGGTGGGACCCTGTGCTCGGGCCGTCCTAAAAGATAAAAGGAACTGACAGCAGC
Source organism: Odontomyia ornata (assembly GCA_963969285.1). NCBI lineage: Eukaryota > Metazoa > Arthropoda > Insecta > Diptera > Stratiomyidae > Odontomyia > Odontomyia ornata. Next base: position 22,205,010 of record OZ017741.1, read on the forward strand.
CTAAGGTGTTGCAGCTAGGGGATCACTTATCTCCCTCCCACTAGAAGGAGGATCACCCAGCTTGAAGGCGCCTCACAGCGTAGCAAAATGAGACCTGGCCCGAAGTAATGTGTCAAAAGGTTCCAGGCTGGGTTCTCAAGTTGACAGGGGAGGAATTTATTGGGTGGTCCAGTCACCTTTTTGCAAGCATGGAAGTCCCACACTCTATGCGTAAATTATATTCACCTCTCAACCACAAAAACAAAAAAAACTGATTAATAGCACTAAGGCTCATTGCTGGCAAGATTTAGTGCACTATGTGAATACAAATCCATAGGGACTTTGCTAAAAGCTAGTTATGTGGAAGGTTCATATATTATATCCAGGGCCCTACCCTTGCCCTGGATATAATATATGAAGCAGAAAAGATGGGAAAGACAATGTGAATACTTTTTTCCACCCACACCGACTATGTTGACACTGTAAACGGCTAAACAGCAGTCGAATGCCCACCATTTACGAGATTTATACTGAAAAAGGCTGAGAAGTTGCAGCCCATCTATCACCATTATCCTGACTTGCTCAGTGTTTGCCTGTGGGAAGGAGTCTTCTAGGACGCTTGAAAGGAATCAAGGCGTGTAATGATCAGCAAAGGAAAGGGAAGTCTCAGGTCAACGTTTGAATACTGCCCAATATACATCCTAGTCACGGCTGGGAAAGTGCTAAACGAAATTTTCAATGGGAGACTCACTGCCTCTATTCGTGCTCCTCGATAGTATGATTTTAGAGCAGGACGCTCCAGCGTTAATGTAATTGGAGAAGTGGCCATTGTGGCCCAAAAGGCAAAAGCGCATAGCCAAACCAAGCGATGGGTAGGTTATTGACAACACTTGATGTTTGGAATGCCTTCAACTCTATTAGATATTTGGATGTCCTGTACGCGCTGAAAATATCTTTTCAAGCTCCAGAATATCTTATGTTGCTTTTGGGGGGCTATGTGAAGGAGCGAAGTCTTTTTTATGATGCAGCTCCTACAAAGAATGGAAGTTACGTCGGGTGCTGCCCATGGATTTCTACTTGGTCTAAGCTTGTGCAACACATCTTACAATGGAGCTGCTGGATGAGTCGCACCTGATTCCATATGTGGATGCTGTTGTGACACCTGTTTCTGGATGCATCGTCAAACAGGTTGGACTTAAACTAGCTATGCTTAGACACTGGGTGATTGGATGACTGCTTGCTGATTCAGCTTAGCACTGAGAGAAACTGAAGTGGTCATCGTAACAAAGAAGAGAGAACCAAAAATAAGGGCAAACAATATTGGAGAAGTAACATACTGGTTGAATTAAAACCATCCGTAAAATACGAGTTGATCGACTCGTATCTCGGAGCAAATAACGATAACGATCGATAAAACTACTTCAAATGTATCGGCTTTGAGTTGAATTATTGCCAGCGTAGGAGAGTCCCTATCCATCAGAAGGCGAATTATGATGGGGTCCAAAGAGTCAGTGCTACTGTACAGAGCAGAAATATGGGTCAACGTTCTCACTAAGGAGCTGAACGAAAAAAGCTTGGTCAGGTATACAAAAGAAGAGCACTGAGAATAGTTTCTCCATGACTGAAAGTCTCTGATTCAGCATTGCTATTACCTGCAAGCGTGACACATCTCGCCCTTCTTGCAGGGGACTGTTGTACTATCGACCAGCGTCGAAACCTATTGTAAAACACCAGGGTGACTAATGAGTCTTGGGTGAATAGCAGGAGGTGAGGTGGGCTGTGTACTTCATTCTTAATCTAAGACCATAACTCAATCGAGCACACGATGAGACTGGCTCCTACCAGACCCAACTCTTGAGCGGCCATGGGTGCCTCCAGTCCTTATTACACAAGATTGGAAAGTCACATTCCCCTGTTTGTAGGCTTTATGCGAGGGAGGGAGATGATGACTGCCCAATATTTTTACATGCAAAAGATGAGGTAGGCTGCACTGAGTCCTCTACAAGGGAACAGAAGAGCTCTTCCCAGATAACTAAATCGAGGAAATTGTTGGAAAGGTTGACAAATGGAACCATGTGCTGGATTAAAAAGGGTACAGAGTAACCGGGGGTGTCCGAATTTTGCATCAAACAGTTCCAAGCTATGTTTTCAGGTTTACAGGGTAGGTGTTTGGTGAATATTCCAGGTATTCCACATATCTGAGTGCCTCATATACATAATCATCCACAAAATTCATAAGTATTTAAGTTACTGAAAAACGCTTTTTCACTTAGTATTTGGGACACTTTTTATATTAATAAAAGGTACTGTTTCAATGCAAACGTTATAATATTTACTCTCGCAGTTCGAAACACAACTGGACAACTTTCTATTGTGTTCACCTCTTTTTATAAACTATTTCGACAAATGCACACTAAGTAATTATAAACACTGCAATGCTAATTATGTCATCATCAAGCAATGACCAACGTTCACCGCGTGTTACCTCGTCGAGAATAAGATAGATGCAGCCGTCTGGTCTCAACAGTTCGAGTTGGTCCCTTCAGCATATTGTGTTGTTGTGCATGGTGATGTAGTCCCCCAGGATACCGTACTTCACTTACTTTGTGATGAATAATGTGGAATACTTCAAAAGAATCATTTAATTGTGTTTTATCATGGGTTAGATAAGCATATGACTGAAGGTTGTCCCCTCCATTTTGAGAAGATATACGAGGTATAAAAGTAATGAACCCTTTACCAATATTTCAGGCTCGATGTATTCTATTGCTTGGATATCGTTATCGAAAAGAAGAGTTTTTATTTGGAACAAAACGTCGCGAATATCCACATTACTAAAACGGTTTGAATTCACAATAGCACGTTAAGCTAGTTGGCTAGCTCGTACAATTTCTTGAATCTCCTTCCTGAGGAGTGATGGTTTGTTAAAGAGGGCTTGCTCGAATTTGTCATTATTAAGGATATTAAAGTCTGCTGAGATTTTGTTAGAATTGTAAACGAGTTCTCCTGTTACATTTGAAAGGTGTTCATTGATTTTAAATTGATCATTATTATTGTCCAGGATATTGTTTTGGCTATATATGATATTTCCCCAATCAGTGGCGTCTGGATTGCTCGCGATTCACTTCCAAGCAGATCCAAGCTCATAGTAAAGGTAAATGGCTGGTGGTCGGTTAGTATTTTTATCTTTTTTGCACCATAGAGATACATCTTAAATATGTCTAGGACCCAAACGATGGCAAGCATCTCTTTTTCTTCGGTTTCATAGTGCTCCTAGGGTTTTTGAGAGATCTGGATATGTAAGCAATGAGTCTATCCCACCCGATTTCACCTTGTAATAGGACAGTGCTAATCGCGTGGTTGGATCCGTCCATCGTCAGTAAGAAGGGTTTCTCAAAGTCGGAAAATGTTAAGATTTCCGAGGAGACAAGCATACTTTTCAAATTATTAAAGGCATCCATCTCGAGACTGGCCAAGACGATTTCCTGTTTTCCAGATTCATCGGCCTTTGGCTAGGTGTTCTCACCTCGAGTGTGTGGCTTCACAATTTTTTAGGGAGTCTTCTATAATAAGATGCTAACCCAAGAAGTGCTTAAAGCTCTTTGAGGTTTCGAGGAACTTTCATATTTCTAATTGCCTCTTATTTTCTGGGATCGGATTAAATTCCCTCCCCAGAGATTACACAACCAAGGAACTCCACTTGAATTTTTATGAAGGTTGACTTCTCTAAATTAATTCTGAGATTGGCAGCAACTAAAGCAGGCAGAACGGTTTCTAGGTTTGATAAGTGCTCCTCTTCAGTGCCTCCCAGGATAATAATATCGTCAAAGTAGACGTATCAGACTTTCCCTATATGTAGCCTCAACACATCTTCTATAATTCTTTGCAACACCGCCGAAGCATTTGTTAGTCCAATGGTTAATCCGACGAACTTATATTTGCCATTTGCAGTTGAAAAAGTAGTCTTTTGAATGTAGCTTTCTTTCATTCGGATTTGGTGAAATCCCGACGTTAAGTCTATGGTCGTGAAAAATTTAGACTGGCCAAAGCTTGCTAGGGTATTGCCAATATCGGGGATCGGGTAGGTATCTGGCATCGTGATGACGTTTAATCTTTTAAAGACTTCTTCTTCTTCTTAGCACTATAGCCCCCCTCAGGCCTTTGCTTCCTGCAAATAGCACCTGCAACTGTCTCGGCCCATTGACCGCGTCCTCTAATTTCGAAATCCAAGCAGCAATGAACTGTCTTCATCGATCATGTGGCCAGTTCATTTAAACTTCCGCAGTTTTACAATCGTTGAGACCTCCAGCTCTTCAAAAATGTCATACAACTCATGGTTGCATCGAATACGTCATTGTTCCCCATCTAGCTTCGCTTCAATTATTCGCCTCAGGACCCATCGCTCAAAGGCGTTCAATATATTTGCGGCTACTTCGGTTAGGGTCCATGTTTCACACCCATAGTATAACACAGGTCTTATCACAGATTTGTGTACTTGGAGCTTTGTTTTCCCGTGTATGCAGCTGGTCTTCAGAATCGTCAAGATTGAATAAAATTACTTTTAAAGTCTACCTCCAGCTTATACTGTTTTCTCCCCACTGAGTTGGGTTTTTTTGGCACAGCCCAAATAGGTAAATTGTACGGACTTTCCGATCTTGAAGCAGTTTAGCGATTTGGGCCTCAATTTCCTGCCTTAGGGTGACAGGATAAGAATACGATTTCGTGTAGATTGGGTCAGGGGTTTTTGTATTAATATCTACTCTAATTATGGTTTGCATCAGTTTTTCATCGCAAACTGGACTGAAAATGGATGAAAACCTATGTAAAGTTTCTTGCAACTTTTTAAAAAGCTCGTTCCGCAAATGGTCACATTTGACGTTTACGTGATTTATCTGTGGGGATATTTTGGATTTCAACGATATCTTGATGCGTGAGGTGATTATAAGAAAGTTGTTCTTCCCATCTATGATAGCTTCTAGGTCCTTAAGCGTATCGTCCTAAATGATGCCGTCAAATTTCTTGAAGCCTGACAAAACGAAAAAATCCAAAATTTTGTTGTATCCCAGGAACTGAAAAAAGGCTCCGCTAACTTTAAGAGTAATTGAAATGTTACCAGCCGCTGATTGAATAATGAGTGGTTCCCTCACAGGCTTGGAATTTTGTGACAGTTCTGATGAAATAAAGATTTTTTTTGGGCACAGGTGTCTATTAAAAATTTTAACACCTGGCCATTTTTGGTGGTGTATTCTATGTGAGGAACGATAGAAAGGAATTCGCCATAAAATTTAGGTGGGACTCTGTTCAGTGGTCTACAGAGCCACCGGGCAGACTATTATCTTCAATTTCATGTTCATCAACATGGTTTTGAGAATCAAACTCCTCACTGCTACTTTGGAGATTAAACCGGCGATGAGATTTGAAAATGCATGGGAATAACCTCACTATTTTTATTTCGATGTAATGGAGTATTCCTTATGCAGACGGCGAGTTTTTAGGCCTCTGAATCATAAGTTTGTCCGCGATTTCAGTATGAAAGCCTTTCAAAAACACATCTAGGGCGGGATTCCTATGATCTTCAGTTAGGGCGATTATAGTTTTTCGTGAGTTTTCACTTCGTTAAGTATCAATGGAAGCCGATGACTCACTGAAGCATAAAATTCATCAACTGTCATACCACCCTGACGCATATTACAAACTTGATGTTCGAATGTTCTTACAAGGGTCATTCAACAAGTACTTAGCCTCACCGCCCGATGGCATTGCTATTGCAAAAGAGTTTTACCATCGTGCAGTATGAAGGAAATTGACTGAAGTTTTGACAGTAGGCTACTAGAAGAATGTACTGTACGATGGTGAAACTCTTTTGTAAAAGCAGCGTCATTGGACGGAAGGTTAAGTACTTGTTGAATGACCCAGCTATCTTCCGTTTGTCTGCATAGTGCAGTGATAGACATTCCTCTATAGTTGACCAGTCTTGGTCGAAAATATTATATGAGATGAGTACGGCGTCTTCAGTGCCACGAACTTTTTGCCTGATATGACGAAGAATTTCCTGAAAAATTGGTTTACCTCGAACGACTTGACAGTCTTCGAGGATCATTTCGACGCTGTGCACTCGTGATAGGTATTGAACTGGGTTTTGCTCAAAAATTTTCAGATCTCTAACCAAGTCTGCCAACTTCCTTAAAGACTCTAGATGTGACACTGTCATAACACTGGATGGAGTTTCACATATCACGTCGGTGCTATTCACATTTCTACCCTCTATTTCCGTTAATCGCGTCTCGATTCCCTTATCTGTTCAATGTGAGCATTAACCGTCTCGATCAGTTGCACTAAAGTTTCCTGAAATGCTTCCATTTTCTTTTTTTTTCAAATTAGGGGTTGATTCACATAAACTTTCGGAAAACTGAATTGCATAAATTTTTGCTGAAGAAAACACTAAAATTGACTCGTTCTTACCGAATCACACACCACAATAATAATCGGTGAAAATTGGTTTAGACAACACAATCAACTTTGATTTTCTTTTTAAACTAATACTTTTGAGTGATATAAATTTGTAAGTAAAATAATGAAGAGGTTAATTGACATGCATAAGAAAATTGTTTTCATATTCTAGAATTGCCTGTAGCATCCTTTTTGGAGTCCAACGTTGATTGGTTTAATTGAGAGACACCTACTGTGGCACAATTTCTTCACCAAAAACGTCACCATCTTCAGCTCCTTTCCAAAGGAGGTTGTTTTTTGTTCCCTGTCACCCCTTCCTACAGAAAAAGAAACGATTCCACTTTTATTCGCAGCACCTTACTGTTTGCTTCGGTAGACATATACTTCGATCTTATCTGGTTGAATGCTGAACAGGTTTCTCACCTTTTTTGGTTAAAAAAAGATCACAAAAGCACTACTTAGGGATCAGTCCAGACCTGTGGAATATGTCTTACGATGGGCTACTGAGACTGGAGATGCCGGATAAGTCACGCTTGATCGGCTATACGGATGATGTTGCGGCTCTGGTCGCTGGACGCACCGTTGAAGGAGCGCAACTTAGGCTAGGTATGCTTATGCGCCAAGTGAGAGACTGAATGACTGCTCGCGGACTCAGTTTAGCACTGGAGAAAACCAAAATGGTCATCTTGACAAAAAACAGAATCTCTAGAGTAAGGATGATCAGTATCGGAGACATACGAATCGAATCGAAGCCATCGGTGAGGTACCTAAGGTTACTGATCGACTCAAAGATGAGTTTCTCTGAGAAAATCATGGCAACGGCTGAGAAGGCTGCTTTCGGAGTATCGGCTATGAGTCTACTTATGGCCAACGTAGGGGGCCCAGCTCATTAAGAAGACGCCTCTTGATGAGTACTGTGGACTCAGTGCTACTGTACGGAGCAGAATTATGGGGTGACGCTTGCAGGAAGGACGTATACCGAAAAGATTTGGCACAGGTACAGAGAAGAAGAGCACTGAGGATTGCATCTTCATATCCAACAGTCTCTGGTTCGGTGGTGAGAGTTACTGCATCCGTGATACCTGTCGCCCTCCTTGCAAGAGAGCGCCACAATATTTACATTTGCCGGAACGAGGATGCGAGGGAGATGGTTTTCCGCGAAAAGAGACAGCGCTCGCTCAACGATTGGCATCAGTCTTTGGTGAATTGCATGAAAGAAAGGCGGACTGCGTACCTCATCCCAGATGTAAGACCGTGGCTAAATCGAAGGCATGGTGAGACTGACTTCTATCTGACCCAGCTTTTGAGCCGGCATGGGTGTTTTCAGTCTTACCTGCACAAGATTGATAAGTCACCGTCCCTCGATTGTCGGTATTGCCCAGGAGAGGAAGACAGTGCCTGCCGCACATTTTTTGCGTGCATGAAAAGAGACAGGCTGCGAAGAGCCCTCTACAGGGAGACGGGACAGCTCATCTCGGATAATTTAGTCACGATGATGCTCGAATTGGAATGGAACCAGGTGGTGCATTATGCTCGGGCAGTCCTAAAATATAAATGGGACTCACTGCAGCTGGGAGCGCTTGGGCTGGGGGATCGTTCTTCTGGCATTTCCTCTTCCCCTCTCCCCTCGCGGTAGGAAAGGGACTCACCAGCTTGAAGGCGCCCCACGGCGCAACAAAACGAGACCTGGCCCGAAGTAATGTGTCAAACGGTTCCAGGCTGGGTTCTCAGGTTGACAGGGGAGGTGTTTAGTGGGTAGCCCAGTCGCGCATGGGAGTCCCATACTCTCTGCATAAATAACATTCACCTCCCTACCACAAAAAAAAACAGAAACTGTAATTGTTGTAGCGTGGTAAGAAAAAAATAATCCTGCTGCTCTCGGTCCTCTACCGGAAAAGAATTTAAATAATACTTTCGTAAATTTAGAACTGAAAGCATAATTGAATCTACTCAGGCAAATTATTGTTAGCTTTGAAAATACTCCAAGAAACTTAAAACTGACATCCGCCAGGACTACACTATACGGTTAAAGAGCATGCAAAACTTTTCTTAGACGAGAATTTTGCTGACTCATTGCAAGAAAACTTTTCTCTGAAACAGGAATAACTATACAATATACCAGAGGATTCGGATTGACGGTTATCTATAGAACACAAAAAACTTAAATTGAGAGATCAATGCGGCACGATATGATGGGATTCTAATAATTGGAATAAGTTGAAGTTTGTCGGGGTAGCGAAAAGACGAAACGTTCTTTCTCTTTTGTATTATCAGTTCTGCTTTGTTAAGCAGGCAGTTTTATTTTCTTTTTGCTTTTCATCTTTTTCTCTGGTTATGCTGTGCTTGTAAGGATATTCTTTTGTTCTCGAAGTCATGGCTTAAACTATTTGATTTTGCCCGGTAACAGAAAACGTACGACAGTTTCCTTTGGCATGGTCGGGTATGGCAATTCTTTCATTCAGCAAAATCATTAGACCTCGTCATTTCCTGTCTACGTTCTGTTCGACAAGAATGGCGAAAAATATTGGCAGGCGAGGGTAAACATTGAGTATCGCGTATAAGTCATTTATTCCTCAATTACTACGAGTCATCGGAGCTGATTATTTTTCTTTTGAGTTCATCCAACGTTCGGGGGTTGGTACTGGTGGAGGGGTGGGCAGGCTGACAAGCAAGCTTGAATGTTTGGCGAAAGTTTTAGATGTAGGAAATTGAATTTCACAAATTCCACCAAGCATGAAACTTTCGAGTAGTGAAGCAATTTAGCTAGCGTCAAACGCTGGAACGACGCTAGACCTTATTCAATTGAGTTGTGAGTGATGCGAGGGGTGGTGGGAGGTAGTCGCAACAGTGGCTGCTATGGATAGTTGTGTGAAGTCGTGGTCGGTCGGAGAGGAGAGACGAGTCCGGGTCGTGCCAAGGAAGGGAGAATTGAACTGGCTGTGATACGTGAACAAGCGGAAAAAAGGATTTCAATAGTCATTGTATGCCTTTTTGATAGGAAAGCGAAATGCAGTTGAAGCGTGTAGCATGCTACGAACGTACTTTACAAGTCAAAATCAGAGATGATCGTCATCGTTCGCAATAGTCCGTTTCTCGTTTCAATAGTAGCAGCATTCACATTGTGCACAACAGGAGAACTCACTTTTCAGGACTCATAGCGCTCAGAGGGTCTTGCGACACCAAAAGTCCATTCAGTGATAATAATGGCATAGAGTCAACAAAGTGGTCGTCTTTAAAGTTGGCAGCTGGAGACTTTAAAATCGAGCATTTATCTGCCAAAGGAGGGAGTCCTTTCAGAAAATGTTCAACACCGAATAGAACTCCTACCAGTCTCCATAACAAAGACTCTATGAATGTCTCATTTCCATGCACCTCAACTCATAAACAGTTCATTTTGTTTGTTTACCTGGACTCATACGAGCCAAGTCCTTAAAGCAAATTGTATCAAGTCGTCCTTATTGTTGCCACTGCTTCCGCAAACCTCCTCTTCGTGTTGAATTAATGAGGATTGATGTGAGACACACGTCGCTCGGAAGCAGTCCCAGTCGCTGTGGGGCCGGTGAAAATTCACACATAAATATGTATTACTACTATCCTTGCTACAACAAACTAAACAATATTTGCCTCTTTCGAGCTTTGTTTCCTTAAACGAAAATAAACAGAGAATTTGTTTTTACTGTTGTTTTTCTCCAGCTTCCCGGTTTCAGTTCCAATCCAATCCAACAGTTTAATATTCGCATATAAATTGTGTTTTAGGACCTTCAGTAAACAACAAACCTATCTCAGTATAGTAGGGATTCAAGCTAGTAAGGAAGCCGACAAGCAGGCAGTCGTCGTCACCTACAGCCAAACAGATACAAAGGATCTCGGCAGTCAAGTAGATTCCGAATTGAATTGAAGTCGACGGAGGAGCGCCAGAGTCTAAAGGAGCCTTGGGCAAATATGTTTTTGAGTTGAGGCTATTTCCCACGGTTAGGGTACGAACAGTATGTTATTGGCGCAGATATAAAAGAAGAGCATTACAATGTCGTCGGCGGCGCGGAAGTATCCTGTCCTCCGTTGACTGACTCCATCGTCCTTGAGTGGTGGATAGACGGATGGATGGAACATGTGAAGGCGGTAATATGGTTGGAATTTCATTTCAGCAAATTATCTTCCTACTTTGAAATTCTTTGCCGAGGAAATGTTGATCGCAGGGGGATAACGTTATGCTACTCAGAATATACACAGCGAATTCTTATGTTTTTGTTTCACTCTTAGATTATCACAAGCTAAATTAATGAAGAAACCTCCATGGCGAGACTCGCTAGCATGTAAGAAAATTATGCAGGCACATGGTAGACAGTGCTGTGGTGTGAGTAATATGAAGGAAGTTGGGAATGCCACGCTGGTGCCTGTTGTGAAATTCCATTCTAAATTGCTCTTAAAAATTGTCATTTCCGAACAAAAAGCCTGATGCATTATTAAAAGCTTTTCTTCACGAGAATTTCTTGGAATGTTACACTCTACACGTGCGTGAGAAAAAACGTTTATTGTTACTGTTGAATTTTCCCCCGGAGGGTTTCCAGGGTAAATTTGTTAGTTAATATTTTACAAAGGCCTTTTCACATGCCCGTGAGTTTTTGAATATCCGATTAACAGACGAAATTGATTTGCCAATTAGTAAAATTTTTAAAGTTATGGTTTGTATAGAGTGGTTTTATATGAGCTGGAAAATTTTAAATAGAAATTTTTTAATGAAAGTTGTTTGTGCCGGGACTTTATGGTCCCGAACTTCGATTTCATTATTTTTTATTTAATACATTCAGCAAAAAGCTCAAATTTCGTTGAACATCTCTTAATAAACGTTCAGCAGCTATGATACAGGCGCTCAGGAGTGTCAGGAATTCAACATCCACCCATCCGTTGAACGGTCCGTTCAATCGCCTCCAAGATGTGCGGTAGGCTTTAGCGTCTAGGTAACGACACTGGTGGTTGCAAATTCAGGTTGAGTTGTTGTTTGCAGGAACGCCAGTGGAGATAGATCACCAGTATAACTAGTCGGAGAATGCCCAGGTAGCCGATAGTGACTAGGATGTAATGATCGGTCACTTGATTGGTCCATGCAAAACCGTTTTTTTTTGGTAAGGAGGTGAATGCTATTTATGCACAGAGTGTGGGACTCCCATGCGCGACTGGACTACCCACTAAACACCTCCCCTGTTAACCTGAGAACCCAGTCTGGAACCGTTTGACACATTACTTCGGGCCAGGTCTCGTTTTGTTACGCCGTGGAGCGCCTTCAAGCTGAGGAATCCCTTTCCTAGCGGCAGGGGAGAGGGGAAGAGGAATTGCCACAAGAGCGATCCCCAGCCCCAACACCCCTGGTTGCTGTGAGCCCCTTTTATCTTTTAGGACTGCCCGGACATAATGTGCCACCTCGTTCTATTTGTCAACCGCTTCGAGCATCACCGCGACCATATTATCCGATGTGAGCTCTCCCATCTCCCTGTAGAGGCTATTTTGCAGCCTGTCCCATTTTATGCACGCAAAAATGCATCGCAGGCATTGTCTTCCTCCCCTAGGCAATAACCACAATCGTGGGACCGTGACTTACCAATCTTGTCCATGTTAGGCTGAAAACACCCATGCCCACTAAAAATCTGGGTCAGATAGAAGCCAGTCTCACCATGCCTTTGATTTAGCCATGGCCTCACATCCGGGATGAGATGCGCAGTCCACCTTGTCCTCGTGCAATTGACCCAAGACTGCTGCCAATCGTTGAGCGAGCGTTGTCTCTTTTCGCGGAAAACCATATCCCTTGCATCCTTGTTTCGGCGCAAGTAAATAGCGCGGTGCTCTCTAGCAAAGAGGCCAACAAGTATCACACCTGGAATGAATTTCACCACCGAATCAGAAACTGTCAGATACGAAAATGCGATCCTCAGCGCTCCTCTTCTCTGTTCATGTGCCAGACGTTTTCAATAAACCTCCTTACTGAGAGCGTCGCCCCATAGCTCTGCTCCGAACAGTTAGCACTGACCCTACAGCACTCATCAAGAGGCGTCTTCATGATGAGCTGGGTCCCCCTACATTGGCCATGAGTCAACTTAGAGCCGATGCTCCCGAAGTAGCTTTCTCAGCCGTTGCTCAACCGGTCAACCAATCCGTGCACCGTAACCCATTCACGCGGTGGCTGCTTGTCGGCCAGCTAGATCGGAGAGGATTTCGGTCGCGCGTCTCCGAATGGGTTACGCTCATTCACATATTTCAGCCACCTATACACGCCCGTTTTCAAACGCGTTACAAAACAAAACCATATGGAGAGGAAACCTATTCTACGTTACTCCGTATTTCTTCATTTATCAGTCAAAGAACAAAATCTAATTTTTACTTCGCGATCCCGAAATTCCGACGCGGTACCGAAAAGTGTACTACGTTAACTCATCCCGACGAAAGCTACTCTAATAAAACGGCAAAACAACAAAGGTACCACGTACCGCGCGCAACGCGAAACCGACCTCAGCGGATTTTCTCAAACCCTATCCTCGCGACGGCATACTTACCCTGCACCTCATTTCCCGCTGAAAAGCAGAACCACTGGAAAGGAAAGTCAATTTTTTTGTTAGTAATTCATATTATTATTCATTTGGAAACACTACAACTATATATTTTACATTACACGGCTCAATTTATAAATATTTAGAGTATTTTCAGTGCACGATTTATTTCTGTTGCATAATTTCTCAGATTTTTACTTTAATGTGGTAAAAACGCTTCTTCGAGCATTACTGAATTTAGCAGACATTTATCGAAATCTTATTCGTTTATAGATTTTCATCAATGCATTGATGTGGTTTTTCTTTCAGTCTCAAATGTACATTTTGAGAAAATTCTGTTTTTCACGTTTTTATTGTGCAACATCTCTCTTAATACTTCTTAACACCATAGCAATTATTTCATATTTGTAACATTCAGGTACATCTCACTATTAGAAACAACAAAATGATACTTAACTTATAAAAATCTAATAAAAATTTGTAGTCTATTTCGATACATGAATCAAGTTTCTCATCATTTACATATTTCTCATGGTGTATGTGGGTTTAAAATTGTTTATTGTCTTATTTGCTATTAATTCGTTATCATTCTATTGATCAATTTAAAATACGAGTATGCTAACCTCATAACAAAATCTACAGAACCAACACCCCATCTGTTATGGACAGCATTTACGGTGAAGCACTCATATGTGTGTGATATGCCAGAATGTGCTATATACAAATAGCTAGCATAATAAAGAAATGATATGACTAATTTAACAACTAGACAAACTACCAAAACCGAAGATAATTTCATTCCCTCAAATAGTCATACCCGATACAATGTAATGTATCAGAAAATAACTAAATTTACATAATTAATGACTTAAAATAAAAAGATAAGCACAACTTTATTAATTTCTTTCTGTAGCCTTGATCCAAAGTTCAGCGTCGCACACTTAGGACGCTTAGTCAAACAATGATAATCTGTTGTTATATGTGTATTAAAGTAAATAATAATAAATCGGCCTATATGGCGCCGAGCAAACGTCACTACCAGCTACAACCCTTCATTGAAAACCCTAAAGGCCGTTCAATATTTAATTTTGTTAGTTCCGATCATATCACATTGTAGCAGTTATGCAAAGTCGACCTACACATCATACTTAGAGTAACTAGGATACTTATCTGCACTCCTACCACAGTTTGAAGTTGTTCGCAGCCGGTAAAGATGATTTGTTTAATTGATTTACCCAATTGGCTGTCATAAAACTGAATTCTCTTAGCATGGTCTATAACCCCTACGATGGTACCAAACAAAACCTTGCGATTCTTCAACCAAGATGTTTTTACAGTGGCGATGAACAATGGCTAGTTCTGCAATTAACCTTCTGCTGATTTTCTTTTTCCTCTATCACTTCCAACCGCTGGTCTCCTTATTCACAAGAGGTTTTTCATCCTCTCGGCACGAAAGTTTCCTCACTTGCAAATTGGCTAAGCATTAGCGGCGCACTGATTTTATCGATCTGAAATGTTTAAGTTTGGGTTTAGGTTGTAACACAGAATCTTCAAGTTATCCACAAAACTCACAATGGAATTTGCACACAAAATCCCGCTGCGATAAAAGCAATTCCTCTTGATGGCCCTCGCTACCCACACACTCTGCTCCATGTGGCTGTCAAAATTCTGTTGGCATCCTACGATAAAATAGACGTGGGAAGTGCACTGGTCGCAACCAACGTAAAATGACAAGCCACCTAGCAGCGAAGTATGTTGGTAGTGGTCACCAGCGGCGTCGCATGAGTCATTACACTTATTCTAGGGATTCTATGTTTTGCAAAGATGACCACATTGATTTTCGCCAGTGCTAAACTGAGCCCCGAGCAGTCATCCAGTCTCTCATTTGGCGCATTAGCATACCTAGCCTAAGTTGCGCTTGCAAAACGGTGCATCTAGCAACCAGAGCCGCAAAATCATCTGTATAGCAGATCAATCGTGACTCATCTGGCATCTTCAGTCTCAGTAGTGAGTCGTAAGACACGTTTTACATGTTTGGACGAAGGATAGAACCCTGGACAACATCCGATGCAATTTACATCTTTCGTTGGCCCTGGGTCGTGTCATGGAGCAGGCTTCGGTCCTTCAAGTAGTCCCTCAAACGACGCATTAGATATTCTGGAACTTGAAAAGGGTTTTCTAGCATATCCAGAATATCCACCCATCTAGCGGAGTTGAAGGCATTCCTGACGTCGAGTGTCACCAACAGGACGATCCCTTGCTTGGTGCCACTATGTGCTTCTGCCTTTTGGACTTCGCTTGCGACCTCTGCAATCGCATCAATGGTAGAACATCCCGCTTAAAAGCCGAACTGCCGAAGAGATAGGTCCCTAGCAGCACAAATCGTGTCAGTGAGTCTTCTTGTGGGGAGTTTCTCTAGCACTTTCCGAGCCGTGTCTAGCATGCATGACGGTCGGTATGCAGATGGCAATTCGGGATTTCCCTACTCCTTGTTGATCAGCACAAGCCTCGCCACCTGCAATCGTACCGGGAAGCAACTGAGCAGCAAGTCAGGACAATGGTGATAGACAAGCCGCAATACCTCAGCCGGAACACTATCTAAACCTGGAGCCTTCCTCGTTTTCAATGAAAGGACTGCCTCTTCCAGTTCTGACTGTGTGAAGAGTGGACACTCGACTACTGTTTCACCATGGACACGGGCCGGGGAAGAGTCCCCACACTATCTCGTCCATCTTTTCCCCATCATGTATGCAAGGCTTCCATAAGGCACCAAGTTTCCGCATAACTATCTTGTAGTCAAGACCCAACGAATCCTTGTTCACATTGTCCACTAGATCTTACCAACAGCGAGCCTTCCTATTGTTAATCAATTTTTGAAGGCATTTCCTGGCCGACGTATGTGCTGCGACCCAGTTGCATGCTTCGTCATGGGTCTGCGCCCGTTGAGCCTCACGTCAAAGCTTGTGACGCTCCCTTCGCTTTTCAGCGATTATAGTTGACCACCAGTACACTATGGCTTTGCCGTGCTGGGGTTTTCAACGGGACTTGGAAGCGCAGCAAGCAGTCGTGATGATGCTCATAGTTGAGTTCACCACGTCTTGAGCTGCTAGTTCTTCCGTCACCTCTGATGCTCCCTGCAGCGGCTCACCTGCTGTGAGCACCTCGACGAGCTTCTCGACGTACATCCTTGCAATATTCCATCCAGTTGTAGAAAGCCGAAAGCACGGACGTCGGGAGACAACATCACTTACCTCAAGCAGAATGCAATGATGATCTCTGGCTGAGTAGTCTAATACTCTCCAATTGTGTATCCTCCGTATTAAGGACTCTGAGTCGAATGCCACGTCCGAAATGGCTCCCTCACAGCCAATACAGTGGAAAATCAGCGTATTTCCAGTGTTCAGTACGACGAGTGCCATCATGGCCACCATTTATGGGATTCGTTTTCCCTGGGGATCTGTTTGAGGCATGCCCGTTTCGATTGCTTCAGCGTTAAAGTCGCCCCCAACGAGCACTTTGCCCTCTGCGTTCAAGACATCGCCCTCCAGAGCATTAACCATGGCTTAGAAAGATGATATAGATTGGTTTGGCATTAGGTATAAACTAAAGAAGGTGAGGTGATGTCTGAACACCAAACCCATACGAGACCATCCCCCCGTTCACAACTCTCCGCTTGGAAATCACTGTTCTGAGCCCAGATGATGGCAGTACCAGTTTCGTCAAGATACCGTATTGCTGAAGTTTTGCCACGGTATTGCACACTCAGCAGCAACAAGTCGGCTTTCATGTCCCTCGCAAACTGCTCAAGCAGATTTAGGCGTTTAAACTGTGGTGTAGGTTTAGCTGCAGGATGCGGGTCATCGAAGCTCTGATTTTGCCTTGGCTAGGGCTTCCTGAAAAACCCAGCATTTTCCTGACCCCAAGACGTATCTAAAATTAGGTCTGGGATCAGTATCCTTGCAAATAATACAGTGTGCCTCCATCGTACACTCCTATTTCCCCGCATTTGTAACATAGGGAACTCCTATCCGGTACTTTGCATTCTTTCATTGTATAACCATAGCAAAGGCATTTAAGCATTGAAGAGGCGTTGGTGTTCATCGTATCCTACAGACAACCCACCGTATTCGTACTTTGCCCTTGTTCAGAAATTGTTCGGCGTCCTTGTCGGTCAAGTCAACTATGGCCATGCGTTGTCCCCTGTTGTTTTCTGGTGTCAGTCTTGCTTTGATCCTTCCCACGCTAGGGAACTCCCTCTTGATGGCCTCTTCTACCTCAGTCAGATCCGTGACGCAGTCAATGTCTCATATTTCGATCGTTGCCATTGGCTAGAGCGAGGCTATGGTTGCGCTTTTCCGGAGAATTTTCTTTGCTGCGTCGCAGAATGCTTTTTTACTGTCGGCCTCTTTACCAAATTTGACCAGTATCTGAGCCGACAGTGTTGGTCGTACTGCTTTGATGGCAGTGTTTGTGTCTTCGGGCCTTACGTTTCCCCTGATGTCCCGCAGCAGGGGTTTTAAGAGGAGTGCCTGCTTTTCGGATCTTAACCGGCGCTTCTGTCTCTCCTGTTTTGCATCAGGTCTTTTTTCTTGTTGGCTGTCTGTATGAACTTTATTTTCTGGCATTTCTTGAAGGAGTTCCTTTGTGGCTTACTTCGCTCCTTTTGTAAGCACTGTCTGGAACCCGTCATCTGATGCTCCACGCCCACCAAGTGCCTTTTCCTTCCTTCTTTTATCCCAATCTCCCTCGATTGGGCCAGGCGCCGTTCTTTTATTGATTTTTGATGGTGGAGCTATCGGCAAATGGGCCTTTAGATTTTGCCCCCAGCCTTTCTTTGCTCTTCTTTGGCCTTTAACCAGCTCCTCCAAGAATGCCCTGTGCTTTGCTAAATTTTGGGGAGTCGCATGCAGATTGTTTTTTTTTCAGAACATCTCCCGCTTTTCGGAATAGCTTTTTTTCTTCACATTGCTGGGCGGCGATCGAACTTTGCGACCATCCTTAGGGAAGGTTATTGCTTTCCGTTTCCAAATGCAGCGCTTCCACCACATTTTCAACGTTGGCGATGCAATCATACAACGTTGCTTTGTATGTCTGGTCACTCGTTTCTTTTCCTGCCGTAACCTCCTCGTTGACTTCAGGATGGTTCTTTACCATGTCGGAATTCACGACCCTTTCTTCAATCACGTCCCTAACGATCGCAGCAGTGACCATCGAATTCTCGATGTTCTTTATATTTTCCTCCACCGCTCGAACACCTGAAGCGTCCTGAAGAGTTTTCCACTTTTCCTTTATAGGACGCTCCGGCGTTCGTATAATTTTTTTGCTGCGCCCAAACGCCACAGGAACCTCAGTCTGGACCAGACTGTCTGTAAATCTCCGTTTTTCATCCGTCTTTATTGTCATTGTATTACTCGTTGCTTTTGTCATCGTTAGTACCGCTCTCGATGTACTGTTAGCATTTTGGCTGCAGCCACTGGTTGCGTCATCATTGTTATAATTTTGCCACTTTTTTAATTTTTTTAAGTATTTTTGGTTGCTCTAGTTTTGTTGGGTCCCCCTTGAAGCCGCTCTCTCCTCTCGTGTGTGTCGTCACTTTTTTGGTCCCATAGTTATCTTTGCAGAGAAGAGAGGCCATGCGAGCGTTGACACAAGCCAGACTAGCACTAATCGGGAGTCCGTCTGAATCGAACCTAAACCACCAACCCACTGGTGCGAGCTTCGAACGCACCATGAGACCTGCTAAGGTTTTAGCGGGACTGAGATGGTATGACAGTTAAATTGGAGCCGTTCACGTGTGAGTGTCACCTTGGCGCTACTGTGCAAAGCAACTAGGTGCAAACCATCATATTAGCCAGCCCAAAGTGTCAATTCCAGTTCGTTGTCCAAGGTGCAGTCCAGATCCAATCAGCGTCGTTACCTGTTATCCCAGGAGGGAAACTCACGGCGCTCCCCATATCCTCGGGTCCATGGAGGTGGCGCTCCCCAAAGAATACTAGCCCCCAAGAGTACTCCTGTCAGCCAGCATTCCCCCTGCGAATTTTATTAATGAGTCGTTTATTTTGCTGGCTGTGTATCTGTTGAAAGTGTGGTGGAGTAAATAGAGCAAAAATATCAGTCATTCAATCCAGGCATTAAGTAAGTAAACTTTATTAAGACTTTATAAGAATTATAATCAATAACCACACAAAACTTGTGATTTAACTTCTATATTAATCTTAGTAATAAAATACACAATGATGCTTAAATCAAAGATAGATTTACGAAGCTTGGTCACTGATTGCTGGGCCAAGAATGATCATCAATCTTCTCCAATCTTTTTCTGCGTTCCAACAAACTCCTTCTCAATTTCATCTCACCTTCGACGTTTGTTCTGACCGCGTGTGCACACATATACGTTCGTTCCAATCGCCCATGTACACATACCGTGCAAAGTCAATTTCATCTAACCTTCGGCGCTCGTTCCAACCACGCATGTACAGACACCGTACAAAGTGTGGTAGATGACAGTCGTGCTACATCACTCCCTACCAATTGACTTTGTCAATAGACAAATTTCACGAGATGACTCGATGGTGGTTCATGTAAGGGCTGCATCGTGCGTTTGCTGGTTAATGAATCCTATCCATGTAGTCTAGCCGGACGCTAGAAACGGGAGGCATTTGAGCTGAGACCTGCTGCGGAGGGAGGTTGCAGCTTCTTCGCAGGGTGGGTATGTTTTTTAGTCCCAGTGGAGGAGCGTTGAGGGGTGGAAGGATTTTGTGCTGGGCCGGCAAAGTAGAGTCCTGCGGTTGAAGGCGCACCTCTGAAGTAGTTTCAGCTGTAAGTTTTCTGACTACTGTCTTCGAAATTTCTGTTGCTGTCAGTTGCAATATTGCTTTGGTTTCTACTCTCTCTTGGGCTATGACATAATTTTTGCATCGGAACCTCTAGGAAGTACATTCCATGAATGCAGGCTTGTGTTGCTCTGTGAAGATGTTTGCAATGCGCCCATTAATGCCGATATTGTAGAGTGCCCTAGATCTTCTCCTTAGGACCTTATGAGGTCCCGAATACGGCAGAGTTAAAGGTCACTTTACTTCGTCGTACCGGACGAATATGTGCGAGCAATTTTCTATGCTCTCATTGATATACTCATATGGAGCCCGAGAGTTGTAGTGTGTCTTTGCAGTGGAACGAACTTGGTTCATTATTTTACGTAATTTAATTATGAACTCGTACAGTTGAATGGCTGAATGATCGGGGACTATTAACTTTCCTGAAAACGTAAGCGTAGTTTCAGACAGCATTTTGGCGCAAGACATTGAGTATTTCAAGCCAGAATTGATTTTGTTCAGGGCACATGTTTGCTGCTTTGAGGGAATGATACCATCTTTCGATTATTCCATTGGACGCCAGGTGGTAGGGCGAGCTAATGCTTTGAATAGTGATAATTCGAATCGCGTGCCCTGATCCATTGTTATCGTGAGTGGGATGCCAAACCGTGTAAACCAATTATTGTAGAATGCCTTGGCGACAGTTTCTACTGTCTGGTTGGCCAATGGGAGTGAGTCAACATTGTCCCTAATGGTAATTGGCTTTAGTTGAAGCGACGCGGAGTGATTGAGAAGGAGTTCCTGCAGTTTGGCATCTTTTAAATGCTTGTGCGTGAAGTCGTTAATATCTATTGATACCGGTATTGAAATTACTTCAACCCGTGAAAGGACATGTGCGACCTTATTGGACTCTCCTGGAATGTAAAATTGGCATAGTGATGCCTTGCTGAGAGGTTAAGCAGAAGCGTGACTGACTCTCCTGGAATGTAAAATTGGCATAGTGATGCCTTGCTGAGAGGTTAAGCAGAAGCGTGACTGAGTGGCTGATGGTCTGTCAGAATGTAAAACCTTTTGCCTTCCAAATAATGGCGTAAATGGCGGATGTTGTTTGCCTCTGTTCAAGCACTGCACCGGCCGCTATGTGATGCATCTGTAGCAAGTCTACATATTTTAGTGTATATCTAGTGCTGAACGAACCTCTATCTCTCTTCAATTTAGGCTCTATGCCAGGATACTGTTTTGAGTACAGAGGATCACGTATTCACTGGAAGTGTCTCGAATGCAAGGGCAATTAAATAGGGCACACCCCAATCAGATCCAAGGAGCAAACGGATCCTGGATATGGTGGCTACGATAGAGCTCGTTGTAGTGAATACGGGCCGCGTCCCTATGCTTTGTCAACCACGCTAAGTTGGAATCATTCCGAACGTGACATTTGTCTTGAAGTCCCTAGTACCAAATTTGAAAATTCTAGAGGACTACTCTTCTAGTGATCAGCAGTACATAGCACATGAGATCCATGACGGTACTCTTCAATCCCGGTATGGTCAGCCTTCCAGACGGGTGAAACTCTGGTGGATGTTGATAGGTTTGTAGATAAAAAGGCATGGGTGTAACCGCCGATTTTAGAAAACTGGAGAAAGAGCAATATCTGTTCGTAGTTCAGTTCTTGCTTTTGGAAAAGAAATCGTGCAGTGAAATCAAAAAGCGCTTGGATGCTGTGTATGGTAACACTGTTCCTGTGATGGCCATCGTAAAAAATTGGTTTGACGAGTTTTAGCGTGGTCGCACGTCGGTTTTTGCTGAACCACGCCTAGTTGCCCCAAAAATGGCTACCACGGAGGATAATGGGACAAAAATTCACGAGCTGGCACTAGCAGATCGCCAATCGAAGGTGCGCAAGACAGCAGGCAATAAAAAATCCTGCATGAAATTTTGGGCATGAAAAAGCTATCGGTGCAATGACGGCAACGTTTACTCACTCCCGACAACAAACGCAACCATGACGCCACTTCAGAATAGTGTTTGACCCTGTTTAAGTGCAATCCGAAGAAATTTCTACGTCGTTTTGTGACCGTGGGCAAAACATGGCTCCGCTGGTACACACCGCAGATCAAGGAGCAGTCAAGACAAAGGACTTCACTTAGCGAACGTGCTCCAAAGAAGGCGAAGACTGTCTTATTGGCGAGAAAAGTGATGGTCACAGTTTTCTGGGATTCATAAAGTATGGTCTGCATTGACTACCTATAGAAGAGTAAAACGGTCACAGAGCACTACTATGCCAAATTTTCGGGCTGATTTGATACCGAATTGTAGAATAAAAGACTCCATTTGGCGAAGAAAAAAGCACTCTTCCAACATGAGACTGCACCGGCTTATACTTCTGCCATCGCCATGGCCAAATTAGTCGAATTGAGCTACGAACTGCTACCCCATCAACTATATTTCCCAAATTCGGCCCCGTGTGACTTTTTTTTGTTTCCAAACTTAAAAAGTCATTCACAGGGCAGAAATTTGAGTCGAACGAGGAGGTCATACAGGCCTACTTTGCAGCCCTTGAGAGAACTTATTTTTCAGATGAGTTAAAGAGGTTAGAGTATCACTGGAACAAGTATACCAAGCTAAAAGGAGACCATGTAGAAAAATAAACCGCCAATTTTCCGAAATTCCCGTTTTTTTTTGTTGGCTAAGTACTTATCGAATCACCCTCGTATGTTAACCGCACGATCATTAGCAGCTAAAGACGTAATATCCTGAGAGAATCATTGCATCCACCTGCAAGTCTTCTACGCCTTACCAAAAATACCGGTAAAGCAAACATCTACTAGTCTTGGTCGTCCTTTGAAGCGAAGAGAATATCATAAGCTCTCATGAGAAGCCCAGCAAGCAACATCGTAGGAAGATGCAGGTACTGAATTAATAGCTTATAAGTTAACTAAAAAGTGCCTCCGCAAGCTCAATAATAACAGTAAGGTCAACCACTAGCTAGAAATAGTGGGCGACATGAACTGAGATTGGTGGGACTGAAGCTACAAGCTAGACATGCGGAAGGTTAGTGCTCAAAGATTACTCTGCTCATACAATGCGGAAAAGATGGACGACATTGTTTTTGACTCCCCATTCTCTTAATCTATATTAAGGCTGTCTACCAGTGGATTACATACTTTTCACAAAGACGGAAATATAATAAGCAGTGTTGTCTTTCAAGAAAAGAAAAGCTTCTGCAGATGGCTTGCAAATTCTGCCCTGACTTGTTGTTGAGCATATTTAGTGATTGTTTGCGTGAAGGAGTCTTCCCAAAGTGGCTTGTGTTGATCAGCAAAGGTAAGGAAAATCTTGAGTCACCTTCTGCGTACTGACCGGGAATACTTGCTGACGTGATCTGTACCACTGGGGATCTATTTTTAAGGCTTTATGGCTTCAGAGTAGGTCACTCTCCTATTGATGGAATCGGGAAGGTCATGAGCATGATCCAACGTTCCAAAACGTATGGCAATATTCCTGGAAGGGTCATCCTTCACTCTTGACGTCTAAAACACTTTTAATTCCGACAATGGGCAGATATTGTTGAAGTGCTGGAAAATCAATTCTAAGTGACACAATACCCCGTGCAAATCTTGAGCGACTACTTAAACAAGCACCGTCTGCTCTACAAAGCAAAGGAAGGGAGTCGAAGTGTGGCTGTTATACCGAATCTTGCTCAGGCCTCTAAACTCAGTCCTGATTTGTAGAACATCTCGTATTATAGAAGAATGAGACAGACAAACTACGTTTTTTTTGGCTACGCAGACGATCTAGCGACATAAATCACGTGATGCAACTCAAATATGCACAATTCAGAATAGGTACGCAGATGTTGATTACACTAACTAGATCCCCAGAGTAAGAACTAGCAGTATCATGGAAACACTGGTCGAGCCAAAATTAGCAGTAAAATACTTAAGAGTACTAAAGAACTGGTCGACTATGCGGATGATGTTGCGGCTTTGGTCGCTGTACGCACCATAGAACAGGTGCAACTTAGGCTAGGTATGCGAATGCGCCGGGTAAGGGACTGGATGACTGCTTGTGGGCTGAGTTTAGCACTGGTGAAAACCAAAGTGGTCATCTTGACAACAAAGAGAATCCCTAGAGTGAGAATGATCAGTATTGGAGATATGCGAATCGAATCTAAGCCATCGGTGAAGTACCTGGAGCTACTGTTTGACTCGAAGATGAGTTTCTCTGAGCAAATCACGGCAATGGCTGAGAAGGCTGCTTCAGGAATATCGACTCCGAGTCGACTTATGGCCAACGTAGGGGGACCCAGCCCATCAAGAAGACGCCTCTTGATAAGCGCTTTAGGGTCAGTGCTACTGTACAGACCAGAGGTATGGGGTGACGTTCTCAGCAAGGAGGTTTACCGAAAACGCCTGGCACAAGTACAGACAAAAGGAGCACTGAGGATTGCATCTTCGTATCCGATAGTCTCTGATTTGGCGATGAGAGTTATTGCAGGCGTAATACCTGTTGGCCTCCTTGCAAGAGAGCGCCACTTTATTTATCTGCGTCGAAGCGAAAATGCCAGGAAGATGGTTATCTGTGAAGAGAGACAGCGCTCACTCAACGATTGGCAGCAGTTTTGGGTGAATTGCAAGAAGTGAAGGTGGACTGCGCGCCTCATGGCGGATGTGAGACCGTTGTTAAATCGAAGGCATAGTGAGACTGACTTTCAGTCTTACCTGCACAAGATTGACAAGTCACGGTCCCCCGATTGTGGGTATTGCCCAAGAGAGGAAAATCATGCCTCTCACATAGTTTTTGCGTGCAAAAAATGGAACAGCCTGCGAAGGGAAGTCTACAGAGAGACTGAAGGGCTCACCCCGGATAATATAGTGACGGTGATGCTCGAATCGGTTGACAAATGGAACCAGGTGGCACATTATGTTCGAGTAGTCCTAAAGGCTGGGGGTGTTGGGGCTGGGGGATGGCTTGAGCGATCCCCCAGCTTGAAGGTGCCTCACGGCGTAGCAAAACGAGACGAGTAATGTGTCAAACGGTTCCAGGCTAGGTTCTCAGGTTGACAGGGGAAGTATTAAGTGGGTAGACCAGTCATCTTTTTGCGAAAATGGGAGTCCCACACTCTGTGTGTAGATGGCATTCACCTCCCTACCACAAAAAAAAACTCAAAGAAGAGTTTTTACGCACGAATTGGAGTTGCAGCCAAAAAGGTGACAGTACATCTTGCGCCTGAAAGCTGACACAGGGGAACCTGTTTCACCAAGGAGATGACTTTCAATGAGCGCTGTATAATCAGTCCTACTATACAGGTCAGAGCTATGAAGCATTGTTCTAAACAACAATTTACACCAAAAGCATTGGCACAGGTGCAGAAACAAGCAGTACTATGAATTACACGCATATACAACAGCCTCTCAGTGGACAATATTGGTGATTGCAGATATGATGCCTATTGCAATTCCTGGTGGGACCGAAGGAGCTTCTATCTGCGCAGAAGTGAGAGCGACAGGGTAGGGGTTGCTTGGGAAGAGAAACAGCACTGTCTCACCTATTGAAAATAGTTCTGGGAGGATAATATCAGGGGAAGATGGAACGCTCAGATGATGGCACAATAGAGTGCATGATGAGACTGATTTCCACCTGACCCAGCTCTTGAGTGGGCATGGATGTTTCCAGTCTTACCTGCATAAGATTGAAAAGTCACGGTCTCCAGGCTATACATTTTGCAAGGGAGATGCAAATGTTTTTTGTCCACAAAAATAGAAAAGGCAGCGCGATAATCTCAGTAGCCAAATTGGGGGTCCCTCTCTAGAGATTGTAGTCAAAAAACAATAGAATCATGTGGCGCATTACACTGGAGCATTGCTGATGGTTTAAAAAGGCATACTAGACCGCTGAAAGGCGTTCAGAGTAGAAAAGTCTGTTCAGCTACAAAAGGGGTTTCTGAAACTCGAAGGCAACCTCCAGGCGTAAGAAAATGGAGCCTACCCCAAAATAATATGCCAAACCGTCCCAGGATAGGTTCTTGGGTGACAGAGGAGCAGTTTCGTGGGTAATATAGACGCATTGTGAGCTTGAAAATTCCAATCTCAGTGCATTAATAGTATTCACATCCCAACCACAAAAAAAAAAACTCGACGTTAATTTCCTTATATTTTCAAAGAATTTGCAGTCTACCAGTTACTTACCTACTCTTAATTTTTTTCGTATGCTATTAGAGTGCTCTTTTCCTTTCGCTTCCACTGAAGCCACCACAAGATTCTTCTTCCATCTAAAATTTCCCCAACTTTAACTGCACAATTGTTCCAACAGCCAAATCGCAAGACTAACGCAAACTTCCACGCTTCAATCTCATAAAAGAAAATTACGATGGACACAACCTAAGTAGACATAAAAAACAAGTAAACAACCAGGAAGGTTTTAAACTCGGTTGCCACCTTAATGCAATCGCGGGAGTCACCGCAGTTGCAGACATTAAGTTTTAGCAGTGGGGAAGTGTAGCCCGGGGTGGCATACTAAGGCCCGCTAGCGCTCAGTTGTGCCGTGGGACTTCTGAGGTACCCTCTGCTCGTGCTGGGCCACCCTACATAAAAACACTAGCACGAAGAGGAAAAGACGGGAAAGGTGGAGGTCATATCTAGAAATGAAAAATATGGTTTTAAACAAGACATGGCCTTTTATTTAATTCACAAAAAAAGAAAGATTCTACAAGTAAAATTCACATATTTTAACTCCCCTTTTAAATTTATGCAAGCAAAATCCGTTAAATAAAATTTAATAAAAAGAACAACAAAAATATTAATTTGATATAAGCTTACAGTATATAAAAAAAGCAAATTACTCACACTTTCCTTGCTGAACTTTGAGCACTCAGTGAAGAACAAAAGAAAGGAATTCGGGGCCCCTGAAACTCAAGCTTCAATTTAAAAATTACTGTTAACAAAGTTCAAAAATGAAAACACAGAACGGCCACTTTTTACTGCTGCTGATTACATACTCATCACTAATCCATTTTCGTTTCAATTTCATCCAATAGTATACTTTCGAATTCAACAAATTGAACTTTTATCACCACTTCATAAATCAAACTTTCCTCTTTCTTTTCTTTTTGTTTTTCTTCTTGTTTTTTTAATAACTCAATTTAGGACACTCTTTTACTTCACTTTCAACTGCTCTATACAACAATTAAAATTCAAATCCCCAATATAAGTTTTTTTGATTTTTATTTTCCACACAATTTTTGGATTTGAGTTATGCCGGATTAGTTCTTATTCCCGGTTCACTCCACTTAACTAAGTTTTCTTTCTCTAAAATCTACACCTTACTCCACTCGCATTTGCCATAAGTAAAATTTTACTAATTTTTCTATTCAATTCCCACGTTTGTAATTAAATCCCATTCAAAACCCCACTTTTCACAAAATCAAAATCAGTCTTTTTCTAGACACTACCAAAGCACTTCCTCCTCTTCTTCTTTTCAAACTCCAAAAACCGAATTTTTTCCCCTCGAATTAACAATTCCGCACCGCCAAACACAATCACTTTTATCTCCAAGTCAAATACCCACTGCCCTAAATTCAAGACCCGAAGTTCAATACACTTTGATTCCGCTACCCACACATGTTTTTTTCGTATCGACAAACGCAATAATTTCCATTTTGCATATATGGCAATTTGCATAACCAAAGAAGCGTTTGATTAGATGCAAACTGTCGCACATACATATACGGAAACTATTGATTTTGCCGATACTCCAAAGGAGTGCTTCCCTGCACTCGGGGAACTTGAACCCAGGGTTTCAGCAGACCCCCTGTTGAGAATGAACAACGCTACCAACGGAGCCACCTTCTATTGATTTCCCATTCATCTAATAAGCAACCTCAACTATGCATCTAGGTATGAAATTGAATTTTGTTAGTAGGGAAACATAAATAAGTTTTTTGTTAGTATGAAAAATAAAATTTGTTAGTTGGAGTTTATGAATAAAATTAGTTAGTATGAAGGAAGGAATTGGGTTTTGTCAGGGAAAATGTATAGAATGAAATTTTGTTGATGCGAATTAATTTATGGAGTGTTTTCAATGGGAAAATTAAAATTATTATTATATTACTAGTTTTTTGTAATTGAAAATAAGGGAAAAGGGTAGGATTGTGATGATGTGGAAGTTAAAATTATAGAGAAATTGGTAAAATTTTAATAAAATTAAATAAATATACAGGGGAAAAGGTATGAATGCCCAAAGGGTGAATTTCGGTACGCCAGAAGCTTCAAATTAACGTTAAAGTAAAATATTTCATCTAGCAGCATGTGAAATTTCAGAAAGAACTTTTTGAAGTATATCCAGAAGCTTGAATAAATTTTGAGTTCCTATGATGATCCATACACCTCTGTGGGAGATTTGTAACGTTCTTATCTCATCAAACTTAACTGCACTCACGCATTTTATCTTCTTACTACGTACTGAGACGTTTCACTGGTATGCATTTTAACGGTATTGCATGTGGTTTCAGAATCACATCTTCAACATTGATGGTGAAGCATGCACTGCGGGCTAGCACCGTATGACTGAATTTTCTCGTTTTTAAAGTAATCTCTGCTGTTTTGTAATAACTCTATGAGAGCAAGCCATAATTTTTTGGAAATATGACTTTTATCTTACACTAAATTTGCGTTGCGTAGTCCGCGTGGCTTAGTGGTTAAAGCACTAAGCCCGTAAGCCGAAGGTCTCTGGTTCAAGTCTCGTTGGCGTCAACGAAATTTAGTTTGAGTGGTTCTTCGGACGGACTATAAGCCTGTTCACTTATGATACGTGCTGGTTTAAAATCAGAATGTATCGCAGCTGAGTGGACGTACACACGGCCAAAGCGTGATAATGATCATTTCACCTTGTGGAATGCCGATATAGTAGATCATGACAATAAGATACTCTAACTTGTTCTAAGCGAAGGCCCGAAAGGGGCTGTAGGGCTACAAAGAAGAAGAAGAAATTTGCGTCTATCTGCAATGCCCCTGATCTTATTTCAACAGATAGGTCTTAGGTGCGTCCTACAAACTATGTTATTACAAGCTTTTGTTAAGTTTTATCTGTAACTTTGTCTATGCTAGAAATCAGCAACTCAAACATTTTTTTGTATATACTTTATTATTTGCCATCAACTACTCATTTTTAACATTTCTAAATACTTTTCAAACTAGTCGATTTGAAACAAGAAGAACTTAAAATTTTAAAGCCATGCATTGACTCTTCAAAAACCTTGAAAGCGAGTACTTGTCTGATAATAATGAATACCTCCTAAAGCAACTATCTACCCAAACCCAATGCACAAGGACTACTCCATTGCATCCCCTATAGCAAGAATGCACCCTACATAAACTGTAAGACAGGTCCATTAATTAGAATTGTCGTGAAGAGATTTATGTTCAATTAGCAAGAGCAAAGTTCGAATATTAATTTGACACATAGCTATGAACGGTATGACGTTTTAATGCATCCTTTAGCCATTGAATCTCTTGTTGAGCCTCTCTCACTAGCAAGCACATGCATGCACACACGTGTGTTTCATTTGCACTCTTTACCCCCAATATATTGCATATCGCATGTATTGAATAAATTACAGGGTGTGAAGGCAAGTCTCGTAATTAGTGGATAATTAAAACCACTTCACTGCTGTGAGCTCTCTCTTGAAAAGTGTATATTAAAAGAGCCATTCTCTGATGGAGTTTTTTTTCTGAATGTCGTATTCTGTCGCTCTCACTCGGCATATGCTCGTATGCTATGTTATTTTGCCAGGACTTTCCAAGGAATGGTTGGGTACATGTTGTTTCTACCCTTTGCGCGACATCAGCGGTAGAATGCATTGTATGCAACTGCTGTTGGCAAAATAACGAAAACATTGCTAATGGCGAAAATAGCAAACAGGAGACTTTCCCACATGACTGTATAGGAGACTATTGACGGGTTATACATAACGTAGTTCACTCGTAATTACGGTTTTTTATCGCATGCAGATGAGAGTTCAGCTCTCAAAACTGAAATATCTTCTGCTAAAGGCGGTGGTGGAGTGAAAAGTGTTTTTATGTCTTCATAGAGGCAAGGTTAGGGTTATGGTATTAGCATTCAACTGAAAGAGCAATTCACGGGAAATTCTGGCTTGAGAAGTCAATCTTCTCAGCGCAACAATTTATACTAGTCTCAGACTTGAAGTTGGGTGTTTTTGTGGATAGTCATGAAGAAAGAAATAATTAGTCTAACATATTGACATTGTGTTGATATCTTTATAATAACAGTAAGTACATAGCCAGACGTGCTCATTTTTATCAAACCATCTTCCCGCAGGGGTAATGTTGACCGGCAGGAACTATCTTGGAGGCTAGCATTTTTTAGGGAGTGCCATCCTCAACGCACCCGAGGAAATTTGCCGCAGTGGAAATGCTGGTTGACAGGTCTTGCACGCGAGCATTCTTTGGGGAGCGCAACCTCCATGGACCCGAGTATATGGGAGGCGCCGTGGGCCTCCCCCAGGATTCCAGGTAACGACCTTGACTGAATCTGGATTACACTGTAGACAACGAACTGGAATTCATGCTTTGGGCTAGCGAATATAATCGTCTGGACCTAGTTCTTTGTACAAAAGCACCGAAGTGACACTTGTGCGCGAACGGCCCAAATTTAACTATCATGCTGTCTCGGTAAAGCCTTGGCATTCCTCAAAAAACTTTCGAAGTTCACACCATTGGCTTGGTCGTGTAGGTTCGCTTGAGATGGTCTCCAAATTAGCGCTGGTATGGCTCTGAGCAGTGTGCCAACCCTCGCACGGACTCCTTGCTCTGCAAAGATAACCATGAGACTGAAACCCAATTACACGCACGAACGGAGATAGTGGCTCCGAGGGGGAACCCAATTAAACTGGAGCATCTAAAAACCCCAAAAAAAGATTTACGAAAACCCAAAAAAGAAAGAAAAAATGACAACGTCATCAGCAGCTCAGCCACAATATTTACAGCACATCGGGAGCGGTACTAGCGATGACCAAAACGACAATGAATACAATGACAGTGAAAACGGACGAGAAACAGAGATGAACAGACAGCCTTGCCCAGACTGAAATTTCTGCGGCGTTTGGGTGTAGCAAATAAAATGATGTGAACGCCAGAGCATCCTTAAAAGGAAGAGAGAAAAACTCTTCTGGACGCATTAGATGTTTGAGTGGTGGAGGGAAATATAAAGAGCCTCGAGAATCCGATAGTTACTGCTGCGATCACTACCAAAGCAAGGGTCATGAATCCCACAATAACAATGAGCCATCCTAAAGTCCACAAAGAGATTACGGTAAAAAAAGAAAGGAGTGACTAGACAAATAAAGCGCTGTTGTGTGATTTCATTGCCACCATCAAAATGATAGCGGAATTATTGTACTCGGAAATGGAAGCCAATAAGATCTGTCAAGAAAGGTGGTCGCAAAGTACAATTGCCGCCCAGCGACATGAAGAAGAAAGGCTAATCCGGAAAGTGGGAGATGTTCTGAAAAGAATACAATCTGCATGTGACTTGCAAAAAATTGGGCTCCTTGAACTAGAGGAGCTCCTAGACCGCATAGGACATTATCGGAGGAGATGGTAAATGGAGAAGAGGACCAGAAGGCCAAAAAAGAGCAAATGGGCTAAAGAAGCGCTAAGGACTAAGCCGAAGGGGCTCGCGTAGATAGCTTCAGCATCAAACTTCAATAAAGGAATGGCGTCTAGCCCAGTCGAAGGAGATCGGAATTCAAGACGGAAGGAAGAAGCATTTGATGGGCGTGGAATGCTAGGTCAGGAGTTCCAGACAGTGTTGGCAAAAGAAGTGAGGGAAGCTACAAAGAAAATCCTGCAAAAAGTGCCACTAAAGAAAGCTCGCAATGACGCTTAACAAGAAAAATGACCTGATGCAAAACAAGAGAAAGAAGCCCCGTCATAGACATGCCCAAATCTACGTAGAAGTGCTGTGGAATATCAGGGCTAATGTAAGAACTGACGCAAAAGAACTGCCATTAAAGCAGTGCAACCAACATGGCCGGGCAAATTCTGGTTGAATTCGGAGCAGAACCTGACAATAACGAAGTATTCTGCGCCGCAGTAAAGAATTTCTCGGCAAAGCGCAACTAAAGCCTCACTTGCGTCGATGGCAACGACCGAAGTAAGAGATATTGACTGCGTCGCGGACCTGGCCGAAGTAGAACGGGCCATCAAAATGTAGTTTCCTAGCGTGGACAGGGCCGAAACGAGGTTGACAGCAGAAAACTAAAGGGGACAACGCATGGCAATCATCAACTTGACAGAAAAGAACGCCGAACAATTTTTGAATAAGAGCAAAGTAAGAGTAGGGTGAATTGTCTACAGAATACGGCAAAGAGCAGCACCTCTTCATTTTCAAATATCTTGGTTATGGTCAAACCACACAATTATGCGAAAGACCCAATAAGATTTCCCTATGTTGTAAATGCGATGACATGAAAGAAAAGAGTGTACAAAGGAGGTACACTGTATTCTATGCAAGAATGCTGATCTAAGACTGGATTTTGGTTACACCTTGGGATCAGGAAAATATTGGATTTCCCAGGAAACCCTAGCGAAGACAAAATCAGTCATTTGATGATCTGCATCCTACAACTAAACCTACACTGCAGTTCAAATGCCCAAAGTCTGCTAGAGCAGTTTGCGAGGGACATGAAATCCAACTTTTTCGTTTGCTAATGCGCCAGATGAAAGACTAGAGGATTGCTTATGGGTTCAGTTTTTTATAAAGCAGGAATGTATATTTCATGTGAGAATGGTTAAGTGATCCATAAAGCTCATTACTGTTTATTTGAGTATTTTTAATGCTATTTTGCGGTGCTATTATCCCCTGTATTATTCCCTCCATCATGTTTTGCATCATGGTTTGAAATTCTGTCTGCATGGTGGCGAAGAATCTGTCCATGTTATTGTTTGTGTTTTGTGGAATATTTCTCTGTTTTCGGGGATTTTTGGTTTGACGCTGTGTAGGTATTGTGGCGGTTTTGTTTTGATTGCTTTTTATTCCTGCAACTTTGTGAAGGATTTCCTGACTTTCATTGGGTTTTGAGGACATCCATCATAATCAGCCGCATGCTTTTTGAAAAATTGTGGAGCGCGTCGCATTTAACGCAATAAGCAATCAAGTGCAATCGCTGGATCTCGGGATTTTGTTTGATACCCTCTATTGATAGTCTATACAGACCCCTAATAATCACATTGAGACTCTTTTTTTCAGGAAGGAAGTATGTGTATGTATGTATGTTTGCGTCTGTGAAGCATTTTGTAAGTTTTCTGTGGTATTTGGGAGATTATTTGATGCGCCAAGTAGACCTTTTTTTGCAGATTCATGTTTAATCCCAAGTTTTTTTTCATATTTTTTAGGACTTGGGTCTACTTGTGGGACTTGCGAAAAATGACGGGTACTGTTGTCAGTTTTTTGTCATAATCTGAAGATTTGGATGGGATTGGCGGTGTGGGAGTGATTTCAGGAAGGCCAGCTCTGGTAGAGCGACTAAGGGTTTCGGTGGTGGTAGAGTAGGAAATTCTTCATCCTCCTCAGCAGAGTCTACCTGCATGGACTCATTTTCCTCAGCTTCTATTGTTTCTTTTTCCAAAGAAAGAGTAGTAGGCGAACAGTTTACTGATGAGGAATATGAAGACTCTATTTTCCTCTTTATGTTTATGATTTGGCCGAAGCTGCACCAGCACAGTTCACGAAGTCTTGAGATGTGAAATATACCTAACGCCACACGAGTTGATATCATCTTTCCATACAAGTGAGAATAGATGGACTGCTACGCAGTTTCTGACATATAAAGTTTAATTTTTGATCGGTAGAATTTGAAGGGCCCAAAAACGAGGCGAAAATTCAAATAAGCCGTGATACAATTAAGGGAGGATCCTCATCATCAGTAGATCCGCACGGTCTCTCTTCTGTAGATTCAGATGAACTTTTATTTTGTTAAGAATCTTACAGCAATAGGGAAGATTGATTCTAATGAGACGTCTGCCGGTGAGTTAGAACGGCAGCTATACTTCTTGTGGTAAGCATTGTACGAACAGGTATCGTACCACGCATGGAAGGCATATTAGGAAGTTTCAGCGATGTAATAGAATGGTCCACATCAGCAATTTTCAAGTAAGAATGACCACCGAGATAGTGCAGGCAGTTTTTACAGCCCATCCCATCCATATTGACGCTGTCCATGGTGAAACAGCAATTGAGTGTCCTCTTTTTACACAGCCGGAGGTGAGGTGGTCCTTTCACTGAAAGCGAGGAGGGCTCCAGGAAGGTGCTAGAAAAACTCATCAAGGGAAGATACACTGACGTGATTCGTACTGCTGGGGACTTACCTCCTCGGCAGTTTGGCTTTAGAGCAGGATAATCCGCCAATAATGCAATTGCGAAGGTGCCAAATGCGGTCCAAAAGGCAGAGGCATATATCCGCATCAAGCGATGGATCGTCCTGGTGGTGACACTCGATGCTAGAAACGCCTTCAACTCCGCCAAATGGATGGATATTCTGGATACATACATAGGAAAACCCTTTTCATGTTCCAGGACACCTAATGCGGCTTTTTAGGAACAACCTGAAGGACCGCAGCCTGCTCTACGACACGACACAGGGCCAACGAAGGATGGAAGTTACATCAGGTGTTTTCCAGCAATCTACCTTTAGTCCAGATCTGTGATACTTGTGGGTTAGTTAAGCACTGGAGAAAACCAAAGAGGTCATCTTGACAAAGAAGAGAATCCCTAGAGTAAGGATGATCAGTATTGGAGGCATAATAATCGAATCAAACCCAGCGATGAAAGGTTTGGGGCTACTGGTCGACTCAAAGAGTAAATCAGGGCAACGATTGAGAAGGCTGCTTTGGGAGTATCGCCGCTAATTCGACTTATGGCAAACATAGAAAGACCCAGCTCACTAAGAAGATACCTCTTGATGACTGCTGAAGGGTCAATGCTACTGTATGCAGCAGAAATACAGGGCGACGCTCTCAGTAAAGAGTTGTACTGAAAATGCTTAGCACATGTACAGAAAAGAGGAGAACTGAGGCTAATATCTTCGTATCCGACCGTCTCTGGTTGAGTAGTCATAGTTATTGCAGGCGAGATACTTGTTGTCTACTTGTTAGAGAGTGCCACGCTATATACCTACGTGGAAATGAGGACACAAGGGAGATGATTGTTTACGAGGAGAGACAGTGCTCGCTCAACGATTGGCAGCAGTCTCGGGTGAATAGCACGAAGGGAAGGTGGACTGTCCGCCTCATCCCTGACGTGAGACTATGGCCAAATTGAAGGTATGCTGAGACTGACTTCTATCTGACCCAGCTTTTGAGTGGGCATGGGTGTTACCTTTACAAGATTGGTTAGTCACAGTCTCCTGATTGTCGGTTTTTCCGGGGAAAGGAAGACAATGCCTGCCACATATTTTTTGCGTGCACAAAATGGACCAGGCTACAAAGAGACCTCTACAAGAAGAGGGGAGAGCTTACTCCGGATAATATAGTCGCGGAAATGCTCAAAGCGGTTGACAAGTGGAACCAGGTGGCACATTATATTCGGGCAGTCCTAAAAGATGAAAGGGACCCACAGCAGCCTGGGGCGTTGAGGCTGGGGGATCGCTTGTTGGGCAATTCCTCCACCCCTCTCCCTCAACATCAAGAGAGGGACCCCCCACCTTTAAGGCACTTCATGGCGTAACAAAACGACACCTGGCCCGAAGTAATGTGTCAAACAGTTCTAGGCTGGGTTCTGGAGTTGACAGGGGAAGTGTTTAGTGGGTAGTCCAGTTAACTTCTTGTGAGCACGGGAGTTCCAACCTCTGTGCACAAATGACATTCACGTCTCAGCCACAAAAAAATGATGTGATATAATCAGAAGGACAATCTGCTGATCTTTGTCCATTGTGTAACTCATATCCACAAACGCCCAAACAAAACTCAATCACGTTAAAAACCTTCTTTTACTTACCCAAAAACTCCTCAATTAGTTTTTGATACCTCCTTCTCTTTCTATTTCTGTTTCTGCCTTGTCTCCTTCTTGTTCCCTCTTCTCATCTTGGTGCTTTTTCATTGTCACTTCTACAAACACAAACGCAACTTTGTTACAATTTCAAAATGCCAACGTAGACTTCACTCGTTTTGACTGATTGGTGCACAAGATTTGAATCTATCAAAACGGCTCTATATGCGTTTATGCAGTAGCATGAAAAATTATTTGGCAACAGGGAATACCCTTTAGCTGCATTTTTTGACATCGAGGGAGCATTCAATAATGTTCACTCTCACTCGATTGTGAATGCCTTTCAAAATCTATGTGTCGAGCGGAAAAATGTAGAACTTATTAAATAGTTACTCAGACTATGTGTACTATATTTGTATAGTACTTAGGTAGCTCAAATGCTAAATGCGTGGCTAACAAAGGCACTTCATAGTCTAACGTTTGGTCTCCCTTGCTTTAGAATCTAACAGTGAATGGGCTTCTAAATAAGCTAAATCAAATTGGATGCAAAGTGATAACATATGCGGATGTAATTGCTATCGATATATCCAAGAAGTGTATCTCTGCCTTTTTAGAAAAATTAAATTACTCCTTGTACATTCTTTCAAAATGAGATTGAAAGTATGATCTACGCATTAACTTTATCAAAACTGAACTATTGCTATTTACGGGGAAATATAAAGTTCCGCGATTCAACCCAGCGAAATTAAATCGAACCCTTCCAAGCGTCAAAAAAAGTAAAGTACCTGGGACTTATTCTGGACTGTGAGCTCCGATCTATGGAAAGAAAATACAATATATTGGAAAGACTCGCAACGCATTACGTCCTCTGTGCAGCTGCAAAATGGCCACAGAGACAACTTAAGGGCTACAACCCCGTATCGTTACGTGAAATAGAATTACCATAGTCGAACCATATCTGCTGTATAGCGTAATATTCTGGTTGCCTATTATTCTTAAGCAAGTAAACCAGAAAATAATAGAAAAAGTACGAATATTATCAGTCTTACTCATCACAATGGCTTTCTATACCACCCCCTACAGAAACACTCCTGATATATATCTGTTTTCACCACTACTACCAGAAATCGCTCTTTCCCTATGAACCACCTGTAACCTTGAGTCCAGGGAAAGGAAACACTTGATTGTAGATTCCCTTTCAAAAACATTATAATTATTAAAATAATTTAGGGTATTACAACGTAATCTACAAATGTTACGACAATTACTCAGGTAATGCTAACAGGTCGCTCCAACGTAGGCGGATAAATGTCGTCGTCGGCCGCTGAACTTGGCTACCTTTGTCTGTGGTTGTAACCGGTGCTTGCAGCTGGGGTGCATGGAGTTGCCGGCGATGTTGTGTACACTTCATTTGCTGAGTCTGGCTGTATTCGTGCAGAAGAGCCCGCTCTTCGGGAGTGATGGCAATCAGGAACAACCAGAGAAACTTCGCTACTCGTTGGTCAAGCTTGATTTGAAGGCCGTCCCTGTGACGTATGCGTGGTGCCGCGGGAGGAGGAACTGATGACGTATTTGTGCTGGGTTCCGCTTGGCGGTGTGCCCGGTATTCTGCTAGAGTCAGGGGCCTGGGTGCTGCACGTGGGTTGTTACGGAGCGCTTCTTCCGGTGTAGGCTTTTGGGCGGTTGTCTTTACCTCCACGCGTTTACCAGGACCTGCATTGGAGTGGGTCACATACGGGCTCTCCGAGCGCTCCCGGGAGGCTCTGCTGGTCGTAGAAGTCTGCAGATAAATGAAGGGATTAGAGGAGCTTAGAATTCTATAAGCTAGAGCTGAACTTATACTCAAGGCTGAAGTGCCACTTTGGTGAGTGCCATTGTGGTCTTCCTAGAGGGCTGAAACAACCCTGGTTCCATTGAGAAGGACCGATATATATCTGCGTTAGAGGGCTTTTTCAAGCCTGAGTTTCACTTCAACAGGATTTGGGTTATCTCGTAACGCTAGACGGCCTGCAGCCAGCCTGAATTCCACTTACGTTGACGAGAAGGTGCGTAGGCAGCCTAAGTTCTACTTAGGTCAAGGCTTAAATGATCTTGGAAGGCCTGCTACAGCCTAAGTTCCACCTTTAATGCGTCTAGTGTAGTGTGTCTCTTTATGCGCTTCATTAATTTTTATAGGCAATAGTTGCCGATTAGGCATCTTTAGCTATATTCATGGCCGAGTACGGTGAGTGGAACGAATTGCTGATGGACCAATTTCGGTGTAATTACTCCAATTCTATCGTCCATGTAATTACCAAAAAGCGCTATGTCGACCAAGAGGTTGTTTGGAAATCATGAAAGAGCGGTTGCTCCTGTCCAATATGAGTTTCGAAGGACTCTTCCGATTTAATGATAGCTGGAGCTGAGAGTTTAGGGACGGATTGTAAGCTTATGGTCTGGTTAAAGATTGGTGCATGCGGAAAGACATAAACTGACTAGTTTCTACTGGGTGTCATCCATGTAGCATTGAACAGAAAGTCCTCAATTTTCAAAGTGCAGTGTTGAGTGAGCTTCATTACACCTGGTTCCGTCCAGGATTATGTTTTGCGGGTCACTCTGACACACGTACGTATTGTTCGGCCATTACTTTTGAAAGTTCATCAGGCATAGCTCCGAAATATTGCTGCAGGTTGCAGTCTAACCCCAAAATTGATAATGGAATATCAAAGGCTTGAAATGTGTTCTTTCCAAAAGTCGAGAGTACTGGCGCACTGGAGTTTGATTAAGATTATATGGGCGTGTGTCAAAGATGGGAAGAAACCTTGTTAGTATCAGGTTACTCTCATCCACATCGAATTGAGTTTGGTCCATCATTTGGTATGTAATTTGCAAGTGGTCTAGGAGTAGTGTTTGAGCGTAATTGGTGTTGATTGAATCCCAGATGCTAGATCGTGAGGATATGCTGGAAAGCAAACTGGAATACTTATGATATACCTCGTTTAGATAGTTCTCGGCTCACTTAAATATTGCTAAAAGATGGATGTTGAGTTTTTTGAGGTCGATTGTTTTGTACTAGTGGCTAAATTCGTTTATGCATTCTAAGCCTCGCTGAAGTTAGCTCTAGAGTCGTTGCAGCTATATGTTGAGCCTTCTCGTCGTGCTGTTTAGTGTTTTAGTGGTTTTGAGCATTAATTTTGATTGACTGTCTATGGAATGGATAATTTTCCTTTGATTCTCTGAAAGCCCTCTGAAGTCCACAAAAACTTCGTCACTTACGCCAAAAACTGCTGTCATTGAATTCCTCAATACACCTCATCGTCGTTTACTGTGTGGCAATCTTAAGGTGGATGTTTTGTGAAGAATCTCATCCTTGTATTCCTCAAGATGCTGCACAAGTTCCGAACATGCAATTTCGGTTGAAGCACTTGAACTGGCTCCACAGAAATCGCGGCATTTGGTAACAATAGCTTCGACATTGGCCTGGTCATGGCTTAAGTTGTCCCATGTTAGTTGACGCTGCATTTTTAAGGCTCCTCTGTAAATTTGAGCAGTTCCAAGGTGTTCAGTATAGACACCGGGTGACAATTGAGTTACTGTCACATTGCAGCTTATTTGTGGAAGTGCACAAAGAGCTACTAGTAGAGAAACGAGCAGGTTGGATGCTTATAGATATCGAGATTCGAGGCTTCTTAGGGGCGATCGCTGGTGGTACGGATTGGGGTTGGTTTGAGTGTGTGGCTTAATATCCCAACCATGTGTTCCCCATTG
Organism: Odontomyia ornata; assembly: GCA_963969285.1. Taxonomy (NCBI): domain Eukaryota; kingdom Metazoa; phylum Arthropoda; class Insecta; order Diptera; family Stratiomyidae; genus Odontomyia; species Odontomyia ornata. Next base: position 22,244,539 of record OZ017741.1, read on the forward strand.
GAGCTATTTTGGTTCTTTTGCGTTTTGTTCTCCTCGTAGTTTTTAGACACTCTATTGCTTGCGGTGATTGTTGCGATGTTTTGACTGGTTCCTCTGGGTTTGTGTTAGCTAATGGCAGACGACAAATCTTAGTGTGTTGATGGTAAATTGTCATTTTTCATGAGGACGAGTTCTCTTGCTTGGCCTTTCTTGTAGTTGGTTGAGGTACTCGAGCTTCCACCTGTTCCAGAAGTGTTTGCAAATTTGCTGGACGATTTCCCATTTGTAGCCAACGTGTTTATCTGATGGCATGGATGGTATTTCAAACAGATTGCATCCTGTTAAAAAGTGTCGTAACGTGATCGCGGCGAGATCAGTTGGATCTTTACTGACCTAACAAAGAGTGCGTGAATTAAGACATGCTTCGACTTGAGTTAATACTGTGTCCAGCTCTTCAATAGTTAATAATGTTTGGCCAATTGCTTTTACTAAATAGTGCTTCATCGATTTCATTCCAGCTTCCCAGAGTCCACAAATGTGGGCTACCAAGAGGAATGAATTGACATTGAATTTCCTCGTTTAGAAGAAATTCTTCACAATGCTTTGTAGCTTCCTTGAAAGCTTGCTTGAGCTGCTTTTCACTGCCTTGGAAGTTGGTTCCACAGTCGCTGTAAGTAGTATGGCATTTCTCTCTTCGAACGATAAGCCGACGAATGGCTGCAATACACGCTGTTGTGGAGAGTTCACTTACTGCTTCAAGATGGAAGGCCTTGGTGGATAAACAAACAAAATTATAGTGCAGGCTTTCGAGTTTTTTGATCCACGTCCACGTTCCATTTAATCGTTATGGGACCGGTGTAGTCTAATCCAGTCTGAGCGAACAGCTTTTCTATTTGGAATTTGGGAGGTGGTTACTGTCCCATTAGTTGGCTTCCGGGACGAGCAGCAGATCTGAAGCATGTGACGGATTCATGCAATTTGCTCTTCACAAACGACAGGGCGTTAGTAATTCATTATTGCTGACGAATGGTTGCCAGTACTAATTGTGTCCCTCCATGTCATATTGTTAAGTGAGCCTGTCTGACAACAAGCTTAGCAAAAGAGTCTCGAAGTAAGATTGCTAGATGTTTTGCATTTTCGCTGATTGGAGCATTGTGAAGCCCTTCACCTACCTTGAGCTTTCCTTGCGAGTCAATCTGTGGAGCTACAGATTTTATGCAGGAACCTTTCGATACTTCAACTTTGCTGCGTATTGCATGTGGCTCTGGTGTAAAGGCATACTATTGTGATAAGTGTATGCATTTTAATTTAACGTTATACATCTCTTTACAAAACAACGGTCCAACGAGTTTGTGGTTTGGATGCGTTGCGTTATAAGGAAACCGATTTATATATGCCATTACTTTAAGTAGCCTAGGTAATGACGAGTACCTTGTGAATATTTCTGGTTCCGGGCTTAGCTCAAATACAACTTTACTCACTGAACGTACTTCAATTTGTACTGCTTCCTGTTTGATTGCTGATAGCGCTAGGTTAGGCAATATTGGAATATCTTTATTTTTAAGCCACTTCAGTCCCTTCCACTAAAGAGTGAGTGAGTGAATCAATTGTTCCGGACGTATTCCTCTTGACGCTAAGTCAGCAGAATTTTTATCTATAGTGACATGGTGCCACTCATATGCTTTGGAGACGTCATGAATGAGATTCACTCGGTTTGCGACAAGAACGGTTCCACACAGATCAAGTCGTGCAAGGGAGCGTTTCGGTACGTCGACCTTTTCAGTTAGAGCGACTCGAGTTTTTGCGATAATTATGTTGGTAGAAAAGTTGTAATGAATTTTAATGCCCGTGTAGGACACGGGTGCCAATGGTCTGGCATAAGTGTCAGCGAGCTATAAACAACACCGAGCTCAGCTAACTAGCTTCGCTTAACGACCGCGTACGCGTGCTTGACGACTAGCATTTGCGGGATCATATGAGGCGGATTCTTGTCGAGCCACGAAACTACACTACAAAATATTTATCACGCGTACTCTACTCTACAAGACGCACCGATCAATTTTTATTGTCTTTAGAAAAGTTCTATTAGGTGTCAATTAAGCTACTCTACAGTAATTCAATATTTTTTTGCCTCGTTAAAGTTAGCGGACACGGAGGCTTGAGACAAACGCAAACATTACACAAAAAGCAACCGTTACTTTCACCGAAGAAGGTCGTTGCATTACTCATCTCATCTCTGCCTAAAGGATGGAAACTTGACGGATGCAGTTTACTTTACACTAGTAAAACAACAAACTAAGCAGTTTCGACGGGGTGACCACCTTATCTCTTCAGGAGCAGCCACTCCTGATCACCACGGAGCTGCTCGACTGCTTCTGTTTATTACAAAGTGTTCATCTGATCCGAAGACACGTAGGTGGATAGTACATGCAAATACTAGTTTTGATGCGTCGCAGAACCCATGCAGTTCCACGGCTGTGCTACGTGTAACACTGATCCACTTTGGGATCCTGAGCTGCTTGAGTATTGAAAGCTGGCCTCGTGATTCTAGCCAGTCCTTCACTGCCAATGGATGAAATTCTTCATGCCAACCTAATTGTTGTTGATATATGCTTTGGATCCCGTTAATATGCAGGGTTGCAGCCAGTCAAGTGGATCAAATAGCCTGGCCACTTCTGACAGAATCAAGCATTTTGTAAGCTGCTCGATTCCCTTCTTTTGTACTTTGAAAGAAAAGGCGTCTTGTGCTGGACGTCATTGCAATCCTAGTGTCTTAACTTTTTCAGACAATGCAGTGCCTAGCGATTTTTGGCTCTCTCGATCGGATTCTGGAATTGACTTGTAAAGGTCAATCACTTCCTTAAGTGGAAACTTCACTTTCTAAGAGTTGTTATGAACTCACATTGTAGCTGCTGTAAGTGCGTTAAGTCATCTGAGCCAATTAACAGATCATCAACATAAAAATCCCAAAGCATTGTCTCAAAAGCTTCAGGATAATTGTCACGGTCGTCAAAAGCTAGTTGTTGGAGAGTGCAAATGGCAAGGAATGGTGCACATGCGGTGCCATAAGTGACCCTAGTCAGTCTTTAATGTCCGATTGGCTTGTTTTTAGATGTTCTCCACAGAATACATTGGTAATCGTGGTCGTTTACGTGCACATGGATCTGCCGGTACATTTTTTCTATGTCAGTAGCGATAACATATTTGTGTGTACGCCATCTTAGAAGCAAATGAAGCAGGTTGTTCTTAATAGCCGGTCTTACTTGCAGTACATCGTTTAGAGATTTGCCTTCTTTAGTTTTCTGGAATGCATTGAAAATGACGCGCAGCCTTGATGTTGAGCTTTTTTCTTTGATAACTTCATGGTGTGGAAGACAATAGCAGTCCACACTACGCAACAGATGGTCGGGCACCTTTTGCATATGACCAAGCGCTAGGTACTCGTTCATAAATGCATAATACTCCCTCTGTCATTCAGGGTGGCTAGATAGGCGCGGCTGAAGTTGCCGGAACCTGATTAACGTTGTCCTTGAACGGTAACATTACGGTATATGTCCCATCTAACTCTCTTTGCGTGTTCTGAGAGAAGTGGTTCCAGTTTGCACATCATCTAGGGATGACTCTGCTGGTTGATGAAGTTCTTCAATTCCCCAGAATTGCCTCACAACTGTATTCAGGTCCTCTGTTGCCACAAACGTAATAGAGTTGGCCTGCGAGCTGCCGGTTGATCCAAAGAGAACCTAACCTAGTTTTGTGTTTTGTGCGCATGTATTGCCAGAAATGAAACCGCGTTTTAAGACGCTGCCAGAGATTTCTGCTCCTAGCAGGATATCGATCTGCACAGGGCGGTTAAGGTTTGGATCTGCTAGCTTCAACCTCTTGATGCCATTGGGAGGGTGACATTTATGCTGGTTGTAGGTAAGAAAGGTGTGGTTTTCGGGATGATCAGACCCAAAAGTTGCAGAGACGCGTCTGTTTTATGACTTTCGATGGCTGCTGTAACGTTGACAACTCTTCGTGTCGTTACTACCTCTGAGCATCCAATGCCTCCAATAGATAGTTTTGAATGACTGGCGGCAATCCCAAAAGTAGCACAGCGGACTCTGTTATGAATGGCCGTTGTGAACTAATATACAATTATGCTCGAAGTTTCATTATTTGATCTTCGCTGTTTCTAATTGATATTGGCGCAGTTACAAGGAAGACCTGTGTGTTGCAGAACATCGCACTATGTGCTTGCGTCTGCATGGTGGTTGACTTTGGTATATGTGCTTCCGATTAGGCTGAATTTAGCATTATAGCATCTGTTATATGTAGCAATGTGCTGTGTCGCTTCGAGCAAAGTTTACAAGTCTACTTTGATTGACACTGATTCACTGCATGCTTGTCGGACAAACAATTGAAACATGAACGTGTGTTCTTCACTAGTTCCTGTCTTGTAACCTCTATCGCTTTTTTGAACTGTTCACATTCGAACAAGTGGTGTTGTTCGTTGCACATAGCACATCGGAGTGATGAAACCTGTGTAGTATGTGTGGTCACATTCTTCTGTGGTGTCACTTTCGAGAATCGTTTCGTGAGGGTTAACGTTCCCAGCATTGTAAACGTCTGCGTGAGAGAGGTTATGAGTTTCTTCAAACTTGGTACCTCTCTACTGTCGCTGATCAGCTTTAACCATTCAGCCCTTGAATCTTTATCGAGTTTGCAGTTGAGCATGAATACGATGGCAAGGTCAAAGCCATCGATGTTCAATGTTTGAGACTTGCTGTCAGTTGATTGGTTGGGTTTACCATCTTCCTTAACCCTAATGCTTGGTCTCTGGAGCACATACTTGTATTCCACCGGCACCGCATAAGCTCTTGGGCTATAAACTTTGTGTTATCGCACCTGTCACACAAAACTGACCAAGCAGCCTCGTAATTGTCACCCACAATAGCTAAATGGCCCATCAACTTCTCAGCTTCTCCTTTTTAAGCTGCTTCGGAGATACTGCATTTTCTGCATGCTCAGAGTACATTGATTCTCGTGAACGATGCTTTCGAACAGGTCCTGGAAAGAGATCCAGCTACCGTAGTTCCTGTCAAAAACAGGGATTTCGACCCGCTCTAGTCGTAGCCCTTCACTGGCAGTGTTAGATAGTTGCAACTGTTCTGAGCCAGTAGCCTGAAACTTGTAGATCCCTTTATTGAAAATGGTTTGATACTCCAGGACAAGATCTTCGATGTAAGCATACTCTTCGTTGTATTTGGCTGTGATCCCATGGTCACCTTTTTCTCTTAGCTCTGCGTGGGCCTTCGCATGCATCTCTCAGCAAGCTCTTCGTTTCTCTTCCAGGTGGGCTAGTCTCGCTTTGAAATATGCTAGAGAGTGTCGGCTAGAACCGTCTTTGCTAAAAGTTGTCATAACACGGGCGATGCTATCGAAGCTCAATTTTTGCAACGCCGCTGGGCTGGCCATGTCTTTGATTGTCTTCACATATATTCGTGTCCTTGAAACCTCTTGATGAGTTCCTGCGCCAACGTACACAGTAAAATATCCTGCAACGCGTCTTTGACAAATTGAGCTGGGATGAATGTCTTGCGGCAAATGCTCTAAATGATACCAGGCACCACTACTTGATTGTACCATGGGATTCCTTGAACGGCAGAAGTCATGTGATGGCTTCAGGGATGCATGGCGACGTGCTCCTTCGTACGGTATCCTGATTTGAAGAGCCTTGACAGCCTTCGAGAGGGGTTCCTTTCTAAGTGCTGTGATATCCGGCTCGACGGAACAATGTTCTGGAAATGAAAAAATGTCTTCTTGAAGCGGCTGTAACTGAAACTCCCTTGTTCAACTTCTATTGATCACAGATACTTTATCGCATTTTACAGTAATGTTTATACATAAAATTTCATTAACTTGCATTTTATTCTGGTATGCAAGCTCATCCATTCACCTAAACGCTCAGCAAATTCGATTTAGGTTGCACATATTTGCTGATTTGCAGAATGGAACCATTCACCCCAATGTTGATATGGTGGGCAATGTTCTCTGTTGGAACTTGCTAATCGATGCGGTCGATGATCAATTGGTTTTCTGTTGGATGGTTGTTGACTTGCTACTGTTGTGCGATGTTGTATTGGGACGTATTTGAGGCTCCACAAGCAAACGATGTATTAGCGCTTGTTGGTGGTATGTTTAATGTTTTTGTTTCAGCATTATTCCTAATAGTTACTTATTATGTTTACTTATTGTTTGCGCTACTTGCTCGTAGATTTCTTAGATGTGTAAATACTATTGTCATGTTGGTGGTGCTAACCACTCCTATAGAAGCTCTAGGAGCGCCTCTGTTTTCCAACCAGTTCGCGCACTTCACAGAATATAAAGTAGACAGCCGTAAGACTTTATTGCGGCAATCCAGAGATGAGAACAGGTCTGGGCTATTCAAAAATCTTGATTTAGAGTGTGTCTGCTCCTATAGACATCCTTTATGGTATGGCTCAAATATCTTTGGCTCAACAGTTTGAAGTTCAAGTCCTCCTAAATGTGAAAAGACGAATGCAACATTTGTTGAAACAGATACAGTACAACTATATAGCAATGGCTCCTAACAGGACAACCAAGTGGGAAGTGACGTATTTTCTGCCGATCTGAACTAAAAAAATTCACTGCGGTTGTTGGACCACTGTAGTGTGTTCCAAGGAATGGTGTTTACAGCTCTTGAAACGGCCAACTGGTTTTATGGATATTTGGAACGAATATTTTTAGTTTCAATGCCAGCCAATTGGCTGTAAATTTCCATGCTGGAATTTATAACGCCTTTAAGCTTGTCCTGAAATCCCGTAAATCTTTCAACGAGATATTGAGGCATTCAAAAGTGTAGCTTATTTTGATGCCAGGACATATGAACACAAAGAGAAACAATGAAGCAGGGGAACTGGTAACTGGTTGGTATTCGAATAAGGATAAGTTAAGCTAGCCATTAAACAAAAACACCTAAGCTGCCCAAAAAAAGTTTTGGGAGAACGAAGCTTTCTATGCAATCCCAAGACAGCTTTGGACAACTTTTAATAGTGGAGACATCTGGCAGCTTCTTTAATTTGGAATGGCGCTCCTCCGTTAAATGGGGTGTAACTTAACTGGACACAGTCCATTTGGCAAGTATGCGAGAGAAATGGGTGTTCCTTAGAATGATTGCTGCTGTTTCTATAGATGCGAGGAAGAGGAGCTAAGAGTGCTTCACTTCGAATGCTGATGAGAAGCCTCTGCTAGGAGAAGAATGCAGTCCCTCTACTGCTACTTTTCAGCTAACTTATAGTTGAAGCATCATTGATAAAATTAAGGAGAATCTCAGGATCCTATCCATTTAATTGCGGTATGATAATGGATCTTTGTATCCCTAAGTAAGCTTTAGCTGGAGTATATCAGAGGAGGCTGTCGCTAAATCGACATACCTACCCACTTTTTTTGGTGATTTGAGCCTCTACAATTGCAGAAAGAAATGCTGCAAGAGACAATAAATAGATGGACGAAGACGAAAGAGTGACGCTTAATAGGGGTATGTTTTTGAGCTTGAAGCCAATAAAAGCTTCAGTAAATTCACCCTGCATTAACTACTTTGAGTTTTACAATTATGTACATCAGTTGTTTTAAGTGCTGTAGGCTTTCACGTTAATTTATTATTTTCAAGTACGGCAGGAGCCTCTATTATATGAAAATGTGGTAGATCCACAGAAAGACTAACAAATCTAACTTCATTCACTTGTCTTTTTTACTCTCAGACACTTAACAAATATAGACATATAAGTATATCTTCTCATCTCAATCTGTTTGACTCAACTTATGCTCATCATTTTGTCGTCCATCACAATTGTCTACTTCGAATTTCCATTGAAATACTTTCACCAACTTTTGAAAAGTACAAACCAGACGAACAAAACTACAACAAAATGGACATAACTTCACAGAATAAAGTCAAAAGGACCATACACCAGACGAGACGAACAAACCATGTATGTTGAAATTGAAACGGAAGAGCTTTCTAGTTTTTGTTCTATTTTTTTTCCTTCATTTTTGGTTACGGTTCTGTAACTTACAGGCATTTCATTGCAGTAATATGTGGGTTTATATCTATGAAATTGTTGTGCCTATAAATTGCCTGGCTTATGCATGTGTACATATGGCAAGTGGTGAATTTGTAGGAGATGTCTTGAAATTGAATTTTGTTTTTTATAGGGACAAGGATACAGTTTCAGGATACATATGAATACTTCCGGCTTAAGACCCGACGAGCAAATTTAGTAAGATTGGAAGGTTTAAATTGAACAGAACGAAGAGATTGTTATTTCCAAGTTTCCACTTGAAGTGTCTGAAATCTGCTAGAGGCTTTTTATTTAAACTAAATTAGAAATATGTTGAGGGTAGAATGTGTAAAACATGAAAAAAATTAAGGTTGCGTTTGGGAATTGTACCTGGGAATTATGTTGCTAAAGATGCCTTGCGTAGGTGCTTTTCGCAAGAAATAAACAAGTTGGGTAGACAGACCTATGCTCATGTCAGAAGGGTTTTGTACTCAACTCACAAAATGCAGTAACCAGCAACGAATTAAATCAAGAAACATGTCAAAGACGATTTAATTGGAGAAAATGTGAAATTCGAGGATCATACTATTATTAACAAAGTTGAACGAATTTCGACTTCTGAGGTATTTGTTATAGTTATACCCATAAATATCTCCTTTGATATTTTTTTCAGATTTTTTAGATCACTGGTGTCCATTCGCGAGGGAGGAAACACATTTTTCATGTATTTCCCCCCCTGTGCTCCCACTGAAGCAAAAACTGTCAGCTTAAGAACTGTTTTGAAAAGCTCTCATAGAGAACTTTCAGTTGATACTCATATCGGCTACCTTTCATGAAATTTTTTTTCAGGGGCCACTCCTCTGTACTGTAATCATCGATTCATGGCCTATTTTTTCGAATCCTAGAATGGTTACAAAGCCCTTTAGCTAGGAGCTCTCTCCTGCCTCTTCGACTTGTTTCAATTGTATGTACTCATCTTCATGATACCTATCACTCCTGAAATTTTCATGCAAATTCTAGCAAAGCTGTAGTGTCTAAGTCGGTAAAAAGCGCACATGGCTCCATAGCAATATGTTTCCATAGTAATACAGGGCATATTGCTCCATAGTAATACACGAAAATTCAAATCGCTATAACTTCGGTAAATACTATTCGATCTTTATGAAACTTTCCGAAAAGATCAATCTTATAAATAGTCATCTTTTCGCTAAATTTTATTGAGTTTAAGGGTACCGTTTAGATTTTAATCAAGAAAACACAAAATCGATACATCATACTATTACTAACAAAGTTGAGTGAATTTCGACTTCTCATGTATTTGTTGTTGTTGTACTCATTAAGGCCTACATTCATGATTTTTTTCAGATTTTTCGGATGAAGGTGTCCAATCGCGAGGGGGGGGGGGTACGCGAAAAGTTCGTACTTTTCCCCTTCCCCTGCCCCCCTCGGTACTTATAAGACAATTTTAAGACTTGTTTTGAAAAGATCTCATTGAGACCTTTCCAATGACACCCTACTCGACTACCAATGGTGAAAATTTTTTTTTGAGGGGTCGACCCCTTATATGGGGAGACCCCCCTTAAACGCCTTTGAAAAATGTTTCCACCCTTGAACTTTCAAGAGGTCACCACTTCTGACCTTTCTACAAAGTTTCATGGCTGTAGCCCTTATAGTTTCGGAGAAAAAGTGCTGTGACCTACAGACGGACGGACGGACGGACGGACGGACGGACGGACGGACGGACGGACGGACGGACGGACAGACGGACAGACGGACACAGGTCGTGATTGCAATAGGGTTTTGTATTTTAGTACAAATGTATTCAATGGCTAACTCAGTTAGAAACTCTATAATGTGTAATAATTTGACTAGAAATTTTCTAAATAAGTCTCAACTGAAGTTAAAATTGAAGTGAATATAATAGATACTGGAGTTTTTCAGATATCCGCGATAAAAAATTTTTGTCGGTGTCAAGTAGTTGATAAAGGGTGTTTTTTAGAGGAGTAGAACTTTAAAATGAAATCAATTATGGGTAGACTATTTCGATTGCCATGAAATTGACCAGCGCGGAGGAAGTCTAAACGAGAGGTACTCTAATCAATAATTAGGGCTGTATCACGCCAGTAGCGTGGTGAATGTTGTCTTCCAAATGGTCAAACGTCTCGAACTTGTTGGAAAAGACGGGTGATTTGACGTACCCTCGCAAGAAATAGTCCAGCAGTGCTAAATCACAAGATCTTGCAAGCGAGTTCACAGGTCCAAATCGAGAAATTAGGCGCTCATCAAATGCTTCTTTCAATAATTCCATGGTTGCATGAGCTGTATGGTATGTCACGCCATCCTGTTGAAAACAGAGGTCTCTTGCATTATGGTAAGTCAGTTCCGAAAGGAGAAAGTCATTTATCATGGCTCTATAGCGGTCACCATTAATTGTAAGGTTATTCCCAGCAGCATTTTTGAAGACATATGGACCAATGATTCCACTGGTCCATAAATCGCACTAAACAGTAACTTTCTCCGGAGGTAACAGTGTTTGGACAGCCATCTGGGGTTGTTCATCACTCCAAACGTAGTAGTTTTGTTTATTGACGTAGCCATTCATCCAAACATTTGCCTCATCGCTGAACAAAATTTTCTTATGAAATTTGGGATCTGCAGCAATTCTTTCCTCGACCCATTCACCGAATCTACGCCGTGCCTGGTAATTGCTCGGCTTCAATTCCTGTACGAGTTGAGTTTTGTAAGGCCACAAACCAAAATCCTTCCATAAAATCTTCCGTAATGTAGACGGGCACAGATTTAACTGTGGAGCACGATGCCAAATGGACTCACTTGGGTCTAAATCGATATTACGCTCTACAACTGCTATGGTTTCTTAATTACGCACTGCACCACATCGGGATTGATACGTATTATTAGTGAGCGAAAACGTTATAAAGAAACAATCCATGTTTAATCGAATGAATTGTTCCGATGGACGATTATGTTGGCCGTAAAATTGATTGAGTGCGCGATGAGTTTCTCATACAGAACTGTTTTTTTTTTTTCGAAATAAATAAGCATAATTTACAAGTGTTGCTCAAAGCTCAACCTATTCATGATAAAATGGCAAACCAAACTAACCATAAAGCTCATGACAGCTGTCACACCATACGTGGCATTAAAATATGCTGCCAAATAAAAGTTCTTTACCTCTAAAAAAACACTCTTTACCAGGGAAACGAGTCAATCTGGCATGGCTTACATATAGCTTTGATTTATTTGGAGGCACGGATTCATCAAATAAATGTCAGTTATAAATTCAATAGAAGGAATTCATATGTTTCAATTTACCAGTACTTTCTTGCATAACTAGAAACTCATTCGAATATTCAAAGATTCCATCGTAGGAGGGAAGTTATAGTGCCGCCCCCATGGACCCTTTAATGTCCCTCTTGTGATTTCAGATAATGACCCTGACTAAATCTGGACTAAGCTTAGGATAGTGAATTTGAATTGATCCCTTGGGCGATAGTTTGGACCTTGTTGCTTTGCACCGTAGTCCCGAGTTGGCACTCATGCGTGAATGGTTCCAAACTAACTATCATATTGTCCACGTCTCAGTCAAATTGCGTTGCAGTTTGCTCGAAGTTCGCACCATTGGGTTGATGGTGTAGGTTCACTTAAGATGGACTCCCGATTGGTGCTGGTCTGGCTCTAGACTTGTTCCCATAAGGATTTGTGTCAACCCTTGCATCGCCTCACTGCTCTGTAAAGATAACCATGGCGACCAAAAAGGCAATTAAACAAACAAAAGGAGATAGGGATTCAAAAAGCTTAAAAACAGATAAATAAAATGCTATTAACCAGTGGCTCCAGCCACGATGCAAATGGCACATCAAGAGCAGTACCAACGATGACGAAAATTACGACAAATATAATGACGGTAAAGACGGAGATTAGCGGTCAGCGTTGTCTAGACTGAGATTCCTGCGGCGTTCAGGCGTGGCAAAAAAATGATGCGAATGCCAGAGCGTCTTAAAGCGGAAGAACGGGAAATTCTGCAGGACGCATCAGATATTCACACGGTAGGAGAAAGTAGAAAAACATAGAGAATTTGATGGCCACTGCTGCGATCACTATCCAAACGGCCAAAGTCAACAATGTGATCACGACAGAAAAAGAAAGGAGTGACAATTTCACTGTCACCATTGAAAACGTGGCTAAGTACTTTGCTCGAAAACGGAAGCCGATAATATCTCCCTTGCAAGGGTACAAATGCCATCCAGTGACATAAAAAAAGACTAATCTGAAAAGTGGGAGATGTTCTAAAATCAATGAAATCTGCATGTGACTTGCCAAAAATCAGGAACGGTGTAAAGAATGGGCTCCTTGACGAGAAAAACTCCTGGACCATACAGTGCACTACTGAAGGAGCCGGTTTAAGGCCAAAGTGGGACCAGAAGGCCGAAAAAGAGCAGTAAGTTAAAAGAGCGCTAAGGTTTAGCCTAGAGGGTGAGAGCAGATAGCTCCACAATCAAACATAAATAAAAACATGGCAGCTAACCCAATCAAAGGAGATCGGAACAAATGAATGAGACAATAATCACTTAATGCATGGATCGCTAGATCAGGGCTTTTAGACAGTGTTGACATAAGGAACGAAGAAAGACGCAAAGAAACTTCTTCAAAAAGTGCCGGAAAATAAACTTTGTATCGACACCCAGCAAGAAAAAAGACCTGACACGATCCAGGAGAGGAAAAAGCCACCACAAAGACTTGGGCAGCAAGCACTGCTCGTGAAAACCCAAGGTGCATGACCCTTTGCAAAAACTCGGTGGGAAATCAACGGAAATGTAAGGCCCGAAGACATCAATATATTGTATAACTAACCTGGTCAAGCCACATACTGATCAAATTTGGAGCAAAGACCGACAATAAAGAAGCATTCTTCGTCATAGCAAAGAAAGTCTTCGGTAAAAGTGCCACTCGCTTGAGGCAATGGCAACGATTCAAATAAGAGACATTGACCTGAAAGAGGTATAAGAGGCCATTGAAAGGGATCAAAGCAAGCAAGACTGCAGAAAACCATATCCATAAAGGATGCCAAACAATTTTGGAGGGTTGTATGAAGGATATGGTGAAGAGCAGCTCCTCTTTAATGCTTCAAATGCCTTGCCTATGGTCATATTGCACAAAGTATACAAAAAACTAGATAGAAGTTCCCTATGTTACAAATGCGGTGAAATGGGACATAAAAGAAAAGAGTGTACAAAAGAGGCACAGTGTATCAATTGAAAAGATGCTGATTCAAGACCGGTTCTTTGGCACGTCTTGGAATCAGTTGAATATTTGGTTTTCCAAGAAGCCTTAGTCAAGGCAAAATTAAAACTTTGATGACCCGTATCCTGCAGGTAAACCTACACCGCAATTCAATCGTCTTAAAACTTACTGGAGCAGTTTGTGAGGGAAATGAAAGCTGTCAACTTGCTGCTGAGTGAAAAACACCACGATAAAAGTACTGCATCATGATATTCTGACAAAATTGGTGCTGCCACCATCTTGGCTCAGAAGAGTGGTTCTCAGAGAGATGTCTGTGACGGGAGGATGATTTCATGCGGGTTTGATGCTCATGGACCATTTGTACTGAAAGTGATATCATCGAAAAACATGCTCATTAGACTTAAATGCTAAAACAATTGAATGGGTCATGCCTTTAACAGATTCACGGAGAAAACGAGTCCTAGAAATGGTAGCCAAGATGGCACGCGTCGTACTAAATACTGGAAACGTGCCGACTTACCAACATATTGGCTGTAAAGTAACTATACCCGACGTAACATTCACTTTGGGATCCTTAGTACGGAAGATATACAATTTGAGAGCATTAAAGGACAACACAGCCAGAGATCGTCAGTACCTTGGGCTCCATGCTTTCAATTTCTACAAAAGGGTGGAAGATTGGAAAGGTGTGCGTCGAGAGGTTCGTCGAAGTTCTAGCGGCAGGTGTTGTATTCCAAAATAATTTACTGACCACAGAAGACCCGGCACGATAAGCCCCCAGTGCACTGGTTATCGACTAAAATACCGGAAGAAGTGTCATAAGCTTCGGCATCAGGCTGAACAGGTACGGAAACATGACGAGGGATACAACCGGGTAGTAGCATGTAATTCGGCCAGGAAATGCCTTCGCAAATTGATTGACAATAGCAACGCTCGCTGCCAGCAAGATCTAGTGAGCGATGTGACCCAGGACCCATGGGGCCTTGGCTACATCCCGTCTCTATTGACGCTACCTACTTTAAAACAGCAATCGAATGGCCACTTTACATATAGCCAGAACTGGAAGTAGCAGTCCTAACATTGAAAGTAAAGAAGCTTCCAGGTCCAGATACGTTTCCAGCCGAGGTGTTGCAACTTGTTTATCACCATTAACTTGACTTGCTGCTCAGTATATTCAACGCTTGCATACAGAACCGTTTTTTCTCAGTACGATGGAATGTGGCGAGGTTCGTACTGATTAGCAAGGGAAAGGGAAATTCTGGATCGCTTCTTGCACACCACCCGCTATACATGCTATACATGGCTGGGAAAGTGCTAGCGAAACTAATTAAGGGAAGACTCACTGACGCAATACATTCTGCTGGGGATCTTTCACCTCAGCATTACGGCTTTAGTGCAGGCCGCTCCACAAATGATGCGATTGCAGAGGTGGCGAGCGTGATCCAAAAAGCCAGGGGCAAGGAAGGATGGAATATACATTGTGTGAGGTGCCAGATGAGTCGCGCTTGATCAGCTGTGCACATGAACTTAGGCCAAGTATGCTAGTGTATGGAGTGACAGACTGGAGTTCTGCTAACTGGTTCAGTCTAGCAGTGCAAAAAACAAAGGTGGTCATCCTAATGAAGAAGAGAATCTCTAGATTAAAGGCGATCAGTATTGAAGACATACTAATTGAATAAAAGCCAATGCTGGAGTGCCTGGGGTTACTGATTGGCTCAAGAATGCGATTCTTTGAGGAAAGCCGGGTAACAGCTGTGGAGGCTGCTTCGGACGTCTTAGTTTTGAGTCGACTTACTACAAACGTAAGGGGATCCAACCCATCAATTAGATGCCCCTCGATGAGTGACGTAGGGGCAGTACTACTGTACAAAGCAGAAATATGGGGCGACGATATCAGGAAGAACGTATATCAAATACGCTTGGCATTTGTACAGAAAGAGTTATCCAGAGAATTTGGCAACGAGAATATATGTTGAAAGAGTGGAGCCAATCAAGTAGTTTCCCTATCCACAAAAATGTGACAAGTTACAGTACGAAAATTATAGAGGTATCTCACTACTTTATACGGCGTTCAAAATATTCTCAAAGATTATAGAAAATACTATCAGATTATACGCCAATAATATTATTGGGGAGTATCAAGTTGGTTTTAGAGCAGTGTCGGGGACAAATTCCTTCCAAACCTCAGCACTTGCCTCTGCAATAAGTTCACAAGTTCTACGAAAAAACGATAGAATCACCCGAGCCAAGTTACTATTGAAAACTTTGCAAATAGAAATATGTTGTAATCATTAATAACACCAATTGTAAACATAGTATGTAAATAAGGAAGATAGCTGAACAGGAAATGCCCGGAATACTAGCTCTGCGAAAGCGTGCCTCTGAAAGCAAACCGTTGACAAATGCACAAATTGTTGGCTGTATAAATATCAATGCACAGATTGCAGTTAAGACTTTGGTTGAATTAGGTGCAACGGTTCGATGGATGGCCTGTTATATATACTCGATACAGAATGAAGTTACTGCGGCATATGCTGAAGTAGATTATCCGATATTCACATGGCGTGGTGAGACCGAAGGAGATTTTTGGTGGTGCAACGATAAATGTGTAAATGTTGAAAATTGGCAACCACATATGATTTTGAATGATGGAGGCCATGAAACACAGTTAATATTGAAGAAATATCCAGCCATGTTTAAAACGGTTGAGGGCATGGTAGAAAAAAATGTCACTGGGGTACATAAACTATACCAACTTTCAAAATCTGGGAAGTTAACAGTTCCGTCACTAAAACAAAATTTGATAATTTGTATAGCTGCAAAGTGTCTTTTATTGATGGTTTAAGGCGTTTAGCAGACGTTAGGTTTGGTGAGAAGCAAAAAGTCATTTACGGATATGTTGAAGTTGGAAAAGGATGCGCACAAGCATTGGAAGGGTTAAGATTCACAGTGTATATTATTGAAATTGAGCCTATCTGCGCTTTTCAGGCCAGCATACACGGTTTTGTGTGGCGAAACTTAATGAAGCTATTCAAAATGTAGACATTGTTGTTTCTGCCACCGGTAATAAAAATGTTGTAGTTCGTGATCATGTGGACAAAATGAAAAATGAGTGCAAATTCCGCAACAAGGGGCACTCGAATGCCGAAATCGATGTGAATAGTTTACGAACTTCAGTTCGATCGCAGGTAGACCACGCTGGTTGGCCAGATGGTAAACGATTCATTTTGTTAGCTGAAGGACGATTGGCAAAGTTATCGTGCCCAAGTATACCATCGATCGTTGCTTTGGTAACATCTGCTACACAGGCTCGGGCATTGATCGAATTATTCAATACCCCACAAGGACGATATAAATCCGACGTTTATTTGTTGCCAAAAAAAAACTGATGATTACGTAGCAAGCTTACATCTTCCGACATTCGATCTCATCAACTCTTGGAGGAATTAAACATAAACAAATGGAAGACACTTGACGTTTCAATCAGGCATGGCCACCAACATTGCAAATAAGAACAACTGAATAAAAAAACACAGGGAAAAAGCTCGCAACAAAGAAGGTTGGAGCCACGGATATCTGAAGATCTGAAGGGTCAATGGTAATACTAGAATCCACGATTCCAAGATGTTGCGACCAACTTTACCGAAGGGTTTTTTAATCGAGTGAAAACTCCCATCCAAGGCGAGGATGCAACGAATACTGAATGAGGAGTTCTCTTTCTTGTTCTGAAACTCGAGTGGGAAGGTCACATCATCAAACGAGGAAAAAAATCGCTAGGAACCATTCTCGAGTTGGCTTCTGTTTTGGAACCCGAGTGCAAGGAAAGGATGCGGCTGAATCTCCGAATTGAGTTCCCGAGAAATTCTCCCAGGAAGTAAAAAAAACATCGGGCCGACAAGGACATGCCTCGAGGAACTGGGGGTGAATTTTATCGGGATGCACGCGGCTACCGGGAGTTGATCAATGGGACACAATCGAAGCAGAAAATTTATCGGGTACCCCCATCATCGAGCTAATTGAGGTTAGGTAAATATAATGATAGAGTTAAGGAAGAATTTCATTGAGATTGTTTTAAATGAGAATAATCATTTATGAGTAATAATTATACTTGGACGTTCAGTGAATCGTGTTTACTTTTATTTCTTTTCTTTCAATCAAAAAACCCCTAGAAATTAATGGTGAGACTTAGCTCGGGATTAAGGCGCCCATTTTATGCGCAAATATTGCAAGTGCTGGGGTAGCTTAGGCCTACGTTTTGAATCCTGGCTCCCGGTGAATGTAATTTATTGACAATTAAGGGTTTGGGATGACATATTACGGGATTGTCGCGGTAGTTCGTTGGTTGGTTTGTCCTCCTATTCTAGGTTGGTACGCATATAAAGGTAGCGGTCGTGAAAGCTTCCCCTCAAAGTGAAGACTCTGGCGCGAGTCAAGCTCGTTTCAAGACTCGGGGGACAAATTTACGGGTAGATGAGTGGCGCCAACGCCCGTCTCCAACGGAGCAACCTGGGACCCAAAAAGCCCCGGCCGGTGTCAGCATGTATGGTTGGATAATTCACTTGGGATAGTTTTATCTCCTAACAGCAGGTAGATCGACGAAAAACCAATTATTATAGTATAGACGTGCAGCAAATTTTTCTTTGACTTCAAGTGAGCATACGACAATATCGATCGTAACGTACTGTAACAAAAGATGCTTTGCTCTGGCATACCAGCCAAATCAGTCTATCTTACCAAAATGACAATGAAATCAACAAGCTCCTAAGTTTGAATCAATACCCAATTTGTCGATGCCTTTGACACAAATATCGGACTAAAGCAGGGAGATGGGCTGACCTCAGTGCTATTAAATTGTAGAATATATCATAAGAAAGCTACCTGTCGATACACGAGGTACATTACTATACAAGTCGTGCCAAGTAGTAGCCTATGCGGACGACATCAACAGTTTGTCGGGGTCATAAATGACCGCCAAAGATCTCTTCCTGAAACTCAGTAGCAAAGCAACGCTAGTAGAGCTTCAAACCAATGAAAATAAAAAGAAGTTCATGACACAGTTAAGGAAAAATACCTAAAATACACAATATCACTCTTGCTTTAGATATTGACGGATGGATTCTTCCTTTTCGTTTTGTCGAATACAAAAGCGGTGTGATTTATATGCTCGAATAAAAAAAAATAACAGTAGTTGAGATTTCTCAGAGGGAATAGAACCGGAAGGTGAGTATATCATCAAGTGGGCGAGGTTCTAGGTTGTCGGACAGTTCTTTCCGAGTGTCATATTTTGTAGATTTTTTTCAGGGTAGCTTGTTTTGATGTGGATTAAATTAGAGTACTCGTACATTTGACACCACACCAATAAATAGATCAAAACATGCAAGTTTCGTGTTTTTTTTTATAATGAATTCTTGGAAGCCCCAAAAAGGCAACGGTCAAGTTGAGCAAAAAGCTTAAATTTCCTATTGGAAAAATATTTGAACGCATTTTGAAGCAGCAATTTTAACGAGCATAGTCTACACTCGCAAAAGCCATGACCGTATTCCTCTTCAAACTAGCTAGGCGACTAGTAGCTACCACAGAGTAGGCCATGAGTGCCCAGATTTGTTGGATAAGGTTCGTTAGCTCGATACTCTCCATCGAGGAATGAATGGGAGAACAATTTGCACTTCCTTTGAGAAATAAGTTACCCGAGTGACCGAGAATATCGAAGCTGTCTCTTAGTTGTTTCATATATAGAGTCATATAAAGTCATGTTTCCGTTTTTCTGTTTAATCTTGGTCAGTCTTTTTTTTCGTCACACTTATTTGGCTTATCACCAGACGGTGTTATTGTTTTTTGTTATTTTTTCCGAGCTGGTCGCTGGATGTATTCCTTCTACGCCTGCTTCCTTTTTTCAACCACTTCTTTGCATTCTTGGTCATACCAGTCATTTCTTCTTTTCTTTGGTCGATGCCCGGAGGTCTTTTGTTTGGATGTCATCACTACTTTCTTCCCATGTGGGAATATTTTGATGCAATTATTTGGCGCTGATCTCTGGGCTTTCTTTGAGCTTGTACATCTGGTGCCTTGGAGTAGATGATCTTCATTGCTTACAGCTCATTAAGACGTGACATCAGAATCAGACTCTTATAATATAGTGGTCTAAGTCATACATAGCGCCGTGGAATGAGTGCATGTTAAGAATGCTGAAGGCCAACCTTTTTGTATGATTTGGTTAAATTTATGACCATCTAGGGATGCCAAGGTTCTCTTGTAAGTTTCTCAGTGTAGGGAATGTATAGGGCTTACTATCAAGTCTCTGCTAGTAGCAAAATTTATCAGACACTATACATTCTTGCTGATGTCTACATCTCTGGTTGTTCCTGTCTGCACTTTTTCTTGGATAATTATTGTGTGTGAGCCACCCAGAATAATTTTGATATCGTATGACGGCAATCTATCAACAGTACATTCAGGGTGTTGCTAAATTCATCCTTGATTATCTACTCCTTATCTTTTGTGGGCACATTACTGTCGACCAGCTTGACATAATTTGCTTAAATGTGCTATCAACAACGAAAGCCACTCAAACTCATGGCTTCCTTGCAATTTTCGGTTTGTATCTGAGGTTGTCCTCGTTCCAAGATAAGTAAATAATAAGTGGAACGTTGTTAGCGCTTCAGCTTAGTCAGTTTTTCGTCAGCAGGTGGTATTTTATTTCCCACATACCCGCTGCCTAGCTGGTTAGAACACCCTATATCCACCGCTTGAAGTTGCGTCCTATGGAAAACTGAAAGCACTACGAGGGTCATTCAACAAGCACCTAGCCTACAGAAGAAAAACGGAAATTTTTAAAGGTGGCAATTTATTTTTCCACATAATCTACTTCAAGCTCGATACACGTGGCCCAGCGATGCTCTAACTTTTTCAACCCGTCCAAAAAATACATTTTCTCAAGGGCTTCCTCATTCAACCCAAGTCTTTCCCCAGCGAGTGATTTCAGTTTTGGAAACAAAAAGTAGTCACAGGGGGTCAAATCTAGAGAGTACGGTGGTGGGGCAGCAATTTGTAGCGCAATTCGACCAATTTGGCCATCATGACGGAGGAGGTGTGAGCCAGCGCGTTGTGGTGGTAGAACAGCACTTTTTCTTCGCCAAGCGGGGCTGCTTTTTCTTCAATTTGACGTCAAATCGGCCCAATAAGTCTGCATAGTAGCGTCCCGTGACTTTTTTACCCTTCTCGAGGTAATCGATGTGGATCACACTGTTGCGAGCGAAGACATACAACATGCTCGGATATATTTCCGCTTCATAACTGGAGTAATAGCGGGCAAACAACACCTATGTACTCGCACTTCGCCAATGAAAACTAGCAAAAGAAACACATACACAAGAAATAAGCGAGCAGTAAAGTAAACGAGAAAGTTCAACCCGCAATGATATTCACATCGTGAACGAACGGGGTGCTTCGAAGAAAGGTAAGCGGAAAGGAAAACCAAAAGTTCCGGCTTAAACACTCTTTCGCTCAATGTCCCCAATTTTGCGATTTCGCCTCGAAACATCGTGGGAAAGCCGCAAGCTTAAGCTGAAAGCATTCTTTCGAAGTCAAAAACTTAAGCAAAAAACACTCTTTTGCTCAATTTCCCCAGTTTCGCATATTCACCAGCCGAGCAAGTGAGACGAAACGGGGAGGAAAAACTTTTGTGGAACGAGAGCGCACGTGTTCGGCTACTCAGCATCTTTAAAGAGAATTTAGATGGAAAGCCCACGAAAGAACAGTATTTAATGATCTTGGGCAAAGCATTCGAGTCAGTCGGTTTTTCAAGTCCAAAAGGGAGCGCGCTGCTACCCACTCTTCAAGTACCACCGGTATATACGCGAGCAAAATATTCAGAAGGAGGTATAGCGAAAGTGTTCAACGAATTGGTAAGGGGTGGGGTGTTGGCTTGCGCCGCGATCCTCAATCGGCCCTTTGGCGTTCCACGCCCTGTGGCCACCCCGGACCATTAGCTCGTCTAGCTGATCCCCTGTACAGGCTAGCGCTCACGTGTGAAGCGCGACCAGCCAAATGAAAAGCGCTTCACTCAATATTAATATAGGTTTTCAATATTTTAATGCGTGTAATTTATAAATGTTTCGAAAAAAGTGAACCGGGAAATAAAGTTCAACCCCATAAAATAAACTCTCGTCTTTTGTTGATATAGTTTAAATGGACAGAGTAAGAGGTGTTACAGCAAGTTCATTCCCCGGGAGCCTTGATGATGTATATTGGATATACATCAAATGAGCTTCCAGTTCATACCAGTATACATAGGGTATACTGGGTATGTAACAACACCTTGTGAATTCCAGAAAACGGTGGCTATCACCTTTTCGGCCGATTGAACAGTCTTCGCCTTCTTTGGAGCACGTTTGCTGGATGAAGTCTACTGTTTCGACTGTTTCTTGGTCTCTGGTGTGTTCCAGTGAATCCATGTTTCGTCGACGGTCACAAAACGATGCAAGAACTCCGCCGAATTGCGCTGAAATTGCGTCAAACACGTCACCGATGTGGTCTCACGGTTTCGTTTGTTTTTCGGTGTGAGAAAACGCGGCACCAATCGCGCTGACAGCTTTCTCATGCCTAGTTCTTCGTGTAGAATATGATGCACCGTTCCTTCTGCGATTCTCACAGTCACAGCTATCTTGCGAACCTTCAACCGACGGTCTGCCAATACGAGATCGTGGATTTTTTAACGTTTTCCTCCGTAGCAGCCGTTTTCAGGGCACCTGGGCGTGGCTCGTCAAAAACCGACGTGCGGCCACCAACAATTCTTGACGATCGCCATCGAAAGAAAAGAATCACCGTACACAGCATACAAGGATCTTTGATTTCGCTGCGCGTTTTCCCTTCCAAAAACAAAAATCTAGTCACTGAACGATATTGTTCTTTTCCGATTTTCGTACAACCGACCGACACGCTCGCTTCCAAAGGCTATCAAAGCAAAACTAATGAAGGGAATCGACTGAAACTTTGACAGTAGGCCACTAAAAGAATGTACTGCACGATGGTAAAACTCTTTTTTAAAAGCAGCGTTATCGGGTGGTGAGGCTAAGTGCTCGTTGAATGACCCTCGTAGGTCGACAGTGATAGTTGCTGATATGTGACTGAAATTGATGCAACGATCAGAGCGATTGAAGCAGCAGCAAATAATACGGTAACATAAAATAGCCCATCACACAATCTTGTCATGTATCTGGCTTGAATATTTTGAATAGACATTGCGTTCATGCTCTAGTGCAAATATTGCTTGTCACAAGAAACATTCTGGCCCAAAAAGTTTAGGCATCTGTCGAGAAATGCCTAAACTTTTTGGGCATCTGTCTTCCATTAATGGAAATATTGGTAAATATTGTCTTGCATTTTCTCTAAGCTATTTATGATAATATCGGGATATGTTCCCATCGCGCATCAGCAGGTGTCATCTGCAAAGGGTGCTATTTGCAGGTGGTTTTACGTGAGAGGCCAGAAATGTAGATATTGTAAGATATGGGGCTCAAACAGGAGCCTTGTGGTACACCTGCAGAAATATTTCTAACATTCCTAGAGTAAGGAAGCAACGAGTACAGTACGGTGGAAACTTGTTTTACGCAAGTTTATGGAGAAGCCCATTATGCCAGATGATATCGAAGCTCTCTCTATATCCAAGGCCACCACACAAACTGATGCCTTTCATTTTACGCTCTCTTAGCGTCTTTTTTAATTCGACGCAATTGATGCTCAGTAAAATATCTGCACCTGAAGCCGAATTGGAAATCACGAAGAATGTTATTAGCATTCACGATCTGAGTTATTCTTTTTTAAACCATTTTTTTCTAATAACTTCTCAAAAGCTCGGAATAAGCTAACTGGTCCTTAGTTCTCTGGCAGATGTGAGTTTTTTTCCGGCATCTAGATCAGTATGACAATAGAATGTTTCCAAGTTGAAGGAAATTGGCCCAGTTTTAAACAAGAGACAAATACTAGGCACGTAAGAACGATTGCCTTTGTCTGTAGATTCTTCAGAGCTATAGTTGGTATTGCATCATTACCAGGACCTTTATTGACACACGAAAATCTACAATCTGTTATTTTCTATGGATTAGAGAGCGTATAGTTTGTTGGCGTCCCGAAAGCCAACATTCAGTCTCTCATTGGACAGCTGAGTCTGAGTACGTTGCGGCATCACAAGCATATTGACAATTGGTATGGCTCAAACGTTTATTGGAAGTGCTAAACAAAAAGTTGGAATCTGATCAACCGGCTCTCTTTGTGGACAATGAAAGTGCAGTCAAGCTCATCGAGAATTCGGTGTAGCACAAACGCACTAAGCACATTGAAGTAAAGTACCTTTATATCAGAGAAATATGTGAAAAAAAACATATTTGTATTTGGAAGCATCTCAGCCAAAAATAAATTAGCTGATATTTTTGTAAAGACTTTGCCTACCGCCATATAGTAATTTATTGACATTTTAATTTATTGTTTTGAGCCAAAGAAAAAAAGATTGTTGACATTATGTTTTTACAAAGGAGAGAATTGATATATTCACAACTTTTAAATTCAGCAATGTCAAATTTGACAGTTATGACAATATAATGCTACACAGAATGTATTCTATTCTTCCCTTCAACTTGATCTGTTCATTAAATTACATGCACCACATTATACTCGTCTTGTGTCTAATGCTTTTTTTTCAGCCGCTGTTGCGTTTTCTTTTCTAGAACCCTGACACGATTAAGTGCTAGGCAACCTCAGTATTTATTTATTTCTATTTAACAGAAAAAAGTCCAATTACAAAACAGATAAAACAATAGCACCACAAAACAAATTAAGTGATAGTACAGCATGCAAATAGCAAGATTTAAATAATAAAATATGCAAAAAAGAGGAGAAAATAACTAAGGAAAATGACTACAAAGTGTGCCAATTAAGTAATGGAACAAAACTCCTTGAAAACCGTATATTTAAAAATTATTCTACAACTCTGCCATCCCCTTTGAAGTAGTCCCCTTGGGCAGCTATACAACGATTCCAGTGCATTTTTCATGCTTCGTAACATTTCTGAAACGCTTTGACTGGGATGTGCGCGAGTGCCCTCGTCACGGCCACCTGGATATCCGTAATTGACTCAAAATGCGTTCTTTTGACCCCCCGATTTTGTTCTAGGGAACAAAAAAAAGCCACAGGATGACAAATCAGACAAATTAGGCGGCTGTTGCAACACAGCGATCACGCTGAGTCTGGTGTAGTGTGGTTCTTTGGAACCATCTTTGTGCACAATTTTTTCATCCCAAAATCGTCGGTTAAAATTTGTTTGACTGTTTCACGGTTCATACCCAGTTCCGAGGTCAACATTCGAACTGTTAAACGCCGATCTTCACGGATTAGAGTGCACACAAGCTGCACATTTGCATCAATCTGCACCTGGACTGGTCTCCCGCTCCGCGTCTCGTCTTGCACGCTTTCACGCCCCTCCTTAAACTCTTTATGCCATCGAAACACCTGGGCACGACTAAGAGCACTATCAGCATGCACTTTTACAATTTTAGCTTACATTTTCGAAGCTGTTTCACCCAATCTGGCACAACATTTTATCGCGAAGCGTTGCTCTTGATTTCGTTTCTCCATTTTTGTGACGAGTACCACCAACACACGTCTACTCAACACGACACAGCAAGCGAACTAAACAATCTAGAGTAGTGATAAATATATCAATGGGGAAGAGGAGAATGCCGGAGAAGGGAAAGGGAATTTCAAGGTCACAAATTCACCACAAACGCGGCAATAAACTTAATTGTCACACCTCATTACTTAATTGTCACACCTCATAAGAGTTGAGAAGAAGACAGTTGACCAATCTTTTGTAAACTAAACACAAGAGGAGGAAGGACCCAAGCTGAAGGTCATCAGGGGTACGAGATAACCTAAGCGTGGGTGAGTGAAAATACACCAAACTACGTGCGAAAGGAACATCAAAGATATTTGACAATCTTGTAGAACGCATAACGCGCCTCACTGCAACCTGGTTGACTAGGCGAGTATCGAGCAATCCACGGCAAAGCCTGTAAAGACGTCGACGTATTTCCAGTGAAGGAATATTGATGATAGTTAAGTGTGATTCATAAAAACTGTAGGGAATCTAGAATTTCAAGAGGACGATCCTGGTAAATTTTTTTTGTTCAGCTTCTAACGTGAACTTCAAACACTTCAAATAAGGCGACCAAACTGCCAAACAGTACTCAAGGATGGGACCAACCAAACTAGAATATAATTTAAGACACGGCAAAGGATCGGAGAAAATATAGGAATTTCTTAAGATAAGGTCGGAAATGCGAGAGGCCTTGGAAGTAATTTCAGAAATATGAACGTCGAACTTTAATTTTGAGTCAAAAGTGACACCTAAGTCCCTGAAGTGTGTCACCGTATATAGGTACGAACTATTTAACGTAAGTTGAAAGCTTATAGGGCAAGGGTTATTAGAAAATGAAAGATGGATACACTTAGAAACATTTATTGAAAGTTGTTTATAAGAATTCCAAAATAAAATGGCATTCAAATCTTCTTGGAGCAAAGCACAGTCATCGATTGACGATACTACTTTGAAAACTTTGACGTCATCAGCATAAAGAAGGCAGGAGGAGCTGATGACAGCAGCTGGTAAGTAATTTATAAACAGAGTGAACAATAGTGGGCCAAGAATGGATCTTTGAGGAACACCTGAAGACGAATGGAAAGGAGTAGAAAGACAGACTTGAAAAGATACCTGACTGACATGGTTGGGTAAATAAGAGGATAACCAGTGGAGCAAATAATCAGGAACGTTAAGAAATTTAAGTTTGCCAAAAATAATATTGTGATTTACTGAGTCAAAGGCTTTAGAAAAATCTAAATACAATGTTTCGACTTGTAAACGGTCCTCGATAGCTTTTGAAGCAACGGTCACAAATTCGAACGAATTCGTTAAGGTTGATCGCCCTTTTATAAAACCATGTTGTCCAGGAACGAACAAATTATGAGTAAGTGAAAAAAGTACAAGTACAAGATTTTCTCCAGTAGATTGGAGGAAAAGGGTGATAAGGAGATAGGCCGACAATTGGCGACGTCTGAGGTGCTACTGTTTTTAAAAATAGGAGTAACATAGGATCTTTTCCAACACGTAGAAAAAGAACCTGAAGATAAGCTAGAGTTGAAGAGAAAGGAGAGGGGGATACACATAGAAGAAGATAATGATTTCACAAATTGATAAGGAATACCATCGGGACCTGAATTAACAGAGTCATCAAGTTCTAAAATAAGCTTCATAACATCTTCCGGATAGCATGGCGTGGGTATGATTGGGAATAAAGGGCTATTGCTGGGAACAGCATTAAAAATAGGCTGAAAACTAAGCTCTAAAATGTTCACAAATCTCGAGAGGTGAAGCTGCTAAGCAGCCATTCAAATGAAGCGAGGATGGGAAACTGGAAGAGGATTTATATATTTCCAAAATGATTTTTAATGATTTGTGTTTAGAGAGCCTTCAATACTATGAAAATAAGAAGTTTTAGCGGTCTGCATCCTTTTTTTAGCTATCAACCTTAGATGGCAAAAAGCTATACGTGACTCAGGAGATCTGTCACGTTAAAAACGTTGACGAGCTCGATCTTTACCTTTTAAGGCTTGTCTCACATCGAGAGTAAACCAGGGACAGTCAGAAGAGTTCTTTATACTGACAAGTGGAGTTGAATTAGAAATAGCAGCGTTAAGAAGTCATAGAAATTGTTACAACAAATATCCGAGTCAAGACCGCAAAAGAAGGAGGGCCTATCAACAGAGCGAATTGTTTTGGAAAGTTGCTCATAATTAGTTTTATAGAAGTTATAGTGCTGACACTCTTTCCGAAAATAACAGCCAAAAGCAGTATAAGAAATTTGAAACCATAAAGAGGATGATGGGGATCAGGAGAAAGATAAGGAAAAAGAACTGGAGGTGAGCATAACAACGATTGCTCCGTACTACAGAAGAATAAGTCAAGGATATGATTATTAACGTTGAGAATATTATTTATTTATTTATTTATTTAATCTATAAAACAGATATAATCCAATTACATTACAGACAAACAAAAATTAAAACAAAGTTTATACATACAATCAATATATCCAAAAAGGATGATAAAAAATTAAATGAAAAAGGAAACTACGTACAAAATACAATAAATTAATAAGAAATAGAAAAATTATTCTTCGAAGTTAAACAGAAGAACCGATTCTTTAAGTTTTTTTTTTGAATTTAGCAAAAGACAGCGGTATTGAACCAAGACCAAGCGCGTTATGATTACGTGGGAGTCGTACAGCAGGCGAAAACAATAAAATGTCAGTGCGAGCAAAGGGAACATTGAAGACTACCGAGGATCTAGTTGGACGTCCGGTATTGAAGGAGGAAATTTCAATGCCAAGGCCTATAGGAAGCAAATTGTGATAAAGCTTGAAAAGAAGGCATTCATCGAGAAAAACTCTGCGAGAGACTAATGAAGGAATGCGCAGAAAAGACAGGCGATCACTATAAGCGCAATACGGGATACGGAATTTAAAAAAAAGGAACCGAGTAAGCCTACGTTGCACAGCTTCAATAGCATCTCTTAGGTAACGTTGATGCGGACACCATATTTGCGAACAATACTCTAATATGCTTCGAACAAGAGAACAGAATAAACAAATATGCGATGAAATGTCTTTAAAATCTTTTTTGGATCTGAGGATAAAACCTGACATACGAGATGCTTTAGATACTAGATGAGTTATATGCTGACCAAAATGAAGCTTGGTATCAAAAAATACTCCCAGGTCCTTGTGGGACACCACAGCTCTCAAAGAAATATTAGCAATCGCATAATTATAATCAAAAGAAGACTTTTTAAGGGAGTAAGTCATCTTGAAACATTTGTTTACATTTAACTTCAGCCGATTAGTTGCACTCCAGCCAGCTAGTATATCCAGGTCTTTCTTCAGAATAATACAATCATTGACAGATTTGATCACCCTGAATATTTTCAAATCATCTGCATACTTGAGTGCGTGGGAGTTGAGTAGGGAAGGAATATCATTGATAAATACGAGCAACAACAGAGGACCAAGAATGGAGCCTTGTGGAACTCCAGGACAGGGATAAAATGGAGAGGATTTATGGGCATTAATAGTCACAACACAGCTCCGATCAGCAACATAAGAACAGAACCAATGTACAAAAGAACTGCCTAAGCTGAAATTACTCAATTTTTGGATAAGAATCAGGTGATCAACTGAATCAAAGGCCTTAGAGAAGTCTGTGTAGATAACGTCTACTTGGTTTGGTATTTGGTTCACCTTATCAAACTCGGCAGCAATCTTATTTGTTAAAGATAAAAGGTTGGTAAGAGTTTATCTACCTTTGATGAACCCATGCTGTTCATTGACAAAAAACGGAAGAAACAAAGGATAAACTTGTTTGTATACAATTCTTTCCAGAACTTTGCTAAAACAGGGAAGAAGTGAAATGGGGCGGTAATTGGACACGCTTGCTTTATCTCCAGATTTGAAAATGGGCAAGACATTAGCTCTTTTCCAGCGTGCAGGAAAACAACCATCTGCGAGACTTTGGTTAAATAAGATTGACAAAGGAACACACAGCGAAGACGATAAAGATTTAGTAAATATATTGGAAATTCCATCTCAGCCACAACCAATACTGCCATCCAGGTCATGTAATAGGCATTCAACTTCAACAGGGTACACATATGCAAATGGCAAATTCATGGTTGGACCATCTATGAATGAAGATGCTGCAGCACTTGTCTTACTATAAAAAGAAGAAAAATGTTGCGCAAAGAGTTCACAAATTTCCCCACTATCCGAAGACGTGATACCATCAGAATTCATTGAGTAGGGCATATCGCAGGACTTTTTAAACGAATTTATATAGGCCCAGAAAGGCTTTTTAGCACTCGAACTTATGGAGCCCTCCACGCGATCAATATAATGGCTTTTAGCACTTTTAATAAAACTATTGGCTTCAGTTTTTAGACCTTTATAACAACGTAGGTGCACCTCAGAGCCCGTCAAGTGATATTTCCTGCGGGCAGCGTCCTTGGCATTATAAGACTGAAGCGATGTTGTTATTAAACCATGGTGCATCTTTTAACCTTCTACGGGCATAGAGCGGTGTATAACTGGTTATCACGGATTCAAGAAAAATATAAAACTTTTGAAGCGCTGCATCAAGACTTAAGTTTCGAAAAAAAGAAAACCAATTAACAGAATTTAATTCTAACTCCATATCAGAATATTTGGCTTTTAGAAAATTAAAGCTAGAAGGGATAACTTATTTTTGGACAAGATCACGAGCCAGAACAATCAGCAAATGAAGCGGAGGATGATGAGGATCAGGTTTCACGTAGGGGGTAAGGGCAGCCTGCAGGGAGACACAAGATTTCGGTATATTAGACAGAACTAAATCCATTAACGTTTGGTATATAATTTAATTGTGAAAGTGAACAAAAAGAAAGGAAGGAGGAAAGGGTAACAGAGTAGTTGTCAAAAGATAGAATTTCAGAAAATGTGCTATTCCAAACAACATGGGGTAAGTTGAAATCCCCACTAATTAAAAGCTGTTGTATTCATAATGAACATATTAATTATTTGAATATCATTACTTTTAAATTGCTCACTTTTATATTCTATCACAAATTTTTAGTACATCTGATAGTGGCAGTACTTGAAAAGCTCGGCTGTCATACATGCATATGTATTTCACAACTCATGTCAACGAGACGTTCACTTCATTCGCAACCTCCGACGAGTCAAGTCGTGCGCGCCAATAGTGTACATCCTCTTGTGAGCATCCGCGTGTCATAGCTCGCACATAACCATGTGACTTCTAGTTCAATAAATAATAAGTTAATAATTTGAATTTAAATAAAGTGTTTTAGTATTTACGCCCTCACGATATAACATTTGGTGTCAGAAAAAAGTGATTCGAGCACACGTAAATTGAGCCCATAATGAATGTGTTTTCAAAGTGCAAATACTGAAGGAAATAAAACCCTACAATGAATCATGGTTCTTTTGGAGGAATTGAGAGAGTTAGCCGAAGCTCTTGCCACTGCTTTGAAAAATGCTAATTCTACAGCACTTGCATCTACAGGCGATGCCGGGCAGTCCAAGCCGCCACCATTTTCATTTCAAGAATTCCGTTCAAGTGAAGGTGCCACAGTTACAGACTACTTCAAACGGTTTCTGTGGGCCTTAAATCTAAGCAAAATCCCGGAAGAAATCCATGCAGATTACGTTCGAGTGCACATGGGCACCGAACTAAATGATGCCTTGAAATTCTTAATAGCACCAAAAACTCCGGAATCTTGTTCATTCAACGAGATAGTACAAGCGCTTACAAAACATTTCGACAGCGAGAAAAATAAATACGCTGAAAGCGTTAAATTCAGACATACCATGCAGAAGAAAGATGAATCGATTGCCAACTTTGCTCTACGGTTGAAGCAAGGAGCAGCGCATTGCAAATACGATTCTTTTCTTGATAGAATGCTCATCGAGCAAATGCTTCATGGTCTTTGTGATCGCTCCATGTGCGATGTGATTATTGCAAAGAAACCAACTACATTCGCAGAAACTTACGCGGCCGCTCACGCTCTTGAGTCGACGCACAAAACATCGGAGGAGGTTAAGCTACAATCACTGCCATCGGAAACTCTACACACACTGCTATCAACAACACAGCAATACAAGCAAAACAAAGGCACTGCAAAAGTTAAACCGAAAACGCGCGGACAGAGAAAAATTGCACCAAATACTGCTAATCATAACTCACACCAAAGTCTTCCACAAAACAACCGAAAACCCTTCTACTGCTACGGATGTGGAGATGCACATTTACGTGCTCAATGTCCATTCCTAAATAGTGAGTGTCGTTTTTGTAAGAAGAAGGGGCATATTGCTAAAGTGTGTAGAGCCAAAATTAAACAACGCAACGTTAACCAAATTCAAGATACTCGTACAGTATCACAACAAATTAACACGACAGTTCGATTAAATGGAATTGATAAAATCGAAGATTTTCATGCTGCAAAATTAGTAGATAGAAAAATGATCAGTGTTAAAATCGATGGAGTGGAGTTCGAAGTGGAGCTTGACACGGGGGCACCTTGTGGCATCATTAGCAGTAATTCATTACGAAAGATAAAGCAGAATTTCCACTTAAAGCCAACAGACAGACAATTTGCAAGTTACACGAATCATCGTCTCAACTGCATTGGACGGCTCCCTGTAAATGTGACGGTAGGGAATCTTACACGCTGACTTAATCTCTATGTAGTCGAAGGGGCTTATGACTCGTTATTCGGTCGAGAGTGGCTCGCAGAATTCATATCCGAACTTAACATGAATGAAATGTTCGCTCCAATGGATGTACATAACCTTACTGTCGCATCTCCGGAACTTACGAAAGAGCAAATCGATCGTTTAGATATGCTGCTAAAAAGGCACGAAGATATTTTCAATCTTTCAGCTGGCAAACTTTCGGGCCCGCCAGTAAAAATGCATTTAAAACCAGGAGCCACACCGGTTTTTGCACGCGCCCGAGATATTCCATACGCTCTTCGAGATGCATATGCAAAAGCAATTGATGCAAAACTAGAAGCTGGTCACTACGTAAGAGTTGATCACTCGGAGTGGGCTTCTACTACGCATGTTGTCACCAAGAAAACTACTGGCAAACTTCGCATTACTGGCAACTACAAACCCACTTTGAATCCGCGAATGATCATCGACGAACATCCAATTCCCAAGCAAGAGCATATATTCAACAAAATGAAAGGAGCGAAAATATTTTGTCATTTGGATATCACAGATGCATACACACATTTGGTTGTCGATGAAGAGTTTAGTAAAGCACTAACACTCAACACTCCTACACATGGTTTAATACGACTAACTCGAGCAGTTTATGGAGCAGCAAACATACCTGCAATTTGGCAACGCAGAATGGAGTCGATTATAAAAGATATGCCTTCTGTCTTGAATTTTTTTGATGGTCTGCTTGTCTTTTCAGATTCATTTGATACTTTACTGATAGATCTTGACGTTATACTCTCCAAACTCAAGGAAAATGGTATTTACCTAAACCGCTCAAAATGTACTTTCGCTGCTTCCGCAGTCGAGTTTCTTGGTCATAAAATTGATGCACAAGGAGTTCACAAATCTGACGAACACATTAAAGCAGTAAGAGATGCGCCTAAACCAAGCACACCAAAAGATTTACAACTGTTCATTGGAAAAGCAACGTACTACAACGCATTCATACCCGACTTGGCTACTAGAGCACGACCGCTACGGGATATGCTTCTAAAGGAAACTTTTCAATGGACGGACGAAGCAGAAAAAGCATATGCTGACTTGAAAAATATTCTAATTTCGCCTCAAGTCCTGATGCCTTATGATCCAGCACTACCAGTGGTCCTCGCTACAGATGCTAGCCAGGTAGGCTTAGGTGCAGTATTACCTCATCGACTTAGTGACGGGACAGAACGTCTAATAGCATACGCTAGCCGAACAATGACCGCAACAGAACAAAATTATCCACAGATCGACAAAGAGGCACTTTCTATAGTC
The DNA here is from genome assembly GCA_963969285.1 of Odontomyia ornata. Lineage (NCBI taxonomy): Eukaryota > Metazoa > Arthropoda > Insecta > Diptera > Stratiomyidae > Odontomyia > Odontomyia ornata. Next base: position 22,277,483 of record OZ017741.1, read on the forward strand.
TGGGGTTGTCAGAAGTTCTTTTACTATTTATATGCACGGCATTTTTTTCTTATAACAGACCACAAACCATTAACGCAGATTCTTCATCCAGAGAAATCACTTCCAATTTTATGCATAAGTAGAATGGCCAACTACGCAGATTACTTAGCTAATTTTAACTACTCAGTGGAATTTAAAAATACAAAAGCTAATGCCAACGCAGATTACTGTTCTAGAGCTCTTCATAAGCCACAACTTGTTCGTAAAATCACTTCACAAAAGGAGGAAGAAGTTATGGATCTGGATGGAATGGACATATTCATCCTACGTCAAATCAATCAACTTCCTGTAGGAGCGGAACTTATCGCCAAAGAAACGAAGAAAGACCCACATCTTGGAAAAATAGTACAAATGCTACTAGATGGACAAGACTTGACTCGAAGTGGACTCAAAGCTCCAGAAAGAAATTATTCATTTTCATCCGGATGCCTCCTGTTTGAGCATCGAGTTGTAATTCCTACTTCATTACGTCAACCTATACGACAAGATCTGCATGCAGCACACATTGGAATAACCAAAATGAAAGGTTTAGCTCGATCATATGTTTATTGGCCAGGTCTGGACGCTGATATAGAACGGATCGCAAAAGCGTGTACTGAGTGTGCTAAATTTGCACATGCTCCAGCAAAATTTCGTGAGCATCATTGGGAGTATCCAAAGGGTCCATGGCAACGTATCCGTATCGATTACGCAGGACCTGTTGCTGGTACAATGCTATTTATCGTGGTTGACGCCTACAGTAAATGGGTAGAAGTAAAAGCGACAAATTCAACTACCAGCACTGCAACTATTTCAATTATGGATGAGCTTTTTGCTGCGTATGGCTCTCCTGTTACTGTAGTAACCGACAATGGCCGTCAATTCGTTTCTGATGAATTTATTACATTCCTCAAGATGAACGGAGCTAAATATCACAAACTAACTGCTCCATACCATCCTTCTACAAACGGCCAGGCTGAAAGATATGTTGGTACAGTTAAGGATTCTCTTTACAAAATGCAAACCACGAAAGCTACTCTACAACAAGATCTTAATAAATTTTTGAAGCAGTATACAGGGTGCGGCAGCATAATTTCCTTTTTTGAAATGCCCGCCCTTAAAGTGCTAACTGTTATAGCGCGGCGCTAGTAGTCTCATTCGAGAGAAGTGATTTTAAAGTTTTGCTCATCCCTTAGTTAGTCGCTATCATGCGTTGGAACAGTGCGGAGCGTGCATTTACCGTTGAAGCGTACTTTTCGAACGGAAAGTCGGTGATTGCAACCCAGCGTGCCTTTAGACGTCACTTCAACGTCGCTCCGTTAGGCCGTGTCCCGGACCGAAAATCAATTCTTTACTGGGTTAAATCCTTTCGGAATATCGGAAATGAGACGCGAAGAAGAAATGAAGTCCCACGGCCCATCAGATCACGTGAGAACATCGAGGCAGTAAGAGCTTCAATGTTGCGATCTCCGCGGCGTTCTGCGCGGAAGCATGCGTCTGCCCTTGGGATATCTGATCGTTCTTTACGGCGAATTCTTCACAATGACCTTCATTTCCATCCCTACAAGTTAGCAACTGCGCAGAAACTCTCCGAACGCGACTTCGATTCTCGAAGAAATGCATGTGAAGCGCTTCTCGAAAACGTCCCTGAAGACGCGATTGTGTTTTACAGTGATGAAGCTCATTTTCACTTGAATGGATACGTTAACAAACAAAACATGCCCTAATGGGGTGCCAACAATCCTCGAGAACTCCATCAGAGGCCTCTGCATTCGCCAAAACTGACTGTTTGGTGTGCCATTTCATCAGTTGGGATTGTTGGTCCATGGTTTTTCGAAGAAAATCAGTTGACAGTAACAGTCAATTCCAATCGTTATGTGAGAATGCTCCAGGATTTTTTTTTGCCACGACTTGATGAAATGGACTTAGGGGACATGTGGTTCCAACAAGACGGAGCAACAGCTCACACTTCAAGGGCATCAATGGCCGTTTTGAGGGACCACTTCCCAGAGCGACTCATCTCCCTCAGGGGTGATTTGCAGTGGCCAGCGCGCTCCTCCGATTTGAGCCCATGCGACTTTTTTTTGTGGGGTTTATTGAAATCCCGCGTTTACACCAATCGCCCAAGGACCCTGGAAGACCTGAAGGCCAACATTCAGGAAGAAACGGCCAACATACCCATCGCTATGCTCGAAAAAGTGATGAGAAACGCCAGAATTCGGTTTGCTCAGTGTATAGACAATGGAGGACGCCACCTTTCAGATATGATATTTAAAACCATGTGAGATAAAACTTTACATGTCAAACAACAGTATAAAAAAAAATAAAAAACAAGTACCGCTGAAAATTTGTTTTGTTGAATTTTGAAAAAAGGAAGTTATGCTGCCGCACCCTGTAGAAGAGCCCCTCATTCTACAACTGGACAATCTCCTGCACAGCTGTTTCTTGGTAGAAACATTCGGACCCGCTTAGATCTGCCCGAGCAGATGGTCTACTTCATGTCTAATAACTTCAGAATGGACAAATGGATCTACGGAGTTGTTTCTGCGAAAATTGGGGACCTACACTATCACATCAGTCACGATGGAAAAACCTTCAAACGACATGTTGATCAAATGCGAAGCTTTCGACCACTTGATCAACAACAAAAAAACAAACTGGAATCCAAAGAAGTTAACAACAAACCGGCAGAATCAAACAGACAGTTTCATCTCTATGAAAATCATGAGCAACCAGTAGCGGCAGATTTTGTTGATCAACCAGCACCAAAGGTAAAACAAGGTCAAGAAGCTCTAGTACAATTTCCGCCAGCCGGTGAACCACCAGGTATCGAAAATAACCAGCCAAATGCAGTTCTACGAAGATCGATGCGACAATGTCATCCACCAAACTTCTACAAACCAACTTGAAGATCAAAAATTCTCTAAAGGAGGTAGAAAATGTTGTATTCATAATGAACATATTAATTATTTGAATATCGTTACTTTTAAATTGCTCACTTTTATATTCTATTACAAATTTTTAGTACATCTGATAGTGGCAGTATTTGAAAAGCTCAGCTGTCATTTATGCATATGTATTTCACAACTCATGTCAATGAGACGTTCACTTCATTCGCAACCTCCGACGAGTCAAGTCGTGCGCGCCAATAGTGTACATCCTCTTGTGAACATCCGCGTGTCATAGCTCGCACATAACCATGTGACTTCTAGTTCAATAAATAATAAGTTAATAATTTGAATTTAAATAAAGTGTTTTAGTATTTACGCCCTCACGATATAACAAAAGCAATAAAGAGGGAAAGCTGCTAAAAATGTATGAAGAAATTTCTGAAAAGAATGTTTCATAAACAAGAACGGAACTTCCACAGGGAATATATACAGACAAAATCAGTAAGGTTGTAACTGAGGACAAGATAACAGACACAGCAATACATTCTACTGGAGGTGACGCCTTGAAATTGCATACGGAAGCTATTAAAGTCTCTTTACGAATTCCTATCAACACACCGCCTCCGTCAGACTAGCCAGAGTTTAAACGGTTACGATCTTTACGAAACAATAAATGAGAAGGAAGAACTTCAATATCCAATATATCCTCGGTCAGCCATGATTTCGATAAACACACGATGTCATCAAGAGAAACAATAGAAGAAATTCGGAATTCATTGGTCTTGGTTCTTAGACCGCGAACATTTTGATAATATAAACTAAGAGAATTACTCATATTTTGTCTTTCCGACGAACCCCCGACCGAAAATTTTTCCGCGGTTGACTTACAAACTCCTTAACAAAAACACCATGAGGCCAGGAATTAGATTTAAGCGGGGCTTTAATATCCGAACTAGTGATGATGCGGAATGAAGCAATCGTTTGCGAGTCGAGATTTTCTGGAGTTAGCTTCTTGACTATCAGCAAAGCAGGTTCATATCCTAATTTTGCCACGATGTAACTCCTGATCAATTCTGGCTTTGTATGATAGTTCAAACGCGAGATAAAAATTTGATTCGATTGAGCGATAATATCGAGCGGCGGAAGATAACTCTGAGACTCAGAAATCGATGATAGTGATGTGGTTAGAGGCATTGGCGGTTGGTCAAGTGTTGCGATTGATGGAACACAAATGGCACCTTGTACCTGTACCTCCGATTTTATTAAACACTGCCAAATTGATCCAGTTTGAAACAAGGTGGTTATTAAATTGAGCCAGGGAACACATGGACATAAAAGAAGATATTAAAGACCAAATTAGAGATGAGTCAAAATCATCCTGATTGTCATCCCATGAGAGTTAAGAAAGGGTAAAATCTCCACATAAAATTAAGTGACAATTTGACAAGCGCGATAGGAAAATACTAGATATTTCGGTGAGTATGACATTTCGGGAAAAGATATTTTCCGCCGGTTCGATTGTCTGGGACTGCAGTCATTGTTTAAAAAAAACAAATTTTTACCTGCTCAGAAGGCCCAAATGTCTCGATTTTTTTTTTCCAAATCGAAGCATGCAGGAGCCTGCAATGAATTAGCATAGAAATATTAAATTTTAACAAGATATTGTTAAAATAATCTTATAAAATCCCCAAAAATACAAAAAGAATTTCTCGACCCATCATGCCTCAAGCAAGATGTAAAGAATACCTTATTACATTTTTTCAGTTGTCAATATTAAAGTCACATTTTCTATGCAAACTTCAACCTGATATAGCATCTCAAGGATCCTTCAGATTCGAGGTCACGTGTTGACAAGCGCATACATTCACTTTTCATCAGCAAACCGTTTAATGCAGTTACCAGGAACATGACAAACAACAAAGAAAAACAACATCCTGCCACACTCTACCGTCTCAGTTGTCCTTTCACCATACTCATTTGCATTCTCCTGCATCACCTAGCCACTCCTTCCTCGACTGCCGTAAATATTTTCAGTAATTTCCAGGTGAAGAGATCTTTGGACGCATTAATAATGGTAGAGTGCTCATTAATATTGTCATTGTCAGTGAAAGCTATTCATGAGCACGAGACGGTTGGTACACAGACGTAAAGAAGAGCATAAAGAGAGAGGAGAGATGTACAGAGAGCTTTCCTGTTTGACTACAAAATGCATTGTCCTCTGCACAGAGAATGTGTAATAGAATTGCATCACCATCTAGAAATTGTGCTTTCATTGTACTGCTTGGAAGCCTTGAGGGTTGGGAAGGCCGCATTAGATTACCACCCACAAAACCGCTTTTAATATCGTTTCTACATTTGTTGTGTACAGCCATTTCGATGTTGGCTAGTGACATTTGCCAAGAGACCCAGTATGCAGGTAATGTAAGAGAGGAGACTTTACTTGCTACCAAAGATTTAATGTAATGTTCATATTGCTCGTAGAGTTGCCTACCTTAAGCTGTTCAGTGTGTTAACGTATAGAAATTCTCAAAGGACCCATCATCACTACTAGTTGTGCTTTGTCGCCTATACGTGTCCAAGGATGCATGCAACAATAAGTTTGTGTCGCATAATAAAATGAAAATACTACAGTTGCTGTGGAAATTTGTATGCTTTCCCGGAGAAATTTTCACAAAGTAACTACTTATAACAAACGAATATTTTTGGTAATGTTTTAGTGTTGAAATGGCTCTTGAAACTTCTCTGGATACAAAATTAGGATGAAATTTGAAAAGCTGTTTTGGTTTTTATGTGTGAGTTAAAATTTCATACACTAAACTTAATCAAAAGTGGAAGTCACACTTAGAAGGTGTCGTTGCCATTTTGAGGAAGCACTTGTGCTATAGTGTTCTCACAAACGCAATAAGGTAGAACAAGGACATATTGTAAGTTATATGATGGCATAGTGGTATATTAATTGAGAGTTAAAGGATGCTTGTTGTAGAATATACAGGAATACGTTGATTCTGCTACAAAATAGCTTTCTTTAGTGGAATGGATTATTGTAGAAGAAATTTGTCTGCTTGAAGAAGACCAGGCCATTTCTATATAAAAGTTGATGATATTGATGAATATCTCTCAAAATTTTTCAGCGGTACATCGACAAATTTTATAGCAACCAGCACAAAGCTCTAAAATTTACAGGTTTTTTATAAGCAGCTCATGATAATTGAAGATGCTTGCATAAATTTAAAAAAAAAAACTAAATAACCTCGTACTCCTCCGCAATTACCTTACTTCAGCGGACTTTCGGAAGTTAGCCGCAAATCGGCTGAATATATAATAAACATGTAGGTTGAAGATGTGAAAATTTAAGAACAGTAATCTGCCAGAAATCTTGAAAAACTCTGCCAAGTGGATTTGCCTTTGGAACGGAGAGAAACTTTTCTGAGCCTAGAATCTGAAACAAACCGTATTGGGCGACAAGTTAATAAAATAAAACTAAATTCATGACTCAAACGAGGAAGAAAAGTCCAGTTCGACAAAACTTGACCATAGGTTACTACAACCTTGAAAATGTGGATAATTTTGTCTACATTGGAGCCAACCTGAATAGAAAAGGCAACGAAAAGGACGAGATTGAGCACCGCATAAATGCAGGATATAAAGTCTATAATTCCGTATTTTCCATTCTAAGACCCAGAGTTGCGCACAGGCAAAAAAAGTTCGCATTTATAAATCTCTAGTCAAACCTGTGCTATTGTATAAAGGTGAAACATGGTCCCTTACAAGTGAATCTGAAAACGCAGTGGACGTATTTGAACGCAACGTGCTCCGGAAAATCCACAGCACAGTGAAACTAGTAGTACAGGATCCGTATACAAAACGACCTTCACCGATCGAGTAACCGGACGAAATGTGTTTTTTATGAATTAAAATATGTTAAAGAATGTACCGTTGATGGGTTTTTTTTTGTGGTAGGGAGGATACCCTTGGACTACCCACTAAACACATCCCCTGTCAATCTGAGAAAAACTAGCCTGGAACCGTTTGACACATTACTTCGAGCTAAGCCTCATTTCTCTACGCGTTTAGGCGCCACCGGGCTACAGGGATCCCTTTTCAAGCGGAAGGAGGGGAAGGGAGCGGGATTTCCAGAAAAGAGACTCCTCCGTCCTGGACGCCTCCAGGCGCTCAAATATGTTCCTTTTTATCTTAAGGACTGCCCGAGCGTAATGTGCCACACAGTTCCCTTTGTCAACGGATGTGAGCATCTATCCAGTGAGTTCATCCGGAGAGAGATCTCCCATTTCTTCAATGAGGTCACCGCACCGCCTTTCCCACCTCTTGCATACAAAAAATGTGTGGTAGGCATCATCAACCTCTCCAGTACAGAATATGCAGTCCGGAGACCGTGACTTACCAATCTTGTGCAGGTAAGACCGAAAGTATCCATGTCCACTCAGTAGCTGAGTTAGATAGAAGTCAGTCTCACCATGCCTTCGATTGAGCCACGGCCTCAGGTCACCAATAAGGCGTGCGGTCCACCTACCTTTTGTATCGCTCACCCAGGACTGTTGCCAATCACTGAGTGAGCGTTCTTGTTCTTCGTGGGCGACAGCATCTCTGTCGCATTCTTTCCTCCGCAGGTAGATTCTGCGGCGCTCCTTGGCAAGGAGGGCAATGGGTATCACTCCTGCGATGACCAGCACTGCCGACTCCGAGACAGTCCGATGTGCAGATGCAATCCACAGCGCTCCTTGTCGCTGCACCTGTGCCAAGCGCTTTCGATACAGCTCCTTGTTGAGAGCCTCACACCATATTTCCGATCCGTACAACAGCACAGATTGTACTGCACTCATCAGAAGTCTCCTTATTGATGAGGTGGGATCCCTATGTTGGCCACTAGTCGGCTGAGAGCCGTAACACTCGCTGCAGCCTTGTCAGCTATTGCCCTGATTTGCTCGGAGAAACGCATCTTCGAGTCGATCAAAATGCCTAGGTACTTCACTGCTAGTTTAGTCTCAACGAGTGCTTCCCCAATGTTGATCATCCTTACTCTAGGGATTCTCTTCGTTGTCAAGATGACTACTTCGGTTTTCTCCAAAGCTAGGCTGAACCCGCGAGCAGTCATCCAGTCCCTCACCTGGCGCATTAGCATACCCAGTCTGAGTTGCGCTTGTTCAACAGTGCGTCCCGCAACTAGCACCGCGACATCATCTGCGTAGCCGATCAAGTGCGACTCATCTGGCAGCTCGGTTCTCAGTAGCCCGTCGTACGTGATGTTCCACAGGTCTGGGCTAAGGATGGAGCCTTGTGAAACACCCGATGTAACTTCCATCCTCCGCCGACCCTCCTTCGTCTCATAGAGCAGGCTCCGGTCTGTCAGATAGTTCTTCAAAATCTGCATCAGATACTCTGGAACTTGAAAAGAGTTTTCCAGTGCTTCCAGAATATCTGCCCATCTAGTGGAATTGAAGGCGTTTCTGACGTCAAGCGTCACGAGCAACACAACCTTTTGTTTGACTGGCAGTGAGCCTCCGCTCTTTGGACCGCGCTCACTACTTCCGCTATCACGTCAATAGTGGAGCGACCTGCTCTACAACCATACTGCCATGAAGATAGTTCCCCGGCAGGACGGACCGCGTCAGTGAGTTTTCCCTTGATGAGTTTCTCGAGCACTTTCCCAGCCATGTCTAGCATACATGACGGGCGGTATGCAGACGCCAACTCGGAATTTCCCTTCCCTTGCTGATCAATACGAGCCTCGCCACTTTCTAGCGTTCCGGAAATACACCTTCGTAAAGGCAAGCGTTGAACATACTGAGCAACAAGTCAGGACAAAGCTTGTAGACAAGCTGCAAAACCTCAGCAGGAACGCCATCTGGTCCCGGTGCCTTCCTTGCTTTCATGGATAGAATTGCCGGCTCCAGTTCCATCATTGTGAAAGGGGAGCATTCTAATGGTGTTTGTGCATGAGCTGAATCGACACGGACAGGGTGCGGGGGGGATAGTGCCCGTACGATCTCGTCCATCTTCTTTGCTTCATGTAAGCAGGGCTTCTGTTAGGGCACCAAGTTTTCGCATGACCAGCTTGTAACCTAGGCCCCACGGATCCCTATTTACATCGTCCACGAGGTCTTGCCAGCATCGGGCCTTGCTCTTGTTAATAAGCCTGCGAAGATGTTTCCTGCCGGACCTGTATGCTGCTAGCCTAGTGTCTCCCTCCTCCCGTGTTTGCGCCCACTGGGCCTCTCGCCGAAGTTTGTGACACTCGCTTCGTTGTTCGGCGATCTCGTTTGACCATACTGGAGGCTTACCGTATCGGGGTCTCCAACGGGGCATGGAAGACTCGCAAGCAGTTATGATGGTACTCATAGTTGAGTTCACCAAGTCCTTGGCTGTAGGCCCTCCATGCCCTGGTGGAGCTCCCAGCAACGGTGCGTCTGCCGTAAGCACGTCAGCGAACCTCTCAACGTCCATCCTCCCAGTCCTCCATCCGAGGATTGAAGTTTGGGCATATGCACGCAGAGTGGCACCGTCGTGAAACTCAACAGCTATATACTGGTGATCACTAGCCGAGTAGTCCCCTTGTACTCGCCAGTTGTGTACTCCAGGTACCAGGGACTCCGAAGCGAGTGTCACATCGGATATGGTTCCTACGCAACCCCAGCAGCGGAAAGTAGGGGTGATACCAGTATTTAGGACAAAAAGCGCTGTTCTGGCCGCCATGTCCAAGATTTGCTTTCCCCTTGGGTCGGATTGTGGCATACCCCATTCAATGGCTCTAGCGTTGAAGTCTCCCCCGACCAGCATGTGGCCCTCTGTGTTCAAGACAGCGTCATCCAAGGCATCGAGTTTGGTTCGAAAAGATCGCATTGCCTCGTTAGGCGTCAGATAAACACTGAAATATGTTGTCCCTGAACACCGCACCCACACAAAACCATCCCCGCGTCCATGGCCCTGCACCTGAAGGCGGGCGCTGTCTCGAACCCAGATGGCCGAGGTACTAGATTCGTCAGGGTAGCACGCTTGCGAGTCCTTGTTATGATGTTGCTCGCTCAGTAACAGGAGATCAGCTTTCTTATCCCTCGCAAACTGATCAAGTAGGTCCTGGGCGTTTGTGCTTTGGTGCAAATTGACCTGCAGGATACGGATCATTTGAGTATCGATTTGGCTTTAGTTAGGGCCTCCTTGAAAACCCAGCATCTCCCTGTCCCCGGCTCATGTTTGAGGTCACCGGGTGCTATTTTAGCATCCTTGCAAAGAATGCATTTTGCCTCTCTCGTGCACTCCTTCCTTTTGTGCCCCGTTTCACCACATTTGTAGCACAGAGATCTCCTGTCGAGTCCCCAACAGCCATACGCGGTGTGTCCGTATTCGAGTCATCTGAAGCAGAGGATAGGGATCGCTCTTCTCCGTATCCTGCAGATCACCCAACTTATCTTAGTTTTACCCTTCGCCAGGATTTGCTGGGCGTCTTTATCAGCTAGTTCGACAATAGCCATGCGTTGCCCCCTTGTGTTTTCACGTGTCAATCTTGCCTTGACTTCACTTAAGCTGGGGAACTCCCTCCTAATGGCATCCTCTACTTCAGCTTTGTCAGTGACGCAGTCAAGGTCCCTGATTTCCAGGGTGGCCATTGGTTCGAGCAAGGCAACGGTTGCCGCATCTCCAAGAACCTTTTGAACCGCATCACGGAATGCATCTTTGCTTGTAGCCTCTGGCCCGAATTCCACCAGCAGGCCACCGGTCCAGGCTGGTCGAACTGCTTTGATGGCAGTTTTGGTGTCGTCTGGCTTGACCGCTCCTTTAATTTCACGAAGGACATCTGCGTAGGTTCGCCCTTAGTGGGTTTAATAAGCAGTGTTTCTCGTAAGGGTTTGCGCCGTGGTTTGCTTTTTGTTTTCTGCGGTATATCGGGAGGTTCTTTGTTCTTCTTTTCGTGGTTGAGCTCTTTGTCTGTTTTTTCTAGGAGAAATTTTTTGGCCGCTTTTTTCGCTGCCTTGTTTCGCACCACATGAAACTCCTCGCCTGGAGTGACAACTTCGTTTATGGTCTCGTCCTTCCTCCTTTTTTCACGGTCGCCTTCAATTGGGCTACCGGCCATTCTTTTGCTGCTGCTAGGACCCACTGATGCCTCGAGGGAGAGCGTGTCTTTTTGGTGCTTTTCGGTTGCAAGCCCCCTCCGCCTGTAGTGCGTTATGCGGCCAAAAAGTTCCTCCAGTTCAAGAATGCCATTCCTGACACTCTTGCCTATGTTTTTCTGCACTTCGCAGGCAGCCCTCAGTTGTTTGACGATAGTCCCCGCTTTCCGAGTAAGCCGCTCCTCTTCGGCACGGTCAAGGGTGATTGTGTTATTTGGCGCCACTTCTTGGGAGGGGCCCCCGTTTCCTAGCCCTTCTGCTTCTATCGCTTGGGTGACGTTTGAAGTGGCGTCGGCCAACGGCAAAACTTCTCCCTCCCCCAGTCTTACACTGGCCTCTGTTGGTGTCATAGCTTGATCCGGATTGTGTACGTCTTGCACTGGACGCTCCGGGGTGCGCATAGTCCTTCTACTGCGCCCAAAGGCCGCAATGATGCCAGGTTGCACAACGCACTCTGCCTTCTTTCGTTCGTTAGTCCGTCTGTCGTCTATCTCCGATGATTTAACCTGTGGTGTTGACTATTGAACAGCTTTGATTTTAACGTCTCACCAACGCAATCATTGGTAGCGTTTGCTGATGACCTGATCATCTATACACAATCGGTGACTTGTTTTATCGGTGTTCTTGCCAACAGCGTTTTTTGCCTGAAAGGGTTCTCCGTGTTAGCGTCCTGTTTGCTTGTAGTTATATCTGTTACAGAAGCGAAGTTCACCACTTCTATAACATTACAGTTGCTGGATGACAACGGCCGGGAGCCTGCTCGCACACTACCCTCTGCCGCCGGTACTGGGGATCCGACCCCCTGCACCGTAATTTGGTTCCCCTTGTGGACCTGCATGGTTTGGTTTTCTGTCAGGGTTCCCGTTCCCATAGCATTTTACCTACTGTCAGGATATATGGATAATTGATGACGCCACATATTTCGTCATGTCACAGTGAAGATCATTGACACTCAGGTATTTGTCCTGAGACTCTCCCTTCACCGCCGACCATTGTTCGTGGCTGCTTATTGGTTATTCGCAGCGAACCTTTCGAGAAAGGTCTGCCCCTATCCCCAACCCTGGGGACGCGTTCGGTTCCCCAGTTTGAGGGCACTATCGATAAATCGATAACCAAATGGGTGGCCTAGTAAAATCCTGTCAAGGATATTTTTAATTAATTATATAAACCGATCGAGTAACAGGAAAAATTTAACACCAATTGAAAGTACGAAGTTTATAGAATATGCAAACGTGGGGTTGCTTACCTTTTTCTTGTCAAGGCTATAGGGTTGCTTAATCTAAACAGGTGATTAACAAATGGTACCTTCACTGATCAAGTAACCAGATAAAATATATATCAAAATAAGGATAATTTTTTTTAGGGTTTTGTACTAAAATACAAAACCCTATTGCAATCACGACCTGTGTCCGTCTGTCCGTCCGTCCGTCCGTCCGTCCGTCCGTCCATCTGTATGTCACAGCACTTTTTCTCCGAAACTATAAGGGCTACAGCCATGAAACTTTGTAGAAAGATCAGAAGTGGTGACCTCTTGAAAGTTCAAGGGTGGAAAAATTTTTCAAAGGCGTTTAAGGGGGGTCTCCCCATATAAGGGGGTGAACCCTCAAAAAAAAATTTTCACCATTGGTAGTCGAGTAGGGTGTCATTGGAAAGGTCTCAATGAGATCTTTTCAAAACAAGTCTTAAAATTGTCTTATGAGTACCGAGGGGGGCAGGGGAAGGGGAAATGTACGAACTTTTCGCGTACCCCCCCCTCGCGATTGGACACCTTCCATCCGAAAAATCTGAAAAAAATCATGAATGTAGGCCTTTATAAGTACAACAACAACAAATACATGAGAAGTCGAAATTCACTCAACTTTGTTAGTAATAGTATGAATTATCGATTTTGTGTTTTCTTGAATAAAATCTAAACGGTACCCTTAAACTCAATAAAATTTTGCAAAGAGATGACTATTTATAAGATTGATCTTTTCGGAAAGTTTCATAAAGATCGAATAGTATTTACCGAAGTTATAGCGATTTGAATTTTCCTGCATTACTATGGAGCAATATGCCCTGTATTACTATGGAAACATATTGCTATGGAGCCATATGCGCTTTTTACCGACTTAGACACTACAGCTTTGCTAGAATTTGCATGGAAATTTCAGGAGTGATAGGTATCAAGAAGATGAGTACATACAATTGAAACAAGTCGAAGAGGCAGGAGAGAGCTCCTAGCAAAAGGGCTTTGTAACCATTCTAGGATTCGAAAAAATAGGCCATGAATCGATGATTACAGTACAGAGGAGTGGCCCCTGAAAAAAAATTTCATGAAAGGTAGCCGATATGAGTATCAACTGAAAGTTCTCTATGAGAGCTTTTCAAAACAGTTCTTAAACTGACAGTTTTTGCTTCAGTGGGAGCACAGGGGGGGAAATACATGAAAAATGTGTTTCCTCCCTCGCGAATGGACACCAGTGATCTAAAAAATCTGAAAAAATATCAAAGAAGATATTTATGGGTATAACTATAACAAATATCTCAGAAGTCAAAATTCGTTCAACTTTGTTAATAATAGTATGATCCTCGAATTTCACATTTTTTCCAATTAAATCGTCTTTGACATGTTTCTTGATTTTATTCGTTGCTGGTTACTCCATTTTGTAAGTTGAGTACAAAACCCTTCTGACATGAGCATAGGTCTGTCTACCCAACTTGTTTACGAATGCGATGGCATACGGTTGCCTATGAAAAACTTGTCAGAAATTAGGGTTGTCAAGCGTTGATGCTTGAGAATTTTAGACGGTTGGAAGTGAGCGAGAAAGAGAGCCTTTATTCCATCCAGCGCTATAGACGAAGATACAGCATAGCAACCGTTAGCCCCACGTTAGTCGCTTGAAATAGTGCAGGAGCGGGAAAGGGATAGCATATACGCAATATTAAATGCGGTGGAGTAAGATGCGCCATTTTATGAAATTTTATGAAATGCTGAACTCCCGATTGCATGCCTTGTCACGGTTCCACTCCCGTTGAGCCACTTGTAACACTCCCTTCGCTTTTCAACGATTTCACTTGACCACCAGTACACTGGGGGTTTGCCATGCCGGGGTTTTGACGGGGCATAGAGGCATTGCAAGCAGTCATGATGATGTTCACGGTTAAGTTCACCACGTCTTGAGCTGCCAATTCTTCCGTCTCCTTCAAAGCTCCCAGCACCTGCTGTGAGAACCTGGACGAACCGCTTAACATCCATCCTTCCTATGTTCTATCCAGTTGTAGAAAGCCGAGATCACGGACGTCAGGAGGCAATATCACTGATCTGAGTAGTCCTCTAATACCCTCCAATCGTGTATCCTCCATACTAAGGACTCCGAGGCAAATGCCACGTCCGGTATGGTTCCTTTACAACCAATACGGCGGAAATCGTCGTATTTCCGGTGTTTAGTATGGCAAGCGCCATCTTGGCCGCCATTTCCAGAACTCGTTTTCCCCGCGAAACTGTTTGAGGTATGCCCCATTCGATTGCTTTAGCGTTGAAGTTTCCCCCAACGAGCACTTTGCCCCCTGTGTTCGAGACAGTGCCGTCCAGAGCATTAAGCTTGGCTTCGAAAGATGAGATCGATTCGTTAGACGTTAGGTACACACTAAAGAAGGTGGTCCCTGAGCACCGAACCCACACGAAACCATCCCCCCGTCCCCAACTCTTCACTTAGAAATCACTATTTGGAACTCAGATGGCGGCAGTACCAGTTTCATCAGGATACCATAACGCAGGACTTTTATCATAGTGTTGCTCACTCAGCAGCTAGGAGTCGGCTTTCGTGTCCCTCGCAAACTGCTCAAGCAGATTTTGGGTGGTTGAACTGTAGCTGCAGAATGCAAGTCATCGAAGTTCTGATTTTGCCTTGGCTAGGGCTTCCTGGAAATCCGGGATTTTCCTGATCCCAAGACGTGTCCAAAATCAGGTCTTGGATCAGCATCCTTGCAAAGAATGCAGTCTGCCACCTTCGTATACTCTTGTCTTTTATGTCCCATTTCACCGCATTTGTAACATAGGGAACTCCTATCGGGTCCTTTGCATACTCGTGCGGTGAGATCATAGCCAAGGCATTTGAAACATGGAAGAGGCATTGCTCTTCGCTATATCCTACGGACAGCCCACCCTATTCTTACTTTGTCCTCGTTCAGGAATAGTTCGGCGTCCTTTTCGGTCAAGTCAACTATGGCCATGCGTTGTCTCTCATTGTTTTCTAGTGTCAGTCTCGCTTTGATCCTTCCACGCTAGGGAACTCCCTTTTAATGGCCTGTCCTACCTCGGTCAGATCCGTGACGCAGTCGATGTTTCCTATTTCGATCATTGCCATCGGCTCAAGCAAAGCTATATTTACACTTTTACACTACTGTGTCACAGAATGTCGGCCTCTGCTTCAAATTTGACCAGTATGTGGCCCGACCACGTTAGTCGTACTGCTTTAATGGTAGTGTTGGTGTCTTTGAGCCTTACATTTCTACTGATGTCTCACAGCTCCTCCGCGTTGGATCGGCCATCTTGGTGTTTAACGAGCAGTGCCTGCTGCCGGGGTCTTCGTTGGGGCTTCTGTCTTTCCTGTTTTGCATCAGGTCTTTTTTCTTGTCTACCGTCCGGGCGAACCTTACTTTCTGGCACTTTTTGAAGGAGTTTTTTGCGGCTTTCTTCCTTCCTTTTGTAAGCACTGTCTGGGACCCGTGGTCTTGGGCTCCACGCCCATTAACTGCCTCTTCTTTCTTTTTTTTATCCCGATCTCCTTTGACTGGGCTAGAAGCCATCTTTTATTGATTTCTAAAAGTGGAGCTATCTGCATGTGGCCTTTAGATCTCGTCCCCAGCGCTTTTTCAGCCTTCTGCTTGTCTTTGGCCTTTAACCAGCTCCTTTGATAATGCCCTATGTGATCTAGGAGCTCCTCTAGTTCAAGGAGCCCAGCCTTTACTGCTTTGCTGATTTTTGGGGAGTCGCATGCAGATTGTAATCTTTTCAGAACTTCTCCCGCTTTTCGGAATAGCCTTTCTACTTCATGTCGCTGGGCGGCAATTGTACTTGGCGACCATCCTCGGGAGAGTTTATCACTTTTTGTTTCCGAGTGCAGTACTTCCGCCACTTCTTCGACGTTTGCGATGCAATCACTCAACGTTGCTTTATTCACCTGGTCACTCATTTCTTCTCCTGCCGTAATCTCCTCATTGGCTTCAGGATGCTTCTTAATTATATCGGGACTTACGACCTTTGCATCGGTTGCTTTGGTAACGGTCGCAGCAGTGACCATCAAATTCTCAATGTTCTTTATATTTTCTTCCACCGCTCGAACACTTGAAGCAGAGTTTCCCGCTTTTCCTTTTTAGGACGCTCTGGCGTTCGCATAATTGTTTTTGCTGCGCCCGAATGCCGCAGGAATCTCAGTCTGGACCAGACTGTCTGCTAATCTCCGTTTTGGCCATCTTCATTATCATTGTATTATTCGTCGTTTTTTTCATCGTCAGTACCGCTCTCGATGCACTGTTAACATCGTGGCTGCAACCGCTGGTTGCGTCGTCGTTGTTTTCATTTTTTATTTCTTTTTTGTGTTTTTTTTAATCTTTTTTAAGTGTTTTTGGTTGATCCAGCTTTATTGGGTCCCCCCTCGGTGCCGCTATCTCCGTTCGTGTGTGTAGTCACCTTTTGGGTCCCATGGTTATCTTTACAATGCAGGGAGGCCATGTGAGGGTTGGGCACAAGCCCTTATGGGGACAAGTGCTCAGAGCCAGACCAGCGTCTCAATCGAACCTACAATACCAACCCAATGATGCGAACTTCGAACATACTCCGAGGCCTGCCAAAGTTTTACCGGGACGGAGGCGGTATGGTAGTTGAATCGGAGCAAGCCCAAAGTATCAATTCCACTTCGTTGTCCAAAGCGTAGACCAGATCCAACCAGAGTCATTTCCTGCCATCCCAGGAGGGAACCTCACGGGGCCCCCCATACCTTTGGGTCCGCGGGGGCGGCGCTCCCCAAAAAATGCATGCCTCCGAAAGTGCTCATGTCGACCGGCATTCCCCCTGCGGAAATTTCCTCGGGTACGTGGGGTCGGAACTCCAAAAAAATGCTAGCCACCAAGAGTATTCCTGTCGGCCAGCATTCCCCCTGTGGGATATGAAGTATAGTCTGGTTGGCTAACTGCTATGCTCTTACTGAAAATAACGATGAAGCGGCTAAAGACGATTTTTACCGCACCCTAGAACATTCAGTGAACATACTACCCTTCTACGGCACCAAAATTATTCTACGGGACTTAAACGCCCAAATGACCGGGAGTTGGCTCACAGAGGAATCACAGATGGGCACAGCCTACACGCAGAGAACAGTCCAAACGGACTACGCTTAAGAGACTTTGCATCCAGTAGAAACATCACCATGAGCTCCACTTACTTCTGCACCATGTAATTCATAAACACCCCCAATGGCTGCATGCATAACCAATTAGACCACGTTCTCATAGAAAAACGAGGTGCCGATAGCATTATCAACACACGCCCATTTTTCGGAGTACATTGTGGATCGGACCATTAATTATCCAATGTTAAGTTTCCTTGTGACATCTTGAAATATCAAAAGCAATCAAAACTCCATGCACCCTTACACTCCAAGTTTACCAATTTTCAACCATAATTAGTTGAAATGCATCACTCCGAAGCTTTTGTAATGATAAATTAAAAAAGGATTGGAACAATACGAGGTATTGTTACGGATAAAAGAGAAGGGCACTAGCATTACCTCATCCCGAACACTATCGTAGCATTCGCGTGACTCGGTATATTCAGAAAGCTAGGCCGCACTCGACTAGGGTTTGTTTGCCACTCCAAATTGTACTCATAATAGTAGTTTAAGTACGAATATTTGTAATTTTAAACAAACAGAATTGTCATCGGGTGAAGGACAGACTATTGGTAATTCGAATCTGCAAAAGCAGGATCTATCACAGCTGGATATCACCAAGTCGACGGCACTTTCGCCGAGATAATTCCCCGCCAGGCAACCATCAATATTGGCACTATCGGGCGCACGGCAAATCACCCCCTTACGTGCTTGGAGCCAATCAACTCAGAAGGAATAAAAAAAGTGGGTGTAACATTTGGCGCCCAACGTGGGGCAAAAGTCCGTTGGAATCCTCGGAAGGATTAATCGTCCAAGTTGAAGTTACGTTGAAGTAAAGTTTACTCTGAATAGTGAGTGAATTGTGAGTGAGAAGTGAAGTGGATAATATTGCGGGTGTGGATAAGTGTGAAAGTGAGACTCGGTGGAAGTGTATTGTGATGGAGGGTAGCTTTTAAGTATAGTGATAAGGTGATAGTAGAATCCGTTTATATTGTATCCATCAGTAATGTATATGAAATAAAGTACAGAAGGAGCTCCTATTTTAGCGATAGTAATTGTGTTTTTCCGTTCAGGCCGTCGAATTGAGAAATAAGTGGTTTTCACTTTAAAGTTGTCGGAGCCGAAATCGGAGGAGCAAAAGCTCAAGATCATCCGGAAAACATATCCACTTTATATCAAACTCAGTTGAGTTTTAGGGCAATCGAGAGTTTGAAAGAGTTGGTTGAGTTAGGAAGGAGGTTAGAGGAGACTCGGCAAGCGGTTGAAGCCTTTGTACCACGTTTGGAGCAGGACCTGGCTTATGTTGAGACCACACCATCTGTGGAAGTAAGGGGCCAACGCGGGAATGTGAGACGGTGTTGGAATTGCCAGCAAGCTGGACACTGGGCAAGGGAGTGTAGACAACTAAAAACAAGTTACAGGTGCGGAAGAAGGGACACAACTCGAGCTAACTGTCCAAATTGTCGCCAACAGGACACGACGTGGACACCGGGAGCAACTAATTGAGTATCGGGAAACGAGCAACTTGCCCCATAGGCGACCGCGGTGGCACGAATAAAAATTCGCAACGGAGTGTTTCAAAAGTAGACTTCGCCTTGGAGGAGAAAGAGGGAGATGCTCGCCCACATGTCCTGGTGGAAGTTGCAGGAAGGAGGATGCCAGTTCTATTGGGTTCGGGGGCAAGCAGAACAATCATTGGTTCAGAAGGTTGGGAGCAATTGAGGAAGATCGTTGTTGCCTTGGATAAGTGTGCGACCCATGCAGTACGAACAGCGAGCGGTGAGAGTTGTAAGGTGGAGGGCTCCGTATGTTTGCCCTTAGGTTAAAAGGACATACACAATACTTGGAAGCATTGGTGGTTACCTCGGTCCCGCAAACACTAATCCTGGGGGTGGATTTCATAAAAAAATTTAGAATTGTCTTGGACCTTAGCAGTCAGCATTGGGACTTCGTCTCATTACTAGATGAGAAACTACCCAGCCACTTACGATCACTGAGTAGTCTTATCTAGAGCAGGAGTTGGAATTGAATAATCTACTGGAGGATGAATTTAAGGCTATGGGTGAAGGGTTGGAGGAAACATCGGTAGCAGAACATGTGATCAAGACAACTTCAGCGCCCATAAAGCAAAGGTATTATCCGATGTCGTATACTATATTGAAGCATGTCTATACCGAGCTGGATGAGATGCTAGCCATGGGAGTAGTGGAACCTTCGAACAGCGCCTGGTCATCCCTACTCTTGCTAGTGAAGAAAAAGCAGGGTACCTATAGATTTTGCGTAGACTATGGGAAACTCAATGCAGTATTGGAGAAGGATACGTACTCAATACGATACGTTTCCTCGACTCTCGTTAAATTACGGGATGCTCGGTACCTATTGTCACTCGACATAAAATCAGCATATTGGCAAGTCCCAATGGCAGCGGACTCAAAAGCTTTCACTGCATTTACCGTGCCTGGGAGGGGACTTTTCCAGTTCAGAAGAATGCCATTCGGACTGCAGAATGCCCCAGCGACTTGGCAACGATTGATTGATCGCGTGTTGGGACCAGGACTAGAACCGTACGTATTTACGTACCTAGACGATAAAGTGGTCGTGACTCAGGACTTTACAAAGCATGTGGCAATACTTGGGGAGGTATTTTGACGGCTACGAAAAGCAGGACTACGGGTATCGAAGGAAAAGTGTCAGTTCTGCCAGTCGCAGTTAAAGTACCTGGGTTACGTCGTCGATGAACAGGGGTTAAACGTTGACCCAGATAAAGTTGAATCAATGCTGCGTATTCCGCCATCAAACACCGTGAAGAAGGTTCGGCAATTTTTAGGAAGGGTATCTTGGTACCGGCGATTTATCCCGGACTATGCGGCCATCACTGCACCATTGACTGACCTTCTACGGAAGAATAAGAAATTTGTGTGGACTCAACAGTGCCAAGAAGCATTTGAAGTCTGTAAAGCAAATAACATCCGCACCAATCTTGAGTTGCCTAGATTTTGACCTGCCTTTTTGTATACAAACGGATGCGTCTGGTGTCAGATTAGGGGCAGTTCTTAGCCAGAAGCATGCCTCAGGAGAGAAAGTAGTGTGCTATTTGAGTCGCTCCCTTAGTAAGGCGGAGAAGAAATATTCAACGACAGAGAAAGAATGTCTCGCGGTGCTATGGGTGGTGGAGAAGCTGCGACGATATGTGGAAGGCTACCATTTCCAAGTGATAACAGACCAACATTCGTTGGTGTAGTTAAATAATCTGCGAGATCCTACCGGTCGATTGGCTTGCTGGGCGGTCAGACTGCAGCAAATCGACTTCGAAATCATCCATCGAAAAGGAAAGGAACACCTTGTACCGGACGCTCTATCACGCTCAGTACCAGCGATAGAATTAATAGCAAATGTAGAGGACGACGCATGGTATCGGAAGATGAAACAGAAAATAGAACCGAGCCCGAGAAATATGCCGCCTGGCAAGTGAGGTCAGGGGAATTATATAAGCGGATGCAAAGTCGACTGCCAGGTTTCGGGGGGAAGACTCCTGGAAGAAGGTAGCTCCGAAACCAGAACGAAGAGAGCTCTTACTAAAATTCCATGATGACCTAACAGCAGGACACATGGGAATGACGAGAACGCTCGATCGTATTGCTCAGCACTTCTACTGGCCGAAGATGGCCGCGGACGTTAATACATACCTGCGACGATGCAAAATTTGCCAGTCAGTAAAAGTGGATCGTTCGGCATCTGCGGGTCATATGGTCAGTAGGGTGAATGAGGCTAAACAACCATGGGAAACTCTTTGCGTTGATCTAATCGGACCTCTCACCCGTTCGACAAAGGGAAACACACACATTCTGACAGATTTCGATTACTTCCCAAAGTTCGTGCTGTTATATCCAGTACGACCAACCACAGCCAATGAGGTCACACGGATCTTGGATGACCAAGTCTTCATGCTGTTTGGCGTATCACGCTCTCTTATATGCGATAATGGTGTGCAATTTCACTCGAGAATTTTTCGGCAAATACTAGGGGTTATGGGGTTCACGCAAAATTTACCGCATTCTACCATCCTCAAGCTAATCCCGCAGAGCGAGTGAATCAAGAAGTTAAGAAAATGCTGAAGGCGTACAGTACAGAGAACCACCGGAAGTGGGATATTAACTTGGCAAAAATTGGATGTTTTTTACGGACGTACACTCATGAGGTTATGAAAGCAACGCCATATTTCGTCAATTTCGGAAGGAAGATGGTCACAGAGCCACGACAGTACGAGGTAGGTGGAGTGGAGAATCCAATTCCGTGCATACAAGAGAAAGCTAGGGCCCTGCAGATTAAACGAGAAAAAATTGCTTAGCGGGTGAAGCAGATGGCAGGAAAGGTCACGGCCCGGTACAATTTCCGAAAACGTCCAGCATCTTTTAAGGAAAGTGACAGGGTTTGGAGACGAAATTTCGTGCAGTCGGACGCCGCAAAATATTTCTGTGCGAAACTGGCTCCAGAATATGGTAGAGAAACAAGTATCAGCGAGGTCCTGCAACCTCAGACATTGGATGGGAGAGCTACAGGCGTTTGGCATGCGAAGGATCACAAAGTGTACGTCTTGTAAAGGTAGAAGCGGATCGACAAAGGGAAGGTTACGGTAACATAGACACGAATGTGTTACGCATTCTAAAACAAGGCGGATCGTAATAGAAGTTTGTTTTCCGAGTGTAAGACATGAATGGAGAACCAACTTACATGAGCTTCATTATGTAGGAAAACCGCGAATCAGAAACTAAGGGACAAATGGATAGAATTGGCACGATCATGAGTCGAAGTTTAAAATAAGTATAAAGCTTACATAACAAGTTGAATTTATGAATGAAAAAAAAGGAAAGGATTACCGTTGACAGTATACTTCTGTAACGTCGTTAAGGGAGGGTCGCTTCCGGGGTAGCTACAGCGTTTTTTGCCCCTTTTAGCCTTCTTCTTATGACGCTTCGGACGTTCTTGCGGTGTTGTTCCCAGAGGACCTAAAATGGAAGGTTGTCTTAGAGCTAATAATAAAAGTGAAGAGCCTCCACGGATGACGACACATAGTAGAGTAAAAGTAAAAACCGGTATGAATAGAGATATTTACCTATAGTGAGCTAAGTTTCCTGTTTTGGGCTCTTCCGTTTATTTTTTTTGGGTCTCCTTTTGATTTTTTTTCCTCCTCCTCCTGCTTCCCTTTTCTCTTCTCGAGTCCTCTTACGTGCTTGGAGGACCTAAAATCACAGGAATTAATGTAGACTTCGACAGAGAAATGAACGAACAAGTTACGAGGAGGGGATGGTTATAGGATAACGGAGTAAGAGACATCAGTAAAGGGAATCTTGTCCGTAAATAGTTCAATGAAGCCCACACGTAGTACATCTAGGAAAGAACATGGAGATTTAGACGATAAACAGGAAGGGTTTATGCAGTTTATAGAAGGATAATGTTGAACTATGGGTAGTTTTAAGGGAAGTTGAGGTTTTCAAGTTTGGTTTTAGTTGTGTTCATATTGTTTGGTACTAATAATAGGTTATGTTGAGAGGCCCAGAAGTCTTAGTATTAGTTTTCTTTTTTGTTTTTCTACTCAGTACTCGTAGTCTGTTAGGTTGGTGAAGTCCATAATATTAGTTTTCTTTTATTTTTATTTTCCCTACTTAGTTCTCGTAGTCTGTTAAGGTGGCAGAAGTCTTAGTGTTAGTTTTCTTTTTTTCTACTCCAGACTCGTAGTCTGTTAGGTTGGTGGAGGTCATAATATCAGTTTCCTTTTATTTTTTCCCTACTTAGTATTCGTAGTCTGTTAGGTTGGTAGAAGTCATATAATTAGTTTTTTTTTCTCCTCCTTTTCTTATTAGTACTAGTATTATGAAAGACTGGTGGGCCATGCTAGCTCAATTGGTGGAGCATGAGACTCTTAATCTCAGGGACGTTGTGTGGTTATAGGAGTTTATTTCAGGGAAATCCACTTAAAGTAGGGGGGAAATGTTACGGATAAAAGAGAAGGGCACCAGCATTACCTCATCCCGAACACTATCGTAGCATTCGCGTGACTCGATATATTCAGAAAGCTAAGCCGCACTCGACTAGGGTTTGTTTGCCACTCTAAATTGTACTCATAATAGTAGTTTAAGTACGAATATTTGTAGTTTTAAACAAACAGAATTGTCATCGGGCGAAGGGCAGACTATCGGTAATTTGAATCTGCAAAAGCAGGATCTTTCACAGCTGGATATCACCAAGTCGACGGCACTTTCGCCAAGGTAATTCCCCGCCAGGCAACCATCAATATTGGCACTATCGGGCGCACGGCAAATCACCCGCTTACGTGCTTGGAGCCAATCAACTCAGAAGGAATAAAAAAGTGGGTGTAACAGTATGCCAATTAAGTAATGAGACTGATTCTGGATTCCTTTGACCACCGATTTTATTCTAGGGAACAAAAAAGTCACATGTTGACATATTGGGCGAATTAAACGGCTGTTGCAGCACGGCGATCCCTTTAGAGGCTAAATACTGGGACACACTGAGAGCCCCTCAGAAAAGTTCTTCGGAACCATCTTTGCGCACAACTTTTTCATCCCGAAATCGTCGGTTAAAACTTGTCTGACTGTTTCACGGTTCATACCAACCTACAATGGTTGGCAGTGAAGGGAGAGTCTCAGGACAAATACCTGAGTGTCAATGATCTTCACTGTGACATGACGAAATATATGGCGTCATCAATTATCCATATATCCTGGCAGTAGGTAAAATGCTACGGAAACGGAAACCCAGACAGAAAACCAAACTATGCAGGTCCACAAGGGGAACCAAATTACGGTGCAGGGGGTCGGATCCCCAGTACCGGCGGCAGAGGGTAGTGCGCGAGCAGGCTCCCCACCGTCGTCATCCAGCGACTGCAATTTTATAGAAGTGGTGCACTTGGCTTCTGTAACAGATATAACTACAAGCAAACAGGACGCTAGCACGGAGAACCCTTTCAGGCAAAAACCGCTGTTGGCAAGAACACCGATAAAACAAGTCACCGATTTTGGGGGGAGGCAGCAAACCCCAGAAACTCTGTCAAAGTCAACATCACAGGTTAAATCATCGGAGACAGACCACAGACGGACTAACGAACGAAAGAAGGCAGAGTGCGTTGTGCAACCTGGCATCATTGCGGTCTTTGGGCGCAGTAGAAGGACTATGCGCGCCCCGAAGCGTCTAGTGCAAGACGTACACAACCCGGCCAGTGTAAGACTGGGGGAGGGAGAAGTTTAGCCATTGGCCGACGCCACTTCAAACGCGACCGAAGCGATTGAAGCAAAAGGGCTAGGAAACGGGGGCCTCTACCGAGAGGTGGTGCCAAATAACACAATCGCCCTTGACCGCGCCGAAGAGAAGCGGCTTACTCGGAAAGCGGGGACTATCATCAAACAACTGAGGGCTGCCTACGAAGTGCAGAAAAACATAGGCAAGAGTGTCAAGAATGGCATTCTTGAACTAGAGAAGCTTTTTAAGCCGCATAACGCACTACAGGCGGAGGTGGCTTGCAACCGAAAAGCACTAAAAAGATACGCTCTCCCTCGAGGCATCAGTGGGTCCTAGCAGCAGCAAAAGGATGGCCGGCAGCCCAATTGAAAGCGACCGTGAGAAAAGGAGGAAGGACGAGACCATAAACGAAGTTGTCACTCCAGGCGATGAGTTTCATGTGGTGCGAAACAAGGCAGCGAAAAAAGCGGCCAAAAAGCTGCTCCAAGAAAAAACAGACAAAGAGCTCAACCACGAAAAGAACAAAGAACTCCGATATACCGCAGAAAACAAAAAGCAAATCGCGGCGCAAACCTTTGCGAGAGGCACTGCTTATTAAACCCACTAAGAGCCGAACCTACACAGATGTCCTCCATGAAATTAAAGGAGCGGTCAAGTCAGACGACACCAAAACTGCCATCAAAGCAGTTCGACCAACCCGGACCGGTGGCCTGCTGGTGGAATTCGGGCCAGAGGCCACAAACAAAGATGCATTCCGTGACGTGGTTCAAAAGGTTCTTGGAGATACGGCAACGGTTGCCTCGCTCGAACCAATGGCCACCTTGGAAATCAGGGACCTCGACTGCGTCACGGAAAAAGCTGAAGTAGAGGATGCCATTAGGAGGGAGTTCCCCAGCTTAAGTGAAGTCAAGGCAAGATTGACACATGAAAACACAAGGGGGCAACGCATGGCTATTGTCGAACTAGCTGATAAAGACGCCCAGCAAATCCTGGCGAAGGGCAAAATTAAGATAGGTTGGGTGATCTGCAGGATACGGAGAAGAGCGATCCCTATCCACTGCTTCAGATGCTTCGAGTACGGACACACCGCGTATGGCTGTGGGGGACCCGGCAGGAGATCTCTGTGCTACAAATGTGGTGAAACGGGGCACAAAAGGAAGGAGTGCACGAGCGAGGCAAAATGCATTCTTTGCAAGGATGCTAAGCTAGCACCCGGCGACCTCAAACATGAGCCGGGGACAGGGAGATGCTGGGTTTTCAAGGAGGCCCTAACTAAAGCCAAATCGATACTCAAATGATCCGTATCCTGCAGGTCAATTTGCACCGAAGCACAAACGCCCAGGACCTACTTGAGCAGTTTGCGAGGGATAAGAAAGCTGACCTCCTGTTGCTGAGCGAGCAACATCAAAACAAGTACTCGCAAGCGTGGTACCCTGACAAAACGAGTACCTCGGCCATCTGGGTTCGAGACAGCGCCCGCCTTCAGGTGCAGTGCCATGGACGCGGGGATGGTTTTGTGTGGGTGCGGTGTTCAGGGATAACATATTTCAGTGTTTATCTGACGCCTAACGAGGCAATCCGATCCTTTCGAACCAAACTCGATGCCCTGGAGGACGCTGTCTCGAACACAGAGGGCCACATGCTGGTCAGGAGAGACTTCAACGCTAGAGCCATTGAATGGGGTATGCCACAATCCGACCCAAGGGGAAAGCAAATCTTGGACATGGCAGCCAGAACAGCGCTTTTTGTCCTAAATGCTGGTAACACCCCTACTTTCCGCCGCTGGGGTTGCGTAGGAACCATACCCGATGTGACTCTCGCTTCGGAGTCCCTGGTACCTAGAGTACACAACTGGCGAGTACTAGAGGACTACTCGGCTAGTGATCACCAGTATATAGCGGTTGAGATTCACGACAGTGCCACTCTGCGTGCATATGCCCAAACTTCAATCCTCGGATGGAGGACTGGGAGGATGGACGTTGAGAGGTTTGCTGACGCGCTTACGGCAGACGCATCGTTGCTGGGAGCTCCGCCAGGGAGTGGAGGGCCTACAGCCAAGGAGTTGGTGAACTCAACTATGAGTACCATCATAATTGCTTGCGAGTCTTCCATGCCCCATCGGAGACCCCGACACGGTCAGCCTCCAGTGTACTGGTGGTCAAACGAGATTGCCGAACAAAGAAGCGAGTGTCACAAACTTCGGCGAGAGGCCCAGCGGGCGCGAGCACGGGAGGAGGCAGACATTAGGCTAGCAGCATACAGGTCCGGCAGGAAATATCTTCGCAGGCTTATTAACAAGAGCAAGGCCCGATGCTGGCAAGACCTCGTGGACGATGTAAAAAGGGATCCGTGGGGCCTTGCCTACAAGTTGGTCATGGGGAAACTTGGTGCCCTACGGAAGCCTTGTATACATGACGCGGAAAAGATGGACGCGATAGTGCGGGGACTCTTCCCCGCCCATCCCGTCCGTGTTGACGCTGTCCATGGTGAAACAGCAGCAGAGTGCCCACTCTTCACACAGCTGGAACTGGAGGAAGCAGTCCTCTCCCTGAAAGCGAGGAAGGCTCCAGGTCCAGATGGTGTTCCAGCTGAGGTGTTGCAGCTTGTCTATCACCATTGTCCTGACTTGCTGCTCAGCACATTCAACGCTTGCCTACGGGACGGGGGTTTCCCGGTACGATGGAAGGTGGCGAGGCTCGTGCTGGTCAGCAAGGGGAAGGGAAATCCCGTATCGCCGTCTGCATACCGCCCGTTATGCATGCTAGACACGGCTGGGAAAGTCCTAGAGAAACTCATCAAGGGAAGACTCACTGACGCGATTCGTGCTGCTGGGGACCTATCTCCTCGGCAGTACGGCTTTAGAGCAGGACGTTCTACCATTGACGCGATTGCAGAGGTGGTGACGGATCGTCCTGTTGGTGATACTTGACGTCAGGAATGCCTTCAACTCCGCTAGATGAGTGGATATTCTGGACACGCTGGAAAAATCTTTTCAAGTTCCAGAATATCTAATGCGGCTTTTGAGGAACTACCTAAAGAACCGAAGCCTGCTCTACGACACGACACAGGGCCAACGAAGGATGGAAATTATATTGGGTGTTGCCCAGGGATCTATCCTTGGTCCGGTCCTGTGGAACGTGTCTTACGACGGGCTACTGAGACTTGAGATGCCAGATGAGTCGCGCTTGCTCGGCTATGCGGATGATGTTGCGGCTCTGGTCACCGGACGCACCGCTGAACAAGCGCAACTTAGGCTAGATATGCTAATGCGGCGAGTGAGGGACTGGATGACTGCTCGCGGGCTCAGTTTAGCACTGGAGAAAACCGAAGTGGTCATCTTGACAAAAAAGAGAATCCCTAGAGTAAGGATGATCAGTATTGGAGATATACAAATCGAATCAAAGCCAGCGGTGAAGTACTGGGGCTACTGATCGACTCGAAGATGAGTTTCTCTGAGCAAATCAGGGCAACGGCTGAGAAGGCTGCTTCAGGAATATCGGCCCTGAGTCGACTTATGGCCAACGTAGGGGACCCAGCCCATCAAGAAGACGCCTCTTGAGGAGTGCTGTTGGGTCAGTGCTACTGTACGGAGCAGGGGTATGGGGCGACGCTCTCAGCAAGGAGATATACCGAAAACGATTGGCAACGGTACAGAGAAGAGGAGCACTGAGAATTGCATCTTCGTATCCAACAGTCTCCGACTCGGCGGTGAGAGTGATTGCAGGCGTGATACCTGTCGCCCTCCTTGCTAGAGAGCGCCTCGCGATCTACCTGCGCCGAAACGAGGATGCGAGGGAGATGGTTGTCCGCGAGGAGAGACAACACTCGCTCAACGATTGGCAGCAGTCTTGGAGGAATCGCACGAAGGGAAGGTGGACTGCGCGCCTCATCCCGGATGTGAGACCGTGGCTAAATCGAAAGCATGGTGAGACTGACTTCTATCTGACCCAGCTTTTGAGCGGGCACGAGCGTTTTCACTCTTACCTGCACAAGATCGGTAAGTCACGGTCTCCCGATTATCGGTTTTGCCCAGGAGAGGAGGACAATGCCTGTCACACATTTTTTGCGTGTAACAAATGGGCCAGGCTGCGAAGGGAACTCTACAGGGAGACGCGAGAGCTCACTCCGGATAATATAGTTGCGGTGATGCTTGAATCGGTTGACAAATGGAACCAGGTGGCACATTATGCTCGGGCAGTCCCAAAAGATGAAAGGGACTCACAGCAGCCGGGGGCGCTGGGGCTGGGGGATCGCTCTTCTGGCATTCCCTCTTCCCCTCTCCCCTATCGCTAGGAAAGGGACTCTCCAGCTTGAAGGCGCCCCACGGCGTAACAAAACGAGACCTGGCCCGAAGTAATGTGTCAAACGGTTCCAGGCTAGGTTCTCAGATTGACAGGGGAGGTGTTTAGTGGGTAGTCCAAGGATATCCTCCATGGGAGTCCCACCTTGCCAGACTGGGCGGGCGTAAATGCCTTCACCTCCCTACCACAAAAAAAACCTAGTTCTGAGGCCAACATTCGAACTGTTAAACGCCGATCTTCAGGGATCACGGCACGCACACGGTGCGCATTTGCGTCAGTGCACACCTCGACTGGTCTACGCTCCACGCCTTGTCGTCCACGCTCATCATTAAACTCTCTATGCCATCAAAACACCTGGGCACGACTAAGATCACTATCCCCATGCACTTTTACAACTTTAGCGTACGTTTCCGAAGCTGTTTCGCCCAATTTGGCGCAAACTTTTATCGCGAGGCGTTGCTCTTGATTTCATTTCTCCGTTTTCGTGACGAGCACCACCGATACACGTCTACTCAACACGACATAGCAGGCGAATTAAACAAGCTAGAGCAATGGTAAATGTATCAGTGAAGAGGAGAAGATACCGAGGAAGGGAAAGGGAATTTCAAGGACGCAGGTTTACTATAAGCGCAGCAATAAAATCAGTCTCATTACTTAACTGTCACACTTCGTATACTTGAAAATTAAACCGTTCTGTCAGTCTGCTTTCTTTGAAAAGAAAAGCAAACTAGCATAAGATCAGCTATAAAGCATCTACATATGTGCTTTGAAACAAAGCACTTACAACGCCGTATGGCTTTGAGCCTCTTGATAAAATTGGAAGTTTGTAGTTTCAAATATTTTGCTTCCAAACACTTAAATTTTTTCAATTTCCACTAAATTTTCATTCAAGAAGATGTAATTTTCACAATCCACACTAAATTGCTTCCTAGAGTAGACTCCGAAATATTCGATTCGTTTGGAAAATTTCATTTTAATGATCATATTCATTCGTTTGAAAGTAATTAGCTTCTTTGTGTGAGTTCAAAGTCGTAGAAACTTTGTCAATATTTAATCAATGACCTCGGGCGAAAATATTCTCTTCTCGTTTGGGACTTAGTTTAAATTGCTCGTGTTGGCCGGTGAATTTCCTTTCCGTTCCTCTCCGGCTCTCCTGCTTTCTTCATCCAAATTTGAAAGCGTTTTGATTGACTAGCTTAAATACCTAACCATTGTTAATTGAACTACATCTAAATTAGGTTCAAAATTTTCACTTCCAATGAAATTTTCCAAATTCACCCTTTGCTGCATATCAAAATCGTTTTGTTGCTGCTGGATCGTACCGAACGAGTATTATTAGAGGGTAGGAAGTTTATTATTGCCATAAGCATTTAACACCCGTCAAATTTTCTTCCGTTCCGTCAAAGTATCCTCAAGGCGAACTCCGGATAAAGGAATTCCTTTCAAAGTTAAGAAGTTTTAGAAAGTCATAAGCCTTGCCGTATCTGGAATTTATGATATAACGCCGAAATGTGGGAAGAAATATTACTTTAATCGGAATAATTAATTGTCCTTGAGATATTTGACTTTGTATGTATGAAATAAAAATTAAAATCTGTTGTGCGAGTTTGGAAGGTGATAAGGCAGGGAAAGATTGAACGCAGGAAGATAAAATATTGTTGGCAGATCCAGAGTTAGTTTCAAGGATTTGTTCCCTGGATTTAATTGGGTAACATTTCATAAGATTTAGAGTTAAAACTGCAGTAACTGTTTTCTGGGAAATTGAATTTTCATGTCTGCTTTTATGAAGTTCCTTGGTATATTAATAAGTAATTTGCAACATCCTTATTCCCATTCGAATCATTAGGAAATATCTAAATTAAATACACATTTCATGAAGTCGTTAAAAGTGCTGAGGACCAGAACCCAAAAGCTAATTGTTAAGCAGAAAGCAATCACAAATTCAAGGTGGACTAGCTCAACCTGAAACCGCACCTGAAACATCAAAATCCACTTCACCCCCAGTATCTCCAGAGTGCAGACCCTTCATTCCCGACATACGACAGTAATTCCACATCCAATGGTCAAATTAAGAGGCTGTCTTGCTTTAACAACATGTCGATTTAGTGATTTTGCAATGCTGTGATCCTGCTCCTCGGTAATGATGTCAATCCTTACGGACGGATGTTACAGGTAAAGAGGATATGTTGTTTGGTCCTTGAATGAAGATATAGCCAACGGACCGCATCCTCTTGGAATTGCTTACGTACTCTCGTACTTAACTCTCCGGGAACATACTTGTATAAAGTTAAGTACGGAACATTGTAGACTAAAGGATGAAAGTCTGTC
Organism: Odontomyia ornata; assembly: GCA_963969285.1. NCBI lineage: Eukaryota > Metazoa > Arthropoda > Insecta > Diptera > Stratiomyidae > Odontomyia > Odontomyia ornata. Next base: position 22,308,775 of record OZ017741.1, read on the forward strand.
GGACCAATCCGTGCTGAGTCCTTCTGTCCAATAGAAATAGTAATCCGCTTTTTCGCAAGATTGCTTTGAGATTGTTATCTAACGGCTCGGAGAAAATGTTAAATTTCCTAGATATGCTCTCATCTTATGAAAATAAGCTTCCCTGAGCATGAGAACTAAAGTACTTTTGGGTCCTGAAACTTTTACCAGCAAGCACACCACATGAGCATTCCGTGGGACAATGAGAAAGTAGCTGTATCTGATGTATGCATATATAATGCGATGGTAATCATAATAATGAAAGTACTTAGAGAACCGAGTGAAAAAAGAAATGAGGAAAAGTTGGAATTGAGTTCATCTTTTAGAAAAACAATGAAAAAAGAAAAACGCAAAAGGCGAAAAAGGAGATATGAGTGGAAACGGGACAAACAATAAAATTCTATGGGTATTTGGTGCAGTGGAAAAGTTTTCCTGGAAAGACGTTATTACCTCAACTCTGTTTTTTTTTCACTTGTTCCACGAGATTGCTGCATTGCTTTTGTGGTGCAAATCTCTTTTGGTTGCGCTCCTTCATGATATCCTTTGCAAGTGAGAAAAACTTTTCGCATTTGTTATGATGATTTTGGACGGTTGTCTGGTATTATGTTGGGATAGTGCATTATGGTGGGCAACAATTGTCGATTGTGCTGTTGAAAAGGGAAAATCTTCTTTTTTAATGAAGAGCAATGAATGTCGTTATTTCTTTGGAAGGCAATATTGGAGGATAAAGTTAATATTGAAAGTTGCATGATGAAATGATTTGTATTTAATGATATTGTGAAAAAGTTGAAGAAAATATGTCATAAAAATGATTTGCTCACATAATATGCATTTAGATTATTTGAAATGGGGATTTCCCGATTTTTTTGAATACTTAGGTTTTTGGATGCTGCGACAACCTTCTCGCTGGTTTTTTTTGTGGTAGGGAGGTGAATGCTATTTATGCACAGAGTGTGGGACTCCCATCGCGACTGGACTACCCACTAAACACCTCCCCTGTCAACTTTAGAACCCAGCCTGGAACCGTTTGACAAATTACTTCGGGCCAGATCTCGTTTTATTACGCCGTGGAGTGCCTTCAAGCTGAGGTGTCCCTTTCCTAGCGGGAGGCGAGAGGGGAAGAGGAAATGCCAGAATAGCGATCGCCCAGCCCCAGCGCCCCCGGCTGCTGTGAGTCCCTTTTATATTTTAGGACTGCCCGAGCATAATGTGCCACCTGGTTCCATTTGTCAACCGATTCGAGCATCACTGCAACTATATTATCCGGGGTGAGCTCTCCCGTCTCCCTGTAGAGTTCCCTTCGCAGTCTGACCCATTTTGTACACGCAAAAAATGTGTGACAGGCATTGTCCTCCTCTCCTGGGCAAAAACGACAATCGGGAGACCATGACTTACCGACCTTGTGCAGGTAAGACTGAAAACACCCAAGCCCGCTCAAAAGCTGGGTCAGATAGAAGTCAGTTTCACCATGCCTCCGATTTAGCCACGGTCTCATATCCGGGATGAGGCGCGCAGTCCACCTTCCCTTCGTGCAATTCACCCAAGACTGCTGCCAATCGTTGAGCAAGCGGTGTCTCTCCTCGCGGACAACCATCTCCCTCGAATCCGGTAAATAGCGAATGTAAATAGCGCGGCGCTCTCTAGCAAGGAGGGCGACAGGTATCACGCCTGCAATCACTCTCACCGCCGAGTCAGAGACTGTTGGATACGAAGATGCAATTCTCAGTGCTCCTCTTCTCTGTACTTGTGCCAAACGTTTTCGGTATACCTGCTTGCTGAGAGGGTCACCCCATACCTCTGCTCCGTACAGTAGCACTGACCCTACAGCACTCATCAAGAGGCATCTTCTTGATGGGCTGGGTCCCCCTACGTTGGCCATTAGTCGACTCAGAGCCAATATTCCCGAAGCAGCCTTCTCAGCCGTTGCACTGATTTGCTCACAGAAACTCATCTTCGAGTCGATCAGTAGCCCCAGCTTCGACTCGATTTGTACGTCTCGAATACTGATCATCCTTACTCTAGGGATTCTCTTTTTTGTCAAGATGACCACTTCGGTTTTCTCCAGTGCTAAACTCAGCCCGCGAGCAGTGATCTAGTCCCTCACTCGGCGCATTAGCATACCTAGCCTAAGTTGCGCTTGTTCAACCGTACGTCCAGTGACCAGAACCGCAACATCATCCGCATAGCCGACCATGCACGACTCATCTGGCATCTGAAGTCTCAGTCGCCCATTGTAAGACACGTTCCACAGGTCCGGACTGTTACAAACCAGTATACCCTATGTACACTGGTAATAACTGGGAGCTCAACTTGATGCGTTTCATATATACAACATCAAGGCTCCCAGGGAAAGATCTCACTGTAACACCACTTACCTGCTACTCTGTCCATTTAATACCAGAACACCAAAGACGAGAGTTACATGTTTAAAGAATTTAGTTTTATTTTAATGTTGATATTTAAAATTAATTACATTTGCACTTCTTTAATTATTTTTATTATCTATCCATACTGGGTGAAGCCCTTTTCTTGCGAAGATGTCTGGGAAATAAAAAAAATAGGAAAGGATTAGCTGATGGTGGCTACGCAGCGTAATACGCAATCAAGCCGAAGGAGGTTCATGGCTTGAGCCAACACCTCACCACCTAACTAATCTCACGACTGGAACCACTGCAATAGCTTTACGACAACTGCAACACGCACTACTGCCCTGATGACTTGATCTGAACTTGTTGAAAACTGAATTCACTGAATTTGGACACGGTGGTAGTATCGTACTACTACAGATTGCTACTGGCTCGTTCGGCTGGTTTTAAATGGTTCTCCAGCAAGCTTTTGGCCTCGATTCACTCTTAAAATGCTAAGTAACCGAAACGTGTTGCTCTCAATTTAGAAAAACTCTTTCCTCCCCGCTCCGTCTCACTTGTTCAGATGGTGAATCTTTTGCGGCAAATTGGTGAGCAAGTGAGAGCTTTTCTTTAAAGCTTTACTTTCGGCTCTCTCTCCAGCTTTACCCCGCTAGTAGCATTCTCCAAAGCTTAACGTGTGCGGCTTCGTCGATCCAATCACTTATCTAAAGCGATTTGCGAAGTCTTTTCGCTTCTTCAATGGTCACCCGGTATACAGGTATGATTCGACGACCATGGTGTTATTTACTTGGTTGGTGGAGCGCGAACGTATATGTATATCGTCGTAGATTGCTTGTAACATTTGTGATTGCTTATGTAAAGCGATCTGCGAAGTCTTTTCGCTTGCTCATTGGTCGTCAGGTATATGATTCGACGACAATGGAGGTGTGTGCTTGGTTGGCTTATTGTATATCGCTCGTAACAGGACCAAGGATAGATCCCTGGGCAACACCCGATGTAATTTCCATCCTTCGTTGGCCCTGTGTCGTGTCGTAGAGCAGGCTTCGGACCTTTGGGTAGTTCCTCAAAAGCCGCATTAGATATTCTGGAACTTGAAAAGAGTTTTCCAGCGTGTCCAGAATATCCACCCATCTAGCGGTGTTGAAGGCATTCCTGACGTCGAGTGTCACCAACAGGACGATCCATCGCTTGGTGCGACTATATGCCTCTGCCTTTTGGACCGCGTTCACCACCTCTGCAATCGCATCAATGGCAGAACGTCCTGCTCTAAAGCCATACTGCCGAGGAGATAGGTCCCCAGCAACACGAATCGCGTCAGTGAGTCTTCCCTTGATGAGTTTCTCTAGCACTTTCCCAGCCATGTCTAGCATGCATAACGGGCGGTATGCAGACGGCGATCTGGGACTCCCCTTCTCCTTGCTGATCAGTACGAGCCTCGCCACCTTCCATCGTGCCGGGAAAACCCCGTCCCGTAGGCGAGCGTTGAATGTGCTGAGCAGCAAGTCAGGACAATGGTGATAGACGAGCTGCAACACCTCAGCTGGAACACCATCAGGACCTGGAGCCTTCCTCGCTTTCAGGGAGAGGACTACCTCCTCCAGTGCCAGCTGTGTGAAGAATGGGCACTCGACTGTTGTTTCACCATGGACATCGTTAACACGGACAAGATGGGCAGGGAAGAGTCCCCGCACCATCACGTCCATCTTTTCCGCGTCATGTATACAAGGCTTCCATAGGGCACCAAACTTCCGCATGACCAGCTTGTAGCCAAGGCCCCACGGATCCCTGTTCACATTGTCCACTAGGTCTTGCCAGCAGCGAGCCTTGCTATTGTTGATCAGTTTGCGAAGGTATTTCCTGGCCGACTTATATGCTGCCAACTGGTTGCATGCCTCGTCACGGTTCCACGCCCGTTGAGCCTCACGTCGAAGCTTGTGACACTCCCTTCGCTTTTCAGCGATTTCAGTTGACCACCAGTACACTGGAGGCTTGCCGTGCCGGGGTCTTTGACGGAGCATAGAAGCGCAGCATGGTCCTAATGATGCTCATAGTTGAGTTCACCACGTCTTGAGCTGTCGTTCTTCTGTCCCCTCCGAAGCTCCCTGCAGCAGCTCACCTGCTGTGAGAACCTTGACGAACCTCTCGACGTCTATTCTTCCGATGTTCCATCCAGTTGTAGAAGGCCGAGAGCACGGACGTCGGGAGGCAGCATCACTTATCTCAAGCAGATTGCACTGATGATCACTGGCTGAGTAGTCCTCTAATACTTTCCAGTTGTGTATCCTCCGTACTAAGGACTCCGAGGCGAATGTCACATCCGGTTTGGCTCCCTCACAGCCAATACGGCGGAAAGTTTAGTACGACGGGGGCCGTCCTGGCCGCCATTTCCAGGATTCATTTTCCCCGCGGATTCGTCTGAGGCATGCCCCATTCGATTGCTTTAGCATTGAAGTCGCCCCCAACGAGCACTTTGCCCTCTGCGTTCGAGACAGCGCCCTCCAAAGCATTAAGCTTGGCTTGGAAAGATGATATCGACTCGTTAGGCGTTAGGTACACACTAAAGAAGGTGATCCCTGAGCACCGAACCCACACGAAACCATCGCCCCGTCCACTGCCCTCCGCTTGAAAGTCACTGTTCCGAACCCAAATGGTGGCAGTACCAGTTTCATCAGAATACCATAATGCAGGACTTTTACTATGGTGTTGTTCACTCAGCAGCAAGAAGTCAGCTTTCATGTCCCTCGCAAACTACTCAAGCAGATTTTGGGCGGTTGAACTGCGGTGTAGGTTTAGCTGCAGGATGCGGGTCATCGAAGCTCTGATTTGGCCTTGGCTAGGGTTTTCTGGAACACCCGGCATTTTCCTGATCCACAGACGTGTCCCAAATCAGGTTTTGGATCAGCATCCTTGCAAAGAATACAATGTGCCTCCTTCGTACACTCTTTTCTTTTATGTCCCATTTCACCGCATTTGTAACATAGGGAACTCCTATTGGGTCCTTTGCATGCTTGTGTGGTGTGACCATATCCAAACCATTTGAAACATTGAAGAGGCGTTTCAATTCGCCGTATCCTACAGACAACCCACCCTATTCGTACTTTGCCCTTGTTCAGGAATTGTTCGGCGTCCTTTTCGGTCAAGTCAACTATGGCCATGAGTTGTCCTCTGTTGTTTTCTGGCGTCAGTCTCGCGTCGATTCTTCCCACGCTAGGGAACTCGCTTTTGATGGCCTCTTCTACCTCTGCCAGATCCGTCACGCAGTCTATGTCTCGTATTTCAATCGTTGCCCTCGGCTCGAGCGGGGCTATAGTTGCGCGTTTGCCGAGGACTTTCTTTACTGCGTCACACGATGCTTCGTTATTGCCGGCCTCTGCTCCGAATTCTACCAGTATGTGGCCCGACCGCGTTGGTCGTACTACTTTAATGGTAGTATTGGTGTCTTCGGGCCTTACGTTTCCCCTGATGTCCAGCAGTACCTCTGTGTATGATTGGCCATCTTGGTGCTTTACAAGCAGTGCCTGCTGCCGGGGTCTGCATGGGGGCTTCTGCCTCTCCTGTTTTGCATCAGGTCCTTTTTGTGATTGGGTGTCCGTACGAACTTTACTTTCTGGCTTATTTTGAAGGAGTTTCTTAGCGGCTTTCTTCGCTCCTTTTGTAAGCACTGTCTGGAACCCCTGATCTGGTGCTCAACGCCCGTCAAGTGCCTCTTCCTTCCTTCTTTTATCCCGATCTCCTTCGATTGGGCTAGACGCCATTCTTTTATTGACGTTTAGTGGTGGAGCTATCTGCATGTGGCCTTTAGATTTCGCCCCATTCACACAGAGTTGGCTTGAGACCAGCGAAAGGAAAAAAAAGCATAAGAAAATATTACAGACATAAGTAGTTCTGGTTACTTGATTACAAATTATTAAATTGATTGCAGTGAAATCAATATTAAAGAGTCACACTGACTTAGATTCCTTCTATATGTAAATGCTTTTTCTTAAAAAAGTGTTGCATAAAAAATAGCTTCCTTGAAAAACTACTCTCTAAGAAAAATACTACAAAATAAACTTCGAAAGCATACACGGTCTCTAAATACTCGAATCGAGTAAATCAAATAGTACTTACCCTTTTCCTTGCAACATTTCATGTGTGCACTCACTCTCCATCCACCTATTCAATCCGACACATTTGAAAAGGGTTATTTTCCAATTTTTCGACTGATGATTACAATTATACACCCACGTATATCCATGACTTGCATATGGCGCTGAAGTGTATGGGTATGTGTGCAGAATCAAGCAGTCAAGATTTTTCAACTAAATCAGTCGAGTGTGAAATGTTTTTCCAAAAGATACAAATTGCAAAAATTTCCGTTTCTCCTTACTTCCAGCATTTATCCTTTCTTTTGCTCCTTTATCCAACACTTTTCTCTATAGTGTCATGTTCCAGAAGATTGCGGTATTTTCAATCTATCCGTTTTCATAGCATCTTGCCCTCTTCACGCTCCTTCATTCCTCCATTTCGCATTGGTTTTTGAAAGCCACTGAATCATGTCAACCACTTGTTCACACTGTTGATTTGAAATTCCATTTTTATTCCATTAACTCCAAGCTCCAAGTTCCCACAATTTTCCCTTCCCCCTTCACGTATGAGTATTCTTTGCATTGCTTGTGTTAGGATTCTAACCTTCAAAGATACACATATATGTTCCTTCCACACTTGCTTTAGTTACGTATATGAGTGTACATTTATAGTGAGACCGCACGTTTTTGAAATGTGACTGCTGATGAAAGCTGTAACATTTTCGAATTGGAAAAGGATTTTGACTGGTTTGGCTGAATAAGTGCCGTCTTCGTAGACGTCATCGTCGTCTGCTCTTGTTTGGGAATAGTCGGTTTTAGAGCTGTCAAGCGTCGGAACCACAAAAAGGGATAGTCCCAATGGAATCACCTGATTTCAAACGACAATAACCTCTAATGGAGTTTTCCGTTCCATTTTTAGGAGAAATATCAAATACAGAAATTGTTTTGGAGTGAAATGTAATTCTTCATCATTTCTGTTACATTTAATTCTCCGGGTATATATTAATAGGGTAAAAGAGACTTCAACATTGAATTATTTATGGTACGTATGATTTGCATACTTGATTTCTTGTACAACCACAGTGTATATGCCATTTTGACTTCTGGTTGACTGGCATATAACTTTTACTCAAAAGAGAGACCATTATTACCCCAATGGCAGTATTGTAATAAGTAAGGAAGGATGGCAGCTATGTCGATATAGTTTGAGAAAGGCAAGCCTAAGACTCGAGTACAGGTTTCACAATCCCCAACGAAAATAGCAGTTAGTGTTCCATATTAGCGGCTTTCTTCTGGTGCTGTGTTTTTTGGCTTCTGGATAGTGAGGTCTATGACATCTACTGGAATTCTGTCTTTCAGGTGGCTAAGCGGCCTCCACATGCCACTAATACAGAGTATTTCATTCCTGAATGATGCTAAAAGGGAAGTTCTAATTTCAAATAAAAACTTGATGCCTTGGGTTTTCAAATGCGTTACTATGAATTGCATCAGTTCAAGCTCGGAACTAATCTGATGACCAACAGTGATAAAATCCGCATCATCATTAGTCCCAAAAGATACTAGGTGTTTGTATTAGCAAAGTTTCTAAGAGGCAAGGATTCGCGTTGAGGAAGAAAGGAACTAAAAAGAGAACATCATCGATGCGGAAGCAATTGAAACTTCAGCAGTGGAGAGCCAAATCCTGTCGTCCCTCTATACCATGTTCGGCATCAAAGATGCTGCCTTGTAGTAAACTTAAGCAGCCAAGCAGCCCCGTAGTGATCAGGAGTAGCTAAAACTGACAAGAAAATCTGGTCATACCGTCGAAACTGCTTAGTTTGTTGTTTTACTATTCAAGTATGCCAAACAGTGAGTTAGCTACGTTTCTAACTACGTTTAGTGCTCCTCTTTTTTGGTCTTTGGTTAGGAATAAGCTATTGTCCAATTGCAGTTCTTTTTCGGAATGCTCAAATTGTTCGACAATTTGCTTACATGTGCTCTTTTGGTGCAACTGTTGGCATACATGCCGTAGTGTTTTGGTTGCAATTAGAATTGAAGCCATTTTTGTATAATATGGTTGTAAGTCGTAATAAATTATGAGCTTCCACCCATTTGTGATAAACGTAACTCTGCTAAGGTCTTCAAAGTAAACACAGGGGCTTGGCTCGAACTCCTCAAACCTGACTGGTTCACTTTGTATGGCTGGTAACATCAAGCATACCAAGAATATCGTCAAAAGTAGTCTTCCATTAGATAGCTTGACCTTTTTCCTTGGTTAATGAGATTCTTCATTCGAATCTTGAATTTCTTGTTCCTGGTCTCTGCTATGAGTAGTTTTGATGCTACTTTTTTTTACTTCGGAGGATTCTTTTCCTAAGGGTAAAGGTGCAAGCCAGTGAATCGCTTGTCAGAAAGTACCTTGTGCTGTTTTGACGTCTGCAGCCCAAACCAGACCATCATACCTTTCATATGTTCGAAGGATTCTTCCTAATGGCCATCGCATAACTGGCAATTCATCATCTTTTAGGGTGACCATTATATCTGGGCGGAAATTTTTGCATTGCTCTCTCCACTTGTGTCCGTATTGGAATTCATGCAAGTACTCACGCAACCATCGTTTCCAGGAATCTTGTTTTATTTGTGTTACTTGCTTCCACCTTTTCGCTAGACCTAGTTGTACTGGCTGGGCTTGTGAATCAACTTGAGCTATAAGAGGCTCTACTATGAGAAAATGTCCGGGAACTAGTGCATTCAGATCATTTGTATCTGATGAGAGTGGTGTAAGAGGTCTTGAGGTCAGCACTGCCTCTATTCCAATTAAAACTGTTTCGAGTTCTTCATGCGTAAGAGATATTTTTGAAATAATCGGCACTAAAAACTTCTTCACTGATTTGACGGCAGCTTGCTACAGCCCTCCAAAATGAGGTGCTCTTGGAGGAATGAAGTGGACGGTGATACCTTTTCTGCTGCATGTCTTAGTGATTTCTGCTTGTGCTTCATCAGAGTTAATGATTGATGTGATCTCAGTCAATTGATTTCGTGCACCCACAAAGATTTGTAGTATTTTCGCAATGCTAATGCTGACAGTGTCCTTGTCGTCCAATAAATCTTTTCAAGGCTCCCAGAAAAGATTCTGTTGTCAAATCTCCTACAAGCTCTAAGTGCACGGTTTTAGTGGAAAAGCAGCAAAACACAGCGATGTATGCTTTTGCGGTTTCTTACCTCTTAATTTGAAATGAGCACATACTGGTCCGCAGAAGTCTACACCACTGTTCACGAATGGTCTCGCTGGTTGCACTCTAGATGATGGTAAATTTCCCATCATCTGGGATAATAACTTTGGTCATGCTCTTGCAAATTTAACACAATTTTGAACCACAGACCGAGCCAATGACTTTCCTTTCAATGGCGAAAACCACTGTCTTGCAGTTGCTAGCAGTGCTTGGGGGCCGCAATGTAGATTTTCTGCATGAATATGATTCATGAGAAGTTTTTTGATTGGGTCGCTGAATGGAATAACCATCTGGTGTTTTGCGTCGTACGTAAGATTTGAGGCTTGCAAACGACCATCAACTCGGATGATCCTTCGTTCATCTAAAAAAGGTGATAGGTTGCTTCATCTAGCTCTAACGGGCTTATTAAGATGCACGTTGAGCGTGGAACCCTTTTTTCCCTGGTGTGGTTGATGAAGCGTCTCATATATGCTACAATATGTTGTACCCTCTGTATATAGTTCCTATGGTTCATTTTGTAAATGATTTTATCATCATCAGTTGACGTAGCTAGCGATGTCTGTGTGGTTATACATCTTTTACTTTGGGGGTCATTTTCCAGATGCTTTCCTTTGACAAACAATAGAGGCCAAACAGATTCTCTTCCGTGCAGAAAGAATGGCCCATAGAACCACAGCTTACAGGACGTAATTTTTTCTGGGTTAGGACCGCGTGAGAGTACATCCGCTGAATTTTCCTTAGAAGTGACATGACGCCATTGCTGTTGCAGTGGTTTTTCTTGGATCTTGGCAGTTCTATTTGCTACGAAGAGTTTCAAGTGCGACAAATCTGAGGTAATCCAAGCAAGAACAATTTCAGAATCGGTCCAAAAGAATGTTCGAGCTTCCTCAAGCCTCATATCAGTTTTTACTCGAGATACCAAATGAGCGGATAATGTGGCGACGCATGACTCTAGTCGAGGTAGTGTTTAACGTTGAAGTGGAGCTACTCTGGATTTAGTGCAAACAAGTCGAACAATAACTATTCCATCGTTAGTGACCGAGCGGATATATACTGCAGCTCCGTAGGGCTGCTCAAAGGCGCCAGAAAACGCATGGATTTGGAGCTCTTTTGACTTTTCTTGGGCAAATCTGTGTCATGGGAATTGTTTATTGTCTACTGCTGTTAAGTTGGTCAAAAAATTGATTCATTCCCTATGCAGGTCAGACGGAAGCTCTTGGTCCCAGTCGATGTTGTGCTTCCTAAATTTCTGTACGGAGATTTTTGCGGTAACGATTTTTGCGGTACTGGCGACATGAGTCCGAGAATATCTATATCTAAAGTCACGATTCGTTTAGTAATGCGTTCTTCTTGATCTATTTTTGTCTTGACTCTGAACTGATCAGTTTTCGGTAGCCATGTTAGTTCAAAAGTCTTAACCTCTGCGTTGGTCTCTTTATTAAAATCGAGCTCAATTTCTCGATCCTCTGGAGCGATGGTTCGCAGAGATCGCGGATGATTGGCGCGTCATTTACGTAGTTTAAATCCTGTTTATTGTAAAATATGTTGCAATCGCTTCTACATAACCTTAACCTCTGCCAAACCGTCGGAACCAGCCATGCCGTCATCAACGTAAAAGTTGTTCAGGAGAATTTGTGCTGATGGTTTCATGAGCCAGTTTTTGAAGACATTTAGTAGCCAGATATGGAGCCAGCCTAGCACCGTGTGTTACTATTAAAAGTTGGAAGAATTTAATGTCTTCTTGCGGATTGTTCCTCCACCGAATAAGTTGGAACATGCGTTTCAACAAGAATTTTGCGGTACATTTTTTTGTATGTCTGTGGTAAATACATATCATGGCATCCGGAATCGAACCAGGATTGTAAATAGCTCACTCTGGATAGGTAGGCCGGAATGTAGAACATCCTTTAACGAGTAACAGGTTGATGTTACGCATGATGGATCAAACACAACTCGCAGTTTCGTGGTGCTGCTGTCGGGTTTTATCACACAGTGGTCTGATAAAAAATAATGCTTTGCCGAGATCTGACTCATGTCTGCCTACTTCATATGCCCCAACTGTTTATATTCCTCCATGAACTTAATGTATTCTTGTTTTAACTTCAAATTCCTGATTAAGCGTCTTTCTAAGGCAAGAAACCGATTCAACACTATTTGTTTGGATTCTCCGAGGATTGCTGGATCCATTACAAATGGCTATGTTACAATGAAACTCCTACTAGGGTTCCTTTTGATTGTTTGAATGAAACGGTTTTCACATAGTTTTTCTGCAGCTGTGAAATTTGACTCTGAGCTATCAATTTCTTCTAGTTGCCAAAATCTTTCTATCAAGCGCTTAATATCGTCTTCACTTGCTGTGATGATCGCACAAATAGTATTCACGTTGGAAACTGCAGACATTGATAATGCATGTTTGAGCTTGCCACTGACGATCCATCCGAGAATAGTGTTCTGGAGGATGGGTAGATTTGAATCCATTCGTATTTGGCCATTGAGTAAAAACTGGTGGTAAAGCTAAACTCCAATTAGAACATCGATTCAATTTGGTCGGTTAAAATGAGGATCTGCTAGTTCAACATTTTCAGTTATTGCCCAAGATGACATATCCCGTGGCCTCGATGCAAACAGATGTCTTCTTTGGTGAAATTCCCAATTTTTTACCAATCTCTCCGTCACCAGACTGACTTGAGATCTGGTGTCTAAACCGTTCTGAATACTAACGTTTGGCCATTAATTGCTACTAGGGTGATCCTGGCTGTGCCTAGCAAAACATAGCTTCGAGGTTTTTGTTCGCAATGCACAATTTCTAGAGTTGTCAATGGCTGGTAGATGTAACTTAATGTCTCATGATCATCATTTTCAACTGATGCAAGAGTCGTGAGTTGATCCTTGGTGCCTTCAGGTGCTAAGTCATGATTTACTGTATTATGTTCTCCTCGCAAATGAAGCAGTGAATTGTGTCTTCGTCCCCATTCTAAACAATGCCGAAAAGTGCATGCATTAGCTTTGTGGTCGCCCTTTAGGCAGTTCACACATAGTCGTTGTTTTTGTAAAAACTGCTGTCAGTTGGCGGGAGACAGCGTTAAAAATTTCTTGCAACTGAATAACGGATAGTTACCTTCATTGCAAAGTTTGCACGTAATACCCTTCATGTCACTGGTGATTCCTAATGATACCGTTCTGCTGCTATTAGGCCTATCCTTTTGACCTGATGCCTCTAAGGATTGGAATCTGTTTTCCAAAAATTTAAAAAAATGTTGGAGTAATTAGTTCTCCTTCGGCTCAATGAGCGATTGCCCGTATAAGATATGCGTTTGTCGATCCAGTTTTTTTATCAATAAAAATAGCGGATCCCATGTTGACGGGTCCACTTCTAAATTGATAAGTGCTAGCATACTTTCACGGGTCACGTGACGGCAGCCGCTGATGGATTGTCGGACAATATATTGTATTGTCCCAATAATTTTTGTATGAGAGCTGACGTTAAAACTCTCCTATTGTTGTATCAATCTTGTAAAATTTTCCAGGCAGTATTATAGTTCAGCTCAGTTAAAGGCAGATGTCTGATCAATTTTTCTGCCTCTCCTGTAACGTTCATTTTTAAATACCACATCTTTTGGATAACGGGGATTGGTTGACTATCAATTAGTGTGGTTGTGTGTGTGGTTGACTTCCTTGGTCGAAAGAATTGTTACGCACTTTTCATCACCTTCTGGCTTTTGCTCGTATTCTGCACTGAACGTTTCAAATATTAGCAGATACTTGTTTGTTACTGATTTTATTTCGTCGTAATACTCCTTCTTAAAGTAGTCATGGTCCATAGGCACGTTTTTAATCGAACAAATTTCGCTGTCTATAGCCTCGAACTCAATCCATGCACTTCCTAATTTATGTCGTCGAGATTCAAAGTATGCCCTTGAGTTCTTTCTGCCGGAAGGGTCTTTTTTATCATTTGCGATAATCTTCTGAATTTGAGATCCTATATTAAGCTGTTTTTCGGCCAACTCCTCCATTTTCTCGATTTTTCAGCTATATAGTTTTGCACGGCGTTACCAAATGTTAAATGCTCACAAATTGAACACTTATAATTACGATGGCACTTGCACCGTGTAATAAGTTAAACAGGTATAGTTTAATTAAGTCACGACGGCACTTGAACCGTGTAACTACCGATGCACAATATCAGTATACAAGGGATATCAGCAGTACTTGAACTGCGATATCTTCCGCGAAATGAAACAGTTAATTGGTTGGATTGTCACAAAACAATGATTTTATTCTTCATAACATGAAATATTTATATATTAAAAATTATATTAATTATAATTACATTATAAAAAGCTTAGTCTAAAATCAATTTCAACATAACAAGAATTCAAGAATATGCAAAAAGTACAAGTTTATCGATCAAAAGTAAATTGCCTACAACAACTAAAGGTGACGTTTGAAATCAAAACAACTAAATGCATCATATGTGTGAATTACATTTATATAGGTAAATTTCATGATATCGAAAAGGTAAATAAACAAAAAAAATGCAAGGTAAGCATATGATTTAAAAGCAATGTGATAGTTGAATTGTAGGCAAATGAACTTTAGATATGAAATTACGATACGAAGTTATTGCATGTATGAACACACTCTTTGGATAGTACTGCCCCTCACTGACTCGAGGATATTGCGATTACTGTGAGGTTCCCCCTGGGATGACAGGTAACGACTCTGACTGAACCTGGACTACGCTTTCTACAAAAAACTGGAATTGAAGCTTTGGGCTGGCGGACATGATGGCTTGGACTCACTTGCTTTGCAAGGTATCACCAAGGTGACAATCACGTGTGGATGGCTCCAATCTAACTTTCATATGCTCTCTGTCTTGGTAAAACTTTGGCTAGCCTCGAAGTACGTTCGAAGTTCACACCATTATGTTCATGGTTTAGGTTCGGTTCAGATGGACTCCTGATTAGCTTTGGTCTACCTTTGAGCGCTCGTCCCTATAAGGGCTTGTATCAACCCTCGCATGGTCTCTCTGTTCTGCAAAGATGACCTTAGGAACAAAAAGGTGACTACACAAATGAACGGAGATAGTGGCTCTAACGGGAGACCTAATCAAATTGGAGCAATTTCAACTAGAACTTAAAAATAGACGGAATCAGTGGTAGTGGTCACAATGTCAGCAGCACATTGAGAACAGTACCAACGACGACAAAAACGATGATGCAAACAATGACGATAAACACGCAATGGTTTGCTACCTCGGCGAAAGAGGATGGAAAGATCCGCCGAGATTGGCCTTGTCTGGGGACGCGTGAATGCGCTGGTAGGCTAGCGTTGTGGTGTCATGGGGCGGGTTCTTTCCCCCAGCATAAGGACCCACTACGAAAGAATTTCACATCCACAAATACCTGGGTCAAATAACAGTCGACGGAAGTCGAAAAAAGTAGGTAACCAGCTAAGGGTTAGGAATCGCAGACGAAAAAGAACAAACTGGACCTACTGAAGCCAGACGGACTTAAGGAAGCTTCGTCGTTACCTGACGATTCTTATGGCCCAAAAATATGAGGGGGGCATCCAGATAGAGGATCAATATCCAAACGTAGACGTGGCAAACATAATTTGCATGAACTTTCCCATCAAAACAGAAAAATTGACGTGACCAATTTATGTTGTAGAATTGTGTGATCGAATCACATTACCTTATACCATAAAAGGGCACGCGAGCGGAAGGCCACTCTACCCGGTCAGAGCCCCTGTTAAACAAGCTAAGACTGAGGAGCGCGCCCGATGGTTAGCCCATATTAGCGGAGGAGCCTGCCATCGATGCGGGTCCTATGCCCGGTCCGGTAAAGCAAAATGGAAAGGCCAAAGTTTATCATGTTTAGCAATTCATTATTTTCATTGTAGTATTCACGTACAAGGAAATATTTACATGTAATTTACGCATTAATTAACTTTATTTTCAATTCGTTCTATTATTCAGTTGAATTATTTTCTGCGCGATTCATGGAGACAGTTATACACTATTAAAAGAAAATTTATACATGTAGAATTTTTATTTTGTATCTTACTGAAAAAACTTGAAATCGAAACTAGTGCTATAATCAACTACGACAGAACAAAATACAGATAAGGACATATCTAATGAGCTCATTCTTTTCAATTTATATAGCGAAATGGAGAGATGCAGGTTTTGTCGTATCGACTTTTCCTTCCACTCATATAAGTCGTGCGTATACGATCGAGACACGTAATTTCGGAAACTGTACATTTGTTCATCGTGTAGCTGATATATCCCAAATTATCCAAATATTTTGCTGAAGTTGTCTCTGTAGTTGTCAGGTCAGTAATTTTCCATTTGTCCTTGTCTTTCGCTAGCGTTTCGTTAATTTCATTTACTATCACGTCAATGTTCAAATAATATATTTTTTTAAATGTGTCCTCGTTCGTTTAAGTCGGAAAATATATGAAATCAACACATTTGAACAAATATATAGTCGGTTATATAATGTGTCTTCATTTTTTCTATCATGCATATACGTCTATAATTGAGGTTTCTATCAGACTAATTTAGTTGCAAATAAATTCCCCTTTTTCTTTGAAAATACACTTCGGCAACTGATAATTCAGGTGATATAATTATTTGTTCTAAAACTACCATAGAAAGTAAGCAAAACGCATGGAATATCGGAAAATCCATTATTTCGAATTTACGGAGGGCATTTTCAAAGTTAGAACTTTGGAAGACATTGCTTGATCGTTCAAAAGAAGATGAGAACTTCTTGTCGAGATTATACCAGGCAATGAATCGTGGATTTACGGTGATGACATCGAATCGAATCTCGCAAACACCCACCCTGCATTTACTAGTTTTAATTATTTGAAACGAGCCGTCACTCCAAATGTTACTTTAGTTTTAGAGTTTTTTAAATGATTTTGTGATCTAAATGCCTTTCCAAACACATAAATAGCGCTTCAATATCATATAACTACCCTAAACTGTCTTTTGGGAATATTTTTCAGGAAGTCTCGGCACAAAACGTTACCCGATTCAGCATTTTTTTAAAAGGAAATAGAATACTATGTTTAACTCGTCCATTAAATACCTTCCAATAATCGCTACTGCTGTTCAAGACTTTGATGTGGGGTTAGCTCTGATGGTCCATTCGACAGTGGCAATCCTGGGGACGAGAGCTCACCAGCAGCAGAAACAGCCGTTGCCTTGCTGGTGTTTGGCTAAAGCTTCCGGATCTCGGTCAATCCTTCGTCGTCGGAAAATACGCCCCAAACCGCGAAAGATCGGTTCGCGAACAACCGAGGCAACACTCACCACTGTGAACAAGGAAACACATATATTTTGTTTTTTCTCGACTAACATCAATCACCTGACGTCGGTCTTATTTTTGCGACGATTTCTCCCGGGAAGCGTCCACTTTCCCAATAAGGAAGGTCACAACGTTCAACACCATTTACGCCCATCCGACTGCCTTGCCTCTACTCGCGATTCATTTCGCGCAGCCACTCCAATGGCAAACCAAACTTCCCCACTTTATATTGGGACAACGAATTTACTATGAAACATATTAATATTGAACTTTGTATACAAATTTTCCATCCTTGCAATTTATGACTTACTCCGTCTAAGCGGCACCTTGCAATTCGCTGTAACTAGCACGGATACACCCGGTCGACCACAGCAGCTTTCAATTGCTTGGAATTTCGCGGAGATGAAGATTTTATTCAGCGCCAAATGTATGGTAACACATGAACTCCCGAACTCAAACACAACATGTTTAGAACCGAGCTACTAAACTTTTCATTCGCGCTAACCCGAAAAATAATTCTTTGACACTCTTCCGCTCCGTTTCAATTTCATTTCATCTTCAATTTAGTACACTGGTAAGGTGTTCATACACTGTAAATTTTATGTGGCGGCTTTAAATTATACTAATTGAACTGAATTTAAACGAAGTAAAGAACAATTACTAGGATTTGAAGGAATATAATTAAAGGGAAACATTTAAATTTAATAGAAAGGAAAATTGATATAAAATTACATTTAATATAAAGGAGAATCGATGAAAAATGACATTAAATATAAAGAAGAATTGATATAGAATTACATTTAATAATAACTATTTTACAAACGACGATTTTTTTCTAAATCTGCCACATAAAATCACAAGTAGGGGATAGGAAGGTTTTCGAGCAGTTTGCTTGTGAAACTGCTCGATTAATATAGAATGGATAACAAGGGAAAGCCTTGCGCAAACTGAAATTCCCGCGGTGTTTGAGCGCGGCAAAAAAAAAAATGATGCGCAAGTGAGAGCCTCCTAAAAGGGAAAAGTGCGGAAATCTGCAGGATGCACCAGATGTTTGCGTAATAAAAAAATAAGAAGAACATTAAGAATTCGATGGGTACTACCGAAGCGACCGAAGCAACGGCTTTAAATGCATAAATAATAATGAACCATTCTGGAGCCCGCAATGTGGTCATGGCAGAAAAAGAGAGGAGTGATCTGAAAAACGTAGCTTTTTCGTGTCATTTCACCCTCATGATTGAAAATGTGACGAAAGCATTATGCTCGGACATAGAAGCCGATAACTTCTCCGAAGAAAAAACGTCAAAAAGTTTAATTGCCGTCCAGCTACATCGAGAAAGCAGGCTAACCTAAAATAACCAATGATGTTTTAATAGTCATAAAATCAACACGCAACTTGCTACTAATCATCAAAGGCGTTAAAAAATAGGCTCCTTGGGATAAAGGAGTCCACAGACTGAATTAGACCTTACCGGAGGAGCTTTTTAACGGCAAATGAGGATCAGAAGGCCAAACCAGAGTAGAGGGCTAAAGACGCCCTGACGGCTAACATCATTAAAAAAAATAGCATCTAGCCCAAACAAAGGAAATTGGAATGAAGGAATGAAAGGAGAGGTACCTGATGGGCGCAGAAAGCTACACCAGGGGTTCCAGACAGTGCTGGCAAAAAAACGAAGAAAGCCGCACAGAGCCGGTTTCAAAAAGTGTCAGGAAATAAAGTTAACATGGCTGCCCAGCAATAGAAAGACATGACGTGAAACAAAAGAGAAAAAGCCACGACAAAGACTCTGAGCAGGCACTGTTTGTAAGCCCCAAGATTTTAAATTGTATTTAGAAGTTTTGCTGGACATCAGGGTAAATTTAAGGCCTTAAGGCATCAAAATTACTATTATAGCAGTACAAATAACCTGGTTGGACAACATACTGATCAGATTTGGAGCAGAGGCCGACCAGAAAGAAGTATTATGAGATGCAGTAAAGAAAGTCATCGGTAAAATTGCAACTTTGGCCTTTTTTTGTGGTAGGGAGGTGAAGGCATTTACGCCCGCCGAGTCTGGCAGTGTGGGACTCCCATGGAGGATACCCTTGGACTACCCACTAAACACCTCCCCTGTCAATCTGAGAACCTAGCCTGGAACCGTTTGACACATTACTTCGGGCCAGGTCTCGTTTTGTTACGCCGTGGGGCGCCTTCAAGCTGGGGAGTCCCTTTCATATCGGGAGGGGAGAGGGGAAGAGGAAATGCCAGAAGAGCGACCCCCAGCCCCAGTGCCTCCGGCTGCTGCGAGTCCCTTTTACCTTTTATGACTGCCCGAGCATAATGTGCCACCTGGTTCCATTTGTCAACTGATTCGAGCATCACAGAAACTATATTATCCGGGGTGAGCTCTCCCGTCTCCCTGTAGAGTTTCCTTCGCAGCCTGACCCATTTGGTACACGCAAAAGATGTGTGACAGGCATTGTCCTCCTCTCCTGGGCAAAACCGACAATCGGGAGACCGTGACTTACCGATCTTGTGCAGGTAAGACTGAAAACACCCGTGCCCGCTCAAAAGCTGGGTCAGATAGAAGTCAGTCTCACCATGCCTTCGATTTAGCCACGGTCTCACATCCGGAATGAGGCGCGCAGTCCACCTTCCCTTCGTACAATTCCTCCAAGACTGCTGCCAATCGTTGAGCGAGCGTTCTCTCTCCTCACGGACAACCATCTCCCTTGCATCCTCGTTTCGGTGCAGGTAAATAGCGCGGCGCTCTCTAGCAAGGAGGGCGACAGGTATCACGCCTGCAATCACTCTCACCGCCTAGTCGGAGACTGTTGGATACGAAGATGCAATTCTCAGTGCTCCTCTTCTCTGTACCTGTGCCAATCGTTTTCGGTATATCTCCTTGCTGAGAGCGTCGCCCAATACCTCTGCTCCGTACAGTAGCACTGACCTAACAGCACTCATCAACAGGCGTTTTCTTGATGGGCTGGGTCCCCCTACGTTGGCCATAAGTCGACTCAGGGCCGATATTCCCGAAGCAGCTTTCTCAGCCGTTGCCCTGGTTTGCTCAGAGAAACTCATCTTCGAGTCGATCAGTCACCGCTGGCTTCGATTCGATTTGTATATCTCCAATACTGATCATCCTTACTCTAGGGATTCTCTTTTTTGTCAAGATGACCATTTCGGTTTTCTCCAGTGCTAAACTGAGCCCGCGAGCAGCGATCCAATCCCTCACTCGGCGCATTAGCATACCCAGCCTAAGTTGCGCTTGTTCAACGGTGCATCCGGCGACCAGAGCCGCAACATCATCCGCATAGCTGACCAAGCGCGACTCATCTGGCATCTCAAGTCTCAGTAGCCCGTCGTAACACGTTCCATAGGTCCGGACCAAGGATAGATCCCTGGGCAACACCCGATGTAATTTCCATCCTTCGTTGGCCCTGTGTCGTGTCGTAGAGCAGGCTTCGGTCCTTTAGGTAGTTCCTCAAAAGCCCCATAAGATATTCTGGAACTTGAACAGAGTTTTCCAGCGTGTCCAGAATATCCACCCATCTAGCGGAGTTGAAGGCATTCCTGACATCGAGTGTCACCAACAGGACGATCCGTCGCTTGGTGCGACTATATGCCTCTGCTTTTTGGACCGCGTTCACCACCTCTGCAATCGCATCAATGGTAGAACGTCCTGCTCTAAAGCCGTACTGCCGAGGAGATAGGTCCCCAGCAGCACGAATGGCGTCAGTGAGTCTTCCCTTGATGAGTTTCTCTAGCACTTTCCCAGCCGTGTCGAGCATGCATAACGGGCGGTATGCAGACGGCGATTCGGGATTCCCCTTCCCCTTGCTGACCAGCACGAGCCTCGCCACCTTCCATCGTACCGGGAAAGCCCCGTCCCGTAGGCAAGCGTTGAATGTGCTGAGCAGCAAGTCAGGACAATGGTGATAGACGAGCTGCAAAACCTCAGCTGGAACACCATCTGGACCTGGAGCCTTCCTCGCTTTCAGGGAGAGGACTGCCTCCTCCAGTTCCAGCTGTGTGAAGAGTGGGCACTCGACTGCTGTTTCACCATGGACAGCGTCAACACGGGCGGGATGGGCGGGGAAGAGTGCCTGCACTATCGCGTCCATCTTTTCCGCGTCATGTATACAAGGCTTCCGTAGGGCACCAAGTTTCCCCATGACCAGCTTGTAGCCAAGGCCCCACGGATCCCTATTTACATCGTCCACGAGGTGTTGGCAGCATCGGGCCTTGCTCTTGTTAATAAGTCTGCGAAGATATTTCCTGCTGGACCTGTATGCTGCTAGCCTAGTGTCTGCCTCCTCCCGTGTTCGCGCCCGCTGGGCTTCTCGCCGAAGTTTGTGACACTCGCTTCTTTATTCGGCGATCTCGTTTGACCACCAGTATACTGGAGGCTTACCGTGGCGGGGTCTCCGACGGGGCAATGAAGACTCGCAAGCAGTTATGATGGTACTCATAGTTGAGTTCACCAAGTCCTTGGCTGTAGGCCCTCCACTCCCTGGCGGAGCTCCCCGCAACGGTGCGCCTGCCGTAAGCGCGTCAGCGAACCTCTCAACGTCCATCCTCCCAGTCCTCCATCCGAGGATTGAAGTTTGGGCATATGCACGCAGAGTGGCACTGTCGTGAATCTCAACCGCTATATACTGGTGATCACTAGCTGAGTAGTCCTCTAGTACTCGCCAGTTGTGTACTCTAGGTACCAGGGACTCCGAAGCGAGTGTCACATCGGGTATGGTTCCTACGCAACCCCAGCGGCGGAAAGTAGGGGTGTTACCAGTATTTAGGATAAAAGGCACTGTTCTGGCCGCCATGTCCAAGATTTGCTTTCCCCTTGGGTCGGATTGTGGCATACCGCATTCAATGGCTCTAGCGTTGAAGTCTCCCCCAACCAGCATGTGGCCCACTGTGTTCAAGACAGTGTCCTCCAGAGCATCGAGTTTGGTTCGAAAAGATCGCATTGCCTCGTTAGGCGTCAGATAAACACTGAAATATGTTATCCCTGAACACCGCACCCACACAAAACCATCCCCGCGTCCATGGCCCTGCACCTGAAGGCGGGCGCTGTCTCGAACCCAGATGGCCGAGGTACTAGATTTGTCAGAGTACCACGCTTGCGAGTCCTTGTTATGATGTTGCTTGCTCAGCAACAGGAGGTCAGCTTTCTTATCCCTCGCAAACTGCTCAAGTAAATCCTGGGCGTTTGTGCTTCGGTGCAAATTGACCTGCAGGATACGGATCATTTGAGTATCGATTTGGCTTAAGTTAAGGCCTCCTTGAAAACCCAGCATCTCCCTGTCCCCGGCTCATATTTGAGGTCACCGGGTGCTAGCTTAGCATCCTTGCAAAGAATGCATTTTTCCTCGTTCGTGCACTCCTTCCTGTTGTGCCCCATTTCACCACATTTGTAGCACAGAGATCTCCTGTCGGGTCCCCTACAGCCATACGCGGTGTGTCCGTATTCGAAGCATCTGAAGCAGCGGATAGCGATCGCTCTTCTCCGTATCCTGCAGATCACCCAACCTATCTTAATTTTGCCCTTCGCCAGGATTTGCTGGGCGTTTTTATCAGCTAGTTCGACAATAGCCATGCGTTGCCCCTTGTGTTTTCACGTGTCAATCTTGCCTTGACTTCACTTAAGCTGGGGAACTCCCTCCTGATGGCATCCTCTACTTCAGCTTTGTCCGTGACGCAGTCGAGGTCCCTGATTTCCAGGGTGGCCATTGGTTCAAGCGAGGCAACCGTTGCCGCATCTCCAAGAACCTTTTGAACCGCGTCACGGAATGCATCTTTGTTTGTGGCCTCTGGCCCGAATCCCACCAGCAGGCCACCGGTCCGGGTTGGTCGAACTGCTTTGATGGCAGTTTTAGTGTCGTTCGAACTTACATGCGACGCAAATGTTTCAAGATCTTTTTTCGCTTGATCTGCCGTGACTCCCAGCTCTTCATGGAAGCGAAAAAACATTTCTCGAAGAGAATCAAAATCCACAGGGAGACCTTCTCTTTGTATTATGACCTTGAGACTAGTCTTTGTTTTTCCATCAATACATGTTGTATCGGGCGCTTTATGCATGTACGCCAAAAAGATTCGTACACATTCATAGATTTTGTGATCTCTGAATCTAGATAATAGATATCTATTTTCTAAATCAACTCCAGAGTTGATCGTGCCCTTTACTGATGGTGGGCAAAGCGGGTCTAAAAAGGATTTATTGCTATCTTGGGGAATAGACTGTGGAAGGTGTATTGAGCCCAAAGAAGATGGTACTTGTGTCAGGATGATTCAGTGGGGAGGAACAATGGATGTGAATAGTAACAAAAAGAACGAAAATATCAATTAAACAATTTATTTGGCAATCAATTCACGGCGGATGGCGGACTTCGACTGCCTCATGTCGAATGACAGTATCGTCGTGTCTGTGATGTTCGGTGTGCTTACACTGACAACTCGGCCATTCCTGCATCGGAATCGTCCTCGATTTCGTCACAGCTGTCTCCGTCATTGGTTTCTTCGTCGGTCGGATCTTGTCAACGGCGTAAATTGAACAAAACGGCTTTTGTGAAATTCGTAAACCTGGTATATCCTCAACAAGGTACCAGTCCTTGCCAAGAATGCGGGCGATTATATAGGGTCCCTTAAATTTGGGTTCCAACTTTCGACTCTCCTCAGTCGAAACAGCTTCGTTCTCAATGAGTACAATATCGTTAATCATATATTCTTTGGGCGAAGAATGCTTTTTGTCGAAACATTCCTTCCAACGCAGCCGTTGATTTTCAATATTCTCCAAAGGTGTATTTCGTTTAGTTGCTATGTCCACGAGTACTGGTTCTGATTCGTTTTTGTTAATAAACTCGTCTTGCAGAACTGAGATAAGATTATTATTTGTCACATCTCTGAGTGTAAAATCGAATATGATTTCGTTTGGACTGAATCCAGTAGTATTATTTCTCTGCGTATTTATACTCCATTGCAGCGAGGGTAGTAAATCGTCCCAATCGTTTTTATTTTCGGCGGTCGTACGTAAATAAGACAATATGGTTTGGTTTGCACGCTCCACTTGTCCGTTTGCACGCGGAGTACGGACGGCAGTTTTGATATGAGTAATTTCATGTGACTTGCAGAACGCAGCAAATTTTCGCGACACAAATGCGGAACCACGGTTGGTTATAATTCGCGTAGGCAAACCGAAATAGCTCGTTAGATCAATTAAAATATTAATCACGGGTTGCGTAGAGGTATTCTGGACAGGTTTTGCCACTAGATATTTCGAAAAAGGATCTGAAATTGCAACTATATACATATTGCCCCTTTTGCTAAGTTTGAACGGTCCAAGGTGGTCGATATGCAATTAACGGAATGGTATCGGTAACATCAATTTCGTATATAAACGTCCTTCAGGCTTTCCTGAACGCGATTTATTGTAGCAGCAATTAACATACAAGTCTATATAGTCTTTTACCACTTTACGCATTTTAGGAAACCAATAATTTTGTTGGATGCGCCCCATTGTCTTTTCAACCCCAAAATGTCCGTAATTATCGTGAAAATTTTGCACTACGCGTAGTCTGACGGATTTTGGTATCACTAATCTTAGCTGCTCGTTAACCCTTCGATACAAACGGAAATCTTTTAGTTTATATTCACTTTTGATTTGTTTAACACGTTCATCTTTTATTTTATTTTGAATAACGTTCACTATGTGGCGGAATTGATCGTCTTTCAACTGCATAGTATAAATCCAATCGTCTGATCCACTTGTTATAGCCATGACAAGTCCTGCAACTTCAGGATCTTTGGGCGGCAGCTCGGGAGCTCGGCTGAGTGCATCGACATGTGCAAGTCGTCGGCCG
This sequence comes from Odontomyia ornata, assembly GCA_963969285.1. Taxonomy (NCBI): domain Eukaryota; kingdom Metazoa; phylum Arthropoda; class Insecta; order Diptera; family Stratiomyidae; genus Odontomyia; species Odontomyia ornata. The sequence goes on from OZ017741.1 coordinate 22,333,605, forward strand.
GGTCGGTGCACAAGCTCAGCATCGTATTCAGTCAATTGTAACATCCACCTGGCAATACGAGGGATCATTTCGGTTTTCGTCTTCACATGCGTTATTGCTGAAGAATCGGTAACTACACGGATGGGTCTGCCTAGAACATAAACACGAAATCTGTCTAGACTCTCGACCACAGCGAGCACCTCAAGCTCGTAGCTGTGATAACGGCTTTCGGCTTCGGAACAATGGCGGCTATAGTAAAAGACGGGTTTCCAATTCTTTCCATCCATCGACTGCAGTAATACATCAGCAAGTCCGACTGTACTGGCGTCAGTGTGTATTTCGTGTCGTGCGTTGATATCGAACAGCGCCAACACTGCTTCGTTGCATAGAATCTCCTTGCGTTTCTGGAACGATTCGGATTGGTCACTTCCCCATAGAAAGTGTTTCGATCCCTCCGTGTATTTTCTCAGCAGTTGAGTAATCGGTTTCGAAATCAGCGAATAATTGGGTACGAATTTTCGGAAAAATCCTGTGAGTCCGAGAAATCGTCTCACTTCGGTTACATTCCTCGGCGCTTCAAAGTTCTTTATCGCGCTAGCCTTTTGTTCTCCCAGTTTTATGCCTTCATCGTTGACAATATGTCCCAAGTACTCGATTTCGTCGGCGAGAAAACTGCACTTATCAAGTCTCATTGTTAATCCGTAAGTTTTAAAAAGTTCTAAAAAATTTTCGGAGCGACGATAGACCAGTCTCTATGTCTTTGCTCGGTAGAACTATATCGTCCAAATACGCAATCGCTTCTCCGGGCCCCATTTTTGATATGATCTTGTTTATTAAGCTTTGAAAAACTCCCGGCGCGTTCACCAGACCAAAAGGCATGCGATTGTACTCATAATGTCCATTATGAGTAACGAAAGCGGTGTACGGTTTCGACGTTTCGTCCACTTCGATTTGATAGTAGCCCATCCTTAGATCAAGCGTGGTGTAATATTTGTTGCCTGCTAATTGAGCAAACTGATCCTCGATATTCGGCATAGGGAAAGGTCGCTTAATCGTTTTTCCATTTAATTGGCGATAGTCCACGCATAAACGATTTCCGCCGTTTTTCTTCTCTATGAGAACGATAGGCGAAGCATATACGGATTCTGATGGACGTATAATATCGGCGGCGAGTAGTTCGTCTATGATGTTTTCGACGGCTTGTCGTTTTGCATATGGGAGTCAATTTGGTGGTTGTGTAACCGGTTTGCGTGTGTTCAACGATATTGCCATCTTTACAGCCGAACATTTTCCCAATTCGTGTAAATTTGCTGCAAAAAGTGTAACGAAACTCAGACAACAACGTTTTTACTTGGTTTTGTTCCTTGGCTTTTAAGGATGTTCCCAATTTTAATACCTCGTCATTTTCCAATAAGCATTCTTTCCCTCGAATTACCAGCGATTGTCCGTCTCTACATAGCACGTCCCGACCTAATAGCATTTCGTATTCGATACAATCATCCTCGACAACTAACACATCTACGTCGTACGTCTTGTGATCAATGTTCATTGAGACGATTACTTTGCTCGTACATTCGTATTTACCACCCGCAAATCCGCACAGAACAACATTGCAAGGAACGATATCACCTATAGTGTTCGCCAACGACGCTCTCATCAACGTTCTATTGCTCCCCGGATCCACGAACGCTTGAATCTCACGACCTCGTATTGACACCACTTTGATGATTTCCTTTCCATTTTCATTCGTCTGGATTTCGTACGTTTTCGAGCTAAACGGCGCAAATCTCATATGCGGGCAATCGGTGGTTTGATGAGTGGTACGATTGCATGTTGCGCATCTTGCACGGCGTTGCGGTTGTGGACAACGGACGGAGATATGTCCGGGCTTGAAACAATTATAGCAGACGGGTTCTTTCGGTTTTCTCGGTAATGACGGTGTTTCAGGCTTACTCGTAGGACTCGGCGGACGCATGTCGTATGACGGGGTTTCGGTTGAAAAGATTTTCTTGAACGGCAAGTGTCAGTATAGCGTCGAATTGCTGATAATAATTCGTGGCAAAAATTAAATTGTTGTGCCGATGATATTTTCCCGAAATCGATATCGTTGCAACCATTTATCACGTATTTTATGATTGCTGCGTCAGGCAAACCACCTTTCCGGCTTAGCACTAGAAATCGATAATAATATTCCTCCATCGATTCGGTAAAATTGCGTTTCGTTTCAGCCATACGGAGATGAATATCGGCTATGTTCATGAGACACAGAAAATCTGTAAGAAATTTTCCGACAAACTCTGTCCAAGAATTAAAAACTGGCGACATGTCGATCCATGTTTTAGCACCACCCTTCAACTTCAAAAACATTGAAAGCAGCACAAGACGGTCACTCCATCGGTAGGCTTCCTTTAGTTGTGTGACACGACACACAAACTGTTCGGACGTTAAAGAATCGGCGGCAAACGGGTGAAACTCCGGCAACACATCGGCAATGTCGCGAACATTCACAGACCCGATCTCGCTCGTCAGTTGATATACATACGAGTACATGCCTGTTAGCGGTTGAGCGAGATGCGGACCCGTCGGAGCGGAAGCATTTGTGACCTGCATGCGCGGCTGGTGATGTGAAGCAAACGAAACATTACTCATCATCGGTCCATGTATATGCGTAGGCATCGTGTATGCGAGTGGTTGAGTCATATTGGTCGACGACGGCAACTGCGGTGGCACATACGGTTGTGTATGTGCGTTCGTGTTTACACTTCCACTTATGAACGATTGAACGTTTTCGTCCACACGTCGTGAAACTTTTTGTGTTACTGGCGTCGAAACGCTTTGTGGCACACCAACACACAAATTTTGCAGTTGACGGACTGTTTCTTCGAGCTCGCGGGCTCTCGGCAAGAGATCACTATCTATCCCTGTCGCACTTTTATCACCCAATTCGGCGAGGCGTTGAACCAGCATGGACTTGTTCCCGGCAGTCGCCAATCCATGATATTGGCACCTCTCGCGCAGCACTTTCACCGTCAATCCATTTAATTCGGTTATCAAATCCATCATCCCACTTCTGAACTGTCAGGATGATTCAGTGGGGAGGAACAATGGATGTGAATAATAACAAAAAGAACGAAAATATCAATTAAACAATTTGGCAATTAATTCATGACGATACTGTCATTCGACATGGGTCAGTCAAAGTCCGCCATCCGCCGTGAATTGATTGCCAAATAAATTGTTTAATTGATCTTTTCGTTCTTTTTGCTATTATTCACATCCATTGTTCCTCCCCACTGAATCATCCTGACACTTGAACCTCGCCACGGATGAAATTTTTATATTTCGATTATGGTTGAGAGGATTTCTCCGCCGTCGCAAGTTCAATGGATTTGGAGACATTTTGGTCATCGTCTGACTCTAAGTTAACTACTCTGAAAGTTTCAGAAAGATTGAATCATATTTAGCGAAGTTATAGCGGTTTGAATTTTCCTGTATTACTATGGAACAATATGCGCTGCATTTATTACTATGGCAACATATGGCTATGGAACAACATGCGCTTTTTACCGACTCAGACACTACAGTTTTGCTAGGATTTGCATGAAAATTTCAGGAATGATAGGTGTCATGTATATCTTTGAGAATCGGTTCAGCTAGTGGTATCAGTAATCGTAAAACAAAATAGTGGCTGTTTTAAATGCGAAGATTGAATAATTTTGAGTTATTTTTTCCCAACTTCAACGTTTAAGGTGCATGCTTTGAACACTTGATTCAATTTAATGAATGGCTGAAGCTGAGTACCTACAATTAATGCTCATAAGTGAAACAAGCCAAGGAGGTGGGAGAGAGCTCGTTGCAAAAGGGTTTTGTAAACATTCTAGGATTCGAAACATTGGACATTAATCGATGATAACAGTACAGGGGAGTGGCCCCTGAAAAAAAAACTTCATCAAACGTAGCTGATATGAGTATGAATTGAAAGTTTTCATGGGAGCTTTTCAAAACAGTTGTTAAACTGTCAGTTTTTGCTTCAGTGGGGGGCACAGGGGGGGAAATACATGAAAAATGTGTTTCCTCCATCGCGAATGGACATCTGAAATAATTATCAAGGGAGATATTTATGAGTATAACAATAACAAAAATCTCAGAAGTCTAAATTCGTTCAACTTTGTTAATAATAGTATGATCTTCGAATTTCATAGTTTCTCCAATAAAATCGTCATTGACATGCTGCTTGACTTTATTCAATCTGGTGACTGCATTTTGAAAATTGGATACAAAACCCTTCTGACATGAGCGTAGGTCTTTTTACCCAACTTGTTTATATTTTCAGCCCTGCCTACTCCGATATCGACATTGTAGTTGAAAAACTTGAAATTAAAACATCTCATCAAAATTTTTGATTTTAGACTGACTATCTTGGGAGAAAAATTAGTTTTTAGGGGTCACACTCTTATATGGAGAGATATCCTCCAAAATCCTTTGATTTTTTTTTCAACTGTGAGAATTTCATTCATCAGTGGCTTTTGAGTTGTTCACATGATTTTATGACTCTAGTTTCTTCAGTTCCTGGAAAAAGTTATTGTGACGAACTAAAGGACAAACGGTCGGATAGGTACCGATTTTATTGGGTATCGTAAACGAATGTTTTTTTACAAAACCCTAAAAACTACAATGAAAGTTCTAACAATTTTCATAAGGAAGAAATGCTGTTTTCCTCATTTTGAATCTTTGAAAAAGGCATGTGCAATTGCATGGTCTTTTGTCAATAAATGCTTCAAACAAACATAAGAAATCTTCACAAACCTCCTTAGATTCCCTAGGTTTCAAAAATCAAATTATTGAAAGAAGAGCTCTGCATATATCTTATCAAATCTATAGAAAACCTTTTCAACATAATCCAGGCACAATTGAGCATGTGATGGAATTAATTAGGGTTGATTCGGAATAGAGTATCAAAGCAAGAAAAATTAAACACATTTCCATCTATTTCCAAATTCCACTCACACGATAATCAACTTAACCCTATTCTGCAGCTGCCTCGAATCGACCCGGCCGGTGTGTGTGGTGCAGAGATGATGCAATCAATGAGATACCCACTTAACAAGGACTACTTCAATATGCACCACAGCAATCAGACACAAATGATGCAGAGGCACATCCCCATATCGTTATCGAGTCATTTAGATCTCTGCCTGCTAACGAGCCTTACAAAATGGTTCTATCTGCGTTTATAATTACCTTCTTGTCTATTCGACTCTATCAGAATCGTTTTATCTTTTCGTTGAATTTATTTCACAGAAGGTGAAAATTCTCGCGCATTTTCCCGATACAGATGAAATGCCTGCAGGCGGTTCAGCTTTTATAAATTTTCAAATCTAATCCTTAATTTTTTCCTCTGTGTGCTGACACTCCAACTAAATGACGGCACAAGGGCAGATGTTTGCATTGAAACATCGTCAACATGAAGGATCAAAACCACGCCATTGTTTCAACACACCCTTCCTTGGATGTTGGCCACTTTGGGCATTATGTAAGTTACGAGTTCTAAGGGCGGTCCAAGTCATCCCTCCTAGTCGAGGGAATAATGGTTTTGTGTTATGATTGACAGACTGTGGTTATCTATCAAAAATGAACAAAATTTGTTGAAAGACAGATTGTCCGGGCGTGAAATAGAAGTCAGATAGAAAGGTCGCAAGTACAAAATACAGGCCTCGAGTCCAGACCTTATTGTACTCTGGTATCTATCTGTTGGTCGCCGCTTCAGCGCTCAGATACTTTGAGGGATGCGTGCAAGATGCTGTGGGCGATAGTTGCTGGTATGGCATGTTACAAGCATCAATGGTGATGAGATTGATTAATGATTGCACTACATCATCGAAAAGTTGGGATTTTTTCGTTTTTCTCATCTTCCCTGTACAATAAGTTTTCATCGGATTCTCAATTGATTTCTTATCGTCAAGTGTGTAAGCATCTTTTGCTCTGATCTTTTAATGTATGGCCGAAATACTATTTTTGGAATTAGAACTCTTGATACGAGACGCGCGTAATAGAACCAGCGGCAGCAGCGTAGCGAATCCAATAATTTCATGCTGAATGGAGTAATGAAGTGATTGGTAATTGAGTCTATTAAGATTTGATTGAAAATAATGATGTTGATTATGATAAAGTTGTTTATAAAGATTTCAACAGTTTGACTTAAGTTCAGTTCATTGAGAAATCATAACGACCAAATCTGTTTCAATGAAATTGACACGATCGCATCAATCTTTTTCAAGACAGTTAAAATTGTGAGACCAATTTTATGAAAAAATATGGATCCATTTGCTTAATAGTTTCCCCAAAAAATCTAAAGGATTACAAAATTAATCAGCTAAAACTTGGCAGTTAGCTATCAATAACTATCCTTTAAGATAATGTTTCAGTTGTTATTTCAAAATATATTAACTCTTTCATGAAAAAGCTCACTTTCATTCATATAATATGAAGTCCTTGACTTTTATTGACTGATATTTCAGTTTGTCTATTCGACGCTAATTACAAGGAAAACATAACTCAGAAAAACTTATAAAGCCTCGAAATTTAAATATTTTAGCTGATGATGTGACTACCGTGCAACTCGGAAGTAGTATCCGCATGCATTGTCTGGCTTCCGACTCATCAGAATTAGTTTCTTTGAAAACTTTTTTTCTTACCGTTATAGAACATGTTTATTAGAGGTATTGAACTTTAAGTTGGCAACATTTTTCAGTGCTACGTATGGCGTGAAAGCTGTCATGCGTTTTATAGTTAGCTCCGTTTGCCATTTTATCATGAATAGATGGAATGGAAGACAACATTCGCCGCGTTACTGATGAGATACGGCCCCAATTATTGGTTAGGGTAGTCGAAAATTGGCGTCACATTTGGACTTCCTCTGCACTAGTCGTGGCACTCACATGCTCAAAATCATATTGAAATAAAAATGGCAGAGAACCATCTTTCCAATAAAATCAATTTCACGGCCATTAAACAATTTATCCGTATTTTATTTCAATCTGTACTATATATTTACTCGTATAAAAGTATATCCATAAATACATCTATTTTTATATATATATATATATATATATATATATATATATATATATATATATTTATATATATATATATATATATATATATATATATATATATATATATATATATATATATATATATATATATATTTATATATTGTCGCGTGTTTTCGGTTCGCGGCCAATAATTTTAATGTTCCGGGGAAGTGCAAACGCAATGTCTTTTAAATTAACTTAAAAGAGTTTATTCAATTAATCACAAAAATGCACAATTACTTATTTTAGTATTTCACAATTTTAATTTTCACTAAGTTTATAAATTTGTCATTCAACTTTCCACTTAAAATCACTTCGCACTCAAACAATCAAACGCCTTTACTTCGCGTTCCACTATATCGCAGTTTTCTATCGCGGTTGTAATGAATGATCGCACCATTCATTCAGCTCGCCTTTATATAGGGTCTCTACCTATTCACCCATTTCTCGTATATTGGCGAATGTCCTACCGAGATGTACCTGGTAGATTCGAGCAAATTAATGAATGGAGTGACGTCACTTGCAGATGTTGATCATGCTTGTTGGGTTCTCGTGGGTTCGAGTAAATTCATTTGTTGACGTTCTTAATGATTATGAAAACAATTGCGACAGCAGCTCGCAAAATTATTTGTACATGTAATTATTTGTACATGTAACACTGCCCCCACCTCAGTTCTTTTCGCCCCGAAAAGATGTGTCGCTATTTGTAGTCAATTCTCCCTGGGTGTAATATGGGGCAAGACGGTCCAGATGCACGATTTTCATTTTAGCTCTCGGCTTACGATGTTCCTGTATTCGGTATACGACGTCGTTGATTCGCTTTGTAACTCGGTATGGTCCCTCCCAATTATGTTGCAACTTTGGAGACCTACCCTTTCGCCGTTGCGGGTTATATAGCCACACCAAGTCATCTTGCTGGAAGCCAGTAGAATTAGCCTTAAGATCATACCTGGTCTTCATGCGGTCAGTAGCCGATTCGAGGTGTTTTCGCACTGTCCGATGTATCTGGTTCAACCGTTGTCTTAGATCACTTGCGTACTCCGAGACCGTTTGGGGTTTCTCAGGGGGTGTTCCGAACTTTATATCGGCTGGCAAACGAAAAGTCTTTCCAAAAATGACTTTGGCTGGGGCTTGGCCCGTCGATGCATGTTCAGCGGCTCTATACGCCATTAAAAATAGTGGGATATGTCGGTCCCAGTCCCTTTGGTTCTCGTCAACCATCTTGGCCAGGTGTTTATTGAGCGTGCCGTTGAAACGTTCGACCATTCCATCGAATTGGGGATGCAGCGGTGTTGCCCTCGTTTTCCTTATTCCGAGCAGCTCGCACATTTCGCCAAAAACTAGTATCTCAAAGTTTCGGCCTTGGTCCGAATGTAGTTCGCAAGGTACGCCGTACCTACTGACCCAATTTAACACTAGCTGTTCAGCTACAGTAGTTGCTTCCTGGTTGGGAATGGGGTAGACCTCGGGCGACTTGCTGAAATAATCAGCTACAACCAGCGTGTATCGATTTCCCCATTCAGATTCAGGAAAGGATTCTGCGATGTCAACAGCAATACTTTCAAACGGTACCCCCACGTTATAGGTTTGCATTTGTCCTCTCAGTCGTCGCTTTGGGCCTTTGACGGAAGCGCAAATTGTGCATCTACGACACCAGTCCTCTACGTCTTCTCGAGCGTGGAGCCAGTAGAACCTTTCCCGCAATTTCGCTAAGGTCTTGTTAACACCAAGGTGGCCTCCCGAGGATCCTTCATGCATTTCCTTAACCACATCGTGAATTCGGCTTTTGGGTAGTATAGTTTGCATCCTATAGGAGCTGCCATCCACCGTTTTCCATTTCCGCTTGAGTATGCCACCTTAAACCTGAAGGGAGTTCCATTGTGCCCAATAGCTTTTCAGGGTTGCGCCATGCATTGAAACGTCTTTCCACTCAGGTCGCCCAGTCGTCTCCTTCCATACGAGCAATGGTCCGATGTCTTCATCGGCTAGCTGGGCATTTCGAATCTCCTCCGATGACCAACCTTCATCGAATTCGGCCGTTATCAGTCGCACATCAACGGGCGGTTCCTTTTCCTCAATCCATCGGCAATGCTTGCAGTATGCTGGACATGGGCGACGAGATAGGGCGTCAGCATTTCCATGAACTCCGCCCTTTCGATGAACAATTTCATAGTCGTATGACTGCAATCTTTCGATCCATCTCGCAACTTGTCCCTCGGGGTTTTTGAAGTTAAGTAGCCATCTCAGCGATGCATGGTCCGTTCGAAGAACAAATTTCTGGCCATATAGTTATTTGTGGAACTGCTTGGTGGCCTCTATTATAGCCAATAGCTCCTTCCTGGTCACACAGTAGTTCCTCTCACTTTTTGAAAGAACTCGACTGTAATACGAGAGGACTCTTTCTTCGCCATTGATCTGCTGGGAGAGTACAGCTCCAATACCCCCGTTGCTCGCATTGGTGTCAACTACAAACATTTTTCCGGGTTTCGGATACGCCAGCACGGGTGATTCACATAGCTTTTCCTTCAGGGTCTCAAAGGCTGTCTGGCATTGTTCATTCCAGACATACGGACGATTTTTCTCGGTTAGCTGATGGAGACACTTAGCTATTTTGGCAAAATCTTTGACGAATCTTCGATAGTAGGTCGCTAGACCCAGAAAACTTCATAGTTGGCGCTTGTTGTTTGGTGTTGGCCAACTTTTCACGGCTTCAATTTTCTCAGGGTCTGTTTTGACCCCTTCTGCTGATACGACGTGTCCCAGGTATTTTACTTCATCTGCGAAAAGAGTACACTTCTCGGGACTAAGTTTCAAATTTGCCAGTCGTAATCGGGAGAAAACCTCTTCTAAGTTCCGCACATGCTCTTCGAACGTTCTCCCGATGACGATGATGTCATCTAGGTATACCAAGCAGGTTTTCCAGGTTAGACCACGTAGCACATATTCCATCAAGCGTTCGAAAGTGGCTGGAGCATTGCAAAGCCCAAACGGCATCACCACAAATTGCCACAATCCGGTCCCAACTGAAAATGCGGTCTTCTCTCGGTCCTTCTTGTCAATTTCTACCTGCCAGTAGCCACTCTTGAGATCGAGTGTAAAAAACCATTTTGCGTCGGCTAAAGTGTCCATGATGTCATCGATGCGTGGGAGTGGGTAACTATCTTTCTTAGTGACGTCGTTAAGCTGCCTATAGTCGACACAAAAGCGAGTCCTACCATCCTTTTTCTTCACTAGAACTACAGGCGCGGCCCATGGGCTGACAGAAGGTTCAATAACGCCTTGTTTTTCCATGTCCGAGATCAGCGCGCTCACTTCTCCTTGTTTGGCTATAGGGAGACGTCTTGGTTCTTGTCGAATCGGCTTGGCTCCCTGTGTATCTATGACGTGAGTAACCAAACTTGTTCGGCCTTGGTCATCCGGGCTTGTTTAGAAAATGTCACTGTACTTGGTGACCAGATCAGAGGCTCGTTTGAATAGCTGCACCGGCAATTTGACTTGCTTCAATATTGCAGACGTTGATTCCCAGGCTTTGTCTGTGTCTTGCCTCCTTTTCCAATGATGGTCGTGAGTAGCTTCCAAAGAGGTGATGGTGGAAACAGGCTGGCAGCTGCCGATGACTTCTCCCGCTTTGATGCTCGTAGTTGAGTCTGCGGTGTTAAGGACTCTAACCGGCACATATCCGTTCCTTAAAGATCTTACAAGGCATCGTCCTACAATCAAACTGCGTAATGTGGACGTCTTCGTTGGCTCTATCAGATAAGATTGGTGGTCTCCAGAATCACCATCAAGCTTGGCCCATACAATGCTTTCGGAAGAATTCGGTACATCAGTGTCAGTACATACCACTACATTCATCTTGGGAATTTGGACGCTGAGATCCTCCATCAGTACTTCTACATTCCTCCATTTCAATACCCGTTTGCCCAAATCCAACGTTATTCCATGTGGTCGCAGAAAATCCATTCCGAGAATGCAGTCATCCATAATGTTCGCGACCAGAAAATTGTGTCGGAACACAAGGTCTCCCAACTGTATTTGGAGGTTGACCTCTCCATGAACAGGTGCAGTTTCTCCCGTAGCTGTCCGTAGTGAGGAAATTCTGCCCTTGTGAAGTTGTTGCTGTCTAACTAGGTCTGGTCGGATAATCGATCGGGTTGCACCAGTGTCGATTGTTATGGTGCAGTTTGCTCCGTTAACTTGACCCGGAAGGCATAAGTCCGCTTCTCCACGATGTAGTCTTGACACGGTGATGGTGGTGCTGAGGACGTTGATCCTCCCAGCCAACCTCTTCCCCACGAAGTTGGCTCTTACATGTTTCCCGACCCCTCTGTTTGAAGGGCTTCCATTCTGGGCTCCTGACTCGGTCTTGATCTCCTTCTAGCTGCACACCCTGGACAATAGCTCGGTTTTCTTCGCTTCTTGCAGTCTCTTTGTAGGTGCCCCTTCTCTCCGCATTTCCAGCATCTAGGTGCACCATTTACATGCGGGTCTCGCTCAATTTCCACGCGCTCACACCTGCAATCGTCTGCCACTACCTCACGAACCCGGGTAGTGGTACGAGTCACATTTTTCGCTGCCTCAAAGTTCAGACTGTAAGCCAATGTGCCCTTAACCGTTTGCTTTTGAGCTAAATGCACGGCTTGTTGCAATTCCGGGTCCTTTAGTGCGCTGATGAATGCTTCTGTCGCTGCATCATCTCGATGTTCTGGGTCGTAGGCTGGGTAAGCCAAAAGTGCTAGTCGCTCAATGTCTTGGGCTAGCTGCTGTAGGGTTTCACCAGACTTCTGCACCCGATGCCTTAGCTGTGACCGATAAATCTGCTTTAGATGATCGTCTCCATAACGCATGTCGAGCGCATTCATTATAGCATTCGAGTTTGAGTGCAATTCAACGGGGATTGTCTGCAACAGCTCGGCAGCTGGTCCTCTTAGAGCAAGAATCAGCGCAGTTGCTCGGTCCTGTTCATTCCAGTGATTTGCCCTTGCGGCAGCTTCAAACTGGGTCTTGTAAATACTCCAGACCGTTTGCCCATCGAATATTGGTGCTTGCACATTTCTGGATGTACTTTGCGCTGCGGTTATGAGCGGGGCTGGTGCCTTCGCAGCTTCCAATTCTTTTTTCACTTTTTCCATCTCATGGTTCATTCTTTCTTCGACCTGGCTGACCTTTTCCTCGACCTGGTAAACCTTTTCTTCCACCTGGTCAACCTTTTCCTCGACGCCTTTAATTTGCTTGTTAAGACTACTGAGCTCCGCTTTTATTTTGGTGGACTGTTTTTGAAAATCTGCCTTGATTTCGATCGCTTGTTGATCCAGCTTCACTGATTGTTCATTAAGCTTCGCTAATTGTTCATTAAGCTTCGCTGATTGTTCATTAAGCTTCACAGTTAAATTAGATGACTGTTGTCGCTGCTCTTGCTGCATCAGCATTAACATTTGCAATATCGCATTTTCTGGCTCCTTTGATTTGGGTGTTTCTTCTTCTCCACCTTCTGCGCCTTGTTCCGCATCTGAGGGCTCACCCGCATCCAGATTCACGCCTTCCGACTCGATCGCATCACGCAAGCGTGCAATCAGTATGGCTTTTGTACCTTGTGGCGCCAGGTTTCGCTGTTCCAACTCCTCCTTGAGCTCCGATATGGTCAATTGATCAATTTTTAGATGTGAGTTTCCTGGCGTTTTTATTGTTTCGGCTGTTTTTCTACCAGTTTCCACGTTAATTTTCCTATTGTGCACTATAAAAATGTTCACTTTCAAAATTTTTCTTTCGCATTTCTTGACACCGCTATCGCGTGTTATTGGTTCGCGGCCAATAATTTTAATGTTCCGGGAAAGTGAAAACGCAATGTCTTTTAATTTAAGTTAAAAGAATTTATTTAATTACAAAAATGCACAATAAACAATTTAACACTTTCACTAATTTTAATTTTCACTATGAAAAAAATCTAACACTTGTCCATAAATTTCTTATCGCAATTGTCTTCTAAATCACTTCGCACTCAAACAATCAATCGTCTTTACTTCGCGTTCCACTATATCGCAGTTTTCTATCGCGGTTGTAATGAATCAACCCCCCCATTCATTCAGCTCGTCTTTATATAGGGTCTCTACCTATTCACCCATTTCTCGTACATTATCGAATGTTCTACCGAGAGGTACCTGGTAGATTCGAGCAAATTAATGAATGGAGTGACGTCACTTGCAGATGTTGATCATGCTTGTTGGGTTCTCGTGGGTTCGAGTAAATTCATTTGTTGACGTTGATTATGAAAACAATTGCGACAGCAGCTCGCAGAATTATTTGTACATTTGTACATATATATATATATATATATATATATATATATATATATATATATATATATATATATATATATATATATATATATATATATATTCTTACAAGCCCAAATAATTCTGCAAGCTACTGTCACAACTGTTCTTGTAACTATTAATAACATCATGATGAACGAATGTACTCGAAAGCACAATAATGGACCAAGTAGATTCATGATCAACATCTGAAACTGACGTCACTGTGGGCATTCAAAACTGCTCGAATATTCTACGTAGTTCTCGTCAGAACATTCGCCAATGTACGAGAAATGAATTGAATGACTAGAGAAGCTATAAAGCCGAGCTGAATGAATCGGAAGGGGAGTAAAACCGCGATACCAAAAACTGCGATAAGAGTGGAGCGCGAATTAAAGGCGATATTGATTGATAGTGAAGTGATTTTCGTGATACAGACGGTTGGAATATAATTTATAGATAATTGGAAAATAATATTGTTACATGTACAAATAATTCTGCGAGCTACTGTCGCAATTGTTTTCACAACAATGAAGAACACGAATTCACTCGAAACCACGAGAACCCAACAAGCATGATCAACATCTGCAAGTGACGTCACTCCATTCATTAATTTTCTCGGTAGAACATTCGCCAATAAACGAGAAATGGGTGAATAGGTAGAGACCCTATATAAAGGTGAGCTGAATGAATGGGGGATCATCATTCATTCGACCGCGATAAGAAAACTGCGATATAGTGGAACGCGAAGTAAAGACAATTGATTGTTTGAGTGCAAAGTGTGTTTCGTAATAGTGAAGTAATTTAGAAGACAATTGCGATAAAAAATTTATGGACAAGTGTTAGATTTTAATTTTAATAGTGAAAATTAAAATTAGTGAAAGTGTTAACTGATTATTGTGCATTTTATTTAATTAAATAAACTCTTTTAACTTAAATTAAAAGACATTGCGTTTTCACTTTCCCGGAACATTAAAATTATAGGCCGCGAACCAATAACATGCGACAATATTTTAATTATTTAGAAATAATTCTGCGAGCTACTGTCACAATTGTTTTCACAACAATTAAGAACATCAACAAAATAAATTTACTCGAAACCACGAGAACCTAACAAGCATGATCAACATCTGAAAGTGAATCACTGCTGCATTCATTACGCTATTCGAATGTTCCCGCTAATTCACCAATGTACGAGAAATGAGTTGAATGATTAGAGACCCTATATAAAGGCGAGCTGAATGAATGGGGGATCATTATTGCAACCGCGATATTGTAAAACTGCCCTTGTGTGGAGTGCGAATTAAAAGCGGTATTGATTGTGAAGTGATAGACAGTTGAAGTAAAAATTGATAGACAAGTTGTAAAATAGTGAAATCAATTATCGTGCATCCTTAGTAAATAAACTCTTTCAAATTAATTTTAAAGACAGTGCGTTTTCACTTTCCCGGAATATTAAAATTATTGGCCGCGAACCATAACACGGAACAGTGGTGTCAGAAGTGGGATGAAATATTTTGAAAGTGAAAAACGTTTAAACATAAAAAAAATGAAAAATGGAAGCTGGTGGAGAAATAAATCAAAGTCGAAATAATAAAAATAAATAATAATCACGAAGCTACGATTTGAAAATAAATGAATTTACCATGGCGGAGCTTCAAGGAAACGCAGAAATGCCAAAATCAAAGGAGCCAGAAAATGCGCTAATGCAAATGTTAATGCTGATGTCATCCAGTCTGACTACGAAGCTAAATGAACAGTCATCCAGTTTAACGGCGAAGCTAAATGAAACATCAGCGAAGCTGGACCAACAAGTGATCGAAATCAAGGCAGACATCGCACAGAAGCTGGAGAAACAGTCAACCGAAATAAAAGCGAAGCTCGGTCATCGGAACAAACAAATTGAAGGCGTCAAGGAAAGGTTGACCAGGTCCAGGAAAAGATTTACCAGGTCGAGGAAAAGGTCAGCCACGTCGAGGAAAAGGTCAGCCAGATCGAGGAGAGAATCAACCATGAGATGGAAAACATGAAAAGTGAATGGGAAGCAGCAAAGGCAGTAGTAACCACCTCACCAGCTCCGCTTATAACTGCAGCGCAAAGCACATCCAGAAATGTGCAAGCACGAATATTCGACGGGCAAACGGTCTGGACTATTTACAAAATCCAGTTTGAAGCCGCCGCTAGGATGAATCACTGGAATGAGCAGGAACGAGCAACTGCGTTAATTCTTGCTCTAAGAGGCCCAGCTGCCGAGCTTTTGTGGACTATTCCCGTTGAGTTGCATTCAAACCCGGCTGCTTTAATGATTGCGCTGGACATGCGTTATGGAGACGATCATCTGAAGCAGATTTACCGGGCACAGCTACGGCATCGGATGCAGAAGTCTGGCGAAACGTTACAGCAGCTAGCCCAAGACATTGAGCGCCTGGCAGTTTTGGCTTATCCAGCTAGCGACCCAGAACATCGAGATGATGCAGCGACAGAAGCTTTCGTCAGCGCCTGAAAGGACCCGAAATTGCAACAAGCCGTGCGTTTAGCCCAAAAGCAAACGGTTAAGGACGCATTGGTTTATAGCCTGAACTTTGAGTTAGCGAAAAATGTGACTCGTACCATTGCCCGCGTACGTGAAATAGTGGCAGACGAGTGCAGGTGTAAGCGCGTGGAAAATGCGCGTGGAAAATGCGCGAGAGCCGCAGGTTGATGGTGCGCCTAGATGCTGGGATTGCGGAGAGAAGGGGCACTTGCAAAGAGACTGCAAAAAGCGAACGAAACAGAGCTATTGTCCAGGATTGTGGAGATCCAGACCGTCTCAGGAGCCTAGAATGGAAGCCCATCAAACTGAAGGAGCTAACCTCGTGGGGCGGACGTTGGCTAGGAGGATCGACATCCCCAGCACCTCCATCACCGTGTCAAGGCAACATCGTGGAGAAACAGACTTATGCCTTTCTGTTCAAGTTGATGAAGAATATTGCACCATAACAAACGACACAGGTGCAAACCAACCAGACCTAGTGAGGCCCCAACTACTTCACAAGAGCAGAGTTCATGGAAACGCTGACATCCTATCTCGTCATCCATGTCCAGCCAACTGCAAGCATTGCCAACGGAATGAGAAGAAGAATCCACCCGTTGATCTGCGATTGATAACGGCCGAATTAGGTAAAGGTTGGTCACCGGAGGAGATTCGAAAAGCCCAGTTAGTCGATGAAGACATCGGACCATTGCTCGAATGGAAGGAGACAACTGGGCGACCTGAGTGAAAGGACGTTTCAATGCATGGTGCAACCCTGAAAAGCTATTGGGCACAATGGAACTCCCTTCAGGTGGAGGGTGGCATACTCAAGCGGAAATGGGAAACAGCGGATGGCAGCTCCTATAGGATGTAAACTATACTTCCCAAAAGCCGAATCCACGATTTGGTTAAGGAGATGCATGAAGGATCCTCGGGAGGCCACCTTGGCGTTAACAAGACCTTAGTGAAATTGCGGGATAGGTTTTACTGGCTCCACGCTCGAGAAGATGTAGAGGACTGGTGTCGTTGATGCACAATTTGCGCTTCCATCAAAGGTCCAACACGACGACTGAGAGGACAAATGCAAACCCACGAGGTGGGTGTACCGTTTGAAAGGATTGCTGTTGACATCGCAGAATCCTTTCCTGAATCCGAATGGGGAAATCGATACACACTGGTTGTAGCCGACTATTTGAGCAAGAAGCCCGAGGCCTACCCTATTCCAAACCAGGAAGCAACTACTGTAGTCGAACAACTAGTGTTAAATTGGGTCAGTAGGTACGGTTTGCCTTGTGAACTATATTCAGATCAAGGCCAAAACTTTGAGTCACTAGTCTTAGTTAAATGTGCCTGTTGCTGCAAATACGGAAAATGAGGACAACACCGCTGCATCCCCAATCCGATGGAATGGTCGAACGTTTCAATGGCATGCTCAATAAACATTTGGCCAAGATGGTTGACGAGAACCCAAGGGACTGGGACCGACACACCCCATTATTTTTGATGGCATATAGAGCTGCCGAACATGCATCAATGGGCCAAAGTCATTTTTGGAAAGACTATCCATCTGCCGGCTCATATAAAGTTCGGAACACCCCCCGAGAAACCCCAAACGATCTCGGAGTACGCAAGTGAGCTAAGACAACGATTGAACCAGATACATCGGACAGTGCGAAAACACCTCAAATCGGTTACTGACCGTGTGGAGACCAGGTACGATCTAAAAGCAAATTCTACGGGCCTCCACCAAGATGACTTGGTGTGGCTATACAACCCACAACAGCAGAAGGGCAGGTTTCCAAAATTGCAGCATAATTGGAAGCGACTTTACCGGGCTACAATGTGAATCAACGACGTCGTATACCGCATACAGGAACACCGTAAGCCGAGAGCTAAAATTAAAATTGTGCACCTGGATGGTCTTGCCCCATATTACATCCAGGGACACTTAACCAGAACTGGCGACCGCGATAGTAAAATTGCGATAGAGTGGAGCACGAAGTAAAGGCGATATTGATTGATAGTGGAGTGATTTTAGTGATGGATACAGTTGTTATATAAATTGATAGACACGTGAAAAGTAAAATTGTAAAATAGTGATATTAATGATTGTGCATTCTTCGTAATAAAAAGTCTTTTAACTTAATTTAAAAAACAGTGCGTTTCACTTTCCCGGAACATTAGCATTATTGGCCGCGAACCAGAACACGTGACAATATATATATATATATATATATATATATATATATGTATATATATATATATATATATATATATATATATATATATATATATATATATACACATATATATATTGTATATTCATGCACATACATTTTGAAGGTGCAAGTACTTGCATCTGTTTCTATTCACATCTCTTTGAATAATATATATTCATGCATTTTATAATAATGCGCCACTATTTATATTTTTCCTTTTAAATTAAGCGTTTACTTGCATTTAAATTCTTTTATTATATATCGCCCATCGAATTGTTTATACATGCATTTGAAATTTTATACTCGTATGTTTGTACATTTTAAAATACTTTTGGCTGATATCGTTCGATATCTCTCATTAAATGTTGTAAATACATATACGTAGATTTCTTTAAATATTTTTATAGAACCTTGAATGGTTAAAATTATGTGTACACGTATATTTGATATATTTTTAACTTTAAATGAATATTCTTCCGTGTAGCTTTAATATATACTATACAAAAATTACATTTCCTTATGTTGTGTACTCCATCAGAAAATAGAGTCAATAAATGGATTATAATCAAACTCTATAAACTGGATCTTCTGAAAAATAACATTAGGCAAATAACCACCACGACCACGTTTACAGGACCATATCCTTTTCATGTAATTTTCCATAACCAAATCGCAAAGTGGCTCCCCTTTGTCCTTGATAGCCTCACGAGTTCCATCTTTTAGGTCTTGAATTGACGCTGGGTTGTTGGCGTAGACCTTCTCTTTCATGTGGCCTCAAAGGAAGAAGTCGCAAGGTGTTAAATCACAAGATCTCGGTGGCCAATTGTGATCACCTCTTCGAGAGATAATATGGTCCGGAAACTTTTCCCGTAAAAGATCAATGCTTTGGTTGCTTGTGTGGCACGTAGTGCCGTCTCGTTGGAAGTAAACGTTATCCAGATCAATAAAATCCAATTCTGGCCATGAAAAATGATTAATCATCTCTCGATAGCGCAATCCATTCACCGTAACTTTTGCTCCAACCTCATTTTCGAAAAAGTAAGGTCCAATGAATCCGCCGGACCATAAACCGCACCAAACAGTCACACGTTGAAGATAGAGAGGCTTTCAACAGTAACTCTTGGGGTTCCCGAACCCCAAATGTGACAATTTTGCTTGTTGACGAAGCCACCGAGGTGGAAATGGGCCTTATCACTCAGGATGATTTTTCGATGGAATTCCGGATCATATTCATGCATTTCAAGGCCCCAATCAGCAAAGACACGACGTTGTTGATGATCGGCTGGCTTGAATTCTTGTGTTAACTGAACTTTATAAGCCTTATGACCCAAATCATTCTGCAAAATACGGTGTAATGAAGTTTGTGGAATGCCTAATTCTAAAAAACGACGAGGAATGGACAAACCTGGGTTTTCTTCAACACTTTCGGCTACAGCAGCAATATTCTCGGCTGTTCTTGAGTGACGTGCACGAATTTTATTCTTCACATCACTAAGTTGTCTCAACAGCTCGAATTTTTCCACCAATTTCTGTATTGCGGTCCGACAAGGTTGTAATGATATTAATTCATTAAAACTAAATCTGATATATTCATTACATTAATACTCATTCAATGTAATGAATATCACCCAGAACTAATTAAATTCAATTCAAAATCATGACAACAAATTTCACTTGACTTCAACCAATATCAAGTGACCATAAATACTATAAAAGAGTATCAAGTGAACGTAAAAACTCTAGAACGAGACACATTTCATTCACACCTTGCAACGTAACATGAATCTCATACGGAGACTCACTATGGAAATTCATTCACACTTAATGTGAACTGGACTGAACTGAAATCTCATGTTCCCTTTTGGCACGCGACACTTGAGACGTATGACTGAGTGAGGATGATTCATATGGTTTCATGTGCGGCATTTTTGTGTAGTTAAGTGTTTCGATTGTAATGAGTAATAAATTAAGAATTGGGTCATTTTTGTAAAACTATACGAATAATCTATGACCAATAAATTCTTTATTTTATGTTTAGCTTGTAAAATTTGTAAAGTATAAAAATCGATGTAAGTTACAGAAATATATTCAGTTTTTGTTTAGACAGACTAGAAGGAATTTATATTGAACCGCTGTGAGATCGTAGCGACAAATATATTATTATTGCTGCCCTTCGTAGCAATTGTTATATTCAAGAGTTAGTAACCATGGCGCTAGTGGAATTCAAGATTCCTCGCCTGAACTTTCTGCGGCCCCAGCAGCTTGGTTAGGTAATAATAATTACAGACTTTGCCATTGAAAATTAAATTCTATCTTTTGTCCTCAGAGAAGAACAAAAGAAGAAGACACTAAGACAAGATTTATTATAAGGTGCTTCACTACAACCCAAAAATGTTCGAGTCTTACGAACCGTCTCTGCCAAATTTTCACCATATTTATAGTGAATTTTAGTAATTCCAATGTGTTGTTGTATTGTTCCATTTTTACAAATGGCGTAGGTTTTACTTGTCAAATGTTAAAAAAATGACAGCTTCAAAAGTAACATCTACTGAAATAGCGGCCTAGGCAAAATAACACCTTTTATTGGAAAACCCTTTACAATGGGCTGGCTACTTAAATCATACGGATGAATAGTCGATACCCAAAATGTTAATCGTTGGGAGAATCGAAGGGCGGAGACTAGTGGGGGGACCAAGAAAACGCTGGTCTAACTCGATCGATAAAGACATTTCATCGCTGCTAGAATTTCAAAATTGGATAAGCGGTCAATAGACTGAAGATACTTGTTGCAGGAAGTGAAGCCCTGAGAGGGGTTCCAGTGCTAAAAAGAAGACGAAGAAGATGTTTTATTCCATTCTTGTATATTCATGTATGCATAAAAGCTCAATAAGTTTGTTTGTATGTAATTATTTTGTACTGATTTGAACGACTTAAATTTAAAATTTCAAGCAATCAATAACCTTGATTGCTTTCTTTTCAAATTAACATTCTTACTTTTCCACTTTTATCCCAGTTGTCCTTCTGAAACACTTCAATAATAATTATTACGTTTTGAAACGTGAAACTGGGCATCTTTGTAATAAAATCTCGTCGAAATTAAATCAAGCACCACTCACGTTGAACTCCTTCAAAGTTACACTTTGCCTTTTACATAATCACACACCTTCTCTCATTTGAATCCAGCATAAACCATTTAACCGTTCTTCGTCCTGTAGGTCCCGATGTTAAACGCACGCGACGAATAAATTCAGAATTCCACACAGCTAAGAAGTTTTCCGGTATTAAGTGCATAAGGACTGTTGTTTCACTTTTGCTGGCAGGAGGCCATAGCGTTGCACAAGAAAAGTCCCAGAAACTCGACTCGTATGAATTCCCTTTCTTCACTTTCTCCAGGAACGATACTGGGACAGATGAAGCATTAACCAGGCGAGAACCTTTCCATATAATCAAGCAAAAGGAATATTTCCGTCAAGATGTAGTAAATATTTAAACAGAAAATTTTCAAGTGGTCTTGTTGTTGGGGATTTTTTTTTATATATTTAAGCTCCAACGGAGCACATTTTCTTCGACTACTAACTGCAGGATTGAAGTGAAGAAATGGAAATGGGAAGAGCGTTGAAGCGCCGTTATAAGTGTTTTAACAACGACGATGATGATGACGATGATGGTGATTGAAACTTAGCGCCTTGACGCCACTTAGAAACATTTTTAAAGTGCACTCGAATGACTGGCTGAATTGGGTTATTCCTTTTCCCTCTGCAACCTCTTATTTTTATTGTCGTTGGAATTTCTATGTCATCCTGTCCTACTATCACCGTTTGAGCAGGAAATTTCATTTGCTTTTACACGACAACGACGAAGATGGATATTTGAATATAAGTCATAATTCTATATACTTGCATTTGAATGTATCTCCTGAAGGACGACAGACAAGAGGATAATGAAAGTACTGTTCATTTCACTTCTTGAACCACGAAGTGAAGTTCAAGTGAATGTTGAATTTCCATTAAGAATTTCGATGGAAAGGTGCATCTTACGATAAAGTTCAGACTTTTTAAAGAGTCAAGGATATTTGGCGCTATAATGTAAGTCTTTCAACATAAAATTTTTTTGCAAAAAGCTTCCGAATGTTCAAAATAAGTTTGTAGCAAATAATCATGATAATTCTATGAAAACTTAATTAACTTTTCAAATTGTATCCCCATTGGTTAAGACTTAAACAAATTATTACCAAACCATGTTAAGAACAGGATATCTGCAAACATCAATAGAGACAAAGTGGCGCACAACTTCTATCTTAAAGAACACAAACAAAAAGTTTCATTATCATCAAGGATGGATGCCGACAGGAAATCATTCAACCAGAAAACAAATCCGTTTATTTGCTGCTTCGGCAATGGAACAAAACTTCCAACTCGGAAAAATGGCGAAACTTTTAGTTATCTCGTTCGCAAAATGAAAGATTTGCTTGTTGAAGGATAATTGAAATAGAGAAAGATAGAAGGGAGTATTTCGGATGTTTAACAAACTTTATATATTTATTTGTTAGTTTAAGGCGAATATACTACGCTTGCTTTGCAGATTATATATATAGACAGGAATAATTTTGAAATGCGTTACAGAAGAGAAAGCTCAAATGGGATGTCAAATGGTGCTCGAAAGAGCCACTTGAGAGAGCTTATGCTTCATGAGTCTAGTGAGAATTACGAGGACTGTCTAGAAATTGACAGACGTTTTGAAATCAAAAATATACGAAGTGACAAAACAATTTTTATTTTATAATTTTTTGAAGTAAGCTCATGCTATTTTTCTTTATAATTGGCATTTAAATTTAGGCATGAATCATAACGTGCTACAAGTTTTCCAATACTCTCCCTATAGAAAACGATCACCTGCAAGTTTACATCAGTAAGCAGTTCAACGTCAATTCAATTCAATTCAAGGTGCTTTATTAAGTAAATCCATAACATTTTATTATAAAAACATTAAGCAAAGTTTCAAAAACATTATACAATTAGAAAAACTTAATGGCCCACTTGGCACTCTAAATTTAAACAATATCGATACTAAAATTGATTTATAAGAACATTATGTGAAATTAATCAAATGAATATTATTAAATATGATTAATCAATTGGAAAAAGGGGAAAAAAACCAACCAATGCATTTCAAAAATTAAATATGATACAAAAAACACAAAACTGGAATCTTTTGACTCATATCTAATATGTTGTTACTTACGTCTAATAAAATTTACTCAAAAAACTCTAACTTATCCTACTGTAATATTTTTACAATACTCCTAACCTACAAAGTAAACCTTATCACTTAGCCTAATATAACGAACATCACAATATACCTATTCTAAGTCCTATAAGCTGATTTTAAATAACACAAACAAACAACAATTAAATGTAGCAATAATGAGCTGAAAATAAAAAGAAAACAAACACAAACGAGACACGCGAACACGATTAATTTAGTCATTGTCATTCAGCCACCAATACCGTGCCAGCTCCCTCCCAGCTCGATCAACCTCAACAAATCTCGCAAATGAGTATCGTCATTATAGGTCATGGTCTCGCGAGCTCAAATTTGGAGGATATTCTATATTCTTATCGGTGGCCCGTCTATATATATGATATATAATCGGGACACCGTCAGAATCAAAAACATACCAATTCATGTCCAAATACACGAATGCTCCTGGAGGAATGAAGCCAGTATCGAGACAAGTCTCAATGTATCCGTCTGTAGGGTGGAACGGCTGTGAAATCCAGGGGTTTTCACTCACAGTTACAGATCTTGCGATATGATTTCGAATGAGTTTCAAAATGAAAATATCGACTCTTGTCACTTTAGCAGTATGATAAATTCTTCTGTTAGATATTTAATGTTTCCAATCCGTCTCAGGTTTTCTGTATAGACCAGTACATGCACGAAGACATTTTCTTTCGAAAACTCTTAACTGTTCCATTGTACTAGCACTCAAGTTGTACCAGATTTGGCATCCATATGTCAAAACTGGTCTAACTAGGGTCTTGGAACAGATAATTTTGACCTTTTGGTCAATGTATCTGGAATGTAAGTGTCTTCGAAGGGATATGATGTAATGATTTTCAACTTTTTAAGTCCAAACGCGGAACCGACCTCTCATCGGCTCTAGACGTTAAGTCTGAGTAGTGCCAACGGATGGTACCAACAGGTCAACCAATCCGTGCACCGTAACCCATTCACGCGGTGGCTGCTTGTCGGCCAGCTAGTTCGGAGAGGATTTCGGTCGCGGGTCTCCGAATGGGTTACGCTCAATTACAATATTTTCAGCCACTTGAACATGCCCGTTTTCAAAACGCGTTATCAAACAAAACCATACGGAGAAGAAACCTACTTTACGTTACTCCGTATTTCTTCATTCATCCAGTTAAAACACAAAAATCTAATTTCCGTTTCGCGTTCCCGAATTATACCGACGCGGTACCGAAAAATATGCTACTTGAAATTAACACGACGAAGACTACTCTAACAAAATGTCAAAACTACAAAGGTACCGCGTACCGCGCACGACGCAAAACCGACCTCAGCGGATTTGGCGAAACCCTAGCTTCGCGACGGCATACCTACCCTGCACTCACTTTCCCGCTGAAACAGAACGAACCACTAAAAAGGAAATTCTTGGGTTATTTAGCAATTCATGTTGTAATTCATCGGCAAATCACAATCGTGGTCTTATACAGTAAATAATTGATTTTACCAAGTAAGCTATCTCCTAAATACAGTCTACCGCCCTCCGTCAATGGAAGACCTAATTACGTAACCAATCTGTACATAAGCTCAGCTAACTCTCTGAGATTCATTCAATGGTATCTATCGATTTCATATGAAAAGTATTCTGATCAGTATACTGTTCTCTTCCCGGTTTCAAAGTTTAATACTATGTTAATGCGTAAAAGAAACCAAAACATTCCTTGAAATGATTGTAATGATGGCGATTCTCAAAAGGAATTTGTGACTGGTGAGATGTGAGTTGAGGTAATTATTTACTTCTATGACTTGACAATTCAAGCGTAATTGAATTAAATAGATTGGTTCAATTGGATCTGGTTAACCTAAATTATACAACTATTCATTTGGATATTTACTCTTACGTTTAGTACAAATATCATATCTAGATTTAACTAAAAATAAAATTATTGCCTAAATTTGATTAAATAATAAATTTTAACAAACGCTTTCAACAATTATCCAAATGTGATGAAGATTTAATTCATATACGCGTTGAACAATCTCATTTCACTTCTCGTCTTAATATTTGGTACAAGGCACGCTCTTTTGGACTTGTCGAGTTTCAAAATTTCGATGCCAAATTAGACCAATCTTCTTCTGTGAAGCAAATCACTTGCCAAACTGTACTCTTACCGCCTGGTTTTCGGTCTACGAATGAGTATCGCATCGAATCTTGGATCTCTGGCAATAAGACTTCTGTTTATAAGACTTAAATCAAAAGGAGCTTGTTGCTTTTTATTTTCGAATTCTTCCATCAAAGATTTGCCAGAAGTTCTTTTACCAGATTTCGAGTCATATTCGAAGTCAGCAAAAGCGGCTTGAGTGGCTGATTCTGTGAGCCATTTTGGGTTAGCCTCTAAACTTAGTCGCTTAGGAGAAATTTTGTGATTTGAAGAGAATAAAGGTTTAGGTCGAAGGGAGAGAGGGAGTTTTACATGTAAGTATTTATCTGCGTTTGGGATTTTTGCATTTTGTATGTTACGCAGCATTGCTTTCAACTGAGTTTCACTTTGCCCATGACGAGATTCAATTTCTTTCAAGAGTTTTTTGGTAAAAACCTAAAGCTTTTGTTACACTTACTATACAATACGCGAGAGGCAGGCACATTTCCGACTTTTCTGGAAGTATGCGCCTGCAGTAGCCATACACTTTAAATCTACTATCATCCGTGAGTATCAGGCAGTTCTCCTGATTTTCTTTCCCCGATTTGATAAGTTCACTGCTAGGGAAAACCAGCTGCTCAATATTATCAGGTATTGGTTCATTAGAAGGATATTTAAATTTAACATATGCACTGGATGTGAATGTATTATATCCAGCCAATATACACACTTTAAACAACTTCTGAGTATCATCGCATTCATTTAACTCCTCATCTTCGTAATCTTCATAGTCCTTTTCTTCAACTTTAGGTATATCTTTTGGTTGTCGTGTGCTGGATATTGATGAGTTATTACTGCTACTCTCCTCACACAATTGTTTGTACTTATTAATTCGATCACTGGTTTTTATTATACATTCATTACTAGGGGTAAGTATAGATTCGGTATGGTTTCGCTACGGAGCGTACTCACGGACATATATTGGTTGATTTGGGGAATGAGGGGAAAATCAAAACAATTGAACGATCACCTGATTCCAAGCCTCCTTGATGTATCGAATTAACTCGTCCTGTTGTGTGATGGTTTCGCGCGGCTGTTGGGGGCGGCCTCCATGTCAGCCCAGGCGCTTGGCCGCGTCTTGAATACTGATAGTCATTGTTTCGTTCCATGGCAACCTATGTATCATTATGATCTTCAAAAGTGCGCATAACCACAACTCCTTGACCGAAAGAACCGCTCGTCAATTGGAAGTTCGATAAAACAAAAGATCGTCCGTCATATCGCAGGTATCTGACTTCTGGATTTGTACATGCAACAAGTAGGAAGCGGGAATATCATCAATCGTTCGTCCAGTCGCCAGAATAAGAAAGTGCTCTCTCACAAATCCGCGATTGCAAAACAGGAAAAAATCACACGTAGAAAATACACACAATAATCAAGTGCAGAAACTAAGACGTATAATGCGATTCTATGACACATTCGCTCTATTATAAATAAATTATAGAGGAGAGTTGAAAACTGTTTTAATTATGAAAAAGTCGTCGACATCGATTGTACGCTATGATTGGCGTAGATTTTCCCGCCGTTTTTTCCTCGTGGCGTCGGACTCTCAATCCGACAACCACCGACAAAACAGATGTGCGGAATGGAACGCCACATGGCGGCAATGTGCATTTTTATTTGTCGCCAGTGGCATAGTGTTTTGATGGCAACCGTGGAGGGGGGCATTCCCAGATGGATATGTCTCGAAATGTGTCGGGGTTTGGATTAATATTATGCTTCAAATATTTATAACCACAGATCTAAATATTTGGAGAGAAAAAAAAATATTTTCTGCGCAACGATATCCGCACGAAAGATGAAGTCCGCTGGCACTTCGAGGTCATACCCATCTGGCCGGGTGCAAGGGTTCGGGATCGGAATCACTTCGATTCCCGGGCGTAGGCGTCACATTACAATGACTACCTTTTGCGCCTTACTGAGCATGATTTTAATATGTTCGTTATAATACAGATACTGATCGAGATAAACACCGAGGTATCGAACGCAGGATTTATGTGGATTCTGTTCTGTACTACCCTCACCAGCCATAATGTAGAAACCCTTCCAATTACGTTTCAGGTCTTGACTGACCAACTGCAATGTTGTCCGAAATAAAATTGTTTCGCACTCTTGCACATTGATCTAATTCGCCAATTGTTGGTGTAGAGCTGCACGTCATTAAACATTTTTTGCATATTGCTCTGCACTACTGTGGCTTTCCGATCTGCCGTATAAGTGATAAGATCATCAGCAAACGCTACCAATGATCGCGTTGGCGATATGTTAAAATCAAAGCCTTTCAATAGCTTGCGAATGAATATCGAGAAAAGCAGAGGCGCAGTTACTGTTCCTTGCTGTAGACCATTCAAGACCTTGAAATCGCGCATTTCTGTCAAGTTTCCATCAGTTACAAGAAATGATTTCCCGTACAACATATTACACATCATGGCGACAAGGTGTCAGGGGAACTTATCCTGTAGGAGTTTAAAAATCAGTCCATCTAACCAAACCGTATCGAAGGCTTCTCCATGTCAATGAGACACGCTCAAACACATTCTCTTATATTTAGTTTCCAACAGATGTCTGAGGTTACTTTCGTTATCGCATGTGTAGTCAAATGCCTGGCACGGAAACCAAATTGGCAATTTGGCATCAACTCATACTTTCCAACGTGGGCGTTTAATGCATCGTTCAGTATCACTTCAAAAACCTTGCTGATGTTAGGCAACAAGCTGATTGGGCGATAGCTTTTAGGGCACGAGGATTCTTTTCCTTTCTTCAAGATCGGAAATACCTTGGCCTTCATCCACTGATTTGGAAAACATGAATTGTTCAACATATTGTTGAACAATATACAATAATCTCTAATAGCAACCTCCGGCAAACGTCGAAGTACTATGTTCGGAACACCATCTATACCACAAGATTTCTTGTTGTTTATCCTGCGAAATATGATCCACAAGCGATCATAGCTAACAAAATAACCAACAAAATTCGAGCTCGGTTTGAGGTCAGACGTCAATGTTTCATTGGAATGAAGAACGGATTCGCCGTTCAGGCTTGATTTGAAGTCGGAAACTTTTGCTTCAACGACTTTTGAAAGGACTTGATTCCCTCTCTCAGGGTTTGGCAGATGGACTGATTCAAAATGAGTTTCAATGAGAGCAAGTTTCTGTAATCCATCACATATGATCCTGTTTCTATTTGTATCCGGAGTCGTACTGTTGAGTTCGATACCAGTCCTATCAAGAAGATTTATCTGATCACTAGCAACTTCAAGATTCGATACCTTCACTCGAGACCTCTTGCGAAATATAGCATTCACTTTCATGGAAACGCCACCTGGGTCCTGCGAGCTAATACCCCTCAGTTTCTCCGCCCATTCTCCTCCTGAAGTGTGAACGGATTAAGTTCCGAACATTCTTCAGGTGTAATTTCCACAGAGCCAATGTGGGATGGTTGTAGTCCAAAAATCACCGATAAATATTGTTGACACGCGTGAGAAGAAGGCTTTTCAATCTTTTCAACCTTGCGATGGTTGGTGTTTCATATCCTTCCTATTGTTTCGATGTTAAATCTTGGGAACTACTTTCTCCATCGTTTCTTATGTCAGCTGCTCTAACTTAGACAAATAGATATCTATTTCATCGTTAGTTAGATTCCTGTCATTAGGAACCATTGAGCAAGAGTTTCCATCATCAGAAGGTGGACATTCCTTCTGGTACTTCTGATCAAACTTTCTTTAAAGCCTTTCCCAATTGGTTTTTTTTTAAATTCAACCGATGGTTTTCATGTTGAACTGGAATGAGAAAGGCATCATCTCTTTGATGATTGATTTCCATTATGATTGCTATATGATCGCTATCATAAGGAAGCACCTGCAGTTTCCGTTGAGGATTATTAAAGTTGAATTTAAGTCTTGGGTCAGTAATGCAAAGATCCAAATATGAATTTGCCCTAGGGTATGTTGGGAACTCCGACCCATATAGTTTGCACTTGTATTAAATCTGGTTCTCTGTTATCCACGATTTTAGGAGTACTCCTCTTGGATTATTGGTGGCGTTCAGCAATGAAGTATGCCGGGCATTTAGATCTCCAGCAAGAACATAATAATTATGCAGCCTGTTCAATTCGAGTATTTGAACTTGAGCACGTTTCCACTAGCTGCATAGGCAGAGATAACAAAGAGGTTATCCCCGCCTTGCAGTGAGATTTTGATAACGGACACTTCAAGACATTCAAAGCTTTTGAATTTGACTTTATCGATAGTTTGGAAACAAAAGGGTCTCCTAACCAATATCCCTGTGCCACCTCCCCCATCACAATTTACTCTATTGTTTCTTACGAATTCAAAATCCTCGAATGTCATGGAGTACCATGAATTGAGGTGGGTTTCAGTGAGAAGCAGGACTTTGAATGACAAGGAAATCTAGCAGATAGTCACGTCGATGTATAGCAACAATCGAGTTGACGTTGATCGAGGTAAGACGAAGTCCATCCACAGGAATGTGGCTGATTGACAAATTATTTCGAGACATTTAAATTAAGACGCTGAAAAGTTAGATTAATCCTCGCGTCCTGCTTGTCCATTCTGCCAGACAATGAATCAAGCTGTTTAGTTATTTTAATAAGCAGCTCATTATAGCTACTTACACTATTAATACTAGGCTCTACTGGTCCTCTCGAGGTGAGTGCAAATGATACCCCGGGCTTGACGGGATTTGGAGCTATAATGTGGCGTTTTACTTGATTTTGCTGCGGTATAATTTTATTTTTGCATCTTGATATCGGGGGCATCCTCGATATGATGCTGGATGACCAAATGTGTGGCAGTTAACGCAATATAATTTTTCTTTGGGCTCCGTCTGAGCGTATTTGCACTCACCAGGAGCATGCACTTCTTTGCACTTCACACATCTGTAGTGCATGGCGCAATTGGCGGCCGAATGGCCAAATCGTTGACACCGGTAACACTGGTTGACCTCTCGTTTCTGTAATCGCTCCTACCTCACAACTCTATAATTCAAGTATCTTATCTGCTGAAGGGTACTTGGGCTGCTAGTATTTGTGATTTGTACCAAATAAAAAGGTAACTCTTTATTCTCAATGGTTGATCTTCTTGTTACGAAATTTTCCCACCGAAACAAACTCTACATTTGGTGTAGTTTTCTTCAGCATTGCAAGAAGATCAACGACATTTTCTCCACAATCTAGGCCCTTCAACAGAAAGGTCTGATTTTTTTCGCTTTTTGGGGTGTATGTGAAGTGAAGCACCTCTACAGATTTTAACGCGTCTTTAGTTGCTTGAAAATCAACCAGTGATTGCGTTTTGATGGTGATTTTTTCTGAGTTTACTCTCTTGATCTCGAAATTTTCAATTTTTCGTTCGGCCGCCAATAGCTGAACCATGTCGCTACCACGTGGTCCAAAAACGTTTATTGGTGGGACTTTGTCCTTCTTCTTACTAACATTAATTTGACCCTGAGGGCCAGCAGAACCACTAGTTGGTTTTTTTTCCATGATTTTTTTGCTTTAAATTTTTTATGAAATTTATATTATTATTATTTGATAGTTTACCTTCTGATGTGGATGGTTCCGTTTCGTTTCTTAAGTTCGTCTGTGATGTCTCTGCTTCCAATTCCATGGATTTGCCTAGGTTCTTAAGGGCCACATAATAGTTTCGGCTTTCGTTTGTGCCATCTGCACTTAGAATGTCTTCGGTTTTATCATAGCTTTTCTTCAAAATATTTTCTTTCTTTTTTGTCTCCTCTTGCTTCTTCTCTTTTCTTTCTAACGTACTTATTAATCCTTTCATTGTTTCTTCCATTGAATATATTCTCTGCTTAAGTTCGTCATTTTCACGTCTGATTTGTTCCATCTCAGCGCTGGGCTCCATTATTTGCAGCTTTCGTTGCAATTTGTCGGATTTTGCGCTGATGATTCGCCTTTTCAAAGTTTTATCTATCTGCAGTTCTTGATTGTCAGCATTAAATTTCCTTTGCTGTTGTGCTTCAGCGGGATCCCCCATCCCACCTCCCAGCGGGGGAGGATTATTCGGGTGCTGTTCTGTTTTAAACAGCCTTTGTTTTTTTTACAATTGATTGTTCCAATAGATATATATAACTTTTAACGATGTTAAAAAAAAAACGAATAACTTTTTGAACTAATTAACCAACTTGACGGTTGAATATTTAATTGAATAAAATTAATCTTCTGACAGGAGCAATTGCTAGACGTAGAATCAGCAGTTCAACGTCAGAGTCAAAGCAATGCGAGCTCTACGGCAGATGATTGAAAACTTCCTCATCTGATTTTTTTTTGTAGACTCTCGTTAGGATTTTTGGATCCCATGCGGTAACCAAGGTTGCTAGTTTCATAAACTAAACTCCGTGCAATTTGAGGGAAATGTTTTAAGAGTTCCATAACCGTAATCAGATCTTTTCGTTGATTTTCACCACCAATCCGTCGCTTACAAGACTAGGCCTATCACTGCAAGGACATTTGCTCGGCCATTTTCAAAATTAATGCATCACGGCCTCACTCGGCTTTCACTCATTATTTCCTGGCCGTATGAATTATGTGTGGTCCAGCACACACCCAAGAAAATAAAAATGATTCCCACGTGCTTGCATCAATTTCGCTGGATGCAGGAACTTTAGATCCACGGAAAAATGACATCGTCTGGGAAGCAGTACATACATTTCTCAAAACTATCAAAAAACCAGACGCGACGTCAGCAATATCAAATGTGCGTTGCCAAGCGACGGACCTTCAACTCCGCTAGATAGGTGGATATTTTGAATACGCTGGAAACCCCTTTTCAAGTTCCAGAGTATTTAATGCGGCCTTTGAGGCACTACCCAAAGAACCGAAGCCTGCTCTTCAACACGACACGAGGCCAACGAAAGATGGCGGTTACATCGGGTGTTGCCCAGGGATCTATGATTGGTCCAGACCTATGAAACGTATCTTCGACGGGCAACTGAGACTAGAAATACGAGATGAGTCGCGCTTGATCAGCTATGTGGATGATGTTGCGGCTCTGGTCACTGGACGAGCCGTCAAACAAGCGCAACTTAGGCTTGGTATGCTAATGCGCCGAGTGAGGGACTGGATGATTGCTCGCGGGCTCAGTTTAGCACTGGAGAAAACTGAAGTGGTCATCTTGACAAAGAAGAGAATCCCTAGAGTAAGGATGATCAGTATTGGAGACATAAAAATCGAATCGAAACCAGCGGTGAAGTACCTGGGCCTACTGATCGACTCGAAGATGAATTTCTTTGAGCAAAACAGGGCAACGGCTGAGAAGGCTGCTGCAGGAGTTTCGGCTCTGAGTCGACTTATGGCCAAGGTAGGGGGACCCAGCCCACCAAGAAGACCCCTCTTGATGAGTGCTGTAGGGTGCACCGAAACGAGGATGCAAGGGAGATGGTTGTCCGTGAAGAGAGACAGCGTTCACTCAACGACTGGTAGCAGTCTTGGGTGAGTTGTACGAAGGGAACATGGACTGCGCGCCTCATCCCGGATATGATACCGTGGCTAAATCAAAGGCATGGTGAGACTGACTTCCATCTGATCCAGCTTTCGATTGGGCATGTGTGTTTTCAATTTTACCTGCAGAAAATTTGTAAGTCACGGTCCTCAGATTGTCGGTATTGCCCAAAAGAGGAAGACAATGCCTGCCACACATTTTTTGCGTACATAAAGTGTGACAGGCTGCAAAGGGCACTCTACAGGGAGAAGGCAGAGCTCACCCCGGATAATATAGCTGCGGTGATGCTCAAATCAGTTGACAAATGGAACCAGGTGACACATTATGTTCGGGCGGTCCTAAAGGAGAAAAGGGGCTCACAGCAGCCGGGGTTGTTGGGACTGGGGGATTGCTTGTCTGACACTTTTCTTCCCCTCTCGTCTTCTGCTAGAAAAGGGATCCCCCAGCTTGAAGGCACCTCATGGCGTTACAAAACGAGACCTGGCCCGAAGTAATGTGTCAAACGGTTCCAGGCTAGGTTCTCAGAATGACAGGGGAGATGTTTAGTGGGTAGTCCAGTCACCTTCTAGCGAGCATGGGAGTCCCACACTCTGTGTGTAAATGGCAATTCACCTCCCTACCACAAAAAAAAACCAAATAAGCTAAACATAACATATATACCTATCTCAAATTTTTAAAACAAATCAAAAACACGAGGTGTGTACGTAGATAACAAGTTGATTTGGAACACAGCTCGGCACTCCGTGGTCTACACCTTGCTCCTGGTCAGCCTGACACCGGCTGCACTCAGGAGTACAAATCCCCTTTGGAGTGGCTTAAAGACTGTAGTCGGAGAGAGCGCTGGTGCTTCCTTTGGCCGTTCTTCACTCCGTTTGGAACGGTCGTACTCGGAGGTGTTACCCTGGCTGGTTTCTAATTGGTCACTCCACTGAAGTGCAGCAGGCTTTTGTGAGCCTTGGAACTTTCCCTGCACTTCCTGGAGAGGCACTCAGCGGCTTCGTAGCCATCTCGGAGGCAGTTGACCTATAGTCCCTTGGATCGGGCAAAACTAAGCCGTTTGGTGGCTGTGAGGTGTAGAAAATCTAGGATATAGTATTGTGGGTGTGTCTGCTAGCAAATGAGGTATGAAGACGTTGCAACTGTAGCCATGGTGGTTATGATTTTCGATTTTCCATGGTTCTCCTATCCTTTCGGCTGGTGTTCAACAGTTTTGGGGGCCTTGAAGTGCACTTCCAAGAAACACAAGAAACCCTTCAAAGGGGGCAGCTCCCGTGGGCTAGCTATTGTTTGTTCATACGATTTGCATATGATTACACCCACCTTTTTTGGCAATAAGCACAAGAGCGACGGATCCCACTTGCTTGCGGCTATATGAAGGCTCTCCAGGCCCCTCATACACTCCTGAGTAAGATCGAGCAGGGATTAAATTCCGTCTATTGAAGGCTTCTCGTTAGCGTAAAATGAGTGCAGTAGCCAAGAGTTGTCGGTTATCGTACTATTCCTTCAATGTAGTCCACACCTATTTGTAGTTCTTCTCCGAGAGCAGGAAGTTGATGATAAGTCGTTTCGCCTCTCCGGTAAGACTGGACTTGAGGTACCACAACTTCTGGCATTTCGAGGTGGACTGATCTGTTGGAATAAATCTCAAAAATGCTGCCACCGTAGGTGATCACCCTCAAACTTCAGTAGGGTAATTTTGGGCAGGCGTAAACTGGGGTTGTTGAGGTTTTAGTGAGTGTAGGAATTATGGCACCAAATTCCTCCACTGCAGTTTCCAAATAGATCAGACAGTCCTGAACCACTTCCTCCAAATTGGTCTGTCGTTCATGGCTGGATCCAAGTTGGTCTGGGTCGTCGCAGAACACACAGAGCTGATAATATTGCTCTTCCAGTTAAGGCCAACTTCTTTGAAGTGACATGATTTCGGCCTTGCACCATTGGTGTGAATGCGCCGGAATCCAAATGCGAGACCAATAATCGCAAGGCATCTGCCATCTCTTTGTGTCTTCGCAGTACCTTGGTGACGGCCAAATTGCTGAGAGGCGGAACGTCTGTTGTCCCATATTGGCTGTCATCTTCCTTGAAGCGCGTATTCAAATGATCTCATCGAACTCCAGTGTCCTCCTTGGTACCTCTCAAGGCCAATAACCTCTCGGAGATATACAACTGAAAATCTGTAAAATTGGACTGCGTGGTGTCGTAAGTTGGCTGGCGAAATACGGGTAGGATGTTGACACCATTGGTAATGCCCCAATTTGGCCATCGACTCTTTCTAACTCGTCCCACTTGGACTCGAGCCATTACAGCCGCACCTAATAATAATCGATTCTTTGTTTCTAAGCCGTCGGGTCCTTCTTGTAATTTATGATAATCGCGTCCAATTCTGTAGACAACAATTTTTGTTTCTCCGCAAACTTGTGCATTTTTAGACAATCAATTCACTGCACATGGAGCTCAAGCACACAAAGAGGACACTGCACAATACCACAGGCGTGAACGAAAGCAAACAGTTACGTCGCCAGCAACCTATTCAGCATTCAAAATATAATCATAGCACATACCAAACTCCTCCAGAGTGTTAAGCGACGGAACTCGCTTTTCCCGGCCCCGATATGCCTCAATCAATCAAT
This sequence comes from Odontomyia ornata, assembly GCA_963969285.1. Lineage (NCBI taxonomy): Eukaryota > Metazoa > Arthropoda > Insecta > Diptera > Stratiomyidae > Odontomyia > Odontomyia ornata. The sequence continues at coordinate 22,369,269 of OZ017741.1, forward strand.
CAATCAAAAGCGCTTTATTTAATACTAATCGTAATAAATTTTAAAAGAATATAAAGCAAATTCCAAACAATAACAATAAAAAACTTAATGGCCCAAATGGCTCTCTAAATTTGTACGTTATCATTACACATTTAAAAAAAAAAAACTATAGCAAATTCCAATCAATGAAGATTATTAAATATTTTTTAAATTTAATTGGAAAAAGGAGAAAAAACCAACCAACACTATTCTAAAATTATTTAAAATCTTAACACTACAGTGAACTTTGATCCTACACCTAATATGTTTTAACTTAATTCTAATAAATCCTATCAAAAACTTTATCTTATACTTAAAAAAATCTATAACTATGTTCCTAACCTAAGCGTTTTACCTTATCTCTAACCTAATATAATAAACATAATATAAACCTAACCTATACCTAATTTTTAACAAAAATAAACAACAACACTAAATGTAGCAATAATGAGCTGAAACTCAAAAAAACGAAATAACGAAAAACACCAGAACTGAAAAATAAACACGAATAATTTAGACACTGTCATTCAGCCACCAATACCTGGATTGCGCTGTCTCAACTCGATCAGCTTCAACGAATCTAGCAAATGAGTACCTCCATTGAAATTGTTGGTCTCGTGAACTCAAATTAGGAGGATATTTTATCTTCTTATCGGTGGCCCGTCGATATATGTGATATATGACTGGGACGCCGTCAGAATCAAAAACATATCGATTCATGTCCAAATACACGAATGCTTCTGGAGGAATGAAGCCAGTAGCGAAGCAAGTCGCAATATACCCGTCTGTAGGGTGGAAAGGCTGTAAAATCCAAGGGTTTTCACTCACAGTCACAGATCTTGCGATATGATTCCGAAGAAGCTTCAATATGAAGATATCGACCCTCCTCACTTCAGCAGTTTGATAAATTCTTCTATTCGATATATAATGTTTCCAATCCGTCCCAGGCTTTCTGTACAAACCAGTACATGCACGAAGACATTTCCTTTCGAAAACTCTTAATTTTTCCATAGTACTAGCACTCTGGTTGTACCAGATCTGACATCCATATGTCAAAACTGGTCTAACCAGGGTCTTGTAACAGATAATTTTGACCTTTTGATCAATGTATCTGGAATGAAAGAGCTTTCGAAGGGCCATGACTATTTTGAGTGCCTTACTGAGCATAATTTTCACATGTTCAGTATAGTACAGATACTGATCGAGATAAACACCGAGGTATCGAACACAGGATTTATGTGGAACTCGTTCTGAACTACCCTCGCCAGCCATGATGTGGAAATCTTTCCAATTACGTTTCAGGTCTTGACTGACCCCCTGCAGCGTTGTCCGAAACAAGATTGTTTCACACTTCTGCGCATTGATTTTCATTCGGAAATTGTCAGTGTACAGCTGTACATCATTGAACATTTTTTGGAGATTGCTCTGAACTATTGTAGCTTTTCGGTCTGCCGTATAGATGATCAGATCATCAGCAAACGCTACCAATGATCGCGTTGGCGAGACGTTAAAATCAAAGCCGTTCAATAGCTTGCGAATGAAGATTGGGAAGAGCAGAGGCGCAGTAACTGTTCCCTGCTGTAGACCATTCAAGACCTTGAATTCGCGCATTGTTGTCAGATTTCCATCAGTTACAACAAACGATTTCCCGTATAACATATTACACATCATGGCGACAAGGTGTCTGGAGAACTTGTTCTGAAGGAGTTTAAAAATTAGTCCATCTAACCATACCGTATCAAAGGCTTTCTCCATATCAATGAGACATGCTCCAACACATTGTCTATCATTTAGTTTCCAACAGATGTCTGAGGTTACTTTCGTTATTGCATGTGTGGTCGAATGCCTGGCACAAAAACCAAATTGGCAATTCGGCATCAACTCATTTTCCTCAATGTGGGCGTTTAATGCTCTATTGAGTATCACTTCAAACACCTTGCTGATGTTAGGCAGCAAGCTGATTGGGCGATAGCTTTTGGGGCACGAAGATTCTTTTCCTTTCTTCAAGATTGGTAATACCTTAGCCTTTTTCCACTCATTTGGGAAATATGAATTGCTCAACATGTTGTTGAACAATATGCAATAGTTCCTAATAGCAACCTCAGGCAAATGTCGGAGAACTACATTTGGAATACCATCAGTACCACATGATTTCTTGTTGTTTATCCTGCGAAATATGAAACACAAGTCTTCATAGCTGACAAAATAATCAATCAGATTCAAGCTGTGTATGAGGTCAGATGTTAATGTTTCATTGAAATGAAGAATTGATTGGCCGTTCAGGCTTGATTTGAAGTCGGAAACTTTTGCTTCAACGACCTCTGAAAAAATTTCGTTCCCTCTCTCAGGGTTTGGTAGATGAACCAATTCAAAATGTGTTCAAATCAGGGCAACTTTATCCAATCCTTCACAAATAATCCTGTTTCCATTTCTATCCGGAGTCATACTATTAATTTCGATACCAGCCCTATCGAGAAGATTTATCTCATCGCTAGTGACTTCAAGATTCGATACCTTCACTTGAGATTTCTTGTGGAATATGCTATTCACTTTCGCGAACACGCCGTCTGGGTCCTGTGGGCTAATACCCCTCAATTTTTCCACCCATTGATTGCTGACCTCACTCCTGAAGTATGACCGGATTAAGTTTCGGACATTCTTCAGATGTAATTTCAACAAAGACAACGAGGGATGGTTGTAGTCCAAAAATCATCGATAAATATTGTTGACGCGGGTCAGAAGGAGGCTTTTCAATCTTTTCAACCTTACAATGGTTGGTGTTTCATATCCTTTCATATTGTTTCGATGTTTAAACTTGGGAACTACTTTCTCAATCGTTTCCAGTGTCAGCTTCTCTAGCTTCGACAAATAGAAATCTATTTCATCGTTAGTTAGATTTCTGTCATTAAGAACCATTGAGCTAGAGTTGCCACCATCAGAAGGGGGACATTGCTTTTGGTACTCTCGATTAAACTTCTTTTGAAACTTTCCTCAGTCTGTTTTTTTTTGAAATTCAACCGATGATTTTCATGTTGAACTGGAATGAGGAAGAAATCATCCCTGTGATGATTGATTTCCATTACGATTGCGTTATGGTCGCTATCATAAGGAAGCACCTGCAGTTTCTGTTGAGGACTATTAAAGTTGAATTCGAGTCTTGCGTCAGCAATGCAAAGGTCCAAATATGAATTTGTCCTAGGGTATGTTGGGAACTCCGACCCATATAGATTGCACCTGTATTCAATTTGGTTCTCTGTTATCCACGATTTCAAGAATACACCTCTTGGATTATTGGTGGCGTTCAGCCATGATGTATGCTTGGCGTTCAGGTCACCAGCAAGAATATAATAGCTATGCAGCCTGTTCAATTCGAGTATTTCGAACAAGGAATTGAGTTCCTCCTTGAGCTTGAGAACAGTTCCACCAGTTGCATAGCCAGAGATAACGAAGAGGCTATCCCCACCTGGCAGTGAGATTTTGATAACGGACACTTCAACAGATTCAAAGCTTTTGAATTCGACTTTTTCAATATTTTGGAAACGATAGGGTCTTCGAACCAATATCCCGGTGCCACCTCCCCCATCACCTATTACCCTATCGTTTCTTACGAATTCGAAATCCTTGAATGTCATGAAGTGCCATGAATTGAGGTGGGTTTCGGTTAGAAGCAGGATGTCAGGCTTTTGTCTGGCAATGAATTCAAGGAGATAATCACGCCGATGTATAGTCACAATGGAGTTGACGTTGATCGAGATGAGACGAATCCTATCCATGGGAATGTGACTGGATGACAAATTATTTTGAGGCATTTGAAACCCCTAGACGATGAAAAACAAGATTAATTTTTGTATCTTGCTTATTGATTCTTTCCGATAGCGAATTAGGTTGCTGTAAAATTTTGAGAAGCAGCTCATTATTGCCACTTACATTATTTACACTATTTACCGCATTTTCTGCTGGTCCTCTAGCGGCTTGTGCAAATGATACTCCGGGCTTGACGAAGTTCGGAGCTAAGACACTGCGGTGTATTTGTGTTTGCTTTGGGGCAGATTTCAATCTTGCATCCTGATATCGGGAGCATCCTCGATATGATGCCGGGTGACCAAAAACACCGCAGTTCACACAATATAACTTCTCTTTTGGCTCCGTCTGAGCCAATTTGCACTCACCGGGAGCATGCACGTCTTTGCATTTAACGCATCGGTAATGCATGGCGCAGTTGGCAGCCGAATGCCCAAATCGTTGGGAGCGATAGCACTGGTTGATTTCTCGCTTCTGGAGGTGTTCCCACCTCACCACTCGAAAATTTAAATACCTGATTTGCTGAAGAGCGCTTGGACTGCTCTTATTTGTTATTTGTACCAAATAAAGTGGTAAGTTTTTTTTTCTACCGTCGACCTTTTTGTCGCGAATGTTTTCACTGAGATAAACTCGATTTGTGGTGCTGTTTCCTTGAGAACCTGAAGAGATCGACGGTATCTTCTCCGCAGTCCAAGCCCTTCAGCAAGAACGTCTGGTTCTTCTCGCTTTTGGGGGTATAGGTGAAGTGCGGAACCTCCCCAGAATTCAAAGCATCTTTCGCTGATTTGAAATTAACCAGTGATTTCGTTCTAATTGACAGCTTCTCAGAATTTATTCGTTTGATTTCGAAATTTGTCAACTTGTTTTCGGCTGCCAACAGCCGAACCATGTCTTTTCCGCTTTGACCGAAGACAATAATTGGCGGAACTTTCTCGGTATTCTTGGCTACTTTTTGAGGAGGACCAGCAGAACTACGGGCTGGTTTCTTCTCCCTATTTCTACTTTCATTATTTTTATTTTTTAAATATAAGATAAAATTATCGTCTTTATTACCTTCGTCTACCTCCATGTCCTGTTGGAGTCCATCCAGCGCCGCAAAGTAGTTCTGGCTTTCGTTGGTGCCACCAGCACTTAATACCTCTTCAGTTATTATTGGAGTTGCAGCTTTCTTCTCTTTTTCGATTTTTCGTATCGGACCACTCTCTTGAACTTTTTTTGCCGTCTTGAACATTTCTTCGTATGTTTGAATTCTTGCTTTCAACTCTTCGATTTCACTTCGAAGGCGGCACACCTCCTGTCTATCCTCGAGCACTTGTGTTTTGCGACCGGCATCTGCGGTATTCTGGGTGCTCGTGTGTCTCCGCTTGTTGACACTTGCCAATTTCACACTATCACTCTCCCCGGGGCCCCCCAACGGAGGGAAGCCGTCGGGCTCCTCTATACAGCAGTCCCGAGTTGTCTTTGGTTTGTTGCCTTTTCTTGATTTATTGGTTTGGTTGGTCGATGCCTTCGACGATTAATTCTTCCCCAATAAAATCAAAACTTGCTTTTGACTGACTCGTACAAAATTAATTCAATTATTTGAAACTGACTTTTGTGAAAAATTAATTAATTTTTAAAATTAATGACAGGAGCGATTAAAAACACGTCTACACGCAACGAAAGCTAGACGTAGAATCCCGATATGCCTCTTCTTTAAAGTTATTGATCTGCTAGGATATTGTTCAAGAATCTTTTAGCACAATGATTTTATTCCCTACTGTTTCATGATTATTTAATTTTATGCCTTGACAACTTCTTGTCCAAATGCTGAATGAATAAAATGCACAGTGATATTTTGAAGGAGTCTGATATTTTCATTGGGATTCATTTATTTTTAATTTGTGATATCAATTAATTTTTAATTTATTTCCGATAAGGTCTCATAATGCATCGATTACTTACTTACAATTCTTCTACTTCGATCGCATGATCCCAAAATGGTGAAAATGCTGACGCTCGCGTGTACATGAAATGGATCTCCACTAAGATAAGCGCGTCCACTTCAAGGACAAGCGAACGTCCACCAAAAGATGCTGATCATGCGTATGCCTACTAAATAATGCTTCATGGCCAACCAAATTTGCTGACGCTAGAGTGTAATGCGATCGAGTTTTTCATCAGGAATATTAGACACATGATATGTGTGGAATGTGCTTACATCTCATGTGTGCAAGCACGTTCATGATACAATGGGTGAACAAAGTACGGTAGAATACAAAACGCCTCTGAACTTACCTCACCTCACAAATATTTAACGTAATTGTAGGGAAACGTGGAAAATACAGGCATTGCAATTTAGTAATAATTAGGACACGAGGCAGAATTTCGATCCGGAGTCTCCTGCTGTGGGCATCAACAACTATCATACCATGATTTATGGCACTAGTTATGAACGGACACCAGCTGCAACAAATACTGACAATCCGTGTACGTCATTTGCCTCTAATTCAAACTTACCATCACTGGAACTGACCATGCCGCTGCTAAATTCACATAGTGTGCATACGTGCACTGCTGCTAGGATGATTGAAGGTGCCTTACTTTCAGCCACGCAAGTAAAAGTAGTTTCATCGCAGAACAGAACATATATTACTAGAGCTCTGATAGACCAAGGCTTGGTCACATAACTTATATCAGAACGTTTGGCACAACGACTAAAACCACACCGCTCAACTACTGACTATCACATCATTGGAGTGAGTGAATCAGCGCTGCAGTCTTCGAGAGGTTCAGTCACATTCACTATAAGACCAAATTTTTATTCACCGTACTGCTGTATTATGAACGCACTGGTTTTACTGAAACTGACATCATATGAACTAGATAGGGATCTAAACATTGAACAATGTCCTCATCTGAGAAACTGACAACTGGCTGATCCAAAGCTTGCAAGCAACGAACGACTCAACTTGGTTCTAGGTTGCAATGTGTACGCTCAAATAATTGAGTCCGAAATTGTGAGAGGTCCATCTTGTAATCCAATAGCACAACTGACTAAAATGGGTTTGACTATATCTAGACCAATCAATGACAGTGCATTACTGAACACAGCATGTACGAGCATTCAATGGCCAGTCAACTATGATTTACACAAATTAGTCTGTAAATTTTTCTGAGCAAGAGAATATTATGAAAAGTCTCGCACTACTTAGTGATGATGATGTTGAAGGCGAGAAGTTCTTCAAAGCTACACACCCACGTTGATCTGATGACAAATAAACTGTTTGTCTATTATTGAAGAATAATTCTCTATACTTTGGTAACTCATTAGTTCCAGCATTAAACGCTTTGTAGTGTATGGAACAGCGATTTCTTCGTAATGAGACCTTACAACAAGACTATCAAAAATTTCTTGCAGAATATGAAGTACTTGGACATATGATAGCTATACCTAGTCAACAAAAACATCATATAAAACAACAAAAGATGTACTACGACCTACTTCACCACGGAGTGATGAAAGAAAATAATACAACTACTTGCCTCCGAGTAATATCCAATGGATTGCAAAAAACTGACCTAGGATTATCACTGAATGAATCATTAGCTGCTGGACCCAATCCGGTTCCAGATCTCGCAAGTTTGATTTCTCGTTGGCAACCACATGGTTATACATTTGTCGCTAACATTGAAAAGATGTACTACCAGATTTGGGTACATCCGGATGACCGAGATTCGAAATGAATAGCGTGGCGACCCGATGAAAAACGAAATCTTTAACATTACCAGTTGACGACCGTCACTCATGGTTTAACCTGTGCTCCATATTTAGCGAGCATGACTCTCAAGCAATGAGACAAAGACAAGCCTCACTGTTACCCCATTGAGTCAATTGTACTTCAGCAGGATATATACATACATGGAAAATTTACTTTGTGGCACTGATGACATCGAAACCGTTTTATATAAACAGCATCAACTAATTGGTCTGATCAGGGCGGGTGGCTTTCATTCGCGGAAATGGACCGCCAATCCCAGCATACTGGCATATCTACTTGCGAATAGTATCGCCATTTCAACTGTTAGCTGGCAGTCTGAAAGTTCTACATTTCAGCTTTTCGGCTTAACTTGGCAATCAGAGGATGAGTTTCAACTACATACTATTTCAGGGCCTGCTAGATTCAACGATCAGTCTTTCTTGGACCAGAGGACATCCCTCTTGCTGTTAGATCTACGTTGTAAATCGGGTTTCACTTATACTATGTACGCTACCTCACACTCAATGGCACTACATCTAATAATCCAGCCGACTATACATCACGAGGGCTACTTCCAAGCCAACATTTGATCACTAACTTTTTTTTTTGTGGTAGGGAGGGGAAGGCATTTATGCCCGCCGAGTCTGGCAGTGTGGGACTCCCATGGAGGATACCTTTGGACTACCCACTAAACACCTCCCCTGTCAATCTGAGAACCTAGCCTGGAACCGTTTGACACATTACTTCGGGCCAGGTCTCGTTTTGTTACGCCGTGGGGCGCCTTCAACCTGGGGAGTCCCTTTCCTAGCGGGAAGGGAGAGGGGAAGAGGAATTGCCAGAAGAGCGATCCCCCAGCCCCAGTTCCTCCGGCTGCTGTGAGTCCCTTGTATATTTTAGGACTGCCCGAGCGTAATGTGCCACCTGGTTCCATTTGTCAACCGATTCGAGCATCACCGCAACTATTTTATCCAGGGTGAGCTCTTCCGTCTCCCTGTAGAGTTCCCTTTGCAGCCTGGCCCATTTGGTACACCTTAAAAAATGTGTGACAGGCATTGTCCTCCTCTCCTGGGCAAAATCGACAATCGGGAGACCGTGACTTGCCGATCTTGTGCAGGTAAGACTGAAAACACCCGTGCCCGCTCAAAAGCTGGGTCAGATAGAAGTCAGTCTCACCATGCCTTCGATTTAGCCACGGTCTCACATCCGGGATGAGGCGCGCAGTCCACCTTCCCTTCGTGCAATTCCTCCAAGACTGCTGCCAATCGTTGAGCGAGCGTTGTCTCTCCTCGCGGACAACCATCTCCCTCGCATCCTCGTTTCGGCGCAGGTAAATAGCGCGGCGCTCTCTAGCAAGGAGAGCGACATGTATCACGCCTGCAATCACTCTCACCGCCGAGTCGGAGACTGTTGGATACGAAGATGCAATTCTCAGTGCTCCTCTTCTCTGTACCTGTGCCAATCGTTTTCGGTATACCTCCTTGCTGAGAGCGTCGCCCCATACCTCTGCTCCGTACATTAGCACTGACCCTACAGCACTCATCAAGAGGCGTCTTCTTGATGGACTGGGTCCCCCTACGTTGGCCGTAAGTCGACTCAGGGCCGATATTCCCGAAGCAGCCTTCTCAGCAGTTGCCCTGATTTGCTCAGAGAAACTCAGCTTCGAGTCGATCAGTAGCCCCAGGTACTTCACCGCTGGCTTCGATTCGATCTGAATATCTCCAATACTGATCATCCTTACTCTAGGGATTCTCTTTTTTGTCAAGATGACCACTTCGGTTTTCTCCAGTGCTAAACTGAGCCCGCGAGCAGTCATCCAGTCCCTCACTCAGCGCATTAGCATACCTAGCCTAAGTTGCGCTTGTTCAACGGTGCGTCCGGTGACCAGAGCCGCAACATCATCCGCATAGCCGACCATCACTAACTTTGGTGGAACAGACCAAAGGGCTAAGGTCTAACACAAATCCGTGGCCCACTACTTCATCAAGATATCCCGTGAACGATATATCCGAAGTACCGATCTCCATTCAAGTGAAACTCAATGAAATATAACCAATCTGGAATCTAATCTATTAATGCTCGTCGCTCAATCTCTTATTTAAAATAACATCCTGCTGCCTTCAAATCATCTACAAAGTGAAACCAGGCTTCAAAAAATATGCGCCTCCGATATAGTCATACTCTACGGTCATCTCAGCTGACAAATTAAATAGATCTAAACTAATGAGGGTTTCGCTTGTTCAGAAAGAAGGCTTTGCATCTGAAATCTCAGCTGTAAAGCATGAATCTAAAGCCCTCAAGAAATATATCTTGAGTAAGCTGACACCTTTTCTGGATGAGTGGACTCCTGTAAGTAGAGTTAATTGGACCCTAACCAGAAGCACCCACTAATGCTACCAAAGGATAGCTCATGGACAACTCTCATCATTCGCGATTGTCATCAAAGGACTCTTCGCGGTGGAACTCAACTGACGTTTAGTACTAAACACATCATTAACAGGGTGATTGAGGACAAAACTCTCACTTTTGAGGAACGCGCTACCTTGCTTGCACAAATTGAAGCGTGCATGAGTTTTTGTTCTCTTCAGGCATTAAGCAATGATCCTACCGACTTCACATCTCTAACTCCAGGTCATCTTTGATTGGTTTATCACTGAACGTACTACCGGAACCTCCCTAATCACGCTGGTGGCGCATACGATGGATTGCAGAAGCACTTTTTTTTTTTTTTTTTTTTTTTAATACCTCCTTCCCTTCCACTCTCTCCATCACACTTTCTTCGTCGCACAACGCTCGTGCGATCTGCACTTCACATTTCGTCGTTTCTACAGGTGTGCCACCCAGACAATGTTTAAAACATCGGTATAAGGGGGCACACAAAAAATATGTGAAGTCATCCTGTTAATCTTTTCATGTCCGATTCGTTAACAGCTCTCAGAGGTAAAAAAAATATTAATTCGACGCAGTAAAAAAAACTCTGAGTTAAAAGAATGGCTTTTTCTTCAAGTATCTCGACGATAGGGTCAACAATGCCCTAAGATGCTATTTTGAAGTTACTGGACAGATAATAATAAATCATAAGGCTAGCTGTGTCTTGAGGCATCTCGATGATAGGATAAAAAAATTGCCCTAAGATGCTATGTTGAAAGTTTCTGCGCTGAGATTCAATCGCTATTCATTAAATAGTTCCTGAGTCTTTTCTTGAAGATCATAAGTGAATTCGCTTCTTTTACTGATTCCGGGAGATCATTGTATATACGAAGGGCATCATTTGTAGGATCGTTCTTTAGACGATCTGTTCTTGCAAATGGTATAACAAATTGGTCTGCGTTCCTAGCATTGTATTGATTCTTTTGTGATACCCTAACAAATGGCACTTGTGGGGACAAGTTGAAGTTTAAGCATTTGAAGATAAACTTAGCTTTCTCCATTATAATGATTTGGCTAAAAGTTAATGCGTTACACGATTGGTACACTAATTTTGTTGACGTGAGCCTTGGGAGATTATGCATATTTTTATATGCCTTAGTTAACATCCTGGAGATGATATTAATGTTTATCTTTGATGACTGACTCCAGATTATCACTCCGTAATGTAATTTCGACAATACGAATGCATTTAGAACCAGTTGTTTGATGTTCCTCGGGAATCCCTCGTACCTACGTAATAAGCCGATTATGGGGGCTAATTGCCTTCTTAAGCTGTTTATATGTGGGAACCAAGTTAAACGGTGGTCAATGATTAGGCCAAGATATTTAAATTCAAATACCCTTTGCAGATTTTCGCCGTTAATTTTTATATCAATATCAATGTCTTCCTTGTTCTTTTGTTTAAAAATAACAAACTTAGTCTTTGTTACATTCAGCGCTAGTTTATTTTCGTTTAACCACAAACTATATGTTTTCAGATCCTCATTGATGGAGTCTTCAATGGCATTCTTGTTACATCCTGAGTACAGGAGTACTGTATCATCAGCATATAATGTGTAATGCCCATTTAGTCTACATGTAATCAAATTATTCGTGTATAATAGGAACAAAGTGGGGCCTAGTATGGAACCTTGTGGAACTCCTGATTTCATTGGTGCTGGGTCACTCAAAAAATTATTGACTTCTGTTATCTGCAATCTACCTTTTAGATAACTGTGAAATAACTGATTCGCTTTGCCTTGTACACCATATGATTCTAATTTACGAAGCAGAAGGTCATGGTCGACCGTGTCAAATGCTTTCTTCAGATCCACAAAAATGGCAACAGCATAGTCTCCATTGTCAAGCCTTTCATTGATGAAATGGGTTACTGAGATCAAAGCATCAAGTGTTCCTTTGGTTTTTTGAAAACCATATTGATGGGAATTTAGGATGGAATTATCCACAATGAACGATGTTAAACGGGTGTTAATTATTTTTTCAAAAATTTTACTGAATCCTGTAAGAAGCGCAATCGGGCGATAGTTATTCGGGTCCGAACGATCACCTCCCTTAAATATAGGAATTATTTTCGCTAGCTTCCCCTCCTCAGGAAACGTCCCGTTTTTGATGTGCTCATTGTAAAAGTCAGCAAGGAGACCTGCTATTTCGTCTCTGACGAGCATAATTTCATCCATTGTTATGTTATCACTGCCTGGAGCAGTGTTCTTCTTCATTGCCTTGATGGTTTTATGCACCTCGTCTTTGTTGGTTGGATGGATGTGAAATGTGGATCTAGGCGAGGTATTTGTATCATTCCTTATACTTGTTGGAGGAGCACCGAGCTCGCTCGTTATTTTTTCACCAATAGTTGAGAAGAAGTTATTTAGAATTGTTGCTGCTTCATTTTGTTGCGAAGAATCAGGCAGAGAGACTGGAATGATCTGCAAATCAGGTGAAAAAGTCCGGGGAAGAGAGTTATCTTTTACTTCGTTTATTATTTTCCATATTTCGCGATTATTATCAGCCGCTGCCTCCAATCTTTTGGAAAAATATGAAAATTTTGCTTCCTTTACTAGACGCTTTGACTCTTTTTTCGCTTGGATATATATGTACTTAAGCGTCAGATCTTCCATGTTCCGTCTGAAATCCGTATACGCCTTCCTCTTTCTTATACTGGCTTCTATAACTCGTTTCGTAATCCAAGTTAGCTGGCGACATCTAAGTTTTTTCTCGATGGTCGAGTGACGTTTGGATTCAGAGATCATCTTTGTCAGTTCTGTTAGATTAGTAGGTTTCTGGGTTTCCAATACCCGTTGAAGATGTGTTTTGAAGAGGTCCTTGTTTACATATCGAAACGATTTGTAACTAGGCTTTTGTTTATGAACGTTGAAGTTTTGGATGCTTATTTTTAGAACCTGATGGTCTAGCTCTGGCCAGTTCTCTACTTTGAAATTAATTTTTTCCGCAGTAAGCTTGTCATTTATGACTATATGATCTAGGCAAGTATTCGAAACAGGACGAGTAATTGTTTCGTTATTAATAACAACGGCACCATTTGTATCGAGAGTATCTTTATATAGCCTTGATTCTGAGGACTCGGTGATTAAGTCAATGTTTGTATCAGCTACTGTGAGTAAGTTTTTTTCTGCTGAGTATATGTTGTCTAGAACAGAGCAAAGATCTTGCGCGTTCAAACGGCTGGGGTTGTAGAAAGTGCCGATTTTTATTTTTTTACCAGCTTGGATTAACTCGATTATTATCATATTATATTTATCAGGGGTCACACGATTAGTGGTGAAATTTATTGAGTTTTTAATATATATTGCTGTGCCGCCACCTCTTCCGGGTCTGCAGGAGAAAACTGAATGATAACCCTGAATGTTAAAATATTTAGCTTCCTCAGGATAAATCCAGACTTCATTTAGTATGATCACATCTATGTTGGGATTATGCTGCAGATAAATCTGAATGTCACTTAGTTTGTGCCGTAAGCTTCTAATATTTGCATAAAAGAGAGTCAGTTGCTTGCCACTTAGTCGGTTTGTATCGTTACAATTCATTTGCAGTCGTAGTCAATGCTCCTCCTGGCAATCATTATCCTACGTTGGTATTCTGGGCACTGAGTAGAGTCTGATCTGTGGGAGTAATCAACATTCTTACTGTTACCCGCGCAATTGAAGCATTTCTCGAAATCACTTTTACAGGCCTTCGTTTCGTGCTTTCCTGCACACTTAGCACATGTTTGCTCCCCTTCGCACTTTAACGTCTTGTGATTAAACTTTTGGCATTTATAGCACCTCGTAATATTGTAGTCTTCCTTGATAAAATAAGACCCATAATCAATATTGACGTATCTGTTTACCAATCTTTGGTACATACACCCATTCACCTGCAGAATATGTAACCACTTTCCATTTCTTGTCTTTCTGGCGTGAACTACTTCCATTTTTTCATTCTCCCCAATATTAGGGTTCAAGGAACGTATTTCATTCGTTAACTCCTCAGTAGAAAACTCTTTTTCTAGGCCATTAATGACCAGTCTTGGTTGACGGGATTTGGTCTCCATAATATCATATTCGTCCCGCATTATTTCTTTTGCCATGTTGTAAAGCGTGGTTGTGTTTTCGTTTGATGATGTTTTTATGATGGCACCGCCATCACGAATTTGCCGCAGTAGTTGCAAAGGAATTTTACATTTGGACGGCTTTATCTTCGACTTGAAATCTGCAAGTGTTTTTTCCGAGGACGAATGTTTTTTTGGCTTGATTAAAATCCCTTTTTGGCACGTTGTGTTAGAGTTCTGTTCTCTTGGAGAAGTGGAGATACTTTTTGTGATATCAGCATATGAGGTTTGACGCATAGGTGCTGCTTTTGCAACCAATGAGGTTATAGTGGTTTTCATTTCTAGAATGTGATTCTCGACCTCTTTCATTTGGTTAAGGAGACGATCTTCTTTCGTTTTTTGATGGTAGCTTTTACACGAGGAACACATCCAAATCACATCCTTAGATATATCCATGATTTTGCGGTATGTCTCCTCACTCATTTTTATGCATTTCAGGTGAAACCGCTTATTGCAAATGCCATCGCAGCCCATGCCTTTATGGTTTTCCTCCACTTGTTCCACTGGTTTTCTGCATTTACCACATTTGTCAGCACCAGGTGGCGCTGCCATGATTGGTGATTTTCAATTGGTATTATATATTATATTTTTTAATTGATTTTAATTAAATTTGATAACGAGGATTAACGATTTATAATATGAAACAGTATTTCGACCAATTAAAACAAGAATGAATTGAATTATGATTAAAAAGAATGTTTAAAATTTTCCAAATGAGGGAAAAAGCAAGATGGAAAAAAAAAATACGAATCGATTTATTTATTATAGAAAATATTGTTAGTTTTAGGTTTATCAGTATTTTTGGGATTATGTTGGAAATAAATTATTTTATATATTATAGAAAATAATTATATAGAAATTAAAATTTTACTATTAATAATATTCAGAAATGTTCAATTTGTACTACACGAGAATCCCTCTCCTCGTACAAATAATAAATGAAAATAAACCGTTAGCAATGTTAAGCACAAAGAAAACTTTGAGTGAAAAATTTGGCTAAGATGAATACTACTTATCCGTGATTTCCACCGAGAAATAGCAGAGAACCTAACGCCAACTTCACTAAAGAAAAAAAACAGCTGATTTCACTTTTTATTTCACTTCCTAATAGATTTTTCTGTAGAGCTGATAACTCAAGTGTCACTATCAATCAGTTGTCAATTTGACTTCAAATTGACAACTGATTGATAGTGACACTTCACTTCTACTTCTGGACCCGTTGGATAAAGGAATACTTACAATCATTGCAACTCTGACCATTGCTACAACTGAATGATCTAGTTTTGATAACCAATATAAAACTACCCCCAACGTAATGGCCACTGAGCCCAGTGGTGGACCTTCATTCAGAAGACGACGGAGAGGTTCGTGTCGCCACGATCATCGTCAAAGTATGTCACCTTTTGCCTACCGACAGCAATACACAGGATGGCGGGTGGCCCTCTTCGTTTTGTTATTACGAGACGGGTGGAAATGTCTGAGGAAGATCGGGCCCTGCAAGCACCTTGCTACAATAAAAGCCCGTGGAAAATCGGACCAATCACTAGTGTCAAAAAACCTTGTTAGCGACACTGCAATCAATTTAATAATTTGTAATCAAGAAACCATAACGACTTTTGTCTGTCATCTTTTTTTATGCTCTTTTTTCTTTTCGCTAGTCTCAAACCAACTCTGTGTGAATAAAGTCGTAATTTAATAACCCAAAAATAGTTTGCATTTTTATATATTGCAAATATCTTTCAACTGGTTTTACGTCAACATACATATATCCTGTATGATGCCACTATAAAATTTGCCACCCAAAACTAGACTGTATTCCGTTATAGCAATTGTCCTAATTGACCTAGGAACAATTTCAAAACATGACCACATCAGAATTTCAGATCCATCGAACATAAAACCAACAAATTTCCAAACCTACCAGTCAACCTATCTATCTCGTATTAACTTAAAACAATGACACAAAGGACACCCTTGAGCGTGCTAGGAGTGGAAGAGTGATATTTTCAAAGCATGAGTTAGACAAACACGTGCTATTAAGTGCAGGGGATTCGTTACATAAACCAGAAAATGACAGTGCAAAACTGAAGTAATGTTTGCTAAACACAACATCGAAGCTTTGGCAGGACGAACATCATCCAATCATTTTAAAACAAAGCACGTTCGTAAACACATCAGTCGTCGTTGTGGGACGTCCATCCATAAGTTCTATGAATACGTCGCATGTATAAATAGGTAGGGGTTGGTGACCCACTTATTAATAGGGCTTGGATAACGGATGAAATTTTGTCTTTGTTGGTCCTGTTTGTTTGATGCCGCCAATATTGCCGAAATAACGACGAGAGAGCTCATGGTATGGCCAGTAGAGTAATGAGTTTGTGAACTCATAATGCTGGAGCATTCCAATGCAATACGCTTCCTAGCCTATATGTGCTGTCAGATGGTGATGATTTGATTCACATGCAAGAATGTAATCTCCACTGGGTGATACTAAACAATAGCTAACCGATAACCATATCCTTGTAAGGCATTCCATAGTCGTTGACAAGTAAGACATGCGGCAGGACCGGTGGCTCACATCATCATACTCTGGAATGCTGCTGTCATGGTCAGGAATAAAGTGAATGAACTTTACCTTCAGGGTCCCCAATTCCAGCTCAACCATATTCTATTCATTCAATAACTCAATTTCACTATATTGGCTAAGCTAATTCGCTTTGAGAGCAGAAGCTTCTTCATATTTCAACGTCTTGGTCATGTTATTCAAATCGAAACAAATTCATAATATTGAAATGATTGATGGCTTTCTCTCATCACCGTGGGAATTCATTCCTTACAACCGCAAGTCGACCGGTTGCGTTGTTTGTCGTCATGGTTTTCGTCAGCTTCGTATAAAACCAATAAATCATTTTCTCATGAATGAGAAAGAAAAGTTTTTTTTTCATCCTCCCCCAAGCGCAGGCCAAAGTGGCAAGATTAGGCCGTAACTAATGTCATTTATGGCAAATTTTTCGCTCTTGTTACTTTGACGGACAAGAAAAAAAAACAGCTAAATTATTCTAGGAGAGTCAATGGATTCCGAGCACGATGAAAATATGGAAATTGATATATTTAAGTGGATCATTATTCCATGGTGGCGTGTGTCAATTTTTTGAGCGTATAAAATAAGGTCGTTGTAAATTTTTTAAAAGTTGAATTACTAATTGGAGCATTTAAAGCTATAGAAGCATCATTTTGTTTTGCTTAAAAATTTGTTCTCGTAAATTTTTTCGAGGATTAACTTCTTTACCAGAGATTATATAAGTTTATACATTGTCCAATGAAATGATATCATCTTTTTCTTCTTCCTCGTAGCACTACAGCCCCTCTTGCGCCTTATCTTCCAGCGAAAAGCGCCTGCAACCGTCTCGTTCCATCGACCGCATCTTTCAATTGCGAAATTCAAGTACCGATGAACTGTCTTCGTCGAACGGGTCAGACCAGCATTTACCTGGTTTGGTCTCCATCTTTCAGTTTTCCCGGCGGATACTTTTTTGGGTATCCATTACTGGTTCATACGATTCATGTGGTCAGCCTATTGTAGCTTCTACAGTCTAACAACCGTTCAGACCTGCTGCTACTCAAAAATTGTATACAGCGCATAGTTGAATAGAGTTCGCCATAGGCCCTTGTTATATGTTTTCCTCACCTTCAGTCATAATTATTATTGTGAACACACATTGTTGTCAATATTCTAAAGTTGGCCATAGTGTAACATTTCACTTGTAAAAGCGTTTCCGACTTTGACGGACGTATGCTTAACAACGCAAATAACAGTACGAGTATTATATTGTTTACCGAAATCGCATTTTAACTACATACGTATATAAAATTGGCGCAGTCGGTGCTATGAATTATGCTACAATTTGCGGACAAATATAGCAATTCCAGTACAAGTAACGATTTTGCTTTCAATCTTGCAAAGGAAATGCAGGATTTAATGAAAAGTCCGGAGTTACAAGCAAACTAAACTAAACGATTAACAATAATATTTACAACCCGGAGATATTACCAATATTCAGCATTTATTCAAAAAAAAAAAAGCCCACCAATTTCAACTGATTTACAAATAGACCGGACGAGCCAGTTAAAGGCCGAAGAGAATCAGAAGACCAAAGAAGAATAAAAAACTAAAGAAACTCTGAGGGCTAAGCCTAAAGGGCAGCGCAGATAGCTCCAACATTAAACATCTATAAAAGAATAGAGTCTAGTGCAATTGAAGGGGATCGAGATATAAGAAGGAACAAGAGGCACTTGATGGGCGCGGAATGCTAGATTAGGGGTTTGAGAGAGTTCTGACAAAACGAGCAAAGAAAGTTGTAAAAAATTCCCTCAACAAGTGCCAAAAAATTAAATTGGCACCCTCGCGCTTCGTGAAAAAGACCTGATGCAACACAGGAGAGAAAAAAGCCACGGTGAAGACTCCAGCAGCAGGCACTGCTCGCAAGCGAGATATCAGCAAAATGTAAGGCCCAAAGAACCAATACACCTACTAAAAATGGAATTATGATACTTGGAGACTTTAATACGCTCAATTCAATGTTCATAGTTGACGAAGTTGATAATACCAATGCCTCCTTCCAGTCAATCTTCTAGACGACAGTGATTTCAACCTTGTTTCTACATTTTATGGCAATGATTTACAGCAAAAAGATCCGACATACAATCGCAATGGTAGTTGACTAGATCTTATCTTTACCAATGTCTATGACGTTGCGGTAATTAATCCAACTAGTGACGTGGAAAATTTTTTCTCAAATACCCTCCACTATTCCGCGCTTACTGTTGAATTTTCTGCTGCTGAGACTACAAACACTCTTTCGTATAATAACTTGATTGTATTTAATTTCCACAATGCTGATTACGAGGGCATTAAAAAGCATATTTTCAATATTGACTGGACTAATATTCTTTCAATACTAGATGTAAACGATGCAGTAAATTTATTCTATCAGTACATCCTTGACGCCATTGAAAGGCATGTTCCTAAAATCAAGAAAAAGGACAAGTCATCCGAACATTGCTTGGATAGTGATCTTTGATTTTTGAGGAATTATATAAAATTATGTAAAAGTATGCTTTTTTTGTGGGAGGGAGGTGAATGCCTATTACTCGCAAGAAAGCGACTGGACTACCCACTAGAGACCTCCCCAATCAAGCTAAGAACCTAGCCTGAAACCGTTTGACACATTATTTCGGGACAGGCCTCGATTTGTTACGCCATGAGGTGCCTTCAAATTTGATGATCCCTCTTCTAGCGGTAGGAGACAGGGGAAGAGGAGGTGCCAGACAAGCTATCCCCCAGCCCCAACACACCCGGCTGCTGTGAGTCCCTTTTATATTTTAGGACTGCCTGAACAAAGTGTGCTACCTGGTTCCATTTGTCAACCAATTGGAGCATCACCGCGACTATATTATCGGGGGTGAGCTTCCCCGTCTCCTTGTAGAGGGCCCTTCACAGCTTGTCCCACTTTATGCACGCAAAAAATGTGTGGCAGGCATTATCTTCCTCTGCTGGGCAATACCGACAATCAGGGGACCGTGACTTACCAATCTTGTGCAGGTAAGACTGTAGGCACCCATGCCCGCTCAAAAGCTGGGTCAGGTAGAAGTCAGTCAACTGAAATAAGACTGCTGCCAATTGTTGAGTGAGCGCTGTCTCTCTTCGTGGACAACCGTCTCCCTCGCATCCTCGTTTCGACGCAGGTAAATAGAGCAGCGCTCTCTAGCAAGGAGGGTGACAGGTACCACGCCTGCAATAACTCTCACCGCCGAATCAGAGAGTGCCGGATACGAAGATGCAATTCTCAGTGCTCCTCTTCTCTGTATCTGTGCCAAACGTTTTCAGTATACCTCCTTGCTGAGAGCATCACCCCATACTTCTGCTCCGTACAGTAGCACTGACCCTACAGCACTCATCAAGAGGCGTCTTTTTGACGGGCTGGGTCCCCTACGTTGGCCATAAGTCAACTCAGAGCCGATATTCCTGAAGCAGCCTTCTCAGCCGTTGCCCTGATTTGCTCAGAGAAACTCTTCTTCGAGTCAATCAGTGGCCCCAGGTACTTCACCGATGGCTGCGATTCGATTCGCGTATCTCCAATACTGATCATCCATACTCTAGGGATTCTCTTTTTTGTCAAGATGACCACTTCGGTTTTTTCCAGTGCTAAACTGAGCCTGCAAGCAGTCATCCAATCCCTCACTTGTGCTTGTTCAACGGTGCGTCTAGCGACCAGAGCCACAACATCATCCGCATAGCCCACCAAGCGTGACTCATATGGCATCTCCAGGCTCAGTACCTCATCGTTAGACACGTTCAACAGGTCCGAACCAAGGATAGATCCCTGGGCAACACCATATGTAATTTCCATCCTTCGTTGGCCCTGTGTCATGTCGTAGAGCAGGCTTCGGTCCTTTGGGTAGTTCCTCAAAAGCCGCATTAGATATTCTGGAACCTTAAAAGAGTTTTCACGCGTATCCAGAATATCCACCCATCTAGCGGAGTTGAAGGCGTTCCTGACGTCGAATGTCACCAACAGGACGCTCTGTCGCTTGGTGTGACTATGTCCCTCTGCTTTTTGGACCACCTTCACCACCGTACTGCCAAGAAGATAGGCCCCCAGTAGCACGAATCGCGTCAGTGAGTCTTCCCTTGATGAGTTTCTCTGGCACTTTCCCAGCCGTGTCTAGCATGCATAACGGGCGGTATGCAGACGGCGATTCGGGATTTCTCTTCCCCTTGCTGATCAGCACGAGCCTCGTCACCTTCCATCGTACCGAGAAAACCCCGTCCCGTAGGCAAGCGTTGAATGTGCTGAGCAGCAAATCAGGACAATGGAGCCTTCCTCGCTTTCAATGAGAGGACTGCCCACTCCAGTTCTAGCTGCGTGAAGAGTGGGCACTCGACTGCTGTTTCACCATGGACAGCTTCAACATGGGCGGAATGGGCGGGAAAGAATCCCCGCACTATCGCGTCCATCTTTTCCGCGTCATGTATACAAGGCTTCCGTAGGGCACCAAGCTTCCGCATAACTAGCTTGTAGCCAAGGCCCCGCGGACCCTTGTTCACATTCTCTCCTATGTCTTGCCGGCAGCAAGCCTTGCTATTGTTTATCAATTTGCAAAGGCATTTCCTGGCCGACTTATATGCTGCCACCCAGTTACATGCCTCGTCACGGTTCCGCTCTCGTTGAGCCTTACGTCAAAGCTTGTGACACTTCCTTCCACCAGTATACCTCTGCGTTCGAGACAGCGCCCTGCAGAGCATTAAGCTTGGCTTGGAAAGATGATATCGACTCGTTAGACGTTAGGTACACACTAAAGAAGGTGGTCCCTGAGCACCGAAGCCACACGAAACCATCCCCCCGTCCACAAACCTCTGCTTTGAAATCACTGTTCTGAATCCAGATGGTGGCAGTACCAGTTTTGTCAGAATACCATAATGCAGGACTTATGTCATGGTGTTGCTCACTCAGCAGCAAGAAGTTGGCTTTCATGTCCCTCGCAAACTGCTGAAGCAGATTTTGGGCGGTTGAACTGCGGTGTAGGTTTACCTGCAGAATGTGGGTTATTGAATTTCTGATTTTGCCTTGGCTAGCGATTCCTGGAACATCCGGCACTTTTCTGACCCCAAGACGTGTCCAAAATCAGGTCTTGGAGCAGCATCCTTGCAACAGAGGGAACATAGGGAACTCTTATCGGGTCCTTTGCATACTGGTGTTATGTGACCATAGCCAAGGCATTTGAAACGTTGACGGGGCGTTGCTCTCCCCCGTATCCTACAGACAAGAACCCCCCTTACATTGCCCTTGTTCAGGAGCTGTTTGGCGTCCTTTCCGGTCAAGTCAACTATGGTCATGCATTGTCCCCTGTTGTTTCCTGGTATTAGTCTCGCATTAATCCTTCCTTCTACCTCGGCCAAATCCGTCACGCAGTCAGTGCCTCTTATTTCGATCGTTGCCATCGGTTTGAGCGAGGCTATAGTTTCGCTTTTGCCAAGGACTTTCCTTATTGCGTCACAGAATGCTTCCTTATTGCCAACCTCTGCTCCAAATTCGATCAGTATGTGGTCCGACCACGTTGGTCGTACTATTTTAATGGTAGTGTTGGTGTCTTCAGGTCTTACATTTCCCCTGATGTTGCGCAGTACCTGCTACAGAGTGATTTGCAGGGGCAAAAGAACTGGCAGCTAAAGATATAGTGGACTCAACTACGAGCATCATCAGCCTATCATCATCAGAGCATACTACTTGAGATTTGTGAGGCTATTACGGAATGCTCATACTCTCGACTCTCCACGATTAGATGGAAAATTAGGGGGATGGACGTTAAAAAGGTTCATAGAGAAGAGAAGTACTAGCAGCTCAAGACACAGTAAACTCAACAATGAGCATCATCATGTTTGTTTGCAGTGCTTCTGTGCCCCGTAAAAAACTTCGACAATGCAAACCCCCAGTATACTGAAAGTCAGCTGAAATCGTTGAAAAGCAAAGGGAGTGTCACAAGCTTTAGTGTAAGGCTCAAGGTTCCGCTCTCCTGAAAGGTAAAAGGGACTCACAGAAGCTGGGGTGGTTGAGGCTTGGATTGCTTCTCTGGTAATTCCTATTACCCTCTCCCCTCCCGCTAGAAGAGAGATCACCCAACTTGAAGGCACCAATGAGACCTGGCCCGAAGTAATGTGTCAAATGGTTCAAGGCTGGATTCTCAATTTGAGAGGGAAGGTGTTTAGTGGAAAGTCCTGTCATTTACGAGCATAGAAGTCGTATACTTAGTGCGTAAATGATATTCACCACCCAACCCCAAAAATAAAAAAATTACGAAAATGTTTCAACGAGCACAGGACCGTGGCGAGGCATGCAAATGGGCAGCAGCACATAAGTTGACCGGAAAATACCTTCACAAATTGATCAACAACAGTGAAGCTCACTGTTGGCAAGATGTAGTGGACTATGTGAACAAGGATCTGTGGCACCTTGGCTCCAAGCTAGTTATGCAAAAGCTTGGTGCCCTATGGACGCCTTACATACATACATGATGCAGAAAAAATGGACGAGATAGCGTGAGAATTCCTTTCTGTCCATCTGATCTATGCTGACGCTGCCCACGTCGAAACAGCAATCGAATGTCCACTGTTCACACACCCGGGACTGGCAGCCGACAGGACAGAGTTTTCCTGGTATAATGACAGGTGGTGAAGCCCGTGCTGATCAGCAAGAGGAAGGGAAACCCCGGATTGCTATCTGCATACCACTCGTTATGCATGCTAGACACTGCTGGGAAAGTGATAGAAACAATTCATCAAGGGAAGACTCACTGACATGATTCGTGCTGCTGATTACCAATCCCCTCGGAAGTATAGCTTTAGAGCAAGTCATTCCAACATTAATGTGATTGCAGAGTTGATGAGCGCAGTCCAAAAGGCAGAGGCGTATAGCCGCATTAAGTGGCGGATCGTCCTGTGGTGACACTAAGTGTGAGGAATGCTTTCAACTCCGCTAGATGAGTGGAGGTTCTGGATACGCCGGAAAATCACCTTCAAGTTCAAGAATATCTATTACGGCTTTTAAGGGACTACCAGAAGGACCAAAACTGGCTTTACAACACGATCCCTGGCCAACAAAGGATGGAAATCACATCGGGTGTTGCCCAGGGATCTATCCTTGGCCCAGACTTGTGCGACGTGTCTTACAGCAGGCTACTGAGACTAGAGATGCCAAGTAAGTTACGGAGATGATGTTGCGGCTCTGGTCACTGGACGCAACGTTGAAGAAGCGCAACTTAGGCTACGTATGCTAATGCGTCGAGTGAAAGACGGGATGTCTACCCGCGTTTTCAAAAAACAAAAAAGAGAGTTCCTACAGTAAAGATGATCAGTATTGGAGACATACCAATTGAATCGAAGCCAGCGGTGAAGTATCTGGTGCTACTGATAGATTTGAATATGAGTTTCTCTGAGCAAATCATGGCAACGGCTTAGAAGGCTGCCTTGGGAGTATTGGCTCTGAGTCGACTTATGGCCAACGTAGGGGGACCCAGCCCATCTAGAAGACGCCTCTTACTATTGGGTCAGTACTGCTGTATGGAGCCGAAATACGGGCGACGCTCTCAGTAATGAGGTGAACCGAAAACGCTTGGTGCAGATACAGTGAATAGGAGCACTGAGGATTATATTGCGCTATTTGCCAGCATTGGAACGAGGACGTGAGGGAACTGCTTGTCCACGAGGAGAGACAGCACTCGCTCAACGATTGACAGCAGTCTTGGGTGAATCGCTTGAAGAGAAGGTGGAGAACGCACCTTATCCCGGATTTGAGACCATGGTTAAATTGAAGGCATGGTGAGACTAACTTCTATCTGATCCAGCTTTTGACAGAGCATGGAGGTTTTCAGTCTTACCCGCACAAGACTAATACGTCATGGTCCCTCTATTGATGGTTTTGCCAGGAGAGAAAGACGATGCCTTCCACATATTAACTGCGTGCACTAAATGGGTCAGGCTACAAAGAGACCTCTACAGGGAGACGAAAGGATTCACATCCAAATATTATAGCCACGGTGATGCTCGAATCAATTAACAAATGGAGGCAGGTGGGACATTATGCTCGGGTAGTCCTGAAAGATAAAAGGGACTCACAGCAGCCAGAGGTGTTGTGCTGGTAGATCGCTTGTCCGGCAATTACTCTTCTCCTTTCCCCGCCCACTAGAAGAGGGCTCCCCCAGCTTGAAGGTGCCTCACATTGTAATAAAACGACACTTGGCCCGAAGTAATGTGACAAACAATTCCAAGCTTGGCTCTTGGGTTAACAGGGGAGCTGTTTAGTGGTTAGTTCTGCAGCATCTTGTTAGCATGGGAGTCCCACACTCTGTGCATAAATGGGAATTCACCTCCCTACCACAAAACAAACCCACGAGGTGCTCCAGTGATTTCGTGTAAATATCAACATATTGCGTGGGTATCCCTCGTCACGAGGTATATCAAGTACGAGCATTCACCCCTCTGGAAGCAGATTCGCCTACGGGGTATTGCTGGTATTACAGCAAACATGGTATCCGAAAAATAAAGATCATCGGCACTGTACTTAGCGAACGCCACTGGTAAACCCTCCGACCGCAGGTTCCTAGTGTTTTCTAGCTCCGTTGTTTCCATTTTTCTAAGGCATCTTATCACCAAGCGTCTTTGGAAGCAGAGTTTTGTGCTTCAGGCAGTCAATAACATGCTAATTAACATCTCCGGTACCCGGCATCTCATCTTGGACTTTGGGTTAAGTTGATCATTTTCCAGACATCCAGAAGGCTCCCCTGGGAGTCAATGTATTCAATTACCACGACTTTGTGCTTCAGGCAGTCAATAACATGCTAATTAACATCTCCGGTACCCGGCATCTCATCTTGGACTTTGGGTTAAGTTGATCATTTTCCAGACATCCAGAAGGCTCCCCTGGGAGTCAATGTATTCAATTACCACGACTTGTCCATTGACTTGCGTAACCGATGTCTCTTGCACAAGTGTAGCAGCCTCTGAACGACCTGTGTCTTCAGCTCATTTTCTCCAATGAATAGCATCAATATTGGAGGTCGCCATTGGAGAGCTGTGCAAGTAGATCACGCAAAGACAGTTTTACGACCTAGTGAGATGGCTTCGATTGCCAGCCTACCCGTCCACCAATAAATAATCACACTCGGTCTAGCTGTCTTTTTTGTGGAAAAACACCTTACTGCAGTGTAAATTTGACCTCCATAAAGCCAGTTGGCTAGTCCCCTTCACATGGTGCTCTAGCGTGGCAGCCGTTAACAACCTACTAGCGATTACCAGCAAGCCAATGTTCGCAACCACCTCACCTGCTACTCATTGTCCATTATCGAGAATCTTGTCCAGGAGGCCAATGGCTCAGTATTTTCAGTCAGTAACCTCCAGTGTGCCTTTTATCAAATCGTAGTTGCTCCCGAGCACATCTGCAAAACGGTATACCTACGCCCTTTGAACTGTTTGAATTTGTTAGGATACCTCTTGGTCTTCGCAAAGTGGTCCAAATAATGCAGCGGACACTCAACTATCTGCTGAGAAAGTTTGATTTCATCCACGTCTACCAGGGCAAATTCTAGGTGTTCAGCCATGACTATTACTAACGTCACTTTTAGCAAATTTTCTCGGTCCTGCGAATTGCAAAGCTCTAAGTCAACGGAGATAAATGCCAAGTTGGCCTGCTTGAGCTAATTTTTGCCAGGTACCATGTCCTTAGGACAGGATTTCAACCATTAGCTCCCGAAACACAAGACCAGCCGACTCCTTACAGCTGAGATTTTTCTTTGGTATGCTCAACTTCTATTGGTACTGTATGCCATATGATCCCAAGCTCCGAGGTTGTACAACCAAGCACGCACCACTCAGCTAGGTACCGAACGTAACAAGCAGAGCATATTGTGGCAATTACTTAAGCATTTCTTTAACCTTCGTATCCATTGGCACTATGCACCCAGATATCTAGCTCTGCCATCGGCGTGGCCTTGGACCAGTAGCAAAATGACGGCTTTCTTCAGGAAAACTATCTGAGACCAAGCAACACCACTTTTCCTCAAACTCCAAGTTTCCAGTGATCTTTGCCATCAGTTTTTCTGGTGGATTCTGAATGAGTTGCACTTCATCGTCTACACCAACCTTCGGCATTTCACCTTTATTCTGTTGCAATGCTCGGACAAAGCTTCACCTCACCAAAGCACACAATTGATCTTTATTGACCGATTTTGCAGGTGGTTAGAGTACTCAGTTGGTGAATAAAGTATCATCCCCGACGCGCTCACACGCATAGAGATGTTTGCGTTACACTCACCGTTCAAAAAATCGGCGTGACATGGGTCTCAGATGACCAGTTGCCGTACTTCCTAGCAAGCCTCCACCTCAAACTGCATCAGTTGATTTTGGATCGTTACTCGGCACACTAAACTAAATTCAACGGTGCTATCAAGCCACTAAGGCTTCGGCACTATCCACCAGCTCTGGAATCCTTGTGAGCGTACCACCACACGCGCAGAGCACTAAAACCATGCCAGCTGTCAAAGGTCCAATGCCAAAACCTTGTCAATCTTGGTAGTTTTGAGACACTAGAGGGTATTCCAACCACATCTACCTCAAGCTGATTAAGCTTTGGCGGTGTGAGTACAACAACTTTTTCACCATCATTTTCCATTACACCCACTGGACTAAAGCAATACTTGTGCATGACATAGAGGCCAGCATCATTGCCAGAGTGTTATGCGAACCACTATGTTACGTACCAATAGCCTTTCAAGATTACTTCGGACCAAAGCCGTCACCTTCTGGAGGTCAACTGCCTCCATGTTTTACCATAGGCCTATGATATGGTGGAACGGAGGCACCCCACTCTCAACGATGCTTTGTTATGCGTTCCCGAGATATTTTGGCTGCAAGCACCTTTGTCAGGACTGCACACCACATTTATTTATTTATTAAGCCAAACAAGGCAATTGCAAAAACTAATTATAAATAAACAAATTTAAAAAAAAAAGTGAATCTATATATAACAATCACAACTTATTTTAGTGCGTCAGTTATCTTCTTTTTAAAATCAAGTTTTGAGATAGAAGGTGAGTAATGTTCACTCATAGAATTGAAGATCTTGCAACACCTATTAATTGGCTCATTGTCTGCGTAGGAAAGATTAACAAGCCTCACCAGCGGAAACGGTCTTCCAAATATCACCAGGAATCCCGGACAAATTCATTGTACCTTAGAGAGCAGTAGGCAGCTGCCCACAATATTTCTTTGCCTGTTGAAAGCGATAGTCACCCATTTGTATTCAAAGACGTGACCACTCACGAGTATATATTTCATCGACTGAACGCGATCAAGAAGCCCGTTAACAAGCTGTACACTAACAAAGACCTCACCGGCTCAGAAAAAGGGTCAATGATCCCATCTACGTTATAGACGTAAACAGTATCACCAAGCTCTTCTCCACCAACCATCTGAAACCAGCCTTATTCGAGCAATCCAATACATATCCAGCACCTTATCAGCTATCGTTGCTTCAGCCACGCTCGCTCACATTGCAGCCACCTACGCTGCAGTTTCAACCAGTCTATAGCATACAAAAATAGCGGCATCAGCCGTTTATCTCCACATAGAAGAGGGTAACATTTTCACTCACTTCGCTGTGCGTGAAAGCCATGAGGGAGGTAGTGACTGTGGTGCCTTAGAATTTCTCTACGTCAGCACATTGCTTATAGTGCAACCCAACTCTGACTTCATGGAAAGCTGTCTTTTCCGGCCAGATCCACTTTCCAACTGAAAACGTAGCGACGTCTGGCTCCATCATCAAGCAAGTACACACAAACACGCTAAAATAAAAATGCATACATAAATATATTTTGGCAGGCATTTAATTTTTCCGCATGCCTTTATGGTTAAGTCCTTATTTAAATTAAAGTAATTGCACGTGAAATATGAGTGCAAGTAGAGATATATTCATATTTCATGGTGCATTTATACTTTTGCATGCAATTTATATACTTTTGCGTGCATTAATATTGACAAAACAGAAATCTACCTTGCATCAGTGTAGAGAGTCCCGGGTTTAGCGAGTTGCATAAAAGAAAACCGATCAAGTCTGATCGTGGCCAAGCACAGTCGTTGCCTGGAGTTTGCCACCAGCAGACTGTGAGTGTGCTTTCAGTGATTTTGATCCCACCCACAACCTTAGGGATACTACGGAACATTCAGCATTTTACTGACCTGCCGCATATTCATATATTTTATTACTTTTATTGTTAACTCTGTACTGAAATTTGAGTTTGAGTTGAAGCAAAGAAACAGTTTAAGAAAATTCGCTTTCATCATATCACTGACATTCCTATTCTACTCACGCCACCTTAGTTTTAAATGTTAAAAAAAAAACTTTTGCTCTCAAAATTTAGATGTAAATCAAAATACACCAGGAATTAAAAATAAGATGCTTACAAGTCACACTGATATCGTTTGGTATTATTCTGTTCATAAGCTTTCTCTCCACAGCAAGCGACTTCTTCCTATAACTTCTTCTTAGCTCTACAGCCCCTCTCGGACCTTTGCCTCCTACAAATAGCGCCTCCAACTGTCTCGGTCCATTGACCACGTCTTCCAGTTCCGAAATCTGAGCAGCGATAAACTGTCTTCATTGACCGAGTCAGACCAGCGTCTCCTCCGTTTCCCCACTGGTCTCCGGCGCTCAGTTCTTCCAATGAATACCTTCTTGGGTATCCGTTATTCGTCCATACGATTCATGTGGCCAGCCCATTGCAGCTTCCGCAGTCTTGCAATCGTTGAGACCTCCAGATCTTCAAACATTTCATACAGCTCATGGTTGTATCGAATTCGACATTGGTCCCCGTCTAGCTTCGCTCCGATTATTTGCCTCAGGACGCGTCGCTCAAAGGCGTTCAATATATTTGCAGATGCTTGGATTATAGTCCGTGTTTCACACCCATAGCATAACACAGGTCTTATCACAGATTTGTATACTTGGAGCTTTGTTTTTCTGTGTATGCAGCTGGTCTTCAAGATCGTCAATACTGAATAGAATATTGTTACATGTACAAATAATTCTGCGAGCTACTGTCGCAATTGTTTTCACAACAATGAAGAACACGAATTCACTCGAAACCACGAGAACCCAACAAGCATGATCAACATCTGCAAGTGACGTCACTCCATTCATTAATTTGCTCGAATCTACCAGGTACCTCTCGGTAGAACATTCGCCAATGTACGAGAAATGGGTGAATAGGTAGAGACCCTATATAAAGGCGAGCTGAATGAATGGGGGGATCATCATTCATTCGACCGCGATAAGAACTGCGATAGTGTGTTTCGTAGTAGTGAAGTAATTTAGAAGACAATTGCGATAAGAAATTTATGGACAAGTGTTAGATTTTTTAATAGTGAAAATTAAAAATAAGTGAAAGTGTTAACTGATTATTGTGCATTTTATTTAATTAAATAAACTCTTTTAACTTAAATTAAAGGACATTGCGTTTTCACTTTCCCGGAACATTAAAATTATTGGCCACGAACCATAAACACGCGACAGTGGTGTCGAGAAGTGAGATTGAAATTCGGAAGTGAAAACGTTTAAACAGTTTTAAAGTGCACAATTGTGAAAATTAACGTGGAAAAATAGCCGAAACAATAAAAATGCCAGGAAATTTACATCTCAAAATTAATCAATTGAGCATATCGGAGCTCAAAGAGGAGTTGGAACAACGAAATCTGGCTACACAAGGTACAAAGGCCATACTGATTGCACGCTTGCGTGATGCGATCGAGTCGGAAGGCGTAAATCTGGATTTGGGTGAGCTCTCAGATGCAGAAAAAGGAGCAGAAGGTGGTGAAGCCGAAACACCAAAACCAAAGGAACTAGAAAATGCGCTGATGCAAATGTTGATGCTGATGCAGCAAGAGCAGCAACAACAGTCATCCAATTTAACTGCGAAGCTCAATGAACAGTCATCCAATTTAACTGCGAAGCTAAGCGAACAATCAGCGCAGCTAAATGAACAGACATTCAGTTTAGCTGCGAAGTTATATGAACAATCAGCGCAGCTATATGAACAGACATCCAGTTTAGCTGCGAAGCTAAATGAACAATCAGCGAAGCTAGACCAACAAGCGATCGAAATCAAGGCAGATTTTCAAAAACAGTCCACCGAAATAAAAGCGGAGCTCAGTAGTCTTAACAAGCAAATTAAAGGCGTCGAGGAAAAGGTTTACCAGGTCGAGGAAAAGGTCAGCCAGGTCAAAGAGAGAATGAACCATGAGATGGAAAAAGTGAAAAAAGAATTGGAAGCAGCGAAGGCAGTAGTAACTACTTCACCAGCCCCGCTTATAACCGCAGCGCAAAGCACATCCAGAAATGTGCAAGCACCAATATTCGATGGGCAAACGGTCTGGAGTATTTACAAGACCCAGTTTAAAGCTGCCGCAAGGGCAAATCACTGGAATGAGCAGGAACAAGCAACTGCATTAATTCTTGCTCTAAGAGGCCATGCTGCCGAGCTTTTGCAGACGATCCCCGATGAATTGCACTCAAACCCGAATGCTATAATGAATGCGCTCGACATGCGTTATGGAGACGATCATCTAAAGCAGATTTACCGGTCACAGCTAAGGCATCGGATGCAGAAGTCTGGTGAAACCTTACAGCAGCTAGCCCAAGACATTGAGCGACTAGCACTTTTGGCTTACCCAGCCTACGACCCAGAACATCGAGATGATGCAGCAACAGAAGCATTCATCAGCGCACTAAAAGACCCGGAATTGCAACAAGCCGTGCGTTTAGCTCAAAAGCAAACGGTTAAGGACGCATTGGCTTACAGTCTGAACTTTGAGGCAGCGAAAAATGTGACTCGTACCACTGCCCGGGTTCGCGAGGTAGTGACAGACGAGTGCAGGTGTGAGCGCGTCGAAATTGAGCGGGACCCGCATGTATATGGTGCGCCTAGATGCTGGGATTGCGGAGAGAAGGGGCACCTACAAAGAGACTGCAAGAAGCGAAGAAAACCGAGCTATTGTCCAGGGTGTGCAGCTAGAAGGAGATCCAGACCGAGTCAGGAGCCCAGAATGGAAGCACTTCAAACAGAGGGGTCGGGAAACATGTAAGAGCCAACTTCGTGGGGCAGAGGTTGGCTAGGAGGAGCGACATCCCCAGCACCACCATCACCGTGTCAAGACTACATCGTGGAGAAGCGGACTTATGCCTTCCGGGTCAAGTTAACGGAGAAAACTGCACCATAACAATCGACACTGGTGCAACCCGATCGATTATCCGACGAGACCTTGTTAGACAGCAACAACTTCACAAGAGCAGAATTTTCTCACTACGGACAGCTACGGGAGAAACTGCACCTGTTCATGGAGAGGTCAGCCTCCAGATACAGTTGGGAGACCTTGTGTTCCGACACAATTTTCTGGTTGCGAATATTATGGATGACTGCATTCTCGGAATGGATTTTCTACGACCACATGGAATCACATTGGATTTGGGCAAACGTGTATTGAAATGGCAGAATGTCGAAGTACTGATGGAGGATCCCAGCGTCCAAATTCCCAAGATGAATGTAGTGGTATGTACTGACACTGATGTACCGAATTCTTCCGAAAGTATTGTATGGGCCAAGCTTGATGGTGATTCTGGAGACCACCGATCTTATCTGATAGTGCCAAAGAAGACGTCCGCATTGCGCAGTTTGATTGTAGGACGAAGCCTTGTAAGATCTTTAAGGAACGGATATGTGCCGGTTAGAGTCCTTAACACCGCAGATTCAACCACGAGCATCACCTCTTTGGAAGCTACTCACGACCATCATTGCAAAAGGAGGCAAGACACAGACAAAGCCCGGGAATCAACGTCTGCAATATTGAAGCAGGTCAAATTGCCAGTGCAGCTATTCAAACGAGCCTCTGATCTGGTCACCAAGTACAGTGACATCTTCTCAACAAGCCCGGATGACCAAGGCCGAACGAGTATGGTAACTCACGTCAAAGATACACAGGGAGCCAAGCCGATTCAACAAGCTCCCAGACCCCTCACTATAGCCAAACAAGGAGAAGTGAGCGCGCTGATCTCTGACATGGAAAAACAAGGCGTGATTGAACCTTCTGTCAGTCCATGGGCCGCGCCTGTAGTTCTAGTAAAGAAAAAGGATGGTAGCACTCGTTTTTGTGTCGACTATAGGCAGCTTAACGACGTCACTAAGAAAGATAGTTACCCGCTCCCACGCATCGATGACATCATGGACACTTTAGCCGACGCAAAATGGTTTTCTACACTCGATCTCAAGAGTGGCTACTGGCAGGTAGAAATCGACAAGAAGGACCAAGAGAAGACCGCATTTTCATTTGGGACCGGATTGTGGCAATTTGTGGTGATGCCGTTTGGGCTTTGCAATGCTCCAGCCACTTTTGAACGCTTGATGGAATACGTGCTACGTGGTCTAACCTAGAAAACCTGCTTGGTGTACCTAGATGACATCATCGTCATCGGGAGAACGTTCGAAGAGCATGTGCGGAACTTAGAAGAAGTTTTCTCCCGACTGCGACTGGCAAATTTGAAACTTAGTCCCGACAAGTGTACCCTTTTCGCAACTGAAGTAAAATACCTGGGACACGTCGTATCAGCAGACGGGGTCAAAACAGACCCTGAGAAGATTGAAGCCGTGAAAACTTGGCCAACACCAAACAACAAGCGCCAACTACGAAGTTTCCTGGGTCTGGCAACCTACTATTGAAGATTCGTCAAAGACTTTGCCAAAAAAGCTAAGTGTCTCCATCAGCTAACCGAGAAAAATCGTCCGTATGTCTGGAACGAACAATGCCAGACAGCCTTTGAGACCCTGAAGGAAAAGCTGTGTGAATCACCCGTGCTATCGTATCCAAAACCCGGAAAAATGTTTGTAGTTGACACTGATGCAAGCAACGGCGGTATTGGAGCTGTACTCTCCCAGCAGATCAATGGCGAAGAAAGAGTCCTCTCGTATTACAGTCGAGTTCTTTCAAAAAGTGAGAGGAACTACTGTGTGACCAGGAAGGAGCTATTGGCTATAAAAGAGGCCACCAAGCAGTTCCACAAATAACTATATGGCCAGAAATTTGTTCTTCGAACGGACCATGTATCGCTGAGATGGCTACTTAACTTCAAAAACCCCGAGGGACAAGTTGCAAGATGGATCGAAAGATTGCAGTGGTACGACTACGAAATTGTTCATCGAAAGGGCGGAGTTCATGGAAATGCCGACGCCCTATCTCGTCGCCCATGTCCAGCTAACTGCAAGCATTGCCGACGGATTGAGGAAAAGGAACCGCCCGTTGATCTCAACTGATAACGGCTGAGTTCGATGAAGGTTGGTCATCGGAGGAGATTCGAAACGCCCAGCTAGCCGATGAAGACATCGGA
Source organism: Odontomyia ornata (assembly GCA_963969285.1). Classification (NCBI taxonomy): domain Eukaryota; kingdom Metazoa; phylum Arthropoda; class Insecta; order Diptera; family Stratiomyidae; genus Odontomyia; species Odontomyia ornata. The sequence continues at coordinate 22,403,342 of OZ017741.1, forward strand.
CCATTGCTCGTATGGAAGGAGACGACTGGGCGACCGGAGTGGAAGGACGTTTCAACGCATGGCGCAACCCTGAAAAGCTATTGGGCACAATGGAACTCCCTTCAGGTGGAGGGTGGTGTTCTCAAGCGGAAATGGGAAACGGCGGATGGCAGCTCCTATAGGATGCAAACTATACTACCCAAAAGCCGAATCCACGATGTGGTAAAGGAAATGCATGAACGATCCTCGGGAGGCCATCCTGGTGTTAACAAAACCTTAGCGAAATTGCGGGAAAGATTCTACTGGCTCCACGCTCGAGAAGACGTAGAGGACTGGTGTCGCAGGTGCACAATTTGCGCTTCCGTCAAAGGTCGACGACTGAGAGGACAAATGCAAACCTATAACGTGGGGGTACCGTTTGAAAGGATTGCTGTTGACATCGCTGGACCCCTTCCTAAATCTGAATGGGGAAATCGATACACGCTGGTTGTAGCTGATTATTTCAGCAAGTGGCCCAAGGTCTACCCCATTCCCAACCAGGATGCAACTACTGTAGCCGAACAGCTAGTGTTAAATTGGGTCAGCAGGTACGGCGTACCTGGCGAACTACATTCGGATCAAGGCCGAAACTTTGAGTCACTAGTTTTTGGCGAAATGTGCGAGCAGCTGGGAATACGGAAAACGAGGACAACACCGCTGCATCCCCAATCCGATGGAATGGTCGAACGTTTTAACGGCATGCTCAATAAACACCTTGCCAAAATGGTTGACGAGAACCAAAGGGACTGGGACCGACATATCCCACTATTTTTAATGGCGTATAGAGCCGCTGAACATGCGTCGACGGGCCAAGCCCCAGCCAAAGTCATTTTTGGAAAGACTATTTGTTTGCCAGCCGATATAAAGTTTGGAACACCCCCTGAGAAACCCCAAACGGTCTCGGAGTACGCAAGTGATCTAAGACAACGGTTGAACCAGATACATCGGACAGTGCGAAAACACCTCAAATCGGCTACTGACCGCATAAAGACCAGGTATGATCTAAAGGCTAATTCTACTGGCTTCCAGCAAGATGACTTGGTGTGGCTTTATAACCTGCAACGGCGAAAGGGTAGGTCTCCAAAGTTGCAACATAATTGGGAGGGACCATACCGAGTTACAAAGCGAATCAATGAAGTCGTATACCGAATACAGGAACATCGTAAGCCGAGAGCTAAAATGAAAATCGTGCATCTAGACCGTCTTGCCCCATATTACACCCACGGAGAGTTGACTACAAATAGCGACACATCTTTTCGGGGCGAAAAGAACTGAGGTGGGGGCAGTGTTACATGTACAAATAATTACATGTACAAAAAATTCTGCGAGCTACTGTCGCAATTGTTTTCATAATCATTAAGAACGTCAACAAATGAATTTACTCGAACCCACGAGAACCCAACAAGCATGATCAACATCTGCAAGTGACGTCACTCCATTCATTAATTTGCTCGAATCTACCAGGTACCTCTCGGTAGAACATTCGCCAATGTACGAGAAATGGGTGAATAGGTAGAGACCCTATATAAAGGCGAGCTGAATGAATGGGGGGATCATTCATTCGAGCGCGATACGAACTGCGATAGTGTGTTTCGTAATAGTGAAGTAATTTAGAAGACAATTGCGATAATAAATTTATGGACAAGTGTTAGATTTTTAATAGTGACAATTAAAATTAGTGAAAGCGTTAACTGGTTATTGTGCATTTTATTTAATTAAATAAACTCTTTTAACTTAAATTCAAAGACATTGCGTTTTCACTTTCCCGGAACGTTCAAATTATAGGCCGCGAACGGAAAACACGCGACAATACTTATTCTAACATTAAAGTGGACGCTAAATATTTATTTTCAGATTCGCTAGTAGTATTTTGTTGGCTTAAATCAGAAAAAGACCTGCCTTCTTATGTAAATAATAGAGTCAAAATTATTAATTCATTAACAGAAAATTGCAGATGGATTCACATTGATGGAACATCCAATCCAGCTGACTGTTTATCCAGGGGATGCAATCCTAATGAGTTGTTCAATAATTCGTTGTGGTGTAACGGGCCCATTCAGCACTCATCAGTCAGCTACGTACCTAATACATCATTATTTTGTAATCATGCTTTGTGCGAAACAGGGCTAATATCCGAGGACCAGAAGGTTGGATTGAGTGTCACCAGCTATGTACCTAAATTACCCGACTTTCTTACAAAATTATCATGCTGGAACAAGATTGTTAGAGTAACAGCTTGTATGTTACAATTTATTCACAACTGTAGAAATCAAGGTAATAAAGAAACCAGTAAACTATTGTCAGCAACAGCTTTAAATAATGCTCAAAATAAAATATTTTTTATGGTGCAGAGAGCATATTTCAAGGAGGAATTAAAATGCATTGATAAAAATTCCTGCATAAAGTCAAATTTAAAACCACTAGCACCATTTCTTGATAAAAATAATATACTTAGAGTCTCTGGACGATTGCAAAATGCTAACATAAGTTATTCACAAAAACATCCTATAATTTTGTCAAAAAAGTGCCACATAACTGATTTAATCATAAGAAATGAGCATATAGTCTTAATGCATGCTGGTCTTAAATTACTAATGTCAAATTTGTCACTAAAGTATTGGATCATTAATTGTAGTAGAGAAGTTAAAAAAATAATACATAAATGTGTAACATGCTATAGATTTAAAGCCCAAGCTGCCTCTCAGCTGATGGGGTCATTACCCTTTGACAGAGTTAACAAAAATAATGTTTTTTCTGTTGTAGGCATTGATTACTGTGGTCCCTTTCAAATTAAGCAATCTAACATTCGTAGAAGTGTAATCACTAAAGAATATGTTGCTGTATTTGTCTGCTTTGTCATAAAATGCGTGCATTTGGAGCTGTGCTCAGATATGACAACTGAATGCTTTATAGCAGCACTTAAAAGGTTTATTTCACGGCGTGGCCTTCCTAATACCATACACTGCGACAATGGAAAAACGTTCAAAGGTGCAGATAATGCGCTAAAGGAACTTTATAAATTACACAACTCTACCCAACACCAAGCAGCTGTTACAAACTACGCTACTTCTAGAGGTATTGAGTTTAATTACATACCTAGCTACTCGCCAACATTCGGAGGACTTTGGGAAGCAGCGGACAAAAGTGCCGAATTTCACTTTAAAAGAATAATAGGTCCTAACATGTTCACTTATGAACAATTTAATACAATTATTGTATGCACAGAAGGAATACTTAATTCCAGACCGCTGACTCAAATCGGAAGAGACCCTTCTGATCTAACTTATCTAACTCCAAGCCATTTTCTAATTGGAAGGCCCATAACTGCTATCCCAGAATCTGACTCTACAACTGTGTCATTGAATAGACTTAAATTTCGGAGACGAGGCACGCAGATACAGCAGCATTTCTGGCAAGTGTGGCACAAGCAATATATATCTCAGCTAAATGCCCGTCCCAAATGGTACGGTAGTCATCCTAACGTTGAGGAAGGCAGCCTAGTTCTATTAAAAGATGAGCATTCAGCTCCTTTACAGTGGCCATTGGCCAGAGTCATTAAGTTATTTTACGGGCCAGATAAGAAAGTAAGAGTTGCGGAAGTAAAAACTGCATTAGGTATCTCACGAAGGTCCATAAATAAATTATGCGTTTTGCCATGTTAATTTGAATATATCTTGTATATGTTTTTGAATCAAATGTACATGCTTAAGTCATCAGCCTCAAATAATATTTGAATGTAACAGCTAAGCTAATATGATATAAGACCAAAATTCAAAAATGTTAAAAATTATTTTTTAACCGGCCTCTCTGGAATATGTTTGGAACAAACATTTAAAATCAAATAAATCAGTTAATTTTAAAAATAATAATTAAGTAAGCAACTTTTATAAATAAACTTGAAGTTAGTTATTTCTGTTCTTTAGTTGGTACTATTAAATTTTCTCTCTCTTTGGTCACATCTGCGAACGAGACAAGACGTATCAAGCGACCCTCATATATTATAAACACTTAAAGGTAATAAATAAAAATTATTGAAATCAAATACACAATTGTTTTATGTTGAACGAAACAGTCTGTTTAGAATTGTCTGCCAATCCATCGCTGAATACCTGAAACAAAAAAAAACACAAAGAATCGTTTTTCTTTTATATTCAAATTAGAAAACTTACCTGAATTGGATGTTGTTGACACTCATAATCAACATTGACAGATGTTACTGACATCTGATTGTCAACAATTACTGAAGATCACGGTGATGATTTTATCAGAAACGATATATTGTGAATTTAGAATTACGATATTGTCAGTTTGAAATTCACTGATAGCGAATTAGAAAGTACCGAATTCCTTTGTTTGAAAATTGCGGTATAGCGAAAAATCTGTTCATATATTATCTCATTAGTTTGTTGGATGTGAATGTGAACGGTCAAAAGTAAAGAACAAAGATAAATTCAAAGTAAATCAGTAAATTTTATAGTTGAAATTAAATTAGTAATGTAACGAGTTGTGGTTGAATTTGAATTATAAAATAAATTAAAGTGAAATAAATAGTAGTTTGTTTTTCAATTTAAAGTGTTTATATCCGGAACATTTTTGGTCCGTCGAGCCGGATTTAATTTCTCGTCAATTAGAGCATACATATGTGTTTAAATAATCTGCCCGTGGTATTACTTAAATTCCGGGCCGCGGGGTGAATTAAACCCAGAACATATGGTTAACGGCAAGGAGGTCTGGTAAGTCCTTTTCCATTTTCCTTATTTGTTCTTTGTGTGGAAAGTTTCATACTGCTGTGCGTCAAAGAGACGAAAATATAAACGTTATTTCGAATTTTATTTATTATACATAACGGTTTGGAAAATTTCATACTGCTGTGCGTCAAAGAGATGAAAATATAAACGTTATTTTGAATTTTATTTATTATACATAACTGTTTGAAAGTTTCTCAATTCTGAGCGTTAAAAGACGCCAAGCAAACTTTGTTTGCAGTGTTGGACATAGTTGTGATAGCTGGTGATTGCTTCAATTTTAATTTTGAACAGTTGGTGTTTAAAACCGCACGAATTAAACTGTGCAAAGTGTTCGACGTAGTATTCAAGCACTTACATAAGCAACATCGACTGTTTGAATAATAGTGACCGAATATTGATCATAAGAAATTGCATATTACAGGTCAAATTTGGTCGTCACAGACAAGAAATTGTAAGCCGAACGCAATCTGCCGACTTTAACACGTACTCTTCCTAGCACAGTATTTTAAAACTACGGCAAGCAGCAAAAATGGAACGTTTAGTAGCGCAACAAGACGTACTAAACGAGCAAAAACGTAAAATGTATAATAATTTCCGAAAGGATTCCAAAGCCCGCAAAACGTTGGCGTACGTCAATAAATTAATACAACGGGTACAAGAGGTCCGTCGATCATTTATTCAAACTCATGATCAAATATTCGCATTGGTTCAAGGGAAGGAAGATTTGACACTGGAATGTTTTACGAAAAATGTGTATGTTACCTTCGAAGAGTTCAATTTGAATTTCGAAACGGAGTTGGAGGAATGGCGTATAGAGCATGAATCGCAAGGAATGCAAGGCAATCAGAATACACAAAGTCAACCCTCGAAGGCTTCAGAAGAGACAGACGTTCGACTCCCTAGAATTAATTTACCCAAATTCAGTGGCGGATACAGTGATTGGACAGCATTCAAGGACCTATTCACATCGTTAATTCACAGCAAAACAAATATCGCCAAAGTGGAAAAGTTGCACTATTTGAAATGTAGTCTTGCAGGAGAAGCCGAGCAGCTCCTGAAACATTATTCAGTCACCGATGACAATTACGACTCGGCATGGAAGCTTCTATCAGAACGATACGATGACAAACAGGTCCTCCTGAACGTGCAGCTGAAAAGATTACTAACGTTAAGCAACGCTAATGAATCTGCTTCGTCAATAAAGCTACTACTGGATAGAACGCTTGATTGTGTTCAAGCAATAAATAACTTAAAAATTGACGATAAGTGGGATGCGATGTTGATTCATCTCACAACACAACGTTTGGCAACTGATTCACCGCGGTTTCGTTGTAAGTGGTGAACACTCTTCAGGAGCTGCCACACGCCATCACCTACAGGGCAGCTCGACCGCGTGGTCCCAAGGTGGGTATTGGACCTTATATACATGTGGGAACACACCCAACATGCAAGTTATATGAGCTGTAAGCTTCCACATAGACTGTGGTTGTCAACTACAAAGTGTTGAGAATAATGGTGCCAGTCTCCTAAGTGAAAGAACCACTTATTCTTTCACCCGGGCCATCTTTGACTATCAACATGTGCTTTACTAGATCAAGGGTCACAAACGTCAATCATTTCGGAATACGCAGCCCAAAGATTAGGACTTAAGCGAAGATCCACAAACACCACTATAGCAGGCATTGGGAAATCAAAGGGTATTTCGACAAATGAAAAATTGAGAATGAAGTTATATCTCAGAAATAACGAACATTTGACCATAGAGGCTATCATCTTATATAAATTGACTAACTTTATTCCATCACATACTATTTCTACGTCCATTAGAAAACGAATTGAACACTTAGACCTCGCTGATCCTCACTTTGATAGACCCAGCAAAATTGATCTGCTATTAGGAGCAGACATTTATGCACAAATAATCCTCGGAGGTATTAGGAATTTGAAACAAGGGCCATTGCTCCAATTTACCAAATTGGGCTGGATAATATCTGGGAAAGTTGACATAGGCGACACCCAAATATTACATACATTTGCAATTGAAACAAACCGAAACTTCGAAATCAGCGAAGAATTAAAGAGATTTTGGGAAATTGAAGAAGTCGGAACAAGCCGAGTCATGACGCAGGAAGAAGAAGCTTGCGAGCAACACTTTCGAACTCACGTACAAAGGGAGTCAAACGGACGATATCAGGTCCGATTACCTTTGAAAAATATGGATTGCCAGCATCAATTAGGAACCTCTAGAACAAGCGCAGTAACAAGCCTATTGAAATTAGAAAAACGTTTTGCCGTGAACAAAGAAGTTTATGCAGAATACTCAACCGTAATTCAGGAATACATCAACTTGGGCCACATGAAGGAAGTTCCTTATTGTGAAGAGTCAGTTTTCGAAGCTGGAAGGAAAACCACCACAGCCAATTTTCTCCCACATCACGCTGTATATAAAGAAAGTACTTCAACCAAATTACGCGTAGTGTTTGACGCGTCGAGGAAAACGAGTTCTGGAGTGTCACTCAACGAAGTTTTGTTGACTGGACCATCTATTCAAAAGAGCATGACGTCAATCATCATCCGATGGAGGTTGAAGCAGTTTGCAATGATGGCTGACATCACAAAGATGTATAGACAGGTGAACATGCATCCTCAAGATGCGAATTTTCAAAAGATTGTCTGGAGATCTCAACCGAATGAACCAATTAAAGACTACTGCCTTACAACAGTGACTTTTGGAACCACGTCTGCCCCATTTCTTGCAATACGCACGCTAAACCAACTGGCGATGGACGGAAAAGAAAAATTTCCTGTTGCTTGCGAATCGGTACTAAACGAATTTTATGTGGATGATTTGCTATCCGGAGGACACAGCCTACAAGAATGCATCATCAAAAGAAATCAATTGACTGAACTACTGAGCTTTCGTGGTTTTCAATTACGAAAATGGATAGCAAATAACAAACAAATTTTGCAAGGAGTCCCAACACAGGATATAGAGATGAAGGAAGCAATCGACTTCGATATGGATCAAATCGTTAGGAGTTATGTGGTTTCCATTGACGGATTACTTCACGTATCGACTGAAGAAGCGTGAACAACTAACAACGTACACAAAACGCGCTATTCTATCAGAAGTAGCACGTCTATATGATCCGCTAGGCTGGATAGCACCTATCATAATAGTGGCGAAAATATTACTTCAAAGTCTTTGGTTGTCTGGACAAAACTGGGATGACCCAATACCAAGTCACCTAAACACAGAATGGATTACTTTGTGGACGCAGCTACCTGCAATTGAACGTATTAAAATAACAAGATGGGTGACATATCAACCAGACGCACTTGTATCTCTCCATGGATTCTGTGACGCTTCTCAAAGGGCATACGCGGCTGCGGTTTACTTAGTCACACAATCAGGTCCAACGATCACCTCTCATCTTCTTGCAGCCAAAACCAAGGTGGCACCAGTAAAACCAGTGACTCTTCCCCGTTTAGAGTTATGTGGAGCAGTATTATTGTCTCGGTTAGTAAAGGAAGTCACAACGGCATTAGAATTGGAAAAGATATCCACCTGGTTATGGACCGACTCGGAGATCGTTTTAGCTTGGTTGAGAGGTCATCCCACCCGATGGTCTATCTTCATCAGCAAGAGAACGGCTAACATTGTCGAAAACGTTAGCAACGTGCCGTGGCGTCATGTGCCGTCAAAATACAATCCAGCTGATGTAGCTTCAAGGGGAATTAAACCCGACGAGCTGGTCAATAATAAACTATGGTGGCACGGACCAAGCTGGTTAACTGCACCGATCGATGATTGGCCTGAAAATAAAGATATACCATCAACTGATATCGAGCAACGTAAGCGTACGATGGTTAATATTGGAATAATAAAGGAAAATTTTTTGGATGATCTATTGAAAAAATACTCGACACTAACAAGGTTAATAAGAATCACCGCTTATTGCTTTCGTGCGATTAAACCGAAATTAAATCGAAGCATGCTCAACGAACGGAATGCTCGGCAGAGTTACTAAATCTTCAAAAATTGAAACCAGTAGGAAATAAAGGCCAATTAGCTAATCTGAATCCATTTATAGATAAAAAGGGCATAATGAGGGTTGGAGGTCGCCTACAACACGCTCAACTCTCTTTCGATGAAAAATATCCAATAATCTTACCTCAGAGTGGAAAATTTATGGAACTAATTCTAAATCAGATACACCAATCAACAATGCATGGACAAACGCAGTTAATGCTAAATAATTTGAGAAGAAAATTCTGGCTAATAAACGGACGCAAACAAATTAAAAAATTCATACACCGGTCTGTCCGCTGTTTTTGTGCTAATGCAAAGGGTTTGACGCAACTAATGGGAGATCTACCTGAAGCTCGAGTAACTATATCACGCCCGTTCACACACACACAGGTATCGATTTCTGTGGCCCATTCAATCTCAAAGATCGCCGTGGAAGAGGATGCAAAATATCAAAGGGCTATGTTGCAATATTTATCTGCCTGGCTGTGGAGGCTATACATATAGAAGTCGTTAGTGATCTTTCTACACCAACATTTTTAGCAACGCTGCACAGATTCATGGCAAGAAGAGGAGTTTGCAAACACATTTATTCCGATTGTCGGACAAATTTTGTTGGAGCAGCTGCTGAACTAAAAATAATAATGAAAATAAATGCTGATGCGGCTGAGACCTTAGCAAATGATGGAGTAAAATGGCATTTCAATCCACCAGCTTCCCCTCATTTTGGTGGGCTCTGGGAAGCCGGAGTGCGTTCAATTAAATTGCATTTACGTCGGATAGTAGGCAACGTACCTTTAACATATGAAGAGCTTTCTACAGTGTTAGTTAAAATAGAAGCTTGTCTCAACTCTCGTCTTTTATGCCCTCTAACTGACGACCCTAGTGATATCACTGCATTGACTCCAGCCCATTTTCTCATTGGTGATATTATGGGAGTACCACCTGAAAGGGAATTCGAAATGGCCAATATCAATCACTTAGACCGATGGCAACTAACTCAAAAACTTACCCAAGATTTTTGGAAACGATGGCAGAAGGAATACTTGAGTCGTCTCCAACGTCGGCCGAAATGGTTAATTAAAGAAACCAACGTGAAAGTTGGTGATTTATGCATCTTAAAGGATGAGAAGCTGCCATCCTACCGATGGCCTTTAGCTCGGATCACGCAAGTACATCCGGGTCCCGATGCAATAGTACGCGTTGTTACGGTTTGGGCAAATGGCAAAACATACAAACGATCCATCACAAAAATAGCATTACTGCCTATACAACGATCGACACCAGCACAATATACATCATAGCCAAAAATTCCAATTTATCATTTCCTCGTTTCCTAACCTTTCCATCAATTTCCCATGTTTTCAGAACCGATTTGCCGTAACCACTACGAGCATAGCCGCAAACTAAAACGCGATGATGGTGTAGGTGGACGCCCAGCATAAGGTGGGATAACTTCACCATGCCAATGCATCGTACCACGGATCCAAACTTAAAGAACGCTGAAACCAAACATCCGAGCCTAATTGACATCAAAGGTATATCAAATAATAAAACTATCAAACTAATGCTTACATTTACAGGAACTGCACTCGAGAGTAAAGGCTGATGAGAGTTTTCAATAAACTCCTCATCCGGGGGAGTATGTTTAGAATTGTCTGCCAATCCATCGCTAAATACCTGAAACAAAAAAAACACAAATAATCGTTTTTCTTTTATATTCAAATTAGAAAACTTACCTGAATTGGATGTTGTTGACACTCATAATCAACATTGACAGATGTTTCTGACATCTGATTGTCAACAATTACTGAAGATCACGGTGATGATTTTATCAAAAACGATATATTGTGAATTTAGAATTACGATATTGTCAGTTTGAAATTCACTGATAGCGAATTAGAAAGTACCGAATTCCTTTGTTTGAAAATTGCGGTATAGCGAAAAATCTGTTCATATATTATCTCATTAGTTTGTTGGATGTGAATGTGAACGGTCAAAAGTAAAGAACAAAGATAAATTCAAAGTAAATCAGTAAATTTTATAGTTGAAATTAAATTAGTAATGTAACGAGTTGTGGTTGAATTTGAATTATAAAATAAATTAAAGTGAAATAAATAGTAGTTTGTTTTTCAATTTAAAGTGTTTATATCCGGAACACAGTCTATGTTGAACTCCCAACACTTTTCAAGTACCTGCTTGACTGTGAACAATTGGTCTGTTGTTGATCTACCTGCCGTAAAACCACCTTGATACTCCCCAATAATAGTGTTGGCGTATGATCCGATTTTATTTTCTAAGATTTTCGAAAATATTTTGTACGCCGTACAAAGTATAATTATCCATTTAATTGGGGGGTTTGGGGTGAGGAATCATGGAAGCTATGGGTTGAGGAAATAAGGGGTTCCCTCCTCCTTTCTCAAACGGGCTTGGGACCGTCTATAGCGGAGCTCTTCCTGTATCCTAGTGATATTATCACATCCGATTTCAATCAATAGCATCCACTTAAATTCCATAGAAAAAATCGTTCAGTAAATGCTTGGTAACGCCATCAAATTTCATCAGTCTTCTCATTGACTTCCCCAATTGACCCAAATAATTCCATCATCACACAATTACACCCTTCACAACACTTACCATCATTACTAACCAGAACTGTGAAATCTGCCTTTCACCTTGTCATTACAGCTACTTCTCAATTTTTCCTCCTTTAAGAGGTTATCAGCGTTAATTCTGAATGGAAATTAATTTTGCATGACACTTGATTAAGCCGACAAGAGAATGTGCTCGTACTCAACAGAACCCAGAGCAAAGAATGGAGAGAATAATGTTGCTTCCTACCAATACATGCATTATATTTTACCAGAAGGCAAAAATGAATTATTAACTAACAAAGCAAGGGAGGATACCTTAGTAGACTCTTTGGAAGCTCGCGAGCGACGACAGTCAAGTAAAAGGTTGCTCCCACTAAAAAATTAGTTTTGATGATGGCATTTTCCATCGCCAACCACTTTAGAATCAAGCTTTTTCGAAAAACCTCGCCTGCTTGCTGTGTTTCATGTTTTTGAACTTAATTTTGACTTTCTTCACCTCTCGCCATGTTTGCACGCTGCCCTCGAACGACGAGTGCTTAACAAATACATTTTAATTTTATAGTGGATAATTAAGAGTTTAAGATGAACCCTTGTGCATTGAAGTAAACCGGCATTATCTTAGCGGCTTGGTTGCTCTTACCCTTTCGTAAGATTTTCTGGCATGCAATTGAGTTGGAGCGTAAAACAAGGCTACAGTAAGGATACTTGCAGTTGTATCGCTATAATGATGGCATCGAAGAAATAAGAACACAATCTACATAGTTATCGCTTAAGGGATGGGATCTCTTACAAAGGCAAAATATGGCTCAGGATTCCACTGGATTTTGATGCTAGTCTGTAATGGAAATTTGCACTGCAATTCAGTTTGGAGAATATTATTCACTGTAAATATTTTGTTTGTTGGGATGGAGTGTACTTTGTTTCAATTTGTATTCATATAATAAATTTAGCAAACTAGAAAATTCCTTGTTCACTTGACTTGACAAAGAACATTCAGCATGTTTTTCTCTTTGTGTATTCTATCTTTTTATTAGACATACCTTTCATGCTTTAGTTACACTAATAAGCTTTAAATTATACAGGAAATTGATAGAAGAAAGGCTTGTCTATTATACGTATTTGTCCTCACCAGTAGAAGATACTTGAGGAACTAGATATACTTAGCCTTCTTATAATAACTGATAATCAAGTCCACTACGTCCTTAACGCTAAGGTTGGCAATGAACGAACTCATCGGAGAACGACCATATCCTCCGGTTTCCACGATGAAACAAATGATTGTCTTTGCATGTAGCGGAAGCCTAGTCAAACGTTCAGCTTGCTTCCCATATTGACGCATTCATAAAATGACCTGGGTATCACCGGATGGCAACGCACAAAACCAGATCGACCATATTCTGATCCAACAAAGTCAGGCCTCGAGCATACTTGATGTCCGTGCATACCGAGGAGTAGCTCAGATCATTACTTTATCAAATTAAGCTATCTATGTCAAATGTCAAAGGCAGATTTGGCAAAGACCAGCCTGCTACAAAGATTCGATATCGAAAGGCTCCCAACGACGTCTGTGGCCAAAAATTTCACGGAGACCCTCGACAACCAGCTGGCTCCCATTTTATCATACGCATCACTAGAGACAGGCAACGAGCTCTGCATGGCTATTAAGACCGTGGCAGAACAGAAGATTGAACATCAGCAAGAGAAATTATTGTTTCGAAGACGACTGCCAGAATGCATTCGACAAAAAAAAAGAAGAATACGTAGGTACAAAAACCTGGATGAAGAGAGAACAATATGAAAATTTCCGAAGAGTAGCAAATTGGATAATTAGAACTAAGAAAAGAAAACACTATGATGACCAACTGATGATTAAAGATGTAAGTCTGGTGAGCAACATCACAAGACAAGCATAAAAGAAGTGAAATTCACCACAACCCAAAACTACTCTCTGTCGTGATGACATCGGCAATATCATCGCTAATGAAACCAAGATTAAGGAAATCCGCACAGCTCTATAACATAGGAACTAACTTATGCTCCCGGAGAGCTTCCAATGGCTCCACCTACTCTGGATGAAGTGTGTTCCATCGTCAAAGTCCAAAAGAATTATAAAGCACCGGTCATAGATGAGATTCCAGTAGAGTTCATCAGATATGGTAGCAGCAGTGTTCATAAAGCTATTCACAAAGTCATCCAGTACATTTGGCAACAAGAACATATGCCGAAAGGGTAGAGCCAATCGATTATATTCCCTATCAACAAAAAAGTGACAAGCTACAGTGCACGATGTACAAAATGTTTTTAAAAATCTTAGAAAATAAAATTGTATCATATGCCAACAGTATTATTGGGGAGTATCAAGGTGCTTTTAAAGCAGAAAGATCACCAAATGATCAACTGTTCACAGTCAAACAGGTACTTGCAAAATGCTGGGAGTTCAACATAGACGTACATCAAATTTTCGTTGACTTCAAGCAAGCATACGACAGTATTGATCGTAACGTAGTGTAACAAATAATGCTTTGCCTTGGCATCACAGCCAAATTTGTCTGTCTTACCAAAATGAGAATGACATCGATGACTTCCCAAGTCCGCATCAACAACCAACTCAGCGATGCCTTTGACAGAAATATTGGACTTAAGCAGGGAGATGGGCTGGCCCCATTGCTTTTCAATTTGGCTCTGGAGTTCGTCATAAGGATGCTAACTGTCGATACACGAGGTACAGTAGTATGCAAGTCAAGCCAAGTAGTAGCCTATTCAGATGACATTAACGTTTTGTCACGGTCATTAACAACTGCCAAAGAACTTTTCCTGAAGCTCGATAGCGAAACAAAACTAGTGGGGCTACAAACCGATGAAAATAAAATAAAATTCATGATGCAGTCAAGGAAAATTACCTCAAGCACCCAAAATATCACACTTGACGGATACAGTATCGAAAATGTGAGCAAATTTATATATTTAGGTGCCAATTTAACGAGAACCAGCAATTAAAGAGACGAAATATGCCGAAAAATACAGCTCGCTAATAAAGTATTTTATTCGGTTTTAACGATCTTGAAAACCAGGTGCATACACAGGAAAACAAAGCTTCAAGTATACAAATCTGTGTTATGCTATGAGTGTGAAACATGGACCCTAACCCAAGCATCCACAAATATATTGAGTGCCCTGAGGCGAGTAATCGGATTAAAGCTAGACGGGGTATGAAATTTTTGACGATCCGAAGGTCTCAACGATTGTCAGACTGCGGAAGCTGCAGTGGGGTGGTAAGATGAATCTTTTGGACAAACAACGGATACCCAAAAGGTATTTGTTTGGAGAACTGAAGGCCAGTGACCAGTGAGGACCCCGAGGAAACGCTGGTCTGACTCGGTCGAAGAAGACAGTTCATTGCTACTCGGATTTCAAAATTGGAGAACGCGATTAATGGACCAAGACAGTTGGAGGCGCTATTTGCAGGAAGCAAAGGCCCGAGAGAGGCTGTTGTGCTAAGAAGAAGAAGAAGCAGTTTTCAGGAAAAACCGATGTTACAGCTTTGGCAGGGAGCTCGGTGGAGGACGTAGATTTTTTTCCTTGATGTCATCAATGATTTAACATGAGCTCCAGGTGGCCATCATTAGTGTTTGAGATGTCATGACACGATGCTGGAACATTTAGTTTGAAAAAAGCTTTAACTTTTTTGATCAAGTTGTCTTTCATCAGCTTCTCGCAACTAATTATTTTCAAAGATGAGCTAAACATCTTATTAACATAATCTAAGATGTCTACTGTAGATATATTATACGCAAGCCTTGGTATGAAGATTTGTTTCGGTGTTGCCACAGCTTGGAGGGATGGAAATTCTTCAGCTCCCCGATGAGATGAAGATCTCTGTGTCATGCTTCTTGTAGTGATAAACGAAGAAGACTGTGAAGTTAATAAAGTGTCTGAATCACCACCAACTATTAACGTTGTATTGCTTGATGATAATGAGGGTATACTCTGTGGCAAACACCTGGTAGTGATGGACAGATTCGCACCTCTTGACGTTAAATTTTTGTTGTTTGATGATGATGATGATGTTGACGATGATAATAACTTACTTAGGCTCTCTGTTGTAAAGAATGAATTCTCAGATCCAGTTACCGATGAAGGTTGATCACAAGAGAGAAGAAGCTTCATTTATTAGAAGAGAATGCCTCAGTAGATAGCAACAATGAGTCGATATCAGAAAGCGCGCTTGAGCACTTCGTTTGCAATTATCGAAGTTCCTCCAAGAGTACTTAAGTTGTCTGATGGGCAAGACGCAGGCGAGAAACGTACACAGAAATTGAAAGTTTCCTGCAGGAATTAAAATACCAATGAATTCTGCTGTGGCTGTGAAATATGGACTCTCACCCAAGCATCCACAATAGGCGAATAATGGGAGCGAAGTTAGAAGAAGACCAAAGGCGAATTCGAAACAATCATGAACTGTATGAAATTTTTGACAAACCGTAGGTTTTAACGATTGTAAGACTGCAGAAGCTGCAATGGGCTCACCACAAGAATCGTATGGACGAACACTGGATACCCAAAAGGTCTTTGTTAGGTGAGCCGAAGACCCCAGGCCAGTGACCAGACTGACAAAACGCTGGTCTGACTCGGTCAACGAGACAGTTTACCACTGCTCGTGTTTCAAAATTGCAGGACGTGGTCAATGGACCGAGACAGTTGAAGGCGCTGTTTATAGGATGCGGAGGCCCAAGAGGGGCTGTAGTGCTACGAAGAAGAAAAAGAAGAAGTTTTCAACAAATAAGGTTCCAGCACGACTTATATCATGCCTGCAGTAACTTATAATGGTACAATAAAACGAGTAAAATGGCTTGTCTTAAAATTTAAGTATTTCATTAGATTCAATGCAAAGTCAATCATGATAAAAATTTTCTTTATATCGTGACACTCGTGCGTGAACAACTCCAATTCAACTATCATACCATCTCTATCTCGGGGAAAACTTGGAAGGCCTCCAAGTACATTCATTCTTGTTTTGAGCATTTGTCAACATTAGTGTTTGTTCCAAACCTCACATGGCCTCCCCGCTCTACAAAGATAACCATGAGACCAAAAAGGCGACTACGTACACGAATGAAGATATCGTGGAAAGCCTTGTTCAGGATGAGATTCATGCGGCGCAGAAAAAAAGATAGGAATGCTAACCGTCCTAAAAATGAAGAGCGAGAAAATCTGCATGATGCACAAGATATTCGAGAGTTGGGATAAATATAAAGAACATCGACAATTCGATGGTTCCTGCTGCGATCGCTACCAAAGCAGAGTTTCTAGGTCCCGAAATAATAAAAGTCCATAAGGTTTATAAGGCAGGAAAAGAGAGGAGTCGAAATTTTGCCAAAGTACTGTACTCAGAGATCGCATGCATTTCCCAATTAAGAAATCCCAAGAGCAATTGACGAAAACATACAATTATGTGAGAACGAGTGAAATTTCACGCAAAAAACTGATATCCCAGCACCAGAAAACTCCCATACAAACTTTTCGAGTCACTGAAATACTTTCCAAATGAGTTTTGCTACTTTAACTTTGTTTTGAACGCAAAATCTCACAAAAAACTTCGATTTTCGCGAATGCAACGTACTCTCTGCAGTCTGTAGACATTTTTTTCCAAAAATCCAGTTAATTTTCCTTCGATACTTGCTGAATATCTCAATCTTATGCAAAATGTTTAAAGAAGGAGCAGCGGAATAAGCTACATACAAGTCCCGTCAATACAACGCGGAAACCTTCCCACTCATCGTGCTAACTGCGTGTCCCGCTTCGTCACGATTCCGCTTGACTAGCGAGCCTCTTCATGGTGGTAACGGTAGATTCTCACAATCTAGCAACTGCTTCGCTAGATTGTGTCGTAAAGGGGGTTGCCATTATCAGTTTTCTCACTTGTAGTTTTATTTATTTTTTGAATTTTTCTTTGGAAAAACTTTTAATTGATAATGGTAGTGGCGGTAGTGGCAGAGATCATTCCGAGTTGGTAATAACAATGATAATAAGTTGCATATCAAATTATTCTGCCCTTGTTGCGTGGTTAATTTTATGAAGTGGTAATTTCTTCGCAAAGGTCCTTTGAGCAGTTTGCCTAGGCGGCTGCTCGATTCCTGCAAACTTTAAATTGAAGGTGCCAAAAAGAATGAAACAGAATACCACCAATAAAGTAGATTACTTTGTACTTACCATTCTAAGGCTCAGAGTTGTATACAGGCAAAATAATAAAAATAATACTTTATTCCATTCTTTCAATAGTTACACGTTTGAACAAATATGCTTGATGTTTACAAATCACTAATCAAACCTGTGCTGCTATATGCGATTAAAATATGAACCCTGTCGAAGAAAACAGAAAAGGCAATGAACATATTTGAACGGAAAGTACTCTGGAAAGTCAACGGCCCAGTGAAACAAGGAGCAGAGTGGAGACTACGGTATAACAACTAACACACTGTTTGGCAAAAGCTACGCAAATTGCAATGGGCAAGCCATGTAGGAACAATGGAAGAAAATTAGCTACTTGCAAGAGCATTAAAAGGTAGAGCACAAAGTTGATGTCTCGCGAAGCCGAGGACTTGATGAGGAGACACGATAGAAGCTAACAGCAGATCCTTGCTGGGAGTGATAAACTAGCAAACGAAGTCGCGGAACAGAGTCGAATGTAGAAGACTAATCCTGGTGGCCAAAATCTAGCTCGGACTGTCATGCTATACATTATGATGTTACACAAAAAATATCATCTTTTAAGGCAAATGATTGGAATGAATCTGGTCGTGGACCAATGACGAATTCGATGCAACCATGAACTGGATGGATTTTCCTTCGAATTTTTGTATATTTTGTACAAAATTCAATTTCTCGACGTCTTTGTATTATATTAAACTGTAAATATCTGTAGATTCCTTATATGGTTTGAAATTCTGTACCGATATACGAGGGTTGTGAAATGTTTCCGGGGTTACTGGCAAAAAGTCATCGTATATTCAAGTTCTCTTGCCAACTAATAGATGGTCCTTACATATTTATGTCATTAAAATTTCAAGCCATTCTGACCAATAAAAACACATGGTACTCTTCCAGAGTTGACAGGTGACGTTTGTTAAGAACAATGGATAAAATCGAGTATCGTGCGATGATAGAGTACCTCTATTTGAAAGGGAAAAAACTCGGGAAGTTAAAGAAGAGTTAGACTCCGTATATGGTGAATCGTTGCTCAACCATGTAACATTGGGCGGCTCAACCGTAAAACACTAGGTGGCCAAGCTCAAACACGTTCGCACAAGCATTCATGACGATTAATGTTCTGGGCGTCCAAAAACTGTTTCTATGGAGAGATTGTCAGTTTAGTGCACACAACCGTGGTAGAGAATCGCCGATAAACCATCAAGAAAATTGCTGAGGCTTGCGGAATATCAACGAAATGGGTGCATACGATTTTACATGAATATTTATGTACAAGAAAATGGACATGTCGCGAGAGACTCTTCAGCTGTTCCAAAAAAATTTTACCGAGTTTAGGCGCCGATTAATTACTGTCGACAAAACCTGGACCCAACACCATACTCCGGAAACCAAACAAAAGTCAATGCAGTTTATTGTGGTGGGGTAACCAGCTCCAAAGAAGGTAAAAAAATATGGGTCAAATGCCGAGGTTGAAGAGGCAGTTAACCAGTATTTTTCAGGTTTACCTAAAGAATTTTATTCGGATGGCCTGAAGGGTTGGGAAAGCGTTTGACGAAATGTGCTGACTTGCGTGGAGACTATGTCGAGAAATAAATTTTCGTTTATCTTGAATTATGTGTTTTTTCTTTGAAAGGCCGGAAACTTTTGAAATGATGAATCTAATATGTTGTCCATCATCTGAAATTCCTGCGCCCTTAGCTACTGTGAGTCCCTTTTATATTTTAGGACTGCCCGAGCATAATTTGCCGCCTGGTTCCATTTTTTAACCGATTCAAGCATCACCGCAACCATATTATCAGGAATGAGCTCTTCCCTCCCCCTGTAGAGTTCCCCTCGCAGCCTGACCCATTTTGTACACGCAAAAAAGGGCGGCAGGCATCGTCCTCCTCTCTTGGGCCAAACTGACAATCGGGGGACTGCGACTTACCAATCTTGTGCAGGTAAGACTGTAAACACCAATGCCTGCTCAAAAGCTGGTTCAGATAGAAGTCAGTATCACCTCATCTTCACTTCGAGCAATTCACCCAAGACTGCTGCCAATCGTTGAGCGAGTGCTGTCTCCTCTCGTAGACAACCATTTCGCTAGCGTCTTCGTTTCGGTGCAGGTAATTAGCGCAACGCTCTCTAGCAAGGAGGGCGACAGGTATCACGCCTGCAATCACTCTCACCACGGGATCCGAGACTGTCGGATACGAAGATGCAATTCTCAATGCTCCTCTTCTCTGTACCTGTGTCAAAGGTTTTCGGTATACCTCCTTGCTGAAAGCGTCGCCCTATACCTCTGCTCCGTACAATAGCACTAACCCTACAGCCGATATTCCCGAAGCAGATTTCTCAGCCATTGCCCTGATTTGCTCAGAGAAACTCATCTTCGAGTCGATCAGTAGCCCGAGGTACTTCACCGATGGCTTCGATTCGATTCATATATCTTCAATGCTGATCATCCTTACTCTAGGGATTCTCTTTTTTGTCAAGATGACCACTTCGGTTTTCCCCAGTGCTAAACTGAGCTCGCGAGCAGTCATCCAGTCCCTCACTCGGCGCAATAGCATACGTAGCCTAAGTTGCACCTGTTCAACTGTGCGTCCAGCGACCAGAGCTGCAACATCATCCGCATAGCCAATCAAGACTCATCTGGCATCTCAAGTATCAGTAGCCCGTCGTAAGACACGTTCCAAAGGTCCAAACCTGGGCAACATCCGATGTAATTTCCATCCTTCGTTGGCCCTATGTCGTGTCGTAGAGCAGCCTTCGGTTCTTTAGGTAGTTCCTCAAAGGCCGGATTAGATATTCTGGAACTTGAAAAGAGTTTTCCAGCGTGTCCAGAATATCCACCCATCTAGCGGAGTTGAAGGCGTTCCTGACGTTGAGTATCACCAACAGGACGATCCGTCGCTTGGCCCGACTATATACTTCTGCCTTTTGGACTGAGTTTATCACCTCTGCAATCACATCAATGGTAGAATGTCCTGCTCTAAAGCCGTACTGCCGAGGGGATAGGTCCCCAGCAGCACGAATCGCGTCAGTGAGTCTTCCCTTGATGAGTTTCTCTAGCACTTTCCCAGCCGTGTCTAGCATGCATAACGGGCACGTTTTGTAAAATAATTTTACAAAGCCCTACTAGTTTCGCGACCAGTCTGTCCGTCTGTACGTCCGTCCGTTCGTGTGTCACAGCAGTTTTTCTCGCAAACTACTTAAGATAGAAACATCAAGTTTTGTTCGCAGGTGTAAATTGGTGCTCTCTTCGAAACTCAATTACAAAAAATTTTATAAGGTATTTAAGAGGGGGTCTCCCCATATAGGGGAGTGGCCCCCGAAAAAAAAATTTCATCAAACGTAGCCGATATGGGTATCAAATGAAAGGTCTTGATGGTAACTTTTGAAAACAGGTCTTAATTTGGTACTTTCTGCATCGAGGGACGCGCAGGGAGGGGAAATACACGAAAAATTTGTTTCCCCCCCTCGCGATGGGACACCTGTGATCCGAAAAATCTGAAAAAAATTATGGTGATAGGTGTTTATGAGTACAATAACAACAAATACCTCAAAAGTCGAAATTCGCTCAACTTTGTTGATAATAGTATGATCTTCGAATTTCACATTTTCCCCAATAAAAACGCATGGGTACCCTTAAACTGAACGAAATTCGATATTTACGTTTTCCTACTAAGGGTTCTTAAACGTTGTAAGTTGGATGAAAATCGAATGATAAACACGGAAGTTATAGCCATTTGAAGTTTCTCCAATTACAACAACAATAACACATGATTTTGGTATTTTATGGACTTTCCATCCAATCAATCACTGCAATTTTGATTTGATCTTCTTAAAATTTTCCAGTAAGGTCAATAACATTAATATTTTTAAGATTTCATGATTTGAGTGATTTTTGTCGGTTTGCGACAAAATGGCGACGGTTAAAAGTAGAAAAACAAAAGATTTTCCTTTGAACGTGCACATCTCTTTGACATATTACTTGAGGTTATTCATTGCTGGTGACTGCAGGTCTGAAAAGTTGGGTAAAAAACCCTTCTGACATGAGCGTAGGTCTGTTTACCCAACTTGTTATTTTTCACTTGATAAGCCTGAGCAGGTCTAGTTGATGGCCTAGTGGTTAGAGCATGAACGCAGAAGCCGAAAGTCCCAGGTTCAAGTCTCGTTGGGAGCAACGCGATTTAATTAAGGGGATTTTTTGGACAGACTACGAGTGTTCACTAAGTGGTGATATGTACTGATTTAATCAGATCATATCATAGCTGAGCAAGCACACGGGAGCATGTTACTGACCAAACCAACTTCCGAAAAAATCAATAAGTTCATGAAAATGAGACACTCTATGTATCTCTAAGTGAAGGCCCGAGAGGGACTGTAGTGCTACAAAGACGAAGAAGAAGA
This sequence comes from Odontomyia ornata, assembly GCA_963969285.1. Taxonomy (NCBI): domain Eukaryota; kingdom Metazoa; phylum Arthropoda; class Insecta; order Diptera; family Stratiomyidae; genus Odontomyia; species Odontomyia ornata. The sequence continues at coordinate 22,425,334 of OZ017741.1, forward strand.
AGCCTTAGCAGACATCAGCAGACACACATTCAAATGCTGTATAAACCTGGTATGAACTGTCAATTTAAGTCAGATGTCAAAATAAAATGACAGAAAATGAGAAATTTATCTGATTTTTAGCGATATCACTCCTTTCCTTAATTTCTTTGATGCAAATTTCATTTAACTCCCCGTTGCTGAAAAAATACCATAAAGGAAACTATTTAGCTAACAGATAAGGCATCTTGCGACAGAACAGAGATTTGCTAAATTGGATATAAGATTGTAAACGTTTTTTCAAATTCTGCTAGTAGATGCTAAATATAGTCTGCAAGATTTACATAATTTTCACCAATGAAGCATTCCTTGAAAATACTTCACGCATAACGAACAAGCAGCTATTTTTAAGGCTAGAAAATACAATTTCGAACAGTTGGCAAAGTGCAAACGAAATTCTGAAATTTCGAGTATCGAAATGTAAATTATTTGATTTTTACTAAATATCTCCCACCCAAGTGACAAGAGGACTAAAAAGATTTCCTGTCACTTCCAATTACTCCACAAACAAATCACGTTCGCCGATTGAGGACTTAACTTTAGGATAAAATATCTTTTCGAGACACGTACAGAAAGTTCAATAATTTCCAACACGTTTTAATTAAAGCGAAAAATTACGGTGGGGATTGTGCGAAAGTCTACCTGTCCTCCAGGTATTTGTTGTGCAAAAATTTCAAGCTGTTTGCTATTGTTGTTGTTGGCACTGCTATTTCCGTGAAAAACTCCTGTTAGCAATCGTCGCATTTAAATATTCAATGGGACGCAATGGTGGTGTTGGGTACCGAACCAGGCGACATTTGTGTAACGCCAGTGAGGGGTAAGTGGGAAAAAATAGGATGGCTAAAGCAAGCAAATGCTGTTCATTCAAATGAAACTGGGCGATAAACAAAATACTATTTGAGATCGTTGTTTTGTAACGAAGCGTCAAGCACGTTAGTAGCGAGGACTAAAGCTGAATTGGTATTTTTACCGCCGTAGTTTGGCTGGTGAAGGGAGAATCGACGAAGGATTTGCCAGACCAGCAAACCATCCTCCGTCAGACAATTCTCTCTTTCTTCGGCTTGGCTTGTAAATCGAAATGCAAATAGAATTTGTAAATAGCTGGGAAATTGCTACGATACTGCAGGATTCGAGCATTGAAACAGTGGAATTGTACCTGCTTCGTCTCGTAACAGGTCGGAGGAATTGCAGACGTCGTCCCCAGTGAGCAACGCCAACAGTAACGAGACAAAGTCCATTTTAAAAGTACTATATGTTCTCTGAATGAGAATCCTAGTTGGCAATGGTTTGCCAGCACAACAAACTATTTATCTGGAAAGAATACTCTACCGCCACTTCATCGCTATCCACGACTGCTTCGAAGGATCCCCAAGTTGAATGGTTTGTTTTCCTTTGTTTCCCTTACTTGTTTTAAATTCTACGTGAGATCTTGCTGAATATATTCTAAATTAGTTTCGTCCTTTTGTATTTTCTTCTCTGCAACAGCAGCAAAAGAGTACGTGGGTGTTCACTTCAAGAAGACTATTATGTACATAATATGGGTTGTAGATTTTACATTGGCACTCAAAGGATAATTTTGTTCTTTTGTTAACGACCAATAAAAAGTTTACACTATCGCCGTTGAGTTAGTGCTAAACTATCTTTGTGTTGTTTTAGGGGAGTTCACTTTTGTTTCCCTTCAAATTTGCATTATAAATAAACCCCTTAAGATCCTTAATTGAAAAGATGTAATTTACACGCTATCCAGTTGGCTTGTCATAGAAATAGGAGGACTAGGATGCGAGCTAGTCGTGATATGCCTTTTCGAAGTTATAATTCAAATTATTGTTCACTGGCTGTGTAGTTGCTAAACACAACTAATAGCTGGCATACTCGTACGTTCTTATCCTTCGACCAAACAAACGACTGCTTGTGAAATGTGAAATTCCTACTATAAAGTTCATTCCATTAATTTTCCAGTCAGATAACCATTAAGAGCATAATTCAATGGAGAATAAGCACAATTTTAATGACTTATATTCCAATTTGGTTAATATATGATTCAAATGGGTCCTGTTCAGGATTGTACTGATGCAATAGCAGACAGGATGTTTGTTCCTCTTTCGGTTTGCATTCCAAAACTCGCCTGACCACCATGCTATAGGTTGGAATGTGTAATAATCACAATATTGAGCTTAGGCATAAAGGATCACAAGGTCATAAATTGTTATTCCTGTTCATTTAACATGAAACCACACTCAGATAGTCTGAAATTGATAAAGTAACAGAATTCGAAATTCCAAGTATGCTTTGGTAGTTCTATGATAGAAGGTGGAAACAGTGAGGGAAGCACTACAGGCCTATATCCTGCCTGAATGCTTCTATGGTAAATTATTAAAAGAACACAAAAATGCCTTTAATTCTTCGTCCCATATTGTAGCTTATATCCTTATTCATATTACATTCTTCACTCAAATCCGGATCGGTATTTCTTTCATTACGAATTCGGATTCGGAAATGATTTCACATACCGTTAAATAATAGCAGCATCATTTTCAATGTTTTCTGCTCGAATTGAACACCAACAGCAAAGAAGGGAAACGCCTAAAACAACCATCGCTCTGCTGTCAAAATATTTCAATAGGAAGTTAGACCGGCAGCAAATCAAAATGATACACTTCCTGTGGAGCAAAGCAATAATAATTGATGTATCTTATGAATGCTGAATAAACATTTTCCGGACAAATAAAGCTTTAGCCTAGTTCAAATATTTAATTTACTTCAGGCCAGCAATTGTTGTGATGAGCGTTGATATTGGTATTTATTTTCAAATTTTTTAATTTTTATTAAGAGCATCGTTTAGGCAGGATAAACTTTGCTAAAATGATTGTTAGGTCTTATTTAGGTAGCTAAATTTAGAAGAAATTAATATTTAAATATTTTTTGGAAACAAATCTAAAATTTGTGGTATACGAGCATTGTTGCATATTGAAGAAATTAACTGTTAAAACATCAAATCTTCTAGAAAACCTCTTAGTGAATCTTGAATTGCAATTCAACTCATCAATAAGCACTCAAATATTGACTATGTAAACGGAAAATATTATGCTGGCAGATGATGATGGAAGACGCCCTTGGTTGCAAAAAGACGACCTATCCTTAGGACACAATTGATAGAAAGCTGAGCTAGGCGTGCCAACTCCAACTTGGCAACACCGTTGCGAGGTACTCAGTTAGTCGAGTCGAGTCGAACCAAGCAAGCGGTTGGTAGGAACAGCGAATCCTATGATGTGATGGTAAAAAATATTTTTAACGTGAATTAGTGAGGGAGTCAATATTCATTACTGTAACAAAGCGGTGCTATCTTTTAATTTAAGCAATTCCCCAACATCGACAGTCCTTTTATTCCTGAAAGTTTTTAGAACTGGGATGCTACGCAATTTTCACTTTATTGGATATTGTGTGCTTTTAAATAACAGTTAGCCGTCCCGTAACTGCTTGCTGCGTATTTTCGATTGATAAGCCAACATTTTGAATCGTGAATATTAACGCAATTGCAGTGTCAAATTTTTATTCGTGCGTGGCCGCCATATTTCTTAGTTGAAAATGCTGGACACCATATTTTGTATTAATTCGCTTACAATCAACGAGCTCAAACATGAGCTACGTTCGCGAAACTTGCCGACAAGAGGCAACAAACCCGAACTAATTTTACGTCTGACGGAAGCCGTCAATGGAGATCATGTTGGAATTTTACCGAGAACTCTCGTGCATCCGACGAACTGACAAAGTTGCCAGAAAACGTGGAAAATCTCACAACTTTAGTTCAAGCATTAAATATTCAGATACAGAGTATTGCTGGCAAATTTGCAAACTTTGATCAGGCATAACCTATGGCGTGTCGCCAAACTTGAACACGGCATCAACCTCTTTTTTTTTGTGGTAGGGAGGTGAATGCTATTTATGCACAGTGTGTGGAACTCCCATACGCGACTAGACTACCCACTAAACACCTCCCCTGTCAACCTGAGAACCCAGCCTGGAACCGTTTGACACATTACTTCGAGCCAGGTCTCGATTTGTTACGCCGTGGAGCGCCTTCAAGCTGGGGAATCCCTTTCCTAGCGGGAGGGGAGAGGGGAGAGGGGAAGAGGAAATGCCAGAAGAGCGATCCTCCAGCCCCAGTGCCCCCGGATGCTGTGAGTCCCTTTTATATTTTAGGACTGCCCGAGCATAATGCGCCACCTGGTTCCATTTGTCAACCGATTCGAGCATCACCGCAATTATATTATCCGGGGTGAGCTCCCCCGTCTTCCTGTAATGTTCCCTTCGCAGCCTGACCCATTTTATACACGCAAAAAATGTGTGATGGGCATTGTCCTCCTCTCCTGGGCAAAACCGACAATTGGGGGACCGTAACTTACCGATTTTGTGCAGGTAAGACTGAAAACACCCGCACCCGCTCAAAAGCTGGGTCAGATAGAAGTCAGTCTCACCATGCCTTCGATTCAGCCACGGTCTCACATCCGGGATGACGCGCGCGGTCCACCTTCCCTTCGTGCAATTCACCCAAGACTGCTGCCAATCGTTGAGCGAGCGCTGTCTCTCCTCGCGGACAACTATCCCCCTCGCATCCTCGTTTCGGCGCAGATTAATACGGCGGCACTCTCTAGCAAGGAGGGCGATAGGTATCACGCCTGCAATCACTCTCTCAGCTGAGTCGGAGACTGTTGGATACGAAGATGCAATTCTCAGTGCTCCTCTTCTCTGCACCCGTGCCAAACGTTTCCGGTGTACCTCCTTGCTGAGAGCGTCGCCCCATACCTCTGCTCCGTACAGTAGCACTGACCCTACAGCACTCATCAAGAGGCGTCTTCTTGATGGACTGGGCCCCCCTACGTTGGCCATAAGTCGACTCAGAGCCGATATTCCCGAAGCAGCCTTCTCAGCCGTTGCCCTGATTTGCTCAGAGAAACTCATCTTCGAGTCGATCAGTAGCCCCAGGTACTTCACCGCTGGCTTCGATTCGATCTGTATATCTCCAATACTGATCATCCTTACTCTAGGGATTCTCTTTTTTGTCAAGATGACCACTTCGGTTTTCTCCAGTGCTAAACTGAGCCCGCGAGCAGTCATCCAGTCCCTCACTCGGCGCATTAGCATACCTAGCCTAAGTTGCGCTTGTTCAACGGTGCGTCCAGCGACCAGAGCCGCAACATCATCCACATAGCCGACCAAGCGTGACTCATCTGGCATCTCAAGTCTCAGTAGCCCGTCATGAGACACGTTCCATAGGTCCGGAACAAGGATAGATCCCTGGGCAACACCCGATGTAATTTCCATCCTTCGTTGGCCCTGTGTCGTGTCGTAGAGCAGGCTTCGGTCCTTAAGGTAGTTCCTCAAAAGCCGCATTAGATATTCTGGAACTTGAAAAGAGTTTTCCAGCGTATCCAGAATCTCCACCCATCTAGCGGAGTTGAAGGCATTCCTGACGTCGAGTGTCACCAACAAGACGATCCGTCGCTTGGTGCGACTATATGCCTCTGCCTTTTGGACCGCGCTCACCAACTCTGCTATCGCATCAATGGTAGAACGTCCTGCTCTAAAGCCGTACTGAAGAGGAGATAGGTCCCCAGCAGCACGAATCGCGTCAGTGAGTCTTCCCTTGATGAGTTTTTCTAGCACTTTCCCAGCCGTGTCTAGCATGCATAACGGGCGGTATGCAGACGGCGATTCGGGATTTTCCTTCCTCTTGCTGACCAGCACGAGCCTCGCCACCTTCCATCGTACCGGGAAAACCCCGTCCCGTAGGCAAGCGTTGAATGTGCTGAGCAGCAAGTCAGGACAATGGTGATAGACGAGCCGCAACACCTCAGCCGGAACACCATCTGGACCTGGAGCCTTCCTCACTTTCAGGGAGAGGACTGCCTCCTCCAGCTGTAGCTGTGTGAAGAGTGGGCACTCGACTGCTGTTTCACCACAGACAGCATCAACACGGACGGGGTGGACGGGGAAGAGTCCCCGCGCTATCGCGTCCATCTCTCCGCATCATGTATACAAGGCTTCCGTAGGGCACCAAGTTTCCCCATGACCAGCTTGTACCCAAGGCCCCACGGATCCTTGTTCACATTGTCCACTAGGTCTTGCCAGCAGCGAGCCTTGCTACTCTTGATCAGTTTGCGAAGGCATTTCCTGGCTGACTTATATGCTGCCACCTGGTTGCATGCCTCGTCGCGGTTCCACGCCCGTTGAACCTCACGCCGAAACTTGTGACACTCCCTCCGCTTTTCAGCGATTTCAGTAGACCCCCAGTACGCTGGGGGCTTGCCGTGCCGAGGTCTTTGACGGGGCAAAGAAGCGCAGCAAGCAGTCGTGATTATGCTCATAGTAGAGTTCACCACGTCTTGAGCTGCCAGTTCTTCCGTCCCCTCCGGAACTCCCTGCAGCGGCTCACCTGCTGTGAGAACCTTGACGAACCTCTCGACGTCCATTTTTTCGATGTTTCATCCAGTTGTAGAAGGCCGAGAACACGGACGTCGGGAGACAGCATCACTTATCTTATAGACGAGCTGCAAAACCTCAGCTGGAACACCATCTGGACCTGGAGCCTTCCTCGCTTTCAGGGAGAGGACTGCCTCCTCCAGTTCCAGCTGTGTGAAGAGTGGGCACTCGACTGCTGTTTCACCATGGACAGCGTCAACTCGGACGGGATGGGCGGGGAAGAGTCCCCGCACTATCGCGTCCATCTTTTCCGCGTCATGTATACAAGGCTTCCGTAGGGCACCAAGTTTCCCCATGACCAGCTTGCAGCCAAGGCCCAACGGATCCCTATTTACATCGTCCACGAGGTCTTGGCAGCATCGGGCCTTGCTCTTGTTAATAAGCCTGCGAAGATATTTCCTGCCGGACCTGTATGCTGCTAGCCTAGTGCCTGCCTCCTCCCGTGTTCGCGCCCGCTGGGCCTCTCGCCAAACTTTGTGACACTCGCTTCTTTGTTCGGTGATCTCGTTTGACCACCAGTATACTGGAGGCTTACCATGTCGGGGTCTCCGACGGGGCATGGAAGACTCGCAAGCGGCTATGATGGTACTCATAGTTGAGTTCACCAAGTCCTTGGCTGTAGGCTCTCCACTCCCTGGGGGAGCTCCCAGCAACGGTGCACCTGCCGTAAGCGCGTCAGCAAACCTCTCAACGTCCATCCTCCCAGTCCTCTATCCGAGGATTGAAGTTTGGGCATATGCACGCAGAGTGGCACCGTCGTGAATCTCAACAGCTATATACTGGTGATCACTAGCCGAGTAGTCCTCTAGTACTCGCCAATTGTGTACTCTGGGTACCAGGGACTCCAAAGCGAGTGTCACATCGGGTATGGTTCCTACGCAACCCCAGCGGTTGAAAGTAGGGGTGTTACCAGTATTTAGGACAAAAAGCGCTGTTCTGGCCGCCATGTCCAAGATTTGCTTTCCCCTTGGGTCGGATTGTGGCATACCCCATTCAATGGCTCTAGCGTTGAAGTCTCCCCCGACCAGCATGTGGCCCTCTGTGTTCGAGACAGCGTTATGTTGGTACTCATGTCTGTCACTTATGCCGACAAGCTCGGCCATTTTGAATGTTCACTTAATTGGTGATAGCTGCTTTACTTGCACGTGTTTTCAATCGTCTTCGATTTTTACTTATTCAAAAAAATGGATCAAAGAACGTGTATCAAATTTTGTGTGAAAAACGAAATTAAGTGCGCGGATGCATTCCGAATGTTGACTGTGGCATACGGAGAAGCTACCTTGGACCGAAGCAACGTTAATCGGTGGTACAAAATGTTTTTAGAAGGCCGAGAAGATGTGAACGACGAAGAGTGTGCCGGACGCCCGAGCACTTCAACAACAGACGAAAAAATTAATGAAGTGGAGAAAATGGTATTGGCCAATCGTCAAATCATCGTAAGAGAAGTTGCTGAGGACCTAAACATATCGATTGGCTCGTGCCATTCGATTTTTATCAACGATTTGGGCATGAGACGGGTCGCCGCGAAAATCGTACCAAAATTGCTCAATTGCGACCAAAAACAGCAACGCATGAACATTGCTAATGAGATGTTAAACTCTGTCCGCGACGAACCAAATTTGCTCCAGAGGGTCATAACTGGTGATAAATCGTGGGTTTGTGGTTATGACGTGGAAACCAAAGCTCAATCATCTCAATGGAAGCTGCCGCATGAACCAAGACCGAAAAAAGCGCGCCAAGTTCGGTCGAATGTGAAAGTTTTGCTGACAGTTTTCTTCGATTGCAGGGACGTGGCGCATCATGAGTTCTTGCCACAGGAAAGAACGGTCAATAAGGAATATTACCTGCAAGTTATGCGCAATTTGCGCGAAGCAATCCGCCAGAAACACCCGGATTTGTGGGAGAACAAAAATTGGCTTTTGCACCACGATAACGCCCCTGCTCACACATCGTTGCTTGTGCGCGACTTTTTGGCCAAAAACAACACACTAATGATGCCGCAGCCACCGTATTCCCCAGATCTGCCCCCTGTGACTTTTTCTTGTTTCATAAACTGAAGAGGCCCATGAAAGGACGACGTTACGCTGCGCTTGACGAGATAAAGACGGCATCGAAGGAGGAGCTGAACAAGATTAAAAAAAATGATTTTTTGAAGTGCTTCGAAGATTGGAAAAACCGTTGGCACAAGTGTATAATATCTCATGGGGATTACTTTGAAGGGGACAAAATAGATATTCATGAATAAATAAATAATTTTTGAAAAAAACAAAATTCGCGATGTTTTTTGAACACACCTCGTATTCTCCTACATTATAAGTTCGGGGTGGATTGCTATGTTTCTGGAAGTACTGGAGGTTGTAGTTCTGTGACTTCTGAATGGCGATGGCAGCACGTGCCCTGAGATCATCTAGGTTGCAATCTGAGCTCTCATCTGTCTTCTCGCTTGAGTATTCAATAAATTGGTCCTCTTTGCTCTATCCCGAACAGAAGTTTACTAGAAGACTGTTTAGTGGTACTGTGAATAGTATTTTTAATGCCATACTCAATCTGGGACAAAAATTTAGACTATTCGGCAACATTAATCGGGTCACTCAGTTTGGCAAGCATAGATTTTAAAACTCTATTTCCCCTTTCCACTTGCGCTTTGGCTTGTGGAGAGGTGACGGCAACTTTCACATGATTGATGTTCTGTTTAGCCAAGTATGTGCTACAATCCAAAGAGGTGAAGCAAGTTCCTCGGTCAGTGATTAAGCTTCTGGGATGACTGTGATAACTAAAATATTAATCAAGGCTATTGATAACTTCTTGTGTACTTGTTGATTTAACTGGATAAAGTTCAACATATTTTGTGAATCCATCTACAACTAACAATATGTATTCTTCCTTTGAGTTGATAGTAGGTAAAAGCCCAAAGTGGTCCAAGTGTACAGTATCAAATGGTATTGGTTCCTTCGGTATGTTATAGTAATTATGTTCATTGAAATGATGCAGTGGCAAGTACATATTACATTTTACGCAATTTCTTATGAATTTTGCGACTTTTCCTTTCAGGTTTGGAAACCAATAGTGTTTCTTCAGTTGCTCATTTTTTTTTATTCCTAGGTAACCAATCTTTTCATGCGTTAAACGTATCACATTATCTTCCATTTCTTATGGTAGCTACATTTGTGTTTGTCCAGATTCATTTCTTCTAATGATAAGACCGTCCAATAACTGGTAACCTGAAACTAGACATAAGCTTAGTTGCCCGCAAAGTTTTGCGTGACTTGGATCAAAAAGTATAGGCCGTCACTGTCAACAGTGGCTAATATTTCATCAGTTACATCAGTTGTGCTTCCGGCTGGTGCATCTGCGGAGATGCTAGCATTCTCATTAGAGCCTTGTTCGTAATTATTGATTCTAACAGCAGGATACATGAAAAGGTCGTCAGTGCTGGCATGAGGGACAGCGAACACTACGACAGAACAGCGAGGTGCATTAGTACTGGCTTTGGTTGATTCGCGGTAATGGTCTAAGGATAAGTCAAGTTGAGCATGACTTAGAGCGCGAGTGACGCACCGAGGGTCCATCATCTGTTTTGCATCAGAAACAGTAGCTCTAGAATCAGTATCAGTTGTTGGCTCGTCATTTGGAGAAGGGCAAGAAGTGTAGCACCGGCTCAATGCGTCTACATTACCCATGGTTACTCTGCTTCGGTGCTGTATTGTGTAATTATAATTCTTAAGCTCGAAAACCTATCTGGCGATTCTTCGATTTACATATCTTTTGTTAAGAGAGAGCGTCAGAGAGCTACAATCTATTATTATCTTAAAAACTATGCCTTCTACAGGGTTTTCCAATAAGAGGTGTTATTTTGATATTATAAGAAAAATGCCATTTTTAAATATGAATGATAAGATGTTTATTTCATTATAAAGAAAAAAGTATGTCGTTAAAAGTGAAAAATAACATCAAGCAAATGACCACCACGACCACGCTTACAGGACCATATCCTTTTCATTAAATTTTCCATAACCAAATCGCAAAGTGGCTGCCCTATTTCCTCGATAGCCCCACGAATTCCATCTTTGAGGTCTTGAATTGTTGCTAGGCCGTTGGCGTAGACCTTCTCTTTCACGTGGCCTCAAAGGAAGAAGTTGCAATTGTGATCACCTCTTCTAGAGATAACAAGGTCCGGAAACTTTTCCCGTAAAAGATCAATGGTTTCGTTGCTTGTGTGACACGTGGCGCCGTCTTGTTGAAAGTAAACCTTGTCCGGATCAATACCATCCAATTCTAATCAATGAATAAGCATCAGTAAAGTAATAGTGGGCCAAGTAGGAGCGGTCATCCATCAAATCTCAACGATCATAACATCAAATCAGGCAACGAGAAAAATATCGTGGAAGATTCAACCGTTGACCAACAAGAAATGCGTATAAAAGATGAAATCAATGAAATCTGTTTTATGCAACAGCAACAACTACACCGTAAAATACAATAAATACTATAATAAACAAACCATGATGAAACAGACTTTCAACAAAAGAAAGCTCAACAAAACTGTTGTTAATTTAAAGTAAGCTAGAAACCAATAAAGGTATTTTGTATTCCTGAATACGGAAAAAAAATTAACAAATTATGTCGAATTCTTGACTAACCAGTCGTCAGAAAATACAGTGGGCCTTGAATATCCCCCCCGACGATGTTTCCACGGTAAAACAACGCAATATCAGACGTGATTATAACTTCAAATCTGAATCGCGCACCAGCAAAGTGAGCATTTCACAGTTTATCAACATAACGAATGACATTACAGCCAATATAAGTCGATATAGCTGTCATCGATAATGCAGGTGATCTGAGCGAAAGGAAGATGACCACCAAAAACTAGGTTCGAATCCAAGAAAACGCTATGAGGCTAAGCAGCCGCTGTTGTTGTTGTGGCCTTGAACTTGGGTTCTTCACCTCAAGTAAAAGAGCCGTTGCGAAAAAGTTAATAAAAGAGTCAACGACGGTCGAAGCGGTCTCTTTCGACGACGCGGAGGACGTTCTTTTTGCAATTTGGTGGTGACAATAGTCACTTGTATTAATTTTTCGATATCTTTTTCCCTATTAAAGTGGACAAACAGCGTGGCAGTTACAATTGAGGAGTCGAGTTGAATAGCGTTACAGCGATATAAATTGTAAGTTTGTGAAAGCTTATACGATTTTGCTTTACTAATTATTGATTGCTATTTTGGAATATGGCACGCAATTAATGTTACAGCCAGTAGTGTGATCGCACGTGGAGTGTATAGAGCAGGTGATCGATGTAAATTATGCCTGATGCGGCAAGAAGCCTTCTCGACGGAGTTTCCGAGGTGTGTAGGTTGTGATTGCATGAGGGATTTCAAAGTTGTTTTTGTGGAAGTGTGGGCAGGTGGCTCAATAAGTCAAGAAAGAACCAATTAGTGGTTATATTTGTCAGTTGGGATCCATGCTTTAATTCTTGCATTCATCATTGGATCGATTGGGCGTAAGATGAAGTATAGGCCTCGTGTGTGACACAAGTCCATGTCTTAACAGTGTACTAACCATTCCGGGGTGCTCAAGCTCGCCAATCAACTCCTGGAGACAGTTCAAGGTTTGGCGAATGGCGCCCTCCTACCCCGTCTCCATGGGTCTGCCGGGACCTCTAGGCCCCCAGCCGGAATCGTCCAGAGAAACGTAACACACAGTTTCCATTTTTTAGTGATGATGTACTCGTACAAGCTTAAACTAGTGTAGTCAGTTCTAATTAAATTACGTTAGTGTGTGTGGTTGTTGCTAAAAGCAAGCATAGAAAATTAATTGCAGAAGTATGAGTGAGCGCTACGGAAGGCAAATGCTATAACCTGATCGTGGTTGGCACGTAGAATCAAAATTTCAGTGCAAAAATAATTTATGGAATAGAAAATTGCTACAAAGTAATTTTATCTTTTGGACAATTTACTTATCACAAATTTGATGCGAATTTCCTGAGATAATTCATTAAAGATCTGAGCACTTCGTGTGGCCAAAACTGCGATAAACGAGCTCATCCTGGGCTACCACCAGACCCGAATCCTGCAAAAATTCCCATCCAAAGAAACTCACTTCACAATCGATCGCACGACTCCCACCCTCCGAATCCCAGAAAGCAGGAGCATTTCACAGTCAACCATCTCCACCAAAACTACCGCCCCATAAAGCCTTTCACTAAAGCTCTTTAAAGAATAATTAAAGAGGACTAACAGGAGATAAAATCCATAATAGAGGTGACTGTGTAATATGCCGCATCTTATTTGCCCAATCACAAAAAGTGTCGAATTCAAATATGCTCAATTTGCCGAGCATTCAGAAAAATTATTTAAGATATAACAGAATGTTTTGTGTTTGTGAAAAAAACTTTTGGTTTACATGTTGGACTATTATACAGAGAAGACAAAGGAAGATGAGGGCTAACTTAACCAAATACTTCTTTCCATGTAATTGTATGAATAAAGCGTTTTTCGATTCAAACATCGCCGAGCCGAACTATAATAATTGTGAATAACTAATCATTACATTTGATTGATTCCTTTAAAGTAAGTATTCTGAACATGACATGAAGTAGTATATGGAGACTTGGGGAATCTCTTACTACTCTTCAATCCATTGAGCAGAACTCAAAACATCGCGCTTACTCAGACCAAGTGCAACAACGATAGATCAAGTCCTCCTCAATACTATATCAAGTTGACTTCTCGAAGTATCAGCGTGATGCTCGGAGCCACAATCTAACAAACTTCAAGAGATCACGATCGATACTTCAAGCCGAAGCGCAACTCATGTTGAGACCACTTACCATCAAGTTGTAGATGGCTGCCGGCTAACGAAGTTCAACCACCAAGGTAAGTTTTGAGTGTTGCCCGACCAATCGGAACTAATACCAATTATTTGACCATACGTATGAATTTCAATGACAAATCACGTACGAATTTCAATGACAACCAAAAGTACGAGCTGAAGTTTTAGATGATATGACCAAGTGCATCCTCGAAACTGCTTTCAACGCCAGCGAAGTGTGTGAGTATTGTTCACCCACCATAAAACGAAACTTGCACATGCAACTTACCGAGGATATAATAAAGATAGCACCATCAAGGGAAAATATAGCTGCATAAAATTCGTATATAGATACACTACGATTTCATCGACGATTTCGTCATTTCACGTACAAATCCACATACATTTTGATACATTAATACGGCCTTTCAATTTGGCTCTGGAGTACGTCATACGGAAGCTACTTGCCGATACACAAGGTACATTACTATACAAGTCGAACCAAAGAACAGCCTATGTGGAGGACGTCAACATTTTGTCACGGTCATCAACAACCGCCAGAGAACTCTTCCTGAAACTCAACAGCGAAGCAAAACTAGTAGGGCTACGAATCCATGAGAATTAAACAAAGCTCATAACGCACAAAATATCACACTTGACGAATACAATATCGAAAACGAGAGCAAATTTGTACATTTAAAACATCAGTGTTAAACTTATTCTGGTCCCTGTTTGTTCGCTATAAAATATAACAAATAAACATAGGAGTGCCGGTGTTGGATGCAATATAGTGAAAAGCTAAATTCAGCGTGTTTATTTGTTCGCTATTAAAAATGTAAGTGACTCTGGTATTTTAAGTGAACCAGTTGAGCCATACTAGCACATACTTACTAATGTAATGTATCAAACTTGAACTAAACAGCAATGAGTGCATTCAACGAATTTCAATACACCCATTTTATTTACAATTTACTTTATTTTACTTGATGTCAAAAAACTCTTATTCAAAAATAAAAGAAACCACGTTAATTATTACTATTCTTGGCACAAGACGCATCAATTTTCGAAAATATTGATGCTTATTCTTTGGCAAAGCCTTCATCATTATAGCGGCTGACTGTTTTGTAATGATTTTCTGTCTAAGTCCGTGTAGGACACGGGTGCCGATGGTCTGGCATAAGTGTCAGCGAGCTATAAACAACACCGAGCTCAGCTAACTAGCTTCGCTTAACGACCGCGTACGCGTGCTTGACGACTAGCATTTGCGGGATCATATGAGGCGGGTTCTTGTCGAGCCACGAAGCTACACTACAAAATACTTATCACGCGTACTCTACTCTACAAGACGCACCGATCAATTTTTATTGTCTTTAGAAAAGTTCTATTATGTGTCAATTAAGCTACTCTACAATAATTCAATATTTTTTTGCCTCGTTAAAGTTAGCGGACACGGAGGCTTGAGACAAACGCAAACATTACACAAAAAGCAACCGTTACTTTCACCAAAGAAGGTCGTTGCATTGCAAGGGGAATGTCAAACCAAAAGATGTTAAAGTGGCTGAAGTGAACCACTCATCTATGCCTAAAGGATGGAAACTTGACGGATGCAGTTTACTTTACACTAGTAAAACAACAAACTAAGCAGTTTCGACGGGGTGACCACCTTATCTCTTCAGGAGCAGCCACTCCTGATCACCACGGGGCTGCTCGACTGCTTATGTTTATTACAGGACAGTCTCTTCGATGCCGACCCAGACATGGAGAGACTGAAGGGTTTCGCTCTTCACTAGTAAAGAAACAATTGTTTCCGCAGTGGAGAGATGGTTGTTATAATTTTAGGCCCCTCTCCTTGAATACAAGTCCCTGTCTTCAACTAAAGTATGCTAATTAAAAACCGCTAACCAATCATAAAAACAAATCGGGTGTCGGTCAGGACTAATTGATGATGCGAATTTTATCACTGCCGGTCATCAGATTAGCTCCCAGCAAAAACTGACGCAACTCCAGGCAGTGTATTTGAAAACCTCTGGCACCATCAGTTTGTTCAAAATTAGAACTGTTCGACTACAAACTGTATAAAAATGTGCAAACCTTTCTTTTGGTAACATTAAGGGACGAACTACTCTGTAACATCATCGGCATGTTCAGGCGGCAGAGCCACCACGAACGAAGAACTCCAGAAGATGCTATAGACCTTATTATACCGAAGACAAGACAAACAACACCAAAAGAAAGTTTATCGGTGACTCTATCTTTACTTTACGGAACCCTCCAAAGTATGCTACGTTAATATCAAATGGTGAGGGCGACAATAATAATTGAATCGGTTCATCTGCCGACAGCAAAATTAAAAATGTGAGAACTCGAAGGAGAGTGATGTTGTTTCCCCTTCGGGCCCCACGTCGGGCGCCATTGTAATGATTTTCTGTCTAAGTCCGTGTAGGACACGGGTGCCGATGGTCTGGCATAAGTGTCAGCGAGCTATAAACAACACCGAGCTCAGCTAACTAGCTTCGCTTAACGACCACGTACGCGTGCTTGACGACTAGCATTTGCGGGATCATATGAGGCGGGTTCTTGTCGAGCCACGAAGCTACACTACAAAATACTTATCACGCGTACTCTACTCTACAAGACGCACCGATCAATTTTTATTGTCTTTAGAAAAGTTCTATTAGGTGTCAATTAAGCTACTCTACAATAGTTCAATATTTTTTTGCCTCGTTAAAGTTAGCGGACACGGAGGCTTGAGACAAACGCAAACATTACACAAAAAGCAACCGTTACTTTCACCGAAGAAGGTCGTTGCATTGCAAGGGGAATGTCAAACCAAAAGATGTTAAAGTGGCTGAAGTGAACCACTCATCTATGCCTAAAGGATGGAAACTTGACGGATGCAGCTTACTTTACACTAGTAAAACAACAAACTAAGCAGTTTCGACGGGGTGACCACCTTATCTCTTCAGGAGCAGCCACTCCTGATCACCACGGGGCTGCTCGACTGCTTATGTTTATTACAGTTTATCCATCGCCACATATTCCAAATCGAAGATTCCACCTTTGTATTTCTCTCAGATGAATAGTACCGCACGTCGATATGCTTTGTCCTCTTATGGAATCCTGGATTCTTTACGAGTCGAACCTCACTTTGATTGTCCATAAGAAATATTGGTTTGTCCAAAACCGTCGACAATCTTTCGGACAATAATCGATGCAGCCACACCAATTCTTTCATCGCATCCGCCACCGCCATGTATTTGGACTGCGTTTTTGACAGTGTCACTGAGTTTTAATGCTCCGAGCCTCAACTTATAATACCGTTGCCAAACATGAATACATATCCGGACGTCGATCACCTGTATTAGCACAGATCCAACATGATGCCACTTTCAAATCAAGTGCCCGTGTCAGTTCTTCCCTTGATATATTTTAAGATGGGTTTTACCACATTCACGTGCACCATTGCCGGTTTTTCCATGTGTCGATTTGTGTTGCCAACAGCAAAACTGATGTCTGGTCGCGTCGCTACCGCTAAATATATCAACCAACCGACTGCACCACGATACGGAAAATTTTTTTCTTCGTCCGCATCAAAATCCCCAGGATTTTGTGCTCCATCCAATGGTGTTGCCACAGCATTCTAGTGTGTCATTTCAAAACCGTTGAGTACATTTTGCGCATACGCGTGCTAATTCACATGAATCGATCCATCCGATCTGTGATTTGTTTCAAGCCCCAAGAAATAAATGACTCATTTTTCCTCTGCTGCAACTAACTCGTCATCGACACAAATCGTGAGTATCATCATGCCATGTTTCCCATTGCATACAAAAACGAACGGATCCGATTCACTAGCCACAAAACTGAGTTTGCCAATGAACATCGTAAGCTTCTTGCTCCAGCAGTGCGCCACCTGTTTCAAACTGTACGAGCTCTTAACCAGCTTGTTAACTCGTCCGATACCATCATCATATCCGATTGGTTGACTCATCCAAACAGCTTCCTCCAAATCACCGTTTAGAAAAGCTGTCTTCACATCGAACTATTGTAGTTGCATTCATTTTGATACCGCCAGCGCCAAAATCACCTGAGTCTGAAATCTGACGACAGGGCTGAACATCTCTTGATAATGTATGCCATATTACTGTATGAATTATCATACTACCAATTGCGCTTTGTAGCAATCAATACTCCTATCTGGGTTCTGCTTCAATTTGAAGACCCAACTATTATCAATTACTTTTTGGTCTTTCGGTGGACTAACCAAATTCTATGTGTGATTTTTGATGAGTGAATCATACTATTTGTTCATTGCTTGCTCCCACTATTTTTGATTGCCCGATTAAATTGCCTGTTCGTATGTTCTCGGCTCTGTGCTGATTGCCAACATAGCCTTGCCGATTCCCAACATGGCAACATGATCAGCCTATGCGATATATAATAAACGTCGTGCTACCATGATGTTGTTTCGATCGCGCAAATGCCTTACGATAATATTCCTTTTATCAAGATCGCATATTTTACCATGATGGATTGGTTATTCCGGCATTGTTTCTGCATCACCCGCCTCCGATTCACCATCCGTCACGTTCGCGGTTTCATCGACCTTCTGCTCAACGTCACCAATGTCGAGTGTGACTATTGATTTTTCCAACAGAAAAATCACACCACGAGCCACCTCAATATTGTTTGCCACTGGATTCCACACTCGATACGATTTGAATGATTGTCATATGCAGGAAACACACACTTAACCTTTGAGTCCAACTTTTGCCACCTCTCCCTCGGAATATGTACAAACATCTCAGACCCAAGAATATGATAATGATCAGTTTTCGCCTTCTTCATGCGGGGATTTATCCGGAACAGTGCTAGTCCCAATTCGATTCAGCACATGCACTGGCAAATTGAAAGCCTCCACCCAGAATTTATAATTAATTTGTTTTGAATGAATCACCGTTCACGCTGACTCGACGATCGTTCGATTATTGCGTTCCATGCAACCATTCTGCTCCTGCCTGTACGGTACATTTCGTTGATGTACAATGCCCATCTTGCCGAAAAATTATTCAACTCAGCATCAACGGATTCAGTTCCGTTATCTGATCGAAAATAACCCACTTTGGGCCCGTCCTCTTATTGCATTTGTATCACCGCTTCCTTAACTTTAGCTGCGACTTCTGATTTTGTGACTTCCGATTATTGCTTCAAAAAACGATAATTTGGAAAACAGTTTTTAAGGAGCAAAGAATACCTTGAACCACCAATCGCATTCGTTTGCATTGGCTCACAAACGTCCGCATGAATAATTTTTCCGCATGACTTTGATTTTTTTCTCCATGTTTGTACCTTCCCTGATGGTGCTCATCATCCACAAAACCAATGTCTTTGCTTCGCAGCAATTTCCTTATGTGTGCGACGTTTTGATGTCCGAGTCGTTCATGCCATGCACGAAGCGAAATTTTCTTGATTGTCACATTTGCAATAGCTCCATCGACCTCCAATGATTCCCCAACTTTGAACAGCATTTGAAATAGCCTTTTGCGATAAACTTCCAATCCAAAAATGTTTTCTTCTTTCAGCAATTCGAAGCGTTTGTTTTTCGGCTGCAATCGAAAACCGAAATCCATGATCTTTCTGGACGAAAACAAATTCACATGAATTCCTGGCACGTACAATACATTCACCACGTGTCTCCAACTCTATTGATTCCCATCAGACGTAAAAAGATTGATGTCACCTCTTCCTCGAGTCATGACCTTTTTGTCATTTCCAATCGTTATGTGTGACAATACCTCCACAAAGCTCTCGAACCATTCACGTCGATGACATATGTGGTAACTGGCTCCTGAATCTAATACCCAAGAGTCTCTGTCTCAAGTCAATGTTGAACCATGACACACGAATGCATCCGCCGGTGTATTTTCCTGTTTTTTGTTGCTGTCCGAACTTTTCTTCCTTTTCTGGGTACAATCGCGCATCGAATGACCTTTTTTGCCGCATGAAAAACAAACACCTTTTGACTTGCTGTTTCGGCCCATCCCCTTTCTTCTGCCCCAGCAAATGATCTTTTTCCGAATCAAGATGGTTTTGCTTAAAAAAAGTGGGGACCCAGCCCATCAAGAAGATGCCACTTGATGAGTGCTGTAAGATCAATGCTACTGTACGGAGCACAGGTATTGGGCCACGCTTCCAGTAAGGAGATTTACCGACAACGCCTGGTACAGAGAAGAGGAGTGCTGAGGATTGCATTTTCGTATCCGACAGTCTCTGAATCGGCGGTGAAAGTTATTGCAGGCATGATACCTGTCGGCCTCTGCTAGAGAACGCCACTCTATTTATCTGCGTCAAAACGAGGATGCGAGGGAGATGGTTGTCCGCAAAGATAGACAGCGCTCACTCAACGATTGGCAGCAATCTTGGGTGAATTGCACGAAAGGAAGGTGGACTGCGTGCCTCATCCCGGATGTCAGATTGTGGTAAAATTGAAGGCATGGTGAGACTGACTTCTATCTGACCCAGCTTTTGAGGGGGCATGGGTATTTTCATCTTACCTGCACAAGATTGGTAAGTCACGGTCCTCCGATGGTCGGTATAGCCCAGGAGAGGAAGACGATGCCTGCCACACATTTTTTGTGTGCATAAAATAGGTTAGGATGCAAAGAACCCTCTACAAGGAGACAGGAGAGCTCATCCCGGATAATAAAGTCGCAGTAATGCTCGAATCCGTTGACAAATGGAACCAGGTGGCACATTATGCCCGGGTAGTTTTAAAAGATAAAAGAGACTCACAGCAGCCGGGGGTTTTGGGCTGAAGGATCGCTTGTCTGGCACTTCCTCTTCCCCTCTCCACTCCCGCTAGAAGCGCGATCCCCCAGCTTGAAGGCACCTCACGGCGTAACAAAATGAGACCTGGCCCAAAGTAATGTGTCAAACGGTTCCAGGCTTGGTTCTCAGGTTGACAAGGAAGGTGTTTAGTGGGTCATCCGGTCGCCCGAGTCCCACACTCTGTGCGTAAATGCGCATTCACCTCCCTGCCACAAAAAAAGTATACAATGCATTTAATACTCACATTATCGCTTCATATCGTCAAAAGAGCTGTTTTGAACTCTAAAAGGGTTACAAAGCCCTTCAAGAATGTTCTCTCTCCTGCCTACTTGACTTGTTTTTCTTTAACTTCGTTTCTTTTTCTTCTTCTTCTTTGTAGCACTACAGCCCCTCTCGGGCCTTTGCTTAGAGATAGTTAAAGTATCTCATTTTCATGACCGTTTTGATTTTTTTTCGGAAGTTGGTTTGGTCAGTACCATGCTCTTGTGTACCCGCTCAGCTATGATATGATCTGATTAAACCAGTACATATCACCACTGAGTGGACACTCATAGTCTGTCCGAAAAATCATCTGAACTAAATCTGCTCCCAACGAGATTTGAACCTGGGACCTTCGGCTTATGCGTTCGTCTCATTACATTTGAAATACACCATTTTTGTATAAGATGCATAATCATATACATTTCCCAACAAGAGTAATTCTGACTTGTAAATTTAACTCGTTACTAAGTTTGAAATGGCGACATCGCATTGATATGTGGAAACTTTATTTCGTAAATATTTGCATGATTGTGGTAAGCAGGGTTGAAGGATAAAACAACACGTCATTTGCTATTATTTCTACCAAACCATGAATATAATTCATTTTATATCCACAAATATTAAATTAAACAGCTATGTTCAGACCCTTTGTGCAAAACTTTTTGCATTCCGGACTCTTTAGTAACACAAAAACCCATCATGACAAATTATAGTAACCTTTGAAGAATTCCTTTTATCGCGCGGCCCATCCGTCATTTTCAACAAGCAATTTAGAGTCTCAATAGAACTCTTCTATTTATTTTATTTTTGCTATTTCATTTTTCCTCTCAAGAATGGATTCAATGGTATTTTGAAAATACAATTTACCAAGAACTACTCCTTGCCTCAGGGAATGTATTAAAATGAAAAGTTCATAGAAAGAATTTTAAAACTGTTTCAAAAAAGGAATTCACTGGATATTTTTTCGCGTCCTTCGTGACTTCATTTATTTTGTGTATTTTTTGTCGTTCCACTTCCTAGAGAATTTTTAATTATAAGATCTTCTGACAAACCGGATAGCTTCGGTTGAACCATTTGAGGACTTTCACTTTTAGTTGACGTACTAACAAAGTATTCTATTTGGCAAAAGGAAAAACAAAATGGAGTTGTCTGTTTGAACTTAATTTAAATTTCCTTTGTCTCTCTGAGTGCTCATTTTATGTATACACTGCTTCCTTGAGGGAGCAGAAATTATGTAATAAGGTTAATATTGAGAATAATTTTTATTTTCATTCGCTGCTTTGTAATTTAATCTAGAGATAAATCCTTTCCTGTTGCTGCCTAAATGATTTCAGAAATTTAAGCCAATATTTCCAATGAAAAAGTCCTTGAAATTAATCGGCAAACAAATTGAATCTGATTCAATTGGTAATTCGCAGGAAAATTATTTGTTGAAAGCGTTCCACGAAAAGGCTACTTTTAACATTATTGAATAACTGAAGGCTTGAAATTGCTCAGTTAAAGGATCAAGCATTTCAATCATTGTGCATTCGACATTCGAGGCTGCCAAAATATAATGCACACTTTGAAACATGAAGAATGCAAAAATGCGAAAGGTATGCTGAAATGTAGAAATTGGGAGATGGCGGATAACCCAACAGAGGGCCTGGTCTCGTCACTGGAAAAGAGTCGAGCGATACCACAGAAATGAAATTGTAGACGAGATGAGAGTCGAGAGAGAGAAAGAGAGAGTGGGTGAAAAAAAGCGAGGAAACCAATTTCGTGCTGAATTTCAACCTTTTTGTATTGTGCATTGAAACTCGACTCGAAATATTTGCTTGATTCGTTCGCCATCCCAACATTGATGTCTGCCTTGTGAAAAAAGGATGAACCATCACACGTAGGCAACGTGGTTGTGGCTCAGAGAAAAAAATAAGTTTCCACTACCAAAAGAGTGAAGTCAGGAAAATAAAAAGAATATTGGGGTATATAGCGTCATTGTTGAAAATGGAATTTCAGCCACTTCAGACTGCGGGAGTATTCTGGACTCAGCCTCATATTCATTGAGTTGAATAGGACGAATGCGTGAGAGCAATATTCAACGGAAAAAAATGTAAGAGTTTTTTCGAAATTATTTCAGCACTTCACCAAAGTTTTCGACCTTGTGGTTTCTTGCATTGCAATATTCCCTGAGTTGCATTCATTTTAAAAGTGTTCAGAACTGGAACTGTATCTTTTAAGAGTATATTAAAAATGAATGGACAAGCTAAATTTGTACTCCCCTAGTTTTTAAAGGATCCAACTTAAAGAATCTTCTCCAGAATAAGGTAACATCTAAATTTGTTAAGATCCATGAATAAGAACTAAAGTTTCTGAAAGTTTGAATTATTTAAAATCAAACAGTACTCAAATTACTTGTGCTAAATCCTACTCATGAAGGCCAAGTGGCAGGATGATTCAGTGGGGAGGAACAATGGATGTGAATAATAACAAAAAGAACGAAAATATCAATTAAACAATTTATTTGGCAATCAATTTACGGCGGATGGCGGACTTCGACTGACTTATGTCGAATGACAGTACCGTGGTGTATGTCATGTTCGGTGTGCTTACACTGACAACTCGGCCATTCCTGCATCGGAATCGTCCTCGGTTTCGTCACTGCTATCTTTGTCATTGGTTTCTTCGTCGGTTTCGATTTCCGGTGGTTTTGAACACCACGGTCGGATCTTGTCAACGGCGTAAACTGAACAAAACGGCTTTTATGAAATTCGTAAACCTAGTATATCCTCGATAAGCTACCGATCCTTGCCAAGAATGCGGGCGATCATATAGGGTCCCTTAAATTTGGGTTCCAACTTTCGACTCTCCCCAGTCGAAACAGCTTCGTTCTCAATGAGTACAATATCGTTAATCATATATTCTTTGGGCGAAGAATGCTTTTTGTTGAAACGTTCCTTCCAATGCAGCCGCTGATTTTCAATATTCTCCAAAGCTGTATTTCGTTTAGTTGCTAGGTCCATAAGTACTGGTTCTGATTCGTTTTTGTTAATAAACTCATCTTACAGAACTGAGATAAGATTATTATTTGTCACATCTCTGTGTGTAAAATCGAATATGATTTCGTTTGGACTGAATCCAGTAGTATTATTTCTCTGCGTATTTATACTCCATTGCAGCGCGGGTAGTAAATCGTCCCAATCGTTTTTATTTTCGGCGGTCGTACGTAAATAAGACAATATGGTTTGGTTTGCACGCTCCACTTGTCCGTTTGCACGCGGAGTACGGACGGCAGTTTTGATATGAGTAATTTCATGTGATTTGCAGAACGCAGCAAATTTTCGCGACACAAACGCGGAACCACGGTCGGTTATAATTCGCGTAGGCAAACCGAAATAGCTCGTTAGATCAATTAAAATATTAATCACGGGTTGCGTAGATGTATTCCGGACGGGTTTTGCTACTAGATATTTCGAAAAAGGATCGGAAATTGCAACTATATACATATTGCCCCTTTTGCTACGTTTGAACGGTCCAAGGTGGTCGATATGCAATTGACGGAATGGTATCGGTAACATCGATTCCGTATAAAAACGTCCTTCAGGCTTTCCTGAACGCGACTGATTGTAGTAGCAATTAACACACGAGTCTATATAGTTTTTTACCACTTTACGCATTTTAGGAAACCAATAATTTTGTTGGATGCGCCCCATTGTCTTTTCAACCCCGAAATGTCCGTAATTATCGTGAAAATTTTGCACTACGCGTAGTCTGATGGATTTTGGTATCACTAATTTTAGCTGCTCGTTAACCCTTCGATACAAACGGAAATCTTTTAGTTCGTATTCACTTTTGATTTGTTTAACACGTTCATCTTTTATTTTATTTTGAATAACGTTCACTATGTGCCGGAGTTGATCGTCTTTCAACTGCATAGTATAAATCCAATCGTCTGATCCACTTGTTAAAGCCATGACGAGTCTTGCAACTTCAGGATCTTCGGGCGGCAGCTCGGGAGCTCGGCTGAGTACATCGACATGTGCAAGTCGTCGTCCGCGTCGGTGCACAAGCTCAGCATCGTATTCAGTCAATCGTAACATCCACCTGGCAATACGAGGGATCATTTCGGTTTTCGTCTTCATATGCGTTATCGCTGAACAATCGGTAACTACACGGATGGGTCTACCTAGAACATAAACACGAAATCTGTCTAGACTCTCCACCACAGCGAGCACCTCAAGCTCGTAGCTTGAACAATGTCGGCTATGGTAAAAGACGGGTTTCCAATTCTTTCCATCCATCGACTGCAGTAATACACCAGCAAGTCCGACTGTACTGGCGTCAGTGTGTATTTCGTGTCGTGCGTTGATATCGAACAGCGCCAACACTGGTTCGTTGCATAGAATCTCCTTGAGTTCCTGGAACGATTCGGATTGGTCACTTCCCCATAGAAAGTGTTTCGATCCCTCCGTGTATTTTCTCAGCAGTTGAGTGATCGGTTTCGAAATCAGCGAATAATTGGGTACGAATTTTCGGGAAAATCCTGTGAGTCCGAGAAATCGTCTCACTTCGGTTACATTCCTCGGCGCTTCAAAGTTCTTTATCGCGCTAACCTTTTGTTCTCCCGGTTTTATGCCTTCATCGTTGACAATATGTCCCAAGTACTCGATTTCATCGGCAAGAAAACTGCACTTATCAAGTCTCATTGTTAATCCGTAAGATTTCAAAAGTTCTTAAAAATTTTCGGAGCGACAATAGACCAGTCTCTATGTCTTTGCTCGGTAGAACTATATCGTCCAAATACGCAATCGCTTCTCCGGGCCCCATTTTTGAAATGATCTTGTTTATTAAGCTTTGAAAAACTCCCGTCGCGTTCACCAGACCAAAAGGCGTGCGATTGTACTCATAATGTCCATTATGAGTAACGAAAGCGGTGTACGGTTTCGACGTTTCGTCCACTTCGATTTGATGGTAGCCCATCCTTAGATCAAGCGTTGTGTAATATTTGTTGCCTGCTAATTTAGCAAACTGATCCTCGATATTCGGCATAGGGAAAGGTTGCTTAATCGTTTTTCCATTTAATTGGCGATAGTCCACGCATAAACGATTTTCGCCGTTTTTCTTCTCTATGAGAACGATAGGCGAAGCATATGCGGATTCCGATGGACGTATAATATCGGCGGCGAGTAGTTCGTCTATGATGTTTTCGACGGCTTGTCGTTTTGCATATGGGAGCCGATATGGTCGTTGTGTAACCGGTTTGCGTGTGTTCAGCGATATTGCCATCTTTACAGCCGAACATTTTCCCAATTCGTGTAAATTTGTTGCAAAAAGTGTACGGAACTCAGACAACAACGTTTTTACTTGGTTTTGTTCCTTGGCTTTTAAGGATGTTCCCAATTTTAATGCCTCGTCATTTTCCAACCAGCATTCTTTCCCTCGAATTACCAGCGATTGTTCGTCTCTTCATAGTACGTCCCGACCTAATAGCGTTTCGTATTCGATACAATCATCCTCGACAACTAACACATCTACGTCGTACGTCTTGTGATCAATGTTCATTGAGACGATTACTTTGCTCGTACATTCGTATTTACCACCCGCAAATCCGCACAGAACAACATTGCAAGGAACGATATCACCTATGGTGTTCGCCAACGACGCTCTCATCAACGTTCTATTGCTCCCCGGATCCACGAATGCTTGAATCTCACGACCTCGTATTGACACCACTTTGATGATTTCCTTTCCATTTTCATTCGTCTGGATTTCGTACGTTTTCGCGCTATCCGGCGCAGATCTCATATGCGGGCAATCGGTGGTTTGATGAGTGGTACGATTGCATGTTGTGCATCTTGCACGGCGTTGCGGTTGTGGACAACGGACGGAGATATGTTCGGGCTTGAAACAATTATAGCAGACGGGTTCTTTCGGTTTTCTCGGTAATGATGGTGTTTCAGGCTTACTCGTAGGACTCGGCGGACGCATGTCGTATGATCGGGGTTTCGGTTGGAAAGATTTTTTTGAACGGCAAGTGTCGGTATAGCGTCGAATTGCTGATAATAATTCGTGGCAAAAATTAAATTGTTGTGCCGATGATATTTTCCCGAAATCGATATCGTTGCAACCATTTATCACGTATTTTATGATTGCTGCGTCAGGCAAACCGCCTTTCCGGCTTAGCGCTAGAAATCGATACTAATATTCTTCCATCGATTCGGTAAAATTGCGTTTCGTTTCAGCCATATGGAGATGAATATCAGCTATGTTCATGAGACAAGGGAAATCTGTAAGAAATTTTCTGACAAACTCTGTCCAAGAATTAAAAACTGGCGACATGTCGATCCATGTTTTAGCAGCACCCTTCAACTTCAAAAACATTGAAAGCAGCACAAGACGGTCACTCCATCGGTAGGCTTCCTTAAGTTGTGTGACACGACACACAAACTGTTCCGACGTTAAAGGATCGGTGGTAAACGGATGAAACTCCGGCAACACATCGGCAATGTCACGAACATTCACAGACCAGATCTCGCTCGTCGGTTGATATACATACAAGTACATGCCTGTTGGCGGTTGAGCGAGATGCGGACCCGTCGGAGCGGAAGCATTTGTGACCTGCATGCGCGGCTGGTGATGTGAAGCAAACGAAACATTACTCATCATTGGTCCATGTATATGCGTAGGCATCGTGTATGCGAGTGGTTGAGTCATATTGGTCGACGACGGCAACTGCGGTGGCACATACGGTTGTGTGTGTGCGTTCGTGTTTACACTTCCACTTATGAACGATTGAACGCGCGTAGCGCAGTCATTGCCTTAGTGCTGAGTCGTTGGGAATTCCTAGAGTTCATTGCAGCTTGTCACATGTTTGATGTCGTGGTCAGCAAAAAGTTCATGATCTCCGTGGAAATGAAATTTTCGGAGTATGCATATTACACGAGTTAATTTATCTGTAATTGAGCATTGATCGCGCGCTGAAATAAAAAATGTTTGGAATATGCAAATTGCATATTAAGTCGGCTCAGGTGCAGTCCAGAGTACGTTGAACGTTAATCGCGCGTGGAAATTAGATTTTGTTGATGCGCGCAATTCTATGTGAATTTTCATTGAACATTCTCCCCGTCCTTGAACTGTCCCAGTTCAAATGAAAATGAGTCGTCTTTGATGACCTTGCGCTGGGGAGGAATAGGTTTTATTTTCGTTCGTCTGAATTTCTTCAACGCAGTCCAGATGATCAGAATAATTGTTGCGGTTGTTAGGATGTAGCAAAAGGTAGTAACTGTGGTAGTAGCTGTGGAGAATGATGTGTTGAGAGTTGCTTTACGATTTCGTTCCAGTCAGCAGCCTTTGTGTTGATAAGGAAGTTGGTGGATGATGATTTTATGAAGTCGGTTTTGTTGAAGGTTATCTGTGTGAAATTGGCTGATGGTGTAAACGTGTAGTTCATAACTGACGTGAATGTGTTTAATCCCCTAATCGTCATGGTATCGTATCTGATTTCACACTGAGGTTCCAGATGTAGAACACCACTTCCTTGTAGTGTTTGTGTGGTGACTTCCTGTCCATATATTGTGTCAAATACTCTTGTCCCTTGTAGCGCATAGATCCACGTATTTTGTTGGTGGGCTTGGATCCAAAAGTTCGTGTTGTTGATAGGTAGCCAGATACATTGCCGAGAAGATGGTTCCTCGTGGTTTAAGAGAGTGATTTCGCATTTGTTGATGCTGGATCGCCGATTGTACAATGGATGATGTTGAACGCACAGGAAGGTGAGTGTACATTTATTCAATTCGTGTTGGTTGATCGGGTAGTGTTGGTTTCTCTGGAGATATACTAGCAGATATCGTGTAGATGGTTGGATGAGATATGACTCTTGAGCTCGTCCAATGGGAACAGGTATCAGGTTGAATAGTTGAAATTCTTCGGAATTGATTAGTGGCAACTTCAGCTGAAAAATTACAAAGGATTTGGTCATCTTGGCATGTACCGAAAACGTCTTGTACAATGATAGATCTCCAACTGTTCGACTGATCGGGATATTTAGACTTGGAGGAAGTGCCTTTCGTATGAGCATTACTTGTTCTTGAAGCTGTCACGGAGTGAGAAGTAATGGATTGATGATGCCGTGCTGTAATTCAAGCATTATATTCCATAATGCCCTTTGTGTTTCTTGGGAACTGTGTAGTGCCATCATGGTGCGGAAGCAAAATGTGATGAAAGTTTGTTGCTGAGATACACTGCTTATACCGTCTGGCAGTTGTTTTAAGTAATCGTCTATTGCCTTAAATTGTTCCTGGATAGAGTACGTCTCTTTTTTAAAAAGGTTTGTGGTGGTCTCGAGAAGTGAGGTTCGATTCTCCATGAGTGAGTCTAGATAATGTTCGTTGACTCGTGATTTTTCAATTTCATCTTCAAGGTATGTTGCGTAGTCTGAATCTGGAATACCGAAAAGTTTATTAGTGACGTTGCCCACGATGTCCAGTGGTGCTCTTCTTCTTCTGATAGGGTATCTTCTGTCTTTTCCTCCCTTGTGAAGGATTGCGTTTAGCTGTTCAATATGAAATAGTTGGTGTGTGAACTGCTGTAAGGTTTGAGTGCATACTTGACCTCGAATTGTGATTGATGCACACAGCTTTTTCATGTTGAGTATACCCTTGCGAATCTCATCTAATTCTTCCCAGTAGCGTTTTAAATCATAGAAGGTAATTACGTTCCATTCGTTAGTTACTAGCTTTGCTTGTCCGATTGCTTCGAAATAAATTCCAGGTTCCTTCGTGAATGGATCAACAGTTATAGGGGGAGATACGGTGCTAATGGCAGGCAGAACGAGTAGGATTATTAAGGTTGCTGCCAGCATGGATGTAGGGCGAGAACGCTTTACAGGAACTTCGCTATTTGTTAATTCTGGATGGTTCTTCTTCCGATTTTCACCCCAATTTGAGTTGATTGGAAGGAATCTACCTTGGTTAGGATGCCGTTTTTTGAGTTGTTTAGGCTTGGGAGTTTCTGCGGATAGCTTAGTTGTGGCTGACGTGGCTTGGTTGAAATCTTCGCATGCCTTAACCAGAGGGCAGAGTTTGTGTATTGCTCTTCGAAAGATGCCACTTTTAGTTTTGATATCTGCAACTCGGCAATGTCCGTCACTTCCTTCAATTGTTTGCACCATCCGTCCCAGTTGCCACTTCAAGGGAGGGGCATTATCATCCTTGATGAGAACTAGCATCTCTGGTTTGACGTTGTCACAACCTAGGGTCCACTTTGCTCTCTGTTGTAGTTCAGAAAGGTATTCGATTGACCATCTGCGCCAAAATTCGTGTCGGATGTGCTGCACGAGTTTCCACCTGGTGAGTAGGTTTGGATTAGTGTCACATGCACGACTATGTATTATTGTAGTGAGTGGTTCCCCAATAAGAAAATGTCCCGGTGTTAGTGCTGCCATGTCGTTAGGGTCGTCTGATAATGGCTGTATCGGACGTGAGTTGAGCACAGCCTTGGCCTCCGTAGTGACGCTGCGTAGCTCCTCGTAAGTTAGAGATGCTGATGAGATAGTCTTTTGTAATAATTTCTCTGCCGATTTGACTGCCGCCTCGAAAATACCCCCGAAGTGTGGACTGCGCGGTGGTATAAAGTGCAATTGGATCCCTTTCTGAATTGCAGCTGCGTGAATCTTCTCTTGAGAACGCTCATTTTGCAGTAAATTTCCTAGCTCCTGTAATTGGTTAAGAGCCCCAACAAAGTTGGTAGCATTGTCGCAGTACACGTTTTGGCAGCAGCCACATCTAGCGATACACCGCTTCAGAGCAGCAATGAATCCGTCGGTGGATAGGTCTGAAACCACTTCTAAGTGACAAGCCTTTGTTGTGAAACAGCAAAACACGCAGATGTATGTTTTCGTTGGTTTCTTGCCTCGAATTCTGTAATGGGTGTAGACCGGCCCACAGAAATCGATGCCGACGTTGACAAATGCACGGGCTGGTTGAACGCGTGTATCAGGAAGGACTTCCATGATTTGTTTGAAACTTTGTGGGCTTAGTCGGGAACATTGAACGCATTCATGCACCACTGCAGATGCTAAACACTTGTCTCGAGGGATCCAGAACTGCTGTGAAGCAGGTAAAATTGCGGGATGTTTTGCGATGTGTGGAATATTGACGTTATGTAATATCCCTCCGACTCTAAGAATGGAGTCATCATCCAGGAACGGTGTGAGTGTGAGGAGTTTGAACTTCGAGTCTTTTGGTGTTTTTTGTTGTAATCTTTTTATCTCGGTTCCAAATTCCCCGGCCTGCATGAATTTAATAACAAGTGCGAGAGCTTTTCCTAATTCTTCGACTGTAAGGAATTTTCCTTCCCATGAATCTTTCCTTGCCTTGAAGCGTTGAGTTACCCGCAAAATTGTTGCTACGATTCGCTTAAGATGTGTGAAGGAGTTTCAATGATCGATTCTGTCGATAAAATGCTCCTGGATAATGCTGGTTGTGAGAACGGTGTGAATTGTCTTTCGCTCTAGAAGCTCTCCCGGATCTCCGATAACTTCACATGGCCAATGAGTCTCGGGTTTTCGCAGGAATTCAGGTCCATGGTACCAAAACGTAGAATTAATGAGTACGCTAGGCCGTGTTCCTCTAGAAACCTAGTCTGCAGGATTGAATTTAGAACTCACATGCTGCCAGTCAGATATGTTTGTTGGTCCTTGTATTGATGAAACCCTATTGGCCACAAAGGTGTGAAAGGATGACGGTCTGGATCGGATCCAGGCTAATACGATCAGTGAATCTGTCCAATAATGTGTAGTGTTTATGTCTATGTTGAGGATTTTCTTAACACGATTCGTTAAGTGGGCCATGAGAGTTGCAGCACACAGTTCCAGTCTTGGTAAGATGATGGTTTTCACTGGGGCAACCCTAGATTTGGAACTGAGAAATATCGTCTTTATGTCTCCCCGGCTGTTTGCGCTACGTAGATATATTACTGCACCGTAAGCCCTTTCACTTGCATCGGAAAAGGCATGCAAACTGAGTGTGGCATCTTTCGTTTCCAAGTATCTGGGTATCCGAATTCTGTTCAGGTCTGTAAGCTCCTTGCGAAATTGAAGCCATCGAGTGTGGAGTTCCATTGGTATGGCTTCATCCTAGTCGAGTTTTAGTGACCATAACTCCTGTAAAAAGATGTTGGCCAATGTTATTGCTGCATTCACGAATCCCAATGGATCGAACAACCGTGATCCGTCACTCAAAATCGTCCGTTTTGTCACCTTAGTTGGCTCGTTCCAAATGATAGTTATCCGGGAATGGTCTAGCTTGGGATTCCATGTTAATCCTAATGTTTTCACGGTGTCTTCTGTGTCTCCATCGACCGAGAGCTCTATTTCTCTTTCCTCGCTTGGCATTGATGCAAGGAGCTGCTCGTGATTTGCACACCATTTACGCAAATTAAACTCTGCTGACTTCAACAGTGTTTTCACCTCGTGCTGAATCTTTACGGCTTCTTTGAAGCTGTTTCTTCCAGTCAATAGGTCGTCCACATAGAAGTCTTTGATAGCCCTGGACCCTAGCGGATGTGACTTCTTCAATGTATTGGCCAATTCCATCAGGCATCGAGTCGCTAATTATGGTGCTGCAGTGGTCCCGTACGTCATTGTCTTTAAACGATAATACCTTAGGTCATCGAAAGGGTTGTCTCTCGTGACAATGAGCTGTAAATGGCTGTCGTCCGTTGTTACATTCACTTGACGATACATTTTCTCAATATCCGCTGAGAAGACAAATTTGTGTTTCCTGAAACGTAGAAGGATTGAAAATAAGACATCTTGTAATACCGGGCCTTTCAACATGATATCGTTGAGTAAGATGCCGTTTGATGCCTTTGCTGAAGCATCGAATACGACTCTTAACTTAGTGGTGCTCCTGGATGGCTTGAGTGCACAATGGTGAGGCAAGAAACAGTTAAGCTCTGGTATTGGTGACTTAATTTCTTCCATGCGACCCAAAGCGGCGTATTCCTTGATGAAATTCGTGTACTCCCCTTTGACATTTGGGTATTTTTGGAACTTCTTTCGAGAGCAAGGAAGCGTCTAATTGCTATGTCTT
This sequence comes from Odontomyia ornata, assembly GCA_963969285.1. Classification (NCBI taxonomy): domain Eukaryota; kingdom Metazoa; phylum Arthropoda; class Insecta; order Diptera; family Stratiomyidae; genus Odontomyia; species Odontomyia ornata. The sequence continues at coordinate 22,457,817 of OZ017741.1, forward strand.
TCGATTGGCCAAGCACGGATAGGTTCTGACACAGAGGAAGTTTCACTTCAAAGCGTCCGTCACCGTCTCGTTGAAGATTGATCGCAGGCTCTTCAATACTAGAGGTCGTTGCCAACGGTGCTTCTTCTATGGCCCAGAATCTTTACATGTGTTCTTCAAGATTATTGATACCGATTCCACAGAAGTATTCAGATGTATCGCCTGTTGCGACACGGCCAAGCACAATCCATCCGAGCACGGTGTTCTGTAAGGTTGGTAGGTTTCGTCCTAACCTTATCTGTCCAATGGAAAGAAGCTCACAGTAGAACTCTGCTCCCAACAGTAGGTCGGTTCGTTTCTGAGTGTTGAACCTTGAATAAGCAAGGTGAATGTTCGGTGGAATTGGCCATGAAGAAACATCGATGAAAGACGGCGGTTGAGTAGAAGCAATCGTTGGTTTGACGTTTGCCTCCAATCGGGTTGAATATCCGGAGTGTCTTGAGGAAATGGTGATGCTCACTCTCTTCGAGACATGTGTTTCTGTTTTCCCTATTCCACAGATATTGATGTTGGAATTCGATCCGGATATTTTCAACCTCTTTAGCATTCGAGCACTAATGAAGTTGAGCTGAGATCCGGAATCTAAAACGGCTGTACAAACTTCGGCTGCACCAGCATAATTAATGGAGGTTGACTAATGCTGTGCCCAATAAAACGTACTTGCTACTAGATGTCTTCTTGGTAAGGGCTGCTAAAGTGGTGTCGCTAGGAGTAACCAATTGGGAGCTGCTGGTTGTCATGGCTGATCTCTTTGTCTTGTTAATTGTCTGCTCATGGTGGAGCAATGTATTGTGCCTGCCTTGACACTTAGAGCAGCTTCTTGATGGACAGTTACTTACACCATGGCCTGCCTTGAGACAGTTAATACACAACTGAAGACCCTTGATTTTAATAAGCCGATTGCACTTAAAAACCTTGTGATTCCCAGTGCATACCTTGCAGCTTCCGTCCGAGTTAGATGAGACAAGGGATGTTGGTTTCACTCGTGGATGTGAATGTCTCTCCTTGTCTAAAGCCTCCAGCGACTGAAATCTAGTTTCCATGAATATGAGAAGGGCGTCGATGGTTTGTACTTCACGAGGTGGTTGAAGCGTTTACTCGTACAGCGTATGTGTTGTTCTGTCAAGTTTTTTGAGCAGGAGGTGAAGTATGATGGGGTCCTAGCCTCCTGTTCAAATGCCCAAGGTTGCTAGTCCTAACAAGCACTCTTTGGTTGTGTCGTGGAATCCCTTTATTGATGCAGCGGATTCACTGACAACTGTTGGTTGTGATACCAGCCTGTCGATGAGTGACAAAACCAAGATTCGTTGGTTATTGTACCGTGCCTGTAGTGTTTCCCACGCGATGGCATAGTTACCGTCAGAAAGGTGGAGATGACGAATTAGGTGCTCAGCTTCACCGGTCACATTGTTTTTCAGGTACCACATTTTCTGGGTATTCCCAAGTGGTTGGTCGTGAATCATCTGTTTGAACAGATCGTGGAACTGTTTCCACTTAAGGTTGTCGCCATTAAACGTCGGTAGTGGCATTTTTGGCAAGCTGACCGATGCCTGTGTGGCAGGCGTAACTGTGGCGGGCACAGTTGTGGCTGGAGTTCTCGCCAGACATTGGTTGAGGAAGATTATCGCCTCTTGGATCGCATCTTCGGTGTTGAGGTAGCTGCTTGAAGTGTAGCCAAATGCTGTCACGTTGTCGCTCTCACAGATGTCCTGATGTCCTGTTTTCGGGCTTCACCCCAGAACCGCCGGAGAGTGACCAACTTAACTTCATAAAATTGTCTAGGTTGGCCGACTTCGATGCTGTCGATTCCCTCGATAATGTGCGTTATGGATTGCGTGACAACACCATAACGCCTGATGAGTTGTTTAGTGGTCTGAAGGTCGGGCGCAGTGGAGTCCTTCGGCCCCTGCACGTCAGCCTTCAATCCTGATGACGCATCTGGTGCGGACGTTGATGGTGCTTTCAGAGTGCGCGGAAATTGTTGCATATTCTCCTCTACTTTTGAGTACTCCGCGCTGACCTTGGCGAAATACTGCGCTTGAAAATACGGGTGTTGCGGATAAGTCCCTGCGTGGGGTTGCAACTCTTGGTGGGTTGCGTTGAACCTTGTCCAAAACTGTCCCAACTGTGCTAACTTAGCCCTCGGGTATTCGAGAGTCTTTCGGCTGGACGAATCCTTTCTGTAATTGCTGATTATTCGCTGGAATTCGTCTCCCAATTCCTTCTGCTTGGTTGCCAGAAGTGATAACTGTGATTCCTTCATCCTGATCCTGAAGCTGGAAGTAGATTAAAATTTGAAATATGACGTTGATCACGTCGGGGTCACCAAATGTTCAAAAAGCAAACATATAATAGTTGCCCTTTAGTCAGACGGCGTTTCGGCTGGCTTCTCAAAAAAGACCTGATGAACAACTGATAGCATAATTTTATTATTAAAGTCTTTTATAGTACAATTTTTACAAGTATTCAATTTTTAGTATTGCAAAGTCCGTAGCGCGGTCATTACCTTAGTGCTGAGTCATTGAAAATTCCTAGAGTTCATTGCAGCTTGTCACATATTTGACGTCGTGGTCAGCAAAAAGTTCATGATCTCTGTGGAAATGAAATTTTCGGAGTATGCATATTACACGAATTAATTTATCTGTAATTGGGGCATTGATCGCGCGCGGAAATAAAAAATGTTTGGAATGTGCAAATTGCATATAAGTCGGCTCAGGTGCAGTCCAGAGTACGTTGAACGTTAATCGTGCGTGGAAATTAGATTTTGTTGATGCGCGCAATTCTTTGTGAATTTTCATTGAACAAGGCCTCAGCAAAGATTTTCTTAACATGCTTGCAGGAATTTCATCAATCAATGTGTAAACTAACTTTAGTTTCTTCCTTGAAAGCTCCAGATGAAAAAAGTGACAGTGCATTGCTATATGTTTCGTCCTTGGATGATACTATACATTTTCAGCTTTTAGTTTAGATTTATGATTATAAGTGCCAATCGCTTCAGATGATGTTTTTCAACAGGTCCCTCGCATCCGCTGGCTGACTTGAGTGATTTCACTGACTTTTTGTTAGATTTGAAAGTCAAAAATACAATTATTAAGGCCTAAATAGTTATATAATTTCAACTATGTTCAATATGTACTTCATTAAAGCAGTACAATGAATCCCCACTAGCCACATATTTTCCAATTTGGAACAGATACCAATTATCAAGAAGCATTCTGTAATGCACTCAAGAAGGTCCTCGGTAAAAGAGCAAGTTTAGTCTCTTGCTAATAGCAATCATCGAAATTAGGGACATAAACTATGTAACAGATCTGGCTGAGGTAGAGAAAGCCATCAAAAGGGAGCTGTCCAGCATAAGCAAAATTAAAATAAGGCTAACACCAGAAAACTAAAGGGGACAACGTTTGGCCATCATCGATCTAACCGAGAAGGAAGCCGAACAACCACTTGGTAAAGGCAAAGTAGAAACAGCGTGGGTCATCTTTAGGGTACAGAAAAGAGCAGTACCTCTGAATTGCCTTGAGCGCCGTGCTTACAGTCATACCGCACAGGGATGCAAGAAACTTAATAGAAGTTTTCTATGCTACAAATGTGGTAAAACGGGGCAAAAAGAAAAGAGGTACAACGTACGCACACTGTATCCTTCGGAAGGATACTAATGCAAAGCTAAATTTTAAGCTCATTAAGAGATCAGAAAAACTTCGGGGTTTTCAAAAACCCATGGTCAAGCTAAAAGTGTTGATTCGTATTATGCAAGTAAGCCTACACCATAAAGCAACTGCCCAAAATTTACTTGAGCAATTTCAGGGCTATGAAAAGAAAGACAAATTTGTGTTAGTTCAGTGCTCAAGGACTGTACCAATATTATCTTTTAAGCCAAATACTTTGGAAGATGCTGTCTGGAGCGCAGAGACTTCAATGCTAGAGAAGTCGAATGGAGCATTCCCCAAATGGAGCTGTAGGGAAAAAAGGAGGTGGCAGCCAGGATAGGAATCATCGTACTGAACACCAGCGAAAATTTGACTTTCCGCTATTAAGGCAGCGAAATAACCACACCCAACATGACATGCCCCTCAGAATCCTTAGTGCAGAGAGTACATAATTTGTGAGTATTAGAGGACTACTCAGCCAGTGATCATCAGAGCATTTTGCTTGACTTCTATAATGCGCATGCTCTCTAAGTTCCGCAATTGGATGGAATATTGACTGCTTGTATGTGAAGGAGTTCTTGAAAGTGTTCACACTAGATGCAACAATGCTTGGAGATCTACAGAAGAGTGAAACCTGAACAATAGCTTGAACTCAACTATAAGCATCAGAATGTCGGTCTGCAGCATTTCTTTACTCCATCATTCAGGACATCCACTGCTCGTGTTGAGCCAACTCACATCAAAGCATATTACAATGGAAGTCATGGAAAGGAGAGGAAGGGTCATTATGGAAACTGAAAAATGTTTTCCCTTTACGCTAGCACGCCCATATTTAAACAAATTTGACTTAATTCAAAACAAGAATAAATTCTATGGGAGGTGGATTTCAAATCAAAACAAACAAATTAACCCGTTTTAAATAAATTAAATTCAAAATGATGAAAACGAATCGGATTAAAATTTAAAATAAAATTCAAAATATTAGCATGTATAATAAAAATAAAACTAGTCGATATGGAACGCCATCAGAGGGTGCATAAGGTCTGACCATAGCAAGTGGGACAAGAATCTTTCGTGATCGTGTTCTGCCTTCCACAAGGTGATTCATGAGTCTACGAGGTTTGCGCCCTACTTTCTGATGTTCAGGTACCACCTTATCTAGCATGGCTCTGAATATGCCTTCATTAGAAGCTTGAATGCTTTTGAGGCTAAAGAAGTACAGTCTGGTGTGAACAGTGAGTGTCTGTAAACTGTATAAAACCATGTCCGAGCTAAGTTGGAAAAAGCCTGTCATAAGGGAGCTCAAAGTTACAATCTTCGAGCTCGCCGCCGTGAGCTACTCCAGGGTCAGAAAGTTTTCGTGTGGAATTTTGCTGTGAGCAATGCAACCGATTGAATTGTGGGTAAATTTTCTCCATGATTTATTCCTGTTGTAGTTCATCGCTGTTTTATATCAACTTACTACGATTGAGACGAACTGATTTATTGCTGACTAATGCTATTTATTACACAGTACTCACTCTTTGACATTTCAGCTTAACCTCTAAATATCATATATTCTTATGTTCTAAACTTACATGAACTAGATGTTTCGGACTAACTATAATACAATTCATTTCAATATATAACAAACGCCTTGATAGTGCTACGATATCTAAGCCCTATAGTTCCATTTTTGTGTACTTAGTATTATTAGGTATATTGACCGATTAACTATTATTAAGTTTAGGGTTAATGACCCTATTTCTCTCACGTTATACTACCTTTATCGCATAATCTATAACGGTCTTATAAGACATTATTATGGCAAAAGTTTTCTGATAATATAACAAACTCCACGACTAAGTTATACTTTCAATAGTCTGCAAAGACCTTGAAAAGTTAGTAAAAGTTAATTGAGTTACTTTTGCAAAATCCAAAAAAAATATATTTATTGTTATAATTTCATTCCGTTTCTGTACTTTAAGTGGCCCAATATAACAATCTTGAAAAACTTCAATTATTGAACCTAATACAACAGAGTGAAAAAACTGTGATCATTAACGATAAGCATTTGCTCGAGTTCTCCAGCTCGTATCCTTACTCAGCGCTTCCAGTGAAATTTTTCACGCCAAGTTTTCATTCAAATGTAGATTTGAATGGGTCGATTAACTCAGATATTTCCAAGGATATATAGTACACCCTGTATGATATCCGGACAATCTTGCTGTCAAGTTCATCGACGATCTTGAAGACCAGCTGCATACACAGGAAAACAAAACTCCAACTATACAAATCTGTGATAAGACCTTTGTTATGCTATGGTTGTGAAACATCGACCCTAACCCAATCATCCGCAAATATATTTTCGCATTTGAGCGACAGTTCTTGAAGCAAATAGTCGGAGCTAAGCTAGACGGGAACCAATGCCAACTGCAATGCAACCATGAGCTGTAAGAAGTTTTTGACGAACTGAAGGTTTCAACGATTGTAAAACTGCGGAAGCTGCAATGAGCGGGCTACATGAATCGTATGGATGAACAACGGATACACAAAAAGTCGTTAGTGGGTGAACTGAAGCAAAGACCAATAAGGAAAGTGAGGAAACGCTGGTCTGACTCGGTCAATGAAGACAGTTTATCACTGCTTGGATTTTGAAACTGGAAGACGCGGTAAATACGTCGAGACAATTGGAGGCACTATTTGTAGGAAGCATAGGCCCAAGAGGGGCTGTTATGCTACAAAGATGAAAGATGTCAAGAGATTTTTCAGACTGCTCACGGTAGATGCAATGCTGCTTGGGGATCCGCAGAGGAGTGAAAGGCGAATAGCTAAACATATCTTGAACTCAACTATGAGCATCGGCACGTCAGCCAGCATCGCTTCTTTGCTTCATCAGAGAACTTGGTATGGCAAGCCGGCAGTATACTGGTGTAAATGGCTAAAAAATTAAGGGGAAGTCACAAGTTTCAACGATAACGATAACAAGCACAGAGTCTAGATCAGGCATGCAACCGGTTAGTGGCATAGAATAGGAAATTCCTTTGCAAACTTTTTACCAGTAGTAAAGCTGACTGTTAGTAAGATCTAGTGAACAATGTGAACTAGTGTGCTATGCGGAGGCTTGATGCCTTATGCAGCCATGCACACATGAAGTAGAAAAGATGGACGAGTTGTATGGGCACTTTTCTTTACCTATTCCATTCATATAGGCGCTGTTTATTGCAAAAAAGCTGATGAAGGACATTTTTTTCACTAATAGTACAACTTATAAGTTTAACATAAAATTCAAAGACTAATAAAAATATGTGGTAATCGAATTTCAATTTATCAAAATCAATTGATGAAATCTATATCTGACGTAAGAGCAATAGTTGATATCCAGAAAACACTGTTTGATTCATTTAATGGTTCACAAAATGTCCTACTACTGTTTATTTTGAAATGTGGCTGATAGTTGCAAAACCCTATTGAAATCAGTTTTAACTGCATTTCTGTACCTCCATCTGTCCGTTTGTGAATCAAAGCAGTTTTTCTCCATAACTATAGCATCTACAAACACAAAACCTGGTAGCTAGATCAGAAGTGATGACTTCTTCAAAATTTGGGTAGCAAGGTTTTTTCCAAAGGTTTTGAAGGGGGAGGGGTCATGTCGGGTGCCAAGTGAAAAGTTTTGATGGGAGCTTTCCAAAAAAGCTCTTAAAACAGTGCTACCGGCTATATATAGAAGAAAGAAACAAGAAATGTATGAAAAATTGGTATTCTCCCAATTGTGATTGGCTATTTGTGATCCAGAAAATTTGAGAAAGATCATGGAAGTAGGTTCTAATAAGTACGACAACAAAAACTACCTTAGAAACAAAAAAATTGCTCAACTTTATTAGTAAAAGTGGAACTAACAAATTTAATATTATTCCAATGAAAATGTATGGGTATCTTTTAACTGAATAAAATTTTATATTTCAGAAGTCTTATAGAAGATTCTTTTACTTGATACGTTTTATAAAAATTGAATAATATTTTTCCTTTGAGATACTCTACATTCGACAAGGCGACAAGTGTGAGGGTGAATGAACATTTAAAGAAAGCAGAAAACAGGCGAATCAGATAATAACATCAGTAGTAGTGTGGCATATGATCGAAGCAGGTCACAACGTACAAGAAATTAGCTTCAAACTCGTAAAAAGATAAACAACCCAAGTGAATTAGACTTTGCATTTAGTAGAAATCTAGTCATACGTTTGACTTACTTCGCAACGCATTCATAAAATGACCTGTATATTACTGATTGAAACACAAACAAGTTGAAGTAGCAGGAGGATGCTCCTGCCAGAAGGGTATTGTAAAACAATTAGTAAATCAAACAATATATTCTGCATATCAAAACTTGACTAATATATAGATTCCATAAATTGAGTTCGAAAAATTATTATGGTTATTATAATTTTAAACTCGCCACCATTTTGTTTCAAGTGGTTTGACCTCGTCGCTTGATTAGTCACGATAACACATGGATATTACTAAAAATTTCTAAAATTTTTATCAAAATTCCTACATATTTGTAGTGTCTCGGTCCGCTGCAAGCGTGTATCTTTCTAGTATCACGTGTTAATGTTGTTGTAATTGTTAAAGATTCAATCGGCTGTAACTTAGCTGTTTATTGTTCAATTATTGTGAAATTTTCGAACCATATACAATCACTTTCAGAAAATTTAAATTATAGATTTTGGGAAATCTAAGGGTCACATCTTGATTTTATAGACAAAAAAGCAAAATTTATAAAATGTACTATTATTAACAAGTTGATTGAATTTCGACTTCTAAGGTATTTGTTGCCCTTGTGAAGGAAAAATTGACAGTTCAAGCACTGTTTTGAAAAGCTCTTATAAAGAACTTTCATTTGATATTCATATTGGCTACCTTTGATGAAATTTTTTTCAGCGGCCACTCCCCTGTACTGTAATCATCGATTCATGGCCTATTTTTTCGCATCCTAGAATGGTTACAAAGCCCTTTTGCTAGGAGCTCTCTCCTGCCTCCTCGACTTGTTTCATGTATGAGTATTAATTGTAGGTACTCATCTTCAGCCATTCATTAAATTGAATCAAGTGTTAAAAGCATGCGCTTTAAACGTTGAAGTTGGGGCAAAATAACTCAAAATTATTCAATCTTCGCATTTAAAACAGCCACTATTTTGCTTTACAATTACTAATACCGCTAGCTGAGCCAATTCTCAAAGGAATTCATGATACCTATCATTCCTGAAACTTTCATGCAAATCCTAGCAAAGCTGTAGTATCTGAGTCAGTAAAAAGCGCATATTGTTGCATAGCCATATGTTTCCATAGTAATACAGCGCATATTGTTCCATAGTAATACAGGAAAATTCAAATCGCTATAACTTCATTAAATACCATTCGATCTTTCAGGACAGATTAATCTTATTGATAGTCATCTGTGCACTGAATTTTATTAAGCTTAAGGGACCCGTTAAGATTTTATTCAAGAAAACATAAAATCGATAAATCATACTATTACTAACAAAGTTGAGTGAATTTCGACTTCCCACCTATTTGTTGTTGTTGTACTCATAAAGGCCTATACTCATGATTTTTTTCAGATTTTTCGGGTCGTACATTTCCCCTTTCCCTGCACCCCTCGAAGCAAAATTTGTCATTTTAAGACCTGTTTTGAAAAGTTCTCATCAAGACCTTTCATTTGATACCCATATTGCCTACACGGATGAAAACTTTTTTTTCAGGGGCAACTCCCCTATATGGGGAGACCCCCCTTAAAGACCTTATACATTTTTTTTCGTAGTGGAACTTTGAAGAGGGCGTCATTTTGCACTTACCTACAAAATTTTATGTTTGTAGCTTATGTAGTTTGCGAGAAAAAGTGGTGTGACACACGGACGGACGGACGGACGGACGGACAGACAGGACGCGAAACTAATAGGGTTTTGTAAAATAATTTTACAATACCATAAAAACCAGATCGACAATGTTCTGATCCAACTACGTTGGGCCTCGAACATACTTGACAACCATAAATACCGAGGAACCAATTGTAACTCAGATCATCACTTTATCAAATTAATTGTCGCATGTATTTGGCAATACAAAAATGTTACATCAAAAGGCTCCAAATGATGTTTGTGGCCAACATTTCAAGGAGACCCCCGACAACAAGCTGGCTCCAATCCTATCAAACGTGATGCTGAAAACAATCAACGAGCTCTAGATGGAAGTGAAAGCGGCTTTTAAGCCCGTAGTAGAACAGACGATTGGACATCAAGTCCGGCACCAGAGAAATGATTGGTTCGATGGTGTGTTAGACAAAACGAATCAAACGTTTAAAGATTATGTGGGTAAGAAAACCAGGAAGAAGAGAGAACACTATGAAGATCTCAGAAGAGTAGCGAATAAGATATTTAGAGCTAAGAAAAGAAAAATTCATGACCCCCAATCGAGAAGCATTAATGTAAGTCTAGCGAAAAACAATACAAGACAAACATACAAAGTAGTGAACTGTGCTTATCAGCCCCAACCGCTCTCTGTCGTGATGACATCGGCAATATCATCGCTGATGTACAAGGTGCGTTCCAAAATAAACGAGGCTGAGCTAAACTAGGAATGAGAGGAGCTTTGTTCTGATAAATTCGAGTTTGTTTATTCAAAATAATCTCCTCCAGCCTGGATGCACTGTTTTGCGCGATCCAAAAGCTTTTCAAAAGAGTGTTTCAGGTCATTGACCGGGATGTCTTTCAGGATGTCGGTCCAAGCCTTGTGGATGCCCTCTATGGACGCAAAGCGTTTTTCTTTCATTGCACTGACGGTTTGGCCCATTGGCACGAACTTCTTGTGCACCATTCCCTTGGAATCTTAAAAACAAATGAGCATTGACTTGATTTTTGACTTCTCCGACCGCGATTTTTTGGGTGGTAGCTTATCTGGGGCCTTCCATTTGGCGCTTTGACGCTTAGTTTTGGGCTCATATTGGAAACATCGCGTTTCATCACCAGTTACAATGTTGTAAAGGAAGTTCTCGTCTTTCTCGCTTCTTTAATTATGTCTTTCGAATGTTGAAATCTGAGCGATTTCTGTTCATCAGTAAATTTGTGCAAAGCAAAATGTGCACAGATCTTTTGTAAGCCCAAATAATCGGTTAAAATGCGGTAAATCGATGTTTTGGAGATATTCAACTCTGATTTCATAAATTTCAATCATGATTTCGGCTCATTTTTGATAAATTCACGCACAATTTCGATGGAGTTTTCGGTCATCACTGATCTTGGGTGGCCCGTATGATCATCGTCAATTATGTCCTCATGACCATCTCTGAAACGTGTAAACCACTCATGCACTCTGACACGGGACAGACAATCATCGGCATAAACTTTTATCATCGATTCAAATGTTTCGGTAAACGTTTTGATATTGGCTCTTTGCTCGAAACTCATTTTTGTACCGATGACACAAACGTATTGTCACTTTAGACGCAATAACTTCGCTCAGTGACGGATGTAACTTTTCAACGCACTATCTCATTGACAGAAGGCGCCACCAAAAAAGTTTTTATGACAAAAGTCTGGTATATATTGGAAAGCACCTTGTATGTACAAAGTAGGAAGGTAATTAACTACTAAACGCACGCTACCACTTTTACCAGCCATTGCGTCTAGTAGTATATTCAATATTTTTAAACTTAGCTTGGGATCACCTTTACTTTTTTCTATCACCAAGTGATTAATATTGGTTATAGAAGCTGCGTGTACTAAAGTCATACAACTTTTTTAATTATAAAATGTTGCCCTTCAAAAAATTGACATCCTAATTCTGAACTTTGCATTTATGTCCTCAATATTACCACTTTACTGAAATGCAACAAAATTTACTAGGGTGCAGCAATATTCAAAATAAAAAAAAATATTGAAAATACGGTGCTATGCATGAGAGCTGCAGAGTAAAGCAGTAATGCAGTAAAATGAGCCATTAAAATGTATCTTCTTCACAGAAATGGACCACATATTTGTAATGGTAAGTAATACATAACCATTCTGGATTAATGCAATTGTCCATCTGAATTTTTCTAAAATGGAGCTGTTAAACTTCTTATACCAACTCTTAAGATTCAATTTGCCTTGGCTTTTCGTCTTTATCATCCGATCTTCTTGTACTACCCTGAGCTTTTCTTTCTCCAACCCCGCTCCCAGCTTCCGCCTTAGGTTTCTACAGCCACAACCTTCGGTTGTATTGACCAACTTTCATAGGTGTCTTCGGTAAGGAGTTTTGTATCAAATGCTGATGCTACATCAACGACTTTTATTTGAAAGCTAGTTCAACAATTCGGTATCTATGTAAAGGGCTCAAATTTCGAGAAATTAACTTTTTGATAGTTGAATCAACTCAAAATAATTTATTGTTGAAGGACACTTCTAGTAGAAGGTTGAATTTAAGTGGTATAACATTCACAGTGCACTGAATGTGATCTAATTCCTCGTACTAAGCAAATATGAGTAAGATGAGATTGCGATACCAAAATCGACATCTGGTAGCGTCAACTAGTCCCCACACACTTCCAATCGGGACGTCAACTGTTATGACTAATAAAATTATCGTTGACAGTTTCTATTAATTCCGAGCCATAGCGCTATGATTGATGTGTCATAAGGGAGTTGATGAAGTGGGTGATAAGGAAGCGGCGTACATACATCCCTTTGAACTGCTTTAAGTCGCTCAATACCTCTGACATTGAGATATATCCCCGTCAACAATACCAACCAAATGGCAACATTTCGACGGAGTCGGAAAACTCTTGAATTCCAATACGACTAAAGTAATGATCACAACTGCTCCCTCACACTCAACTATTTCCAATATTAGCTCAAATGAAATCGAAAAATTCTGTATAGGGCGCGTCAAAGATATTCAAAGGGGGGAAAACTTCTTCCCAATTCTTTTCGTCTGATGGCATCTCGAGCGAAAGAAAAAAAAATCCAATATTTGTCACAATATCGCACGAGACTGCACTTTGCTCTAATAAATTGAAGTGACGACTCGCACCATTGCCTAAGTTCGAATTGACTTAAATCAAAAATACTCATATATATATAAATTGTGTCGACTCTCCCTTTCATCCCTTTTATATTTATTATATTGAAGTTTTTCATCGAGGGAGAAATTAGATGACATGCAACTAATTCGACAATTGACTGTTAAGACGCCAGAAAGTGAGGAAGAAAAATTCTTTGATCCTGAGTGGCTATTGTCTGTGTAGGAGGAAAAATATGGCCAAAGGATCAATTCATAAGCAATTCCATTAGACAGCGGAAGGCACAATAGCTATCCTGCAAAATAGAATAAGGCGTTAATCGGTCCACATGTTAACTGCAGGTAAAGGTAAAACTGACCATTACTCAGAGTCAGAATTTAACACATTGCAATGTCTCCTGCTGAGAAGATTTCGAAAATTTATCACTTTTCAGAAAAAAATTATATCCTTCGATATTTTAAAACAGAAGTGGCGACTTTGACGCCGACTTATATTTCTACTATTCATTGCCATATGATAATTGCTGTATTGCCCGGCAGGTAGTCCTGGAAGAATTTTGGTAATAGCAGATGGCTCATTATTTTTTATGGTGAATTGATAATGAATTTGCCATTTTGAATTAAAAAAAAATTAATTTAAGGAATATGTTCAAATTATTCGCTCGGGTAAATAAAACTTGGATGCTTTCTAAAATTAAAAAAAAATTTAAGAGATGACCAATGGCATTTTTTAACGTTTGTAGTGTATGTAGACTGCTTGAAAATAAAATTATTTAAAATTTACTTTATACATTTTTTAAGGGCAATGGAAATTCCTGAAGGGATAATAATTTTTAATTTCACTTCGATCAAAGGAAGACTGGTCGTAAATACTGATTTCGATTTTGTGTCCAAAACTTTATCGCACAGTAATTACTATGAGTAAAGATGTCCAAATATTGTTATGGGATATTCGTTTTGTAAGAATTTTGAAAGCCAATGTATTTAAAATAACATAAAAAGGAAAAACCATGTTAGTACTACATAAGCTGATAATTCTCGCAATTTCCAATGATATTAAACGTTTCCGTTTTGGGCAGAGCTATATTTATTGCTCAACATAATTTGCTTTTGAGGGCGACGTACTTTGCATAGCAATTTTCTAGCGTTTTCATACCCTTTCTGTAATACGAAACTTCCAAACCTTGCAAAATACACTTCGGATTTTCCAATAACTTCTTCATTTAATCTGAATCTCATTCCCTGGAGCCACCGCTTGAGGTTTGGGAACAGATAATAGTTGCTAGGGACCTAATATGGAGAATACATTGGTGAGCAACCAATTCAAATCATCAATGGTCCGATTTGGCCATCGCTTTCAAGGACGCATGTAACGGTGCGTTATTGTGATGATACAGAACTTTTGCTCGGTACATGGAGCCGTTTTTTCTTTATGTGGATGTTCAGTTTGCCCCATAACGCTGCATAAGACTGTATCGTGGCTGTTCTTCCCTTCTGCAGGTAATCTGTTGATTTATGCTTAATAATCGTACAGTAATGAAAACAGTGGAAAAACGAGTATCATATTATTTATTTCTAACAGTCAGTTGATACACACAATTGAATGTACATGCAGCGAGAGAGAGAGAGAGAGAGAGAGTGACACTTTGAGAGCTATAGTCCGTCATCTATTATGTAAGCAATACTGCCAATATCGTTGTTCCTACAATCTCCCCTCGGAAGGACTACATATACTGATCATTGTGAATGGCCTCCCTGTTATCGAGTTGCTACTACTTTCTCCGACTTTACGTACTTCAACCCTTTTTCATCTTCCAATCCATCATCTAGTTCGATCGAAAAGGCAGTGCGTTCAGTGCCGGATCTAGCTTCATCAATACCGACAAAAAGTAGACCGCAGGTAAAATTATCCAATGTCTCCTCTCAAGGAGAACTATCCACCTTGTCCGTAAGTGACAGCCTGAACGTAAATTCTCAACAAGATATGCAGCATCAACTGGCGTTAGTATTGCAGCCAGATTACCACAATCCTGCAGAAATGATTGAATCTACTCTCTCAATTGTTACTAGAAGTAAGTCGTTGTTGAAGCCGCTATCTATCAACCAATAACCAAAGAGTTTCGTAAGCTGAAAATTTAAATACTTCTGTGACAAAAAAATAAGGTGACATTTGAATTTAAACTGCGCGCGTCGAAGGATTCGAAGGATTAATTTTTTTTATGTTGGTAGTACTGTCAGTGACATATATGTCGAATTTACATGTCAAAATATTCATTAGTGTTTGAGATACACGTCCTTTCCGGGATGATCTTCAGTTCCGTCTTCTCTGCGACTTGAATCTCCTCTATCGTATCAAAACGGTGTCCCCGGAGCGGTCTTCTGAGCTTACTGAACAGCCAGAAGTTGCACGGCGCCAGATCAGGTAAAAACGGTGGTTGTTGAAGGATATGGGTTGAGTTTTTGGCGAAATGATCACGAATTACGAGTGCAGTATGGGATGGTGCATTATCGTGGTGTAAAAGCCAAGAATTGTCTTTCCACAATTCCGGTGGATAGCGTTATGCAGACGACGCATAACTTTCAAATAATATTCCTTGTTGACTTTTTGGCCCAGCGGAATGAATTTATAATGCACAACACCACGATAATCGAAGAAGAGAAGAGGTTGATGGTCGCCCAGGACGCTTTTCGCCGGCTTGGAACTCACTATACGACATGTAAACAATTTTTTTTAAACATAGCATCATCACCAAAGGCTTTTTGCACCATCCCCAACGTATCCGTAGCAGGAAATTGATTCCGCAAACATAATTTAATGCAAACTCAACAAATTTCGACATCGCGAAAAATGAAAAACTCACTTTAAGCAGTTCACAAAATGACGCGTATCTGAAACACTAATGAATATTTTGACATGTAAATTTGACATAGATGTCACTGACAGTACTACTAACGCGCGCGACGCGCGCAGTTTAAATTCAACTGTCACCTGTAATGATTTTCACCTTTTTAGGTCCGTACGCGGAACCGACCTCTCATCGGTTCTAGACGTTAAGTCTGAGTAGTGCCAACGGATGGTACCAACCGGTCAACCAATCCGTGCACCGTAACCCATTCACGCGGTGGCTGCTCGTCGGCCAGCTAGTTCGGAGAGGATTTCGGTCGCGGGTCTCCGAATGGGTTACGCTCATTTACATATTTTCAGCCACCTATACACGCCCCTTTTCCAAACGCGTTACAAAACAAAACCATACGGAGAAGAAATCTACTTTACGTTACTCCGTATTTCTTCCTATAATCAGTCAAAGAACAAAATCTCCTTTTTACTTCGCGTTCCCGAATTTCCGACGCGGTACCGAAAAGTATGCTACTCTAACTCAACCCGACGAAAACTACTCTAATAAAGCGACAAAACAACAAAGGTACCGCGTACCGCGCACGACGCGAAACCGACCTCAGCGGATTTTTCGAAACCCTACCCTCGCGACGGCATACCTACCCTGCACTTCCTTTCCCGCTGAAAAATAAGGACCACTGAAAAGGAAAGTCCGTTTTTTTTGGTTAGCAATTCCTTTAATTCATATAAAAATATAAACTAATTATCCGTGAATATAGTCAAAATAATTGACATGAAAATTTCATAAACGAAAAATAAAATGTATAACATTTAACAACTTAACTAAAATGGAACAGAAAGTAAATATAGGCACCTTAATTTGTATCAAAGCTACTTTGCCACATCAATCGAGAATTCTGAACTTACAATAAATTCTTACAAGTTGGTGATGGATGGTTGCAACAATTCAGCACATTTGTAAGAGCCTCAAATTTTAAATTTTACAATTTTTCTAGTATTAACGTGCTATGTCTTTCGCTATTCGCAGAGATGCTTGTAATTGCTTTGCCTTATTTTTTTTTTTTATATTTCATGCCTTGGTTTTTCTATTTTTGCGCAGTATTCTTTTAGTAACACTCCGTTATTTAAAAATTTATATCGATTTTGTGTTATTTTTTTTTTTTTGGCTTGGCTTTAAAATACTCCTGTTCATTATTTTTCTATTCCAATTGGGTTACACAAATATATATACTAGTGTATAAAGCAACTTTCGTTTAAAATATACGAGTACCTCTATTTTCGAATTAATTTGCAGGTGACTTCTCCTTAACGCTCCGGTAGTGAACTATCGTTTTGTAACTAAAAATTTATGTATAATTAATTTACTAAAATCTATTGTATATGTAACTTATGTGTACGACTTAGTTGCCAGTATTTAAGAAGCGATTCTTCCCTAATCATTGTACTAGTTTCAATATGCCTCTCTGCACGAAGTATTGTTATCATCAATTCTAAATCAAAATTTAACAAGTACACTAAAAGGAGGGCATTGATCATGTTAATCCGCTGGATCAGCTAAAGTAGAAGGACTCAGGCGGGATATTATTTTAGGAATTTCTATGTAAGAGGCCTTTTATCATTTCATGTCTTTTGTTTCAGGCATTGAAATCAATGCTATATTTATAAATACCATCAATGTTTTTTTTTTTCAAATTTTCAACGCGAGTGTTGCATACCTAACTTATTTAATTGCTCTTTCTTGCCTTTTAAGTAAATCTCAATTCATTGTCCCAAAGTATTTTTCATGTTTAATTGTTTTATAAGGATATGAAGAAAAAATGATCACAATTGTCTCTTTGCAAAATGTTTTGATTGGTGTTAAGTTATGTTAAGTTTGAACGATATTTATCGGTGAAAAATTTTATACTCTCGATAGGTTGGTAGGATGCACAAATTTAGACGAGGACTTGCTTTCTCCGTGCGATCGGAAAGAATGGAAGGGAAATTAGCTCTCCTTTGGATTCAACATATGGCTTGTCAATTGTCCTTTTACTTATTCTGAATGTTCTGAATGACTTGAATGTTTTATTTCGAGTTGAACACGCATTTCTATGAGTTGTGTTTTTTTTTCTCTACTAGATATGTCACAACACGTTTTCCAACAGAACCATAAACCCCGACGTCTATCGCTACGTTTCGAATGACTAAAATGTACAAATAACCGAAGAAATGCTCTTATCATCAACGATACTGGCTCGCAATCTTTTATTTGTTCTTCGAGTTTAAATTACCCGTTTCCCGTTCTCGAATTATAACCAAATAAACTTTATACTATTTTAATTCATTGTTACGAACAAAAACTAAGTATTAATATTCACGGTTAATCTGTACCTAAAAAGGTGAAAATCATTACACACCTTATTTTTTAGACACATTAGTATGTCCCAGTATACGTTAACTCTGCCTATAAGTTCTTTGGAGGACTACTATTGAATTTGTGACCTCATTAAATCCATTATCATTCTGTTGTATTGCTCAGCAATATAATTTTGCTTCAGAGTAAATGTCATTGTCGTTTCATGTCGAATTGCCGTAGACTCGCAAAAACTCAGCCAATTCTTCGAACAAAATTCGACACCATTATTGGTGCAGATTCTTTCCAGGTTTCTTCTAGTTTGTTTTTCCAGTTTGATTTTACCATTTCTTGAATTCGCTTAGTACGTCACCCTCATTTTTCAAGAATATCACATAAATTTTGTAATAAACATAAGCAGTCGAGCAGCCCCGTGGTGATCAGGAGTGGCTGCTCCTGAAGAGATAAGGTGGTCACCCCGTCGAAACTGCTTAGTTTGTTGTTTTACTAGTGTAAAGTAAAGTACATCCCACAAGTTTCCATCCTTTAGGCAGCGATGAGTGGTTGACTTCAGCCACTTTAACATCTTTATGTTTGACATTCCCCTTGTAATGCAATGAATGAGAAAGTAACGGTTGCTTTTTGTGTAATGTTTGCGTTTGTCTCAAGCCTCCGTGTTCGCTAACTTTAACGAGGCAAAAAAATATTGAATTACTGTAGAGTAACTTAATTGACACCTTATAGAACTATTCTAAAGATAATAAAAAGTGATCGGTACGTCTTGTACAGTAGAGTACGCGTGATAAGTATTTTGTAATGTAGCTTCGTGACTTGACAAGAACCCGCCTCATATGATCCCGCAAATGCTAGTCGTCAAGCACGTGTACGCGGTCGTTAAGCGAAGCTAGTTACCTGAGCTTGGTGTTGTTTATAGCTCGCTGACACTTGTGCCAGACCATCGGCACCCGTGTCCTACACGGGCATTTCAAAATTCATTACAATTTATCCACTTGAGTCATCGATGATGGGAAGTATGTATCTTTTATTTCCTGAAGCTGAAATATCGGAAAAAATCATTAGATCAGCATGAACGAGTTTCAGGGTTGTTGTCCTTTTTTCCTTTTTGCCACTGAAAGACTTCTTTGGGAACGGTGGGTGTGGTGAAATACCAGCTAAAATATGATCGCAAGAAGTTGGAGAAATTTTCTGTTAATTTAGGCCCAAAACTGAATTTATTTATTGTTGATTCTACCCCTACCACTTGAATCACAACCTTAGCTCCACAAACCCAATATTCCTATCTATCCGGTCTGTTTTCAATTATCGCCCAGCTCCCGCACATCAATTAATGCGGTACTTGGCACCGATATTGGCTGATATCATGCACCTTATCGGCAAACACACGTAATCTAGCGAGTTCTTCTTCTTCTTAGCACTACAGCCCCTCTCGGGCCTTCACTTCCTGCAAAGAGCGCCTCCAACTGTCTCGGTCCATTGACCATGTCATCCAATTTCAAAATCCAAGCAGCGATGAATTGTCTTCGTTAATGGAGTCAGACCAGCATTTCCTCAGTTTTCCACTAGCCTCCGGCCTTCTTACTTTTTTAGGTATCCGTTTTTTGTCCATACGACTCATGTGTCTAGCCAATTGTAGCTTTCGCAGTCTCACAACTTTCATACAGGTCATGGTTGTATCGAATTCGCCATTGGTCCCCGTCAAGCTTCGCTCCGATTATTCGCCTCAGGACCCGTCGATCAAAGGCGTTCAATATATTTGCAGATGCTTGGGTTAGGGTCCATGTTTCACACCCATAGCATAACACAGGTCTTATCACAGATTTGTATACTTGGAGCTTTGTTTTTCTGTGTATGCAAGTGGTCTTCGAGGTCGTCAATACTGAATAAAATATTTTATTTGCGAGCTGTATTCTTCGGCGTATTTCATCTCTTTCATTGCCTTTTTATTTCGTTGCCTAAATACACAAATTCGCTAACATTCTTGATACTGTATTCGCCAAGTGTGATATATTGTGTATTTGAGGTATATTTCCTCGACTGCGTCATGAGTTTTGTTTTATTTTCATTGATTTGTAGCCCTACCAGTTTTGCTTCGCTGTCAAGTTTCAGGAAAAGTTCTTCGGCAGTTTTTAATGACCGTAGACTACTACTTGGCTCAACTTGTATAGAATGTACCTCTTGTATTGACAGGTAGCTTCCGTATGACGTACTCCAGAGCCAAATTGCATAGCAGTGGGGCCAGCCCATCCCACTGCGTTAGTCCGATATTTGTGTCAAAGGCATCGTCGAGTTGGTTATTGATACGGACTTGAGAGGTCGTTGACGTCATTGTCATTTTGATAAGATGGACTAAGTTGGCTGGGATGCCAAAGCAAAGCATTATTTGGTACAGTACATTCCGTTCAATACTGTCGTATGCTTGCTTGAAGTCAACGAAAATTTGGTGTACGTCTATGTTGAACTCCCAGCGTTTTTCAAGTAACTGCTTGACAGTGAGCAATCGGTCTATTTTCGACCCACCTGCTCCAAAGCCACCTTGATACCCCTGTATAACATTGTTAGCGTATGATCCGATTTGATTTTCTAAGATTTTAGAAAATATTTTGTACGCTGTACAAAGTAGTGATATGCCTCTATAATTTTCACACTGTAGCTTGTCAACTGTTTTGTGTATAGGAAATATAATTGATTGGCTCCACTCTTTGGGCATGTGTTCTTGTTGCCAAATGTGCTGGATGACTTTGTGAAAAGCTTTATGAACACCACTGGCACCATATTTGATGAGCTCTACTAGAATCTTATCGATGCCTGGCCCTTTATTATTCTTTTGGGCTTTGATAATGGACCGGACCACCTCTATAACATTAACTGATACTTGCCAACTTATATTACTAAGCATCCTCAACTTCTAAACGTCTATACCCGTCAATGAAACGCTGATCACGGTAAAAGAAAAACGTTCATTCAATAACAACCAATGGCTCACAGATCAACCACTTAATCTCCTAAGGACCACAATCAAGCAGAACTGTTTTACGTTCAATAATAACACAAACATTGCCAAGGGCGGTTTGGGTATGGGATGGCCAATGTCCTCAATAATGCCCGAAAAATTCTTACAACCTTCGGAGGAACTCCTTATGCCCAAAATTTTCAAAAAATACAATGTTTCATCGTTATTGACTCACAAGAAAATGAACATGACAAACTACTGACCTACATGAATGAAACACACCCGAATATAAATTTCCCTTTAAGAAAAAAAATCGACAACTCAACAATATAGATCTAATCGTGACACGGGATGAAACACGATTAAACTTCAAAATATAAAGAAAACGAACCACAACTGGTCATACCATACACAAAACATTTAACCATCCCACACAAATAAACTAAAAGCGTACAGATCAATGGTGCAGAGACTCCTCTCCATCCCCATGACTTATTACAAAGCAAGCAAAAGCGGGAACGCCAACTAACCAAAATATGAGTACATAAGGACGACCAATACTGGATTATATTAATATACGTAGGCAAAGAGACAAACAAACTATCAAACTTCCTTAGAAAATATAAACTACAAACTGTATTCAAAACTAACAAAAACATTTCAAACAAACTCAAACCAAAACTGAATGACATATCAATAAAAGAGAACAGCGGGATACACAAACTGACATGCAAAGACTGCGACATGGTATACATAGGAAGGACAACACGGAAACTGTCAACAAGATACAAAGAGCACTTAAGAGCGTAATTACACAACATGGCAGACTCCAATTATGTGACGCACCTACAAAACTACGCACACGAGCCTAACTCAATGACAATCTTTACAGCATGGCTATATAAATAAAGCAAAGGACCAAGACTTGACATCTTAGAAAGGCTTGAAATATATAAACATAGAAAAATAGACGGTATCATTATCAACAAACAACTTATTACAAATTCCGAAGCAATTTTCTCAGGACTAGACCACACTCTCTGACAAAAACGGAAAAAAGATGAAACAGAACAAACGAACATCCAACAATCCAAAAAACAAAAACATAATATCCCTCTACCTAACCTAATTTAGTACCTCTTGGGTTAACTGACCTATATCAAGTCATTTTCTTCTGCACATCTTTGGATATTGACGATGATTTAAATAAGTCGAAACACATCTGCCTGCACAACAAAGTAAAGTTCAACTGCATTTCAAGAAAGAAAAATAATAACTTGATTTACTTATACCATTAACTGGTACATCAAACATAAACCTTCAAAATTGCGCTCATCAACAATAAATAGCGAAAACCCGGCAACATTTGTGGCGACATAAAGTATGCAACGATCTGTACTCTGGACAGGACTGTTTATAGCTAAAAGGCTCAACAGCAACAGCCAACAACATTTTTACGCATCGTTCGATGCCTGTGCTTCGATTAAGTCAGAGCAAGCAGAGGTGATCCGCCACGTTTGTCATGTCAGACGTTGGATGGAACAATGATTTACTGTACTCTCCAAGAACAGTAAATCCTATTTTCAATTGCCAGAAGAAATGGTTATGAGCAGGCTCATGTCCCACTTTATGCTTTAAGTTAACCAATGACATCGATGCTAAATAGCATGAGTGGGTAAACGCACCGCTTTCCGCTTTACGTTCATTTGCATGATAAGTGTTATCATCAAGCTGCAATCACCCCGCGGATATTCAGTGGAGATGGAAGAGACAGTATCAAAATGTTTCTTGTGAGTCCAAGTTAGTTGATTGAACGCTGCAAAGAGGAGGGTACTGTACACGGCAATTGGTGCAAAAACTCTAGTCACTCTTTTGCAAATTCGGTTGCTCCTGATTGCACTTTGAGAATATCTCTTTTTATCCCTTTTATCGAAGAAACTAACAATGAACTACCTTTCTTCGTCTAGAAAATTATGAGGATATCGGTAAATTAGATCTGAATGCAGACCAAAAAAAACAAGCACTCAAAGGACAGTACCAAAGACACCAAAACATGCATACTCACAAAAAATGGCATATTTTCGAGCTTCAATATACAGGATGCTGTCAGTACCATTGAATATGGAAAACCGAATGAAGGAAATAAGTTACATCCTGAATACTTTGTGTGTTTTACCTTGTGGCCTCTTTTAGACGTTCTATTACCTCTTCACGTACCATTTTCAACATCCGCGCTCTGTAATAAACATAAGCAGTCGAGCAGCCCCGTGGTGATTAGGAGTGGCTGCTCCTGAAGAGATATGGCGGTCGCCCCGTCGAAACTGCTTAGTTGTTTGTTTTACTACTGTAAAGTAAACTGTACCGTCAAGTTTCCACCCTTTAGGCAGAGATGAGTGGTTCACTTCAGCCACTTTAACATTCCCCTTGTAATGCAACGACCTTCTTCTGTGAAAGTAACGGTTGTTTGTTTGTGTAATGTTTGCGTTTGTCTCAAGTCTCCGTGTCCGCTAACTTTAACGAGGCAAAAAAATATTGAACTACTGTAGAGTAGCTTAATTGACACATAATAGAATTTTTCTAAAGATAATAAAAATTGATCGGTGTGTCTTGTAGAGTAGAGTACGCGTGATAAGTATTTTGTAGTGTATCTTCGTGGCTCGACAAGAACCCGCTTCATATGATCCCGCAAATGCTAGTCGTCAAGCACGCGTACGCGGTCGTTAAGCGAAGCTAGTTAGCTGAGCTCGGTGTTGTTTACAGCTCGCTGACACTTATGCCAGACCATCGGCACCCATGTCCTACACGGGCATTAAAAAAAATCATTACAGCTCTTATAACGAAATCTATGACCTGGCTCTCACCGGTCAGTGGGTGACTTCATGCGTATATGTATCCAGAGTGCAGCCGATTTTGCGTAGATGTACGTCTCACTTCCGTTGAAAGTTCCCTCACATAAGCTCTCAGTATCCGCTTAATATTCTGGTTGATCTGCTCAACTCAGTTGGCTTGCGGGAGGTAAAATGGTGTAAATTATACGTTTCCGCCGTAAACAGTTAGTTAGATTTGGACACCGTTGTCACATGCAACCTGAACTTTAGTTACTAGAGACGCAGTCCCTTTCTTGAGTGGAAAGACTAGGGAAATTTTAGTGAAGAAATCCACAACTTAAAGT
This sequence comes from Odontomyia ornata, assembly GCA_963969285.1. Lineage (NCBI taxonomy): Eukaryota > Metazoa > Arthropoda > Insecta > Diptera > Stratiomyidae > Odontomyia > Odontomyia ornata. The sequence goes on from OZ017741.1 coordinate 22,481,870, forward strand.
AAAAATGTTCCCCTGTGTAGTGTATGTTAAAGGTCCAACCAAATCAACACAGATGATTTGCTAGCGCTTGAACCAATCTAGAGGACATCCGACCGTGCGGCACCGTACGTTCCATCTTAGTTGCCTGACAGGTTTTACACCTTGTCACATATCGGCCGACATCTGCCCTCATCTTGGGCTACTAATACCATTGAGCGTTCCGCTCATAAGTCCAGCTGATCCCCAAATGTCCTGTTGAGGTATCATTGTGGTACTGCAGTAAGACCCCTGGCCACTCAGTCTTGACCACTATCTGCTTCCATGAATTTTCACTCAACTCCGCATTTTGTCCTGGTAGGTGTCACCATAGTTTTTTCCTTTCAATATGCCAATCTGGAAATTGTCCGCATCCACTCATCCTCTGTGCTAGATTTCTCTACCGTGTGAACCTCCAGTAGTGGTCTGGATAGGGCGTTGGGAAGTAAGTGTTCCTTGTTCTTCCGATGAATGACGTCGTAAACAAACTTTTGAAGCCTCACCGTCTAACGTGGCAGATAAATTGTTGTAGAGAGTGATGGTCTGTGATTACCATGAATCGCGAACATTCTAACGAGAGATGTAGTTTCTCTACTGCCCACAATACCACCAAACAATTCTTTTAGTTGCTGAAGTAGTTTTTCTCTGCTTGAAAAGTCCACGGCTAAGGTAACATACCGTATCTTCACTTACTGAGTGGCTCTGCCTAAGCATTGCTCTTAGCCGATAATCTGAAGCGTCAGTTTGGACATTGAACGGCAAAGAAAAGTCAGGGCATGTGAGAATGGGTGCCATTGATAGCATAGTTTTGCAGTGTGGAAAGCCAACTTACATTGATGGGTCCATTCTGACTTTCTACTTTTACGTAATAGGCTAGTGAGTGGCGCTGTTAACGTGCTATGGTTCAGAATAAAGCGTCGGTACCACGATAGCATTCCAAGGAACTATCGAACATTTTTCCCATTTGTAGACCTGTGGATTTGCAATATACACTCCACTTTCTCTTTGTCAACATGAAGTCCACTTTCATCTACTTCATACCCCAGGTACTGCAGCTGCAGCCGGTAGAACTCGTACTTTGTCGTTTGTCGAACTAACTAGTCACAATTATCATATCATATAAGTATACAAAGACAAAAGCTGATGCCCAAAAATGTGATTCAAAAATTGTTACCACGTAGCAGAAACGTTGTGCAGCCTAAAAGCTATTCGGATAAAATGGAACGAACCCAGTCCAGGTACCGTGAAGGCTGTAAAAGGCGTCGACTTCAGAGCTCTCGAAATTTGCTAATAAGTGGATTTAATGTTCAATGAGGAGAGGTATCTGACAGTCTAAAGTTGATCCAATGTAGGAGAAATGTCCAGCAATGGCTAGGTGTGCCTCTTCAAAATGCTGTTCAGCTTTGGGTGTCCACACAGAAGCAAAACTTTCCATTCTTTTTCGTTACGAAGAGAATAGGCGATCACCATGGACTTCTAGAAGGCTCCTTCACTTCCAAACACAACATTTCATCTAGCTCCTCGTTGATATGCGCATGCACTGCCAGAGACACAGGATAATAAGGTTGCTTAATGGGTTTAGACAAGGTCTTGATCATATGATTTACCCCTTTGGCACAACTCAAGCCCTCATCTACTAACCAAATTCACTCGTCACCATTGCTTCCAGGTGTGCCTCATCCTGTGCATTCAATCTTGTTCTTTATTGCAGCATTTCATAGGCTGTTACTAACGAGAATTCCCATGATTCCCTTCTGAGGTTCAAGATAATTTGAAACAAGCCTAGGAAGTCTACCCCAAAGATAAGTTCGTTCGACTCCGAGCACCACCACAACTTTCTTATATCGTGTCACCCCGTGTCACCCCTTCCACCATAACGTTAGCCAAATCACCATTGTCTAACTTCTGTAGCTCCACTCCTTATGCCCTCAACATTTGCAATTGTTTGTACCTAAAACAGTGTGAGTTGATCCCGAGTTCAACAACTCCACCAATGCCTCACCGATAGTCTCCACTTTCATAGGTGGATGATTATCTGCTTCCCTCTTCGACAGAATGCACTTGGTCCTGCTTTCAGTTGCAACTGATATGCTCCAACCCTTCGTCCCCTCTGCGTCGCTTAGTGGGCATGGCTATCTTTTGTCGAGAAATCTGCACCTTGCGCTTGATAGGGTTTGCGCCTATTCTCAAGGTTCTGCTATCCCCCAACAGAAAGTGGTTTGCGGTTTGGACAAGTGGCCTACCCAGCTCGTATTCTACCACAACCAATACATTTTTAGGGCTCGCTACAAATTTTGGAGATGTGTCCACTCCTTCGACAATTCTAGCAGTGGAGATATTGGCCATCTTGTTGTAATATTGCCTTTGTTTGCTAGCTCGTGGCCTCACTATACGCCAAATATGGCTCCAAAACACGTTGGTTTTGACGACTTGGAGGTAAAACGAAGGACTTGACTGTCATTTTCGTTGTTTCTAACTTTTTTCTCAGCTCAATGAGTTGTGTCAATGAAGAAATCGACACCAGACTAAGTTAGGTTTGGCAGAAAGGTGCAATATTTCTCCTAATGGTGTGCAGCTTTCTCCTCTTCAGTACATGATATGGTCAGTTGCCGGTAGAGATCTTGCATTGCAGCCGTATATACCCCAATTGACTCTTCCTTCTCTTGAGTTCGATGTCGGATTTTCTCAAGTTGTCTGTCGTCATAGTCTGGTGGAAGAAACTCTATGCGTAGCTCCTTCTGTATATCATGCCATTCCTTGCGACGATGTTTGGTTGATCTAAGCCAGGTCAGCGCTTTCTCCTCAAAAAGAATTACAGATGATCTGAATAAATGGGCTTTTGACCCTCCTTTTGCCTCTCGAAGCTCTTTCACCCTAGTCGGGAATGAGCTCACTGAGCTCGAGTCTCCCGTGAATAGAGTCCTCCACTTAGTTACATCTTGCAGCTTCCCTATAGCCTCATAAGCTTGAGGAGTGGAACATATTGATACTGGTGTTGTGTTCATTTCTACCACTATCCCAACTCCAACGGCGGGCATTACAACCTTTGAATCTTCCGCATTCCCCTCAGCTATGAAAAAAAAGCTGATCTTTGCCTCCTCACCTCCTTCGAGACGTCAGCCTCATCCATGGGCATATTTCCCAGCCGCCTGAATCAAATCCCACCTTTTACTTAATTTTCAGGAAGTCACTACTGCTGGTTCCACCTTCAAAATCTTTGAGAAGCCCATTGATTTCTTCCGACTTGTCTCAGACAGCTTTCATAGCTTCCTTACCCGTAAACGGATAGACTTCTCCTTCTACCATGGAGCAGTCCATCGCCCATTTTGCCTTGAGTGTTGTCCATAGTGATTTTCATCTATCGTCCTCAGTCCTCATTGGCTGATCCCTTATCCGCAACTCTTAGGTAAGCTCGTCGCAACTGAATTTTTCAACCAAGATTTTCCCAATTGCTACCATATTCATAAAAGAATATTAGGCACCTAGCGATCTAAATATAGGGTTTTCCATTAAGGACATAACAATAAATAAATAAATTCCGATAAATTGACTGTGAGGCGTAAAGTGTGGTTAGTGGCACCGTCATTGAAACCACATATCGTTGATGTCAAGTTCATCCAACTCTAGCCACAAATATTCTTCCAACATAACACAATAGCGCTCTCCATTGACGGTAACATGACGGTCGTGTTCATCCACGAAAAAATACGGTCCAATCACACCTCCGGCATGAAAACCGCATCAAACAGTGATTTTTTGCGGATATAACGATGTCTTAAGAAGCACATGTGGGTTTGTTGCTCACCAATAATGCATATTTTGCTTATTAACAAAGCCATTGAGCCAGAAATGAGCTTCATCACTGAAGATAATATTTCGATAATAGTAGTTAATAGCAATTTTCAATGATTTCCAAACGTTGCTGGTTCGTGAACTCTACCATGATAAAAATGTTGGCTTTAACTAACGTTTTGACATTGGCAGTTTTTAAAAAAAGCTTAAGGGTGCGTTCATATGATGATACAAAATTGTTATGTCCCTAATGCAAAACCCTATAGTTACCTGTTCCTTATAGGGGAGAGTGGCGCTGAAGCTGCTGATTGTAACAAATCCTTATATAACTCGGATAAAACAAGTACTATGTTTGAAAACAGTGGTTCGCCCTAAGCCAAAATTTAGTCGGTAAAACGAATTTACCTATAGATTTTGCCCATTTTTAATAGTTTTTAAGAAATAGTGATTTTTTCTTATACAGCGGCGGCAAGGCACTACCAACCCCACTTTAGGGCAACTTGTGCCGTTGATGATGCTAGATGTTTTACATCCATCAAAATTAATTTAGAATTTGAAAGACATCAATTTTATAATAATATATTTATTTGTTATACTTTTTACTAAAATCAATATTTTTTAAAAATTTAGTTGTTTATAATACTAAGTATTATAATAAAAAAAAAACAAATCACCTTTACTAATGTATTTATTTCAAACATAAAAGCATATTTTTATCAATAGTTTGTACTTAATTTTATTTGAATGAGTTCAGTTATTAAAAATATTAGTCTCTAAGGACTAAATTACAAAAAATAATACAGGTTTCTCTTAAATTATAAAGTAACAGAGATCTTTCCAGAGTTATTATCTTATTGATCAGTCTAACGAGTCTTTTTAAGAAATCAAAAAAATATATCAAAACTAGTTATTCTCTAGATGACTGATCAGAATAGCTATTAGGACATATAAATGCTAGGCTTTCTTGATCTTCGATACATTGCAAATGGACCCAATTCTTACATTCTCCGCATTCAATCCATTTTCTACCAGGGGCAGAGTTATAATAGACATCACTGCATATGATACAGTACCATTCTTGTTCGTCATCAGAGCTGTCATCATCTTGCAAAAATCTTCTGTTAGGAGGGTCCTTAGTCGGTTTTTTTGTTTTTTTATCTTTTCTCTTGCCTTTTCCCTTAACCTTCTTTGTAGTTCCACTTTCTTTCTTCATATTTCTACTAGCCTGTTCTTCGGCCAAAGCATTTTTCTCTGGAGTGTCCGTAAGAACAGCTGTCTTTCTTTTACGTCCTTCAATCTGTCAAATTAATTGAGGAGGTGCTTTAGGCAGTAGTCTTATTAACACTGGTGAGAAAATTGCTGTATTTTTATCTTCTGTGTTGTTATCAGCTGATTGAGGAAGCTGGAAGCTGCAGCAAGGGATAGGCATTTGATCGCACTGACTCGTCTCTTGTTCTTGATTAGCTGCTGGTTTACTTGTGCAGTCAACGCTGCAGTCGCTTTGCCCAGGAATATACTGTAGTATGAATGGACTAGTCTCAATCTCAACATTGCTGCCCACATAATTTGATTCACCAAGATATTCAGGAGTCCTTTTTCGATTGTTTTGAAGAACAGGCAAGTTGTCTGTATCTTGTGAGGGTCGGTTTTCTGGCATCGGGCAATCAGTGATAAAAGACGGTGCATAATCTTTGACTGAAAATACATTTGGATCAGAGGGCCAAATGCCAGCCTTTTTAAATGCGTTGCAGATATTGATTGGTGTTGCTGCCAATGGTAAAGCGTATTTTACTATACCCAGTATTTCACAAATGCCCATAATCTTCCCGGGACTAGTTCTCAGCCAGTCATTTTGAGCTTTGGAGCAGTATGTTTTAAAAGGGCCATTGACACCAACATCCAGGGGTTGCGGACGGTGGGTGCATTGTGGTGGGAAAGATAATAATATAACGAAATTTCTCTTGGCCTTTTCAATCACATCAATATCAATTTGAGATGCATGATTGTCTAGGAGTAACAGCACTGGCTCTTCAGGACTAGGTTCGGTGTATTTTATGAAATGATTCATAAACACTAAGAACTCTGTACTCGTCATCCAACCGGATTGATTACCAGCCCCAAAACAGTCAAGAGGACCGTCGCGTATAAAAAGGTCTTTATATTTCAAACATTGGTGGAATCGAGTTTCCCAGAGCACTTACCGCTAGCTCAACAGTGATTAAAGTTCCACGTTCTGTTGAAACAATTGCTCCTGTTTGCTTTGTTCCTTTTCCGACCAAAATTTTCTTCAGTTTCATCGCAGTTTGGACACGTTATGTCGGTTGAATAAGCTCATGCGTCTTGCACTGGTAGGTTCAGGTGTTCTGATAGAAAGTGTAGAGTTCCTCTTCAGAACGTTTGTCAACCAATCTTTGCCAGCCTCGCCATTTATATCCCAAGATGTTGGGATGTTTTGTACATTAAACTTCACGACACACTGGTACGCAAATTGTCGTACATCTTCCGGTAGAAGGCTGAAGTAAATAGAAGCGCTGTTTAGGATGTACTTCGACAGTAGTGCCTCTTGTTCCTTATTAAACACTAGTCTTAGTTTGTACCAAACCGCAGGAGTAAGTCCACTTGTTATTTTTTTGACATAGTGTTGTAGTGTTGTGTGGCAAATTTGTAATTCATGTGCATTGATTTTTAATTTGACTCCATCTTTGATGACTTTATCAGCAGTCCTTTGTAAAAGATCCTTTGAGTTTTTCATTTGTATGTCCTCATTCTGTCAAAGACAATAAATGTAGTAGAAACTATCATGTCAAAAAGTATTTTCTTTCTTTCATGAGTGCTTGCGTAAACATAAGCAATATTGAAACAATAAAGCTTGCTTAGAAGCTGGTTGTGCCGGGGCATAGGAAAAGCACAAAAATGCTAGCTTGCGACCAAAAAGTATCGAAACCAAAATATTTACTTGCGTGGCGCTGGAGGACCCTCACATGCACTGCCACTCAGTCTGCGTCGCTGACACAACTAAAATGACAGCCGCGTGTGCCCGACTGTTAAGCATTCTGCGACTGAATACGATTGTATATCTATCTGTTTCTGTTTTCGAGATATTCGCGTCGTCACAGTTTACCTTGACACTTCCAGCCCCCTTCTCCCTTACTAAGAAATTAAAATACAGTGTTATTCTTATAATTATTAAATTTTTGTTAGGGTACAGAATATGATCTCTTAATGCTAGCACTAGTGTAAATGCCAAACCATCTCACCAAAATTTGCACTCTTCCGCAAGTTAAACTCTCTTTAAACCAGCACTGGCTGACTATTCGCACTATCTTCCACTTCCACACTATAACTTCTCACAAGAACTTAAATTTACTTCGTGAGCCTTTATGGATTCAGCGCCAAATTTTCCTTGATCCTTGTAATTGAAGGTAATTTGAATATTTCCGAACCATTTTGACGAGAGACAATAATCGTCCAATTGCATATAACTACTCAGGGACTTGTTTTAGAATTGTGCCCTCTCGTCCACTAAACTCCCCTGTACACCAAAATTCATCGTACAAAGTCAAGCAAAATCAATATAAAGTAGATCTCTCGCTACCAGAATTTAAAAATATCATTTAATCAATCAATTGTCCCTCGAATAAATCCAGATAAATTTCCCACGTCTACCTTATGGCAAGGATGTTGAGAAAATAATATTAAAATATAATATGGAAATCATTTGCATGTCATTTTTTATATGAAAAGATATGCAATAACGAACAAAACTAACCCCAACCCCAACTCGGAACCATCAGAGGGAATTTTGAACTAGGACATTTGGGCTTTTGATTTTATTTAGTTTTTTTTTTGTGATTTGGAGGTTAATATTATTCACGCATGTAGTATGGTACTCCCGAGCTCGTAAGAAGGTGACTGGACCCACTAAGCACCTCTCTCATTGCGAAATGACTGTTGACTTATGGAGAAAGTGAGTGCAGCGTTGATGCCCCGAAACGAGCGTAACTGTTGGTGAAAAAGTGGCTATTGCGTGTTTTGTTTTTATTTCTGTACCACTAATTAGCGGGCGCTCGGGGATCATCAAGGAAAGGAGTGAGTACAATATTAAGTTTGGTTAATTCATGCGGTTTTTTTCGAAAATTGAAGCTTTATTGTGAAAAGTTGCTTCTAGACTATTGGAAGTGGTTTGTTGAGCGACGCCAAGTGATTTTGCAAGTTTGGGATGGATCTTGGTCGAGTAATGTCTCGAATTCGTCATCTTGAATTGTTTTTTTGGTTGTCCGGGCCGTTCATCGTTCATTCAAGGCACGCACGCTCAGCTAGAGCATGCACACCATACACTTCCACCAAAATACGATGACTTTTGGCAGCCTTTTTCTTCAATGATGATGTACTCCCCGCAAAAATACTTTATTCGGCACAAAATTAGACATTTTCAGAGGAAAAAAAAGTATTGTTGTTTACGCTTCAGCTAAATGACACATACAACTCCGCCATAGACGGTCCCGAGCCCGTTTGAGAAAGAGACGAAATACGCCGAAGAATACAGCTCGCAAATAAAATATTTTATTCAGTATTGACGATCTTGAAGACCAGCTGCATACACAGGAAAACAAAGCTCTAAGTATATGAATCTGTGATAAGACCTGTGTTATGCTATGGGTGTGAAATATGAGTCCTAACCCAAGCATCTGCAAATATATTGAACGCCTTTGGGCGACGGGTCCTGAGACGAATAATTGGAGCGAAGCTAGACGGGGACCAATGGCGAATTCGATACAACCATGAGCTGTATGAAATTTTTGACAAACCGGAGGTCTCAAGGATTGTAAGGCTGCGGAAGCTGCAATGGGCTGGACACATGAATCGTATGGACGAACAATGGATACCCAAGAAGGTATTCAAACATTTCGCTTTCGCAGCAACTCCCAAGTTCAAACCTCGCTCGCAGTCGAGTTTGAGCTTCTGATGCTGCTGTGTTATATTTATTTGTTTGGTAAATATAAAGGCCATGTATATGTAAAAGAATACCGTTTTTCATTTCTCAAAATGACCCCCTTATTTTTCTTCGTGACAAATTTTTAATATAGGGTGGTACAGCACGAGCAGAGGGTATCTCGGATGACCCACGACATGACTGAGCGCTAGCAGGCCTCAATGTGCCACCCCGGGTTAAACATGTTTTGGACCCTCGGATTCTCCCCTATGTTAAAGTTTTAGTCACTTCCGTGGTCTAGTTAAAATAATGACTCTAAATTGACTACGATTTGTAGCTCTTCATTTCCATTTACCTTATTCCCTTTCCCCAGTCAACAGCAAAGTAATTGTTTGCAATTATTGTCGCTGGTAATTGATTAACTTGGCGAATCATTTTCATTAAGCGAAACAATAAACTCCACTTACAACGTCTGTCAGCTAAAACCAAATCAGAAATTTAATATGACACCAGTTGCCACACCGCCACGTAACAAATACAAATTGCTCACTCCTCTTCCTCCCGCCTGCTTCTGTCTTTCACTCATTGGTGTTGCCAGTGCAACTCTGTATATGAGTAAAAAGGATGATATGATACATGGCTTGAAGAACAATTGATTCCATCGTTGGAGTGTTTATAGAGCAGCTTGCAGCAGAGGCTGCATCATGCAAATCAATTATTTACACGTTGTGAAACGGCAGGATCTAATTGCGGAAAGTTCGACGGTAATTTGACGTGTGAACGATAGAATTTAGCATAGTTAGTTGCTAATTGATGCAATTGAAGCTATCGAGAACTATGAAATTAAGTTTGCCAGCTTGAAGTTTTCCAACACCGAACGCTATTACGCTGCATCATTCCTCCGTACCCAGCAATACTTGACTGTCTGACTTGGTCCTGCGGATTTTAATTGAATTGACATTGCAGTCCATTGTCAGACTGCTACTGCTCTGTTCAGGCGGATAATGTGGGCTGAGCACCATCCTCAGGACGAGCGGCTCTCTCGAGGAGGCTAACTTGCCACCTGCACACCCCTAGCTGTGAAAAACCCTCAAGACCAGACATGTTTGTATTCACTATAGTTCCAGCATGAATGCTAAACTGCTAGCAAAGGCTTTTCAAAGCCTTAGACGTTCATTTGTCCTGCACACGAGTTTTCGTCTTCTGGCGAGACTTGTCCATGCCTCGACTCGATCCTTGCTTCTTCATTCGTTTGTTCCGCTAACATTTCCAGATAAAGTGAAGAAAATTTAAATTTTCTTTTGACATGACAGTCAAATATTTGCCAGTAAACATCTCCACACGATAATGGTGATGACATAAGGATAAAAGGGAATTCCTCGGCAACTTGTCTTGGACGAGGCAAACGAAACGTTTATCATATTTGTAAGTTGAGGAAGAGTTGAAATGTCTGAAGCGAGGAAGTGGTGCATGCGATGGCATGTTCGATATACGGACAGCAGGATGGAGCTTTCTCACTTCCAGAAACGGCCTTTGGTCTACACGCGTCATCCCCTCTCATATGGAATTCTTTTCTTGCATCGTGTTATGTGTATATGCTTTGCTGATTTGCTCCTTTCTGGCTAGGAGCGACGGAGAACTGAATATTTGAAATGTTTGCATGGATTTGCTTTTCGAATTCTAACTCACTATATTTTTGTTGATATGTAAAAGGATATTTTCAGACTATTCCGTTTATGACAAGTCTTGCAGTAACGTTGTACTCAGAAATGCCCAACTTTCTCAGAGGACTGATTCTTGGAATTCTTGTTGTCATTTCCAAGTTTCTGCATAGTCTGCATTTGGACTGTTGCAAATCAAATATTTGACGAAAGTTAGGAAGATAAAGGATGGCACATCCTCTTTCCTAAAATTCTAAATACAGTATTGAATATTTGAATTAGCGTTTGAGGAATCAAGATAAGTTTAATCTTCCGCAGCTCAGGCTTTGACCAAGGTATCAAAGAAATTATTTTCAAATTACTTGTGTCCTATTTTTACAGGATGTGTTTAATCAGTCTCATGTTTTTTTTATTTTCCAAACCGAAAACTGTGTCTGACTGCTTTTCTCTATTTCCACCTCTTGCAATTCCTCGCCACCGTCCATTTAGCGCAGACAATGCAGGACGATTTTTGTGAATTGCTTGCTTGCTACATTGTGCACTGTGAATGGAAAGGAAGGAAATTGGAATTTAAAATATCCTCTTTGTTCAGGGTGAATTCTATTCTTGTGACTAGTCGCCGATGGCGGTGTATCAGCAACCATATGCTAGGCACAGCAAAGAACTCGACCACATTTCACTAGTGGTGACCCATTTTCAGGACGTTATTCCAGCGCAAATCTTCCTCCCATCTCTTCGCCTCTTTGTATTTACTACAGCATACTTTGCATGCTTTCCCACAATAAGAGTTGTGGATTGAGGGAACTCCACAGATGCCATTAACTCCCGTTCCGTCAGGACAATTCAAAGAAAAGCAAAGCCCAACGAGCTTCACCAATTGAATCGCCGAAAAGTTTCATTTGCCTCAATCAACGCAAAAGATGCTTAATGAGCGTGGCTTTATGATGAAAAAAAGTTTTCTGCCATTCTTACCCTCCCCACCCCAAACAGTTCACTTCAGCTGAATATCAAGCCATGCTAAGGAGTCGAACCAAATGAAGGATGTTGCAAAAAAGCCCATAAAGTCATCTTAGGAAGATTTTCGGGGCTGGTTGGTTACAGAATGCCAAATGTTACTAAAATCTTATTATGAGTTTATTATGAAAGAAAAACTTTGCTTTTGGCTCATGTCGACTTCTGCCTTCTCGATGTGAGTCCTTATGCGAGCGCATAGAGAGATGTTTGCGGAAAGTGCGTGCCCAGGCACGGAAAATGTGGGGCGAAGGCTGCGGCGGGAAGCACTCAAGAAAAATGAGACCTACACGATTCCGTCAAGCTGAAATATACCCCTAGTGAATCCACAAAGTAAACATGACATTGGCAAGTGATGTTCCTATTCCGAACTGATATACAAGCAGAGACCTAGTATGGGTGAGAATATATCCCATACTCGTAGATGATTGTTGTTGGGTAAATTTGTTTTCGTCTAGGCTGTAGGACGAAGGAAGCCGGCAAGAAAATTGGAGAAACATGAAAAGCATTAGAGCGGCGTATACTCGTAAATCTCATTAAAGGGTGTCCCATGAGACCTCCCAATCTCTTGGATTCATAATTCATCGGTTGTCGCACATATAACCGTTAGCGCGCATGTTTTCCAGAGAAAGTTAACATGGAAACTTAAATGAAAATTTTGAATTCCATTCTTGCTTTTTGAAGAATTTTAATTAGAATCCATTCATACACATATTGTGCGTTCTAAGAAGGAACTTTTAATGAAGCATAAATTTGGCGTAAATTTCAAAAGGAGCATGGAGCAAAGGACAAGAAAACTTGAGAAAATTTGATTCGTTTCAAAACTTATGATTTGCTTTGCTATTTTATTGGCTTTTATTTTACAGCTGTAAGAAGTTATAGGAAGACAAATAGTACAAAGACAAGAAATCTGAAATAACATTTTTCGTCAGTAATGTCCTGGTTGTGATTTGAAATATAGTGGAACCCGGTTTATCCGGACTCCATTGCTTGGGACAACCGGATTACATTTTTGGACATATTCATTCTAGTGTGTAAATTATGAGCTAATGAATTTCAACAAAACTATTACATAAAAATTCCCTACAAGTCCAAAATCGATTGAAATAAATTTTTGAGGTGCTATATTGTATATTTTTCAAAACTCTCAGGTCTTGTTCATGTACTCCTCTTATGATTGACGAAAACAGTAAGACAAAATTTAAAAAATTGATTTTGCAGTCGAAATGTTGAACATAAACGTATTGATAAGGTGGGACTCATTAGTTGCATAGGATCATAGAAGCCTCTAACCTAAAGGGTGGTCCAACCATAATGCACGATGTTAATTGTGAATCACACCTTCACGTCAAAGTTTTCGCCTAACTTAATTTGGCATTTCTTTGTTTCAATGTTTGACAAATTCAACCATGGAGAGGTACACAATTGAGTAGCGCGTCAAGGTAATTGAAGCTTTATAAGAAAATGGGCCTTCAAATCAAAATGCATTCCGTGCAATTCGCGATTTTTTTGGTCAGCATAATTGAGCAAATGTGTCCACAATTTCAGCAAACTGGGTCTGTAGAAAATGTGAAATCATCTGTGGATGCTCGCCCAGTTCTTTCTGCGGGAAACATTGCTGTTGTTCGTGCTAGTGTGGCAGAAGAGCTGTCAACCTCGACTCGTCATCGTGCCCAACAATTGAACATCTTACGAACATCACTGATGCAAATTTTGAATAAAGATTTGAATTTAGACGCTTGCAAGGTTCAATTGACTCAAGAGCTGTAGCTTACTGACCATTTCAAGAGTCGATAATACGCCAAATGGTTGGTTGAACAGACAGAAGGGAATGGTGACTTTACAAAAAAAAAATCATTTTCATGGCGCGGCACACTTGCGCCTCAGTGGATTCGTTAACACGCAGAATTACTACATTTGGGCAAATAAGAACCCACGAGTGATTGTTGCAAAGCCGATATATCTGCAAAGAACGACTGTTTATAACTTCTACTCACTCATACTCTCCATGTTTCCTTTAGCCGCGGCCATGAAATACCAGACACAGTGCATATTGTGCTACCAAATCTGTCAGGTCAGTATATGATGGTTGCAACTCAACGATCTAGCGACAGAAGTCATTTTAGTTACCGAGTGTGTTTTAACAGATTTTTAAGTGTTTGTATTTTATGGTTTTCTGTGGGCCATTCATTACACTGAATGCATTTAAAATGGCATCCAAATAAAAAAAGGTCATGAATGAATACTAATTCAAAATACTTGGTAAGCTAGGGGTGGCTTGCTTGCTAGAAAAAGCTATAGTGTTTGTTGGTGATATTAAAATGTCCGTAAAGGATAGCAGCAGTGGTTTGCTGCCTCAGGGAGCAAACAACTAGTGCTATACTGGCAATGGCCTTGCCTGGTGACTCGCAAGCGTGCTGGCAGCTAGCGTTGCGGTGTCGTGGGACGGGTTCTTTCCACCAGTGCAAGGACCCATGATAAAAGCTCGGCATCATCGTATCCTAATGAAACTGGTACTGTCAACATCTGGGTTCAGAATAGTGATTTTCAGGCATGGAATTGAGGACGGGGGTGTGGTTTCATGTGCGTTCGGTGCTCAGGGGCCACATCTTTCAGTATGTATCTAACGCCGAATGATTTGATATTATCTTTCCTAGCCAACCTGAATGATTTGGAGGGTATTATCTCAAACGGTTGGAGAAGACTTCAACGCTAAAGCAATCGAATCGGGCATGCCTCAAACAGATCCACTTGGAAAACGAATTCCAGAAATGGCAGCCAGTACGGCACTTGTCGTACTAAGCACCAGAAATACGCCGACTTTCCACCACATTGGCTGCGAAGGAACCATAACTGACGTGATATTCACCTCGGAGTCCTTAGTACGGAGGATACATAATTGGAGAGTATCAGATGACTACTCAGTCAGTGATCATCAGCGCATTCAGCTTGAGATCAGTGATGCTGTCTCCCAATGTCCGTGCTCTTGACTTCCCAAAATTCGGTGGAACATCGAAAGGATGGACGTCAAGATAATCGTCGAGATGCTCACAGCAGGTACCCAGCTGTAGAAAAATCCGAAGAGGGCAGAAGAACTGGCAGCTCAGGACGTGATGAACTCAACTATGAGCATCAGCAACACTGCTTTTGAAGTTCCTATGCCTCGGTATGGAAAGGCCCCAGTGTACTGGTGGTCAACTCAAATCGCTGAAAAGCGAAGAGAGTGTCACAAGCTTCGGTGTGAGGCGCAACGGGTACGGCACTTTGACGAAGCATGCAACCGGGTGGCAACATATAAGTCGGCCAGGAAATACTTTCGCAAATTGATTAATAACAGCAAAGCTCGCTGGTGGCAAGACCTATTGGACAAAGAGAACAACGATCCGTGGGGCCTTGGCAACAAGCTAAAGGGTTTTCCAATAAGAGGAATTATTTTGAATAGCCCGATATTTCGGTAGATTTCACTTTGGAAGCTGTCATTTATTCACATTTGACAAGAAAAAAACTACGCAATTGATAAAAATGGAACGATACTCGCTTCAAAAACGCATTGAAATTATTAAAATTCACTAAAATATGGTGAAAATTTGGCAGAGACGGGTCGTAAAACTCGAACATTTTTGGGTCGTCATGAAGCACCTGTCAGACCGCAATACAGAAATTGGTGGGAAAATTCAAGCTGTTGGAACAACTTAGTGATATGAAGAATAAAACCCGTGCACGTCACTTAAGAGGAGCTGAGAATATTGCTGCTGCAGCCGAAAGTGTTGAATAAAACCCAGGTTTGTCAATTTTTCGTCGTTTTTTGCAATTAGGCATTCCACAAACGTCATTACACCGTATTTTGCATTAAGATTTGGGTCTTATGGCTTATAAAGTTCAGTTAATACAAGCACTCAAGCCGGTCAATCGTCAACAACGTCCTGTCTTTGCTAGTTGGGTCCTTGAAATCCATGAAAATGATCCGGGATTCCATCGAAAAATCATCTTGAGTCATGAGGCCCATTTCCACTTCGGTGGCTTCATCAACAAGCAAAATCGTCGTATTTGGGGCTCGAAAAACCAAGAGTTATTCTTGAAAAGCCTGTCTATCTCCAACGTGTGACTGTTTGGTGCGGTTTATGGTCCGGGGGAGTTATTGGACCTTACTTTTTCGAAAATAAGGCTGGAGCAACAGTTACGGTGAAAAGATTGCGCTATGGAGAGATAATCATTGATTTTTTATGGCTGGAATTGAATGGTATTGATCTGGACAACGTTTAATTTCAACGAGATGGCGCTACGTGCCATACAAGCAACGAAACCATTGATCTTTTATGGGGAAAGTTTCCGGACCGTGTTATCTCTCGTAAAGGTGATCAGAATTGGCCACCGAGATCTTGTGATTTAACACCTTGCGACTTCTTCCTTTAAGGTCACATGAAAGAGCTCAGCGTCGGTTCAAGACCTCAAAGATGGAATTCGTGAGGCTATCGAGGACATTGGGCAGCAACTTTGCGATTTGGTTATGGAAAACTTCAGGAAAAGGATATGGTCCTGTAAGCGTGGTCATGGTGGTCATTTGCCTGATGTAATTTTTTACTATTAACGGCAAACCTTTTTCCTTATAATGAAATGAAATTAAAAAATGCTGTTTTTATTTTAATAACAAAAAAACACCTCTTATTGGATAACCCTGTACTACCTTAACATTGTTAACACTTATCGATGGAAAGAACTTTACCGCGGCGGATACAAGATTGGTGTTGCTCTTGAGCTGGAAGATTAAAATTGTCAACATTCGATAAGTTTTAACTTAAACAAAACTGAAACTGCTAGCAAACGTCATTTGGAAGTGGAAAACATAAAAAAATAATACAGACTCCGAAACGTTAGCCCGGCTCCGTTCGATACAGTATAAACTATACCAAATCCATGAAATAACCGCTAATGGAATTGAAACCAGGGAAGGTGGACTCTAAGAGATTAACCGGGAAAAATGGTGGCGATCCGTTGGACCGAGGAGATATAAACTGTGACGAAAAACGGAACGGGGCATTTTTGCACTAGCAGTTGTAAAAGCGGTATGCAAGAGTTTGACAGACGAACGCTACGTGTGGATTTGCGGAGTGAGGATAACAAGAGGTGTTCAAGTTGGAAGCTCAGGTGAACTGCAAAGGAAATTTATAAGACGCCGGCAGAAGTATTCCAGAAAAGATAAGTAGGGCGGTGAACAGAAAAAGACAGCGCAGCCTTCGAAGAGGGTATCCAAGAACGACATTGTCGATGGTGGACTTTGCCAACAAGATCTTGGCAAGAATCGGAGACTAGATTAGTAAACGACCAAGGAGCCCTATACAAGCAAATCAGCAGGAGTCGTGAGCTTGTACTGATTGTGAGTAGATTTGCGTTTGAAGAGAATTTAAACCTAACTTGATACAATCACGAGGTTGTGTTTTGGACTTGTTGATATTGATTGTTATTGCATAATTTAAATTATAGCGTCGAAAAAATTGAATAGTTTTTTTCTTATTTAGAACAGATCTTGTACTGGTCGGTTCGGATGATGAGTCCCCGTGTGGGATAATGGTAAGGTAGTGTTCGGGAGGATGAACCAGCTACACAAGGTGATTAAAAATGGGTGTTGGGTAGTACTTAAAAGTAGAACCGTGGAAAGTAAGGGAAGAAGTGCAGGATTTTCACCAGGGAGAAAAAAGTGGTGTTGGTGGGAATGGCTGCCTTCCAAATCACTTGGTGGCCTATCGGAGCTCTACTGAGTGACGCTCCCACGCCCGTCTCGGGACGGGCTTACCCGGGTCCGCAAGCCCCACTGGAGCACCCAACTTTTTTCGGGTATAACAGCTCACCATATGGACGTTAGGATAGTTTGTATTTGTAGAAAAGTGAGCGAGTAAATTTTCTCTGTACGGATTCAATGGCATTTGAAACATATATGTGACGAGGTGACCATACTTGACATGCGTATTCTAAAATAGAGTGAACGAGTGAGATAAGTAGATGGACATATGTTTGAGTGTCAAAAGAAATGTGGGAACAACGCAGAACAAAGCCCGCGATTCGAGCTGCTCTAGATGTCATATGGGCGATGTGGTGGTCGAATTCGAGATGTTTGTCAAACGTCACACCAAGATCCTTAAAATGGTCAACTGATAAAAATACTGAGCCACTAATTGAATAGTCAAAGCTTAAGGCTTAAGCTTAAGGTACAACCTTGAGAGCCAGACGATTGATACGACAACATTCGTCCAATACATTAATGTCATTTTGGATTATCAAGCAGTCATTTATCGAGCAAATGAGCTTGAAGATTTTAAGATTGTCGGCATAGAGAAGACTATTGAAAGTAAAAACACTAGGAAGGTCATTGATGAAAAGGTTGAATAGGAGAGGGCTTAAGATGGATCCCTGTAGCACGCCAGAAGTCTGGGCGAAAGGAGCAGAACAACACCCATTCCAAATCACCGAACAAGAATGGTTACGGATAAAAGGCTGATCTAGGTAAGGAGGGGCTGGATATTCTGTATTGACCAAACTAAAGTTTCGTGGTTAATGGTGATGGTCAATGCTGTCGAACGCTTTGGTGAAATTGGTATAAATCACGTCAACTTGGCATTTGGAATTTAGAACAAGAGCCATGAAATTGGAAAGCTTTAATAGATTAGTAATGATTGAAAGACCTTTTATGAACCCATGCTGCTTAATGGAGAAATTTGTATGGAAAGCACCGTAAATTTCAGATTGGACAATCCTCTCTAAAATTTTGCCAAAGGATGAAAGGAAAGATATTGGCCGATAATTCGAAACGGAGCTAGTGTTGCCGAATTCATGAATGAGGAAAATATTAGCATATTTCCATACATTTGGAAAAACACCAGTCGAAAGACTCAAATTAAAAATCAAGGATAGAGGAAAAACCAGAGAAGAGCATAGCGATTTAATGATAAAGTTAGGAAGGCCATCGATCCCCATAGATGCGCTTGCATCTTTCGAAGTGATGCAATTTTCCACTTCTACAGGATTGACAGAAATAAAGCTTAAATTGAAGTGAGCTGGACTACAAGAATTTATGGAACAGTGCGAGGAAAATCTGAAATTGGATGAAAATAGTCGGAGCAAGGAGATCTCATATATTTTGATCATTCGAGGCTGTTTCATTAAGCAATGGTACTGAATTAGGAAGAGTGCTGGAAGATTCAAGTAATGAACATATGATCAAAAGAATTCAGGGTTATTGGAGCAGAAGGAGGCTTCGATGGACTGGTAATGGGCAAGTAAAGCTTGAGAAATAACTTTTTTGGCATCAGCTCGAAGAAATTTGTACCTTAAAAGATTTACATTGGATCCCGATCAAATGTAGGTTTTACGGGGTTTGTCTTTAACACACAGTACTTGTGCAACCTCAGTATTGAACCAAACTAGATGCTTATGACTTGATGTACGAGTCAATGGCTTGAACTGAGCAATAATGTTGAACAGCGTTGTGCAAAGTGGTACCCTCTTGAAAGTTACACTACAGAAATTTTTTTTAAGGCATTTAAGGGGGGGTCTCTCCATATAGCGGAGTGACCTCTAGAAATACAATTTTCCCCAAATGTACAGAATATGGGTACAAAATTAAAGCGATGATAAGACCTTTTCAAAACTGATCTTAAACTAACAAATTTTGTTTCGACGGGTGCATGGGGAGGGGAAATGTACTTAAATGTTGTGTTTTTTCCTCACGATCCAACCCTTTGGCCTGAAAAATCTGAAAAAAACTGTGAAAGTGAGGAGTTTTTAAGTATACAATGGCAACAAATACATCAGATGCCAAAATTCGATTAACTATGTTAAAAATAATACATTTTATAAACTTTACGTTCTTGCCTCTAAAATTAAGATGGGACCATTGAATTTCTTAAAAACTACAAATAAATCATCGCGTTATATTTGTAATTTCCTTGCAAGTTTCATATCAATCGAACAATAAACAGCGCAGTTACAGCAGATTGAATATTTAACAATTACTACAACATTAACATATGATACTAGGGAAATACACGTTTGCAACGGAGCTAGACACTATAAACGTATAGGGAATTTGATAAAAAATTTTAAAATAGTTAAGAATATTGATGATGATTTTGTTTTTCGCAGTCAATTTATGGAATCTGTATATTAGTCAAGTTTTAATATTTAGAAGGTATTGTTTGAGTCATTAATTGGTTTACAGAACCTTTCTGGGAGGAACACTTTCTTGCTACTTCACCTTGTTTGGTACAGCTCATTGCTGAAAGCATCGCCCCATTTTTCTGTTCCGTAAAGGAGCACCAACTTTATGGATCTCATCATAAGCCACCTTCTTGATGGGTTCGGACATCTCCGTTGGTCGTAATTTGACTCAAAGCCAATACATCTGAAGCAGGTTTATCAGCCATTGACCTGATTCGTTCAAAGCGACGCATGTTTGAGTCCAACAGTGATCACAAGTGTTTTACTGATTGTTTCGATTCAACAAGTACTACCCCAATACACATCACCCTTACTCTGAAGATTCTCGTCTTTTGTAGGGTAAACACTTTGCTTTACTTCAGCCATAGAACTTGTGAGCAGTCTTCCAGTCTCTTACCTGGCACATAAGCATACGTAATCTAAGTTACGCCTGTTTGATGGAAAATCCAGTGACAAGAGCCGCAACATCATCTGCATAGCTGATCAGGCGTGATTTGACCGGAAGTGCTAGTCTTAGTACCTTATCGCACGATATGCTCCACAGGTCCAGACTAAGGGTAGATCCTTCAGACAACACCCGATATAACATTCTCAGGAAACAAAAATTTAATTGAAGGACAAAATAGCCCGGAACCTTTTGTGGGAGGGAAGGACTCCTCACACTCCGACATTTTATCGAGAACGATATCAAAGAACCGCTCCACGTGCTGAAGCTCTGTTGAGACGAGTTTAAAATTGATTAAGTTGATTGAGTGAGTGTATGACCATAAGTAAAATAATATTAATTTTAATGTAAGATAGGGATAAGAAGTCATAATTTTGTTTGTGGTTGGGTAATTAATGTCACTCACGCACAAATTGCGAGACTTCCACGCTTGCAACTAACTACTAAACACCTCCCTTATCAACCTAAGGAACCAGCCAGAAACCGTTTGACACATTATCCCGGACCATGTCTCGTTCTGTTACCCCGTGAGGCCCCTTCAACCTGAGGGATCTTTCTTCTATTGCGAGGGAAGAAGGGAAGAGGAATTGATAGACAAGCGATCCTCCAGCCCAGACTGCTGTGAATCCCTTTTATCTTTCAGGACTGCCCAAATATACTGCCCTACCTAGTCCTATTTGTCAACCGATTCAAGCAGCATCGCTCCACTACTATCCAGGTGAGCTTCTCCGTCTCCCTGTAGAGGTTTTGTCACAGCCTGTGCCTTTTTGTGCACGCAAAAAATATTTAGCAGGCATTGTCTTTCTCTCCTAGGCAAAACCGACAATCGAGGGATTGTTACTTCTCAATCTTTTGCTGGTAAGACTGAAAACACCTGTGCCTGTTCAAAAGCTGGGTCAAATAGAAGTCAGTCTGCTACACATGCCTTTGACTTGCAGCGGTCACACACCCGGGATGAAAAGCACTATCTCCATTTGCGGACAACCGTCTCCCTCGTGTCTATGTTTCAATGCCGGTAAATAGCGTTGCACTCTCCAGCAAGGCATACAACAGGTATCAGGCCTGCAATAACTCTTACCGCCAAATCAGATAACATCGGATACGAAGATCCAATCCTCAATGCACCTCTACCTTGAATCTGTGCGAAGCATTTTCAATATACCTCCTTGCTGAGATCATCACCACATATTTCTGTTTCGTACAGTAGCATTTACCCTACAGCACTCATGAAGAGGCTTTTTTTAATTTTTTAATAGGGTGGATCTCCCTACGTTGGCTATAAGTAAACTCAGCGTCGATATTCACGAAGCTGCCTTCTCAGCTGTTGCCTTAATTTGCTCAGAAAAACTCATCTTCAAGTTGACCAGTAGCCCCAGGTACTTCGCCGCTTGCCTCGATTCAATTTGTATACCTCCAACACTGATCATCCGTACTCTAGGCATTCTCATTTTTGTCAATATGACCACTTCGTCTTTTTCCAGTGCTAAACTGAGCCCGCAAACAGTCATCCAGTCTCTTACTTGGTGCATTACCATACCTAGCCTAAGTTGCACTTGTTTAACGGTGCATCTAATGGCCAGTGCCTCAATTTCATCCGCAAAGCCGATCAAGCATCTCGAGTCTCAACAACCCACCGTAAGACACGTTCCACAAGTCTGAACCAAGGATAGATCCCTCGAAAACACTCGATGTAACTTTCATCCTTCGTTGGCCTGTGTCGTGTTGTGTCGTGAAACAGCCTTCAATCCTTCAGATAGTCCCTCAGGAGCCACATAAGATATTCTGGAACTCAAAGAGGTGTTTGCAGCTTATCCAGAATATCCACCCATCTAGTGGAGTTGAAGGCGTTCCTGACGTAAAGCGTCACGAAGAGGACAATCCGTTGCTTGGCGTGGATACATGCTTCTGCCTTCTGAACCGCGCTCACCACTTCTGCAATCACATCAATGGTGCATCGTCCTACTGTAAAACCGTATTGCAGTGAGTCTTACCAGTTCACACATGAATTCACCAAGAAGCAGTTTAAAACAAGTTGGGTAGACAGACCTATGCTCATGTCAGAAGGGTTTTGTACTCAACTTACAAAATGCAGTAACCAGCAACGAATACCTGTAAAATCAAGAAACACGTCATGCTCGAGGATCATACTATTATTAACAAAGTTAAAAGAATTTTGACTTCTGAGGTATTTGTTAAAGTGATACCCATAAATATCCCCCTTGATAATTTTTTCAGATTTTTTAGGTCACGGGTGTCCATTCGCGAGGGAGGGAACACATTTTTCATGTATTTCCCCCCCCCCCCCCCCCTGTGCCCACACTGAAGCAAAAACTGTCAGTTTAAGAACTGTTTTGAAAAGCTCTCATAGAGAAGTTTCATTTGATACTCATATCGGCTACCTTTCATGAAATTTTTTTCACGGGCCACCCCTCTGTACTGTAATCATCGATTCATGGCCTATTTTTTCGAATCCTAGAATGGTTACAAAGCCCTTTTGCTAGGAGCTCTCTCCTACCTCTTCAACTTGTTTCAATTGTATGTACTCATCTTCATGATACCTATCATTCCTGAGATTTTCATGCGAATCCTAGCAAAGCTCTAGTGTCTAAGTCGGTGAAAAGCGAATATGGCTCCATAGCCATATGTTTCCATAGTAATACAGGGCACATTGTTCCATAGTAATACAGGAAAATTCAAATCGCTATAACTTCGGTAAATACTATTTGATCTTTATGAAACTTTCAGAAAAGATCAATCTTATAAATAGTAATCTGTTTGCTAAATTTTATTGAATTTAAGGGTACCGTTTAGATTTTATTCAAGAAAATATAAAATCTATAAATCATACTATTACTAACAAAGTTGAGTAAATTTCGACTTCTCATGTATTTGTTGTTGTTGTACTCATTAAGGCCTACATTCATGATTTTTTTCAGATTTTTCGGATGGAAGGTGTCCAATCGCGAGTGGGGGGTACGCGAAAAGTTCGTACATTTCTCCTTCCCCTGCCCCCCTCGGTACTTATAAGGCAATTTTAAAACCTGTTTTGAAAAGATCTTATTGAGACCTTTCCAATGACACCCTACTCGACTACCAATGGTGAAAATTTTTTTTTGAGGGGTCAACTCCCTATATGGGGAGATCCCCCTTAAACCCCTTTGAAAAATTTTTACACCCTTGAACTTTCAAGAGGTCACCACTTCTGAACTTTCCACAAAGTTTCATGGCTGTAGCCTCTATAGTTTCGGAGAAAAAGTGCTGTGACATACAGACGGACGGACGGGCGGACGGACGGACGGACGGACAGACGGACAGACGGACACAGGTCGTGATTGCAATAGGGTTTTGTATTTTAGTACAAAACCCTAAAAAGTAGTAGCTGTACAAGAGGACAGATTGATTTTACGTGCTTCTTTGAGGGGCTGGAAAAAAACATCTGCCATGTTAGCTGCTGAACTTTCAGAAGAATTCAGAAAGAAATTATCTTCCAGAACAGTAAGCAGACTTCTATCCAAAAAAGGCCTTAGACGCTTGAAGGCGAGAAGAAAGCCGTGGTTGTTAGACAAAAATAAGAATGTTCGACTATAATGGGCTCGGAGGGATGAACATTTCACTAAAGAAGATTAGTCGAATATTATATGGTCAGATGAATTTAACTTTGAAGTAAGATTTTAAAATGTTGTGTATTTTCATCTAAAAGTATCTTATCGATTCAGGGATTGATTCATTTAACGTTATGCGCTATTTTCAAAAATATGTTTTTTCACTATTTTCAGATTATTGAAACACTGGGTGTGACCTTTGTGCGACGCAGAATTAGTGAAGCATATGAGCCACAGTGCGCGGTACCAACTGTCAAGCACGGAGGGGCAGCACAATGGTGTCGGGTTGCATGGCTTTGAGCGGAGTAGAAAATGTTCATGTGTGTGAAGGTCGGATGAACTCTTCGAAATACATCTCAGTGCTTGAAAACACACTCTTCAGATTGGCAGTAAAATCTTTTGGCGAAATCACTCTTCGTAATTTCTGGTTCTAGCAAAATAACGCACCTTGTCACAAGTCTGGCATTGCTATGAGGTGGTTTCGTGATCATAGTGTAGATTTGTTGGAATGGCCACTTATTCTGCAGATTTTAACCCAATCGAACATTTATGGAGCATTCTGAAAAGAAGGATGCACAACCTTTCCATAACTTCCAAAACAAGTTTTATTTGTGGCTTGAAAGCAGGGTGGGAAGCAATAACTTCCGAAGAATGCAAAAAACTTATTTCCACTATGCTAAGAAGAATTACTGCGGTTATTAAAGCCAAAGGAAGTTCAACCAAATATTGACTTCTTTTAATAAAATAATATGAAAAAAAGATATTTGCCATTTTCGTTCAACCAATATTTATACACCTAGAAACATGCTACTTTTTTGGGGGGGGACTATACTTTTGGCAAAGGGTATATGCTCTACCCGGCTGTATATCACGTCACGATTACGTGCCCATATAGCCTCACCCTGAAGCTTGTGACACAATCTTCACTTTACAGTGATTTCAGTCTACCTCGAGTACACTGGGGATTTGCCTGCAGGTTTTTTGATGAGTTATAAAATCGTTGCAAGCAGTCGTGATGATGCTCATAGTTGAGTTCGCCTCATCTTGAGCTGCCGATTCTTCCGTCCCCTGCGAATCTCCCTGCAGCGGAGCACCTGTCGTTGGGCATTGATGATCACTGGCTGAGTAGTTTTGTAATATCTTCCAATTGTGAATCCTCATTACTGAGGACTCCGAGGTGAATATCACATCCGGTATGGTTTCTTTGCAGCCAATGCGGTGGAAAGACAACATGTTTCAGGGTTTTAGTTCAACGAGCGTCCTCTTGGCCACCATTTCTAGGATTTGTTTTCCCAGCAGATCTATTCTAGGCATGCCCCAATTGATTGCTTTAGCATTGAAGTCCCACCCAGCGAGCACATTACCATCTACATTCGAAACAATGCCCTCTAAAGCATTATCCTTGGCTTGGAAAAAGACACCGATTTGTTCGGTGTTAGGTACACACTAAGGAAGTTGGCCTCTGAGCACTGAAGCCACATGAAATCATCCCCCATCCACAGCTCTCCGCCTGAAAACTACTATTCTGAACCCAGATGGTGGCAGTGCCAGTTTCATCAGGACACCATTTTGCAGAACTTTTATCCTGATATCTGATTAATCAGCAGCAAAAAGTCGGCTTTTGTGTCCCTCGCAAACTTCTTCAGCACGTTTTTGGTGGTTGAGCTTCGGTGTTAGGCTTAATTACAGGATCAGGGTCATCAAAGTTCTGATTTGGCCTTTGCTAGGGCTTCCTTGAAAACTCAACATTTTCCTGATCTCAAGACATACCCAAAACCCATTCTTGGATCTTGCAAAGAATACAGTATTCTTCTTTTATACACTTTTTTCTTTTTGTCCCATTTCACCGCATTTGTAACATGAAGACCTCCTATTGCATCCATTGCATATTTGTACAGTGTGACCATAGCCAAGCTATTTGAAACATTGAAGAGGTACTACTTGGCGCCATATCCTGCAGACAACCCACCCTATTTTTACTTTTCCCTTACTCAGAAATTGTTCGGCGGCCTTTTCGGTCATGTCAATTATGGCCATGCGTTGTCCCCTAGAGATTTTTGACGTCTGTCTCGCTTTGATCCTGCCCAAGCTAGGGAATTCCCTTTTGATGGTCTCTTTTAACCTCGACCCGATTGGTGACGCAGTCAATGTCTTTTATTTCAGTCTGTACAAGATCGTCTGTTAACCTCCATTTTTTGCCCGTCTACACTATCATTGCATTCATCGCCGTTTTTGTCATCGTTAGTATCGCTCCCGATCTACTATAAACATCGTGGCTTCAGTCGCTCGCTGCGTCTTTTTTTAATTTATTTGATCTGTTTTTAGCGTTTTTTGTTGAACACTCCAGTTTTGTTGGGTTTCCCCTCGGAACTGCTATTTCTGCTCATGTAGGGAGTCACTTTTTGGTCCCATGGTTATATTTTCAGAGCAGGGGGGCCATGCAAGGGTTGGCACAAGCTTTATGGGGACAAGTGCTCAGAGCTAGACAAGCGCTAGTCGGAAGTTCGTCTCAACCAAACCTACACCACCAAACCAATAGTGCGAACTTCGAACGTACTCCGAAGCCTGCCAAGGTTTTACCGGGACGGAGACAGTATGGCAGTTGAATTGGAGCTGTTCACGCACGAGTCTCCGTACTACCGTACAAAGCAACTAGGTCCAAACAATTATATCCGCCACCCCAAAGCATCAATTCCAGTTCGCTGTCCAAAGCATAGTCCAGATTCAGTCAGGGCAGTTACCTATCATCTCAGGAGAAAACCTCACGGCACCCCCCATATCCTCGGGTCCATCTGGCTGGCACTATCCAAAGAATGCTAGCCTCCAAGAGTACTCCTGTCGACCGACACTCCCCCTACGGGAATCCCCTCGGATACGTGGGGGCGGAACTCTTCAAAGAATGCTAGCCTCCAAGAGTATTCCTGTCGGCCGGCATTCCCCCTGCAGAGAAAGCGACGTACCTTGAGGCATGTTGTGTGGTGCATGGTAGCTGCAGGAAGAAGTGGAAGCAAGCGAAAGGAGCCAATGCCTAGTAGTGAGGGGAAGCGGAGGCTTGGAGGTGAGATGGCTGAAGGGAAAAGTAGAGCTGAACGGCTGATCTGTACCACGGGTTAGGGGGAGCCAATTACAGGTTACTGCCACCCCCTACATGGTGAGAATTCTCTATTGGCTGAAACGTTGTGGCTGTGGCTTGAATAGCATAGAAAGTAGTTTCAAGCACACACCGGTTGTGTTTCGGGTATTTCAAAAAATGTAGGCAAACAGGGACCCTAACCCTAGGGCTGATTCGTACATCAAACCAATCCTCATATAATGGTAACCATGAGAGAAGACCTATTTCTGGCAGGTATCTACGTAAACCACGTCTATTTCTGAATATGTGTGTTGTCATTATTTTTTCTGTAGCCACCACAAATTCAAAAAACTTCTTCGCCAGCATCTTATGTTATGTTACTTGGCTCCTTGCAGAAAAGTTATTATTTCAAGCATAAAATTCGAATTAAAAGCTTTTGTTTCATACCTGTAGAGTCAGATATTTGAATAAATTTACATAGAGTTGATTGCAAAATAAAATAGGCTTTTGCAATTTCAAAGAAATTCCAAAGTGGTTTAATTCACTTTAAATCAGAGGTAACACATTAGGCCATCCCGAATTCCTTAAAAATTGTAGCTTGGGGGCTTGCATATACAAATTTATATATTAATTGAAATTACACCACGCAACAGTTGCTTCAAGAAATGCGTAATATTTTCTTATATCAATTTTTCCAAACAATTAGATCCCGACTGCGTTTAAAATATTTTTCAGCCACTTCATCTATTTTTAAATAGCATTTACCCTGACTATTTTTTCAATCACCTACATATATTTCCATACTTCTCTCTACTACAGAAATAGACCATTATCAGTGAAAGTTCAAATTTTTGCAAAAAGTCTTTTAAAACGCAAAATGAAAGCAGGGGAGGAAAATTTCTTTACTACTTGCCCATCACCATGTTGTACTCTGAGAGTTGAACTGAATATATCGAACAAGGAAAGGAAAATTATTTATGTATGGTGTCGACTCAAGGAACTTTGAAAACGCATTTATATCCATCATAAGCGCTTTTGCGGGCGCTTTTCAGTGCTCATCAATTTTTCATGCTACCACTTCTTATTTTCTCCCTCCGTATACTGTAAAAGCTATAAAGAAAGTGGAAAAAAAGGACGAATAAAAATTATTGAAGTGCCTTGAAAACATAATGGAATCTGAGATACTTTTCTTCAACTTTTTACGGTGTACAGTATGTATGTCCTTATCGCGTAAACTTTTCTTGTATTTTATTTATTAAAATACAAATTGAAGAGTATATTTCAAGAAATCCCGTTTGGTATTACTTAAAGTTTACAGAGGTCTCTGAAGTTTAAACTTTTATGATTTGCACTAGTTGTATTCACATGTGAAAATTCGCCGTTGAACAACGAATAGATATACCCAGAAAGTGAGCTATGACCGTCATTGAAATTAACTACGCAACTTCGGGTATTATAAATTTGGAAAGATAACAAACATGATTGAATTTCGTTTAAGAAAAGTTTTTAAATGGGATCGTGTATCTCAACAATTTCAAGGTCACGAAGTCCGCCGAAGCTTTCCTTCTATCTAAACTTATTTTATGTGCTTGAAATACTTCCGTTGACTTTAAAATATTAAGACTCCTCATCAAACTTCTACAATTAATACGGAACATTTTCGAACAATATTTCCATCATCAAAAATATATACAAGGAAAAATCCATGAAAATAGACATTGTTGTCACATGTCCTACGAGTGATTTGTATTCTTCAGGGCATTCTACAAAAATAGTCATCACTGGCAAACATACTCAAATCCTTCAAGGCAGAAAATAAAATAACTGAAGACATACTTTCAATGCTTGTCCTTTTTACTTCCACTCACAATCTCAGCCTTCACGAGGACTCACAACAAGAATTTTTGTTTTTTATCATTTTGATACATTATTTCAATTAAAAAACTTCTTGGAGCTGTAACAAATATTGAAGTTTTCTTCCCTTCCCTATACAATAAGGACAGCATGCAAGAATGTATGTATGCCTTCGGATATATTAAGCTTTTAAGTTAATGGATATTTCTAAGAATTTTATTTTCCTTTCGAGTATTTGATGTAGATTCTATTGAGATGATCATTTATTTGTTTGTTGTTCTCTTTATAACCAGGGAATAAGAACATGTCGCATTATTATCCCCAAAGGCCTAAGCAATCTAGTACGAAAATATAAAAAGGATTGTTTGCAATTTATAAGATGATTAAAAAAATATTTGTCAAAGCCACAATCTTGTAAATGTTAGACTCCAATGAAACATACATTAGCTTTCCATATGTGTGTCCTTACTAATGAAAAATTTAAATTGTTTAGATTATTATCCTTTGTTGGCCTCATAATTTCGCTTTATTTAACACACGAGCAGGATACGTGCTCATAAAGCGATAAACTGTATTTCGATCCCAAGGTGCCAACAGTTTTCATTTCAACGTGGTTATAAATGCCAGCGTCGAAATAACTCTCTGACCATGAGCGATAATAAATTGCTTTGCAGCTCCATAAAATTTAGCCCAGATATAGACCACTGGCCGAGCTTTTTACTGTAATTCGCACCATACGCATCAGCAGCGAAAATTCGTTATTTGATGCATTTGTGAATTTTCTTTATAACGAAAGCGTATGTATGAACGAAATGATGGCAAGCACACAAAATGTTGATACTCTTTTCTGAGAAAGAAGGATACAATTTGATTTTACTCTAGCTCGTGATCTCTCTGTTAACGTTAATGCACATAGTCTGCATTTATCTTGAGGAAATTCGGCTAAAATTTCATCTAAGATATGAATATTTGATCCTTTGCTGGAATTTCGACGGATTAGTGAAAATCTGCGAATAACTTTGGATTGGCTAAAGCTATTTCACGACTGATATCGTAAGGACTCATACATTTTTGATTTTATGAAGGCGTACTTTAAGGGCAAGGAATAGTTTTGGTTTATTGTTATGACCTTTTTTATGCTGATGATATAAAGAATACCAAATTTACGAATGGGATCCGGCTTTATAAAGAAAATTATTTATTTATTTAGCCAAGCAAGGCACTGGTACAAGAAATATAAAAAAAATTAACTTTGTAATAAAAAAATTCACAATAATTTCTTAATAGTACAATTTAGAATTAATTTATAAATATAAAAATTGCGACATATGCAATGTGCTATTACAATAAAATATTTTGTGAGGGTAGGGTGCGTGATGGAATTAAGATGAAAGGACATTTGATAATAGAGCTTTAAAATGGAAATGTTTGGGGAGTAATGTGCACTAAGTGAGTTAAAATTTTTGTAACACCCGTTAATCGGCTCATTATCTGCATAGATTGTATTATGCCGCTGTTCAACTAATTGACGAGAATGCCTAGTGACTCGCAATGGCTCAAGCACTTTTATTCTATCAATTAAAAATGGTATTTTAATCGAGCCTCTGAGGACATCAAAACCGAAACAACAAGTTATCATAGTTCTACGGGAAGCAAGTGATGGTTTATTGAGCATTCGCAGCCTAAGCTCATAGGAGGGTAGAACTTCGAAATTCCTCGGATCATATAGCGTTTTTGAACAGACTCGAGTCGGTCAATGTGAACGTTGAAAACAGGATCCCGAATAAGACATGCGTATTCAAGAATGGGGCGTACTAAGGAGAGATATAATGTCTTCGATACCCAAATATTTTGAAATTCTTTGGATCGACGCTTGATGAAGCCGAGGAGCTTATTGGCTCTACCAAGGACTTCATCATAATGCAGATTGAAACGTAATTTATTGTACAAAATAACACCGAGGTCTACAATGCCGTCCATTCTTTTAAGTTTGTGGTAGTCAAGATAATAATCGACGGCAAGGACAGAGTTTTTACGGGAAAAACTTATTATCTGACATTTTTCAAAATTCAGAGAGAGTACGTTTTTTTCTGACCATTCTTAAAGAGAGTGTAACTTGTTTTGAAGGAATACCGTATCCTTTGGAGACGTTACCACCTTGAATAGCTTGAGATCATCAGCATAAAATAAATTCGGAATGTCCGACAAGATAACAGAGTGATCCAAAATAAAGATGTTAAAAAGTATGGAACCAACATGGCTGCCTTGAGGTACACCGGAGAAGACATTTATTTCTTTGGACAAAAATCCTTGAAATTTGACGATTTGCGTCCTATTTTTGAGATATGAGTCGAGCCATTCTAACAAAGGTCGATCAAATGCTTTACTGAAGTTGGTGTAATTCAATTTCACAAAGGACACTAGAAACCATCACCGAGAGAATTGTAACTGTTGAGCGGTTTTTTCGGAAATCATGCTGTTGTCAACCGAGGCTCAATGATGGGCAATATTTTTGAACAGACTATTTTTTCAAAAAGTTTAGGAATTGCTGATAGTATTGCAATGCTTCTGTAATTTTCAACTGACGCCTTGTCTTTATTTTTTATAAATTGGAATCAAGTGAGATTTCTTCCAAATCGATGGAAAAATTCCAGAAGTGAGGGATTCATTAAAAATGATATGCGGAGGTGGAATCAATTGCACTTTACAGTGAAACAAGAAGCGAGGAGGAAGTAAATCAGGACCAGGCCCTTTATTTAGATCAATCGTCTCTATTGCATTGGATATATCATCTTCCGAAATGCCAAGTTCCTTGATGAGAGATGCTGAATTTATGTATGAAGAAGATCTGTAGGATGAAGAGTTAGTTGGATAGTATACGGATTGGAAATGGATTGCAAAAAAAATCACAGATATCCTCGGGATCGCATGAGTTTGATTCGTGATACACCATCAAATTGGGAAATCCTTGAGACTTAAGTTTGGTTTTAACGAAGTCAAAATTTTTTTTTGGATTATGGATAATGTTTTCACCAATAATATTAACATATGAATTATATGCTTCCCGAGATTTGAGTTGAAACTTTTTCCCAGCTTCTCATAATTATTTTTAATTTCTTGGCTAACGGTTGATTTTGTCTGAATTATTTTGTTGGAGCTTATTCCTTTGATTTCGCAAGTGACGCAGATCGCCAACAAGCTTATTTTTCTTTTTAATTTTGGGTACATATCTCTCAACGGCGTCCACGGAAATATTGTAGAAACAATCTACTGCGTCATTTGTATGTAACGTTGAAAGCGTACCAGTCCAGTCAATATTGTGGAGATGTTTGTTAATGCTATCATAGTCGGCATTAAGGAAATCAAATACAATACAATGATTGTACAAAAGATGGCATACGCTATTCGTAGTAGTTAATTCAACTGAAATCGCGGAATGGTGGCAGCTATTGGAAAATAAATGTTCCGCATCGCTTGTTGGGTTCACTACAACTTAATCATATGCATTAGTAAATATGAGATCTAACCAATTACCATGAAGGTTGGGGGTCGGAGCAACTTGCTGTAAATCATTGCCATACAGGGTGCTAATAATGTTGAAGTTTATGCTGTTGAGAAGATTGACTGGGAGTAGACCACTATCAGATTCATCGACCATAAATGTCAGATTTGGTCGATTAAAATCCCCGGTGATGATAATTATGTCTTCTTCATTGGTAGAAGCAGACAATGAAGAAATTACATCACATGCACTACTGTAAACTTGGAGGGATATAAAAAGCCCCTATATACCAGTTTACATTTGCCATTTTGGTTCGGACGATTTTGTGCTGGTGAGAATTGTTAGAGACTGTACTTATGGACTCACTGAAAAACGACTTATGCACTGCAATCAAGACACGTCTTCCACGTGATTGCCCTGTGCTATGAGAATCTCTGTCGTCTCTAAAAATAGTCCAGTTTTCATCGAGAATCTCCTCATTAAGAAAAGACTCGTTCAACTACATTTCAGTTAAGGAAAGAACATTAAAATGGCATGATCTGGCGTCCAGATATAGTTTATTAGTTTTTCCTTTCATACCACCGCAATCGTGGTAAAAGAGTCTGAGGCGTTTAGAAGTGAGTCCGTTATTGGGGACGAAAAAACTTACTATGTTGCTCTCTAGTTCTTTGGAGTGCTGATATATAATTAGAGCTCACATGCAACCCGTAAGTTTCGAGATCTTTATTAGTTTGTGCTGATGTTACACCTAATTCCTCGTGGTATCTAATATAAAGCTTACGGAAGGTACCAATAACTATGGGAAAACCTTGCTGCTGTATCATAACCAGAATGTTTGAGTTGGTTTTACCATCAATGCAAGTAGTGTCAGGAGCACTGTGCATGTATGCCAGAAAAAGTCTGACATTTTCAAAAATTTTATGATCTTTAAGTCGGGAAAGGAGATATTTGCCTTCCATATCGTTACTGGAGTTGATTTTGGCTTTCACTACTGGAAGTATTAGTGGGTTCAAAAATGAATTCGATCCAGGAGACGGTCAGGAAGAAACTTGTACACCACCATGTACAAAAATAGGATATTTATCCGCCATTCTGTTGTTTTCAGAGGTTGAAGGAGAGATAATAGAATCTTCGCTCAAAATATTGGAGCTCCCTTGTTGCAAACTTCTAATATTGCTATCAGTTTGTGTTTGGGAAGCTGAGTGATGTGCCAGGATATCATTTTTTTTTGGAAGTTAAGTGAGGAGTAATGGCATGGTTGATTGGCATCTATATTAGAATTAAGATTAGGATTTATTCTAGTTGGTGTATGCTTATCATTAATGTTAGTATTTTTTTTATTTAAGCTACACGATACTTCTTTCAACTTAAATTTATTATAAGCAGAAATATTAGAAGAAATACTTAGATGCTCCAAGTTGGTTGATGTTTTTGTCGCTTGCCATTTGCTAAAAACCATACCATCCCAGACATACTCGGAATTCTTGGCTCTCAGGTTTGTAAATAGCCATGCATTACTGCTTAGTATAAACACTTTAAAAGCGCGTCGACGTTTACTCCAATGCAGCAAGTCCTCCACTTTGTAGCCTGTTTCTCGTCTGGACTGCTGTGACGACAAAATTGGGCATACTGTAACGATGGCACACCATTGAGGAAATCGAACCACTGGGTGTGGACCCCCACTGGTAATGCTGCATGCCAGTCCAATTCCAATTGCCACAATTCCTGTAAGAATAGTTTAGCTGCTATTATCACAAGAGCCAGGTGCCCAATGGATTGAACATTCTGAGTATATCAGATGCCATCGTCCTCTTGGAGAATTTAGCATCGGTTGAATCCAGGCTGATGTGGACTTGGAACTCGTCTGTCTTCGGACGCAAGATGACTCCGAACGTCTTAATAAAGTCCTAGTGTAAATTATTAAAGTCCAGATGGACCTGTTGGTCCTCAGGTTTAATCTGCTTCAACAATAGAGGATGGTTGGCACACCATTTGCGCAAATGCATACCTGCGCTCGAGAGTATGGTGCATGGCTCCGCCTGTTTGAGGTTGGCCTCCTCTTAGCTGTTTGTCCCGGTCATGATGTCATCGATATAGCAAACCTACCCAACGCGCTGCTGCCCAGGGGACCTTTCTGCTGGTTCTCTTGTGCTAGAACTTGCAGACATTTTGTAGCTAGATACGGGGCGCACGTCGTGCCATAGGTTACTGTTTTCAACTGATAGTTTCACACTGGTTGCATTGAACTATTTCTCCAAATTAAGCCATGGTACCGACGGTCTTCAGGATGGAGCATTATCTCCCGGTACATCTTCTCGATGTCAGCGGTGCATAGGAAACAAGGCATTCTGAAACGCAGGAGTATCGAAGAAAGATCATCCTAGACAGTAGGCCCTGTATGAAGGACATCATTCAACGAAACGTTTGTGATTGTCTTACTGGATGCGTGGAAAACCACGCGAAGCTTGGTTCGTATCGTAATTTCTCCCGCTGCTGCGACGTCACCTCCTCCATATGCTCAGGCCAAATATACTCCTTAATGAAGTCCTCATATGGAAGTTTGAGATCAGGATTCCTCTCAGTCAACGCTCTAAGGCAATAAAACTGCAAATGGCCACTGCTTGGGAATCACCTAACGTCTCAGGATCCTTGCTGAATGGGTGTTAAACCAAGAAACGGCCGTAAAGACGTCTTGTAATTATCTGATTGAAATGTGCTTCGCAAGCCTTTTCAGTTAACGTAAGCTTGTGCTGCGGATCTTGTACTTCCTTGACCTCCCAAAATCACTACATGAACTGATTAAGCTGATTATCTTCTGCCAGGATCCCGCATGTCACGGAAGACGTTTGAGGTGTGATCACTCTTCTGGCTACAATCCACCCTAGAAGCGTGTTTTGGAGCACTAGAAGCTGTGGGCCCAACTTTATCTGTTCAATGGCTAGGACCTCGTATAAGCGTTTGACACTCAGCAACATGTCGATGCGGTCCGTTCGGTGGAAGTTTGGATCTGCCAAGCCTTATTTTTTCGGGAATGTGTCATCCCGATGTGTTCAAGTTCTGAGACGGTTGCGGTGATATAATTTTGTCCATGACGTAGGTTTCCAACTGCGTGGCGTATCCTGATGATCAGGATCTTATGCTAAGCTTTGCCTTATGGTATTCCTTCTCAGTGCTATTGCCTACCCTTCCAATGAGGGCAGGGTGTGGTGATGATAAACCCAATTTTTTGATGATTCTTTTGGCGACTGAGTTTATTTGTGAGCCCGGTTCCAGCACAACTCGACAATCCCTCATCTTCCCATTGCTGGTGACCAGCTTGACGATGGCTGAGCCCAGAAGTACATGTCCTAGAGATCGGAGCTCCATCAGTGTCGTTAAAGTGAGCGATGGCGGTTCTGCATTTGCATGCGGTTTTGAGTTTCGTTCCGCCGTTTTTGTGCAGGAGGATATTGTCTTGCTCTGTTTGGATTGTTGTCACCAGGCAGATGTAGCAGGGTGCTGTGATTCTTCAAACACTATCCGCAACTTCTGGCCACGCAGCTGAAAGTCTGAAGTCCTTCTTGAAGGCGATTTACCCAAAGCTTCCTTGCGCGCACGATAATTAGTCTCTTTGCAGCAGTAATCCTGAGGATCCTGCTCACACATCAAGCACCGAGAAGCTGTCGTGGCGGCCATGGTCAACTTGGTGACTTTTCTACAATTGATCCCCGGTTTCTTTGCTTTATGGCCGAGTGCACATGTAGCAGCAACGCCTTTTGTGGACACTTGCAGGTTCTCCAGGCCTCTGAGATACTCTTGTGTCATGTCATGTAGAGCCTTCATTGCTGCCACTGATGGCCTTTCATTAGCATGAGATGGCTGACTCATTAATTTGTTAATGAGCGTCGCTACCAATAGTCACCGGTAGTCGTACCTTTCCTTCAAAATTATCCAAGCCGTCTCGTAATTGTCATCCGACAATGTAAAATTTCGAATCAAAAGCTCTGCTTCTTCGGTAAGACTGGCCTTGAGGTACCATAGCTTTCAGCACTTGGACATCAGTTGGCTGTGCACCATTTGCAGAAACAAGAAGTGGAATTGTTGCCAATGTAAATAGTTTCCATCGAAGGAGGGAGTTTTATTTTTGGCAGAGGCATGCTAAGAGGAGTCCCAGGCAAAGTCACTGAGGCAGGTGTGGCACTGAGTTCATCAATTTTCGATTCCAGACGTATGACCCAATCTTGGGTAAGCTCTTCCAAATGAATGTGCTGTTGCACGTTAAAACCATACGCTTCAGGATCATCATGGAGCTCGACGATCTGCAAGTGATATTCATCCAGCTGTTGCCAACCTTGTTGGAGGGTCATGAGTTTACTCCTGCACCAGGTCCCAGTGACCTCCTGCTGGTCCAAATGGTCGATGATGTTCCTCAACGAGCCTGCCATGACTTTGTAGCGACGCCGCATCCTGACAACACTGGCATCTCTTGGTGCTGAGGCTTCTGTAGTGTAGTCCTTGTCCTTGGTATCCTGAATTTCAGGCCCTTTTGGTGACTGTTCCCCGGTTGACGTGTCCATGTGTGTTTTGACAGGCATTTGATCGCGGAAGTGCTGCTGGTAACGGAGGTAGTTGCCTTTGGTGGTGTCGTATATATGTTGAGTAAAATACTCGTGCGATGGAGGGACCTCCGGTAGGGATCGGATGTTACTATCGCCTAGTTCATGATTCTCCCTCATGGCCTCTAGTCACTGCAGTCACTCCACATAATACCCAGATTCCTGCTTCCTTGAGGGCGAATCCTTCTTGTAGTTTGAAATGACACCTTCGACAATTCAAGCGAATCTTTTTAGGTCTTCGATCAGGCGATCCACATTCGCCACCGCATAGAAAGTCGGAAAGCGGCCAGAAACAGAAAGCGTGGATACACCACGACACTACACAAAAATACCACACAGCACTTCACGACCTGTTCACCCGATAAAAACAATTATTTAGTTATGTACGGCAAAATAAATACCAAGTGCATCTCGCCGGGGCCTCCAAATGTTTGCGCTGGGACTCCCAAACTTTGATTTCATTATTTTTTTATACATTACAAATCAAATTTTATTCCATAAACCAAACACTAGAAATTTAATATAATATCTATATTTATTTATTTATCCATTTCACAGACTAAGAAGTCCAATTACAAAATAGACTTAATAACTTAATAATTTTGAAGAAAGTAAGTGCAAAATTGAGTGGAAATGTTATTCCTTGCAAAGAAACAATATCAAAATAGAATATAATAATTTAAAATTTAAAACTTACATACAGTATTATTATTAATTAAATGGAATTCCTAATTACGAAAGTTCGTAATTTATTTTGGAAATCAAAGTAAGATGAGGAGAAAGATCCAAGCTCGAGCTCATTATGTTTCCTGATGATTCGCGGCATTAATGAGTGGAAATATAGTTCTGTCCGAGCATACGGAACCTTAAGAAGACTACTGGAATGGGCAGTAGGTGCAATCTGCCTGAAGTGCAAATCGTCGCTAAGAGCGGATGCAATATGATGGTGGTACAGTTTGTATAGGAAACATTGATCTAAAAACTTTCTACGTGACGACAAAGAAGGAAGACGAAGTATAGACAACCGGCGATCATAGGATTCATACGGCAAGTTAAATTTATAGAACAAAACCCTGGTGAATTTTCGCTGGACGGTTTCTAGTGAGGTCACTAAATACTGTTGTCGAGGAGACCACACAACTGAACAGTACTCAAGAAGTGGGCGAACAAAGCAGGCGAATAAACGAACAACGGTGGGAATGCTTCCAAATTTATGGAGATGTCGCAAATAAATCCGGGAGTCTTCGATGCTCTGGCAGTTATACTAAGGATATGGATATCGAATTTGAGCTTGGTATCAAAAATTACACCAAGGTCTTTGCATGAGTCCACTGAAGAGACAATAAAATCACAAAGGGAGTAGTTGTACGTTAAAGTAACTGTTTTGAGAGTAAAACTCATCTTAAAACATTTTGAAACATTTAAACAAAGGGAATTTGACAAACACCAGCTACTCTTGACAATCGTCAAGAGTCTTAATTATACGAAACACTTTGAAATCATCAGCATATAGGAGGCAGGGAGAAGATATTACAGAGGGGAGATAATTAATAAACAGTATGAAAAGAAGAAGCCCGAGGATTGACCCTTGAGGGACACCGGAAGATGGGGAAAAAGGAGAGGAAGCTGTTCCATTAAGAACAACACGGCACGAACGATTGGAAAGATTGACGAGCTTCAGGCGAGCAGGGAACCAAAGATACCAAGCATGGCTAGCTTTTGGCAAAGAATACAATGGTTCATACAATCAAAAGCTTTGGAGAAGTCAGTAAAGATAGCATCCACTTGGTACTGTTTGTCTTGAGCTTTTGCGATATAGTCTGTGAATTCAGCTAAGTTTGGTGAAGTGAAACGGCCTTTCAGGAAGCCATGTTGCTGCGGACTTATAACTGAGCTCAATGATTCTCAAAGTCTGTTGTGTACAAGGCGTTCAAGCAGTTTAGGGAAACAGGAAAGCAGAGATATGGGACGATAGTTAGAAACAATAGACGGATCACCATTTTTAAAGATTGGAATAACGTTTGCATCTTTGCAATAATTGGGAAAGATACCAGAGCTAAGTCTGAGGTTAAAAATGAGGGGTAAAGGAAAACATATAGAGGAACTGAGTGATTTGACAAATATATTTGGCAATCCAGCAGGACCGGGATTGACATTAGGATCGAGTAAATTAATAAGGGATTCGACTTCAAGAGGATTAGTAGAGTAGGATGCGATAAGGATTGGACTGGCTTCATTTGAGTTGGTGGAAGAATATATTGTGTCATGAGGTGAAAATGTTGAGGAAAAGAATTGAGCAAATAAGTTTGAAATATCCTGTGGAGAAGATGCTTTAATATTGGTCCATGTTACATTACAGGGAATAGTAGAGGAAGATTTTGAGGATCGGATATAGGACCAAACGCGTTTGACATTATTTGTCATAAGTGAGGTCTTTAAACTGCTGAAGTAGTTCTTCATGGCAGTCCTTATTTCACCTTTAGCAATGGATCTTAGTCTACAAAACTCAGATCTGGCTTCTTCGGATGCAGTTAGTTTGAAGCGCTGATGCTCCCTGTCTTTTGCTTTTAAGGCACATATAACTCTGTTAGTGAACCGAGGCTTCGTTTTAGCCTTACGAGAAGATTGCGGAGGAGTATATTCGGTAATCAAATTATTGAGGTATTCGTAGAATTTACCTATGGCACTATTGCAGTCAAGACCAGAGAAAAAGGTACACCAGTCGACAGAGTCCATATTAGTTTTAATCGCCTCATAATTAGCTCTGAAAAAGTTGAACCGAAAGGCAGTGGCATATCTCGGAGGCTGGAAGGTTTCAATCGCTAGATCTAGAGACAAAGGTGGATGATGTAGGTCTTGCTTTACATAAGGAAACAAGGCATGAGAGACAGAGATACAATGAGCTTGGACATTTGAAAGGACAAGGTCAAGCCGACGGCCATTAGGGTTACGGATATGGTTAAATTGTGAACAAGAACAGAGGGAAAGAAAAGAAGAAAGCAGCAAAGATATATTATTTGCAGAAAAAATAGAAGGAATTGTGTGAGTGTCCCATTTAACGGGGGGTAGATTGAAATCCCCACAAACTAAGATTTTTGAATGAGGGTGACGAACAAGAAGATAGGAGGAAAGTTCATCAAAGAAGGATTCATACACAACTTAAGAAAAATTGCATGGAATGTACACTGTACAAATTAATAAGGATGTACTATGCGGTAGGGAAATTTTCACAACTACACATTCAACAGCACGAGCAAAACAGAAGTCAGCACATAGTGATCTTACAAAAGAGCTACAAACAGCAATTAAAGCCCCACAACCATCCGATTTATTTGTTGCACCAGGGTCACGGTCACACCGGTAGACTATATGGTCAGGCAGAATTTCTGAATTGAAATGACAGAGTCATTTGCTAGTTGGCAAGAAAGTGATAAGTCCTCGAGCTTGGTTCTTAAGCCCCTGACGTTTTGATAGTACATGGTAATAGATTGATATGCAGAGTTCCTAACAGGTTTAGTTGTTGGTGAGACGTTGCTCTGCTGCACGAAAGTTCTTTCTGAGGGGCGTGTTATTTTTCACCAAAGTCCCAGGTGGCCAAAAATCGCTCTGAGCAACTAACGCGCACTCCTCAGGCACAGTTAATTTGAAAGAAGAAACAATCAGATTCGGTATATTCTCCTTCTTAAGTTTAATGCAGCTAATAACACCATGCTTATTCAGTTTATTGAGCTTAAACTCGACGTATGCTTTAAGTTGCTCTTCCGAGGTATCGTATGCAATGCGGGAAACAAAAATATATACAACATCATCCGCGTAGCTGGTCAAGCGCGACTCATCTGGCATCTCCAGTCTTCGTAGCATGTCGTAAAACACGTTTCGCAGGTCCGTTTCATGGCTTACATACCTTTTGTGATGCTAGTGCAAAGGCATGTGCTGCAGTCATCTATCTCTGTAGTCCTGATCACAATGGCAAGCGAACATCAACACTTATTACAGCAAAAACTAAGGTGGTGCCAGCAAAGACAACAACGAGTCATAGGCTTGAGCTCTCCGCAGCAAAGTTACTGGCAACAACGATGAAAGGCGTGTGGTATGCCTTATCTTTAGAGGATGCACAATACACTATGTGGTCGGACTCCATAATTGTCCTTACTTTGATTTGGAAATCAACGGGGACCTCAACTCCTTACATGGCTAATCGTTTTGACTACATTCAACAACATAGAGACATACAAAGTTGGCATCACATTAGCGCTCAGAATAATCCGGCAGATTGCGCAAGTCGCAGAACCAGCGCCGAGAATCTTGGTGAACATCAATTATAGTGATATGGGCTCGCGTCACTATTGACAGAAGACACACCCGCAACTGAAATTCTGGTCCTTTCCAAGGAGTAGGTTTTGGCGATGGCAGCAGAAGGAAAACCAGTCAAAAAAACTTTGGCCCTGGCAACTAGTTCAATGAAAATTGAAACTGATTTGTTAGCCTACTTGAAAGGTTCAGCAACATTGGTAAGTATCTTCGAATTACTGTAGATATATTGGGATGGCAACCTACTCAACGGCATTCTTGGCATCGAACATTCACTATGCCCGAAGAGATAGACGAGGTGTTACAATGGCTTAGTCGCAGCGAACAAAGCAGATGTTTTGGCTGTAAAATTAAACAACTCCAACATCATACTTACATTGCATCATCGAACACTCTCATCACTCTTGCACCATACTTGGATTTTCATGGCGTCCTTCACGTAGGAGGTTGACTTGAAAATGCTGAGCTTAGCGTCGATCAACGTCACTCAATTATTTTGGCAAAATTGGCTTCTGGTCCAACAAGCTCATCATACTACATTGTACAGTGGAATCCAACTTATGTTGCAGGCGTTGCGACAAACATACTGGATTATAAATGGCTGGTAGGCTGTGAAATAGTGCATTTACCACTATACTACCTATTGATGACATCAAAAGGCTATGTCTCGTCAACAAATAGTATCGCTACCAAAACCACGTGTCATTGCATCTCCTCCATTTGCATGTTCTGTTGTGGATTATTGTTGTCCCTTTATGTTACGCGTTGACACAAAAAGACCACGGACGGTGATCAAGACATACGTGGCTATCTTTGTCTGTATGGCTACGAAGGCTATGCATATTGAGTTGGCAGATAACTTATATTCGCACGCGCGCCGTCTTAAACGTTACTAACCGCTTCATTAGTCAGCGTGGCCTTTATCATAATCAATACAGTGATAATGGAACTGCAAGAGGATTCGGTGTAATAGCATTCTACTCACACGCAGCAGCAGCTGGCAAATGGTGGCAATACACGGCATTTTATCCCTCCTGCAGCACTACACCAAAGCGGTCTGTGGGAAACTGCGGTCTAGTCAGTGAAGAAGCATTTATTCCCCATTCTAGGCAACCAACCTATGTTATTTGACCAGCTCAACACTTTACTTGTACGCATTGAAGCGTCCCTTAATTCATGTCAGTCCGCCCGATTTCCTAATCGATCAATCGTTAACTGCCATGCCGCAGGCACCCACATCCATTGGACCAACCTATCGACTTAAGCAATGGCAATTCGTCAGATGCATCAACATTTTTAGCAATGAAGGCATGGTAAATACCTGGTTTCATTGAAAACTAGGAATGAATGGCATCAAGCATCAAGAAATCTTGAGTTGAATGACATCTTGGTAATACGGAATGAGAATTTACCATCCACATAATGGCGTTTGGGCAAAACTTTTGCTGTTCATCCCGGTGACGATGGTCTCATCAGGGTTGTTGCTGTCAGATATACTGATTGTGCATGCACCCGACCGGTTCAAACGGTATGCAAGCTAATTGGCTACGCTCCTGAACCATCTGGTCCAGCCGAGCAAAATGTTTAGGATAAATATCAAATGAAACGAGTGGTAGTGGCAACATATTTTTTTCTATACAACGTATTATGAGTTGAGTGGGAGAAGTCTGTAAATTAGGAGCGTTGAGTGTGGCTGGCATTTGTATGGCGACTACAAAAAAAAGGTCATTTAAGATTGATAAGGTGCGTTTCATTCAAATTGGATGTTTGGGATTTATGGCATAGCTTTTCCCTAACACTGACAATTCACATTTGCAGTTATGAACAAAGTTTCACGATCGGGAAACATCATTCCATTCCCTCTTAGCCACTTATCTTTTGCGAAAAACATCACATCCAACATTCGTTCGTAAAATAAACAGTATCCCATCCATTCAGATATTATACAATCAGATCACTTTCTCAATCCCATCTGGCGTTTCCAAATCCTAGTATTTTCCTTTGATAATTGTTATGATGTCTGTTAATTTATTATCAACAAAAACCTACCGTGCATAATCCGCTATGTTCGAGCAATCTACAGCAATTACTTATGGCAGCAAATATCGACACAATTCCTGTTCCATAACCACATCAAGTACAACCTTTCCTTTGAAGATATGTTTATTATGATGCATTGCATTTCGGTAGGTTAGATTTGCAATTCATCCTTAAGCATTTTCTTGTGTATAACCAAGTGAGCATATGAGTCAAAATAATAATCGCGCAAAGTCATCATGTCAGCAGCCATTTTGTTTTTGTTGATTTGTTCCGGTGGAAGGAAGTTTACAGTTAACCTTCGGAAGGCCACCGGGGTAATATGTCACCCCACGACTTGAGAAAAGTATTTTCATACGATGTTTCAATTACTATCTCTTTCTATCATTCCGTCTATTCTCTCATTAATGGGACACCTATCAGCCAATAAAGTCAACGCCTCGCAGATGGTTCTAGTGAGTTTATATTGGCATTGCTAGGGTAATTCAACACCCCTGTTAGTATTAACGTATGTTTTATTTTTTAAAGTGCTAAGAATAAATGTTTGGTTTTAAGGTGAACATAACTTCAATCGCAGAAAATAAAATCAGAAAATTACTGAAAAGTTCTGAAGATCACATGATGAAAGCCATTCAGAAGACGGTGAAATCTCTGACACATCTGTAGTCAGCAAAAGATGACGTTTTGTCCTATAGTGATGATAGTGATCATGGGAAATTTCTGCATGCCCAGTCAGGAGTGCTTAGAGGTAAGAATCGCCATGTTTGATCTTCAGTAGCGCCACCATGAAGTCGAACTGTACAGCGAAATATTGTGACTCGCCGCCGGCTTACACGTGGAGTCACCCAAAATATTCAAACGGGAAAAGATGCGTTCGTAACCTTATTTTCCCAGGTGGCCATTAACTCGATTGTTTTGCATACGAATAAAGAAATCGAATGGCGTGCTAGTAATTACACAGACCAGCGCTATGTAGGTAAAATGGATAGCATCGAAATGGAAGCGTTCATACGTTTGCTTTACCTTTTGGCTATAAATCGAGACAACCGCAAAAGTGTAAAAGATATGTGGTTGTTGTGTAGTACTGCTATTTATAAATGCATCATGAAGGCTAATCGCTTCCAATTTTTGCAAATTTGTTTGCGTTTTGATTACAAGGATAGCAGAAATACAGAAGATAAATTTGCACCCATCCGAAAAATATGGTCCTAATTTATTAACAATTGCAAAGATTCATATGAACCACGTTTTTTGTCAAAATCGATGAACAACTTTTAAGTTTCCGGGATAAGTGTCCTTTTTACGTATACATAGCATCAACGCCATATAAATATGGCTTGAAAAAAGTAGCCATTTGTGATGCAAAAACATTTTATATGTTCGATGTGATTCCATATATTGGCAAGGAAATGGAAATAAAAACATCTGCGGAATATGTTAAGAAACTATCCAAAAGCATCAAAGGCTCCTAGCGTAATGTTACCTATAACAATTGGTTTGCGTCAACTTAGAGT
This sequence comes from Odontomyia ornata, assembly GCA_963969285.1. Classification (NCBI taxonomy): domain Eukaryota; kingdom Metazoa; phylum Arthropoda; class Insecta; order Diptera; family Stratiomyidae; genus Odontomyia; species Odontomyia ornata. The sequence goes on from OZ017741.1 coordinate 22,526,426, forward strand.
ACGCTTCGCAAAAATAAACGCCAACACTTACTTCTCAATTTGCTCTCGACCGAGAAAAAGCACTTGTATCTTTTACACCTAAGAATCTTTTTATGGGATGCTGGATCAAGCTGACAGTAAGGACCCCAGTATCTGTATTAGCAAATTTCGCAACAACTTTTTAAAAGAACTGGCATTGCAATCGGCAAAGCCTCATATGCAAGGTCGTTGCATTTTAAATTTGTCAGGAGGACTAGCAAGCAGTTTTCGTGATATTCTAGGTATGTAGCAGAATGTTTCTGAAACTGAACCTCCAGAGAAACTACAGAAGCAGTCAAGATGTGTGTATTAATCGAGGAGTTTCACAAAAAAACTGCTCGAATACCTTCCTCTACTTGTGATTTTATGTGGCAGATTTAGAAAAGTAATTAATTATTTCCGTTCATAATCGTCATTTGTAAAATAGTTTGCTTTCTCATTATTATTGCTAAATGTAATTTTTTATCAATTTCCCCTATATTAAACGTAATTTTATATCAATTTTCCTTTATATTAAATTTAAATGTTTCCCTTTAATTGTATTTCTCCTGATATTTAATTTATATTACTACTTGAAATTTTCTCATTTTCTTTACTTCAGTTTAATTTTTGTTTGCAAAAATTTAAATCTGCCACATAAAATTTAAAGTGTATGAGCACCTTACCGGTGTACTAAAATTGGCGATGAAATGGAATTGGACCGGGGTGAGTGATTGTCAAATAATTTTTTGGTTAGGAGCAGTGAAGTTTTGCCGGCCGTGAGTGCAGAAGGTTAGCTTTCCCACCAGCTAAATACTTTTGCCTGAAGCCCCGCTACGCCACCTTATTTATTGTCAACACTATTGATCGGCCAGTGAATAATCCTGTTCTATTATTGTATGGAATTTTTGTTGCCAATGGAACCTAAACAAAATTCCAGCGTTGCAAGATATTATCTGCGCTTCATTTGCAACGTCGGTGGCTGCAAAATCTGCGCACTATTCAACATGATACATTGTCGCTGTAAATGAATGCGTGAGGGAGGTTATGGTGCATTGGCATTAGAGGCGCCTCGAAAAGTCAACGTGGTTTACGTGCGATGTTGACCACTGATTAAGGCACTTCTTGTTTGTGCGATCTCCATGTATTGTCAGGCTCAGCTAGCTTTATAGGATTCAAGTCTAATGTTCTCTTGACGTTTGAGCTGTCAGTGTTCAAGGTCAGGAAGGATAAAGTACAAACAAATTTCCATTTTTTATCACTCTCCACGCTCTTTCTTCATCGGAAAACGCCATGAAAGAAGTGTAAGGTGCAATTCACTGGCTTCAAGTGTAAACGCTTTTGTGCAGCGAGGGCAGGTATTTTGTTATATGTTTCTTCTTTATCAAAGCTTCTTCATTAATCCTATAATAAGGACCAATCAGCTTAACTAAATTAACTTCGAAATAAATAATTTCCTTGACAAGTTTGTGAACCTTCGCAAAACAAATGTTACGGATAGTATTCTCTGACAAAATTTAATGCAGGCTAATAAAAGAATTTGATAACTATGTGGACAGTGAGCTTAAACAAATTCCCTCTCCCGAATTAAGTAATTTCGATTCTAATTTAGAGGAAAACAATCTAGAGCTGCATTTGCTGTAGATCTTCATTATAACTAGCCTTCCATTTTATGATAAAACCATTGTGATTTTGGTAATGCGTGATTGCTCAGTCGTCAGATCCCGGAAGCGTGTATCGACGTTTAGGTGAAGTTGCCCAAATAGACTCATTTTCCAATGAAACTTAGTGGCGTTGAGACCACGAACTCCAAACATTTGTATTTCAAATTGGTAAAAGTTAACTCTCAGGCAGCGAATCGCTAATTATACATGAGAATTGTGCTTGTGTCTTCTTTTGTTTATTACGGTATGAGAGGGTTGAGGGAGACAACTGCTCAATTATAAAGGAATCAAGACAAAACCCGCAAGGGTATTACTAAAAATCATCCTACGCTGTGTGGAAGGGGGGCATCACCTCCATCTGGATGCCCCACTCTTTTTTACCATAAGAATCATCGGGTAACGACGAAATCCCCTTAAGTCCGTCTGTCTTTCCCAGTTCTAGTTTATCCTCTTCGTCTGCAATCTCCAACCCTTAGTTGGTTTCCTCCGTTTTTCTACATCGGTCGACTTTGTTGTGACCCATGAATTCGTGAATGTAAAATTCTTTAAGTAGTGGGTCTTTGTGCAGGGGGAAAGAGCCCGCCCCACGACACTGCAACGCTAGCTTGCCAGCACATTCACGCGTCCCCAGACAAGGCCAATCTCGGCGGATTTTACCATCCTCTTTTGCCGAGGCAGCAGACCATTGTTGCAGTCCTTTACCTATATCTACTCACTTCAATATATGTGCTCTCTGCCCAAGAAAACGGGACAAAAAAGTCAAAATTTTTTGCAGAAAGTGCCATCAGTCAGCATTCCCCAAACACCGTAAAGATGTCTGTTTGACTTGTATTTAATTAATAAAATGCAAATTTTAATTTGAATAATAATAGTAACAATAAATATTTTTGTTTCTTAAGTGTGTCGACTTAATGTATTTTAGACTGAATATGAATAATTTTTCATTAAATAATTGATTTACTTAAAATCAAAAGTGGTGGAGTCGTACACCCCTATTGTTATTAATGAGTAAAAAAAGCCTTGCCTTCTGAACCTTAATACGGTCTGCCCAATTTGTAAACGGTACTTTCATTTTGACAAGAAGACAAACTCTTATTGCGATCTGAAAACATAACACGAGTACATTGAAAAAACGAAGATGAAATGAAAATATGGGTGGAATTTTTTAACGGACTCCCTAGCTGCCCAACCGTTATATTGGAGCTACTCCAGCGGAGGCTCCACCGACCCTAACTAACTCACTCAAAGACGGGCGTGGGCGCCACTCGCTCGATTCTTCGAGCTACTCAAGGGGTCCTCTGAACAAGAAGACTACCGTCCAAAGTGATATTGCCACTTATACGAGTCTTGGGGCTCGCCGCCACTGAGCCGCAAAGATCACCTTCAAAAAGAAACTCTGCCATGCAGAACGAGTTAAAGTGTTTCACCGCCACACAAAACTCGTAGTTTCCCCCAACGGGGCAACCAAAATTACGTAGAATGACACTAACGTTCACTGCCTCCCCCGAACACTACCACCTCACTTAACTTTTCCAGGTCTTCCTGCCTGGTCAACGTCCCGAGAAAAGAACTCCCGAGCCATACCTTTCACAGCTGAAAAAGAGCGTATTTGTATCGAATGGTAGCGAGGAAAGAAAAATCTACAATTATCTTTCCTCGACTTGAGTAATAAACTATTATTTATTACGACTTTGACCAATATAAAATGAAATTTAAGCCACTTACATTTATTCCCTATGCTAGTAAGGAGTCCTTTTCCTCCATTTTCATGATTATCGCCACTGCACAGTTGTCTCGTCTCAATTTAATATTCCGATACCCAGCGTTCGTCTCCAATTACTCGTCAATATTGTCACTGAGTATCACTCTGTTATAGCTCCGCCTGTTGCTCGAAAAAACTCCCAAAAGAAAGAAATTGCACCAATTTTCCCGGTCTTAAATAACCATCGGGTTAACGTTTTTTTCCTCCCGTCGTTTTGGAGTGTTTTTTTTTTTTCATTTATTCGAGTAATTTCACTTGCCTGATTTCACTCATAGCAATTCCCTGAGCCGGCGCCAATAGGTCCTGTTTTTTCCCGTCCCCGTCGGTAGTTTAATCCCCGTGCCAATGCCTGGAGTGTTGTGTGTGTATATAATTGTATATCAACCAATTTTGACTAATTTCGGTCGTGGAATCTCTCCTCGGGAATGTCGCGATTTTCTTCATTTAGATTTTCATGGTGGATTACAGTGAATTTGGTGCAAATAAGTGAATGGTACACTTCGGCACGATGTCGATAGCCAGTTAGGAGAGGAAGTAAGATATTCCACAGTGGTATACGTCTTTCTTTTTTGCAGTTTAGTGGATTTATCAGCTTCCTCTTGTTTGAGCTTGTCGTAATCGCCGGTTATTTGTTCGTGTGACAAAATGAGTTTTTGGTTGAGATTTTTAAGCTCATTCAAAGCCTCTTGTTTGGCTGAGAACTCATCACGAAGCTCTGCCAATTATTTTGTGTGGGCTTCATATAGCTCATCTTTTTGATATCAAATATTGCGCGTAACGCTTTAGCATTAATCGTTGAAACATGCTCAACTGCTTTCAGTTTCGCACATTCTTTCCGAAGACCATCGATTTGTTCATCAAGAGTTCGCTTGTTATTCTCGGACTCCAGCATTAATTCCTACAATGACTTCATTCTGGCTTCATGTTGAGAGCTCAACAAACGGCATTCGCATTCAGAGACCTTTTTATTTGAATCTGTTTGTAAAGCCTCCAGACTCCAACATCTTGTGCTATATTTTGAGCTTCCGATATACTGATATATAGTCGAGCCATAGTGAATTCCTCTTCAACATTACCACCTGGATCAGATGTATTCATCTCCATCTCACTGATCCTATCCATGCATAAGGCTTGTGCAACTTTCGACAGATCACGAAAAAGATTTGAGAGCATTCCATAAATTCATTTCTTGTTGCAACTCGAATTTAACGACATTCAATGTGGCCTGTTTCTGTTGCAATTCCTCGTTCATAGTATCAACAGTTTTGTTTTTGGTCTCGATTCCTGGTGATTTTTCATTGTAGCTAACAGTCAATTCTTCTAGATCTGGAAGAACTTCTTTCACCTCTTCCTGAGCACTTTCGTTTTCTTGCTGCTGCTACTTTTAATTTACGTTACGCCTCGAGCTCGCGCTTTACTCGTTCTTTGCTTGCCACTGGTGAAGTGTTGAATTTGTGAGTGTCTTCTTTCGGTGTGCTTGCCATTGCCTCCTCAGCAACATCTCTGGCTTCGTTACTTGGCTCGTTCCTCTTTGGTGGCACGTATGCATCTCTGCTGGATCTGCGTAAGTGTAAAGGTATTTGCGATGGGATCGTTAAGTTTGTGTCCTTGGCCGGAAACTCAGTGGCTGCATACCTGATAGGAACGTCGGGTTTCACGACAGCCTCACGTTTAGATCCGCACTCAAAATTATTTCCCTGTAAATTTCGACAGCACTCAGGTTCCAATTCGAATTAGTCGAATTATATCATGGATCAAAATTCATTGGAATTCAATGTCAATCAATGAAAACACAAGCAGTATGAAGCCTTGATTTGAACAAATGATGTAAATGCCCTCAGATAATCGTGCATATCACGAACACCTCTTGTCGCATGATGGGAGCAACGATTCAAATTCGGATTTCCTCCCAGCGTTACATGTTATTTTATTTGCGACGCAAAAGTGATTGCTTCGAGGGGTTATATGTTTTATACTGCCGCATATGTTGATTGGATGAAGAAAGTTTCCGCTACGGTGGGACTTAGTCGTAGTGCCGGGAATTTGCGTCTCGTTTCGAGCTCGCGTTGGTTCTTGATGATTTTGGCGCTTGTTAGTGCTTGCGTTGTCCATAATGTGGCATGTAAATTGGAAGTGATCTAGCTACTTAAGTTTAACTACATGAAGTTAAAAGGCAAAAAATATTATGTGGCTTTCTTTCCGTAATCTAACAAGTAGTCATTTTATGAATGAAAATTTAAACTACTTGCTGCTCGGGATTGCGTAGGTTTAAACCTTACAAAATGGCGTATGGTAGTATTTGGGGTGAGCAACACTATAGAATCTCAATGTTCAATGTAACAAACTGTTTCCCATTCGAGCATAGTTTCCAGAGCAAACGGTGCTCCCCACACCATACTTGACCAAATGTCTCCAAATTATGCTTCTCCTCCCTTTTTCATGCGAATAATCGTTGAATGTGACTTACCTTGTTCCATCTCAGGTTCTGTTCTGATCCTTGTTGTTTTCTCTGCGCCCACCTGCAGTAATTTTTACTATTCAACCACTACTTCCATTCTGCATGCAGATTTTCTTGGTTGCGCGGCAGTTGACAAATAGAGATCTGTCAGTTTGCGCTTGCCAGCTGCTTAATATGACATCCCACGCTGGCCAACTGTTCAGACATATTACGCAAGGATGACAGATATCTGAATATTACACTAGTTTTAGAAGCATTTTTGTAACAGAACAAGAGCGTACTATTGTAATATTTATATACAGCTTGGGCTTACCTATGAATCACTCAATTATGCGTCGATCATTCCTTCCAGTAATATAAACTGGAAAGGTTTTCTTATAAAGTGTTGCCAAAAGATTTTTCAGTTGCTCATGTCGGGTTCGTGACGTCCTTGTTTGGCTTTACGTTGTTTGATAAGAGCAGATTATTTCTGGTTTAAATAAAGCAACTGATGTTAGATATTGGCACCGCGATATAACTGAAATTGGGAACGGGTAAAATCGATTTTTTTGGTATGCGGGAGTTTTTCCTTGGTTTGGATGAATGTATATGGAATTGGTGGAGTAACGTAAAGTGCTAGTAGGAATTTTTAATTGGGCAAGTTTAGCGGGTAAACAATTTAGTTGAGTGGTAGTTTTAGTCATGATACGACCTACGAACGAATTTTTGCTGAGCTACCGGTGAACAGGCATCAACAGACGAGATTTCCGAATCTGTTGGCATTTAGCGTACAATTATTAAGCACATCTCTTCATTTAACGTCTTCAAATCATTAAAAGGGTCGCAAAATCATCAGCAATCGATTGACACAAGGTGTTCCCTTACTTCACTCATTCCTTCAGTTGCGATCTCAAAATTTAGTGAGATCTGGAGTTAGTTTACTTCAAAAATGATTTATATAGGGTTGGGAATGTAAGGATTAAAAACACATCGAATATTCTTATGGAAACAAAATTTTTCCTTTAATATTAAGATTTAACCTAGCCATTATATGTGAAATACAACATTTTTCAAATGTTTTCCACGGGACCTCTTGCTGGCCTCAATCCTTTTGAGGTAATTTTCAATAACTTTTCGGCACATTTCCGGCAATATCTCGGCCATAGCTCCACGAATATTGGTTGTCAATTGCTCAAGATTTTTAGGATTGTTCACGTAAACACGATTTTTTGCATAGCCTCGTAAAAAGAAACCCAAAGGTGTTAGGTCGCAGGATCTTGCGGACCAATTGACATCACTCAATCTCGAAATTACGCGTCCTGGAAACTTCTCTTGCAAAAGTTGTCACAAATTCTGGCGTACCGACTTTCTCCCATTCGCAACTTCCAATTGGCGCTGTAACATTTCCACCTTCCTTTGGGCACTCCTACCTTTCCCTCTGTAAATTTATTTATTTCATCAACATTTTTCCATTTCCCCTTTAATTTTTATTTCCCCATCATCACAATCCTACCCTTTTCCCTTATTTCCAACTACAACAAAATAATACGTACTAATAATTTCCATTTTCCTACTAACAACATTCCATTGTTTAATTCCCACTAACAAATTTTATTCAATAACTTTTCCCTAACAAAACCTAATTCTTCCTTCATACTAACTAATTCTATTCCCACTAACAAATTTAATTTTTTTTATACTAGCAAAAATTAATTCACGTTCCCCTACTAACAAAATTCAATCTCATGCCCAAATGCATCGTTGAAGTTGCTTATGAGATGAATGGGAGATCGACAATCCATGGCACCATTAGCTGCGTCGTGAGTTCTCGATCGAGGGTCTGCTGGAACCCTGAGTTCAAGTTCCCCCGGGCGCACGGAAGCACTTTCGGCAAAACCAATAGCTTCCGTAATGTACATGTGACACTTTGAATTCAACCAAGCGCTTCTTGGATTGTGCAAATTGCCATATGTAAAACAATGGATACTATTGAGTTTGTCGGTATGGAACAAAAGATGTGTGGGTAGCGGAATCGAAGTGTAATGATCTTTGATTACGTTACCCAGATGCGGCAGCGGTAATTGGAGAATAATTTGGATTGCGGGATCAAATTGGACGAAGGTGAAATGTGAAATTAAGTGGTTAGGATTGGGCAGTCAAATTTTGATTTGGCAAAGACAAGGGAGTTTTCGGTGCGGGATAAAAGTGATTTTTGGTGGTTGGTATTTGACTAGTGTCGAGATTGGACTTGGTGAAGAAGAGGAAGGTTTATATTTTTCGGTGTCGAGGTGATTTTTTTTTTAGAGTTTGAATTCGGCGAATAACAGTGTTGATTTTGGGGAGGAATTTTGCTTTTCTTTTGCGATAGTGTGTGGTGTGACACAGAACATATGCTAAAATTTGGATAGTGTGATTCACTAGCAAACGGGGTTTGACTTGAAGATTCACTTATGAATGGTGAATAGTGGAATAAAACAATTTGCTTATAGCAATAAGACGTGTAATTGAAGTGTGGTGGGAAATAAACTTCTTGGGAAAGATTAAATTAGTGCGAATTTGTGCTGAACTTCGAGATTAATTATTAATTAATTCATTATTCAGAGAAAAAAAACAAACAAAACTAATTTTGTTGGATTGTGAAGAGAACCAGGTGCATTAAGGTGAATTTTTCTGCGAGTACGCTGGTACGACGGACTGGAGACTTGAAAGTGGCCGTTGCATTTTTAGTTTTTTTGTAGTCTTAATTTTAAAATCTGATTTTCAGTGGCCCCACGCTTCTTTTTTTCTATTTCACCAGGCACTTGGAGTTCTGCAAGGAAAGAAGTAAGTATCAATTTGGTATTTTGTTTTAAAATTTTCCAAATTTTATTATTTTTTTAGAAGCTTATTTTATTGTGTTATATTTTCGTTTATATTCTTTGTTTAACTCTCAAAAAGGCCTTTTACTCATTTTTGGCATTTTTTTTATCCTGCAAAGTTTTTGGTTGTAAAAATAATTCATGGATTAAATAAAACGGCCATGTCAGTTTAAACACATCATCTTTCATTTCTCAAAATGAGCTCCCTTTCCCATCCTTTTCCCTTTGTGCTAGCTTTTATTAAGGTGGCATAGCACGAGCAGAGGGTGTCCCGGAAGAGCCACGACACGACTGAGCGCTAGCCGGCCTCAGTATGCCACCCCGGGCTACACACCTCTCTGTTAATTCTGAATGTCTGCAACTGCGGTGACTTCCGTGGTCGCTACAAAGTGTTCAATTAGCCTATCTTGTGCGGCTTGTGGCTCCGTCCTGTTGGAATGACATGTTCTCCAGATCAGAATCTTCCATTTCTCTCCTAAATTAATCGGTTAAAATCCGTCCATAGCGGTCAGAATTGACTGTGATGGCTCTTTCTTGATCGTTTTCAAAAAATACGGGCCAATAACACCACCAGACCATAATGCACACCAAACGGTCACTTTTTCCGGATGCAAAGGCCTTTCTATAATCACCTGAGGATTTTGAGAGCCCCGTATGCGGCAATTCTGTTTATTTACGTAGCCACTGAGCGAAAAATGAGCCTCATCACTAAAAAAAATTTTGTTCGAAAAATCCTTATCAATGGCTTGTAGTTCAACCACCCAATTCACATTCATTCTGCGTTGTGTATGGTCTTGAGACTTAAGCCCTTGATTAAGTTGGATTTTGTACGGATGGTGATGCAAATCCAACTGCAAATCCGCCACAATGAGCCGTAAGACAAGCCCAAATGTTGAGCAGGTCGAGGAATCGACAAATTCGGGTCTTCCTCCACACTTTGAGCAACGACATCGATATTTTCAGCGAACGAATGTTGCGATGATGCACAGGCCTTGCAATATTAATAACCGATCCAGTCTCTTTAAGTTTTCTCACTGAAATTGTTCGCTGTGTAGGTCGATTATGTCGACCTAAATGTTGATACTGTTACATGTACAAATAATTCTGCGAGCTACTCTTGCAATTGTTTTCACAACAATGAAGAACACGAATTCACTCCAAACCACGAGAACCCAACAAGCATGATCAACATCTGCAAGTGACGTCACTCCATTCATGAATTTGCTCGAATCTACCAGGTACCTCTCGGTAGAACATTCGCCAATAAACGAGAAATGGGTGAATAGGTAGAGACCCTATATAAAGGCGAGCTGAATGAATGGGGGGATCATGATTCATTACAACCGCGATAGAAAACTGCGACATAGTGGAACGCGAAGTAAAGACGATTGATTGTTTGGGTGCGAAGTGATTTAGAAGACAATTGCGATAAGAAATTTATGGACAAGTGTTAGATTTTTTTTCATAGTGAAAATTAAAATTAGTGAAAGTGTTAAATTGTTAAATTGTTTATTGTGCATTTTTGTAATTAAATAAATTCTTTTAACTTAAATTAAAAGACATTGCGTTTTCACTTTCCCGGAACGTTAAAATTATTGGCCGCGAACCAATAACACGCGACAGTGGTGTCAGAAGTGGGATAGAAAAATTTTGAAAGTGAATATTTGAACATTTTTATAGTGCACAATAGTAAAATTTAAAGAAACATTAAAAATGCCACGAAGCTTAAACTTAAAAATTAATGAATTGACCATGTCGGAGCTTAAGGAAGAGTTGGAACAGCGAAACCTGGCTACGCAAGGTACAAAGGCCACACTGATTGCACACTTGCGTGACGCAATTGAATCGGAAGGCGCGTATCTGGATTCCGGTGAGCCCTCAGATGAAGAAAAAGGCGCAGAAGGTGGTGAAGCAGAAACAAAAAAAACAAAGGAACCAGAAAATGCGCTGATGCAAATGTTAATGCTGATGCAGCAAGAGCAGTGACAACAGTCATCCAATTTAACCACGAAGCTAAATGAACAATCAGCGAAGCAAGACCAACAAGCAATCGAAATCAAAGCAGACATCAAGGCAGACATCACACAAAAGCTGAAAAAACAGTCAACCGAAATAAAAGCGGAGCTCGGTAGTCTCAACAAACAAATTCAAGGCGTCGAGGAAAAGGTTGACCAGGTCGAGGAAAAGGTTTACCAGGTCGAGGAAAAGGTCAGCCAGGTCGAGGAGAGAATCAACAATGAGATGGAAAATATGAAAAAGGAATTCGAAGCAGCAAAGGCAGTAGTAACCACCTCACCAGCCCCAATTATAACCGCAACGCAAAGCTCATCTAGGAATGTGCAAGCACCAATATTCGACGGGCAAACGGTCTGGACTATTTACAAAATCCAGTTTGAAGCAGCCGCTAGGATAAATCACTGGAATGAGCAGGAACGAGCAACTGCGTTAATTCTTGCTCTAAGAGGCCCAGCTGCCGAGCTTTTGCAGACTATCCCCGTTGAGCTGCATTCAAACCCGGCTACTATAATGAATGCGCTGGACATGCGTTATGGAAACGATCATCTGACGCAGATTTACCGGGCACAGCTACGGCATCGGATGCAGAAGTCTGGCGAAACCTTGCAGCAGCTAGCACAAGACATTGAGCGACTGGCACTCTTGGCTTGACGTAGCAGCAGAAGCATTCATCAGCGCCTTAAAGGACAAGGAATTGCAACAAGCCGTGCGGTTAGCTCAAAAGCAAACAGTCAAGGATGCATTGGCTTATAGTTTAAATTTTGAGGCAGCCAAAAATGTGACCCGTACCACTACCCGGGTTCGCGAGGTAGTGGCAGATAATTGCAGGTGTGAGCGCGTGGGAATTGAGTGAGAGCTGCAGGTGAATGGTGCGCCTAGATGCTGGAATTGCGGGGAAAAAGGGCACCTGCAAAGAGACTGCAAGAAGGGAAGAAGACCGAGCTATTGTCCAGGGTGGTGGAGATCCAGACTGTGTCAGGAGCCTAGAATGGAGGCCCATCAAACTGCAAGGGCCAACTTCGTGGGGCGAACGTTGGCTAGGAGTATCGACATCCCCAGCACCGTGCCAAGGCAACATCGTGGAGAAGCAGACAGATGCCTTCCTGGTCAAGTTGATGAAGAACAATACACCCTAACAAACGACACTGGTGCAACCCGATCGACGATCCGACCAGACCTAGTGAGGCCCCAACTGCTTCACAAGGGCAGAGTTCATGGAATTGCTGACGCCCTATCTCGTCATCCATGTCCAGCTAACTGCAAACATTGCCAACGGATTGAGGAAAAGGAGCCGCCCGTTGATCTGCGAGTGATAACGGCCGAATTCGATGAAGGTTGGTCATCGGAGGAGATTCGAAACGCCCAGTTAGCCGATGAAGACATCGGACCATTGCTCGTATGGAAGGAGACGACTGGGCGACCTGAGTGGAAAGACGTTTCAACGCATGGCGTAACCCTGAAAAGCTATTGGGCACAATGGAACTCCCTTCAGGTGGAGGGTGGCGTACTCAAGCGGAAATGGGAAACGGCGGATGGTAGCTCCTATAGGATGCAAACTATACTTCCCAAAAGCCGAATCCACGATGTGGTTAAGGAAATGCATGAAGGATCCTCGGGAGGCCACCTTGGTGTTAACAAGACCTTAGCGAAATTGCGGGAACGGTTCTACTGGCTCCACGCTCGAGAAAACGTAGAGGACTGGTGTCGCAGATGCACAATTTGCGCTTCCGTCAAAGGTCCAAAACGACGACTGAGAGGACAAATGCAAACCTATAACGTGGGGGTAGCGTTTGAAAGGATTGCTGTTGACATCGCAGGACCCTTTCCTGAATCCGATTGGGGAAATCGATATACGCTGGTTGTAGCCAATTATTTCAGCAAGTGGCCCGAGGTCTACCCCATTCCCAACCAGGAAGCAACTACCGTAGCTGAACAGCTAGTGTTAAATTGGGTCAGTAGGTACGGCGTACCTTGCGAATTACATTCAGATCAAGGCCGAAACTTTGAGTCACTAGTTTTTGGCGAAATGTGTGAACAGCTGGGAATACGGAAAACGAGGACAACACCGCTGCATCCCCAATCCGATGGAATGGTCGAACGGTTCAACGGCACGCTCAATAAACATCTGGCTAAGATGGTTGACGAGAACCAAAGGGACTGGGACCGACATATCCCACTATTTTTGATGGCGTACAGAGCTGCCGAACATGCATCGACGGGCCAAGCCCCAGCCAAAGTCATTTTTGGAAAGACTATTCGTCTGCCAGCTGATATAAAGTTTGGAACACCCCCCGAGAAACCCCAAACGATCTCGGAGTACGCAAGTGATCTAAGACAACGGTTGAACCAGATACATCGGACAGTGCGAAAACACCTCGAATCGGCTACTGACCACATGAAGACCAGGTATGATCTAAAGGCTAATTCTACTGGCTTCCAGCAAGATGACTTGGTGTGGCTATATAACCCGCAACGGCGAAAGGGTAGGTCTCCAAAGTTGCAACATAACTGGGAGGGACCATACCGAGTCACAAAGCGAATCAACGACGTCGTATATCGCATACAGGAACACCGTAAACCGAGAGCCAAAATGAAAATCGTGCATCTAGACCGTCTTGCTCCATATTACATCCAGGGAGAATTGACTACAACTGGCGACACATCTTTTCGGGGCGAAAAGAACTGAGGTGGGGGCAGTGTTACATGTACAAATAATTCTGCGAGCTACTGTTGCAATTGTTTTCACAACAATGAAGAACACGAATTCACTCCAAACCACGAGAACCCAACAAGCATGATCAACATCTGCAAGTGACGTCACTCCATTCATGAATTTGCTCGAATCTACCAGGTACCTCTCGGTAGAACATTCGCCAATAAACGAGAAATGGGTGAATAGTTAGAGACCCTATATAAAGGCGAGCTGAATGAATGGGGGGATCATGATTCATTACAACCGCGATAGAAAACTGCGACATAGTGGAACGCGAAGTAAAGACGATTGATTGTTTGGGTGCGAAGTGATTACGAAGACAATTGCGATAAGAAATTTATGGACAAGTGTTAGATTTTTTTTCATAGTGAAAATTAAAATTAGTGAAAGTGTTAAATTGTTAAATTGTTTATTGTGCATTTTTGTAATTAAATAAATTCTTTTAACTTAAATTAAAAGACATTGCGTTTTCACTTTCCCGGAACATTAAAATTATTGGCCGCGAACCAATAACACGCGTCAATACAACAGAATCACCATTTTTATAATAAAATTTAATAATTTTAACGCGTTCGTCGACTGTTGAACGATCCATTAAATAGAAATTTAAAATTATTTCCTTGAGACAAAAATGGACCTCATTCGAACAAGGATTTATCAATTCATAATTCTTGATGATTAAAGTGAATCTCAAATTTCTAGAAAACTTTTCCTGATGCAGCATCAGTCACAAGTTTGAACGGTCCTTGCAAATTTTCTATGTAACGCTTTTGAATTTCCTTTTTGTATAGACCAGCTCCTAACGAGTGTCTCCTGTATAAGGTTTTATCTTTGGTATGACTTCAACATTACGGCAACAATGGACTTTAACATTATTTCCAGCATTATGTATTTTCAACATAAATTTCTTTCAAATCCCGCTCTCTCTTTGGTAACTAATTTAACCCTCTGGATCCTCAAACCTCCCTCAACTGTCTACGCTTGTGAGACTAAAATATTGCTATCACAACTTGGTGTTTTATATCATCACATCGTTGATGGGAAGTTTATTAACTGGAAACATCAGTTGAAATGTTTTTGGTGGATTTTCAGGGATTCTGCTATCAGTTCCGCCAATACATACGGAGCGGTGATACACAATCAAGGATAATATATGGCGTTACTCTCTGATATATCGCCCTGCCTTTTATATCATCGCCGCTGTCGTCATCGAGTTCAAATGAATGTTACGCTACAGCACAAGTGAGTGAAGTGACGAAAACGATGTCGGGTGATGCTACCACTGATAGCTTTTACTCGTATATATGTATGAAATGGTTTATTCCAGTAAGGATATACGCATATATGCAAATAAATATGTTTACAGATGAAAATGATGCTTGGTTTAATCCTAAACTGTATCCATGCGTAACGAAAACAATCAAGAATGTTCTCTCATTTCCACAATGATGATATTTGAAATAGAAAGCAGTGAAATAGGGAGCCTTAATTTGCAAGGATTTTAGCATTTGTCAACAATAACAGGAGGTATACAGGCTTTTCATTGATAATAACAAGAGTAATGGGCCATGACACCCCCACTCAATGCATTGCTGATTGACTATTACTCTAGCGATTCACAAAGAAAGCCTAAACTCCTTTTTCCTTTCACTTGAAAATATGTTAACAGTTCACACAATATGTCTCAATGTCTCTCTAACTCTCTCTCTCTCCCCATTAAAGTTTTCTAAGCAATATGTTCTATTGACACAATGCCATGAACAGAAAACGACTACTCACTAGATTGAGATTCCACAAATCCATATTTGAATCGCGTCACAGGCCCAAGCCCCAACCCTCTTACCAATTCGCAGGATTCGCTCTGCGACGACAAACAGCATAAATCATCTAGTCATCAATCATATTCAAATCGAGGCGCGATAGCATTGCGATTGGTATTGATATTGCCACTAGTCTGGGCGCTTTGAATCGCTTTTGGGCAAAAACCATTTGCGACGTTCTTCCCAAACTCGCAAAAGGACGATTTAGTCAATCGATTAATTGAGTGGGAACGAATTGAGAATGTCCTGTAGCCATTGGCAAGCTCATATGTTTGTCGGGCTTGTTGGAAGCTATTTTTGATGGTCGGAGCAAACTTGATGGAGTTCCAGCTGTACTTGACACAAACCATATTTTTTCGTCCTTGTCGACGTCGCCAGCATCATCGTCATCGTTGTCTGCCACAAAACATTTGCGTTGGTTAGGCTCTGAACATAATTTAGCAGTTTGGGGATAATGCTGGCAACCAATAAGAGAATGCATATGTGACTGATATCGAGGAAATTTCAAAGGACGATCATCACATAATTTAAATCAGAGATATTTACGTTTGCAATTGACTTATAATGACAGGGTTTCAGATAAATATTGGACGTGTTGTAAATTATTGCCAACAACAGAAGGATGAAATCGATTTTGGTGGTATGTAAGCTTAGAGAGAAGAGACTGTGAAGATGATGCAGTTAAATTTTAAATAACAACGAGGGCATGGAACATATCTACGAGAAGAGAAACCGGTGCAATTGAGATAAAAGCTTTGTTATAGATAACTGGCTTTCCCCTGATACAAGTGAAACTGCCTCCTTTTCAGAGTCGGGCTGCCAGTCGGTTTATTTAACTTCCACTAAATAATAATCCTATCTTATTTTT
The DNA here is from genome assembly GCA_963969285.1 of Odontomyia ornata. NCBI lineage: Eukaryota > Metazoa > Arthropoda > Insecta > Diptera > Stratiomyidae > Odontomyia > Odontomyia ornata. Next base: position 22,542,561 of record OZ017741.1, read on the forward strand.
ACCTTATTAGGATTAAGAAAAGAAAATACTATGATGACCGATTCAGAGGTATAGATGTAAGTCTAGCGAGCAATAACACAAGACAAGCATACAAAGTAGTGAAAAGCCTGAAACGTGGTCAACAGCCCAAAACCACGCTCTGTGATGATGACATTGGTAATATCACCACTGATGACACCAAGATTAAGGGAAGATGAGCACCATATTTCAAGAAACTCCTTAATCCTTCACAAAGCTCCAGATCATTGGAGCCTATAGATATTTGTGGAGAGCTTCTATTGGCCCCACCAACTCTGGATGAAGTTTGTTCCATCATCAAAGCCTCAAAAAATGGTAGATCACTGGGCATTGATGAGATCCCAATGGAGCTCATAAAATATGGTGGCAGCAGTGTTCATAAAACTATTTATAAAGTTATCTAGCACATTTGACAACAAAAAAATATGCCGAAGGAGAAGAGCCAATCAATTATATCTTCTATCTACAAAAGAGGTGATAAGCTACAGTGCGAGAATTATAGCGGCGTATCACTACTTTTTACAGCGTACAAAATATCATCAAAAATCGTAGAAAACTGTAATGAGTTTAACGATCGTCCGATGAGATTTCCAAAGGAAATCTAAACCGACCTCTCATCGGTTATTTTGACGTGAAGTTTGAGTCGTGCCAACGAATCGTACTCAATCGGTCAACCAGTCCATGCACTCGTAGTCCATTTCGCGGTAGCTGCTTGTCAGCCAACTAGTTGGGCAAGGATTTCGGTCGCAGATCTTTTAAATGGATTACGCTCGATTACATTAGTTCAGCAACCATTACGTGCCCGTTTTAAACGCGTCTAAAACACAAACATACGGAAAAGAAACCTATCCCTACTTTATTCCTTATTTACTTCCAATTCAGTCAAACAACGGCGTTCCCGTCTTTTTGTTTGTTTTTATGAATTCTTCTAGACAGATTTTCCTAATTTTGACACGTCAGCGTTCACCAATATTTCCCGTTTCGTTTAAAGATAATTTTTTTGCTGATGCAGGGAATAACGACAGATGTCGCTGCTAATTCACTTCTTTGACTATATTTAGGATAGTTATATATATCTTTTCTTTAACTTTAAGAAATATTCTCAACACAAAACTGTTACAGACGCAACACGCACCTTATTTGGTTGCAGAGCACGACTCCTCTCCTCGGTACACGGCAACTTTCCTCGAATTCTTTGGTTTCCTCTAGTTTCCTTGCAGTCACTACGGACAGCTGGATTTGCGCGACATAAAGCATGCAAAAGACACAAAATTGCAAGCAAGTATACAAGCAAGCAAGCAAACTTTTCTGTTATTGGGGACACACAAACGGCATTTCTGTCTGTAATGTGATTAGGTTGAAAGATCATACCACCCGTCTATTGCAACATCGAAATTAGGTGAAAATGGCCTGTAGACTCCTTCCTAGACGCTACCAGAATGCGTGTGTACCTGTGCCAGATTATCAATAATTGATGTGGCTGCGTGCGTGAAAAGTGAATTATTGTATATTCCTTGGGTAGGTACGGTTCTTCCTCTTTGTGACAATCAGCAGAATTTACGCTTTTCCGACCTTGTCAATGTAATTTTTCTCACGTATAACGTTGATTTGCTCGTGGATGTGCACAGTCGAATGTTCGCTTATATGATTCATTTTTTAGGCAGCTACTCACTTGCTTCGGCGCTTTGTGCAAAATTTGGCTTGTTTCAAGGTAATTTGTTGGCAAACAAAGACTTCACGTGTAGGTATCGTAAATTGTGAACGCCGACACTTGTAAACAAATTTATCTACGGAACACGAGCACTGATACGGTGTCGCACTCCAAATTGTTCGGACCAAACCCCCAAGGATGGTCGCAAAGTACAAGTGCCGCCCAGTGACACGAAGAAGAAAGGCTATTCCGAAAAGCGGGAGATGTTCTGAAAAGAATGCAATCTGCATGTGACTCCCCAAAAATTAGCAAAGCAGCAAAGATTGGGCTCTCTGAAGTAGAGGAGCTCCTAGATCGCATAGGACATTATCGGAGGAGCTGGTTAAGGTCGAAGGCGAGCAGAAGACTAAAGAAGCGCTTGGGACGATATCTAAAGGCCACATGCAGGTAGCTCCAGTAGTAAAAATCAATAAAAGAATGGCATCTAGCACAATCGAAGGAGATCGGGATAAAAGAAGGAAGGAAGGGACGATTGATGGGCGTGAAGCACCATATCAGGGGTTTCAGACAGTGCCTACAAAAGGAGCGAAGAAAACCGCAAAGAAACTGTTTCAAAAAGTGCCAGGAATTAAAGTTCGCGCAGACATCCAACAAGAAAAAGACCTGATGCAAAACGGGAGAAAAAGAAGCCCCAATAAAGACCACGGCAGCAAGCACTGCTCGTACGGCCCGAAGACTCTAATACTGCCAGTAAAGTAGTACGACCAACGTGGTTGGGCCACATAGTGGTCCAATTTGGAGCCTCGCGCGAGCCTATAGGAACGATCAAAATACGAGACATTGACTGCGTCACAGATCTGGCCGAGGTGGAAGAAGCCATCAAAAGGGAGTTCCCAAGCGTGGGCGGAATCAAGGTGAGGCTGACACCAGAAAACCATAAGGAACAACGCATGGTCATAGTTGACTTGACCGAAAAGGACGCCAAAGAATTTCTGAACAAGTGCTAGGTACGAATAGAGTGAGTTGTATGTAGGATACGGTTTCAAATGCCTTAGCTATAGTCATACCACACAAGTATGCCAAGGCCCCGATAGGAGTTCTCTAAGTTACAAATGCCGTAAAATGGGACCTAAACGAAAAGAGTGTACGAAAGAGGCACACTGTATTCTTTGCAAGGATGCTAGTACAAGACCCGATTTTGGACACGTCTTGGGATCAGGAAAATGCCAAATTTTCCAGGAAGCCGTAGCCAAGACAAAATCAGAGCTTCGATGACCCACATCCTGCAGCGAAGGCTACACCGCAGTTCAACCACCCAAAATCTGCTTGAGCAGTTTGCGAGGAACATGAAAGCCGCCTTCTTGCTGCTGAGCGAACAACATCATGATAAAATTTCAGTATCATGGTATCCTGATAAAACTGGTACTGCCACCGTCTGGGTTCAAAATAGTGATTTTCACGCGGAGAGCTGTGAACGTGAGGATGGTTTTGTGTGGGTTTGGTGCTCAGGGATCACCTTCTTTAGTGTGTACCTAACACCGAACGAATCGATATCATCTTAACAAGCCAAGCTTCTCGCTTTGCGGGGCGCTGTCTCGAACGCAGACGGGAACGTGCTCGTTGGGGGAGACATCACCGCGAAAGCAATCGAATGGGGCATGCCCCAAACAGATCCGAGGGGAAAATGAGTCCCGAAAATGGCGGCCAGGACAACGCTTGTCGTACTAAACACCGGAAATACGCCAACCTTCGGCTGAATTGGCTGCGAAGGAACCATACCAGACGTGTAATTCACCTCGGTGTCCTTAGTACGGAGGATACACAACTGGAGCGTATTAGAGGACTACTCAGCCAGTGATCATCAGTACATTCTGCTTGAGATAAGTCATTTTGTCTCCCGACGTCCTTGCTTTCGGCTTTCTACAATTGGATTGGAACACCCCGACCGTGTTGCCGCTGTCCATGGTAAAACAGCAGTCAAGTCCCCTCTCTTCTCACGGCCGGAACTGGAAGAGGCAGTCCTTTCATTGAAAGCGAGGAAGGCTCCAGGTTCAGATGATGTTCCGGCTGGGGTGTTGCGGATCGTCTATCACCATTGACCTGACATGCTGCTCAGCACATTCAACGCTTGCCTTCGGGACGAGGTTTACCCGATACGATGGAAGATGGCGAGGCTTGTGCTGATCAGCAAGGGGAAGGGAAACCCCGAATTGCTGTCTGCATACCACCCGTTATGTATGCTAGACATGGCTGGGAAAGTGCTAGAGGAACTCATCAAGAGATGACTCACTGACGCGATTCGTGCTACTGCGGACTTATCTCCTCGGCAGTATGGCTTTAGAGCAGGACGCTCTACCATTGATACGATTGCAGAGGTGGTCAGCGTGGTCTAAAAGACAGACGCGCATAGTCGCTCCAAGCGAGTGATCGTCCTGTTGGAGACACTCGACGTCATGAACGCCTACAACTCCGCTAGATGGGTGATTAGTTTGGATACGCTGGAAAACCCTTTTTAAGTTCCAGAAAATCTAATGCGGCTTTTGGGGGTTTTTAGGTAGTCCCTACTCAACGATTACACACAGGGGTAACGAAAGATGGAAATTACATCGGGTGTTGCACAAAAATCAATCCTTGGTCTGGGCCTATGGAATGTGTCTTACGCTTGGTCGCTTGGTCGGCTATGTGGATGATTTTGCGGCTCTGGTTGCTGGATGCGCCGTTGAACAGGCACAACTTAGGCTAGGTATGCTAATGCGCCGAGTGAGGGGCTGGATGGCTGCTCGCGGGCTCAGTTGAGCACTGGAGAAAACCAAAGTGGTCATCTTGACAAAACAGAGAATCCCTAGACTAAAGATGATCAGTATTGGTGACTTACGAATCGAATCGAAGCCACCGGTGAAGTACCTAGGGCTACTGATCGACTCGAAGATGAGTTTCTCTGCGCATAACAGGGCAACGGCTAAAAAGGCTGCTTCAGTAGTATCAGGTCTGAGTCGACTTATGGCCAACGTAGGGGGACCCAGCCCATCAAGAAGACGCATCTTGATGAGTGCTGTAGTGTCAGTGCTACTGTATGGAGCAGAATTATGGGGCGACGCTCTCAGCAAAGCGGTATACCAAAAACGTTTGGAACATATGTATACAGAAGAGAATCACTGAGAATTGCATCTTCGTATACAACAGTCTCTGACTCGGTGGTGAGAGTGATTGCAGGCATGATACCTGTCGCCCTCCTTGCTAGAGAGTGCCACGCTATTTACATGCGCCAAAACGAGAATGCAAGGGAGACGGTTGTCTGCGAGGAGAGACAGCGATCGCTCAACGATTGGCAGCAGTCTTGGGTGAATTGCACGAAGGGAAGGCCTCATCCTGGCTTAATCAAGTGCATGGTGAGACTGACTTCTATCTAACCAAGCTTTTGAACGAAGATGGGTGTTTTCAGTCTTACCTGCACAAGATTGATAAGTCACAGTGCCCCGATTGTCGGTTTTGCCTAGGAGAGAAGGACAATGCCTGCCACACAGATTTTGCATGCGAAAAAATTGGGCAGGCTGTGAAGAAACCTCTGCAGGGAGATGCGAGGGCTCAACCCGTATAATATAGTCAATGTGATGCTCGAATCAGTTGACTAATGGAACCAGGTGGCACATTATGCTCGGACAGTCCTAAAATAATAAAGGGGCATTGGGGTTGGGTGATCGCTTGTCTGGTACTTCCTCTTCCCCTCCCGCTAGGAAAGGGATCCCAAGCCTGAAGGCGCCTCACGGTGTAACAAAACGAGACCTGGCCCAAAGTAATGTGTCAAACGGTTGCAGGCTGGATTCTCAGGTCGACAGGGGAGGTGTTTAACGGGTAGTCCAGTCGCTTTCTTGCGACCATGGGAGTCTCACACACTGTGCATAAATTGCATACACCTCCCACAAAAACCTCCCTTAGATTTAATTTTTTCTCTTTTGAAATTTCCCTGTCTAAGCACCCTTCGTTTCCCAATTTAGTTGGGTAGGAGTCGACAAACCACAAGTGGATGTGCAAAGCCTTCCTTAGCCCGCAGGGGGAATGCCGGTCGACAAGAGCTCTCTTGGAGGCTAGCATTCTTTGGGGAGTTCCGCCCCCACGTACCCGAGGAAACTCCGCAGGGGGAATGCCGGTCGACAAGACCACTCTTGGAGGCTAGCATTCTTTGGGTAGTTCCGCCCCCACGTACCCGAGAAAATTCCCGCAGGGAGAAAGCCAGTCGACAAGAACATTCTTGGAGGCTAGAATTCTTTGGGGAGTGCCGCCCCCACGGACCCGAGGATATGGGGGGTGCCGTGAGGTTCCCTCTTATTGTATCTGGACTACGCTTTGGACAACGAAGTGAAATTGACGCTTTCGGCTGGCGGATGTGATGGTTTGGACCTAGATGCTTTGCACAGTAGCGCCAAGGTGAAACTCGTGTGTGAACGGCTCCAATTCAACTATCATACCGTCTCCGTCCCGGTAAAACCTTGGCAGGCCTCGGAGTACGTTCGAAGTTCGCACCATTGGGTTGGTGGTGTAGGTTCGGTTGAGACGGACTCCCGATTAGCGCTGGTCTGGCTCTGAGCACTTGTCCCCATAAGGGCTTGTGCCAACCCTCGCATGGCCTCCCTGCTCTGCAAAGACAACCATGGGACCAAAAAGGCAACTACACACACGAACGGAGATAGCGGCTCCGAGGGGGGACCCAATAAAATGGAGCAAACAAATGAAACCACAAGCAAACAGGACGCTAGCACGGAGAACCCTTTCAGGCAAAAACCGCTGTTGGCAAGAACACCGATAAAACAAGTCACCGATTGCGGGGGGAGGCAGCAAACCCCAGAAACTCTGTCAAAGTCAACATCACAGGTTAAATCATCGGAGACAGACCACAGACGGACTAACGAAGGAAAGAAGGCAGAGTGCGTTGTGCAACCTGGCATCATTGCGGCCTTTGGGCGCAGTAGAAGGACGATGCGCACCCCGGAGCGCCCAGTGCAAGACGTACACAATCCGGATCAAGCTGCGACACCAACAGAGGCCAGTGTAAGGCTGGGGGAGGGAGAAGTTTTGCCGTTGGCCGACGCCACTTCAAACTTGACCCAAGTGATAGAAGCAAAAGGTCTAGGAAACGGGGGCCTCTCCCAAGAGGTGGCGCCAAATAACACAATTGCCCTTGACCGCGCCGAAGAGGAGCGGCTTACTCGGAAAGCGGGGAATATCGTCAAACAACTGAGGGCTGCCTGCGAAGTGCAGAAAAACATAGGCAAGAGTGTCAAGAATGGCATTCTTGAACTGGAGGAGATTTTTGGCCGCATAACGCACTACAGGCGGAGGTGGCTTGCAACCGAAAAGCTCCAAAAAGGCACGCTCTCCCTCGAGGCATCAGTGGGTACTAGCAGCAGCAAAAGAATGGCCGGTAGCCCAATTGAAGGCGACTGTGAGAAAAGGAGAAAGGACGAGACCATAAACGAAGTTGACACTCCAGGCGAGGAGTTTCATGTGGTGCGAAACAAGGCAGCGAAAAAAGCGGCCAAAAAGCTACTACCGCAAAATTAGACAAAGAGCTTAACCACGAAAAGAACAAAGAACCCCTCGATATACCGCAGAAAACAAAAAACCAACCGCGGCGCAAACCCTTGCGAGAGGCACTGCTTATTAAACCCACTAACGGCCGAACCTACGCAGATGTCCTCCGTGAAATTAAAGGAGCGGTCAAGCCAGACGACACCAAAACTGCCATCAAAGCAGTTCGACCAACCCGGACCGGTGGCTTGCTGGTGGAATTCGGGCCAGAGGCCACAAACAAAGATGCATTCCGTGACGCGGTTCAAAAGGTTCTTAGAGATGCGGCAACGGTTGCCTCGCTCGAACCAATGGCCACCCTGGAAATCAGGGACCTCGACTGCGTCACGGACAAAGCTGAAGTAGAGGATGCCATTAGGAGGGAGTTCCCCAGCTTAAGTGAAGTCAAGGCAAGATTGACACGTGAAAACACAAGGGGGCAACGCATGGCTATTGTCGAACTAGCTGATAAAGACGCCCAGCAAATCCTGGCGAAGGGCAAAATTAAGATAGGTTGGGTGATCTGCAGGATACGGAGAAGAGCGATCCCTATCCGCTGCTTCAGATGCCTCGAATACGGACACACCGCGTATGGTTGTAGGGGACCCGACAGGAGATTTCTGTGCTACAAATGTGGTGAAACGGGGCACAAAAGGAAGGAGTGCACGAACGAGGCAAAATGCATTCTTTGCAAGGATGCTAAGCTAGCACCCGGCGACCTCAAACATGAGCCGGGGACAGGGAGATGCTGGGTTTTCAAGGAGGCCCTAACTAAAGCCAAATCGATACTCAAATGATCCGTATCCTGCAGGTCAATTTGCACTGAAGCACAAACGCCCAGGACCTACTTGAGCAGTTTGCGAGGGATAAGAAAGCTGACCTCCTGTTGCTGAGCGAGCAACATCATAACAAGGACTCGCAAGCGTGGTGCCCTGACAAAACTGGTACCTCGGCCATCTGGGTTCGAGACAGCGCCCGCCTTCAGGTGCAGGGCCATGGACGCGGGGATGGTTTTGTGTGGGTGCGGTGTTCAGGGATAACATATTTCAGTGTTTATCTGATGCCTAACGAGGCAATGCGATCTTTTCGAACCAAACTCGATGCCCTGGAGGACGCTGTCTCGAACACAGAGGGCCACATGCTGGTCGGGGGAGACTTCAACGCTAGAGCCATCGAATGGGGTATGCCACAATCCGATCTTGGACATGCCGGCCAGAACAGCGCTTTTTGTCCTAAATACTGGTAACATCCCTACTTTCCGCCGCTGGGGTTGCGTAGGAACCATACCCGATGTGACACTCGCTTCGGAGTCCCTGGTACCTAGAGTACACAACTGGCGAGTACTAGAGGACTACTCGGCTAGTGATCACCAGTATATAGCTGTTGAGATTCACGACGGTGCCACTCTGCGTGCATATGCCCAAACTTCAATCCTCGGATGGAGGACTGGGAGGATGGACGTCGAGAAGTTCACTGACGCGCTAACGGCAGGCGCACCGTTGCTGGGAGCTCCACCAGGGAGTGGAGGGCCTACAGCCAAGGACTTGGTGAACTCAACTATGAGTACCATCATAGCTGCTTGCGAGTCTTCCATGCCCCGTCGGAGACCCCGACATGGTAAGCCTCCAGTATACTGGTGGTCAAATGAGATCGCCGAACAAAGAAGCGAGTGTCACAAACTTTGGCGAGAGGCCCAGCGGGCGCGAACACGGGAGGAGGCAGACACTAAGCTAGCAGCATACAGGTCCGGCAGGAAATATCTTCGCAGGCTTATTAACAAGAGCAAGGCCCGATGCTGGCAAGACCTGATGGACGATGTAAATAGGGATCCGTGGGGCCTTGGCTACAAGCTGGTCATGGGGAAACTTGGTGCCCTACGGAAGCCTTGTATACATGATGCGGAAAAGATGGACGCGATAGTGCGGGGACTCTTCCCCGCCCATCCCGTCCGTGTTGACGCTGTCCATGGTGAAACAGCAGTCGAGTGCCCACTCTTCACACAGCTGGAACTGGAGGAGGCAGTCCTCTCCCTGAAAGCGAGGAAGGCTCCAGGTCCAGATGGTATTCCAGCTGAGGTTTTGCAGCTCGTCTATCACCATTGTCCTGACTTGCTGCTCAGCACATTCAACGCTTGCCTACAAGACGGGGTTTTCCCGGTACGATGGAAGGTGGCGAGGCTCGTGCTGGTCAGCAAGGGGAAGGGAACTCCCGAATCGCCGTCTGCATACCGCCCGTTATGCATACTAGACACGGCTGGGAAAGTGCTAGAGAAACTCATCAAGGGAAGACTCACTGACGCGATTCGTGCTGCTGGGGACCTATCTCCTCGGCAGTACGGCTTTAGAGCAGGACGTTCTACCATTCATGCGATTGCAGAGGTGGTGAACGCGGTCCAAAAGGCAGAGGCATATAGTCGCACCAAGCGACGGATCGTCCTGTTGGTGACACTCGACGTCAGGAATGCCTTCAACTCCGCTAGATGGGTGGATATTCTGGACACGCTGGAAAACTCTTTTCAAGTTCCAGAATATCTAATGCGGCTTTTGAGGAACTACCTGAAGGACCGAAGCCTGCTCTACGACACGACACAGGGCAAACGAAGGATGAAAATTACATCCGGTGTTGCCCAGGGATCTTTCCTTGGTCCGGACCTGTGGAACGTGTCTTACGACGGGCTACTGAGACTTGAGATGCCAGATGAGTCGCGCTTGGTTGGCTATGCGGATGATGTTGCGGCTCTGGTCGCCGGACGCACCTTTGAACAAGCGCAACTTAGGCTAGGTATGCTAATGCGCCGAGTGAGGGACTGGATGACTGCTCGCGGGCTAAGTTTAGCACTGGAGAAAACTGATGTGGTCATCTTGACAAAAAAGAGAATCCCTAGAGTAAGGATGATCAGTATTGGAGATATACAGATCGAATCGAAGCCAGCGGTGAAGTACCTGGGGCTACTGATCGACTCGAAAATGAGTTTCCCTGAGCAATTCAGGGCAACGGCTGAGAAGGCTGCTTCGGGAATATCGGCCCTGAGTCGACTTATGGCCAACGTAGGGGGACCCAGCCCATCAAGAAGACGCCTCTTGATGAGTGCTGTAGGGTCAGTGCTACTGTACGGAGCAGAGGTATGGGGCGACGCTCTCAGCAAGGAGGTATACCGAAAACGATTGGCACAGGTACAGAGAAGAGGAGCACTGAGAATTGCATCTTCGTATCCAACAGTCTCCGACTCGGCGGTGAGAATGATTGCAGGCGTGATACCTGTCGCCCTCCTTGCTAGAGAGCGCCGCACTATTTACCTGCGCCGAAACGAGGATGCGAGGGAGATGGTTGTCCGCGACGAGAGACAACGCTCGCTCAACGATTGGCAGCAGTCTTGGAGGAATTGCACGAAGGGAAAGTGGACTGCGCGCCTCATCCCGGATGTGAGACCGTGGCTAAATCGAAGGCATGGTGAGACTGACTTCTATCTGACCCAGCTTTTGAGCGGGCACGGGTGTTTTCAGTCTTACCTGCACAAGATCGGCAAGTCACGGTCTCCCGATTGTCGGTTTTGCCCAGGAGAGGAGGACAATGCCTGTCACACATTTTTTGCGTGTACCAAATGGGCTAGGCTGCGAAGAGAACTCTACACGGAGATGGGAGAGCTCACCCCGGATAATATAGTTGCGGTGATGCTCGAATCGGTTGACAAATGGAACCAGGTGGCACATTATGCTCGGGCAGTCCTAAAATATAAAAGGGACTCACAGCAGCCGGAGGCACTGGGGCTGGGGGATCGCTCTTCTGGCAATTCCTCTTCTCCCCTCCCCTCCCGCTAGGAAAGGGACTCCCCAGCTTGAAGACGCCCCACGGCGTAACAAAACGAGACCTGGCCCGAAGTAATGTGTCAAACGGTTCCAGGCTAGGTTCTCAGATTGACAGGGGAGGTGTTTAGTGGGTAGTCCAAAGGTATCCTCCATGGGAGTCCCACACTGCCAGACTCGGTGGGCATAAATGCCTTCACCTCCCTACCACAAAAAAAAAAAAAAAAAAAAAAAAAAAAAAAAAGCCTTCCTTAGGTGCACGCCGGCACACAATATGTTGGTATGAGGGAATATTCTTTACGAATGGGAACTATTTCGATTCTTTCATAGGGCGTACATTAAAAAATTAAATCAGACCATACGCCAAGAGTATAATTAGGGAGTATCAAGGTGGTTTAAGCGCAGGTACATCAACAAAAGAACAATTGTCCACTGTCAAATAGGCACTTGAAAAATGCTGGTAGTTCAGCATAGACGTTCACCAAATTTTCGTTGACTTTAAGCAAGCATACAACAGTATTCATCGTAACGTACTGAACCAAATAATGCTTTGCTTTGGCATCTCAGCCAAATTAGTCTATCTTACCAAAATGGCAATGATGTCGATGATCTCCCAAGTTCACATCAACAACCAACTCACCAATGCCTTTGACACAAACATCCAACTAAAGCAGGGAGATGGGCTGGTCCATTGCTTTTCAATTTGCCTCTGGAGTACGTCATTGAGAAGCTACCTGTACACGATATACATTAACATACAAGTCGAGCCAAGTGGTAGCCTATAGTATGCAAACGACGTCAATATTGTCGCGTGTTTTTGGTTCGCGGCCAATAATTTTTATGTTCCGGGAAAGTGAAAATGCAATGTCTTTTAAATTAAATTAAAAGATTTTATTTTAATTGCTTAAAAATGCACAATCACTTTACTCACTATTTCACAATTTTAATTTTCACTTTTAAAATTCTAACACTTGTCCATAATTTTCTTATCGCAATTGTCTCCTAAATCACTTCACTATTACGAAAATCACTTTTCTATTACTCGAACAATATCGCTTCCCACACACTATCGCAGTTCTTATCGCGGTCGAATGAATGATTCCCCCCATTCATTCAGCTCGCCTTTATATAGGGTGTCTAATCATTCAACTCAGTTCTCGTACATTGATGAATTAGCGGGAACATACCAGCAGCGTAATGAATGGAGCAGTGACTCACTTTCAGATGTTGATCATGCTTGTTGGGTTCTCGTGGTTTCGAGTAAATTCGTTTTGTTGATGTTCTTAATTGTTGTAAAAACAATTGCAACAGTAGCTCGCAGAATTATTTGTACATGTAACAATATTTTTTTACAGTCATCAACATCTGCCAAAAAACTCTTTCTGAAACTCGGCAGCGAAGCAAAACTAGTAGGGCTACAAATCAATGAAAATAAAACAAAGCTCATGACGCAGTCGAGGAAAAATACTTCAAATGCACAAAATATCACAGTTGGCGAATACAATATCAAAAATAGGGGTAAATTTGTGTATTTAGGCACCAAAATAACGAAGGCAGTTAATGAAAGAGACGAAATATGCCGAAGAATTCAGCTCACAAATATAATATTTTACTCACTTTCGATGATATTGAAGGCAAGCCTCATACACAGGAAAACAAAGCTACAAATGTACGAATCTGTGATAAGACTTGTGTTTTGCTATGGGTGTGAAGCATGGACCCTAACCCAAACATTCGCAAGTATATTGAACGCCTTTGCACAACTGGCCCTGAAGTGAATAATCAGAGCGAACCTAAAGGTGGCCACTGGCGAATTCGATACAACCATGAGCTGTATAAAACGAGCCGGATGTCTCAACGATTGTAAGACTGCGAAAGCTGCAATGGGTTGGACACATGAATTGTATGAACGAAACACCGGATATCCGAAAAGGTATTCGTTGGAAGACTGAAAGCTGGAGACCAGTGGGCAAACCGAGGGAACGCTGGTCTGACTCGGTCGACGAAGGCAGTTCATTGCTGGTTGAATTTTGAAATTGGAGGGTGCGCTCAATAGACAGAGACAGTTGGAGATGCTATTTGCAGGAAGCGAAGGCCCGAGAGGGACTGTAGTGCTACGAAGAAGAATAAGAGGAAGATCTTGGAGGTCTTGACAATGAGTCAGCAACAATGTTTTCTTTACGAAGCTTGTACTTGAGTTCGTAATTATATTCTTCAAGTATTGCCTTCTATCGTTTCATGTTATTATTTCTATGTTTATTACTCAAGGCATATATCTAAGCTTGGTAATCTGTGTAGATTACGACTTTGCATGACCCGTATAGATAACTCCTTAATAAATTCAAGGCCCATACAATTGATGGGCTTATTGTCTTGGGGGAGAATTGCGCCGATAGCATAGGTAGAGGCATATCTAGTGAGAAAAAATAGTTGGCTGAAATCGGGATGGGCCTAAACAACTTCGTTTGAAATCAATGAGTTCTTTTATTTATTAAATGCATTTAAGGCTTCCTCATCAAGACTTTGAATACACGGGGTCATTCGAAGTGGTAAGGATTTCTCTTTTTAGAACTTAATGGTTTGCGTAGATGGCCCGAAAAGTTGAATGTAGCCATGATGTGTAACTTTAACACATCTAGCTATGGACTTGGCGAAAAAAACTTTTTCGTTCGGGAGGGGATATCAAGTGTGTTGTGGCTGAATGTGGTTGTTATCAGATACGGTATCTATAAGAAATTTAAGGAGCTCGCCACTTCTAAGCTTAAGCTGGAAGTATGGAAGTGAAGAGCGTTTCAACCTTAAAAAAATAAATGTCCTCAAGATGTTCGGTGCTATCTGTTGGATGGCTTGTCTGGGTTGCCCCTCCAGTAGTTGTAGGGTCAGTGTTGTCTGTTTTTAAAGTATCATCAGGTTCATGTGGGAAAAATTTTGTGTCAGCAAGACCCAGATACTCATCTCTAAGTCCAATGCCTTCAAAGAATTCACTATAAGCTTCGGGTGTAGTATTGTTATTATGGGTGGTGAAAAACGTGCTTTGGAATTTACTTGCATGGTGAGACCTTGGTTGTTGTCTGTTTTGACCAAATCCCTGTTTAATTCACCGTCTATTTATGTAATTTGCATTCCGTGATCTCAATGTAAAATAAACATCCATTGGTTCTGGCCTGTTCGGTTTGGGAGGTAGTTGTCGTTGGTTTGAGGGAAACTGCTGGGAAAATTGAGGTGGCTGAAAAATTTGTGGGTTATACTTTTGTTGTGGGAAAAACTGCCGTTTTGGTTCAGGTATAGAAGCCAGACGATACTACTTTGAAAACTGTTTTCGTGGTGGCACTGGTAGAGGATTCTGTGCATAATATTTATTCATCCGGACATGCGAACTATTCCCATATTATGTTCTATAATAAATATTTTTGAGCTTCAAGCATAGGTGAAGCACCTGTGGCAAATCTGCAGGTTATCGAATGCTGAGCAGCCTGGAAAGGTCCCCTTGAATTCCACGAACAAATGTATCGAGTACCTAATCTCTATAAGTCTGAGTCATAATATTCAGTGATTCCTGACTTATTTCGATTGATCCTAGTTTGTTCAGGGTTAGAGGCAAATGATGGTATATATTATGGTAAAATTCAGACACACTTCCCTGACCCTGATTTAATGTGATCAATTAGAGTACCTAGATCACGCTTATTGGCGTAATGAAGCATGAAACTTTGATCTTTTTTCTCAGTTAAGGGATCTATCATACGACTCGAGGGCAATGTCCGCCTACCCTACGACCTTGTTGCAAATTACAGAAAAAATCCAATAATACTTGGGTATTTCTTGCAAATGATCGCAAATTTTCAAAATCTGATCGACCCATTTTTTCCAGGAGCTGAACTCACCTGGATTTCCAGAAAAATCACGCAGACTCTTTACCACGTCAGGTATATTGTCCATACCGTCAAGTCCTGCGTTTGATTCTAAGAGACATCAACATCGCTGTTGATATCCGAAGCAAAGTTCATAAAGGAATTGAAAATCGGTCTACCTTGCTGTTGAAGCTTGGTGGAAACGATTTGTGCAATAATATTGCGGATGTCTTCCCCGATCTCCACTTGCCTCCGACAGGGACCTGCTGAGCACCCTGTTGACCCTGGATTTGTGCGGGTGCCTTTTGAGCACTTGCGTCCAGACACGCTGGTCGAATCAGATTATTAGGGTTTGACATTAGCGAAAGTTTTTCTTTCAATTTTTCTAATACAAGCTCCCCATACTGTTCAAATCTGATAACATGCAATGGCTTTAATGATACGGCTTGTAACGCACTTATGGAATGTTTTTTTTTAACACCGAAAATCTCTTCAAATTGATATCTAACAAAAAAAAATATTTTTAATATCCATCATATTGGCTTTATTTTGGAAGACAGTTTTTAACCATTCGTCAAATTTGTCTCAGTAAATTAATCGTATCGTGCGCTGTGTGGCATATGTCGCCGTTCCGCTGAAATGACATGTCAGTAACGTTAATGCCTTCCACTTGAAGCAGCAAAAAGTTAGTAATCAAATCTCTTTACTACTCACCGTTGCCTGCAAAAATTATGACCGTCATTATTTTTGTGGATGTAATGGAGTCTCGACAACTACTTGTGAATTATTATCACTTCAAATGTGGCAATTATATTTTTTGACGCAGCCATTTAACCGAAAGTGTGCTTCATCACTGAACAAAATTGTCAAATGAAATTGAAACATATTTTTGAATGATTTTCAAACGTTGCTGCGACGTGAGTCTATTCATGATGAATTGCCAAACAGAACTGTTCTCAAAACAACCGAGAACTTTTACATCAACTGTCACCGGAAACAATGTTTCAATTTTTAAGTCTTTCGCCTCTAAAAATAACACTCTTTACTACAAAAACCGTTGTCTGTAATGCACTGTTGAGTGTGTACTAGAATACCTGGCTAACTTTAAGAACGTAAGTGTTGAATCGAAAATGTATATGTCCACTCTGTCAAATGTAGGTGTATGCAAAGGTGCTGGGGTTCACAGCACATGTGCCCACTTCCTCAGAAAAATCGGTTAAAATGGTTCATGTGTCACTGGCATCTAACAAAACTCAATGACATTTGAATCTACTGTCTATTACTGAAATATTTACTCAGTAAAAAAATATTAGGATTGATTTTCATCGCCACATACAGAAATCCTTTACCACTCGCATCGAATAATTAATGTCCTCAACCTACCAGAAAAACCCACAAACATAACAAACTGATACCTTATCTAAAACGTTTATTTCCACATCTGATTAAAATTTATTGACACCTTAAATGGCTACTCATAAAGGATTAACTGTCAATCAACCGTTGGTCTTACACTTCATTCCAGGACTTTGGCAACGAAACATCCAACCATTGAATTATAGACAAACATTCTTTTAATCTCCACTCACACCTTCCATGGACAAGTACCCGAACAGGAAGACTATTACCAGTATAGTGCCATAATGATTGGAATTAGGAAGAAGTGATGTCATGCTATAATTACACACAGCTAACCGCATTCCAAGAATGTGATCAAAATACCACTAGAAAGCACTTAGAAAGTAGTACGAGTAGCAGTAACAAAACTAGACAAGCAACAGCAATATCAGCAACATCCTGAATCGATTCTAATCAAATTAATGATGGCCATTCGAATGAAGCTTGAGAAAGCAAATTTTACACACTGTAGATACTTTAGCAGATACTGCAGAATAGGTAGGAAGATGGATCTTCTACAAACACAGATAAATTGAGATTTGGCGGGCAAACCAACCAAATGGGAATTAATTTGTATTTGTTTTGGCAGCGAATTGCTTCAGCGATAAAATTGAGCTTAGGGGAGGAACATTTGAATGATTGAGTTGAATTGTAATTGGAATTAATTTAAATACTAGGGAAATTACAAATTAAATGTATTATTATAATTTTCTCGCTTGCTTTGATAGACTAATTCATGTTAATAGCTTTCTTTGATTATTTAACGAATGCATTTAATTGAAATTAGAATATATAATAGTTTATGTATTCTATATATTATATGTCGAAATATTGTAGGGGTAGCAACAACAAACAAACGTTGATTTAATTTTCTGATATACGAGTTTATTTGCAATTATCTTTTTGCTGTATAAAACTAAATAAGCATGTTCTAAAAGATTTAATGAATTAAAGATAAACAACATATTTCCAGTTCACAAATAACCAAACGCAGTTGATAGTTCAGTCAAATTAGACAAAAAATATTTGCGGTGGTGGTAGTTCCAAATTTTTCACTAATGTGCTGGGGGGACGGCACTTGACTACAACCCTCTCAATGTCCGGTGCTATTGGGGTTGACGTGAAGTTTCAACGGCCCTTTATTTTAGAGTTTGGAGTCCTTTCTGAAAAACGACACATGACACCGAAAAATCTTGGAACCTATAAATTAAACCCTACTGAATTACCTTCCAAACAATACAGTATTTTCAGACTTCTGCTATACTATGGGTGTGAAACATGGACCCTAACCCAAACATCCGGAAACATATTGAACACCTTCGAAAGACGGATTTGAAAATTTGGAAGACGCGGTCAATGGACCGAGACAGTTGGACACGATTGTTGCAGGAAGTGAAGGCCCGAGAGGTGCTGTAGTGCTGCAAAGAAGAAGAAGGATTATTATACCAACATAACTTGATATTGGATTGCAATACCAATGCACACCACCATATGTGGGGATAGAATCAACTGCAATCATCGAGTCAAGTCAAAAGCGCTTTATTTAATACCAATCGTAATAAATTTTTAAAAGAACATAAAATTAATTCCAAACACTAGATGGGTGGATATTCTGGACACGCTGGAAAACTCTTTTCAAGCTCCAGAATATCTAATGCGGCTTTTGAGGAACTACCTAAAGGACCGAAGCCTGCTCTACGACACGACACAGGGCCAACGAAGGATGAAAATTACATCGGGTGTTGCCCAGGGATCTATCCTTGGTCCGGACCTGTGGAACGGGTCCTACGACAGGCTACTGAGACTTGAGATGCCAGATGAGTCACGCTCGGTCGGCTATGCGGATGATGTTGCGGCTCTGGTCGCTGGACGCACCCTTGAACAAGCGCAGGGGGAAGGGAAATCCCGAATCGCCGTCTGCATACCGCCCGTTATGCATGCTAGACACGGCTGCGAAAGTGCTAGAGAAACTCATCAAGGGAAGACTCACTGACGCGATTCGTGCTGCTGGGGACCTATCTCCTCGGCAGTACGGCTTTAGAGCAGGACGTTCTACCATTGATGCGATTGCAGAGGTGGTGAACGCGGTCCAAAAGGCAAAGGCATATAGTCGCACCAAGCGACGGATCGTCCTGTTGGTGACACTCGACGTAAGGAATGCCTTCAACTCCGCTAGATGGGTGGATATTCTGGACACGCTGGAAAACTCTTTTCAGGTTCCAGAATATCTAATGCGGCTTTTGAGGAACTAGCTAAAGGACCGAAGCCTGCCCTACGACACGACACAGGGCCAACGAACGATGGAAATTACATCGGGTGTTGCCCAGGGATCTATCCTTGGTCCGGATCTGTGGAACGTGTCTTATGACAGGCTACTGAGACTTGAGATGCCAGATGAGTCGCGCTTGGTCGGCTATGCGGATGATGTTGCGCCTCTGGCCGCTGGACGCACCGTTGAACAAGCGCAACTTAGGCTAGGTATGCTAATGCGCCGAGTGGGGGACTGGATGACTGCTCGCGGGCTCAGTTTAGCACTGGAGAAAACCGAAGTGGTCATCTTGACAAAAAAGAGAATCCCTAGAGTAAGGATGATCAGTATTGGAGGTATACAAATCGAATCGAAGCCAGCGGTGAAGTACCTGGGGCTACTGATCGACTCGAAGATGAGTTTCTCTGAGCAAATCAGGGCAATGGCTGTGGAGGCTGCTTCGGGAATATCGGCCCTGAGTCGACTTATGGCCAACGTAGGGGGAATCAGCCCATCAAGAAGACGCCTCTTGATGAGTGCTGTAGGGTCAGTACTACTGTACAGAGCAGAGATATGGGGCGACGCTCTCAGCAAGGAGGTATACCGAAAACGATTGGCATAGGTACAGAGAAGAGGAGCACTGAGAATTGTATCTTCATATCCAACAGTCTCCGACTCAGCGGTGAGAGTGATTGCAGGCGTGATACCTGTCGCCTTCCTTGTTAGAGAGCGCCGCGCTTTCTACCTCCGCCGAAACGAGGATGCGAGGGAGATGGTTGTCCGCGAGGAGAGACAACGCTCGCTCAACGATTGGCAGCAGTCTTGGGGGAATTGCACGAAGGGAAGGTGGACTGCGGGCCTCATCCCGGACGTGAGACCGTGGCTAAATCGAAGGCATGGTGAGACTGACTTCTTTCTGACCCAGCTTTTGAGCGGGCAGGGGTGTTTTCAGTCTTACCTGCACAAGATCGGTGAGTCACGGTCTCCCGATTGTCGGTTTTGCCCAGGAGAGGAGGACAATGCCTGTCACACATTTTTTGCGTGTACAAAATGGGTCAGGCTTCGAAGGGAACTCTACAGGGAGACGTGAGAGCTCACCCTGGATAATATAGTTGCGGTGATGCTCGAATCGGTTGACAAATGGAACCAGGTGGCACATTATGCTCAGGCAGTCCTGAAATATTAAAGGGACTCACAGCAGCCGGAGGCGCTGGGGCTGGGAGATCGCTCTTCTGGCATTTCCTCTTCCCCTCTCCCCTCCCGCTAGGAAAGGGAAAGGTTCTCAGATTGACAGGGGAGGTGTTTAGTGGGCAGTCTAAGGGTATCCTCCATGGGAGTCCCACACTGCCAGACTTGGCGGGCGTAATTGCCTTCACCTCCCTACCACAAAAAGAAAAAAAGAAAAAAAACAATAAAACTATAGAAAACTTAATGGCCCGAATGGCTCTCTAAATTTATACGTTATCAGTTAAACACATTTAATGAAAAAAATCCACTTGCAAATTTAAATTAATAAAGATTATTAGATATTTTTTGATTCAATTGGAAAAAGGAGAAAAAACCAACCAGCATTATTCAAAAATTACTTATACTACTAACACAACAATGAACTTATATCCTATACCTAATATGTTATACCCTTATTCTAAATAAGTTCAATCAAAAAAAAAAAAACAAAAAAAAAACGTTACCTTATATTGAAACCGATACCTAATTTATAATACAAATAAACAACAATACAAGATGTAGCGATAATGAGATGAATCTAAAAAACTAAGTAACGAGAAAAAGCACAAAAACAGAAAATAAACACGAATAATTTAGACATTGTCATTCAGCCACCAATACCTAGATTGCTCCATCTCAGCTCGACCAGCCTCAACGAATCTAGCAAATGAGTATCTCCATTGGAATTGTTGGTCTCGTGAACTCAAATTCGGAGGATATTTTATCTTCTTATCGGTGGCCCGTCGGTATATGTGATATATGATTGGGACGCCGTCAGAATCAAAAGCATATCGATTCATGTCCAAATACACGAATGCTTCTGGAAAAACGAAGCCAGTAGTGAGGCAAGTCACAATATACCCGTCTGTAGGGTGGAACGGCTGTGAAATCCAAGGGTTTTCACTCACAGTTACAGATCTTGCGATATGATTCCGAAGAAGTTTCAATATGAAGATATCGACTCTTGTCACTTGAGCGGTTTGATAAATTTTTCTATTCGATATATAGTGCTTCCAATCCGTCTCAGGCTTTCTGTACAAACCAATACATGCACGAAGACATTTCCTTTCGAAAACTCTTAATCTTTCTATTTTATTAGCACTCTGGTTGTACCAGATCTGGCCTCCGTATGTCAAAACTGGTCTAACCAGGGTCTTGTAACAAATAACTTTGACTTTTTGATCAATGTTTCTGGAATGAAAGAGTCGCCGAAGGGCCACCTGCAGCGTTGTCTGAAACAAAATTGTTTCGAACTTCTGCGCATTGATTTTCATTCACCAATTGTCGGTGTAGAGCTGCACATCATTAAACATTTTTTGAAGATTGCTCTGAACTATTGTAGCTTTTCGGTCTGCCCTATAGATCATCAGATCATCAGCAAACGCTACCAATGATCACGTTGGCGAGACATTAAAATCAAAGCTGTTCAATAGCTTGCGAATGAATATTGTGAAAAGCAGGGGCGCAGTAACTGTTCCCTGCTGTAGACCATTCAAGACCTTGAATTCGCGCATTGTTGTCAGATTTCCATCAGTTACAACAAATGATTTCCCGTATAACATATTACACACCATGGCGACAAGGTGTCTGGGGAACCTGTCCTGAAGAAGTTTGAAAACTAGTCCATCTAACCACACCGTATCGAAGGCTTTCTCCATATCAATGAGACATGCTCCAACACATTCTTTGTTGTTTAGTTTCCAACAGATGTCTGAGGTTACTTTCGTTATTGCATGTATGGTCGAATGCCTGGCACGAAAACCAAATTGGCAATTCGGCATCAACTCATATTTCTCAATGTGGGCGTTTAATGCTCTGTTGAGTATCACTTCAAACACCTTGCTGATGTTAGGCAGCAAGCTGATTGGGCGATAGATTTTAGGGCATGAAGATTCTTTTCCTTTCTTCAAGATTGGAAATACCTTAGCCTTTTTCCACTCATTTGGGAAATATGAATTGTTCAACATGTTGTTGAACAATATGCAATAATTCCTAATAGCAACCTCAGGCAAATGTCGGAGAACTATGTTTGGAATACCGTCAGTACCACATGATTTTTTGTTGTTTATTCTGCGAAATATGAAACACAAGTCTTCATAGCTGACAGAACAATCAAAACGATTCAAGCTCGGTATGAGGTCAGATGTTAATGTTTCATCGAAATGAAGAATCGATTGAGCGTTCAGGCTTGATTTGAAGTCGGAAACTTTTGTTTCAACGACCTCTGAAAAAGTTTCGTTCCCTCTCTCAGGGTTTGGTAGATGAACCAATTCAAAATGTGTTCCAATCAGGGCAAGTTTCTGCAATCCATCACATATAATCCTGTTTCCATTTCTATCCGGAGTCGTACTATCAATTTCGATACCAGCTCTATCGAGAAGATTTATCTCATCACTAGTGACTTCAAGATTCGATACCTTCACTCGAGACTTCCTGCGGAATATGCTATTCACTTTCGCGAAAACGCCATCTGGGTCCTGTGGGCTAATACCGCTCAGTTTTTCCATCCATTGATTGCTGACCTCACTCCTGAAGTATGAACGGATTAAATTCCGGACATTCTTCAGGTGTAATTTCAACAAAGCCAACGAGGGATGGTTGTAGTCCGAAAATTGTCGATAAATATTGTTGACGCGGGTGATAAAAAGGCTTTTCAATCTTTTCAACCTTGCAATGGTTTGTGTTTCATATCCTTCCATATTGTTTCGATGTTTAATCTTGGGAACGACTTTCTGAATCGTTTCCAACGTCAGCTTCTCTAACTTCGACAAATAGAGATCTATTTCATCGTCAGTTAGATTTCTGTTATTAGGAACCATTGAGCAAGCGTTGCCATCATCAGAAGAGGGACATTGCTTCTGGCACTCCCGATTAAACTTCTTTTGAAACTTTCCCCAGTCTGTTTTTTTGAAATTCAACCGATGGTTTTCATGTTGAACTGGAATGAGGACGAAATCATCCCTGTGATGATTGATTTCCATTACGATTGCGTTATGGTCGCTATCGTAAGGAGGCACCTGCAGTTTCCGTTGAGGACTATTAAAGCTGAATTCAAGTCTTGCGTCAGCAATGTAGAGGTCCAAATATGAATTTGTCCTAGGGTATGTTGGGAACTCCGACCCATATAAGTTGCAGCTGTATTCAATTTGGTTCTCTGTTATCCATGATTTCAGGAATACACCTCTTGGATTATTGGTGGCGTTTAGCCATGATGTATGCTTGGCATTCAGGTCACCAGCAAAAATATAATAACCATGCAGCCTGTTCAATTCGAGTATTTCAAACAAGGAATTGAGTTCCTCCTTGAACTTGAGAACATTTTTACCAGTTGCATAGGCAGAGATAACGAAGAGGTTATCCCCACCTGGTGGTGAAATTTTGATGACGGACACCAAGAAATTCAAGGTTTTTGAATTCAACTTTTTCATTTTTTTGGAAACAATAGGGTCTTCCACCCAATATCCCGGTGCCACCTCCCCCATCACCTATTACCCTATCGTTTCTTACGAATGCAAAATCTTTGAATTCCATGGAACGCCATGAATTAAGGTGGGTTTCAGTGAGAAGTATGATGTCAGGCTTTTGCTTGACAATGAATTCAAGGAGATAATCACGTCGATGTATAGCAACGATAGAGTTGACGTTGATCGATATGAGGCGAAGCCTATCCATGGGAATATGACTGGATGACAAGTTGTTATCAGGCATTTGAAAGACCTAAACGCTGAAAAGCAAAGTTAATTTTTGAATCTTTTTTGTCGATTCTCTCCGATAAAGAATTTAGTTGCTGGTAAATTTTGAGAAGCAGCTCATTACTGCCACTTACATTATTTACATTAACTCCAGCATTTTCTGCTGGTCCTCTAGCTGCGAGTGCAAATGATACTCCGGGCTTGACGATGTTGGAAGGTATGATATTAAGGTGTACTTATGTTTGCTTTGGAGCAAATTTAACTTTTGGATCTTGTTATCGAGAGCATCCTCGATATGATGCTGGGTGACCAAAAACACCACAGTGAACGCAGTATAATTTTTCTTTAGGCTCCGTCTGAGCTAATTTGCACTCACCGGGAGCATGAACGCCTTTGCATTTAACGCAACGATAGTGCATGGCACAATTGGCAGCCGGATGTCCAAATCTTTGACACCGGTAACACTGGTTGACTGCGCTTTTCTGGAGGCGTTCCCACCTCTCCACTCTGAAATTCAAGTACCTTATTTGTTGAAGGGCACTTGGACTGCTCTTATTTGCAATTTGTACCAGGTAAAGTGGTAAATTCTTCCTTTCTATGGTCGACCTTCTTGTCGCAAAGGCTTTGACTGAAACAAAATCAATATCTGGTGCAGCCTCCTTGAGCACTTGAAGAAGATCGACCGTATCCTCTCCGCTGTCCAAACCCTTTAACAAGAAGGTTTGATTCTTTTCACTTTTTGGCGTATAGGTGAAGTGTGGAACCTCCCCAGAAATCAGCGCATCTTTGGCTGACTTGAAATCAACCAGTGATTTTGTCCTTATAGTTAATTTTTCGGCATTAACTCTTTTGATTTCGAAATTGGCCAGTTTATTTTCGGCTGCCAATAGCCGAACCATATCTCTCCCGGTTTGTCTGAACACGTTGATTTTTTTTGTCTTGTTGGAAGCTTTTTCAGAGGAACCAGCAGAACTGCGGGCTGGTTTTTTCTCCTTATTTTTGTTCTTTAAATATTGAATAAAATTAACGTCATTAACTTGATTAGAATTACCTCCGATGTTTTCTTCGATTTCCATATCTTCGGTTAATCCCTTCAGCGCTGCAAAATAATTTTGGCTCTCGTTGGTGCTACCAGAACTTCCTCTGGATTTACTTGCTTTGCACTTTTCTTTGGCTTTGTTACCTGTTGCCATTGATTTTGTGGCTGCGTCTTTTGAGGCTTCATCCCTTTCTTGAAAAGATCCTTGAGAGACTGTACCTCTTGCCTTAGTTCATCATTTTCTTTCTGCAATTTGGCCATTTGTTGATTGTCCGCTATTATTTGCAGCTTGCACCCTCCATCTATGGAGTTTTCTTTTGGTGATTGTCACCAGTTTTGTACTCGTCATTTCCCCAGGTTGCCCCAACGGTGGGAAGCCGTCGGGCTCCTCCATACCAGCGGCGAAATTTTCTTTGTGAATTTGTTTTTCGTTACCAATCGAAGTAAAAATATTCGATAGAAATTTCCTGAGTCGATTACTTCGACAATATAAGATTTTTCCCGATAAAAATTAACTTCGGACTAACGTTTTTAAAAAATTAATTTAATTTTTGAAAAGATTTGACAGGAGCGATTTAAAAGACGTCTGCAATCATCGAGCAGTTCGACCTTATAGCGTCGAGTGGACTGAAGGTTTTGAACACAGGCTACAAACCTACTTTGGTAACATCTGATTGACAGGAAATTATATACATCACTCTGACCACATTTTGGATAGCACAAGCAATTCAACACTGGAAGGCCTCGAATCATACAACACTTTCGGGTTATAAATATCTTGCATTTCCTATCAGCATACATAAAAAGGTGGATCGGTATTCTGGAACTTTCGAAAAGCAGACTGAAAGACATACTATATATATGGTGAACTTAGATGCGCAATTACCTGAACCACCTAAGTATCGAGAATTCAACGTGACCCTAACCTGCTGTTTTGAAGCCACCTGTCAGATGAATTAAAGCTTAAGTAGAGGAAGAGTTCCATGGTGGAATCACGAACTGCAACAGCTTCGACAATTGACTAGAAAGTTATTAAAAACAGTACTGCAGACGAGCTCAGAGGCTGACTAATGGAACTACAGGACCTCGCAAGGTGAACATAAGTGGTAAGTAAGAGGCTGCGGCGAATCAGCCACCCACGACGCACACGGCATTATTGCCAACATATCGTCATGAATGTAGGCGCCATGGAATATGCAATCTCCGAGTGGTAACTCATAGACCATCAGGGTATGGCTATGAAACATGTACCCGCAGGCGATGCACTTGCTGATGCTGACGTTGCACATATTGCAGCGCAGGTGCATGACCACCGCATCAAATAAGCGTCAGCATATTTGATGCATTCAAGCAGCAGATGCAATGAATTTCATCCCATTCACCCACTCGACGTTGATAATTTCATAAACTAAACCGCACACCAAAAATTAAATTGTGAAGACTTTTTTAGATAAAATCTATTAGTAGGGAAAGGAAACTTCCTTTTACTATCCCATAGTGGTGATCCTGACTAACGGATGGTGCCTTAAAGCCCACGGAAAACAAACCCACCGGGCACAGCAATAGGGTTCCCACTAGGAATCCATGAATAGGCAATTCACAACCACTGGCCATCAACGGGGACATCACCAATACACTAGAGGTCAGCTTGGAGTTGCAGATCCAGAGTTCAAAAATCGAAATCATACTGGAAGTGTCGTTGAGCATCAACTCCATTTCCCTCGCCCACAAACTGTATCTTAGCCACGTTCAAACCTCATGCAGCACTGACCAACCGACCCGCCTAAGATGGCTACACAAGCACCATCATCAACGCCGATGCCCATTCTTCCTGCGTCAAAGGAAGAGACTCACGACACAAATGGAAAAACACGTGATGCTTTCAGAGTTCCACAATTTTGGCAGGGGGACGTGGAGTTTTGGTTCAACCAGGTCGACGCAAATTTTGCCACGTGCCGTATCACTGATGAATCCACCAAATTCAAGCTGGTACTGCAAATCTCGACACAACCCACTATCGGTAAATAAATATAGTACCTTAAAAGCACTCTATTGCCCGTCTACACGGACTCGGCCCTGCAACGTATTCAAAAGCTCCTTCTGGAGATCGAGATAAGAGACCAAAGCCCACCGCTTTTCCTCAACGATATGCTCACGCTTGCTAACGGAAACGTATCCGACCTCTTGTTACAGCAAATGTCGCTGAACTGCCTCGTTGTCACGCTAAGGAGCATCCAATCGGGTAATGAAGCCCTACTGTCGGATCTCGCAACAACCGCTGATCGCATGCATGAGGTAACCAAGCAGTAGTTGTAAAGGATGACAAGCTGCGGCACAGCATCCCACCGACACTGCAAATTTTCAGTGAGCTAAATAACCTCTGCTCCGAAGTCTGAGACTTCAGCCATCGAATAACGAAAATCGATTTCGTGCTCAGGACGCTGTATAATAGGTCAACCTCGCGAGAGAACGTACGTCGCACATAACCAACACAGCAGCAAAAGTCTCCAACACGCCACACCAGAACGAACGACGAGCAGCTTTGCTGGTACCATCAACATTACGGCCCGCAAGCCAAAAACTGCCGGCAACCCTGCTCCCACTCAAAAAACTAAACACTGATCATCCATACGTAGCGGCCTCCTATAGCATGATTCAACGATTAGGAATTCGCAGCAAGGGTGCCTTATTTATGGACACTAGCGCAGATTAGTGGCCGTCAATGGTTCACAAATTAGAAAATTTGACAAACAGGAGGTAAAACTGAACTTGGAACTTGCGACGCCGTTCTAGTGGACCTTCACAATAGCCGATGTAAGTTCCCTAATCACCGAAGTTGACTCCATCGAGCACTACGGCCTCCTCATCAGCATGAAAGAGGGACAAGTCATCGAGCGCAAACACCTCAAAACTATTATCACGTGTTATAGTTTGCGGCAGATAAGCTTAATATCCCGGGAAGGTGAAAACGCAATCTTTTAAATCATGTCAAAGGACTTTATTTGATCGGAATGCACAATAATTAATTTCACTCTATCTTACAAATCGTATTTTAACTTACACTTCACTTGTCTATCAATTTATGTTTCAATTGTCTCCAAATGTATCAGGAAAGTTTTTTTTACTTCACTATCAATCAATATCGCCTTTAATAAGCGCTCCGTTCTTATCGCAGTTTTTATTACAGCCTATTGATTCAGCTCAATTTTACATAGGGTCTCTAGTCATTCAATTCATCTGTCGTATATTGCTGAATTTCCTGACAAGAACTACCTAGAATATTCGAGCAATTATGAACACCCACAGTTACGTCACTTTCTGATATTAATCATGGATCTACTTGGTCCATTCTCGTGGTTTTGAGTGCATTTGTTCACTTTTCCTGGTTCTTTCTTTTCAATCAATATTGATCATGATGTTATTAATATTTGCGGCAACAATCGCGACTATAGCTTGCAGAATTGTTCGGACGTGTAACACTACCATAGCACCCATAAGTAAACAGCCGCCCAAAGCAGATTTACTACCATTGGGCATCAGTAACGATTTGCGATCCCTGCTGTTGGATTACATTAACCTCTCAGATGACAGTCAACAAAAGAGCACTAGTGTATGACCACGCATCATATCCAAATCAAGGGACCAATGGTCATTGATAAGGCACAAAGACTCTGTCACGGCAAGCTGGACGCCGGAAAAGATGAATTTGACGAACTAAACAAACTTAATTTACCTCCTATCAAAAAGCGCATCGAGCAGCCCTTACATATGGTGAAAAAATCCAAATGCAGATTGGTGACCATGCGAAGACTACCATGCACTCAACGCCCGGATAATCTCTGACCAGTATCCAATTGGATTCTTCCAGGATTGCACCGTAACTCTTTATGGAATGTTGGTCTTCTCCGTAATTGACTTGCAAAAGGCATACCATCAAATTTTCGTGGGGCCCAGTGACATCCCAAAAATTGCCACAATCTCACCGTTTGGATTGTATAAGTTTATGTACATGACTTTCGGACTATGCAACGAAGGCTAGACGTTCCAACGCTTCATCCACGAGGTACTACGAGGCTTGGACAACGTATTTGTCTATCTCAACGACAACCTGTTTTTCTCGCCCGACCTACAGGCACATTTGGAGCACATGAATCAAGTTTTGGACTGATTAGTCAATTTTGGTGTAATCATCAGCACGCCTAATTGCCAGTTTAGAAAATGGGAAGTCAAGTTCCTGTGTCACGCCATAAGCAAGCACAGATTGAAATCCTTACCTGAAAAGACGGAGGAAATTCCTGCAACGTGAAGGCCGTACACCAACTGAAGTCCTTTTTGATGATGGTCAACTTGTACTGCCACCTCCTCCAAAACGCAGCTCAACATCAGCGTGCCCTATTACAACTGATCAAAGGAAACCGCAAACGCGACCAAATGCATCTCGAGTGGAAGAACGAAGTGATAGCCACATTCGAGCAATTCAAGTAAGACCTAGGGAAACCCCAATCCTGGCCCATTCCGACTCCAATGCCATATGGCCTCTCTGCGTTAACGCCTCAGATAGCAGCATCAGAACCGTACTACAGCAATCGAGGGAAGGATCCAAAACGCCGCTTGGATTCTTCTCCCGGAAGCTAACAGACACCCATCAAAGGTACAGTATGTACGATCGAGAACTGTTGCCTATACATGAGGTGATACAACATTTCCGGCACATGGTTGAAGGCAGAGTCTTCACCAACCACAAACCCTTGCAGTTCACACTCCAAAAAAGCATCGCCGAGGCAACAACGCCAGCTAGATTTCATATCACAATTCACTATAGTCATCCGACACATACCAGGCCAAGACAACGCCATGATTCAATCAACTGACTTTAGCTCAGAAAGGTGACCTCAAGCTGTAAGCGCTATGACGTAGCCACGGCCAGCTACTCAAGTGGAGACAACAGAGGTTGCATGACTCCTCCCTAACTCTTCACTGCGTCATCACTCTGCTAGTGCCACAACATCATTCGCAAAGCTGATCAGCTACTTATCTGGTAGCTCTAGTTTCAGTAGCCCATCGCAAAATATGTGCTAGAAGTCTGGAACAACGATAGATTCATAAGCAATCCCTAATGTAATCTCCATGCTCTATCAGTCCTGCGTTGTAGCATAAAGCAGGCATCTAGCACAGTTAAAGGCGTTATGAATATCAAGTGCCCCTAGTAAATCTACCCATCACTT
Source organism: Odontomyia ornata (assembly GCA_963969285.1). NCBI lineage: Eukaryota > Metazoa > Arthropoda > Insecta > Diptera > Stratiomyidae > Odontomyia > Odontomyia ornata. Next base: position 22,572,278 of record OZ017741.1, read on the forward strand.
AGCTCAGTTATGCGTCTCTACCTTTTGGACTGTGCTCACCACCTCTGCAATCATATCAATGATTAAGTGTCCTGCCTATGTATGTCATATTAGGGCCTCAGACTTCGTTCAACGACTTTGAACAGCATTTTATATGATGTGCAAAAGAGGAGAATTCTCATGTAATTTTCATAGTGTTTCCTGTCTCTCTTTTTATATGGGGCATATGATACCTTTCTGTCAGTCGTCTGGTAGCTGCTCCTCTGCCTATATTCTACACATTAACAAATGAAGAAAGCTATGGCTTGGAGCAGTTCTTTTGGTTTTTCGTCAATTCAGGAGCATTGATATTTTTGAGCCCATAAATGACTACTTGTACCTCTTCTACTGTTGGTAGTGTTCCCAAGATATCTTTCCCAGCCTCTGGAATGCTTACAGTCTCAATATTTGTCATGAATACCATGAAAAGCTTTGGAAATATTATATATTACTTCAGCCTGTTTTAAATATCGATGAGACTACCTAATGTTGCACCATGTGTATCTTTGCAGAGTCACATGGGTATTTTGTATTTTACAAACTTTACATATATGTAACTTTCCATCAATAAGTGGTTCATCAAATAGCTTATACAACTCATTGTTGTGACGTGGTTTCCACTCTGTTCCTTGTTTCACTGGGCCATTGATTTTTTGGAGCACAACTTTCAAATATGTCCACTGCCTTTTTGGGCTCGCTTGTCTGGGTCCATGTTTCACATCTATGTAATCGCACTGGCTACACTAGTTATTTGTAAATATGAGGATAACTTTGTCTGTGTATGATTTTGGACCTTAGAATGGGAAGTACGGAGTAATATGCTTTAATTGTGGCGTTTATGTGGTGGTCAATCTCGTCCTTTTCGCCGCTTCGTCTATTCAGGTTGGCTCCAAGATAAACGAAACCGTTCAAACTTTCCAGGTTGTAGCCTTTGCATTTAATTTTTTTCAGACTGGAGAGCTCTTCCTTGTTTGAGTCAAAAATTAATTTTTGTTTCCTTGCCTCGTAGACCGATTCGGTTTGTTTCCGATTTAAGGTTCAGAAATGCTTCTTTGGGATCTGAAATTGATTGCACCGCAATATTGACGTCATCAGTGTATACTACTAATAGCGTAGACTTAACTATTAGTGTGCCAGAGGTTTCAGCTGGAGTCTTCCTGATTACGTATTCTAGCACAATATTAAAAAGCATTAGGGCTCATCCCCTTCTTTTAAGCTTGATTCCAGTATAAAGCTGTCCATTAGTTTGCCATTTGCCTTGACCTTAGTATAATGACAAAATCAGGCATAATTTTGTACGAGGCACTTCTATCAACTGAGGTAACTCGTATTTTATTATCAGTAGCATTGATTATTTTTTATATTCGGAGATATGACATCAGAATTTAATCTTGGGTAAGTAATGGTATGATCCACAGTGTGCACTGTGGAATATAGGTGCATTGAAAATGCCATCTAGATACGTTCGCATTCTTTTGTGTATGTTATTGTATGAAAAGCAGCTGGAGCTTATGATATGGTTTTCACCTAAGAAAAAGTCTATTAGGTGCTGTCCGTTTGAACTGGTATCTGTGTATAGGCTGTGCCTCTGTGAGCTAGCTCGTAGCCATTTTTCCCATTAAAATCGCCTAGAAAAATTTTATCATCGTATGAGGGCAGTCCATCCATACCATATTCAAAGGTTCTGCCAAAATAATCCTTGGCTGTTACTTTGTTGCTTTCAGTGGGAGCATAGTAGACTACTATGCTCCCATTGAAACTATTGCAAGGAATTACTAACATCGAAACATACGTTTTATTGAAGTTGCAACTTCTCTTGGTTTCTTTACATGCATTGCATGACACAACACAACTCACCCAACTGGCTTGTGCTTTCACACTGCCACCAGCTACAGGAGCAAAATGCCGAAGTGGGTATAATAACACAGTAACCGGAAAAGATACAAATGTTTACATACATTACGCTGCCGAGCAAACGGGAAATTATCTCAATGCTCTAAGTTGCATTTTCGCATGTAGAACTTGCATTATTAATAGTTTATCAGTCCCGGGATCGGCATGTTTAAATTCCGGAATTTCGGTATCAAAAATCTTGCCAGGATTCGGGATCCTGGGATTGTATTCACCCAGACGTTGAAGAATCTCATCCTGATGGGCATAGTACAGATTCATTTATTGATTGCATTGGAGTTGGTGACAATATGTTTGAACCTATTGTCCACGGTAAATGCCACTCCATATTCATGGGGGCCTGAAAACTTGCCACTTGTAAAGATACATGTATTTGTATGTCATTCATATTGTTATCAAGCTGACGAGTTTCTTACATTGTAAGTATATTGACCGCATACTTGTTCATTTTGTTCAGTTATGGTTGCAGTGCATCTGGCATATAGTACAAAGATCGTAGGTTTCATATTCCAAAACTGTAGTGCATTTTTCGATGCGAGTTTTGTTACGTTTATTTGATATATTCCAGGGCTGATTAACTAGTTTCATGACAAAAGAATACTTAGTGGAGTGTTGTCAGCAATTGCACTTAGTCAGCTTTTGGTCCGCGTACAGTACTTTATTTTCCACCTACCCACCAGCTAGCCAGATAGATCATTCCCCTATCTACCAACTGAAGGCATATTCAATGAGGGCATTAGTAACATGCAGTGATATTTTTTACTAAAATCAAGCACATGATGCAGTATAAGGTTCGTCAGAATATAAATTTTGGACGTTTTCTGGTTATTGCTCTCTGACTACTGAACCGCCATATTGTGTGATACATTATTTTATTGTTACTAATAAATTTGTGACCAAATGGTAGTGTTGATCCTGTAGTTGCAAGTTGAGTTTACTAGTTTCCCAATAATTGGAAATTTAATGCCGAGAAATGCCAATAACTGCAGATACACCTGCAGCTCTGCTACTAAATCTTACTTATCCCTCTTTTGTTGTGGTCGCTGGGGACTCTTACTTTTTGTAAAACGCTGACGGAAGAGACCAGAAGCAAGTCTTTTTTGGCTGATAACGGAGTCAAAAGTAATAAGTATGCCGCCGGAATGGAGATGGGGCAACACGATAGCTTTCCATTGGACAAAAACCCCTACATTGTTTCAAAACCTGCAACAGGGCGTTGAAATGAACTAGGCCCACGGTAAAGACATCACAGCTGAAAAAAGGAATATGGCGTTAGATCCTAGAATTTCAGACCACGAACCAATCTTGGGGCTGTTAAGGACCTTTTACAACAGATCACTAAATATAAATTGAACTTACTGGTGATCGTAAAAAAACCAACTAGACGGGAAGTAATATTCAAGATATGAGATTGCACGCAGAATTCAGAAGTGGGAAGCCAGTTGGAAAGCGAGAATTCAGCGTGGCCTTTATTTTAAACATGGATTTAAGTCACATGGTGTTAGTTTTATAGAAAAATTCTTCAATATTAGGCTGATAAATGCACACACCCCGACAGAAGGAAAGGAGCAAATCACAAAACGATCAAACTAAGCTATCAATGTTGTACTCGTATATCTAAGGTGTCTCCGGTGAGGACTAGTCGTCTACAGAAACCTCTACCAGAAGCCTTCAAGCGATGTCTTTGGCAAAACATTTCAAGGAGACTCTTGAAAACCAGCTGGCTTCCATCCTATAAAACAAATCACTGAAAACATGCAACGAGCTATGGCTGGAAGTGAAAGCGCCATTCAGAACCATGGCAAAACTTACAATTGGACATCAAGCTGGGCACAAAAAAAAACGATTATTTCGATGATGAGTGCCAGAATGCATGAGGCGATAAGAATAAGACGGTCTTGAAGCCCAGCTGCATACACAGGGAAACAATGCTCCAAGTATCAGGCCTGTGCTATGCCACGAGTGTAAAACATAAAACCTAACCCAAGCATCCCCAAACTTATTAAACGTCTTCGAGAGATGTGTCTTAAGGCAAATAACTGGAGCGAAGCTGGATAAAATTTTTGATGAGCCGGAAGTCCTAGCGATTGTAAAACCATAGAAACTGCAATAGAGTAGCCACGTGAATTGTATGGATGAACAACGGATACCCCAAAAGATATTTGTTGAAAGAACTGAAGGGTGGAGATCAGTGGGAAAACTGAAGAAATACTGATCTGTCTCGATCGGTGGAAACAGTCCATTGCTGCTCAGATTTTAAAATTGGAAGACGCCATCAATGGACCAAGGCTATTGGAGGACCATTTTGCAAGAAGCGTAGGCCTAAAACTATTGCGGTAAAGGTGGAAATTCATAAAGGCTTCTCGTGTACACGTAGCTCGAGTGAAGCTCCAGATTTTCTTTACACATTAGTGAAACAGTTTAATAAAGTGTAAACAAGAGTCCTTAATTCTACCTCAAATTTAGCGTGGTTATGTTCAGGTAGGAGATTTTGTCTTATGGGAATTTTTGGGGCAGTGCGAGGAAAGAATGTGTTCCCAAAGTTTTTCAGAGTTAATCAAACTCAGTTACCGCTATTTAGAGTTTGCCTTAATGGTGATTACATAGCGATTTTTATTTCAGGATCTTTAATTATCTATTTCAAGGAACTGTAATCTCGAGCGGTGGTCCATGGGCTAGCAACGTCCCGAACGGCCTGTCTCTATTGGGCTAACCAGGACCCTTCAAAATTGAAGGTCTTTCAGGATAATAATTATATAGTTGATTTTTTGACGCAAGTTTCGTTACTATTCATCCAAGCTAATCCAAGGCTAACTTACTGGTTTCATAACAAGAGAATACTGAGTGGAGCTTTGTCAGTGCTTTGAGTCAGTCAATTTTGGACCCCGCATGGTATTTTATTTCCCACCTACCTATCGGCTAGTTGGTTAGACCGTTCCTCTATCCACCAAGTGAGGGCGCAACTGATGCGGGGAAGGAGGACAAAAGCCCCGCATGAAATTATTTATATGCTTTTCATCTATTTTAGTTTTAGCATCAGTTCGAATACTATATAAGCAAAATGATGTTGTAAAAGGTCCTGACAGGTTCTCACTGGATTGCGCATTTGGAAGTGATGTAAAGTGGTAGTATTTCAAAATATATTTAACAAAGGATTTCTGATCATCACGTCATTATCTATACATTACATTACAAATGAAAGAAATGACATAAAATCACTGAAAAATGTTGCAGGATTCAAGTTGAATGTGAAAAATTTTTCTCAGGTGCATGCAACGTTATCCTTCAATACTACTTCATTACATTATCGACAAAAATTTTATCGACTTACTTATTTAACTACTTAATCATGCACCAACATCTCTCTCTACACTTTTGAAACGACTCTAATAAGACAAAAGGATAATGTACGCCACACTATCTGCACTGACTAAATCGTCTCTTTAGCAAATGCATCAAAAACTTTCGTGTTGTGAAGAAGACAAATTACAATGTCAGCTCTATTCGGTGGGTTGGGAAGTTAAGAATACCTTGAGAAAGTGAAAAGCATACTGTCTCACTTGACTAAGCTTAATCTCTGCATTCAATCTGCAGCACATAAGACTGTTCTTGTCGTGAGAGGTTTTGCTCGCTAGTTAAATGCTGACGAATATTGCTACCACATAATATAACATTGAGGTTTATCGCAAGGATCTGTATGGCATGAAAGCAAATTTAGCGGCAAAACAGGAATGTAGTGTCTTTGTATCCTTGCATTATCTCGTCTATTCATCCAGACATCAATTTCTGCTCACGTTTCCCGCATCCCTGACATTCTACGAGTATATGCTTTCAAATGAATGCTGGCAACGCATGAGGTAATCTGAATACCTCAAACTATTTAAATTATTCACAATCCTTTGTAGTCACTCGTTGTGTGTTGTTAATGGATACTTAATTTTCCACAAAGTATGTGATTCGAAATGGAACATTGCTCTGTGTGAGTGCATAGCTTTAAGTAAAGAAGGAAATGTCTGCAATTCAATAAAGAGAGGAATGAACAATAAAAAATTTTGATGAAATTCAATGCCAATTTATCCCGCCTGATTTCTCCCCAGCTACCTATTTCTCCTATAAAAAAGTAGTATACATTATAGCAAAGCAACCATCATTAACGGTCTTTTTCAAAAACGCAATACCAATATTCAATGTTGGTTTCAATGCTGTTCAGTCTTCTCATGACAAAGCAGCGGCGAGCAATACTATTATAGTTCCAGCCTGAAACACATACACATATACATATAATTTTGCATCATGTACAAGCTACTCTCAGTACTGGCATCACCCCAGTACATACTTACGACAGCAGTAGATCTTTCTTCTATCGGGAGTGGTGCTAATACTGCGATTAGTCTTCCCTCTGTTCAAATTTATCGTTTTCATAGTGCGGACATTGGCAATTTACCCTTTTCGTTTGTAGCCTTTTTCTCGGCCTTTGTTCCGCATGCATTATCGATTTGACTTTAAATAAATTCTCGAAACAAATTTCAAAAACGCTTGAAATTTCTACATGGTCCGTCGAGCCGGATAATTATCGCAATACAGTTTTCGTTCTCGGAATTAATTATCCAAAGCATTTATCGCTCATCGTTTTTCGCTTGACAATTATCAGTAATCGCATAGTTTTCATTTCCCCTTGTGATTTGCGTGATCATCTTTGAAACTTTTCGTGAAAATTCATCGCGCTATCAGTGAATTCAATTGTGCAAAATGGCCGGTGACGATAATCCAAAACTCGACCTCAAGGTCACCTCAAGTGCAAAGGCAATATCGGAATTGCGTATACAACGTGGCGTCATCTTGGCCCAGCAAACTCGAATGAAAACCTTTCTCGATGGCAAAGTGGATAATATATCCATTTTCGAGGCCGAAAGCAAACTCGGTCTACTTGAGACACAGTTCAAAAACTTTGAAACTGTTCAGTGCCAACTCGAGGTTTTAGACGCAGAAGAACCATCATCTGGGAAACGGGACTAATATGAAGACAGTTATTGCCAACCCAAGGCTAATTTGCTATCAATTATAGAGAAGCTTCGCCCGAGGCAATCAGTCGATGCATCCGCCATTTGGAATTCGACCGCTGCCTCCGAAACCTCATCAGCCAGACTTCACTTGCAGAAACTGAGTTTGGCCAAGTTTTCGGGTTTGTACAGTGAGTGGTTAGGTTTTCTTGGGATGTTCGAGAAATTGATCGGCTCAAATACCCACTTATCATCTTTGGAAAAATTCCAATATCTTCGTTCTGCACTAACTGGTACAGCTGCTCCAGTGATAGAGGGGATTGAGCTTACCGAAGAAAATTATTCTAAGGCAAAGGAGCTTTTAAAAAGGAGATTCGACAACAAGCCATACATTTTCGCTTCGCATATCAACGACTTGCTTCAAGTGCAATCCATTCGTCATCCGTCCACTAAAGAATTGCGTCAGATGACTGATGCTATAAACAAGCATATGCGCTGCTTGCTGAGCCTCGGTACAAAGGAAAATATCGCAGATGGATTCTTGTTGCACATTCTCGTATCAAAGCTTGATGCTGAGTCCCAGCTCAAATGGCAAGAATTAATTACCAGCTGTTCTCGATCATCCCTAGAATCTAGCGCTCAATTTCCAACATGGGAAAAGTTCACTGATTTCTTGAATCTACGATGCTCAGCGCTAAAATTCGTAGAAGAAACAAAATCCAAGAACAAACCTCTTTCAATCGTCAATAAATCCAAGCGGACTAGTTTTATTGCTAGTAACTGTGATACGAGAGCGACACACATTATTCGACTGCATTGGGTTAAAGAGCATGCCACCCGACCAAATTTACCAAAGAGCTAAGCAATTGAATTTCTGTTACAATTGCCTTCGAAAGGGGCATTCATTGAAAAGTTGTTTATCGAGCAAGTGTCATACATGTAACCGCAGCCATCATACTCTACTCCACGGTAACGTGAAGAATTTAGGCATCTCTCAAAGATCTCATCAGTCGACTGAAATTGAAACTCCAATAACCGTCAATCATTCGTCGCTGATCGGTCAAACGAGACCTAGGCATCAATTGTCCCGCCTGGAAGAAGATGCTCAACCCAACAACGTTATTTTGGGTACTGCTATTATCAGAGTCAAATCACCTGATGGAGCTTCAATCGAATGCCGAGCGATATTGGATAGCGGTTCCCAGTTGCACTTCATGACAGAGAGACTCGCCCAGCAACTTCATTTACGACGAGAAAAAACTGATGTGGCTAATAGTGGAATTTGTATGACGACATCCCGATGTATTTCGAAAACCGTTGCCACCGTGCAATCACTACAAAACGATTTCAGTTCATTGCTAGAGTTTTTTATCGTACCAAATTTCGTCGGATTGCAGCCATTGCAAAGGATCAATACATCAGACTGGAATATTCCTAAGAACACTCCACTAGCGGAACCTCAATTCGACATACCTCGGAAAGTTGATATTTTGATTGGTGCTGCCTTGTTTTTCAAATTACTTGCTGTTGGACAGATTGATTTAGGTGTTAATCGGCCTATTGTGCAGAAAAATCTTTTCGGCTGGGTGGTTTCGGGGCCATCCAGTACTTCATACAACTCACTCAGTGTAAACATTAGTGCCGACAGTAAAAGTGAACCTTGCGAAAAAAATTTAAATCATATCGTCGCTAAATTTTGGGAGCTAGACCACTGTAATAGTGAAATAGACAAAAGGTCAGCTGAGGAGATTGCTTGTGAAGAACACTTTCGTGTCAATACAATTCGTGATGCAAACGGTCGGTTCGTTGTGAGATTACCCTTAAGGCAAGATGCGTCAGTGCTTGGTCACACATACGAAATCGCATTAAAACGATTTTACAGCCTTGAAAAAAAAACTTGAGAAATGCCGTGAATTACGCGTCAGTTACTACGATTTTATGAATCAATATTTATCGTTGGGACATATGGAGGAAGTCATTGATTCACAGTGTGTGTTACATGAACCTCATTATGTTCTCCCCCATCATTGTGTTGTAAAGAATTATGGCAGTAGCACTAAATTACGCGTAGTCTTTGATGGTTCTGCGAATTCCTCCAGTGGTGTATCCTTAAACGGTATTCTAATGGTAGGACCCACAGTTCAAGATGACCTATTTTCGATCTTACTTCAATTTCGTTTCCATCTTTATGTAATATCAGCTGATATAGAAAAAATGTATCGGCAAGTCATAATGCATCCCAGTGATAGAGACCTACAACTCATAATTTTTCGTAATTCAAGTCATGATCGTGTGAAGCTCTATCGATTAAAAACAGTTAATTATGGCACTGAGTCTGCTCAATATCACGCAGTAGAATCTATTCGTCAAGCGGCAGAAGATGCTAGGAGTAAGTTTCTAGTAGGAGCATTGATTATCAAGCGAGATACATATGTCGATAACTTATTGACTGGAAGTGATGACTTGGATGAAACTGCAAAGATCAGAAACGAAGTTACCGATATTCTACTATCAGGTGGCTTCCCCCTTAAAAAATGGGCATCAAATGAACCATTGTTACTAGAAAAAATCGATGAAAATGACAAGGAAGTAATGACTCGACAAGATGACAAGGATTTCATCAAAACTCTTGGCCTAGCCTGGAACCCAACTGCCGATGAATTTCTGATTACATATCACTCGCCAGAAATACGAAGTTCTGTGACCAAAAGAATAGTGTTGTCGTAAACTGCTCGATTCTGCGATCCATTAGGATTACTCAGCCCAGTGATTGTTACCGCCAAACTCTTTCTACAGGAATTGTGGAAGCTTAATATTGATTGGGATGAAAGCTTACCTATCGAGATGCAAACAAGATGGCAGTCTTTTCGCTCGCATATGGCCAAGGTCAACAACTTTAGTATCCCACGACATCTTTGTTTGTCGAATTCCAGCCTTCGAATCCATGGATTCGCTGATGCCAGTCTACGCGCTTATGGAGCTTGTGTATATATTCGAAGTGAAACTCCTGATAAGAAAGTATTGACGAACCTGCTTTGTTCGAAATCTCGTATAGCTCCATTGAAAACTACTACGATACCGCGTCTAGAGCTCTGTGCAGCTCTTACACATTGCGAGCTCATAGAACGTGCTACGAAGATTATCCCCCGTGACCTCACGGATGTCGTGTGCTGGAGTGACTCACAAATCATTTTAGCCTGGCTAAGTACACCTACGTACCAATGGTCCACATTTGTAGCCAATCGTGTTTCCAAAATTCAAGCTGTTACATCCGTTATATGGCGCTATGTTCCATCGCAGCATAACCCGGGAGATTTGATCTCGCGAGGCGCTAAATCAGAAAGTCGGCAAGGGTCCAACTTATGGCTGCATGGTTCAAGCTTTTTATACACATCATCATAACAATGGTCATATCATGGAAAGGTTCCAGATCAAACCGATGTTCCAGAATATCGCAAGCTGAACTTCACAGTCTTCTCGTCTTATACAGTGGAAGACCTAGTTAAGGACACAAAATATATTAACTCATACTGGAAAACTCTTCGAGTATTTGGATACGTTAGTCGATATCTCAAATCATTGCGGTTGCGAGCACGTAGTTCAACGAAACCAAGCTTTGCGTTACGAAGCTTTACGGTGTCAGAGTTAGAAGAAGCAGTCACGGTTATCGTTCGTTGCATACAACAAGTATATTTTAATCGTGACTATACTGACCTCCTTAAGGGTGCATCCGTAAATGCAAGAAGTCGAATTTTACCTCTACGTCCTTTCCTTGACGGAAATGGAGTTATTCGAGTCGGTGGACGTATTACGAAATCTGATCTACCCTTTGATGCGCGCTATCAAATGCTTCTTCCGCAAGCGCATCCCTTTACAAACGCATTGCTAACCTTCTTGCATGTTAACAACTCACATGCTGGCTATCATACCTTGGTAAACATTTTTCGGCAAAGGTTTTGGTTGATCAACGTAAAGTCGGAGGCTAAACGAGTTATTCATCAGTGCACCATATGCTCTCGAGCGAAGCCTCGCTTCTTTCAGCAAATAATGGGAAACCTCCCATCGGATAGGCTGAAAGTATCACATCCCTTTGTGGTTACCGGTGTAAATTTTTGTGGACCGTTTTTCATGCGAGCTCAACTACGAGGAGGATCTCCAATCAAAGGCTACTTATCGGTTTTTATATGTTTCGCTACCAAGGCTGTACATTTTGAACTCGTTTCAGATTTATCGACAGCAGCATTCATTTTATGCCTTAAACGATTCTTCGCTCGCAGGGGAAAATGCAACAAGCTATACTCGTACAACGCTACTAATTTTATCGATGCCAATAACCAGTTGCGAGAGTTAAGAAAACTTTTCTCAACTCAATCACATATTGACCAAGTCCAGCAAGCTTGCCTTCTGGAAGGCATTGGATGGTGTTTCATCCCACCGCGCTCCCCACATTTTGGTGGCTTGTGGGAGGTGGCGGTGAAGAGGACAAAATTTCACCTTACCAGAGCAGTCACCAATGCATCGCTAACCCACGAACAAATGCTTGCGGTTATCTATCAAGTGGAGGCGATCGTTAATTCTTGACCCATCACGGAGATGTTATCAGATCCGACTGATTTGGAAGCCCTCACACCCGGACATTTCTTGATTGGACGACCAATTACAAGCTTACCCAAACCAATCATCACACAACTTAAATTCGATTCCTTGGACAATGTTCGAAAAATATCCTTCATCCAGCAATCCTTTTGGACTCGATGGCGCAACGACTATCTTCACCTATTGCAGTTGCGATCTAAGTGGACCTCAGTCAATAGCAATGCCAAGGTTAACCAACTTGTATTAATGAAAGATGAAAATCTTCCACCTATGAAGTGGCCTCTCGCCAAAGTTATCGATGTGACACGCGGCGAAGATGATAAGGTTCGAGTTGCTACAGTACGTACAGCTTCGGGAATCTTCAACCGGGCCATCGTGAAGCTATGTCCATTGCCTACCGAATAATTGGATGAAAACAGAAGTTTTCATGGTGGGGAAGATGTTCAGTCTTCTCACGACAAAGCAGCGGCGAGCAATACTATTATAGTTCCAGCCTCATACACATACACACATACATATAATTTTGCAGCATGTACAAGCTACTCTCAGTACTGGCATCACCCCAATACATACTTACGACAACAGTAAATCTTTTTTCTATCGGGAGTGATGCTAATACTGCGATTAGTCTTCCCTCTGTTCAAATTTATCGTTTTCATAGTGCGGACATTGGCAATTTACCCTTTTCGTTTGTAGCCTTTTTCTAGGCCTTTGTTCCGCTTGCATTATCGATTCAACTTTAAATAAATTCTCTAAACAAAATTTCAAAAACGCTTGAAATTCCTACAAATGCATTGCACTCATAATCAATATTAAGCTGACCAAAAGGTCTATGTTCTAACCAAAAACCTTACTAAACTTTGTCTGTCTTTACTCATTTTGGTTTTCTGGCTTCAAAGACACTCATATATGAGAACTGTCCAGAAACAGTCGTTTTGAAATAAAAAATTTGGAGGTAAGCTCATAAGCTATTTTTCTATGTAATCATCATTTATTTGAGCATTTGACATAACGTGGTACAAGCTGTTCAATAACCGACTTGCAAAAATCTACTGCATGTGAGTTCAACCACTGGTTTATACCAGCATGCAGTTCAGCGTCAGTGTCAAAGCATTATGTACCAAGCCACGCCCTCTTCCCTGGGGACATGTGGTAGTCATTCGGTGCCTTTTGTCATAGTCTTCCAAAAATGTCAGTACTGCAGTAAGTTTCTATTTTAAGAGTCCTCCGTTAACGTCTTCGGAACTAACTTCGCATAAAACTTGTGGTAACCAAATTTACCAACCACAGTTTCACAAAGTAAACCCTATGAAATTTGAGAGAAATGTTTTGAGAGTTCTGTAATTGTTTAATTTCGTTGATTTGTGCCACCAATTCATCACTTACAAGACTAGGCCTACCACTGCAATCCTCATTGTGACCAATTGCTCATCCATTTTTTAAGTCAATGCACCATTGCCCTTTTGCTTTTCACTCATTATTCCCTGGCCATGCACATCACAAATCTGGCGATAAATTTCAGTCAACTTGTCATTTTATCACAGCTCCTACTTCACAAATGGCGAGAATTTCAATTAAAGCGCTTGTTTTAATACTCCACTACATACAAAGTACGATATGCATGATGCGCAAGCTACCACGACTGGTTATATGCTGAGTGTAGGAACACTGTTTAGACTCCAAGAAGATGGCGCTAGCCTGGCCCACTACCGCGCAAAGCCCAAACGTCAGTTACTTTCTGGACAGCCCTCATATATAACGTTCCCTGCATTCTTTAGCGCTCTTCGAAAGGAATTTTACAAAGATGTACTCATTTTTCGCTATGTCTGCCTATCTGTCTGTACGTTTTTCTGCCTATGTATCTGGCAGAGCAAGTTTTCCCAGAAGCTATAGAAGTTGCGGTCATCAAAACTTGTTGGAAGGTCAGAAGTGGCAGTCTTTCAAAAGTTAAGGTTCTATAATTTTCCAAGGGTTGAAAGGTGATAGCCGCATACCCCAAGGTGACCCTAAAAACATTTTTTTTTATCAAAAATATTCGAGTTAGATATCAAATAAAAGCTCTTGATTAGAACTCTTAGAATCTTACACCTAAAAGTGTAATTATTTTTAAGTGCGTTTCGTTTCGTTCGACACTCCAGTCAAACTTGCATTAACCCGAAAACGTGTAGTCTAGAGGAGTGGTAACAAGCAGTATCTTCACGGCCAACAGCTTGGCTATACGACAGTCTAGTGATTTGTTGGCTGCTAACAGGCTAGCCAGTTTGGCGAGAAGACTTGAATTTTTGCTGAAATAACCTGTTTAAATTTTTTTCAGCTCTGACCTTTTGAGTAGCTTAATATAATTGATTTTTAGTTCAAATGCAGTTGTGAATATCTTTAGAATACGAATTGGTTTCGAATTGTAGTTTTTTTTTGTATTTATTTGGGCTTCATTTAGAATATTCAGTGAAAAAAGAATTTCGAGGATAGGAAGCCCGAAGAAGTAGATAATCGGCCCGCTTGTATTTTGCTTGAGCTCTGGTGAGCCGCGTTCTCACTTGTCGACTGAAATGGGGCCCATATGCAAAGCGTGTGGCACTAGCTCCCGTACCCGGACAAGCTCTCTGCATTCATAAGCCCCAGTCGGAACTTACCCGCTCGTGCAGGGGGTAACAGACCAATCGAGAAGCACCATTTTAAGTGTAGCGAGCAACAGTACAAGACAATCATAAAAAGGTGTGAAAAGCCAGAAACGAGGCTATCAGTTCAAGGCCACGCTCTGCCGTGATGACATTGGCAATATAATCACTGATGGAAATAGTGTTAAGGAAAGGTGGGCCTCATATTTCCAGAGCATTTCTGATCCTCCGCAAAAATCCAGAACATCGAAACCTATAGATATTCCCGGAGAATTTTCATTTGCCCCACTAACTCTGAATGAAGTATGTGCCACCATCAAAGCTCAAAAGAATAATAAAATGCCGGGTATCGATGAGATTCTAGTTGAGCTCATTAAATATGGTAGCAGCGTTGTTCAAAAAGCCATCCACATAGTCATCCAGGACATTTGGCAATAAAAACATATGCCAAACAAGTGGAGCCAATCAATTATATTCCCTATTCAAAAAAAGGTGACAAGCCACAGTGTGAGAACTAGAGAGGCAATTCACTACGTTGCACGGCGTAAAGAATATTTTCAAACATCTTTGGAAATAAAATCAGATCATACGTTAACAGTATTATTTGGGAGTATCAAGGTAGCTTTAGAGCCGGCAGATTGACAATAGACCAATTGTTTACATTCAAGCAGGTACTTGAGAAATGCTGGGAGTTCAACGTAAATGTACACCAAATGTTTGTCGACCTTAACGAGCATATGTCAGTATTGATCATAACGTACTGCTCTAAACTTTGCACTGGTATCCCACCCAAATCAGTCCATCTTACCAAATGAAAAATGACGTCGAAAACCTCCTGAGCTCCACATCGATAACCAACTAACCAAGACTTTTGACACAAATATGGAACTAAAGCAAGGAGATGGGCTGGCTATTCAATTTGACGGTAAAATATGTCGATAAAAAAGGTACGTTACCATACAAATCCATGTGGAGGACATAAACATTTTGTAACTGTCGTTAACAACCGTCAAAAAACTTTTCCTGAAACTTGGCAGCGAAGCAAAAGTAGTTGGGCAACAAATCAATGAGAATAAAACAAAGTGCATGACGCAGTCGAGGAAAAAAAGCTCTAACACCCAAAATACTGCATTTTTAATACAATATCGAAAATGTGCCAAAATAACGAGAACCACTCGGGAAAGAGACGAAATACGCCGAAGAATATAGCTCACAAATAAACATTTTTATGCAGTTTTGACGAGTTTGATGACCAGTTGCATGCATAGAAAAACAAAGCTACAAGTATACAAATCGGTAAAAAGACCTGAGCTATGCTATTGGTGTGATACATGAATCCTAACCCAATCACCGAAGCTAGACGTGATGTTACACCTAAACTTATAGAGCATCTTCGAAAGGGGGTCCTGAGGTGTATAATTGGAGTGAAGCTAGACGTGATGTTACACCTACCGGCTGCGTCATTTTGGTTACACCACCAGTATGCCCTATTTATACTGTCATAAACTGGGAGCTCAATTTGATGTGCACGTAACGGTACGACGCTTAGACATTTACCTGCTACTTTTTTCCATGTCCATTTTCTATGGCAAACTAGATGAATTCCTTTATATTATTTGAAAATTTATAACGATATACGTTGAATAAGGCGCCTTTGACTTGGAATCCCTTGATGTAGGCGGAACTTGTCACGCTTCCCATGTGAACGTTAGCCTGTACAGGGAACGAAGAAGACAAGCTAATGGATCGGTCTGGCCACATGGCGTGAATGCCAAAAGGCCGGTTGAAGTTCACGGCTCAAGCCAACACCTCACATCCCACCATTTTGTTGTCACCAAACACCTCAGCTTATTTGCAGCGGTTAAACTTTACTCACGAAGTTCGTGTAATTTTTTGCACGTTACAAATCGGCTATTATATGGGTAATAACACGCTACTAAATAGAGTCAAATCACAAACTGATCATCCAGTATTCAACAAAGTACTTATATTTGATCGCGGAGTGAGTTTTTTCTCCAATTTCCTCTGAAATCTTCTGAATACGCAATCGCGTGAGCTCCCATTCCACAGAAATCTTCATCTGCGTCTCATCTTGTTTGTACGTAAACTGGGATAGCCAATAAACGATATTCTCTGAGCGGAAACAGACTGCGGGAGAGCGAGGAGAGCTTTTGAAATGATTGAGGCAGTCTCCTCTCTGGAGCTTTTAGCTGATTGATTCAAACGCACTCGCGCGATACGTTTTGCTACTGTTTTTTCCTTCTTCTTCGTCTTTTTCCTTTCTGCTAGCTGACTCATCCTTGATTGTGAGATACATGCAGCTGCCATCTCTTCATCTCCATCGCATACTTGCTACATGAGGTAACACGGCTTGATCGGAATTTGATAAGTCTTATTATGTGAATGAACGTAAAGTGGAAAGCTACTCATACCGTTAAGTATTGATGCCATTGTCTGGAAAAGGCATAAAGTGGCTCGTTTGCACGTTCACAACAGTGAGCTGTATGAAATATTTGATGGGCTGGAGGTTCTAATGACCACTAGACTGTGGAAGCTGCAATTGGCTGACCACGTGAATCATATGGATGAACAACGGATACCCAAAAAGGTATTCGTTGGGTGAGCTGAAATGCGGGGACTAGTGGCTAAACTAAGGAAAAGCTGGTCTAAGTCGGTCAAAGAATACAGTTCATTGCTGCAGTTACAGGTGCTTGTTACAGGAAATGAAGGCCCAACAGGAGCTGTAGTGCTATGAAGAAGAAAAAGTATGCCAATGTACCATCCGGATTGTAAACATTATCCATGTTTTTAATATGTGGAGGTATCATATTGAAATTGTAAGTGAAACAGGGGGTTGATAGGGTGGTGTTAATCATCTATAGTACGACAGCTCAAGCCGGGCCTTGGCCTCCAAGATTAATTTCCTCCAATCATCACGGTTTCGCGACCTTGTCCGCCAGTTGTTCACTCCCAACAGGGATCCACTGTCAGATTCTATTGTGTCTTCCCATCGAGTCATCAGTCTTCCTGCTGGACGTCTACTTTGTTCTCCACCCATCAATGTTTTTTGGGTAGCGGGACTTCTTCCACTCGTTCAGTTCATTGCAATTTACATAACTTTACGCAAGAGAAAAATGGAGGATCATCAAATAGTGAATACAAATCATCTTTGTAATGTATTCTTCACTTTGCATTCAAACTCGTCCTGTTCTTTGGATTCGCTTGTCAGGGTACATGTTTCATTTTCATATAACAGCACAGTTTTGACTAGTGTTTTGTAAATGCGGAACTTATTTTGCCTGGGCACTACTCTGGCCCTCAGAATGGGAAGTACGGTGTAATAAGTTTTATTTGCGGCGTTTATGTGACGTCCAATCTTGCCTTTTTTGGTGCCTATTCTATTCATGTTGGCTCCAGGGTAAATGGAATTATTCATACCTTCAAGGTTATCATCGCCCACGGTCAGGGTTTTTCAAACTGGAGTTTTCTTCCCCGTAGGTCAATTCAGTTTGCTTCAGATTCCAGACTCAGAAATGCTACTTTGTTATCTATGATGAAACGTCCCATAATAATTACGTCGTCAACATATGCTCCCGATTTTGTGGGCTTGAATATTGGTGTACCCGAGGTTTCAGCTGATTTCCGCTTAATGACGTGTTCCACCGCAATATTAAAGAGCATTGGGGCAAGTCCATCTCCTTTGCTTTAAACCTGATTACTACGAAGCTGTCCCTTAGTTCAACGTTTATCTTGGCCTGGGATTTTGTGCTTAGCATCGTGACCATGACTATGCGGACTTGTTTTGTTGGGATGCCAAAGTCATGCACTATTTTATACAGTACATGTCTGTCGACACTGTTGTATGCTTGCTTGAAGTTTACAAAGAGTTGGTTTACTTCCATAGTATATTTCCAGCATTTTCCGAATGCCTAGTTTACTGAAAATATTTGGTCTTTTGTAGACCATCCACATCGAAAGCCTCCCTGATACTCTTTTATAATATTTTCTGGTATGGCTCTAGTTTTCTTCCTATGAATTTGGATGGCGCCTTATAAGACGTGCACAGTAGAGCAATGCCTCCATAGGTTGTACACTTTAACTAGTCCCCCTTTTTATGTACAGCACATAAAGCCACTCCTCTGATGGCGACTCCTTTGACCATACTCTACATATTAGCGCATACAGTTAGCTATTTAGATGGGGACCCCTGCTCTGAAGCAGTCCTGCTTGCATTCCATCTATTTCAGGCGCCTTATTTTTTCTGATTTCCTATATTGCTGCCTGTAACTCGACTCTGGTTAGTGGTGAGACTGGCACCTCTTCCCTGGTTCAGGAATGTTCACAGCTTCATTCGTTGTTTGGGACGCTTTTAATAGCTTGGTTGCCTATAGTCATGAGTTTATAACTGCTCCTTGTACAATTCTGTAAAGATTTGTTTGTGGATTGAAACCGTCTCTTATTTGTTTAATAAATGCCGATCTGACTTCATATAGGGTCATGTTTTCGTTTATGTGTTGGACATTCCGCCACGAATGATGTTGCTGCTGTTGACTCAAATTTATTACACTTAAATAATACGAGTTTTGAGGTTATTACAAGTTGCTCCACAGACGAAATGTAGCCCGATGCGATAGGAGTTTTATTGTTCAGGGTGCACGGCTTCAATTTGTTGTTGGTGTTATACGCTTGCTGCTGTTGTCGTAGCTTAATCCGGACACCAACGGTCAAAAGACAACAATTTACTTGGCATTGACTGTGGTGGTTATTGTTGCTGGCGTAAGCTGATTTGATCCCGCTCTAGTTACCGTGGTCCTATTAAAAACTGTCGGTACCGCTGCGTTGTTCAAGTTTTTGAAAGGTTATCGAGGGTGGATGTGGAAGTCCAAGTGTTGCAAAACCAGAGACGATGTAAAGCATCAGCTACTAGTGCGGGAGTGGTATCGAAGGTACCTTTTGTTGAGCCTAACTATCGTTATAAAGATTACATTAACGTGC
Organism: Odontomyia ornata; assembly: GCA_963969285.1. Lineage (NCBI taxonomy): Eukaryota > Metazoa > Arthropoda > Insecta > Diptera > Stratiomyidae > Odontomyia > Odontomyia ornata. Next base: position 22,591,416 of record OZ017741.1, read on the forward strand.
ATAATAAAAGCTACTAAAAATCGACTTTACATTAGCTCTCTTGGCTAATTTTTGATTACTATTTTAATCCCTATCTTGTATTTGACTATGCAAAGTGTACGCGCAATACACTTTAAAGCTACTTGATTCCCCGTAGGAAGAATACTCTTGGAGGCTAGCACTCTTTGGAGAGTACCACCTCCACCTAACCGAGGAAATTCCTGCAGAGGGAATGCCGGTCGACAGAAGCACTCTTGGAGGCTAGCACTCTGTAAGGACCACCACTCCAATGGTCCCAAGGAAGCGAGGCGCCATGAGGTTCACCCTGGGGCTGACAGATAACGACCCTGACTAAATCTGGACTTCGCTTTGAGCAACGAACTGGAATTGATGCTTTGGGCTGGCGGATATGATGGCTTGGACCTAGTTGCTTTATGCAGTAGTGCCGAGGTGACACTCGTCCGAGAATGATTCCAATTCAGCTATTATACCGTTTCCATTCCAGTAAATCCTTGGCAGGTCATGTAGTACGTTCACCATCATTGCGTTAGTGGTGTAAGTTCCGTTGAGACGGACTCCCGATTAACGCTGGTCTGGCTCTGTACACTTGTCTTGATGAGGACTTGTGGCACACCTTGCATGGCTCCCCCTGCTCTGTAAAGATAACCATGAGACCAAAAAGGTGACTACACATGCGAACGGAGATAGTAGCTAAGAGGGGGGACCCAATAAAATTGGAGTAAACAAAACCTTAAAAAAAGATTTAGAGTACCTAAAAAAGAAAGCAAAAATAACAACTATGATGACACAACCAGCGGCTCCAGCCACGATTTTAACAGCAAATCGGAAGCGGTACTATCGATGACAAAAACCGTGATGAATACAATGACAGTGAAAACGGACGAAAAACGGAGATTAACAAACTGTCTTGTCCAGACTGATATTCCTGCGGCGTTCGGGCATAGCAAAAAATGAGATGCGAACGCCCGAGCTACCTAAAATGGAAATTTCCGCAGATTGCAGGGTGCGCCAGATGTTCGAGCAGTAGAGGAAATTATAAAGAACACTGCTGCAATCGCTATCGAAGTGACCGAAGCAAGGGACAAATCTTGAAATAATAACGAACCATCCTGAACTCCACAAAGAGATTATGGCAGGAAAAAACAGGCGTGACCAGACAAACAAGCCACCATTGTCTGATTTCATCACCACAGTTGGAAATGTGGCAGAAGTAATGTATTTGGAACCAGGAGCCAATAGCTTTTCCCAAGAAACGTGGTCGCAAAGTTCAATTGCCGCCCAGCAACTTGAAGTAGAAAGGTTAATCCGAAAAGCGGGAGATGTTCTATAAAGAATAAAATCTGCATGCGACTCACCAGAAATCAACAAAGCAGTGAAGATTGGGCTCCTTGAACTAGAGGAGCCCCTAGGCCGCACGGGACATTATTGGAGGAGCTGGTTAAAGGCAGAAGAAGGCCAGAAATCCAAAAGAGAGCAGAAGTCTGAAGCAGCACGCACTGAAGGCTAAGTCTGAATGGCATGCGAAGATAGCTTCACCATCAAACGTCAATAAAAGAATGGTGTCTAGCCCAATCGAAGGAGATCGGGATAAAATAAGAAAGGCAGATGCATTTTATGCATGCGGAATGCAAGATCAGGTGTTTCAGAAAGTGCTGATAAGAGAAGCGAAGAAAACCGCAAAGAAACTCCTTCAAAAACTTCCAGAAAATAAAATTCAAACGGGTGCCCAACAAGAAAAAGACCTTATGTGAAACAGGAGGGAAAAGAGTCTCGACGTAGATCTCGGCAAAAAGCACTGCTCGTAATCCTAAGTGCAGGGTCTGCGAGATAGCAGGGGAGCCGTGAAGCCAGAAGACAGCAACACTGCCATTAAAGCAGTACGACTAGCGCGGTCGAGCCACATACTGGTTGAATTTGCAGCAAAGGCCGACAATTGGCAAGCATTCTGCAACATATTAAAGAAAACCCTCGGCAGAAGTGCAACTATAGCCTAGTTCGAGCCTATAGCAACGATCGAATTTAAAAACATTGACTGCATCACGGATCAGGAAGAGGAAGAAACGGCCATCAGAAGCGAGTTCTGTAGCGCAGGTAGGATCAAAGGGAGGCTGACGCTAGAAAACTATAGCCTAGCTCGAGCCGATAGCAACGATCGCATTTAAAAAGATTGACTGTATCACGGATCGGGAAGATGAAGAAACGGCCATCAGCAGGGAGTTCCGTAGCGCAGGTAGGATCAAAGTGAGGCTGACGCTAGAAAACCGTAGGGTGCAACACATGGCACCCATTGAATTAACCGAAAAGGACACCAAACAATTTCTGAATAAGGGCAAAGTAAGAATATAATGGGTTGTCTGTCGGGTACAGCGAAGAACAACACCTCTTTAATGTTTCAAATGCTGTGCTATAGTCACACCACACAAGTATGCAAAGTTCACTATGTCACAAATGCAGTGAAATGGGCCACAAAAAAAGAGTGTATTAAGAAGGCACACTGTGTTCTTTGCAAGGACGCTGATCCAAGACCCGATCCTGGGCATGTCTTGGAATCAGGGCAATGTCGGATTTTCTAGGAAGCCCTAGCTAAGGCTAAATCAGAACTTTGGTGACCCGCATCTTCCAGCCAAACATATACCTCAGTTCGACCGCCCAACATCTGGGACATAAACTAAAAGAGTGTACGGAGGAGCCACACTGTATTCTTTGCAAGGATACTGATCCAAAACTTGATTTTGGACACGTCTTGGGATCAGGAAAATGCCGGGTGTTCCAGGAAGCCCTAGCCAAGGCAAAATCAGAGCTCCGATGACCCGCATCCTGCAGCCAAACCTACACAGCAGTTCAACCGCCCAAAATTTGCTTGAGCAGTTTGCGAGGGACATGAAAGCCGACTTCTTGCTGCTGAGTGAGCAACACCATAATAAAAATCCTGCATTATGGTACTCTGATGAAACTGGTATTGCCGCTATCTGGGTTCAGAGCAGTGACTTTCAGGCGGAGAGCTGTGGACGGGGAAATGATTTCGTGTGGGTTCGGTGCTCAGGGATCACCTTCTTTAGTGTGTACCTAACGCCTAACGAGTCGATATCATCTTTCCAAGCCAAGCTTAATGCTTTGGAGGGCACTGTCTCGAACGCAGGGGGCAAAGTGCTCGTTGGGGGCGACTTCAATGCCAAAGCAATCGAATGGAGCATGCCTCAGACGGATCCGCGGGAAAACGAATCCTGGAAATGGCGTCGTAGTAAACTCCGGAAACATGCCAACTTTCCGCCGTATTGGCTGTGAGGGAACCATACCGGACGTGACATTCGCCTCGGAGTCCTTAGTACGGAGGATACAAAACTGGAAAGTATTAGAGGACTACTCAGCCAGTGATCATCAGTGCATTCTGCTTGAGATAAGTGATGCTGTCTCCCGACGTCCGTGCTCTCGGCCTTCTACAACTGGATGGAACATCGGAAGAATGGACATCGAGAGGTTCGTTAAGGTTCTCAGACCAGGTGAGCCGCTGCAGGGAGCTTCGAAGGGAACGAAAGAACTGGCAGCTCAAGACGTGGTGAACTCTACTATGAGCATAATCATGACTGCTTGCTGCGCTTCTATGCCCCGTCGAAGACCCCGGCACGGCAAGCACCCGGTGTACTGGTGGTCAACTGAAATCGCTGAAAAGCGGAGGGAGTACCACAAGCTTCGGCGTGAGGCTCAACGAGTGCGAAACCGTGACGAGGCATGCAACCAGGTGGCAGCATATAAGTCGGCCAGGAAATGCCTTCGCAAACTGATCAACAGTAGCAAGGCTGGCTGCTGGCAAGACCTAGTGGACAATGTGAACAAGGATCCGTGGGGCCTTGGCTACAATCTGGTCATGGGGAAACTTGGTGCCCTACGGAAGCCTTGTATACATGACGGGGAAAAGATGGACGCGATAGTGCGGGGACTCTTCCCCGCCCATCCCGTCCGTGTTGACGCTGTCCATGGTGAAACAGCACTAGAGTGCCCACTCTTTACACAGCTGGAACTGGAGGAGGCAGTCCTCTCCTTGAAAGCGAGGAAGGCTCCAGGTCCAGATGGTGTTCCAGCTGAGGTGTTGTGGCCCGTCTATCACCATTGTCCTGACTTGCTGCTCAGCACATTCAACGCTTGCCTATGGGATGGGGCTTTCCCGGTACTATGAAAGATGGCGAGGCTCGTGCTGATCAGCAAGGGGAAAGGAAATCCCGAATTGTCGTCTGCATACCGCCCGTTATGCATGCTAGACACGGCTGGGAAAGTGCTAGAGAAACTCATCAAGGGAAGACTCACTGACGCGATTCATGCTGCTGGAGGCCTATCTTCTCGGCAGTACGGCTTAAGAGCAGGACGTTCTACCATTGATGCGATTGCAGAGGTGGTGAACGTGGTCCAAAAGGCAGAGGCATATAGTCACACCAAGCGACGGATCGTCCTGTTGGTGACACTCGACGTCAGGAATGCCTTCAACTCCGCTAGATGGGTGGATATTCTGGACACGCTGGAAAACTCTTTCCAAGTTCCAGAATATCTAATGCGGCTTTGGAGGAACTACCTAAAGGACCAAAGCCTGCTCAACGATACGACACAGGGCCAACGAAGGATGGAAACTACATCGGGTGTTGCCCTGGGATCTATCCTTGGTCCGGACCTGTGGAACTTGTCTTACGCGGGCTACTGAGACTTGAGATGCCAGATGTGTCGCACTTGGTTGGCTATGCGGATGATGTTGCGGCTCTGGTCGCTGGACGCATCGTTGAACAAGCGCAACTTAGGCTAGGTATGCTAATGCGCCGAGTGAGGGACTGAATGACTGCTCGCGGGCTGAGTTTAGCACTAGAGAAAACCGAAGTGGTCATCTTGACAAAAAAGAGAATCCCTAGAGTTAGGATAATCACTATTGGAGACATACAAATCGAATCGAAGCCAGCGGTGAAGTACCTGGGGCTACTGATCGACTCGAAGAAGAGTTTCTCTGAGCAAATCAGGGCATCGGCTGAGAAGGCTGCTTCGGGAATATCGGCCCTGAGTCGACTTATGGCCAACGTAGGGGGACCCAGTCCATCAAGAAGACGCATCTTGATGAGTGCTGTAGGGTCAGTGCTACTATACGGAGCAGAGGTATGGGGCGACGCTCTCAGCAAGGAGGTATACGGAAATCGTTTGGCACAGGTACAGAGAAGAGGAGCACTGAGAATTGCATCTTCGTATCCAACAGTCTCCAACTCGGCGGTGAGAGTGACTGCAGGCGTGATACCTGTCGCTCTCCTTGCTAGAGAGCGCCACGCTATTTACCTGCGCCGAAACGAGGATGCGAGGGAGATAGTTGTCCGCGAGGAGGGACAGTGCTCGCTCAACGATTGGCAGCAGTCTTGGGTGAATTGCACGAAGGGAAGGTGGACGGCTCGCTTCATCCCGGAGACTGTGGCTAAATCGAAGGCATGGTGAGACTGACTTCTATCTCACCCAGCTTTTGAGCGGGCATGGGTGTTTTCAGTCTTACCTGCACAAGATAGGTAAGTCACGGTCTCCCGATTCTCGGTTTTGCCCAAGAGACGAGGACAATGCCTGTCACACATTTTTCGCGTGTAAAAAATGGTTCAGGCTGCGATGGGAACTCTGCAGTGAGACGGGAGAGCTCACCCCGGATAATATAGTTGCGGTGATGCTCGACTCGGTTGACAAATGGAACCAGGTGGCACATTATGCTCGGGCAGTCCTAAAATATAAAAGGGACTCACAGCAGCCGGGGGCGCTGGAGCTGCGGGATCGCTCTTCTGGCATTTCCTCTTCGCAGTATCATCTTTCTGAGCCAAGCTGAACGCTTTGGATGGTGCTGTCTCGAACGCAGACATCAACGTGCTCGGTGGGGGAGACTTCAACGCTAAAGCGATCCAATGGGTCATGCCCCAAACAAGTCCGCGGGGAAAACGAATCCTAGAAATGGCGACTAGGGCAGCACTCGTTGTACTAAACACCGATTTCCCACCCTATTGGCTGTGAAGGAACCATACCAGACGTGATATTCACCTTGGAGTCCTTAGTACAGAGGATACACAATTGGACAGTATTAGAGAACTACACAGCCAGTAATCATCAGTGCGTTCTGCTTGAGATCAGTGGTGTTGTCTTCTGATGTCCGTGCTCTCAGCTTTCTACAATTGGGTGGAACATTGAAAGGATCGACGTTCAGAGACTCTTCGAGATGCTCACAGCAGGTGCACCGCTGCAGGGAGACTCGCAGGGGATGGAAGAAATGGCAGCTCAAGACATGTTAAAATCAAGTATGAGCATCATCACGATTGCTTGCAGTGCTTCTATGCCCCGTCAAAAACCCCGGCATGACAAGCCTGGTGGCTGACTGAAATTGCTGAAAAGTGAAGAGAGTGTCACAACTCTCAGCGTGAGGCTCAACGGGCACGGAGCTATGCCGTGGCATGCAACCGGGGAGCAGCAGTTAAGTCGGCCAGGAAATGCCTCTGCAAATTAATTAACAACAGCAAGGCTCGCAGCTGGCAAGATCTAGTGGACAGTGTAAACAAAGATCCGTGGGCTATAAGGAAATTATGCGGAAGCTTGGTGCCCTACGGAAACCTTCCATACATGACGCGAAAGAGATGTATAAGATAGTCCCGGCACACTTCCCTGCCCATCCCGTTCATTTTGACGCTGTCCATGGTGAAGCGGCAGTTGAGTGTCCACTCTTCAAACTGGAAGAGGCAGTCTTTCCACTGAAAGCGAGGAAGGCTACAGGTCCAAATGGTGTTCCGGCTGAGCTATTGCAACTTATCTATTACCAATATCCTGACTTGCTGCTCAGCACATTCAACGCTTGCCTACGGGGCGGGGTTTCCACACTACGATGGAAGGTGGCGATGCTCGTATTGATCAGCAAGGGAAAGGGAAGTCCTAAGTCGCCATCTGCATACCGCTCGTTATGCATGCTAGATATTGCCGGAAAAGTGCTAGAGAAACTCATTAAGGGAAGACGCGATTCGTGCTGCTGGGGACTTATCTCCTCGGCAGTACGGCCTTAGAGCAGGACGTTCTACCATTGATGTGATTGTAGAGGTATTGCGCGTGGTCTAAAAGGTAGAGGCATATACCCACACCAAGCAACGGATCGTCTTGTTGGCATCACTGGACCTTAAGAACACCTTTAACTCCGCTAGATGGATGGGTGTTCTGAATATGTTGGAAAACACTTTTGAAGTTCAAGAATATCTAATGCGACTTCTGAGGAACTACCTGAAGGAGCAAAGCCTGCTTTATAACATGACACAGGGCCAACAAAGGATGGAAAGTTACATCGGGTGTTGGTAAGGGTATCTGTCCTTGGTCCAGGCCTGTGGAACGTGTCTTACGATGGGTAATTGAGACTGGAAATGCCAGATGACTCGCACTTGGTCGGCTATGTGGATGATGTTGCGGCACAAGTCGCTGGACGTACCGTTGAACAAGTGACTGGATGCTTGCTCGTGGGCTCAGTTTAGCACTGGAGAAAACCAAAGTGGTTATCTTCACAAAAAAGAGAATCCCTAGAGTAAGGATGATCAGTATTGGATACATGCTAATGAAATCGAAGCCAGCAGTGAAGTATTGGAGTACTGGTCGACTCGAAGATGTGTTTCCCTGAGCAAATCAGGGCAACGGCTGAGAAGGCTTCTTCAAGAGTGTCGGCTCTGAGTTGGTATATAGCCAACGTAGCAGGACCCTGCCCATCAAGAAAGCGCCTCTTGGTGAGTGCTGTAGGGTCAGTGCTACTGTACTGGGAAGAAATATAGGGCGACGTTCTCAGTAAGGAGGCGTACTAAAAGCGCTTGAGGAGGATTGTATCTTCGTATTCGACAGTCTCTAATCTGGTGGTGAAAGGTGTCGCAGGCGTGATACCTGTCGGCCTCCTTGCTAAAGAGTGCAGCTCTATTTATTTGCGTCAAAACGAGGATGTAAGGGAGATGGTTGTCTGCGAGAAGAGACAGCGCTCATTTAAGGATAAGCAGCAGTCTTGGTGAATTGCACGAAGGGAAGGTGGACTGCGCACCTCATCCCGGATGCAAGACTACGGCTAAATCAAAGGCACACCAAGACAGACTTCTATCTGACCCAGCTTTTGAGCGAGCATGGGTGTTATCATTCTTACCTGCAAAAGATTGGTAAGTTACAGCAGCCGGTTTTTGATTTCATACAGGAAAGAAGACCACATTTGCCACACATTTGCTGCGTGCACTGAATTAAGTAGGCTTCGAAGGGATCTCTACAGGGATATGGGAGAGCTCACGCCAGATAATATTGTCACGGTGATGCTCGAATCGGTTAACAAATGGAAACAGATGGCACATTATGGTCGGGCAGTCCTAAAAGATAAAAGGGACTCACAACAGGCAGGGGCCTTCGGGCTGGGGGATCGCCTGCCTACAATTCGTCTTTCCCTCTCGCCTCCCGCTAGAAGAGGAATGCTCCAGCTTGAAGGCGTAACAAAACGAGGCCTGGCCGGAGGTAATATGTCAAACAATTCCAGGTTGGGTTCCCGGGTGTTTAGTGTAAAGTCCAGTCGAATTCTTGTGAGCATGGGAGTCCCACACTTAGTGCGTGAATGACGTTCACATAAAAAAATTGCTAATATGCAATAAGTGATGCGATTTTCAGAAGGCTCTGTGGACCAAAAGTACACGCTTTGGTATCGTTATCCTGAGACACCAAGCCCAAACCAAGCCAAAGTTAAAATGAAATGGTCATGTGTAATTTCTGTGGTAAGTCATCGTAAGATTTAAGTTAGATGCCAAAATGAAATATAACAAACTATTTGAAAGGTTTGAAAACCTTAACGTTATAAAATTGTTCAAAGATTTGAAACACTTTAATGCTTTGATTCAAGGACTTTAAAATACTCTAAGATGCAGTGTAGATATGTCCAAAAAACTTAAATTCACAATAAAGCTAGGAAATCTCTGCAAGTTGTGAATAAAATTTAATATTGCTGAACGCATGACTTACTAATTCTCCTCACAATATATCTCACAATCACAAATTATCGCTAGTTTTGTGAAAATTTCATTCGGTTAAGAGCGTAATCAGAATCTTACACAAAAGTGATCTGCTTAAAGTAGGGCAGGATCCACTTTGTTGCAAAAATGCACATTTCAGAAGAGAAGGTTTATTGTTAAAGATAGTAAATTTTCTCTTATTATTGCAGCAATATACTTCTAAAAACAGTCTTCCTCAATGCTACTTTTACAATTCAACTACCTTTCAGAAAAATTTCCTTACATATCCTTTTTCGCCACGTGGCAGGATGACTTACTTTGCAAAATCGCTGTACATGAAAACAGAAGAACAATTGACCAGTCAGTGAAAATCCCTTTAAGTGATTTATCATATTGACCCAAAAAACAGCATGCAGTGCGTATTCACTGAAAATTTTCTTCAATTTTTCACATGATCTTTTGTCTATTTTCCTTGAAAATGTCACTGAGTCAATGCGCGCTAACAACTCAATTGTATGTATTAGCTCATAGGATCACTTTAAATAGTGTCTTGCTCAATAAATTTGTTGACAAAAAGATTTTTCCCAGGGGGGTAATAAAGATGTGCATGCGCTTCGGATATCTTCTTTTCGGGAATCGGGAAAATGAGAAAATCATTTTAGAAAAATTAGAAAGTAATGTCGTTTCGTTTACATTTACGACCACAGCATGTAACTTTAGAACAGAACATGATCAACTTCCTTTTGGGATTTTTTCGTCGGGGAAGGTATGAACGCGATGCAGTTGTCAAAGTTAAGGTCCTTCGGGATCAGCAGATGTTTTTATTCAAATGAAATCGGATAATGCAAATAGACAAATGATCTCTGATTGTTAAGTGGAATTTCGGGTGATTTGTCGGAAGACAGATTGGTGTTGCTTCCGAAACCGTTTTCGGTACAAATGAGATGACTCGATGTAATATATCTCTAAACAGCCACCTGTCGGTTTGCGTCATTTTAAAAATAGGGCTAATTTGTTTTCTTGACTTTTCCAATAAATATAATCGAAAAATTAAAAGCAAGTGTTACCACTTAAGAAGTGAAAGAATTTTCAACTCTTTTAAGTGTTTACACGGTTTGATTTATGACAACCCAATAAAATTTGAGTTGATGGTAAGAGTATCCTTTTAAACGATCTCTAAACACATTTTTGACTTACAAAACGCGACAGATGCAACTGAATCCTCTTAAGAACCTGATGTTGTCTTATATTACCCATAAAAAATAGGCGCTAGGCAGGCGTTGAAGTCGCAACCACCCATGCTTCCTACAGGGAACGACGTGTTGAAATCAAAGAAATGCACATGACGTCGTGGCTATCATCCCTAGAATGGATATAATTGTTTGAATCCGTGGAAACAACAACAGTCGTGTGACGTGCTGAAGATAATAATAACCGAAATCACTACCTTGTCGTGAAGAAAGATGATCCTGCTGAGACAATGGGCAGCGTCGATTGTTGTCGAGTCAGCTCAAAGGTTGCTGCAATAAATTATGTGCTGAGGTACAGAATTTTGAGTTTTGTTTAGGATCACGAACGATTGAGTGCACTCTGGGATGATCCTATTGTGTACGTACAGTTTTTTTTTGTACGGCTTCAATCGACCAGGTAACACATGTTGGGCTACCACTTATGCTTCTGCTCTATTCGATGCAAGGATGGGAACAAACATTTTCAGTGCAGAAGAAAATTTAAGTAGGGAATTTACCTATGCAGGCCCTTTGATCTTTTCTAAAGTGATTAGCGTTCACGACGAATTCTATTCAACTTGAAGTGCATTACAAATACAAAAGCATTTTTTGGTATGGTTGTATCTTGAATGACTTCTTAAATAAATTTTAATAGAATTTCAGAATTGCTTCTCAATACTCAATTTCATACATGGTTAAGCATCTTTTCTGACAATGAGATAGAGAATTGATCCTAACAATATGCTGAGAATCAATAATATAAGCAGGCCCGAGATCAGCTAAGGAGACAATTGGTTTCCAATTGATCTCGATCCTATGTACACAACTAAATGCAGGACAATTTGAAGTAGGGCTTGAAATTGATGAAAAAGATGCCAACCTTTTTTGCAAAAATAAATTTTTTGAAAGGCGAGGCTGACGAGAAAATAATTTGTCATTTGATAAGGCTGCCTTTATTGTTCGTTTTATCTGTTATACTCTGCTTATTTATTTGAACTTTTGTGAAGATACTTAAGAATGTGTTGTCAAGAATGTCGTTTCTTAACAAAAGATACAAATATAATGTACGTTATTTTACATGCATTAAAAATGCTCAAATAGCAAGAAAATCTAAAATATTACGCTTAACAATATTATTGATAATATTCTTCGAAAATTTGATTTTTATATGACTGAAAATGGTCAATTTTGAGACAAAGTCAAAGAACATCAGATGTGTCAACGAAATTAAGTCGGCTTCTTGTTAAAGCTTAAAGATGTCATAATTTTTGAAATCCAAAATGTTTCAGAAACGAAATCATCTCTAAGTAACAGGTAAAAGATTCAAAGATTCTAGGCGAATTCATCATTTAATTACACTTTCAAATGTGCAGGGGAAGATATCTGAGCAATACCTAGTGAAACTTTTTTTAAAGTTTCGTGGTAGGCTTAGTGGGTTTTCGAGTACGTTCGTTTGGTTGATAATGATCTTCTTAATGGTTGTGAAAATAATTGCGAAAGAAGCTCGCACATGTAACACTGCCCCACCTCAGTTCTTTTCGCCCCGATATGATGTGTCGCCAGTTGTAGTCAAGTCTCCCTGGGTGTAATATGAGGCAAGACGCTTCAGGTGCACGATTTTCATTTTGGCTCTTGGCTTACGGTGTTCCTGTATGCGGTATACGACGTCGTTGATTCGTTTTGTAACTCGGTATGGTCCCTCCCAAATAATCCTGCAGCTTTGGAGACCTACCCTTTCGTCGTTGTGGGTTATATAGCCACACCAAGTAATCTTGCTGGAAGCCAGTAGAATTTGCCTGTAGATCATACCTGGTCTGCATGCGGTCATTAGCCGATTCGAGGTGTTTTCGCACTGTCCGATGTATCTGGTTCAATCGTTGCCTTAGCTCACTTGCGTACTCCGAAATCGTTTGGGGTTTCTCGGGGGGTGTTCTGAACTTTATATCAGCTGGCAGATGAATAGTATTCCCAAAAATGGCTTTGGCTGGGGCTTGGCCCGTCGATGCATGTTCAGCAGTCATGTACCCCATCAAAAATAGTGGGGTGTGTCGGTCCCAGTCCCTTTGGTTCTCTTCAACCATCTTGGCCAGGTGTTTATTGACATGCCGTTGAAACGTTCAACCATTCCATCAGATTGGGGATGTAGCGGTGATGTCCTCGTTTTCTGTATTTCCAGCAGCTCGCACATTTCACCAAAAACTAGTAACTTGAAGTGTTGACCTTGATCTGAATGTAGTTCACAAGGTACACCGTACCTACTGACCCAATTTAACACTAGCTGTTCGGCTATAGTAGTTTGGTCCTGGTTGGGGATGAGGTAGACCTCGGGCCACTTGCTGAAATAATTGGCCACAACGAGCGTACATCGATCTCTTCACTCGGATTCAGGATAGCGATCCTTTCGAATGGTCCGCCAATGCTATAGGTTTGCATTTGTCCTCCCAATCGTCGCTTTGGACCTTTGACGGAAGCGCAAATCGTGCATCGACGGCATCAGTCCTCTACGTCTTCTCGAGCGTGGAGCAAGTAAAACTTTTCCCGCAATTTTGGTAAGGTCATGTTAACACCAAGGTGGCTTCCTGGGGGTCCTTTGCGCATATCCTTAACCACATCATGGATACGGCTTTTGGGAAGCATAGTTTGCATCCTATAGGAGCTGCCATCCGCTGTTTCCCATTTCCGCTTGAGTACGCTGTCCTCCACCTGAAGGGAGCTCCACTGTGCCCAATAACTTTTCGGGGTGGCGCCGTGCATCGAAACGTCCTTGCACTCAGGTCGCCCAGTTGTCTCCTTCCATACGAGCGATAGTCCGATGTCTTCATCGACTGGCTGGGCACTTTGTTTCTCCTCCAATAACCAACCTTCATCGAATTCGGTCGTTGTCACTCAAAGATCAATTGTCGGCTTGTTTTCCTCAATCCGTCAGCAATGCTTGCAGTTACCTTGACATGGACGACGAGATAAGGCGGCAGCATTTCCACAAACTTCGCCCTTCTGATGAAGAATTTTTAAGTCTTATAACTGCAACCTTTCGATCCATCTCGCAACTTGTCTCTCGGGGTCTTTGAAGTTAAGTAGCCGTCTCAGCGGTGCATGGTCTGTTCGAAGAACAAATTTCTGGCCATATAGGTACTTGTGGAACTGCTTGGTGGCCTCTATTATAGCCAATAGCTCCTTCCTCGCCACGCAGTAGTTCCTCTCATTTTTTGAGAGAACTCGACTATAATACGAGAGGACTCTTTCTTCGCCATCGATCTGCTGGGAGAGTACAGCTCCAACCCCGCCGTTGCTCGCATCGGTGTCAACTACAAACATTTTTCCGGGTTTCGGATATGCCAGCACGGGTGATTCACTCAGCTTCTCCTTCAAGGTCTCAAAGGCTGCCTGGCATTGTTCATTGTTCATTTTTCTCGGTTGGCTGATGGAGACACTTAGCTATTTTGGCAAAGTCTTTAACGAATCTTTGATAGTAGGTTGCCAGACCCAGAAAACTTCGTAGTTGGCGCTTGTTGTTTGGTGTTGGCCAGCTTTTCACGGCTTCAATTTTCTCAGGGTCTGTTTTGGCCCCTTCTGCTGATACGACGTGTCCCAGGTATTTCACTTCAGCTGCAAAAAGAGCACACTTGTCAGGACTAAGTTTCAGATTTGTCAGTTGCAATCAGAAGAACACCTGTTCTATGTTCCGCACATAATCTCTGAACGTTCTCCTGAAAACAATGATGTCATCTAGCTACACAAAGCATGTCTTCCAGGTTAAGCCTTGTAGCACATATTTTATCAGGCTTTCGAATGTTACTAGAGTACTACAAAGCCCAAATGGCATCACTGAAAATTACCACAATCTATCTTCTCTCGGTCCTTCTTGTCGATTTCTAACTGCCAGTAGCCTCTCTTGAGATCGAGTGTAGAAAACCATTTTGCGTCGGCTAAAATGTCCATGATGCTGTCGATGCGTGGAAGCGGGTAACTATCTTCCTTAGTGACGTCATTAAGCTGCCTATAGTTGACACAAAAACGAGTGCTAACATCCTTTTTCCGTACTAGAACTACTGTCGCGACCCATGGACTGACAGAAGGTTCAATGACGACTTGTTTAACCATGTCCGAGATCAGTGCACTGACTTCTGCTTGTTTGGCAATAGGAAGACGTGTTGGTGCTTGTCGAATTGGCTTGGCTCCCTGTGTATCTATGACATGAGTTACCAGACTCGTTCGGCCTTGGTCAAACGGGCTTGTTGAGAAGATGCCACTGTACTTGGTGACCAGATCAGAGGCATGCTTGAATAGCTGCACTGGCAATTTGACCTACTTCAATATTGCAGACGTGGATTCCCGGGCTTTGTCTACGTCTTGCCTCCTGTTCCAATGATGGTCGTGAGTGGCTTCCAAAGAGGTGATGGTGGAAACAGGCTGGTAGCTGCCGATGACTTCTCTCGCTTTGATGCTCATGGTTGAGTCTGCGGTGTGGAGGACTCTAACCGGCACGTATTCGTTCCTTATAGATCTTACAAGGCTTCGTCCTACAATCAAACCGCGCAACGTGGACATCTTCGTTGGCTCTATCAGTTAAGATCGGTGGTCTCCAGAATCACCAACAAGCTTGGCCCATACAATGCTCTCGGAAAGATTCGGTACATCAGTGTTGGTACATACTACCACATTCATCTTGGGAATTTGGACGCTGGGATTTTCCATAAATACTTCGACATTCTGCCATTTCAATACCCGTTTGCGTAAATCCACCGTGATCCCATGTGGTCACAGAAAATCCATTCCGAGAATGCAGTCATCCATAATGTTCGCGATCAGAAAATTATGTCGGAACACAAGGTCTCCCAACTGTATCTGGAGGTTGACCTCACCATGGATAGGGGCAGTTTCTCCCGTACAACGTACGCCCAAAAAGGTATTCGTTGAAAGAACTAAAGGGCGAAGATCAATGGGGAAACCGAGGAAACTGACTCAGTCGAGGAAGACAGTTCATTGCTGCTTGGATTTCAAAATTAGAGGACGCGGTTGGAAGCACTATTTGCAAGAAGTGAAGACCCAAGAGAGGCTGAAGCGCTACGAAGAAGAAGAAGATATATACATGTATATGCAAATTCAATAGAGTTGCACAAAAAATCCGATCCAGCTATGTACTGAAATGCAAAATGAGATACAGTTGGTTAAATACCTTAAAAACCAAAGTAGAATTATGAGCATTTTGAAAGGGAAATCTCGTATTTGATTCCAAAACTTCCATACGGTCTAACTTTTTTAGTATCAAAAGATAAAAGGATAAAAGTCAAGGGTTTTTGAAAGAAAATTTAATCCTCCACAACTTTGTTGCCAGCATGTTTTCTGTGAAATGGTAGACCAAAAGGGTAGAAGGGAAATATTCAATCAGAATATGGGTAACTTTAAATCTTAATAAGTTTAGGGTTTTTGCTAGTTCATATCTCGAAAGCAGCAGGGCGTAGGTATCAAGATGTGGAAATTTTTTAAGGAAATTTAGTAATCTTAAATTTTGAGCTCAACAAAGTTTTCGATGGAGCTGGAAAAGGGGACCTCTCCGACTTTATCGCATCCCCACGGCACAAGATTCAAGATGTTAATTTGATGATTTTTCAGTTTTTTACATACTATATATACAATTCATCAATAGCTTAACATAACAATTAACATGAGGTTTGTGCCTTAGGGCTTTTCCTGGAATTCAATAATACAATAATTTACTTTCATTACGTTATAATATTAATTTTTTGGTAAAACTTTGAAGAAATGTTGATACCCACAACATTATCATACATTAGTAGATTATAAAAGAAGTTTGTGAAAATCATTTGCTCTAACAACTAGTTTCAAAATTTTAAAATAGATATATCCTTAAAATTAAGAACATCATTTCCTTAAGACTACCTTAAAAACAGCTAATTCACTGCATTCATATAGCAGTTGTCCGTCGCTCTCCTGACTACTCCCGCCTTGTGCTCCTTGAATCTCCTCTATACAGAGTCAAAGGCTTTCCCCACATCGATCAGGCAAGCTACAGCAAGCTTATTGTTGCGCCAGATTCTTGTTATATCAGCTTGGAACATGGCCATAGCGTCCACCCTGGAGTGAGCTTTTTTGAAGCCAAATTGTCTTTCCGCCACAATTCTTGCCCTGGCAGAAAATTTTAGGATACCTTCAAGCAATACCCTTTCAAGAAGCTTACCAATATTTGAAAGCAACGAAATCAGACGAGTTTCAACTACGTCAGTACTGCGCAACTTCTTGGGTATTGGGAATATTTTAGCACATTTCCATTGCTAAGGGAAGTAGCAAATGTTAATGCAGTTATTCAGAATGATTGCGAGGAGAACGAAGAAAAAAAAGAGAAGCCTTTTAAGCATATAATTGGAGATTCCATCGGCCCCTGATGATTTTTTGGAATTTTGCTCCAGTACCAAAAAAGTGAGTCTCCCAGAAGTGACAAACAGACCATGGCCAGTAGGTGCGTCAGAGGCATTTGAACCAAATCAAGGACAATTGATCATTGTCTCTGTCGAAATTCGTTGTGGTGCTGCTTACTAACGAAGCACCGAAAAAGTCCTCACTTGCTTCCTTTCCTTGAAGAACTTTTGCAAAATGTTTAGTGATAGAGTCAGCAATGGCTTTGTCATCTATGAGCATGGATCCGTCATAAGTGAGGACCCCGGGCAGCCTTTTTCTGTCCAATATCCTATTGATATGAGGAAACAAAAAGTGACCTATTTTGATATTTTCCAGGGCCTGTTCAAATCGCTCGCCGTGGTTCTCCTTGAGATCATTTGGTTCAGAGACGTCATCACTAGATAAATACGTTCCTACTCCCAGTTGACCATATTTCAATTGCAGTGGTAGATTCTTGCGAGTAACTTTCTAAGCCGACTACGTCTACGATGAAGCTCCAAGATGTCTTCTGGTAAATCTTGATAAAAGTAATTTGTCGAGGATCTCTTAATAGACACCTTTGAGATGACCGTATCTAGGACTGAATTTATACAAGTGACTCCCTCATTGATTTCAGGAAAAGAAAGATCTTTCGATCTATTGATCGTAATTCCCTTCAATTTTCTGTCAAGGTCAGCACTTACTGCTGCCCAATCGATTTGCTTGTATAGAATGAAAAGTTGAGGATCAGCAACCTCAAATTTCACACCCTTTTTCACTCTTAAGGTCAGCTCAACCAAAAGGTCAGACTCAGCGCTAAGAACTCAACACTCGAAATTCCTCCAACTGTGGGAGAGATTTACTAAATTGGCAGGCACAATGAAGAGGTCAATAAAAGACGAACTTCGGTGGAAGGTAGGCTCTTTTGGGGAAATCAATATGAGATCCAAATATGGTTGAAGCCAGTTATAGATAGCTGTTCCATAGCCATTAGATGCAATCTTTCCCCACAGGGGATGCTTCTCTTTAAAATCGCCTCCCATGCCATAGAAATCGATTTTTTTGCACAGAGTAAGCACTGTTTCCAAGTCGTCAATGAGTCCCCTTATCAAGTATCTATGTCGAACATAGAGCCCCACGAACAAAAAGGTGTATCCTCCCAGCATGGAGCTTATTATTTCTGTTTCAATACTTTTCAGACTTGGGGGGCTGTGTCTTTGGACTTTCAGGTTATCTTTGTGAGCCATAGCAACCCCAAGAATTCCCTCTGGATCATCACGCCCGATGATCTTGTATTTCCCCAGATGCACTCTGTGTGTTTCTTTGAGTCTTGTTTCCATATAAACACGAAGTCTGGTTTATGGGGGTTCAAGTGTACTTGAACAAAATTGCTTTTATAACGTGGAGCTAGTGCACGTATGTTATGTCGAGGATGGAGAGTTTAATGGAACTCGTCACGACAACATACTTTGAAGGCGAATTCTAAGTACGCAGCTTTTTTCTGACTGGAGTTAGTGAGTTTTTTTATAGTTGAGTATAAAAAGAGTCCACTTTTCGAATGAGTGTGAATAAGTCACACCCGAAAAATTGTTGGCAGACAGTGCTCAAAACCATATTTCGGTCATTCTACGACTGCTGGGGTTGCTGCATTGGTTGCTGTTTTTGTTGCCATATAAGCTATGGTGCATGCTGCTTCTTTACACCTTGCAAAAGGATAGAGTACGAGACGCCTTCACGTACATTATTTTTTATAGAGGCGGTGATGAAATCCCTCCTTCACTCTTTTTTCTTTTGGAGACTCTTCCCCCTCTCTTCAACCTCCTTTGCTTTAGGACAACCTCTGAAACTCGCAGGGTGCCCCTTAGCATTGCAGTTAACGCAGAAGATCTCGTCTTTTTTCTCATCCTTCGAGATTGGACATTCAATGGAATTATGCTGTTTGTCGCATTTTACGCATCTAAATTCGAGTCCGCAGTTAGAAGCGACGTGCCAAATCTTTGGCAGTTGAAGCATTGGGAAGTGCAATTTTCCTGCAGACGCTACCATTGTATCTTCTGGTACAATAGTAACTTTATGTCCATTGCTTTCTTCATTTCAAATTCGGATTTGAACTGGATTAAGAAGGATGAAAGCAGCCTAACATACTAACTAACGGGTATTGGCATATCCAAGACGCAAACGCAGTTTCTGAAATACAAGTAACGTATATACATCAAATTTTATATACTGGGGATGTTGAGGTGATTGGGCTATTGGCAATGAATTTAAATCCTATGCATCAGCAACCACAGTTCAGTAGATGAAATAGCTTCAATTGGCCTTGTTACTGTCAAAACATCTGTATAAGTCATGCTACTTTTATTCTTTCAGTTATTACCAAACTTGTAATCTACAACATTCATACAGAAGGAACATTCACTTTCACAGGAACCTCTATTCCATATCGCAGGTCTGGTATATTTCACAGCCTTCTTATGTGAGTTATACAACATTATTTTGCAGGAATTGCACATGATGTGGGAACCCAATCTGTATTCTGGTGCAATAAATCTAGACCAAAGGTATCTTTATAAAGATTCTTAATCTTATCTGTTATAACTATTTGCGTTTTGATAAATACATATTTACAATAAATATAACAAAACATATAACATTAATGAACTACCCTTTTAGCCTGTAACTTTTTTCTTGTAGCATAATACTCAACATGAGCAAAGTTACCCACACATAAAGAGCTATGGTCGCTGGATGACGACGATTGCGGGCCCATTTTCACACCCTGACCAATCACCGATGCTGGGTCTCCGAGTCCTTGCATGGTAATTCTCTTCCTTTTACCTGACATGACGGCATGAAAGCCGTTATCCAGGAACTTAGCCGGATAGTGGACCAACTCCGTTGCCCACCGTTACCGCGTAGAGGTGCCCTGGATGCACGTAGAAAGCGATATAACCTTAAGCTAGTTCCATCTTTCTGAACAACGGTAATTGGTTTTATTCAACTGGGTTTTCAGGTATTGAATTACAACAATGCGGCTTGGAAAAGTGTTGTTTGAAATAAAAAGAAAACACTTTTGTGATGAACACACTAGTCTTTTATTTAATTCACTGATACAATGTGTTGATTTTTAGAAGAGTAGAACGGAAGTGATACAAAGAAAAACTTATACCAACATAGACATTTCAACAACATATAATATTTGTATTGTTGCCAACTTAAACATTTTCAAGTAAACATTGCCATATTAATAACACCCCTTCTCAATGTTTATGCATTTTAAGCAAATTAATCTAAATTAACATCAACATATGACTAGAAACATTATTAATTCTCTACTTCCTTTCTATTTGACATTGCATTTTGTCAGAAACGTAATTAATAACTCCTTACTTAATGACTTTGCTAGCATGTCTGCCAATTGTTCGCATGTATTTATGTACAGAATATTAATTTTATGATTTTTGATTAAATCTCTAATGAAGTGGTATCCAATATCAACATGTTTAAGACGTTTGACTGAGCCTGTACTTGCATTCAAAATAGCTGACTGATTGTCACAATAAAATTTAACTGGGCTATCATTTTGAACATCCAAATCATGTAATAAATTAACAAGCCAGCACGCTTCACTTGCTGCCATACTCATAGAAACATATTCAGCTTCAGTAGAAGACAAGCTTACAGAAGATTGCTTCTTTGAACACCACATAACCAAACAATTTCCAAAAGTGAACAAATAGCCAGATGTGGACTTTCTGTCCGTCTGATCACCTCCCCAATCGGCATCGCAGTTGACTTGCAATACACTATCATTACACTTGTAAACTACTTTATAATCTAAAGTATGCTTCACGTAACGCAATAATCTCTTAAGTACACTAAGTAATGTACTATTGGCACATTTCTGATATCTACTGAGTAAGGAAACTGCAAAGCACAGGTCCGGCCTAGTGCCTAAGACAGCATATATCAAACAGCCAATAATTTGCCTACAGATTCCTTCAATGTCTTCAATGTCAATAAGTGTTTAAATCAAATATTTTAGTATTAAAGTTACTATCCAAAGGTGTCAACATGGGTTTGCAATTTTCTATATTAAATTTTTTTAATACATTTTCTAAGTAATTTCTTTGTGACAATGTAGTTATACCATTTTCAAAGTTTTGCTCTACATGTGTTCCTAAAGATTCTGAAATTTGCCCTAAATCATCCATTTTGAATTTGTTGTTTAAAATTGTTTTAAGACTAGTGACCTCAATTTCATTACTTCCAAGGATTAGCAAGTCATCTACATATATCAATACAAATGCTTTATCTTTACCACTAAACTTTTTGTAGAAACATGGATTACATTTAGACCTTATAAAGTCTTCTTTAGTTGATACAGAATTAACTTTAATATTCCAGGATTTAGATGAACTTTACAACCCGTACAATGATTCGTTTAACTTTACAATATTGTAGCATGCACTAATAATACTGCAAGCCACTGTTGCAATTGTTTTCCCAACCATTAAGAACCTCATGAACAACAAAGTGAATTTACTCGAAACCACGAGAACCCACCAAGCATGATCAACATCTGAAAGCGACGTCACTCCATTCATTAAGCTGCTCGAATATACTAGGTACCTCTTGGCAGAACATTCGCGAATGTACGAGAAATGGGTTGAATGGCTAGAGGGTTGAAAGGTGAGCTGAATTAATGGGGGGATCATTCATTAGAACCGCGATAGTAAAAACTGCGAAAGTGTGGAGCGAATAGAAGAACGATATTGATCGAGTAATAGGAAAGTGATTTCGTTGATTGTGAAGTGATTTTAGAAGACAATTGCGGTAGAAATTTATAGACAAGTAGAAGTTAGACTTTTAATAGTGAAAATTAAAATTGTGAAATAGTTAAATCAGTGATTGTGCATTTTTAAGTAATGAAATAAACTCTTTTAATTTAATTTAAAAGACATATCTCCTCTCGGATCCCACTTCAGTCTCTTCTCTTTTGGAATGTATACATATACTTCTGTACCAAAGGCTCTTGACTCATGGATATAATATGTTTTCCCAGTCCATACCTCAAATGGAGATCGCCCATCTTTATGGCTCTTCCCAGTCCTGTTCAACACGAACACTGCAGTATTTATGGCTTCAGCCCATAATTTCTTTGGTAAATTTCTTTCATGTATCATTGTCCTGGCCGCTTCCAGCAATGCCCTGTTTTCTCGCTCAGCCTTGCCATTCCGTTCTGAGGTGTATGGAACTGTGGGTTGGTGTATTATTCCATGCCTTGTAAACATTTCCTTCACATTCCTGTTCACAGACTCCAGGCCGTTATCACTTCTGAATGTCTTCACTTTGTTTCCAGTACTATTCTCGGCCTTATTTATAAAGTCCTCAATTATATACTTGATTTTATCTTTTGTCTTCACAAAATACACACTTCTGAAATTCGAATAATCATCTTTCAGCACAACGAAGTATCTTGACCCACCAACTGACGATTCTTCCATGGGACCGCATGTATCAGCATGAATTAATTCACATGTCCTGGTACTCTTGTATTCGCTTCTTTTGAATGGCAATCTGTGTATGTTCCCAATCAAGCAACTCTTACACACCGGGTTGGATGTTTGTTTAACCTCAATGTTGTTTTTCCGCAAAGTATCTTTGACGTAGGTGAAGTTTTGGTGCACCAATCTTCTGAGCCACTCATTTAAATCGTTCGACGCTAGTTCTGTAGTACCCACAATTTCACAATTATTACTCGTATTATAGCGTAAATCCAAGTAAAACGAATTTCCAATTCTTTCCGCAACCGCGCAAATTTTATTTGCCTTGAAGAATTTGCATAAACTGTCATCCGTCACTATGACATAACCTTTATCTGTGGCGCGATTGACCGAAAACAGATTTGTTTTTAACTCAGGAACATACAACACTCTGTCTATAATTGGGTCAATCCACTCCTTTCCATTCAATACTTGAACTGCCATCTGTATATAACCAATCGCATTTATCACTGCTCCATTGCCGATGATTACAGGTTTTGGCGAAGTACTTGAGAATGATGTAAACAATGCACGGTCACGACACATATGTTCAGTAGCACCGGAATTGACTAGCCACTTAGATTTTTGCAGTTGATGCGACAGATTAGATACCATGAACGCGTTACTATTTGTTTTATTTTAACTTCTTAACTTTTTTCCTTTTCAAAAACGACACTGAGCTTTAAAATGTCTGAACTTGCCACAATAGAAACAGCTATTATTATTACTCACGTTCCCTTCACTGTTAGTTTTATTGTTACTTTTACTCTTGGTTTGATACTGTCCACTTTTACCACATTTGAAAACGTTTGATGGTCCTTTATTTTTCACAAAGAATGCAGAAGGTGTTGCTTGTTGTGCTCCTTCGTTCTTCTCTTTTACTCGCTCTTACTCAATCAGCAGTCTTGCCACTAGATTATCAAACGTTTGTTTATCATCAGGCACCGACTCCCAAGCCGAAATAAAATGTTTATAATCGTCTGGTAATGACATTAGCACTTTCGTGATTACAAATTTATCTGAGATTTCTACACTGTGGAGTTTTTGCCATATCTCGTACATGTAATAATATGTAACATTGCCTCTTCTGACATTCGTGTTACCAATAACGGCTGCGCTTTGGCATCTTTAGATTCCCATGCAGATATCTCACTAGCCACTTCGGGCTTCACTTGTTTTCCCTCCACAATGTTTAACCACCCATGGCCCCTCAACTGAACTGTTGTTTGGAATTTTCATATATTCCAATTTCTGGCCCCTTCTAACTTGATCACATTGAAGTTATTGTTATTTCCCTCCATCATCGACGATATTACACAGTGTCCGAGCCTGATCACGATGCCGCAAACTGTAATGAATTAGCCTCACTTTTTCCTTCTCGCCGATTTTGCTGCCGCCGTAACTAACATCAATCTACATCAAGCCCCCCGCGGGGGGAATGCCGGTCGACAAGACCACTCTTGGAAGCTAGCATTCTTTGGGGAGTTCCGCCCCCACGTACCCGAGGAAATCCCCGCAGGGAGAAAGCCGGTCGGCAAGAACATTCTTTGAGGCTAGCATTCTTTGGGGAGTGCCGCCCCCACGGACCCGAGGATATGGGGGGTGCCGTGAGGTTCCCTCCTGGGATGACAGGTAACGACTCTGATTGTATTTGGACTACGCTTTGGACAACGAACTGGAATTGACGCTTTGGGCTGGCGGATGTGATGGTTTGGACCTAGTTGCTTTGCACAGTAGCGCCGAGGTGAAACTCGTGCGTGAACGGCTCCAATCCAACTATCATACCGTCTCCTTCCCGGTAAAACCTTGGTAGGCCTCGAAGTACGTTCGAAGCTCGCACCATTGGGTTGGTGGTGTAGGTTCCGTTGAGACGGACTCCCGATTAGCGCTGGTCTGACTCTGAGCACTTGTCCCCATAAGGGCTTGTGCCAACCCTCGCATGGCCTCCCTGCTCTGCAAAGATAACCATGGGACCAAAATGGCGACTACACACACGAACGGAGATAGCGGCTCCGAGGGGGGACCCATCAAAACTGGAGCAAAAGACCAAAAAAATCCAAAAAAAAAATTAAAAATAATAGCAACGACGACGCAACCAGCGGTTGCAGCCACGATGTCAACAGTACATCGAGAGCTGTACTAACCACGAAAAAAACGAAGACCAACACGACGATAGTGACGGTAGACGAAAAACGGAAAACAGTAGACAGTCTGGTGCAGACTGAAATTCCTGCGGCGTTTGGGCGCAGCAAAAAAATTATGCTAACGCCCGATCGTCCTATCAAGGAGAAGCGGGAGACTCGGCAGGATGCTTCAGGTGTTCGAGCAGTGGAAGATAACATAAAGAGCACCGAAAACTCGATTGTCACGGCTGCGATCGTTACTAAAGCGACTGATGCAAGGGTCACAAATCCCGACATTGCAACGAAAAATCCAGAAGCGAAGGAGGAGATTACAGCACTAAAAGCAAAGAGTGACCAGACACCGCGTGATTATACCGCCAACGTTGAAAATGTGGCGGAAGCACTGCACTCGGAAACGGAACGCGAAAACCTCTCCTAAGGATGGTTGCAAGGTACGATCGCGGCCCAGCGACAAGAAGAAGAAAGACTACTCCGAAAAGCGGGAGATGTTCTGAAAAGAATACAAGCTGCATGCGACTCCCCAAAAATCAGCAAAGTAGCAAAGGAAGGGCTCCTTGAACTAGAGCTGAGGTATTGCGGCTCGTCTATCACCATTGTTCTGACTTGCTGCTCAGCACATTCAACGCTTGCCTACGGGACGGGGTTTTCCCGGTACGATGAAAGGTGGCGAGGCTCGTGCTGATCAGCAAGGGGAAGGGTAATCCCGAATCGCCGTCTGCATACCGCCCGTTATGCATGCTAGACACGGCTGGGAAAGTGCTAGAGAAACTCATCAAGGGAAGACTCACTGACGAGATTCGTGCTGCTGGGGACCTATCTCCTCGGCAGTACGGCTTTAGAGCAGGACGTTCTACCATTGATGCGATTGCAGAGGTGGTGAACGCGGTCCAAAAGGCAGAGGCATATAGTCACACCAAGCGACGGATCGTCCTGTTGGTGACACTCGACGTCAGGAATGCCTTCAACTCCGCTAGATGGGTGGATATTCTGGACACGCTGGAAAACTCTGTTCAAGTTCCAGAATATCTAATGCGGCTTTTGAGGAACTACCCAAAGGACCGAAGCCTGCTCTACGATACGACACAGGGCCAACGAAGGATGGAAATTACATCGGGTGTTGCCCAGGGATCTATCCTTGGTCCGGACCTGTGGAACGTGTCTTACGACGGGCTACTGAGACTTGAGATGCCAGATGAGTCGCGCTAGGTCGGCTTTGCGGATGATGTTGCGGCTCTGGTCACCGGACGCACCGTTGAACAAGCGCAACTTAGGCTAGGTATGCTAATGCGCCAAGTGAAGGACTGGATGACTGCTCGCGGGCTCAGTTTCGCACTGGAGAAAACCGAAGTGGTCATCTTGACAAAAAAGAGAATCCCTAGAGTAAGGATGATCAGTATTGGAGACATAAAAATCGAGTCGAAGCCAGCGGTGAAGTACCTGGGGCTACTGATCGACTCGAAGATGAGTTTCTCTAACCAAATCAGGGCAACAGCTGAGAAGGCTGCTTCGGGAATATCGGCCCAGAGTCGACTTATGGCCAACGTAGGGGGACCCAGCCCATCAAGAAGACGCCTCTTGATGAGTGTTGTAGGGTCAGTGCTACTGTACGGAGTAGACGTATGGGGCGACGCTCTCAGCAAGGAGGTATACCGAAAACGATTGGCGCTGGTACAGAGAAGAGGAGCACTGAGAACTGCAGCTTCGTATCTAACAGTCTCCGACTCGGCGGTGAGAGTGATTGCAGACGTGATACCTATCGCCCTCCTTGCTAGAGAGCGCCACGCTATTTACCTGCGCCGAAACGAGGATGCGAGGGAGATGGTTGTCCGCGAGGAGAGACAACACTCGCTCAACGATTGGCAGCAGTCTTGGAGGAATTGCACGAAGGGAAGGTGGTCTGCGCGCCTCATCCCAGATGTGAGACCGTGGCAAAATCGAAGGCATGGTGAGACTGACTTCTATCTGACCCAGCTTTTGAGCGGGCACGGGTGTTTTCAGTCTTACCTGCACAAGATCGGCAAGTCACGGTCTCCCGATTGTCGGTTTTGTCCAGGAGAGGAGGACAATGCCTGTTACACATTTTTTGCGTGCACAAAATGGGTCAGGCTGCGAAGGGAACTCTACAGGGAGACGGAAGAGCTCACCCCGGATAATATAGTTGCGGTGATGCTCGAATCGGTTGACAAATGGAACCAGGTGGCACATTATACTCGGCAGTCCTAAAATATAAAAGGGACTCACAGCAGCCGGAGGCGCTGGGGCTGGGGGATCACTCTTCTGGCATTACCTCTTCCCCTCTCCCCTCCCGCTTGTAAAGGGACTCCCCAGCTTGAAGGCGCCCCACGGCGTAACAAAACGAGACCTGGCCCGAAGCAATGTGTCAAACGGTTCCAGGCTAGGTTCTCAGATTGACAGGGGAGGTGTTTAGTGGGTGGTCGAAGGGTATCCTCCATGGGTGTCCCACACTGCCAGACTCGGCGGGCGTAAATGCCTTCACCTCCCTACCACAAAAAAAAAGCTGTTATATGTGCCTGGGCCCATAAGATGATGTTTGAAATAAAAAGAAAGCACTTTTGTGATGAACATACTAGTCTTTTATTTAATTCACTGATACAACGTGTTGATTTTTAGAAGGGTAGAACGGAAGTGATACAAAGAAAACATAGACATTTGAACAAAATATAATATTTGTATTGTTGCCAACTTAAACATTTTCAAATAAACATTGCCATATTAATAACAAAAAGCATAATAAAACCAACTATCACGCAAAAACCGCGTGCGCCGTATTTGATTTAAATTTATTGCCAATAACCGAATCACCTCAACATCCCCAGTATATGGAATTCAATGTACGTTACTTGTATTTCAGAATTTGCGTTTGCGTCTTGGATCTGCCAATGCCCGTTAGTATAAATATAGGTTTAGATGTGAAAAAAATTGTTTTTCGAACTTTTACGAGTGCATTGTTCTCGATGTTTACTGTTTATAATAATTTCGTTCTTAGGGATGTAATTGAAGCACAATTCAAGTAACCGATTAGTCTATATATTTACATCTATATACAGTATTACATTAATTTAATTATCAAAACGTGGTTCGGTTGATTTGATCTCGTTTGGGAAGAAAGCGAATCGATGACTAACTTTTCAGCGATCATCAGCAGAATCTCCGACTCACTGCGACGTTGCCATATTTTTCACATCCTCCGGCCGGGCTTGATCCGTTCCAGGTATTTCCAATGGATAAAGGTGTTGGATATGTCTCCGTATAACGCCATTTGATAACTGTAGCTCGCATGACCTTATTTGATTGTCCCTTCCCAGATAAACTTCCTTTATTCGTGCCAATTTCCAAAGTAGCCTTGGTAGAGAGTCGTCCCGAACGATAACTACATCACCACCCTTAAGACAACTGGGTTTTACTTGTTTCGTATGATGTGCACTACGGAGGAGTTGGATGTACTCATTTTTTCATCTGTTCCAGAACCGATTTAAAACTTGTTGTCTGATATTCCATAGCTTTAGTAATGTAGATCTGCTAGCATTGCTTCCTGTTTCATTAGAAGTCAGTGCTGTCTCTGTCTGAACTCCAAGCAAAAAATTGGTTAGGCGTCAGAGGTTGAATATCCCGATGATCGTCACTAAAATATGTTAGGGGCTTGAGTTTACCACCGCTTCGATTTCAGTTAAAAGCGTTCTTTACTGTTCTCCATTTAATGTAGCTCGTCCAATAGAAACCTTTAGAGCGTTTTTTATGCTCCTGATTAGGCGCTCCCAGAAGCCGCCCCACCATGGTGCTCTTACGGCGATGAATGTCCACTTAATCCCTCTCTGATTCATAAAATCTTGAAGATTCGTGGAACATATAAATTTTCCCAAGATTGCAAGTTCAAGAGCCGCTCGTTTGTAGGATTTTGCATTATCCGACATTATAATACTCGGAGGTCCTCTACGTGCTATAAAACGCCGAAGAGCAGATAAACAGCTTTCAGTCGAAAGATCCAATGTCATCTCGAGATATATTGCTCTTATTTCAGCACATGTGAAAATCATGAAGCATACCTTTTGCCGTTCCTCTCCTCTAGGTATAATGTACAGTGGACCCGCAAAGTCTACCCCCGTTGTATTAAAGTGTCTTGTAGCGTTTATGCTTCCATATGGTAGCGGAGCCGTTTGTTGAGTTAGAGCTTTGCTGAAAAACCATTTGCAAACAATACAGCTTCGTATAATCGACTTTACTAGCTGCCAACCTCTGGGGATCCAATAGCGTTTTCGCAACAATGTCAGAACTGTCTCAATACCACCATGAAATGAATCCTTGTGAAGCCGCTGAATTATTAATTTGCTTAAATGTGCTGATTTTGGCAGGATTATAGGGTGGCTAGAACATTCATCACCGTCCATGAGTTGCAATCTTCCACCAATTCGAAGAATGCCTTCCTTTAGTGTCGGTGAAAGAGTTCGAAGCTAAGACGAGGAAGGAATAGGATTACCTCGCTGTAAATTTATTATTTCTGCATTATAAAATTATATTTGCGTGACTTTAGTCCAATATTCTTCGGCATATTTATAATCCGCTGCGGATATGTACTCGTTGTCGACCTTCTGTCGTTGTAGTTTACGAATGAATTTTAGTGACTCGTTTTAATTTGCCATACTCGTTGAATTTAAAAATTGGAAATATTCGTCCGTTTGCATTAATTACGTGAATTTCGTTTTCAGCAGCGGCGATCTTTGAGTCAGACCAAATGTAAACCGAATCCACTTCCAAGTGCAATAGATTAATTAAGAATTTACTTAGCCTCGCAGCCATTATAGCAGCTGTAAACTCCAACTTAGGTAGCGTTAACTCCCTTTCACCAGTTTCCTTGATTGGTGCTATCCGATTTTTCGCACAGATCAATTCGGTGTGCGTACATGCTTCGTTGTAAGTAGTACGTAGGTAAGGTGTGCGTACATGCTTCATTGTAATTAGTACGTAGGTAATGTTACGGGAACGGCAGTCTAAATATTGCTCGGTTCGTGTTCCATCGTTCCTCTCTGTGTACTATAAATGACAACATACATAAACGAAAAGCTGCGAATTGTAATCAATGCATCTGTGGGCGTGGTGTCGTATCATGGATTAGCAGAAGTGGCTGTGTATCCATATTCGTATTAAGTATCAAACATATACACACAGGACTTCGCAATCGAACGTACCGCCCAGCGGAACGAATTGGTTACATGCATTGCAAATCGAGCGAAAGCTTTAGCTTTGTGGTTGCACCAGTCACAGAGAGATGGCACTAAATACGTTAAACTGTTTTTGTTGTTGAGCTTTGATCTTTTTTAAATGGTAAATTTTCTTCATTATTTTAGTTGGTAAGCAATAAAGTCCGCATAATTATAGTACAAAAGAAAATTAAAGACACAAGAAAATCGAGAAGTATTTCTCCATTCACTGGCTCAAGGCGTGCGCCCGAGCTTATTCTATCCCAAGGCACTTAGCCCGGGATAAGTGAATTCAGGATACGTTCAACTGCGTACTCAAGGCATCCGCCCGAGTATCAGCGCCCCAAGGCAGTTATGCCCGGGGCCTGCAGTTGAACTAGTAATTGATTGATTTATCAATCTGACTGCGTACTCAAGGCATCAGCCCGAGTATTAGCGTCCCAAGGCTTTGTGCCCGGGGCTAGCAGTTGGATTATAATCAATCGATTCGTTAAAATAACTGCGTGCTCAAGGCGTCAGCCCGAGCAACAGTTGAAGCTTTAATTGATTGGTGTTTCAAATATGTTATCAAGCAATATCATACATTTCCTTCATATAACAAAAATAATCAAAGTAAATTTATATCGCAAAAATTTCACAAGCTCCATTAATGCTCGAACTTTATACGTCTCTGTAATAAATTAATTATTAAAAGAATTCAATAGCGAAATATGTTATTAATATTAATATAGTCAACTGAACGTGTTATTATATGACCAAACAAAGAATAAAATAAAACATAAATCATTAAACAAAAACACTCTTTTACTGATCTAGTTGGCGAGTATAAAGTAGCAGATAAGTATCATACGGGAATTCCTCTCTCTCCCCGGGAGCCTTGATGTGCATATAGGATACATATCATATCAAGCTCCCAGCGCATGCTAGTATACATAGGGTGTACTGGTAGTGTGCAACAATTTGGCGCAGTTTAACGTATTCAGTGCCATCTCTCTGTGACTGGTGCATCCACAAAGCTAAAGCTTTCGCTCGATTTGCAATGCAAGTTATGACTAGTTATCGCAACTATATGAAAAAAAAACGAACACTTTCGACTTTCACGTACAATTTATTTGTTCACATTCACTTTTACAATAACTTATTAACTTAAATTTGACTTTACAGGTTACTCGTTCGTTAGTCGCGGATAAAAAGTGCTTGATTCGAAAACTCTCTACTACTTATAATAAATTAATGAGGTTACCTAGGTGCATTTGCATTGTATTGCGTACCAAAGTTCATCATTGCACCTATCAGCAATTAAGCAATAATATAACATAAGGTGCAATGATCGTCGAACTGCAATTATTGTCATCAGCGATATCATAATTAACTAGGTCAAGATATGTGAAGCATTTACACGAATGGTAATAACTCCTCCCTCCTTAAAAATCGGTGTCTCACAGATTAAAATGGTAAAACAATAGGTTGTATCTGTGATACGGAAACTGGAGGCGATAAGGGCAATGAACGCACCCTTCGCAAGTAGACTATTAAAAAAATTGCAACAAGGGCCAAAATAAGTTAAAACTAAGTCTGAGGAGATTGACACGATATTGTTAAGCGGTATTTCATCTAGTTTCTCTACGTTGTCTAAGTGGAGTTTATGTAAGAGGTGGAGATCTAATTTAGTATTTCCCTCGGTCAAATTAGGGTTAAGGATTGACGGTAGAACTTGAAGTGTCCTAATCTCCCTGCTAGAATACTCCCTATCATCGAGCCAGATTGTATCATTCTGAATGTTGATGAGATATGTTCCATTTAGAGCTCTAGTAACATTTTCGTGCTTAAGGCTCCCGTTAAAGTTGGTAAGATAAATAGTATTTCCCTCTATAATCTCGATTATTCGATTATCTTGATATTGATAATCGCAGACCGCATCAGAGCCCGTTAGTAGTTGGACAATGCAATCCGATGAAGATAGACTAATCAGTTGTGATTCCTTACATATAGTAATGTCCTGAATGCGAGGGCAGTCATAGTTTAAAGCAAATTTCCCGGACTGGGCTAGGAAGAAGTTGGAATGCTCAAGATGGATCATTTTATGGTTCCTTATAGTGGGTCGTATAAGTACATGATTATAATCAATGTTACTTATTTTAGGGAGACTTATGACGTATAAGAGCATGGGCCTCTTTGTAACTACCATGGGTTGGGCGAATTCAATTGCCTGAACTTCATTTTCATACGGAAGGGTCTCAATTTGGGCTAGTAACTCATTAATTTCAGAAGCGTCTAGCAGATTGGAATTAACTATTCCACTCTTAGCAAGCTGACAAGCCAAAACTATTTCGTGAATTTCAGTTCTAAAGATTATCATCTTATTGAAAAGAGATTGCTCGAACTTATCATTGTTTAAGGTATTAACTTCGGCTACTATTCGGTTATAATTATCTGTTAGTTGGGTAGACACTTCAGTCATATAACGGTTTATCTTATACTGCTTATTACTATTGGCAATCATACTGTTTTGTGACTTGATAACATTATCCCAGTCTGTGGCGTCTGGGTTTCCTGCCACCCATTTCCAGGCTGATCCAATCCAGTTAATTGAACGTGGAACCCTTTCTTTATTACTGCCTCGCAATTGAACTAGCAATGATTCTATCTTGTCAAGCTGCTGGTGAAGCTGAGGTACGAGAATGCTGGACTTATTGATACGGTGCTGCACTATAGATCTCATATTAACCATAACCTCGTCGAATTTACCCAGGTCTATTGAATGTATTATTTTGAAATCCCCATTCACAATTCTGCCAATTCCACGCCTTAAGGTAACCATTGGTCCCGTATATTCATAAGTATGTACCGAAGCCCGCGCCGACGCCACGATTAATTTGAAATAAGAGAGATATTTTTCAGATGCGATTTGTGAACCCGGTTGCCTGAATCAGTGGTAACAGTTACTTGGTTGTCTTTAGCTACAACCATTTTTTTAAAAAGATGTTTGTTTTTAGTTTTAATCTGCTTATCCCTTCTAAACACCACATCCCCTGCTTTGTAGGCAATGGGTTTCGATCTTCGCTTATTTTGAGACTTAATTTGGTTCTGTTGGTTGCGGAGGATTTCGTTTTTGAGATTGCTGCTTAGTTTTGTTTTAAAGTCAACCATGTTTTGATAATTTATTCGCTGCGATCTACCAAGGAATACATCTACTGGTTTTAGCTTTGTCACCGAATGAAATGTGTTGTTATACCTATCGACTGCTATAGCCACAATTTCCTTCAGAGAAAGCTCCGTATATTTACTCTGAAGGCACCTCACTATTTCTATTATTGTCGAGTGAAGTCTCTCAATTGGGCCATTAATTTCGCTTTTCTGAGGAGGGGTCAGATAAACTTCTATCCCCAATGCTTCCAGCAGGTTCATAACCAATGGGCTAATGAACCCACCCTCGTTGTCTGTAACCAAAACCTTAGGTACAGTGAAATAATGCAAAACCTTAATAATTTTTTCTCGAAGGTGTAGTGCTGATTTATTTTTTATTTGAAAAAATTTGGCAAATTTACTGAATTTATCAATACAGGTTATGTATTTCTCACCATTAATTTGTATAATATCCATATGCAATATCTCCGATGGATAATCTGGTACTGGTGTTTCTTGCAGCTCGGGTTTAGGCGGATGGCGGTCATATTTATTCAAGTTACAAATGTCACAAGCTCGCGTATACCTTTTTATTAATTTACTCATTTTAGGGAAATAATATCTTTCCAATATTTGATCCTTGTTTTCCCTATAACTCCTATGAGCACGACGGTGTTCGTCTTCTATAATACGAACCTTATTGTCCTCGTTCGCGATATCCTCAACTACTCGCTGAGTAAGACGAATCTTGTACTTCGAGAAATGCTCCCTATAGACATCTTGAAGCAATTGTATAAATTTCTCGGGGATCTTAATGCCGTTGATCACATTCGGGCTTAATGTTTCCTTTAAAACTCTGATCAACCTTTCCTTATCAATAGTTGCGAGACGTATGTAATGCTTATCGAAGCCGGGATGAGGCTACGTTGAGCAATTAACTCGTTACCTTCGGAAAATATAAGTTGTTTCCTGAAAACATTAATTGGTACCTCACAATATGGTATGAGTTCTGAACTATCCTCCATAGCACTATGCGTGGTCCCTGAAGATGAAATAAGAGTATTTACTTCCAGCGGTAGCCTCGAAAGAGCATCTGCTACTAGGTTCGTCTTACCGGGCCTGTAGATCAGTTCGTAGTTAAACTCCTCTATTCTCGCCTTCCATCGCTTGAGTTTAGCGTTGTGATTGGTATTGCTAAGTGCATAAGTTAGTGGTTGATGGTCCGTTAAGATTCTCACTTTCTTCGCACCATACAAGTAAGCTCTCAACTTATCCAAAGCCCACACGATGGCCAACAACTCCCGCTCATTTGTGGCATAGTTCTCCTCTGTGGTATTTAGGGATCTAGAAATATAAATAATCGGTCGATCTCTGCCAATTTCACCTTGCGATAGTACCGCTCCAATTGCATGCTTGGAAGCATCCGTGGTTAAGTTAAACGGTTTTTCGAAATCAGGGTACGCTAGCACCTAGGATGAAGTAAGAAGTTCCTTTAAATCGCTAAAAGCCTTTAATGTGAGCTCTCCCAGTGAAACTTCCGTCTTCTTTGACTGATTAGCTTTAACCTGTGCATTGTCGCCCCGAGTCAAGTTCGTCAATGGTTTTGCTATGCTCGCAAAGTCCTTGATAAATTTCCTGTAGTAAGATGCTAAACCAAGGAACGCTTTCAAATCCTTTAAGTTTGTAGGGGGTTTAACTCTAGTTATAGCGGCTATTTTCTTGGGATCTAGAAGAATGCCCTCCCTTGATATAATATATCCCAAATATTCTACCTGAGTCTTCAAAAATGAGGATTTCTCCAGGTTCACCTTTAAGTTTGCGCGTTCAAGCTGGGAAAGTATAGTTTCTATGTTTCGTAAATGTTCTTCCTCTGTTTTCCCCAGGATGATGATGTCATCAATATACACAAAACACAGCCGTCCGATAAAAGGTTTCAATACATCGTCGATCATCCTTTGGAAAATGGCTGGCACGTTTTTAAGGCCGAAAGGTAGCTTCGTAAACTCAAATTTCCCGTTTTCGGTAGAAAAAGCTGTTTTCGGAATATCAGTTTCCAGCATTTTGATCTGATGAAAACCGGATGTCAGATCAAGGGTAGTAAAATATTGTGAGCTTCCAAAGCTGACAAGTGTGTTCGTGATATCCGGGATTGGGTACGTATCCGATATTGTGACCGCGTTTAACCTTTTAAAATCTATAACTACCCTGTATTGCTTTTCACCCGCAGAATTCGCCTTCTTAG
Source organism: Odontomyia ornata (assembly GCA_963969285.1). Taxonomy (NCBI): domain Eukaryota; kingdom Metazoa; phylum Arthropoda; class Insecta; order Diptera; family Stratiomyidae; genus Odontomyia; species Odontomyia ornata. Next base: position 22,626,308 of record OZ017741.1, read on the forward strand.
GGACGACAAAGATTGGAGAATTATAAGGACTCTTCGAAGGTCGAATGATCCCATCCTCCAGCATTTTTCCTATCTGTCTATCAACTTCTGACCTCAAATTAATTGGGTAGCTATAAGACTTTGTGTAAATTGGGTCCGATGTAGATGTTCTAATTTCGGCTCTCACGCTTGTTTTGACGACCTCCCTGTCACTTATTGGTCCGAAAACCTTAGCGTGTTTATCCAACATGGTCTGTAATTTAATTTTTGTTGTACCGGGAAGATGATCACATACAACTTCCACATGGTTAACCTGCCTAGGTTCCTTTGCTTTTAGAGGAATCTTAACATTTGGCTTAATTTCCAGAATGTTGTTCTTCCTGTCAATTATTGCGTCCAATTCTCTGAGAGTGTCGTCCCCAATAATACCATCAAATGATCTTAAACCTGGCAGCACATAGAAATTAACTAAAGTATTATTGCCAACACTTTTGAAGAACTTCCCCGACACTTTTTTCCCTATTGATATCTCGCCTGCAGCGGACTGAATTTTGAAAGGATTAGAAATCGATTTAGCGTTAGAAGCATGCTTGGCTGCAATGAAATTTTTAATGGCACCGGTGTCAATTAAAAATTTCATTATCTGGCCATCGCGTGTAGTATATTCTATGTATGGAACGCTAGAGAGGCGTCCATCATAAAATTTAGATGACCGTCTTCTGGCTCATCAATATATTCTTCGTGTAAACCTCCGTCCGCGCTCTCAAGATACTCTTGATAGTCGGAGTCCTGAGGAAACTCCGAATCGAACTCCAAGTTATAGAGACGCTGCGATTTCCTAGGTAGATTTTCTAACTCGGGTGAGCGCTTCTGGCCTGGATAATTGGATAGCCGATTCATGTAATCGATCTGCCTAGTTTGGATAGATTTATCAATATCCATTGGGGTTGGTGGTTTGGGCTGAGTCGGCCTAGGTGGCGGCCTGTTGAAGTTTAATGGTGCCCTATTTTGAAATTGGTACATTTGGTTCCTTTCCGCCAAACTCAACTGTTGATGGGGTACAAACGCTTTTGGCTTACTGTGCTCGAAGCGAGAGCTGAAAAATTGGTTAACAGGAGCGGAAATAGTGTTATTAGCCTGCCGTGGATGAACCGAGAAATTCCTAAAGTTCAAATTCTGAAACTCTAAACAAGATGCGTAAGCATCCGGGAGTGTTTGGGGTTTTTGGATGGTAAGCATTCGCGAAAGATCACCATTTAAGCCCCTTACAAAAACATCCAGTGCTCTATTCCTATAATTTTCCGTAAGCGCGGCGATAGTTTCCTGCGATCGATCCTCAGTCTTAATTTTATTTATAAGTAGCGATAATTGATGATTTACCGCCGCGTAAAATTCATCAACGCTTCTATTGCGTTAACACATTGAATGTAGCTGATGCTCTAGAGTGCGAACATCCCGTTTGTCAGCATAGTGGAGTGAGAGACATTTTTTAATACACGACCAGTCATCGTCAAATATGTTATATGATATCAGGGCAGCATCAGCCGGCCCTCGGATTTTCTGCCGAATGTGGCGAAGTATGGCCCTGAATATCGGTTTGTCACGCACTATTTCATAATCACTGAGGATTGTCTCCACACTATGCACCCATGACAAATATTGGATCGGGTTGCCATCAAATGTTTGGAGATCCCTTACAGAGTAGGGAAGTTTCTTGATATCATCAAGATCCTTCTCTGTTTTGGGTAATCCCGAATTCGTCGAAATTGAAGAGCTAGAAGGGTGGTTAGTTAGTAATCTTCGCTCTATTGCTGACAACCTCCCCTCGGTCTGCTCATACCTGCTAATACAAGAATTTATAGCAGAAACGGTTTGCTCAAGGGCAGAAAGTCTAGCATCCGCCCACTTTGTGAGTTCGATTTGAGCATTGACTGCTCCCGTTAATTGCCGAATGGATTCATGAGCTTCCTCCATTTTTTTTATTTCACGAAGTTAGACAGAAAAGAGATAATTACAGACACAAGATCACTTCAAAAACACAGGCAGACCTAGTCTTCAGAAATCAGAGCGAAAAATGGAGAAAATATATCACTGCACTGACAATAATTACACCAAATTCACAATATTTCACTTAATAAAACCCGATGCACCAAAATACCTTTACAACAACTTGTTAAAACTTCTCACAACACAACTTAAAGAAAATAATGCACCACTTGATATGATCAATCAATCAAATAATTCAATTATAAATAACTGTAATTTAGCCACTAGTTGAAAAATTGTGTCATTTGATATTACGTTAATTAAATATTTCAATAAAAACTTCAATACAATTACAATACAACTTAATATAATGGACTTACATCAAAACAATAGATGCAGCTTGCGGTAGAAGCATTTCCTTGCTATTCGAACGGTCCGTATAACTCCTTTTTAACGCAGTCCGTTGAAACTTGGAGAGCGCCTACTGCGGTACGGTATCGTTACTAAGTTGATACAGAGGATCACCAGCACCAAAATTACTCCTTTGTATGCGCTGCTGCTTGAATTCCCCAATTAAATGGCGTATGCGCTGGTTCCCAGTACACCGTGTTCTTATGGAACGGATCTGGATACTATATTTGTCCGTGTTCTTACGGAATGGATTAAATGTCAGGATAGTTGTCCGTGTTCTTATGGAACGGAAAAACTGCTCGGGCGCCAGTTATGACTAGTTATCGCGACTATATGAAAAAAAACGAACACTTTCGACTTTCACGTACAATTTATTTGTTCACATTCACTTTTACAATAACTTATTAACTTAAATTTGACTTTACAGGTTACTCGTTCGTTAGTCGCGGATAAAAAGTGCTTGATCCGAAAACTCTCTACTACTTATAATAAATTAATGAGGTTACCTAGGTGCATTTGCATTGTATTGCGTACCAAAGTTCATCATTGCACCTATCAGCAATTAAGCAATAATATAACATAAGGTGCAATGATCGTCGAACTGCAATTATTGTCATCAGCGATATCATAATTAACTAGGTCAAGATATGTGAAGCATTTACACGAATGGTGATAACTTGCATGTAACCAATTCGTTCCGCTGGGCGGTACGTTCGATTGCGAAGTCTTGTGTGTATATGTTTGATACTTAATACGAGTATGGATACACACACACTTCTGTTAATCCATGATACGACACCGCGCCCACAGATGCATTGATTACAATTCGCAGCTTTTCGTATATGTATGTTGTCATTTACAGTTCACAGAGAGGAACGACGGAACACGAACCGAGCAATATATGGACTGCGGTTCCCGTAACAGTAAGCTACACATCCATATGCTTGTAGGCTAGCGTCCGCATATACGTGAAGTTGAATTGTAGTTGGGCTTGGTTTCAGAAAAAAAAAATCTTTATACGCTAAAGACGTCTAACTTCCGTAAGCCTTTGCAGCATTTATTCCATTTCTTCTGCAATTCCACCGGAATAATATCATTCCAAGCATATTTCTTTCGCCATAAATTCTGCAATGAGATTTTCAGTTTCACCACAAACGGACCTAGAAAACCTATAGGATCATAAATTCTCGATAATGTTTGGAGAATACTTCTCTTAGTAGCCTCTCGTTCCGACCCAATAAAATAAAGCGCAGGCTTTAAATCCACAGCAATGTCATCAGAGTTTGGAAACCAATTAACCCCAAGCACTTTCTGTACGATTGGTGTGACGTCTTCTGTTTGATTGAATAATCGATTCATGCGCATATCATTTGATACCCATTTTCGTAGATTCATGTTTGCCTTATTCATTATAATCATTACTTCTTTATAAAGACGCCTAGCGGTATAAATGTCGTTCAAACTAACGACTAAATCATCGACATAGAAACATTTAGAAAGAATACTTGCACTTTCCGGATACTCTTTTGCGTTTTCTTTAAAATGCTTTTGAAGCGTAACGGCCAGTAAAAATGGACTGCTTGCAACATCAAAGGTTACTCTGGTCATACGGTATTCTTTCCAACGTGGTATATTACTTGTAGTTGAAATGGGCTCTTCAAGCTATATTAAACGGTGAGCATCACGATCTTCTTCTGCTAAAGATATCTGCAGGAAAGCTTTCTCTATGACAGCCACAAGCGCAATAATGCCAATTCGAAATCTCAATAGAACCTCTAACAGATTTGGTGAAAGATTATCTCCTGATAGCAAACAATCGTTTAGTGAAAGTTTACCGGGTGAATGAGATGAAGCATCGAAGACAATACGAAGCTTCGTTGTCTGCTTATAAAGGCGATAAACCGGTTGATGTGGCATGTAATATTTAATGTTTGATGTTGCGTTTGTAACATGCTCTGCTATACCAGCTGTGATCATTTGTCTCATTGCTTCATCATATTCGCGCAATCTCATTGGATCTCGTTGTAGTTTTCGCAATAAATATTGCAACCGCGACATTGCATTTGATCGATTGTCATCAAGAATCTCGTTGATGTATTTCCAGGGTTCTTAATGACTGAATGTTGCGAGAAATCTGCTACAAAATTAACATTCTTATCAAGGTCTGCTCCAATTCTTAGCACTTTCAGACTCCAAATTTTTCGTATTTCGCAATCGCTGTGATCTTCAATAAGCAAATTAGTTATGACGGAGTTCATTTGACTAAAATCTTTGTAGGGTCCCTGTAATGTCCACCCTAATTTAGTATTAGTCGCTACGAGACTCTTTGATAGACGCCTTGTTTGATCAGTAACGAAATTCCAATAATTATCTGCTCCAATCAACACAGCTATTTTATTCTCCAACTCTATGTCTTCTCTGGTAGCATCGGCTAATTGCATTCCCTGTAATTTGTCACATATTTCAGATGAGGGAGCTGGCATCATATCCATGCACACTTGTGGTATTTCAAGAGCCTCTAACTCATATCGTTTACGATTGTATTGGTTCTTCAACCAAAATCTAATACGTCTGTAGTTCCTTTTCGGCAAACCTTCCGTCGCACCAAATGGAGTCACACTTATATTTTGTGTTCCAATTATGGGTAAATTTAATTTTCTCACGATATCCTCCCTTACAAATGTTGTTTGGCTACCCCCATCTATTACAATGCACACAAAGGTTTTCTTGTTATTTACAGGAGAAGACAAAAACACACAAGCCGTTTGTAAGAAAACTGCTGAGCCTTGATTTAATGCATATAAATTAACGACGTTGGTTCGTTTCATTTCATGACCTCTTTCTGTTTTCGTTGATTCATCACCTGCATTTTTTTCTTTGTAGCAGGGATCGCACATGAAAGAAGCGTGACAACCTTTGCATTTATTGCACTTTACTCCCTTTCGTGAACATTTTGTTGAAGTGTGGTTTCGTTTCGTGCAACGATAGCATCGGCCTTGACTTCTTAAAATCTTCTTCTTTTATGCAATTCCTAATGTTGAATTACATTCAGCCGTGCTATGATGTCTTGAATTGCAGAATATGCAATTGATTACATCTCCACTTGTGAAGAGAGCAGCAGCTGTTGCATTTACCTTTGACCGTTTACTGGCATCGCCATGACGCAGCATCATCATTTCACCAGCCTTTTCTAGCAACTCTGCCTCTCGTTTGATAAAATAGAGTAGCTTTGTTACACGTTTGCCGCCACCAGTTTCCACATCAAGACTTACAGATGATGCTGACTCGGCTTCTCCCTCTAAACTGCATTCGGCTGAATAATCACTCTCCGTTATATTGCGATGATACTACACTCTTAGTTCTTGTAGCAATGAACGTAAAAGCGCAGTTTTTAACATAATGTTATACTGGTTAGAGTTTACACCTAATGCTGTTAGTGATCGTATGGCAGCCGTAACAGTATTATATAAATGTTTTAGTCTCTTTGCATCATTTCTAGATGAAATTGGAGAAAGCGTCATCAATTGTGTCATGGCATGATCAACTATTCGCTCTGTGTCACCGTAATCTACTTGCAGAAGAGAGACAGCCGCACTGTAACAAGCTTCTGATGGAGTAAAACCAGATATTGTTTCTGCGGCTTTACCGCTAAGAGCAGCTTGTAGATAGTTGAACTTTTCACTCGAATTGAGGTATGCATTCTCGTTCACAGTACTCTTGAATTGTTCCCAGAACCGTATCCACTCCCGTATGCCACCGCTAAACTTTTTAAGTTGCAATCTGGGCAATTTCAATTCAATTCATTTATTCAGAAAAATTACATAGCATTTGATTGATCTTAAAATTAAACTTTTCTTTAAAAACTCCTTAAAAGCAGAGCTTGAGAAAGGAGTTTATTTGTCTTATGTTGTCTATATAGCAACTATTTACAAATTTACTGTTACCTCAGAGATCAAACTAACATTAAATTTTGAAACTTAACATTATTAATTAATGAAACTAAAAATTCTGCCAAATTCTTCACTAGACATATTTAAGAGCCATTTTTTTATAAATAGTTTAAATGTTTCAGGTGAGTTAGCATATCTTATGGAATCTGGTAATAGGTTATAGGTTCTAGGGCCAACATATAGTACGCATCTCTGGGTTTGGGTTTTGTTACACTTTGGTACACTTATTCTACAGGAATTGTATCTTGTGTTATAGACCTTGTTGAGTGCTTGAATTGTTTGAACCTTAAGTGTATAGCTTGCTGCTGATTTTATGTAGAGTTTTTTTATATCAAGTACTCCGGATGAATTAAATAAATCTGAAGATGGGAATGTTCTGGGTAGTCTAAATATTGTTTTAAGTATGGTTCTTTGGGTTATCCTTAAATTTTCGAAGTGCGTAGTGAATGCTCCTCTCCAAACTACTATACAGTATTGTATAATTGACTGGACTAATGCAAAATATATAACCTTTAATTGAGGTATAGTCAAAATCTCTCGTAATGAGTTGAAGAGGAAAACACATCTCCTAAATTTTGTATTTACGTGCTCTGCATGAAAATTCCATTTCATGTTTTTGTCGATTCTTACTCCCAGGTATCTAACTTTCTCAGCAGTGTCTAAATCTTGACAATTGCACGATGCATTTGCGTCACCAATACACTGGCAATTTGAATGATGAAGTTTAATCGATTTACACAGCGGCTGTCCCACAGATGCCAGCGAAAAGGTCATGACTTGAGCTTTCCGGGTGTTGATGCGGAATTGGTGTATGTGCAACCAATTATGAATTTTCCTGATCGCCGATTCAGCTTTTTGTTTAGTTTCAACCCAAGATGGAGATGAAACTAACAGGCAGTATCATCCGCAAAGGCCACTACCCTACATTTGGTACCTAGGTTTATATTGCAAAGGTCATTGACGTATATGTCGTATAGAATGGGTGACAATACAGTACCTTGTGGAAGTCCTATTGTGTCTTTCATAATCCACTCACTTAAAGAGTATTTCACCCTAACTCGTTGCTGTCTTGGGCCCAAGTATGATTGAAACAATTTCAATTTCAATCCTTTTCCACTTATGCCAATTTTTTTAAATTTTAGTACAAGCATCTCATGTCGTATCGTATCAAAGGCCTTCGAAATATCCATGAATATACCCAACGGTTTATTGCTGATATCTATTTCTGAATATACAAAGTTTGTGACTGATAAGACAGCATCTTCTGTATTCAAGCCCTCTCGAAAACCATATTGTTGCGGTGAAATAATGTTGTTTTCAGATAAATACTTCATCAGTCTACTTTTGATACAACGCTCGAAGATTTTTGCTAACATTGGCAATAGAGATATTGGTCGATAATTGCTAGTTTCATGCTTACTTCCATTTTTGTAAATGGGGATGATTATTGCCTTTTTGAAATCGGTTGGAAAAATAGCTTCGTGTATGCACTTGTTGTAGAGTTTTGTGAGATTTCATCTTGTATGTTTATTATTGTTGAAATGCTTATGTCATCCCATCCTGGAGACCTTTGTTTTTTTTTCTTTGTATATCCGTTGAATAAGGATTATGCGTCCGTTCATCTTGCTGTGGTAGCATTCTTTGTAATGTATCGATTCGATATTTAGCTCGAGTTAAAGCCGCTATTGTGGAGTCCTCATACTCGGCAATCGTTCTGCACTCTTTTTCGCAGTCTTCTGCCTTAACGGTATTTTTTACAGCTTTGTTCGCTTCACGTAGATTTTCTAGCGCAGTATTTACACGATCGTATAATATGGAAAGTTCCTCAATTGCGTTTTCAATTTCGTTTGCACGTTTATTGCTTTAACAAATTCTTCAATTTGTTTCACTAAACGCGTAACTTGTCCGCGGCACGTAGCTCTCTGCGCGATTTCCATTTTTTCGTTCATCACTTCTTCCCGGGTTTCGGCACCATGTAAAAATTTCGTTCTTAGGGATGTTATTGAAGCACAATTCAAGTAACTGATTAGTCTATATATTTATATTCACATACAGTATTACATTAATTTAATTATCAAAACGTGGTTCGGTTGATTTGATCTCGTTGGGAAGAAAGCGAATCGATGACTAACTTCTCAGCGATCATCAGCAGAATCTCCGACTTACTGCGACGTTGCCATATTTTTTACACTGTTCTTAACCAATTTTTTGAGGTTAAAAAAAATTAGAACATGATGGCTCAACCCTGGTCACATATTCGTGCTTAGCAGGTCTCAATCCATATGAATACAGGTTTAAATATCAAAAATAATTTTTTTTCCGAATTTTACGAGTGTATTTTCCACGATTTTCCCAGTGTTTAACCCATTTTTTGAGGTTAGAAAAAAATCAGGACGTGATTGCTCAATTCTGGATACAGATTCGTACCCAGCAGGCCAAAAGACTACGGATATGACATATCGCATCAAAAGTATACCCCATTTTTTTGTGTGGCTGTGTTATTATTCCCATTGCAGATTTTGATCATATTTTTTTTTAACGAAAACTCCGAAATTTGCCACAATGTTGTTTTAAAAACAGCCTGGTAAGTTCATTCCCGTCGTTTTGGTATTTTGATTAGTATTTGTGGTTTAGATTTGCACTTAAAGCATACATTATGGTATTGTTTGTCTTTAATCAACTGATAAACAATCTGCTAGGTCTATCGTCATAAAAACTTGTTGAAAAATTCCATTTCAAACTAAATACAGGGTAGAAATAAAGAACCAATAAATTTTAAATACTTGTAGGATCTTCATGAATATACTGCATAAAAAAAATCACGGCGCCCTCCACGCAATCATCTCCCTAAGAACCACTCGAAATTCAACACTTTATCAAATCGTTGAGAGCAATCATCTTATTACTTAGAACACCGCCTTGTCTATTTTTCCAACGACTGTCGAGCATATGGCCAACGATTTTTAACTGGTCGAACGTCATAAATCTTCCAGCAGGACAAACCTATTTAACATGTTCTCTCCCTGGCAAGTCTACCTCCACACACGCTCTAATGCAGTCATGAATCTAAATTTTAAATGCCCTGGGTTAGGTGTCGTATTATGAGAGTATCGTTGACGCTGCAGTAACTACAACATCAAGCAGACAATGATGAATATGATCCTTTTTTCATGCAATCCCTTATGTCATCTTAGCAAGCGTGAAGTACTTCAGAGGATTTATCGAGTCGCTCACTCATCTTAAGGGTATCGGATGATAGCCACGACAGACATGTGATTTTCATCTTCAATCCATTTGTCTGATAGTTTTGATGTTCTCAGTTCGTCCGTTTCGGGCGACTCATGTTTCGTGTTTCGTTGCTTGTATTTTGTATTTTCGCCTGACCTTTCGCTGTCCCGACGGAACCATTCGGCAGACAAGCAACGAACAGGGTACATGTGCAAGGAGTCATTTCCACGCTATCGGAAGTCGTTTCGTCGTGCCAGAATATCCTCCCAAATCATAAACACTCAAATTATCTCTTCAGATTGGGTAATTGATAAAATAAGTCTTAAGGCAAAGGACCTTTCTTAGTCGAGATGTCAGGACGAAAGGAAAGGGTTGTCAGGGAAAGTTGGGATGTTGAGAAGCCTGGGAGCGCAAATAAGCAAAGCTATTGCCGGGCCAGAGGACGGTATCTGCAATTTATGCAGCCATTACCGAAAGGATTTTCAGTCCTTGTGGTCACTTTGGGGTTTCATATTTCACTTGTCCAACCCGAAGATTGTTGCTTCTTTCACAATTGCTTTGGCTTCAGGAAATTGGGGTTACTTTTAATGGAATGTGTACTGACGACGATGGCTGTCCTGACGATTCGCCTTATCATTTCGAACCTCTTAACCTCCTCCTGTCCTTCCGCCCCGCAGCTCCCGATGCCAGTCGCAGTGCATCTGTCCAGGACCACAACAATTTCTCTCCTGAAATTAGGTCCCCTCAAAACTCTCTGGGATATAATTTATAAGTGTGGTCAACAGGGTTGCAGTTTCATTTTGTAACGGTCTCGGGTTTACTTACCCACTCCTGCTAAATGGCTTATGTGTTCCATTGCGAGAGTTAATTACGTGTTGTAATTAAACTCATGGAATTTTAGTGTCACTTTAGGTTGCTCCCCGAAATGATGGAGGACATCAAGTTCCTGGCGTAGGCTGCTCTAAAACTGGTGGTTGGCCGGTCCGATTTTCAGGATCCGAGCTCAAACTTGACTTCGCTCAAAATGACATATAATCTTAATGGTTTTTCGCTTTATTGGCGTACGAGTTGGAGTCATAAAATCTCTTGAACTTATTAGATGGCAGCCAGCAAGCAACGCAACCAAGAGCGATAACAATGATGATGACGGCGGAAGCTCGGGATATTTCAAATTTGTCCTTTTAGTTGTCAATTTGTTTTATTACGTCCGTAACGTTTATTCTCATAAACATTTTGTTGAGTTTCACTCAGATGTATTCACATAGCAGGTACGCATAGAGAGCTCCTCAATGGCAAGTTGGAATTAGGCATTATTTCATTATTCGAATGAAAATGCGTTTTATGTACATTTTTCGGAGGAAGAAGGTATTAGCCTCGCTCAGGGAGCTTTCATTAAAAGTGTAATGAAACATTTGCACATTTACAACTTTTTCGGTAACCTTAGTGGCCATTTGGCTCAACGACTGTAATATCTTTTGTTAGATGTTATAATCGAAAGAGTGAGTTATTTAAAACTGACTCCTCCGACCCTCATCAATTTTAAATCTTCTTAAATAACGAGCTTGTTTTTTTTTCCGGACTGTTTAAGGGATGAGTATCATGTTACGATGTTTGTTTATTGCAATCCTGTTAATCTTTGAAGGTCGTAAATTTAATTATGAAAGCGAAGTAGTTACATTTTCTTATTTTATTAGATACTTTATTGCTTGGCGAAATAATAAAAATATTAAAGGCTATTGCTTGATGGGTGTTTGATAGGATATGTCTCTTGATCTGCTGATTTTTCATAGCTCATTTCTGTCGAGGAATTTTTAAAGCTTATTACATTCTCCTTGTTAGTGAAAAATTATATTTAATCAGGAATTACTGCCAAACAGAACAGAGTTTTAATAACTGCAAAAACTCGGAAAAAGTTTTTCATTGTTTTAATTGAACGCAGGAATCGGCAGTATATTGGAAACTTGTAGAAAAAGTTTTTGAAAGCTTGAAAAGTATACGAATGTCAATTAGAAAAAGCCTAACCCTAGAAGGATGAAATTTCTTTCTCACACCTTCTATTACGGGTGCCTTACAGAACATAAACAACGAGCGATTTTTTTTAGCGAAATTTGATGCTTTATTGTGGAAAAATCGTACAATATATTTTATTTGAAGTGTTGTCCATCGGAAGCTACAACATTTTCCCATCTTTCAGGCAATTCATGAATTCCATCCCAAAAAATTGCGCCGGCTTGGCGGCCAAAAACGAATCTATCCAATTTCCGATGCCTTGCTCTGAAGTGATGTATTCTGGTGAGGTCGCTTTGCATCGAGCGAAATAAATGAAAGTCAGACGGAGCAAGGTCTGGATTATAAGGCGGGTGGGCCAAAACTTCCCATCCACTATTTTCCAAATCGTTTTTCACGAGTCTTGCAGCATGCAGCCGAGCGTTGTCATGATGAAAAATTATAGTCTCGTGTCTGGTCGCATATTCTGGACGTTTTTCGATGATGGCACGCTTCAAACCTAATGATTGTATTCGGTACAGGTCACCTGTGATTTTCTGGCCCAATTTCAATAACTCATAATATAACGGCCCCTTCAAAGTCAAAGTCAAAAGCGCTTTATTTAATACTAATCGTTATAAATTTTAAAAGAATATAAAGCAAATTCCAAACAATAACAATAAAAAACTAAATGGCCCAAATGGCTCTCTAAATTTGTACGTTATCATTAAATACATTTAAAAAAAAAAAACTATAGCAAATTCAAATCAATGGATTATTACATATTTTTACAATTCAATTGGGAAAAGGAGAAAAAACCAACCAACACTATTCTAAAATTATTTATAATCTTAACACTACAGTGAACTTTGATCCTACACCTAATATGTTTCAACTTAATTCTAATAAATGCTATCAAAAACTTTATCTTGTACTTAAAAAATCTATAACTATGTTCCTAACCTAAGCGTTTTACCTTATCTCTAACCTAATATAATAAACATAATATAAACCTAGCCTATACCTAATTTTTAACAAAAATAAACAACAACACTAAATGTAGCAATAATGAGCTGAAACTCAAAAACTCAATAACGAAAAAACACCAAAACTGAAAATACACACGAATAATTTAGACATTGTCATTCAGCCACCAATACCTAGATTGCCCCGTCTCAACTCGATCAGCTTCAACGAATCTAGCAAATGAGTATCTCCATTGGAATTGTTGGTCTCGTGAACTCAAATTCGGAGGATATTTTATCTTCTTATCGGTGGCCCGTCGATATATGTGATATATGATTGGGACGCCGTCAGAATCAAAAACATATCCATTTATGTCCAAATACACGAATGCTTCTGGAGGAACGAAGCCAGTAGCGAGGCAAGTCGCTATATATCCGTCTGTAGGGTGGAACGGCTGTGAAATCCAAGGGTTTTCACTCACAGTCACAGATCTTGCGATATGATTCCGAAGAAGCTTCAATATGAAGATATCGACTCTAGTCACTTCAGCAGTTTGATAAATTTTACTATTCGATATATAATGTTTCCAATTCGTCTCAGGCTTTCTGTACAAACCAGTACATGCACGAAGACATTTCCTTTCGAAAACTCTTAATTTTTCCATAGTACTAGCGCTCTGGTTGTACCAGAACTGACATCCATATGTCAAAACTGGTCTAACCAGTGTCTTGTAACGGATAATTTTGACCTTTTGATCAATGTATCTGGAAGGAAAGAGTTTTTGAAGGGCCATGACTACTTTAAGTGCCTTACTGAGCATGATTTTCACATGTTCAGTATAGTACAGATACTGATCGAGATGAACACCGAGGTATCGAACGCAGGATTTATGTGGAACCCGTTCAAGACTACCCTCACCAGCCATGATGTGGAAATCTTTCCAATTACGTTTCAGGTCTTGACTGACCCCCCGCAGCGTTGTCCGAAATAAGATTGTTTCACACTTCTGCACATTAATTTTCATTCGCCAATTGTCAGTGTACAGCTGTACATTATTGAACATTTTTTGGAGATTGCTCTGAACTATTGTAGCTTTTCAGTCTGTCATATAGATGATGAGATCATCAGCAAACGCTACCAATGATCGCGTTGGCGAGACGTTAAAATCAAAGCCGTTCAATAGCTTGCGAATGAAGATTGAAAAGAGCAGAGGCGCAGTAACTGTTCCCTGCTGTAGACCATTCAACACCTTGAACTCGCGCATTGTTGTCAGATTTCCATCAGTTACGACAAACGATTTCCCGTATAACATATTGCAGATCATGGCGATAAGGTGTCTGGGGAACTTGTCCTGAAGGAGTTTAAAAACTAGTCCATCTAACCACACCGTATCGAAGGCTTTCTCCATATCAATGAGACATGCTCCAACACATTGTCTATCATTTAGTTTCCAACAGATGTCTGAGGTTACTTTCGTTATTGCATGTGTGGTCAAATGCCTGGCACGAAAACCAAATTGGCAATTCGGCATCAACTCATTTTCCTCAATGTGGGCGTTTAATGCTCTGTTGAGTATCACTTCAAACACTTTGCTGATGTTAGGCAGCAAGTTGATTGGGCGATAGCTTTTCGGGCATGAAAATTCTTTTCCTTTCTTCAAGATTGGAAATACCTTAGCCTTTTTCCACTCATTTGGGAAATATGAATTGCTCAACATGTTGTTGAACAATATGCAATAATTCCTAATAGCAACCTCAGGCAAATGTCGGAGAACTACATTTGGAATACCATCAGTACCACATGATTTCTTGTTGTTTATCTTGCGAAATATGAAACACAAGTCTTCATAGCTGACGAAATAATCAATAAGATTCAAGTTCGGTATGAGGTCAGATGTTAATGTTTCATTGAAATGAAGAATTGATTGGCCGTTCAGGCTTGACTTGAAGTCGGAAACTTTTGCTTCAACGATCTCTGAAACTATTTCATTCCCTCTCTCAGGGTTTGGTAGATGAACCAATTCAAAATGTGTTCCAATCAGGGCAAGTTAATCCAATCCTTCACAAATGATCCTGTTTCCATTTCTATCCGGAGTCGTACTGTCAATTTTGATACCAGCCCTATCGAGAAGATTTATCTCATCACTAGTGACTTCAAGATTCGATACCTTCACTCGAGACTTCTTGCGGAATATGCTATTCACTTTCGTGAACACGCCGTCTGGGTCCTGTGGGCTAATACCCCTCAGTTTTTCCGCCCATTGATTACTGACCTCACTGCTGAAGTATGACCGGATTAAGTTCCGAACAATCTTCAGATGTAATTTCAACAAAGCCAACGAGGGATGGTTGTAATCCAAAAATCGTCGATAAATATTGTTGACGCGTGTGAGAAGAAGGCTTTTCAATATTTCAACCTTGCGATGGCTGGTGTTTCATATCCTTCCATATTGTTTCGAAGTTTAATCTTGGGAACTACTTTCTCAACCGTTTCCAAAGTCAGCTTCTCTAATAGACATATATTTCATCGTTAGTTAGATTCCTGTCATTAGGAACCATTGAGCAAGAGTTGCCACCATCAGAAGGGGGACATTGCTTCTGGTACTCCCGATTAAACTTCTTTTGAAACTTTCCCCAGTCTGTTTTTTTGAAGTTCAACCGATGATTTTCGTGTTGAACTGGAATGAAGAAGAAATCATCCCTCTGACGATTGATTTCCATTAGATTGCGTTATGGTCGCTATCATAAGGAAGCACCTGCAGTTTCCGTTGAGGACTATTAAAGTTGAATTCGAGTTTTGCGTCAGCAATGCAGAAGTCCAAATATGAATTTGTCCTAGGGTATGTTGGGAACTCCGACCCATATAGATTGCACCTGTATTCAATCTGGTTCTCTGTTATCCACGATTTCAGGAATACACCTCTTGGGTTATTGGTGGCGTTCAACCATAATGTATGCTTGGCGTTCAGGTCACCAGCAAGAATATAATAATTATGAAGCCTGTTCAATTCAAGTATTTCAAACAAGGAATTATGTTCCTCCTTGAGCTTGAGAACAGTTCCACCAGTTGCATAGGCAGAGATAACGAAGAGGTTATCCCCACCTGGCAGTGAAATTTTGATAACGGACACTTCAAGAGATTCAAAGCTTTTGAATTCGACTTTTTCAATATTTTGGAAACGATAGGGTCTTCGAACCAATATCCCGGTGCCACCTCCCCATCACGTATTACCCTATGGTTTCTTATGAATTCAAAATCCTTGAATGTCATGGAGTGCCATGAATTGAGGTGGGTTTCGGTGAGAAGCAGGATGTCAGGCTTTTGCTTAACAATGAATTCAAGGAGATAATCACGCCGATGTATAGTAACAATGGAGTTGACGTTGATCGAGATGAGACGAATCCTATCCATGGGAATGTGACTGGATGACAAACTATTTTGGAGCATGTTGACCTTAACTTTGAAAAACGAAATTGATTTTTTGGTCTTGCTTATTAATTCTATCTGAAAGCGATTCAAGTTGCTGGTAGATTTTAAGAAGCAGCTCATTATTGCCACTTACATTATTTATTTTATTTATATTGTTATCTGCTGGTCCTTTGGCAGCAAGTGCAAATGATACCCCGGGTTTGATGAAGTTGGGAGGTAACAGATTGTGATTTACTTTGGTTTACTTTGGGGAAAATTTGGCTCTTGCATCTTGATACCGAGGGCATCCTCAGTATGATGCTGGATGACCAAATGTACCGCAATTAACACAATACAATTTTTCTTTTGGCTTCATCTGAGCCAATTTGCACTCACCGGGAGCATGAACGTCTTGGCATTTAACGCACCGATAGTGCATGGCACAATTTGAAGCCGAATGTCCAAACCCTTGACACCTGTAACACTGGTTGACCTCAGTTTTTTGGAGCCATTCCCACCTCACAACTCTAAAGTTTAAGTACCTTACCTGTTGGAGGGCACTCGGACTGCTGTCGTTGAAAATTTGGACAGCATAAAACGGTAATATTTTACCTTCTACAGTTGATCTCCTTGTAGCAAAATTTTTCACACAGATGAACATAACAGCTGGTGCTGCTTCCTGCAACATCTCAAGGAGATCAACTTTATTCTCCCCACAGTCCAGGCCCTTCAACAGGAAGGTCTGATTTTTTTCCGCCTTTGGCGTATATGTGAAGTTGGGAGCTTGGACACTATTAAGAGCATCTTTCGCCTGTTTGAAGTCAGCCAGTGTCTTTGTCTTGATCGAGAGCTTATCACCGGTCACTCTCTTAATTTCAAAGTTTTCGATTTTATGTTCGGCTGCCAATAACCGAACCATATCTCCTCCACGCTGCCCAAAAACGTTTATTGGAGGAACTTTTTCATTTGCCTTATTAATTTTATTAGCAGGACCAGCAGACACACCGGTTGGCTTCTTCTCCTTTTGCTTATTTTTTTAATTTTAAATATTTAATGAAATTATTATCGCTATCAATATTACCTATCTTATCGTTGCTCTCTATCTCGACGTCCATTTCTTCGTTCATTGCAGACAGCACCGCATAATAATTGGCGCTGTCGTTCGCTCCTCCTG
The DNA here is from genome assembly GCA_963969285.1 of Odontomyia ornata. Lineage (NCBI taxonomy): Eukaryota > Metazoa > Arthropoda > Insecta > Diptera > Stratiomyidae > Odontomyia > Odontomyia ornata. The sequence goes on from OZ017741.1 coordinate 22,643,396, forward strand.
TGCTCAGGATATTTTCCGCATCATGGACTGCCTTGCTCATATCTTGCGATTTCGTTTTATATGTTGGTACTCCTTTCCCGTTGGTCTTGCTTGTTGTTTCCTGTTTTTCATTCTGCTTAGTTAGTATCGGCTCTTCTTTGCCGGACGTATTCTGTGGCTTCGCTTTTTGTTTGCTCCCATTTGACAACGTCCGGACCATATCTTCCAAACTCTGTATCCGGAGTTTTAATTCGTCATTTTGTTTCGTAACCCTTGCATTCTCCATGGTTACTTTTTCATAATCTTCGCTTGAAATCGTAATTCGCTTTCCATGCTCACAATTGTCTTGTTCATTTTTCCGCTTGTTTATTTTATCATTTGTAATTTTCAAAATGCCTGGCTCTGGGTCCCCCAGCGGTGGGAAGCCGTCGGGCTCCTCCATCCCCCCGGTGAAAAAAACTTTTTTTCTTTCTTGAAACTTTCTCGCAGGTAAAGTCCAGATACTCGATAAATTGATCGAATAGTTCGACGATGTAATAAGTTTCTTTATAAAATTACTTTCTAATTGACGTTTTTAAAAATTATTTTAATTTATAAAAATTCTTGACAGAAGCGAATTAAAAACACGTCTACGCGCAACGAGTGCTAGACGTAGAATCTTCATAACGGCCCCTTCTGACCCCCCCAAATGCCATAGATGCCATAGATGTTTGGTTTCGCCATTGATTTGGCTGGTTGGCCGGGCTTCACGTATGACTTTTTGCGCTTGGGATTATCAAAATGGATCCATTTTTCATCCATAGTCACGATCCGATGCAAAACTGATTTCTTTTTATGGTGCTCAAGCAGCATTTCGGACATACAGAAGCGCCGTTCAACGTCTCTCGGCTTCAACTCATCGGGGACCCAATTACCTTGCTTCTGAATGTATCCGGCGGCTTTTAAACGTAGCTTGCTGAGTCACTCTCAACGATTTGGCAAGTTCGTCGAGCGTTTGACATAAATCCTCATCGAGTAGCGTCTCCAATTCTTCGTCTTCAAACTTTTTTGGCTGTCCTGGGCGTTCTTTGACTTTGATGTCAAAATCGCCACTTTTGAAGCGTTGAAACCATTCAAAACACTGTTTTTTCACTAAAACATCGTCGCCATAAACTTTTACAAGCAAACGATGACTTTTCGTAGCAGGTTTCTTTGCAAAAAATGACCCAACAGAACCTCCCGCAAATGCTGTCTTTTTCTTCAATTTTCGAAGTTATTCATCGTGAAAAATAATAATGATGCAGACAAGATAAAATTGTTTTGTTGACTGATTTTGATAGCTGTCAAATGTACCTTCAAAATGACATACATATAAAGTTCGAGCTTTTAGTACGGACATCTAGCGTCAAATTCCGGTTAATAAGTTGTACACCCAATATAAATAAGAACAAAAATGTTGCGGCAATGTTTTTTTGCCCAGGTATTCAGTAGTGTTAACCACAGTATCCTTTAATGTCTTAGCAAACTACTCAAACTAACTCGCGGAACGCACTTCAAACTGCTCTTGAGAATTCGATGCATCCGTTCTCCCATGTCATTGGCTTGTGGATGACATGGTGTATTATGGACGTGATTGGCTACCAGCAGGCGACTGAGTTTATGAAGGAGGACGGCTTCAAACTGAAGATCTTGGTCCGAAGTGATCTCGCTTGGCGTGCTGAATATGGTGATCCAGTAATCAAATAACGTTCTGGCGATGGTGCTGGCTTTGATGTCGTGCATTGGTATTGCTTGAGGCCAGCATGTATATAGGTCAGTGATGGTAAGGCAGTTCTCGTAGCTGCCACACTGTGGGAGTTTAATAAGGTTGACGTAGACGTGGTCGAAATGCACATCCGGCATCTTGAAGCTACGTAGCTCAGCATGGTTGTGTTAACGGACCTTTGAATGGTGGCATGGTATACAGTGTTTTTCCCGGCGATAAACATCCTTCAGTAAACACGGCCAGAAGAATTTCAGTACTACGAATTTCGCAGTGGCCCGCCCGCTAAGTCACGAAACCTGGCGGATAGTATCGAAGGCTAGGCGGTGAAACACTGCTGGCAAGAAGAGCTTAATAGCCCCGTTAAACTCAATGTAGTGCGCAGAGTAGCCGTCGAAAACCAACTTACCAACTTGAAGCGGGGGCTTACCAGGAAGTGCGGCAACTGGTAACCTGTGGCCTGGGACTCATTGATGGCTTGAGAAGTAAGTATGGTGAGTACCGCAACCATCTCCACGCGAGAGAGTGCGTCGGTGACGATGTTGTCTTCTCCTAGTGTATACTCGAATCATATGTCGAATTGGCCGATGAAATCTAATTGTCTGCTTTGGTGGGGCGAAGCTTTGTACGAGCGTTCTGTCGGGGCGAAGGTGAGTGATCGATGGTTGCTGTAGACCGTGAAGTGCCTGCCCTTCAGAATGCGCTAGAAAAACTTGATTGCAGTGAAGACTGCCAAAAGTTTGCGGCCGTAGGTGAAGTAACGCTGCTCGGTTTCGGAAAAAATCCCAGGGGTATCCCAATAGCATCATCCCGTTGCAGGTTCAAGCCTGCTGCAATGGCGGTGTTGAATGCGTCGGTACGTAGTGCCAACTGGTGCGAGGGAATGCTTCTGCGGTTGATGTGATGATGCTTTGGTTGCAGCTTCCAAAAGCGGCTTCACCGTCGAGTGTTCAAGGGATTTGCGATCTCTTGGTGCTCTCCAACCTTTCAGCAGCTCTGAAAGTGGTGCTTGTAACTTGGCAGCATGTGGTTTGCAGCAGCGATAGAAGTTGAGTTCGCAAGGAAACGTCTCAACCGTGAGTATTCAGCAGGTTTGGGAAAGTCTGCGATCGCTTTCGTCTTGGAAGCTGGTGGTCGATGTGGTACCCGGCAAAGATAACTTCGGGTTGGCTGACCCAGCATTTATTCCAATTGGGCTGGAGCTTTGCAAGTTGCAGTATGGAAAGAAGTTGCTCGAGGTGACACTGACATAAGGATGCCATCCTGGCAGATGCCTATGAAGTCGAGCTTCCTCAGCAGGTGGTTGAGTGTCCGCTGCATGATTTAGGCTGCGTTGCGCAGGTCGAGAGGCATTCCTATGAATTCTAACAGCATTTTGCAGATGTCTTCTGGTGCTACCGGTATTTAATAAAAGACCCACTGTTGGTCGGTGATCGAGAATACTGAACCGCTGACCTCGTGGATCAGATCCTCGATAATGAACAATGGGTTCATTTGTCAAGCCAGTGGGACTGACCCACTGGCTTGACAAAGGTCGAGTTATGCCTCGTTCCAACAGGAATTTGAGCTCTTTTTTCGCTGCAGAGAGGCGTTCTCCCACAAGGTGACGTATTCTTTCGAAGACGGGTGAACCATGCATGACTATCTGGTGGTGAACGGGAAGGTCAGCGATCAAAGCCAACTCACCGGGCCCTGGAGGTGTGTTTGCGTACTTTGCGATGGTCTGCTTGTATGTTCCTCCGGTAGTGCCTTTGAAGGTCGATAGCTTGGCCATGGCGCTGATGCTGTGCACTGGTGTATCTAGGCCAAAGACACAGAGTGTAGAGAGGCTAGTGTGTTCATCGAATAGGCGTTGAGGTAGATAAACAGGCTGTGATAGTTGAGTGCGCTGGCTCCCAGGATGGCTCCCTGGACGTCTGCGCTAACGTAAAGCGAGAAGAATAGGCAGCGTAGCTCAAAGTCCAGCGTGATTCGCTGGGTGCAAAAGCTGACGATAGGCGTACCAGTGGTTGCCTGTAAAACGAGGTTCTGCTTCTGAAGAGGCCTGGTGATGAGGTGCCTCAGAATGATAGAGAGAGTAGAACGGCAACTCAGCGGGAAACGAGCTATTGTCCTGTCCGAGACATACAGGTGCTTTTTCGGGTTGTTACCAACGGTGCCTGATGAGTACAGTGCCGGCAACCTTGGTTTTCTGAACGTCCGGTAGTGGTGCCCTGAGCTGGAAATTTGCAGGGCTGTTGTTACGATTTTAGCTATAAACAAAATCCTCAAGAAATAAAAATGCAAATTTTGAAATAAAATTTTCCCTGAAATAAAAATTTTACTAGCTAAAAATATTTTCATGCTAACTGGCAACACTGAATGTTGGCCATGGCGACACACTTCAATGCTGATTGAGGTTTTCTCAAAACATTCCCGAATAAAGATAAAAGGGAAACAGAAGAATGGCTTGGGAAGTTTTCTCTCTCGTCCCAATCGGCTTGGGAAATTTGGAGAGAGATAGAATTTTCCATGGCGAATTGGACAGGCGGTTGCTAGCTGGGGGTCGGGAGTGAAGCTGTGGCCGCAAGAGCGCGATCGTCATTTTTGGTTTCTTCACGCGACTGGAGAGAATTCGCGCGCGCATGAGATCTTACTTAGAGCGTCGCGAGTGGATGGATGTACGCATTTTTCGCAGCTTTTCATTCCGGAATTTGTGGAACCGCTCTTATCAGTTATCTACGGGATAGAGTAATTTGCAAGTTTTATCGGATATTGAAATGGGGAGTCGTTTGCTGTCCGTCCGAGCAAGAGGATTCTCGTTGGCACGTTTTTACGATTTTTGTTTGTGAATTCAGTCTACGGTTTTGTTGACTCTGTGAGAAAAGCCGGAAAGTCGCAAAACGTCTTTGTGCTGTGCCCATCTTGTTTGGGTGATTTGATTGCATCCGTCGCCCCATTGTGGAAACTGCGCTGCGGGATCCGAGATTGAAACAAGCAGAAGTCATCCGAGTTGCAAAGCGTCGTTTCGGTGTTTTGATGCAAGTGTCGTGTTCTTCGATGTTCGTTTGGTGGATGTAAATCTTGTTTCCGTGTGATCATATATGGATCATGATTTCAGTGCTAGCTGGTGAATAGCTAACAACCTTGAACGCCGTCCCTCAGCGCATCTCGTATGGTAGCCTTCGCAGCCATTACATACTAAACGTGTCAGTGTTAAAGAAATATATACTAATTGGGCAAGTTTAAAAACATCTGAATCTGTGTGGCACGTTTAATATAATTAACATGAACATAAATAACACTTGTGTGATCATTTAAAAGTTAATGTGAAAAACCCTGTAGTGTAAGCGCATGTTAGCAAAAAGTGACTTGCTTTAAAACTAAACTGAATATTTGAAAAACATCCACCTTTTTGTATTCACACGTTATTTGGACATTTCAAGAAGTTGGGAACGAGTAGCCGCAACATTAAAAATGGAGCTTGCAAATTTGCTAATAACTTTGATGATATCATCAGTGTGTTTAGATTTCAACACAAGCAATTACGACAACTGCGAAGCAAAAAAAAATGTAAAGGAATAATTATTTGTGAAAAATTATCTTGCGGGAATCATCAAATCGAAATGTATGGTAGTGAATATCAATTATATACAACGGATATAAAGTATGTAAAAATCTTATTTATTTACTTTAAGTACTTAATGGGAAGACAATAATTAATTTAAGAACTTTTAAGCGGATAAACGCAGTTTAGTAGCAGAATAATTATTTAATTTAAAGAAGAAAATCGGCTAATATAGATGTAGCAGCAACAAATATATGTTTTTAGATACAAGTTGGATGAGAAACAAAAGATGTACTTACTTATATTATAATATTCAAATATGAACCAGAAATACTAAATGTCAAAGTACTCATAGTACTATATATACTAGGTAAATGTATACGGTCCAGGACTGCATATTAGTCTGGTAAAATTTCGAAATCTTATGTATAAGTTTGATAATAAGCTATAAACAACGTAAATAAAATTAAATTATGTACAGTATTAAAAATTAACATGTTTCATTGAGGCAAGATTGGTGGAGTGCGGGCATCCTCATGGTGACTGCAGAAGGTCGTCTCTTTCTCCGTCTTTCCTTTCTTACGGTATTTAATGTGGTAATAAACCCCGACCGTCGCAGGTGAGCCTAGCCGGCAACCTTTTACTATTTCAGCTGCCATCATGCAGCTTATTGGCTAGACGTTTCTTTTCTTTCCTTTTCGCTGCGAAGGTGACCCATCGGGTCTTTCATAACCAAAAATGTAGCTTTAAATTTTTTTAGCATCCGATCTTCATACTACGCATGAAGCCACTTCTGGAAGCAGTAACTGGAAACGGAAGAAGCCAGAAGTGGAAGTAGTAATGCAATATTACCTTTATTTTATTATCAATAGCCCGAATTTTCTTGTGAATTTTGGTTACTTTTAGTTTAGCTAAAACGACGCCCAATTTTTGTTGAGCACTATCGTTGACTGACTCCTCCATATTCCTAATTTCCAATCCTTTTGTCCGTCTAGCTAACACTGTTCGCATCAGAACTTAGGGGTCCTTGCTTTCTGTGATACTAGCAATATTCAGTGTTTGGTTCGGGACCTGGAGTTGCGTGCCATAATGAAGAGCGCACGCACTGCATGTTGGCACTAGCGAATGGTTGCTTGAGTGCATCGTGGGTTAAAAGTGTAAACTGTGCAATTGCTAAGCGCAGTGCGGATAGCTTGACTGGGACCTGGTCTTGGGAACTCCGTGTTAAGAAGAAACTAAATGAGAGTGTCGTGGAGCACGTGATTGCCTCTATGGAAGAAGCCATTACTGACTGGCCCATGTTGTATGCCTATTCTACATCTGGTTCCTGAACAACATCAACATGCGCTGCGTCTGCTGTGGCAGGGTGTCGAGCCATTTGACCCGCAGTACATCGTCTCTTACTCACGTCCCAGCAAGGAAGCGCCATGTGACGGAGCAGCTGTGATGGCCGTCCGTCCCCGAGCCAAACATCTGTGAGGAGTTTGTGAAGCTGGGCATCGGGGGAATCCGTCAAGTGGAAGGTGATGGTTACCTGGAGTCTCCTGTATTTGTCGAGCTCCAGCAGCGTGCGGACGATGTCGGCCACCTCGGCGATTGTGTCGTGGTCCAATGATGAAACCGTGAGGTGATACCTGGTTGAGTATCTTGTGACCTGATGCACTTGGAATTGTGACTCAACCAGGAAAAAACATAGTTCCGGGCTAGCGTTCCAAAATGGTACCAGATTGCAGTATCTGACACTGTTAATCAGTTGAGCTGGTGACTGCTATTGGTTGAAGTGTCGAACTTGACTTTCCGATGCTGGCTGACTGTGTGGTGGCATCTTTTTCTCCTGAGAGAGTGAGAGCTCTGGGTTCCACAGCGAGACGTTGTCCGCAACATCATTATCGTCTCACTCAAGCGCAATGCTGGTTTTCGACTCGGGGTCACCACTTTAGAGGCAATTTTACTCTTTAAGTTTTATTGAACTATTTCAGCTACATTAGAAATTTGAATGCTGTTGACAAATTTAGCTTGGGCTGGCTACATATTAAGGTTTAAAATTAACATTGTTGTAGTGGTAGTCCCCAGCACAATTTACTTGTAGTTAAAGACGAAACTTGTAGGAAGTTTGCCTAGTTGTACTGACTTATGAGAGCCTAAAATTGTGACTCAAGCAAATCGTCCTTTTTCTCGCAGGAAGTTGCTTAGGCCGGCAGGCGAAAATTTTTTGAGGGGCAAGGATCTGCTTGCACGGTGAAGAGTGCGCTTGCTTGGGATATTCTGTGCCATCATAATGTTAATAGAATTGAAATTGAAAAAAAGTTGGTAGTTTTTTAACAAAAATCGAAGCGATTTATCATTTTATATCATCATTCAGCATCACGGTTGCAAGTGCCGTTGATGTACAGTTTTGCAGAGGGTAAATAAATAAAATAAATGGTTAACACGGTCACATGTGCCATAGTTGGCCATGAAGGATATTTGGCTGTGCCATATCACAGCTATGTGCCGTAGATATTAATAAATGAGGAAATTCACTAAATCGTATTAACAAAAGAGGTTATTTGTAAACATTTCGCGACTGGGACAGGATATATCACACTCCTCCCATTCAAGGATTTAAGGACACATCTCATTCTTCGTATTCAAGAGTATATTGCGTTCTTCAGATTTAAAAGGATCCGAATAGTTTCAACATGGAAAACCTCGTCACTAACCAGAAGGTTACTGAAAAGGAAATTCAGAGGATCATTTTAAACGCGGGGAAGGGCCCGGCATAGTGAAAGACTCTTGAATATTATCAAGAGCGATTGCGGTGGCTGGAGGAAGCATGGGAGCAGTTCGAGTCTACCGATACTGATACCAGGAGAAAGGGACCAGAATACTGTTGACGTAGCAAATACAGTCATCGAGGTCTTGGAGTACCTGGTCCATAAACCGCTGGAACGATTGGGAAGCGTTGCATAGACCAAGTGTCATTGAAGTGAATTCGTACAGGCCAAAAGGTGTCATTTCCGCTGTTTTTAGATTGTCCTCTTCTCTAATCAGGATATGGTAAAACACCTTAAGTAAATTACTTATGGAATTATTTGCAGCTACATGAATGGCTTGCATATTTTTTAATAATTTTTTCTGAAAAATTATTAGAGACGAAAAAATGTTAGAAGTAGGTGGTTTCGACGTGTGTACTAATTCTCATCAGGCCATCACTCTTAGATACACACCGGTGATGGTGACCACCATGCTTAGAGGTGAAAGAGTTATTTTTAATTTTCCTACTTATATGAACTCAATATGTTTTTGTAACTACGAATTATGTTAAAGTTAAATTTCCTCTTGCAAGTAAGTAATGACAGCACCCGTTTTGATTAAAGATTTTAATGTTAATTTTAGATCACGCATTTGCAGGCAATTCTGATGACAATGACTAGCCCTTGGTGCTGAGCCAATGACGCGGATGGTGGCCGCTCCAAAACGCATGTGATAAAAACAATAGTTCGCTTCTTGCTTTCTCGGTACCGTCATGGTAAACGTTTGACGTATTGGACGCCAACAGTTATTGCATTGCGAGCCTCTGCTTATGACCGTTGTTTGAATTCCATAGATATGCCCTCTTGGCTCACACATTTGTGGGGCAACGTTTTCATTGCGATGAATTGCGACAGACTGTGGATTATTAAAAACCTGCACTTCATCAATAGCATCGCTTATAGAACAACTAGCGATTCTATCTGCAGCGAGGATTGATTGTATGTGCGTGGGAAGGTGTTGAATCCAAAATACTTTCAACATGGTGTCGGAAATAAAATGTTCGGCCACCGACTGTAATTAGGCCAAAAATTGAGATGGTCGCCGCTCCTCAAACCTCAGAGCATACAAAAGCTGTTGAACACGTTCGCGGTTCCTGAGCGTGAAAACAGCCAAGAGACTTGCTTTAAGGGCTTCATATTTTCCCGTAGCGGGGAGCGACTCTATAAGGTCAGCCACTTGTATGATGATTGCTATATGCAGTTCAGAGACCACCTTGTCGAAATGGGCCGTATGACTCAGAACCTTATTTACCCAAAATTGCGCCTCTATACGTGCAAACCACAATTCCGGTTTGCTCTGTCGAAATTGTGGGGGCTTGCAGGCAACAGCTTGTATTTCTGCCCCTTCTCACGTCATTCTTGTGCCGGCGGTCACGTGGCTGTGTGAAACACTGTTTGAACTGCTGTCTGCTTTGCGAAACTCATTTTTAGCCATAATTGCCTATTTTGGCGGAGTCACCAACGTACAAATGATGGTTACACTGGAATGATAAACAAATCGTTAGTATTTATTTTTCTTGAAAAGCCATCGGGCCTTGGTTTGTTGCGTGAGCACACACGTTTTGACTACTTTGAATCATCTTCAATGTCTACAAGAGAAATGGCCTGAAGAAATTAAATAAACAAAATAATTGACTAAATCGTTAGTACAGAATAGGTGAACTTTATTGGCTAGAGTTCGAACCCGTGACTTATTTTGTCGTCGAAGAAATCATCTGTACTGAATGATCGCCATTGAGTGAATGGACGTCGTCCTCGAGCTTGCTTTGAACCTCTTCTTTTTAGGACGGTCCATGCTGAGGTCGTGTTCACAGGCAACATGCGATTGTGCTTTTTTACGCGTTCAATCTGAAGGTGCGTTTACAGGCAACGTGCAATTGTGGCACTAAAATTCAATGCTGAAGGTGCGTCTGCAATCAATGTGCAATTATGATACTACAGTTTCATCACCAGCAACTAGCTGCTTGATCACATCTATTGAGTTATTTCCACAAAGATCCAGAAACTTGGAAAGACAGTGGACCTTCTCTTGCCTTTATACAGTTGAAAGAAGTTTCAGGACTCACCTTGCGTTGACTTTTTTCTTATGAATGTGTTCATGGATTGCACGATGCGCGGTGCTTTAAGAGAGCACAAGTCTAGCTGTAATTTTTCTAATCTTCAAACGGTGGTCAATTTAAACCACTTTTTCGATTAGAACAATAGTTTCGGGAGTCAGTCTTTCAACCAATTGGCTATCTGGCCAATATCTTCGACTGTTTCCTTCCGAGGCGAAACATATTCATTCAATTTTTCAGTGTATTGCAAGAAGGGGAAAGCTCGTTGTTAAACACTCTTTAAGTTCGGTGAGACATTAGCCTTCTTTAAACAAAAATTGTATAACGCTTCAACACTCGTTTTTCGGCATTTTGAAAAACTACGTGATACTTCTTGCTTAAACCATTACTAAGTTGGGACTATGCTCTTTAAGTCAGCGAATGTGTGTACACAAACTACGTGATAAATATGCTATTCGATGCAACATAGTATGTATCGATAAGTTGTGTAGAACTATATTAAGCTAGCTTATTATGAGACTTACTACGTATGTGGACCAAATTGGAGCTTAATCGGTTTAATATATTCGGAGCGAGTTGGCCTCGATAGATGGACAGATAGACATCCCAGTGATCCTGTTATATAACTATATACACCCTATGTATACTGGTATGAAATGGGAGCTTGACCTGATGTGTATCCAATGAACATCATCAAGGCTCCCGGGGAGAGATCTTGCTACATAGCGCTAACCCGCTACTCGATTCATCTAAACAAGAACACCAAAGACGATGGTTTAACTTTATTTCATTATCCTTTTTTATAAACATTTATAAATAAAGACCGAATTTGTTGATTACTTCCTCCCATGTTAAATTATTTTAAACCTATAACTATTAGTTTTGGGTGAAGCGCTTTTCGCTTTCACCTTGGCTTGTCGCACTTCACAGGTGAGCGCCAGCCTGAAGAGGTAAACAACTGGACGAGCTAATGGATCAGGGTGGCCACACGGCGTGAAACACCAAAAGGCCGATTGAGGATCGCGGCGCAAGCCAACACCTCACCCCTCACCATTTCGTTAAACACTTCTGTCTAAAACTTCAGTTGCGAATTGCCCGTACGTTTAAACTAATTCGGAGCAGCAGGCTCCCTTACGGACTCAAACAAGACTGCAAGCCATAGCTTGCCCAAGAACTTATAATATCGTTCGTCCATGAGCTTTCAACCTCAATTCTCCTCGAAAGTGCCGAGTAGCCAAGCACGTGCGTTCTTGTTCCACGAAAACTGTACCCCTCCGTTTCGTCTCACCTGCTCAAATGGAGAATATGCGAAACTGGGAAAATTGATCGAAGGAGTATTTTTCGCTTAAACTTTCGGCTTTCTCTCGATCTTTTGGGGTGAATTAGCGAAACTGGGAACATTGAACAACAAAGCGTTTTCGCCTGAACTTTCAGCTTTCCTTTCAACTTAACACTCTTGGAAGCATACCCAAAGCTTGTTGTTCACGATGTGATAATCGTGTGAAGCGTATTGCGGGTTAATCTTTTTTATTGGCTTTGCCACTTGCTTATTTACTTTTAAGCTTCATCATTGGACGACATGCTTCGATAACAATGGGCGTATGTGCTTGCTTGCTTAATTTCATTGGCGAAGTGCGAGTATATAGGCAGTGTTGGCTCGCTCGCAACTACTTCAGGGATGAAGCGTAAGGATATGCCAGTATGTTGTATTTTGTTCACTCGCAGCAATCCTTTAAAGGATCGATTTGTGCATTTAGCTGCACGGAACCCTTAAAAACAAAATATACATAATGAATAAAACGGAATATCAATTTAACGTAAATCCAGTAAAAGAAAAAAAGAATTATTCCTTAAAGCACTATTTGTTTTTATTTTTCCCAAATATCGATATTTCGGAGATAAATGATCTCCTTCCTCAGTGGCGATATTCTGAAGCTAATTGCTGTTTACATGGCCTTTTATAACAATAGTTTTTTCCCCTAGAGTAATTAAACGGTAATTAACAACAGAAGAGTCTTATAAAAAGGGGTTTTAACAAAATAAGGATTTTTGTATGGAAAGGAGATATTTTAAGTGATGACCCACACCAACTTCATTAAGTAACGATACCCGTTGCCAACATCGGTGTTCATTCTTTTGTTTTTCGGAACTCGAGATATCCACAAACTTTCGTATCCATCCAGTTTTCTCCAATCAGCTACTTCCTGCACAATCTCGAGATTTTCCCATTCGATTTTATGCTTTTCTTCGACAATGTGCCTCGCTACCGCCGATCTTGCTGTTTCTGTTGTACCTCGTTTGATTATTTGTTCCGCTTCTTTGATGTGCTCTTGCCACCGGATTTTCGTTAGTCGTTTCGTTTGCCCAATATAAACCATGCCACACTCCGGGCAAGTGATCTTGTAGATACCGCCTTTTTCTTCCTTGTTTTTCGGGTCCTTCGCTGATCCTAAGGCTGTTTTATTTTAGGGCGCTATTAATCTGAAAATGAGTATTGTAGATGAGACGACCAGGTCAAAATCGGAGTTCAACAGGTTTCTGAAGCTAAATAGGACAATCGGTGGACTTACAGAGGACATTAGGTTCTTGAGATCGTGTTTGAAGTACAAGGTGACCCCAAAAAGCCACCGAATATCTTTAAAATCGTCGATTTTTGAAACCAAGAAAGAACGGAAAATGGTAGAAAGGAGTCTGATAAAGAGGAGTGTGAATCAACTGTACGGAAAACTGCATGCGTTAACATTAGAGTGCTACTCGCTGCACCTGAAAATTGCGATGATCGGCACAGGGCAAAAAGGCGACATCAATAACATCATGGAGAAGGTACAACGTGCAAAACAATGCGAAAAGGACAGGAAGCGAAAAATTTTGGGCAACAAATTGAATTTGCTGAGGGGAAAAACAAACGTAGAGTAGGAACAAGCGACCACATTAGAACCGATAGGAGACTTCGTCATCAACAAATCAACTGAAACCTTCACACAGGAGCAATTTAATCTCCTCAACAAAGGTCTGAAATATGCGGTCAATAACGGTACCCTTCCGATGGAGGATATTGTTTTAGATGTTGAAGCGGCAATTAGATTCATGAACAACGAAACAAAACAAAAAGTAAGACAACGAACGGCGGAAGCGATCAAAATATCCCAGGCGAAGAATGCGAAAAACAACGCAGAATGGAAAGTGCTCAAAGAATTGAAAGCAAAACCAGTGTACTACCTGAGAGCGGATAAGGGGAATTCGATTGTCATAATGGACCGAAGCCACTACGAACAACTTGTTATGGACAAACTAAATAATGGAAACTACCACCAGCTACGTACTGATCCGCTTCCAGAATCAATAAATAGAGTGGAAAAAACTCTAAAAGAGTGCAAAGCAGTGATTGGTGATATCAAAAGACTTCGAGTATCAAACCCGTGTCTGCCAAGGGTTAAATGTGCACCGAAGGTACATCAAAAGGGTGGAGAAATGAGGGAGATAATTACGGCGGCGAATGCTCCTACAACCAAAATAGCGAAGTGGCTGCTACAAGAATGCAGTAAACTTCAATACAAACCAAACAAGCGCTCCGTCAAAAACAGGGATGAGTTGATCGAGATTCTCCAAACAGTGCAAATAGCGGAGGATGATATACTGGTTTCATACGACGTCAAATCTTTGTTCCCGAACCTACCAGTAAAACAAGCCTTGGCACTGTTCGAAGACTGGGTGCTCAAACATGATAAGTCCCCAGAGTGGAGGAAACGTGTAAAATGTTACACTAAATTAGCCACCTTATGTATGAGTGAGAACTACTTCATGTTCAGAGGAAACTTCTACAAAGCAACAGTAGGAGCAGCAATGGGAAACCCTCTCTCACCTATCTTAAGTGACATCTTTATGGACTGGCTCGAGACGGAGCTCGAACACAAAGAAATAATGCCACCTATCTGGATCAGATATGTAGATGACATCTTCACGGTGATCAAAAGTAACGAAGCGGAAAAACTTTTGGATGAGCTGAACAATATACACCCACGAATAGCGTTTACAATGGAGAAAGAGAAGAACGATCGGATACCTTTCCTGGATATCAGCATAATAAAAGGCTCTGGCAAACTTGAATTTGACATATATAGGAAAGAAACAACCACACAAAGAACGATCCCGAGCACGTCAAACCACACATATGGGCACAAAATGGCAGCGTACAATATGATGATTCACCGAGTGATCGCGGTACCAATGACAAATGAGCGACTACAGTTGGAAAAACACTACATAATGGAAACAGCGATGAAGAATGGATACAGCACAAAAGTAATCGAACAACGGATAAAGAAAAAGGAGCACGAACAACGCAAAAATCAGCTGACAACATTATTCAAACAGGAGCAAGAACAACAGGTAAGCAGGATCTCAATCACCCACACAACAATTTCGAAAAAGCTTCAAAGGAAAATAAAAATGACGGGAAACAACGCAGCTTTTACCAGCAGAAAATACAGCCTAGAAACAGCCTTAGGATCAGCGAAGGACCCGAAAAACAAGGAAGAAAAAGGCGGTATCTACAAGATCGCTTGCCCGGAGTGTGGCATGGTTTATATTGGGCAAACGAAACGACTAGCGAAAACCCGGTGGCAAGAGCACATCAAAGAAGCGGAACAAATAATCAAACGAGGTACAACAGAAACAGCAAGATCGGCGGTAGCGAGGCACATTGTCGAAGAAAAGCATAAAATCGAATGGGAAAATCTCGAGATTGTGCAGGAAGTAGCTGATTGGAGAAAACTGGATGGATACGAAAGTTTCTGGATATCTCGAGTTCTGAAAAACAAAAGAATGAACACCGATGTTGGCAACGGGTATAGTTACTTAATGAAGTTAGCGTGAGTCATCACTTAAAATATCTCCTTTCCATACAAAAATTCTTATTTTGTTAAAACCCCTTTTTATAAGACTCTTCTGTTGTTAATTACCGTTTAATTACTCTAGGGGAAAAACTATTGTTATAAAAGGCCACGTAAACAGCAATTAGCTTCAGAATATCGCCACTGAGGAAGGAGATCATTTATCTCCGAAATATCGATATTTGGGAAAAATAAAAACAAATAGTGCTTTAAGGAATAATTCTTTTTTTCTTTTATTTTAGGGCGCTATTAATCCGAAAATGAGTATTGTAAATCCAGTATTTAGAATCTTCGAAAGGGATTTTCTCAAAAACTATTGAGAATCGCAAATCAATGAAAAGCAGTGAAGCAGTTTTTACCTAAAAACATTTTAAAAGATTTTGGCTCCCCTACCAGGTGCCTTCTAACACTTTTAAATGAAAACCGTTTTGCATAGTATCAAATTCAAACCATTCATTGATTCAATCATGGTACGTCAGATACAAGGTATGGGTTAGTACTATGGTTTATGGTCTACAATCAAACCCAATTATCAATTAATTACCTCATTCTACACGCATCAATGTGTTCACTCAATCCGACCCTTCGTCATCTCTTACAAGTCTATTATCCTTGCAATTATCCAACCGAAAATAATAGCTTTGTGCATTCAAATTATCATCAAAATCCCATTTGCATATATCATGAATGTTCTGAACTGGAATATTCCTCGTCTATGTCCTTTTATCTGTTATTTTATATACTCGTATATTTCTTTTTTTCTTTGATACTTTCCGCAATGCAGAAAAGCCAATTTTGGTCGTTTTAATTTAAGTTTTCTGCATGACAAATTCAACTAATAAACCAGAGTTCGTCGAATAGAATACATAAAAAGGACATCAGAGCTCAATCTATGTAGAAATTTGGATCGTTTGTCACAGTGTCCAGAGGCGCGCAGATAGGAAAACGATAGTAACAACAACGAAACGCCAGCGAAATTTGCCCAGCACCCTTAATTGTGGTCAAAGTGGCAGAATTTTACACGTCAACCCTCCGCATGTGGTAAGGCTAAAGCAACATATGTATGAGCACGACTATAACACACGTCACGGTGGTCATTTCGAACACATCGCTCACGTCAACTATGAATAAAACAACATCTCGCCATAATTGGTACAGATGAAATTTATACAGGAGACACCAATTGATTACCATTGGATTTGCTCATCGGCAGGATGCAAGAGCTTATGGGGAATATATGACAATAAACAATATTCTAGCGATTTCGTTTCCAAACTATCATGAATTCCAGCAAATAGTGTTTTTTTCATCATAATTATGTTCACTGCAATGCGGAACCAGTAATTGAGCAATGCTGTGATACATACTATATGTACTGAAAATTTTTGAATAATTCTTTGATTCCAGCATGAAAAAATTCATTTAATTTAAAACAGCTTGGGTCGACTGAACTAAGCTCCTGTCAGACGGGTCTGGTATTAAACAAATCATTCAATTATTGCTTTGAAGAAAAAAATCATTGTTCCCCCACTTCAGCTGGCCGCCATTTTGTTGAAATATAATTATAGCCGCAGCTTAAAAATATCAATGTTATTCATCTTATTTGAATATTTTAAGAAGATCCAATTAAAACTGTAGTGTATGAATCGATACAAACACTATATACAAGGTGTGTTCCAAAACAAACGAGACTTTTGTCATAAAAATTTTTTGGTGACGCCATCTGTGAAGGAGATAGTTCGTTGGAAAGCTACCTCCCTCCCTGGCTTTGAGTGAGAGTTTGGTGACATTCGGTTTAGTGAAAGCGAAGTTATTGCGTCTAAAGTGACAGTATGTTTGTGTCATCGATACAAAAAAGAGTTTCGAACAAAGAGCTTATATCAAATTTTGTTTGAAAACCGGTAAAACGTTTACCGAAACATTTCTTTTGATGAAAAAAGTTTATGGCGATGATTGTCTATCTCGTGCGAGAGTTCATGAGTGGTTTACACGTTTCAGAGATGGTCGTGAGGACATAAATGACGATGAACATAAGGGCCGCCCAAAATCAGTGATCACCGAAAATTTCATCGAAATTGTGCGTGAATTTATCAAAAATGAGCCGAAATCATCGTTGAAATTTATGGAATCACAGTTGAATATCTCCAAAACATCGATTTATTGCATTTTAACCGATCACTTGGGCTTACGAAAGGTCTGTGCACGTTTATTTCCGGACAAGTTAACTGACAAGGCGCGTTCCAAAATAAACGAGACTTTTGTTATAAATTTTTTTTGTTTTGATTTTTGACTAGAAATCGCATTTTAACTATCAATCACTCACCGTATTCGCGTGATATGGCTCTCTGTGACTTCTACTTATTCGAGGAATTGCATTTAGTCCTGAAAGGACAACGTTTTGCGTCCATAGAGGGCATCCAAAAGGCTTGTACCGACATCCTGAAGGACAATGACCTGTAACACTCTTTCGTAAAGCTTTTGGATCACGCAAAACAGTGTATCGAGGCCGGAGGAGACTATTTTGAATAAATAAACTTGAATTTATCAGAACAAAGCTCCTGTAGTTTCCATTTTAGCTCAGTGTCGTTTAATCCGGAAAGTACCTTATAGTAGGAACACCTTATGTGGTTATTCTTGTAGTTGCAGAAAATTCAATTGGCTATAACTTTCTTAAATGTAATTTGATTTTTATGAAACTTGCCAAACGGAACGTTCTTCTATTGGACTACCAAAATCCTTGAATCAGTTCAAGGGTGCGAACACGAGTTTATTTGGGAAAATGTAAAATTTATAAATATTACTATCATCAACTGATGGAGGCGAATTTTAATTTCTAAGGGATTTGTTGCTATTCTACTCATAAATACTTACCTCTACCAGTGTTTCAAAGGTTTTTCAGATTACAGGTGACAAATTGCGAAGGGGTACCAATTTTTCATACATTTCTCTTCCCTGAACTCTACGAAGATGATAACACAGTTTCAGAACCTGTTCATCAAGACCTTTCGTTGGTTGCCCCACATGATAAACTTTGGTTATAAAAAAATTTAAAGTTTCCCTGCTGATATGGGAGTGACTCTTTCTTAACAATCTTTACAAATTTATTTAGTCCCTGAACTTATAGGCGGTGATTACTACTAATATATCTATCAAACTTGGTGTCTCTAACTGCTGTCATTTTCTACAAAAAACTGATATGGCACACGGACGAATGAACAGAGAGATAGATATAAACAATCGATTTCAACAGTTTTTTTTTTTGTAGGGAGGTGAATGCCCATTTGCGCACAGAGTGTGGGACTCCCATGCTTGCAAGAGCGACTGGAATACCCGCTAAACACGTCCCCTGTCAACCATTACTTTGGGCCAGGTCTCATTTTGTGACGCCGTGAGGCGCCTTCAAGCTGGGGATCCCCCTTCTAATGGGAGGGGAGAGGGGAAGAGGAAGTGCCAGAAAAGCGATCACCCAGCCCCAATACTCCGGATGCTGTGAGTCCCTTTTATCTATTAGGACATAGAAGTCAGTCTAACCATTCCTTCCATTTAGCTACGGTTTCACATGCAGGATGAGGCGCGCAGTCCACCTTCCCTTCGTGTAATTCACCCAAGACTATTGCCAATCGTTGAGTGAGCGCTTCCTCTACTCGCGAACAACCATCTCCCTTGCATCCTAGTCTCGATGCAGACAAATAGAGCGGTGCTCTCTAGCAAGGAGGGTGACAGATATCGAACCTGCAGTGACTTTCACAGCCAAATCAGAGGCTGCCGGATACGAAGATGCAATTCTCAGCGTTCCTCTTCTCTGCACCTGTGTCAGGCATTTTGGGTAAACCTCCTTACTGCGAGCATCGCCCCACGCCTCTGCTCCATACAGTAGCACTTACCATACAGCACTCATCAAGAAGCGTCTTCTTAATGGACTGGGTCCCGCCACGTTGCCCATAAGTCGACTCAGAGCCGATACTTCTGAAGCAGCCTTCTCAGCCGTTGCCCTGATTTGCTCAGAGAAACTCATCTTCGAGTCAATCAGTAGCCCCAGGTACTTCACCGCGGGTTTCAATTCGATTTATATGTCTCCAATACTGATCATCCTTACTCTAGGGATTCTGTTTTTGTCAAGATGAACACTTCGGTTTTTTTCACTGCTGAACTGCATCCACGAGCAGTCATCCAGTCTATCACTCGGCGCATCATCATACCTAGCCTAAGTTGTGCTTGGTCAAAGTTGCATCCAGCGGTCAAAGCCGCAACATCATCCACATAGCCGATCAAACGTGACTCATCTGGCATCTCCAGTCTCAATAACCCGTCGTAAGACACGCTCTACACGTCTGGACAAATAAAAGATCCCTGGACAAAACCCGATGTAAAAGCCCTGTGCGTATCATAGAGCAGGCTTCGGTCCTTCGGGTAGTCCCTCAAAAGCTGCATTAGATATTCTGGAACTTGAAAAGGGTTTTCCAGCGTAACCAGGATATTCACCCATCTAGCGGAGTTGAAGGCATTCCTAATGCCGAGTGTCTCCAACAGGATGATCTGCCGCTTGGTGCGGCTATGTGCCTCTGCCTCTTGGACCGCTCTCACCACTTCTACAATCGCATCAATAGTAGAACGTTCTACTCTAAAGCCACACTGCCGAGGAGATAGGTCCCCAGCAGCACGAATCGCGTCAGTGAGTCTTCCTTGATGAGTTTTTCTAGCGCTTTCCCAGCCGTGTCTAGCGTGCATTATGGGCAGTATGCAGACAGCGATTCGGGACTTCCCTTCCCCTTGCTGATCAGCACGAGCCTCGCCACCTTGCATCGTACCGGGAAACCCCCGTCCCGTAAGCAAGTACTGAATGTGCTGAGCAGCAAGTCAGGACAATGGTGATAGACAAGCCACAACACCTCAGCCGGAACATCATCTGGACCTGGAGCCTTCCTCACTTTCAGTGAAAGGGCTGCCTCTTCCACCTCCAGCTGTATGAAGAGTGGACCTTCAACTGCTGTTTCACCATAGGCAGCGTCAACACAGACGGGATGGGTGGGGAAGAGTGCCCGCACTACCTCATCCATCTTTTCCGTATCATGTATGCAAGGCTTCCGTAGGGCACCAAGCTTCTGCATAACTAGCTTGTAGCCAAGGTCCCCCGGATCCGACGGGGCATAGAAGTGTAGTTTAGTTCACCACGTCTTGAGCTGCCAATTCTTCCGTCCCCTCCGAAGCTCCCTGCAGCGACTCACCTGCTGTGAGCACCTCTCAACGTCCATCCTTTCGATGTTCCATCTTGTTGTTGAAAGTCGAGAACATGGACGTCGAGAGACAATATCACTGATGTCAAGTAGAATGCAGTAGCGATCACTGGCTGAGTTGTCCTCTAATACTCTCCAATTGTGAATCCTCCGTACTAAGGACTCCGAGGCGGCTGTCACGTCCAGTATGGCTCCTCCACAGCCAATACGATGGAAAGTTTTCCCCGGGGATCTGTTTGAGGCATGCCCCAGTCGATTGCTTTAGCGTTGAAATTTCCCCATATGAGCACGTTGGCCTCTGCGTTCGAGACAGTGCCCGCCATATCATTAAGCTTTGCTTGGAAAGATGATATCAATTCGTTTGGCATTAGGTAGATACTAAAGAACGTAGTCCCTAAACACCGAACCCACACAAAACCATCCCCCCGTCCACAGCTCTCCGCCTGAAAATCACTGTTCCAAACGCAGATGGTGGCAGTACCAGTTTCATCAAGATACTATAATGCAAAACTTTTATCATGGTGTTTCTCACTCAGCAGCAAGAGGTCAGCTTTCATGTCCTTCGTAAACTGCTCAAGCAGATTTTGGGCAGTTGATTTGCAGTGTAGGCTTAGCTGCAGGATACGGGGCATCGAAGTTCTGAGTTTTCCTTGGCTAGGGCTTTTGAAAAACCAGGCATTTTTCTGACCCCAAGACGTCTCCAAGATGAGGTCTTGGATCAGCGTCCTTGCAAAGAATACAGTGTGCCTCCTTCGTACTCCGTTTTTTTATGTCCAATTTCACCGCATTTGTAACATAGAGAACTTCTATCGGGTCCTTTGCATACTTGTGTGGTGTGACCCTATCCAAGGCATTTGAAACATTGAGGCGTTGCTCTTTGCCATATTCTACAGACAACCCACCCAATTCGTACTTTGTCCTTGTTCAGAAATTGTTTGGCATCCTTTTCGGTGAAGTCAACTATGGCCATGCGTTGTCCCCTATGTTTTCATGTGTCAGCCTTGCTTTGATCCTGCCCCAGCTAGAGAACTCCCTTTTGATGGCCTCTTCCACCTCGGCCAGATCTGTGACGCAATCAATGTCTCTTATTTTGATCGTTGCCATTGGCTCGAACGAGGCTACAGTTGCACTTTAGCCGAGGACTTTCTTTACTGCATCGTAGAATGCTTCCTTATAATCGGCCTCTGCTCCGGATTCGGCCAGCATGTGGCGCGACGAAATTTTGTCACGGTGCGGGGAGACTATGATACGATAGTCGCACCAATGGTAAATGGTCAAATGGAAACAATCACCCTAGGGATTCTATTTACCATGTTTGAATAGCAATTGCCCCGCGACTATGCGTCATAGTCTGCCCGCACCCCTAAGGCTATTTTGAAAAGATGCAGGTAAGTCATGTTCATAGAAATAATAGTGATAACTAAACTAGTAGATATAAGCCAATGGGCTGTCCTGTACCTTTGTGAAATTCAAAATTGTTTTGCAACATTTAATAGAGCCTGATAATGCCTAGATTGCACCTTGAACTGGCTGGTTCCAATATGTGAGATGTCTTTAAGGAGGACACATCTACTGGAGTTGGGCTACCTACATGCCTACATATGCCAAGGTAAGGGATAATGGGGAACATTATGAGATACAAAATGATATTGCCACTTGGAAGCACACAGTGTTTGTTAGTGAATTGGTGAGCCTCCTTCTGGTAAACTTCTCAAGCAATTTTCCAGTCGTGCCTAGCATAACATACATAACAGGTGGTATGTGAATGCAACTCAGTATTCCCCCTTTTTTTACTGATGAGTACCTATATGCTACAACCGGTTACATGCCTTGTCCGGTTTCCATGCCCATTAAGCTTCACGTCAAAGCTTGTGACACTCCCTTCATTTTTCAATGATTTTAGTTGACAACCGGTAATTCTTCTATGCTCTGTGTCTTCCATGTCTTGAGCTGTTAGCTCTTCACTTCACAGTGAATCCCCCAGGAACGTTGCACCTCCTACAAGTGAGCCTCTTGATTTCCGTCCTGTAAGTGTTTTACCTAATGGTGCAAGGCCAAGATTATGTGCATTGGGAGACTCCATCACGGATCTAAAGAAGAATGTGCCAATGATTACTCGCTGAGTAGCCCTCTAGTACTCTTCAATTGGCACGCTTCGTACTAGGGAACCCAAGACGAATGTCACATGCAATAAAGGTCCCATTAGTAGAAAGGTGGCGCGCGCCTATATTCAGCACAACAAGCCTTGCCCTGGTTGCCATCTCTAGGACTCATTTTCCTCCTTTGAGGTTTATCCTATTCAATAGCTCTAGTAATAAAGTCTCTTCAACAATAACTTGCCCTTCTGGGTTCGAATAGCCTCTTATAAAGCATGAAGCTTGGCTTGAAAAGATGATGTTGGTTTATTTGGTATCGGCAATTCTAGTTTAAATGTGTTGAACTTTTAAACAAGAACTCGCAAGCTTCCTCCTCTTCTGATTTCACTTTTTAGATTTCCACCCCTCTGACGACTCCCAAAATGCTCTTAATGGTCCATCAATGTTGTTGATGGACTTTGCTTTGAGTCTGAAGGACATAAAGGACATGTACGAGTATAGTGTTGCATCGACGTCTCCTGCTAATATGCAGCCCAATTTGGTATCCTGAGCAGTCAGTCAATTTGTAACGCAGCCTAGACCAAGTTATGCGAATGCTGTTGCACAGGAAGACTTTCTCTGTCTTGTGCCGTGCCCTCTGAAAGCCAAGCCGACAGAGACGTGGAGTCTAGTGGCAAGGAGTAGAAAGGCAGATGCCACCCCAGGGAAAGTGGTAGAGGTGGTGAGGAAACAGGTGACCCCGAGCCTTGGTGTGAGGGTTCATGTGGTATCCAAGTTGAAGGCAGGTGGTGTGGCTATCAGGATAACCTCGAAATATGAAAGGTAAGAGGCAGCAAAGAATAAAATCTTCACTGAGAAGAATTTGGAAGTGGTCGTGAAAGATAGGCTGGGGATGAAGGCCATGATTAGAAACATGGACTGCTTTCACAGGAATGATGAATTGATGGCCGCTGTATTTGAAAACAATGGATGGAGAAACTCGAAAAGGGGATAAGAATCCTCTCGAGATCGATTTGAGAGGGTGCAATAGCCAACTCCAACGTCTTTGTTGAAGGCACACTTGATAAGAGCTTTGCTGAGGACAGAACGGGCTTATATAAAGTGGATGACCTATAAGATCCATCACTTAGACCCAGTGACTGTGTGCTATAGATGCATGGGGTTCAACCATCGGGTGTCAAATTATTGAGCCACTGAGAGCATATGCTTCCGCTGTTCATAGCTGGGGCATCTCGTCTCAGGTTGCAGTAATAAGCCACACTGCAGAAACAGTACCACTCGTGGCCTCGCTGTAGGGTATACAATTATGGCGATCATCTATATAGTAAACATTGAACAGGTGGCGAGGGCTACTGCTAGGCACTAATAGGGCCACATACAGAACCGTATAGTCAAACTATGTGAGAGGTGCTGCTGTCATGTGCAAGCTAGGTGCTTATATAAGTGAAAAACTCATTTCCATTGCCATGCTGCAGAGTTATGGATCTTTTCGGTGCTGGCAAGGGTCTACCTTCTGGAATGCGTGCTTATGCTTTTATAGGGGCAGGTAACGCAGCAATTGTGATTAATGACGTAAATGTTGAATGTTTGCCTGTGTATGATTTAAAGTGTTAGTATAGTGTGGGTGTTTGGCAGAAGGGTAGCTTTGGAGAAATATTTGTGATAAATGTCTGTTGTGAGTATGGTAGCCCTATCGAGCCATTTTTAAGAATATCTGGATCGGACTCTACCACTAGTTAGTGGCAAGTCCTAAATACTGGGATTGGATGCCAATGATAACTCGCCAGTGTCGCATAGCAAGCCTTCCTCGCAGAAGACTCGCTCCGTTGGTATTTGCCAGGGGAAAAGCTGGCAGAACTGATTCTAATCCCTAGTCTGAATGTCTTGAAATTCCCATGTGAATTGTCAACATTTGATGGCCCAATGAGATGTAGCGACATTGACATTACTTGTGTGAATGATGCTGCATGTTCAAGGGGTTTAAAGCGAAGGCTGGTGTTTGGTTGGGGGACGAGCGACTATAAGCTCATTGAACTCATTATGAGTTCTGATCAGACGGTGAATGCCCATCGCCTATCCAGGTTGATCTGGAGCCTAACTTCGGAGTGGAAGAGGGTAAAATATGCGGCGCTGATACAAAAAGCGGTCTTATGCCTATTTTTCGTAGGCTACAGCGGTCTCAGCATCAACAGGATGGTGTCCTACCTTCATTGGTGCTTTGTTCGTGTCAACGATATCGTACTCAGGAGAAGTCGTAAGGATACCTCTGGCCACGTCACATGGTGAACGAATGAGCTAGCTGCCAAGCAGAGGGGCTTCAGGTAGCTGAATACTGTAGGGCAGCTCAAGCGGGAATACCAAATGTTTGGCAAGGAGTAACATGAGTTGCCCATGAAGTCCAAGGTGGAGCATTGGCAGCGTTTCTTTGGTGATAGTGCTGACAAACCGTGGGGGGCAGGCTTATAGAGTTTACCGGCGAAGCAGAAACAGATACGCAGTGTCGGGGCTTCATATTCATAGAATGTAACCCTATTCTGGAGTGGATATGTTGAGTATCTGCTAGGAGAGTTATTTTCAAGAGCGGAGTCTGAGATTTAATATTTTTAAATTGCCGCGGAGCAGGAGCATGATCCACTTCTGCAGTGCTGTGAGATAGATGTGAGCATTGGAGAATTGTGCTATGAAAAGTCACCAGGATGGGATGGCATGACAAGTGAGATAAGTTAAAGCATCTGGAAGCCCATGCCAGACTATATGCAGTACCTCTTTAAGAAGTGATTTCAATAAAGCTTTTTCCCCGTGAACCTTAAACCTGCCAAAATGGTTGTGCTGTTGTGCATTTCTTTTCTTCTATCACTTGCAAAAGTGGTGGAGAAGATTATGATGGAGAGGCTTGAGGAGCTGGTGTTATAAGTCTGTTTTCGCCACAACTACCAGAAATCACTTCTAACCTATGAAACACCTTGAGGCCAGAGACAGGAAACACTTAATGAGTCCAGAGAAAGGAGACCGTTAATGGTAGATTTTCTTTTAAAAGCGTTATAATTATTAAAACATACTAGGGTGCTACAACTTAATCTACAAATATTACAGCAATTATTCAGCTAATTCTAACAGGTCACTTCTACGTAAGCAGGTGGATGTCAGGGTCGGCTGCTGAACTGAGCTAACTTTGTCTATGATTGTAACCAGTACTTGCGGCTGGGGTAGATGGCATTGCCGGCGATATTGTGCACGCTTCATTAGCTGAGTCCGGCAGAATTTGTGCTGCAGAGCGGTGGACTGATCCTCAAAGAGAGCCCGCTCTTCAGGAGTGATGGCGGTCAAGACCAACCGGAGAAACTCCGCTACTCGTTGGTCAAGCTTGGTTCGAAGGCTGCCCCTATGACGTTTGTGCGGTATCACAGTGAAGAACTGATGAGCGTTTGTGCTGGCTTCCGGTTAGTGGCGTGCCCGGTATTCTGCTAGATTCAGGAGCCGAGGTGCTGCACGTGGGTTCTTACAAAGCGCTCCTTCCAGCGTAGGCTTGGGGGTTGTCTTCACCTCCACGTATCTACCAGGACCTCCACTCAACTCCAATGGATTGCGTACGGTGCCTCCGAACGTTTCCGTAGAGTCCTGCTGGTTGTAGAAGCCTACTAATAAATAAGGGATTGGAAGATATTAGAGTTCTAAATCCTACAGCAAAACCTATGCTCAAGGCTTCTTACCATGGGTGGGGCTATTAAAAGCTGAAGTGCTGCTTTGGTGAGTATTGTTGAAGTCTTTCTAGAGGGCTGGGACGGCCTTGGGTCCACTTAGAAAGGACCGTTGTAAACCTACTTTGGAGAGCTTTTAGAAGCTCGAGTACCACTTTAGCAGGATTTGAGTGATCTAGTAATATTGGAAGGTATGCAGGCAGCCTGAATTCCACTACGTTTGATGAAATAGGCGCTATTCAACTTTGGAAGGTGCAAAGGAAGCCCAAGTTCCACTTAAGTCGAGGCGAAAATGACCCTGGAAGGCCTGTTACAGCCTAATCTAGTGTAGTGTGGGAGTTGTTCTAAAAAGAATGCAATCTGCATGCGACTCGCCAAAAATCACCAAAGCAGTGAAAGTTGGGCTCCTCAAACGCAAAGGGCATTATTGCAGGAGCTGGTTAAAGGCCGAAGGGGACCAGAAGGCCGAAGAAGAGTAGAAGGCTAAAGACGCGCTTGGAGTATAATCTAAAGGGCATGCGCAGATAGCTCCAGAATCAAAAATCAATAAAAGAATGGCGTCTAGCCCAATTTAAGGAAATCGGGACAAAATAAGGAAGGAAGAGGCACTTGATGGGCGTAGAACATCAGATCAGGGATTTCGATTAGTGCTTACAAGAAGAATGAAGAGAGCCACGAAAGAACGCTTCCAAAAAGTGCCAGAAAGTAAAGTTCGCACGGATACCCAGTAAGAAAAAAGACCCGATGCAAAACAGGAGGGATACAAGCCCCGACGAAAACCCCGGCAGCAGCCACTGGTCGTAAAACCCTAAGATAGTCGATCCTACGCGGAAGTGCTGCGGGACGTCCAGGAAAACGTAAGGCTCAAGACACTAACACTGCCATTAAAGCTGTACGACCAATGCAATTGTCCCACATACTGGTCGAATTTTGGCCGGAGGCCAATAATAGGGAAACATTCTGCGACGCAGTAAAGAAAGTCTCCAGCAAAATGCGCAGCTATAGCCTTACTTGAGCTGATGGCAACAATCAAAATAAGAGACATCAATTGCGTCACAGATCTGGCCGAGGTAGAAGAGGCCATCAAAAAGGTGTTTCCTAGCGATACTGAACAATTTCTGAATAAGGGCAAAGTACGAATAGGGTGAGTTGTCTGTAGGATACGGCGGAGAGCAACGCCTCTACAATATTTCAAATGCCTTGGCTATGTTCACACTGCACAAGTCTGGAAAGGACCCGATAGGAATTCCCTATGTTACAAATGCGGTGGAATGGGATGGGATGAAATAGGCATATTGTATTTTTTGCAAAGATGCTGATCCAAGACCTGAGTCTGGACACGTTTTGGCATCAGGAAAATGCCGGGTTTTCCAAAAAGCCCTAGTCAAGGTGAAATCAATGACTTTAATGACTCGCATCCTGCAGCTAAACCTACACCGCAGCCCAACTGCAGAGAATCTGCTTGAGCTGTTTGCGGGGGACGTGTAAGCCGACTTTTTGCTGCTGAGTATGCAGCACCACGATGAAAGTTTAGCATCATGGTATCCTGATGAAACTGGTACTGCTGCCATATGAGTTCGAAATAGTGATTTCCAGGCGGAGAGTGATGGACGTGGGGATGGTTTTGTGTGGGGTCGGTGCTCAGGCACCACTTTCTTTAGTTTGTATCTAACGCCGAACGAATCGATATCATCTTTCCAAGCCAAGCTGAATGCTTTGGAGGGCGCTGTCTTGAACGCAGAAGGAAATGTGCTCGTTGGGGGAAACTTCAACGCTAAAGCAATCAAATGGGGCATGCCTCAAACAGACCCGTGGGGGAAACGAATCCTAAAAAGAACGGCCAAAACGGCGCTCGTTGTACTACACACCAGAAATACGCCGACTTTCCGCCGTATTGCCTGTCAAGGAACGGTACCGGACGTGACATTCGCCTCGGAGTCCTTAGTAAGGAGAATACACAATCGGAGAATATTAGAGGACTATTCAGTCAGTAATCATCAGCGCATTCTGCTTGAGATCACTTATGTTATCTCCCGATGTCCATGCTCTCGGCTTTCTACAACTGGGTGGAACATCGGAAAGATGGACGTCGAGAGGTTCATCAAGGCACTCACAGCGGGTGCACCGCTGCAGGGAGATTCAGAGGGGACGGAAGAACTGGCAGCTTGAGACGAGGTGAACCCCAGCACGGCAAGCCCCCAGTGTACTGGTGGTCAACAAAAATCACTGAAAAAAAGAAGGGAGTGTCACAAGCTTCGACGTGAGGCTCAACGAGCACGGAAGCGTGACGAGGCAAGCAACCAGGTAGCAGCGTATAAGTAAGCCAGGAAATGCCTCGCAAATTGATTAACAACAGCAAGGCTCGCTGCTGGCAAGATCTAGTGGACAATGTGAACAAGGATTTGTGGGGTCTTGGCTACAAGCTAGTTATGCGGAAGCTTGGTACTCTACGGAAACTTTGTACACATGAGGGGAAAAAGATGCACGAGTTAGTCCGGGCACTCTTCCTCGCTCAACCCCTCCATGATAACGCTGTCTGTGGTGAAACAGCAGTCGAGTATCAACTCTTCACACAGCCGGAACTGGAAGAGGCTGTCCTTTTGCTGAAAGCAAGGAAGGCTCCAGGTCCAGATGGTATTCCAGCTGAGGTGTTGTAGCTTGTCTAGCACCATTGTCCTGACAAGCTGCTCAGCACGCTCAATG
Source organism: Odontomyia ornata (assembly GCA_963969285.1). NCBI lineage: Eukaryota > Metazoa > Arthropoda > Insecta > Diptera > Stratiomyidae > Odontomyia > Odontomyia ornata. Next base: position 22,672,138 of record OZ017741.1, read on the forward strand.
CTTGCCTACGGGACGAGGTTTTCCCGGTATAATGGAAGGTGGTAAGGCTCGTGCTGATCAGCAAGGGGTAGGGAAATCCCAAATCACCGTCTGTATACCGCCCGCCATGCACGCTAGACACGGCTGTGAATTTGCAAGAGAAACTCATCAAGGGAAGACTCACTGACGCGATACGTGCTGCTCGCCAGCACGGCTTTAGAGCAGGGCGTTCTACCATTGATGAAATTACAGAGGTGGTGGGCGCGGTCAAAAAGGCAGAGGCATATAGTCGCACCAAGCGACGGACTGCCCTGTTGGTGACACTCGACGTCAGGAACGCATTCAACTCCACTAGATAGGTAGATATTCTGGATACGCTGGAAAAGCGTTTCCAAGTTCCAGAATATTTAATGTCGCTTTTCAGGAACTACCTAAAGGACCGATAGAAATTACATCGGGTGCTGCCCAGGTATCTATCCTTGGTCCGGATCGGTGGAACGTGTCTAACGATGGGCTGCTAAGACTGGAGATGCCGGATGAGTCACACTTGATCGGCTATGCGGATGATGTTACGGCTCTGGTCACTGGACACACCGTCAAACTAGCGCAACTTAGGCTAGGTATGCCGATGCGCCGCGTGAGGAACTGGATGATTGTTCGCGGGTTCAGTTTGTCACTGGAGAAAACTGAAGTGATCATCTTGACGAAAAAGAGAATCCCTAGAGTTAGGATGATCAGTATTGGAGACTTGCGAATCGAATCGAAGCCATCGGTGAAGTACCTGGGGCTACTGATCGACTCGAAGATGAGTTTCTCTGAACAAATCAGGGAACAGCCGAAAAGGCTGCTTCGGGAGTGTCGGCTCTGAATCGACTTATGGCCAACGTAGGAGGACCCAGCCCATCAGGAAGACGCCTCTTGATGAGTACTGTAGGGTCAGTGCTACTGTATGGGACAGAAGTATGGGGCGACGCTCTCAGTAAGAAGTTATACCGAAAACTCTTGGCACGGATACAGAGAAAAGGAGCACTGACGATTGCATCTTCGTATCCAACAGTCTCTGATTCGGCAGTTAGAGTTATTGTAGGCGCGATACCTGTCACCCTCCTTGCTAGAGAGCGCCGTGCTAGTTGCCTGCACCGAAACGAGGATGTGACAAAAATGGTTGTCCGCAAGCAGAGACAGCGCTCGCTCAACGATTGGCAGCAGTCTTGGGTGAATTGCACGAAGGAAAGATGGACTGCGCGCCTTATCCTGGATGTTATGCCGTGGCTAAAACGAAGGCATGGTGAGACTGACTTCTATCTGATGCAGCTTTTGAGCGAGCAGGGATGTTTTCAGTCTTACTTGTACAAAATTGGTAAGTCACGGTCCCCCAATTGTCGGGTTTGCCCAGGAGAGGAGGACTTCCGACCACTTGAGCTGGCCAAAAGTCCTCGCTAAACTAAGCTCGGTTGATTGCAAGGAATTGAGGTTTTGTAGGAGCTACTTCTCAGGCAGAAAAACATACATTTAAGGTTTCTGGGACAAGGTGGAGATGTCAGTGCAGAAGAAATGTCCACAGGTGACCAATACAGTTCCATTTATATAGAACCTAGTAATGGCAGAGCTTTCTGCTGTCTGGTTGAAGGTTGAAGTCGTCTGGAACTAGAAAGTAAGGGTACGTGGTATATGTCCGTGATGCAGCAATGATACAACCAAGTTCATGCTTCTGAAGGTTGCACCCAGTCTAAGTCGTGCGCCATGGTTATGGTATGAAGGATGAGCTCTCAAGCATGAGACAACCGTCACATACTTGGAAATTCCTGTGGAAGAGAGAAAGTCTTACTGGCCCCATTTCATGGACTTGAAGAACTGACTCACTTCCCTAGTTACCATGCTGCAACGTGTCTGTAGGAGAGATTGATGGCTTCGTAGAAGAGCTCTCAAAAGAATATATGGTGGCCTGTTTGCCACATATGTGGCCTATGGGGCCCCGGTATTCCTTGAGAGTGGGATGAGTGCAGTTAGCAGAAGTTGTTCTGGTCATGTGCCTTCCTTTGTCTCCTATAGTTTTAACTGGACACTATGTAGGTTCCAATGGAAGTTCCGCCGCTGAACTAAGAAATCATCCGTGACGATTGCATTTCAGTTTGTAGAAGGGATTACCTATTGATGAGCATAAGTGGTTTCAACGTGCTGACATCAAGCTTATGAGTCAGTCTGACATTCGATCCATTTGGCAGATAGCATGATAGCATGATGCCCCCGGTGACTTACAGCTTACGTATGGCTGCGTGATGGTCTGGCAGCAATGTGGGCCCCACACACTTCTAGCCGAGTTTGGGGATCCTGCTGACGGCACATGGAAGCCTGAATGAATAGTTATGAAATAGTGGGCTTGTTGATGTAGCATTGTGTCAAATCTTTAGCGCAAAGAGTGAGTCCTGGCAACATGTAGTATTTGAGTGTTCGGCATATGCTAACCTCTATAGTGCATGTGGTACAGACTTGCTCAGATGCATTAAAGACGACGAAGAGGCTCTAACGGATGGCACGCGCTTCATGGAATTAATCGTCTAGGCCCGACAAACTTTTTCAGCTCCAACTTTGCTCAGCGGGGGGAGACTGGTGATTCTGCTGGGTCTGAGATGCAATAAAATGTTTGTGTTCACCTTGTTGGGGTGCGACCAATTCTCGCGGTCTTAATTTTCCTGAATACAGTTAAAGAGGATCGTATAATTCTCGTGTTGTAGGTAGAATCTGTTGTTTTGCATCGTGGAAAGGGTTTCAAGTGTCCTCTTTCAACGTTCAAGAGGATAGCACGCACTTTGGGGACTTAAACATCTATGCCCTACGAGCTTTTTTAAAGTGACTGCAGCTTTGATCAGCGGGGGAGACTGTCAATTTTGCTCGGTCAGAGGTGCAATAAAATGTTTATGTTCGTCCTTTTGGTGTGTGTTATGTTGGTGTATGTCCTTGGTGGTGGTAAATGGTGATGGGTAGTGTCGTAAGGTGCAAGTCGTACTCAAAACTGGGTAACCGGCTCTGTATATCTTTGAGGAGTGCTGTCCTTATGGACTCGAGGCTGGGCCAGCAACCAATCTATTGTTTATTTGGGAACGAAAATTGGTAGTGATATTCTAGATGAGTGTTAAGAAAGCCTGGGTCAAGGTTTGACCTATATCACGGGCTAAGGGGAGCGCCTGATAGGTTGCTATCAATCCCCTACATGGTGAGGAGGCTTTCCTGTCTGAGGCATAGTGGTTTGTGGCTTTTGCTTTGTGGGTAGAAAGGAGATTAGTGCATCAACCAGTGTGTGGTCGTTTCTCAACTGGGTTTACTGGAACGTCGTCCTTTGGATGTGGAGCGTTAGTTGATACTTAATTCAACCCTATCTTTGGAGATGGTGAGGTTAGGCTTATTCGTGGCAGGTACTCACATTAAACACTTCGACTTTATGTCAGTCAATTAAGTAATCTCCGGATGTTATTAAAGATAATCTTCTTATATATAGTTGCTTCGGGCAACAAATCAACCCTTGCTGGCCATTCAAAGTTTAGATCAGCGGATGTCAACCCGTTCAATTGTTGGCATCATGCTTTTGATATTCTTCAGCATGAGGGCACTGAAGGTGATGACATCTCCTTATCGTATTATCAGGTCGATAGTAAATATAACTGTGGCATCCACTTGTGAATCTCTAATTCCCTTGCCACTGGTATGAAACTTCAGTTATTTAAAGCACAATCGTTGGACTAGCAACTCAACCATAAAGGAGCCCTTGGATCTATGATCTAGCAATACGCGTGCACACACATGCCCAGTTTATAAGTCTTGTTTGACTATAATGGTTACTAGTGAAACGTAAGCCTCACCTGAGGAGCTGTGAGCATGCAAGTCACTACTTTCTTGTGCTGTGGAAACTAGAATCTGTGAGGAACGGAGTTCAGCTGCATTTCTATCCAGTTTTGTGTGAAGTGCTGCTTGGTAGCATTTGTTGAACCTTTGCCATGAATTTTTACTTGAACAGACTGTCACAACGTGGATATGGCATGAACAATTGATACACAAGCCTCCTTCTCTAATGATCTCCAATTAACTTTGGTTTTTCATTTGGCTAAATCAGGAATGCTACCAAGTGAGCGAGACCCTCTGCATACTGTAAAACTGCGAGATTTCTCTCTATCTCTATATTTCTCTGAATGCTGCGATTTAGTGTTGTAGCTGACTACACTTTGAAGCGTTTCTTCCCTGTTCCCTCCAAAATTCGATATTGTGCCTGCAGAAATATTTTAACATACTTGATAATAGGAAAATCTACTTTGGTAGCATATTCTTGCTACCATAACTGCCAAGTTTCATGCAGTAATTTTTGCAGAATAATGAATACAACTATGTACTGCGAGAAATCTTCTACTCCCATACTATAGGCTTAGTGCACTCGGTAGTTTTGTCCAGTGAAATTTGCAGAGCTGAGAGTGTCTATGACATGTGAACAATGGCGAACAGTCACTTGAAGAACGCGTTTAGCGGCGCATTTTTGTTATCATAACGCTCCCACAGCTCTGACCATGTAGCTGTGTAATTAGAGTCCATAACTGGGGACTGTTTGATCAATGTTGTAGTGTCACCAATTACACTACACTTCAGGTAAAAGAATTTTTTGACATTTGAAAATATAGATTGTTCATGCATGAGGGGAGGAAAAAAGGCAACCTTGCATCGGTTTTCTCCGTAGAACAGTATCCAATTCTCGTGACTTCCCATTCAATCTTTTTGGGCACTATCTTGGCAATCTATCCGCTAACACGACCTGCATTTCCAGTTGGCAAAGTGTAAAAGTGTCGATGATTAAGATGGTTTGGTCAGAGCCTTGAAAACAAAATTCTTGCCGCCCAACTATGATGACCATCTTGAAGAGGAGATCAAGGAGACGACCTAAGGTGCAGATGAGAAATTGGGGTATGTACGAGGTGTGCTCAAAAAATATCGCGAATTTTGTTTTTTTTTCAAAAATTATTTATTTATTCATGAATATCTATTTTGTCCCCTTCAAAGTAATCTCCATGAGATATTATACACTTGTGCCAACGGTTTTTCCAATCTTCGAAGCACTTCAAAAAATCATTTTTTTTAATCTTGTCCAGCTCCTCCTTCGATGCCGTCTTTATCTCGTCAAGCGTAGCGTAACGTCGTCCTTTCATGGGCCTCTTCAGTTTAGGAAACAAGAAAAAGTCACAGGGGGCCAGATCTGGGGAATACGGTGGCTGCGGCATCATTAGTGTGTTTTTTTTGGCCAAAAAGTCGCGCACAAGCAATGATGTGTGAGCAGGGGCGTTATCGTGGTGCAAAAGCCAATTTTTGTTCTTCCACAAACCCGGGCGTTTCTGGCGGATTGCTTCGCGCAAATTGCGCATAACTTGCAGGTAATATTCCTTAGTGACCGTTCTTTCCTGTGGCAAGAACTCATGATGCACCACGCCCCTGCAATCGAAGAAAACTGTCAGCAAAACTTTCAAATTCGACCGAACTTGGTGCGCTTTTTTCGGTCTTGGTTCATGCGGCAGCTTCCATTGAGATGATTGAGCTTTGGTTTCCACGTCATAACTATAAACCCACGATTCGTCACTAGTTATGACCCTCTGGAGCAAATTTGGTTCGTCGCGGACAGAGTTTAACATCTCATTAGCAATGTTCATGCGTTGCTGTTTTTGGTCGCAATTGAGTAATTTTGGTACGAATTTCGCGGCGACCCGTCTCATGCCCAAATCGTTGATAAAAATCGAATGGCACAAGCCAATCGATATGTTTAAGTCCTCAGCAACTTCTCTAACGGTGATTCGACGATTGGCCAATACCATTTTCTCCACTTCATTAATTTTTTCGTCTGTTGTTGAAGTGCTCGGGCGTCCGGCACGCTCTTCGTCGTTCACATCTTCTCGGCCTTCTAAAAACATTTGTACCACCGATAAACGTTGCTTCGGTCCAAGGTAGCTTCTCCGTATGCCACAGTCAACATTCGGAATGCATCCGCGCACTTACTCGTAATTTCGTTTTTCACACAAAATTTGATACACGTTCTTTGATCCATTTTTTTGAATAAGTAAAAATCGAAGACGATTGAAAACACGTGCAAGTAAAGCAGCTATCACCAATTAAGTGAACATTCAAAATGGCCGAGCTTGTCGGCATAAGTGACAGACATGAGTACCAACATAACGCCACAAAAAAATCGAAATTCGAATTTACGTAACCCGCGAAAATTCAAAATTTTTTGAACACACCTCGTATAGCGATAATGGAGGACATGTTCAAGCGATTGTTCGAGCCGAAAAAGAAGAAAAAAAAGCTTAAGATCATTCGCAAAAATATATGCCCTTTTTATCAGACTCAGTTGAGTCTAACGACGATTGAAAATTTGAAAGAGTTGGTAGAACTGAGACGGAGATTAGAGGAAACTTGGCAATATGTTGAAGCCTTTGTACAACTAGTTAATCATCAAGGAAAATGACGCTTAGACCGGGACTTGGCTTATGTGGAGACAACACTATTTGCAGAAAGAAGGAGCCAACGCGGGAATCTGACTCGGTGTTGGAATTGCCAGCAAGCTAGACACTGGACAAGGGAGTGCAGACAACCAAAAAGCTGCTATAGGTGCGAAAGGAGAGACACGACTCGAGCAAACTCTCCAAATTGTCGCCAGCAGGATACAAAAAGGGTGCAAGAATCGGGAAATGGCCATCGAGAAACGAGAGACATGTCCTAAAGGTGACTATGGTGGTACGCATAAAAGGTTACAGTGCAGTGTCTCAAAGTTAGTCACCTTGGCGGAAAAGACGACAGATGCACACCCACATCTTCTGGTGAAAATTGCGGGAAGGAGAATGCCAGGTCTATTGGATTCGGAGCAAGTAGGATGACCATTGGTTTAGAAGGGTGGGAGCAATTGAGGAAGATCGATGTTCCCTTAGATAATTGTGGGACCCATGCAATACATAGAGGGAGTGGTGAGAGCTGTAAGGTGGAAGGCTCTGTACGCTTGCCCTTGCCTCATTACTAGATGAGAAGCTACTGAGCCACTAACGATTGGTGAGTAGTCTATCTTCAAAGCAAGATGTAGAATTAAATAATCTGCTGAAGGAGGAATTTAAGGCCACAGAACATGTTATCAAGATATCTGCAGTGCCTATAAAACAAAGGTATTATGCTATGTTGCCAGCCATCTTGAAGCATACCTACACCGAGCTATGGTGGTAGTGAAACCTTTAGACAGTGCCTGATCAACTTTGCTTTTACTAGTATAGAAAAAGGACCCACAGATTCTGCGTAAACTATTGGACACTCAACGCAGTATTTAAGAAGGATGCGTATCCGATACATCGGCTCCTCGACTCTCGATAAATTACGGGATGCTCGGTACCTAAGTCCCAGTGGCCCCAGTCAAAAGCATTTAATGCGTTCACGGTACCGGGGAGGGAATTTACCCAGTTCAAAACGATACCATTCGGGCTGCAGAATGCACAGTAGCTTGACAGCGACTGGTTAAGCGCACTCTGCGATCAGAACTAGAACCCTACGTATTTACGTATCAGGATGATATAGTGATCGTGACTCGGGACTTTGCCCAGTCTGTGGCAATGTTGAGGAAAGTATTTCGACGGGACGAGAAGCAAAATTACAGGTATCGAGGGATAAGTGTCAGTTTTGTCGGCCGCAGTTAAAGTACATGGGCTATGTCATCGATGAACATGGGTTAAACAAGGACCCAGATAAGGTTAAATCGGCGCTGCGCATTCCTCCACCGAACACTGTGAAGAAGGTTCGGCAATTTTTAGGAATGGTATCATGGTCCCGTTGGTTTATTCCGATCTTCTATGGAAGAATTAAATGTTTGTGCCGACTCAACAGTGCCGGGCAGCATTTGAAGTCTGTAAGACAAAGTTATCATCCGCACTAATCTTGAGTTGTCCAGACTTCGACCTGCCCTTTTGTATACAAACGAATGCGTCAGATGTTGGACTGGGGAGAGTTCTTAGTCAGAAGCATCCCTCAGGAGAAAAGGTAATATGCTATTTGAGTCGCTCCCTCATTAAGGTGGAGAAGAAATATCTCGCAGTTCTATGGGCGGTAAAAAAACTGTGGCCATATGTGGAGGGCTACCATTTCTAGGTGATTATGGACCATTAATTGTTGATGTGATTAAATAGTCTGCGGAATCTTCCTGGTAGATTGGCACGCTGGGCAGTCAGACTTCAGCAGTATGACTTTGAGATCATTCACCGAAAAGGAAAGGAACGCCTTGTTCCTGATGCTTTATCACGCTCAGTACCAATAATAGAAATATTAGCGATGGAAGGGGACGATCCGTGGTATATGAGGATGAAACATAAAGTAGAAGCTGAGCCCGAGTAATATGCAGCCTGACAAATGAGCTCGGGGGAATCCTACAAACTAATCCAATTTTGATTTCTGGATTCAGAGGGGGAGGACTCCTGGAGGAAGGTGGTTCCGAAGCCAGAACGAAGGGAGCTCTTACTGAAGTTCCATGATGACCCAAGAGCAGGGCACATGGGGATGGCGAGAATGCTCGATTGTATTGCGCAGCACTTTAACTGGCCGAGAATGGCCGTACATATGTGAGAAGATGCAAAGTTTGCCAGTCAATAAAAGTGGATCGTCAGAAACCTGTGGGTGTCATGGGTGGACGAAGCTGAACAACTGTGGGAGGCTCTTTGTATTGATTCAATTGGACCTCTTCGCATCTTGACAAAAGGAAATACACACATTCTGACACTCGTCGATTACTTTTAAAAATTTGTGCTGCTATATCCAGTGCAGTCAGCCACGGGTAAATGAGGTCACACGTATCCTGGAGGACCAAGTTTTCATGTTATTTGGCATGCCATGCTCCGTTATATGCAATAATGGAATACGATTTCAATCAAGAACTTTTCGGCAAATGCTAGAGGCATACGGAGTCCAGATGAAATATACCGCATTCTATCATCCTCAAGCTAATCCCACCGGGCGAGTGAATCAAGAAGTCAAAATAATGCTGAGGGTGTACAGTACAGAGAACCACCGAAAGTGTGATATAAAGTTAGCCAAAATTGAGTGTCTTTACGGAAAGTCACCGTTCGGTGCAATCTTCGAAGACGACCAGCGTCTTTTAAGAAGGGTGACAGCGTATGGATGCAAAATGCTGTGCACTCAGATGCCTCAAAATATATCTCCGCAAAACAGGCTCCAGAATATATAGGACGTTTTGTGGTGGAAAGGCAAGTATCAACGAGCTTAAACAAATCGATGGGAAAGATACAGGCGTGTGGCATACGAAGAACTTCAAACTATATGTTCCGTAAAGACAGGCAAGAAATGAAAAAGGTGTAAGTCATGGTAACACAATAGGGAGGGGTCACGCATTATAAGATGGATCGTAGTAGTAATCAGGTTTTCTAACTTTTGAGGCACAGAATTCCCGAGTGAAACAATTGAATTGGTATCCAGTTTGCGTTGGTTTTAGTATGCAAGTCGGAGGCCAGGGGATGAACAGACAGAATTGGCGCGATCATGAGGTGAAACACTACACAAATATACACAATACTTAATTAAGTAAACTGTGGAATAATAATGTAAAATTACTACCGTCGGTAGTATGATATGCATTTCGCAGTATGTTAAATATACTTTGTTTCAAATAATATTGCAAGCCTAAAATTGTTTATCTGCTTAAAACCATTAAATAATGCAGAATACAAAACGAGTAGGTAATGTCTGTTGCTAGTGCACAACTGAACGACACTGATCTTGCGACAGTTTTCTCGATCTAATGATTGCATAAAAACAAAAAGGTTGACGCTTCCGTGTCCATGAAATGGATCTCCACCAGATTAAGCACGTCCACTTCATTGACAAGCAAACATCCACCGAAAATGTTGATGGCGCGTCTGCATCTTGATAATGCTTCATGACCAACGAAAACTACTGACGCTAGAGTGTCATGCAACCGAGATATGTATGTTTGTGAATATTAAATACATGATATGTGTTGAATGTGCTTACACACATGAGACAAACTCCATTACAATTGCATAATTTGCTAGTTTTCTTATGTTAGATAATTCGAAAAGACACATGATGTGTATGGAATGTATTGATATCTCATGTGTGTAAGCACGTTCATATTGTAATCGATGAACAAGTATGGAAAATAGAAAATGTGCCGGTGCATTGCAATTTAGGAATTTTTTTTTTTTTTTGTGGTAGGGAGGTGAAGGCATTTACGCCTGCCGAGTCTTGCAGTGTGGGACTCCCATGGAGGATACCCTTGGACTACCCACTAAACACCTCCCCTGTCAATTTGGGAACCAAGCCTGGAACCGTTTGACACATTACTTCAGGCCAGGTCTCGTTTTGTCACGCCGTGGGGCGCCTTCAAGCTGGGGAGTCCCTTTCCTAGCGGGAAGGGAGAGGGAAAGAGGAAATGCCAGAAGAGCGATCCCCCAGCCCCAGCACCTCCGGCTGCTATGAGTCCCTTTTATCTTTTAGGACTGCCCGAGCATAATGTGCCACCTGGTTCCATTTGTCAACCGATTCGAGCATCACCGCAACCATATTATCCGGGGTGAGCTCTCCCGTCTCCGTGTAGAGTTCCCTTCACAGCCTGGCCCATTCAGTACACGCATAAAATGTGTGACAGGCATTGTCCTCCTCTCCTGGGCAAAACCGACAATCGGGAGACCGTGACTTACCGATCTTGTGCAGGTCAGACTGAAAACACCCGCGCCCACCCAAAAGCTGGGTCAGATAGAAGTCAGTCTCACCATGCCTTCGATTCAGCCATGGTCTCACATCCGGGATGAGGCGCGCAGTCCACCTTCCCTTCGTGCAATTCCTCCAAGACTGCTGCCAATCGTTGAGCGAGCGTTGTCTCTCCTCGCGGACAACCATCTCCCTCGCATCCTCGTTTCGGCGCAGGTAAATAGCGCGGCGCTCTCTAGCAAGGAGGGCGACAGGCATCACGCCGGCAATCACTCTCACTGCCGAGTCGGAGACTGTTGGATACGAAGATGCAATTCTCAGTGCTCCTCTTCCCTGTACCTGTGCCAATCTTACGGTATACCTCCTTGCTGAGAGCGTCGCCCCATACCTCTGTTTTGTACAGTAGCACTGACCCTACAGCACTCATCAAGAGGCGTCTTCTTGATGGGCTCGGTCACCCTACGTTGGCCATAAGTAGACTCAGGGCCGATATTCCCGAAGCAGCCTTCTCAGCCGTTGCCCTGATTTGCTCAGAGAAACTCATCTTCGAGTCGATCAGTAGCCCCAGGTACTTCACCGCTGGTTTCGATTCGATCTGTTTATCTCCAAAACTGATCATCCTTACTCTAGGGATTCCCTTTTTTGTCAAGATGACCACTTCGGTTTTCTCCAGTGCTAAACTGAGCCCACGAGCACTCATCCAGTCCCTCACTCAGCGCATCAGCATACCTAGCCTAAGTTGCGCTTGTTCAACGGTGCGTCCGGTGACCAGAGCCGCAACATCATCCGCATAGCCGACCAAGCGCGACTCATCTGGCATCTCAAGTCTCAGTAGCCCGTCGTAAGACACGTTGCACAGGTCCGGACCAAGGATAGATCCCTGGGCAACACCCGATGTAATTTCCATCCTTCGTTGGCCCTGTGTCGTGTCGTAGAGCAGGCTTCGGTCTTTTAGGTAGTTCCTCAAAAGCCGCATTAGATATTCTGGAACTTGAAAAGAGTTTTCCAGCGTGTCTAGAATATCCACCCATTTAGCGGAGTTGAAGGCATTCCTGACGTCGAGTGTCACCAACAGGACGATCCGTCGCTTGGTGCGACTATATGCCTCTACCTTTTGGACCACGTTCACCACCTATGCAATCGCATCAATGGTAGAACGTCCTGCTCTAAAGCCGTACTGCCGAGGAGATAGGTCCCCAGCAGCACGAATCGCGTCAGTTTGTCTTCCCTTGATGAGTTTCTCTAGCACCTTCCCAGCCGTGTCTAGCATGCATAACGGGCGGTATGCAGACGGCGATTCGGGATTTCCCTTCCCCTTGCTGATCAGCACGAGCCTCGCCACCTTCCATCATACCGGGAAAACCCCGTCCCGTAGGCAAGCGTTGAATGTGCTGAGCAGCAAGTCAGGACAATGGTGATAGACGAGCTGCAAAACCTCAGCTGGAACACCATCTGGACCTGGAGCCTTCCTCGCTTTCAGGGAGAGGACTGCCTCCTCCAGTTCCAGCTGTGTGAAGAGTGGGCACTCGACCGCTGTTTCACCACGGACAGCGTCAACACGGACGGGGTGGGCGGGGAAGAGTCCCCCACTATCGCGTCCATCTTTTCCGCGTCATATATACAAGGCTTCCGTAGGGCACCAAGTTTCCCCATGATCAGCTTGTAGCCAAGGCCCCACGGATCCCTATTTACATCGTCCACGAAGTCTTGCCAGCAGCGAGCCTTGCTCTTGTTAATAAGCCTGCGAAGATATTTCCTGCCGGACCTGTATGCTGCCAGCCTAGTGTCTGCCTCCTCCCGTTCTCGCGCCCGCTGGGCCACTCGCCGAAGTTTGTGACACTCGCTTCTTTCTTCGGTGATCTCGTTTGACCACCAGTATACTGGAGGCTTACCGTGTCGGGGTCTCTGACGGTGCATGGAAGACTCGCAAGCAGCTATGATGGTACTCATAGTTTAGTTCACCAAGTCTTTGGCTGTGGGCCCTCCACTCCTTGGCGGAGCTCCCAGCAACGGTGCACCTGCCGTAAGCGCGTCAGCGAACCTCTCAACGTCCATCCTCCGAGTCCTCTATCCGAGGATTGAAGTTTGGGCATATGCACGCAGAGTGGCACTGTCGTGAATCTCAACCGCCATATACTGGTGATCACTAGCCGAGTAGTCCTCTAGTACACGCCAGTTGTGTACTCTAGGTACCAGGGAATCCGAAGCGAGTGTCACATCGGGTATGGTTCCTACGCAACCCCAGCGGCGGAAAGTAGGGGTGTTACCAGTATTTAGGACAAAAAGCGCTGTTCTGGCCGCCATGTCCAAGATTTGCTTTCCCCTTGGGTCGGATTGTGGCATACCTCATTCGATGGCTCTAGCGTTGAAGTCTCCCCCGACCAGCATGTGGCCCTCTGTGTTCGAGACAGCGTCCTCCAGGGCATCGAGTTTGGTTCGAAAAGATCGCATTGCCTCGTTAGGCGTCAGATAAACACTGAAATATGTTATCCCTGAACACCGCACCCACATAAAACCATCCCCGCGTCCATGGCCCTGCACCTGAAGGCGGGCGCTGTCTCGAACCCAGATGGCCGAGGTACTAGATTCGTCGGGGTACCACGCTTGCGAGTCCTTGTTATGATGTTGCTCGCTCAGCAACAGGAGGTCAGCTTTCTTATCCCTCGCAAACTGCTCAAGTAGGTCCTGGGCGTTTGTGCTTCGGTGCAAATTGACCTGCTGGATACGGATCATTTGAGTATCGATTTGGCTTTAGTTAGGGCTTCCTTGAAAACCCAGCATCTCCCTGTCCCCGGCTCATGTTTGAGGTCACCGGGTGCTAGCTTAGCATCCTTGCAAAGAATGCATTTTGCCTCGTTCGTGCACTCCTTTCTTTTGTGCCTCGTTTCACCAGATTCGTAGCACAGAGATCTCCTGTCGGGTCCCCTACAGCAATACGTGGTGAAACAGCGGATAGGAATCGCTCTTCTCCGTATCCTGCAGATCACCAAACCTATTTTAATTTTGCCCTTCGCCAGGATTTGCTGGGCGTCTTTATCAGCTAGTTCGACAATAGCCATGCGTTGCCCCCTTGTGTTTTCACGTGTCAATCTTGCCTTGACTTCACTTAAGCTGGGGAACTGCCCCCTGATGGCATCCTCTACTTCAGCTTTGTCCGTGACGCAGTCGAGGTCCCTGATTTCCATGGTGGCCATTGGTTCGAGCGAGGCAACCGTTGCCGCATCTCCAAGAACCTTTTGAACCACGTCACGGAATGCATCTTTGTTTGTGGCCTCTGGCCCGAATTCCACCAGCAGGCCACCGGTCCGGGTTGGTCGAACTGCTTTGATGGCAGTTTTGGTGTCGTTTGGCTTGACCGCTCCTTTAATTTCACGGAGGACATCTGCGTAGGTTCGGCCCTTAGTGGGTTTAATAAGCAGTGCCTCTCGCAAGGGTTTGCGCCGCGGTTCGCTTGTTTTTTTCTGCGGTATATCGGGGGGTTCTTTGTTCTTTTCGTGGTTGAGCTCTTTGTCTATTTTTTTCAAGGAGTAGCTTTTTGGCCGCTTTTTTCGCTGCCTTGTTTCGTACTACATGAAACTCCTCGCCTGGAATGTCAACTTTGTTTATGGTCACGTCCTTCCTCATTTTCTCACGGTCGCCTTCAATTGGGCTACCGGCCATTCTTTTGCTGCTGCTAGGACCCACTGATGCCTCGAGGGAGAGCGTGTCTTTTTGGTGCTTTTCGGTTGCAAGCCACCTCCGCCTGTAGTGCGTTATGCGATCAGAAAGCTCCTCCAGTTCAAGAATGCCATTCTTGACACTCTTGCCTATGTTTTTCTGCACTTCGCAGGCAGCCCTCAGTTGTTTGACGATAGTCCCCGCTTTCCGAGTAAGCCGCTCCTCTTCAGCGCGGTCAAGGGCGATTGTGTTATTTGGCGCCACCTCTTGGGAGAGGCCCCCGTTTCCTAGCCCTTTTGCTTCTATCGCTTGGTCGCGTTTGAAGTGGCGTCGGCCAACGGCAAAACTTCTCCCTCCCCCAGTCTTACACTGGCCTCTGTTGGTGTCGCAGCTTGATTCGGATTTTGTACGTCTTGCACTGGGCGCTCCGGGGTGCGCATAGTCCTTCTACTGCGCCTAAAGGCCGCAATGATGCCAGGTTGCACAACGCACTCTGCCTTCTTTCGTTCGTTAGTCCGTCTGTGGTCTGTCTCCGATGATTTAACCTGTGATGTTGACTTTGACAGTGTTTCTGGGGTTTGCTGCCTCCCCTCGCAATCGGTGACTTGTTTTATCGGTGTTCTTGCCAACAGCGGTTTTCGCCTGAAAGGGTTCTCCGTGCTAGCGTCCTGTTTGCTTGTAGTTATATCTGTTACAGAAGCCAAGTTCACCACTTCTATAACATTGCAGTCACTGGATGACGAGGGCCAGGAGGCTGCTCGCTCACTACCCTCTGCCGCCGGTACTGGGGATCCGACCCCCTGCACCGTAATTTGGTTCCCCTTGTGGACCTGCATAGTTTGGTTTTCTGTCTGGGTTTCCGTTCCCATAGCATTTTACCTACTGCCAGGATATATGGATAATTGATGACGCCATATATTTCGTCATGTCACAGTGAAGATCATTGACACTCAGGTATTTGTCCTGAGACTCTCCCTTCACTGCCGACCATTGTCCGCGGCTGCTTATTGGTTATTCGCAGCGAACCTTTCGAGAAAGGTCTTCCCCTACCCGCAACCCTGGGGACGCGTTTGGTTCCCCGGTCTGACGGCACTATCGATAAATCGATAACCA
This sequence comes from Odontomyia ornata, assembly GCA_963969285.1. Lineage (NCBI taxonomy): Eukaryota > Metazoa > Arthropoda > Insecta > Diptera > Stratiomyidae > Odontomyia > Odontomyia ornata. The sequence goes on from OZ017741.1 coordinate 22,687,630, forward strand.
AAAGTTTTCTTATGTTAGATAATTCGAAAAGACACATGATGTGTATGGAATGTACTGATATCTCATGTGTGTAAGCACGTTCATATTGTAATGGATGAACAAGTATGGAAAATGAAAAATGTGCCGGTGCATTGCAATTTAGGAATAATTAAATCCAGAGTCTCCTGCTGTGGCCATCAACAGTAATACTAAAGTATCTAAAGAGTGAATAAAAGTGAAAATTAAATGAAGATTAAATTTTCTTGCCGTAGGACACTTGAATTAGACAAATATTAAGTTTCAGGTCGTAATGGATGCGGTTTGAGAGTGGATTCGCGAATATAATTGAAAGTGGAGGTTTAGTGTTCGGGGAAGGTGTGCAAAGGGGCACCCGTAGAGTGTGAAAAATTCTCGCAGGGTTAATTTTCCTGGATAGAGTTAAGGAGGGTCGTATAATTCTCGTGTTGTAGGTAGAATCTGTTGTTTCGCATCGTTGAAAGTGGTTCACGAGTCCTCTTTCGTGCTGCTGGCCATCTTCTTGCTCAGTGGCTTATTGGGGCGTTGGGGGACAAGCAACTGGCACCCCACGCTCGTCCCTAAACAAGCTTAACCGGGTCTATAAGCCCGCCGGAGCACCCTATTTCTTTTGGATATAACAATCTTTTCACCTGCAATAATTACCATTTGCATACATGGCAACTTGCATATAATCATGATCACATTTAGTTATATGCAAATCGTCATACACACGGAAACAATTGCTTTTGATGAGACTACAAAGAATTTTTCTGCGCCCGGGGGAACTTGAACCCAAGATCCCAGTAGACCCCCAGATTGAGAGTCCACTACACTAGCACCTAGGCCATTTTCTGACGAACTCTCATCCATTGAATATGCAAGTTCAATTGTACAAGGCATTTGAATGCTTGCATTTATAGTTTCTTAATAGGCAATGGTAGGAAATTTTGTTAGTTGGGAAAAAAAGAGTATTAAAATTTTTGTATTTTAAGGAAAAAGAATGAAAATAAAAAATTAATGAGAATGGGGAATAAAAGAATAGGTGAATGCTGGGTCATTTTAATATATAACATAAGGAAAATAGAATAAGAAAAAGGATGGGAGTGCCCAAAGGAAGGTGGAACTTACATTAGTGATTGAGAAATGCTGGTACGGCCGGAAATCGCAACAATTTCTATCCTGCTTTACAAAGGATTGAATTTTTAAATCCCCATATAATAGCCCTAAAACACTCAAAGAAAACGTGTGAGCACATGACTTGCATTATCACAAGTCATTCCATTGTGATATTTACTATCAAGTAATTACCACCTACTATGAATCTTCTGCCTCATATACTCCGTTTTACCGCTCTCCGTAATTTCTGCTGCCGTACTTCATCTGAAACTCACTCATGCGAATGGAAATTCTCTAATTTTCCACTCTGAGGCACACTCCCTACAATAATAATCATCTCCCCTACCATCAATTGTGGTTCTGTGAATCTGAGAACGATATTAAATGCATTTGTACCTAGTCTAGGATAATTTTCGCATCAGTTTAATGCTTATGCAGGGGCTCACTCCCTCCTTGATAGAATCACTTATAGCGGCTTCATTCAGAAGCAAACGTCCATCGAAAAATGATTTCTCATTCACTACGCCAAAGGATTGATGTGTTTCGAGGCTATAAATTCACGCTTTGAAGTAATAACTCGTTACAATTCCATTTGTCGGAGCGGAGCTTCGTTAGCTCGAGCCCAGATGAAGTTCATCATAACTTCACCGTATAGTCTGTTGTAATTTCTGCACTCTCTCGTCTACCGCAATCTAAGGGTGAAGTACTCCTGCGAGCTATCCCTGTAAATTCCGAAATGCGGAAGCACCCAAAGTGGGAGGACCCATCAAGGTCCTAAATAGAAAATACAATATTTCCATTAAAACAACACAGAACTTGTCTTTTGGTATTTCTATTCTTCATTTTCCTTCCGTTTGCGAGTACTCCTGCCAGCCCAACTGGATATTCAAATTATTCCGTTTACTGCGGAAAATTCTCTCGTACGCATTACAAATGATATTCTGTGTAGTAGATCCAAGTCGAAGATACTTAGTCAAATTGTAAGCCGACAGCAAGCATAAGATAGTCGGAAAATGGAAAATGGAAAACAGCATGCAGCGGGGGTGGCGTTGAAGGTTGAACGGTTGGTGGGCTGCAAAATGATTCAACGCCGAAATGAGAGGAGTCAAAGTTAAATGCGAGGCGCAAAACATGAGGCAGTTACTCTTTTTGTGTTCTGTTAGATGTGATTCAGCGGAGCAAATAATTGCAAATGTAGACAAATGACTTGTTTCAACTGTTAGATACTTTGGCCTCACATTGGGGACGGGAACGCTGCCATGGTAAGTTAGCACGACTCTGGAGGATTGGTTCTAGGCAGAGCGCTAACGGGAATTCGTCGCATCAAAGGAGGATGTCAGTATGAGGTACAAAATAACACAGCAAACAATGCTAGCACGAGTCCTTTAAATTTTAATAGAAATATTTTGAAGACAATACGTTCAGGAGCCGCCTCCACGGACAACAACTGACATCGTCAACATTAAAGCCTGTGATATTATTAGCATAGTGATTTGCGATTCTCTTTCAAGTTTTCAATGTCATCCTACTTCGCGTTAATTTCTTTGATTAGATCTCCTTTGGCGCGTCTCCAGCTGCTGAATGTTTCCTTTGAACATTAATTCGAACTTTGTGAATTATTCTCATGATTATTTCATAAAATCAAGGCGCCAGGAGGAACCTACGTCAGCAGTTACGAATGAGAGGCGAAGGAAGACTAAAGAATGAGATGAGAAGTACATACAAAGGATCTGAGGAAGTCAACCTTCAAAAAACCCTATTTTACAATTGATTAAGCAGAGTTTGAAAGGTCCACTCTTTCACATCCCAATGAATTATTACTCAAAGCAAATTTCTTCTTGCATTTCTTCCTTCATAGCTCAATGCCCTGTTTTATGATATTCAGTTTGATACCAAGTCAAGGAAATAGTCATAGACAAAATCTCATGTGAACATGTTACGCAACATTAGCTTCACATTATCTCTCGCAACACATCTTTTGCCTAAAAAGTTTATCGAGCAAAACGCTCTAACGAGAGAGATTTTCACCCACTATCGCAGGATTTCAATCTTATTTGCCTTATCATCAGCGTTCGGTAGTGTGGAGCGCGGAATATCTGCTGCTGTCTATACTCGTATCTATCGTCTTCCTCGTGAAAAAATTAGTTTTTATACTTTCATCCTGATAATGGTGGTGTGTACTTAAGTTGATAATAATAGCGCAAAGATGGTGTTGGAAAAAGGATCATTAGTAACAGGTGTCTGCCATTGGGTATAGAAGAAATCGAGGGGAGGCAAGTAGTGGTGAAAATTGATCTGATGAAAAGTCAGTTCAAGGAGAAATATGTTAAGGAATCTGAAAGAAAATATTATTGGGGATTCCTGATATATTTTATTAAGTTGCAAATTATATTGTCGCGTGTTATGGTTCGCGGCCAATAATTTTAATGTTCCGGGAAAGTGAAAACGCAATGTCTTCTAAATTACATTAAAAAGAGTTTATTTACTAAAATTGCACAATCACGAATTTAACTATTTCTCAAAACTCGTCTATTAATTTTTTATTTCAACTTTTTATCACTTCATTATCGCCTTTTACTTCGTACTCCACACTATCGCAGTTTACTATATCGCGGTTGGAAAGAATCCCCCCTTTCATTCAGCTCGCCTTTATATAGGGTCTTCAGTCATTCAATCCATTTCTCGTACATTAGAGAACTGCCTGGAATATTCGAGTAACAAGTTAATGAATGAGCCTTGACGTCAGTTTCAAATGTTGATCATGCTTGGCGGGTTTTCGAGTACATTCATTTGTTGATGTTCTTAATGGTTGTGAAAACAATTAGGACAGTAACTCGCAGAATTTTTTGTACATGTAAAACTGCCCCCACCTCGGTTCTTTCCGCCCCGAAAAGATGTGTCGCCAGTTTTAGTCAATTCTCCCTCGATGTAATATGGGGCAAGATGGTCCAGGTGAACGATTTTCAATTTGGCTCTTGGCTTAGGGTGTTCCTGTATGCGGTATACGACGTCGTTGATCCGCTTTGTAACTCTGTATGGTCCCTCCCAATTATTCTGCAACTTTGAAGACCTACCCTTTCGCCGTTGTGGGTTATATAGCCACACCAAATCATCTTGCTGGAATCCGGTAGAATTTGCCCGTAGATCATACCTGGTCTTCATGCGATCAGTAGCCAATTCGAGGTGTTTTTGCACTGTCCGATGTATCTGGCTCCACCATTGCCTTAGCTCACTTGCGTACTCCGAGGTCGTTTGGGGTTTCTCAGGGGTTGTTCCGAACTTTATATCAGCTGGCAGACGAATAGTCTTTCCAAAAATGACTTTGGCTGGGGCTTGGCCCATCGATGCATGTTCAGCAGCTCTATATGCCATCATAAAATAGTGGGATATGTCGGTCCCAGTCCCTTTGGCTCTCATCAACCATCTTGGCCAGGTGTTTATTGAGCGTGCCGTTGCAACGTTTGACCATTCCATCGGATTGGGGATGCAGCGGTGTTGTCCTCGTTTTCTGTATTTCCAGCAGCTCACACATTTTGCCAAAAAGCTAGTGACTCAAAGTTTCGGCCTTGGTCCGAATGTAGTTCGCAAAGTACGCCGTACCTACTGACCCAATTCAATACCAGCTGTTCGACTACAGTAGTTGCTTCCTGGTTGGGAATGGGGTAGACCTCGGGCCACTTGCTGAAATGATCAGCTACAACCAGCGTGTATCGATTTCCCCATTCAGATTCAGGAAAGGGTCCTGCGATGTCAACAGCAATCCTTTCAAACGGTACATCCACGTTATAGGCTTGAGTTTGTCCTCTCAGTCGTCGCTTTGGACCTTTGACGGAAGTGCAAATTGTCCTCAGTCCTCTACGTCTTCTCGAGCGTGGAGCCAGTAGAACTTTTGCCGCAATTTCGCTAAGGTCTTGTTAACACCAAAGTGGCCTCCCGAGGATCCCTCATGCATCTCCTTAATCACATCGTGGATTCGGCTTTTGGGTAGTATAGTTTGCATCCTATAGGAGCTGCCATCCGTCGTTTCCCATTTCCGCTTGAGTACGCCACCCTCCACCTGAAGGGAGTTCCATTGTGCCCAATAGCTTTTCAGGGTTGCGCCATGCATTGAAACGTCCTTCCACTCAGACCGCCCAGTCGTCTCCTTCCATACGAGCAATGGTCCGATGTCTTCATCAGCTAACTGGGCATTTCGAATCTCCTCCGATGACCAACCTTCATCGAATTCGGCCGTTATCAATCGCAGATCAACGGGCGGTTTCTTCTTCTCATTCCGTCGGCAATGCTTGCAGTTAGCTGGACATGGATGACGAGATAGTGCTTCAGCATTTCCATGTTCCCTGCCCTTGTGAAGTAGTTGGGGCCTCACTAGGTCTGGTCGGATCGTCGATCGGGTTGCACCAGTGTCGTTTATTATGGTGCAATGTTCTTTATCAACTTGACTAGGAAGGCATCCGTCTGCTTCTCCTTGATGTTGCCTTGACACGGCGATGGTGGTGCTGGGGATGTTGATCCTCCTAGCCAACGTCCGCCCCACGAAGTTGGCCCTTGCAGTTTGATGGGCCTCCATTCTAGACTCCTGACACGGTCCGGATCTCCACCATTCTGGACAATAGCTCCGTTGTCTTCGCTTCTTGCAGTCTCTTTGCAGGTGTCCTTTTTCTCCGCAATCCCAGCATCTAGGCGCACCATTACCCTCCGGCTCTCGCTCATTTTCCACGCGCTTACACCTGCACTCGTCTGCCACTATTTCACGTACGCGTCGTACGAGTCGCATTTTTTGCTGCCTCACAGTTCAGACTATAAACCAATGCGTCCTTAACCGTTTGCTTTTGAGCTAAACGCACGGCTTGTTGCAATTCCTGCTCCTTTAAGGCGCTGACGAATGCTTCTGTTGCTGCGCATCTCGATGTTCTGGCTCGTAAGCTGGATGAGCCAAAAGTGCCAGGCGCTCAAGGTCTTGGGCTAGTTGCTGAAAGGTTTCGCCAGACTTCTGCATCCGATACCGTAGCTGTGCCCAGTAAATCTGCTTCAGATGATCGCCTCCATAACGCATGTCCAGCGCATTCATTATAGCAGCCGGGTTTGACTGAGCTCAACGGGGATAGTCCGCAAAAGCTCGGCAGTTGGGCCTCTTAGAGCAAGAATTAATGCAGTTGCTCGTTCCTGCTCATTCCGGTAATTTATCCTAGTGGCAGCTTCAAACTGGATTCTGTAAATAGTCCAGAGCGTTCGCCTATCGAATATTGGTGCTTTCACATTTCTGGATGAGCTTTGCGCTGTGGTTGCAAACGGGACTGGTGAGGTAGTTACTACTGCCTTTGCTGCCTCCGATTCCCTTTTCATGTTTTCCATATCATGGTTGAATCTCTCCTCGACCTGGCTGACGTTTTCCTCGATCTGGCTGACCATTTCCTCGACCTGGTAAACCTTTTCCTCGACTTGGTCAACCTTTTCTTCGACGCCTTTAATTTGTTTATTCAGATGACCGAGCTCCGCTTTTATTTCGGTTGACTGTTTCTCCAGCTTCTGTGTGATGCCTGCCTTGATTTCGATCGCTTGTTGGTCCAGCTTCGCTGATTGTTCATTTAGCTTCGCAGCTAAACTGGATGTCTGTTCATTTCGCTGCGCTGATTGTTCATTTAGCTTCGCTGATTGTTCATCTAGCTTCGCAGTTAGACTGGACGACATCATCATTAACATTTGCATTAGCGCATTTTCTGGCTCCTTTGATTTTGGTGTTTCCACTTCTCCACCTTCTGCGCTTTTTTCTTTAAGCCTCGACATGGCTAGCTCATTAATTCTTAAATGCAAGTTTTGTGGCATTTTTATTGTTTTGGCTTTTATTTATTTTTCCACCAGTTTCCACGTTAGATTTCACTATTGTGAATTTTTTTTATGTTTAAACGTTCTTCACTTTCAAAATTTTCATTCTCCATTCTCGACACCACTGTCGCGTTTTATGGTTCGCGGCCAATAATTTTAATGTTCCGGGAAAGTGAAAACGCAATGTCTTTTAAATTAAATTTAAAAGAGTTTATTAAATTACTTAAAAATGCACAATCACTTATTTGGTCTATTTCACAATTTTAATTTTTGCTATTAAAATCTAACTTCCACTTGTCCATAAATTTCTATCGCAATTGTCTTCTAAGATCACTTCACAATCAATGAAAATCACTTTTCTATTACTCGAACAATATCGCTTTCCACACACTATCGCAGTTTTTATCACGGTCGAATGAATAATCTCCCCATTCATGCAGCTTGCCTTTATAAAGGATCTCCAGCAGTTCAATGCATTTCTCGTGCATTGGCAAATGTTCTGCCGAGAGGTATCTGGTATATTCGAGCAGATGAATGGAGCTGTGACTCACTTCCAAATGTTGATCATGCTTGGTGGGCTCTCGTGGTTTCGAGTAAATTCATTTTGTTGATGTTCTTAATGGTTGTGAAAACAATTGCGACAGTAGCTCACATAATTATTTGTACATGTTACAATTTCTTTACAATTCGAAGCATCTACTAATGTTGTTTTTACATATCATGACATACTCGTAGCATTGTAACTGATTGGAATATATTCATTCGAATTTGATGTGTAAAGAAATGATAGCAAAATATGCGGTCTTCTACCTGGCTTCTCTGAACATCGGTGTAGTCTAGGACCTCACGTTTGAGTCTTAAAAAATCTTAGGGTATTTTCTGATAGCTTAAAAATCATTTATAAGCTAGATTTAATTTCGGTCTTCACGTTTTTCGAGAATTATTGGCAAATTAAGATGAGCATGAGTGTATGATTATGATTTTTAACCATTGACTTATGGAACAAACATCCTTGGGAGACTTATACTGGGCAAATGTGAAAAGTCACCTGTCTCAGTTGAAAGAAGAACATTTTTGTAATGAAAATGATGGTGGTTTTGGTTCTTTAGGGACAGCAGCGATGTTACCTGCCTCAGCGAGCTAAGATTTCGAGCTGCGCTATAATAAACTTACCTGACGACGCGTACGCATGCTAACAACTCGGTTTCTATGGTATCATGTGGCGGGTCCTTTGCGCCAGGGCAAAGCCCTGTTGCGAGTTCCGGCGTACCGGCATTCTCCCATTCGTAACTTCAATTGCCGCCGAAACATCTCCACCTCCGTTTGAGCACTTATACCCCAGTAAATTTATTTATTTTTATTAAAATTTTCCTATTATTTTTAAATCCCCCATCATCTCAATCCTACTCTCTTCTCTTATTTTCAGTGACAAAAAAAGTATATAATAATAATTTTATTTTCTCAACTAGCAACACTCCCATTCATTACTTCCCACTAACAAAATTTCATTCGATACCCTTTTCCTAACAAAACCTAGTTCCTTCCTTCATACTAACTAATTCTACTCATTAGTTCCCACTAACAACATTTTATTTGTTATACTAACTGTTCAATGAAAATTCACATAGAATCGCGTGCATCAACAAATTCTAATTTCCACGCGCGATTAACGTACTCTGGACTGCACCTGAGCCGATTCAATATGCAATCTGCACATTCCAAACATTTTTTATTTCCGCGCGCGATCAATGCCCCAATTACAAATAAATTAATTCGTGTAATATGCATACTCCGAAAATTTCATTTCCACGGAGATCATGAACTTTTTGCTGACCACGACATCAAACATGTGACAAGCTGCAATGAACTCTAGGAATTCTCTACGAATCAGCACTGAGGCAATGACCGAGCTACGGACTTCGCGATATTAAAAATTGAATACTTGTAAAAATTGTACTATAAAAGACTTTAATAATAAAATTATGTTATCAGTTGTTCAACAGGTCTTTTTTGAAAAGCCAGACGAAACACCGTCTGACTAAAGGGCAACTATTATATGTTTGCTTTTTGAACAATTGGTGACCCCGACGTGATCAACGTCATATTTCAAATTTTAATCTACTTCCAGCTTCAGGATCAGGATGGAGGAATCACAGTTATCACTTCTGGCAATCAAGCAGAAGGTGTTGGGAGACGAATTCCAGCGAATAATCAGCAGTTACAGAAAGGATTCGCCCAGCCGCAACACACCCGAATACCTGAAGGCTAAGCTAGCACAGTTGGAACAGTTGTGGATAAGGTTCAACGCAACCCACCAGGAGTTGCAACCCCACGCAGGGACTTATCCGCAACTCCCGTATTTTCAAGCGCAGTATTTTGCCAAGGTCTGCGTGGAGAACTCAAAAATAGAGGAGAATATGCAACAACTTCTGCGCACTCTGGAAACTTCATCAACGTCCGCACCAGATGCATCATCACGATTGAAGGCTGACGTGCAGGGGCCGAAGGACTCTACTGCGTCCGACCTTCAGATAACTCATCAGGCGTTATGGTGTTGTCACGCAATCCAGAACGCACATTATCGAGGGAATCGACAGCATCAAAGTTGGCCAACCTAGACAATTTTATGAAGCTAAGTTGGTCACTCTCCAGCGGTTCTCGGACGCAGCTCAAAATCTGCATAAGGACATCTGTGAGATCGACAACGTGACAGCACTTGGCTACGCTTCAAGCAGCTACCTCAACACCGAAGATGCGATCCAAGAGGCAATAATCTTCCTCAACCAAAGTCTGGCGAGAATTCCAGCCACAACTGCGCCCTCCACAGTTACGCCCGCCACACAGGCATCAGTCAGCTTACCAAAAATCCCACTACCGACGTTTGATGGCGACTATCTTAAGTGGAAACAGTTCCACGATCTGTTCAAACAGATGATTTAGGACCAACCATTGGAATTACCCAGAAAATGTGGTGGTGCGTGGGAAACACTACAGGCACGGTACAATAACCAACGAATCTTGGTTTCGTCACTCATCGACAGGCTGGTATCACAACCAACAGTTGTCAGTGAATCCGTTGCATCAATAAAGGGATTCCACGACACAACCAAAGAGTGCTTGTTAGGACTAGCAACCTTGGGCATTTCAACAGGAGGCTGGGACCCCATCATACTTCACCTCCTGCTCAAAAAACTTGACAGTACAACACATACGCTGTATGAGTAAACGCTTCAACGACCTCGTGAAGTACACACCATCGATGCTTTTCTCACATTCATGGAAACTAGATTCCAGTCGCTGGAGGCCTTAGGTAAGGAGAGACATTCACATCCACAAGTGAAACCAACATCCCTTGTCTCATCTAACTCGAACGAAAGCTGCAAGGCATGCACTGGAAATCACAAGGTTTTTAAGTGCGACCAGTTACTTAAACTAAGCCCACACGATCGACTTACTAAAATCAAGGGCCTTCATCTGTGTAATAACTGTCTCAAGGCAGGCCATGGTGTAAGTGACTGTCCATCAAGAAGCTGCTTTAAGTGTCAAGGCAGGCACAATACATTACTCCACCATGAGAAGACAATTAACAAGACAAAGAGATCAGCCATGACAACCAGCAACTCCTAATCGGTTACTCCTAGCGACACCATTTTAGCAGCCCTTACCAAGAAGACATCTGGTAGCAAGTACGTTTTATTGGACACACCATCAGTCAACATCACTAATTATGACGGTTCAACCGAAGTTTGTACAGCCGTTTTAGATTCCGGATCTCAGCTCAACTTCATTAGTGCTCGAATGCTAAAGAGGTTGAAAATATCCGGATCGAATTCCAACATCAATATCTGTGAAATAGGGAAAACAGAAACACATGTCTCGAAGAGAGTGAGCATCACCATTTCCTCAAGACACTCCGGATATTCAACCCGATTGGAGGCATACGTCATACCAACGATTGCTTCTACTCAACTGCCGTCATATGTCGATGTTTCTTCATGGCCAATTCCACCAAACATTCATCATGCTGATTCAAGGTTCAACACTCCGAAACGAATCGACCTACTGTTGGGAACAGAGTTTTACTGTGAACTTCTTTCCATTGGACATATAAGCTTAGGACGAAACCTACCAACCTTGCAGAACACCGTGCTCGGATGGATTGTGCTTGGCCGTATCGTAACAGGCGATACATCTGAATACTTCTGGGGAATCGGTATCAATAATCTTGAAGAACCCATGGAAAGATTCTGGGCCAAAGAAGAAGCACCGTTGGCAACGACCTCTAGTACTGAAGAGCCTGCGATCAATCTTCGACGAGACGGTGACGGACGCTTTGAAGTGAAACTTCCTCTGTGTCAGAACCCATCCGTGCTTGGCCAATCGAAAGACATAGCAATTAGACGCTTCGTTGCTCTCGAAAGGAAGTTCCAAAAACACCTAGATGTCAAAGAGGAGTACACGAATTTCATCAGGGAATACGCCGCTTTGGGTCACATAGAGGAAGTTAAGTCACCAATTCCAGAGCTTAACTGTTTCTTGCCTCACCATTGTGTACTCAAGCCATCCAGCAGCACCACTAAGTTAAGAGTTGTATTCGGCGCTTCAGCAAAGGCATCAAATGGCATCTCACTCAACGATATCATGTTGAAAGGCCCGGTAATACAAGATGACTTATTCTCAATACTTCTACGTTTCAGGAAACACAAATTTGCCTTCTCAGCGGATATTGAGAAAATGTACCGCCACGTGAATGTAACAACGGAAGACAGCAATTTACAGCTCATCGTCTGGAGAGACAACCCTTCCGATGACCTAAGGTATTATTGTTTAAAGACAGTGACGTACGGGACCACTGCCACACCATATTTAGCGAATCACTCAATGCCTGATGGAATTGGCCAATACATCGAAGAAGTCACATCCACTAGCGTCCAGGGCTTTCAAAGACTTCTATGTGGACGACCTAATGACTGGAAGCAACAGCCTCAAAGAAGCCGTAAAAATTCAGCACGAGGGGAAAACGCTTTTGAAGTCAGCAGGGTTTAATCTGCGTAAATAGTGTGCGAATCACGAGCAACTCCTTGGATCAATGCCAAGGGAAGATAGAGAAATAGAGCTCTCGGTCGATGGAGACACAGAGGACACCGTGAAAACATTAGGATTAACATGGAATCCTAAGCTAGACCACTTCCGGATATCTGCTATTTGGAACGAGCCAACTCAGGTGACAAAACGGACGATTTTGAGTGACGTATCATGGTTGTTCGATCCATTGGGACTCGTAAATCTGGCAATAACATTGGCCAAGATCTTTTCACAGAAGTTATGGTCACTAAAACTCGACTGCGATGAAGCCATACCAATGGAACTCCACACTCGATGGCTTCAATTTCGCAAGGAGCTTACAGACCTGGACAGAATTCGGAAACCAAGATAATTGAAAATGAAAGATGCCACACTCAGTTTGCATCCCTTTTCCGATGCAAGTGAAAGGGCTTACGGTGCAGTAATATATCTACATAGCGCAAACAGCCGGGGAGACATAAAGACGATATTTCTCTGTTCCAAATCTAGGGTTGCCCCAGTGAAAACCATCAGCTCACCAAGACTGGAACTGTGTGCTACAATTCTCATGGCCCACTTAACGAATCGTGTTAAGAAAATCCTCTACATAGACATAAACACTACACATTACTGGACAGATTCACAGATCGTATTAGTCTGGATCCGATCCAGACCGTCATCCTTTCACACCTTTGTGGCCAACAGGGTCTCATCAATACAAGGACTAACAAACATATCTGACTGGAGGCATGTAAATTCTAAACTCAATCCTGCAGACTTGGTTTCTAGAGGAACCATGGACATGAATTCCTACGAAACCCGAGACTCATTGGCCATGTGAAGTTATCGGAGATCCGGGAGAGCTTCCAGAGCAAAAGACAAATCACACAGTTCTCACCACCAGCATTATCCAGGAGCATTTTATCGACAGAATCGATCATCGAAACTCCTTCACACATCTTAAGCGAATCGTAACAACAGTTTTGCGGGCAACTCAACGCTTCGAGGCAAGGAAGGATTCATGGGAAGGAAGATTCCTTACAGTCGCAGAATTAGAAAAAGCTCTCGCACTTATTATTAAATTCATGCAAGCCGGGGAATTTTGAACCCAGATAAAAAGATTACAACAAAAAACACCAATAGACTTGAAGAGCAAACTCCTCACATTCACACCGTTCCTGGATGATGACTCCATTCTTAAAATTGGAGGAGGATTACAAAACGCCAATATACCACACATCGCAAAACATCCCGCAACTTTACTTGCTTCACATCCATTCACCAAACTATTACTCACTGATCTTCACCGAAATAACTTACACATGGCAACTCAAACTTTGCGAGCAACAGCACGACAGCAGTTCTGGATCCTTCGAGACAAGCATTTGGCACCTGCTGTGATGCATGAATGCGTTCAATGTTCCAGACTAAACCCACAAAGCTTCAAACAAATCATGGAAGTCCTTCCTGATACACGCGTTCAACCAGCCCGTCCATTTGTCAACGTCGGCATCGACTTCTGTGGGCCGGTCTACACCAATGACAGAATTCGAGGCAAGAAACCAACGAAACATACATCTGCGTGTTTTGCTGTTTCACAACAAAGGCTTGTCACTTAGAAGTGGTTTCAGACCTATCCACCGACGGATTCATTGCTGCTCTGAAGCGGTTTCTCGCTAGACATGGCTGCTGCCAAAACGTGTACTGCGACAATGCTACCAACTTTGTTTGGGGCTCGTAACCAGTTAGAGGAGCTAGAAAACTTACTGCAAAATGAGCGTTCTCAAGAGGAGATTCACGCAGCCGCAACTCAAAAAGGGATCCAATTTCACTTTATAGCATTTGGGAGGCGGCAGTCAAATCGGCGAAGAAATTATTACAAAAGACTATCTCATCTGCATCTCTAACTTACGAGGAGCTATGCACCGTCACTACGGAGGCTGAGGCTGTGCTCAACTCACGTCCGATACAGCCATTATCAGACGACCCTAACGACATGGCAGCACTAACACCGGGACATTTTCTTATTGGGGAACCACTCACTACAACAATACATAGTCGTGCATGTGACACTTATCCAAACCTACTCACCAGGTGGAAACTCGTGCAGCACATCCGACACGAATTTTGGCGCAGGTGGTCAATTGAATACCTTTCAGAACTACAACAGAGAGCAAAGTGGACCCTAGGTTGTGACAACGTCAAACCCGACATGCTAGTTCTCATCAAGGATGATAATGCCCCTCCCTTGAAGTGGCAACTGGGACGGATAGTGCAAACATTTGAAGGAAGTGACGGACGTTGCCGAGTTGCAGATGTCAAAACTAAAAGTCGCATCTTTCGAAGAGCAATACACAAACTCTGCCCTCTTGTAAAGGCATGTGAAGATCTCAACCAAGCCACGTCAGCCACAGCTAAGGTATCCGCAGAAAGCCCCAAGCCTAAACAATTTCAAAAACGACATCCTAACCAAGGCAGATTCCTTCCAATCAACTCAAATTGGGGTGTAAATCGGAAAAAGAACCATCCAGAATTAACAAATAGCGAAGTCCAAAGCGTTCTCACCCTACATCCATGCTAGCAGCAGCCTTAATAATCCGACTCGTTCTGCCTGCTATTAGCACCGCATCTCCCCCTATAACTGTTGATCCATTCACGAAGGACCCTGAAATTCACTTCGAAGCAATCGGACAAGTAAAGCTAGTAACTAACGAATGGAACGTAATTACCTTCTATGATTTAAACGCTACTGGGAAGAATTAGATGGGATTCGCAAGGGTATACTCAACATGAAAAAGCTGTGTGTATCAATCACAATTCAAGGTCAAGTATGCACTCAAACCTTACAGCAGTTCACACACCAACTATCTCATATTGAGCAGCAAAACGAAATCCTTCACAAGGGAGGAGAAGGCAGAAGATACCCTACTAGAAGAAGAAGAACACCGCTGGACATCGTGGGCAACGTCGCTAATAAACTTTTCGGTATTCTAGATTCAGACTACGCAACATACCTTGAAGATGAAATTGAAAAATCACGAGTCAACGAACATTATCTAGACTCACTCATGGAGAATCGAACCTCACTTCTCGAGACCACCACAAACCTTTTTAAAAAAGAGACGAACCATATCCAGGAACAATTTAAGGCAATAGACGATTACTTAAAACAACTATCAGACGGTATAAGCAGTGTATTTCAGCAACAAACTTTCATCACATTTTGCTTCCGCACCATGATGGCACTACACAGTTACCAAGAAACGCAAAGGGCATTATGGGATATACTGCTTGATCTACAGCACGGCATCATCAATCCGTTACTTCTCACTCCGCGACAACTTCAAGAACAAGTAACGTTCATACGAAAGGCAGATCCTCCAAGTCTTAATATCCCGATCAGTCGAACAGTTGGAGATCTATCATTGTACAAGACGTTTTCGTTACATGCCAAGATGACCAAATCCTTTGTAATTTTTCAGCTGAAGTTGCCACTAATCAATTCCGAAGAATTTCAACTGTTCAACTTGATACCTGTTCCCATTAGACGAGCTCAAGAGTCATATCTCATCCAACCATCTATACGATATCTGCTAGTAAATCTCCAGAGAAACCAGCACAACCCGATCAACCAACACGAATTGGATAAATGTACACTCACCAAGGACAACACATTCCTGTGTGCTCAACATCATCCATTGTACAATCGGCGATCCAGCATCAACCAATGCGAAATCACTCTCTTAAACCACGAGGAACCATTTTCTCGGCAATGTATCTGGCTACATATCAACAACACGAACTTTTGGATCCAAGCCCACCAACAAAATACGTGGATCTATGCGATGCAAGGGACAAGAGTATTTGACACAATATGTGGACAGAAAGTCACCACACAAACACTACAAGGAAGTGGTGTTCTACATCCAGAACCTCAGTGTGAAATCAGACACGATATCATGACGATTAGGGGGTTAAACACGTTCACGCCAGCTATGAACTACACGCTTACACCATCAGCCAATTTCACACAGATAACCTTCAACAAACACGACTTCATTAAATCACCATCCACCGACTTCCTTATCAACACAAAAGCTGCTGACTGGAACTCCACAGTTACTAACTTCTGATAGAATAAACAATCATCACATCCACCACCACACACTGGGCTACATCCTAACAACCACAACAATTATTCTGATCATCTTGACTGCGTTGAAGAAATTCAGACGAACGGAAATAAAACCCATTCCTGTGCAGCGCAAGGTCATCAAAGACGAATCATTTTCATTTGAACTGGGACAGTTCAAGGACGGGGAGAATGTTCAATGCAAATTCACGTAGAATTGCGTGCATCAACAATTTCTAATTCCCACGGGCGATTAACATTCAACGTACTCTGGACTGCACCTGAGCCGACTTAATATGCAATCTGCACATTCGAAACATTTTTTATTTCCGCGCGCGATGAATGCCCCAATTACAAATAAATTAATTCGTGTAATATGCATACTCCAAAAATTTCATTTCCACGGCGATCATGAACTTTTTGCTGACCACGACGTCAAACATGTGACAAGCTGCAATGAACTCTAGGAATTCTCAATGAATCAGCACTAAGGCAATGACCGCGCTACGGACTTCGCGATATTAAAAATTGAATACTTGTAAAAATTGTACTATAAAAGACTTTAATAATAAAATTATGTTATCAGTTGTTCAACAGGTCTTTTTTGAGAAGCCAGATGAAACGCCGTCTGACTAAAGGGCAACTATTTTATATATTTGCTTTTTGAACACTAACAAAATTCATCCACGCTTCCCTACTAACAAATTTCATTTTCATGCCCATCAAGAAAGATGCATAGTTGAAGTTGTTAATTCAATGAATGAGAAATCAACAGAAGGTGGCTCCGATGGTAGCGGTGTGGACTCTCGACCGTAGGTCCACTGGGACCCTGCGTTGAAGTTCCTAAAGCGCAGGAAAACACTCTTTTTAGAATATCGGCAAAAGCAATTGTTTTCGTATAGATATGATGAATTGCATTTAACCAAACGCTATCATGGTTATGCAAATCACCATATATGCAAAATGGAAATTGTTGCGATTGTCGTTAGGGGTGGGTAGCGAAATTGAAGTGTAATGAACTTATGTTACATTATCCCGATGCGGCAGCGGTAATTAGGAACGAGAGGATTGCGGGATTAGGTTCTTGGATTAGGGGCATTCGCTTTTTGGCTTGCAGAGAAAGAATAGTTCATTTGCGGTTTCGGGAAAAGTTTTTGGAGTAAAATTTGTGCGAAAAAGTTTAGGTCTAAGATTCGGGAAGTGTTTCTTCAATTCAGGGAAAAGAAGTTATTGATTTCGGAGTTTGGGATAGAAGTTTTTCCTGTTTTTCCGTTAATTTTTGGCTGTGAGGGAAGCGGTGGTTAACGATATCAGAAGGTGGAAACAAAGAGTTTCTATGAGGAGACGGATAAAAATGTGAAGGGGAGGAAATATAGGGAATAAACGAATGTTAATGAAAATTGAATTTTCGACGAATGAAGTGGAGAAGGAAATAGTGTGAGAAGATTTGAAAAAAAGAATAGTGTGATGTGAACTAGTGATTCTAGCATTAATTGAACTATATAATATAGAGTTCACCAACAGTTGCGCTCGTGCTAAAGAAACCCATTGTTTGCTTTCTATCAGAAGTAATTTATTTCGTAGCCAGACGAACCGTTTCTTTTTTTTTGGTGAATTATTTTTTTCTATTTCTTAACCATGATCTACGAAAACCTAAAAAAAAAGGTGAAAGTGATAGTAATTAATTTAAAAAAGCTATTTTCACTGAATGATACGATAATTTCAAGGAGCTGACCCGCGGGTTGGTGGTCGCTTGTTTTTTTTTATTGTTTCAATATTTTTGCAGAAGTGAAGTTAATTTGATTTACATAAGTTTTATCAGTCCTTCCTTCCAGTTGCAGAGCGCTCCGCAGTTTTAAAATAAAAGGTGAGTAATTATTTCTTTTTCTGATTTATCTGCGTGAAATTGATTTTTTTTTTTTGCTTTTGGCGATTTTTATAATTTTTTTTTGTAACTAAATTACTTTGAACTAATTTCACCAAAGAGGGGGTTTAAATTAATTCACACAATTTAAGTTGTGTTCATTACTAATTATTATTCTTTTGGTTCCATACTTGATCGAAATGATATGGTTAGAGCACAATTAAAATTTTTAAAGAAAAAACGGCCATGAAACACCTATAATATTAGATTTTCAGTTCTTAAAATGACCTCCCCTTTTCCTCTTCTTTTCCCTTTGTGTTAGTGTTTTTATGTAGGGTGACTCAGCGCGAGCAGAGAGTGTCCCGGAAGTCCCACGACACGACTGAGAGCTAGCCGGCCTCTGTAGGCCACCCCGTGCTACACACCTCTCTGCTAAAACTGAATGTCTGCAACTGCGGTGACTTTCGTGGTTGCAACATTCCACACTTCAAAATTATTTCTCCTGCGAACGATTATAAACAAAACGTGGCCTGACGTAAATCGAAGGGGCTCTTAATATTCCTTGCCTCACATACTGACGACATAAGCCATCCTTCTGCTTTCAATGGGGAAGCTAGCTTATATTAGAAAATGGGGAACCAGGTGCGCCCTCTTAGCCTCACCGCTTCCGGCTACTGTGAATCCCTTTAATCTCTTAGGACTGCCCAAGTATAATGAGCAGCATGGTTCCATTTGTCTACCCGTTTGAGTATCACTGCGATTCTATCATCCGGAGTAAGCTCCCCGTCTCCCTGTAGAGGTCCCTTTGTGGCCTGCTCCATTTTATGCATGCAAAAATATGTGACTGGATGAATCTATATGAATAAGCCCATTTTCAGGGGCCTATCATCTCTTGGCATGAAAACCCCTAAATAAAACAAGAAATGAAAGCAACCCTGTGAGGGCAGCATCAGAACGTGTATCTACTCACGTGGTGGTTTCTTACCCCTTTCATGGGGAAAAAAGAAGATCCAGTTTAACAAGTTTAAATATTCATTTTATTGACTCTATTCCTGTTGGAAGGTCTGATATAAAGAACCTTAACTTTGTGTTAAGATTATGTAAAAATTTAAACGGAAGAATATTCATTTAACGATCTATAAAAATGTAGGCAAATATTTAAAAAGACGCTATTTAATAAATTTATAAAATTTAATGAGATGTATCTAACGATATTAGTAAGCGTATATTCAAATGAATGGCCAGGTCCATATTATTTACGGGGCTGTATATACATGTTTTTTTTTATGTGGTTGGGAGGTGAATGTCACTTACGCATAGAAAGTCGGACTCTCATGCTCACAAGCGGCTGGACTACGCACTAAATACCTCACCCGTCAACCCGAAAACCCAGCCTAAAACCGTTCGACACATTACTTCGGGCTAGGTCTCGTTTTGTCACGCCTTGAGATACCTTCAAGCTGGGGTATCCCTCTTCAAGCGAGAAGGAAAGAAGAAATGCCAGACAAGAGATCCTTCAGCCTCACCGCTTCCGGCTACTGTGAATCCCTTTAATCTCTTAGGACTGCCCAAGTATAATGAGCAGCATGGTTCCATTTGTCTACCCGTTTGAGTATCACTGCGATTCTATCATCCGGAGTAAGCTCCCCGTCTCCCTGTAGAGGTCCCTTTGTGGCCTGCTCCATTTTATGCATGCAAAAATATGTGACAAGCATCGCCTTCCTGTCCCCAACAAAACCGACAATCGAAAGACCGCGACTTACCAATCTTGTGGAAATAAGATAGAAAACACCCATCTACTCAAAAGCTGGGTCAGACAGAAGTCAGTCTCAACATGCCATTTTTTTTGTAGTAGAGAGGTAAATGCTATTTACGCACAGAGTGTAGAGCGCCATGCGCGACTGGAGTACCCACTAAACACCTCCCCTGTCAACCTAAGAACCCAGCCTGGATCCGTTTGGCACATTACTTTGGGCCAGTTCTCGTTTTGTTACGCCGTGTGGCGCCTTCAAGCTGGGGAGTCCCTTTCCTAGCGGGAGGGGTGCGGGGAAGAGGAAATGCCAGAAAAGCGATCCCTCAGCCCCAGCGCCCTCGGCTGCTGCGAGTCCCTTTGATCTTTTAGGACTACCCGAGCATAATGTGCTACCTGGTTCCATTTGTCAACCGATTTGAGCATCACCGCAACTATATTACCGGGGTGAGCTCTCCCGTCTTCCTGTAGAGTTTCCTTCGCAGCTTGAACCAATTCGTACACGCAAAAAATATGTGACAGGCATTGTCCTCCTCTCCTCGGCAAAACCAACAATCGGGGGACGTGACTTACCAATCTTGTGCAGGTAAGACTGAAAACACCCATGCCCGCTCAAAAGCTGCGTCAGATAGAAGTCAGTTTCACCATGCCTTCGATTAAGCCACGGTCTCACATCTGGGATGATCCGAGCCGTCCACCTTCCCTTCGTGGAATCGATCCAAGACTGCTTTCAATCGTTGAGTGAGCGCTGTCTCTCCTCGCGGATAACCATCTCCCTCGCATCCTCATTTCGGCGCAGGTAAATAGCGCGGTGCTCTCTAGCAAAGAGGGCGACAGGTATCACGCCTGCAATCACTCTCACCGCTGCGTCAGAGACTGTCGCATACGAAGATACAATTCTCAGTGCTCCTTTTCTCTGTACCTGTGCCAATCGTTTTCGGTTTACCTCCTTGCTGAGAGCGTCGCCCCATACCTCTACTCCATACAGTTGCACTGACCCTACAGCACTCATCAAGAGGCGTCTTCTTGATGGGCTGCGTCCCCCTACCTTGGCCATAAGTTGACTCAGAGTCGATATTCCCGAAGCAGCCTTCTCAGCCGTTGCCCTGATTTGCTCAGAAAAACTCATCTTTGAGTCGATCAGTAGCCACAGGTACTTCACCGCTGGCTTCGATTCAATTTGTATGTCTCCAATACTGATCATCCCTACTCAAGAGATTCTCTTTTTTGTCAAGATGACCACTTCGGTTTTCTCCAGTGCTAAGCTGAGCCCGCGAGCAGTCATCCAGTCCCTAACTCGGCACATTAGCATACCTAGCCTAAGTTGCGCTTGTTCAACGGTGCGTCCGGTGACCAGAGCCGCAACATCATCCACATAGCCGACCAAGCGCTACTCATCTGGCATCTCAAGTCTCAGGAGCCCGTCGTAAGGCAACTTCTACAGGTCCGGACCGAGGATAGATCCCTGGGCAACGTCCGATGTGATTTCCATCCTATGTTGGCCCTGTGTCGTGTTGTAGAGCAGGCTTTGGTCCTTTAGGTAGTTTCTCAAAAGCCGCATTAGATATTCTGGAACTTGAAAAGAGTTTTTCAGCGTATCCAGAATATCCATCCATCTAGCGGAGTTGAAGGCGTTCCTGACGTCGAGTGTCATCAACAGGGCGATCCATCACTTGGTGCGGCTATATGCCACTGCCTTTTGGACCGGGTTCACCACCGCTGCAATCGCATCAATAGTGGAACGTCCTGCTCTAATGCCGTACTGCCGAGGAGATAGGGCCCCAGCAGCACGAATCGCGTCAGTGAGTCTTCCCTTGATGAGTTTCTCTAGCACTTCCCCTGCCGTGTCTAGCATGCATAACGGGCGATATACAGACGTCAATTCAGGATTTCCCTTCGCCTTGCAGATCAGCACGAGCCTCGACACCTTCCATCGTACCGGGAAAACCCCGTCCCGCAGGCAAGTGTCGAATGTGCTGAGCAGCAAGTCCGGACAATGGTGATAGACGAGCCGCAACACCTCAGCTGGAACACTATCTGGACCTGGAGCCTTGCTAGCTTTCAATGAGAGGACTGCCTCCTCCAGTTCCAGCTGTGTGAAGTGTGCACATTCGACTACTGTTTCACCATGGACGGTGTCAACACGGACGGGATGGGCAGGTAAGAGTCCCCGGACTATCACGTTCATCTTTTCCACGTCATGTCTACAAGGTTTCCGTAGGGCATCAAGCTTCTACGTGACTAGCTAGTTGCCAAGACCCCACGGATCCTTGTTCACATTGTCCACTAGGTCTTGCCAGCAGCGAACGTTGCTACTATTGATTAATTTGCGAAGGCATTTCCTGGCCGACTTATATGCTGCCACCCAGTTGCATGCCTCTTCACGGTTGTACACCTCTTAAGGCTTCGCTTTTCAGCGATTTTAGTTGACCACCAGCACACTGGGGGCTTGCCGTGCCGGGGTTTTTGACGGGGCAGAGAAGCACAGCGAGCAGCCATTATGATGCTCATAGTAGAGTGCACCACGTCTTGAGCTGCCAGTTCTTCCGTCCCCTCCGAAGCTCCCTACAGCGGCTCACCTGCTGTGAGCACCTCGACGAACCTCTCGACGTCCATCCTTCCGATATCCCATTGAGTTGTAGAAAGCCGAGAGTATGGACGTCGGGAGACAACATCACTTATCTCAAGCAGAATGCACTGATGATCACTGGCTGAGTAGTCCTCTAATATTTTCCAACTGTGTATCCTCCGTACTAAGGACTCCGAGGTGAATGTCGCGTCCGGTATGGTTCCCTCACAGCCAAGACGGTGGAAAGTTGACGTATTTCTGGATTTTAGTACGATGAGGGCCGTCCTGACCGCCATTTCCAGGATTTGGTTTCCCCGCGGATCCGTCAGAGGCATGCCCCATTCGATTGCTTTAGCGTTGGTCACCCCCAAAGAGCCTGAAGCTTGGCTTGGAAAGATGATATCGATTCGTTAGGCGTTAAGTACACACTAAAGAAGGTGGTTCCTGAGCACCGAACCCACACGAAACCATCCCGTCCACAGCTCTCCGCTTGAAAGTCACGGTTCCAAACCCAGATGGTGGCAGTACCAGTTTCCTCAGAATACCATAATGCGATTAAGCCATGGTCTCCTACCTGGGATAAGGCATGCAGTCCAACTTCCCTTCATGCGATTCACCCAAGACTGCTGCCAATCGTTGAGTGAGCACCGTCTCTCCTCGTGGACAATAATCTCCATCACACCCTCGTTTCAACGCAGGTAAATATCACTCTCTAGAAAGAGGGGCAATAGGTATCATGCCTGCAATAACTTTCACCGCCAAATCAGGGACTTCCGGATACGAAGATGCAATGGTCAGTGCTCCTCATCTCTGTACTTGAGCCAAGCGTTTTCGGTACACTTCCCGTTTATTTATGCTCCGCACAGTCACACTGACCCTACAGCACTCTTCAAGAGGCGTCTTCTTGATAGGTTGAGTCCTCCTACGTTAACAATAAGTCGACTGAGAGCCGATACTCTTGAAACAGCTTTTTCAGCCATTGCCCTGATTTGCTCAGAGAACCTCATCTTCGGGTCGATCAGTAACCCCAGTTACTTCACCACTGGCTTCAATATGTCTCCAATGCTGATCATCATTGCACTAGGGTCATCAGTCTCCAGTGGTCATCATTTTCCAGAGCTAAACTGAGCCCACGAGCAGTCATCGAATCTTTCACTCGGCGCATTGGCATACCTAGCCTAAGTTGAACTTGTAAGACGATGCGTTCAGTGACCAAAGCCACAAAAACATCCCCGTAGCTGATCAAGCACGACTCATCTTGCATCTTCAGTCTCAGTAGCCGGTCGTAAGATATGTTTCACAGGTCTGGACTAAGGATAAATCCACGGGCGACAACTGATGTAATTTCCACCTTGTGTTGGCCCTATATCTTGTCGTAAAATAGGCTTCGGCCCGGAGTTGTGAAATTCATTATATCCACTAAATGACTGAAGCCGCTATATCTCACTAACAGATGTGCTGCGATTGCTCGAGTGTCGCCACAATATCCTTCCCGAAGTAACTCAGCTAACTTGATTTTTCACAGTCAGGCAAAGTCTGTTTGGGAGTTTGCTGAGCTGCGAATTTGACATTTTTAATGCACGACTACCTGTATGTTCGAATTGGCTCAATGGTGTTTGCAAATGATTTTGCTTTTTGTGCAGATGGAGCTGATTCCTCATTTTTGGAAGCAACTGCATGTCTTTCAACATATGTAGGCTTAATTTTTTCGGTGGAAATTGCTTCTTACTTTCCATTCTTCTTGATGCGAAAAACCCGACCTGACAGTCTTTCTTATACTTCAAAAGGGCCATTGTACGGTTGTTGGCATGGAGTTTTAGTCAAATCAACTCGAACGAAAACGTGGCTACAAGCTTCCAGATCCTTGAAGGCAAAAGCTTTTGGATGGCTATGGTGAATTGTAGGAGTTGGCTTGTTTCCTTTCGTTAAAAGTTTGAATTCCCTCGCGAATATTGCTGGATTCAATGGAGGGTCATCAAGATTGTTGAAAAAAATTTCACCAGGAATTTGCAATGTTGCCCCATAAACAAGTTCGCCAGCTATTGTATCAATATCAGGTTTGAAACGCCCTCAATCCTAAAAGGACAATTGGTTGAACATCAAGCCATTCTCTATTCTGTTAACACATGATGGATGCTTTAGAGACCGATGCCATCGTTCAATTGATCCGTTGGGTGCATCACAAATATGTCCAAACGTACATGTTGTAATCGGTTGGAAGGGAATCGACTCAGGAACGTTTCTGACGTGGCGTTCAACTTTAAATCTTCGATATTCCAGACAATTTCTTGCCCACACTTGAATGTCCGTATTCATTCTAGGCCATACGTGTTTTTTGCAGATTATCCGCTTGGTCGCTCTTCCATTGGAATGTAACATCAGGTGAAATAATTCATAAATTTTCCTGCGCGTCATACTTGGACTGAAGATACGAGTAGCACCTGCAGATATGTCGCAATAGACAGGCGTTACACAATTTCCAATCCGCACGGGAGTTAGTTGCAACGATGAAGATGATGGCTCCTTTGAAACATGCTGCAGTTCTTCGTCAGTAGCTTGCTGTTCTGCAAGTTCTTGCAAATCGATTGTTGATGGCATAGTTATTTCTTCGATACGCGATAGCGTATCGGCCACGATGTTATTTTTGCCCTTACATGCAACAATTTTGTTGTATATTGTCCTATGGAATCTAATTGTCGCAGTTGATGAGGTGAAGCTTTTGTCAGATTTTTGTTTTTTGGCTTATGGTCGGTGAAAATTGTTAAGTAACGGCCTTCCACAAAATGACGTAAAAATTGAACTGCTTGATATACCGCTTTTGTGTTCGGTCCAACTGACGTGAAAAAAAGCCTAGTGGCATTAGTTTTCTGTTGACTCTTGAATTGCTCCAACAGCCACGTCTGGGGCATTACAATAAGGAGTAAGTGGAACGTTTTCGTTAGGATATGCAAGTAAAACTGCATTTGCCACCAGTTCTTTGCATTTTTCAAATACTTTTTTCGCTTCCGGGGTCCATTGCACTGGTCGTTTGTCACGCTTACGCGCTCCTTTTATGAGGTCAAGGAGTGGTGCTTGCACATGAGCCGCATTCGGGAAACAGCTTCGGTAGAATTTGGTGGTGCCAATAAAGTGACGTAGTTCTTCAACAGTTATTGGTTTTTCAAGTTTAGTTAGAGCTTCAATTCTGTCGTGTGGAGGACTAATGCTTTATGCATTGACATTGAATCCTAAATATCAAAGCTCTTGCTGTCCATAAACGCATTTTGCCACATTAATGTTTAAACCATATTTTTGGTGACGTTCAAAAACGGCTTTTAAATGATTGCGATTTGCTGAGAATCTTCGGAGGCGATGAGAATGTCGTCTATGTAACAGTGGCAAAAATCCAATCCACGAAAAACAGTATCCATTAAACGTTGAAACGTGCACGCAGAATTACCGAGGCCGAAAGTCATCACTTTGAATTCAAACAGCCCAAACGGGGTGATGACGGTTGTTTTTTTAAGATCCTCAGGAGCAATGGGGATTTGATGGTAAGCCCGGTTGAGATCCAGCGTTAAAAAAAATGTACAGCCAGATAACTGGGTCGCGAAATCACTCAAATTGGGAATAGGGTATCGGTCAGGGGTGATGACACTATTCAGACGGTGATAATCTCCGCAAGGCCGCCATTCGCCTATTTTCTTCCGGACTAGATGCACGGGCGAAGCCCATTCACTGTCACATGTTTGGTAGACGTTCTTTTCCAACATAAAATCAAACTCCTTTCTTGCAGCCTTAAGCTTCTCCCCAGATAGCCTTCGAGCACATTCCCCAACCAGTGCACTTTGTGTTATAATATGGTGCTGGATTGGATTCGGCACAGCTTTTTGTACATTAAACCGCGCTATTTGGTCATACTCTGCCAAAAGTTGATGATATTCATCAGTTATGTCAAACGTGTGGATTGTTGGCACTTTCATTGCGGCTACTGATGCGGATATCTTTAGATTTGTATTTTTATCCACTAGCTTTCTAGCTTTCAAGTTGATTACCAGGCCGTGATGCTGCAAAAAATCGGCTCCTAGGATTGCTTGTGTGCCGTCAGCTACTAAAAAAGTCCAGGTAAATTTGCGCCTGAGTCCTAATTCCACTGCCACGACTTTTGATCCCTAGGTTTTTATAACTGAACCGTTTGCGGCGTAGAGTTTCAAATCGGTGGAATGTTGCTTGTTACACGAAGATCTGGGTATAACTGATATTTCCGCTCACGTATCAATCAAGAATTTATATCCAGATAAATGGAAAGACGGCTGGTGTTTCATTCCGACATGTGTCCGCCGATTCGCATTTCGTTGAAACTAGTTTTTTTTTGCTCCGATTTTATGCAAGGTGCGCGACATTTTCTTGCTCGCTCACCAAACCGGGAGTGGTAAAAGCACATACCATTTTTCTCGAAATTACCGTTTTGTGAAGATGATCCAAATTTATATCTTGATTGTGAACATCCACGCTGTAGATTGTGAATTTCGTGAGACAGCCTTCCAATTTCCTTTCACAACATTTCTATTTGTATAGTCTTTTTTTCATTCCATACGGTTGTTGATGTAGCCGATATCGATGGAAGCAAAATTTCCATTATTTTATCGGCTTGCTCCGCTAATTTGACAATATCCATTACCTCGCTGCCCACTAGGATCCCGCAAACGTACTCCGGCATTTTTTTAAGAAATAATGTCTTTAAAAACACATCGCTGAATCGGTCTCCGGCTAAACTTCGTAGTTTTCGTAAGAAAAGAGACGGGTTTTCTTCTCCAATGTCAATGCCACGTAACACGTGACGTAATTTTACTTCACTTAATTCCGTGAAAGATTCTGAAATTCCCCGTTTAATCAAGTAATATTTTCCATGTTTGGGTAGGTTAATAGCGACATCTGAAACTGCTTCCGAAACCGGAGCGTCCAAGTTCACTATGACATATCGAAATAAAGCTTTATCCGACACCACATGGGAAATTTCAAACGTTATTCCCACTTGAACGAACCACGAACCCGGATTATCTTTAATAAATGGCGGGATTGCAACTTTGTTCACCAAGAACATTTGGATTTCAGATCACGCAGGACTTTCTCCTATCCATTTTGCTGTGTCAAGAGGCGTAGACATTATTAAAGTTTAAATAGTTTTTGTGGAAATATTAAAAATGGCGTCACTATTCGTGTTTGGGGTCACTTTGCACTTCCTAGCGTCGCTATAACTTATATTGTCTATTTCGCGCGTTCAGGATGACCACTGTGGGGGTTAGCTAAATGCAATGCACGCTCCGCATACGAGTTAAAAAATAAATAATAACTTTATCAGCAAACAAAAAATATGAACTGAAATTTACAAGTCGAAATTTAAATGATTACGCGTTTTACTTCATGGAGGCTACAATTCAAGTGATCGCTTGATTGACAGGAGTTGTGAAATTCATTATATCCACTAAACGACTGAAGTCGCTACATCTCACCAACAGATGCGCTGCCATCACTCGAGTGTCATTACACCGTTCATACACGAGTGGCGTCTAGGCATTAAATTGCGAAGCAACTAGATCCAAACCATCATGGTCGCCAGCCCAAAGCATCAATTCCAGTTCATTGTCCAAAGCATAGCCAGATTCAGTCAGGGTCACCATCGGTGATATCTTAAGAAGAACCTCACGGAAACCTCCATATCCTCGGATCCGTAGGGTATTACTCCCCAAAGAATGCTGACCTCCAAAAGTTTTCAAGTTGACCGCCATTCCCCTTGCGGGGTTTGATTCGTTGACATGTAGTGCACACACTGCAAATTGTCAGATGTTCGCCACTGAGACAAATTTAGAAGTTGTCAAACACTTTGAAAACTCAAAGTGGGTAACATGAATGGACTTGAAATTTATAAACATAAAATGACAGACGGTAACATTATCAACGAACAACTTGTTACCAATTCGGATGGAATTTTCTCTCAGTACTAGACCACACTCTTAGACAAAAACGGAAACGAGATGAAACAGAATAAACGGCCATCCAACAAGCAAAAAAACAAAAACTTAATATCCCTCTACCTGGCCTAATTGTACTTGACGTAATTTACTACCTGACCTAATTACCCATTCGCCTAACCCATCGTACGACTTAAAGTCATTCCCTTCAACACTGTTAATGTATGCGTTCTCTACTCTCGCTGATCTATTTTCTTTGTTTGAATGCTATAACGTAGTCATCTCATGTTCTTCAGTTCAGTACACAATATACTAGTCTGTTTTTGACCGTCAACGAGTAGACACGTTTTTTTTATTTTATTCTTTGTCGTAACGCTGTTTTTTCGTTTCCTTTGTTTTCTTGATCATTCCTGCGCAACAGGTTATTGGCCCAGTTCTAGTGCAAAAATCGAAAGTTTAATAAGTGTAAAATTGGGATCGTATGTTACGGACATAGTGACATTTGTATTTCATTGTGGTTTCTTTTGTGTTGGACTTTTTTTTTGAAATTTGATAATGGCTGGACACGAAGAAAAGATTTCTGTTCCGAAACTCAGCAAGGCGACATACGAAGAGTGGCTTTTCGAAGTCAACGCGTCTTTGGAAATGTGTGGTGTTGACGAGGTTGCTAATGGCGTCGTAATTAAGCCTCAAGTAGCTGCTGATCTCCGAGTATGGAAGATGTAGGATGCAAAAGCGAGACGCATATTATCAGCAGGCCTGAACACGAATGATCACGTAGTTATTCGTGAGTGTACGACATCAAGAGAAATGTTCGTAAAAATCAAATCGCTGTACGAAGCGAAAATCGAAACAAATAAATATTTGTTGGCTCAGGCATTTATGGGCAAGAAATTCGGAGAAGGCCAAAGTGTCGGTGCCTTTTGCTCTGAATTGTCCGTTTTGAAACAAAGGCTACATACAGCTGGCGATGAAATAACCGACGGACACATGGTAGCCAAAGTTATCAACGAATTACCTGCAAAATTCACCACTTTCAAGCAGACGTACATGATTTCGGCCGCATCAGGAGTTTCGTTATCCTTTGACAAGTTGCGTGAACAATTAGAGATAATCGAAAACCAACTGCAACCAGGTGCAGGTACCAACAACGTCAAACCAAACGAAGCATTGTATGCAAGTAAGCCTAAACGTAAAGCAATAAAATGCTTTGAATGTGGCAAACTTGGCCACATGGCTAAAAATTGTTATCGCCGAAAGAACAAGAAGAATACTAACGGCGCGGATGCGAAATGTGCAATCACTGAAGATGTTGTATTCAATGCATCTAACACACACAACAACAACTCTAAATGGCTATTAGACAGCGGAGCGTCAGACAATATGACAAACGATTGCTCGAACATGTTCAACTATGTGCCGCTATGCAGAGACGAGAAACCTATCGCAGTAGCAAACGATCATATAATTTATGCAGTTGGCAAGGGATCGCTACAATTCGTATCTAAGTCGGCTGGTCTCGTAACGATCAGAGAGGTATATCATGTACCGCACTTAAAATGAAAACTTCTGTCGTTAGGTTCGTTCATTTCGAAGAAGGGTGCTAGACACGAAGCCGAAGGATCTAAAGCCGTATTGAAATTACATGGTAAAATAGTCGGCTGTGCCTGGAAAGTAAACAACAACCTATTTGAAATGGACTATGAAGAAGTTCAACCGTCGAATGCATGTGTCGCGTCTGTAAGTGTTCGACAACTTCATGAAAGATTGGGTCATCCGAATTATCGCGCGGTTCGTGAAATGTTGAAACAAAATTTGTTCGGAAACATTAAAGTTGAAGGGCAAGAAGACAGTTAAAATGATAATTCTACCTGTGACGCGAACGAAAACACATTTTGTGAGTCATGCATATTAGGTAAAATGCATCGCCTACCATATGTAAAAAATGAGAAGCGAACAACAAAGTGCGCAGAACTTATCCATTTCGATATTATCGGTCCGATGAAAGTGCCGTCTTGGGGAGGAAATCGTTTCGCGGTCTTATTTACTGATGATTATAGTGGAAGTGTTTTTGCCGAACCTTTAAAAACAAAAGACAGAGTAGTCGACGCGCTTGAACGACTGATCATAAATTCTAAATCTGTCGGACATGATATTCGCCGGGTCAGATGCGACAACGCGAGTGAATTTACGGGGAAACCAATGCGTTATTTACTTTTACGGCATTCGATCAAAATGGAAAACTCAGTGCCATATTGTCCACAGATGAATGGTCGTGCAGAACGGCAAAATCGAACTTGTTTAGAATCGACACGCACAATGTTGTGTAATGGCTTGCCAAACGAAGCTTGGGCTGAAGTTTTATCAACTGCAGCTAACTTACGCTGCGTGATACCGCTCAATCGTCTTCGCGGTCTTACACCATTTGAAGTATGGTACGGACGAAAACCAGAGCTTACAAAATTACGAACAGTTGGTTGCAAGGCATACGCTCTGATTGATGAATCGAAGCGGTCGAAACTAGAACCAAAAGCGGAAATTTTGCGTTTAGTTGGGTATGCGCCTGCAGGCTATCGATTGTGGCGTCCTGGTACTAACAAAGTAGTTACCTGTCGTGACGTCGTATTTGTAGAAGAAGATACTCATTTACGGAAAACTCAATATGTGACGAGCGAAAATGCGGAAACTGTTGCGAAGCGAACTACGCCAGAAACCGTTGATATTATCAACGAACCAATCAGAGTCAGTGATGGCTCAAACATTGATGATATTGACGATGCGATTGACGATGACAATAATCTACCGAATATTTCACCGATTCGAACGAGAAGTCGATCTATTGAGGAAGCTCCGATTTCGAAAAGGACAAGATCCCATGTTCGTTCCGTAAATATGGCAGAACTGCTAAATGCCGGTTGTGCTTTCATTGCAGATACTGTCATTCCTAACAGCGTATCAGAGGCTCGGTCTTGTGCCGATGCTAACAAGTGGGAGCTTTGTATGAAAGACGAGATGAAATCATTAAGCGATCATGGTGTTCTTGGGCAATTGGTCGAATTGCCTAGTGGTAAGAGAGCTATCTCAACACGGTGGGTATATCGTATCAAAACACACCCTGATGGAACTGTTGATCGCTTCAAAGCACGCTTAGTTGTGCGTGGTTGCGGTCAGCGTAAGGGAATCGACTACGATGATACGTTTTCACCGGTGGCACGGTTTGAATCAGTTCGTACTTTGTTAGCAGTTGCTGCAGCCAAAAAGTATCGAGTATTCCAAATCAATGTCAAAACAGCGTTCTTGTATGGCGAACTAGCAGAAGAAATATATGTGAAGCAGATTGATGGTTTTGACGATGGAACAGGCAAAGTTCATCTTTTACGGAAAGCTTTGTTTGGCTTAAAGCAAGCTCCTCGTCAATAGCATATCAAATTCGATCATTTTATGAAGCAATCTGGTTTGATGCAGTCATCTGCTGACCCATGTGTATACATTGGCAAAGGTGGCGATTGGTTGGTGGTGCTGTATGCCGACGACGGACTTGTATGTGGTCGACTCGAGTCTGACGTTGAAGATCTGCTGCTAAAAATGAGCAATACATTCGAAATTAAAAGCAATATTGCAAGCTGCTATCTGGGTATTGAGATAATCCAAAAGGAGACGGATTCTATTATTCGAATATCTCAGTCAGCAAATGCCAAACTTATCTTGGAAAGATTTGGCATGTCCGACTGCAAGACGATCTCAACACCATTCGAAAGCAATGCGAAAATTGTGGCAAATACCGGAGAAGTCGCAAATGTACCCTATCGACAACTAATTGGTGCATTGATGTACTTATCTGTTGGTACACGCCCCGATATTACATTCGCTGTTTCCACGTTATCAAAATTCTTGGAACGACCATCAATGGAGCATTGGCAAGCAGCAAAACGTGTCCTACGGTATTTACGAGGTACTTTGGACATCGGACTGTCATTTAGGGGCAACGATGTATGCAGACTGGATGCATATGGTGATGCTGATTATGCAGCATGCCTAGACACTAGGAAAAGTGTCAGTGGTGTAGTTTTAACGGTTAATGGCAGCCCCGTGATATGGTCTTCACGGAAGCAAACAATAGTAGCGACATCGACAACTGAAGCCGAGTACGTAGCTATTCACGATGCGGCAAAGGAAGTAATTTGGCCTAGATTACTTCTAGAATCTATAGGCTGTAAGCAACAACAGCCAACTATCTTGTATACTGACAACGTAGCAGCGAAGAAATTAATAGAGAATCCAGTATTTCACCGTCTCACGAAACACATAGAAGTCAAATTTCACTATTCGAGGCAATTGGTTGTTGACAACAAAATCAAGATTAAGCAGATTGGTAGTTCAGACCAATTTGCAGATCTATTCACCAAAGGACTTAATCGTGAAACCTTTATGAAGCTACGTAATACTTTAAATATAAAATAATTTGTATTCTTTTGAGAGATAAGGAACGAGTGGGAGTGTTAATGTATGCGTGTTCTACTCTCTCTGATCTATTTTCTTTGTTTGAATACTATAACGTAGTCATCTCATGTTCTTCAGTTCAGTACACAATAAACTAGTCTGTTTTTGACCGTCAACGAGTAGACACGTTTTTTTTATTTTATTCTTTGTCGTAACGCTGTTTTTTCGTTTCCTTTGTTTTCTTGATCATTCCTGCGCAACAAACACATCTTTTAGACACTGAAGATGACTCGAAGTAGTCGAAACGCGTCTGCTCACACAACACAGCAAGGCCCGACGGCTTTTTAAGAAAAAATGAAAAGTTTAGAGTTGGGAATATGGGTGAAAATTGGATTACTGTCGAAGGAAGGCGTGTTTGCTCGGTAAGACGAAATAGAATCGACCACAGAATAAGTCCGTCGAGAAAACGCTCTTCAAAAATAGCCTTGCCAGGCAGAAATCTGCATGGATTACTTCTCTGTGCCACCAACAATGGAGTTCATCTAGGAAGTCTTCTATTAGGTATATGTAATTAGCAAGAAAAGGTTTTTTTAATTACTTATTTAATACAGTGAAAATATTTCTTTGAATTAAATTTGATAAGTCAAAGATCCAATCCTTTTGTTTCCCTATAATTTTTTAGGTCTTAAAGTATAACATAATTTTTTATTGCAGGAGTCTTAACAGTTGGCTACGAAGATAAAGTGTGCAATCTTGGGAATGATAAGTAGTAAGTAACGAAAAGCTTTTGATCTATTTCCCAGAAAAGATGTTCGATTGTGCTCGCAATGGTAGCGTTTGGGTGGCAAGTAATTGGAGTGCAAGATGGGGAAGATTATGCTCCTTCGAATGAATCTGATAGTATCTGGATGGTGAGCAATTTGAGTGTGGGAAAGATAGTGTCCCTCCAATTTATCTGATAGTATCTTGAAGGGTAATCTAGGTGTTAGAATGTGAATTAAACAACTACTGGGACAGTAAAAATGCTAGGAAAGTGCCGCAAAACGCACCTCAGCAATCCATCTTACTCACTGGGCCAAAGCGAGTTGACGCCCGCGACCATCTGCGGTGAGCAGATTCAGGACCATAGAGTTCCCTGCTGAAGTGCCCTAGTTGTAAAGAGTAACGAGCGATTTACTTTTCTCATTGACCAAGTTAGACCAGTGTTTCCTCGGTTTCTCCACTGGTCTCTGCCCTTCAATTCTCCCAACAATTATCTTTTCGGTTATCCAATGTTCATCGGTGCAATTAACGTGGCCAGTCTATTCTAGCATCCAAAACGTTATAGCTTTAGCCGTAGGTTATTTACTGTTCAGTTCTTGCTGGAAATCCTCAGTTTACATAGAATACGGAGAAATATTTTCAAGTGCAAGCTTGCTTAGTTGTTTTCACTGAAGCTTAAATGTACCAAACTTTCCTTTCTACGAGTATTCCACTTCCTTATAATTTACGAGTATCGTTTAGCATTTCCATGGATAGTTAATAGAAACAAAACAAACAATGCGTTAGGCCACATTATACAAAGAACAGCCTCAAAAACACAATTCTTTATTACTTAAGGTAACGTCTTCCATCTATTCACATGTATACCTAAGCATCCGGATAAAGTAATTTTATGAATTAACTTTCATCAAATCTGCAACAATATCAGGCCTACTAGCTTCACTCTCCCGCGAACTCATATTTTCAGCTATCCTTCCTAAACTTGAATCCTTATCTGCTGGAAGCCTCCTCCCAAAACTGTCATATTTTTGATTTTCTCATAAAGTTTCCCTTTTTATGTATTCAACGATTGAATACGACATCGTCGTCAAGTTTCCCTTCAAACTGATAAAAACTGGACAAATGAAATCATACCAAGAGCCCCGACCAAAAAAAAATGAGGAAATCAACCAAAAAAGTTGAAGTAGAGACTTTTGCTGTATTGGAATACTCCTAATAGCAAAGCACGAAAGCAAATGAACATCATATTTAGGTTCCCTAGAAAGCAATAGTTCAAATGGTCCCCCAATGTAAAATTTGAATGCGCTGTTTCGTAGCTCTATTTCGAATAAATTCAATTATGGGAATATTTCAAAAGTTTTTTTCCGTAGGAAATTATTGTCAAACTTTATAAGATATGGACGCTCTAAGGGTTGTGAATGTTGTTTTCCTTTTTTTCAACTTTCACTTATTTTCTTTTTTGGTAAGTTTGAGGAAGATATCATTTCTGAATGATAGCATTTTATATAAGTTTAGTTTGGCTGAAAGGATCCTAGGAGAGTTTTTTTGGAAGCGGAGACGTCTAATAGAGAGAAGTTACGCAATATCTTTAATTTGAATTTTTGGACAGTTTCTATTTCATTTCCATATTTAAATCAGATTAATGAACTCGCTACATAGTAATTAAAAATTTCACAAACATACCAATGTGCACGTAATGGGCATGCAACCATAAATCACAACCCTTCTATTCATAGACATCCTTGTATATACACGGGATGACAGGTTCTTAATTCCAAATTTAATTAAACACGACACTTTGCTAAAGCTACACGTCTAAGAGTGGATACGGGAGAATGCTATTGACATTAGCTAAATGGGGGTTACTTGTATCTATGTTTCATTTATCAAACGAATACTGTATGAGCATTTGTTTCAATTAAAAGTATTATTGTTTTTTTTCCTGTCATGATAGGAAGCTGACTGTATGGGTTTAGAAATAAAACGAAGTGTTAATTAAACATTTATGCAAGTCCTTTGAAAAAAATAATTGAACCTGACGGTTTTGACTGATGAATTTGTGCAGGAAAGAAGGTGATTTGCATGAACTTTAATATGAAGAGATTTAGGAAATTGAAAACAATTTAATACCAAAAAGCTACTTTGAAGAAATAAACAAGAATTTTGGGATAATTAAATTACTTGGACACCCTAGTAACTCTCTTTATGAGCCTGGAAGTAGTTCTTTTAACTCTTTGAAAAAACTTTCTCAAAATACACTCATCTCTAAGATTAACACCATTACAACAAAGCCCCCCAGAGGCAATGCTGGTTGCCCCGACGTATCCAAGGAAATCAAGGTTCCATCTGGACTATATGAAAAATGACCCGGCATGATACATGGACTAGGATTTGCGCTGGTGGACATGTTATTTTGGGCCTAACTGCTCAGCACGGTAACTGCTTCAATCTAACGATCACACTATTTCCGTCCAGGTAAAACATTGACAGGCCTCCAAATACGCTCGAAGTTTGCACCACCGAGTTGATAGTATAGTTTCGGTTAAGACGCGCTCTCAGTCAGTGCAAGCATGGCTTTGAGCACCTGTTCCTATAAGGATTTGTATCAACACTTGCATGATGTATCTGCACACTACAGGACGAAAAAGGTGACTGCACATACGAACGAAGATACCGGCCCCGAGAAGAGATCCAGTAAACTTGAATCTGACTCCCATAAAAAAAAACAAAAGTGCCAATGATAACCACACCAACGATAACAATACCACCAATAACTATGCCATTGAAGGCATAAAAAACAACAGTTATGGCTAAGACAGCAAAAATGGACGAAAAACGGGCAAATGAGTGAAGAACATTGAGATGCAGCAAGAAAACTATAAACTGCCAGAGCACCCTGCAAGAGAAGATCAGAGACTCTTGCAGTACATGACTAATGAGCACTTGGCAGAGGAAAGCGACCCCATAATTGCTAACCTAAACATGGCAGGGATTGAAGTATTGGACTTAAATAAAAAAATGTTCCCTCCAGGGAAGACGCCAAGCTATTCGATCATCCTAAATCATTCAGAAGAAGAGCGGCTTTATTGTAAAGTAGAAACGGGTTTGAAGTGCATCATTGCCATCTGTGATACCCTGAAGAACCTTTAAAAGGACACGTAAAAATGTAGTTCCGGATTCGACTAGCCTAAATAAGTCAGTTTAGACGTATATAGTTGGAGGTACAGGAGGAACACAAGAGGAAACCCTCTGAAAGCGCACCAGTCTTCCTATTGTCTACAACCAGCAAAAGCTTGGCTTGAAGGTGAAACAAAAGGGGACTAGGAAAAATGAAAAAAGATTAGAATATAGCATCAAAGAATCACATTTCATCAGAGAAAGGGTTCCAGATAGTGCAATATTAGGTTTCCAAAAAGGAACCTGAAAAATGAAAGCAATAACCTCTTTAGAACCAAAATGCAAAGGATCATCGGATTGTGCCCAAGAAATCAAGAATAAGAACCAGTATGAACTGACTAGGCAAGCCTTATTGATAAAACCCACCGATGGTAGATCCTAGGCAGAAGTCCTGCAAGAAATCAAGAGAGCAGTTAAACTTAAGGGCATCAGAATGGCTATCAAAGCTTTACAGTAGACTCATTTAGGTGACCTACTTGAGGGATTTTGACCAGTAACAACCGACACTAATGCGTTCCGTGACAAAGTCAAAAAGTTCTTAGAGAAAAAGCAGCTGTAGTCTCACTCAAGTCTATGGCCGCCCTCAAAATTAGGTACATTAATTGTGTTACGGATTCACTCAAAGTAAAAAAATACCTTAAAATGGGATTTCCCTAGTTTAAGTGGACCAAAAGTTAGGTTTGTCAAACCAAATAAAAGGGTTCAGTGCATGGCCGTCAGATAAAGAAGCCAAAAGTTGATAAAAAACGCAAAAATGAAAAAACGACTGGATTATATGTAGATAACAGTGGTGAGCGATTTCTTTCCGATGCTTTAAGTACCTCAGATGCGGAAATATTGTGCGGGACTGCTAAGTGACCCATAGGAACTCCTTGTACTAGCACTGCAACAAGATAGGGCATAAAAAGAAGGATGAGGCACATTGTGTCCTCTACTAGAACGCTGGTCCAAGTCTAGATGACTTGAACCATGCTCCATAGAAAAGTGTCGGGTTTTCCAGGAATACCAAACCAAAATCAAAGCACTTCTGCAATGATATCGTACAAATAAATTTATATTGGAGTCCACTCCCCTAAGACTTGCTCGAATAGTCTGCGAGAAACAAGCAAGCTGACTTGCTGCTACTTAGCAAGTAAAATCCCAGCAGAAGCTCGCGAACATAGTATCTTGACAAATTTGATGCAGCCATCTTTCGAGTTAGGTACAGCACTCACTTCCAAGTGCAGAGTATACAAATCCTTAAAAATAGTAGCTAAGATAGTGCTCGTAATACTAAACACCGAAAAAAAGCCGACTTTCCATCGTATTGGCTGTGAAGGAACCATACCTGACATGACATTTGCCTTGGAGTCCTTAGTACGGAGGATACACAATTGGAGAGTATTAGAAGACTAATCAGCCAGTGATTTAAAGTACATTCTGCTTGAGATCAGTGAAGTTGTTTCCCAATGTCTGTGCAATCGCGTTTCTACAATTGGGTGAAAACTCAGTAAGATGAACGTCGCGAGGTTTGCCGAGGGGCTCACAGCAGGTACGCAGGTACGCTGTAGGGAGATTCACAAGGTATGGAAGAACTGGCAGCTCAAGACGTGTTGATCTCACCTGTGGGCATCATCATGACTACTTGTAATGCTTCTGTGTCCCGTCGAAAACTCCAGCACGGCAAGCTCTAGTGTACTGATGGTCGACTGAAATCACTGAAAAGTGAAGGGAATGTCACAGGATTTGGCGTGAGGATCAACGAGCATGGAACCGTGACGAGATATGCAACCAGATGGCAGCATATATGTCGGCCAGGAAATGTCTTCACAAGTTGATTAATTACAGCAAGGCTCACTGCTGACAGTATCTACAAGCTAGTTATGCGGAAGCTTTGTCCCTTACGGAAACCTTGCATATATGATGAGAAAAAGATGGACGAGATAGTGCGAGCACTATTCTCCGCCCATCCCATCCGTATTGGCATTATCCATGGTAAAACAGCAGTCAAATGTCTACTCTTTACACAGCTGGAACTGGTAGAGGAAATCCTTTCATTGAAAGCGAGGAAGGCTCCAGGTCCAGATGATGTTCCAGCTGAGTCATTGCAGTTTCTCTATCAGCATTGTCCTGACTTGCTACTCGGCACATTCAATGCTTGCCTACGGGACGGGGTTTTCCCGATACGATGGAAGGTGACTAGGCATGCATAAAGGGCATATGCCCATGCTGGGAAAGTGCAAGAGAAAGTCACACAAGGGAAGGTTTACTGACGCAACCCATGCTACTAGGGACCAATCTCCTCGACAGTACGGCTCTTGAGTAGAACGACTCAAACAGAAGGACAATTGCAGAGGTGCCGGGCGTGGTCCAAAAGGCAGAGACATATAGCTTCCCCAAGTGACGGATCGTCCTGTTGGTCACACTCGACGTTAGGAATGCCTTCGACTCCACTAGATGGGTGGGTATTCTGAATGCACTGGAAAAATTTTTCAAGTACCAGAATAGCGAATGCGGCTTTTGAGGACCACCTGAAGGACCGAAGCCTGCTTTACGATATGATACAGGGCCAGCGAAGGATAGAAGTTACATCGGGTGTTGCCCAGGGATACCCCCTTGGCCCAGACCTGTGGAACGTACCGTACGATGGGCCACTAGGACTGGAGATGCCACATGAGTTGCGCTTAATTGGCTGAGCGGATGATGTTGCAGCTCTGACCGCTGGACGCACTGTTGAACAAGCACAACTTAGGCTAGGTATGCTAATGCGCTGAGTGAGAGACTGGGTGACTGCTCGCGGGTTCAGTTCAGTACTGGAGAAAACCTAAATGCTCATCTTGACAAAAAAAGAATCCCTAGAGTAAAGATGATCATTATTGGAGACTTACTAGTCGAATTGAAAGCAGTGGTGCTATACCTGGAGCTGCTGATCAACTCGAAGATGAGTATCTCTGATCAAATTAGGGCAATGGCTGACAAGGCTGCTTTGATTGTATCGGCTCTGAGTCGACTTATGCCCCACGTGGGGGAGCCAGCCCATCAAGAAGACGCCTCTTTCTATTTATCTCCCTTTCTATTTATCAAAACTGCTGAAACATAATGTGCCACTCGGTTCCATTTGTCAGTTTACTTGACAAATAGATGAAGCTCTGATGGCAACAGTCATTACTCTGGGAATTCTTCTTATTGTCAAAATGACTACTTCAGTTCTCCCCAGTGCTAGACAGAACTCGCGAGTAACAGTCTCTCATTCAAAGCATTAGCATTCCTTGCTTAAACTGCACATGGTCGACTACGCGTCCAGCAACTATCACAGCAACATCATCCGCACATCCGATCAAGTGTGATTCATCTGGTAACTTATACTGCATAAGCCCATCGTACAAGATGTTCAACAGCAAAACTCAATATAATTTTCATCCTCTGCCGAACTTCCTTAATGTCAAAGAGTTGGTTATGGTACTTCAATAGCCCCTTAAAGCTCAAAATAGATTTGGTACTTGGAAAAGATTTACCAGTGCCATCAGAATATTTCTTAAACAAGAGTGGCCAGAAGGACAACCCATTGGGTGGAACTGCTTTGTGCTTCTACATGCTGAACTGTGCTCAGAACTGCTCCAATAGCATGGATGCGAGAGCGACCTGTGTTAAAAAATACTACCATCAAAATACGTCATAGGCAGCATGTATCACGTCAGTGAGCCTTTCCTGGTGTGTTTTTCCAGCATTTTTCCAGCCATGTCAAGCAAATACAACGAGTGATGTGCAGACGGTAACTCGAGATTACCTTTCCCCTTACTGATCAGTACAAGCCTCACTTCTTTCCTGCTCGCCAGAAATATTCCTTCACATAGGCAAGCGTCAAATGTACTAAGCGCCAATCCAGGGCATAATAACAGACTATTTGCATTGCTTCTACTGGAGTCCTATTTAGCCCTACGTCCGGTGTGTGCAGTTGTTAGAGCTAACATAATTTTGTCCGCCGTTGCCATGTCATATATGTAGTGCAAAGTCAGACTCTATACTTCCACATGATTCAAAGAACCCTATTCACGTCATCGACCAGATATTGCCGACAGCTAGCCTTGCTATTATATATAAGTATTTTGCATAACCCTTGCAAAACCCATGCCTACTAGACCTTCGAATATTGTTATGATCATTTCACTGTTCAGCTATCGCTGTGGTAGCAAAACTTATGTTGAAACGCATGGCGACATTTTTTCATCAAATTAACTTCGTTGCCTGACTGCCACACCTCAGCAAACCAACTTTGATGCCCAACTGCCACAAGAGTGTCCCTCAAACGCCCGCACGAATGATCAAGTTACAAATCGTTCGTGGCAACAATTGAATACCTGGCTGGAAAAACGTTGCATGTAGCTGAAGTTCAATTTTACAGAGAGTGAATATGGTCCAAAACGCAATTAAAATGGCTACTGGCAAACTAAAGAGCAACATACAACGAATTTCCACCAAATAAAACTCACTCAGTTGCAAGATCATACTTATTGGGTTTATAAAATCTACCTATTCATTTGTATGTTCATTCACATTTTGGTGTTCAACAACAGAAAAATGAAAGACATGGGATATTGGAGGAGGGGTAAGAATAACAAAATTGAAGTGGTTGAACCAATTTTATTGACAGAAAGTAGACAAACACTTGCATGAACAATGACAATCAAACATTTACAATGAACACAAGTCAATGCTACTGAAGAAAACATAAGCGGGTTCCACACTCAGCTTGGTCCAAAATACTACTATAATGATGGGAGAGTTTCATAAAATGCCCTATGGTCAGGATTTGTGAGATACCGAGCCATATCCATAAGGTCTTTCTTCTTCTCTTTTGGTACAGGCAGGAGTGTTGAGTAGAGGTTGGGAAGATCCTTGATGTCACATGGATTAAACCGGGTCGGAAACACCTGTTCTGAAATCCAAGGGCGCAATATGTTGTGTGTTTCTCTCACATACAGTGAAACTGGGTCATCGGCAGTTATCTTCATCCAGACGTATTTTGTTATATTCATTTTTTTCCTAGGTTTTTCTGGAGAAAGCGCTTCAATATCTTTAAAATCACTTTGATCCATTTCAAAGACTAAGAAAGGTTTGTTTAGTTTTGCACCATCTATTACGTGTTTCTAATCACCTGGAACAAGAGCTTTCGCTCTTTTCTTGGCACGTTCGATAAGGGCGAAATCTCTGTCACATGGAAGAAATGAATGGCCGGTGATCAAAAATTTTTGGTGAATCTCAGTGAACTAACGCATTTACACCAAATAAGTATACAGGATGAGCATATTCCAATTATTGTTTTGGCCTGTACATCGGTCTGACCAAACGATTAATCTCCTTTCCTGGCCAGGGGGTAGTGGTCGAAATGTAGATGTTATGTATCTCAAAATGCAAGACCCGATTTCCTTTGAACCCCGTTTCGCTAGCGACTCATGCCATACAAACATGTTTGCAACGTTGCCCGTCATATTGTGGATTGCCAAGTTGTATGTAGAATACTGGCGTTGGTAATACACGTCGCCATGAGTTAACATAGGTGTAAATAAGACTTGCTGTAGGTCTACACATATTGTTATAGCATTTCTGTTTGCTGAATCTTCTGAGAGAGTCTTATATGCTTGGTCAACTTTGCAATGATGTAGACGACTGTCAACTTCAATCGATTTCCCCTCTTCATCATTCCGAGCTAGTACTAACTTGGCGTAAAATTGATCGCACTGTTTGCAT
This sequence comes from Odontomyia ornata, assembly GCA_963969285.1. NCBI lineage: Eukaryota > Metazoa > Arthropoda > Insecta > Diptera > Stratiomyidae > Odontomyia > Odontomyia ornata. The sequence continues at coordinate 22,730,005 of OZ017741.1, forward strand.
GTGTCAGAGTGAGATGTCCCAAACATCAAATTAAACTCTCTTTTGAAAATCTTACTATACAAAGTAGAGTATGCTGGATTATCAGGATATGTCTGCTTGAATAAACGATACATTTTGGAGACACTGAGATCAGGACTCAAACACTTTTTCGATGAGACACTCCTACTATAATGATTAATTTCTATAGGGAAAGATTCAATGTGCTCTCTAATGTTCCCTCTCACTGTAGCATCGATCGCATGACGACGGTTCAAGTGAGTGCCCCTCTTATCTTTTGGTGCAAGCTGACTATCTTTCATTTTTTGTTCGAAAATTTGAATACGCCTTGGTGTAATGGCAAACGTGTTGCACAGTGTTTTACGACACACAGGTTTTCCATTCAAGGAATAATCAAAAGAAGCTTGTCGTGTTGATGTGGAATCTGATTTACCGGTACGCCTTTTCCGTGGTTCCCGTAGGGCGATGAATTTAAGGAGTAAAAGAGACTGTTCATTATACATCAAACCGTAAAATTGATTAAATAAACTATGTACGTACGCAAGACTAAGAGAAATGCATCCTTTTTTCTCACAAGCCGCTGTACAACCTCGAGGATTCAATGGTGGAACCTTTCAGGAACGACATCACCCTTTCTGCGATTGGCTTTGTATGATTTTCCGCTGTCTTTCATAATTTTACGCTTCTTGTCACTCCATTTCGCGAACTGAACAGCATGTTTACGGTTATTCACTATTTCTAAATCACTAGCCGATATATTCATGATGGAAAATGAGTAAACAAACAATGCAAACACACTATGAAACCTCACAGCAACAAGTGGGTATCAGCGCTGCCAACATGAAACGTTTTTCCATCCATCCCAAGCATGATTGGCCCCCCTTCTAGCACATTATAGGCTATCTTGCGGTTTGAAAACTAACTATTTCAAGGTTGGATTCCATCAAGCAAGTGACAAAGATCGTTTATCCATCAAAACCGACTTTGTGAAAAAAAACGACATGCAACGTTTTTCCAGCCACCTATTCAATTAATGCTTGAGCTAGCGTCCACGTATGGATATCATGCATACACACAGCGTCAGCATTTTCAGCGTTAAAGCACTTCAAGCAACGTGTTGGGTGATCGCACATGTGCGTGTTCAGGTGTTTAAAAGGGAACGACTGAAGCGATGTAGGAGCGATGAAAATTATCTCATCAGTTTTTGTGTGACAGTTGGTCAACGAACATTCTTGATTGCAAACGCTGCATGCAATTTCGGTATTACCAAGACTCACATGACATGTTAGAACATTGTTTTATACATCATATTATCCCTTTTAAAAAATATGCATTTTTGAAACTTTTTTTTTGAAATTGTATTTCGAATTTGAGGACCACAATTACCTATACACAGGAGGCTCGTCATGCCAGGGTCTACGATGAAGCATGGAAAACTTGCAGTCAAACATGATAATATTCATAGTTGAGTTAACCACGTCTATAGTTGCTAACCCTCCACTCCCCTGTGAAACTTCCAGCATCGAAGCAATGAGCACGCCGATAAGCTTTTCTACGTTCATCTTCTTAGAGTTTCAACCAAGACTTGGATCGTTGCTCTCAAGTATCATACACTGGTGACAGCTATTCGAGTAGTCCTCTAGAGCTCACGAGTTGTGTCCCCGTGGTATTAGGCGCTGTGGTGCCAATGTCACATCTGAGATGGTTCCAACGCAGCCCCAGCGGCAAAAAGTAGGAGTAGCGCTGGTGTTTAATACAACAAACCTAGTTCTGGCTACAATGTTCAGGTTTCATTTTTCCCAGTATCTGACAAAGGCATGCCCCATTATATGGCTTTTGCATTGATGTCTCCTTCAATGACCAGATCCCTCTCTAGAGCATCCAGTCTGGCAGGAAGGGAGGCTAATAGTTCATTCGGTGTTAGATAGCAGAGTGTTGTATTCATACACTGCACCCATGCAAAGCTAACCCCCGCATCAGCAAATGAATGCTTTCATGAACCCAGATGGCGGCAGCACTATATTCATATGGTCACTATGCTGCACATTAAACAGCAGCAAGTTGGCTTTGATTGCATTCACAAACTGCTTCAGCAGGCCTTGGACAATTGTACTGCAGTGCAAGTTTACCTACAACATGCGGATCATTGTAGCGATGTTTTAGCTTTTGTTAAAATTTCCTTGAAAACTCGGTACTTCCCTGTCCCTAGGATATGCTCAAGTTCATCTAAACTAAGGTCAGCGTCCTAATATAGAATACAATTGATCCCACTCGTATATCATTACCCTCACTTTATCACACTTGTAGCATACCCAACTCCTATCAGGCTCCCCACATCCTTCTGGAGTAAGGCCATAACCAAGGCACTTAAAGCAATCAAGAGGTGCTACTCTTCACTGTAACCTATAAAAGGCCTAGCCAATTTGATTTTGCTCCTGCTAAGTATGCTATCTTCTTCTTTTTGAAAATATATATAGCTCCCTGAATATATATAGCTTGTTGCTATATAATTTGGTAAGCTTTATTTTAACCCAGTTAAGCCAGGGCATCTGGATAGCATCTTTGACCTCAGGCACTTACGGTGCAGTCAATGTTCCCGATATTAATATAATAGCTTTGAGCGATGCTACAGTAACACTTACTTCGAGGGCTTTTTGACAGCATCACAGAAAAAGTCTCTGTTTGTTGCCTCTGGCTCAAGTTCCATCAGGACATCACTAGACGGAGCGGACTTCACTACTTTAATGGTAGTTACCTCCTCACTTAGCTTAACCACACTTTTTATCCTCCACAGGACCGAAACAAAAGACCTACTGTCGGAAGGTATAACCAGCAGAGAGATATGCGCCATTGATTGTCCCTACCTTGAGTTACATTACACATTTCATTTCTTGTGTAATTGACTCCTCTTTCGTAGCTTGAAGGAGGTTTTGGAGTAACTTGCAACCTCTCGTTCAGCGTGATGCACTCCTAGTGGACTTCATGCTTCATTTTCTTCTCTATATGTCCTTCGACTAGGCTAAAGGCTTTTTTACCCTCCGCGGTGAGGGTTCTTCCGGCTTGGGACTTCCAACCCGGCTTGCCAGTCAGAGACGGCCGTAGGAGGCGCCACTCACTTGTCTCTTGGCGCCAAGTAGCCGCCAAATGAGAAACGCGGCCGTTCTAATATTTTTATCTAGCAAGGAAGAATTAGTCAAAGCCAATACGAGTATTTCGCATTGTGACATATCCGTCATTTTTTATCCATCAGATCCAAAATACGACCAGGTGTTGCAATGATTCATTGTACTTTCTGATAAATTAGCATAATATCACCCTTTAGATTGGTTTGTTGTTCAACACAGAAGTCATCTTTTAAAAGAATATCTACAGCCCATTTGACATTTCTCAAAGAGATCCCATAATCCGTCTACTTCCTTATTTAGATAGATTTATCAAAGAGTGGCAAACGATTAATTATGATAACCACAATCGATCACATGTCTTTCCAATTTGTCACCCAACACAAAATTAGGGGTGTGTTTAGCCTGATTTGCTTTAGGAGTGATAGGTTCAGTGTCAAATGGAATCAAATCTTCACATTCCTTTTTAGTAGTTTCAAAGCTTGCTAGTTTGCTTTCGGTTAATTTCTGCTCTTTATGCTGTTCGAGACGTCTAGGAAGTTTTGAGGAATTATTTGAACCTGCTTGGGAATTATGTCTATGTTAGCTTGTTCCTGTTGCTCTTTCCAGTACTCTTCACTTTCTTGCTCGTAACTTTTCCAAATATCAGCATCATCGAAGGGCTGGGCGGCTTCTTGCTGTGTGCATTGGTTTTTATTTTGGTATTCAAAACTCGCTGTAAGTTTTGCAGCCTCCTCTTTCGTGGTTAAAAGTACATCGTCGTCACTTTACTGATTAGAAGTTGAAGGTATATTGAGTGGAGGAGTTGAGGATACCTTATGCACTACGTGGCAATTTTTCACAGCACATTTTCCTACGCTTTTACTCCAATGTATCTTTGGTTCAACAATTTCCCACAGGTACACATGGTCTACAGCAAGCTTAACATATTTAAACATTTTCCACTGCTTTATATGTGTATTATCAATTATTAATGGACTCCATTCATTCAGATTCTACTCAGAACCTTTTTCCCTATTTAATTCCTCAATTTTATTTTATTCTTTTTTTGTTCAATGTAATCATTTGATTCTTTTTATTTTTGTTCTTGTTTTTAATTTTTTTTTTAAATTTTAACACTTATAACTTTGACTCAGGTAGTATCTTAACGACCGCAAGGAAGAGTGTAAAGGGTATCCGTGACAGCTTTCCTTTTGCTAAGAATAGTAGTTAGAATGACTGGCACTTTACCTAATGTCTCAGCCCTGTATTCTTTCTCAGCCGTTAGCCACTCGGGTCTCTAGTATTCAATCCTCATTAAGAGCTTCTCTAACTCTAAGATGCTGACTATGACGCCCACGCTTATGTCCTTTTAGATACTAAAACTAGTTTTCATTCCTTTCTTGCTCATTCCTGCCTGCGTATAAGCTGGCGCGGTCAAGAGCAATTAAACTGTCTAAAATCTCCCCTACTGGGAGGTCTTTGACGCTTTCAGTCCGTACCTCAATGGCTTCAGTCATGATAAGAGTAACGTCATGCACTATTACATACTTGCACTCTTCCGCACTCTGCCTCAAATTTAACGCCTAAGCCTCTTCAGTGTTGGTGGGAGCGGCTCTGAGGTTCTCAGCGCCCTCAGTTCTCTCTCTGATTCCTGATTTAAGATGCTCTGTTCTCTGCTCCTCTTGCAGTGAGTGCTCTACCATTCACTCGGTTTTCTTACTGTCCCCCAATACTGCAAAAATTTCTGGTTGCACAAGGTACTCCTGTGCCTTCCATTTATCCGCGCGTTTTTCGTACATCTTTATTGTCTTGGTCATTTCTGTTATTGTTCTTATCTTTGAGGTCTTCATCGTTTATATTTTTATTGTTGGTTCTATAATCGTTATAGTGAATATCGTTGGTGTAGTTGCTGTTTTTGCTTCAAAAGTTTGCTTCAGTTTGATTGAGTACCCCTTACGAGCCACTATCTCCGTTCGTATGTGTGGTCAGCTTTTTGGTCCCATGGTTATCTTTAGAAAACAGTGAGGCCATACAAGAGATTGCATACGCTCTTTTGGAGATAGGTGCTTGGAACTAGACTCACGCTAATCGGGAGTCTGGCGCGGCTGGACCTACTCCACCAACTCAATGGTGTGAACTTCGAACGTACTCCGAGGCTCACCAAAGTTATACTGGGATGAAGATGGTTTTTGTTGACTTGTGTTGCGACGTTCACTTCCACTTCATTCCACCAAGTGTCTTGGCCATCCGACGTAAATAAAAACAATCGGAGTTTAGCGGCATACTCGCATTAACTTGACTCTTATTTAGCTATATCAATCGGTAGTGAAATTGCCCTGTACACCTAAAGTGATGTGTTAATCTCTTTGATGCAATTTAAGTTTTTAAATGATAATCTATTCCTAAGTCAAATGTTTTAATATACTATCATTAATAAAAAAAAGAGTGTAGTGACATCTTTGTGTTAACGAAAATCTTATTTAGTGGTGAGCTTAACCTTTTCCAATATTTTTCTTATCTGTTATACAGTATAACCAAAACTGACGTAAGATAGGAAGCAGCGCTTACTACCACACACATGACCATTAGTAGGCCGACTGTGCTGGCTAACTTACATGGCGGTATATGAAGAATTATGGAGGTGCCAACGAAAATTCGAAGTTTTGTACGGTGTTGAGGCGGGTTTCTACAGTGAAATCCTGATGACCCACGGAGAAGACAATAGCGCTCTTAGTGAAGTGAAAATTATTTCAGTTCTTATACCCATTTAGTTTTTATTGCCTTCCAAAGTGAATTTATAGGAGTTTGTTTACATCTCAACGCTGAGCTATCAGTCGAAGGTGCAATTTGCCCGTCTTGAAAAGTTTAGGAGTACAGTGGGCTATGCAAGGCGAATTTATAGCATGCACAGAATGCGTTCCGCACGTTTTTTATTCGGAAAATAGTAAATATTACGAAATATATGCATTCGCTAATGCCGCAGTTGGCTGACAGCTCCCGGAAGCTTGCCCATAGTAGGCCGACTAATACATATGCAAATTGCTACCATATGGCTTCCTATCTAACGTCAGTTTTGAGTATAACCCATATTTATCGAAGACACAAACCAGCAACCCTTTTATATTGATAAGAAACATTATACTGCAGACACAATTCATGTGTTTCATGTAGTGCTCTATATTATTTTAAATTTTTAAAAATATTGTGAAATCGTGAAAACTTGATCTTCTTAAAACCATTCCTTCTTAATATTTGGACTAAAATCAAATAAACTATATTGATACTCAATTATAAATTATAATTATATAAGCCATTTTGCGATCTACTGATATATTAAAATGTCCCTCTGTGCTTCCTCTTCTTCTGCGGACAAATACAACAAAACCATATTAGTAACCTGCTATGGGATTTGTGGATTGACAGTCCACGCAAAGTGTGCAGGTCTGACCGGCCCTATAGCAGACAGTATTATGCATAGGGATTCTGGCATTTACTGGTACTGCAAATCTTGTAGAAAACACAACACCTCCAGTTATGTGACCAGATTGCGTGTAGCTAAGAGTACAATTGATTCCCTTTTTGTTGATACAGTGAACCTAAAAAATAAGATCGAAGACGCACAATTAAAAATGCAGGAATTTTTAACCCACGCTGACATTGAGCAACCAACCACACCTCCGATGACTTCTGAGTATAACAACATTCTTACTTCAATGGCAGTTAGCCCCCTCCGTCCTCTCACGCGTAGCATGGTGAACCAACAGCAGCAACATCCCAGCCCAAATCTGCTAAGACTTCAATGTCAACCTCAACTGGAGCCCTTTGGTCCTCATCAGTCTCGTCAACTTCTTGACGGAACCCCGGTAGAACAGCAACTTCAACATGAAGAGTACCATCAACAGCAACAGCCCCAGATGCAGGGAGAAAAGAATTGCCAGCAATCTGATAAACAGATACATCAGCAACCCTCCTCTCTAGAGAGTGGCACAAACATAGCCATATTACCTCAAACTCCTCTGGTAAGTGTAACATGAGATAGCATCTTGCAAACTGTGTCGCCACCCCTTCAGGTGTTCATATCAAGACTTGCTTATGCAACCTCAGAGGATAATGTTAAACAATACGTTACGTTCAAGCTTGGACACGTCCCAAAAATATTCCGATGCACCAAGCTAACGAAGGATAATCTTTCGGATCAAGTTATTGGATTCTTCAAGCTAACGGTACCTGCAGAGCTTTCGAATATACTCAAACCTGAGTTCTGGCCAAAAGAAACACTTGTAAAAACATTCAGCAAACGACCTAGACCTCTAGCTTTCGACCCAGCGAGCGGCCGCAACAGTGGTAGCTTCACTTCAAGCAATTGTATTCCGTGTTATTATCAAAATGTCCGTGGCTTAAGAACCAAGACAAATGAATTCCGATTATCTTCAACTGTTTTTACAGATAAAATTATATGTTTGACAGAAACGTGGCTTACGAGTGAAATCTTAGACAATGAAATTTTACGCAATCATTTTGTCTTCCGCAAAGATTGCGATCGTGAGGCAAGCGGTAAACACGATGGTGGAGGCGTTTTGGTAGGCATTCATAAATCTCTCAGCTGTGCACTGTTCGCTGGCCTCTTAATCTCGCCTCCTGTGGAATGTGTTGCTGTGCGTGTTTGTTTTGCCCCTTACAATACTTTAGTCGTCTGTGCAGTTTACATTCCATGTAACAGTCCAACCTCAGTATATGAGCAGTTCTTTTCTGAATTGTTGAACTGCATTAACATTGATCTTCCTACGTCTTATTTCCTAGTTTGTGGCGATTTCAATTTTTCGAATGTCGAATGGGATGAATCATTTTCATCAGTTCTCTTCAGTGGTAGTTTGCTCTTTGCGCTATCTTCTTTCCTTTCTCTTTCCTCATTCTCTCAGTTCAATAGTATTCCCAATAACAATAATAAAGTTCTTGATCTAATTTTATCCAACCTTCCTTCATCTTCATTTGGCTTAATTCCTTCTGTCACACCTTATGTGAAACCAGATCTTCACCATCCACCTCTCTCTTTTCAACTCGCTATGGGCATGAGTTCCTCTTGCAAAAAAGCACTGCCGATTGGGTACAACTTTTTTAAGGCTAACTACTCTGAAATCGAGCAGGAAATCAATTCGAAGTACTGGTACTCACTGTTTAGGAATTTAGATGCCAATGAAGCACTCTGTAAATTCAATACCATTCTAGCTGAAATCATAGATAAGTATACGCCTAGCTACCGACCGAAAAAAGTCAGCGATGTTCTGTGGTTGAACTCTGACTTGGCATTTGCTCTTAAAGCGAAAGAGATCGCTCGGAAGAAGTTCCTTAAATCGCACCTGCAAAGCGATTTAGGAGCATGTAAGGAGTGTCGTAAACAAGCTTATAAAATCGATCATGTTGCTCAAAAAAGCTATATGGAGCACTTAGAAAACTCTCTAAATGCTAACCAAACCAAGCCTTTTTGGTCCTACATCCGCTCTGTCAAAAATTCTCGAGCTAAGCCCGTGCATATGCGCTATCAACACGTTTTTTCCTCTTCTCAACAAGGCTCTTGTGATATCTTTGCCAATTATTTCTCATCTTTTTTCTCTCCCCCAACTCCCATTCCCTCTTCTAATCCTCATGCATCTTTGCCTCCCTCATTTATTACTTCTAATATCTTAACCATCACTCCATTGGAAGTGGAGTTAATCATGCATAATCTTGATGCAAGCATCGTTTGTGGGCCAGATGGCATCCCGAATATCTTCGCCAAATCCTTGTCCACTTCGCTATGTGCTCCCCTTTCCATCATCTTCAATATCAGTCTTTACAATACCACTTTCCCCGCAGAATGGAAAAATGCTTTTATTTTTCCTATTTTTAAAGCTGAAGATATTAGTTGTGTCTCAAATTACAGACCAATCTCGCTCCTCTCGTATTTTACTAAGATACTTGAGCGTGTGGTATACAATCGTGTTTATCCTTTAGTCCTTCCTCTATTAGCCAACGAACAACATGGTTTCATCAAAGGCAGATCGACTCTGACCAACCTAATGTCGTTTAACAACACAGTAGCATCAGCTTTAGATAAGCAAAAACAGGTCGACGTTATTTATACAGATTTCTCTAAAGCTTTCGATTCTGTTGATCACAATCTCCTCCTCTTAAAGCTCAGAAGCTTTCATCTTCCAGATTATATAATATCCTGGTTTTCTTCTTATGACTCCAATCGTTCGTGTGTTGTTACAGTCAAATCCTGCCTTTCATCTCCCTTTGAGCCGAAGTCTGGTGTCCCGCAAGGCTCAATCTTGGGCCCTCTTCTGTTTTTGCTGTTCATTAATGGTCCCCCATTGACCTTATCCTCCCCTTGTCTATTATATGCTGATGATCTTAAAATATTCAGAGTAATCGAAAATTTCGAAGACTGCGACATACTGCAAAAAGATCTTTCTTCTTTACCTCTGTGGTGCAGTTCCAACTCTCCTAATCTGAATATTTCTAAGTGTCGCCAAATGACTTATACGTACAAAAAGACTCCTCTGTTATTTCGCTATTCCATTCTTTGTGAGACCTTAGAAGTCTTTCAAGTTTTAAAGATCTGGGCGTAGTGTTCGATGTTAAACTGACATTCGAACAACACGTTATGATGGTAGTCTCAAAAGCCTCCCGCCTCGCTGGATTTATTCTAAGATCATCTAAATCCTTTCACCATGTTTCGACCTCGGTCAAACTCTTTGTTTCCCTAGTTCGAAGTATACTTGAATACTGCTCCCAAGTATGGAATCCACATAACAAATATTTGATTGATGCTGTTGAATCTATCCAACAAAGATTCACACGAACATTATACCATAAATTCTTTATGGTCTATAGCCCATACAGTGAACGCCTTAGAACCCTTAATCTTCCATTTTTAGAGAAACGTAGGTCCTTTCTTGATGAGTGTCTTCTCTTTAAGCTCCACAACAAACTTCTTCCTGACGATCTCTGCAATCTAATTTCTCCCATTAATCCGGCTCGCACAAATCGTCTCCAACTTGTTTTTAATGTTCCCTTCGCACGTACAAATGCTTACTATTTCTCACCACTTGTACGCCTACCACGTGTTCATAATGAATTGCATCTTGGTCCTTTGCCACAGTTATTTTTTATTTTTAAATCTATATTAAGAGATATACTTGAATTACCTAATAACTAGTTTATCTTGATTAGTGACTTAACTTGGATTTTGAATTTATTGTGAATTACGGAATTTAACTTACTTCTAATTATATAATAATACTATTTTTATTTGCTTTCCTTCTTTTTCTGTCGCATCTTATCAGTAACTGGATGTCTATGTACTCTGTTGATATTGATGCAAATAAATAAATAAATAAATATATAGTATTGAAATGGGAACCGTAGCTTGTATGGTTTTGGAGAAAAACTTCGGTGAGACACAGACGGATGGACGGACAAAAAGGCGGTTACTTTCGTATTTAAATTTTTATTATAAGCCTTTTCACTTTATAAGCTAGAATCTGGCATTCTGCATTTGACTCTTGATTGAATACAACGTTTTCTGGCTTGTATATAATAAGTGTAAGCAGGGGTGGCTGCTCCTGAAGGAAAAAGGTGGTCACCTCGTTGAAACTGCTTATGTTATTGTTTTACTACAATAGGTTAAAGTTAACTACATCCGTCAAGTTTCCATCCTCTAGGCAGAAATGATCGGTTCACTTCAGCTACTTTAACAACTTTAGGTTTGACATTCGCCTTATAATACAATGACCTTCTTTGGAGAAAGTAACGGTTGTTTTTGTACAATGTTTACGTTTGTCTCAACTCACCGTGTCTGCTAAATTTATTGAGACAAAAAATTGAATTACTGTAGATTTACTTAACATAATACAACATTTCTAAAGATAATAAAAATTGATCGGTATGTCTTGTAGAGTAGAGTACGCATAATAAACATTTTGTAGTGAAGTTTCGAAGTGCAACAAGGACCCGCCTCATATGATCACGCAAATAGCTAGTTGACAAGCACAGTCAGCTGACACTTATGCCAGACCATCGGCACATGTGCCCTGCGCAAACTTAAGCACTTCAAATCATTACAGATATTTGCTTTTTATTTCAATCAAACAAGAAGGAACCCGTAAATTTAGGAACGAATCTACCCCTTACAACACCTTGGATACAAAACACTTCCCGGGATTGATTCGGTTTGTCACAACCCTTCGCTTCTCTTTAATTTAACCAAGGTACTCTTTTATGTTTGCAAATTGAGCTGATAAAAATTTAATCCACTGTCTATTCTGAAACATATTCATCTGTATATTCTTTTGTATAATTCGCAGAATAATTTAATGACTTCATGAGGAAAGAGACGATTTATTATCCACGCTCTGTCATGACTTTAACTCAGGACCCACGCAATCAGACATAAGCAGTTGAAACACTGTGTCCTGTATTGTTCTTCATTTCCAGAAGACTGAGAGGAGCAGCGTAGATATGTTCTGGTGCTACTCTTTTACAGAAATAAGGATAATTCGTAATTTGTTTGACATCAAACAAGTTTTTGCGTGACATACCATGGCTTACACAAAGCTCACCCACATCTGCATTCCATCCTTCTTGTGGACTTCATTTCCCATCTGCTACTTATTCCGTTTTTGAGTTTCATTCCCTCGCAGTCACAGTCACATTTAATAAAGTAAAAGCAAGTCCGTTTATCTTAAACCTGGACCACTAAAAATGTCACAGTCCCATTAATTCAACACGAGAGTTAATTAAAAAATGTGCTCCCGCAATGTGTTCCATGTCTTCGTTTATTTATTATAACACCCATGGCCTTGGGAGTGTATTACGACAATCCCCTCTTGTAGACCCCTTGAGCTTCTTATACTCGGAGTAGAAAATTCCTCAAAGTTCACCCTCCTGTTGTTTATTTGTAGTCAGGGGGCATCAAGCGGAAAAGTATCTGCCGCTACTACTACTTAAGTTTGCAACGTTCGTTACGAAAAGCTTTATAGCCTTCCCTACCCCCTAGCACCCTTTCACTCTCCCCCTGCAACGTCGAGTTGAAAAGAAAGAACACGAAAAACAGGTCGATTTTTATCCCTAAAACTTAATGGTGAAGTTAAGTCGAGGAAGCGATAAATTAATTAGAGACAGGCTTAACAGTCAGCCTTTTGTGTTCACTTTGAGATTTTGTGTTGTGCTGCACGAAGGACGAAAAAAAAAAACAACCAACAAAATTCGATATTGAACTTGGCGTGATAAAGCGAGTGGCGGCAATGCTAGAGGAAAAAGTGCACGATGACTGTCGGATGTGGGGATAATGCGACGAAAAACGACAGGACGAATTTGGAAAGTAATCTCTTGTTTCTGCTGTTGGTGTTGTTGTTTTTTATTCCTCTCTTCCTTTCTTACTTATCATGGTTCATTTCCAGTTGACTTTCGATGTTTTCTGGCCAAGGTGCCGGCATCGGAATGAGAGGAAATAGCTCGGATATTTTTACTGTGACACGTTACCGATGAAGGGATTAAGACCCGATTTGAGATTAGCATAAACAAGGGAATAAGGACTTGAAGGGTCATGGTGTTAGCAATAAGAATGGGAAGTTTGTGTTATTTGAATTTTATTGAGTGTAAGGTTCACAAATGCCAAGAAAATATTAGGTACTGATAAAGGATTAGATGTGGATTGACAAATATTTAATTTCAGGATAACATGTTAGGGTACTGGTAAGTAATGGAGATTTTTTGTTGAATCATAAGATTTTAAAATTCATAATTTGGCATCACTTTTCACTAGGCAATCAAATTATTCACCAACGGCTACAAAAAGCAATTGAGACATTGAAGGGGACAGGAAGTTGGTCACTAAGAAGACAAAACAACGCTCAATGGGTGAGGTCAGACGCTTCAACGTGTTGCCGGCTTCAAACAGGTAAATTTAGTTTTCTTAGACAAGAAGGGCGTGACGTTGAAAGGAAGAAAACAAGACGCATGAGACTTAGAAACTTCCCAACGACCTGCTCGCACGCACTACAACTAATGCGTAACTATCTGATGCACCGCAGAAAATTTCCTAAGTCTCAAGACCATTGTATACTCACATAGTATCCACACTGAATCTTCTTCTTCTTCTTTTCAGCACTACAGCCCCTCTCGGGCCTTCGCTTAGAGATAGTTAGAGAGTCTCATTTTCATGACCGCATTGATTTTTTTTCGGAAGTTTGTTTGGTCAGTATTATGCTACCGTGAGTCTGCTCAGCTTTGATATGATCTGATTAAATCAGTACATATCACCACTGAGTGAACACTCGTAGTCTGTCCGAAAAATCCCCTGAACTAAATCACGTTGTTGACCAACGAGATTTGAACCTGGGACCTTCAGCTTATGCGTCTCATACTCTTACCACTAGACCAGACAGACCAATCCACACCGAATCAACCCTCTGGAAAAATCTGAACAAAAACCGAAGTGCGAACGATAAATCTTTGATATCAGGTAGGCAGGTAAATGCTGACACCAGGATCAGCGCGAATATAAACTTAGCAGAAAGGATTAGGATCTGACATCACTCCCATGCTCTGAAATGTGTAAAAGAACACGTACGTCGAAAATTTTTTTTCTTCTTATTTTGTTTTTTGAATACGTCAGGTCTCGGCACAGCTGACGTGTCCCGGCTCAGCTGATCGGCCCCGGGGAAAATTGAGAAAGTATGCAATACAGGGTAAATGAAAGGTGTGGATACTATATGTTGTAGTCCCATCTCTTCAGCAGATAATGATACAAGACTAATTAAAATATATATAGAATAGTTTAATATCTTTTGCTATTACAACATAAATTCCGTGAGCTTAGACGTGACTCTACGATTCCTCGATTACAAGTGACCAGTTCTCTTCTGCCCTGATCAGTGTTGCCATCCCAACATCTCTCCCCGTTAAGATGGATTATACGGTCCGATGTACAAGTCGCGTCATATCATAATTCTTATAGCGTTGTTGTAGTACTCCTACAATGGTTCGTTGAGCTTGACGCGGTTGCGGATCTTCAGCACACTCGTCTCTCTGTACCGCCACTTGGTCCACTGGTTGTTTGTTGGTAGGCTCGACTGGAACCCAGTCACCACTTCTCTAAGGGTTTGCGGCACAGGGATATCAAGACCATCAAGAAGAACATTTCGTCCATTATCGAGGAAAGTAAAGCGCTTTTTGATTTGGTTTGCATTGACGTTGACTTCGGGATCACTTAACAGACCCTCCGTAAACGCCAAGTAATTGACTGGACCGCACCTTTTCACAATAGTTGCTGCTGACCATTTTACGTTTTGTTAAAGACGTCTTCACTGACATTGAATTCTTTCCATTTGGCTCCGTAGTGCTGATTAAATTGCTGCTCCATTCTCCTGTCACGCTTGCAAGAACGGTCATGCTCTGGTTTCAATATATCTAACTTAGTTTTTATAGTAGGGCTGGTCATGACATGAAAGGGTGACTTCATTCCAAGAGCTGCCAATGGTGTGTAACGAAAGCATAACAAGAACTTGCGCAAAATCTGATCGGCATTCCCTTCTCCCTCCAGGTTCTTTAAACCAGTTTACAGTGAGTCAACAAGTTTCTTAGCTTCACCGTTTGATTGGGGATGTAAAGGTTCCATTCTGATGTGCTTGATACTTTACAGAAACTCTCAAACTTCTCTGAAACCAGCAGCAGACTGTTGGTAGAAACCAGTGTATTGCAAAGTCCTTACCGCTAAAAGGCTTCCACCAATCGTTTGATTGTCTTTGACGTCGTTGTGGATTGCAATTTGTATACCTTTGGCCAGTTTCTGAACGCATCAATAATAATTAAATACCAAAATCCATTTATAGACCCCGCATTATCGATATAGATACAAGACTATGGTCTGTGCGGTATGAGCTAAGATTGAAGCAAACACTTGGTCGGCAATTTGGAATTTATTTTGCAGCTTCCACGCCTTTTGATCAGCCTGTCATTATCGTCGTCAATAAATGCCCAGTAAACTTTGCTTTGTGCCAACAGTTTTATCCGAGCGATGCCTAGATGACCTCCTTCAATATTGTCCTCCAATAATAAACTGGCACAACGATGCGATATTTATAAAAGATGCACCCTTGATTGCAAGTGAGTGATTCTCCCCGAGCAAAAGTTGGGAATGTCCGCGTTTTCAATCTACTTTGAAGTTCGTGGCCACCCGTTTTTGATGTAATCTACCACTTCCCTTATTGTTTCGCATCTAGTGGTTTCTTGTTTGAGAGCTTCAAATGTTATGGGCAGCATTCGTGCTCTGTCGATCGCAAAGCAAGCTATAGAGTCATCCTCCATTCCAACATCTTCGTTAGACTTCTCTTGTTTCGCTATGAGCCGCGAGATGAAGTTTGCATTTGCAAAACTTTCCGTATTAATGTACTTGATTTGCAAATTGTAAGCAAGCGTCATTTTTTTGTGTTTGGGCGGTGAATGCTATTTACGTACAGAAAGTGGGGCTCCCGTACTCGCAAGAAGGCGACTGGACTACCCACTTAACACCTCCCCTGCCAACCTGAGATGGTAGCTTGGAACCGTTTGACACACTACTTCGGGACAGGTCTCGTTTTATTGCGCCATGAGGCACCTTCAAGCTGGGGGATCCCTTTCCCAGCGGGAAGGAAGTGCCAAACAAGCTATCCCCCAGCCCCAATGCCCCCGGATGCTGAGAGTCTCTTTTATATCTTCGGACTGCCCGAGCATAATGTACCACCTGGTTCTATTAGTCAACCGATTCGGGCATCACCGCAACTATATTATCCAGGGTGAGCTCTCTTGTCTCCCTGTAGAGGTCCATTTGCAGCCTCTCCCATTTTGTGCACGCAAAAAATGTATCGCCAGCATTTTGCTCTTCTCCTGGGCAAAAGCGACAATCGGAGGACCGTCACTTACAATCTTCTACAAGTAAGACAGAAAATACCCATGTCCGCTGAAAAGCTGGGTCAGATAGAAGTCAGTCTCACCATGCCTTCGATTTGGCCACGGTCTCACATCCAGGATTAGGCACGCTGTCCACCTTCCCTTCATGCAATTCACATAAGCCTGCTGCCAATCGTTGAACGAGCGCTGTCTCTCCTTGCGGATAACCATCTCCTTTACATCTTCATTTCAGCGCAGGTAAATAGTGCGGCGCTCTCGAATAAGGAGGGCAACAGGTATTACGCCTGCAATGACTTTCACTGCCAATTCAGAGACTGTTGGGTACGAAGATGCAATCCCGAGTGCTCCCCTTCTCTGTACCTGTGCCAAGCGTTTTTTGTATACCTCCCTACTGCAAGCGTCGCCCCATCCTTTTGCTCCGTACAGTAGCACTAAGCCTACAGCACTCATCGAGAGGCGTCCTCTTGATGGGCTGGGCCCCCCTACGTTGGCAATAAGTCCACTCAGATCGACACTCCCGAAGCAGCCTTCTCAGCCGTTGCCTGATTTGCTCAGAGAAACTCATCATCGAGTATATCAGTAGCCCCAGGTACTTCAGCGCTGGCTTCGATTCGATTGGTTTGTCTCCAATACTGATCATCGTTACTCTAGGGACTATCTGTTTTATAAAGATGACCACTTTGGTTTTCTCCAGGGCTAAACTGAACCCACGAGCAGTCATCCAGTCCCTCACTCGGCGCATTAGTATACCAAGCCTTAGTTGTGCTGGGACAGCCTCAACATGGACGGGATGGGCGGAGAAGAGTGCCCACACTATCTTGTCCATCTTTTCCACATCATATATACAAGGTTTCCGTAAGGCACCGCGCATCCGCATAGCTAGCTTGTAGCCAAAGCCCCTCTCGATCCTTGCTCACATTGTCCACTAGATCTTGCCAGCAGCGAGCCTTGCTCGTTGATCAATTTGCGAAGGCATTTCCCGACCGACTTATATGCGGCTACGTGGTTGCTTGCCTCGTCACGGTTCCGTGCCCGTTGAGCATCACTCCGAAGTTTATGATACTCTCTTCGTTTTTCAGCGATTTAAGTTGACCACTAGTACATTGGGAGCTTGCCGTGTCGGGGTTTTTGATGGGGCATAGAAGCTTTGCAAGCAGTCATGATGATGCTCATAGTTGAGTTCACCACGTCTTGAGCTGCCAGTTCCTCCCTCCCCCCCGGATCTCTCTGCAGCGGTGCACCTGCTGTGAGAACTTCGACGAATCTCTCGACATCCATCCTTCCGATGTTCCACCCAATTGTAGGAAGCCAAAAGCATGGACGTCAGGAGACGACATTGTTTATCCCAAATATAATGCACTGATTATCACTGACTGAGTCGTCCTCTAATACTCTCCAGTTGTGTATCCTCCGTACTAAGGACTCCAAGATGAATGTCACATCCAGTACGGTTTCTACACAGCCAATACGGCGGAAAGTCGGTGTATTTCCGGTCTTTAGTATGACGAGCGCTGTCCTGGCCGCCATTTCTAGGGCTTGTTTTCCCCGCTCATCTGTTTGAGGTATGCCCCATTTGATTGATTTAGCGTTGACGTCTCCCCCAACGAGCACGTTCCCATCTACGTTCGAGACAGCACCTTCCAGAGCATTAAGCTTGGCTTGGAAAGATGATAGCGATTGGTTCGGCGTTAGGTAAACACTAAAGAAGGTGGTCTCTGAGCACCAAACCTACACAAAACCATCCCCATGTCCACAGCTCTCCGCCTGGAAATCACTATTTTGAGCCCAGACGGTGGGAGTAACAGTTTTATCAGAATACAGCAGCAAAAAGTTAGCTTTCATGTCCCTCGCAAACTGCTCAAGCAGATTTTGGACGGTTGAACTGTAGTGTAGGTTTAGCTGCAGGATGATCCCAAGACGTGTCCAAAATCATGATTTGGATCAGCATTCTTGCAAAGAATACAGTGTGCCTCCTTCGTACACTCTTTTCTTTTATGTCCCATATCACCGCATTCGTAACATAGAGAACTCCAATCTGGTCCTTTCGGGTCCTTTGCGTACTTGTGTGCTGTGACCATAGCCAAGGCATTTGAAGCATTGAAGACGCATTGCTTTTTGCCGTACCCTACAGGCAACCCATCCTATTCGTACTTTGCCCTTGTTCAGAAATTGTTCGCCGTCCTTTTCGGTCAAGTCAATTATGGTCATGCGTTATCCCCTATGGTTTTCTAGTGTCAGCCTCACTTTGATCTTGCCCACGCTAGGTAGCTCCCTTTTGATGGCCTCTTCCACCTCGGCCAGATCTGTGACGCAATCAATGTCTCTTATTTCGATCGTCGCTATCAGCTCGAGCAAGGCTACAGCTGCGCTTTTGCCGAGGACTTTCTTTACTGCGTCGTAAAATGCTTCCCTATTCTCGGGCTCTGCTCCAAATTTGACCAGTATGTAGCCCGACCGCGTTGGTCGTACTGCTTTAATGGCAGTGTTAGTGTCTTCGGCCTTACGTTTCCCCTGATGTCCCGCAGCCACTGTGCGTAGGATCGACCATCTTGGGGTTTTACGAGCAGTACCTGCCACTGGAGTCTTTGTCAGGGCTTCTTTTTCTCCTGCTTTGCATCAGGTTTTTTTCTTTCTGAGCGTCCGTGCGAACTTTACTTGCTGAAGCTTTTTGAAGGAGTTTCTTATTGGCTTTTTTCGCTCCTTTTGGTTTTCCGCACCCATCAAATGCCTCTTCTTTTCTTCTTTTATCCTGATCTCATTTGATTCGGCTAGATGCCACTCTTTCATTGACTTCTGATGGTGAAGGTATCTGCACGTGCCCTTTAGATTTCGCCCCCAGCGCTTCTTTAGCCTTTTGCTCTTCTTCGGTTTTCTGGTCGTCTTCGGGCTTCAACTAGCTCCTCCGATAATGCCCTTTGCGGTCTAGGAGCTCCTCTAGATCAAGGAGCCCAATCTTTACTGCTTTGATGATTTTTGGTGAGCCGCATGCAGATTGTATTCTTTTTAGAACAACTCCCACTTTTCAGAATAGCCTTTCTTCTTCATTTCGCTGGGCGGTAATGGTACTTTGCAACCATCCTTGGGAGAGGTTATCGGCTTTTGCTTCTTGGCAATGAAATCACACATCGTCACTTTATTTGTCTGGTTACGCGTTTCTTTTCCTGCCGTAATCTCCTCGTTGGCTTCAGGATAGTTCTTTAATAATTCGGGCTTTACGACCCTTGCTTCGATCTCTTTAGTAGCGATCGCAGCAGTGCCCATCGAATCCTCGATGTTCTCTATATTTTCCTCCACTACTCGAACATCTGGCGCGTCCTGCAGAGTTCCCCACTTTTCCTTCATAGGACGCTCTGGAGTTTACATTATTTTTTTGCTGCGCCCGAACGCCGAAGAAATCTCAGTCTGGACCAGATTGTCTGTTAATTTCCGTTTTTGTCCCTCCTCACTGTCGTTGTATTAATCGTCGCTTTTTTATCGCTAGTACTGCTCCCGATGTGATGTTAACATCGTTGCTGCGGCCGCTGGTTGCGGTATGATAGTTGGATTGGGGCCGTTCACACAAGAGTGTCACTTCAGCGCTATCGTGGAAGCAATTAGTTCCAAACTATCATATCCGCCAGCCCAAAGCATGAATTCCAGTTCGTTGTCAAAAGCGTAGTCCGTATCTATTCAGGGACGTTACCTGTCATTCCAGGAGGGAGCCTCACGGCACCCCCCATATCCTTGGGTCCGAACGGGTGGCGCTCCCCAAAGAATGCTAGCCTCCAAGAGTACTCTTGTCGACCGGCATTCCCCCTGCGGGAATTTCCTCGGGTACCTGGGAACGGAACTCCTCAATGAATGCTAGCTTCGAAGAGTATTTCTTTCAGCCAGCATTCCCCCTGCGGGGCTCCTCAAGTACGTGAAGGGCAGAACTCTCCAAAGAATGCTAGCCTCCAAGAGTATTCCTGTCAGCCAGGATTCCCCCTGCGGGGTGTCAGTCAGCATTCCCCCTGCATCATTAGTGCGTTTCTTTGTAGATGGCTGGCTGTGCAGACAGGTATATCTTTGTTTGCTTCGAAAATCACCAACAACGGCTGATGATCGATCTGAAGCTCGAACTTGTGACCATAGATATAACGATGAACTTAAATAACGCAAATGTTGACGCCAAGGCTTCTCAATGAACTTGTGGGTACTTCTTCTTGGCGCTTGTGAATGTTCGCACCGAATGCATTATCGGTTGCTTCGTCCTATCTGGCATCTCATGTATAAGAACCGCACTCATACTGTAACTCGATGCGTCTGCAGTCACGATAATTTTCTTCTCTGGGTCAAAGTGGATTAATACAAGATCCGAAGAAAGTATATTTTTGAGCTTCCCGATAATCTTTTGGTGTAATTGTTTCCACTCAAACTTGACATTCTTATGCAGAGCTTTGTCCTGTGGTCAGCGAAGCTCCCTCATCTGATGAATAAATTTACTGTACCATGTAATGGCCCTAAGGAAACCTTGCAATTGATGAACTTCTTACGGTGCCGGCATTTTGTTCAGAACTTTAATCTCCTCTGGACTCAATCTCCAACCGTTTTCGTCGATTACGTGGCCCAGGAATTCCAATTTCTTATGACCTAATGAGCACTTCTTGATCTTGGGGTGAAACCCGTAGCTTTAGATACGTCTCAATACTTCAAAGAGATTTTCACGATAGCCTCATTAGACCCTTCCACAATAAAGTCGTCAGTGAAGGGGAATGCACCTTTTGTCTGCTCATCATTGTGTTGACTAGTTGCTCGAAAATGTCTGGAGCCAGGTTGAAGGCAATTTACTCAAAAGAGGCCACAATATGTGTTGATCATCATCATTTTCTTCGCTTCATCGTAGAATTCCACCGGGAGAAACGCATCCGAAAGATCAATCTTTCTGAATACCCGATATTGGGACTGTTTTGAGAAGATATCTTCGGGTGTTGGCAGTGGGCTCTGATTCGGTTCAAGCAAGTCACTCAACCCCGTGGAATACTCAGCGCAAAATCTTACCCTGCCATCGTTCTTTTTAACGGCAATGATTGATGCTGCATACCATGAATGATCGACAGGGTTAATCACCCCCAAAAGGTGCAATCGCTTAAGTTCGTCGGCTATTGGTGCTGCAGCACCTGGCCGCTGATTTTGAAAAACTGGTTTGGCACCTTTCTTTAGCGTGTGTGATGCCTTCATTTTATTGCATCGCTCCAATGTATTCTTGAAAGGAGACGAAAGTTCCTCTTAAACCTCCTCGTTTAGTGACGCACTTGCCCAACTGTGCTGCAAAGTATATCAATTCACGTTCTGAAAAACTTTCATTTACATCTTTCTCAGTCTTCAGACATTTGTATCTAAGTGAAAATTGTTACTTCTGACGACAGAAAATCCGCTTTAGCTCCTTGACAGCGTCATCGAAGGGAATCGTTGCCTTTGTCTGTGGGAGAATAGTGTTTGCAAAAATCTGGTGATCTGATGTTGACAATTTCTCTGTAAGTAGGTCAACTCTTGCTGAGTTTGTTATTTTGGCAGCTGCCGTCACGAAAATGGACTCATAACGTGCGTACTACAACTCCATACGATCCGCCAGATTGTTGTGCAGCTAAGTTCCCGCTAGGGCTGCTGATGGTTGATGCTGAGTCATCGCTGTTGCTGCCGATGGCTGATGCTGAGTCATTTGTTGAATCAACAACGCAATTGTAGTATCCATCTTGCTTTGCTGCTTAGCCATTTGTTGGGCAAATTTGTTTTGCTGTTCAGCCATTGGTGTAATTAACGCCTTTCAGCAAGACGCACACGTTAAAGGTGCAGTTGACTTTCTAAGCTATGGTGTTTGCCCTTAATTCATACGTGAATTTTGATTTCGTCACCACTGTTGTAGTCCTGTCTCTTCAGCCAATAATGATACAAGACTAGTTAAAATATATATAGAATAGTTTATTATCTTTTGCTATTACAATATACGCTCCATGAGCTTAGACTTGACTCTTGACTCTACGACTCCTCCTCTACCATTTCAACTCTATGTGAATGTACTTTGCTCAATACAATCATTCATCCATCGATAGCTCGAGGGGAAAGATCCCGTATAAGAGATTGAAAATGTGTTCTTGGTCTCAGAATGAAAATGGTCAGGATGCACATCTTATGCATATTACTCATCTTCACTTGTCGACGGCTAAAGTTGAAATGGACTCAGTGATACAAATCCATTAAAAAAATGTGTATCATATACAAGATTAGCATGGGTGCAATTTTGGACCATGTAGACCTCAGACAAGGTTCAGTTAACCTCAATGTTGAAATAGATCACAATCACGTTTACGACTACGTCTGACCAGGCCCAATTAAAGACAAAGCGGCACTGAGTTCTTATAAAATCCAGCTTTTGAGCAGGCATTTTTAATTATGCTTCTACCACACTCGTAAGTCACTATCCTCCGACTGTATACTTTGCACCGGAGAAGTAGATGACGTCAATCATTCATTATTTGCGCCCGAAGAATGGGGTACGCAGCGCTATGATTTATTCATCGAAATTGGAGAGTTCTTCTTGGATAATATGTATTATCGGAAAGATGCTTAGATCGGTCGACAAGTTAACCCGTGCTTTAAAATCTGCATGTTTGTAAGATATCCAGAAGAGGCTGGAGACCCCTGTCAGAGTTCACAAATATCTGATCAAAACTTTGAAAGATTATTAAAAAGACCGTCCTCTCCTTATCGCCCACATGGGGAATGAAAGACCATGATGCAGTCCATGATTTCATTCTTGATTTTTTTTCATGGAATACCTCATATGAGGGTGAAAAAGAGGATTAGCGTTTAATTACATGACGCTAAGTTGAACAAAAGACGTACAAACTAGTAACGCCCATGCATACAGTGAGTAAGTAACTGACCTCTAGTCGGCTTATTATAGTACTGTGGTAATCATTTTATGAAGAATGAGATCCTTATAGTCACCTAAATTTCGATTGGAAAAAGAACGGTCTTTTCAATGCCATCAGCAGTATTAGGCTGGGCAACACTTATTTGTCTTGTGACAACCTCTATCAAAGAAATTAAACCTCCTTATAGGTGCAGTTCAGTCTGGATGACCACAAGATATAGTTAGGAGCTATGACTTGCACGGGTGTAAACGCTAAGAACTTCACACATTACATCAACCTATCGCATGATTTGCCAACCAGCAGCATTGATGATTGCGGAGCTGGTGCCCATCTCATTCCTTGTTAAGGAATGATTATTATCTCAGCCGAGACAACTGTCACTCGCGAAGAGATCCATATATTAAATTATATTTAGGCAAAGTGTCACAAATAGCTAAGTAGAGCTTTGATTTGTATTACGGGCTAGAAGGAGCCCATGACAGATTATTTTCCTCCGCTATATAATGACGAGGCTACCCTAATTGAAGCATGACGTGTTGCTTTCAAATCGAGACATAGGCTTACAAACTTTCGCCACGTTTCCAAGTAATGACTCAACATATGAAACACCTTTCCATCACACAACTATTTTAACAAAAACCATAGCAACCCAGACAAATTTGATTAATTTTTCAAAACAATTTTGCTCCAGATACTTTTAAATCTCACTTAATGCGGCGAAAAATACAGTCGATATAAAAGCTTGAAACTCTACATATATGTGGCTCCAGTTACGACAAAAAACTTATTTAACGATGTGGTATTCGGTTGATATGCGCCACAGTTGTCGAATATCGTGACAGTGGATCCAAACGTTGGACAGTGTACCCTAAGTTAAACTGACGCTTGAGCTAGTCCAGCCGATGGTGCTGGTATAGATGCATTCATATTTGTTAATGTTTTCTGTTAGGCCACAAAATATGTACACAACATACTGTCTCTTTTAGTTCGTTGTTTACACATCATTATGTATAACTTAAGTTCCTTACTTTTCAACATAATTATTCGCAACTTTAGTTCCTTCTTTTCTGCACATTGTACCGCTTCCACGCCGATGCCCCTCTCTTATTTAGGAGACGTAAGTATACTTAGTAAATGTTGAAATATTAACATTGTCACAAAGTGTGGCAGCACTGTTATTGCGAAATTCACTGTCAAAACCTAAATGTAACTCTCATACACACATTCAAGCAGTAGCACAGTTAGTCCAATCAGAACATTCAAGCGATCAATATACAATAAAATAGAACTCCATAAAAGCGAGCATTTCTTTTAGTATAAGCATAAATCGTTGTCTTTAAATTTTGTCTAATTTATTTCCTGCGTTAAACTTGAAATTACAAAAGGTTATGGGCCCAGTGAGCCTAAAATAGTTAGACAATTGAAAAATAGTGAGTCACATCGTCGAATGTGTAAAGTGTTTTATTCCAACAGTCGTCTTGTCCTAGCGTAATGGAAAATATTAAAAACGGTTTCTGGACTCTATAAAAGTGAATAAAAAGTTGGACAAATCCCATAAATATTCATAGTTAAAATAGACAAGCATCGCCCAATGTTTGTAGTGCAAAGCCAAATCAATTGACTTCATCGTCGCATGAAATATTTGAATTTCACAATAGTGTGCAAGCGTTGCCGTTTTGTGTTTACAGTAAAGTGCGCGTGCACAGCAGTCGAACGTCGTCATTGAATTCAAAAGAACAGATTAAATAAGCAGTGGCTACTCTTCGTCGGTGCTTACATACAGTTTTTTTTTGTGCGATTTTGGCTGAAAGTATTTCACCATGAACGACAAATCCAAAGACTCAAAACCAAAGTCGAAAACCGAAACGAAGTGCAATACATGTGGTCAGAAAGGCCATTGGGCAAAAGATAAGGTTTGTCCAAAGCACAACGAATCGTCAATCAAAAGCGATAAAAGTAAAAGTAACAAAAATGAAATGGCATGGTGTTCCGTCGTGACAGCTGAGCCAAAGTGTGAAGAATCGGAAAGCTGGTATGCCGATTCAGCCGCAACAAAACACATGACATTTCATCGAGAATGGTTTACAGAGCTACATAAATACACTTGCCCGTGTCAAGTGGAAGTGGCAAACAAATGTCTTTTACCAATCGAGGAAATCGGCACAATTCTTATTGAAGCAAGAGTTGACAATCAGTGGAAGCCAATCCGTTTGGAAAATGTGTTGTACGTTTCTGAAATCAGCGAAAATTTGTTTTCAACGGGTGTATTAACGGATAAAGACATCAAAGTTTTGATCGAAAAGGGAGGCTGCAAATTCATCGATGAAGCAAATAAAGTTGTTGGAGTTGGAAAGCGTGACTCAAAGAATCGACTCAAATTGGATTTTTGTTTGCGCATTGGTGAATACGCAATGGCTGCTGTTTCTCTACAACATTGGCATCGGAGGCTTGGACATGTCAGTGTCGATTCTATCAAGAAAATGTGCAAGAATGATCTGGTCGCGGGCGTCGAATTGGCTGGCAGCGAAAAGTTTTTTTTTGTGAAGATTGTCAATATGGAAAAATGACCAGAGCAACACACAAGCGATCCAATAAGCGAGAATCATCAAGAGGAGAATTCATGCATGTAGATTTATGCGGTCCAAGTGAAATCAATGGAATCGGTGGTGTGCGTTATTTTATGCTAGTTAAAGATGAAGCAACCAGCTTTCGTTTCACGTATTTATTAAAGTCAAAAGATGAAGCGTACGCACACTTGAAGGCATTGATTCCACTGGTCAAAAACATGAATGGCGCTCAAATCAAATATTTTAGATTTGACAACGGACGAGAATTTTTTAACCAACGGGTGTTAATTGATGTACTGCAAAACGAGGGCATACAATTTGAGGGTATTTCACCATATACGAGGTGTGTTCAAAAAATATCGCGAATTTTGTTTTTTTTTTTAAAATTATTTATTTATTCATGAATATCTATTTTTTCCCCTTCAAAGTAATCCCCATGAGATATTATACACTTGTGTCAACGGTTTTTCCAATCTTCGAAGCACTTCAAAAAATCATTTTTTTTAACCTTGTTCAGCTCCTCCTTCGATGCCGTCTTTATCTCGTCAAGCGTAGCGTAACGTCGTCCTTTCATGGGCCTCTTCAGTTTAGGAAACAAGAAAAAGTCACAGGGGGCCAGATCTGGGGAATACGGTGGCTGCGGCATCATTAGTGTGTTGTTTTTGGCCAAAAAGTCGCGCACAAACAATTGGTCGCAATTGAGCAATTTTGGTACGAATTTCGCGGCGACCCGTCTCATGCCCAAATCGTTGATAAAAATCGAATGGCACGAGCCAATCGATATGTTTAGGTCCTCAGCAACTTCTCTAACGGTGATTCGAAGATTGGCCAATACCAATTTCTCCACTTCATTAATTTTTTCGTCTGTTGTTGAAGTGCTCGGGCGTCCGGCACGCTCTTCGTCGTTCACATCTTCTCGGCCTTCTTAAAACATTTTGTACCACCGATAAACGTTGCTTCGGTCCAAGGTAGCTTCTCCGTATGCCACAGTCAACATTCGGAATGCATCCGCGCACTTAATTTCGTTTTTCACACAAAATTTGATACACGTTCTTTGATCCATTTTTTTTTGAATAAGTAAAAATCGAAGACGATTGAAAACACGTGCAAGTAAAGCAGCTATCACCAATTAAGTGAACATTCAAAATGTCCGAGCTTGTCAGCATAAGTGACAGACATGAGTACCAACATAACGCCACAAAAAAATTGAAATTCGAATATACGTAACCCGCGAAAATTCCAAATTCGCGATACTTTTTGAACACACCTCGTACACCTGAGCAAAATGGTCGAATCGAGCGTGACAACCGTACTGTTCAGGAGAGTGCGAGAACTATGCTCATAGCGAGTGGTTTACCGAAGTCACTATGGCCAGAAGCGGTACGTACTGCGACGTACTTATTGAATCGCACAACAAACAGTAAATGCGTTGGCGCTACGCCGTATGAGTTATGGTTCGATAAAAAGCCGTATTTGGGACACATCAAAATTTTTGGAACGGAATGTTTCGTTCAAATCCCAAAGCAAACTGGTCGAAAGAAGTGGGATCCAAAAGCAAGGAAAGTACATTTGGTTGGATTCGAGCCCACAACAAAGAATTTTCGTCTGTATGATCCAGAAAAGGGTAAAGTTTTCATGCGCTGCGATGTTAAATTCAATGAACAACCGGATAAATATGTGATTCGAGATGAATCGGATGGTGAGGAAATCATTGAGCATTCAGACGATGATGAAAGCAGCAAAACAAGTGATGTAAGCAGCAAAACTAGTGATGAAAGCAGTGAACGTACTTTGGTAGAGCAACCAAATGACAAAGCCGTCAAGCAGGTGGTTGAAGAAACAGTAGGGAATGAAAATGAAAGTGATTCGTCGTTTGAAGATGCGTCAAATCAAACACCAGATAAACGACAAAATAATCGATATGGTTTGCGAGAAAAAGTCAATGCACCAGATCGTTTAATGTATTATGGTCATTCAGCAGTAATGTATGAAACAACAACATATGAAGAGACAATTCGTTCAGAGCAAAAACAACAGTGGAAGCAAGCAATGAACGATGAATACAATGCACTCATCAAAAATGAAACATGGGAATTAGTTGAGGCACCGATCAATCAGAAGGTAATTGATAATCGTTGGGTATTTAGGGTAAAGCAAAACCCAAATGGCGCAATCGAGCGATACAGGGCACGTTTAGTAGTTCGTGGATTTACACAACAATATGGTGTGGATTATCAAGAAACGTTTAGTCCAGTGGCCAGATACACATCGTTTTCGTCTACTTTTGTCATTGGTAGCGATGAACGGAATAAAATTGAAAAAGTTTGACGTAAAAACAGCTTTTTTACATGGTGAGCTGAAGAAAAATGTTTACATGAAGCAACCAATTGGATATGAAGACGGTACTGAACGCGTGTGCAAATCGAAGAAAAGTTTGTACGGTCTCAAGCAGGCATCGCGATGTTGGAACCAGAAGTTCACATCATTCATGCGTAAGTTTGATTTCAAACAAAGTACATACGATCCATGCGTTTTCATTCGTCGAAGTGAAAACACGATGACAGTTATTGCGATTTACGTTGACGATGGCTTAAAAGCGACAAATGATGCGAATGAAATTGATAAAATCACATCATACTTGCAAAACCATTTCGAAATAAAAGTTTCTGAGCCAAATTATTTTCTCGGTCTTCAAATTGAACGATCACCTGACGGGTCAATTCGTATACATCAAGAGGCATATGCAAAGAAAGTATTGGATCGTTTCAACATGATGGATTGCAATCCCATGTCAGCACCAATGGACTCTAGTCAAAACCTTGGCGATTTTGTAAACGATGAGCACTGCGACACATATCCATATCGACAGGCCATCGGAAGTTTAATGTATCTGAATGTCGGAACGAGACCGGACATAAGCTACGCTGTTAGTACCGTAAGTCGTTATTTAGATCGACCGAGTGCGGCACATGTTGAGGCAGTAAAGCGCATCATGAAATACATAAAGGGCACACTAAATACAGTTATCCTTTATAAAAGTAATGTTACTTTTGATTTCGTTGGCTATAGTGATGCGGATTATGCCGGAGACAGTGAAACGAGAAAGTCAACCAGTGGCTTCGTTTTTCACATTGGTTCGGGCGTCATCAGTTGGGCATCAATGAGACAAGACGCAACAGCATTGTCTTCAACGGAATCTGAATACATGGCTGCATGTCAAGCAATCAAGGAACTCGTTTGGCTGAGGGGGGTCTTGTCTGAGCTCACGATGATTGATGATTTAAAAGCAAAATTCTACGTCGATAACTTGGGCGCGATCAAATTGGTAAAGAATCCAGTATTCCACAAGCGGACGAAGCATATCGATGTTCAATATCATAATATCCGAGAGAAATACGAAGAGGGATATTTCGAATTGATTCATATTGGCACAACAGAGCAAGTTGCGGATGTACTGACCAAAGCATTGAACAAAAATCGTCATAAATATTTGTGCAAATTAATGGATTTAACTTTTGAATCAAATACCAATTAGCGTAGAGTTTTTGTAACAATGAGTGGAAGTGTTGAAATATTAACATTGTCACAAAGTGTGGCAGCACTGTTATTGCGAAATTCACTGTCAAAACCTAAATGTCACTCTCATACACACATTCAAGCAGTAGCACAGTAAGTCCAATCAGAACATTCAAGCGATCAATATACAATGAAATATAACTCCATAAAAGCGAGAATTTCTTTAAGTATAAGCATAAATCGTTGTCTTTCAATTTTGTCTAATTTATTTCCTGCGTTAAACTTGAAATTACAATAGTAAAGACTAGACCCTCTTGAATCTCACTCGCTTTCGCCAAGCCCAGTCAGCCGTTTTGCTTTGGCAATCCATCCCTTTAGTAGGTTACCTCGGTCTCGACACCGTCGAACCGAGTCGTTGTATCTTTCGTAATGGGCCTTTGTTTCGGGGAAAAGAATCCGCCCCATAACACCGCAACGCCAACCTGCCAGCGCATTCATGCATCCTTAGACAAGGCTAGTTGTGGCGAGCACAAAGAACTTCACTCGCCGAGGCAGCAGACAATTTTTGCTTCTCTTGGAAATTATCACAATGTGTCTTAAATGTGGCTTTTGGTGGGTGTATACTTGAAAGTATTTCGAAGACTCGTTGTTGAATCTCTCACTAGATAGAGTTTCTGTAAATCCAATTTAAAGGCTGAATCTCGAGCACACGAATCTCCTTCTCATTCAAATCTATTTTGGAATCTCTAAGTGTGTATTGATTCATTTGCTAAATAAGGTTAGTTGTAGTTTTTTTAAATATTTAAAATCTTTAAAAATTATTGTCTCAAATTTTTTTCAATATCGGCGATTAAAAAACTTATTCAAAGTTTTTTGCTTACTGCAATTTAGTGGTGCAAATGCGAAGATTCACTGTGGAAAGCTGAATGAGATAGGAATATAATGTTGGTAATAATATTTCTACATTTACCTGGGATATCGTTATACTGGGTATCAAGACTTGAATGAATGAAAGGAGAAAATCTATTTTCGACATTGTCGAAGTCTTGATATCAACACGAAATCATTTCATCCTTGTCTGGTTCATAATTTTCTAATTCATGGTTTTTGAAAAGATATACATATCCATTCCCATGACTTTCTACAAATTTAAATTTTAGATTACTGTATCGTATCCTATTCACTACAAAGTTCCAACCAAAAGCATCGCACTTCCTAAGTTCTGAGCCACCATCATCTGCACGTGTCAAAATTACAGTGCAAAGTCTACACACCCCTCAACAAACATCAAATCCAACTATCATGCATTCATCTTTGAAAATGTACACTGAATCTCAAGAAAACTCTCTTTTCATCCTTTCATTCTGACATGTATGTATGTATGCACTTTGGAACGGTACTTTTGCCAGTGCTAGTTGGAAAATCGTATTCCATTCGCGTACCATGTACATTTTGCAAGTGAATACTTCATGAGATACTGACTCTCGTGAAGGAACAAGTAAATGCTACTATACTATGCATTCGAATCCGAAAGTTCACGTGTCAGACACTAGAGCACTTTTACGTAGTTCAAAGCTCCTTTACCAATCCGAGCTCCCTACTTCTAGATTTTTTGGCATTTCATGTAACTGCCATCGCTACGTAAAAGTTTTATTGCCATTAATTTTTAATGCATTACAAATGCAACAAAAAACAAAAAAAAAATGTTTTTACTGTAGTAAGACGTAAGGAATTGGAGGAAGAAAAAACAAAGTATGTGCTTTTATGACGTAAGACATTATTTTGAGGGAAAAGAATGCTTTATAGCCTAGAACCGAGTGATGAATAAGTATGCAGCTCCTGAAAAACAGACAGAATTTCAAAAAGAAAGTAATTAGATTTAAGCATTCATTTAGCGATCCTACCTCTAGCACTCGTTGCGTGTAGACGTGCTTTTAATCGCTCCTGTCATTAATTTTAATAATTAATTAATTTTTCACAAAAGTCAGTTTCAAAAAATTGAATTAATTTTTTACGAGCCAGTCAAAAGAATATTTTGATTTTATTGGCAAAGCATTTATTGTCGAAGGCATCGACCCACGGAATCAATAAATCGACAAAAGCAAATAAACCGAAGACTAACTCGGGACTGCTGTATGGAGGAGCCTGACGGCTTCCCTCCGTTGGGGAGAATAACAATGCGAAATTGGCGGCAAGCGTCAATAAGCGAAGAAACACGAGTACCCAGGACTCTGCAGATGACGGCCGTAAGACTCAAGTAGTCGAAGATAAGCAAGAAGTGAGTCGACTTCAAGCTAAAATACAAGAATTGGAACTACGACTGAAAACATTCGAAGATACTTATAAGAGAGCGAAGAAAGTTCAAGATGCAGACCCAATACGACGGATAAAAACGGAAACTAAGCAGAAGAAAGCTGTCAAACAAGTCATCCCAGAAGAAGTACAAAGTGCTGGAGGCGCTAACGACAGGCAGAACTACTATGCAGCGTTGGACGGACTCCAATAAGAAATGGACGTTGACGAATGTACAGAAGGTATTGTTAGTCAAGATAATGATAATTTTATACTTTATTTAAAAAATAAAAAAAAAGGAGAAGAAAACAGCCCGCAGTTCTGCTGGCCCTTCTCAAAAAGTTGCCAAAAATACGGAGAAGCTCCACCAATTAACGTGTTCGATCAAAGCAGAAAGGACTTGGTTTGGCTATTGGCAACCAAAAATGAATTGAGTAGTTTCGAGATTAAAAGTATCAATGCCCAAAAATTAACTATCAGAACAAAATCACTGGTTGATTTCAAATCAGCTTAAAAATGCTCTAAACTCTGGAGAGGTTCCAAACTTCACATATACCCTGAAAAATGAGAAGAACCGGACCTTTTTGTTGAAAGGCTTGGACTGCACAGGTGCTGAAAGAAGCAGCACCAGAAATTAAATTTATTTCCGTTAAAACATTTGCAACAAGAAGGTCGACGGTAGAAAAAAGAATTTACCACTTTACTTGGTGTAGGTTTCAAATAACAGCAGTCCAAGTGCTCTTCAACAAATAAGATACTTGAACTTCCGAGTGGTGAATTGGAAATACCTCCAGAAAAGAGAAGTGAATCAATGTTATCGGTATCAATGATTTGGACATTCAGCTACCAGCTGTGCAATGCATTATCGATGCGTCAACTACAAGGACGTTGATGCCCCCGGTGAGTGCAAATTGGCTCAGACGGCGGCAAAAGAGAAATAATACTGTGTTAACTGCTGTGTTTTTGCTCACCCGACATCATATCGAGGACGCTCCCGATATCAAGATGCGAGAGTAAAATTTGTCCCAAAGCAAACACAACTACACTACAGTGTCTTAGCTTCGAACTTTGTCAAGTCCCGGAGTATCATTTGCACAAGCCGCTAGAGGACCAACAGAAAATGCGGTAAATAATGTAAGTAGCAATAATGAACTGCTTCTCAAGATTTACCAGCAACTAAATTCACTATCGGAGAGAATTGATAAACAAGATACAAAAATTAATCTTGCCATTCAGCGTTTAGGGCTTTCAAATGCCTCAAAATAATTTGTCGTCCAGTCCCATCCCCATGGATAGGATTCATCTCTTCTTGATCAACGTCAACACTATTGTTACTTTACATCGACACGATTATCTCCTTGAATTCATTGGTAAGCAAAAGCGTGACATCATACTTCTCACTGAAACCTACCTCAATCCAAAGCACTCCATGACATTCAAGGATCTTGAATTCGTAAGAAACGATACGGAAAACGGTGATGAGGGAGGTGGCACCAGAATATTGGTTAGAAGACCCTATTGTTACCAAAATATTGAAAAAGTTGAATTCAAAAGCTTTGAATCTCTTGAAGTGTCCGTTATCAAAATCTCACTGCCAGATAGGGATAACCTCTTCGTTACCCCTGCCTTTGCAACTGGTCGGAATGTTCTCAACTCCAAGGAGGAGCTCAATTCCTTATTTGAAACACTCGAATTGAACAGGCTGCATAGTTATTATATTCTTGCTGGTGACCTGAACGGCAAGTATACATCATGCTAGAACACCGCCAATAATCCAAGAGGTGTATTCCTGGAATCGTGGATAACAGAGAGCCAATACAGGTGCAATCTATATTTGTCGGATTTACCAACATACCCTTAGACAAATTCATATTTGGACCTCTGCATTGCAGACGCAAGAATTCAAAATTCAGCGTTAATAGTCCTCAACGGACACTGCAGGTGCTTCTTTACTTTAGTAACCATAACGCAATCGTAATGGAAATCAGTCATCAAAGGGATGATCTCTTCCTCACTCCAGTTCAACACAAAAATCATCGGTTGGATTTCAAGAAACAAAAGACTGGGGAAAGTTTCAAAAAAGTTTGATTGAGAGTACCAGAAGCAATAGCTTCCTTCAGATGATGGCAACTCTTGTTCAATGGTTCTTTATGACAGGAATCTAACTAACGATGAAATATATCTCTATTTGTCAAAGTTAGAGAACTGAAGTTGGAAGCTATTGTTACATGTACAAATAATTCTGCGAGCTACTGTCGCAATTGTTTTCACAACCGTTAAGAACCTCATGATCAACAAAATGATTGTACTCGAAAACCCACTAAGCATGATCAACATCTGAAAGTGACGTCACAGCCCCATTCATTAAGCTGCTCGAATATTCCAGGTAGTTTGCCAATGTACGAGAAATGGATTGAATGACTAGAGACCCTATATAAAGGTGAGCTGAATGAATGGAGGGATTACTACAACAGCGATATAGTAAAACTGCGTAAGTGTGGGGTGCGAATCAAGAGCGATATTGATAATGAAGCGATAGACAGTTGAATTAAAAATTGATAGACAAGTTCTGAAATAGTTAAATTAAAAATTGTGCATTTTTAGTAAATAAGCTCTTTTAAACTTAATTTAAGAGACAGTGTATTTTCACTTTCCCGGAACATTCAAATTATTGGCCGCGAGCCATAACACGCCACACTATTGAGAAAGTAGTTACCAAGATTAAACATCGAAACATGATGGAAGAATATGAAACACCAATGCTGGAAATATTGAAAAGTCTTCTTCTCATACCCGCTATTTGGCTTTGTTGAAACTATATCTGAAGAACGTCGGGACTTAATCCGTTCATACTTCAGGAGTGAGGTCAGCAATCAATGAGCGGGAAAGTTGAGGGGTATTAGCCCAGAGGACCCAGATGGAATTTTCACGAAATTGAATAGCATATTCCGCAGGAAGTCTCAAGTGAAGGTATCGAATCTTGAAGTCACTAGTGATGAGATAAATCTTCTCGATAGGGCTGGTATCGAAATTGATAGTACGACTCCGGATAAAAATGCAAATAGGATTATATGTGATGGATTGCAGAAACTTGCCTTGATTAGAACACATTTTGAATTGGTTCATCTACCAAACCCTGAAAGAGGGTACCAGATATATTCAGAGATCGTTGCACCAAACGTTTCTGACTTTAAATCAAGCCTGAACGGTGAATTAAATCTTCATATCAATGAAACATTAACCTCATACCGAGAAATCATGTGGTACTGATAATTTTCCAAATATAGTTCTCCGACATTTGCTGGAGGTTGCTATTAGGAATTATTGCATATTGTTCAACAACATGTTGAGCAGTTCATATTTCCCAAATGTGTGGAAAAAGGCCAAAGTATTCCCAATCGTGAAAAAAGGAAAAGAATCTTCATACCCTAAGAGCTATCGCCCAATCAGCTTGCTGCCTAACATCAGCGAGGTGTTTAAAGTGATACTCAACAGAGCATTAAACGCCCACATTGAGGAATATGAGTTAATGCCGAATTGACAATTTGATTTTCATGCCAGGCATCCGACCACACATGCAATAACGAAAGTAACCTCAGACATCTACTGTAAACTAAACAACAAAGAATATGTTGGAGCATGTCTCATTGATATGGAGAAAGGCTTCGTTATGGTGTGGTTAGATGGACTAGTTATTTAACTCCTTCAGGACAAGTTCCGCAGACACCTTGCCACCACAATGTGCAATATGTTATGCGGGAAATCGTTTGTTGTAACTGACAGAAACCTGACAACAATGCGCGAATTCAAGGTCTTGAATGGTCTACAGCAAGTAACAGTTCCTGCTTCTCTGCTCTTCTCAATATTCACTCGTAAGCTATTGAACGGCTTTGATTTTAATGTCCCACCAACGCGATCATTAGTAGCGTGATGATCTGATTATCTATACGGATGATTGAAAAGCTACAATAGTTCAGAACAATCTCCAAAAAATGTTTAATGATGTGCAGCTGTACACTGACAATTGGCAAATGAAAATCAATGCGCAGAAGTGCGAAAAAATTTTGTTTCGGACAACGATGCAAGGAGTCAATCCAGACCTGAAACGTAATTGGAAGGATTTCCACATCATGGCTGGTGAGGGTAGTTCAAAATGGGTTGAGTTCATGACTCAATACTCTTTCATTCCAAATACATTGATCGAAAGGTCAAAATTATCTGCTGCAAGACCCTGGTTAGACCAGTTTTGACATATGGATGTCAGATCTGGTACAACAAGAGTGCTAGTACTGTGGAAAAATTAAGAGTTTTCAAAAGGAAATGCCTTTGTGCATATACTGGCTTGTACAGAAAGCCTGAGACGGATTGGAAACATTATATATGGAACAGAAGAATTTATCAAACTACTCAAGTGACAAGAGTCAATATCTTCATATTGAAACTTCTTCAGAATCATATCGCAAGATCTGTAACTGTAAGTGAGGACCCTTAGATTTTACAGCCGTTCCACCCTACATATTGCGACTTACCTCGCTATTGGCTTCGTTCCTCCAGAAGCATTCGTGTATTTGGACATGAATCGATATGTTTTTCATTCTGACGGCGTCCCAATCATATCTTCTTCTTCTTCGCACTACAGCCCATCTCGGGCCTT
This sequence comes from Odontomyia ornata, assembly GCA_963969285.1. NCBI lineage: Eukaryota > Metazoa > Arthropoda > Insecta > Diptera > Stratiomyidae > Odontomyia > Odontomyia ornata. Next base: position 22,765,964 of record OZ017741.1, read on the forward strand.
AAATCCTGCAAAAAGTGCTTCCAACTATCTCGGTCTATTGACCGCGTCCCCCAATTTTGAAATCTTAGCAGCGATGAACTGTCTTCGTCGACTGAGTCAGACCAGCGTTTCCTCGGTTTCCCCACTGGTCTCCACCCTTCAGTTCTCCCAATGAATATCTACTTGGGTATTCGTTGTTCGTCTATACGATTCATGTGTCCAGTGCATTGCAGCTTTCACAGCCTTACAATCGTTGAGACCTCCGGTTCCATTGGTCCCCATCTACCTTCGCTCCGATTATTCGCCTCACACCCCGTCACTCAATAGCGTTCAATGTATTTGCGGATGCTTGCATTAGGGTCCATGTTTTACACCCATAGCATAACACAGGTCTTATCACAGATTTTTATACTTGGAGCTTTGTTTCGCTGTATATGCAGCTGGTCTTCAAGATCGTCAAAACTGAATAAAACATTCTATTTGCGAACTGTATTCTCCGGCGCATTTCGTCTCTTTCATTACTAGTTCTCATTATTTTGGCGCCTAAATACACAAATTTGTGCACATTTTCGATACGCTATTCGCCAAGTGTGATATTGAGTCATGAGTTTTGTTTTATTTTCATTGATTTGTAGCCCTCCTAGTTTTGTTCGCTATCGAGTTTCAGAGAAAGTTCTTTGGTAGTTGTTAATGACCTTGACAAAATATTTATGTCATCCGCATAGGCTACCATTTGGCTCAACTTGTATAGCAATGTACCTCACGTATCAACAAGCAGCTTCTTTATGACGTACTCAAGAGCCAAATTGTATAGCGATGGAGCCAGTCCATCGCCCTGCTTTAGTCCGGCATTTGTGTCAAAAGCATCGGTGAGTTGGTTATTGGTGCGAGCTTGGAAGGTCGTCGGCATCATTGTCGTTTTGGTAAGATGGACCAATTTGGCTGGGATGCCAAGGCAAAGCATTATCTGGTACAGTACGTCATGATCAATACTGTCGTATGCTTGCTTGCAGTCAACAAAATTTGGTATACGTCTATGTTGAGCTCCCAGCATTTCTCAAGTACTTGCTTGACTCTGAACAATCGGTCTATTGTCAATCAACCTGCTCTAAAACCACCTTGATATTCCCCAATAATACTGTTGGCGTATAATCCGCTTTTATTTTCTAAGATTTTAGAAAACATTTTGTACACCATACAAAGTAGTGATATGCCTCTATAATTTTCGCACTGTAGCTTGTCACCTTTTTGTGGATAGGGAATATAATTGATTGGCTCTGCTCTTTTGACGTATTTTCTTGCTGCCAAATGTGCTGGATGACTTTGTGATTAGCTTGATAAACACTGGTGCCACCATATTTGATGAGCTCCACTGGAATCTCATCGATAACCGGCGCTTCATTATTCTTTTGGGTTTTGATGATGTAACACACTTCATCCAGAGTTAGTGGGGCCAATGGAAGTTCTTTGCAGACATCTATAAACTCCGATGTTCTGGAGCTGTGCGGAGGATTAAGGAGGTTCTTAAAATATGATGGCGTTCTTTCCTTAATCTTGGTTTCACCATAATGATATTGCCGCTGTCATCACGACAGAGCGTGATTTTGGGCTGATAACGACGTTTCAGGCTTTTCACTACTTTGTTTATTTGTCCTATGTTGTTGCTCGCTAAATTTACATCTATACTTCTCAATTGGTCATCATTGTATTTTCTTTTGTTAATCCTAATTATCTTATTCGCTACTCTTCTGAGATTTTCATAGTGTTCTCTCTTCGTCCTGGTTTTCTTAACTACGTTTTCTTTGTACAACTGATTTTTTTTACCTAACGCATTTTGGCACTCATCATCGAATCAATCATTCCTCTCGCGCCAGGCTTGATGTCTGATCGTCCGCTTGGCCACGGTCTTAATAGCCGCTTTCACTTCCATCATTGCTCGTCCTTAACGATGCGTCTAATAAGATGGGAGCCAGCTGATTGTTGATGGACTCCGTGAAATTTTTGGCCACAGACGCCGTTCGGAGCCGTTCGATGTCAAATTTTTGTAGTGGGCTTGTCTCCGCTGAATATGCCTTTGATATACGACATCGATAGGTTAATTTAATCAAGTCATGATCTGAGTTACAATTGGCTCCTCGATATGTACTGATGTCAAGTATGCTCGAAGCCCAACATTGTTGGATCAGAACATGATCGAACTGGTTTTGTGTGTTGCCAACCGGTGATATCTAGGTCGTTTTATGAATGCGTCGATGTGGGGAGCAAGTCAAACGTATGACTAGATTTCTGCTACATGCAAAGTCAATCGGGCACTGGCCGTTGTCATTTATTTCATCGTGGAGACTATATCCTCCAGTTTTTCCCCGATGAGATAGCTCATTGCCAACCTTAGCGTTGAAGTCATCCAGAATTACTTTTGTGCCGTTTGTACGCAATGAGTCGACCAGTTTTTCCAGGTGATTGTAGAACGTTTCCTTCGTTTCTTTGTCCTTTTCTTCAATCGGGGCGTGAACATTGATCAGCTAGATTTTGAAGAATTTCACTTTTATACGGATCACACCCGACCGTTGATCAAACGCCTGAAAATCAAAACATGTGACCTGAATTCCCTACCCACAATGAAGGCCACTCTGAATTCTCGCTTTTCTGCAGGCTTCCAACTTTCGACTATTGTGTCTGCAGTCATATTTTGAATATCACTTCCAGTTCAGTCCGTTCCCTGCATTGCCAGTATGTTTAATTTATATTGACTGGACTGTTGCAAAATGTTCTTAACAGTGCCAGGGCTGTTCAGCAATCTGAATTTCTAGTATCCAATGTCATTGTGCTTTTTTCAGTTGTGTGGTCGTTCCCGTAGATCCAATCCATTTCAAGGCTCTGTTGCACATTTTTGAAACAATTCAGGGCTTTTCAGGGACGGGCAGTTATTCCATCGCCCGACCTCCATTCTGGTGGCGTAACTATTACTTTCGATCTCATTATCAGGCGCAAAATACTCGCTTTCACCCTCGTACGTCCTTGCAAAGTGGGTATTCATAGTAGCAGAGCTGTGTGTGTATTTACGATTATTGGAATTTCTCGGAACTGAATTTCCGATTATTGTGGAACCTGTAAACCCAATGTGCGACCCTGACACCATGTGCTACCATTTAGTCGTGGAATATAGGATAAAAAATCATGAAGGGAAGCAAGTGGATTCCTCCTTCTTTCTCAAGCTGTCTTTGGACTATGGTGGAACCATATATCCTTTATATGGCTCCGGCGTTATTAGAGAATTCTTGCTGCCAAAGCGCACTCAAAAAGGCCCTTAATACTTTTGACATACCCCATCAACACATAGCACATAAAAGTTGGGGCGAGCACTGATCACTTGCCTCGAGGCTAGATATTTATTGGAGGTATTGGGATCCTTGAAAATTGCAAATGCTACTAGTAGACTGTCCTTGACCGTTTGATATTTGCTATCCATAGGAGGAGCTTCAATTAAATGGTCTTTGTAGGTTGGCAGCTCTGAATCTAGTTCCAATAGGAACTTATCGGGGTTGTTTTTTTTTTTTTTGGTTTCCATGGTGACGTAAGTCGTAGATGAGGGTGATACACCCTACAGCACTCCGCCAGGGAGTGGAGGGCCTACAGCCAAGGACTTGGTGAGCTCAACTATGCGTACCATCATAACTGCTTGCGAGTGTTCCATGCTCCGTCGGAGACCCCGACACGGTAAGCCTCCAGTATACTGGTGGTCAAACGAGATCGCCAAACAAAGAAGCGAGTGTCACAAACTTCGGCGAGAGGCCCAGTGGGCGCGAACACAGGAGGAGGCTGACACTAGGCTAGCAGCATACAGGTCTGGCAGGAAATATCTTCGCAGGCTTATTAACAAGAGCAAGGCCCGATGCTGGCAAGACCTGGTGGACGATGTAAATAGGGATCCGTGGGGCCTAGGTTACAAGCTGGTCATGCGAAAACTTGGTGCCCAACGGAAGCCCTGCTTACATTAAGCAGAGAAGATGGACGAAATCTTACGGGCACTATTCCCCACGCACCCTGTCCGTGTCGATTCAGCTCATGCACAAACACCATTAGAATGCTCACCTTTCACATTGATGGAACTGGAGCAGGATTTTGAATAACTACCTGACAGACCGGAGCCTGCTCTATGAGACGAAGGAGGGTCGGCGGAGAATGAGAATTACATCGGGTGTTGCACAAGGCTCCATCCTTGGCCCAGACCTGTGGAACATCACGTACGACGGGCTACTGAGAATCGAGCTGCCGGATGAGTCGCGCTTGATCGGCTGTGCAGATGATGTCGCGGCGCTAGTTGCGGGACGCACTGTTGAACAAGCGCAACTCAGACTAGGTATGCTAATGCGCCGAGTGAGGGACTGGATGACTGCTCGCGGGTTCAGCCTAGCTTTGGAGAAAACCGAAGTAGTCATCTTGACAAAGAAGAGAATCTCTAGAGTAAGGATGATCAACATTGGGGAAGCACTCGTTGAGACTAAACTAGCAGTGAAGTACCTGGGCATTTTGATCGACTCGAAGATACGTTTCTCCGAGCAAATCAGGGCAATAGCTGACAAGGCTGCAGCGAGTGTTTCGGCTCTCAGCCGACTAATGGCCAACATAGGGAGTCCCACCTTATCAAGAAGGAGACTTCTGATGAGTGCAGTACAATCTGTGCTGTTGTACGGATCGGAAATATAGTGTGAGGCTCTCAACAAGGAGCTGTATCGAAAGCGCTTGGCACCGGTGCAGCGACGAGGAGCGCTGCGGATTGCATCTGCATATCGGACTGTCTCGGAGTCGGCAGGGCTGGTGATCGCAGGAGTGGTACCCATTGCCCTCCTTGCCAAGGAGCGCCGCAGAATCTACCTGCGGAGGAGCGAATGCGACAGAGATGCTGTCGCCCACGAAGAACGAGAACGTTCACTCAGTGGTTGGCAACAGTCCTGGGTGAGCGATACAAAAGGTAGGTGGACCGCATGCCTTATTGGTGACCTGAGGCCGTGGCTCAATCGAAGGCATGGTGAGACTGACTTCTATCTAACTCAGCTACTGAGTGGAGATGGATACTTTCGGTCTTACCTGCACAAGTTTGGTAAGTCACGGTCTCCTGACTGCATATTCTGTGCTGGAGAGGTCGATGATGCCTACCACACATTTTTTGTATGCAAGGGGTGGGAAAGGCTGCGCGGTGACCTCATTGAAAAAATGGGAGATCTCTCCCCGCATGAACTCACTGGAAAGATGCTCACATCCGTTGACAAACGGAACTGTGTGGCACATTACGCTCGGGCAGTCCTTAAGATAAAAAGGAACATATTTGAGCGCATGGAGGCGTCCAGGGTGGAGGGGTCTCTTTTCTAGAAATCCCTCTCCCTTCCCCTCCTTCCGCTGGAAAAGGGATCCCTGTAGCCCGGTGGCGCCTAAACGCGTAGAGAAATGAGGCTTAGCCCGAAGTAATGTGTCAAACGGTTCCAAGCTAGGTTCTCAGATTGACAGGGGAGGTGTTTAGTGGGTAGTCCAAGGGTATCCTCCATGGGAGTCCCACACTGTCAGACTCGGCGGGCGTAAATGCCTTCACCTCCCTACCACAAAAAAAAACACCCTACAGCACGATGACGTTGATGGTCTTGGTGGTGCTATTGCGGTCATACTTCGTGGCCAGTAAAATGTTGCGCTGCTGGACCGGGGACTCACTCTTAATTTCTTCCTTCTAAGAGGGTCGATGACGGAGTTGATGGACTTGGTAATGCCGTTGGGGCGCTACTTTGTGGCTGGCAAGATGTTGCGATGCCAACTGTGGGAGTTCCTTAGTGGTCCATTTGCTGTGGATGCAGTCGAACTTTTTCTCGAGATGTGCTACGTTCTGCTTTCTACCGTTCATGGTATAGATATTTTAAACCGCACACTGATCCCAGGGTGTTATTTTTTAAAAAAAAGTGTCCCGTTGGATGCTCCCTTTTTCAAGGTTTTGTAAAATAATTTTACAAAACCCTACTAAAATCGCGACCTATTTGTCCGTCTGTCGGTCCGTGTGTCACAGCAATTTTTCTCGGAAACTACTTAAGCTAGAAACGTAAAACTTCGTATGTAGGTGCAAAGTGATGCTCTCTTCAAAGTTCGACTATAAAAAAATTTTATAAAATATTTAGGGAGGTCTCCCCATAGAGGGAAGTGATCCCAGAAAAAAAAATTTCTTAAAAGGTAGTCGAAAGATGAGAGTATAACTTTTCAAAACAGGTCTAAAACTGACAGTTTTTGCTTCGAAAGGTGCACAGGGAGGGCAGATACACGAAAAATTTGTGGTCCCCCCCTGCCCTCGCGATTGAACCCCTGTGATCCAAAAAATCTGAAAAACATCATGAAGGTAGATGTATTTGAGTACTACAACAACAAATAGCCAGAAGTCAAAATTCGCACAATTTTGTTAATAATAGTATGATTTTTGAATTTCACATTTTCCCCAATAAAATCGTATAAGTACCCTTAAACTCAATCAAATTCGATGTTTAAGTAGTTTTACAAAAGGTCCTACAACACTGCAAGTTTAATGAAAATCGAATGATATACACGGAGGTTATAGCCATTTGAGATTTCTGCAATTACAATAACAATAACACATGATTTTGGTATTTTATGGACTTTCCATCGAACCAGACCTTGCAATTTTGATTTGATCTCTTAAAATTTTCATATAAGATCCTTAATAAGAGTATGTACAAATTTTTTGGGAATTCATGATTTGAGTGATTTTTAATAGTTTGCAACAAAACGGCGACCGTTGAAAATAGAGAAACAATGGATATTCTTCTAAACGTGCACATTTCTTGACTTTATTCGTTGCTGGTGGCTGCGTTTCTGAGAAATTGGGTACAAAACGCTACTGACATGAGCGTCGGTCTGTTTACCCAACTTTTTATAGGTTCAGATTGTTTCAACCATGGTTTGACATGCACTGGTGGGTGGTTGAACTCCCTGGATGATGGTTAATGCACCGTCTCATTACATATTAGCGTAGCAATCCACCCACTGTGATTTGGTTCATCAAGTTGGGTATCATTGCACACAACGTGCAAACATTTCAATGGATAGTGGTAATCTCACTCGAAAGAGCAATCGGTTTTATGCGTTTGGGATGAGGTATCCAAAATGGTGGCAGCTTTTTTTTACTATGGTTGAGAGACAAGTGCCATCTACGCACTGAATGTGAAACTTCAATGCTCCCGAGGGACTGGAGTACCCACTAAACACCTCCCCTGTCAACCGGAGAACCTGGGCTGGAAGCGTTTGACAAATTACTTTGAGCCATGTCTCGTTTTGCCATGCCGTGAAGTGCCTTTAAGCTGGGGGATCCTTTCGCCAGTGGGAGTAGAGGGATGAAGAGGAATCGCCAGACAAATGATCCCCAGCCCCAAAGTCCCCAGCTGCTCTGAGCCCCTTTGATCTTTTAGTATTGCTCGGACATAATGTGCCTCACGGTTCCATATATCGACCGATCCAAGAATCACCTCGACTTTACTATCTGCGTTGAACATCCTGTCTTTCTGTAGAGGTACCGTCGCAACCGGTCCCATTTTTGCCACGCATAAAATGTGTGGCAGGCATAGTTTTCCTCTTCTAAGCAAAATTTACGGTTGAAGGATGGAAGAATTCAGTTTCACCATACCTTTATTTCAGCCATGGTCTCAGATCTAGGATAAGTCGTGTAGTCCACCTTCTCATCGTTAAATTCAATTGCTCACAGCCAAATGTTTCCCTTATGTCTTCGCTCCGGTGCAGGTAAATAGCGTGGCACTCCATAGCAAGGAGGGCGACAGGTATCACTCCTGCAATAACTCTCACTGCCGAATCAGAGACTGTTGGATATGGAGATGCAATCATCAATGCTGCTCTTCTCTGTACCTGTGCAAAGCGTTTTCGGTACCCCTCCTTACTGAGAGTGTCACCCCATATTTTTGCTACTAAAGGGTTTTCCATTAAGGACATAAAAATTTTATCTATTAATAAAATACAGAAATATTTAAGATATTGAGTTCAAATTTATTGTGCGTGTAGTGTGAAAGCATTTTATTTTATAAATGTAATTCAATTACAGTGATATGATCACTACGAGCGCGTTTACAGCGATCAATTCTTTGGACCCCATTTTCCACCACTCTGGCACGTATTTCGACTTAAACATTGGCGATTTCACGTTGGATGTTTTCTTTGAGCTCGTCTGAAGTCGCCCGCTTGTTGACATAGACCAGTGAAATAGCCCCATAAAAAGAACAATGGCGCCAGATCGCATGAACGAGGTGGCTATTCAACCGGACCATTTCTCGAGATAACACGTTTACCGAATTCGCCTTTCAATAAATCGATTGTGAGGCGTGCTGTTTGGCTGTTAGCACCGTTTTGTTGAAACCACATATCGTTGACGTCAAGTTTATCTATTTCTGGCCACAATTAATCTTACAGCGGAGCACGATTGCGCTCTCCATTGACTTTAACATGACGGTCGTTCTCATTTATGAAAAAGTACGGCCCAATCACACCTCCGGCATGAAAGCCACGCCAAACAGTAAATTTTTGCAGATGAAATGGTGTCTCAAGAAGCACATGTGGGTTTGTTGCTGACCAATAATGCATATTTGGCTCATTAACAAAGCATTTAGACAGAAATGAGTTTCATCACTGAAGTTGATTTTTCGATAAAAAATCTCCATTTTTTTCAAGCTGTGCCAGAGCCCAATTGGAGAAGTTTCACGTTTCGAATGATCAAGTGGCTTTATTTCTGCAGATAATCGGATTTTGTCATGTAGGCCAGGATCTTTTTGCAAAATACTCCACAGTGCCATTTGAGCGATGTCCAATTCATGAGAACAACGTAGAATCGACTGATATGGCTCATTTTGAATCGATGCACTCACGGCTGCGATATGTCTTTCGCTTTGCATGGTGTTATGTTCTTGAACCAAAAAGGAAAATACACACACTTATGTTTAATGATAGTTTATTGTAAATATTATATTGGTGATACAATTTAGTGTGGAGGTCGGTACATGTTATCTCGAGTCGCACGGAGCGTAGACTGAACTGTGCACGGCGCATGTTTACGTATGAAACGCGGCGCGGCTCATCGACTCGCAACACACATACTCGTACACATACCTATCATACGCACTCACTCACCACATACTGATCATACACCACAACTCTCCTCCCTCTAATTATTTAAGTTTTGGAATCGCGGTGATCTGCGTAATTCTTTGTTCGGCCCCGGGACTTTTATTATCTGATCCTTGTGGCGTTTAAGTATAATACTGTCCTCGTCTTTTACGGCGAAGGTGGACGGTGATAGCTTTTTCATAATTCTTGCCTTGCTTCTTTTCTCGGCATTCACGCAGTAGTCGTCTATGAATACTTCGTCGTCCTTTTCTAATTCCAACCGTCGACTGCCGCTTCTTGCCACTATTTGTGCTCGTTGATGTGCCTGCACCGTTTCTGCAGTGTTGTTCCTGAATACATCAAACCTGGTACACATGTCCCGCTTGTACATCATTTGGTATGGGCTTTTACCCGTGGTGCAGTGTTCAATGCTCCAGTAGTCGAATAGGAACTTGTTTATTGCTGATTCGACTGTTTCTCCCCCTTTTATGATTTTTGATACCTTGTCTTTGAATATACCCACGAAGTTTTCGGCTGCACCGTTTGTTGCTGGGTGATACGGAGGAGTGAGACTGTGCTTTACGCTGTTTTGTTCTAAAAACTTTTCGAATTCGCTGCTGCGAAATTGTGGCCCTCCGTCCGTCACCAAGTGTACTGGCAACCCGAACCGTGCGAAAAGAGTTTTAAACTCTTCTATGAGTTTTTGAGCCTCAGTATTTTTTTTTAAATTTATTATTTCAGGCCATTTTGAGTGGGCACAAATTACGACAAGGTACATGTCTCCGTAAAAAGGTCCCAAGAAGTCTGCGTGTAATCGGCTCCACGCGCGATCTGGCCATGGCCACGTTGTGAGCGGCGAGCTTGGTGGTTTCTTTGCTTCAATAATGCACGTGCTGCAGTTTTTCACGGTGAATTTGATGTCGTGATCTATTTCTGGCCACCACACATAGGAACGAGCGAACATTTTGATTTTTACAATTCCCATGTGCGAGGCGTGGAGCTCACGCAGAATCGTTGGCCTCATGCTGGCAGGTATTATCGCGCGTAGACCCCAAAATAAACAGCTTTTCTCAACTGTTAGTTCTAACTTCTTTCTGTGATAAGGTTTCAGTACGTCCGTGAGATCACACAATTTTGGCCAATCGCTTTTTGTGTACGCCATAACTTTGTTGATTACCCCATCTTTCATGCTCTCTCGGGCTAATTTTTTGCTATCGACTATGTCGATTGCTTCATCGAAATGATGCGCATTTGAAAATGAAGCTTTTAGTAGGTGTATGTCCGCTTCTGTTTTGACTGGCAGTCGAGATAGCGCGTCGCAATTTGCGTTCGCTTTCGAGCTTATGTACTCTATTTTGTATCTGAGCCCGGACAAGTAGTAGGCCCAGCGTTGGAATCGGTTGTCCGCTGTCTGTGGAATACCTTTCCGTGGTCCGAGAATGAGTTGCAACGATTTGTTGTCGGTGCGTAGAATAATTTCTTTGCCGATTACAAAGTCTCGGAATCTTTTGAATCCGAAGACTACTGCCATGGCCTCTTTGTCTAAAATGGTTCGTTTGTGTTCTTTTTTTGGTATTATGCGCGATGCATATGCGATAGGTTCTTCCGTATTGTCCTTGTATCTGTGCGATAAAATAGCCGATAATCCGTAGTCGGAAGCGTCGCTTGCCAGTACAATCTGTTCCTTTGGGTCGTAGTGAGCCAGTATTCGGGGAGATATTAGTTCGTTTTTGACCCATGCGAATGATTTCGTACACTCGTCGTTCCAAACGTAATCTTTCTGATTTGCCAAGTCGTATAGCGGCTTCAGATTTTCGGATCGTTTCTCTAAAAAACGGGCGTCGAAGTTTATTAACCCCAGGAACGAAGCTAATTCCTTTGCATTTGACGATATCGGCGCATTTACCATGGCGTATACTTTTGATTTTGATTCGTGCAGTCCGTCCTTGTCAATTACGTAACTCAACACATCGAGTTTGTCTTGCATAAATTTGCTTTTGTCGGTGTTGATTCGGAGATTGCAATTTTGCAGTCTTTCGCATACTGCCCTTAAATTTCGCAGATGCTCTTCGTTGTTCTGTCCTGTGATGTAGATGTTATCGATGTAGGTTATTGTGCCGCTTATTCCCGCTAAATATTCGTCCATTTTCTGTTGGACGTCCGCTGGAGCCGGTGCAATTCCTTCTGGGATTTTCGTATACCAGAATAGCCCTTTGTGAGTGACGATCGTAAGTGGCGCCCTGCAGCTTTCTTCCACTTCAAACTGCATATAAGCATGGCGTAGGTCTAATTCCGTGAATGTTTCGCCCCCTTGCAGCGCTGAAAAGATGTCGTCGATTGTATGCAGCGGGTATTTATTCATAATTATGAATGGATTCACCGTAATTTTGAAGTCGCCGCAAATTCTTATATTTCCATTGCTTTTGAACACGGGGACTATGGGTGTAGCCCATTGGCTGACTTCCACTGATTCTGAATGTTTCAAAGATAAAAGTCTGTTCAATTCATTTTCTATTAATGGCCTTAGTGCATGCGCTACATGTCGTGCCTTGAATGCGACTGGCTTATTTTGGTTTTGCTTTTATTGTAACAACCCGGGGTCAAACTGAACAAATCATTACATTTACTTACAAAATCATTGGAGATTCTTAGTTTATCAATTTTGTTTACTGCGATATTATCCCGTTCTTCGATGTGCAACGGCCAGCACCCGAATGCCGAAAGCCATTTACGACCGATCAAAGCTGGGCCTGATCCCGATAAAACATAGCAATCAAGCGTGCGGGTTTTATTTCTAAACGTTACTTTCAATTTTGTTATTTTACCGATCGGACTCATTATGGTGCCATCGTAACCGCGCAAATCTAGCAGTGTATCGGGAAGCTTCGCGTTCGCAAATTTTTCGCGCCAGATTTTATTTGAAATTACCGATTCGTATGTGCCCGAATCGACTTCCATTCTCGTGTTTACATCGTTTATACGTACATCAATATACATCGGCGCGCCGTCACGATCTCCACTTACAAAATGTTTGTTTACAAAATTATTTTCGACTATGTCGAGCGTGTAGAAATTTTCATGATGATCCTCAAAAAATCGAACGGACCGCGCAGCATCTTCGTCCGCGCCGCTGTCTTGCTCACTGCCTTCCTTATCGATCTTTTTGATACCGCACTTGGCATTTGCACGTTTGGCGAAACAGGCATCTTCGATGTGTCCACGTTTCCTACAGTGACCGCATGTCGCGTCTTTTTACTTACATACATCTCTCCTATGCCCGGTTTTACCGCAACTGGCACATTCATTGCGTTGTTTTGATGTTCCCGGGCTTGGGCATTGATAACAAGTATGTCCGCGACCGCCACAATTCCAGCATGAGTTGTCTTTAGCTTCGCGTCCTTGATGTCGGCTTTGCTGCGTGCATGGTCCCTGTTTGTTGTTGTAACTCGATCTCTCGCGATGGCTATTATCATGCCCGATAGCAAGTACATCTTGCTGGTGGTTAATCCTCACGTTGCTCTGCGCATTTTTCTGCGCCATTTCTCGCGCGGTTGCGCTTTTTAGTGCTGTGTCGAACGTTAACTCTTCTGTTTCGAACAGTTTGATTTTCGTGTCCTTATCAGATAGTCCGCATACGAATTGGTCTCGTTGGGACTCTGTTATTTTAGCGAAGTTGCACTTTAACAACAATTTCTTCAAACGTGCGGCAAAGTCGGCAATGCTTTCGCCTTGTTCTTGGCTTGCTTTGTAGAAATTATTTCGTTCCATCAGTTCAGACGGCTTAGGCTCGAGGTGATCTGCCATGAGCTTCGTGAGCTCCCCGTATTTTTTTCGGATAGCTTTTGCGGCGCACAAAGATTTTTAATAAGCCCATACACGTCCTCGTCAATTGAGGTGAGCAGTATGGCCGCCTTCTTCGCGTCGATAGTTGTGTCCCGAGCCAGAAACTGGAACTCAAGGCGTTCGACGAATGTTTCCCATTTGTCTTTATTTAGACAAAATTTTATTCGCGTACTGTTCTCCGCCATGTCACTATCGCTATCTGAGTCGTACTCTTGGAATGTGTCTCTGGGGCACTTTATGCTGCTAGTGTTTACTTTCTGCTCGTCTTGCGTTTTTACCGATTCTTCTTGTAGTTCCACGGCTGGTTTGTCTTTATTTTCCATGTCAACTGCGGCTTCTCGTTTTGCTTTTGCCTCGTCGTGCACTAATAACACTAACGTGTCACGTATGTCGTCGCGTGTTGCGTTTGGATCGACTTGCACTCCGCGTTTTTCTAGTTCGTCACTAATATCTTTTTTCGTTAATTTCCAAATCCATCCAACGTCCGATTTACCTGGCATTTGTACACCCTGTCACACGCGTGAATACAGTTCAAAACATCCTCGTCGCCACTAATTGTTATGTTCTTGAACCAAAAAGGAAAATACACACACTTATGTTTAATGATAGTTTATTGTAAATATTATATTGGTGGTACAATTTAGTGTGGAGGTCGGTACGTGTTATCTCGAGTCGCACGGAGCGTAGACTGAACTGTGCACGGCGCATGTTTACGTATGAAACGCGGCGCGGCTCATCGACTCGCGACACACACACTCGTACACATACCTATCATACGCGCTCACTCACCACATACTTATCATACACCACAACTCTCCTCCCTCTAATTATTTAAGTTATGGAATCGCGGTGACCTGCGTAATTCTTTGTTCGGCCCCGGGACTTTTATTATCTGATCCTTGTGGCGTTTATGTATTATACTGTCCTCGTCTTTTACGGCGAAGGTGGATGGTGATAGCTTTTTAATAATTCTTGCCTTGCTTCTTTTCTCGGCATTCACGCAGTAGTCGTCTATGAATACTTCGTCGTCCTTTTCTAATTCCAACCGTCGACTGCCGCTTCTTGCCACTATTTGTGCTCGTTGATGTGCCTGCACCGTTTCTGCAGTGATGTTCCTGAATACATCGAACCTGGTACGCATGTCCCGCTTGTACATCATTTGGTATGGGCTTTTACCCGTGGTGCAGTGTTCAATGCTCCGGTAGTCAAATAGGAACTTTTTTATTGCTGATTCGACTGTTTCTCCCCCTTTTATGATTTTTGATACCTTGTCTTTGAATATACCCACGAAGTTTTCGGCTGCACCGTTTGTTGCTGGGTGATACGGAGGAGTGAGACTGTGCTTTACGCTGTTTTGTTTTAAAAACTTTTCGAATTTGCTGCTGCGAAATTGTGGCCCTCCGTCCGTCACCAAGTGTACTGGCAACCCGAACCGTGCGAAAAGAGTTTTAAACTCTTCTATGAGTTTTTGAGCCTTAGTATTTTTTTTTTGAAATTTATTATTTCAGGCCATTTTGAGTGGCCACAAATTACGACAAGGTACATGTCTCCGTAAAAAGGTCCCAAGAAGTCTGCGTGTAATCGGCTCCACGCGCGATCTGGCCATGGCCACGTTGTGAGCGGCGAGCTCGGTGGTTTCTTTGCTTCAATAATGCACGTGCTGCAGTTTTTCACGGTGAATTCGATGTCGTGATCTATTTCTGGCCACCACACATAGGAACGAGCGAACATTTTGATTTTACAATTCCCATGTGCGAGGCATGGAGCTCACGCAGAATCGTTGGCCTCATGCTGGCAGGTATTATCGCGCGTAGACCCCAAAATAAACAGCTTTTCTCAACTGTTAGTTCTAACTTCTCTCTGTGATAAGGTTTCAGTACGTCCGTGAGATCACACAATTTTGGCCAAGCGCTTTTTGTGTACGCCATAACTTTGTTGATTACTCCATCTTTGATGCTCTCTCGGGCTAATTTTTTGCTATCGACTATGTCGATTGCTTCATCGAAATAATGCACATTTGAAAATGAAGCTTTTAATAGGTGTATGTCCGCTTCTGTTTTGACTGGCAGTCGAGATAGCGCGTCGCAATTTGCATTCGCTTTCGAGCTTATGTGCTCTATTTTGTATCTGAGCCCGGACAAGTAGTAGGCCCAGCGTTGGAATCGGTTGTCCGCTGTCTGTGGAATACCTTTCCGTGGTCCGAGAATGAGTTGCAACGATTTGTTGTCGGTGCGTAGAATAATTTCTTTGCCGAATACAAAGTCTCGGAATCTTTTGAATCCGAAGACTACTGCCATGGCCTCTTTGTCTAAAATGGTTCGTTTTTGTTCTTTTTTTGGTATTATGTGCGATGCATATGCGATAGGTTTTTCCGTGTTGTCCTTGTATCTGTGCGATAAAATAGCCGATAATCCGTAGTCGGAAGCGTCGCTTGCCAGTACAATCTGTTCCTTTGGGTCATAGTGAGCCAGTATTCGGGGAGATATTAGTTCGTTTTTGACCCATGCGAATGATTTCGTACACTCGTCGTTCCAAACGTAATCTTTCTGATTTGCCAAGTCGTATAGCGGCTTCAGATTTTCGGATCGTTTCTCTAAAAAACGGGCGTAGAAGTTTATTAACCCCAGGAAAGAAGCTAATTCCTTTGCATTTGACGGTATCGGCGCATTTACCATGGCGTATACTTTTGATTTTGATCTGTGCAGTCCGTCCTTGTCAATTACGTAACCCAACACATCGAGTTTGTCTTGCATAAATTTGCTTTTGTCGGTGTTGATTCGAAGATTGCAATTTTGCAGTCTTTCGCATACTGCCCTTAAATTTCGCAGATGCTCTTCATTGTTCCGTCCTGTGATGTATATGTTATCGATGTAGGTTATTGTGCCGCTTATTCCCGCTAAATATTCGTCCATTTTCTGTTGGACGTCCGCTGGAGCCGGTGCAATTCCTTCTGGGATTTTCGTATACCGGAATAGCCCTTTGTGAGTGACGATCGTAAGTGGCGCCCTGCAGCTTTCTTCCACATCAAACTGCATATAAGCATGGCGTAGGTCTAATTCCGTGAATGTTTCGCCCCCTCACAGCGCTGAAAAGATGTCGTCGATTGTATGCAGCGGGTATTTATTCATAACTATGAATGGATTCACCGTAATTTTGAAGTCGCTGCAAATCCTTATATTTCCATTGCTTTTGAACACGGGGACTATGGGCGTAGCCCATTCGCTGACTTCCACTGATTTTAAATGTTTCAAAGATAAAAGTCTGTTCAATTCATTTTCTATTAATGGCCTTAGCGCATGCGCTACATGTCGTGCCTTGAATGCGACTGGCTTAGCATCGGCTTGCAAGTATATTTTGGTTTTGCTTTTATTGTAACAACCCGGGGTCAAACTGAACAAATCATTATATTTACTTACAAAATCATTGGAGATTCTTAGTTTATCAATTTTGTTTACTGCGATATTATCCCGTTCTTCGATGTGCAACGGCCAGCACCCGAATGCCGAAAGCCATTTACGACCGATCAAAGCCGGGCCCGATCCCGATAAAACATAGCAATCAAGCGTGCGGGTTTTATTTCTAAACGTTACTTTCAATTTTGTTATTTTACCGATCGGACTCATTATGGTGCCATCGTAACCGCGCAAATCTAGCAGTGTATCGGGAAGCTTCGCGTTCGCAAATTTTTCGCGCCAGATTTTATTTGAAATTACCGATTCGTATGTGCCCGAATCGACTTCCATTCTCGTGTTTACATCGTTTATACGTACATCAATATACATCGGCGCACCGTCACGATCTCCACTTACAAAATGTTTGTTTACAAAATTATTTTCGACTATGTCGAGCGTGTAGAAATGTTCATGATGATCCTCAAAAGATCGAACGGACCGCGCAGCATCTTTGTCCGCGTCGCAGTCTTGCTCACTGCCTTCCTTATCGATCTTTTTGATACCGCACTTGGCATTTGCACGTTTGGCGAAACAGGCATCTTCGATGTGTCCACGTTTCCTACAGTGACCGCATGTCGTGTCTTTGTACTTACATACATCTCTCCTATGCCCGGTTTTACCGCAACTGGCACATTCATTGCGTTGTTTTGATGTTCCCGGGCTTAGGCGTTGATAACGAGTATGTCCGCGACCGCCACAATTCCAGCATGAGTTGTCTTTAGCTTCGCGTCCTTGATGTCGGCTTTGCTGCGTGCGTGGTCCCTGTTTGTTGTTGTAACTCGATCTCTCGCGATGGCTATTATCATGCCCGATAGCAAGTACATCTTGCTGGTGGTTAATCCTCACGTTGCTCTGCGCATTTTTCTGCGCCATTTCTCGCGCGGTTGCGCTTTTTAGTGCTGTGTCGAACGTTAACTCTTCTGTTTCGAACAGTTTGATTTTCGTGTCCTTATCAGATAGTCCGCATACGAATTGGTCTCGTTGGGACTCTGTTATTTTAGCGAAGTTGCACTTTAACAACAATTTCTTCAAACGTGCGGCAAAGTCGGCAATGCTTTCGCCTTGTTCTTGGCTTGCTTTGTAGAAATTATTTCGTTCCATCAGTTCAGACGGCTTAGGCTCGAGGTGATCTGCCATGAGCTTCGTGAGCTCCCCGTATTTTTTTCGGATAGCTTTTGCGGCGCACAAAGATTTTTAATAAGCCCATACACGTCCTCGTCAATTGAGGTGAGCAGTATGGCCGCCTTCTTCGCGTCGATAGTTGTGTCCCGAGCCAGAAACTGGAACTCAAGGCGTTCGACGAATGTTTCCCATTTGTCTTTATTTAGACAAAATTTTATTCGCGTACTGTTCTCCGCCATGTCACTATCGCTATCTGAGTCGTACTCTTGGAATGTGTCTCTGGGGCACTTTATGCTGCTAGTGTTTACTTTCTGCTCGTCTTGCGTTTTTACCGATTCTTCTTGTAGTTCCACGGCTGGTTTGTCTTTATTTTCCATGTCAACTGCGGCTTCTCGTTTTGCGTTTGCCTCGTCGTGCACTAATAACACTAACCTGTCACGTATGTTGTCGCGTGTTGCGTTTGGATCGACTTGCACTCCGCGTTTTTCTAGTTCATCACTAATATCTTTTTTCGTTAATTTCCAAATCCATCCAACGTCCGATTTACCTGGCATTTGTACACCCTGTCACACGCGTGAATACAGTTCAAAACATCCTCGTCGCCACTAATTGTTATGTTCTTGAACCAAAAAGGAAAATACACACACTTATGTTTAATGATAGTTTATTGTAAATATTATATTGGCGATACAATTTAGTGTGGAGGTCGGTACGTGTTATCTCGAGTCGCACGGAGCGTAGACTGAACTGTGTACGGCACATGTTTACGTATGAAACGCGGCGCGGCTCATCGACTCGCGACACACACACTCGTACACATACCTATCATACGCGCTCACTCACCACATACTTATCATTCACCACAAATGGCACGATATCTTTTTGGCACCGGAACATCCAATAGTGAAAATTTGGACTCGAGCTTATCCACTATAGCCAGCACAGACTATCTTTTTGGCACCGGAACATCCAATAGTGAAAATTTGGACTCGAGCTTATCCACTATAGCCCGCACAGACTATCCGGTGGGACGATTATTACGACCGAAATTTGGAGTAATCGCTGTTAAAGTTGCGACCGCCAACTCAGAACTAGTAATTTTTAATAATTTCCAAACGTTGCTGTTTCATGAACTTTACCATAATATAAACGTTGGATTTAACTAATGTTTTGACATTGACAGTTCATTAAAAAAGTATAATGGTGGGTTCATATAAAGATACGAATTTATTATATCCCTAATGGAAAACCCTATACTTGTTACCAAATGATGGTGGTGTCAAAGGGGGACTAGTTGCAATATGGACATTAAATATTGCAGATCACATGAGGCTCTAACTAACTAACTAGCAAAAAGGACTAACTAGCAAAAAAGGAGAAAATTTCATCGCAATATTTAGTCCTGTTTTGAATACTCAGTGACTTACCATTTATGTTCCCTGCTATCTAAGCTTCTAAGAGTATTTTCACAAATATTGCATCTCAATACTATGATGAATGCATAAAGAATGCACACAATTTGAAATATCATCATCCTTTATGCAGCTTTCTGTTCATTATCATGAAATGAACACGTATATCTTTTGTTGTATAGCCTATCCAGAGATGTTTCGTCCTTGTTGCTTGCATTCTGCTTGCCAAGCGTGCATACAAAACTACGTCGATTGTTGAAATTTCATTATGCCTGCAAGATATGCAGGCAAGCAGGCAGGCTCTACATTGAAAGGCTGCATTAGGCGCTTGAACCTATTTATATCCTAAAGTTACCCCCGTAGCATAACAATAGATTAAGCTTGAAACACTTGCACTATAAAAGGGAGTGGGGCTAAGAGCTAGGTCACATTGATGTCATACATTCTCTTATTCCTGACTTGTATCGAACCGTTATCAAATTTCGACTCTACGATTTCGCCACACTCTGAGCATACACTCATGCTATGTACGAACGTAGGACGTAGGAAGCGTAAGGCCAGCTGAAGCTACCAAAATGCAATGCATGCATGTAAATTATGTCTAACTAACTTGCAGAAGAAACGGCTGTAACAACAAAACAATCAAGACAACCCGAGACGCAGTAAGAGGAAAATAAACAAGGGGCGCGTACACTGTTTGGGTAGGGGGAGGGGATTGAAATAAGCAGTGAAAGCTCTCTATGAAATTTCGCATTATATTAAATGAGAAAGGACAAGTTTTAATGAAAGTTTGCTGCATGTGGATCCAGTTTAGGGGTTGAAAGTGATGGCATAGCAGGGAACACACAAAGGGATGAAGAGGAGGGATGAGTGCTGCATGTTTCCGCGTGCAACATTTGTTTGCATAAATATTTGCCAGCATTGTCATTCAGGGTAATTGGTTTTTCGGAAGGGTGGCATGTACGATTTGCATAGCTGCATAAGGGGTTCTTGCAGCACAATGTCATGCAATTGGGGCTGTTTTGTGCGTTTGTGTCCTTCTGTTTCGTAAATTGTGATTAGAGTGAAAACGAGAATTAATTGGAGTGACAAACATGATGGGCTGTTATTTCCCAATAATAGTTCTGATAAATTCGAGTCATCGAAGAAGAAGTGGAGAATTGACCGCTCCCAATTATTTCCTTAAAATACCATTACTGTATCAAATCATATATGAAACCTTTTCCTTTTTCTAAGCTTCCTTCAATTGTTGCTGAACTTTCTAGACTTCCTTACAAGCTTAAAATAACAAAAAAATCACTACTCAAGTGGCGCTCTTCAACTCGTTAAAAATTTCTCAATTTTCGTCCTTCATTGTACCCATATTGACCCTTTCGGAAAATGTCTTTACCAGAAACTTCTCAGGATTTTACAACATCAAATGCACAAGCTGGTAAAAGCTTCTGTAACTTTACTTAGAACAGAAACAAACTACTACAATACATACCTGTGCATGCTGGTAAGTAGAAAATATCTTTGAATGAAGAACATACATTCGAAGAAACTACGTTTCCTTTTGGAGTTTCTCCGGTTTTCATCTCTCTTTTTTTTTGAAAAGTCAATCCCAGTGGGTTACTTAACGAAATTGCAATTTCATATACGGACACGTAGCAAAGTTAATCCGGAAAAATGAAAGTTTATTGGATAGAAAGAAGCCGATGGAATGGTGTTACATATTGTCGGTATGTGCTGTTTGTAATTCGTTGAAACTCTATAAGGACAGTGTATACAGGATGGTTGATATTAAGGATATAAGAGTAGTTGGGTAAAGGTAGAAGCTGTAGGACTGAATTGTTATATAACCTTTCATCTCGTTTTAGTCAAAACTCATAACACAAGAATTGGTAATGATGAGCAAACTACGGAGAAAGTTTAAGGTTCAGGTTACCTTTGTGAATTTTGTTACTTTTGGTATAGGATTGTATGTTGAAGCGAAAAACCATTCCGAATGCTGGTTTTCATTGAAACTGGAGTTCATTTAATTTTTAAAGCGTTTTTGCTCTTTATGTCTCTGATCCAACTTTATGCTATGAAAAGAACAAATTTCTTAGAATTTGGCCTATCCTATAATGAAAACTGCTCCAGATGGTACACCTTTCACCTTAATCCCTGTCTATAACTTTTGATAATCTCTTATTGGTTGTTGTGTCAAGAGCTATTTATAAAATTACAGCATTGTTAAAGGAAGACCAAATTCACATGATGGTTTTCAGAAAATAGCGCAAAGAATAATTACAGGGTATTCCAATAAGAGGTTTTATTTTGATATTAAAAGAAAAATGCAATTTCTTAATGCAAATGATGTCAATAGTGAAAAAACAACATCAAGCAAATGACCAGCCTGACCACGCTTACAGGATCATATCCTTTTCATGAAATTTTCCATATCCAAATCCCAAAGTGGCTGCCCTATGTGCTCGATAGCCTCACGAGCTCCATCTTTTAGGTCTTGAATCCACGCTGGGCTGTTGGCGTAGACCTTTTCTTTCACTTGGCCCCAATGGAAGAAGTCGCAAGGTGTTAAATCACAAAAATAGGTGGCCAATTGTGATCGACTCTTCGAGAGAAAACACGGTCCGGAAACTTTTCCCGTAAAAGATCAATGGTTTCGTTGCTTGTGTGACTTGTAGCGCCACCTTGTTGAAAGTAAACGTTGTCCAGATCAATACCATCCAATTCCGGCCATAAAAATTCATTAATCATCTCTCGATAGCGCAATCCATTCACCGTAACTGTTGCTCCAGCCTCATTTTCGAAAAGCAAGGTCCAATGACTCCACTGGACCATAAGCCGCACCAAACAGCCACACGTTGAGGAAAAAGAGGATTTTCAATAATAACTCTTGGGTTTCCCGAGTCCTAGCTGCGACAATTTTGCTTGTTTTTTTTTGTGGTAGGGAGGTGAAGGCATTTACGCCCGCCGAGCCTGGCAGTGTGGGACTCCCATGGAGGATACCCTTGGACTACCCACTAAACACCTCCCCTGTCAATCTGAGAACCTAGCCTGGAACCGTTTGACACATTGCTTCGGGCCAGGTCTCGTTTCGTTACGCCGTGGGGCGCCTTCAAGCTGGGGAGTCCCTTTCCTAGCGGGAGGGGAGAGGAAAAGAGGAAATGCCAGAAGAGCGATCCCCCAGCCCCAGCGCCTCCAGCTGCTGTGAGTCCCTTTTATATTTTAGGACTGCCCGAGCATAATGTGCCATCTGGTTCCATTTGTCAACCGATTCGAGCATCACCGCAACTATATTATCCGGGGTGAGCTCTCCCGTCTCCCTGTAGAGTTCCCTTCGCAGCCTGACCCATTTTGTACACGCAAAAAATGTGTGACAGGCATTGTCCTCCTCTCTTGGGCAAAACCGACAATCGGGAGACCGTGACTTACCGATCTTGTGCAGGTAAGACTGAAAACACTCGTGCCCGCTCAAAAGCTGGGTCAGATAGAAGTCAGTCTCACCATGCCTTCGATTTAGCCACGGTCTCACATCCGGGATGAGGCGCACAGTCCACCTTCCCTTCGTGCAATTCCTGCAAGACTGCTGCCAATCGTTGAGTGAGCGTTGTCTCTCCTTGCGGACAACCATCTCCCTCGCAGCCTCGTTTCGGCGCAGGTAAATAGTGCGGCGCTCTCTAGCAAGGAAGGCGACAGGTATCACGCCTGCAATCACCCTCACCGCCGAGTCAGAGACTGTTGCATACGAAGATGCAATTCTCAGTGCTCCTCTTCTCTGTACCTGTGCCAATCGTTTTCGGTATACCTCCTTGCTGAGAGCGTCGCCCCATACCTCTGCTCCATACAGTAGCACTGATCCTACAGCACTCATCAAGAGGCGTCTTCTTGATGGGCTGGGTCCCCCTACGTTGGCCATAAGTCAACTCAGGGCCGATATTCCCGAAGCAGCTTTCTCAGCCGTTGCCCTGATTTGCTCAGAGAAACTCATCTTCGAGTCGATCAGTAGCCCCAGGTACTTCACCGCTGGCTTCGATTCGATTTGTATGTCTCCAATACTGATCATCCTTACTCTAGGGATTCTCTTCTTTGTCAAGATGACCACTTCGGTTTTCTCCAGTGCTACACTGAGCACGCGAGCAGTCATCCAGTCCCTCACTCGGCGCATTAGCATACCTAGCCTAAGTTGCGCTTGTTCAACGGTGCGTCCGGCGACCAGAGCCGCA
This sequence comes from Odontomyia ornata, assembly GCA_963969285.1. Classification (NCBI taxonomy): domain Eukaryota; kingdom Metazoa; phylum Arthropoda; class Insecta; order Diptera; family Stratiomyidae; genus Odontomyia; species Odontomyia ornata. The sequence goes on from OZ017741.1 coordinate 22,789,139, forward strand.
ACATCATCCGCATAGCCGACCAAGCGCGACTCATCTGGCATCTCAAGTCTCAGTAGCCCGTCGTAAGATACTTTCCACAGGTCCGGACCAAGGATAGATCCCTGGGCAACACCCGATGTAATTTCCATCCTTCGTTGGCCCTGTGTCGTGTCGTAGAGCAGGCTTCGGTCCTTTAGGTAGTTCCTCAAAAGCCGCATTAGATATTCTGGAACTTGAAAAGAGTTTTCCAGTGTGTCCAGAATATCCACCCATCTAGCGGACTTGAAGGCATTCCTGACGTCGAGTGTCACCAACAGGACGATCCGTCGCTTGGTGCGACTATATGCCTCTGCCTTTTGGACCGCGTTCACCACCTCTGCAATCGCATCAATGGTAGAACGTCCTGCTCTAAAGCCGTACTGCCGAGGAGATAGGTCCCCTGCAGCACAAATCGCGTCTGTGAGTCTTCCCTTGATGAGTTTCTCTAGCACTTTCCCAGCCGTGTCTAGCATGCATAACGGGCGGTATGCAGACGGTGATTCGGGATTTCCCTTCCCCTTGCTGATCAGCACGAGCCTCGCCACCTTCCATCGTACCGGGAAAACCCCGTCCCGCAGGCAAGCGTTGAATGTGCTGAGCAGCAAGTCAGGACAATGGTGATAGACGAGCCGCAACACCGCAGCTGGAACACCATCTGGACCTGGAGCCTGCCTCGCTTTCAATGAAAGGACTGCCTCCTCCAGTTTCAGCTGTGTGAAGATTAGGCACTCAACTGCTGTTTCACAATGGACAGCGTCAACACGGACGGGATGGGCGGGGAAGAGTCCCCGCACTATCGCGTCCATCTTTTCCGCGTCATGTATACAAGGCTTCCGTAGGGCACCAAGTTTCCCCATGACCAGCTTGTAGCCAAGGCCCCACGGATCCTTGTTCACATTGTCCACTAGGTCTTGCCAGCAGCGAGCCTTGCTACTGTTGATCAGTTTGCGAAGGCATTTCCTGGCCGACTTATATGCTGCCACCTGGTTGCATGCCTCGCCACGGTTCCGCGCCCGTTCAGCCTCACGCCGAAGCTTGTGACACTCCCTCCGCTTTTCAGCGATTTTAGTGGACCACCAGTACACTGGGGGCTTGCCGTGCCGGGGTCTTTGACGGGGCATAAAAGCGCAGCAAGCAGTCGTGATTATACTCATAGTAGAGTTCACCACGTCTTGAGCTGCCAGTTCTTCCGTCCCCTCCAGAGCTCCCTGCAGCGGCTCACCTGCTGTGAGAACCTTGACAAACCTCTCGACGTCCATTCTTCCAATGCTCCACGTCCAGTATGGTTCCCTTACAGCCAATTCGGTGGAAAGTCGGCGTGTTTCTGGAGTTTAGTACGACGAGGGCCATCCTGGCCGCCATTTCCAGGATCCGATTTCCCCGCGGATCCGTCTGAGGCATGCCCCATTCGATTGGTTTAGCATTGAAGTCACCCCCAACGAGCACTTCACCCTCTGCGTTTGAGACAGCGCCCACCAGAGCATTAAGCTTGGCTTGGAAAGATGATATCGACTCGTTAGGCGTTAGGTACACACTAAAGAAGGTGATCCCTGAGCACCGAACCCACACGAAACCATCCCCCCATCCACAACTCTCCGCTTGAAAGTCACTGTTCCGAACCCAGATAGCGGCAGTACCAGTTTCATCAGAGTACCATAATGCAGGACTTTTATTATGGTGCCGCTCACTCAGCAGCAAGAAGTCGGCTTTCCTGTCCCTCGCAAACTGCTCAAGCAGATTTTGGGCGGTTGAACTGCGGTGTAGGTTTAGCTGCAGGATGCGGGTCATCGAAGCTCTGATTTTGCCTTGGCTAGGGCTTCCTGGAACACCCGGCATTTTCCTGATCCCAAGACATGTCCAAAATCAAGTTTTGGATCAGCATCCTTGCAAAGGATACAGTGTGCCTCCTTCGCACACTCTTTTCTTTTATGACCCGTTTCACCGCTTTTGTAACATAGGGAACTCCTATCGGGTCCTTTGCATACTTGTGTGGTGTGACCATAACCAAGGCATTTGAAACATTGAAGAGGCGTTGCTCTTCGCCGTATCCTACAGACAACCCGCCCTATTCGTACTTTGCCCTTGTTCCGGAATTGTTCGGCGTCCTTTTCGATCAAGTCAACTATGGCCATGCGTTGTCCCCTGTTGTTATCTGGTGCCAGTCTCGCTTTGATCCTTCCCACGCTAGGGAACTCCTTTTTGATGGCCTCTTCTACCTCGGCCAGATCCGTCACGCAATCAATGTCCCGTATTTCGATCGTTGCCATCGGCTCGAGCGGGGCTATAGTTGCGCTTTTGCCGAGGACTTTCTTTACTGCGTCACAGAATGCTTCTTTATTGCCGGCCTCTGCTCCGAATTCGACCAGTATGTGGCCCGACCGCGTTGGTCGTACTACTTTCATGGTTGTATTGGTGTCTTCGGGCCTTACGTTTCCCCTGATGTCCCGCAGTACTTCCGCGTAGGATCGGCCATCTTGGGGCTTTACAAGCAGTGCCTGCTGTCGGGGTCTTTGTCGGGGCTTCTGCCTCTCCTGCTTTGCATCAGGTCCTTTTTGTAATTGGGCGTCCGTACGAACTTTACTTTCTGGCTTTTTTTGAAGGAGTTTCTTTGCAGCTTTCTTCGCTCCTTTTGTAAGCACTGTCTGGAACCCCTGATCTAGTGCTCCACGCCTGTCAAGTGCCTCTTCCTTCCTTTTTTTATCCCGATCTCCTTTGATTGGGCTAGACGCCATTCTTTTATTGACGTTTAATGGTGGAGCTATCTGTGTGTCGCCTTTAGATTTCGCCCTAAGCGCCTCTTTAGCCTTCTCTTCGTCTTCGGCCCTTAAGCAGCTTCTCCGATAGTGCCCTATGCGATCTAGGAGCTCCTCTAGTTCAAGGAGCCCTTCCTTTGCTGCTTTGCTGATTTTTGGGGAGTCGCATGCAGCTTGTATTCTTTTCAGAACATCTCCCGCTTTTCGGAGTAGTCTTTCTTCTTCATATCGCTGGGCCGCAATCGTACCTTGCAGCCATCCTTGGGAGAGGTTTTCGCGTTCCGTTTCTGAGTGCAGTACTTCCGCCACATTTTCAACTTTGGCGATGCATTCACGCGCAGTCTGGTGACTCTTTGCTTTTCGTACCGTAATCTCCTCGTTGGCTTCTGGATTTTCCGTTGCAATGTCGGGATTTGTGACCCTTGCATCGGTCGCTACGGTAACGATCGCAGCAGTGACAATCGGATTTTCGGTGTTCTTTATGTTATCTCCCACCGCTCGAACACCTGAAGTGTCCTGCAGAGTTTCCCGTTTATCCTTAATAGGACGCTCGGGCGTTCGCATCATTTTTTTGCTGCACCCGAACGCCGCAGGAATCTCAGTCTGTATTCTCCGTTTTTCGTCCGTCTTCACTGTCGTTGTGTTAGTCTTCGTTTTTGTCGTTGTTAGTATCGCTCGCGATGTACTGTTGACATCGTGGGTGCAACCGCTGATTGCGTCGTCGTTATTATTCTTCGTTTCTTTTTCTGAGTATTTTTGGTCTTTTGATTTTGTGTGCTCCAGTTTTGTTGGGTCAATTTTGCTTGTTGACGAAGCCTCCGAGGTGGAAATGGGCCTCATCAGTCAAGATGATTTTTCGATGGAATTCCGGATCATTTTCATGCATTTTAAGGATCCAATCAGCAAAGACACGACGTTGTTGATGATCGACCGGTTTGAGTTCTTATGTTAACTGAACTTTATAAGCCTTAAGATCCAAATCTTTATGCGAAATATGGTGTAATGACGTTTGTGGAATGCCTAATTGCAAAAAACGACGAAGAATGGACAAACCTGAGTTTTCTTCAACAGTTTCGGCTACAGCAGCAATATTCTCGGCTGTTCTTGAGTGGTGTGCATGGGTTTTATTCTTTACATCCCTAGGTTGTCCCAACAGTTCGAATTTTCCCACCAATTTCTGTATTGCGGTCCCACAAGACGCTTCGCGACGACCCCAAAATGTTCGAGTTTTACGAACCGTCTCTGCCAAATTATCACCATATTTATAGTGAATTTTAATAATTTGAATGCGTTGTTTAAGCATGTATCGTTCCATTTTCGTTAATGGCGAAGGTTTCACTTGTCAAATGTCAAAAAATGACAGCATCAAAGGTGACATCCACCGAAATAACGGGCTATTCAAAATAACACCTCTTATTGGAAAACCCTTAGAAGGAAGATTTTAGACACATTTAAATTAGGCATGCCTGTATGCTGCAAATCAGATGCAACTCTGCAGGACGTTTCAGGCGTTCACGCAGTGGAGGAAAATTTAAAGAACAACGTGAATTCGATGGTCACTGCTGCTATCGTTACCGAAGCAACCGATACAAGGGTCGTTAATCCCGACATAATAAAGAACCATCCTGAAGTCAACGAGGAGATTACGGCAGGAAAGGAAACGAGTGGCCAGGCAATTAAAACACCGCTGTGTGATTTCATCGCCACCTTCGAAAATGTGGCGGAAGTAATGTACTCAGAAACGGTACCCCATAACCTTTCCCAAGAAAAGTGGTAGCAAAATACAAAGAAGAAAGGTTAATCCGAAAATCTGGAGATGTACTCGAAAGAAAAGAATCTGCATGCGACTCAACAAAAATCAACAAAGGAGTGATGGTTGGGCTCCGTGCACTAGAGGAGCTCCTAGACTGCATATGGCATCATCGGAAGAGCTGGTTAAAGGCCGAAGAGGACCAGAACGCTGAAGAAGAGCAGTAGGATACAAAAGTGCTGAGGATTAAGTCTAAAAGGTATGCGCAGATAGCTCCTGCATCAAACATCAATAAAAGAATGATATCTAGCCCAACCGAAGGAGATCGGAAGAGAAGAAAGAAGAAAGAGGCACTTGATGGGCACAGAGTGCCAGATCAGGGATTCTAGATAGTGCTTACAAAAGGAGTGAAGAAAGCCGCAAGGAAACTTTTTCAAAAAGTGCTAGAAAATAAAGTTCATACGGACGCCCAACAAGATAAAAGACCTAATGCGAAACAGAAGAGAAAGAAGCCCCGATGAGAATCCCGGAAGCAGGCACTGCTCGTAAAACCTCAAGATGGCCGATTCTACGCAGAGATGTTGTGGGATATCAGGGGAAATATAAGGCCAAAGGACACCAACATTGCCATTAAAGCAGTACAACCAACGTGGTTGGGCCACATACTGCTCGAACTTGGCACAGAGGCCGAGAATCAAGAAGCGTTCTGCTATGTAGTCAAAAAAGTCCTCGGCAAAAGGGCAACTATAGTCTTGCTTGAGCCGATGGTAACGATCGAAATAAGGGACATTAACTGCGTCACGGATCTCGCCGAGGTGGAAGAGGTCATCAAAAGGGAGAGGTCATCAAAAGGGATTAATTTGACCAAAAAAGACACTGAGCAGTTTCTAAATAGCTTCGAAGCAAGAATCGGTTGGGTTATCTTACAGATACGATAAAGACCCTTGATTTTGGGTCTGAGTTTACAAATAAACTAATGGGCAATATACGTGAGTTGCTAAAAATAAAGCACATTTTTTCTACTCCATACCATGTTGACAGCGTTGAAAGAAACCATCGCGTATTAAACGAATATATGTACTCTTTTGCTGATGACCAGCACCGGGACACTTAGGCTCCGTACTACACCTTTGCATACAGTACTACACTACATTATACACCGTACGAACTAGTTTTTGGAAAACTTCCTTACCTTCCAAATGATTTAATTGAGAATAGGGATAGGGTCTACAATCTTGATGATTATTCTAAAGAACTAAAGGTTAGATTAAGAACATCCATAACAAAGGCTAGGAACATAATACAGAATGTCAAATCCAAAAGAGTTAAAATCAAATTCGTACAAACCCTATACAGATAAGCATTGGAGGCTTTGTATTAATCAGCAATGAAAACAGAAAGAAACATCAGCCCCCTTACAAAGGTCCTTTTGAAGTTATAAACATTGAGAATAGTAATATAGTAATTAATATAAATGGGCTCTAGGAATCAATACATAAAGATAGAGTAAAAGCAGATAACGTTACGTTACAATGAAAATGCTTAATTACAAATAACTATTATAGTTTTAAACATAGACACATATAAGCATGTATATACATATGTACACATTTACATAGAACTTCTGTTTTTAATGATTAATATTAAGATATTGAACTCGTCTCACTATATCAACACTTATCTCGAGGCTTAGTGTGTAATGATATCCATATTGATATCAAATTATTGAATGATAAGCATTACATTAATAATTCAATTAATGTAATGATTATCACCTAGAACTAATTTACTGCAATCTTAAACCATAGCAATAAAAGCAATAGTACTCGAGCTCAAAGAATATATCAAATATCCAATGAACTTAAATATCTTGAGTATAAAGCCCATTTCATTCACACCTTTAAATGTAACCAAAAGAAATATGAATCTCATGCGAAGACTCATTAAGGAAATTCGTTCACACTTAATGCATGAACTGAAATCTAATCTTCCCTTTCATTGAGAATGGCACGCAACACTTGAGATTCAATACATGGGTCAATATTGGCCACATTTCGATGAACCAAGTGCATGACTATGTGCAGGGATGACTCATGTGGGTTCACGTATGGCATTTTCTGTGGTCAATTGTGTTACTTACATGAACAATAAATTACAAAATGGGTCATTTTGAAAATCTATACGAGTACAATTTATGACTAATAAACTTGCATATTTTATTTTGAGCTTCTAAAAAATTTTATGTGTGAATACCAATGTAAAATATGAAAGAAAATACAGTTTTTACCAGACGCGCAACGAAAGTGCTTTGCTGCGGAACCGCTGCCACTTGTAGCGATTGTAAAAATTTATCAAACTTAGAAACCATGGCGTTCGTGGACTTTAATAATCCTCGCCAAAATTCTCTGTGGCCCAGCCGCTTGGTTAAGTGAGTAATCAAAAAACTCCAAGTCTACTAAAACAATAATTTAAGGTTCTATCAAAGTACGGAACAAATATTTGAAAGTCACGAAGTATTATAAAGCGCCTTTTAATGTTTCAAATGCCTTGGCTTTGGTCACACGGCACTAGTATACAAAGGACCCAATAGGAGCTCCCTGTTTTACGAGTCCGGTGAAAGGGTACATAAAAGAATAGAGTGTACAAAGGAGGCACACTGTATTCTTCGCAAGGATGCTGATCCAAGACCGAATTTTGGGCACGTCTTGGGATCAGAAAAATGCCAGGATTCCCAAGAAGTCCTAACCAAGGAAAAACCAAAGCTTTGATGGCGCGTATCCTGCAGCTGAACCTTCACCGCAATTCAACCGGCCATAATTTGCTTGAGCAGTAAGCGAGGAACTTTTGCTGCTAAGTGAGCACCTTCACAATAAAAGTTCTGCATCATGGTATCCTGATGAAACTGGTTCTGCCGCCATCTGGGATCAGAAAAATGATCTCCACGTGGAGAGCTGTGGATGGTTTTGTGTGGGTTTGGTGATCAGGAATCACCTTCTTTAGTATGTACCTAGTGCCAAAAGAATCGGTATCACCTTTCCCAGCCAATTTGAATGGTTTGGAGGGTGCTGCCCTGAATGCAGGTGGCAACGTGCTCGTTGGGGGAGACTTTAACCTCAACCAACCGAATGGGGCATGCCTCAAACAGATTCGCAAGAAAAATGAATCCTATGAATGGCAGCTAGGATGACACTTGTCATACTAAACACCGGAAATACGCAGACTTTCTGCTGTATTGGCTGTGAAAGAATTTAACAACCACAGAAGTCACCGCAGTTGCTGACATGATGTTTCAGCAGAGGGGTGCGTAACCCGGGATGGCAGTCTAAGGCTGGCTAGCGCTCAGTCATGTCGCGGGTTTTCCAAGACACCCTCTGTTTGTGCTGAGCCACCCTACACATCAAAACTAACACAAAAAGAAAAGGACGGGAGAGGAGGAGGTCATGTCAAGAAATCAAACATTATTGCCTTAGCACTTCATATCGTATTTTTTTCCCAATTCGATCACAACTCAACAATTTGTCAAATAGAAATAATATGCAAAAAAATCAATTCAATAAGCCCGTTTTCTTTCTTTAACAAATTTTAATCAGGTTCGAACACAAATATTACTAATAAATGAAAATTTACTTCCAATTAAATATTACTCCATGAATATACGCAAAGAAAAAAATTTAATTCAGGGATTCAAGCCATCATATAGTGAGAAAAAAAAACAAGAAATATAGAACAAGAAAAAAAATTGAATTCAAAATTACTCACCCTTTTTACAGCTGCTGAGCGCTCTGCAACTAAAAGAGGAACTAGGCAACTACTAAAATTTTGAAAAATTAATAAATCACTTTACTTTTTTTTATTGTTTGAGTGTTTGAGCACGAGTTGTTTCAATTATTAAACTTTGAGAGTATTCACGAGTAGATGTTGCTCCAAGAAGGGGCGCAACCAGATTTATCCACATTAATTAATGATAGCCAAAAAATCAAAAAAAAATCTCCTCGTTAACGTATTCACACACTTTCTGACCACGTCTTGGTGATCTTATACGAATTCATCCGTTATTTACAAGACCCACTTGAATCGAAAACCTTATGCTCCACGAATACAATTCTGGCACGATAAGTTGCACTTCGTTTCTACGTAATTTGTTCACCTTCACGTCCGCTAATCTCTGTTGGTCATTAATCCCTTTTCAGGTCCTTTTCCGTTCTGACACCATCAGAATCAAGCACAGTTTCCTTTGTTTTTCGCAGAGCCACAGGTGAATCGTTCTCTTAATTTACATTTAATAAAAGATTTCAATTTTTTTTTCCACTTCAACCAAATCGTTATCTTAGTCACCACTGACACAAACTTTTCTTTTTTTTTCTGCGCTCTGGAGAACTTGAACCCAGGGTTCCAGCGGACCCCTCGGTCGAGAATTTATGACGGTACCACCGGAGCCACCTTCTGTTGATCTCCCATTCATTTATGTAGCAACTTCAACTATGAATCTTTCTTAATGGGCATTGAAATGAAGTTTGTTAGTAGGGAAGCGAGAATAAATTTTTGTTAGTATGACGAATAAAATTTGTTAGTGCGAGATATTAAATAAAGTTAGTTAGTATGAAGGAAGGAACTAGGTTTATTTAATGGAAAGGTCTCGAATGAATTTGGTAATGGGAAGTAATGGATGAAATGTTGTTGGTGGGAAAGCTAAGATTATTACTATGTTTTTGGTAACTAAAAATAACGTAAGAGGGTAGAATTGAGAAATTAAAAACTATAGGGAAATGGTTAAATGTTAACAAAATTAAATATACGAAGCAAAAGGTATGTGTCCCCAAAAGATGGTGGAGATGTTACGGTGGCAATTTGAAGTTGCGAATTGCTGGTTCACCGGAATTATCAACAGGAATCATACTTGACGTCACATTTGCCATGGAGTTCTTTCCCTAGTACAAAGTATACATAATTGGATAGTATTAGAGGTCTACTCAGCTAGTGAACACCAGTGCATTCTGCTTGAGATCAGTGATGTTATCTTCCGTTGTCCGTGCTCTTGGCTTTCTACAATTAGTTGGAACATTGGAAGGAGGAGCAGGTGCTCCGCTGCTGGGAGATTCACAGGGCTAGAAGAATTGTCACCTTAAGACGTGGTGAAATCAAATATGAGTATCATCACAACTGCTTGCGACACTTCTATGTCCCGTCCCGTCAAAAACCCCAGCACGGCAAGCCCTCAATCTACTGGTGGTCAATTGAAATCGCTGAAAAGTGAAGGGAGTGTCACAAGCTTCGGCGTGAGGCTCAACAGGCACGGAACCATGACGAAGCACCCAATCGGGTAGCAGCATATAAGTCGGCTAGGAAATGCCTTCGCAAATTGATGAACAACAGCAAGTCTCACTGCTAGCAAGATCTAGTGGACAATGTGAACAAGGATCCGTGGGGTCTTGGCTCCAAGCTAGTTATGCGGAAGCTTGATGTCCTACGGAAACTTTGCATACGTGATACGGAAAAGATGGAAGAGATAGTGCGGGCACTCTTTCCCCACCCATCCTCTCCATCTTGACGCTGTCCATGGTGAACCACAGTCGAGTGTCCACTCTTCATACAGCCGGAACTGGAGGAGGCAGCCCTTTCACTGAAAGCGAGGAAAGTTCCAGGGCCAGATGGGGTTCTAGCTGAGGTGTTGCAACTTGTCTTTCACCATTATCTTGACTTGCTAGTCAGCACATTCAATGCTTCCTATGGGACGTAGTTTTCTCAGCACGATGGAAAGTGAAGAGGCTCATGTTGATCAGCAACGGGAAGAAAAACTCCGGATCGATATCTGCATACCACCCGTCACGCATGCTAGACATGGCTGGGAAAGTGCTAGAGAAACTCATCAAGGGAAGACTCACCGACGCGATTCATGCTGCTGGGGACCTATCTCCTTGGCAGTATGACTTTAGAGCAGGATGCTCTACCGTTGATGCGATTGCAGAGGTGGTGAGTGCGGTCCAAAAAGCAGAGGCATAAAGCTGCACCAAGTGACGGATCGTCATGTTGGTGACACTCAACGTTAGGAATGCCTTCAACTTCGCTAGGAGCGTCGATATTCTGGATACAATGGAAAACTCTTTCCAAGTTTCAGAATATCTAGTGCGAATACCTGAAGGACCGAAGCCTGCTTTACGACACGACACAGGGTCAACGAAGGATGGTAGTTCCATTGGGTGTTTTCTAGGGCCATTCTCCCATTTGCAACTTCTAACTGCCGCCGTAACATCTCCAACTTCTTTTGGGCACATATACCTTTGCCTTGGAATATTTTTTTATTTTTATTCAGATTTAACAACTTCCTTATAATTCTTATTTTCCTATCATCGCAGTTCTACCTGCTTATCCTATCTTTAATTACAAAAAAAATAATATAACAATAATCTTAACTTTCCCATTAACAACACTCCATTCATTATTCCCATTAACAAAATTTCATTCAATCACTTTTACCTAACAAACCCCAATTCCTTCCTTCATATTAACTAATTTTATTCATTAGCTCTCACTAACAAAATGTTATTTGTTGTACCAACAAAATTCATCCACGCTTCATTAAAAAACCAAGGGGTAAGTTTGTTTTACAATACAATTCTTTTTCACAAATTGTTATGTTTTTTTCTAATTTCAAATAAAAACGGCCACTATATTTTAAGTAAAAATTTTTTTTCATTTCTCAATATGACCTCCCCCTTTCCCATCCTTTTCCTTTCGTGTTAGTGTATATATGTAGGGTGGCTCAGTACGAGCAGAGGGTGCCCCCAGGTTACTCACTCTTCTATTGAAATTTAATGTTTGCAATTGCGGTGACTTCCGCGGTTGTCACAACCTGTGGAACGTGTCTTACGATGGGCCACTGGAACTAGAGATGTCAGATGAGTCGTGTTTGGTCAGCTATGCGGATGATGTTGCGGCTGTGGTCGCTGGATGCACCGTTGACCAAGTTCAACTTAGGCTAGGTATGCTAATGCGCCGAGTGAGAGACTAGATGACTGCTCGCGGGTTCAGTTTAGCACCGGAGAAACCCGAAGTGGTCGTCTTGATAAAAGGATAATCCCTAGAGTAAGGATGATCAGTATTGGAGACATACTAATCGAATCAAAGCCATCGGTGAAGTTCCTGGGGCTAATCCCTGGAAGTTTCTTTGAGCAAATCGGCAAGACGGCTGGGAATGCTGCTTCGGGAGTATCGGCTCTGAGTCGACTTATGGCCAACGAAAGGGGACCCAGCCCATCAAGAAGACGCCTCTTGATGAGTGCTGTAGAGTTGTTGCTACTGTAAGTAGCAGAAATATGGAGCAACGCCCCATCTCAACCGGACAGTAAGGAAGTATACCGAAAAAGTTTGGCACAGGTACAGAGAAAAGGAGTACAGAGGATGGCATCTTCATATCCGTCAATCTCTGATTTGACGGTGAGAGTGATTGCAGGCGTGATACCTGTTGGCCTCCTTGCTGGAGAGTCGCACTCACTACACAATTAGCAGCAGTTTTGGGTGAATTGCACAAAAGAGAGCTGGATAGCGCACCCTCATTCTGGATGTACGACCGCTAAATCGAAAGCATGGTGAGACTGACTTCTATCTGAACCAATTTTTGAGCGGACATGGGTGCTTTCATTCTTACCTGCACAAGATTGGTAAGTCATGGTCCCCCGATTGCGGCTATTGCCCAGGATAGGTAGACAATGCCTGCCACACATTTTTTGCTAGCACGAAATGAAACAGGCTGTGAAGGAATCTCTATCGGGAGACAGGAGAGCTCACACCGGATAATATCGTTGCGTTGGTGCTCTAATCAGTTGACAAATGGAACCAGGTGGCTCATTATGCTCGGGCAGTCCTCAGCCGCCAGGGGCGCTGGGGCTGGGGGATCCCATTTCTGGCAATTCCTCTTCTCCTTTTTCTCCCACTAGAAGGGGGATCCCCCAGCTGGAAGGTATCTCATGGCGTAACAAAACAGGACCTGGCCCGAAATAACGTGTCAAACAGTTCCAGGCTGGGTTGGAGGGGAGGTGTTTAGTGGGTAGTCCAGTCGCCTTCTTGCGACCATGGAAGTTCCATACTCTGTGCGTGAATAACATTCACCTCCCAGCCGCAAAAAAAAAAACATTACTTTTTCAGTGTCTCAGCTTTTTGGTTAAGCCTCACTTCTTCAGATTTATCAAGGGTGATCCTTCTGTTCAATGTATTTTCTGGCGGAGGCAATTCAATTTTTGAAATTCTGCGTCTTGGTCTCTTCGGTGTTGGCGGGAGCAGCTTTGGGGTCCTCAATCTTCTTTATTTCCCCTTCTTTTTCTTATAGGAGATGCTCCAGCAGTTGCATTGTTTTCTCGCTGCAGCCAAACGCCGCTGGAATTTCCGGTTGCTCAAAGTTTTTGTATGCTTTCTGTTCACTCATTCAACTGCCATTATTTTTATTGTCTTCAATAACTTGGTTAACGATGATGTTGGCACTGGTGTGGTTATGGTTGGTTTTTTTGTTTTCTGAAGAGTAAGGTTCATAGCGGTTGGATTTTCCGGAGGGCTGCTATCTCCATTCGTGTGTACAGCTGTCTTTGTCGTCATATTATGTAAGGATTGGCCCAAGTCCTTATGGGGACAGGTACTCAGGGCTAGACTCGCACTAACTAAGAGTCCGTCAACTTAATTGTGCGAGTTTTGAACGCACTACTGGCGAAATTTTACCGTGAGGAAGATGGTATGATAGTTAGATTGGAACAATCCCGCACTAGTTTTACTTTGGCGCTACGTGTATCAATTCATTCGAATTGGAGACGATGTATCATTCGGGATCATTTTCGGTACAGTTTAACAAGGATTTTTTTTTCAGTGGACAGTGGAATCAGATTGGATACTGAGCTTCTTCAGAAAGAACCAGTGATACACTTATTTATTTCATCTTTTTCATATCCGCTTTCATCATATTCCGAAAGGAGAAAGGATTTGGATTGGTACCATAACCACACTCACAACATAAATATTCAAATTAATTATTAATTTTTTATTTTTTTTTCATTTTTATATATTTTTTAATTTTGTTAGTATTATTATTATTAACAATGATCAAGACACATAATCTAACTATTGGATTGTAGAATAGCACATACATATAACCAATTAGAGGATATGTGACGTTAGTAACTAAAAACAAGAACAAAAAAGAAGAAGAAGAAGCTCTTTTCGTATTAATTTCAAAATTGTCCAACAATTTTACTCTTCTATCAAATTTTGCAACTTCCCAGTCAGCAACTAAAGGCTGCTGGTGTAAGGGAAGTTATTTAATGTTCAAAAAAAAACAACATGAATTAAATTTAATCAGAATCGCAAAACATGACTTCTCAGATTCTCCAAACCTCAACAGTGTGTTCCCTAAGGAGCTTCTTAAATATTGGAAAGACTTTAACCTTTTTTAACTCAGTTGGTAATGAGTTATATACTTCCATTGCTCATCTAACAGGGTCGCTATGTTTTCTTTCAGTTCGGGCAAATGACAACTTAAGATAATCATTATATCTGGTATTATAAGAATGAATGTCACTGTGTTTGATTAGCTGGACACCCGATTTCATTTCAGAATTAAGTATTCTGAAAATAAATTTAGCTTTTTCCATATATATCATCTGCCTGATACTAAATTTCTTCGTTAGTGGATAAAGGGTAATACTATGGGTCAGCCTATCCAAGCCAGCATAGCCTTGACAATCCTATTCAGCATTCTATGAATTGAAACAATGTTCGATTCCGAAGTATGACGCCAAATCATAATGCCATAAGTAACCAAAGGCAAAACATGAGCATTATAAATTATGTTTTTGAGACCAATATCTAAGTAATTTTTACACCTAAACACACTAATCCAAAAAACCAATTTTGATTTCAGACTACTAATCTGTTGAGTCCATGACAATCTATGATCTATGATAAGACCTAGGTTTTTTCACGATGTTACACGCTCAATACTTTCATTGAACATTTTAATGTCCAACACAATATCTGCTTTGTTTAGTTGTTTAAATAGCATAAAATTGGACTTTTTAATGTTTATAGTTAACTTATTCCCTAACAACCATGACCCGTACTCCTTTAAATCGTCATTTACTTTTCGTTCTAATGCACTAGGAGAGAGATCCGAATATAATAGCAATGTATCATCCACATAGACAATATATTTGCCCTTCAAATTAGAAAAATAAATATTTTAAATGTATAAAATAAATAAAGTTGGACCCAATATGGAACCCTGCGGAACGCCTATGTTGATTTTATATTTATCACTCATTTTCTGATTCAAGCAAACATCAATTGTTCTGTCTTTCAGGAAGCTTTCAAACAATTTCAAAGGAGTGCCTCTTATTCCTAGTTCACTTAAGCATTGAAGCAGAATCGAGTGATCAACAGTGTCGAAGGCCTTCGCTAGGTCAACAAATATTGCTGCAACATATTTACCGACATCTTGTTCGTTGTTGATGAACTGTAAGGCATCAGTAAAAGCAGATGTTGTGCTACCTTTCTCAACAAAGCCATATTGGTTTACATCAAATCCCAAAGAATCTTCAATAAAGCGAATCAGACGTTTATTAATTATTTTTTCAAATACCTTACTCAAAGTACTAGTTAAACTAATAGGTCTATAGTTATTAGGGTCATTTACATTGCCTGATTTGAAAACTGGCACAACTATAGCATCCTTAAAGTCTGTCGGAAAGATCCCATTAGATATGAAAATATTAAGGTCGGATACCACATGTGGAGCTATAATATCACTGACGAGTTTTAGATGTTTTGCCGAAATACCATCACTACCAGCCGAAGAGTTCTTTAAAGAGTTAATGCATAACACTACTTTTTTGGTATTGGTAGGCTCAAGGAATACAGACTTAAAGTTATAAGGAATTTGCTTTCTATCAAAATTTAAAAGATTGAATCTTTGGTCAAGTCTTCCGCTAATTTTTTTCCAACAGATCCAAAGAGGGGTCCAAGTGAATCAACAGAAATATCCGAAATTTGCTTCTTAGTCCTGTCAGAGGAGAATAATTCTTTATTTAGAATCTGCCATATTTTTCTAGAATTACCCTCAGCAGCATTTATCTGATTGTTTAATACATTTTTTTAGCCGATCTAATCAAAGAGTTAACCCTATTCTTTTGTACCTTGTATTTCTGGTTCAATAAAGGATCATCTGGCAATTTTTTAGTCGATTAAATAAATCTTTCTTCCTCCTAATTTCCCTAAGAATATCACCAGTTAACCAATTATTACTCCTAGTTCGAATCATTCTGATGGAAGTAGCTGCTTCTTTTGCAATTTGCATTATTTTGTTATTTCAGAAATAGATATATAATCATTATAGGCCGTACATTTGCTTCTAACCAATTGAATGAATTTAATTTTATCAAAACTATAAATTTTCTTCTGAACCATAGGAGATAACAATCTTTTAATTCCTTCCAAAGTAATAAATATGGTCAAGTTCCGGCCAATCATTATATTTAATACCAAAAGTTGCTAACTGCCTGCTTAATGTAGAGACAACATGATCAAGGAGAGAAGCACGATTATCAGTTATTCTAGTTGGAAGGTTATTCATTACTATTGCTCCATTCATACGTAGCATATGTAAATAGTTTATGCTACAATTGCTATTTTTATCCAAAATACCTATATCAGAGTCAGCTACAACCACCAGGTTTCCATGATTCTGTAATATACTGTCCAAATATTCAATTAGCTCATAACTATTTTCATTGGGGGCCTTATAGAAAGTACAAATATTGATAACACCTCTATCGCTTTCAAGAGAAATAAGTAAAGTTTTACAATTACTATCAACCAGCAGGACCTTATGCCTTATTCTTTCCTTGATGTAAATCGCCGTCCCACCTCCTTGAGAGTGATCTCTGCAATTATATACGGCATTATAACCATCAAGATTATACAGATTGACTTCATTACTACAAATCCATGTTTCGTTTAAAATTATAACATTCAGATTCTCATGCGAACTACAAAACACCTCAAGATCTATAAGCTTATTTCTTAAACCTCGAATATTAGCATCAAATATACTTAAATTGGTGGCAATTCTCATATTTCAGATAAGTAGTTAATCTTTCTCTGGAAAGTTTTAACAGCCTTGAGGTGCTCAGGACAATCTTTATGAGAAGCTGGATGCCCAACATTCTTATTATTCACCAGCAGACAATTCGAGCATTTCGAAACCTGAGATTTACAATCTTTTGTACTATGATGTTCCGCACAATTGGCACAAACCTCTATTTGACTTCTACATCTCAGAGCAGCATGACCGAACTTCTGACACTTATAGCATCTTCTGACCGTCAGCTCTTCTCTGCAGTAGTGAGAGTTGAAGTCAATATTTATGTATGTATCTACCAGTCTCCTAAATAATCCTCCCGGAACTTCAAATATCATCGAAAATTTCTCATTTTTTCTACTTTTCCAGCATTTAACAACTTTCAAGATACCATCAGGTATATTCGGATTAAGGGCCTTAATCTCAGCCAGGAGCTCATCACTGTCAAAAGACCTTTCCAGCCCATGCACTATAAGCCTAGGGTTCAACTCCTTAGTACGCTCCACATAGTACGACTCACCTAGACATTCCTGCAAAGAACCGACAAGATCCTCTGGATCGATTGAGCTCTCAGTCTTGAGAATAATTCCCCCATCTGACAATTCCTTCTTATATGTGATAAGAATTTTAGCAGCTGCAGGTTTAAAAGACTTCTTAATTTGCTGCATTGTATGATCAGCAGATTGTTTAGATTTTGGACGGACTATTACTCCTCCGTTGAATTTGGGCAATCTTTTTGCCGGAGGGTTAGTCAAAGCAGCTGAATACGACACTGGCAAATACGGGCTCTTTTTTGAAATATGCTTTTGCAAATCAATAATTCTGTGGTTTAGTGTGGAATTGGAATCGACTAATTCGGCAATTTTTTCAATAATATCACTATTGCCTTCTTTCCCAAGTGGAACTTTGCATTTTATTGCCTTTGCCGCAGAGGCATTATCACTGGGACGGACCCAGAATACCCACTTGGTAACATTTTTCACGGCATTATAGATTTCATCAGGTATCTGAATGCAGCTGGTATAAAACCATTTGCCACACACTCCATTACACTTCATCGCAGGATCGTTGTTCCGAACCGCTTTACCACATGAGCCACACTTGCTGGACATTTCAAGTGTAAATAAATTTCAAGTGGAAATAAATATTATAAGGGAACGAAATCAATAATTTTTCACACACCTGTTGAGGTTATGAAAATCAAAATTCAATAAAATCTAAAATAGTATACTCAGTTTTCAATTCCTTCTATAGGATACTAATCCACATTCATAGAAAATCCAGTTTTCACAAGAATAATGATTAAAATTTCTTAAAAAATGCTTAAAAATTTGATTTTACTTTGGATGTAAACAAAGTAGCACTTTGACACTTGACTTCTTCTTCTTCGATGAATGTTACGGAAACCTACATTTCTTTGAATATGTGGAAGCTGAACTCCCCAAAGAATACTAGACTCAAAAAAGACTCCTGTCAGCCAGCATTCCCACTGCAAGAAGGAGAAACGGATTCGACAATAACAACAAACATTGCGTTATCAAAATAAAATATTATGGTTTTCTAAACGTTCCGATTCAATCATAAAAATGCATCTAAAGTCATAATATCCATATGAAAAATTTTATCAACTGTAATGATGCGATCTCCTACTTTCTTGACATGTCTTAAAATTTGAAATTGAAGGAAAGCTTGGTACTATCCTGGAGAACAAATTCTGACTCATTCTATATATGCAAATTGGAACCCGATAGCTTTTAATCAAGCATACATTTACTGCTTGCATGCATCCCACGCTTCACCCCTATATAAGTATAGCAAATAGTATGAGATCATAATGATACCGCAATTTCATAGTCCATTTGATCCGACCCAATAATCATAAAATTTAATTGGTAATTAGATGTGAGAATGAGAAAGCGACGCCACGAACAACACAGCCAAGACTCTTTGTATCAGCTTCCTTCCGTGCAAAATTAATCGTTGCTAGCCAGGATTCTGACTTGCCGACAATCCTCCAAGAAGAGGTAAGTGTCAATTAACCAACTGTGGCAGCTTATTTATGTGTTCAACTATCCAAGTCGCCACTTGGAGCGCATACTCAGATCAGGATGTGACTCGGCGTTGGATATAAGCCGGAATAGTCATTTTGTGTCCTTCATGGAATGACATTAATTATGCAGAAGACAATATTAATTGAAGTTTTAATTAGTCCAACCCGGTCGTCATCTTTATTATAAGGCAAATAGACGGGCGAAGTATCTTTTGATTTACAAGCCTCGTAATATTGTTAGACATTATTCATTCAATTGGGATTATTCGAACGCTTCGGTGATAAATGACGACACGATGAAATCAGCGAAAAGGACGATAGATGTTGTAATGAAGGCGTAACAATAGAAACAAAGAATTAGTTGAGTAGCGGGAATCGTTGCATATTTTTGTTCGACAGAAGAGTGAGTTGTTTTCGTCCTTCAATTGAACGTAGTCAAATTAAGGGTTGTTTATAAGTTAATGACCTTCAATTGAATTGAAGTTCCTTTATTTAATGTCTAGTCTCTATCAGCTTGATGCAGCATACTTAATCTTTCGTTGTTTGACACTGGAACGATACCATCCACAAATAGTTCATTTATCATCCACCCTTAGAACAGAACAACCATTTTTAATTAAGATTTATTTAAATTCCTTTCGCGACACATATCTTTACTTGGGAATCATCCCCCAAGACGCAGACAATTTTTTATCTGCACAAAGTTCTCTCTTCGATAAAAAAATAGAAGTTTACCCAAACCCATCGAAGACGAGAACAAACAACTCCAAGATCAACGACACTTTTGGGATCCCGAAATCATTGTCAACCAATTCCATGAATAGTCGATAGAAATCCTTGTGCTTGGAGTCAACTTTAAAATCCTGCTTATTTGCAAGTGCCAAAATACTTCTCACATTGCCTTTTTCGGGGGGTGTTTAGTCACCCCTACGCCAAAGCAAACGTCCACTTTGGCTCCAGGGTAGAAAAAACAACGCCATCAGGATTAATGACTTAAATGACATGAAGAGAGAAAAAAAAAATCGCGGTACTACTTAGAAAGTAAAAGTAAACTTTTTTCGAGATATTTAAAAACAGTTTAGTGACAAGGGGCATTATAGGACAAGTACCGGAAACTACCACCGAAAAGAAGCTTTAGCTAAGGTTTTTTTTAATTGGACCTGAATGTTAAGTCGAAGTTGATGAATATTTTTTTTTCTCCATTCCTTGCCCAAACATTTCAAATGCTTTCCATCCCTGGCCAAGTGCTTTGGAGTTTGGAAAAGTCTAAGTGCGTTTTCCTCGCGCGCTTCTTAAAACCACTTTTTGAATTGTAAGGTTGTACTTTTAATGGCCATCGCAAAACCTTTAGGCGGACCAACTGCCAGCCTACAAGGCTGAGCGAA
Organism: Odontomyia ornata; assembly: GCA_963969285.1. Classification (NCBI taxonomy): domain Eukaryota; kingdom Metazoa; phylum Arthropoda; class Insecta; order Diptera; family Stratiomyidae; genus Odontomyia; species Odontomyia ornata. The sequence continues at coordinate 22,809,210 of OZ017741.1, forward strand.
TAAATCCCTAGTTGCGACCTAAAATCATTTGTCCTGTCGACTTTGTCCTTTGAATGGTTGCGCTTATTGTACCCCAAGGTGGAGCACAGAGTCGAGGAGATGGAGAACTAAAGGAGAAGGATAAGTTGATTAATTTTTTGGTTAGTCTCAAGTGAATTAATGACCTTAAAAAGTTGTGAAAATTACAAAAAGGAAAAGTCTAAGAAGTTGTAAAGCATAAGGCAAAAGCCAAATTGAAGGTTTCAGGCATCTTCGGAAGTTTTTATTTTTTGTAAAAGGACAAAACGATGAGAAAACGTCAAATAAATAGAAAAAGTATCATTCATTTTATGTTGCTGAGTAAAGGAGTAAAGTAGGATCAGTAGCGATTAGTGGTTTATTTGTTTCGCAGGACATTCGCGATGATAAATGGGTAGTTGTTAATTTTGTTTATTTTTTTTATGGGCGATACATAATTTTAGTGGAAGTGGCTTGAATTTAACGAAGAAATTCAAATGAAAAAAAAACGCACGATATAGGCTTTAACTACACTGGTCAACAACAATCCTCTTTTTGTATGTACCAAGTGGACTGGTAACTAATTATATTTTATAACAAGGATATGGATGAAAGAAATTATATTAGAATATTTCAGATCGATTCATTTGATTGTAATATGCATTTTTTATTTTTATTAAAAATACAATTTTCATTAACAGAATTAATTTATGAGTAGTATTTTGGTGTCGAATTTTCATTTAGTTTTATAATTTTCTTCTATATTTTGCTTCAAAAACATATTTTTGTAGAATGCTAGTTACGCACTGAGTTTGAGACTCCCAAGCTCTCAATGTATCTGAACTACCCACTAAATATCTCCCCTCTCAACTGCAAATATTGCCTAGAACCGTCTGATACATCACTTTGAGCTAGGCCTCGTTTTCTTACGCCTAGAGGTGCCATGGAGTTACAAGAATCTCTTATGTAGCAGGAAGAAGAGGAGGGAAAAAGATTACTAGGAAAGGAGTCCCTTACTCTCAGTGCCTTTCGATGGTCCAGTTCGCTCTTTTTAACCATCAGCACTGCCCGAGCGTAATGTGTCACGCAGTTCCATTTGTCAACTGATGTAAGTATTTTTCCAACTACAGTCCCAAGGAAGAGCTCCCCAATTTCTTTGTAGAGATAATCGCGCAGGCTTTCCCATCTTTCGCAGACAAAAACGTGTAGAAGGCATTAACCAACACTTTTCTGCAAAACATGCAGACTGTGACATAAATTTTGTGCAGGTAAGACTGGAAATACACATGCTCGCTCAAGAGCTGGGTTAAGTGGAATCAGTTTCTTAGTCCACTCGATTGAACCAAGGCCTCAAGCCAGGTATCAGGCCAGCAGACCATCTTCCCCTGGTATTGTACTCTTATGAATATTGCCAATCGCTGTGACAGTGCTGTCTTTCCTCCCTAGTAACCAGCTCTGTTTAACCGTCGCTTTCGGACAAACATACGCTTTGTCGCTCCCTAACAAGGAGTGCAATGGGCATCATACCAGCAATCACTAATACTGCTAACTCAGAGACTATTTGGTATGCACGTGTAATTACCAGCGCTACCACTTTCGGGGCAACTTTTTTTTTTAGAGCGTCACCCCATAATTCTGGCCCGTAGAAGGAGTAAGATTATACAGCACTCATTAGGAGTCAGCTCCCTGATAAAACAACTATCTCCATGTGGACCATCAGTCAAGCATGTTTTTGGCTGCTGCTCCGACTTTTGCGAAGAAACTTATCTTTGAGTCGATCAGTACCACCTTGTATATCACTGCTGGTTTTGACTCAACCAATGGTTCCAGTATATCAATAGTCCTTACTCTAGGAATTCTCTTAGTTAGTATGAGCACTTCGGTTTTCTCTAGTGTTCGGCTGAAGCCATGAGCAGTCATCGCATATATGGCAGTATATTCCGTAATTTTTCTGGCATCTCAAGTCTTGGTGGCCTGTTATACGAGGTATTTCACAAATTGAGACAAAGCATGGAGCGCTACCAGCTATACTTAGACTCCCTTCAATCGTATCGAAGAGCAGACTGCGGTTCAAGATAAGGTGTTATGGCACTTGCAAATAAATTTTCAGCGCTTTCACGATATTCATCCATCTGGTGGAATTGAAAGCGTTCCTGACATCAAAAGCAACTGGCAAGACGACCCTTTAAAATGGGATTGCTGTGCGCATCGGCATATTGGACGATGTTTATGACTTTTGCGACGCCATCAATCGTAGAGCGATTTGCTCTGAGGCCATATTGCCTCAGAGATCGATCCCCTGAGATACAGATCATGTCAGCAAGTCTCTTCCCTTGATAAATTTTTGAGTACTCTCCTAGCATAAGGTGACTCAATATACCCCTTATTCTTGCTGGCCAGCACAAGCCTCCGAATATCCCTTTATGTACGAAAGCATTGAACATACTGACCAGCAAGTTATCTGTTGCACCTCAGCAGAAATTCGGTGTGGCACTGGAGTGTTTGTTTCTTCAAAGACAACACTGCTTCTTCTACTTTGGTCTTTGTGAGAAGTGAGCATTCTACTGTTATAGACAGCCTTAATACGGACTAGATGAATGCGGAAGAGAGCCCGCACAAACTCGTCCATTGTTTCCTCATTGTATTTGCCGCATAATCTTTGAGCAACGGGCTTCCACATAAAAAGCTTGTAGCCCAAACCCCATGGATCCCGGGCAACGTCGTCTACAAGTCCTTACCAGTGGTTGGCCTTATTGCTATCGATCAATCTGTGGAGTCGTTTTTCATCTGCTTTATAAACTGTTTGCTAATTTGCTGTATGCATCTCCTTAGGACCATGCTCTCGTTAGAGATTGTGACACCCTCTCATTTTTGTGATTTCAAAGGGCCACCAGTACACTGCAGGCTTGCCATACCGGGGTTTTGGGCGAGTCATCGAAGACTTGATACTTGATTCTCATAATTGAGTTCACTACATCTTTTTTTTGTGGTAGGGAGGTGAATGCCTATCTATGCACAATGTGCGGGACTCCCATGCTTGCAAGAAGGTGATTAAGCTACCCACTAAACACCTCCCCTTTCAACCTGAGAACCTAGCTTGGGACCGTTTGACACATTACTTCAGGCCAGGTCTAGTTTTGTTACGCCGTGAGGCGCGTTCAAGCTGGGGTATATCTTCCTAGCGGGAGGGGACGGGGAGAAGATGCACCTAGACAAGCGATCCCCCAGCCCCAACACCCTGGCTGGTGTGAGTCCCTTTTATCTTTTAGGACTGCCCGAACATAATGTGCCACCATTTGTCAACCGATTCGAGTATCACCACGACTATATTATCCGGTATGAGCTTTCCCGTCTCCCTGTAGAGGCCCCTTTGCAGCCTGTCCCATTTCCTGCACGGGAAAAATGTGTGATAGGCATTATCCTCCTCTCCTGGGCAAAACTGACTATCGGAGGACCGTGAATTACTAATCTTGTGCAGCTGAGAATGAAAACACCCATGCCCGCTCATAAGCTGGGTCAAATAGAAGTCAGTCTCACTATGCCTTCGGTTGAGCCATGGTCTCACATCCGGAATGAGACACGCTAATCATTGTGTGAGCGCTGTCTCTCCTCGCGGACTACCATCCTCTTCTCATCCTCGTTTCGAGGCAGGTAAATAATGCAGTTCTTTCTAGCAATGAGGGCAACAGGATCACGCCTGCAATAACTTGCACCGCCGAATCAGAGACTGTCGGATACGAAGAAGCAATTGTCAGTGCTCCTCTTCTCTGTACCTATGTCAGGCATTTTCGGTAAACTTCCATACTGTGAGCATCACCCCATGCTTCTGCTCCGAACAGTGACACTCAGCCGAAATCACTCATCAAGAGGCGTCTTTTTGATGGGCTGGGTCCCCATAAGTCGACTCAGACCCGGTACTCCTGAAGCAGCCTTATCAACTGTTTCCCTAATTTGCTCAAAGAACCTCATCTTTGAGGCGATCAGTAGCCCCAGGTACTTTACCGCTGGTTTCAATTCGATTTGTGTGTCCCCAATACTGATCATCCTTACTCTAGGGATTCTCTTTTTTGTCAACATGACAACTTCGGTTTTCTTCAGCACTAAACTGAACCCGCGAGCAGTCATCCAGTCTTTCACTTGGCGCATTGGCATACCTAGCCTAAGTTGCGCTTGTTAAACGGTGCGTCCAGCGACCAAAGCTGCAACATCATCAGCATAGCTGTTCAAGCGTGACTCATCTGGCATCTTCAGTCTCAGTAGCCCGTCGGAAGACACGTTCTAAAGGTCTGGACCAAGGATAGATCCCTAGGCAAGACTCAATGTTACAACCATCCCTCATTGGCACTGTGTCGTGTCGTAGAGCAGGCTTCGGTCCTTCAGGTAGTCCTTCAAAAACCGCATTAGACATTCTGGAACTTGAAAAGTGTTTTGCAGCGCATCCAGAATATTCACCCATCTAGCGGAGTTGACGGCGTTCCTGACGTCGAGTGTCACCAACAGGACGATCCATCGGTTGGTACAACTATGTGCCTCTGCCGGATTGACCACGCCCATCACCTCCGACATAGCATCCTGCTCTAAATCCGTACTGCCAAGGAGATAGGTCTCCAGCAGCAATATCTCGTCTATCTTTTCCGCATCATGTATGCAAGGCTTACATAGGGCACCAAGCTTCCGCATAACTAGCTTTTAGCCAAGGTCCCACGTATCCTTGTTCACATTGTCCACTAGTTCTTGCCAGCAGCGAATCTTGCTATTGTTAATCAATTTACGGAGGCATTCCTTGGCCGACTCAAATGCAGCTACCTAGTTGCATGCCTTGTCACGGTTCCGCGGCCGTTGAGCTACACGTCGAAGCTTCTGACACCCTCTTTGCTTTTCAGCGATTCCAGTTGACCACTAGTACACTGGGGCATAGAAGCGCAGTAAGCAGTCGTGATAATGCTCATAGTTGAGTTCACCACGTCTTGAGCTGCCACTTCTTCCGTTCCCCCCGAAGCTCCCTGCATCAGCTCAACTGCTGTGAGCCCCTCGATGAACCTGTTGACATCCATCCTTCCGATGTTCCATTTAGTTGTAGAAAGCCGAGAGCACGGACACCGGGAAACAACATCACAGATCTCAAGCAGAATGCACTGATGATCACTGGCTGAATAGTCCTCTAATACTTTCCAGTTGTGTATCCTCCGTACTAAGGACTCCGAGGTGAATGTCACGTCCATTATGGTTCCTTCGCAGCCAATACAGCGGAAATTCGGCGTATTTCCGGTTTTTAGTACGACGAGTGCCATCCTGACCACCATTTATAGGATTCGTTTTCCCTGCAGATCTGTTTGAGGCATGCCCCATTCGATTGTTTTCGCGTTGAAGTCTCTCCCAACGAGCACGTTACCCTCTGCATTCAAGACAGCGCCCTCCAAAGCAACTTGGCTTGGAAAGGTCATATCTATTCGTTGGGCGTTAGGTACATACTAAAGAAGTTGGTCCCTGAGCACCGAACTCACACAAAACCATCCCCACATCACACCGCCCTCCGCCTGGAAATCACTATTTCGAACCCAGATGGTGACAGTACCAGCTTCATCAGGATACCTGATGCAGAACTTTTATCATGGTGTTGCTCACTCAGCAGCAAAAAGTCGGCTTTCATATCTCTCGCAAACTATTTAAGCAGATTTTGGGCGGTTGAAATGCGGTGTAGGTTTAGCTGCAGGATGCGGGTCATTGAAGGTCTGATTTTTTTATTTTTTGGAATCTTACGAGACTTTCACCACAATATCTTCTGACCACTAACCGGTGCACTTTTCAATAGAGGGAATCTTCACCAAAGAACCTCTAAAAGTAAAGAATATCACAAATTGGCGAGCTGTTAGGGATATTCTGGCCTCAAACAGCCTCACCAGCTGTTAAAATATCTATGAAAGCATAGAACAACTTACCAGCAAAATTGTGCTTACCAAGACAAATAATACAGCCCAAACTCTGGCAAGGGAACACAACCCCTATGAACTTCCTCTTGATAAGAAGGAGGAATCAACTACAGAGACGAGCTAGGAACATGGCTGATCCCAGGTTAAAACCAGAGCCAACCGGTTAACCAACAAAATACATGATCAGATTCACGAATTTCGCAACACCATTTGGAAACAATTTTTGCAAAGCCTCGAAACTGGTGATAATAACTTTGGTGCCTCTCAAAATATTCAACTTTGAAAACAAATCAAATACCCCCAATTCACGGACCAAATAGCCTTAAATACAACAGCACAGGAAAAGCGAAAGCCTTTGCAGACACACTTGAACTGCAATTCCTTGAGAATAATTCCCCTGAGGAGAGCCCTATATCTGAAGATGAAATTGAATCTTCTGTGCAAAGACTGCTAGCTTCCAAGATGACAGACACTAACGAAATCGCCCACTAGACTTACTGGAACCAAGCACACCAAACAAACGAAAAGCCCTCGGCCCTGGTTCTTTGACAAACACAATGCTGAAATGGCTACCAGATAATATCCTCCAAGCCCTGATGGACATCATCGACTCCATCTTTTGCCTTCGCGAATTCTCCAAGTTATGGAAGACGGCAATTGTAATCGTCATCTTAAAACTAGAAAGGGATCCTACTTTCCCGTAGAATTGGCGGCCAAAAGTATACTGTCTTCTCTCTCTAAACTCACAGAAAAGGCACTTTTAACTCGGTTACTCGAATATATTGAAAAGAATTTAATTATACCAGATGAACAATATGGCTTTCCCACTCTACTGAACTCCAGCTAACAAGGGTGATTTAACATATCAGAAATGGGCCTGGCATGCAGGGCTTACCTTTAAAATGTATCAATTTTCCACTCCACTACCTCAAATTATCAGCTCTTTCCTACAGGGCAGATCTTTTCACGTAAAAATTGATAACATACTATCCAACATGCGACCGATTGAAACTGGAGTACTGCAAGGATCACCACTCTCCCCATTACTGTACACCCTATACACTGCGGACTTCCAACGTCTGCCTAACAGCGTTCAAATTTTCCTATATGCCGCTGATACACCTCGCGGCAAGCAGAACCCGTATCTTCAAGTCTGCAACAATCTACTGAAATTCTTTTGGGGTACTTTCAAAGGTGGAAGATAAAAATTAACGCTGAGAAGAAAGAAGCCATTTTCATCACAAGAATACGACAACAACTTCCTGAACTACAAATCGACTCAAACTCTGTACTTTGGAATAGGAGAACAAAACATCTAGGACTAAAATTTGACAATAGAGTTACATGGACAGACCACATACGTGACAAGGGACAACACTGTTTACGTATCTTATCCTCCTTGAACCCCATCTTAAGATCAGGAAAACTGAACGTGAAAAATAATCTCTTCATTTACAAACAAGTTATGAGACCCTCTCTTCTCTATGGCTGCATCGCCTTCAATTAGACCTCAAAACCCAACAAAAAAGCACTTCAATCTCTGCAAAACAAGGCCCTTAGGAGAACCTTTTGAGCCATGTGGTACATTAACAACATCGACATTCACAAAGAACTCAAACAAGTCACTATTGACAAATTTATACTAGACAGCGCACTAAAGCTATTCAACAGGATGGATGAACACCCTAATAGTACCCTGAATCCCCCAATATCAACCAATAACGAGCAGAGGCTCACCTACCCTAGTCTCAGTTTAATAACATTGTAATATGGGACTAACGGAAACTAGTTCAATTATTTGCCATAGGCCAGTTGGGTACAAAGATACCCACAGATAGAAATGGAGCAAAAGTGCTAAATCGCACTAGCTCCACGTATTCCATCAGAGGATCCTGTCCAAATTACAGGTGCTCCAGGAACTTCCATCGAATCAAGGGAGTGGATGGTTCCATAAATTCCATCGGCCCACGAAGGAAGATCGCTCCCGCCCAGTTCTCGTCGCCCATGAGGGGGTTGCTCCCATCAAACCCTTTCCAGTGCGACTGACTTTCGTCTTCAAGTCGGCAGCTGTAGGATTGGCTGTCATAATCACAACCCACATTACATGAAAAGCTGTGGCTATGCTTTTCACGACTTCCCCGTAGCAAAATCCTGTTTCCCATATTGGGCTTGACAGATTTTGTACTGTATGGAGGTCTTTTTTGGCTTGGCGATTTGATTTGGATCGAAAAAGACAACGTGGGAGATTTTTTGGCGGAATATAGTTTGGCAAATCTATGCAGAAGAAGTAGACTCAAGTCTTTCCTGGCAGCCCTCTAACGTGTGAAAATAGCATTATACTGATAAAATTACCTCGCATGGATTTACTTTCTAAAGTTTAATCATTGTGGTATCTTTTTGGTTGGAACTTTTCTCTAAATTGTGAATAATAGCTTAACTGAATTTATTTCGTGACTTTGATCATTTAGAGTCAAATTTTGTTGGGACTAGCACACCGTAGTTATTTCGAGCATAGTTCATTTTCAGGTATCAGGATTTTAACCCAATGAAAAGTAGAGAAGTTGGCAGAGAGTGGAGTAGAGAAATGGAGTGACTGGAAAATAGGAGTTTGTTTGATTGTGATAACCTCGATCTCTCGGATCGATACTTGGCAGAGGTCTGTGTCCTCGTAAATTAAATGTCTCAGCCAGCTAATACGTCCCAGCTAGCTGATAAGGTTATTTGACAGGTCTCTGTGACCAAACGCCGCTGACGTCGACGGGTGGGGAGAAAACTAAGAAAAAAATCGAGCGCGAATTCATTTAATTAAAGCCCAATATGGCGGTAGTCCGAGCGGAAAGGTCGTTGTGGTTAAAGAGGAATATTTATTAGTAAAATCTCGAAAAAGCAGGTTCCGATCAATTTAACTGAGGACAGACTGGCATCAAGTCAAAAGTGAAGGTTTCTGAAATATAGAAATGTGTGCCTAGCAACTAATGTGCGAACCATTTTAAATTAGAGTGAACGTTCTTGGATTAATTTTGCACCCACCGCATCGAGTAATTTAGTGTAGTGACCAGCTCAGTAGGTAGTAACCATAGTACACTCACCTAGTACCTACCCCTTCCATTTACCCTGTGTTGCACACTTTCCATTTACCCTGTGTTGCACACTTTCTGAATTTTCCCAGGGGCCTGAAGCGTTCAAGAAACAAAGCAAAAATCAAGTAAAATTTCCAAAGCACGTGTTCTTTTATGCATCCCAGAACATGGGAGTGCTACCAGATCCTAATAAAAACTAAAAGATTGCATGGAACGAATTTCTTTTTCTGCAAAATTATTGATTTTTTGAGATATGGTAATCCTGAACATATGTTTATATTCGTGCCAATCTTCGCGTCAGCATTTACCTACCTACCTGCTACCGAAGATTTATGGCTCGCTGTTTGGCTTGCGTTGGAATATTTCCGGAGGGTTGATTGAGTGGTTTATAGTCCGGCGGAGTCATTGGACCTTACTTTTTCGAAAATTAGGCTGGAGAAATAGTTACGATGAACGGATTGCGCTATAGAGAAATGATTAATGATTTTTTTATGGCCGGAATTCGATGGCATTGATCTGGATAACGTTTGCTTTCAACAAGACGGCGCTACGTACCACACAAGCAATGAAAGCATTGATCTCTTACGGCAAAAGTTTCTGGACCGTGTTATCTCTCGAAGAGGTGATCACAATTGGCCACCGAGATCTTGTGATTTAATACCTTGCGACTTCTTCCTTTGGGGCCACGTGAAAGAAAAGATCTACGTCAGCAGTCCAGCGTCGATTCAAGAGCTCAAAAATAGAACTCGTGAGGCTATCGAGGACATAGGGCAGCCACTTTGGGATTTGGTTATGGAAAATTTCATGAAAAGGATATGGTCCTGTAAGCGTGGCGTTGTTGTCATTTGCCTTATGTTAGTTTTCATATTAACCGCAAACCTTTTTCTTCATTAAAAAAATAAACATTTGATCACCTATATAAAAAATTGGCATTTTTCTTTTAATATCGGAATACCACCACCACAAAACCCTCTATATGTAGTTTCTCACAATCTGAACAAGGAATGATCTACAACTTATACGCGTTGAAAGTATGGTGACAAAACTTACCAGAACCCAATCGAGAATACAATACTCAATCAAATCCAAATCATGATGAATTCTCTCGGTCTGGATTGTGCCAATTAGTTCAAAGATCGATGCCTAAGAAAGTATTTATTCGAAAGAGAAAATTTATCCTATTCTAGTTTCTAACGCAAACATTTCTAGCAACACAAGGCCTAGTGCCTGCCGTATACAATATGAATTGATTAAGAAAGTATGTACACATTATGTAATCGAAATTTTAAAGAACCATTAACCTCTTTGTAAAGGTTTAGTGGATTTATATGCTATCGAATTATCTTGTAATTTGCGCATTAGGTATCTAGGAAACCTGTAATAAATATAAGCAACCGAGCAGCCCCGTGGTGATCATTAGTGGCTGCTCCTGAATAAATCAGGTGGTCGCCCCGTGGAAACTGCTTAGTTTGTTGTTTTACTAGATTATAGTAAACTACATCCATCAAGTTTCCATCCTTTAGGCAGAGATGAGTGGTTCACTTCAGCCACTTTAACATCTTTAGGTTTGACATTGCCCTTGTAATACAACGACCTTAGCTAGTTCGGAGTAAACTAAGAGTGTCCGGACTTGTTGACCTGATAAGTACAGTCCGTTATCACGTTTCAAGACTTCACGCCTAGTACCGATGAGAGGTCGGTTGAGATTTACTTCGGGAAATTTCTCTCAAACGAGCGAATGGGACGTGTAAAAATCATTACAAATGGCACTCAACGTGGGACTCAAATGTCCTTAAGGGGAAATTTTTGCATTTTCTGACGTTTTGGTCCCTTGCGAAGGATGTAAGGTACTTCGATACTAGAGTCCCACGGTCTGGAATAGTGGAGTTGTGGGAGACACACTATCAGTCACTTCACGTGAGTTATAGCTTCCGCTTTAACTAGTTTTATTTTTTTCTCGCGAAAGATTCCTCCCGATGTGTTGTCCCAGGGTAAAACCTGCAAGAACCTTCTATTTTCTTGATGGGAACTGTCAGTAAGTTGGGTTTCGCCTGGAATCTCATGGACTGTCAAGAAAATAGAAGGCTACCTTACCTTTATGTTGCGGAAGGATTCTACTTTTTATACGTAATAGACGATTGGTATCGGTACGTCTCGTAGAGTAGAGTACGTGTGATAAATATTTTGTTGTGTAGCTTCACGGTTCGACAAGAAACCGCCTCATATGACCCCGCGAATGTACGTGTACACGGTCGTTAAGCGAAGCTAAGTAGCTGAGCTTGGTGTTGTTTATAGCTCGCTCACATTTGTGCCAGACAATCGGCATCCGTGTCCTACACGGATTTTTAAGGAAAAATAATTCATTACATGGTAGGGGTAGCTCCTGAGTTTTTGGTAGCACGAAATTCGTTGTTTCAGTTGCGTCGGGAAATCCCACCAGTGGACTACCTCTGAGGTCAGCCAGACTAATGCGGCGGCCTAGGAGTCCATTGAAAGGGAAGGATCAGCGATACTCACGCTTATCACTGACGAAATAACCTCAGGTCCCAAATAATCCCCTTTTTGAGGCAGCCTTTGGTTGGAAAAAGCTGAGAGTATCGAGATGAAAAATTTTAGAAACATCTGAGGTATCACCAGAATTTATCACCGTAGCCCCCCTTTTACGCCTTCACTCAGAGATATGTAGAGTATCTCACTATCTTGATGGAATGTATTGGCTCTCAAGAAGATAATGTGGTCAGTACCATGCTTGGCCGTTTATCCGTCCACTTAGATACGGTACGTTCCAATTTCAACCAGTACGTATTCTTACTGAACGAGTTTATAGTCACTTGGGGTTCAAACCAGGGGTATTTGTGTTACACTAAGCTGTAAGCTATCTTCCATAATCCGGAAAATTTAACCATAAGATAAGCTTTGGTTGAACAGAGGAGAGAGAGGAAGACAGTGTGAGTGAAAGAGATTTGATGAAGTAGAAGGGAATAAGATCAGAGTTAGTGCGAATGCATTCATTTGATCTATTGATAACTGTCCTGGTTTCAGAGAGATATGTAAAAGGCTAGGATCAAGTCTATAAAAAAACTCCCGAAAACGGACTTAGAAAAAGTCAATAGGGAAAGAGAAGGAAGTTACTGCAGGTGGTTTATAAAAAGCTACTCTAAATATCGATAAGGGCTTCACCACCGTCAGATTTGTGAGCATATAATGTAATAATTAATCTATGTTTGACGAGTAGTGTCAAAGCTTCATCATTCCATAGATTTTGTTTTTCACAATCACTCTTCAGAGGTGTATTACTAATATACAAGTATCTCGTTCATGTTCAGCAAAAAATAATTTTTACATAAGACTTTCTCATTTCATGTGCCACCTCACATAAAGGATATATTGCCTCAAGGATTTGAGAAAGTAATATGCAACAGATGTACCCTCAAATACGCAATATCTTGAATCTGAACTAATCACTTAATTCTCTCTACAACGATGTCGAATAAGACTATCAATTTTCCTTACATGGAACGTAATACGTTCCCTTCACGTTATTCTACCACTGTTTTTTCATTCATAAGATTCCCTTATATAAATCCAACATACGTACATACAAGTCTAAGAAGTTAAATGCAATTTCTTGGATACACTATCCAGCATTCCATGCGGAAAAAGCACACACAGTAGGGACAAGAACTAAAGTTGATATACGAGTATAGTGTGGGTTGTACATGTGTGCGGGTGGGTGTGTGTACGTCAGGACAACATGAAACATATCCCTTCGCTCGGACAATATGTCATAACTGAAGCTCCTTTAAGATTCCACATAATACCCCCAACAAATCTCTCACAACAAATTACAAACGCTCCGTGATAAGTTTCAAATGCCTTCTCTGCTTCAATTATCAGTAATGAATGTGCTTTAAGGAATGTGAGAGGAGATTCGGAGTTGGTGGAGCGATGGAAGAAGCTGCCGAGCTGGGCAAACAAGGACAGGCGTTAGTATCCTGTTGTGATACATCCTTTCTTATGGCTAGCTGACTGGTTGACTGGTATTGCTGAAGTTATCGTTCAACTTGCACAATCTCAAACTTTAGTATCATCAAGAAAGTGTAGCAATTTCTCATTTATTTAATCTGAAGAAGGAACTCAAGTAATGCACAGCAAGGAAATGTTCATTGTGGTCGAGAGTTGGTGTTTTAATGTGTTGAATGAGTTATTCAAGCGAGAACGAAGAAAAGAAAAAACAAAAACTTTTTCTGTTGTAAATTTATTTTTACGCAAATTTAGAGAATGGTGGGCAAGATGACTTTCTAATTTTAGGAAGCTTGAAATATTAAGATTTTGTTTCATATATTTAATCAACCATACCTTTTTAATCAATAACAATATAAAATGGGGATTTCAATTTCAGCGCATATTGTTTCAAAGTATGAGTGACTTAGAACTGGTAGGTAAATCATTTCGTCTCAAAATATTGCATCTGTATAAGTTTTCCACTTTTAAGTTCATGCTCCAGAGCTTTTACTATCAGCCGGCCCCAGTCTAGGTACCCAGAAAAAACTGATATAAAATCACCTACTCTCAGGTACATATGCTTTTTCATATGAAGATGAAAATTGTAGGGAAAGTCATACATGATCTAAGAAAAATTTTACTAGACCATACTGGACATCTTGCACCCTAAACCTAACCAAATAAACTTAGCTACTAAAGCAACTAGCATTACCTATAATATGATAACATGTTCTATGGCTTAATGCGAGCGCTTTTGTCTGGTGATCGTGAGATGCGAGTTCGAGTCTGGCCCAGCTAATCAGTAAGTAAGAATTCAAATGAGCAATGTGAAGGTAAAACAGTAGTTTCAAAACGAGTGGTGGTTAGGAGAAGTAAGAAGGTAAAGTCAAATTTACAGAATGTCAGCAAAAATAAGCTTAAAAATATTTTTTAACCGCTTATTCAACCATGTATTTGATGATGTTTATATTGTATTATGGTATTGATACTGAAATCATGTTATTTTACCAATGGCAGCTGGCAGTTATTGGCCAATTTGGTATTATCTTCCTTCATCCTTCACTCGTCATTTATTATGAAATTTACCAACCCGACGGCCGACAATTGAATTCAAGTTGTGCAGGAAACAAGATCAGAATGAAGAGCAAATGCTGACTATACGAGTATGCTGTGCGGATACAAGACCGTGATTCATTGTGGCATTGAATTTATCAAGTCAATATTTATTTTTTTTTTACTTAAATTTGAGTACTTTTAAGAAATTTTATCAAAATAACCTTATTCAAAAGACAGAGAATGTATGTGCAAATATTTCAATATAATTCGGCTCAAAAAGGTAGTTTTGGCTTACTATCTTCCAATTCAATGCACGTGCCTGTAAGTGCTTGGGAACGCCCCCTTCTACTATCAGTGGATAGTGAAAGTTTACATTAATACCAGCCTCTTGATTCGGTGCGTTTTTTAATAGTACTGCTAAAGGCCTTCAGTGGAACCAATTTCTACTACCTACTTTTGGCAACTAGTGCCGCACCATCATCCGTATAGCCGATCAACTCTCATCTGGCACCTCAAGCTTCAGGAGCCTCTAGATACTCTACAAGTCAGGGCCGTAGATGCAGCCTAGAGAAGTCTTCAATGTAACTTCTTTCCTGTCATATAACAGCTTTCAGTCCTTCACATGGTCTTTCAGAAACAGATATTCTGAAACTTGAGAAAGATTTTTCAATGCTTTCATGATATCCCCCATTTTTCAGAGTTTAAGGTACTCGTATCATCCAGGAACGCTAACCGAAATATCCGTCAGAAGGCATGGCTGTATGTCTCCACCAATTGGACTCCAACCACCTCTGCAGCTACATTAATAGTATAGTAACCTGCCCTAAGACTATACTGCTGCAGAGACAGGTTCTCAGCTTCACTGACCGTGTCAGTGAGTCCCCCCTATATGAGTTTCTTAGGTACTTGCCCATTCATGTCCAGCATACGTAAAGAGTAGTATGTGGACGATTACTAGGTGTCCCTCTTCCCATTGTTGATCAGAACAATCTTCATTACATTCCAGCGTTCACGGATGTAAACGTTAAATATACAGGGTAGCAAGTTAGGACAAAGGTAACAGACTAACTGCAGTATCTTAGCCAGATACAATTGGGCCTAAGTTCCTCGGCAGAACCAACCTTTCCAGTTCCTTGCACGTGATGGGTGGGCATTTCATTTGTGTTTTGCTGTAGCTGGCATCAACACAGACCAAGTATACAGGAAATTGAGCCCACTTTACCATCTCTAATTTTTTGCATCAAACAAGCAGGATGTTTGTAAGGCCATTAGCTTCCACATGATAAACTTGTATCTCATGCCCCAATTCACATCATCCAGTAGATTTTGCCAGCAGTGAGCATTATTGCAGTTGATTAGTCTGCAAAAGCCTTTCTCTCTTCTTCTTCGTCATAGTGTTTTCTTTTCTTGTTACGGATGACCAGCTTTCATCCGGAGACCACACCACGACCGCTAAGGAGATCGGGATGCATGTCATTTACACACCCCAAACCCGCTTGAGCATCGAGGTAGCAGCTGACCATTGTAATTTTTGACACAAATACTACTCTCATACAAAAGAAGGAAATGTTATTGTTATATAATTCAGAAGAAAAATGTTATTTTTGTATAACAAACAATGTTATTAATCAGTCGAGCTAGAGTAGGGCGTTTAATTTAGGTAGGGAGCAAACGGCAGCAACGGATGACGAACGACATCAGAAGGGGGCCGGTCGACCAGCACTCTTCCCAACAAGGATAACCTATGGCAACGCATCTAACGCAAGCGCTCCACAAAGGCTAGCACCTACTCGGAAGGCGTTAAGGGTCCCACTCCTGGTCACCGCACTAGATGGATCCACCGTAATCAAAGGTAATGTCAACAGCAAAACCGTGAAGGGATGCAGCGCGCCAAACGGAAACATACACCGGCGAGGCTACTGTAAAATACATGGAATGTCGTTACGAATGCAAAGACTTACCTCGGAAAACTTGTCGTCTCCAATTTACACCTTCCTGACGGCGTCTCTGGTGCGACGCCAAGACGAGGCGAGTCCCAAGTTGAATAATACCCGCGATGTAATGCAGGCATCACGACCAGGTACACATATCACCTGTACTACGCCCAAGTCGACTTTCGGAAATCTCTAAATCATTTCACTAATTCCCGACATGCAACCTTATCGCGACGTACAAACCAATCACTGGCAACATAGAAGTAATGAAGCGGACAAACATTTCGTTCGGGGACGCCATTCCGCCATTCATTTAACACTTTCTTTTAAGACAAAACGGAACACTGTCTTGCGAGCCAACCACTTACACTGATGACCTAACAAGCGATTGAATGCAGGGCGTGCGATTCTACCGACGAACACACGTTTTTCAGGAGGGAAATTAACTCAATGGCGTAAGCCAATTGTCCGAAATCGCGTTTGTTTCCACTTTTTGTTGACAACTACAAAATGTCATTCGGCGATGTCATTCTACGATGATCCAGTGACCCACATATTGGGACAGCCCAGCTGATCCCAAAATAATGGGTAATGCAGTCCAACTCGCGTGCAGCAACCATGGGTGCGGAGCCGAGGTAACGAAGATGGTTGGTAGCCGCGCTACGAACCGCGCCAAAAGGAAAGAAAGAGTTCGTCGTATGAATGGGAGGCCAACCACCTCCAATGTAGCGGACGTCCGTTAAGGCGAACGAATTTAAAGGGCTGAGGGATAACGGCGGCCCTCTTTTTTTGGTTTGACTTCAAGGCAGATAGATCGAAGGATACAGGACTGGCAGCGCGAAAAGGTGATTGGAATTAGGATCAACTTCGTCATCGTCACCACGGCACTCATCGATACCACAGAAGAGCAATTTCGTTCAGCGAGGAGCTGAACAAAACGAGAATCCGGCTCCCGGGATTGGCGAAAATAACCAGACGGTCGTTTGCTGGGGCCCCAAGTTAAAGATAGATTAGCGAGATTAGAAAAAGGTACCTATTTCTTTCTTTTTTTTCTTTTTCTATATTACATTTGCTTTTATATTTATTCCATTGAAATCGTTTGTGTGAATATATCGAATTATTTAACCCGGAAATATTCTTATTGTTATTATTGGAAAAAAGGTGTTTTTTTTTGGATTGTGCGCGACGTTCAAGCGGGGAGGTTTTCTTTTCCTCGTTCGGTTCAACAGATTTTCTTTCAGGAGGTCGTGGTGTGGTTAACCAGGGTAGTTTGGACAGGTTAGGGACGAGAGTAACTAGAGGAGGTGAAACGTTTATATTTCTTTTTCCTTCCCTTTAGGTGCTAGGGGTTAACCCTCGTGCGTGCGCGGACGGATCGTCTACTCGCTGACGATCTTATTGTCGAATCCATCCAGCCTAGGGATAGCGAGTTGGCGCCTGCGCCGTCTCCGACGGAGCGAACCGGGCCCGCAAGGCTGGACCGCGCGTCTACCCTTGAAGCGTAAGGGTGACATTCTTAATTCTAATTATCATATTTGCTACTCTCCTGAGATTTTCATAGTGTTCTCTCTTCGTCCTGGTTTTCTTACCTACGAAATCTTTGTATGCCTGATTCTTTTTGTCTAACGTATTCTGGCACTCATCATCGAACCAATCATTTCTCTTGCATCGGGCTTGATGTCCAATCGTTGTTTGTCTTTAATGATGCGTCTGAAAAGATGGGAACCAGCTGGTTGTCGACGGTCTCTGTGAAATTTTTCGCATCAGATGCCATTTGGAGTCTTTTGATGTCAAATATTTTAGCGGGCTGGTCTTCGCCGAATTTACCTGTGACATACAGCATTGATAAATGAATTTGATCAAGTAATGATATGAGCTACAATTCACTTCTCGGTATGTACGGACGTCAAGTATGCTCGAGGCCCAACGTTGTTGGATCAGAACAACGTTGTTGGTTCGAAACATGGTTGATCAGGTTTTGTGTGTTACCATCCTGTGATAACCAGGTCATTTTATGAATGCGCTGATATAAGAAGCAAGTTGAACGTATGACTAGACTACATGCAAAGTCAATCAGGCGCTGGCCGTTGTCATTTGTTTCATCGTAGAGTCTATATCCTCCAGTTGTTCCCCGATGGAATACCTCATGGCCAACTTTTGCGTTAAAATGACCCACAATTACTTTTGTGTCGTTTGTAGGCAATGAGTTGACCAGTCTTTCCAGGTGACTGTAGAACATTTCCTTCGTCTCTGCATCCTCTTTTCAGTCGGGGCGTGATTATTTAACAGCCAGATTTTGAAGAGTTTCACTTTTATACGGATCGCACGCAACCGTTCATTGACTGCCTGAAAATCAATAACATGCGATTTAAGCTCCCTATCCACAATGAAGGCCACTCCAAAACATTGTTTTCCAGTAGGCTTCTCACTTTTGAATATTGCTTGGGACCTTATGTCTTGAATATCATTTCCATTCCAGTGCGTTTCCTGGATCGCCAGTATTTTTAATTTTTATTGACAAGCCTTTTGTAAAGGTCCTTAACAGCGCCAGGGTAATTGAATGATTTGACATCCAGTATCCAAGGCCATAGTACTTTTTCTGTTTGCGAAGTCGTTGCCATGAGTTCAACCCGCTCCGAGGCCCATCTACAAGTTTCGAAACATTTTAAGGTTTTCCAGGGCTGGGGAATTAGCCCGTCGCCCAAACTTCATTCTGGCGGCATCGTTTAGGATTTTAGTGACAGAGCTAGAGATGTACGAGTATTTACAGTTATTAGCATTTCTCTGCATTGAATGTCCCATTATTGGGGAACCAGCAAACCCAATATGCGACCCTGAGAGCATATACTACCATTTAATTAGGGAGTTTGGGATAAGGAATTGTGGAAGCAGTGAGTTGGGCTAACAAGGGGCTCCCTCCTCCTTTCTAGAATAGGCTTGGGACCATCTACGCTGGAGTTTCCTCTTCTTACCACAATATATTTCATTCACTTTCAGCTTATGAAAAATTTGACTCGGGAAATCTTTTCCCGGCACAAAAATCTGGAGGAGAGACCTGGGGAGTTACTTATGGTGGTAGTGTTTGGCGAGTGAAGTGTACGATAGGGTGGGTCTTAAACTCTTTCTCGTGCTGTTGGTGCTAAGTGATAAGAGGGTCGTTAATTCTTGCTTTCCCGGTGAGGAAAATTGGTAGCACTGTATGGTAGGGTGTTTGGAAGGCAACCTCTGCGGCTAGATGGCTGCGAGCGCCAAACGTTTTAAGGGTAATAATTTCGCTCCGCTTGGTCGTTTTCTTAGTAAGATGACTTTTTGGAGGCTCAGTGGATCGAACGAGTGGCACCCGCGCCCGTTTTCGGTTGAGTTAGTTGAGTCGGTGGAACCTCAGCTGGAGAAGCCCCAATAAGTCGGTGGAGGCAGCAATAGAATTGGTAATAAGGTAAATTATTTCAGTACAAAAATATTGCATCTGCATCACTTTCCCTCATTTATGATCATACTGTAGAACTTATTGCTCTTACTATCGGTCGAATCCAGTCTAGGTAAACTGGGAGAAAAAGCTAGGGTAAAACCATCTAAATACACTCAGGTACATTTTTTCATCATCTTCTTCTTCGTAGCCTTACAGCCCTTTAAGGGCCTTTGCTTAGAGATAGTTAGAGTATCTCATTGTTATGATCTCATGTATCAGCACTCCACAAGGTGATATGATCGTTATCACGCTTTGGCCGTGTGTACGTTCACCCAGCTGCGATACGTTCTGATTTTAAACCAGCACGTATAATAACTGAACAGGCTTATAGTCTGTTCGAGGAACCATTCAAACTAAATCTCATTGACGCCAACGAAACTTGAACCAGAGACTTTCGGCTTACAGGCTTAGAGCCCTAACCGCTAAGCTACGCGGACTACTGCATTTTTTCATACGGAGATGAAAATTATAGGAAAATTCATGCATAATCTAAGGAAAATTGTACTAGACTAAACTAATCGCGCTTGAATTAACTAAGCTACTAAGGCAACAAGCATAGCCTTTGATAACTGCCATGATTTAGTGATTGAAGTTTTATGGAAACGTTACATAAAGAAGTTCCGGGATATTCTTATTCAATCGGTGAATCTACTATGGGTTTGGGTATTTTGCCTAAATTTTTAATCAAACTACCTTAGACTTCAGCAGATCCACAAATGCTTTAGAACTTGTATGGCATATCCCCAATTTTCGTGCAACTTTACACAAAGCTTTTTTCTCAGTATATGGGTCTGAAGAGAAAAAAATCGTATGAATACCATAAACATTTTAAATAATTACAGTTCTGCAAAATTATTGCAGCACCCCATATCCACCCGCTCAATTGGATAAAGAAAAAAAAAACAAAAACTAAAAGCGTTTTCATCATCATCTGTTTTGTGATCTCGTTCTTCAATTGATCACCCCCAACCAAGATCTGCTGTTAGCTTCTATCGTGTCTTCCCATCGCGTCCTCGGTCTTCCCACTAGACGTCTCCCTTATACTCTATCCTTCATTGTTCTTTTTGCGTAGCTAGTTTTCTTCCATTCTTTCTATATGGCTGACTCATTGCAGTTTGCGTAACTTTACGCAAGCAGGTGCAGATAATTAATCAAAAAGCTCATAAAACTCATCGTTGTAACGTAAATTTTACAATGTTCCTTAGTATAAATTATAACACCCGTAATCCGTGTGGCTGGCTATCACACCTTACCTTAGAAACACCAGAAAAGATCTTCCCAAAGGAGAAAAGGAAAAGAGCTGGGTTTGAGGTATTTCTTAAAACGTAATAATTTTTACACTCAAAATTATAAGTGTAACTACAAAGTTAAGGTATTCAAAATGCACGTGGCTAGATCATCGATGTTGTAGGGTCCTCTAAATGGTTCTGGTCTGGGTGACGTTGCCAGTTCTTTTCCCATTGCTTCTCGCAACGTTGTATCTGGAGGACCCACGCCTAGTTGCGGAAACGGGCTTTCTCCTCCGGTGTGACGTTGACCCGTACTAAGCGCAACAGCTCCCCCAGTTGGTGCTGCTCTTTTCCTGCTGACCTCTTCCACAGGGCTTCGAGGGAGGTTCGGTGGTATCTCGCTTCTGCCCAGCTATGAACTTATTTCCGCTGCTACCGAGCCTTATATCCTTCAAAAGTGATGGGCCGGGGCGTCGATAGGGGTTCTACTGTGAAAACGACGTCTGAGAGGGGGGCGGCGTAGCGTAGAGAGCCTCCTTGATTCCTCTCGAGCTGACGGGAGCCATCGACCAGGCCTGAGGACTGCTGAGGAGACGACGTATCGAAGGGATGCCAAGGACCAGGTGTAAGTCAAGAAGTCCTATTCGATGGTGGGGCAGGTGGTGAACGGTGACCGAAGAAGACTGGCCAGGCGTAAGCTGAGAAGTCGAATCGGTGATGACTATACAGCTACACACAGCAAATGGGCCAGGCGTAAGCCAAGGGACACAATTCAGCGGCTAGGCGATGAGGATTACTGGGATTCGGCCAGACGTAAGCCAAGGAGCCGATATGACGATGACTTTGCAGCTACACACAGTAGATGGGCCAGGCGTAAGCCAACGGACCCAATTTGGTCAATGTTGATTGTGGCCAGGCTAAAGCCGAGGAACCAGCTTACGTCTTCAATTGCAGAAAATCAAAAAGGGCGATTGCTCCGCTCTTTGCAATTTTAAACACTTCTTTTCTCTGAATCATCAGAATTCCATATTTCATTTCTGCTCACCGTTTATTTTCTCCAATGAATTTTCTTTTAAGAAACAGAGTTCAGTACTCTATTCCGGTTAAAATGCTGAACTTGCATTAGCTTCAATCCGATCTTTTTTTCATTGAGCAGAGTTTAATAATTCAAGTCAGGTGAAATGCTGAGCTTGCATTTTCTTCAATCCAATTTTTTCCCTCCGTAGAATTACTAACAATAGTCACTAAACACTTGTGGGGATCAAATTTCAACTGCTGCATGTCCAAATACATGGTTTTGTTTTGATTCCAGAACGTAAACAATCATTCGCTAATGCGTTTGTGATGATCAAATTTCCAACTGCATATCATCATGGCTGTGTGTTTAAATGCATGGTCCCTTACTTCCGCATTCCCAATTCTTGGCTCTGTTGGTCTTTCCCGATCTCAAATGGCATCGCTATGACGTGCATTGGGTGTCATTTTACTTTTGATACGATGGTTTTGGGGGTATGCTTCAGCATATTTGCTTGTTGTTATGTTTGAATGCTTGTTGTTTAGTTGATTTTGCTTATAATTAGATTTGTTTTTTTATAAAGTATTCGATATTAATATAATTAGTTTTATTTTTTATTATTATTTGTATCCATTTTTTAATGAGGTTTTTGATAGTACCTATAAATATAATTAGTTTATAAATTGTAATTGTTTTGTATTAGTTTCTCTATTCGGTTTCGATAGTGCCTATAAGGATAATGAATTTTTAAATTGTAATTATTTTGTATCTATTTTTCTGAGGTTTTTGATAGTGTCAGTGCCTCTTAATAGTATGGATTTTTAAACTATGTGCGTACAATATTTATGGCGGTAAAAATGTTATTGATAATATTAATGTTACAATGTTTGTTATTTATGGTTTTATTTGGGCTTTAGTCTAACTGGCTAAAAGGTTTTTCTTGTTTATTTACGTCTTTGATATAACGATTTGGCAGCTACGTATCATCCTTGTTTCACTAGGCCACAGGCTTCAGTTCTATATAACAGCAAGGAAGCTAGCGAAAAAAAAGAAGCGAGAGTCTTATATGCGGAAATAATACCGAACCATTCTGATGTCAATAAAATGATCACAGCAAGAAAAAAAGGAGTGACCAACAAGTGAAGTGCTGTTGTGCGATTTTACCACCACCGTTAAAAATGTGGCTGAAGTACTCTACTCGAAAATAAAAGCCGATAACCTCTCCGAAGAAAGGAGTTCGGAAAATACAATTGCTGTCCGAATAAGCTGGAGAAATCTTGGACAGAATAAAATCAGCATATGACTCGGCAAAAATCAACAAAGGTGTAAAAACAAAGTTCTTTCAGGCCTTGTTTCAGCTGATTGTGCATCTGGTGGGGTTTATTGGACTGTTCTTTAAGTATAGTCATAAGTTTGTCAGGGTCATGTCCCAGTCCCATAGCCCCTTCCATTGTGCGGAATAAGGCTTTATATTTCAGTTTTAAGTTTTTAATAAGATCATCCAAGTAAGATCAAACCAGAGAAAATAATAGATTTTTGTCCATCCATCCATTACTAGTGAAATACGTCACATTGATAACAAAAACTTGCTTCACCCAAGAATTTCAGTTAGTCTGGGTCTAAGCACTTGACCCCATAAGGGCTTGGGCCAACTCTCGCACGGCCTCCCTGCTCTGCAAATATAACCATGGGACTAAAAAGGTGATTACACATACAAACGCAGATAGCGGCTCAGAGGATTGACCCAATTTCAACTAAGAGCCCCAAAAACAGATAAAAAACCCCCAATAAAGTAAGTGAAAATAATAATGATGACGATGAAACTTGTGGCTACAGCCAGGATTTTAACAGCACATCGAAAGCGGTACTAACAATAACGAAAACGATTATCAATACAATGAGGGTAAAGGCGGACAAAAAATGGAGACTAACTGACAATCTTGTTCAGACTGAGATTCCTGCAGCGTTCGGGTGTAGCAAAAAAATGATGTGAATGCAAGAACGTCCTAAAAAGAAAGAGCGATAAACTCTGCATGACGCGTCTGATGTTTGAGCGTGAAGGAAAATATAAAGAACATCGAGAATTTGATGGTTTTTGCTACCAAATCAAACATAGCAACAATCTTAAGTCCCGAAATAAGAATGAGCCATCCTGAAGTCCACAAAGTGATCACGACTGGAAAAGAAAGAAGTGACCAGACAAACGAAGCGCCATTGTGTGGTTTCACCGGCATAGTCAAAAATATAGCGAAAGTACTGTACTCTGAAGCGGAAGCCGGTAACTTCTCTCAAGAAAGGATGTCGCAAAGCACAATTGCCGTGAACTGACATTACGAAGAAAGGCTAATTCGCCAAAAATCAGTAAAGGCGTAAAGAATGGGGCCCTTGAACAAGAGGAGCTTCTAGACCGGAGAAGCTAGTTAAAGACCGAAGAGGACCAGAAGGCCCAAAAAGAACAAAAGGCTAAAGAAGTGCTGAGAGCTAAGCTTAAAGGACACGCACAGATAGCTCCACCATCAAGCATCAATAAAAGAATGGCATCCAACACAATCGAAGGAGATCGGGATAAAAGAAGGAAAGGTAGGTACTTGATGGGCGTGGAATGCCAGATCAGGGGTGCTAGACAGCACCCACAAAAGGATTGAAGGAAGCCGCGAAGCAATTTCTACAAAATGCGTCAGAAAATAAAGTTCAAATGGAGGACCAACAAAAAAAACGATCTGATGCAAAACAGAAGAGAAAAAAGGCCCGGAAAAGACCCCGACAGCAGGCATTGCGCGCAAAACCTCAAAATGGCCGATCTTTTGCAAAAGTTCTGTGGGATATCAGAGGAAATGTAGGGCATGAAGATACCAGCATGGCTATTACATTAGTAGGAAAAATACGGTTGGCCTACAGACTGATCGTATTAAGAGAAGAAGCCTACAATAAAGTAGCATTCTTGGAGGCAGAAAAGAAAGTCATCGATAAAAGTACAACTAAAGCCTTGCTTGAACAGATGGCAACTTTCGAAATAAGAGACATTGACTGCATCATGGACTTGACCGAGGTAAAAGGGGCCATCGAAGAAGGAGTTCAACAGCGTTGCTCGTCGTTCAACACTAAAGTAATCAAATGGGGCATACCTTTATCAGATCCATTCTAGTAATGGTGGCCAGTATGGTGCTTGTCATACTAAACACCGGAAATGTGCCGACTCCCCGCCGTATTGACTACAAAGGAATCATACTGGACGTGACATTTGCTTCGGAGTCCCTAGTATGGAGCATACACAATTGGAGAGGATTGGAGGACTACCCAGTCAGTGATCAACAGTGCAGTCAGCTTGAGATCCCTAATGTCATCTCCCGACACTCGTGCTCTCGATTTCTACAATTGGGTGAAACATCAGAAAGATGGACGTCGAGAGGTTTATGGAGGTGCACACTGCAGGTACTCCGTTGCGAGATCATATGCAAGGGGTAGAAAAACTGGCAGCTCAAGACATGATGAATTCGGCTATGAGAATCATTACAACTGTTTTCATGCTCTGTTGAAAACCCCGGCACCCCCAGTGTATTGGTGGAAATCTTTGAAAAGTAAAGGGAGTGCTGCAAGCTTCGGCGTGAGGCTCAATGAATACGAACGAGGCATACAGCCGGATAGCAGCATATAAAATAGCTAGGAAATGCCGTCACAAATTAATTAACAACAGCAAGGCTCACTGCTTGCAAGATCTAGTGAGCAATGTGAGTAAGGATCCATTGAACCTAGTCTACAAGCTAGTTATGCGGAAGCTTTGTGCCTCGTGGACGCATTGGATAAATAAAGAGGAAAGGATGGAAAACATCATTCTAGCACTTTTCCTCACCCACCCATTACATGTTGACGCTGCCCACAGTGAAACAGCAATCGAGTGTCCACTCTTAACACAGCATCAACTGAAAGAAGCAATCCTTTCATTGAAAGCGGGAAAGGCTCCAAGTCAAGATAGGGTTCTAAATGAGGAGTTGCAACTTGTATATAACCATTGTCCTAACTTGCTCCTCAGTACGTTTAACGCTTGTCTACGAGAAGGGTTTTCCCGGTGCGATGCTCTTGCTGATCAGCAAGGAGAAGCAAAATCCCGGATCACCGTCTGCATACCACCCATTATGCATGCTGGACACTGCTGGGAAAGTCCTAGAGATACCCATCAAGGGAAGACTCACTGACACAATTTGTGCTGCTTGGAACCTGCCTCCTCGGCAGTACAGCCTTAGAGCAGGACACGCCACCGTTGATGCGATTTCAGAGGTGGTGAGCACAGTCCAAAAGCCAGGAGAATAGAGCCACACCAAGCGATGAACCGTTATATTGGTAACACTCGAAGTTAGCAACGCCTTCAACTCTGCTTGATGCATACGCTGGAAAACCCTTTTCAAGTTCCAGAATATCTAATGTGGCTTCTGGGGGATTACTTGAAGGACCAAAGCCTGTTTCACGACATGAGCCGACAGGCAAACGAAGGAAGGAAGCTACATCGAGTGTTGTCTAGGAATCTATCCTTGCTCTAAACCGGTGGAATGTGTCTTATAATGGAGCACTGAGACAGTAGGTGCCAGGTGAGTCACATTTGATCGGTTATGCGGAAGATGTTGCAGCTCTAGTCACTAGACGCACCGTTGAACAAGCGCAACTTAGGCTAGGTAAGCTAATGTACCGATTGAGAGACAGGATGGTTGCCCATGGATTCAGTCTAGCACTTGAGAAACCTGAAATGGTCATCTTGATGAAAAAGAGAATCCCAAGAGTAAGGATGATCAGTGTTGGAGTCATACTAATCAAATCAAAGTCAGCGGTGAAGTATCTGGGGCTACTGATCGACTCAACGGTGAGTCTCTCTGAGCAAATCAGGACAACAGCTGAGAAGGCTGCTTCGGGAGTATAGGCTCTAAATCGAGTTATGGTCAACGTAGGGGACGAGACTAAACAAGAAGGTGCTTCTTGATGAATGCTGTGGGGTCAGTGCTGCTACACGGATGTAGTGCGACGCAAGGAGGTGTACCGAAAACGCAACTAAATTTGTAGAAAATTTAATGTGGTTTATTTTTGTAGAAATAATTGTATCGGTACTTCAAAAAGTTTTAGAAATATGTGCAAACAACTTAAAAAGGGACATTTTACCCCCTCAAAGTCAAAGTCAAAAGCGCTTTATTTAATACTGATCGTTATAAATTTTTAAAAGAATATAAAGCAAATTCCAAACAATAACAATAAAACAACTTAATGGCCCAAATGGCTCTCTAAATTTATACGTTATCATTAACACATTTCATCAAAAAAACTATAGCAAATTCAATTAATTAAGATTATTACATATTTTAAAAATTTAATTGGAAAAAGGAGAAAAACCAACCAACACTATCCTTAAATTATTTATAATTTAAACACAACAGTGAAACTTTGATCCTACACCTAATATGCTGTAACTTATTTCTAATAAAATGCAATCAAAAACCTTATCTTATACTAAAAAAAATATATAACAATGTTCCTAACCTAAGCGTTAAATCTTATCCCTAACGTAATATAGTAAACATAACATATACCTAACCTTTACCTAATTTTTGACACAAATAAACAACACCAAATGTAGCAATAATGAGCTGAAACTCAAAAAACTAAATAAAGATAAAACCACAAAAACTGGAAATAAACACAAATAATTTAGGCATTGTCATTCAGCCATCAATACCTGGATTCCGCCATCTCAATTCGATCAGCTTCAACGAAATTGTTGGTCTCGTGAACTCAAGTTCAGAGAATATTTTATCTTCTTATCGGTGGCCCGTCCATATATGTGATATATGGATGGGACGCCGTCAGAATCATAAACATATCGATTCATGTCCAAATACACGAATGCTTCTGGAGGAATGAAGCCAGTAGCGAGGCAAGTCGCTATATACCCGTCTGTAGGGTGGAATGGCTGTGAAATCCAAGGGTTTGCACTCACAGTCACAGATCTTGCGATATGATTCCGAAGAAGTTTCAATATGAAGCTATCGACCCTCGTCACTTCAGCAGTTTGATAAATTCTTCTATTCGATATATAATGTTTCCAATCCGTCTCAGGCTTTCTGTACAAACCAGTACATGCACGAAGACATTTCGTTTCGAAAACTCTTAATTTTTCCATAGTACTAGCACTCTGGTTGTACCAGATCTGACATCCATATGTCAAAACTGGTCTAACCAGGGTCGTGTAACAGATAATTTTGACCTTTTGATCAATATTTTTAGAATGAAAGAGTTTTCGTAGGGCCATGACTACTTTAAGTGCCTTACTGAGCATGATTTTCACATGTTCAGTATAGTACAGATGCTGATCGAGATGAACACCGAGGTATCGAACACAGGATTTATGTAGAACTCATTCTAAACTACTCTCGCCAGCCATGATGTGGAAATCTTTCCAATTACGTTTCAGGTTTTGACCGACCCCCTGCAGCGTTGTCCGAAACAAGATAGTTTCACACTTTTGCGCATTGATTTTCATTCGCCAATTGTCAGTGTACAGCTGTACATCATTGAACATTTTTTGAAGATTGCTCTGAACTATTGTAGCTTTTCAGTCTGCTGTATAGATGATCAGGTCATCAGCAAACGCTACCAATGTTCCCGTTGGCGAGACGTTAAAATCAAAGCCGTTCAATAGTTTGCGAATGAAGATTGAGAAGAGCAGGGGCGCAGTAACTGTTCCCTGCTGTAGACCATTCAAGACCTTGAATTCACGCCTTGTTGTCAGATTTTCATCAGTTACAACAAACGATTTCCCGTATAACATATTGCACATCATGGCAACAAGGTGTCTGGAGAACCTGTCCTGAAGAAGTTTGAAAACTAGTCTATCTAACCACACCGTATCGAAGGCTTTCTCCATATCAATGAGACATGCTCCAACACATTGTCTATCATTTCGTTTCCAACAGATGTCTGAGGTTACTTTCGTTATTGCATGTATGGTCGAATGCCTGGCACGAAAACCAAATTGGCAATTCGGCATCAACTCATATTTCTCAATGTGGGCGTTTAATGCTCTGTTGAGTATCACTTCAAACACGTTGCTGATGTTATGCAGCAAGCTGATTGGGCGATAGCTTTTAGGGCATGAAGATTCTTTTCCTTTCTTCAAGATCGGAAATGCCTTAGCCCTTTTCCACTCATTTGGGAAATATGAATCGCTCAACATGTTGTTGAACAATATGCAATAATTCCTAATAGCAACCTCCGGCAAATGTCGGAGAACTACATTTGGAATACCATCAGTACCACATGATTTCTTGTTGTTTATCCTGCGAAATATAAAACACAAGTCTTCATAGCTGACAAAATAATCAATGAGATTCAAGCTCGGTATGAGGTCAGATGTTAATGTTTCATTGAAATGAAGAATTGATTGGCCGTTCAGGCTTGATTTGAAGTCGGAAACTATTGCTTCAACGACCTCTGAAAATATTTCATTCCCTCTCTCAGGATTTGGTGGATGAACCAATTCAAAATGTGTTCCAATCAGGGCAAGTTTATCCAATCGTTCACATATAATCTTGTTTCCATTTCTATCCGGAGTCGTACTATCAATTTCGATACCAGCCCTGTCGAGAAGATTTATCTCATCACTAGTGACTTCAAGATTCGATACCTTCGCTCGAGACTTCTTGTGGAATATGCTATTCACTTTCGCAAACACGCCGTCTGGGTCCTGTGGGCTAATACCCCTCAATTTTTCCGCCCATTCATTGCTGACCTCACTCCTGAAGTATGACCGGATTAAATTCCGAACATTCTTCAGATGTAATTTCAACAAAGACAACGAGGGATGGTTGTAGTCCAAAAATCGTCGATAAATATTGTTGACGCGTGTGAGAAGAAGGCTTTTCAATCTTTTCAGCCTTGCGATGGTTGGTGTTACATATCCTTCCATAATGTTTCGATGTTTTATCTTGGGAACAACTTTCTCAATCGTTTCCAACGTCAGCTTCTCTAACTTCGACAAATAGACATCTTTTTCATCGTTAGTTAGATTCCTGTCATTAGAAACCATTGAGCAAGAGTTGCCACCATCAGAAGGGGGACAGTGCTTCTGGTACACGTGATTAAACTTCTTTTGAAACTTTCCCCAGTCTGTTTTTTTGAAATTCAACCGATGATTTTCATGTTGAATTGGAATAATGAAGAAATCACCCCTGTGATGATTGATTTCCATTACGATTGCGTTATGATCGCTATCATAAGGAAGCACTCGCAGTTTCCGTTGAGGACAGTTAAAGCTGAATTCAAGTCTTGCGTCAGCAATGCAAAGGTCCAAATATGAATTTGTCCTAGGGTATGATGGGAACTCCGACCCATATAGATTGCACCTGTATTCAATTTGGTTCTCTGTTATCCACAATTTCGGGAATGCACCTCTTGGATTATTGGTGGCGTTCAGCCATGATGTATGCTTGGCGCTTAGGTCACTAGCAAGAATATAATAGTTATGCAGCCTGTTCAATTCGAGTATTTCGAACGAGGAATTGAGCTCCTCCTTGAGCTTGAGAACAGTTCCACGAGTTGCATAGGCAGAGATAACGAAGAGGTTATTCCCGCCTGGCAGTGAGATTTTGATAACGGACACTTCAAGCGATTCAAAGCTTTTGAATTCGACTTTTTCAATATTTTGGAAACTATAGGGTCTTCGAACTAATAACCCGGTGCCACCTCCCCCATTACCTGTCACCCTATCGTTTCTTACGAACTCAAAATCCTTGAATCTCATGGAGTGCCATGATTTGAGGTGGGTTTCGGTGAGAAGCACGATCTCTGGCAATGAATTCAAGGAGATAATCACGCCGATGTAAAGTAACAATGGAGTTGACGTTGATCGAGATGAGACGAATCCTATCCGTGGGAATGTGGCTGGATGACAACTTATTTTGAGGCATTTGAAAGCCCTAAACGCTGAAAAACAATGTTAATTTTCGAATCTTGTTTATCGATTCACTCCGATAAGGAATTTAATTGCTGATAAATTTTAAGGAGCAGCTCATTATTGCCACTTACATTATGTATTTTATTTACATAGTCTGCTGGTCCTCTCGCAGCAAGTGCAAGTGACACCCCGGGCTTGACGAAGTTGGTAGGTATCACACTGCGGTGTGCTTGACTTTGTTTCGGAATGACTTTAATCTTTGCATCTTGACATCGGGAGCATCCTCGATATGATGCTGGATGACCAAAGGCACCGCAGTTCACACAATATAGTTTTTCTTTTGGCTCCGCCTGAGCCAATTTGCACTCGCCGGGAGCATGAATGTCTTTGCATTTAACACACCTATATTTTGTGGCGCAATTGGCAGCCGAATGCCCAAACCTTCGACACCTGTAGCACTGATTGACCTCACTTTTCTGGAGGCGTTCCCACCTCACCACGCGGAAGTTCAAGTACCGTATTTTCTGCAGGGAACTACTTTTGCTGGAAGTTTGGACTAAGTAGTGAGGCATGTTTTTGCGCTCCACAATCGATCTTTCCGTTGCAAAGTTTTTAACTGAAATAAATTGTATTTCTGGTGCAACTACTTGGAGCACCTGAAGGAGATCGACTGTGTCCTCACCACAGTTCAGACCCTTCAATAAAAAGGTTTGGTTCTTTTCTTCTTTTACATTGATTAGTGGGACTTTTTTTTTTTTTTTCAATAATCTTAAAGGACGGACTAGCAGACAAACCTTTTGGTTTTTTCTCCCGATTTTTAATTTTAAGGTATTCTATGAACTCATTATCTAACTTAGAAGTATTACCTGGATCCTCATCAATGTTCATCGTTTCTTCAAGACCAGCTAGCGCTGCATAGTAATTTCTGTTGTCGTTCGCGCCTCCTGCACTGAGGACATCCTCTTGATTAGCTTCTTCCTTTGGCTTTTTAGTTTTCTTATCTTCGGTTTTTGAGTTTGCTTGTCGGCCTTTCTTGGTTTCTTTATCTTTTTTGAACGTTAACGTTCCAATAAGTGCTTCTAATGATTTGACTCGAAGCTTGAGCTCTTCATTTTCTTTTTCAATTTTGTCAGCTTTTTCTTTGTCTTTGATCAGCTGCTCGATTTCGATTACCGATAGGATTGTCGATTTTTCTTCTTTATCGTCGTATCTTTATTTTAGTTTTTTTTCGCCCGTCATCGTTGGCGATGAGCACGAACCTTCTGGTTGATGGCTGAAGCCATTGGGCTCCTCCATCTCGTTGCTTTTGCAGCGAGACTAGAAGGAATGTTCTCAGACAGGGACTTCCCTTGAACGTATTTTCACTTTTGATATTTCTTCAGGAAATGAATTTCAAGTATTCGATAAATGCTCGAATAATTCGACGGTGATGGTGTTCCCAATAAAATCAAAATTTGCTTTTGACTGGCTCGTAAAAAAATATTGCAATTATTTGAAACTGGCTTTTGTGAAAAATTAATTAATTTTTAAAATTAATGACAGGAGCGATTAAAAACACGTCTACACGCAACGAGTGCTAGACGTAGAACATCATTTTACCCCCTCTCCACTGTCAGCTCACCTAATTTAGCAGGACACGTCAAGGAATAAATGAATCAATTTTAAGACCACAGAAATTATTTCCACTCATTTAATTAATTTTTCTAAGCTATTAGTATTTGAATCTCAAATATGTATTAACAAACATATTCATATATATTTGTGATTTAAAACGATAAAATCTTAAGAGAGTGAGCCTGACATTGAGTGATGATTTCGTGAGCAATATAAAATTTAAAAGTCAAAAGCTTCAGAAAAAATATTTATATTCACATTCAAGGTGTGTATTAAATAGCTTTGATGAATAACAGTGATCCAATTATGTTCCTTTTGACACAAGCTTAGGAAAAAGAAGAGTAAATAAGCATATATTTGAAACGCAAACAAAGATATACCTACATCCGAATGAAGCAACAAAATTTCTTCAAAGACAGCATTAACGATGCTTTAACCGTAGGAGAATTGTCATTCAGTTTTCAGTGGTTGCTGGAATTTCTTTAGCTGGCTGTCTATCATTCTGTGGTTATATATCCTTCTTAACAGCCGCTCATTTTCAGATCCTCCCTGCGCTCGTTACCCAAGCATCAATTTTGCTGCTCCTCAACAATTTCTGGCATTTTGAATGTTTCAAGAAAGCTCTCCTCCTATTCCTGTGTTATTTTTCTTGGTTTTTTCACGTTCTTTCTTTCTTTGTGAGACAAGTGATTTTCTATTCTAAATTGAAAATTCTCCCCATATGTCAATTTCCATTCTTTTACAAATAATGTAGTCGAGGCAGAAAAAATTTGACAGGTGCTGCAATTCTCATGGGAGGTGATTTTTTTTTTCTTCTTTGTATTATATTACGAATTTTCACTTGAAATTTTCACTGGAATTTTCCACTTGAAATTCAATATTTTCTTTTTTGCTGGTAGACTTTTCTGTTGTTCTTATTTGAGTCCTATCTTATCATGTTGATTTTTGTGTCTATCTCTCTTTGGAAAATTGTATTTTCGTATGAATGAAATGAAAATAATAACATTGACTCTTTTTACTTAAAACGAATTCTTGTTGTTGATGGAATATGTTAAATATTTTTATTTTCATTCCATTGAACGAATAATGTTAGTCAAATACATTGTACGTATGGGCGTATGGGTTTAATTTGATGTAAGTTAAATTGATACATTTGAGTCTTTCTAGAAATTATGCTTGTGGTCCTTTGATAGAATTTGTGTCAAATGTTGAGAATATAAATACGTTGGTTGGTCTTAATTTTCAGTATGTCAATAGAGCTTTTTTGTAGTAAAATAAGACTGTATTCATATCAGAAGTTGGATTTGGAAAAACAAATTTTTTAATATCAAAATAATGAGAAAAGGTGGATTCCAATTGCGGGAGAAGCAGGAATTCTACAGAATTTGCAAAATAAAAAGCACTTGGACGTAAGATAAACTCCTTAACGAACCAGACGAGAGCTAGCTCAAATATCCGCTGAAGACACCTTAAGAGTCGGTACAATTCAAGCAATGATCGATAAGAATTCGAAGAATACTCCTTGAAGTAATTTCTAGAGAAAAACATAAATAGAAAAAAGAAAATATAGAAATAACAAAAAATAACAGCTTTAACCTCTAGATAGATAGTCCGGTCGATTTAAACGAAAGTCCTCTCAATTCCCGATCTAGAAAACAGGAATCTCACCCTGAAAACTATTCAGCTCAAAATTGAAGCCTATTTAGTACGCACTAACACCGCTCCTGTAAGCTGAGAACCTAATCTGCAACCATATACCATATTACTTTGGGCTAGGCCTCA
The DNA here is from genome assembly GCA_963969285.1 of Odontomyia ornata. Taxonomy (NCBI): domain Eukaryota; kingdom Metazoa; phylum Arthropoda; class Insecta; order Diptera; family Stratiomyidae; genus Odontomyia; species Odontomyia ornata. Next base: position 22,843,253 of record OZ017741.1, read on the forward strand.
TTTTCCTTGACCTTGAGTTGTCTTCAGGGTCTAGAAATCTTCTTTCGAGCAGGAAGGGAAGGGATTACTACGAAAGTGATCTCTTATCCTTGATGCCTTGTTATGCTCAAGTATGTCTTTTTTTATCCTCCAGGACGCCCCGTACATGGTCAACGGATGCATGCATATTTTCGATTATAGTCTCCTGAGAGAGCGCTTCAACTTCATTGTAGAAGCCCCATGCAGCTTTTTCTAATTTTTACAGTTAAAAAATGTATGGCAGACATCGTGTACTTCTCCTTTTCAAGACACTCAGCTGGGAGCCCGTAACGTACCAATCTTGTGCAAGTAAGACTGAAGACTCAAGAGCTGGGTCAAGTAGAGGTCAATCTTACCTTACCTTTGGTCGAGCTACTACCTCAAATCAAGGATCAGACGCACAGTCCATCTTGCCTTTGTGTCACTCTCACAGGGCTATTTTCAATCACAGAGAGTGCGTAGTCTCTCCTCTATTGCAACTACCTCGCTGTTGCTTTCGCTTCTACGTAGCTATATGTTTGTACGCTCTCTAGCAATAGGTATCACCCTTGCTATCACTAACACTGCCAGCCCGGAGGCTGTTCAATATGCGCGGGCGATTCGTAGTGCTACTTGCCTCTGCCCCTGGGCCAATTGCTTTCAGTGCATCGTCTTGCAGAGAGCACCACTCCATATTTCCAATCCGTGAGGTAGTGCCGACTGCAAAGCACTCATCAAGAGTCATCTTCTTGATGAGAAGGATCCCCCTATATTCACCATTGATTTTGCAAGGGCCATAACCTCCTCTGCCACTTTCTCAGCTGTTGCCTTGCTTTGCTCAGAAAAGCTTATATTCGAGTCTATTAACGTACCTTAATATTTCAGTACAGGTTTTGATTGTATCAGTATTTCTTCCATGTTGCCTGTCCTGACTCTGTCAACTCATTTCGTTATCAGTATAACAACTTTGGTATTTTCAGCCCTAGACCAAAACCATCTAGTCCCTCACTTGGCACATTAACATACCAAGCCTATGTTGCGCATATTTGATAGCCAATGTAATGTCTATTTTCCGCCAATCTTTCTTCGTGTTACGATCCTTCAGATATTTCCTCGAAATACTCATCAAGTATTTTGGCACTCGGAAAGAATTTTCTAGCACTGCGAGAACATCTACCCTTGAGACTTGAGCTTGAGACACTCACTTTGCCGTTCAGCGATTTTAGATGTCACACTGGAGGCTTGCCATATTGAGGACTCCAACGAGACATGGATACTCATAGATGAATTTACCGCATCCGAAGCTGCAAGTCCTCCACTCCCGCTGTAAATCTTCCAGTATCAATGCCCATGCCATGACCATGTTAGGAAACATTTCAACGTCCATCCTCCCAATGTTTAATCCAAGACTAAGAAATTGGGCATATGTATGTCAAAAAGGACTTTGACTGACATCAAGCACTATATATTGGAGAACACTAGCCAAATTGTCCTCTGCAAGCTTTCAGTTGTATATCCTTGGTACTAGGGGCTCCAAAGAATATCACGTCTAGGATGCTTCCAACGCAGCCCCAGAGCTAGAAATTAAGGGTGTTGACGGTATTTAACACACCAAGCCCAGCTCAAATTTGCCCACTCCAAGACTCGTTTTCCTCTAGAATCTAACAGAGGCATACCTCATTCAATAGTTTTCTCATTGAATTCTCTCCCAACGAAAATACGCCATTCTGGGCTTGAGACAGCGTATTCTAGAGTACCGAGTCTAGCCTGAGAGGGCGGTAACGATTCGTTTGGGGCAAGATACACATTTAAGAGAATTTTACTCATACACTGAATCCACGCAGAGCCATCCCCCTACCCGTGGCTACACATCCACATGTAAGCACTGTCTTACACCAAGTTGATGGCTCCAATTCAACTATCAATGACGACGCAACCAGCGGCTGCAGCTACGATGTTAACAACACATCGGGAGCGATACTAACGATGACAAAAACGACGATGAATACAATGACAGTGAAGACGGATGACAAACGGAGATTAACAGACATTCTTGTCCAACGTGAGGTTCCTACGACGTTCGGACATAGCAAAAAAATTATGCAAACGCCAGAGGGTCCTAAAAAGGAAGAGCGGGAAACTCTGCAGGTCGCACCAGATGTTCGAGCGGTGAGGGAAATATAAAGAACTTCGGGAGTTCGATGGTTGCTGCCCAATTGCTATCGGAGCGTAGCAGGGGTCATAAATCCCAAAATAATAACGAACCATTATGAAGGTCACAAAGAGATTACGGCAGGGAAAGAAAGGAGTGACCTGACAAATAAAGCGACGTTATGTGATTTTATCTCCACTATCGAAAATGTGGTGGAAGTACTGTATTTGGAAATGGAAGCCGATAACCTCTATCAAGAAAGCTGGTTGCAATGTACAACTGCCGCCCAGTGACATACAAGAGAAAGGCTAATCCAAATGCTGTTTTGCCATGAAATCTGACTTTCATCCATGCTGAAGGTAGGTTGGGGGTGTTTATGTCTGCAAAAGATTAACATATTGCTTGTGCTTTGGCTAGATTTACTTTCAAACTCAGTGAGGCACAAGCTCTGCTGAAGTCATTTAAATGACTACTTTGTAAGGCATCCACGGTGTCTTGGAGCTTATTTCCTTCTACAGGGTTTTCCAATAAAAAGTGTTATTTTGATATTAAAAAGAAAAATGCCATTTCGTAATATAAACGATCGAATGTTTATTTCATTATAAAGAGAAAGGTATGTCAAAGTCAAAAGTGCTTTATTTAATACTAATCGTTTTAAATTTTAAAAGAAAATAAAGCAAATTCCAAACAATAACAATCAAAAACTTAATGGCCCAAATGGCTCTCTAAATTTATACGTTATCATAACTCATTTCATCAAAAAAAAAACTATAGCAAATTCAATGAATTACGATTATTACATATTTTTAAAATTTAATTGGAAAAAGGAGAAAAAACCAACCAACACTATTCTAAAATTATTTATAATTAAGACACAACAGTGAAACTTTGATCCTACACCTAATATGTTGTAACTTATTTCTAATAAAATACAATCAAAAACTTTATCTTATACTAAAAAAATTCTGTAACAATGTTCCTAACCTAAGTGTTTAATCTTATCTCTAACAGAATATAGTAAGCATTACATATACCTAACATATACCTAATTTTTAACAAAAATAAACAACAGCACTAAATGTAGCAATAATGAGCTGAAACTCAAAAAAACGAAAAAACGAAAAACACCAGAACTGAAAAATAAACACGAATAATTTATACATTGTCACACAGCCACCAATACCTGGATTGCGCCGTCTCAACTCGATCAGCTTCAACGAATCTAGCAAATGAGTATCTCCATTGAAATCGTTGGTCTTGTGAACTCAAATTAGGAGGATATTTTATCGATATATGTGATATATGACTGGGACGCCGTCAGAATCAAAAACATATCGATTCATGTCCAAATACACGAATGCTTCTGGAGGAATGAAGCCAGTAGCGAAGCAAGTCGCTATATACCCGTCTGTAGGCTGGAACGGCTGTGAAATCCAAGGGTTTTCACTCACAGTCACAGATCTTGCGATATGATTCCGAAGAAGTTTCAATATGAAGCTATCGACCCTCGTCACTTCAGCAGTTTGATAAATTCTTCTATTCGATATATAATGTTCCCAATCCATCTCAGGCTTTCTGTACAAACCAGTACATGCACGAAGACATTTCCTTTCGAAAACTCTTAATTTTTCCATAGTACTAGCGCTCTGGTTGTACCAGATCTGACATCCATATGTCAAAACTGGTCTAACCAGTGTCTTGTAACAGATAACTTTGACCTTTTGATCAATGTATCTGGAATGAAAGAGTTTTCGAAGGGCCATGACTGCTTTTAGTGCCTTACTGAGCACGATTTTCACATGTTCAGTATAGTAGAGATACTGATCGCGATAAACACCGAGGTATCGAGCACAGGATTTATGTGGAACCCGTTCTTGACTACTCTCACCAGCCATGATGTGGAAATCTTTCCAATTACGTTTCAGGTCTTGACTGACCCCCTGCAGCGTTGTCCAAAACAAGATTGTTCCACACTTCTGCGCATTGATTTTCATTCGCCAATTGTCAGTGTACAGCTGTACATCATTGAACATTTTTGGAGATTGCTCTGAACTATTGTAGCTTTTCGGTCTGCCATATAGATGATCAGATTATCAGCAAACGCTACCAATGATCGCGTTGGGGAGACGGTAAAATCAAAGCCGTTCAATAGCTTGCGAATGAAGATTGAGAAGAGCAGAGGCGCAGTAACTGTTCCCTGCTGTAGACCATTCAAGACCTTGAACTCGCGCATTGTTGTCAGATTTCCATCAGTTACAACAAACGATTTCCCGTATAACATATTACACATCATGGCGACAAGGTGTCTGGGGAACTTGTTCTGAAGGAGTTTAAAAATTAGTCCATCTAACCATACCGTATCAAAGGCTTTCTCCATATCAATGAGACATGCTCCAACACATTGTCTATCATTTAGTTTCCAACAGATGTCTGAGGTTACTTTCGTTATTGCATGTGTGGTCGAATGCCTGGCACGAAAACCTAATTGGCAATTCAGCATCAACTAATTTTCCTCAATGTGGGCGTTTAATGCTCTGTTGAGTATCACTTCAAACACGTGGCTGATGTTAGGCAGCAAGCTGATTGGGCGATAGCTTTTGGGGCATGAAGATTCTTTTCCTTTCTTCAAGATTGGAAATACCTTAGCTTTTTTCCACTCATTTGGGAAATATGAATTGCTCAACATGTTGTTGAACAATATGCAATAGTTCCTAATAGCAACCTCAGGCAAATGTCGGAGAAGTACATTTGGAATACCATCAGTACCACATGATTTCTTGTTGTTTATCTTGCAAAATATGAAACACAAGTCTTCATAGCTCACAAAATAATCAATAAGATTCAAGCTCGGTATGAGGTCAGATGTTAATGTTTCATTGAAATGAAGAATTGATTGGCCGTTCAGACTTGGTTTGAAGTCGGAAACTTTTGCTTCAACGAACTCTGAAAAAGTTTCGTTCCCTCTCTCAGGGTTTGGTAGATGAACCAATTCAAAATGGGTTTCAATCAGGGCAACTTTATCCAATCCTTCACAAATAATCCTGTTTCCATTTCTATCCGGAGTCGTACTATCAGTTTCGATACCAGCCCTATCGAGAAGATTTATCTCATCACTAGTGACTTCAAGATTCGATACCTTCGCTCGAGACTTCTTGCGGAATATGCAATTCACTTTCGCAAACACGCCGTCTGGGTCCTGTGGGCTAATACCCCTCAATTTTTCCGCCCATTCATTGCTAACCTCACGCCTGAAGTATGACCGGATTAAGTTCCGGACATTCTTCAGATGTAATTTCAACAAAGCCAACGAGGGATGGTTGTAATCCAAAAATCGTCGATAAATATTGTTGACGCGTGTGAGAAGAAGGCTTTTCAATCTTTTCAACCTTGCGATGGTTGGTGTTTCATATCCTTCCATATTGTTTCGATGTTTTATCTTGGGAACTACTTTCTCCATCGTTTCCAACGTCAGCTTCTCTAACTTCGACAAATAGACATCTATTTCATCGTTAGTTAGATTCCTGTCATTAGAAACCATTGAGCAAGAGTTGCCACCATCAGAAGGGGGACAGTGCTTCTGGTACACGTGATTAAACTTCTTTTGAAACTTTCCCCAGTCTGTTTTTTTGTAATTCAACCGATGATTTTCATGTTGAATTGGAATGAGGAAGAAATCATCCCTGTGATGATTGATTTCCATTACGATTGCGTTATGGTCGCTTTCATAAGGAAGTACCTGCAGTTTCCGTTGGGGACTATTCAAGTTGAATTCAAGTCTTGCGTCAGCAATGCAAAGGCCCAAATATGAATTTGTCCTAGGGTATGTTGGAAACTCCGACCCATATAGATTGCACCTGTATTCAATTTGGTTCTCTGTTATCCATGATTTCAGGAATACACCTCTTGGATTATTGGTGGCGTTCAGCCATGATGTATGCTTGGCGTTCAGATCACCAGCAAGAATATAATAGTTATGCAGCCTGTTCAATTCAAGTATTTCAAACAGGGAATTGAGTTCCTCCTTGAGCTTGAGAACAGTTCCACCGGTTGCATAGGCAGAGATAACGAAGAGGTTATCCCCACCTGGCAGTGAGATTTTGATAACGGACACTTCAAGAGATTCAAAGTTTTTGAATTCGACTTTTTCAATATTTTGGAAACTATAGGGTCTTCGAACCAATATTCTGGTGCCACCTTCCCCATCACCTGTCACCCGGATCAAAATCCCAAAATCCTTGAATGTCATGGAGTGCCATGAATTGAGGTGGGTTTCGGTTAGAAGCAGGATGTCAGGCTTTTGTCTGGCAATGAATCCAAGGAGATAATCACGCCGATGTAAAGTAACAATGGAGTTGACGTTGATCGAGATGAGACGAATCCTATCCGTGGGAATGTGGCTGGATGACAACTTATTTTGAGGCATTTGAAAGCCCTAAACGCTGAAAAACAATGTTAATTTTCGAGTCTTGTTTATCGATTCGCTCCGATAAGGAATTTAATTCCTGATAAATTTTAAGGAGCAGCTCATTATTGCCACTTACATTATGTATTTTATTTACATTGTCTGCTGGTCCTCTCGCAGCAAGTGCAAATGACACCCCAGGCTTGACGAAGTTGGTAGGTATCACACTGCGGTGTGCTTGACTTTGTCTCGGAGTGACTTTAACCTTTGCATCTTGATATGATGCTGGATGACCAAAGGCACCGCAGTTCACACAATACAGTTTTTCTTTTGGCTCCGCCTGAGCCGATTTGCACTTGCCGGGAGCATGAATGTCTTTGCATTTAACACACCTAAATTTCATGGCGCAATTGGCAGCCGAATGCCCGAATCTTTGACACCTGTAGCACTGGTTGACCTCACTTTTCTGGAGGCGTTCCCACCTCACCACGCGGAAGTTCAAGTACCGTATTTCCTGTAGGTCACTCGAACTACTTGTGCTGGAAATCTGGACTAAGTAGTGAGGCAAGTTTTTGCGCTCCACAATCAATCTTCTCGTTGCAAATTTTTTAACTGAAATAAATTGTACTTCTGGTGCAGCTTCTTGGAGCACCTGAAGGAGATCGACTGTGTCCTCACCACAGTCCAGACCCTTCAATAAAAAGGTTTGGTTCTTTTCACTTTTGGGGTGTACATGAAATGCGGAACATCTCCAGAATTTAAGGCACTTTTTGTTGCCTGGAAATCAACCAGCGACTTAGTCCTTATTGTCAATTTATTTATATTTGGTTGTCGATTTATCGATAGTGCCCTCAGACCGGGGAACCAAACGCGTCCCCAGGGTTGCGGATAGGGGAAGACCTTTCTTGAAAGGTTTGCTGCGAATAACCAATAAGCAGCCGCGGACAATGGTCGGCAGTGAAGGGAGAGTCTCAGGACAAATACCTGAGTGTCAATAATCTTCACTGTGACATGACGAAATATATGGCGTCATCAATTATCCATATATCCTGGCAGTAGGTAAAATGCTATGGGAACGGAAACCCAGACAGGAAACCAAATCATGCAGGCCCACAAGGGGAACCAAATTACGGTGCAGGGGGTCGGATCCCCAGTACCGGCGGCAGAGGGTAGTGAGCGAGCAGGCTCCCGGCCGTCGTCATCCAGCGACTGCAATGTTATAGAAGTGGTGAACTTGGCTTCTGTAACAGATACAACTACAAGCAAACAGGACGCTAGCACGGAGAACCCTTTCAGGCAAAAACCGCTGTTGGCAAGAACACCGATAAAGCAAGTCACCGATTGCGGGGGGAGGCAGCAAACCCCAGAAACACTGTCAAAGTCAACATCACAGGTTAAATCATCGGAGACAGACCACAGACGGACTAACGAACGAAAGAAGGCAGAGTGCGTTGTGTAACCTGGCATCATTGTGGCCTTTGGGCGCAGTAGAAGGACTACGCGCACCCCGGAGCGTCCAGTGCAAGACGTACACAATCCGGATCAAGCTGCGACACCAATAGAGGCCAGTGTAAGACTGGGGGAGGGAGAAGTTTTGCCGTTGGCCGACGCCACTTCAAACGCGACCCAAGCGGTAGAAGCAGAAGGGCTAGGAAACGGCGCCAAATAACACAATCGCCCTTGACCGCGCCGAAGAGGAGCGGCTTACTCGGAAAGCGGGGACCATCCTCAAACAACTGAGGGCTGCCTGCGAAGTGCAGAAAAACATAGGCAAGAGTGTCAAGAATGGCATTCTTGAACTGGAGGAGCTTTTTGACCGCATAACGCACTACAGACGGAGGTGGCTTGCAACCGAAAAGCTCCAAAAGACACGCTCTTCCTCGAGGCATCAGTGGGTCCTAGCAGCAGCAAAAGAATGGCCGGTAGCCCAATTGAAGGTGACCGTGAGAAAAGGAGGAAGGACGAGACCATAAACGAAGTTGACACTCCAGGCGAGGAGTTTCATGTGGTGCGAAACAAGGCAGCGAAAAAAGCGGCCAAAAAGCTACTCCTAGAAAAAACAGACAAAGAGCTCAACCACGGAAAGAACAAAGAGCCCGCCGATATACCGCAGGAAACAAAAAGCGAACCGCGGCGCAAACCCTTGCGAGAGGCACTGCTTATTAAACCCACGAAGGGCCAAACCTACGCAGATGCCCTCCGTGAAATTAAAGGAGCGGTCAAGCCAGACGACACCAAAACTGCCATCAAAGCAGTTCGACCAACCCGGACCGGTGGCCTGCTGGTGGAATTCGGGCCAGAGGTCACAAACAAAGATGCATTCCGTGACGCGGTTCAAAAGGTTCTTGGAGATGCGGCAACGGTTGCCTCGCTCGAACCAATGGCCACCCTGGAAATCAGGGACCTCAACTGCGTCACGGACAAAGCTGAAGTAGAGGATGCCATCAGGAGGCAGTTCCCCAGCTTAAGTGAAGTCAAGGCAAGATTGACACGTGAAAACACAAGGGGGCAACGCATGGCTATTGTCGAACTAGCTGATAAAGACGCCCAGAAATCCTGGCGAAGGGCAAAATTAAGATAGGTTGGGTGATCTGCAGGATACGGAGAAGAGCGATCCCTATCCGCTGCTTCAGATGGTTCGAATACGGACACACCGCGTATGGCTGTAGGGGACCCGACAGGAGATCTCTGTGCTACAAATGTGGTGAAACGGGGCACAAAAGGAAGGAGTGCACGAACGAGGCAAAATGCATTCTTTGCAAGGATGCTAAGCTAGCACCCGGCGACCTCAAACATGAGCCGGGGACAGGGAGATGCTGGGTTTTCAAGGAGGCCCTCACTAAAGCCAAATCGATACTCAAATGATCCGTGTCCTGCAGGTCAATTTGCACCAAAGCACAAACGCCCAGGACCTACTTGAGCAGTTTGCGAGGGATAAGAAAGCTGACCTCCTGTTGCTGAGCGAGCAACATCATAACAAGGACTCGCAAGCGTGGTACCCTGACAAATCTAGTACCTCGGCCATCTGGGTTCGAGACAGCGCCCGCCTTCAGGTGCAGGGCCATGGACGCGGGGATGGTTTTGTGTGGGTGCGGTGTTCAGGGATAACATATTTCAGTGTTTATCTGACGCCTAACGAGGCAATGCGATCTTTTCGAACCAAACTCGATGCCCTGGAGGACGCTGTCTCGAACACAGAGGGCCACATGCTGGTCGGGGGAGACTTCAACGCTAGAGCCATTGAATGGGGTATGCCACAATTCGACCCAAGGGGAAAGCAAATCTTGGACATGGCGGCCAGAACAGCGCTTTTTGTCCTAAATACTGGTAACAGCCCTACTTTCCGCCGATGGGGTTGCGTAGGAACCATACCCGATGTGACACTCGCTTCGGAGTCCCTGGTACCTAGAGTATACAACTGGCGAGTACTAGAGGACTACTCGGCTAGTGATCACCAGTATATAGCGGTTGAGATTCACGACGGTGCCACTCTGCGTGCATATGCCCAAACTTCAATCCTCGGATGGAGGACTGGGAGGATGGACGTTGAGAGGTTCGCTGACGCGCTTACGGCAGGCGCAGCGTTGCTGGGAGCTCCACCTGGGAGTGGAGGGCCCACAGCCAAGGACTTGGTGAACTCAACTATGAGTACCATCATAGCTGCTTGCGAGTCTTCCATGCCCCGTTGGAGACCCCGACACGGTAAGCCTTCAGTATACTGGTGGTCAAACGAGATCGCCGAACAAAGAAGCGAGTGTCACAAACTTCGGTGAGAGGCCCAGCGGGTGCGAACACGGGAGGAGGCAGACACTAGGCTAGCAGCATACAGATCCGGCAGGAAATGTCTTCGCAGGCTTATTAACAAGAGCAAGGCCCGATGCTGGCAAGACCTCGTGGATGATGTAAATAGGGATCCGTGGGGCCTTGGCTACAAGCTGGTCATGGGGAAACTTGGTGCCCTACGGAAGCCTTGTATACATGACGCGGAAAAGATGGACGCGATAGTACGGGGACTCTTCCCCGCCCACCCCGTCTGTGTTGACGCTGTCCGTGGTGAAACAGCGGTCGAGTGCCCACACTTCACGCAGCTGGAACTGGAGGAGGCAGTCCTCTCCCTGAAAGCGAGGAAGGCTCCAGGTCCAGATGGTGTTCCAGCTGAGGTTTTGCAGCTCGTCTATCACCATTGTCCTGACTTGCTGCTCCGCACATTCAACGCTTGCCTACGGGACGGGGTTTTCCCGGTACGATGGAAGGTGGCGAGGCTCGTGCTGATCAGCAAGGGGAAGGGAAATCCCGAATCGCCGTCTGCATACCGCCCGTTATGCATGCTAGACACGGCTGGGAAAGTGCTAGAGAAACTCATCAAGGGAAGACTCACTGACGCGATTCGTGTTGCTGGGAACCTATCTCCTCGGCAGTACGGCTTTAGAGCAGGACGTTCTACCATTGAAGCGATTGAAGAGGTGGTGAACGCGGTCCAAAAGGCAGAGGCATGTAGTCGCACCTAGCGACGGATCGTCCTGTTGGTGACACTCGACGTCAGGAATACCTTCAACTCCGCTAGATGGGTGGATATTCTGGACACGCTGGAAAACTCTTTTCAAGTTCCAGAATATCTAATGCGGCTTTTGAGGAACTACCTAAAAGACCGAAGCCTGCTCTAAGAACACGACACAGGGCCAACGAAGGATGGAAATTACATCGGGTGTTGCCCAGGGATCTATCCTTGGTCCAGACCTGTGGAACGTGTCTTACGACAGGCTACTGAGACTTGAGATGCCAGATGAGTCGCGCTTGGTCGGCTATGCGGATGATGTTGCGGCTCTGGTCGCCGGACGCACCGTTGAACAAGCGCAACTTAGGCTAGGTATGCTAATGCGCTGAGTGAGGGACTGGATGACTGCTCGCGGGCTCAGTTTGGCACTGGAAAAAACCGAAGTGGTCATCTTGGCAAGAAAGAGAATCCCTAGAGTAAGGATGATCAGTATTGGAGATATACAAGTTAATTAAATTCTTTTTATCGTTTTCAAAAAATATATTTATTTAGGGTTTAACAGCTTTTTTGTTTCCACGTTACAACTTAGACTGACTAAAAACTAATTACAATTTCATACAAAAACTTTCGCTTACTCTTATTCTAATGAAATTGCATTTTCTGCAACAATTGCAGTTATGAAGAAAATTCCATTTTCGCGTAAGTAAAGGTGTCACCTTCAGGAAATGTGCCAGCCATGGTGCCAGCAGTATTTATTTGAATTATGTAGGTAAATTTTTGGTTCAGGTGTTAACTCTTCCCGCTTTAAGTGTAGATGTCCTCATCTGTTTAGAAGAATGGACTATCGTAGAATTTTCGGGGCATCGCTATGAATGATGATGAAGGATGTTGTAGTGAGTTTTGCACTTGTTTCGTGCCTGCAGGACCTTGCGTGGTTGCCTGAGGTTCGTTATTCGCAGTTGATGATGGCGGTAATTGGTCCAATGCTGGAATTTGTTGTAAGTTTTGGGCCTGTTTCGTGTCTGCAGGACCTTGTATGGTTGCTTGCGGTTCGTTGCTCTTGATTGTTTTGCTATGACCTCGAAGTACAATGACTGCTGCCAGGATGATGAAGAGGCAGACAGTGACTCCATATGATTTTAGTTCACTCATTGCGTTGTCGCCTTTCAGGAGCTCGATCTCGCTGGTGTTATTGATGTGAAGTTGATGAACCATGTTTAATGATAGTATTTGGCGGTACTGTTTCTCCATTGGTGTTGGTTGGAAAATGGCTGGTAATGCATTGATGGCAGATGTTTCTTTAGCTGTAAATATACGCTATTAAATTTGATCACGATGTTCCGTTGAGGACATGCGGGACATTGTCTATTTCTACGGCTCCTTGGTGTTCGTTGATGATGAGGACGCGGGGAGCGACTTCTTCGATCGTAGGTATATTTTGGCCATTGATCCTGTTACAAGTTGACCTAAAGCTTTTAAGGATATTAGGAATGCAGGTTGAGATACTTATATCTAACAATTTTGTTTGATCGCATATTGAAAAGTTTCTGTAGTTATTACAGTCTTTAATGATGGCAAAAAATTGGTCGTGATTTCTTCTTTTTTAACAGGTTTTATAATTATTTTTTCAAATGTATCTTGAGTGGTTAATGGTACGTTAACGATGTATGATAAAGAGATATCGTTTGTAATTATTTTGACGCTTGATAGCTCTAAGGCTTCTTCTGCGGTGGTTTATGGTAATTTTTCTTTGTCAAACGTGTTCGTAACTAATTTGATTTCTTTTTTTGAGAGCACAACAGTATTTATTATATCTCTTTTAGCTAGATTGACAGCGTATTCAATATTCATTAACTCTTCCTTAATGAGCCTGAGTTTGTATTGGATGCTAGATGTAAAATCAAGTTTATATTTTGAATCGTTTCTTGCAAAATTAATGAGTTTATTGGTTATAAGGGTTAGGTTGTTCAAGCGGTCGTTAAGGGATTTGTTTATTACAACTTGCCTATTATTGTTAGTTAATACGTTATTAATTTTTTCCTTTATCGTTACGAAGTCCTCGTGGTCGGGGTTTCCTGCGACCCGTTTCCAGGCGGAGCCGATAAAATTTAGAGAACGTTTAGCTATTCTGGGTCTCATGTTTTCCAGCAGATCCTGAGTTTACTGCAGTTCGTGCGCGAGATATGGCTTCAAGGGATTATCGTGTGGAATGTCCTCGATTATCGATGTCAGTTCGATGGTAGCTTGTTCGTATCGTCCTATGTCGAAGTCATGTATTATTTTGAAATTTCCAGTTTTCATTTTAGCATATCCAGAATTAAGGGTGATTATTTGGGAGTTTGTGTATTCCAGAATTTGTACCTTGCAGTACGCCATTCGAAAGAGATATCTGCAAAGAAAATTAACTTCTTATGTTGCTTTTATGGATAGTTTTTCCTGATTGTGTTAGTACTGTATGTGTTTCTATTTTCCTTGTTGATATCGCGGTGTTAATTTTGATCCAATTCGTTTGTTTTTCTTAACGTAAATAACTTGTCCTATGTCGTATTTCTTTAGTGGGCGTCTAGTTTTGTTGTGGTATTCCAGGTCTTTTTGCTGTTTTCGTTTTAGTTGGTCTATATTTGAGAGTCGTGTCCTTTCGAATTCTTTTGGGTTCAGTCTTGGGTTTCTCCCAAAGAAAAGTTCTACCGGTTTTTTGTTTGTGGTCGAATGAATGGTAAAATTATATTCATTGACGGCTCTAGCAAGAAGATCTTGAAACGTTCGAGTGACACCATCCTTTTTTAAGCATCTCATGATTTCAATAAGAGTTGAGTGAAATCGTTCAACTTGCCCGTTCACTTCGCTCTTATATGGAGGTGTCGTGTATATGGTGATATTTAATTCGTCTTCCATCATTGATTTTAGCGTGACGGATCGCAACGCACCTTCATTGTCAATGACGACATTCTCGGGGATACAGAAAAAGAACAAAATGTCCCTTAAAGGTTCTTTAATATCCTCGACGGATTTGGATGGAATTATTTTTGCCTGAGCAAATTTTGTGAATTTGTCCACGGCCGTTAGAACTCGATGCTTTTCCGTAGAAAAGAGATCAATATGGATTGTATGACCTGGGTAGTTCGGCACAGGAGTAGGGTTGAGATGTGGATTAGTGGGGTGCCTTTCGTATTTGTTTTCTTTACAGACAACGCACCGATTCATCAGGCTTTTAATTTTGAAGGACATTTTGGGAAAATAGAAGTTTTCGAGCAGCTGGAGCCTATTCTCTTCGGCATTCCGATGAGCTCTGCGATGTGTTTGCAGAATCCTGCTCTCTTGCTCAATTTCACTTGTTATGTCTTCGACGATCCTTTGAGTGAATCTTATCTTGTAGTTTTGGAAGTGAATAGGATATACCTCCTGAACTTCACCCATTACTTCCTCTTCAGTAGAGAGCCCATTGATTGTATTTGGGCTAAGATATCTCTTAAAGATGTTAATGATATCTTGTTCGTTGTAACTACGTTTAATGAAGACATGTCTGGTGTAGTTATTGAAAGGGTTAAGGATCTGATAGCTATCCTCATCGCTTATCTTGAGGACTAATTGATTTCTAAATGCATTCAGTGGCACTTCGACAGTTGGGATTAAATTGTGGGACGAACTTTCGTCACTGTGTGCTGTAGGAGTCATTGAGTGAATGGAAGCTATCTGCGTTGGTCTTGATAAAGAATCCGCTACTACGTTACTTTTACCCGGTTTGTAGAGCAACTCATAGTTGTATTCCTCTAGAATCGCTTTCCATCTCTTCATTTTTGAGTTGGTGTTTTTACTGGAGAGAGCATAAGTCAAGGGCTGATGGTCAGTAAATATCTTGACTTTGCGGGACCCGTAGAGGAAATTTCTTAGAGAATTGAGTGCCCAGATGATAGCGAGCATCTCCTTCTCGTTTGTAGCGTAATTTTCTTCTGTACTGCTAAGTGTTCTGGACAAAAACGTTATTGGTCTCCCATCCTGTGATAGTACAGCGCCGATTGCGTAGTTTGAGGCATCAGTAGTTAGCTCGAACTCTTTTTCAAAGTTCGGATGCCTTAACACAATTTCATCTGATGCAAGAGATCTTTTGATTTTGTTGAATGCATCCAAAACTGCATCATTGAGATGTATTAATTTATTCTTTGAAAGGATTTTGGACACTCGTCCGTCTTCTCCTCTCAGAAGGGATGTCAGGGGTTTAGCCAATCGAGCGTAGTCTCAAATGAAGCGGCGATAGTACCCTGACATACCAAGGAAAGATCTTAAGTCCTTCAAGGTTTTGGGAGGTTTCATTTCCATTATGGCTTGTACTTTTTTTGGATTAGTTTTAATTCCGTCTTTTCCGATGATGTATCCAAGGAACTCAACCTCTTCTTGGAGAAACTCGCTCTTGTCCAACTGAATTTTCAAATTCGCCTTCTTCAATGTCTGGAAAACTTCCGTTAAGTTCTGGAAATGCTCCTGTTCGTCCTTTCCAAAAATCACTATGTCGTCAATATAAACATAGCAACGTTTACCAATATGTGCCCTCAGAATATCGTCAAGAGCTCTTTGGAAAATAGAAGGCGCATTCTTTAATCCGAACGGTAGGCGTACAAATTCGAATTTTCCATTATTTATTGAGAATGCGGTCTTCTCGACATCTGATTCCTTTAGAGGGATTTGATGAAATCCGCTCTTCAGGTCAACAATAGTGAAAAAAGAGTTTTTCCCTAAATTTGCTAAGACTTCCCCGATTTCAGGAATAGGGTATCTATCTGGTATGGTAACTGAGTTGAGTTTTCTATAGTCCACGACCATTCTGTATTTTTTCTCTCCAGAAGCATCTGCCTTTTTTGGCACGATCCATACCGGAGAGTTGTAGGGAGAACGAGGTGGTCGAATGATTCCTTCCTCCAAAAGTTGTTTAATCTGCCGTTCTACCTCGTCCTTTAAGGCTCTGGGATATGGATACGATTTAGAGTACACAGGATCATTCGTTGATGTTCTAATTTCTCCTTTAACAGTCGTTATGAAAGTTAGACGTTCGTCTGGGCCGGCAAATAGATTCGGGCAGCTCTGAATAATATTTTTGAGTTTTCGAGATTGTGATTCTGTGAGGTAGTTAAGTCTAAGATTCATTTTATTTACTGCTTGCGATTGATATTGTTTGAGGGGTATTACGAGATTGGGATGAATTTTCATGTAGTTGCTACTGGTATGAATTACTGCTTGTATTTGTTTTAATGTGTCGTTACCGATGATTCCGTCGAAGGTCTTGAGGTTAGGAAGGAGGAAAAACTTCAGTTTGCCGGTAGTGGGTCCAAAAGGTTGTATCAAGGCATGATGAGTAATTTTCACGTTGCCGCCAACGGAGTTTGCGTAGAATGGTTTGTCGTTTTCGAAAGGATTTCTAATGTATTTTGGTCGCACGTAATTCTTGTTTGATCCAGTATCAATAAGGAATTTTAGCAGCTCTCCATTCCCTAATTTGCACTCGAAGTACGGGAGTGAAGAGCTCTTTAGTCTAAAAAATTAATGTTATTGGAAGTTTCGACGGGTTCTAGGTTATCAGTCATGTCTGAGGCAAGGCTTTCGGCCATGTCGTATTGAATATTGTCATTAGAATTCATGTAATCTATTAAAGTTAAGTCATAATGTTGGTCCTCTTCCTGCATCATCGTTTCGTAGCTTTCGAAGTCCTGTGGAGTCTCGTCTATTGTTTGTGTGTGGTAAGTGTGCTGAAGTTTATTTGGATGATGAAATTGTTGCGAATGCTCACGTTTGTTGGCAGCTCTAAAGTCTTTGGGTCTATTTTGATAGTTGACGGCCCTTGATCGAATCGACTGATCTATTTCCATGAGTTCTGGTCTAGGTTGAGGCTTGGGTGGTAATTGCTGGTGGTAAAAGCCTTGTCGGGCATTATAAAACTGTTGTTGGGGATGTGTGAACTGAGGTCTCTGTGGTCTTTGGGGATTGCACACAAGATCAGGGATGAAGGTTCTTGGCGCTGGAATCGGAAATCCGCGATTTTGGGGTGTGTTGAATCGTCTTGGGGGTGCAGGTGGTGGTGCGTTGGCTTGCACTCTACGGATATTGCTCTGACTATTATTTGCATGTTGCGTCCGATAGTCCACATTTTGTAGCTTCAGACAGAGATAGAGTGCTTGGGGTAGATTTGCTGGTTCTCTCATACTAAGCAACCTTGGAAGATCTCCTTTTAAGCCACGCACAAAGGTATCCAAAGCCTTATCTCGATAGGCTCGCGTTATAACATTCATAGCTTCCGGTCCCATTTCCAAAGAGCCCAATTTATTTAATATAAGGGATAGGTGCTGGTAAACGGCTTGATAGAATTCGGGTATTGAATTACTTCCCTGGACCAATGTGGTCATTTGGTATTCGAGGGTTCCTAGGTCTCTCTTATCCGCATAATGCAAAGTTAAGCACTTAGAAATCTTTTCCCAATTCAGGGGGGTATTGTAAGATTCCAAGGCTGTATCTGCTTGCCCTATAATCTTGTTGGGGAAAACCGACAAAATTCCATAGTATTTTGCCGTTCCCTTGAGATTCTCATAGATGGTCAGTATCCGATCGACACTCTTTTTCCAAGATGAGAATTCTCCAGGTTGTCCGGAGAAATCTCGAAGGCTTTTGACCACGTCAGGTATACGATCCATCTCGCTGAGACTTTGATCATCGCCCTGATTAATAGGCTGGTCGATTTCGGAATTTGCATCCGAAGCTGAATTCATTAGGGAGCTAAATAACTGCTTGCCATGGCTCTCAAGTTTTTCCGAAACTAGTCTTTCTATATATTCACTTAGTTCCGTTTCGGTCATAGTACGCACGTTTTGAACTGGATTAGCGTTAGGGGATCCGACTGGGTTAGGGTTGGAGGACCCGGCTGCATTCGCGGTATCAATAGAATTTAGTCGCGCGGGTCTGATTAAATTGGGGTTGCTCATGCCGAAAGATAAAGGATCACACTACCGCAGATAAAAAAAAGGATCAAATAGTGACTTTCAAGGGATCGCTTGAACAAATTAGGATTATTTACCGAATTCACAAGAACAAGTTTCGCTTGAATCACCAACACTTTAACCTTTCCACTACTGTATTTAGATGAAAAAATATAATTTTTCACTGTATTTCGATATACCACACTGTATTTAGATGTAATAAATATAATTTTTCACTGTATTTCGATATAATAAATATAATCAAAGTTCGATATAATTAATTTAAAAAAAATATTCAGAATATGTAAAGTAATGAATATAATTTTTCGTTCAAAATTATGCTATATGAAATGCTTGTACTATTTAAGCATTTAAACTTGATCGAAAAGAGATCTTGTGAGGAGCAAGAAAAATTTTTGCTAGATTTTACTAAAAGTATTTATATTTTTAGTCACAGCTCACAAAATCTCGTACAAAAAATAATTAATTTCAGAAAGACTTACATTAAAATTAGGCTCTGCATTCCTTGTAACCTGGGTACGCGCCGCTTAACGTTGGGCCAAGTCACTCCCGTTTGTCCTTTTTGGTTCTTCTAGGGCGGCTCCAACCGTTGTGCACCTTGCTATGTTGCGGGGTTATTCCGCAGCCGAAACGGTATTCCGTAATGGTAGGTGAAATGGAAATTATCTCAATTTTGGTGAAATCACTCGCGTGGTTATTGCGAAGTAATTCTACTCAAAATTTAATGAAAAAGATTATCCCACGTTCTCGCTTGATTATCACGACGACACGCGTTCTCCTTTCCACTTAAAACTCGTTTCAAGCAATTAACTACACAATTCGTTCTTGCGAAGCAATATACTTTTTAAAATTACAAGATGCCGCGGCACGTCCCTGCTCGGGCGCCAGTTAATTAAATTCTTTTTATCGTTTTCAAAAAAATATATTTATTTAGGGTTTAACACCTCTTTTCGTATCCACGTTACAATTTAGACTGACTAAAAACTAATTACAATTTCATACAAAAACTTTCGCTTACTCTTATTCTAATGAAATTGCATTTTCTGCAACAATTGCAGTTATGAAGAAAATTCCATTTTCCCGTAAGTAAAGGTGTCATCTTCAGGAAATGTGCCAGCCATGGTGTCAGCAGTATTTATTTGAATTATGTAGGTAAATCTTTGGTTCAGGTGTTAACTTACAGGTCGAATCGAAGCCAGCGGTGAAGTACCTGGGGCTACTGATCGACTCGAAGATGAGTTTCTCTGGGCAAATCAGGGCAACGGCTGAGAAGGCTGCTTCGGGAATATCGGCCCTGAGTCGACTTATGGCCAACGTAGGGAGACCCAGCCCATCAAGAAGACGCCTCTTGATGAGTGCTGTAGGGTCAGTGCTACTGTACGGAGCAGAGGTATGGGGCGACTTTCTCAGCAAGGAGGTATACCGAAAACGATTGGCACAGAAACAGAGAAGAGGAGCACTGAGAATTGCACCTTCGTATCCAACAGTCTCCGACTCGGCGGTGAGAGTGATTGCAGGCATGATACCTGTCGCCCTCCTTGCTAGAGAGCGCCACGCTATTTACCTGCGCCGAAACGAGGATGCGAGGGAGATGGTTGTCCGCGAGGAGAGACAACGCTCGCTCAACGATTGGCAGCAGTCTTGGAGGAATTGCACGAAGGGAAGGTGGACTGCGCGCCTCATCCCGGATGTGAGACCGTGGCTAAATCGAAGGCATGGTGAGACTGACTTCTATCTGACCCAGCTTTTGAGCGGGCACGGCTGTTTTCAGTCTTACCTGCACAAGATCGGTAAGTCATGGTCTCCCGATTGTCGGTTTTGCCCAGGAAAGGAGGACAATGCCTGTCACACATTTTTTGCGTGTACCAAATGGGCCAGGCTGCGAAGGGAACTCTACAGGGAGACGGGAGAGCTCACCCCGGATAATATAGCTGCGGTGATTCTTGAATCGGTTGACAAATGGAACCAGGTGGCACATTATGCTTGGGCAGTCCTAAAAGATAAAAGGGACTCACAGCAGCTGGAGGTGCTGGGGCTGGGGGATCGCTCTTCTGGCATTTCCTCTTGCCCTCTCCCCTCTCGCTAGGAAAGGGACTCCCCAGCTTGAAGGCGCCCCACGGCGTAACAAAACGAGACCTGGCCCGAAGTAATGTGTCAAACGGTTCCAGGCTAGGTTCTCAGATTGACAGGGGAGGTGTTTAGTGGGTAGTCCAAGGGTATCCTCCATGGGAGTCCCACACTGCCAGACTCGGCGGGCGTAAATGCCTTCACCTCCCTACCACAAAAAAAAATTGTCAATTTATCGGCATTGACTCTTTTTATCTGAAAATCTTTTAGTTTATTTTCGGCTGCCAAAAGCCGAACCATATCTTTGCCCGTTTGCCCAAACACATTGATTGGTGGGACTTTTTCTTTCTTTTCATTAATGTTAACGGACGGACCAGCAGACGGACCAGCAGACAAACCTTTTGGTTTTTTCTCCCGATTTTTAATTTTAAGATATTCAATGAAATCATTATCTAATTTTGACGTTTTACCTGTATCCTCTTCAACGTTCATCGTTTCTTCAAGACCAGCTAGCGCTGCATAATAATTTCTGCTTTCGCTTGCGCCTCCTGCGCTGAGGACATCCTCTTGATTAGCTTCTTCCTGTGGCTTTTTAATTTTCCTGTCTTCGGTTTTTGAGTTTGCTTGTCGGCCTTTCTTGGTTTCTTTATCCTTGTTGAACGTTAACGTTCCAACAAGTGCTTCTAACGATTTAACTCGAAGCTTGAGTTCTTCATTTTCTTTTTCGATTTGTTCAGCTTTTTCTTTTTCTTGGATAAGCTGTTTGATTTCGATAACCGATAGGATTGTCAGTTTTTCTGCTTTATTCTCGTAACTTCTTTTAAGTTTTCTTTCGCCCGTCATCATTGGCGATGGGCATGATCCTTCTGATAGATGGCTGAAGCCATCGGGCTCCTCCATCTCGTTGCTTTTGCAGCGAGACTAGAGGGAATGTTCTCAGACCGGAACTTCCCTTGAACGTATTCCACTTTTGATATTTCTTCAGGAAATGAATTTCAGGTATTCAATAAATGCTCGAATAATTCGATGGTGATGGTTTTCCCAATAATATCAAAATTTGCTTTTGACTGGCTCGTAAAAAAAAAAATATTGCAATTGTTTGAAACTGACTTTTGCGAAAAATTAATTAATTTTTTATTAAAAACACGTCTACACGCAACGAGTGCTAGACGTAAAAATCGTCACAAGCATCTCTTATCCCCACGTAATATCTTTGCAGTGAACCAGTTCGAGTTGAATTGCAACGTCGATAGCCTCATCAGATCTCTCTTAGGAAAAACTCAGCTGATCACCTCAGTATTTTGATTATTAATGTTGCACCTTATAATAAACTGTTTGCTTGTATCACGAGTTTAGTTTACTAGCAAGAACAATTCAAATGTTCTGCTTTTTCGTTACATTTGAAAGTTTTCACACCATCAGCGCCGAAGGTTCACTTGACCAATGAGAATTTGTACAAAAATAACATATTGGTCGTACCTGCAATGCCGCAGAGATATTTCATGCATCCCATCACTCATTATACGAGATATTTCCATGTTCATGTTATCGCAATGAAATGGAAGGTAAAATATTTGCTGTCATACACATTCGCAAAATGCAAATGATTGCATGATTGCACCTTCAATCATTGGTGGTGCATGCTCCGTATACCCGAACGTATGCAAGCAATGTCCTTGTTTTCATAAAACATCAACTTTTCAATAAAATAACCCAAAAATATTGACATGTGAAATATTTATGATTGCGCTTCCTGACAAGATGCAGGGAAATTGTGCACAAAAAAAAATATCCTGACAGTGGCAAGTATAGTGTGCGTATAAAAGCATTGGAAGTGAGCAGAAGCTCATTTCCCGCATGGCAAATTTTTTTCACAATAAATTTGTCGTTATCACACATCACAACACATAGACATACTCGTACATGATGTATCCGTATTCGCAGAAGCTATTTAAATGGATAAATAAATCCAGCTGCAACCCTGTAGGTGGCTGTACAAAAGTATATCTGCCTGCTGCCTATATTGGAAGGATCGAAGTGAAAATTGCCACAAATACAATATGTTAATATCACCTGAAAATTGCCTGCATGTGTGCAGCCGAATGTGTTTTGTTTGCCCTCTCCCAGTGCCTCATAAATAATAGATTTGCATGCGTGCGTGTAATATGGAATGTGTTTTGATATTCAGAGAGAAATGCTCTCAAGGCACATAATAAATGTGTAACAACCCTTTAAGTTGGCTCACATTGGCCTGAAATTTTGTTGAAACATCAATCAAAAAATATGACATGAATGTTAAATGAGAACACATCCTTCCTGCAGGGTTCCGCAGCCCGGACCTAAGTTGTGGTTCAGTTTGTGTTGCTTTAATCAAAGAGCTACTTTAGTTTCATTGCCGTAACAGTGTGGGAATTTCAACCAAATCCGTCCCGCAACTGTGGCATTTCTATAGAAGTTGATTCGTTGGTGGAACAAAGCTTGCACCGTGAGCAATATTGGTGGCTTGTACTCATCTTTGATCAAATATTGCGCACCCGTAGGCAACAGCATTGAAAACACCATCACATATTGATAATTGTCACAAAGGACCTGTCGACTTTTATATCCACCTGTGCCGGCAAAAATATTATTTTCGCTCTCACTTTGCTGAAATATTCATTGGGGGCCCATTCAAAATAGGTCGGCATTTTTGACATGACCGGGCACACAGGACATGTTCAAACTCCGTGCCCCCAGTACCAGCAACAACAACAGCAACTAGGACCAAATCGATGTTGTGTTTTGTGTATGTACACATGACTTAATAACTACACAGGCTGCCAACTAAATACAGGATAACTGACATTTTGTGACAACTTGTATTTTGGTTATGCCTTTCGGATCACCGATGTTTGTGTGTGTAGTTTATCTAGTATACATCTATGAATGTTGTATGAAATGATGTTTTCTGAGTGAACGACTCACGGGTCTCCAATTTGGATCCATTTAGATATGACAGCAACAGCTTTTTAATAACATCAAGAATGGACATCGATATGAATTCCCGTGAGTTGCTTTGAATAAAAGAGGAAACATGTAGGAAGGCAAGTATCAGGCCTGCAATGAAGGATGGATGAGTTTGTTGATTATTCATGAAAGAAACGAAGGCAATCCTAAGCTTACTGGGGGGTGTCTATGGATTGCTAAGGGAGAGCGACAAAAGGAAGGTCATGTCAGTGATGTTGATTAAATCGGATTATTTGTATGAGTTGACAAAGGAAGTTAGGATCTGGTGTAAAGAGTAAGTTGTATAGGGCGAAGAGAAAGTTGTAGCATCAAAGATGAATAGATGGGATACAGTAGTTATGACTGTTGTGACGTTAACATATTATTTAGGGCAAGAATGAAGGAACATTTGAATGAAGAATAATCAATCGATATGTGCTGCATCTTTTTCTAATGATTTCTATACGGAAAATTTTTCAACGAAACATTTTCCATAAAACTTTAACAAAAATGTAGTATTCAACATGGTATACATTAATAATATTAAGGAAACAAATGGGCTAACAAAAAGAACACTGAAACATATATAATTAACGTTTCTTCTTCGTGGCACTAAGGCGCTTCGATTCCTGCAAATACCGCCTCCAACTGTCTAGGTCCATTGATCAGGTAATCTTATCTCGAAATCTGAGCAGGAATGAACTGTCTTCGTCGGCCAAGCCAGACCAGCGTTTCCTCGGCTTCCCCACTGTTTTCCGTCCTTCAGTTCTCCCAATGAATACTTTTTGGTTATCTGTTGTTTGTCCATACGATTTACGTGGCCAGCCCATTGCAGCTTCCAGTGCCGTGCAATCGCTTAGACCTCCGGCTGGTCAAAAATTTCATACAGTTCATGGTTGTATCGAATTCGCCATTGATCCCCATCCAGCCTCGTTCCAAATATTTGTCTCAGGACCCGTCTTTCGAAGGCGTTCAATATGTTCGTGCTTGGGTAAGGGTCCATGTTTGCTGTGTGCAGCTGATCTTCAAGATCTTCAAAAATGAATAAAATATTTTATTTGCGAGGTGTATTCTTGGGCATATTCCGCCTCTTTCATTACTGGTTTTCTTTATTTTGGAGCCTAAATACCTGTATACAAATTCGCCCCCATTTTCGATATTGTATTCACCAAGTGTAGCCCTGCTAATTTTGCTTTGCTGTTGAGTTCCAGGAAAAGTTGATGTCATCCGCATGGGCTGCCACTTGGCTTGACTTGTATATTAACGTACCTCGTGTATCGAAAGGTAGGTTTCTTATGACATATTCCAGAGCAAAATTGAATAACAATCATCAGATTTGGACGTGCAACGACCCGCATCGGTGCATGTTCTCAGGGATTGAACTTGTGTTTGGCGACAGGTGTTTAGAATTGGACAATTGGAATTTGCATTCCCCAGATTTGTCTTTGGGAGCCAATCGTTTTCGCAAACTTGGATTGTTGGACGTGCATCATTTAACATTGGTGCATTTGGACTTGCAAAATTTGGGATTTCACAGACTTGGCATTGCGAAAATAGACCTAATTTCACACAATTTGACTTGCAAATCTTGCGATTGAAAGCAAACCAATGGAGTTGCGTCAGCATTGGTGCACCAAATTATATCCTGAACGGTTACTCGCACAAAGTTGAGGCTTAAAGCAGCATTCAGAATAAGTAAAATTTGAGGTATTCAAATTCAGAAGCAAAATGAGCGGCCAAGAAACAGCCTTCAAACAAATACAAAGGCTCATCTCAAATTTCAAAAAAGACAGTGAGTCGAGACACAGCCTCGCATACTTCCAAACAAGGCTAGAAAAGTTGAAAACCTCATGGGCAAAGTGTGAAGAGAACCATGATGAGAAATGCAAGCGCTTGAGAGGAAAAGAAGAGCAACTTAAACAATACAATATGGAATCTGAGAGCTTAGAGGATCTTGTCATGGACTACTTAACATTATTCCAGTCAAAAATTAACGGCTACTTACCTGAAGGGATAACTTCAGCAGCGAGTATACCTTCAGCACCAGCAGATGCTGTTAAGTTAGAAAGAGTGAGAATACCATCTTTCAACGGCAGTTATGCAGACTGGTTCGCATTTCGTGACCTTTATCAAAGCATGGTACACAGGAATGGTCAATTGACAAAAATACAAAAATTTCAGTACCTCAGGAGTGCTCTCCGTGGTGAAGCCGAGCAGCTTATTAACCACCTGAGTATAACGGAAGTTAATTTTGAACCAGCATGGACTTTACTACAGGAAAGGTATGACAATCATCGTGTCATTGCCAACGAAATGATGCAGCGGTTCTTCAACATTGAACACTGCACGCGGAACGATGCATCCGGACTTAGACGAATGTTAGATACGATGAATCAGTTACTGGCAGGCATCAAAGCACTCAATGCAGATTCATTCTCGCTCACAACAGTATTTATGCTCAATCAAAAACTTGATGAAGAGTCCAGAAGAGAATGGCAGCGAGATATCTCGAATACAACTGAGATTCCCACTTTACAAACGTTTTTAGACTTTCTTAAACAACGATTTTTAATGCTAGAAGCCTTGTCACCAGTAAAAATGAAAACAAAAGCAGTAAAGGCAAATACCATTCAAGTCAACGTAAAAGCCTCATGTCCAATGTGCAAGGCCAAACATAAGCTTTTTGAGTGTAACACATTTAAACAAGCTACAATTCCAACACGACGCGAAGTGATTAAAAAGGCCAATCTCTGTCTCAACTGTTTTGGACAACATAGAGCCAACAAATGCACCTCAACACACAGTTGTAAAATCTGCAGCAAGAAACACAACACCCTGTTGCATCTGCAGCCGGCAGAACCTCCGTTACAACCTAAAGATGCAACTTCACAAACTATTCAAGGTCACGGCGTATTCACCAAGCAAAACTACGTGTTGCTCGCAACGGCCCTAATAAGAGTATGCCGTCCTGACAGAAGTTGTTTAACGTTTCGAGCATTGTTGGATTCCGGAGCACAGCGATCCTTTATAAGTGAGTCTGCAGTGCAATTATTACAGGCGAGACGCAAAAGCTCCAAACTCAAGATAAACGGGATTGGAGCGGTTGAAAACGTCACCTCCAGAGGAGAAACAAAACTCTGTGCTGTTATTGAATTCGATAACGGACTAACAGGGAAACTTGTATTCACACCACTCACCCTCGCAACAATAACCACACCTTTACCATGTACAGAAATTCCTCTGACTATTCCAGAAGGATTAATGATTCACGACTTGGCTGATCCAAGATTTAATGAACCATCAGCCGTAGACATCCTTATTGGAGCAGATCTTTATGGAAGGTTATTGTTACCAGGACTGCTACCCGGCCAACCATGTGCCTAGAGGACAAAACTTGGATGGGTGCTCTTTGGAACAGTTCCATGCAACACATCTACTGCAGTTCAAGCATTCATATCCTACCAAGGTCTAGAGGAGACATTGCGTCAGTTCTGGGAGACAGAAGAACTTCCAGCAATAAAGCACCTGACCGATGAAGAAACCGAGAATGAGGATCATTACGTCCAAACAGTGTACCGACAGCCAACAGGCAGATACTCCGTTAGTCTCCCTTTCAAGAGTAAAACGGATCCATTTGCAGACATCGGTGAAACTCGACGGATTGCATATATACGATTCAGGCAGTTGGAGCAACGATTGATGCAGAAACCTGAGCTTTACGATCAGTATCGGAGCTTCATGAAAGAATACATTGATTTGGGTCATATGACAAGGGTACCAGCAGATTGCGTTAAAATGACAACAGCATACTATCTCCCACATCACGCAGTGGTAAAAGAAAGTAGCAGCACCACCAAATTAAGAGTCGTGTTTAACGTCTCCCAAAAAGGCTCAAAAGGAAAATCTTTAAATGATCTTCTTCATACAGGTCATGCAATACAAGGAAACTTATTACATCTTTTAATGCGATGGAGGCAACACAAATTTGTCATTGCAGCTGATATCGAGAAGATGTACCGACAGATCTTTGTCCATGGAAAAGACCAACATTTCCAAAGAATTTTATGGCGATTCAACCAAAGTGACCCCATCCAACACTTTCAGCTAAATACAGTGACGTACGGGACAGCATGCGCACCATATCTTGCAATACGTACGCTACACCAACTAGCCGCAGATGAGATTAAATCATTTCGAAATGCAGCCCAGACGTTTGTGACAGACTTTTACGTCGACGATGTGCTGACTGGGTCTGATACACTGGATGACCTTCTCAAGCTTCAAGCAGAGCTTCGAAACCTTCTTAAAAAGGGAGGATTTCACTTAAGAAAATGGTCGTCTAACCACCCGAAACTGTTAGAGTGCATTCCACCATCAGAAAGAGAAACCCAACTTCCCTTGAATATTGCGGCAACAGAGAACATCAAAACATTGGGTATTCAATGGCATCCAGTGACAGATGAATTCTCGTTCATTATTACAACTCCAAAGGATGAGAAAGTCTTTACAAAGCGAATTATATTAGCAGAGGTGGCGAAACTATTCGACCCGCTTGGGTGAATACAACCCTGTATCATCATAGGAAAAACAACAATCCAGAAATTGTGGTTAGAAGAAAAGGATTGGGATGATCCGTTAGATTCCACCACAATAAAGGAATGGGTACAGCTACGACAGCAACTTCCTGCGTTAGGTGCTTTGAAGATAAAACGGTGGATCGATTTTAGACCGTCTTGCAAATTCGAACTTCATGGATTTTGTGACTCATCATCCACCGCTTACGCTGCTGTGGTATATATCCGAGTTGTCAATGCAACATCAACAAAAGTCACTCTGCTAGCCGCCAAATCAAAGGTAGCTCCAGTTAAGGTCCAGTCGATACCAAGATTAGAACTTAATGGAGCAGTTTCATTAGCGAAACTCATGGCGGAAGTTGTCAAAGCACACAATTGGAACAACGCTCCCCAGTTTTTTTGGACGGATTCTACGGTCGTACTATCATGGAAGGAGCCCTGCTGCTAAGTGGAAGGTTTATGTCGCTAATCGTGTGAGCATCATTCAACAACATAGCTCCATTGAACGCTGGAATCATATCAGCACTCATGACAACCCAGCCGATATCGCATCAAGAGGAATGTATCTAACCGAGCTAATTACATCAACCTTATGGTGGAATGGTCCAACATGGCTCAGCGCACCCATTATACGTATGCCCCCAGCAATACAATCAACAAGTTATTTGGAAGAAGAGGAAACATTAGCATCATTAACCAGCACTACAGAAGAGGCACCGACAATTTTGACGACATATTCAGCTTTTCATTAACTCAAGAGGGTTGTTGCGTTATGTCATCGGTTCGCCTTTAACACCAGACACCCCGAGATGAAGCGTTTAGGAAACTTGTCGGAACTTGAACTCAGAGAAGCTACCAATACATGCGTAAAGATATCGCAAAGGTATCCGTTCAGAGAAGAGCTCCTCCATATATCTTAAAAATGATAGGGTTCAAACAAACAGCCGCATTAAATCCTTATCGCCATGGGTCGATAGTGAAGGAATCCTCAGGGTGGGCGGTCGAATTCACAATGCACTAATAGGAGAGACAGCTCAACATCCAGCAATTATCCCAAAAGGTCATCTAGCAACGCTTTTAATAAGACAGGCTCATCAACAAACGTTACATGGGGGTAGCCAACTAACTTTGGCTACTTTACGACTCAAATACTGGATACTTTCAGGACAAACCCTGGTAAAGAAGGCTTTGCGAGAGTGCATGGTATGTTTCAAAATGACGGCTAGACCCAGAAATCAGCTTATGGGAAATTTACCAGCCCCCAGAGTACAACTAGAAAAACCATTTCTACAGACGGGAATAGACTACGCAGGCCCTATTACCATCAAATGGAATGGAGGAAGATGAGCCAAAACCACTAAGGCATATATAGCAATTTTTGTATGCATGGCAACCAAGGCCGTTCACCTAGAACTAGTGTTTGATTTGACAACAAATGCATGTATTGCAGCTATCAAGCGATTCATTGCTAGACGTGGAAAATGTCGAACAATATTTAGTGACTGTGGCTCTAACTTCCTAGGAGCCAATGAACAACTGCGGGGAGTTTACAAGGCATCTCTTCAAGCATGCTGCTCTGAAATGGCCAACCAAGGTATACAATGGAAGTTCATCCCTCCTAGTAGTCCACATTTCGGTGGACTTTGGGAAGCCGGCGTAAAAACAATGAAGGTGCATTTCTACAAGACAATTGGGCATCAAATTTTGAATGTTGAAGAGATGAACACGCTTTTAGCCCAAATTGAAGCCTGTATGAATTTCCGTCCACTAACGCAAGTAGGCGATGATCCGAATGATTTGGCAGCATTGACACCAGGTCATTTTCGAACTGGAGAGAACCTATTCGAAATAAAAGATGACCCTTCTGAAGCCAGTTGTACCCTATTGAAAAGATGGTACCTAGTTCAGCAAATGAAGAACTCCTTCTGGCGAAGATGGACAGAAAGATATCTGCAATGTCTCCAGCAGAGATCCAAATGGTTCGAGAGACAAGATAACCCAAAGGTAGGAGAACTTGTCTTGGTGAAAACCGACAATATCCCGTCAATGCAATGGCCATTAGGAAGAATAGTTGCAACACACCCTGAAACCGATGGGCTAGTTCGCACTGCATCGGTTAAATTGAATGGAACCATCAAGATGCGTCCGATTGTGAAAATTTGTAAATTACCATTCAACGAGATTGAAAACCAACCACCACAATTGGAACCAAATTTATCAACCGTAAACGATCAAACTTCATCAAAAATAGCAACAAAACGACCATCAGAACAAGCTACTGACGCGGAAACCAGGAGGAAAACTTCAAAAAAACAACCGTCAAGCATGCCAACAATCCTACTCACAGCGCTTTGTGTCCTTGGTGTTATTCCATCTCCCGCAGTATCAGACGCTAACGTAACAAATCTGGATGGTGGCATGTACATAGAACAAGTTGGCCGGGCTAATCTACTTCAAGGCACGTTGCAAATTAGTATTGACATTCCACTCTCGGATCTAACAACAGATGAGACAAACTTGCAAAGTATGAATACCAGTTTACATTCTATGTGTTCTGTGGGCAGACAAAGAACCGAGAAGGTACAATGCTGGGACCTAGCTCACCATATATCAGACAGTATCGAAGACACCAGGCATAAGATCAACTTGTTGCGTTTTAAGCATACCCGAACGAAACGAGGAATTTTTGGGCAAATGCTCACAGCAGTCTTTGGAGTGAATGACGAGATCATCACCGACGTTCAAAATTTATACGACAATCAAGAGGCACTTAAAAACCTCCTCAACCATCAAGGAAAAATATCACTGCAACTAACAAAGAAACTGAATACAACCGCAAACAGAATCAATCAGCAGCTGGAACGATTTTCAAACCAATTAAGAACCGGACTTGAACAGATAAATGAGTCGAAGAAATGGTACTCTTCAGTTGACTCAAACCAAGTACACATTCAGTTCTTAGGAACGTATCAGCGCGCCATCAACTTCATAAAAGAAGTGGATCGAAAATATAGCAATATTTTAATGGCTATCAATACAAAGGAAGGAATATTAGAATGCATCAAATTCGCAGACCTTCAATCCTCAATACAAAAAACGCAAGCTTTATTGCCAGCCCATCTCACAATTGTACACTCGACCACTAACAGATTGACAATCGATTCTTGTCAAAGCAGTATCAAAATACTCGGATACTTACCAATCATCGACAACCGAAAATTTGAGCTGATTAAGGCCACTGCAATTCCTGTTCAACAGAAATCTACGATATTCACCGCATTTAGCATTCCCAATTTGATCTTAGGAATCAATTATCACGATCAAGCCTATTTCGAAATAACAACCATCGATCTAGAAAAAGCATCTGAATTGACGACTGGGACATATCTTCTTCCCAGTGCAACCCTAATTGACATGAGAGCCAAGAGTAACTGCATAATTAAGGAACTATACAACCTTCATGACCAGTCTATATGTAGACAAACGTCCTTCCAGATATCGTCATTAATTTTGCAGCAAATGGTATCAGTCAACACCTGGTTATTCATCACACCTCAACCTGTCCATGCACAGACAGTTTGCTAAGGTATAAGACGAGATTTACAAATCAATGGAACGGGAATAATCAAGCTCACCCAAGACTGCCAACTTCAAGCTGAAGAATTCATCCTCATAGCTGATCAAAGTCACGCTGGTCGCTCGTTTCCTACATACCTCTCACCAAATTTGCCCATACTAAATTCAACATTGCGACATACAAAAATCAAGCTGCTCAACATCTCCCAGGTCATTATGCACTCCGAATCGTTTTCATCTTTACTTAGGGAACAAGAAGAGTTGGACTCAAGAATTGACGAAACGCACTGGAAACGTATTAAAACGCATGCAACGATGTCGATCATCTCCATCACGTTGACCGGATCAATCGGCATGGCTCTCATCATCATCCTCACGTACTGGTGCGTGCAAAAAAGATCCAAAGTAACACACTGCACATCACAACCGTCCTCATTCACCACCTGGTACAACGATCATCAACTTTAAGATCCTGATGGCTCTTGGTGGGCGGTTATGTTAAGTAATTAACGTTAAGTAGATCAATCACCTGTTATTCAAATTGTATCATTCAATTCATTTTCCAAAAGTCCATTTGTAGCTGCATAAGCAGTAAAATCAATAACAATTATTTCTGTTAAGTAATACTTCCATCCGACACAAGTCACTCACCTATGTAAAATTACTGCCATCTCAATCAATTTTAGCAACGACAATTAAATCGAAAGTTCAATCAAAGAATATTGAACTTGCTTGAGATGGCAACAATTTCCCACACGCGCAACAAGGTAATTATGTACACCTTAGCTAAATTAAACTATAAAATGTAAAAGAGAACTGGAGAAATACATCATTTGTTTTGTAGAACTCGAATTAATTGTTTAATTTCATTTTACGCAGGAACAACTATTGTGTGCTTGCGTAAAGTCAACAAAAATTTGGTGTACGTCTTTGTTGAACTCAAAGCATTTTTCAAGTACCTGCTTAACTATAAACAATCAGTCTTTCGTCGATCTTCCTGCTCTAAAACCACCTGGACACTCCCCAAAAATACTGCTGGCATATGATCTGATTTGATTTTCTATGATCTTTGAAAATATTTTATATGCCGTACAAAGTTGTGATATACACTCCCCGATAGCAGGATGGCCACACTGAAAAATTTTGAACAACTTTTTATTTATTGGTTGTATTTTGATGAAATTTGTTTTTTACATTCCTTTATGTTGATGCATGATGCCTGGTAACGAGAAATTTAAAACTAGACTCACGGTAACGGTAATTTCAACTGTTTCATTTTTCGACTTTTTGCAACGACAACACCAGGATGGTCACATCAGTTTGTTTTTAAAGCCTCATTTACACGATGTTAGCACTATCACGATAGTACTCTCGTGATACTACTACTCGATAGTCTGTGTTTACAAGTGGACTAGAATAGAGCGATAGTTTATAACGAGAATTATCATGGATGACAACTTGTGTCCCGCGGTGCTTGCCGTAATCGGTGAGATTTTAAAAATAAAACATAAAAATGAAAAACAAAAGAAGAGAATATGGATCAGGCAGTGGATTCAGAAAAGGAAGGAGCTAGGTGCATCTGAAAAATTGGTTAAGGAGCTCGCTGTTGAGGATCCAGCTAGCTTTTGCAATTTTCTACTTTTGAACGAAGATATGTTCAATACATTACTTAAAAAGGTAAATATCTGGCTATAAGGCTACTGTTTATTATAGAAACGGAAATTCAATTCAGTTTTTTTTTTCATTTTATTTTTAAGGTAGAAGAAAGGATACAAAAAGCCAACACCGTAATGCGAGATCCACTCTCAGCGAAACTGAAATTAGAAGTCGCTTGCAGATATCTAGCTACTGGAGATTCACTGGGATCATCGCAGTATCTATATCGAGTGCCAAAATGCTCAATCAGTAAATTCCTGCCAGATGTTTTTGATGCCATATATGATACATTGGAAGAATATATAAAGGTAATTATTAAAACACTAATTGCAATATTAATTTGGTGTATTATTTTGGGCTTAAAATTTCGTATACACGATCGCTCTCATCCCTCTCAGTTCTCAATCAAGTGTACCGCAGTTTCTTCAAAAGATTCAGTGTGATGAGGTAGCACATTTGAAGTGTTGGAAGAATCAATGCCTGACGTACAGTTGTTGGCAGATGTGGTGGTTGATGAATAAAGATTCTCAAATTGTTCGCTGCCACTCGTTGTAGCTATTGCTGAGCTAGACAATTGAAAATCAGTATTTCTTAAATGCCGAAGACGGGCAACTGTAATTGATTTTTGTAGTGCTTCTTGAAGTAAAACTGCTTCCTCCAGTGGTAGGCAGCTCAACTGAATAGCAACGTGTGTTCCAAAACTTGCAAACTCATTTGTTCCGGGCTGTGGTTGAGCTGCTACTTGCTTTAGCACTTCAACAGCATTGTCCAATGCGTCCTCTACTTTTTTTTTATCTGGCCAAAAGTTGCAGGTCTTTTACGGGATAGCTGGAACCTTCCCGGTGAAGAAACTGAGACTGAGGTTACTCGTCAATGGTTGGCTGGTTCAATTTCTCCATTTTCTGCTTCTCTTTCTGTTAATATCGGAAATAAAAACGGAAAAATAATGACTTATTCCTTTTTCTCAGGTTCCTCTGAGTGAAAACGAGTGGAAGAAAATTATACATGGGTTTGAAACTTCATGAAATTTTCCAAACTGTGTAGGAGCGATCGATGGGAAGCATATTGTGATACAATGTCCATCACATTCAGGTTCACAATACTTCAACTACAAAGGATCATTCAGTCTTGTTTTATTGGCTTTAGTAGACCACAATTATAATTTCATCTTTATCGACATTGGGAAATATGGCAGCTGTTCAGATGGTGGAGTTTTTGGAAATTCATCCCTACAGACTGCCATTGAGAACGACCTATTAAACATTCCCAATGAATCTCTCATATCAGGCAATGAGGCATTCCCACTTAAACCATACTTAATGAAGCCGTATCCTCGACGAAACCAATTAAGTGTGGAGCAAAAAGTATTCAACTATAGACACTCTAGAGCAAGGCAAATAATGGAAAATGGCTTTGGGATACTGTCTTCTCATTTTCGAGTATTCCGAACACCAATATTACTTTCTCCTCAAACAGCTGTCAAGTTCGTTTAAGCTGCATGTGCCTTGCATAACTGGATAAGAAGAACGAGGAAGGACAGTACGATAACTGTTGATATCGAAGACCATGAAACTGGGCGAATAATTCCTGGTTCTTGGCAAAATTATACCCGACCAGGAGGTCTGACTGATTTGAGAAGAACTTTGCAGTGAAACTATTTGCCAGGGGCAAGGCAAAAAAGAGATGACTTGGCCAATTACTTCATGGAAGAAGGAGCAATCGATTGGCAGTTTAGGATGCTAGAATAATCCATGTATACCTAGAAGGAGCTTGATATTTTTTATGTTGAAAATTATAAATGGAAAAAAGTTTAGTAAAATGAAATCTGGGAAAGAATAAATAAATATAAACAAAACTTACCAAATTGGATTCACTTTCATTTTCCTCCGTGTTTTGCTTGGGGAAGCGATCCGCAGTTTCAAACCATGCTAGCTTGGGATGATACATTTCGCTGGTAGTTGATCCGGTTACTTTTGATTTTTTGACTTTCGAAACTTCCTGATTGTAGGTGCATGTTATATTCCTTATTTTTTGGCGAAGCAGCTTGATAGTTGGCAGTCCAGACAATGGCAGCAGCATCTGAGTAGCATGCATCCGCAAGTAATTTTCCAGCGCTGTTCCCCAAAGCAGCATCGGCAAGTAGCCGGTCAGCGCCGTGTGATCCCCGTCAACATCTGGTCTATAAGGGACTCCACCCGAGTAATGAAGACCTCCACGTTTATGGAATTTGGCTCCCCGCTAAAATGGAGACTCAAGCCCTAAATGATGTTGAGGATATGCGGCGGCTTCTACATATAAGGTTGCTCCGGAGGAGCCACTGGGCCTAGAATTAGTGGTTGTACTTGGCCGATTCGCGGTGGAAGATCCCAAGGCATGTATCGAGATGGTGGATCCAGAGCCCCTGACGTTAATTTGCTCTCTGAATTTGGGTTAATTTGCTCTCTGAATTTGAGTCGGCTGGTTCATAACTGGTCTTCGTGCTGATTTGAGTCGCTTTAGCGCTGACTCGGTTTTTTCACAGCAACGGATGAAGAAGTAGATACATTCTACCTCAGTGTAACAATCACAGCAGATTGAGTCTGGTTAACTATCTTCAAAAGTGGGACCACTCTTGATGTACTCCTTCAAAAACATAACAACACTAATACCTTTTACTTCATCGATGTAACAATCATACAGTGGACACATTCCCGCAATATGTAGGCAAAGTCGACATGAGTCTTGAAGGTCTATTGCGTTATCTTAAAGTTTGACTCTAATTCGATACTAGCGTGTTAACTAAATGCTGAAAATGACGCTATAAATAGAAATTCACTTCTATCAGGACAAAATTTCAAAAAATGGCTGAAACTGGCGAGCTGCAAAATAACTCTATCAAAAAACAAATGTATGCTTAAAAAGGTAATTATATATGTATCATGAAAGTTCTGTCCTTCCATTCACTTGCCCCCTTCGCAGGCAAGGATATGAATGGTGAGCTCTTCTTTTGCGTTACAGGCACTACTCTCTTGAGGCAGCATAAGTATCAGGGTTCAGAAGTTTGTTCTTGTTTGAAAGTTTTGACCAGGCACAATTTATCAGCCCAGGGTTGATTCTGACCCGCAAGCAGCACCTGTCTTATGATGGATAGTCACGAACTAGCTAAGCAGCGAATCACGTGAAATCAAAATCCATGGATTAGTAGACACTTAGGCACCGCTTGGTTTGGGATGCAGATCAGAATCCGCCGCAAAAATGGTGTTGAGTAACAACTTCCGAATGCACATAAGGACTCTAATATCATTTGGCCTTGATAGTCATACAATGGTGGTAACCCACCAATACATAAATCAAAATCAGGTCCAAACTATATTGATGTTCGAGGACAACACACGTCCGGAAGTTGTTAGAGATGCTGAGGCACGATTAGTGCAATATCCCTTAGTAGCCCAGTCATATTAGGTAAAAAAAGGGGTCAACCTCAGAATGAAAGATAATAAGCTGCAAATTGGTATGAACCTTTGTTTTGTCATTCTAAATGTTGTCTCAAAAGTCACAATCGTTATCGTGTTCGCGTCTCAAGATATTCAAGGTCAAAGGTCACAAACATCGGTTTTTCGCGAATATCTGGCTTCCTATCGGTTAAATGAGATTTGCATTTATTATAAAAGTTGTAGGCTATAAAATTCCCTACAACTTTTGTTCAAACTTTTTTTTCATACGACCAACCGTTTTGAAGGTAGAGCGCGAAGAGTGCACATCGTACAGTCATATATGGCCTAATGCAAGGTCAAGCATGAGTTATGGTTATCAGTACGTTATAAAGTCAATTATTTACTTGGAAATTATAATTATTAAACATAATGCCTATTATTTATGTACTAACTATTAATTATTTATATTTAATTAAAGTTGCAACGGTACAATTTCAAACTAACGAATAATCTTGACTCATACAAAGTGGAGAGAGTGGCCTTGAATACTATAGAACATCTGTCCCGGCAATGAATAGAAAAGGGCATAGGGTAGGGACAAGTATTTCCAGGTATATAAGTATTGAGAAATTTACGCGTTTTAAAGAAAAGATATATAATGTCGTGTTAACTTAAAATAAAACTAAAATATATAATCCAGAATTAATAATATTTTATACTTAAATAGTTAAATATGAATAATTATATATAAATAATCAAGTTACTTACTTTAATTAAATATAAATAATTAATAGTTAGTACATAAATAATAGGCATTGTTTAATAATTATAATTTCCAAGTAAATAATTGACTTTATAACGTACTGATAACGTACTGGTATAAAATATTATTAATTCTGGATTATATAGTTTAGTTTTATTTTAAGTTAACACGACATTATATATCTTTTCTTTAAAACGCGTAAATTTCTCAATACTTATATACCTGGAAATACTTGTCCCTACCCTATGCCCTTTTCTATTCATTGCCGGGACAGATGTTCTATAGTATTCAAGGCCACTCTCTCCACTTTGTATGAGTCAAGATTATTCGTTAGTTTGAAATTGTACCGTTGCAACTTTAATTAAATATAAATAATTAATAGTTAGTACATAAATAATAGGCATTATGTTTAATAATTATAATTTCTAAGTAAATAATTGACTTTATAACGTACTGATAACCATAACTCACGCTTGACCTTGCATTAGGCCGTATATGACTGTACGATGTGCACTCTTCGCGCTCTACCTTCAAAACGGTTGGTCG
Source organism: Odontomyia ornata (assembly GCA_963969285.1). Lineage (NCBI taxonomy): Eukaryota > Metazoa > Arthropoda > Insecta > Diptera > Stratiomyidae > Odontomyia > Odontomyia ornata. The sequence continues at coordinate 22,880,859 of OZ017741.1, forward strand.
TATGAAAAAAAAGTTTGAACAAAAGTTGTAGGGAATTTTATAGCCTACAACTTTTATAATAAATGCAAATCTCATTTAACCGATAGGAAGCCAGATATTCGCGAAAAACCGATTTTTGTGACCTTTGACCTTGAATATCTTGAGACGCGAACACGATAACAATTGTGACTTTTGAGACAACATTTCGAATGACAAAACAAAGGTTCATACCAATTTGCAGCTTATTATCTTTCATTCCGAGGTGAAAGCCCTAATATGACTGGGCTATAGTAGTTACCTACCCGCCAAAAATCTGGACACCTTGCTGGGTTACCTCATGCTCACGACTGTTTTTTTTATTTATTTATTTATTTACACTACTTTACAGATCCGTGAACTCAATAACAAAGTAGGTAATGAAATATAATACAATACATGCGAATAAACAAAGTTATATTAAGAAAAAAAAATAACAAGAATATAAAATACGGATGAACTATTGGAAGCTAAGCAGAATATTATGTAATATGCTTTTAAAAGCGTTTAAGGAATGTGGCAGAGGACCCAGCTGGAGCTCATTGTAACGACGTGATACGCGTACAAAACATGAATAAAAATAAATATCGGTACGAGCAAAGGGTACAAAGAATATGTCAGTTGAACGCGTTCTTGAGGTGGGACGTATATAAAGCCTTTCACGAAGGTTGGATGAAAGAATACTGTGATATAATTTAAATAAGCAGCACAGGTCAAGAAATTCTCTCCTATTTTTGAGTGATGGAATGTTTAGGATCTGTAAGCGCTCAACGTAGGAGCAGTAAGTGAGGTTATATTTGTAGAATAGAGATCGTGTGAATTTACGCTGTACAGTTTCAACAGCATCCGATAGATTGGTATAGTGAGGAGACCATACCTGGGAGGCATACTCAAGGATTGACCGGGCTAGAAGTACAAATAGATGGAGCTGGTTGAAATACTAAAAGACTTGCAAGAGGATCGTAAAATAAAACCAGCGTGGTTATGGATGAAACATGGATGTTAAATTTCAAATCTGGGTCAAATACTACTCCCAAATCTTTAAATTTACCCACAAGTGCGAGCACCGATCCATCAATCTGGTATTCATATAAAACTGGATGAATTTTGTTGGTGAATCTCATGTGACAACATTTAGAAATGTTAAGAGGAAGTAAATTACCTTGACACCAATTTTGGAGATTGTTAAGTTCATTTTGGAGGTATACTCGTAAGCAGTTTTTGCTGGAGTTAATGGGGCGATAAATATTTAAATCATCAGCGCAAAGAAGACAATTAGAGGACAGGCATTGGGGAAGATCATTGATGAAAATGTTGAATAGCAAAGGGCCTAAAATTGATCCTTGAGGAACACCAGATTTTGGGCTAAATGAGCCCGACGAAAAAAAACGGTGCAGGAGCGATGGGATAAGAACGATAAGATCCAAGAGAGGACAGAGTCGAAAACGCCGAAAGATCGGAGTTTGTTAGCCAAAAGGCCATGATCAACACTGTCAAAGGCTTTAGCAAAATCGGTGTATATCACATCGACTTGTTGACTCTTGTCGAAAGCAAGAGAGATGGTATTCGTAAGTTCTAACAAATTAGTTACTGTCGAACGACCTTTAATGAAACCATTTTGTTCATTTGCAAACTGGATACTGATATCATCGTACATTCTGTTTGCCAAAACAAGACAGCAAAGAGTTAGAGATTTCACTTCGATCTCCGGACTTATGGATCGGAAAGATGTTAGCATGCTTCCAGACGTCAGGAAAGCAGGAGGGGAAGAAAGGCTAATATCGAACATAATTGATATTGGGGTAGATAATGAAGAAGATAATGACTTAACGAACAGATTTGGTATTCCATCAGGACCCGGACCACCATTAATGTCAAAGGTAAGCAGTACATTTTCAATTTCAGATGGAGAGGTCACGATAGCATTCATAATACGGGAAGGAGAAGGACACGATGAGTACATAGTGGGGTTCGAAACCTTAAATGTGGAGGAAAAAAATCGAGCGAAAAGGTCACAGATAGCTTGCCCATCAGAAGCCTGGCAATTACGCCATGAGAAGATATTAGGAATATGGGATGTTGTTTTCAGAGAATGTATGTATGTCCAAAAGGGCTTAGGACTATTAGATTGCAATGATTTTTCAATCATATAATAATAAGATCGCATTGCGTTCTTAACCACTTTTTTGGCTTCTTTACGAAGCAGTCGGTAGCTGGTGGGGTCAGTGTTAGATTTGGAATAATGAAGTTTTTTGCGCGCCTGGTCCTTCAAATAGAGAGCGTCTGAGACTTCAGCGGAAAACCAGCTGGGGCTCCTATTCCGGGGGGATCGGCAGATAGGTACATGATTTGCAATTATGCTACTGAGATTCTCATAGAAAGTTGATAGCGCTGTATAGACATCTAGCTTCTGTAGCAATGAATTCCAGTCAATATTATCCAGCTCGAGCTGAATGGCAGCATAGTTGGCTTTGTGGAAATTAAATCTTGGGGAGAAAAGAGTGCGTTTGGACTGAGGTGTAAGGAAAGATAAATGAACCTCAAGTGGAGGATGGTGGGGATCAGGTCTTACATATTTGGAGGGGGATTTTGTGATCGAGGAGATAGAGGCAGGATTGGTAGTAAGGATGAAATCGAGAAGTTGATTGTTTGCGTTTGGGATCATATTTAATTGCGATAGGGAGCAAAGCGATAAAAAAGAAGAAAACTGGATCGAGAGATCATTGAAGGATGAGAGGGTATGAGAGCTTGAGTCCCACCTTAGGCAAGGCATGTTAAAGTCACCACAGATTAAAATATTGTATAAAGGGTTGATGCTACAGAAATTCGAAGATAATTCAGCAAAAAAACGGTTGTAAACGCGGAAAGGAGCATTACAAGGGATATACACGCAAAGCAATACTAAACTCACGGCTTGAAAGATATTGATTAAGACAATGATGCATTCTACTGGAAGAGATGGTGAAAAGTCAGAGGAGAGTTTGCTGTCTAAGGCTTTATGACTAGCAATAAGTACACCACCACCGTCAGATTTACCTGAAATCAAACGATCTCTATCAGTTCGGTAGACATCATATAGTGGAAAAATTTCACTGCTGGCAAAATCAGGTGCTAGCCAGGTTTCTGTACAACAAATGAAATTATCGCCGAAAATGGAAGAGGCAATTTTAATAGCTTCCAGCTTGGTTCGCATGCCACGTACATTTTGATAATAAAGATTGAAGCTACGAGAAGTGTTTTGAATATCAAAATTTAAATTAATATTTGAAGAAGTTGTAGGGTTGTTAAAGTTTTGGAAGAGAGCTTACAACACGACGAAAATTTCTTCTTTTGGTAGCCTCAAACGATTTGATTAGTGTTCCAGGAGGCCAGTATTCTGGTTGAAGAACTTTGCTACAGTTTGATGGCACAGTAAGCTTAAAGGACGCTATAATTCTTCCCTCAATGTTGTCTTTTGTCAGTTTGTGGCAGCTGATTATCTTTACTGAAGGCCCAAATTTCATTGAGACATAATCACAAATGTCATTTGTCGATGTCTCATAAGCCAGACGAGATATAAATATTTGCTTCGGCGGCGCCACAACATGAAGAGATGGAACTTTCTGTGGTGCTGGCAACATCAGCTACTGGCGTTGGTTGAATAACCGTTACAAGAGTGTTGGGTGAAGTGGGTCGATTTTTCGATATAGCCCCTCGGCGAGAAGATGAGGGCCCAGGTGATGATTGAAATGCAACCTCTGAATCATTGCTGGTAAACAGGTTAGCGCTATTTTTTGTTGCAGGTTTAGCTTGCGTTTTAGTTCTCGTTGTTATAGCAGGAGCATTATCTAATGTTATTCTAGTATTCTCCCCCGATAAAAGAAGATCTGGTGCGGAAAGCTGTAACACATCGCGAGTTTCAAGGCTCGTCTCAGTTAGAGGATGCGCAGATAAAGTGTCAGCAAACTGGAGCAAGGGAGCAATCTCATTATACGCAACCAACATTTATTGTGACTGTTGATGCAGCCGGGCTTTTCGGGCCCCACGTTGGGCCCAATTTTGTAGTGAAATGGGTGGATATATGTCCGTGAAGGACTGCAGCGATGGTCTGTTGCCTCGGCAAAAGAGGATGGTGGGATCCACCGAGATTGGCCTTGTCTGAGGACTCGTGAATGCGCTGGCAGGCTAGCATTGTGGTGTTGTGGGGCGGGTTCTTTTTCCCAGCACAAGGACCCATTACAAAAAAAGTTTCGCACGTCTACATTTGGATTTTAATTTGGTTGGGAGGTTGCGAGGGCGCACCGCTTCCACCTGGATGCCCCCCTCTTATTTATGGGCCACAAGTATCGTCAGTAACGACGAAGCCTGCTCTTAAGTCTGTCTGTTTTCTTCCGGCCCAGTTTGTTATGGGCTATAAATAATTTCAACCCTTGGTAGGCTACCTAAGCCTCGGCACCAGTCGATCGGCATTAGACCCTTTCAATACGTGAATGCGAATTTTTTTTTCGTAGTGGGTCCTTGTGCTGGGGAGAAGAACCCGCCCCACGACACCATAACGCTAGCCTGTCAGTGCATTCATGAGTCCTCAGGCAAGGCTAATCTTGGATACCATCATCCTCTTTCGCCGAGGCAGCAGACCATCGCTGCAGTCCTTTACGGACATATATATCTACAACCCATTTTCACTACGAGGTAATCGGTAGTTATTTAAATGATCCAGAAAACTATGGGGGAAAAAGGGGGCACAGCAAGATCAACTATAGAACGAAATCGTAGGTTAATTTTACGCGAATCGTTGAACTTTTCTGCCACCGCTGGCAAAATAAAGGGTAAAGTTGGAATCTCTGCCAGTATTTGGACAGTACAAAGAGTGATTAAATCGTGCCAACATCTTCGATGGAGGAAACTAATGAAAAAGCCACATTTATTTCAGCGTCATAAAGATGCTAGATCTCTAATCTGCTTGACATATTTTATTTGGAAGGAAAAATGTCATGAGGTGATATTTTCTGATGAAAAAAAAATAATTTGTATGGGCTTTATGGCTTTCAGTATTACTTCCATGATTCAAAAAAATCTGAGCGGTTTCTGTTCCGTCATCATACTGCTGTTGGTACCGCCATGTTATTGGTGCAATTTCGTTTCATGGAGTCATCGATTTGGTTATTTTAAAAGCTCAGCAGACCTTAGTGGATTACATTAAGCTTTTAGAATTCCAGAGAATTCATGACCAAGAAATGTCCGGTGGTCAACGGTGGATTCTTCAACAATATAACGCGTACATCCATACAGCAGAACCAGTTAAACAATGGAACTGGCCAGCTTTATCTCCGTGCCTGAACTCAATCGAAAATTTATGGAGATGGTTATCGCGAGCAATTTTCGCAGAAGGACGGCAGTTTCAAGACGGAGAAGCGCTGATTGCAGTAACTAAACACAGGATGGACATACCACATCTTGGTGTCGTCCTTACAAAAAGTCAAAAAATGAAACAGTTGAAATGACTGTTGTCGTATGCTTATTTTTAAATACCAGGAAACATGCATCAACACAAAAGAATGTAAAAAAACATTTCATCAAAATACAACCAATACATGATAAGTTATGTAAAATTTTTCAGTGTGGCCATCCTGCTGTCGGGGGGTGTATCTGATAGATCATCTGCCAACAGTATTATTGGGAAGTATCAAAGTGTTAGGTAGAGTTGTGACAGGAAGTGAGGATTAACTTAAGCAAACAGTATCAACCGCGTAATTTAGCGTTCTGTGAGTCAAACATCACCAAGCCAAACTATACTTTAAATTATATCATATCGAATTAATATTGTAAACATGGCATGAAGTAGTCTAGGGAGACTTAGGGAATCTACGACTACGTCTCAGTTAATTGAATAGAACTCGAAACATCACGCCTATATAGACCAAGGACAATAACGTTGAATTGAGACCTCAACACCGTATCAAATTGGCTCGTCAAGTACCAGCGTGATGCTTGGAGCTACGATCCAACAAGCAATACCGTTTGCCGAAGCACGACCTGGTTTGAGACGCGCCATCATCAAGCAACAATCCCAGATGACTACTGGCTAACAAGATTCAACTACCAATGTAAATTTTGATTGTTGCCAAGCAATTGGAACTAATTTTATCCAATCGCTCCTATGAATTTCAATGATGGCCGCAAGAACGAACGGAAGGGTTTCACGATTCATTAAGCACTTGTTAATACAAAATTAATTCGGGAGGAACATTGGCGGTCAACCAAGTACATCCAAGGAAGCGTATGTATGTTGGTTACCCAACTTAAAAAAGTAAACTATGGATGTAACATACTGAGAATATAATAATAAAACCACGTCAGGGGAAAATTTAGCCGCAGAAACTTCATAGACGGAGGCACTACGGTTCACCCACAATTCTGACATATCATGTACAAATCCAAAGATTATATTCCACCAACTTTCGGTTATACCCAAGAAAATATTGGGAAGGAAGCACATACTATTTGTCCACGCAACACAAAATTAGAGTTTGACGTGGTATCCGAGTAGAATTTAGATGATTTGGTGGTCTGAACCAACATTGAGACGGTTTTCATCTTCCCCGAAAGGGTAGTACAATCTCGTGCAGACCGGTGACGAATACTTCCACTGTCGGGTTTTTCCTGTCCCCAAGTTTTTGAAATTGGAATTTTTCGGGAGGCAAGTAAACGTGTAGTGGCACTTTTTGCTTTGCGGCTTGTTGCGGTATATTGAACAAGAGAGTGGGACTCTCACGCCCGTCTCCGGACGAGCATATCTGGGTCCACAAGCCCTGTTTTAATGCCCAACTTTTGGGTCGGAGCAGGTGGCTTTAGAGCAGGTACATCAACAATAGAACGATTGTTAACAGTCAACCAGGTACTTGGGAAATGCTGGAAGTCCAACATAGACGTACACCAAGCGCTTGTTGACTTTAAGCAGGCATACGACAGCATTGATGGTAATATATTACATGATGGTAGGCTTGATTAACACTGGAGCCAATGTCAGCTGCATAGCGGCCAATTTTGCAAGAGAAGTCCTAAAGAATCATGCGGATCAATTCCAGCACTTTACTACCTGGTTAAGCATGGTGGATGGAACTCGTGGCTTTATAATAGGAAAATTCACGATAGATGTAATCTTTAAAGGTGCGACCAAGTCTCTGGATTTTTACCTTCTACCCCAACTGACACAGAATCTTTATTAAGGAATTGACTTCGCCCGATAATTTAACTTGACTCCGGCATTATTTTTCAGTACTACACTTGACTCTGTCGCCACCGTCAATAATGTGACACTAAACTCTCATTCACTTCTACATGCTCTAGATGCCAATCAACAGCTACAATTAAACGTGGCTATAGAGGTTTTTCCTTCACATGAGAAGGAAAGTCTCGGCCAGACGACTCTGGTTTCTCACACTTTGGATGTGTCTCAAGCAGAGACATTTTACCATATCTCTGGTGAAGGAAAAGTCGCTATATGCCAAAGTCAATCGGATGTTTGCACTAGACGTGATTGAAGAATCACAAAGTGCATGGGTTTTGCCAGTCACCTTATTCGTTAAGCTAAATTAGGTCCAATTATGCTTAGATGACAGGCGCTTAAATGCCATCACTGTTAAAAACACATATCCCTTAACATTGATCTAGGATGGAACACGCACCCGGAGACCCCATACCAGAAGAGGAACAGTGGAAGCTATGGGTGCCCGAAAAATTAACCATCGATCTTATCAGACGGGTCCATGACTACCCACTTAGTGCACGCGACGAATACGGTTATACTGTACGGCAGCTAAAAACTTATTTTTTATTTGGCCGAAGATGGCACAACAAATAAAAGCATATGTAACCGTCTGTGAGACGTGTAAGTGCACCAAAGCGCCAAATGCTGTCCTTCGGCCTTTTAAGGGTAAATTTAAACTGCATGAGTGTGTGTTCCAGCATTTACATATCGATCTCATCGGTCCTTACCCTCGTTCGATGTCTGGACACATCGGAGCTTGCGTGGTCAGAACATGCATACAGCCCCAATCCTAGGCTTCTTGGAGAAATGAGTCCTCCATGTATTTGGAGTACCAGAGTATGTCCTCTCCGACAACGAAGTACAGTTTACATATTTTAGGTAGGTATAACTCACCAGTGGACCACGGTTTACTCCCCTCAAGCCAATGCTTCCAAGCGGTTAACGCGCTTATATCAATCTGAATCAGAAGGATTGGGACCGTACGATTTCCGCCATCAACTGTGCTCTGCGCTCTTCATACCACACCGCAACGGGGATCCACCTTACTTTGCCATGTCCGGCCACTACATGATAGGTCACGGTACATCGCACCGATTGTTGCGGCTATTAAATTGCTTTGAACACTCATTAGTGGCTTTTTAGACACACAAGAAACTCCGAGTACCACGAGACCAACTCTGAGAGAAGATTGAAGATAAAATTGTACAGGAAATTTGAAAAATGCTGAATTTTGCAGGTGCTAAGTCTCACTCGTTATTATATTTCTGACATGTCCGGAAAAGAACTGGTAGTCTACCATGCAAAAAACTTATGGCATTGAAGCACGCCATCTCCAAGAGGCTTTCCTTTGGTTGTCCTCCGATTGCCATTGCTCACAACCACATAGACCGGTACCACCAGCAGCGGCACCCTACCCCAGAACCTACCTTTGGACTGTTATTCATCAGTTCACCATGTGCCCAAGATGGGTGGCACGCATTTGAACCGGTGGCTGATTTTTGTAATTCAGACTTAGTCTCCCCTACGAACTAGTTAGTCAGCCAGCAGCCACTTCGGAGTAGACTAAGATTGTCCGAACTTGTCGACATAATGAGTACAGTCCATTGTCGCGTTCCCAGAGTTCACGTCTGTACCGATGAGAGGTTGGTTTAGATTTCCTTCGGGAAATCTCGAACGAAAAAAACAGAAATAAAATTCATTACAGGTTGCTATTTCAAACAAGACAAAAAGATAAATTATCAACATACCACGTTGTTTGTAAATACAAGAATTTGCAAACACTTAAGAATCCAGAAATATAACAGAATATTTAAAATTCTGATAGAGCATATTAATATTAAATATAATTTGCATTTGAAACCAAATATTTATATACCTTTAACAACTAGAAAAAGTTACAATTATAATTGAATATAGTTCATTTCGGACAGGGTTTTCATATTGAGAAAGTTTTTCCATGATAAAGTGTGCCGAAGCATCTTCACTTCGTCTTTTCTGAAAACGTTTTTTTTTCTGTGCAAAGTATTTAACTGAATTTATTCAATTGCTTGATTGATCTGTTTCAAATATTACACAAATAATAAACTATTTTAAAAGCATTGGGTTCTATTATAGATTTGCACAAAAAGCACTTTTTGATACGACAAATTGATGATGCTTCGTCACACAAAAGCTAATTACTAAAGCTAATCATAGAGTTTAATGCCTAATCGATTTTCAATCTAAACATAAATAAACTGCTTGAATTTAATATTTTGTATTTCCTTGTATAAGTGTAAAATAATTTTAAAATACGGAGAAAATGTTTTTCTAATGTAGCCGAAATTGTCTCGAGTTGCTGGTTCGCCCGAGCAAAAATACCGTCGATTGCAAAGGGTTAAAACCATAACTCATCGATTTTGAAAATTTCGCGATTGCAGTCCCCACACGACACGTCCTACTGCTTTGACATAACTACCGAAATTATATTCGGTATTTATTTTCATGCAGAAACGGAAATCGTAAAAATGATAAATGACGATCACAAGCTATATTTCTGATATTTGTTTGTGTCTTCACTAACAACACCTAATGTGTATGTACTACATTGACTGTTCCCAGAAGCTCGACAAGTGAGAACAGTTTTGTGGTAAGTGTTTTAGCTAAGCTATCGGTGACAAATACCAGTATGTGGATCGCAACTAGAAATGGAACACGATATGAAATTTCGACTCGTCTTGAACTGCTTGCGGTCACAACGAACTGTGATTTAATTTAGTTAATGATATTAAAATGAAATTAGGTGTCAATTTGAAGTAGATTATTCGTAAATATGTACTATCCACATAATTATTTCTTCATTTTCCTTTTCACATATCTCTGAACAATATTTATCAAATATGTAATATATTGCCGACCAAAATACAGCGCCAAGATGTATGCATTTGCTAAATTATCAGTTGATCGAGTTTGGATTTAGCTAAGACAACAACGCTGAAACTGTTATACTATAATAAATTAATCCTAGAAACTGTTCTAAATTAAACCTGTAGAATTATTTGTAGTTTAAAGTTGTGCCAAGCTGATTAGATTTCAGGTACGTTTTGATAGGTAGTTGGTTGAGTCTTTTTACGAACAAATATTTTTTAACATGATAAGAGGGTACACAGCTTGACCACGGTACTAAAGGCAAGCAACAATTATCACAAAATTCGGCCGTATCCGATTCATTATGGTTGGAAAATTGAGAAGAATAGTATTATACCAGTGCTCAATGACTTATAAAATGAAAAGAAATAAAATTAAGAATTATTAGCAGAAACCAACAGCAGCAACTAAGAAATTGATATGTTTATGACACTTTTAAGCTTGCCAAACTGAAATAAGATTTTTAACAATAATAATTCATCAATAATTTTGTTTAGTTGATATCTGAATGCCAATTCTATTTTTCTTGCTAGCCCTTGGGCCTTGCTTAATTGAGTGAACAGTCGCGTTTCGACTCCTTTGCTTGATCTTTAGTTTCTAAAGCAGGCATGTCAAACACGCCGCCCGCGGGCTGCAAGCGGCCTGCCAAATCTTAAATTCCGGCCCGCCAACGCAGAAAATTTTATTTTCATTTATATGGCACCATCTCTGGCTACTTCCATATAATTGAAAGGGAATTTGCTTTATATCCTTTTGAAATTTATAACGATTAGTATTGAATAAAGCGCTTTTGACTTTGACTTTAAGGGATCGATACGAGCTAATTCATGTGACTGCAATTCCTTTCGAATCAGGTGTGCATCAATATCTGGTCCCTATCGTAAAAACTCCAACCTTGGCGGTTAATTTCAATCAACTAACTTATTTTAAATTGGACGATGCACATCTGAAGTTATGCACAATTAAAGACGAATGATACCTTTGTACTTCCAGCATGATCAACAATACGGATGCGCACCCGGACTGTATCATCAACGAACTATATAGTAGACACAAAAAGCAACCGTGCCCAGCGTTGAGGTAACATCTTCTCAAACAACATGGAAGGAACTTAGGATGAAAAACGCATGGCTATTTGTTGCAAATACACCAAGCACAGCCTATGTTATCTGCAAAGGTTAAAAGAGAGGAGATTTTACTAGAGAACGTTGGAATCATCCGCACCAAAGAGAATCGCGCTATCCAAACCGAGTGATTCATTCTACGATCATAAATGACCCAACAAAAGGGAATACTGACGAGCTTCGCGAAAGTAGTGGCCCTAGCTAAGTTCAGAGACAAAAAGTACCACGAAAAATCTCTGACAGAGCAGATTGCAATTACAACTCCTTACTACAGTTACGCAAGTACGCGGTACCGCTGACATCAACAATGCTGATCATCATCGCAATCTGTATAGCCAGCAACTACGTCAGGAGCATACTGAAGAAGACTAGGATGCCGAAGAAATCGCAGGACTCCATATCAACTACATCAGAAGAAGATGGACCAATTTGGGTAGGATGCCAAAGCAAAGCATTATTTGGTAGAGTACGTTAAGATCAATACTGTCATGTGCTTGTTTAAAGTCAACGGAAATTCGGTGTACGTCTATGTTGAACTCCCAGTATTTTTCAAGTACCTGCTTGACTGTGAACAATTGGTCTTTTGTCGATCTTCCTGCTCTAAAACCACCTTGATACTCCCCAATAATACTGTTGGCGTATGATCTGGTTTTATTTTCTAAGATCTTTGGGGATATTTTGTATGCCGTACAATGTAGTGATATGCCTCTATAATGTTCGCACTGTAACTTGTCACCTTTTTTGTGAATAAGGAATATAATTGATTGGCTCCCCACTTGCGGCATATATTCTTGTTGCCAAATGTGCTGGATGACTTTGTGAATAGCTTTATGAACATTGCTGCTACCATAATTTGATGAGCTCCACTGGAATCTCATCGATGTCCGGCGCTTTATTATTCTTTTGGGCTTTGATGACATTGACATTTACATTTGATCATTAATATCGAAGGCTGCAAAACTGCTCGGCCTTCCCTCAGATAGCATTTTGGTAGGTGTTGCAGGATCCGCAATTTCATTTGCCAGGAGCCATCGACATGATAATTGGTGCAGACGTTTTTGAGGTAATAATAGAGGATTCCTTGATTAAAGGCAAACCGTTACTGGCCCAAAAAACAAAATTTGGAGGGGTACTTTCAGGAAAGACTGGTGGAAATCTTTCAGAAACAAAGCAAATAACCTCCCTAGAGTCTATGACTGATTTCACAGAAAAATAGAAAAGGGTTTTGAGATTGATGGCGAACAAAACCAAAATGAGCAAAGTACAATAATCATTTTCAGAGCAATTACAGTAGAGACGATAATGGCAGAAGAAGATCAGACAGAAAACTCCCTGGGTGAATCCTAAGATATCGGCAAATCGAGAACAAACTGTCTACAGATGAGAAGCTAGCTATGGAGTACAACTCCTTCCTCGAAGAGTATCTGAAACACGGATTTATGTCATGCGTGACTCCATACATTAGCGACAGCAAGGATGTTTAATACTTACCACGTCATGCAGCTATTAAAGAAGAGCAGTTCCACGACGAAAATCAGAGTAGTATTCGACGCGTCTGCGAAAACACTCCATGGCCCTAGTCTGAACGATAAGTTGCACATTGAAGCAAGGCTTCAGCAAAACTTGGCCCAGATATTGATAAGATAGCGAAAACACCCGTTCCTTTATACCGCAGGCATGTTTCAACAAATTCAAATACACCGAGATGACCGAAACTACCAAAGGATTCTCTGGAGGAGGCATCCCCAAGGTACGATAACTGAATATCAGTTCAATACAGTTACGTATAGCGCGGCATGTGCCATATTTCTAGCAGTTTGTTATGGGTGAACATTGAGACTCCGTAGCGCTGCTCACCGAACACTAGCATACGCGATTTCGTAAGAGTTTAACCTACGTAATACCGAGCCGCACTTTATTAATTGTTTGTTTCTGGTAGTCCGATGATGTAACTATCAACAAGTAATTTAAATTTCCATTCACGAAAGAATTATTATTTTAATTACAAACAGAAGCCACACAATAATTTTAAGCTTAATAATTGTTTTAATTACAAGCAGGAAGCCACATAGTAATTTTGCTTTGTAACTTAATGTACTTTAACTCATGTTGCTAGGTCGCTTCCGTTCCACACGCCACAATTATAGACAACGCAACCAGCAACAAGCGGCGGAGGCACCAAGCACCAGCGCGAGCTCGAAAACGAAATGCCAAATACACACGGTAGCGGAAACATTCGTCATCAATTCAACATATGCGGCAAAACATGTAGTCAGGCAACGCAATTGCATCGTCATCAGGTTTTGTACTCTAATCCCGCTCCACCCCAATGCAATGTTTGCGCACTCAAGCATGAGTACAGTGATTGTGGCAGATTGTTATACCCACTTTTTACCTCGCGAGAGCCACTATGGCCCTCAGGGAAACTGGAGTGCTCCAGCGGGGCTTATGGACCCGGTTAGCTCGTCCGAAGACGGGCGTGGGGCGCCACTCGCTTTTCCCTCAAAGCCCCAAATAGCCGCCAAGCGAGAATGCGACTAACCGGATTAAACGCGACGTTATTCGGCCGAAACCCTAGCTACTAACCACCCTATGATCTTCACTACAATACTTCACCTACACCACTGTACACCTCTACTTCTTAATCACACAAATCTTCGCGTGGGCCACAATACCACCCCCGAACACTCTGACTCCCGATATCACGGGTTTCATTTAATTCCACGACACTTCCACTTCGACTTATCCTTCCAAGCCGCACTCGTCACAACCCGTAATCTGAAAACAAAGATTTCTCTAATCTTGTCCTAAAGACAAAAATTTCTTCCTCCAAGCATAAATTTATCACAAAGAAACTTCGATTATTTAAAATTTTCCAACACTTGTACTCCAAACCAAAATAATTTATAATTTTAACATATGATACACAATATCATAAAGAAGAAACTTACTTCTATTATATACCTACAAAGGGGCCCCTTCGACGATCGTATTCGCGGATGTATTCTGTAGCCTTTCCTCCTATGTCGGAGCTTGCTCGTCGCTTTGATACGGATTTTTCCTTCGCTTGGATCTCACTTTGCAGATTCCGCTGTCCTCCACTTGAAGATTGCCGCTGCGCTTCGAATTATGTTCTCCCTGGTTGCTCTTGTTCCGCTGCTTCGTCACCCACGATAAAAAAGATCAAAGAAGAGGCGCGTCATTCTTCGCGTGCTTTTATAAACTCCTCCTAACGGCTATGGTTCCGCGCGTCGGTCATCCACCTCTTCAGTGGGGTAATTCCTTTCTGCCGCCACTTGGTCTCCGCTCTCCTCTAGTGGTGAGCACTCCAAATGCGGCTAAATCAGCTGAACATAATTCACTGACTGTTTGGCCTGTCAGTGATGTTTGTTTACTTTCCAAGTCGTTTATGTCCATTTGAATCTTTTGATAGAACAGCTTTTTGACACTTTTGCATTTATGATGCGGTAGCAATTCTTTTGAATGTCCATCATATGAGCAACTTAATGGATTTCCAGGCAAATCTTTGTAACTTTGGCATTTGGAAAACTGTATCTTATTTGGATCCGAGTCGATTTTCTTTGCGACAGCTGAAGCCATTTGCTTATAAGTGTGCCTTTGCGGAAGGACCAAGGAAAATCCTGTGTCGTTCGGGCGACTCTTGTCTATGAATGTCACTTCCATTTTGAAGAGAAGACTGGTAAAATATTCATCACATGTCGGTAAGTTCAGTTTTTCATCCAACATTTTTTCTCAAAAATCAATATGTAACCTTGGTTTTCAACCCCAGAAATACATGAGCTTTATTCAAGGGAATCATTGGTCTTTGTAAATTTATTGAGACTGTTCGGTCCCAGCTCCTCGTAAATGTTCAATTCAACATTTTCAGCCAGACCCAACATGTTTTTAACTACATTTGCAACGTCGCTAAGTCTGGTGTCTAAAGTAAATTGACTACAGCCCAAATAATTCAAGATATTCCGTACGGGATCAAAGTACTTCAGAAATATTAAAATGTGTTGGCTGGGATTGAAGTGGTTAATCGTTTGATCATTATCAGCGTGCAAAGTTTCTAAATAAATTGTCCATGTTGGGGCTGTATCCACTATACACGCTAAAGTCGTCTCCATCTCGCTATTGATATCAAAATACACCGTTCGAGTTGTTAAGCGGCGATAAAGCAATGGCCAAATTCGCATTCTTGTGATAGGGATACGAAAGTAGTTACACATTGCACCCACCACGGATCCGATCGTTTCCGATTTCTTTACTCGAAATAATGTGTATTGGACAGTGTTCGGATCGAAGTACCCAGCAGCGTCATGTGTTTCAGAACAATCCTCCATGACTATTTGTATTGTAAGAAATATTGCCTGATCAGTTTTCCAGCTTTATGGATCATCTCGATCCTGGTCTCCTCTTCCAATCGTTCTATTAATTCTGAAGGTATATCTGCTTCAACTATTGTCTGAAGTACCCTAGGGATTTCCGACAATCTGATATACACCAGCATGTAGGCATTGCTATTCGGCTTATCATTTAAGGTTATTTCATTATCTGAACCACCGTAATTATGCTCAATGGCTTCAAATTTCGTACAGCATGAAACGACGTCATCATCGAACTTACACCAATTTCCCTCCAACAGCGGATTTATGTAAGCAACGTAGTGTCCGTTTTGATTGTCTCCTGAATGGACTAACACCGCATGAAGGCGATAAACAGCATCAGTTTGTTCTTTCTCTGCTAAAAATGGATCCAAAACAATTCGTCATCAAACTCAAATCGATCGTTAAATTTCAAGGAACAGTCAGTTACAGGATCGTATTGAAATCTCATTAAATGCAGCTGCAAAACTGGCGGGAACGAAATAAAAATCACTCCTTTTTCAGCTTCCTGAAGACTGTACTCTTCACCAGCATCGTATTTGTTGTCACCATCCAGCATTTCTCTAGCAATGTAACTCTTGAACGATTCGTAAACCGGACAATTATTCTAAATTTAGAGATGCGTTTCCATCGACAATATCATGTGAACCGATGTTTTCTAAATGTACTCGTTGCTCCCGGAGAAACTGTAGCGTTTTATCGGCATTTTCAAGACAATGAATTTACATCATCTGAATCCTCCTTGGCAACATCTGGCTCGATCTTGTTAGGTTTTGATTTTACCGAAATATCTGGGGAACATTCCAACTTCAAACATGTGGTGATTCTGACCTTCGCTCGATGACAATTATGTTTGCTTAAAACTACCAATAATCGTATTTAAACAACTAATATGATTACAATTTGGACTGGCAAACAAACCCTAGTCGAGTGCGGCTTAGCTTTCTGACTATACATAGTCACGCGAACGTTACGATAGTGTTCGGGGTGAGGTAATCCTGGTGCCCTTCGGTTTTATCCGTAACAAGATATTATGAAACATCCAAAACTCTAAAGACACATCGTATCGTACATACCGAGCCTAATAGGGGCAAGTGCATCGTCGGCGTTAAATCAGTCGATAATGCCCACAATGCTAAGGCATGGAAAGTTACATTTGAATCCCACTGATAGTTGGGAAAGATTTCTAAGCAATTGGGAAGGTTAAACGAACATCAAATCCCACCTTCCGGCCAGGAGAGTCTTTATTTGCGACTAAAGATGGTTGTTTCATCATTCACGCGACATTGTAGTGTAACTTACTAATTTGTGGGTTGTTGCAGTTCTCATCCTATTATAAACTAGTTTCATTATAAGGCTCTATAAAAGACCTTACCATGGCTTACTAATTTGCGGGTAATATTTGCTAAAAATTAAACATACAAATGAGTATGATCAAAGAAACGAAACCAACCAAAGTTTTAAATCATTGTTATCATCGGAGCATCATCAGTCGCCGAAGACGACACAGCAGACAAGCAAACAACAAGTGGTGCTGCACTCGTATCGTCGTTGGAAGGAAATGATGAATAAACGACGAATCAACAATAACAGACAATGGAGATGGAATCAATGCACTCGGCGACAGTACATTCGATTCCCAATAAGATCGCCACAGGTGGTATGTAGGTTGAGTGGAAACAAGCGAGGGGAGTTACTCGTACAAAGTCACTCAAAACAAGTTTTTCCCGGTGGATGGAAGGGAAAAAGAAAAAACGGGATTCAGCAAGATTATTTAAGCCGAGAAGATTGGCGCGGCGGTCTCTTTTCCCTTCTTTCATTTTGAGTGGTGCAGATTTTTTTTTGGATGTGCGAGCAACGGTGGAGCTGCGAAAAGAAAAGTGATCATCAAAACATCTTGAGTGAGTTTATTTAAGCCGGGAAGATTGGCACGGTCGTTCTTCGTTCCTTTGTGCGGTGAAGATTTTGGATGTGCCTGCAACGGTGGAGTTGCGAAAAGCGGGAAAAAATATCGAGTGGAACGTGAGCGGCCAATATTTTGGAAAGAAAGGAACAAGTGTCCGGCGGGAAGTGAATGAGCCGGCAATGAGTAAAACCGCATTACAAACTTCGACGAGACGGCGGTGGAAAGCTCGAGCGAACGGACGCGAGGGGCCCCTTTTTTATGTTAGGAAATAAAAGTAAGTGGCTTCCTTTTAACATTTAAGTTATTGAATTGTTTTCTTTTGATAAATAAACTTGACGTAGGTTTAATTATTCGATCTTTCCTTTCACATATCAAGGGCCAAATAATTAACTTTTTTCCAGTTGTGAGGAGTGCGGCTCGGGAAATCTTTTCCCGGGAGCGGTGACCAGGCAAGAAGACCTGGAAGATTTAACGGCGGTGGTAGTGTTTGGCGAGGGTAGCGAATGTGAGTGTCTCGGTTTTCAGTGCAACCGGACGAGTGGCGCCTACGCCCGTCTTCGGGTGAGCTAGATTGGGGACGGTGGAGCCCCGCCGGAGTAGCCGCAATAAAGTGGCGACCATACGGGGGAAACAGGAAATCCGTCGGTTAACATTTTCCCCCTTTGGAAATTTGCGGGGAATAAGTTAGGACATTGATGGAGATAGCCCAGGATGAAGAAAGGAATTATCCGATTACTTCGTTGATATTAAAGAACGATTTCTATGTCGACGATATGTTAACAGGTGCCCACAGCAAAAAGGAATCGATTTCCCTTCAGCAAGAGATGGCAGTTCTACTAAATAGAGGTAGCTTCAACCTCAGAAAATGGGCTAGCAACAATCCAGAACTATTAAGCCACTTACCGGAATATAGAAGAGAATTTGGTCTATTAGAGTTCAACGAAGACCCATCCTTGAAAGCACTTGGTATACAGTCGAACCCAGCCCAAGATGCATTCTACCTTAAAATTATCGCGTTTAATGAAGCTAAAAGGCCTACAAAAAGGGAGCTGCTGTCATACATTTTTATTTATTTATTTAAAATTCTATTTAACAGATTAAACTCAATACAATTACAAAATGGAACAAAACAACAGAAAAGAAAATGAATACAAATTAGAATTAAGTGAAAAAGTTAATATATAAAGAAATTCAATGAATTAACAATAATAAGTACTGAGTTGAAAAAAAAAAATCAAAATAAAATACATATAAAGTTAAACCAAAGTACAAGCAAGTCTAATATTTACTCCAATTAAGTTGTAAGGATTAGGCTTCTTAATCTCAATTTAAAACAAGATATGAGTCGCAAAAAGGACCAAACTCAAACTTATCATGATTTCTTACCATTCGTATAATGGGGTAATGAAAATATAAATTTGTACGGGCATCTTTGCCCGAGAAGAACGCGATGGTAGGCGAAAACGTAAGTCTGCATACGATGTTGATGAAATTAGATTGTGGCAGAGTTGATATAGAAAACGCTGATCTAGATGCATGCGATGGGGCGACAGAGTAGGCAGACGTACAAAGAATAAATGACAATCATAGGGACGATATGGGATTTTGAATTTGTAAAACAAGACACGAGTAAATTTTCGCTGGACACTCTCTAACGAGTTAATGAGGTAGGAGTGTCGGGGAAACCAAAACTACAGTGCAATATATAAGGATAGGATGGACAAGACAGATAAATAAGTGGGCGGGGGTAGATATATTGGTCAATTTATAAGCATGCCTGAAAATAAGTCCCAATATTTTCGAGGCCCTAGTAGTCGCGATTAGAATGTGTGCATCAAAATTGAGCCTAAGAACAAAAGTAACACCGAGATCTTTAGCAGAGCTCACAGTAGCGAGTGGGACTTCATATAACATAAAGGTAAATGTCAGCAGAGATTATTTAAAAGTCATTTTATAGTATTTGGCAACATTAAGACAGAGGAAGTTAGACGAACACCAGTTACTTAATGCAATCAAGTCCATATAGCTCAAAATGCTTTGAAATCATCGGCATACAGTAGGCAATAGGAGGCGATAACCGAAGGACGATCATTTATAAATAATAGGAATAGGAGGGGACCTAAGATGGAGCCTTGAGGAACACTAGAGAACGGATAAAATGGAATAGAGGTAGGTCAACAGTAACTAACGCAACATATACGAGAAGACAGGTAGGAATCCATCCATGATAAGAGAGGGCCAGCAACCCCAAAAGCTTTCAGTTTGTAACAGAGTAGTTGATGGTTGACCATGTCAAACGTTTTCGAGAAGTCAGTGAAGATGACGTCAACCTGCAATCGATTTTCTAGAGCCTTAGCAATGTAATCTGTGAATTCAATTAAATTTGAGGTCGTAGAGCGACCTTTGCGAAACCCATGTTGTTCCTTCAACAAGATAGGGGTCAATAAAACTGAAAACCAGTTATGTACCAGACGCTCGAATTATTTCGGAAAATAGGAAATTAAGGAAATAGGGCGATAATTGGACACAGAAGAAAGATCACCACTTTTAAGAATAGGAACAATTTTTGCTCTTTCCAAATGAATAGGGGAAGTACCAGTCCTTAGACTGACGTTGAAGAGAAAAGCTAGAGGGACACAAAGGTAAGACGCTAAAAACTTGACAAAAATATTCAGTAAACCATCAGGACCAGATGATATGTATATTAGGATTAAGTGAATTAATTAGGGTTTCAACTTTAATTTAGTCAGTGAAAAGTGAAGATATGTCAATGCAGTGAAGTACAGGTGTATTAACTGGATTAGAGACATGAGAAGAAGGAAAAAAAATTGACAAGAAGAACTGAACAAGTTGGAAATATCCTGTGGAGAAAAGCTATCGATATTATTGCAGTGGACTGAAGGAGGGACAAAAGAGGCGGACTAGAAGGATCTAATGTATGACCAGAATGGTTTCGCAATATTCTCTACGGGGGAACTCTCCAAGCTACAAAAACAGTTGTTCATTGCAGTCTTTAGTTCATTTTTTTGCTGCAACACGCAGATCACAAAAGCGGGCTCTGGATTCTTCAGTACCACAACGCTTGAAACGGCGGTGTGCCTTGCTTTTAGCATTCAAGGCACAAAGTACATGTTTAGTTAGCCACGGTTTCTACTTTACTTTGCAAAGAGCTTGTAAAGGTGTGAAGGGTTTAATCAACTCATAGAGGTAATTCTAAAACTTAATCAGAGCTTCCTTATCAAAAAACTCCAGCCAGTCAACCAAGTTCAATTCGGAGGCTAGAGCTTCGTAGTTTGCTTTGAAGAAGTTGAATTTCGGAGAAGAAGCAAAAGTACGGTGGGTCAAAGATGCAATTAAGAGATCGAGCGATAATGGCGGATGATGACTATCAATGTGCACAAGAGGATTTAATGCTAAGGAAACAGATGGACAGTAAAGGGAAAAGTTAGAAAGAACAAGGTAAAGTACCCGACCGTTAACATTAGCGATATTATTAAATTGCGTCAGTGAACAGAGTGATAGAAACGAGGAGAGAGATAAAGAAGATGCATCGGTTGATGAAACAAAGTAAGGAAGGTTCTTCGTCCATTGCACTGTTCCCAAATTAAAATCACCGCATACTAGAATTAAAGATTGCAGATGATGCAAGAAGACATAAAGAGAAAACTTGCTTAAGCTTAAAATGTTACTATTTAACCAGCTTTTCGTAAGACTTTTAAATACATCTTCGCTGAGTTGTAACGATAAAAAGAGCTTATCAAGCATGCTCCTTAACCCTCTTACATTTTGGTAATATACTGAAATATTAGAAATTAAGTTACGAGATAGAGTCACTCTGCATACCAAATTTTGACGTTTACGCTTGGTGCAACTTGTAGTGAAATAGATGAGATATATATCCGTAAAGGACTGCAGCGATGGTAGGATCCGCCGAGATTGGCCTTGTCTAGGGACGCGTGAATGCGCTGGCAGGCTAACATTACGGTGTCGTGGGGCGGGTTCTTTTTCCCAGCACGATATTTACAAAAAAAATTTTTCACATCCTCGAATTTCGAAAAAGGGTTCAAATAAATATCGACCGAAGTCAAAACGAGGTAACCTACTAAAGGTCAGAAGAATGGTTGGGTCAAAGGAAAAATTGGGCCTGAAGAAATCGACGGACTTAAGGGGGCTTTGTCGTTACCGACGATCCTTATGGCCCACATATAAGATTGGGGCATCCAGATGGAAGCGGTGCCCCCTCGCACACTCCCGACCGGATCAAGGTCCAAATGTATACGTGGCCACATATAGGGTTATCCATTTCACGCTTGGGAAAGTAAAGCTAAAGAAAACACATCAAATACTCAGATGGTAACAAAATTTTTTATTCTATATAAAGATTGAACCTTGCCATTATACGTAAAATACAAAATGTTTTCCGCGGGACCTCATACAGGCCTCAATCCTTTTGAGGAAATTTTCAATGACTTTTCGGCACATTTCCGGCAATATCTCGGCCATAACTTCACGAATATTGGTTTTCAATTGCTCAAGATTTTGAGGATTGTTCACATAAACACGATCTTTCGCATAGCTCCATAAAAAGAAATCCAAAGGTGTTAGATCGCAGGATCCTGCGGGCCAATTGACATCACTCAATCTCGAAATTACGCGTCCTGGAGTTTCTCTTGCAAAAGTGCTCGATTAGCTTGTGCTGTGTGGCTTGTGGCTCCGTTCTGTAGGAACCACATGTTCTCCAGATCATTATCTTCAATTTCTCTCCAAATATAATCGGTTAACATCCGTCCATAGCGGTCAGAATTGACTGTAATGGCTCTTCCTTGATCGTTTTCAAAAAACGGGCCAATAACACCATCAGACCATAATGTGCACCAAACGGTCAGTTTTTACGGATGCAAAGGTCTTTCTGCGATCATTTGAGGATTTTGACAGCCCCATATGCGGCAATTCTGTTTATTTACGTAGCCAGTGAGCAAAAAATGAGCCTAATCACTAAAAATTTTGTTCGAAAAATCGTTATCAATGGCTTGTTGTTCAGTCACCAAATTCGCATACATTCTGCGTTGTGTATGGTCTTGAAGCTTAAGTTCTTGAGTGAGTTAGATTTTGTATGCATGGAGATGCAAATCCAAATGCAAAATCTGCCAAAATGATTCGTAAGACAAGTCCAAATGTTGAGCACGTCGAGGAATCGACAAATTCAGGTCTTCCTCCACACTTTGAGCAACGACAGCGATATTTTCAGCAGAACGAATGCTGCGATGATGCACAGGCCTTGCAGTATCAATAACCGATCCAGTCTTTTAAAATTATCTCACTGTTCGAAATTGTTTAATGTGTAGGTCGATTACGTCGACCGTAATCGGCTCGTAAAGCCCTAAATGTTGATACAGCAGAATCATCATTTTTAAGAATATAATTTATTAATTGTTATGCATTTTACGACTGTTAAACGATCCATATTTCTAAATGGCAAACCTTCAGCTAAAAAAAGCATGCTTTGGATGACATTTGATTTTTACAGATGTCAAATGGCAGGGTTATACTTTCCCAACCATGAAATGGATAACCCTGTATTTTCCATTTAAGTGAAAAACTCATACAAACATAATTTGCATAAATTTTTTCATTAAATGGAAAAAGTAGACGTGGCCAATCTATGTTATTATGTGATGAATCACATAACACTATGCCATAAAATTGCACGCGAGCGGAAGGCCAATCTACTTAGGCAAGAGCACCTGAAACGCATCCAAATGGGAGAGCTCGCCCGATGGCTACCTCATTTTAGTGGAAGGGCCTGCCATTGTCGCGGGTCCTATACCCAATCAGGTTTAACGAACAAAAGACCGAGTTCTCTGTTTAACTCATCATGCTATATTTATACTTCTTACGTTGTCTTATTTTTCCCAAACAAACTATTTTAGATTCAAACATTAATGTACTACGTAATTATTTTTAAACTAAACTTGTTATTACTCGATTTTCCGTAGTTAACTCAAAAATCTTTTATCGTACATCATTCTGTCTAACGTACTTCTGTTAAATTGTAACTTCATATTTACCAACACAAAAAAATTCACTTATTTGTACGAATCAGATCAAATAGCACAATAAATTGTAGATGATATTGTCTCAGTTCAGAAAAATCGGAATTATCGCATCGGTCCCGGTTCGAGATACTACAATTAAAGTTGACAATATGAATGCGGCAACACGTAACCGTTTACGAAGAATATTACTACATACAACAGCATGCATGCCTCTAGTATCACTTTCGACGTTAATTTTTTGTCAATTTAAAATCAGGTATACAAATAAATATGGATATAAATATATATACTTAGTCGTGCCATAAGTTCTGTCACACGTATATGGGCAATTTTTGTATAAATGAAAAAGAGTTTTCGACAAAGGAAAATATATTTTATTTTGGCATACTAATGGAAGTAAAATAAGCAACAAATTATTCAAAGTGGCCGCCTTTAGCCTTTACACAGCTCTTAAATCTGTTGGGCCAGTCATCGATAGCAGTACGCACTGCTTCTAGCGGAAAATTAGCTACTGCTTCTGTGGAAGATCGCTTAAGGCTCTCGATAATTGGGTGTCGTCTCGTGCACACCATGGACTCTAACTCCGCCCACAGTTTGTAGTCCAGGGGATTCAAATCTGGGCTAAATTGGTTTGGCCACGTTCAGTTTTGTTTTTAATATGTTGGCCATATTGGCTATGGGTAAGATCATGTAAACCTGGAAAATTAATCAGTCGACGAAAAATAATTCTAAAATCTAATACATTTTATAAACAGAACTCACTTGCTCAGCTAATTACCGTTAAGAATTCTACTTTTGTGTTAATTTTGTAAATTTTCTTATCTTCATCAAAAAATATCATCATACTATCAATGTAACATTTGTAAGATTTTTCGTGTTTCTAAACACTTCTATGGTATTATCAATTCTATCATACCATTCTATGATGATATCATGTCATCAACTGTATCTTTGTCACTTCTTCTTCTTTGTAGCCCTCCAGCCCCTTTCGGACCTTTCGCTTAGAGATAGCTAGAGTATCTCATTGTCAGGATCTAACGTATCGGCACTCCACAAGGTGATATGATCATTATCACACTTTGGCCGTGTGTCCATCCACCCAGCTGCGCTACGTTCTGATTTTAAACCAGCACGTATCATAACTGAACAGGCTTATAGTCCGTCACTATCATAACGTTTTATCGATTCTCAATATTTTAGTATCAATTTTATTTGAACTTTATAAATCTCTGCAAATGGAACTCTAGGCAACTAAGTTCTCACCTCTGCTAGTTTTCCTAACACTTACCTAAGTATTCTCTGTGAACATATCTCCTTTTTCCTTACACTTCAAACTATCTTCACCAACTCAACGCATTTCACATCGGATGAATCAGCGCTAGGATCAAGCATGACTACCACTGAACGACTATGCAGCTACCGATGATCCCCAAATACCCACCAATGGCCAACCATTGTCGCCACCAATTACCAATCGTTGCAATCACTTCAATATGTTATACATCGACAGCATCAGTACTAAGATCAAGCAAGGCTACCACCAAACCACCATGCATTTGCCCAAGATCCCCAACTACCCACCAACGGCTATCCGTCCTCACTACTACAAAAGGTTACACATCGGAGGCATCAGTGTTAGGACCAAGCACAGCTATCACCGAACCTCTACGCATTTGCTCATGATTTCCAAATGCCCACCAACGACCATCCGTCGTTGCCACTTCAAAATGTTATACATCAGCGGAATCGGTGGTAGGACTGAGCACGGCTACCTCCGAACGACCATGATCCTCAAATACCCACCAATAACCATCCGTTGTCGAAACCTTAATAAATTTTACATCGGCAGCATTAGTGTCAGGACCAAGCACAGCTACCTCCAAATCACCATGCACTCCCCAGCTACCTGCAAATCACCATGCACTAACCAATGACCATCCATAGTCACCACTTCAATACGTCCCACATCGGTGGCATCAGTGTTAGGATCAAGCACGGCTACCACCAAACCACCATGCATTCGGTCATGATCGCCAATACCTACCAACGGCCATTCATTGTCGTCACTTCAAAAGTTTGCCATTAGTGCAAGGACCAATGATGGCTACCGCCAATCCACCGTGCATATCCCCATGGTTCCCAAACACCCACCAATAAGTTACACATCGGCGATATCAGCGCTAATACCAAGCACGGGTACTGCCAGAGCACCTACATTCGCCCATGGTCGCCACATATCCACTGAACATCCGTCGTTACCATACCAATACCATGTACATTGGTGGCATCGGCGCTAGGAACAAGCACGGCTACCGCCAAAACACTGTACATTTATCCATGAGCGTCACATACTTAACGACCAGTCATCATCACCACATGATACTCTGTAACATCGTCGATATCGCTGCTACGTTCAAGCACGGCTACTGCTGAACCACCATGCATTCATCCATGGTCCGAAAATACCCACAAACCACAATCCGTCGTCACCATTTCAATACATTGCATTGGTGCTAGGCCCAAACACGGCTACTACCTAACCACCATGCATTTTCCCAGGGTCCCCAAACACCCACAAACTACAATATGTCGTCGCCATTTCACCACATTACACGTCGGCGGCATTAGTCCTAAGACCAAGCACGGCTACCGCTAAACCACCATGCATTCGCCCATGGTCCCCACATGCCAAAGAATGACAATCCGTCGTCATCGCTTCAATACGTCGCATTTTGGCGGCATCGGTGCTAGGACCAAGCAAGGCTACCGCCGAGCCATCATGTATTCGCCTATGATCCCTAAATACCCACTAATGGCCATCCATCGTCACCGCTTCAAAACATTACACATCCGCGGCATCGGCGCTAGCACTAAGCATGGCTACTGTCGAGCCATCATGCATTCGCCCATTGTCCCCAAATACCTACCACCGGCGATCCATCGTCATTAAGTTTCTCCGCTAGTCTATTTTTCCCCTCTCTTACAGTACCGTCTAGACAATTTACTTCCACGAGCATGCAAAGCTGAAACTGTTTTCGTTTTGGCTTACTGGTAGGTTTATACTTTACTTTGTTGATTAGTAATTAATCCTTAGTGTGACTCAAGGCGCGTCACTTTGTAAACTTGGTATTTGTCGACATGCGACGGCACGGTCGCATTTTATCCAGTCGTGATTATTAGTTGTTTCAACATCGTCTTAACTTTAAATAAATCCAATGCAACTTTAAAGTGATTATCTTCATATGGAAACTATTGTCTGAAACTGGTGCAATAAACATAAGCAGTCGAGCAGCCCCGTGGTGATCAGGAGTGGCTGCTCCTGAAGAGATAAGGTGGTCACCCCGTCGAAACTGCTTAGTTTGTTGTTTTACTAGTGTAAAGTAAACTGCATCCGTCAAGTTTCCATCCTTTAGGCAGAGATGAGTGGTTCCCTTCAGCCACTTTAACATCTTTAGATTTGACATTCCCCTTGTAATGCAACGACCTTCTTCGGTGAAAGTAATGCTTGCTTTTTGTGCCATGTTTGCGTTTGTCTCAAGCCTCCGTGTCCGCTAACTTTAACGAGGCATAAAAATATTGAATTACTGTAGAGTAGCTTAATTGACATCTAATAGAACTTTTCTAAAGACAATAAAAATTGATCGGTGCGTCTTGTAGAGTAGAGTACGCGTGATAAGTCTTTTGTAGTGTAGCTTCGTAGCTCGACAAGAGCCCGCCTCATATAATCCCGCAAATGCTAGTCGTCAAGCACGCGTACGCGGTCGTCAAGCGAAGCTAGTTAGCTGAGCTCGGTGTTGTTTATAGCTCGCTGACACTTATGCCAGACCATCGGCACCCGTGTCCTACACGGGCATTAAAACAATCATTACACCGGTCTCAATTATCTTCTCAATTTATCAAGTAATCCACAGTCAATCACTTCTACAAATTTATCCACCTTCACAATTTACCTGAGCAATAGGCGCTCCACAAGGGCCCGCCGCAGTACCTGATTTGCTTGCAGCACAAATTTATTCGCATATCCACGAATTAAAAAACAACAATTGCGCTACTCTCTGTGAATGAAAAGACCTTCGCGCACTCGTAGTCAGTATGCACTTAAATAGTGACACAAAACACTCAGCCAGCAATAAAAGATATTGTTGAAGACCAATCCGCTACTCTTATGTGAATCAAAAGAACTCGCGCACGCGTAGTCAGTATGAGACCCGTATCTTCTACCGCATGCGCTTTCGACACCGCGGTCTTCACGGTCTTTTCAATTCCGTTGCGTTTTACTGATATTTAAAAATCAGACTCTTTTTCTTTTACCGAAAACTTTCCCTCTATTTCTCGCGGCATCCGCACTGGTTGGCGATCTCGAGCGGACTTCCCGATCCGTCCAAATCTCCGCATGATTTCCCTGGCGCACCTGTAAATCCAAATCCGCTGCCAGCTCAGCCGAGTTAAATTGCATTCGCAACACATGGATGCGATGCACTAAATCAGTGCTCTCATGTCCGGAATTTCAATTTACAGATTTGCGTAATTAAGTTAATAAAAAAATGATAATAGATTGAAATCTTCAATCATAATAAAAGATAAATATTATTAAGTATATCAATGCATAGAAATAATTCACGTTTAATTTATAAAAAAAAAACAATATGAATTTATATTTATAATAAAAAATTAAAATGTTCTTTTCTTTCCAAATTTAATTTAGAGTAACAAAATTTTTCAAATGTGCAATTGAAATTTCGGAACAGTGCTCTGCGGTTTTCGGGCAGTCGGCTTGGGTGACTGCTCGATTACTACAGACTCGACTATTACCTTGGGCCGGCAAAAAAAGAAACCAACTTCACTGGAGACCTACATCGCCAAAAGGGCGCCTGGAAATGGCAGCATATCAGCTCCAAGGATAATCCAGCCGATTGTCCTTCTAGAGGCATCAGTCCAAAGCAACTTCGCAAGCAAAAGCGCTGCACACAAAGTACTAAAACAGTTTTTTTTGCTTTAGCACTACAGCCCCTTTCGGGCCTTCACTTAGAGATAGTTAGAGTATCTCATTATCTTGATAGAATGTATGGGCACTCTACCAGGTGATATGGTCAGTACCACGTTTTGGCCGTGTGTCCGTCCAAACCAGCTGCGATACGTTCTGATATTAAACCAGCACATATCATAACTGAACGGGCTTATAGTCCGTCCAAAGAATCACTCGGACTAAATCTCGTTGTCGCCAACGAGATTTGAACCAGCGACCTTTGGCTTACGGGGTGAGTGCTCTAACCACTACGCCACGCGGACTACTAAAACAGTTTGTTATATTACTTAAAATTTCCATTTAATAAATAAAACAGAAGCAATCTGAACATTTTCATATTTTCAAAAAAATCACGTCCACTTGTCTGTAATCATGTTTCCGGAATCGAACTCAATGAAAATTCTCCCACACTGAAAATTTTAATAAAACAGTTAAAATTATTTGAATCAAAAGTATTTTATTTAAAATAAAAATTAATTGACAGGTTAAGATCAAATTGGTGCTAATTAAACTGTGTTACATCTAATGGAATATGAGAAAAAAATTATCTTTAAATTTAGTCTGTTGTGCAATACAAAGAGTTGTGCGACCTATATTAAGGACCAGACCTACTCGTATTTAAAGATTTAAATTAAAACTAGAGACATGACACAATGAAAACGTTTCAACACAATTACACCAAGAAACGAAACCACTTAGGAAGGATTCTCCCTTTAATGACGTCCAGGAGCTTCGTCCTGTGCTGTCTCCCACGGAAATCCAAGATAATAATCAGCAATCCGTCCAGCTTCACGTAATCCACTCAAGAAAGCTCCGTGTACCGTAGCAGGATAATTTCTTATCGTATGTTCACCTGGCGGAAGAAAGAAAAGAAGAAATTACAATTACAGGTAATCAAACAATGGTAGATTGTTAAGTAATCTTTAATTTCCAAGCAAGTTAAACAATAAGAAATTATTGATTTGAAAAAAAAAAAAAGAAAATGAGCAAACAGATAGGTAACTATTGAGCAGTTAAGTTTCGGCATTTGATTTGAAATGAAAGGCTACAGACAATTATTTTTTATGCGATCCATCCATCCATCCGTTGGTCCGTCTATCTACGAGTACTCGCATCTCCGCCCCCTCTTGCTTCTATGTAAACATTGAATAATTTCGAAACGGATAGCGTATACTCGAGTGTATGTTTGGGTGGGTATGTCAGTTTCTGCAACATCAAAAACCACAGGAACAAATGAGCGAGCAATGGTCAACCAATTACTCAAATGTTGTACGGAAGGCAAAAGGTTAATTAGCCAATTCTTTTCGAATTTGATCGCTATCTGTAGCTATAGATACGGAGAGCGTGCATTTAAAATGCGATATTTGTTAAAGTTGCGGTTTTATGTGAATAGATACGTATTTAATTTGATTGGAGCTGTCGTAGTGGTAGTTAGGTAGGGAAGTGCATGCAGTTCCTCATTTATTTTAAATCAAATTTAATTACGAGAAAACCCATGTGTTGCAAATTATCTGAATTTTGCGTAGTCAATTTATTGCTGCACTTTCGATTTGGGCAATTTTTAATCTAATTAATGCTAACGTATCATTGCGAGTGATTTATATACGATTAAATAAGAACAGTTTTCTCCAATCTCAATCGCTAAAAATTATATCTTTCATTATAGTTTATTAATTGTTTAAATTATCTGTTTCAGAGGATCATACATAAAATTTTCAACTGTGTGCTTACTGGCGCAGCCTGTCTATCGGTGTGCGGGTCACAGAACGCTTTCTAGTAAAATATGGGAGCTACTATGAAAATTATACCTGGGCAGTGTAGTAGGCGAGTATTCAATTTGTATGGAAATGTAGCACTCAAATAATTTCAGTCACGCAAAATAAGTTTCAAATTTGAAATTAATTTTTCGCCACATAAATTTCCCTATTGACGTGAGCAAGTCCGGATAGATTGAATGTTGGCAACACTACCCAAAGTTTCCGGCAAAGAGTTATTAAAGGGACTGTCGGCCACGTGGTAGAGGAAACGACTGTCGTTGGATTTCTGATAAGAACGCCGTAAGTAAATTTTGTATGGCATTATAGAGCCGTAAAACTGATTGTACGTCATTGCTAGATAAAATCTAGCAAGTGATTAGCGGCACCGGCAACCGGACAATCGATTGAGACAACGGTATGTGACGTCTTCCGCGTTTGAAGCAGCGACAAACAAGTCGGCAAAAACGAATGCGAATGATTCTACGTCTAGCATTCGTTGCGAACAGACGTGTTCTTAAAGGAAGTGTTTTAAATTGCTCCTGTCAAAAGCTTTCAAAAATTCAATTAATTACAAAAAAAAAAAAAAAAAACGACAGTCCGAAATTAAATTTTATCGGAAAAAGCTTATATTCTCGAAGCAATCGACTCGGGGAATTTTATTGAATATTATTTTATTTCGATTAGTATAGAAAAGCGAAGAACCCAAGAAAACTTCAGGACCGCTGATATGCAGAAGCCTGTCGGCTTCCCACCATTGGGGTAGCCTGGAGAAACAACGAATACGAAACTGGCGATAGATAATCAACAAGAGAAACATAACGAAGGAAAATCCGTAGATGGCGGATGCAAGCTGCAAACAATACCGTAAAATCAGCAAATGATCAAATTGCAAAAAGAAAATGATGAACTAAAGCGGAGATACAGTCGTTCAAAGATCTATTCAAGGAAGGGATGAAGCCTCAAAAGACGCAGCCACAAAATAAAGTGCAACAGGTAACCGAGGCGAAGAAAAGTGCAAAGCAAGCAACTCAAGAAGAACTTCTAAGTACTGGTAACAGTAAGGAGATTCATTTCAAGAAACGGCATGTGTCACATATTGCTAAGCGACAATGACACTAATTTCATCGGAGCAAATAAGTTGCTGAAAGAAGCTACCAAAGAAATGATTAAGAGGGTACATCAAACAGCCGTTATCTATAACATTGACTTGAAATCCATCCCACTAGAATGTCCGCACTTTAGAGGAATTTGGGAGGGAGCGGTTAAATCGATAAAGCGGCATTTGACGAAAGTAATAGTATCACATTTGTTTAAGGCGCAGCCCTCAGTTAAACTGCAAATTTGGGTAAACTTTACAGCCATCCATCTCAGACAACTTACAAATACTTGCAAATTTTTCCTAATAAAAATTAGAAAGAACCTTTGGATATTGAATCAAATCATTACATTTTGCAAAAAGTTTGTTGCAAAAATTCCAAAATTCAAACAAAATAGCATGTTTTCGTTAAAAAATGTAGTAAATCTCGGAAACTACTTAACGTACCGAGTCGATTTAAGCTATATTTGTTAGATATAAATTATTAACATTGAATTAACTCATCAAAAATTAAAAAAAAAAAATTTTGCAAAAAATTTCCTACAACAAAATGGGTAATTTGCACACACTGAACAATATCATGCATGCACATTGATTTGTATCAAATTTCCACATTTTGTTCCAGTTAGTTCAATTTTAATTATTAATTCAATGTAAATAATTTAGATCTTCATCGTTGACTTCAAATACGGCAGTCCTTTCATTGAAAGCGAGGAAGGCTCCAAGTCAAAATGGTGTTCCCGCTGAGTTGTTGCGACTTGTCTATCACCATTGTCCTGACTTGCTGCTCAGCACATTCAACGCTTGCCTTCGGGACGGGGTTTTCCCGATACGATGGAAGGTGGTGAGGCTCGAGCTGATCAGCCAGGGGAAGGGAAATCATACCGCCCGTTATGCATGCTAGACACGGCGGGGAAAGTGCTAGAGAAACTTATCAAGGGAAGACTCACTGACGCGAATCGTGCTGCTGGGGACCTATCTCTTCAACACTACGGCTTTAGAGCAGGACGCTCTACCAGTGATGCGATTGCAGAGGTGATGAGCGCAGTCCAAAAGGCAGAGGCATATAGTTGCACCAAGCGACGGATCGACCTGTTGGTGACACTCGACGTCAGGAATGCCTTCAACTCCGCTAGATGGATGGATATTCTGGATATGCTGGGAAACCCTTTTCAAGTTCCAGAATATCTAATGCGGCTTTTGAGGGACTACGTAAGTGACCCAAGTCTGCTCTATGATACGACACAGGGCCAACAAAGGATGGAAATTGAATCAGGTGATGCCCAAGGATCTATCCTTGGTGCGGACATATGGAACGTTTCTTACGACGGACTACTGATGCTTGAGATGCCAGATGAGTCGCGCTTGGTCGGCTATGCGGATGATGTTGCGGCTCTGGTTGCTGGACGCACCGTTGAACAAGCGCAGCTTAGGTTAGGTATGCTAATGCGCCGAGTGAGGGACTGGATGACTGCTCGCGGGCTCAGTTTAGCACTGGAGAAAACCGAAGTTGTCACCTTGACAAAAAAGAGAATCTCTAGAGTAAGGATAATCAGTATTGGAGAAGTACCTGGGGCTACTGATCGACTCGAAGATGAGTTTCTCTGAGCAAATCAGGGCAACGGCTGAGAAGGCTTCTTCGGGAATATCGGCCCTAAGTCGACTTATGGCCAACGTAGGGGGACCAAGCCCATCAAGAAGACGCCTCTTGATGAGTGCTGTAGTGTCAGTGCTACTGTACGGAGCAGAGGTATAAGGCGACGCTCTCAGCAAGGAGGTATACCGAAAACGTTTGGAACAGGTACAGAGAAGAGGAGCACTGAGAATTGCATCTCCGACTCGGCGGTGAGAGTGATTGCAGGCGTGATACCTGTCACCCTCCTTGCTAGAGAGCGCCGCGCTATTTTACCTGCACAGAAACGAGGATGCGAGGGAGATAGTTGTCCGCGAGGAGAGACACCGCTCGCTCAACGAGTGGCAGCAGTCTTGGTTGAATTGCACGAAGGAAAGGTAGACTGCGCGCCTCATCCCGGATGTGAGACCGTGGCTAAATCGAAGGCATGGTGAGACTGACTTCTATCTTACCCAGCTTTTGAGCGGGCACGGGTGTTTTCAGTCTTACCTGCACAAGATCGGTAAGTCACGGTCTCCCGATTGTCGGTTTTGCCCAGGAGAGGAGGACAATGCCTGTCATACATTTTTTGCGTGTACAAAATCGGTCAGGCTGCGAAGAGAACTCTACAGGAAGACGGGGGAGCTCACCCCGGATAATATAGTTGCGGTGATGCTCGAATCGGTTGACAAATGGAACCAGGTGGCACATTATGCTCGGGCAGTCCTAAAATATAAAAGGGACTCACAGCAGCCGGGCGCGCCGGGGCTGGGGGCTGGGGGGTCGTTCTTCTGGCAGCATAATTGGGAGGGACCATACCGAGTTACAAAGCGAATAAATGACGTCGTATATCGCATACAGGAACACCGTAAGCCGAGAGCCAAAATGAAAATCGTGCACCTGGACCGTCTTGCCCCATATTACGCCCAGGAACACTTAAATACAACTGGCGACACATCTTCTCGGGGCGAAAAGAACTGAGGTGGGGGCAGTATTACATGTCCAAACATTTCTGCGAGCTACTGTTGCAACTATCAATAACATCATGATAAATAAATGAATGAACTAGAAAGCACAAGAACCCATCAATATCTGAAAGTGAGTCACTGCGGTCATTCAGAATTGCTCGAATATTCCAGGTAGTTCACCAATGTATGAGGAATGGATTGAATGACTAAAGACCCTATAGAAAGCCGAGCTGAATGAATGGGGGGAATAGTTAAACTGCGAAAGTAAAACTGCGATATAGTGGAGCGCAAAGTAAAGGCGATATTGATTAATAGTGAAGTGATTTTCGTGATATAGACAGTGGAAATATAAACTTGATAGACAGTAAAAATTCGATTTATATGAGATTTGTAAAATAATGCAGTTCATGATTGTGCACTCTTTGTAAATGAACTCTTTTAACTCAATTTAAAAGACAGTGCGTTTTCATTTTCCCGGAACATTAAAATTGTTGGCCGCGAACAATAACACGCAACAATATGTTGAAGAAAAGAAATGACTAATCTAGTTTATGACACCGCGAAGGACAATTGAGTGGCTAAATGATTTGACGATCTTGCCAGGTAATATTTTTTTTATTATTTGGTAATTTTAAATACCTTTTGTAAATTAGTATGTGATTAGGAAACTTCATATGAATACAAGTCTTTGAAAATATGTTTGAGCGATTCTTCGGACGGACTTAAAGCATGTTCCAGTTATGATATGTTCTGGTTAAAAATCAGAAGGTATCGCAGCTGGATGGACGGACGCACGGCCAAAGCGTGGTACTGACCATATCACCTTCCCGAGTTTTTTTTGTGGTAGGGAGGGTAATGCTATTTATGCACAGAGTGTGGGACTCTCATGCGCGACTGGACTACTCACTAAACACCTCCCCTGTCAAACTGAGAACCCAGCCTGGAATCGTTTGACACATTACTTCGGGCCAGGTCTCGTTTTGTTACGCCGTGGGGCGCCTTCAAGCTGGGGAGTCCCTTCCCTAGCGGGAGGAGAGAGGGGAAGAGGAAATGCCAGAAGAGCGATCCCCCCAGCCCCAGCGCCTCCGGCTGCTGTGAGTCCCTTGTATATTTTAGGACTGCCCGAGCATAATGTGCCATCTGGTTCCATTTGTCAACCGATTCGAGCATCACCGCAACTATATTATCCGGGGTGAGCTCTCCCGTCTCCCTGTAGAGTTCCCTTCGCAGCCTGACCCATTTTGTACATGCAAAAAATGTATGACAGGCATTGTCCTCCTCTCCTGGGCAAAACCGACAATCGGGAGACCGTGACTTACCGATCTTGTGCAGGTAAGACTGAAAACACCCGTGCCCGCTCAAAAGCTGGGTCAGATAGAAGTCAGTCTCACCATGCCTTCGATTTAGCCACGGTCTCACATCCGGGATGAGGCGTGCAGTCTACCTTCCCTTCGTGCAATTCACCCAAGACTGCTGCCAATCGTTGAGCGAGCGCTGTCTCTTCTCGCGGACAACTATCTCCCTCGCATCCTCGTTTCGGCGCAGGTAAATAGCGCGGCGCTCTCTAGCAAGGAGGGCGACAGGTATCACGCCTGCAATCACTCTCACCGCCGAGTCGGAGACTGTTGGATACGAAGATGCAATTCTCAGTGCTCCTCTTCTCTGTACCTGTGCCAAACGTTTTCGGTATACCTCCTTGCTGAGAGCGTCGCCCCATACCTCTGCTCCGTACAGTAGCACTGACCCTACAGCACTCATCAAGAGGCGTCTTCTTGATGGGCTGGGTCCCCCTACGTTGGCCATAAGTCGACTCAGGGCCGATATTCCCGAAGCAGCCTTCTCAGCCGTTGCCCTGATTTGCTCAGAGAAACTCATCTTCGAGTCGATCAGTAGCCCCAGGTACTTCACCGCCGGCTTCGGTTCGATTTGTATATCTCCAATACTGATCATCCTTACTCTAGGGATTCTCTCTTTTGTCAAGATGACCACTTCGGTTTTCTCCAGTGCTAAACTCAGCCCGCGAGCAGTTATCAAGTCCCTCACTCGGCGCATTAGCATACCTAAGTTGCGCTTGTTCAACGGTGCGTCCAGCGACCAGAGCCGCAACATCATCCGCAAAGCCGATCAAGCGCGACTCATCTGGCATCTCAAGTCTCAGTCGCCCGTCGTAAGACACGTTCCACAGGTCCGGACCAAAGACAGATCCCTGGGCAACACCTGATGTAATTTCCATCCTTCGTCGGCCCTGTGTCGTGTCGTAGAGCAAGCTTCGGTCCTTTAGGTAGTTCCTGAAAAGCCGCATTAGATATTCTGGAACTTGAAAAGAGTTTTTCAGCGTGTCCAGAATATTCATCCATCTAGCGGAGTTGAAGGCGTTCCTGACGTCGAGCGTCACCAACAGGACGATCCGTCGCCTGGTGCGACTATATGCCTCTGCTTTTTGGACCGCGTTCACCACCTCTGCAATCGCATCAACGGTAGAACGTCCTGCTCTAAAGCCGTACTGCCGAGGAGATAGGTCCCCAGCACCACGAATCGCGTCAGTGAGTCTTCCCTTGATGAGTTTCTCTAGCACATTCCCAGCCGTGTCTAGCATGCATAACGGGCGGTATGCAGACGGCGATTCGGGATTTCCCTTCCCCTTGCTGATCAGCACGAGCCTCGCCACCTTCCATCGTACCGGGAAAATCCCGTCCCGTAGGCAAGCGTTGAATGTGCTAAGCAGCAAGTCAGGACAATGGTGATAGACGAGCCGCAACACCTCAGCTGGAACACCAAGCTAGACCTGGAGCCTTCCTCGCTTTCAAGGAGAGGACTGCCTCCTCCAGTTCCAGCTGTGTGAAGAGTGGACACTCTACTGCTGTTTCACCATGGACAGCGTCAACACGGACGGGATGGGCGGGGAAGAGCCCCCGCACTATCGCGTCCATCTTTTCTGCGTCATGTATACAAGGCTTCCGTAGGGCACCAAGTTTCCCCATGACCAGCTTGTAGCCAAGGCCCCACCAGCTTGTAGCCAAGGCCCCGAGTTGCCAATACGTTCGATCACGATAATGGGATACTTTAACTATCTGTAAGCGAAGACCCAAAAGGGGCTGTAGTGCTAAAAGCAAAAAACACGGCACTGAAGAAGGAAACTTGTTTCGTAAGCACGTATTTGCCTAGTTTTTTTTTAATGAATAATGGCATTTTAAAGGAATAGCTACAGTTTCTTATCTACTTATTTTAATTTAAATTTCAACGTACATCTCTTTTACGTATTTCTTGACTTTATATAGGATTTCCCATTATGGACATAACAATTTCAAACACAAAAATATTTGAAATATTGAGTTCAAATTTATTGTGGGTGTATTCCAAGCATTACATTTTATGAATGAAATTCCAATTCGGTCATATGACCATTACGAGCCCGTTTACAGCAGACAATTCTTTGGACCCAATTTCCTACCGCTCTGGCACACAGTTCCTCCGAGACGTTGGCAATTTCACGTTGGATCTTGTCTTTGAGCTCTTCTAAAGTTGCTGGCTTGTTGGCAAAGACCAGTGACTTGATGTAGCCCCATAAAAAAAAATCAAATGGCGTTAGATTGTATGAATGAGGCAGCCATACGACCGGACCATTTCTCGAGATAACGCGTTCACTGAATTTGCCTTTCAATAAATTGATTGTGTTGCGTGTTGTGTGGCACCGTTTTAATGAAACCACATATCGTTGATGTCATGTTGATCCAAGTCTGGTTACAAATAATCTTCGAACATAACACGATAGCCCTCTCCATTGACCTTAACATGACGATCGTTTTCATCCACGAAAAAATACTGCCCAATCACACCTCCGGCATGAAAACCGCACCAGACAGTATTTTTTTTTTGCGGAGTGTCTCAAGAAACACATGTGGGTTTGTTGCTGACCAATATCGCACATTTTGCTTATTAACAAAGCCATTGAGCCAGAAATGAGCTTCATCGCTGAAGATGATTTTTCGATGAAATTCTTCAAAGCTTTCCCAGAGCCCAATTGGAGAAGTTTCGGCGTTTCGAATGATCAAGTGGCTTCAGTTCTTGAGTCAATTTGATCTTGTAACCATGTAGGCTAAAATCTTTTTGCAAAATACCCCACAGCATCGTTTGAGCGGTGCCCAATTCTTGAGAACAACGTGGGATCGACTGATTCGACTCATTTTGAATTGATGCACTTACGGCTACGATATTTCCTACGCTTCGTGCGGTATGACGTCTTTTTGGCACCCGAACGTCCAATAGTCAAAATTTGGACTCGAACTTATCTACTATGGCACGCACAGCTTGTCGGGTGGGACGATTATTACGGCCGGAAATGAGAGTAAGCGCTCTTAACGTTGCGACCACCGACTGTTGACTTTAAATAACATTTTGACATTGACAATTTTATTTAAAAAGTTGAAGGATGCGTTCATATAAAGATACGAAATTGTTATGCTCCTAATGGAAAAGTTTTTACCTCATATCGTAAGTTGAGTTCAAAACTCTTTAAACAGGAGCGTAGGTCTATCTGAACTTGTTTTCAGTATGTTGAATAATTTGGTTTCAGTCATACTCATGGGAAATTTTAGCCTCACTGGATCGAGTGATTTTATTAGGAGAATTGAGAGTGTTCTATAGAATCTATTTTTAACCTAAAGTAGGAATACACAATTGATAGGTTGTCTCGTTTGAAAAAAACTCTTTTTGGATGCACTACAGAATAGCTTATACGACCAATTAAAACATGATTAATCCATTGTCACGTTAGGAAATTTTTCACTAATTTGTTCGTTATTTTTAATCTTCCACCACTTTGAAAGCATGAAACTTGATGACAGGCTATTTTTGCGATAACATTTCAACCATTCCATCCTCCAAAATTCAACCATCCACGAAATGACCAAGGCCATCAACACCATATGGATGCCATCATCATAGTCAAGATGATATCGTGGCGTTGTTGTTGCTGCTGGCGCGTCGTACTGGGCCTGCTACAAATTCTTAATTAAAATGAAATATTACAATATGTTAACGATTCTATTTTCCCGGGACCTTGCTGGACTTGGTTGGCCAACAGCACACACAACAAACGAAATCGTAATCACCTGTGAACATTTCAACCATTTCCAACCTGCGCGGCTATTTATCTTTTGTCAAAAAAAAGGTGCACATACGTACGCAGGCAGGTACAACGCGAAGAAAAAAAAAATGATTGAATGTGAAGAACAAACTGAAAAGTGTGTGATTTGAAATTTTGAAAAATTACCGTGTTTTGTCGAGTAAATGGATTTCGATATGCTTTTCTACTTGTTTGCCTCCTTTTTGTGGATCTTAACAATATTCCCATCACTCGCAACTATGACTTCATGTCCATCGCGGTCCTATTCTTATACAATTTCGACTTCTTTCCTGTTACTTCTTCAAATTTTCTGCTGTTGCCCATACACGAGACACCACAATTTGTCATGCTAATGATCCGTGAACATACAATCGCTTATAAAACGGTCCGAGTAAATCAATTTCCCTTCAATTAAAAACTAACCGATGAATATGTAATGTAGTCATTCAAATAAATGGGCTCGATTGGTTATGCATGTCGAGCGCGGACCCGAAACACAAACACCACCGACGAAAAGAATCTGTCGAGCATGAATGGGGGATGATGGTTTGGAATACAACATGCGAGCAGGAAAAACAAACAAACAAACTAGTGACTAAACAATGAGCTTAGGGCGTGAAAAACTAGCTTGATAACATACTAACTAAACTAAGAACATGCATCGCCGCGCGTATACTTTCAATTGTTTCCGAGAGGGAAGAAAGGTCACAATCTGTATTGGGCGGATTCGATTACACAAGTCGGCAGGGGGTATTGAGTGGCATATGCAGAATGATTGATTCGGCTGGCGCGCTAGGTGAGTGAAAAATCACCCCTCATTTGATTAGGCTATTGAGTATATGGAAATGTGATAGGTTTCGCGCAAAGATCTGAGACTCTGATTGACACAGTGGGAGTCTCCGCGGGATACTCTTGATATCTTGATTCAATTGGAATTCACTTTTTGGACTATTCCCGAAATAGATGGGAATTGAGACGACCTTGTATAAAGCACCCGTCGTTCTAATGAGATGCTTTATTTTCGATTTAAGCTCAACTTACAAAGTCGGCAACTAAGTGGAAGATTTGTTGTTTCAGGCACGTTCCAATAGTTTTAATAAATCAAAATTGGCCCGCGTTTAGGTTTTTAATAACAAATTAATTTATGAAGGCAATCTCATCCATTTTTGTAATCAATTATATCTGGTAAACGTTTTGACGATCTTTTCGACGAATGAAGCCAGCAAACAACAAAAATGTTGCTAGTGTAGACGAATTCAGCTAATTTATGATAATCACACTAACCATTATTTTTTGCTTTGTTTTAAGCACTATAGCTCCTTTCGGGCCTTCGCTTAGAGATAGTTAGATTATCTAGATCCAATATGTCGGCACTCGAGAAGGTGATATGGTCAGTACCATGCCTTGGCCGTGTGTTCGTCCACCCAGCTACGAAACATTCTGATTATAAACCAGAACATATCATAACTGAATGAGCTTATTGTCCGTCCGAAGAATCATACGAAACAAATCTCGTTGTCGCCAACGGGGATTGAACCAGGGACCTACGGCTTATAGGGTGAGTGCTATAATCACTACACCACACGGACTTTTGGCGAATTTTGATCTGCACCCAAAACCAAGCCATGCCTAAGTGTCTTCCATTACATGGATTTTGACTTCACGTAATTGGCTGCTTAGCTAGTCCGTGACTATCCATGATAAGACACGCGCTGCTTGCGGGTCGGAATCAACCCTGGGCTGACAAATTGTACCTTGTTAAAGCTTGCGAACGAGAGAGCACTTCTGAACCCTGATTCTTATGGTGCCTCAAGAGAGTAGTCCCTGTAACGCAAAGGAAGAGCTCACCATTGGTGTCCTTGCCTGTGAAGGGAATAAAGTGAAATGGAAAGACCAAATGTGATATTGATATTGGTAATAGTTTCTTTTAAATTTCAAAATGAATTTACACTACCTTTTTTTTGATTCTATTCGCCAATACTGTTCATAATGTATTCATCTATTTAAATATCCTTATTTATCATCTTTGCTTTTTTTGAGAGGTTTGTTATAGTTCGCCACTTTCGGCCACTGTATGAAGATTTTGTTCGGTTAGAACGTAAGTTTTGTTTAAAGCGTCCTTTTAACCTTTTAATAGCACAATGAGCATTCCAAACGCATGACGACTTTGCCTACACATTGTCGAAGAAATGTACCCACTGGGTGACTGTTTGGCCGATGACGCAAGAAAAATTGGTGTCGTTAGCTTTCTGAAGGAGTATAGGAGTAAAGATGATTCACCATACCAAATCTGCGGTGATCGTTACACTGAAGTGGAACGTATATACTCCTTCATACGCGCCAGCTTGTTTCATACCACCCATAGTAGACAGCTTGTCGAAGACCATCTCTCCATCCTCCACATCAAACCGAATTACACGAGCTTTGCCCTAGGTGTTGGAACTGCCAGCAGACGGGACACCACCTTACCGCGCCAGGCAAAGGCTAACATATTTTGTCTCCGTTGTGGGAAACCAAATACACATGCGCCAGATTGTACCAATTGCAAGAAGTCAAAAAACTTGCTAGCGTGTGCTCACAACAACCAGCAGTACTCGCGACAGACCAAATAACGTACTGTCAGTTCCACCACGACAAGTTCCTCGCCAATAAACCCAATAGTTACAAACACCACGATACCTTTGCTGGTCCGCGATGCTGCAGATGCCCTACCTTCCCCGGAGGCCTCTCCAAAGACATTGTTGAAGCGGCCACCTCAGGTACTGCCTGAAGAACCCCGGCAGCCACAGACCCGTGTGTTGAAGCCATACCATATTAGGTTGAAGGAGTATATTGCTGCACGAGAGAGGATTTTTGCCGCAGAAGAGGTCACCCACGCCAGCACAAAACTAAGTGGTCCACTCGTCATTGGAGGAGCTTCTGCAGGAGAGTGCGCATCGGTCGCCAAACTGTAAACTTCTGTAAATGACACTCGACGTTACGCACCAATGAAAGTATTGGGCGAAATCGCTGTTGCACTGAGTGACACGGGTGTAATTATCAGTTGCCTTGCCTCGAGCCTCGGCTCAAAGGTACTCCATCAAAACCCTACAGCGGTAAAACCGTGGCGCTCTGAAATCAGCACAGCTGATGGAACTAAACATCCTATCCAGGGTAGGTTGACAACAACCGGGACATTCAGAGGTCAAACTAAGGATATGACTTTCTACATTATCCCGTCACTGACTCAGAACGTGTACCTTGGCGTTGATTTCGTCCTTCAATTTAGTTTGGCCCCAGACCTATTCACAGATTCACCTTTAAATAATAGATATGTCCATGAACTCGCTTCTGTTCCCGACAGGTACGAAGTAACGCCTAACCAACGACAACGTCTGAAAGCATCTATCGCTGCTTTTTCATCTTACATTTCACAAGGGCTTGGCCGCACCACACTGATCTCACATGGCATTGATGTTGGCGATGGTAAGCTCATAAAGCAGAGACACTATGCCATCTCACCGGCCATGGAAAAGCTAGTGTACGCAGAGTTGGACAGGATGCACGAGTTGGGGGTTATAGAGGAGTCCCAAAGTGCCTGGTCCTGACCGGTAGCCTTGGTGGTGAGGCCAGGTAAAGTTCATCTTTGTCTAGATGCCCGGAAAGTCAATGCCGTGACCGTCAAAAACGCTTACCTTCTTCCGCTCATCGATGGAATATTGGGGAGACTGCCGAAAGAAAACTACATTACCAGTCTCGATCTAAAAGATGCATTCTGGCAAATTCCACTCGATGAAGGGTCGAGGAATAAGACTGCTTTCACAGTGCCCGGATGGCCACTATACCAGTTCGTCACAATGCCTTTTGGCCTGTGAAACGCTCCACAAATGATGACCCGGCTGATGGACAAAGTAATTTCACCTCATCTGAAATATCAAGTGTTCGTGTATCGGGATGATTTTCTACTTATCAGGGAAACATTTGACCAACATCTTCTACTATTACAAGATGCTGCCCTGCATATCAGCAAGACGGGACTCACCATCACATCCGGAACAGTAAGTTTGATATAAACGAGGTCCGATATCTAGGACATGTCATCGGACGTGGTACTATCAAAACGGATTC
Organism: Odontomyia ornata; assembly: GCA_963969285.1. NCBI lineage: Eukaryota > Metazoa > Arthropoda > Insecta > Diptera > Stratiomyidae > Odontomyia > Odontomyia ornata. Next base: position 22,924,195 of record OZ017741.1, read on the forward strand.
AGACAAAACTCGGGCGATTGATGAGTTTCCCTTACTGAAAACCGTTAAGCAGCTACGACGTTTCCTTGGAGTATGCGGTTGGTACCGAAGGTTCGTTCGGAATAACGCAAAAGTTTCAGCGACTCTGTCGGACATGCTCCGGAAAGGGGAGTTCATTTGGACCGAACTCAATCGAAAGGCATTTGAAGAGCTCAAACAAGCCTTAACATCTGCTCCAATCTTGCACAGCCCCGACTATCAGAAACCCTTCTCCATTCATTGTGACGCAAGTCACCATGGAGTTGGAGCCGTGCTTGTGCAATTGACCGAAGAGGGAGAGGAAGCTCCCATTGCTTTCATGTCCAGTAAGCTGAGCTCGGCCTAAAGGAACTACACTGTATCCGAGCAAGAATGTTTGGCACGGGTGATGACTGTAAAGAAATTTCGGACGTATATCGAAAGCCACTAGTTTGAAAATATCACAGATCACGCTTCACTTCTATGGCTGATGAACCAAGCGGACCTACACGGACGTCTGGCCCGATGGGCTCTTAAGCTGCAAGGGTTCAAATTTTCTATCAAACACCGAAAAGGGACCTAGAACATCGTGCCCGATACTCTCTCGCGAATGTTTTCACCCGAGGGAGCAGAATTGATAGTGAGTGACGATGACCCTTTGAGATAGACTTAGACAGCCCGCATTTTGAGTCAAACAGCTACAAAGAGTTAAGGCAAACCATCGTTACACAACACAGTTGCCTGATTTAACAGTGATAGACGGGTACGTTTACCGACGAAATTAATACGCCACCGGTGATCCATTGCAGGAAAAAGAGTCCTGGAAACCCTGGGTACCGGAGGTAATAACTCACAATCTGGTCCTCTGCGCACACAACCCTCCTTTAAGTGCTCACGGTGGTTACGGTCGGACGCTTCGGCGCCTTAGGAAGTACAAAATATTGTGAGCCTGTCATCTGCATACATTACAAAATTATTTATAACATTCCTTAAATTCTAATTAAAATATTGCATATAGTTTTGTTTACATGTTTGATATAAAATATAAGTTTGCATTTACATTGATAGAAAATTAAAACTAATGAAATTCAAATTTTAAAAGAACATTAAATCAACATTTTATAAAAATATATATCATATATTTGTAGTTATAAATTTTCATCATAATTATTTTGTTTAACAGTTAAATAACATGTATTATACTTGAATTAATTAAATTAGTAACTTTTAAGGCTATACTCGTTTCAAAAGGAGTTTCACTTTAAGATTCTTGGACAAGAATAAATGCATTTATTCTCCCTAAAATTTTTGCAGTAGCAAACCTCAAAAATAATTAATTTGTGGGCCATACGTATCGTCGGTAACGACGAAGTCTCTGTCTTCTTCTTCTTCTTTGTAGCACTACAGCCCCTCTCGGGCCTTTGCTCAGAGATAGTTAGAGTATCTCATTTTCATGACCGTATTGATTTTTTCGGAAGTTGGTTTGGTCAGTACCATGCTCCCCGTAAGCTTGCTCAGCTATGATCTGATTAAATCAGTACATATCACCACTGGGTGAACACTCGTAAAAATCCCCTGCACTGAATCACGTTGCTGTCAACGAGATTTGAACCTGGGACCTACGGCTTATGCGTCCATGCTTTAACCACATGGCCACACAGACTCGCTGTCAGTCCGTCCGTTTTTTCAAGGCACTATTTGTCCTCTGAATCAGCAATTTGATAGCCCTTAGTAGGTTGCCTCCTTTCTCTTTTGACCCCGAAATTCGCGGATGCGAAAAATGTTTTTGTAGTGGGTCTTGTGCAGAGGGGAAAGAACCCGCACCACGACACTGCAACGCTAGCCTGCCAGCGCATGCGCGTCCCCAGATAAGGTCGAATCTCGACGGATACTACCATCCTCTGCCGCTGAGGCAGCAGCCTATCGCTGCAGTCTTTTGGGGACATTTATATATTCCCAATTCACTACAGACTATCTAATCCTTATTTAGCCAGCCTTATAAAGAACTTCAGTATTTTAACGTTCGTGATCGAAAATAGCTAAAATATGTTTAAAGTTTAGTGCAGGCAAACTGAGAGTTCGAATTACTTAAAGAAGAAGGCATGAAGATGAAACCTCAAAATATTGATGACTATCATGTAGAGCAGTATATGGGTCAACACTCATTTAATTGGCCCTAGAGTATGTCGCGCATTTGCGGAAGGTATAGTTCTATATCATTATTATTATCTATGGCACGACAGCCCCAGTCGGCCTTTGCCTCCAAGATTAATCTCCTCTAATCATCACGGTTTCGCGACTTTGTTCGCCAGTTGTTCATTTCCAACAAGGATTTGCTATCAGTTTGTATCGTGTCTTCCCATCGAGTCCACGGTCTTTCCGCTGGACGGATTCTTTCTACTCTACCATGTAATGTTCTTTTGGGTAGCCGGTTTTCTTCCTTCTTTCTACACGCTCACACATTGCAATTTACGTAATTTTACGCAAGAGGAAACAGGTGGATCGCCAAAAGGTTCATACAACTCACCGTTGTAACGAAGTCGCCACTCTGTTCCTTGTCTCACTGGACCGTAGATTTTGTGGAGCACTTTGCGTTCAATTACGTCCACTGTCTTTTCGGGTTTGCTCGTCAGGATCCATGTTTCACTTCCATATAACAGCACAGGTTTGGCTAGTATTTCGTAGATGCGGAGTTTATTTCGCCTGTACACAACTCTGGACCTTAGAATGCGAAGTACGGAGTAATATGGTTTATTTGCGGCTTTTAAACGACGCCTTCTGGTGCCTCTTCTGTTCAAGTTGGCTCCAAGATAAACAAAATTTTCCACACTTTCAAGGTCATAATCCTGAAATGTTTTTATCTTTATGTCCCTACTCTTCGAGCGAGAAACCTTTTGTCTCCACCCCAACACACTTACTTTTAACTTCAATTGACTCGGACTATTGCCAAACTCCAGTGAAAGATTGGTTTTATTATTTTAATCATATTTAATTAAATGTCATCATTAAGTTCACGTTTCATTCATTTAAGTTTTCAATAAAGTTCACATTTCATTCATTTACACCTAAGAAATAAGGACCCTAATCTGGAGAAGATATTAGATTTGAGCTGCGCGTTCGGAGGTGTTTATGACCGCTCTGGTTGCCTAGGTTTGTTGGCTCGTTGATCGGGGGCCGCCTATTTGGCGTGTCTTTGTTGAGATCCCTTCACTTTCCCGGTCCGTCGCTGAAGCTCCTTTTGGCGACGCCGGTACTCTCACCGCAGTTCGCTGACCAGGCGCCGGAATTTCTCGCGCTCCACTGCAGTTGATGCGAACTTGGCCAGCCGTTTTGCTTCGTAGGTGCGCTGCCGTAACTGCACCTGCCAGCCACCACGCAATGCCGGTGGTTTTGCTTCTACCATCTTTGCGATGCTGATGGGTTTGGAGCCGGCTCGAGGATCCGCTGCGATGGCCTCTGCCACACTTAGTCTTGGTGACATGTCATGATTCTAGGCAAACAGCCAACTAGAGCACTTAGATAAGCGGTTGGGGTTCTGGGCCAAAAAGCAAATCAGAAAAGCGCTTTTTGGTTTTTGGTTTTGCTTCCTAAGCCAACAGGCTAACCAGGAAGAGGCAAGTAGAAACAGGTCTACGTACTTAAGTCAACTAGACCGAACCAGGCACAAGGCCAATTGGTTTCCTCCAGACGATCCTGCTGGGCAAAGCCAACCAGCAGAAAAATTAAATAAAATACGTCTAGGCATTTAAGCCAACTAGACCGAACCAGGCGGAAGGCCCATTGGTTTTCAGAAAATAGCTAGGCAAAGCCAACCAGCAAGAAGCAACGATTAGTAGTCGCATGCATTTTCCTTGCCTGCTTCGCTGTTTATATATAGTATTTTTGCTTGCTCAACGAAATAGCCTTTCTCAAAAGCTTGGAAACGAATTTAATTTTAAAACCTCTGTAAGAATTATGATCAATAATGTCGCACGGAACTTGTCATTTAACTTCTATCTTAATCTTACTAATAAAATACACAATGATGTTTAAATCAAAGATGAATGTACGATGTTTTCTCACCAGTTGGTGGACCAAGAATGATCATAAATCTTCTTCAACCTTTTCCGAGTTTCAAACAACCCCTTCCTAATTCAATCTCACCTTCGACATTCATTCCAACCGCGCATGTACACACAAAAGTTCATTCCAATCGCGCATGTAACACACCGTACGTAGTTAATTTCATCTAACCTTCAATGCTCGTTCCAACCGTGCATATACTCACACCGTACCAAATGTGGCGGATGACAGTCGTGCTACATCACTCCCTCCCAAGTGACTTTGTCAATAGACAATTGTCACGATGTGACTCGATGGCGTTTCGTGTAAGGGCTGCATCGTGCGTTTGCTGGTTGATGAATCCCATCCGTGTAGTCCAGCCGAACGCTAGAAACGGGAGGCGTTTGTGTTGAGACCTGCTGCGAAGGTAAATAGCCGCCTCTTGTAGGGTGGGTATGTTTTTAGTCCCGGTGGAGGAGCGTTGACGGGTGGAAGAATTTTGTGCCGAGCTAGCATAGCGGGCTCCTGTGGTTGAAGATACGCCTCTGAAGTCGTTTCAGGTGTATGTTTGCTGACCACTGTCTTCGAAATTTCTGTTGCTGTGGGTTACGACATTGATTTGACTGGCGATCTACTATCTCTTGGGCTACTATACGATGTTTGCATAACCTTTTGGAGATGATGTGTCACTTGATTGGGAGTGCCTTCCATGAACGCGGGCTTGAGTCGCTTCCAGGAGATGTTTGCGATGCGCCCATTAATGTCGATAGTGAGAGCGCTCTGGGCATGAATGAAAATTACTTCATGTTTAGAGACAAGTACTTCAAAGGAACTGCAGGAGCAGCGATGGGGAACCCATTATCACCACTACTGAGTGATTTGTTTATGGAGTGGATGAAGACGGAATTAGAGGCAAAAGGAATGATGCCAAAAACCTGATTTGGTATGTGGACGACATTTTCACCATAGTGCAGAAAAATGATGCTAAAGATCTTCTACAAGTACTCAATCAGATACATCCGAAAATATATTTTACCTTGGAAAAGAGATTGAGCGAAAGCTACCATTTTAAGTCCTTCTTGTCATAAGAAGCATGAAAAAGTGGCATCTATAGGATAACCTGCCCCCAATGCGACATGGTTTATATTGGACAAACCAAATGATTGGCCAAAGTTTGGTTCCAGGAACATATTAGGGAGGCAGAGCATATTGCAAAAAAAATGGGAAGACTGATACAGAAAAATCAACGGTAGCGAGACATATTCTGGAAGAGTCGCATTGTATTGAATGGCGGAATTTGGAGATCGTTTAGAAAGTGCGTGATTAGAGACGGTTGGATGCTTTGGAAAGCTTGTGGATAGCGAGAACCACGATCGATAAGCATTTGAACACCGACTCGGGCAATGCTTACAGCAACTTAATTAAAATCATTGAATGAGTTAAATATGTTAGCAGTAATTTAAATTAAACCGTATGTTCTAAATATCCTTTTGCACGACAAACTCATTAACACGTCTTTATCTTCTCATTAACTTAAAATTTTGTAATCCTTTTGTTCTTTATCCCTTTGAGTATAAATAGCAACCGTTCTTCATTGAGTTTTTCATACTCTTACCACTGATGAAGAGGACAACTTGTTTTCAAAAAACCTGTATATGGGTTATACAATAACTAAATAGCGTTTTTTAAACGGAATTTTTAATTTGTTTCATTCAATTTTGTCATGTCAATTTATTATAAAAGATGTTACTGAGGTCGGACTCAACAGAAACATTAACTTCACACTCACTAATTAAACATGTGCTCTCGTATGGATGCCGAAAGCTGAGCCTTGCTAGAAATGTCTAAAAAAAACTCACCCTTTAGACAAAGGATTGACTCGGTAGTATGCCACAGACAATTATGGTGCTGAACAAGACCCAAGTCTGAACCCTAAAATAGGATCACTTAAAGATCGTGGATGCGTATGTCTAATAGGAGTTTTTAGCCAGTTGGAGTAAAATTAAGACTTGGCTACAACGATGAATTATATGATGATAAAACCGCAATACGCTGGCCATAAAGAAATAGAGGAACCTTCGAAGGATAAAGCACATGAGCTGCATCGAGTGAAAGACCTTAATTTGAAATAAGAGGGCTTCCCCCAGATACTCTCAGCGAAAAGATGCTTATATCGGTCGACAAATGGAACAATGAGGCACATTTAGTTCAGGCAGTCCTCACAGTGAAGAAAGGTATACTTGAAAGCCTGAGACTTCAAGCTTGGAGAGAAATTTTTTTAGCTATCCCTCTCCTCCACTGGAGAAGAGATCTTTGCAGCCCGATTGCACTTTAAGGTTTAACAAGTTGGGTAGTTAGAAGTACGCTGATATCAGAAGGGTTTTCTACGTAACATACGATATGCAGACATCATTAATGAATAAACTCAGGAAAAACTTTACCGACATCTACGACAAATTAATACTCGCTTCAAAAGAAAAACCATTGTTACTCCATTTTAACATGATGCCATTTTGATGCAATATCCCTAACAGCCACTGACTGAATGAAATCTCAAAGATGTTTTTGTTATTCATTTTACGTGGAAACTAGTGGATCCCATTGAAAGTGCAGTCCGAAGGCTAATAAAACCGTACTTTATTTTTGTCTTACCGACAGTGCCATTTTTGTTACATAACTAGTATACACTATGTATACTGACATAAAATGGGCGCTTGATATGATATGTATCCTATATACGAGGAGTGTACAAAAAGGAAGGTGACTTTTCATGTTTCGCGGACACCGTACTTTCGATTAAAGATTTTTTTATTTTTTTATGTTGGTACACTCATCACGAACATATATTTACAGCTTCAGCTATATATGTTTAGTTTGTTTGTGAGAGGCATAACGGTTAGAAGTGTTTTGCGAACTCGGCGATTTTTTGCTATCGAAAAAAGAATTTTTTGGCCAAAAATAACACCACAATCATGCCTCAGCCACCATTTCCGCCGGGTTTGGCCCCATGTGACTTTTTCTTGTTCCCAAAACTTAAGAGACCTATGAAAGGACGGAGATTTGCAAAGATTGAGTTGATAAAGACTGCTTAAGACTCTACTGAAAAGTGCTTTTGAGAAGTGCTTCGAGGATTGGAAAAAGCGTTGGCACAAGTGTATTGATTATTATGAAGGGGACAACATAAATAATAACGAATAAATAAATATTTTTACCTTAAAAATACAGAGGCACCTTACTTTTTGAACACACTTCGTACACATTAATGCTCCCGGGGAGAAAGCTCACTGCAAGACACTAACCTACTACAGCATCCATCCAAACTAGATTAACAAAGACAAGGGTTAATTTGATTGAGTAATTTTATTTCATTGTTAATTTTGTTGCACATTGACATGTTGCTTAAGTTTTAATGTTTACATTCTTTGGAATTTCTTTGAATTCTTTGAAAACCTATAACGGTCGATATTGAATGAGGTACATTTGACTTTGACTCGATGTTTTTTGGGGTCGGTGGAACTTGTTGCATTTTCCATGTGAGCGTTGACCTGCAAAGGGAACCAAGAAGACGACATAATGGATCGAGGTAGCCACACGGCGCCAAACGCCAAAAGTCTGAAATGGCTTCTCGGCTCAAGCCAACACCTCACCCTTCTCCATTTAATTGATTGTCGACACCTCGAACTTGGCTCGGAGATTCATTCGGCTTGAAGAGGTCGCGCACACTACTATTTATTTATTTATTTATTTATTCCATCTTACAGACAAAACAATCCAATCACAAAATGGAATGCAAAGAACAATTACAGCAAAATTTAAATGAAAAAGAATACTAAAACGTCGATAATTAAAAGTTAAACTAGTAGTAAGTCTCTTAGTTTTTTCTTAAATGCTATGTAAGAAGAGGGGAAAAGTCCAAGCTCGAGATTATTATGATATCGTACGATTCTTAAGATTGGTGAATAGAAATATAAATCAGTTCTAGCATATGGTATAACGAACTAAGAATTCATCCGAGATGAACGAGATGTTTGCCGGAAACGCAGCTCAGAGAAAATATTTAACGGGACTTGATGGTAGCAGAGTTTGTACAAAAAACATTGGTCTAAATATGTTCGTCGGGATATTAGGGATGGAAGAGATAGGAAAGATAAACGACTTTCATAAGGCTGATACGGCAAATTAAACTTAAGGAAAAGAAAACGCGTGAACTTTCTTTGGACAGTTTCTAAAGAAGTCACGAGATAGGAATATCGGGAGGACCAGATAACAGAACAGTATTCAAGCAAAGGGTGAACAAAAACAAATAGGCGGACAGAAGAAGATATGCTATTGAATTTATGTACATGTCTAAGAATAAACCCGGAAACTCTAGACGCTTTAGTAATCACATTTAAAATATGTGCATCAAATTTGAGTTTTGGATCAAAAGTTACTCCAAGGTCTTTATGACTGAACACTTCATAGAGCAAAGCATCATTTAATATATAATTAAAGTTAATAGGAGAGTCCTTAAGAGAAAAAGTCATTTTATGACATTTAGTAGTGTTAAGACATAAAAAGTTTGAAGCACACCATTTATTTAGAACATTCAAATCATTTTGGAGGAGCTGACAGTCCAAAGAGGATTTGACTGCTCGAAATACTTTGAAGTCATCTGCATACAAAAGGCACGAGGGATTAATTACAAAGGGAAGATCATTTATGAACAACAGAAAGAGAAGAGGCCCAAGAATTGAACCTTGTGGAACGCCAGATGAAGGACAAAAAGGACTAGACGTAATACCAGAGAGACTTACTCGACAGGGACGACACGATAGATAAGATGACATGAGTGGCAATTACGGTTATATATCCTGTGGGTAGTAGCACGCTCCGCAACAGAGTCGAATTCTAATTGATGTGCCAGTACTCAACTATGCGCTCATATTCGGTCGCGCAGCGAGCTTTTACTCCAATTTTCCCTGGAAACTGCTGAATACACGAATACGTGAGTTCCCATTCTACAGAAGCTCTTCCTCCCCGTTTCATTTCACTTGCATGTCAATGGAGAGAACCAACAAACGATATCGTCTTAGGGGAAACAGACTTGCGGAAGAGCGAGGAGAGCTTTTGATCTGATTGCAGCATTCTCTTTTCTGGAGTTTTCACGTGGCTGACTTACGCTCGCTTGAGAGACATGTTTTGCTGCTGTCTTTGTCATTTTCTTCTTTTTCTGCGCTCGTTGCTACTGTCTGTGCTGCCTGACTTGTACTTGCTTGTGAGATACATACCGGCTTGATTGCATCTTGATAATTCTTATCATGCGAACAAACGTAAAGCGGAAAGCGGCGTGGTTGCCCTGTTAGGGATTTGTCACGTGTTGCCGCTATTACGAGTCTTTTATACGCTTCGGCATTGAGCCGAGGACACAGTGATTAGTTAGTTTCGGCGTGAGCCAGCGTTGCAGATTTTCTTACGCGTCGGTGTCACTAGGTATTGAATCGAAGACACGTACCCGCTCCCAAGGTTTGAGGTTGTATGCACACCCGCGGAGCCACAGAAACGCGCCCCAAGGACTCCACGCACAGTACGGGTGATGGCAAGAAACCCTAATAGGACGGGGTTCTAGGACAGGTAAAAAATAGGCTAACTTAAGTGTTCGCTAACTTGCAGGTAACCAAGCGCACAGCTACCCTAGTGCATAGGGCGCCCTCCCCTTTAAATCATCCCGTGACACGGCCACCAGCGAAGTTCACACCCCGTCCTACGATGTCGAGCCTGGAGCAGGCACTAGCCAGCAAACCCCGCGCCGGGCCCCGACCAATCACAATCGAGGAGCACAGGCAGGAAAAGGCCCCGACCAAGGCAGTCGCGTCTAGCGAGTTTCCCTCCAAACGAATCAGGGAAGGTAAGCAAGTCCTTGCCAAAAAAAAACCTGGCGAACTTCCGCCGGCGAACACTATTGGCGGTGACAGAGGACGAGCGCAGCCGCTTCAGGTAAGAGGCCCCCGTAATTGAACGGCAGTTCAGGTGGGAGGTCCAGGTGAAACCGTTTGATACCTTGTGAAATACATTTTAGAATCGTTGCGTACAATCGGTGTTTGATTCCGAATAGGTGGAGGTTAAAGGACTTGGTTGTGTAGAGTAAATTTAGATTTTTTTGTGGCGTTATGTTGGTACTCATGTCTGTCACTTATGCCGACAAGCTCGGCCATTTTGAATGTTCACTTGATTGGTGATAGCTGCTTTACTTGCACGTGTTTTCAATCGTCTTCGATTTTTACTTATTCAAAAAAATGGATCAAAGAACGTGTATCAAATTTTGTGTGAAAAACGAAATTAAGTGCGCGGATGCATTCCGAATGTTGACTGTGGCATACGGAGAAGCTACCTTGGACCGAAGCAACGTTTATCGGTGGTACAAAATGTTTTTAGAAGGCCGAGAAGATGTGAACGACGAAGAGCGTGCCGGACGCCCGAGCACTTCAACAACAGACAAAAAAATTAATGAAGTGGAGAAAATGGTATTGGCCAATCGTCGAATCACCGTTAGAGAAGTTGCTGAGGACCTAAACATATCGATTGGCTCGTGCCATTTGATTTTTATCAACGATTTGGGCATGAGACGGGTCGCCGCGAAATTCGTACTCGTAAACTCTGTCCGCGACGAACCAAATTTGCTCCAGAGGGTCATAACTGGTGACGATTCGTGGGTTTATGGTTATGACGTGGAAACCAAAGCTCAATCATCTCAATGGAAGCTGCCGCATGAACCAAGACCGAAAAAAGCGCGCCAAGTTCGGTCGAATGTGAAAGTTTTGCTGACAGTTTTCTTCGATTGCAGGGGCGTGGTGCATCATGAGTTCTTGGCACAGGGAAGAACGGTCAATAAGGAATATCACCTGCAAGTTATGCGCAATTTGCGTGAAGCAATCCGCCAGAAACGCCCGGATTTGTGGGAGAACAAAAATTGGCTTTTGCACCACGATAACGCCCCTGCTCACACATCGTTGCTTGTGCGCGACTTTTAGGCCAAAAACAACACACTAATGATGCCGCAGCCACCGTATTCCCCAGATCTGGCCCCCTGTGACTTTTTCTTGTTTCCTAAACTGAAGAGGCCTATGAAAGGACGACGTTACGCTACGCTTGACGAGATAAAGACGGCATCGAAGGAGGAGCTGAACAAGATTAAAAAAAATGATTTTTTGAATTGCTTCGAAGATTGGAAAAACCGTTGGCACAAGTGTATAATATCTCATGGGGATTACTTTGAAGGGGGCAAAATAGATATTCATGAATAAATAAATAATTTTTGAAAAAAAAAAAATTCGCGATATTTTTTGAACACACCTCGTATTGCTCGATACTCATGCGTTGTTCTTGTTGTAACACTGAAAGTTTAAAACACCATAATTTCGGTAAATACTATCAGATCCTCCTGAAATTTTCGCGCTTGATTAGCCTTATAAGTACCCATGAAGATGTAGAATTTTATTGGGTCTAAGAATGTTCTTACGATTCCATACAAGAAAATGTAAGATTGATAAACCTTTCAGGTATTTGTCGTTATTGTACTCATAGATAACTTCCTTCATGATTTTTTTTCAGATTGTTGCGATCCAAAGGTGTCCGATCGCGAGGGAGAGGGCACAATTTTTTCGTGCTTTTCTGCTTGCAGTGCCTACTTATATTAAGACTTTTCATTTGACACCCTGCTCGGCTATCTTTGGGGAAAATTTTTTTAAGGGTGTACACAGTACATGGAGTAACTCCGCTTAAAATCCTTTGAAAATCTTTCTGACTAAGGAACTTTCACTAACCAAAACCTTCTGAGCTGTTCACAAAATTTGACGACTGTAGCTTCTATACGAGTAGTTCCTGGGGAAACTTGCTGTGAGGCGCTGATGGACGGATGGATGGACGAACGGACAGGTACCAATTTTAATAGGGTATTCTAAGATTTTTTTTTACAAAACCCTTAAAAAATTAGACCGAGTCCGAACTAATGTCACAAAAGATTCCAGACCAAATTTGCACAGGTAGACATGGGAGGTATTCGGTGGATAGTCCAGAATATTTGCATGTCTGAGAATTCTATACTCAAGGACTAAATAGCCTTCACCTCCTTGTTACAGGAAACAGAAGATCCCTGATAGAAATCGTAAGTAAACTGGCAGAGGAGGCTGTAAAACCACGACAATTGAGGGCAAGACTCCTGGAAATCAAGACTCATTCTGCGCTGAAGGTAAAATTATAGCATTTCAAAAAAAAAACTCTCAGCATTCTTGAATTCGTTTAAATTTTAGGTAGGATGGAGGCAAGTTTTCAATGTTAGAATGTGCATAAAATGGGAAAGGTCTATTAAATTATATTTCTTTCTTTTTGAGGAAAAGCAATGCTCAGAAGAACCGCCGTTCTAACCAATTTTTTCTTTCATTAACGTTCATTACGCTCTGAATACGCGTGATAAGTATTTTGTAGTGTAGCTCCGTGGTTCGACAAGAACCCACCTCATATGATCCCGCAAACGCTAGTCGTCAAGCACGCGTACGCGGTCGTTAAGCAAAGCTAGTTAGCTGAGCTCGGTGTTCTTTATAATTCGCTGACACTTGTGCCAGACCATCGGCACCCGTGTCTTACACGGATTTTTGAAAACAAAAATTCATTACAATGGCACCCAACGTGGGGCCCGAAGGGGAACCAACACCACTCTCCTTCGAGTTCTCACATTTTAAATTTTGCTGTCGGTAGGTGAACCGATTAAAACTTTATTGTCGCCCTTATCATTTAATATTCACATAGCACACTTTGGAGGGTTCTCAAGTAAAGATAGAGTCACCGATAAACTTTCTTCTGGTGTTGTGTTGGTTGTCTTGTCTTCTGCATAGTAAGGCCTATAGCATCTTCTGGAATTCTTCGTTCGTGTTGTCTGCTGCCGGTGATGTTATAGAGCAGTGCGTCCCTTAATATTGCCAAAAGATAGGTTTACATGTTTTTATACAGTTTGAAGTCGGACAGTTCTAATTTTGAATAACTGATGGAAGAAGATGATGCCTGGGATTTTCAAATACACTGCTTAGGATTACGTCAGTTTTTGCTGGGAGCTAATCTGATGACCGGCAGTAATAAAATCCGCATCAATAATTAGTCCTGACCGACACCTGGTTTGTTTTTATGATTGGTTAGCGGTTTTTATTAGCGTACTTTCGTAGAAGACAGGGACTTGTATTCAAGGAGAGGGGCCTCAAATTATAACAACTATCTCTCCACTGCGAAAACAATTGTTTCTTCACTATTGAAGAGCGAAATCCTTCAGTCTCTCCATGTCTGGGTCGGCATCAAAGAGGCTTCCCGCGGCTGGGGGGTGGCTGACCTGGATGCCTTGGAAATCTCTCTCCAAGTGTCCGAAAGGATTCGTTGACTTTAAGCAAGCATACGACAGTATTGATCGTAACGTACTGTACCAAATAAGGCTTTGCTTTGGCATCCCGGCCAAACTAGTCCGTCTTACCAAAATGACAACGACGTCGACAACCTGCCAAGTCCGCATCAATAACCAACTCACCAATGCCTTTTGTTGCGCAGGAATGATCAAGAAAACAAAGGAAACGAAACAGCGTTACGATAAAGAATAAAATAAGAAAAACATGTCTACTCGTTGACGGTCAAAAACAGACTGGTTTATTGTGTACTGAACTGAAGAACATGAGATGACTACGTTATAGAATTCAAACAAAGAAAATAGATCAGAGAGAGTAGGGAACGCATACATTAACACTCCCACTCGTTCCTTATCTCTCAAAAGAATACAAATTATTTTATATGTAAAGTATTACGTAGCTTCATAAAGGTTTCACGATTAAGTCCTTTGGTGAATAGATCTGCAAATTGGTCTGAACTACCAATCTGCTTAATCTTGATTTTGTTGTCAACAACCAATTGCCTCGAATAGTGAAATTTGACTTCTATGTGTTTCGTGCGACGGTGAAATACTGGATTCTCTATTAATTTCTTCGCTGCTACGTTGTCAGTATACAAGATAGATGGCTGTTGTTGCTTACAGCCTTTAGATTCTAGAAGTAATCTAGCCCAAATTGCTTCCTTTGCCGCATCGTGAATAGCTACGTACTCGGCTTCAGTTGTCGATGTCGCTACTATTGTTTGCTTCCGTGAAGACCATATCACGGGGCTGCCATTAACCGTTAAAACTACACCACGGACACTTTTCCTAGTGTCTAGGCATGCTGCATAATCAGCATCACCATATGCATCCAGTCTGCATACATCGTTGCCCCTAAATGACAGTCCGATGTCCAAAGTACCTCGTAAATACCGTAGGACACGTTTTGCTGCTTGCCAATGCTCCATTGATGGTCGTTCCAAGAATTTTGATAACGTGGAAACAGCGAATGTAATATCGGGGCGTGTACCAACAGATAAGTACATCAATGCACCAATTAGTTGTCGATAGGGTACATTTGCGACTTCTCCGGTATTTGCCACAAGTTTCGCATTGCTTTCGAATGGTGTTGAGATCGTCTTGCAGTCGAACATGCCAAATCGTTCCAAGATAAGTTTGGCATATGCTGACTGAGATATTCGAATAATAGAATCGGTCTCCTTTTGGATTATCTCAATACCCAGATAGCAGCTTGCAATATTGCTTTTAATTTCGAATGTATTGCTAATTTTTAGCAGCAGATCTTCATCGTCAGACTCGAGTCGACCACATACAAGTCCGTCGTCGACATACAGCACCACCAACAAATCGCCACCTTTGCCAATGTATACACATGGGTCAGCAGATGACTGCATCAACCCAGATTGCTTCATAAAATGATCGAATTTGATATGCCATTGTCGAGGAGCTTGCTTTAAGCCATACAAGGCCTTCCGTAAAAGATGAACTTTGCCTGTTCCATCGTCAAAACCATCAATCTGCTTCACATATATTTCTTCTGCTAGTTCGCCATACAAGAACGCTGTTCTGACATCGATTTGGAATACTCGATACTTTTTGGCTGCAGCAACTGCTAACAAAGTACGAACTGATTCAAACCGTGCCACCGGTGAAAACGTACGCTGACCGCAACCACGCACAACTAAGCGTGCTTTGAAGCGATCAACAGTTCCATCAGGGTGTGTTTTGATACGATATACCCACCGTGTTGAGATAGCTTTCCTACCACTAGGCAATTCGACCAATTGCCCAAGAACACCATGATCGCTTAATGATTTCATCTCGTCTTTCATACAAAGCTCCCACTTGTTAGCATCGGCACAAGACCGAGCCTCTGATATGCTGTTAGGAATGACAGTATCTGCAATGAAAGCACAACCGGCATTTAGCAGTTCTGCCATATTTACGGAACGAACATGGGATCTTGTCCTTTTCGAAATCGGAGCTTCCTCAATAAATCGACTTCTCGTTCGAATCGGTGAAATATTCGGTAGATTATTGTCATCGTCAATCGCATCGTCAATATCATCAATGTTTGAGCCATCACTGACTCTGATTGGTTCGTTGATAATATCAACGGTTTCTGGCGTAGTTCGCTTCGCAACAGTTTCCGCATTTTCGCTCGTCACATATTGAGTTTTCCGTAAATGAGTATCTTCTTCTACAAACACGACGTCACGACAGGTAACTACCTTGTTAGTACCAGGACGCCACAATCGATAGCCTGCAGGCGCATACCCAACTAAACGCAAAATTTCCGCTTTTGGTTCTAGTTTCGACCGCTTCGATTCATCAATCAGAGCGTATGCCTTGCAACCAACTGTTCGTAATTTTGTAAGCTCTGGTTTTCGTCCGTACCATACTTCAAATGGTGTAAGACCGCGAAGACGATTGAGCGGTATCACGCAGCGTAAGTTAGCTGCAGTTGATAAAACTTCAGCCCAAGCTTCGTATGGCAAGCCATTACACAACATTGTGCGTGTCGATTCTAAACAAGTTCGATTTTGCCGTTCTGCACGACCATTCATCTGTGGACAATATGGCACTGAGTTTTCCATTTTGATCGAATGCCGTAACAGTAAATCACGCATTGGTTTCCCCGTAAATTCACTCGCGTTGTCGCATCTGACCCGGCGAATATCACGTCCGACAGATTTAGAATTTATGATCAGTCATTCAAGCGCGTCGACTACTCTGTCTTTTGTTTTTAAAGGTTCGGCAAAAACACTTCCACTATAATCATCAGTAAATAAGACCGCGAAACGATTTCCTCCCCAAGACGGCACTTTCATCGGACCGATAATATCGAAATGGATAAGTTCTGCGCACTTTGTTGCTCGCTTCTCATTTTTTACATATGGTAGGCGATGCATTTTACCTAATATGCATGACTCACAAAATGTGTTTTCGTTCGCGTCGCAGGTAGAATTATCATTTTTACTGTCTTCTCGCCCTTCAACTTTAATGTTTCCGAACAAATTTCGTTTCAACATTTCACGAACCGCGCGATAATTCGGATGACCCAATCTTTCATGAAGTTGTCGAACACTTACAGACGCGACACATGCATTCGACGGTTGAACTTCTTCAAAGTCCATTTCAAATAGGTTGTTGTTTACTTTCCAGGCACAGCCGACTATTTTACCATGTAATTTCAATACGGCTTTAGATCCTTCGGCTTCGTGTCTAGCACCCTTCTTCGAAATGAACGAACCTAACGACAGAAGTTTTCGTTTTAAGTGCGGTACATGATATACCTCTCTGATCGTTACGAGACCAGCCGACTTAGATACGAATTGTAGCGATCCCTTGCCAACTGCATAAATTATATGATCGTTTGCTACTGCGATAGGTTTCTCGTCTCTACATAGCGGCACATAGTTGAACATGTTCGAGCAATCGTTTGTCATGTTGTCTGACGCTCCGCTGTCTAATAGCCATTTAGAGTTGTTGTTGTGTGTGTTAGATGCATTGAATACAACATCTTCAGTGATTGCACATTTCGCATCCACGCCGTTAGTATTCTTCTTGTTCTTTCGGCGATAACAAGTTTGCCACATTCAAAGCATTTTATTGCTTTACGTTTAGGCTTACTTGCATACAATGCTTCGTTTGGTTCGACGTTGTTGGTACCTGCACCTGGTTGCAGTTGGTTTTCGATTATCTCTAATTGTTCACGCAACTTGTCAAAGGATAACGAAACTCCTGATGCGGCCGAAATCATGTACGTCTGCTTGACAGTGGTGAATTTTGCAGGTAATTCGTTGATAACTTTGGCTACCATGTGTCCGTCGGTTATTTCATCGCCAGCTGTATGTAGCCTTTGTTTCAAAACGGACAATTCAGAGCAAAAGGCACCGACACTTTGGCCTTCTCCGAATTTCTTGCCCATAAATGCCTGAGCCAACAAATATTTATTTGTTTCGGTTTTCGCTTCGTACAGCGATTTGATTTTTACGAACATTTCTCTTGATGTCGTACACTCACGAATAACCGCGTGATCATTCGCGTTCAGGCCTGCTGATAATATGCGTCTCGCTTTTGCATCCCACATCTTCCATACTCGGAGATCAGCAGCTACTTGAGGCTTAATTACGACGCCATTAGCAACCTCGTCAACACCACACATTTCCAAAGACGCGTTGACTTCGAAAAGCCACTCTTCGTATGTCGCCTTGCTGAGTTTCGGAACAGAAATCTTTTCTTCTTGTCCAGCCATTATCAAATTTCAAAAAAAAAGTCTAACATAAAAGAAACCACAATGAAATACAAATGTCCTATGTCCGTAAAATACGATCCCGATTTTACACTTATTAAACTTTCGATTTTTGCACTAGAACTGGGCCAATAACCGGTTGCGCAGGAATGATCAAGAAAACAAAGGAAACGAAACAGCGTTACGACAAAGAATAAAATAAAAAAAACGTGTCTACTCGTTGACGGTCAAAAACAGACTGGTTTATTGTGTACTGAACTGAAGAACATGAGATGACTACGTTATAGAATTCAAACAAAGAAAATAGATCAGAGAGAGTAGAGAACGCATACATTAACACCTTTGACACAAATATCGGACTAAAGCAGGGAGATGGGCTGGCCCCATTGCCATTCAATTTGGCTCTGGAGTACGTCATAAGGAAGCTACCTCTCGATACACGAGGTACATTACTATACAAGTCGAGCCAAGTAGTAGCCTATGCGGACGACATCAACATTTTGTCACCATCATTAACAACTGCCAAAGAACTCTTCCTGAAAGTCGACAGCGAGGCAAAACTACTAGGGCTACAAATCAATGAAAATAAAACAAAACTCATGACGCAATCGAGGAAAAATACCTCAAATACGGAAAATATAACACCTGGCGAATAGAGTATCAAAAATGTGGGCAAATTTGTACATTTAGGCGCCAAAATAACGAAAACAGGTAATGAAAGAGACGAAATACACCGAAGAATGCAGCTCGCAAATTAAATATTTTATTCAGTTTTGAAGATCTTGCAGATCAACTGTATACACAGGAAAACAAAGCTCCAAGTATACAAATCTGTGATAAGCCTTGTATTTTGCTATGGGTGTGAAACATGGACCCTAACCCAAGCATCCGCAAACATATTGAACGCCTTTGAGCGACGGGTCTTGAGGCGAATAATCGGAGCGGAGCTAGACGGCGACCAATGGCGAATTCGATACAACCATGAGCTGTATGAAATTTTTGACGAACCGGAGGCCTCAACGATTGTAAGACTGTGGAAGCTGCAATGGGCTGGCCACTTAAATCCTATGGATGAGCAACGGATAACCAAGAAGGTATTCGTTTGGAGAACTGAAGGCCGGAGACCACTGGGGAAACCGAGGGTCTGACTCGGTGCTCTGATTTCAAAATTGGAGGACGCGGCCAATGGACTGAGACAGTTGGAGGCGCTATCTGCGGGAGACGAAGACCCAAGAGGCACGGTAGTGCTACAAAGAAGAGGAAGAAGAATGAACTAAGCTTAGAGTAGGTAATCTTTGTGAAAAAAAATTGAGTTTAGGCCTTCGAGGCTATCAAAACAAAAATATTTGAAAACAGGAAAATGCCTCAAAAATATTACAAACTCTAATTTGGCGCATTTTCCTTGTTTTCATTAATTTCTCAATATAAATAATCAAATTCTATCCAAAACTATATTTTACTTGCCTCTGCAACAAAATTTGAAACTATAAATTGTCTATATTACCTGAATGATTCAAATTCTTTGCTGGTGGTGCACTGGTAAAATAATTTACGATCTTAAAAAGAACACAAGAAGAATTTAGCTACACCGAAAAAGAGATGCGTCTTACTGTTCCATTACGATCATTTATTATTTTCCAAAGTCAAAGGCAACATAGACTAAATTCCGACGGTAGGTAACGAAGAGCAAAACTAACCAATCATTCATAGAAATTATGTAGCTTGAAAGAAAGGTATGTATCTAAATAGTTTTTAAGCCACGACGAATTGAAGAAAATGCTGCACAACTTACTATTGGGGTTTCGAAAGATTTTATTTAGAAAGAATGAAAAAAAATTGTGATTCGGAAGATACATGAGATTTTGGAATTTTTCGCTTTAAGAAGGGCAAAGTTGAGACAAAGAATGTATCATGAAAATTGATAATTGGTAATTACTGCATCCTATTTCTTATTTGTGATTTAGTTTAGAGAGGAGGAAAAATAATTTATATGTGTCTCAGCCGCATGTTATAGGAACAGGATAAATTATCCTCAGAATTTATTACTAGCCCTTAAATTATTTAAGCGTACGCAAACCTAAAATTCAAGCCAGCTAACAATGTATCTCAAAGGACAAGTACAAAATTTAAAAGTATCTCAAAGATAAGATACACATAACTTTAACTCATCTACAATTCTGTTGCTCATCCCTTCTCTTTGGCGTATAACACTCAAAAATACGCCTAATAAACATTTGTAATTAGAATATAACAATTATCTGCGGCATTTCAAATGTTAAATGTGCGTATGGTAAAACTTTATCCAACTTCTCGGTACGCACAATGCGAACGTGCTTGATTGTACCGACAAGATACACTAGAATAAAGGACTACAAATTCAATTAAACCTATTAGATACGCACGTATTTGAAATTTTGTGAATGTTTACTGTAAATTGTATATTATGCATTATACTAGGTTTCATTAAGTATATCTTTGGCAATTGTTCTTGAACGGTATGTTTTATCTTAATTGTTTTAAAGGAACTGTGGGGTTGAACCACGTGATGGAACTACTCGTACATAGGGGAGTAGTACTTGTATGATATAGCATATAAAGGAAGAACGAAGTAGAATTTCAATTAGCCGCCTCTAATTCGATGATTTTTGATTTTATTTGATTGAAATTTTAAGGGCATGGTATAAAAATTGACAATAGTCTTTCAAAATCATTACCTATCTGTCTGTCCGTCCGTGTGTCACAACTTTATGAAAACCTCAGAAGCACTGGTCTGAAATAAATTTTTTAGCCAAAACAATTTTTAGGGGTTGATAAAATAATTTGTAGTCCGCGTGGTGTAGTGGTTAGACCACTCACCCTGATGTCCACTAAGTATTAATCGGCTGCGATGCTGGAAAGATCGTCAATAGAAGCTTCAAAATACTGCTGCAAGTTATATTTCACGCCCAAAATCGCTGATGGTATGTCGAATGTTCGAAACGAGTTGTTCCCGACGTTTTCTGGAACTGATGTGGATTTTATTAAGTTGTAATCAATACTGTTGTTGTCTAATAAATCAATACTGTTGTTGTCAGAATTGGTTTGAATAGGTTCGACGGACTGAAGTAGCGTTTGTGTGTGACTGATATCCTGAAGAGCATCATTAGCTTGTGAAGCAAGGCTAGAATCTTTGCAGTGAACTCCCTACAGATAGTTTTCTGCCCGCTGATAAGTAGCCAAAAGATAAATATTGGTTTTATTATGATCGGTGGTGTTGTACCAGAGGCCTATTTCGTTGATTCGTTATATACCTCTTTGCAGCTGAGCTTGAAATCGTCTGAGTTTGGTATCGATTCTACCTGAGGTACTATTGAGGCTTTTAACTGCCTTGAGCATGAGCTTGTCCTGACTGTTCATGGAATGGATGATTTTCTTTTAATTCTCAGACAAAAGATTAATGTCTGTGTAAATCTCGTCGTTCACACCAGAAAAAGCAGACACCAGAGTTCCTAACGCACCCCTGCGCTTTCTATTATGCAGCAGTTTTAAGGTGAACATTTTCTAGACAATCTCTTCTTTGAGCTAGTGCCGACGCAATTCAAAGCTGCGACGCAATTCAAAGCTCATCATCATTTGCTAACCTCACCACCAGGCAGCATCGTTATAGTTAAGTCGGCAGCAACTTTAATCTCTCTCTCGCTTCTGATACTTCGACGTGTACACACGCATTACGCTATAGCTCCGTACATTTTAGTAAATAAAGTTTATTTTAGTTTTCAAATTCAAACGAGAGTTCATGCATTAATATTTCATATACTCAATATTGGTGACAACGACGTGAGTTTCTTTTTAAGAAATGCCGAACGAATTTTTCGATGCCGATGAGGGGAACGCCTTCCCGCGAGCACTTACGCCAACCTCGCCGTGAACGAGCGTGGTAGCCTGGACGAATTAGCGCCAATTGCAGAACGTATAGCTAGTCGTGCGTGCAGAACGACTCAGCCTTACACGACAGCAAGTTCATTCTAAAAAGCATCGACGAGCTGAGAACAGAAGTGAACCACATACAAGCGTCGTCGCAGCAGGACAGCTCTTCCAGTTACAACTCCTGTTCCTCCCCGATGCAACAGCCGATCCTACGTAAAAATAATACACAATAGTTTCAGCAGTCGAACTTGACTAAAAAGTATACACCGCCGTGTTATTTCCATCGCCATTTTGGTGTAGCTGCGAGACGGTGTCGCCCGCCATGCCCGCCGCAACAGCTGATAGTTCCTCGGGAAGTCGCCTGGAAGTTTTCGACCCAATGTCGAAAATCAAATTCCTCGTCGATACAGGAGCGGATGTCTCCATCATTCCGGTTTCTCACTTGCATTCAGCATAAGAGATTTCCGTGTACAAATTGTTTGCGGCAAATGGAACTACAATACCTACCTTCGGTCACAACGTTCTCGCGATTTCACTTGGCCTGACGCGCATGTTCCGCTGGCGTGTTTGTATCGGAAAGATGTCGCGCCCTATCTTAGGCACCGATTTTCTCGGACGTTTCAGTCTACTCGTGGAACTTAAAAATCGCAAGTTCCTGAACCCTACAAATAAGGCGTTGATATCGGAAAAGATTGGTAGGCATCAACAGGCGTCAACCGTCTCATTGGAAGTTCGCCGTACGTATCTCTGCTGAAAGAATTTCTGGGTCTTTGCGCGCTCTCCAGCACATCAAACCAAGCATTATATAATAACTACGAGCCCCCTGGTAGCAGACCGCCCACGTCGACTAAGCCAGGACAAACTACATGTAGCGCGAAAAGAATTACAGTTTCTGCTGGGTAAAGGTTTCTGTAGACCATCCAAGAGCCCATAGGCAACTCCTTTGCACGTCGTCGCAAAGAAAGACGGCACATGGCAGCCATGCGGAGACTATCGTTACCTTAACGCCGCTACAGTCCCGAATGAATATGCAATGCGACACATCGAGGATTTTTCCATGAACTTATTAAATGGGATGCGCGTTTTCTCGAAAATGGACGTACTGCACGCATTCCACCAAATTCCAATAGCGGAGGAAGACATCCCAAAAACGGCGGCTTCGGAGCGCAGCGCAGACCTTTCAGCGATTTATGGACGAGGTGCTCCGAGGGCTCGATTACTGTTTTTGCTACCTCGACGATATGCACATCGCGTCAAAATCTGAGGAGGAGTATTTGCAGCATCTACAAGTAGTATTATAACGTCTATCGAGCTTCGAGATCGTCATTAATGTCTCTAAGTGCGGGTGGGGAATAGAGTACCTTGTGCACATTATTAGCGAGAAGGGCATGCGCACCCGACATCTAGAGTAGATGCGATCCGAAATTTTAAAAGGCCTGTCACGTAAAGGATCCCCTTCGGTTTTTGGGAACACTGAACTTTGCCCGTAACGCCGTGGTGCTTCAGGCACCTCTCACCAAATTATGTAAAGACAACAGGAAAGGAGACAGGACGATAATTGAGTGGACCTCGGAAGCGGAGGA
The DNA here is from genome assembly GCA_963969285.1 of Odontomyia ornata. Taxonomy (NCBI): domain Eukaryota; kingdom Metazoa; phylum Arthropoda; class Insecta; order Diptera; family Stratiomyidae; genus Odontomyia; species Odontomyia ornata. Next base: position 22,947,380 of record OZ017741.1, read on the forward strand.
GGCGTTCGTAAAGTCCAGGGACAGCTTGGCGGATTCCACGTTGCTCGTGCATTATCAGCCCAGTAAACCTCTCAGGCTGACTACTGATCCATGCAACATAGCAGTAGGCGCCGTGTTAGAGCAAGAATAAAATGGTCGATGGCTCCTGTTGGCGTTTTTTCATAGAAAACTCTCTGCACTCGAGTCAAGGTATAGCGTTTACAACCGAGAATTGCCCGCTATTTATACCAACACCATAATTTCTGACGCTTTCTAGAAGGCTCTTCGTTTTTCGTCCTGATGGACTGAAAACCGCTAACGCACGCATTCACTCAATTCACTAGCAAAGCTGCGCCTCGCCAGCTCAGGCATCTCAATTACATTTTGCAATGCACGACGGATTTCCGTTTTATTGCCGGAGCCAGCAACGAGCCGCAGATGCACTTCCCCGTGTGAGTACTATTGAGATACCGCCTATTTTCAGCGAGGATGAGCTCTCTCTAGAGCAAAGCCGCGACATGGAACTTCAACAGCTGCTCCGAAACAACAACACCCCGTTGAAACTCATCCAAATTGATTTGCATCAGAAATTGATTTGCGACGAGTCCCCGGCCGGCTCAGATCCCTCGTCCCGATTTCTACCTGTAAGGCTACCGCAAGAAGATTTGTGTGGACGAATATGAGGAGCATAGTATACTCAACTAGTACCCACACCTTTCATTTACCCTGTGTTGCACACTTTTTGAATTTTCTCAGGGGCACGTCAGCTGATCCGGGGCATGAGAGCTGATCCCATGTTTGGCGCGCTCAAGAAACAAAGCAAAATACAAATAAAATTTCCGGCGCACGTGTTCTTTTACGCATTTCAGAACATGGGAGTGCTGCCACATCCCAATAAAAAACTAAAAGATTGCATGGAACGAATTTGTTTTTCTGCAAAGTTATTGATTTTTTGAGATATGGTAATCCTGAAATCTCTCATCGAAGCATATGTTTATATTCGCGCCAATCCTCGCATCAGCATTTACCTACCTACCTGCTACCGAAGATTTATGGCTCTCTGTTCGGCTTGTGTTCGAATTTTTCCGGAGGGTTGATGGAGTGTGGTTACTAGTTGAGTATACTATGATGAGGAGGAACATCCGCGTTTGGGCTTGTTCGTGCGTGCCGTGCCAGCGTTCAAAGGTTACTCGTCATCAGATGGATTCGGTGCAGCCATTTCTAGTGCCCGACGGCCGTTTCCAGCACCCGAGGGTCGTTTCCAGCACATCCATTTGAACATCATTGGGCCGCTCACCCTATCGCAAGGTTTTAAGTATTGCCTAACGATGATCAATCGCTTTTTGAGGCAGCCAGAGGCCGTCCCCAGCGCCGATCAGACAGCGCAAACCGTCGCAAAAGCGCTGTTCAATTACTGGATCGCCCGTTACGGATCAGGGCACCCAGTTCGAATCTTCACTGTTCAAGTCTCTCGCCGCTTTCTCCGGAAGTACTAGAATTAGAACGTCACCGTATGACCCCTTATCAAACGGAAATATCGAGCGCTGGCGCCGTACGTTGAAGGCCGCAATTATGTGTCACGGTGGCGACGTTTCCTGGTCGGGTATTCTCCTGACTGTATAATTAGGGCTACGCACCAGTTTCAAAGAGGACGTCAATGCATCGTATGCAGAGCTGTTGTATGGGACCTGGACCTTGTTGTCCATTCCAGGTGATGTCTTCAGTCCCGGCACTCCTTTGTTTAGCCGGCATAGTTTTATCCTCAATTTGCGTGAGAAAATGTCGCAAGTCCAACCAGCAACTTCAATCTCTCTCTCGCTTCTGATACTTTGACGTGTAACACGCATGACACAATAGCTTCGTACATTTTAGTTAGTAAAGTTTATTTTAGTTTACAAACGAGAGTTCATGCATTAATACTTCGTATACTCAATAAGCTCTTCCGAATGTTGGGTTAGTTCTAAGCATCTGATTTCAGTTGATATGCTGGAGCTGGATTGGCAAAGTCCACGAGATTTTGTTACGAAAGCTCCTATGTTAGCTTGATCATACTGAAGATTGGTCCACGGTAATATCAGCTGCATTTTCAACGATCCTCTGTAGATTCATTCTTTTCCGAAGTGCTCAATGTAGAATCAAGTTGTAACTTGTGTGATATTAACGTTGCAATGCATTTGTGGAAGAACACAAAAAATGACTAATGGGAATAAAGTAATTTTGAGGCTAATCTGGTGGGTTGTAATTTTTTCAGAATCAGTTTTACAGATTTAACTTTGGGTTTCTTTGCAATTGGTGCGAATTTGTGTCGTTTCCTTTTACTCGGACCTAAAATCGTTAAAAGCGTAGTTGTTTGAGGCAATTGCTTGTGTTGGTCTGTTGGATACTTTGGAGCTGTTTTGGCAAACAGTAGATGACAAATTTTGGTGGTAGGGCGTCTAGTGACTCTACCGTGATGCTTGATGGACACAAAGCGAACAATACGATCTGATCCAGGATGTACGTCCGTCAATCTTGCGAGTGGCCAATGCGTGAATAGAAAGTTTTCAGTTTTTACGAGGACAAGATCTCTAACCTGGAGTTTGGGCCGTATCGTCTTCAACTTTGGCCGTTCTTGTAGTCAGCTGAGATATTTGAGCTCCCAACGATTCCAGAAATGCTGCTTGATTCGTTGAACTAATTACCATTTAGAGCTGATGAATTTATTCAATTAAATGGATGGTTTCTCGAACAAGTTCCATCCCATCAAATAGTGCCCAAGAGTAATCGGTGTATAGTTGGAGGGATCGTTGCTTACCTCACAAGCTGAGGCACGTCTCTATTTGTACTAAGAGGGTGTATAACTCATCGATCGTTAATAATTGTTGGTCGATTGCCCTTGTTAAGTGTCGTGTCATCGATTTGACTCCAGCTTCCCAGAGCCTACCAAAGTGTGGGCTGCCAGGAAGAACAAATTTATAGTAGATTTCCTCGTTAACAAGAAGTTCCTCATAGTGCTTCGTGACTTCCTTGAATGCCTCCTTTAACTGCCTTTCGCTGCCTAGGGAATTTGTCCCGCAGTCGCTATATATGGTACGACATTTGCCCTTTGGGCTATTAATCGCCGAATTGCCGCGATACATGCCGATGTCGACAGTTTGCTAACGGCTTTTAGGTGGAAGGCCTTGGTTACCAAGCAAACGAAGACGGCGATGTACGCTTTAGTTGTTTTACCTCCACATACACCATTTCATTTAATGGTTATCGACCCGGCATCATCTAGTCCTGCCTGTATGAAAGGTTTCTCTATTTGAAACCTGGGTGATGGAAGTTGTCCCATTAACTGGTTTCGTAGACGTGGTTTGGTTTTGAAGCAGGTGACACTATCCCTTAGTATGCGCTTAACGAAAAATTGCGCTTTGAGAATCCAGTATTGTTGTTCTAAATTCCATTGCCTTCCTCCGTGTCATGTTGTCAAGTAGTGTTGCTTCACAATCAATTTTCCGAATGAATCACGAGCGATTATTGCGAGATGCTTGGCGTCCTCACTGATTGGTGGATGTGTCAATCTTCCTCCAACCCTGAGGATTCTGTGGGCGTCAATCTAGGGATTTAGTATTTTAATACTTTGTGTTATTTTGTCGTTGGAGTAGGTGCATGCACTTAATTTTCGCTTCTTGTAGCTCTTTGAATGTTTAAGAGCCTGTCCGTTTGAGATGCATTATACGTGAATCGACGTATGTTAGCCATATCTTGAAGAAGTTTTAGAAGCGACGAGTATCTCTCGAATATTTTTGGCTCCGGAGTGGGTTCAATTGAAATTATCAAACCTGAACGTATTTCATCTGTACCAAGTTCCTGTTCAATTACTCTCCAGGTTGCCCCTGGTTTTTTGGTTTCAGGCCAACATAACTTTTGAGTCGGTCCAAAAGTATGTTTTAATACTCGTCCATAGTACGGGCACTCTTCCCCGCCCATCCCACCCATATTGACGCTGTCCATAGTGAAACAGCAGTCGAGTGTCCACCCTTCACACTGCCGGAACTGGAAAAGGCAGTTCTTTCACTGAAAGCGAGGAACACTCCAGGTCCAGAAGGTGTTCCGGCTGAGGTATTGCAGTTTGTCTATCACCATAGTCTTGACTTGCTGTTCAGCACATTCAACGCCTGCCTATGGGACGGGGTTTATCCGATACGACGGAAGTTGGAGAGGCTCAAGCTGATCAGCAATGGGAAGGGGAATTCCGGATTGCCGTCTGCATACTGCCCGTTATACATGCTAGATACTGCTGGGAAAGTGCTAGAGAAACTCATCAAGGGAAAACTCATTGACTCAATTCATGCTGCTGAGGACTTATTTTCTCGGCAATACGGCTTTAGAGCAGGCCGCTCCACTATTGATGCTGTTACAAAATATAAAATTAAACAAAAAAAGCCGAGCCACTCCTGGAAGCACTCCAACTCCAACGTTTTAATCGCAATATTATCAAGGAACCACTCGACGCGCTGAAGAACTGGTAGGAAACCTTAATTGATCAAGTAGAGGTAATGTTGGTATAAGCAATGTAAATTTTTAAGCGTTAAGTAAGGTAAAGGATTAAGTAAAAAAGGAAGCAGGTATTCTTCACCACCAAACTTCACTTCCGCTTCCACAACGGGGATTGGTAGGAAAATTTGGAGCTAGGGAAGCGCAACTTCCCAAAAAAAAAACGACTCCGGGGTGCTCAAGCTACTGAACGTCAAGATTCCATATCGTTTATCATCATTCCGATGGTATCGAATACGATGCTAACGTTCTAACATAGTGCTATGTATTACTATTGAACCTATGACCACTGATCTGGCTGATAACTCCATGCTGATGGTGATCCCCAGAATGAGCCCAATAACAACAAATAACGATTTATTCTTTTTAAATGAAACGAATAAGCATAAAGTTCCTGCAAAAAGAATCAAATTCCCAGCGATATTAAGATGGATGACATGACTAAGAAATTTAGAGAACTTAATATGCCGCAGTCCACATAAATGTCTTCTGCTGAAAATTCTGTGAAGACACATAATCCACCGGTTATCTGAACGATAGCTGACACGATTCCCACTCAACTGGCTTTTGCAGTTCGGTGTATGATTAAATTATAAAAAATTGAAGCACATTCATCAGTATAGTTCTCTCCACATTTATACGGATCCAATGCATCTTTTCGTATTAGTGAACAGCAACTTTTTGGTATACTCTTATGCACGCTACCTCAATCTGTAACACTCATCGTACTGCAACACTGAAATGTATTTTGTAGCTTGTATCATGTGCGAACAACTTTCCAATTGTCACCACGCATTGTATGCATAATTGCATGAAACAACTTCCAACAAAATAGTTCCCTCAAAATAAAACAGTGTCAGAGTCTGTGTGGTCTAGTGGTTAGAGCATGAACGCATAAGCCGAAGGTACCAGGTTCAAACCACGTTGGGAGCAACGTGATTTAATTCAGGGGATGTTTCGGACAGACTACGAGTGTTCACTCAGTGTTGATATGTACTGATTTAATCAGTTCATATCATAGCTGAGCAAACACACGGGGAGCATGGTACTGAACAAACCAACTTCCGAAAAAAATTAATACGGTCATGAAAATGAGATACTCTAACTATCTCTAAGCAAAGGCCCAAGAGGGGCTGTAGTGCTACAAAGAATAAGAAAGAGTGTCAGCTTATGAAAACAAACTTACAAAACCTTGGACTTATCGCCCGACACATAGAAATATCCCTTCGCGGACAAAATTGTGACACCGGTAACGAAGAGGGCCACTGAAATCCGACAGGGTAAACCAAAAATGCCACCATAAACACGTACCGTCTTTATTTTAAAATTTTTCGCGATGGGCTTAAATATTTGCAACATTTTCCGACGTTCGTGCATATACTACTGTGACCAAAAAATAAGATGACATTTGAATTTAAACTGCGCGCGTCGAAGGATTTGGAGTATTATTTCTTTTAGGTTGGTAGTACTGTCAGTGACATCTATGTCAAATTTACATGTCAAAATATTCATTAGTATTTGAGATACGTGTCGTTTCCAGGATGGATTCAGTTCCGTCTTCGCTGCGGCTTGAATCCCCTCTATTGTATCAAAACGGTGTCCCCGGAGCGGTTTTTTGAGCTTGCTGAACAGCCAGAAGTCACACGGCGCTAGATCAGGTGAATACGGTGGTTGCGGAAAGATATGGGTTGAGTTTTTGGCGAAATGATCACGAATTACGAGTGCAGTATGGGATGGTGCACTATCGTTGCGCAAAAACCAAGAATTGTCTTTCCACAATTCCGGCCTTTTTAGGCGGATAGCGTTACGCAAACTATGCATAACGTTCAAATAATATTCCTTGTTGACTATTTGGCCCAGCGGAAGGAATTCATAATGCACAACACCACGATAATCGCAGAAGAGAAGAGGTTGATGGTCGCCCAGGACGCTCTTCGTCTTCAATACGTTCACAGCCGGCTTGGAACTCACTATACCACTTGTAAACATTTTTTTAGACATAGCCTCATCACGAAAGGCTTTCTGCACCATCCTCAACGTATCCGCAGCAGAAAATTGATTCCGCAAACAAAATTTAATGCAAATTCAACAAATTTCGACATTGCAAAAAACGAAAAACTCACTTTTAGCAGCTCACAAAACGACGCGTATCTCAAGCACTAATGAATATTTTGACATGTAAATTTGACATAGATGTCACTGACAGTACTACCAATCTAAAAAAATAATTTTCCAAATCCTTCGACGCGCGCAGTTTAAATTCAAATTTCACCTTATTTTTTGACACAGTCGTAAACACAAGTATCAACATAATAAATTACACTACAACCAAAACAAGTCGATATGGTTGTTATCGATAATGCAAATGATCGTGCGGGAAAGAAAGATGGCTACCAAGAAAAACTGGGTTTGCGTCCGAGGAAAACGCCGTCAGGTTGAGCAGCCATGGTGGATGTTGTGGCCTTGAACTTAGGTTCTTCAACTCATATCAAAGAGCCGTTGCAACAAAGTTATAAAAGAGCTAGCGACGGTGGAAGCGGTCTCTTTTACGGAATATTTGGACAGCGAAGAAGGACGAACGTGCGGAATAGAGGGATCACGACGAACAACAGGCGCAAACACTAGGAGGAAGGAGCGAGGAGAAATCGGTTCAGACAACGAAGGAAAAACTGATTCAGACAACGAGCAACGTTGAAGTTTCGGCTCAAGCGCGCTTATTGGGTAGAAGCGGAAGAGTTGAAAGTGCGAAGATTTCGACCATCGATGGGGGGAGATTTTTAGTGGAAGTTAGAGTATACTTGTACAAGAATCCTCTCTGTTGGGGAACCTAATTTGCATAGTTGGTGCAGAGAAAAGGCCATTAGCGGTTTTTTTAATGACCGAACCATTCCGGGGAGTCTCAAGCTTGCTAAATGGCTCTTGGGGGCAGTTCTAGGGTTGTCGAGTGGCGCCTTCCTACCCCGTCTCCACGGGCTAGCCGGGACCCCGAGGCCCCCAAACGGAATCGGGTGGTGTAACGTAACAATGCGATTGCAGAGGTGGTGAGTGCGGTTCAAAAGGCAGACACATATACCCGCACCAAGCAACGGATCGTCTTGCTGGTGACATTCGACGTTAGGAACGCCTTCAACTCCACTAGATGGGTGGATATTCTTTATATGTTGGAAACCCCTTTTCCAGTTCCATAATATCCGATGCGGCTTCTGAAGAACTACCTCAAGAACTGAAGCCTGCTTTACAACATGACACAGGGCCTATGAAGGGTGGAATTTCCATCGAGTGGTGCCCAGGGATCTATCCTTATTCCAGACCTGTGGAATGTGTCTTACGGCGGGCTACTGAGACTGGAGATCCCAGATGAGTCTCGATTGATCAGCTTTGCAAATGATATTATGCTCTGTAGGTTAGGTATGCTAATGGGACGAGTGAGAGACTTGATGACTGCTTCCGAGTTCAGTATAGCACTGAAGAAAACCAAAGTGCTCATATTGACAAAAAAGAGAATCCATAGAGCAAGGATGATCAATATTGGAGACTTTCTAATCGAACAGAAGCGTGCGGTGAAGTACCTGGGACTATTATCGGCTCGAAGATGGGTTTCCCTGAGCAAATCAAGTCAACGGCTGCTCCGCCAGCATTGGCTCAGAGTCGACTTATTGCCAACGTCAAGGAGACGCCTCTTGATGAGTGCTGCAGGGTCGGCACTACTGTACAGAGCAGAAATATTGGGCGGCGCTCTCAGTAAGGAGGTAAAACGAAAACACTTGGCACAGGTACAGTGAAGAGGAGCACTGAGGATTGCATCTTCATAGCCGACAGTCTCTGATTCGGTGGTGAAAGTTATTACAGGCGTGATACCTGTCTTTCTCCTTGCTAGAGGGTGCCGCGCTATTTATCTGCGTCGGAACGAAGATGCGAGGGAGACGGTCGCCGGTGAAGAGAGATAGTGCGCCTCATCCCAGTTGTGAGACCGCGGCTGAACCGAAGTCATATTATTTATTTATTTATTTTATTTACGTTATTTTACAGATCCTTGAATCCAATTACAAAGTAGGTAATGAAATATAATATGATATAATACATGTGACAAAAACAAAGTGAGCAACTTAAAATAAGAAAAAAAAATTATGTAATATGCTTTAAAAGTGTTTAAGGAATGTGGCGGGGGACCCAGCAGGATCTCATTGTTAAAACGTGATACGCGTACAAAAATAAATAAAAATAAATATCGGTACGAGTAAAGGACACAATATGTCAGTTCTTGAGGTGGAACGTATATACAGCCTTTGCTGAAGGTTGGATGAAAGAATAATTTAAATAATCAACACAGGTCGAAGAATTCTCTCCTTTTTTTGAGTGATGGAATGTGGAGCGCTCATCGTAGGAGCTGTAAGGGAGGCTATATTTGTAGACTGGAGAACGTGTGAATTTACGCTGTACCATTTCAACAGCATCCGAAGGAGACCATACGTGGGAGGCATACTCAAGGATTGACCGGGCTAGGAGTACAAACAGATGGACGCTGGTTGAAATATTAAAAGATTTGCAGGAGGATCGTAAAACAAAAACCAGCAACAAGTGAAGCTCTAGTGGTTACGCATGAAATACGGATGTTAAATTTCAAACTTGGGTCAAATATTACTCCAAAATCTTTAAATTTTTCCAGAAGTGCAAGCAGCGACCCATCAATCCGGTATTCATATAAAACTGGATGAATTTTGTTGGTGAATCTCATGTGATAACATTTTGAAGCAAATTATCTTGAGACCAATTTTGGAGATTGTCAAGATCATTTTGAAGGTTTGAGCAGTCTTTGCTGGAGTTAATGGAACGATCAATATTTAAATTAAAGAAGACAATTAGAGGACAGGCGTTGGGGAAGATCGTTGATGAATATGTTGAATAGCAAAGGGCCTAAAATTGATCCTTGAGGAACACTAAATTTTGGGCTAAATCAGGCCGACGAAAAAAAATTATTCCATGTAACGGTGCAGGAGCGATGGGATAAGAAGGATAAGATCCAAGAGAGGATTGAGTCGGAAATGCGGAACGATCGGAGTTTGTTAGCCAAAAGGTCATGATCAACACTTCAAAGGCTTTAACGAAATCGGTGTATATGACATCAACTTGTTGGCTCTTGTCAAAAGCAAGAGAGATGGTATTCGTAAGTTTTAACAAATTAGTTACTGTTGAACGACCTTTTAATGAAGCCACGTTGTTCATTTGCAAATAGGATACTGATGCTATTGTACATTCTGTTATGCACAATTCGCTCAAGGAGGTCGCCAAAACAAGATAGCAAAGAAATCGGACGCTAGTTCGAGATTTCACTATAATCTCCGGACTTATGGATCGGAAAGATGTTAATATACTTCCAGACGTCGACAAAGCAAGAGGAAGAAAGGCTGATATTGAAAATAATTGATAGCGCGGTAGATAATGAAGAAAATATTGACTTTACGAACAGATTTGGTATTCCATCAGGACACGGACCACCATTAATGTCAAAAGTGAGCAGTACATTTTCAATTTCTGATGAAGAGGTCACGATAGAATGCGAAATAGGGGAAAGAGAAGGACACGATGAGTATATGGTGGGATTCAAAACTTTAAATGTGGAGGAAAAAAATTGAGCGAAAAGGCAGTTATGCCATGAGAAGATATTAGGGTTATAGGATGTTGTTTTCAGAAAATGTATGTATGTCCAAAAGGGCTTAGGACTATTAGATTGCAGTGATGTTTCAATCATATAATAATAAGATCGCATTGGGTTCTTAACCACTTTTTTGGCTTCTCTACGAAGCAGTCGATAGATCGCGAGGTCAGTGTTAGAGTTGGGCTACTGAAATTTTTTGCGCGCCTGGTCCTTCAAATAAAGAGCGTCTGAGACTTCAGCGGAAAACCAGCTGGGGCTCTTTTTCCGCGGGGAAGGGCAGATAGGTACATGGTTTGTAATTATGCTACTGAGATTCTCATAGAAAGTTGATAGAGCTGAATTGATATCGAGCTTCTGTAGCATTGAATTCCAGTCAATATTATCCAGCTCAAGCTGAATGGCTGCATAGTTGGCTTTGCGGAAATTGAATCTTGGGAAAAAAGGAGTGCGTTTGGGCTGAGGAGCTAGGAAAGATAAACGAACTTCAAGCAAAGGATGCTGGGGATCAGGTTTCACATATTCGGAGGGGGATTTTGAGATCGAGGAGATAGAGGCAGGATTGGTAGTAAGGATGAAATCGAGAAGTTGATTGTTTGCGTTCAGAATCGTATTTAATTGCGATAGGGAGCAAAGCGATAAAAAAGAAGAAAACATGATAGAGAGATCATTGAAGGATGAGAGGGTATCAGAGCTTGTGTCCCACCTTTGGCAAGGCATGTTAAAGTCACCAGAGCTTAAAATAGTGTATAGAAGGTTGATGTTGCAGAAATAGAAACATAATTCAGGAAAAAAACATTTGTAATGTGGAAAGGAGCATTAGAAGGGATATCCACACAAAGCAATACTAAACTCACGGTTTGAGAGATATTAATGAAGACAGTGATGCATTCTACTGGAAGTGACGGAAAAAATCAGGAGCAGAGTTTGCTGCCTAAAGCTTTAGGAATAGCAATAAGTGCATCCCCACCGTCAGATTTACCTGAAACCAAACGATCTCTATCAGTTCGGTAGACATCATATAGTGGAAAAATTTCACTGCTGACGATATTAGAAGTCAGCTAGGTTTCTGTTAAACAAATGAAATTATCGCAGGAAATGGAAGGGCAATTTTAATTGGTTCACATGCCACGTACACCTTTATATTAAAGATTGAAGCTTTGAGAAGTGTTTTGAATATCAAAACTTAAATTACTATTTGAAAAAGGTTTAGGGTAACCAGTTGTTAAAGTCTCGGGAGAGAGCTCACCACACGACGAAAATTTCTTCTTTTGGTTGCCTCGAAGGATTAATTACTGTTCCAGGAGGCAAGTATACTGGTTCAAGAACTATGCTGCAGTTTGATGGTACAGTCATCTTAAAGGAAGCTATAACTCTTCCCTCTATATTATCTTTGGTCGGTTTGTGACAGCTGATGATCTTTACCGAAGGTCCAAATTACGTTGAGACGCAATGACAGATGCCATTCGTCGATGTCTCATAAGCCAGACGAGATATAAATATTTGCTTCGGCTGTTTTTGCCGTTTTTTGTTGCAGATTTAGCTTGCGACTTACTTCTCGTTATTATTGTTGGAGCTGAATCTAATATGATTTTAGTATTCTCCCCGGACGGAGGAAGATCTGGTGCAGACGGCTGCAGTACGTCGCGAGTATCCAGGCTCGTCACAGTTAGAGGATGTGCAGATATAGTGTCAAAAAACTGGAGCAAGGGAGCAATCTCATTACACGTAGCCGAACATTTTTTGTGCAAAGCACACAGTTCATCACATAAAGTTTTGAAAATTAAGCTAGCCATGGTGAGACTGACTTTTATCTGGCCCAGCTTTTGGGCGGGCATGGCTATTTTCAGTCTTACCTGCACGAAATTGGTAAGTCACGGTCCCCCGACTGTCGGTATTGCACAGGAGAGGAAGACGATGCCGGGCACACATTTTTTGCGTACACAAAATGGGACAGGCTCCGACGGAACTTCTACGAGGAGAAGGAAGAGTTCACCTCGGATAGAATCGTCACGATGATGCTTGAATCGGTTGACAAATGGAACCATCTGGCACGTTATGTTCGAGCAGTCCTAAAAGATAAAAGAGACTCACAGCTACCGGGGAAGTGGGGGCTGGAAGATCGCCTGTCTGGCAATTCTTCTTTTCCCTCCCCTCCCGCCAGAGCAGGGACTCTACCAGCTTGAAGGCGAAACGAGACCTAGCGCGAAGTAATGTGTCAAACGATTCCAGGGTGGGTTCTCGGGCTGACAGGGGAGCTGTTTAGTGAGTAGTCCAGTCGCTTGCGAGCATGGAAGTCTCAAACACAGCTCGTAAATGACTTTCACCCCCCGCCCACACACACACACACACACAAATTATTACAACGTTATAATTATATCTTGAATTAGTTTCATTTTCTCAAAATCTAACCTTCTGCTACTGAATAATGTTTTTGAACTGATTCACTTTAAACTTTTACTAGCGCCCTCCTATGTTATTATACTGTCCACCTCAATTTTAAGAACTGACCAAGGAAACTAACCGCAATATTTGCTAAAAGGGTGCTACTCACTGCCGAACTGGGTTTTTGATTCCAGAACATATTGTCTAATTTTTTCTCAACATTTACGAGTTTTGGTGGTTAACGTCATTATTCTGTTCGGATGTGTATACTTGTATATGCCTTAAAACTACAAAACGTTTTTTTGTTTTTAATTTGCGTTATAAGGAAAATAAATTTAATCTTTTTCATTTGAATTTATCGCACGTTTGAAAATCTATTAGCGTCTGCTTATCTGCCAGCACTCGATTTGTCATCGACACAACTTTTAATGGTTTGTGCAGCAGTTAACCTTTGAAAATCACACGATGTAAATTCATTTTTGTTTTTCTTAAATTTATTTGTTTTTTCAGTTGAAGTTGCAGTGATTTAAAAAAAAAAAAGGGCAAGGCAAAAAATTAAATTTGAAGCATTTACTTCTCATTATAAAGGCTTTTCCAATAAGAGGTTTTATTTTGAATAGCCCGCTATTTCGGCAGATGCCATTTCTGAAGCTGTCATTTTTTGACATTTGACAAGCAGAAACTACGCCATTAATAAAAATGGAACGATACACGCGTCAACAACGCATTGAAGTTATTAAAATTCAATATAAAAATGGTGAAAATTTGGCAGTAACGGTTTGTAAAACTCGAACAGTTTTGGGTCGTCGTGAAGCACCTTGTCGGACCGCAATACAGAAATTGGTGGAAAATTTCGAGCTGTTGGGACAACTTAGTGATGTGAAGAATAAAACCCATGCACGTCACTCAACATTCGAGAATATTGCTGCTGTAGCCGAAAGTGTTGAAGAAAACCATTCCATTCCTTCGTCATTCTTTCGAATTAGACATTCGACAGACGTCATTACACCGTATTTTGCATAAAGATTTGGGTCTTAAGGCTTAAAAAGTTCAGTTAACACAAGAACTCAAGCCGGTCGATCATCATGTCATGTCCTTGCTGACTGGGTCTTTGAAATGCATGAAAATGATCCGATATTCCATCGAAAAATCATCTTGAGTGATGAGGCCCATTTCCACCTCGGAGGCTTCGTCAACAAGCAAAATTGTCGCATCCGAAAGCCCAAGAGTTATTGTTGAAAAGCCTCTCTATTTTCAACGTGTGACTGTTTGGTGCGGTTTATGGGCCGGCGGAGTCATTGGACCTTACTTTTTCGAACATGATGCTGAAGCAAAAGTTACGGTGAATGGATTGCGCTATTGAGGGATGATTAATGATGGATGGTATTGATCTGGATAACGTTTAATTTCAATAAGACGGCGCTTCGTGCCACACAAGCAACGAAACCATTGATCTTATACGGAAAAAGTTTCCAGACCTTGTTATCTCTCGAAGAGGTGATCACAATTGGCCACCGAGATCTTGTTATTTGACACCTTGCGACTTCTTCCATGGAGGCCACGTGAAAAAGAAGGCTTACGCCAACACTCCAGGGTTGATTCAAGACCTCAAAGATGGAATTCGTGAGGCTATCGAGGACATAGGGCAGCCACTTTGCGATTTGGTTATGGAAAATTTCATGAAAAAGATATGGTCCTGTAAGCGTGGTCGTGGTGTTCATTTGCCTGATGTTATTTTCCACTATTAACGGCAAACCTTCCTCTTTATAATGAAATAAACATCCGATCATTTATATTAAAGACTGGCATCTTTCTTTTAATATTGTTACATGTACAAATGATTCTGCGAGCTACTGTCGCAATTGTTTTCACGACTATTAAGAACATCAACAAATGAATGTACTCGAAAACCCGCCAAGCATGATTAACATCTGAAAGTGACCATTCATTAAGCTGCTCAAATTTTCCAGGCGATTCGCCAATGTACGAGAAATGGATTGAATGACTAAATACCCTATATAAAGGCGAGCTGAATGAATGGGGGGATTCATTACAACCGCGATATAATAAAAAACTGCGATAGTGTGGAGTGCGAAGTAAAAAGCGATATTGAAGTGATAAACAGTTGAAATAAAAATTAATAGACAATTTGTGAAATAGTTAAATGAGTGATTGTGCATTTTTAGTAAATAAACACTTTTAATTTGATTTAAAAGACATTGCGTTTTCACTTTCCTGGAACATTTAAATTATTGGCCGCGAACCATAACACGCGACAGTGGTGTCAAGAAGTGAGAAAGAAAATTTTTGAAGTGAAAACGTTTAAACATTTTTAAAGTGCACAATAGTGAAAATTAACGTGGAAACTGGTGGAAAAATAGCCGAAACAATAAAAATGGCAGGAAACTTTCATCTAAAAATTGATCAATTGACCGTATCGGAGCTCAAGGAGGAGCTGGAACAGCGAAATCTGGCCACACAAGGTACAAAGGCCATACTGATTGCACGCTTGCGTGACGCGATCGAGACGCAAGGCGCATATCTGGATTCGGGGGAGCCCTCAGACGCGGAAAAAGGTGCAGAAGGTGGGGAAGCAGAAACACCCAAATCAAAGGAACCCGAAAATGCGCTGATGCAAATATTGATGCTGATGCAGCAAGAGCAGCGGCAACAATCTTTCAATTTAACTGCGAAGCTTAACAAACGATCAGCAAAGCTAAATGAACAATCAGCGAAGCTCAATGAACAATCAGCGAAGTTAAATGAACAATCAGGGAAGCTGGACCAACAAGCGATCGAAATCAAGGCAGATTTCCAAAAACAGTCAGCCTAAATAAAAGCGGAGCTCGGTAGTCTAAACAAGCAAATTAAATGCGTCGAGGAAAAGGTTTACCAGGTCAAGGAAAAGGTCAGCCAGGTCGAGGAGAGAATCATCAATGAGATGGAAAAAATGAAAAAGGAATTGGAAGCAGCGAAGGCAGCAGTAGCCACCTCACCAACTGCAGCGCAAAGCTCATCCAGAAATGTGAAAGCAACAAAAATTCGACGGGCAAATGGTCTGAAGTATTTACAAAACCCAGTTTGAAGCCGCCGCTAGGGCAAATCACTGGAATGAGCAGGAACGAGCAACTGCACTAATTCTTGTTCTAAGAGGCCCAGCTGCCGAGCTTTTGCAGACGATCTCCGTTGAGTTGCACTCAAACTCGGCTGCAATAATGAATGCACTCGACATGCGTTATGGAGACGATCATCTGAAGCAGATTTATGGGTCACAGCTACGGCAACGGATGCAGAAGTCTGGCAAAACTTTACAGCAACTAGCCCAAGACATTGAGCGACTGGCACTTTTGGCTTACCCAGCTTACGGGCCACAGCATCGAGATGACGCAGCGACAGAAGCATTCATCAGTGCATTAAAAGACCAGGATTTGCAACAAGCGTGCGTTTAGCTCAAAAACAAACGGTTAAGGATGCATTGGCTTATAGTTTGAACTTTGAGGCAGCGAAAAATTTGACTCGTACCACTGCCCGGGTTCGCAAGGTAGTGGCAGACGAGTGCAGGTGTAAGCGCGTGGAAATTCAGCGAGACCCGCAAGTAAATGGTGCGCCTAGATGATGGAATTGCGGTGAGAAAGGGCATTTGCAAAGAGACTGCAAGAAGCGAAGAAAACCGAGGTATTGTCCCGGATGTGCAGCTAGGAGAAGATCTAGACCGAGTCAGGAGCCCAGAATGGAAGCCCTTCATACTGAGGGGTCGGGAAACATGTAAGAGCCGACTTGAAGGGGTAGAGATTGGCTAAGAGGATCGATGTCCCCAGCACTACCATCGCCGTGTCAAGACTACACCGTGGAGAAGCAGACATATGCCTTCCGGCTCAAGTTGACGGAGAACATTGCACCATAACAATCGACACTGGTGCGACCCGATCGATTATCCGACCAGACCTAGTGAGGCCACAACTACTTCACAAGGGCAGGATTTTCTCACTACGGACAGCTACGGGAGAAACTGCACCCGTCTATGGAGAGGTCAGTCTCCAGATACAGTTGGGAGATCTTGCGTTCCGACATAATTTTCTGGTCGCGAACATTATGGATGACTACATTCTCGGAATTTATTTTCTGCGACCAGATTGAATCACGTTGGATTTGGGCAAACGTGTATTGAAATGGCAGAATTTCGAAGTATTGATGGAGGATCCCAGCGTCCAAATTCCCAAGATGAATGTAGTAGTATGTGCCGACTCTGATGTACCGGATTCTTCCGAAAGCATTGTATGGGCCAAGCTTGATGGCGATTCTGGAAACATCCAATCTAATCTGATAGAGCCAACGAAGGCTCCGCATTGCGCAGTTTGATTGAAGGACGAAGCCTTATAAGATCTATAAGGAACGGATGTGTGCCAGTTAGAGTCCTTAACACCGCAGACTCAAACACGAGCATCAAAGCGGGAGATGTCATCGGCAGCTGCCAGCCTGTTTCCACCATCACCTCTTTGGAAGCCACTCACGACCATCATTGGAAAAGGAGGCAAGACGCAGACAAAACCCGGGAACCCACGTCTGCAATATTGAAGCAGGTCAAATTGCCAGTGCAGCTCTTCAAGCGAGCCTCTGATCTGGTCACCAAGTATGGTGACATCTTCTCCACAAGCCCCGATGACCAAGGCCGAACGAGTATGGTAACTCACGTTATAGATACACAGGGAGCCAAGCCGAATCGACAAGCACCGAGGCGTCTACCTATAGCCAAACAAGGAGAAGTGAGTTTTTGTGTCGACTATAGGCAGCTTAACGACGTCACTAAGAAAGATAGTTACCCGCTTCCACGCATCAACGACATCATGGACACTTTAGCCGACGCAAAATGGTTTTCTACACTCGATCTCAAGAGTGGATACTGGCAGGTAGAAATCGACAAGAAGGATCAAGAGGAGACCGCATTTTCAGTTGGTACCGGATTGTGGCAATTCGTGGTGATGCCATTTGCGCTTTGCAATGCTCCAGCCACTTTCAAACGCCTGACTGAATACGTGCTACGTGGCCTCACCTGGAAAACCTGCTTGGTGTACCTAGATGACATCATTGTTATCCGTAGAACTTCCGAAGAGCATGTGCGGAACTTAGAAGAGGTTTTCTCACGATTAAGACTGGCGAATTTGAAACTTAGTTCCGACAAGTGTACCCTTTTTGCAGCTGAAGTAAAATACCTGGGACCCGTAGTATCAGCAGAAGGGGTCAAAACAGACCCTGAGAAAATTGAAACCGTGAAAAGCTAGCCAACACCAAACAACAAGCGCCAACTACGAAGTTTTCCGGGTCTGGCAACCTACTATCGAAGATTCGTCAAAGACTTTGCCAAAATAGCTAAGTCTCTCCATCAGCTAACCGAGGAAAATCGTCCCTATGTCTGGAATGAACAATGCCAGGTAGCCTTTGAGACCTTGAAGGAGAAGCTGTGCGAATCACCCGTGCTGATATATCCGAAGCCCGGGTAAATGTTAGTAGTTGACACCGATGCAAGTAACGGCGGTATTGGAGCTGTACTCTCCCAGCAGATCAATGACGAAGAAAGAGTGCTCTCGGATTACAGTCGAGGTCTATCGAAAAGTGAGAGGAACTACTGCATGACCAGGAAGGAGCTATTGGCTATAAAAGAGGCCACCAAGCAGCTCCACAAGTGCCTATATGGCCAGAAATTTGTTCTTCGAACGGACCATGCATCGCTGAGATGGCTACTTAACTTCAAAAACCCTGAGGGACAAGTTGCGAGATGGATCGAAAGATTGCAGCCATACGACTACAAAATTGTTCATCGGTAGTGCGGAGCTCATGGAAATGCTGACGCCTTATCTCGTCGTCCATGTGCAGCTGACTGCAAGCATTGCCGACGGATTGAGGAAAAGGAGCCGGCCGTCGATCTGCAAGTGATAACGGCTGGATTCGATGAAGGTTGGTTTTCGGAGGAGATTTGAAATGCCCAGTTAGCCGATGAAGACACCGGACTCGCTCGTATGGAAGGAGACAACTGGGCGACCTGAGTGGAAGGACGTTTCGATGCATGGCGCCACCCTAGAAAGTTATTGGGCGCAATTGAACTCCCTTCAGGTGGAGGGTGGCGTACTCAAGCGGAAATGGGAAACGGTGGATGGCAGCTCCTATACGATGCAAACTATACTTCCCAAAAGCTGAATCCACGATGTGGTTAAAGAAATGCATGAAGGATCCTCAGGAGGCCACCTTAGTGTCAACAAGACCTTAGCGAAGTTGCGGGGAAGATTCTACTGGCTCCACGTTCGAGAAGACGTAGAAGACTGGTGTCGCAGATGCACAATTTGCGCTTCCGTCAAAGGTTCAAAGCGACGATTGAGAGGGCAAATGCAAACCTACAACGTGGGTGTACCGTTTGAAAGGATTGCTGTTGACATCGCAGGACCCTTTCCTGAATCCGAGCAGGGAAATCGATAGACGCTGGTTGTGGCCGATCATTTCAGCAAATGGCCCGACGTCTACCCCATTCCCAACCGGGAAGCAACCACTGTAGCCGAACAGCTAGTGTTAAATTGGGTCAGTAGGTACGGTGTACCTTCTGAACAACATTCGGATCAAGGACGAAACTTTGAGTCACTAGTTTTTGGCGAAATGTGCGAGCTGCTGGGAATACGGAAAACGAGGACAACACCACTGCATCCCCAATCCGATGGAATAGTCTCCAATCCGATGGAATAGTCGGATTGGGACCGACACACCCCACTATTTTCGATGGCGTACAGAGCTGCCAAACATGCATCGACAGCCCAAGTCCCAGCCAAAGTCATTTTTGGAAAGATTATTCGTCTGCCAGCTGATATAAAGTTCGGAACACTCCCTAAAAAACCCCAAACAATCCCGGGGTACGCAAGTGAGCTAAAGCAACGGTTGAACCAGATACATCGAACAGTGCGAAACACTTCGAATCGCCTACTGACCGCATGAAGACCAGGTATGATCTCAAGGCAAATTCTACTGGCTTCCGGCAAGATGACTTAGTGTGGCTATATAACCCACAACGACGAAAGGGTAGGTCTCCAAAGTTGCAGCATAATTGGGAGGGACCATACCGAGTCACAAAGCGAATCAACGACGTCAGTTTTTTGCATACAGGAACAACGTAAGCCGAAAGCCAAAATGAAAATCGTGCACGTAGACCGTCTTGCCCCATATTACACCCAGGGAGACTTGACTGCAACTGGCGACACATCTTTTCGGGACGAAAAGAACTGAGGTAGGGGCGGTGTTACATGTGCAAATAATTCTGCGAGCTACTGTCGCAAATGTCCTTGCAACATCATGATCAACAAATGAATGTACTCGAAAGCACAAGAATCCACCAAGCATGATCAACATCTGAAAGTGACGTCACTGCGCCATTCGGAATTGCTCGAATATTCCAGGTAGTTCGCCAATGTACGAGAAATGGATTGAATGACTAGATACCCTATATAAAGCCGAGCTGAATGGATGGGGGATATAGTAAAACCGCGATAGTGAAACTGCAATAAGTGCGGAGCGAAAATTAAAGGCGATATTGATTGATTGTGAAGTGATTGTAGTAACAGACAGTTGGAATTAAAAATTGATAGACAGTGAAAGATTGTGCATTTCTAGTAAATAAACTCTTTTAACTTAATTTAAAAGACAGTGAGTTTTCACTTTCCCGGAACATTTAAATTATGTGCCGCGAACCATAACACGCGACAATATTGTCTAATTTTTTCTCAACATTTTACGAGTTTTGGGGGTTCACTTCTATTATACTGCTCGGGTGTGTATATATGTCTTAAAAGTACAAAATGTTTTTTGTTTTTAATTTGCGTTATTAGGAAAATAAATTTTGTTTAGCTTTTTAATTTGAATTTATCGCACGCTTACAAATCGATGAGCGTGTGCTTATCTGCAGCACTCGATTTGTCATCGACACATCTTTTTATAGTGTGCGCGGTTAACCTTTGAAAATCCCACGATGTAAATTTATTTGTGTTTTTATGAAATTTGTTTTTTTAATTGAAGTTGAAACGATTAATTCTTTGAAAATATCCCACCATTGGCTTCAAATGAAGGCTCCGAAAAATTTAAAAAAAGGGCATGGCGATAAATTAAATTTGAAGCACTTACTTCTCATTATACTTACCAAAAACAACGCTTGTCATCTAAAAATTTTCAATCAAGCAGTTTACGTTAACTGAAAAAATTGTTTTTTTTTTTAATTGCTACATACAATGGCATTGAAGTAGACATTCAACGATTGTACCAAGTAGAGCAAATGGTAAATTCAATTCCTCACCCCGCCCAAGAGTTTTCCCAAACATGAATATTAACTTCCCGATGTATACCTTCAGGTTATTTTAAACTACGTTTGATGTTAAAACAATAAAAAACAAATCGATAAGTAGCTCATAAAATTAATTAATGAGTTATAAAAATAATAATTAAGAATACAAATTAAAATAACTTACCAGCAAAAAACAGCCTAGGCATCTCTTTCGGGTTCTCATCTGATGTTCCATCAGCCGACGGTGGTGTAACGGGTGACGCCAACAAATCATAATCACTACCAGACGATCCAACTGATACGAAACTATAAGAGCCTCTCGCCCAAGGATCAGCACGCCATCTGTAAATCGAGTAATCAGCGGGACATTTAGTCATCATCAACAGACTACGAGTATCTGATATAAAAGAATTTATCAAGAAGCTAAATGGGAAATTAACAGATCATTAGCCTCATTTAACTTGCAGATATTCAAAGCAACCATTCAACGCCTCTCAACTGCCATTCTATAATATTTTCGAACATCATTACTCACCTTGTAACGACCGTTTCCTTTGGCTGAGGCACTGAAGTGTTGCCAAAAATTCCCTTGAGAACAGCTATACAACGTCCGACTATCACATCATCCGAAACATTTTCCATGATAGCTGCCGATTGTCCAGCAACGAGTGCCAACAGCACTGGCGATTGGTAGATACTCCAAAAAAGAAATAGTTCGCCTGTGAAATAGAAACCGTATTTCGTACAATAGCTTCAGATACAGATACGAGTATCTGAGTACATTAAATTCGTGTAGAAGCATTTAAGCCATGTCTTGGTCGCAACAGGGAATAAGAACGCTAATTAGGTACTACATTGCCAATTAACATAACAAAAGTTCTTCATCTCATGCAGACTTGACTAATGCGCCAACCGTACGAGTAGTTACGAGTGTTCCCAGTTGAGGTCTCCCCCTTCTCAATCTAATCTGCAATTCCGCCTTGGCACGGCACTAAAAACCACCCAGCCGAAAACCGTCCATAAAAACGTAAAACATGTTTGTGTAACATGATAGGAAACTATCATGCAAAACAAATAGAACTCCCGGTGATAATTTTACTGTCTTTTTTTCGTAAGCCGTAAAAACTATCGCCCGTAAATTATTTTCCTTCTATACTCAATCCACGTCTATTGTGTGCTCTGCAACTAATCAACATATGCTCCCAACATTTCACTCCCGACTTGGATCCAGCTCCACATTCGTTCGTTTGATGGCATCTCTTTTAATTTTCACCTATCGAGCGCGAGTAGGTTGCCACTCACTCCTTGTAAGTGAATAAACTGTATCTAGGAAATAATTCCTGGATTTTATGGCAGATACGAGAGCTCATTTACAGATTTTATTACCCAACTCGAGGTTCATCCGGCAGTCGGGGATCTAAATGAGTTCGCCAGCCGAGTGAATTGATTTTCAATTTAATTCCTTCGGTTTGGCACTGGGGAGTTTTCGGGGTCGAGTCCGCTCCCGAGAAGAATCTTTTCCCTCGATCGCATATCGCAAGGGTACGGAACTGGAACTCGAGATTGGAGCTACTCGCCCCTAAAGCCTGGTGAAATATCATCCTCGGCGCTGGCCAGGGCACTTGGGATCCAACGTCCCAGCCAGCCAAGGACGTAATTTACTGGATCTTTTATCGCTTTACAGATTCCGATAGCATCCGATAATAAAATCGCATAAAATCGTTTAATGTCTTTCCAAAGATATGCAGAAATTACTCACAGATGGTCGTAAAAAGCGAAAACGAAACTCGTCAATTCTTTTCACCTCGTTATAAATATTTAGATACAGAGTCCTTAGTCCGAACCGGAGCAGGACATTCAATGTTTCATTTCCACATCCCAAACGTTATCCTCGACGTAATCCCCGTCGTCGCATTGACACTGTACGAGTATACCAACACCAAAAATGTATAAATCTAATTTTGCGCATCTTTATTTCGCATTTAATCAATTTATTATCCGGACCGCTGGGACCTCCATTCATTTTAACTGCTGAAGGCCAGAGTGTGGCCAAAGTGACCGGTACTGTGTGGCGGCAGTGTGTGGGCGTGGGATAAGATGGATATTGTGCTATTCAATTCCAAATGAAATTATTAATTGTCCCGGGGTAAACATCTTTTGTATTTGGTGTGACGATGAATATCTTTTTTCACGCGACTAGATGACATATTTGCGGTCGCGGCATAGGAAGACAAATAGTTTTGGGATTTTGGCTGTGGAGTTAACAATAGAAAGCAAAATTTCATAGTAATTAATTAATTTGAGTAGTTGGCGAGTGGCGAGACAATGACTGTTGATTTTATTTTTATATATTAATATTTTGGAAATAAAAAATTACTTTCATTTAGTTTAATGATTGTGGAATTATCCATTACAAATTATAACCTTTCTGAACACGTTAACGATATTATCGAGGGTAAAACGAAAATATCGCAAGGGATGTTGGAATAAACTTAAAAAATATAAGGTTTACAGTTATGTTAATATGTCCTTGTTTACTATCGTTATTTTTGAAGGGCGAGTTACTTGCAACTTGACCTTCGATAAAAATTCAGAAAAACATTAATTTTCACTAAAAAGGATAAAATAACTTCAATGTAGTCTGTGACAAGTAATTTGTGAACGCATCGTTGACGTAGAAATTGATTTGAGGCCAACTAATCGGTCAGTGGCGGTTCCAGGGGGGGGGTGGGGGGGGGAACCGCAGAACCTGAAAATTTCACTTGTTTGCTAGAAAAATATTCTCTGCAATAAAAAAAATGAAAATACAACAGTGACACTCTTCCACTGATCTCTATTTATCACTGGATAGGCTACGGCTAGCTTCTGCCTATAACAGCGATGGGACACTTTGAGCGCCATGTTGCGTGAGGAATTTTTGCATTCTGAAATGTGAATGGCGCGAAATACGAATCGTCTTATGAAGTGTCATTGAAATCAATTCAATAGAGTACGGATTTAGAGGCGCTTTTTCAATTAGTATCATATATATGCTATAATTAGATATGAAATGATATATATAATTGAAAATTATGATTAATTTTTAGAAAAGTAAAAGCAATTTGTCAGCTCCTCATACAAAACAGTTCGTTTGGAGCCCTGTCATTTTAACCATGTACCCTATCCGCACTTTCATACATATCATTGGTTTCGGCCAGCTGATAGTCGTCAGCCAATCAAAACGCATACATTATGTCGCAGATCCTCTTACAAAATGCATCTAGTGGTGCCGTGTAGTTTAAACGCGTCACCTATCCAGTGTGTAGTATAGATCAGTGCACTCTTTTCACCAAATACGCTATGGAAATCACAACAAGATACTATCATAAATTGCATTATATGACCTGCCTAAATTTATTTAACCCTTTTCTGGGCGCCTCACAGCGGAAGTACTAAATTCTGAATCGAGAAAGAGTCGAAGTCTTGAGTACAATTGGTACTATTTAAATCCGTTTATCTCGCCAAAAAATGGTAAGTATCGATGTTGTTTCGATTTTACTGTTCATTTTTGTGCGTGGTGAAATTTTACTGACATTATACAAACGAGTGTTTACATAAAAATTGAGGTTAGGTTTGCTCATTCAACAATAGCAGTAGCCAATTTTGCATATAGCACCCGTGTTTTAACTTGGTGTTCCGTAACAAACTTCAGGAATCTCAATATACGAGTAGAATGAGAATTTTGAAAAAAAAGTTATTCGACATTATTTTCGACGTCATTTTCTTTATTTTTAAAATCTATACGTTTCATAATTCACATTCTCATATTATACCTAGATACACTCATTATTTCAAACCGACGGAATGATTAGTATTGAAACTTGAATTTATATTTATAATTCCTATTTTACAGTCATCTCGACAAAAGTCCATCTCGGACTACTTTTACTCTGCAACTGCGAAAAAAAGAAAACTAGATGAAGATGAAGATGTTGCGACAGTACATCGAGAAGAAAACGAGGTTCCTCGTGCAGTGACGCACAGTTCACCTAAACATGATGAAGGCATTGACAATTCGGGCAGCGAAACACCGTCTTCGTCCAGAAACTCCGACATTGTGCAAGTTTCTACCATTGCTGTAAACATTTCCAATGATGTTGATAATTTTGTGCGACAAAAAATTGACGATCACGTGAAACAAATTTTACTTGAAAATCCCTGGACTCCTCCAAAAAATTATACTTTCCCATTTTCGTCGAGAGTTGTTTCTGACAAAGAAATAAAACACTACGTCTCTTCCAAACACTTGGATTCTCATGCAGAGTGGCTCGTACTATCTGACGTGAAGAAAGGGCGATTCTGCAAATATTGTCTATGGTTTACGCCTCGAAATCAAGGAGGTTATCGGGGGAATACTCCGCTTGGGGTACTTGTCACGCAGCCGTTGACTGATTTCAAAAATTTGGTTGGGATCAAGGGTGTGTTAGAAATTCATTCTCAAAATATGTACCATAAGAATGCAATGGCAACTGGGAAGGACTTCGTGAGAAACTATCACAATCCACAACGAAGCGTTCGTAATCTTCTCGACGAAAACCATCTTTCGGAAACGCAAGAGAACAGAAAACGACTCATCCCCATTGCGAAAACGGTCATTTTTTGCGGAAAGCAGAACATTCCACTTCGTGGGCATAGAGATGACGGAGATATTCAAAAAAATAAAACGCCCGTGCAAAACGAAGGGAATTTCAGGGCTTTGCTGAGATTCAGAATCGATTCAGGTGACACAACTCTGGAGCATCACCTTGGGACCACATCTTCAAGAGCGACCTATACCAGTAAAACGATTCAGAACCAACTAATTGAATGCCACAGGGCAGAGATACTGGACAAAATTTTGCAACGATTGGCTCGTGCTGAGTTTTACACGATTGTTTTCGATGAATCTCCAGATCTGTCGGGAAAAGCTCAGGTAATACTTTAATTCTGCCAATTATTAACAATAATAATTGATGCCTATTGTCTGAACTATCGGATAGAGTTTGTTCCCAAGAAAATGAACAGAAATTTACAGAAGAATGATGTTTCTCGTTACAGATAAGCGTTGTACTCAGATACGTCGATTTTTCTCCTGGCGAAGCATGCATACGAGAAGACTTTGTATCTTTTTTGGACGCATTCGGTCAACTTTCGAAGAATACTCTCGCGGAGGGCACAGAATCAGAAGAAAGCGAGGATGAAGATGGATTAATGGCCAACAGGACTGCTGGAAAAAATGACCGAACCGACGAAGAATTGTCTCTAACTGGATCTGCCATCGGGGGGCTTGTTCTTGGAGACATGAAGAAAATGAATCTCCGAATGGACAAATGCGCTTCGATAGGGACTGATGGATGTGCGGTCATGCTGTCAGATATCGGAGCAGTCAACGAAATTCGGAAAGAAGCAAAAAATGCTGTCATGACTCCGTGTTTTTCGCACAAACTCAACAACACTATTTCAAAGTCAGTGAAAGTACGATTAATCGAAAACGTTGCCAGTGCCATACGAGAAGTCGACAAATTCTTCAAGAACTCATTTCCAAAACGTGTGACTGTATTAGCAAAGATACTTAGTGAAAAAATTGTCCAGTTGTGTGAAACAAGATGGGTAGAGAGACACGATGCTGTCCTTCAATTTGTTGCGAAGTTACCGTTGATCATCGAAGCTCTGTCAAAAATCAGTGAGTGGAAGAACAGAGAAACAGCAGGCAAAGCAACAATTCTCATATCGGCTTTGTGCAAGTTCGAATTTATCGTCGGGCTCTTCTGTCTTAGCGACATTCTATCGCTCACCCATTCGCTTAGCGTAGTTCTTTAGAAGGAAGCAATAGATTTGGCGAAGGCATCAAAAATGATTAGGACGTTGCTTGCCACGTTGGGAAAAAAGAGGGAAAAAGTTGAGAAAATATTCCGACTGATTTATTCAGATGCCAAGAAAATGGCGGAAAAACTCGATTTTGACGAAGCGAAACCGAGAGCATGTGGTTGGCAAACGAAACGCGAAAATTACGACGTGACAACTTGCGAAGATTACTACAGGGTCTCTGTCTACATACCTCTGCTGGATACCTCAAAGAAGATTTGGAAGCTCGTTTTTCACAAGAAGTTTTGGATGGTTACCAATTGAGTGTGTTGCTCCCAGAAAAAGCAAGTCTTTTAAAAGAAAACGAAATCGATGATCTAATCGGATGCTTGATAGAAAGATTCGGGAATCTTCTGGATGATGACAAAAGCGTACAAAAATTGAAATTCAAAGGTGAATTGAGCTACTGGCAATGTCACTGGCAGCAGTAACAAAAAATTGAAGGCAGCGAAATTCCAACTTCTGCACTGGAAACATTAAGAAAATGTGATGTCGACATATTCCCAACAATCCACACCTATCTCCGAGTATTATGTACACTTCCCGTAATAAACGCGAGCTCTGAACGATCTTTCTCTTATCTTCGCCGCATTAAAACATGGCTTAGGACGACCATGCTTCAAGAAAGACTAGTTTGATTAGCGTTGCTTCATACGCATCATGACATCGAAATCACCACCGAAGAAGTCATTGAAAGATTCGCAAAACTTGTTAGCCATCGTTCAGCGTTATGAAACACGCAATGTAAAAGCATTTTTCTGTTTGAATTTCTAATAAAATGAGCCACTCTGTAATGCATGCATATGGTTGACTTTTCGAATATAACCACTTTGTTTACCTAAAAATTGGAATTGATAATTTTTGTTTCATAATTTGTACTGTATTTCTCTCGCAATAATAAGTTTGAACCCCAAATCGAAGGATAAATTCAATTTCCACCCCAAAGAATCGTCTCTGGATCCGCCACTGAATCGGTAGTCCAACCATAATGCACGATGTTAATTATGAGTCACACCTAAACAACACGTTTTTCGCCCAACTTAATTTGACATTTCTTTGTTTCAGTGTTTGACAAATTCAACCATGGAGAAGTACACAATTGAGCGGCGCGTTAAGGTTGCTGAAGCCTTTTACGAAAATGGGCGTTCAAATCAAAATGCATTTCGTGCACTTCGTGATTTTTTTGGTAAGCATAATCGACCAAATGTGTCCACAATCGGGAGAATTGTGCGCGAATCCCAGCAAACCGGGTCTGTAGGAAATGTGAAATCACCTGTTCATGCTCGCCTAGTTCGTTCTGCGGAAATCATTGCTTTTGTTCGCGATAGTGAGGCAGAAGAGCCGTCAACCTCGCCTCGTCGTGTCGTCGTACCCGACAATTGAACATCTCACGAACATCACTGATGCGAATTTTGAATAAAGATTTGAACTTACACGCTTACAAGGTTCAATTGACTCAAGAGCCGAAGCGTACTGACCATTTCAAGATTCAGCAATACGCCGGAAGGTTGGTTGAACAGACAGAAGGGAATGAAGATTTTACATAGAAAATTATCTTCAGCGACCAGGCACACTTTCACCTCAGTGGGTTTGTTAACAAGCAGAATTTCCGCATTTGGGCAAATTTGAATCCACGGGTGGTTGTTGAAAAGCCGATGCATTCACAAGGAGTGACTGTTTGGTGCGGTTCAGGGCCGGCGGCGTCATCGTGCATGGTATTCGCTATTACGAGATGATAACGGACTTCCAGTGGCCAGAAGTTGAGGTTACGGACCTGGACGACATGTGGTTTGAATAGAATGGTGCCACTTACCACACAGCCGACGGAACACAGGCCCTTTTGCGTGAGAAATTCAATGGCCGTGTTATCTCACGTTGTGGCAATGTTAATTGGCCGCCACGATCATGTGATTTGATACCGTTGGACTTGTTTCTCTGAGGATATTTAAAAGAAAAAGTGTACGTCAATAAGCCAAGAACAATTCAAGAGCTAAAGGCTGAGATAATTCAGCACATTAAAGACATTGAACCTCAATTATGTCTCAGAGTCATTGAGAATATGGATACCGCAACGCTAGCCTGCCAGGGCATTCACGTGTTCTCAGACAAGGCCAATTTCGGCGAGCACCAACATCCTTGCTCGCCGAGGCAGTAGACTTTTGTTGTAGTCCTTCACAGACATTTTTTATATCCATCCAATTCACTACAAGTTACATATCGAACGTTACGATTATCAAAAAAACTATTGTTGGAGATTCCTTCCTTAGATTCTTTTTAATGAAAACTCTTTTGGTTTCTCTTTAACTTATTTAATTTATTTATGACTTTGTTTAATAACAGCAACACTTCACAACTTAACTTATCTATCTATATTCAACTTGACTTGATTATAACTTCAACTCAATTGACTTGTTTTGAATTCAACGTAATACTCAACTCGAACTAACTAATTCGCAAAGGGCTGCTTTTATAATGATTAGAATGCTCATGAAGGAATTGGACCTCGAGGTAGTGGTTATTGGGCTTTTCGATAGAGGAACTGAACGAGGTGGTAGCAACGAAATAACAGAGAGTCCAAATATTCTTGGTTTTCTTTTGGAAGTGAAGCCCAGCGAGTGGACTTTAACGAAATTTCGCGGAACTACCAACCGGCGGAATGGAAGAGGTAGAGTTTTGATCGGAGGATAGGCGACTGGTGCATTCAAGCCTGGACAAGGGGAATCGTCAAATCGCGATGCATTCGATGTGTCAGGAGTAGAAAATATCCGGCAGCGTCAACCTCTTGGAGGCCCTCTCTCCTCGAAACATAGGAACTCTTTAAGTAGATTTAAGTATATTTGAATATCGTTATTTTGAACTAACTTATGAGGAGAATTCACTAAAGAAAAAGTGAAGTGGTAATAAAAATGTTTTGTTTAAGTATTGAGTATGCTCGCGTTGCTTCAACAACTTAATGTGAACCTTGGTTTGCGCGGTGCTCAAAATGCAGTTAATTTCGTGGTTTATTTTTAATTATTTCTCCAACTGGCTTTCAAGTACCGGGTGGGTAATATAGTAGTTTCTTTTTAAATCACATGTTTTTTTGACACTGACAGCTGTTTTCCGCTCAAAATTATGTTAGTGAGCCAGTTTTAACCTTCGGCGGACCCAAATGAATCGATTTACGCTTGAACAACATTGGGAAATATTGAACTCGATTTTTCTCAAAAAATCATCTTTTCTGATTAGGCACATTAAAATCATGGCGGCTATGTAAACAAACAAAACTGGTGCATCTGGGGCTCGGAAAACACAGGCATTGCATCCTCGGCGAGTGACAGTGTGGTGTGGAATGAGGCTGGAAATGCTGATTCGGTCAACGAGGAGCGCTATAGAGGCATGATAACCGACTTTTTGTGGCCGGAGATTAAGAAATTGGACTTGAATGACCTTTGGTTTCAACAGAATGGAACGCAATGCCACGCAGCTCATCAAACAATCGATATTTTGCGCACAAAATTCGGAAATTCAGTAGTCAGCTGTCTTGGTAATGTCAATTCGTCGCCTCGAAGCTGCGATTTGATACCGTTGGACTTCTTTTTATGTAGCGCTTTGAAAGATCGATGTTATGTGGAGAATCCACAAACGATTCAAACATGGGAATTGAATATTCAACAAACCATTGCTCAGATAGGGCCCGAAACCATCAATAATATCGTGGAAAATTGGGCTGAGAAGGTGGCCAACTGTCACGCCAGGTGTGAAAGTCATATGAATTAATTTTCACAACCAACGGGAATGTTTGTTCTTGCGAATAAAGCCAAAATATAGGGTGGTGTAACCAAAACGCACGATGTTAATTGTAAATAAAACATTATGAATTATGTTAATATTTTTTATTATAATAGAAGGATCTATGACAATTATGTGTGAGGCAAAATATCGCCCAAATGCTTGCCAGGGCTACGGCGGCATGCTTCTATCCGATGGTCCATATTTTCAATGACTTTGAGACATGATTGAGGTTTAATGTCGTTAGTATCATCCTTTAGCTCTTGAATTGTTCTTGGCTTATTGATGTGCACTTTTTCTTTTGAATATTCCCAGAGAAACAAGTCCAACGGTGTCAAATCACATTATCGTGGCGACCAATTAACATCGCCAACACGTGAGATAACACGGCCATTGAATTTTTCACGCAAAAGAGCCTTTGTTTTGTCGGCTGTGTGGCAAGTGGCACCATCCTGTTTGAACCATAACCTCAACTTTTGGTCGCAAGAAGTCTGTTATCATCTCGTAATAGCGAACACCATTCACGGTAACTGCTTGGCCGTCCTCATTTTCGATGAAGTACGGCCCGATGATGCCGCCAGCCCATAAACCGCACCAAAAAAGTCACTTTTTGTGGATGTATCGGCATTTCAACAATCACTCGTGGATTCTCATTTGCCCAAATGCGGCAATTCTGCTTGTTAACAAATCCACTGAGGTGAAAGTGTGCCTGGTCGCTGAAGATAATTTGCTTTGTAAAATCACCATTCCCTTCTGTCTGTATTGCTGACGCTTGAAGTGGTCAGTACGCTTCGGTTAAATATATTAGGAAGAAAGTGCGGGGTCCACCCATAGGTGTTTTACTTGAGTTCTGGCGAGACGCGTTCTCGTTTGGCGGTTCAATTGGGATCTTAGGCAAAGTAAATGGCGCCCGTGTCCATCTCTGGACCCGCCCGTGTAGAGGGTAGCATGGTTTATTTTGGCCTTGTCTGAGGACGCGTAAACGCCCTGGCAGGCTAGCATTGCGGTGTCGTGAAGCAGGTTCTTTTCCCCAGCACAAGAGCCCACTACAAATAAATTTCGCTTTCACGAATTATCTAGTGTTAAATCCGGATCGACAGGTATTCGGGCCGAGGTAACCTACTTAAAGGATGTGTTTCGCCAAAGCAAACGACTAACTGGGCCTGGCAAAAGCGAGCGAGACTTGAGAAGATTTCGTCGTTACAAGAGATACTTACGGTCCCCAAATAAGAATGGGGCATCCAGGTGGAAGCAGTGCCCCTCGCACCCTTCATCCGTATCAAGATCCATTGTAAACGTGGCCAGATGTTTTCCATTTGAGTGAAAAACTCATACAAGTATAATTCGCATGAATTTTACTTCAAATGAAAGACATCAACGCCTCAGATTTATGTAGTCTTATATGATGGAATCACATAATACTATAAAATCAATAAGAACACAAGCGGAAGACCATTCTATCCTACGAGAGCAATTGCAACGCAAAAAGAAAGGGTGAGCTCACCCGATAGCCAGCTCATGAGTGCCGGGGCCAGCCAACGTGGCGAGTCAAGGTTCCAAACTAAATGAAAAGACCGAACCTCTTTTTCAATTTTATTTTTTCATGTTTTTCTTGTATTTACCAAACATCAATAGAATATAACGTTCATAACTATGAAAATTAAGAATTCCGAAACATAGAACAATACTTCATCTGAAATAGATGAAAAAAATTTGGTCATATAAAGCCAATATGAATATAAAGTTTTTCGTTTTATGTACTCTTTGTAGCAAAAGGAATTTGATGGATTCAATTCAGATCGTGAAGTTTGTTTAGATTTTCTATTTTAGCAAATCTTGAATCGCATTTATACCATACTATTGAAAATTGTGTGTGTTAAATTCTAATGAAAATCCAGACACTTTTTTCACACATGCAAAAATCAAATCAATCGTTTTTTATAAACTGTCAAAAAATCATAAATTTCACATTTCATGAAAAAGTCGTAAGAAATCTCATGGAGAGTTGAGACTTTGTATTAGAGGCATTACAAAACATTTTGAAATCTATGATACTTATTTTTGTACAAAAGTGGTTCTTTCGTTTCGTTTCAAACATACTCCTCCCTAGGACTCTGTGCAGTCCAGCTGCTATTAGTTGTTAGGGTTAACAGATGTTGTTTATTATTGTTCTGCTTCCGATGCTCTTTTGAGTGGTAGTAGCGCAATTTTTGCTATTCAGCGTTGAAAGGTCTTTTTTTTTGCAAAAAAAGGGAAACAACTGTTACTAAGTCTTTGTACCAGGGTGAACTGGTGTGATGCGAGCTAACGGCCAACTATATGGGGAATAGTTGTCACTCTTCACCAGACACGAATCTCCGATTTGCGGACAATGTTCTCGATGAGACCATTTGGGTCGCTGCTATAGCCTCACTAAATATTCGCTCTTCTACCGATTCCAAAATTGTTGTGCCAAAAGCTGAGATAGTTGCCATCTATCTAGTCGAGAAATGTTAGAGAAGCAAGTAAGGTATCTCCGATTAGCAAATGAGCTGGCGTGAGAGCTGTTGTGTCAATAGGATCATCTCTCAAAGGACACAACGGACGCGAATTTAAGCATGCCTCAACTTGTGCCAGTGTAGTACTCAACTCTTCATATTTTAAAATTGCAATGCCGAGTATCTTTCTCAGGTGCCGCTTCACGGACTTCACATTCGCTTTCCACAGCCCTTCAAAATATGGACCGGCTGGTGGGTTGAAATGCCATGTAACTCCATTATTAGCATCTAACTCAGCGCTTTTGCGGACGATCCGGGATAGCTCGGTACTGGCACTAAAAAAGTTTGTTCCTTGATCGCTGTAGATATGCAAGCATAGGCCTCTCCTGCTCGTAAAACGCTTCAAGGCAGCCAAGGAAGCTTGAGTTGTGAATCCATTGCCTAACTCCGGGTGTAATGCTTTCACAGCTAAACAAATAAAAATTGCAACATATGCCTTGTATACTTTCGATCTCCTTCCGTAGCCGTCCTTCCAGCATAATCGACCTCTGTGCGTGAAAATGGGCGCGATTGAAATATCCGGCTTGAGGGAAAATCGCCCATGAGTTGTGAAGAGGCTGTTGCTTTGGTTCGAAAGCACTTTAAGCATCTATGAACGAATTGGCGTATTACATGCCTTCCATTTATAAGCCAAAAACGTCTTCTTAACGTTGTAAGCATGAGCTGCGTCTTCCCGTGAAGAGTAGCCTGGTGAAATTGATAACTGAGTCAACTTGCCATCCTTTGGGAGTATGATCGGATGTTTTCATCGTAGGATAGGCTTGAGTGTGACAATTTTCCTCCGAGACGCAATAAACCGTCTTTGTCGATAAAGGGATTCAGGCTCTTCAAAGAACTGGTTTTTGGCAATCGCCTTCCATTTCAAAGAGCGCAAATGTCTTCTTTGAACTCCAAGCGTTGAGACATGCTCATCCAGAATTCCAGTGCCTCTGAAAATTCCTTGCTGGTAAGATGTCCCTTCGAAGACGTTTGCTCTGCACATAGCTGTGAGAAACGATAGCAGTAGGCAGTGATGCGCAGCAGACGGGTGAGTGTAGAGACCTTATGTATGTTGAAAGTTCGAATCCAGTTTCATTTGACTGGATATGACAGAGTATGGTCTTCTGGACTTCGAGCACGGTAGGTAAAATTTCTCGCATTGTCAGCCAACAAGTCTTGTCTTTGTTGAGCCTTGCTGGTCCTGACCACAACAACGAGAATTCTGCAAGTTTGGTGGTTCCAACCCCACAAGATGCTGCATCTGCAGGGTTTTCCTGAGACCGGATGTGATTCCACGTGGCGTTACCAACTGTTTTCAAAATCTCAGTTGCCTGATTGGCAACGAAAACTGCCCATTTGGATGAATGCCGTTTGAGCCAAGCTAAGACGATTTCAGAGTCTATCCACAAATGCAATCCTGAGACTTTGACGTTCAAAGAGCTTGGCGTTTTTTTTTTATTGAGTTTGGTACTGCTCCACATAACATCAAACGAGGGATGCAACGAGACGTATAGGCACTACTTTAGTTTTCGCAGTTAACAAGTTTACATGAGTACTATCGTTGTCCTGGGATACGATATATATTACAGCAGTGTAAGCTTCTTGAGAAGCGTAACAAAATCTATGCAGGGTATGGCTAGCGTTTATTGTAGAGTGGATCTATCACGTTAGTTTTATTTTTTCAATCGCAGGAAGCACCTCAATTTGCTTTGGTAGTGGTCATAGTCGGTGCATCAAAATTTTTGCTCTAATAGTTATAGGAAACAGCTAACCTAAAGGGTCATACAAGCGCGCTATCTCTGATAGCACACTCCGCTTCGTATACTGTGTCGACCTTTCTCGTGGTTTCAAACGATACGTAAAATTATCGGCCTTTGGACACCATACAACTCCTAGAGACTCTTGTTCTAGAGGTAATTCTACAGTTTGTTTTATTTCAACATCTTCTAGTGGAATGTTATGTGGCAAGCAAGGGTCATTTGCTACCCATTGGCGCAGATGGAAGCCGGCTGACTTGAGCATGTTGTGAAGATCATCTTGTTTCTTGATCACCTCATCCATATTGAAAGCTCCAGAGAGGACATCGTCGATGTAGAAATCGCTCTGAACACAATGCGCCTTAACAGGAAATTGGGTTTGTTCGTCCTCTGCCAGTGGTCGTGGTGTACGAATTTTCAAGTATGAGCACAATTTAAACCAAATGTGACCGTAGTAAGCCGACAATCCTTCACAGCGTCATTCAGGCACTTCCTCCAGACTTTTTTCTAGAGGTTCGAGTCTGATGGATGAATGTTTCTTTGCCGATACGTCTGAGCGATATCAGCGACAAAAGCAAATTTATGAAGGCGCCAATTTAGAAGAACTGCAGTGAAATCATTCTGGAGACCTGGGCGAGCCAGAAGCGTGTCATTTAAGGAAACTCCTGAACTAGTCTTTCGAGACACGTCGAAGACCACCCCTAGTTTAGTTGTAAAACTGTCTTTGAGCACCACGTGGTGCGGTAAATAATACGACTGACAGCCTACTTTGTCATGATAACTTTCTTTCTTTCTAACCAGCTGCATGTGGCCTTGTTCCAAATAATCTTGCAGGCATTTTTGGTACACTTCTGCCAGAGCTGGATTCTTTTCAAAACGCTTCTTTAATTGGCTCAAACTTGCAATCGCGGCGGTGTGTGAATCACCTGATGAGTTCCTAATTATTCCATTTCAAAAGGCAGTCGAACTTGGTATCTTGCATTCGAGTCACGATGCGCTAAGCCCTTTAAACAAGAGCTCGCAAGCTTCCTCCTCTTCCGACTTCAGCCTTTGAACTTCCAAGCTCCCAGAACGCTCGTAATGCGTCATCAATGTTTTCGTTGCACTTCACTTCGACTTTAAATGACTTGCATAGTGTTGTACTGACATCTCCTGCTAATACCTAGCCCAATTTGGAACCTTGAGCTGTCGGTCCATTAGGTAATTTTCGGATGTCATCAAGAATGTTCTTCCCATATACGCTCGCTCCGAGCAACAACTCAATCCTCACGGGTCGGTCAAAGTTCGGATTGGCTGATAACAATCCCTTCAGTTGGGCGCGTGTCGTGTAACCATTTTGATAGCGACGACGCCTTTTGCATCCGCTTGTCAGCCTCCAATGTCTTTGACGTTGGTGTGGCATTTTCGTTGTTTCAAACCCAATCATTGGACCAAGGATTGAGTCACAAAAGATTCTTTGGATTCTTGATCTAGCAAAACGCGCGCATACAGACGCCCGTTGGGTGCTTCTAAGTTGACCATGGCGGTTGCCAGCAAGACGTCAGCTTCGTCTGATGCATTGTAAGCGTGCACATCACTACCTTCTTGCGCTGTAGAAGCTGGAAACTGTCTCCAACGGAATTCTACTGAATTTATATTCAGTTCTCGGTAGATTCCGGTATGGTGGCGTTTATTGCACTTTTGGCATGAATGTTCGAAAAATGCCCATGT
The DNA here is from genome assembly GCA_963969285.1 of Odontomyia ornata. NCBI lineage: Eukaryota > Metazoa > Arthropoda > Insecta > Diptera > Stratiomyidae > Odontomyia > Odontomyia ornata. Next base: position 22,983,866 of record OZ017741.1, read on the forward strand.
CGTAAACAATTGATGCACAGGCTTTCCTTTCTAACCATGTCCAATTTGCTTTGGTGTTACATCTGGTTAAACCACGAACACTGCCAAAGTGGATGAAACCCTTTGCATATCGTACATACCCGTAATGCTTCTATATGGTATGGTTGAACGCTATGATTCAATGCTGTATTCGACTGCACCTTGATGTGTTCCTTCCCTGATGTTTCCAAAGCCCGACATCGTGCCTGCAGGAATACTTTAACATCCTTGATTGTAAGAAAAACCGGCTTAGTGGTTGTTCTTGTTCCCACATCTGCCGAGTTACATGAGGTAATTTTGGCACAGTCATGTATACCACTACGCGCTGCCACAAATCTTTCACTCCCATATTGTCAATGGACTGGATGTACTCGGTTGTTTTGTCTAGTAGCATTTGCATGGCCGAGAACGTCTCCTGTGCATAAGTAATGGCAAAGAGTTACTTGAGAAGCGCGGTTAGCAGCGCGTTTTTATCATCAAAACGCTCACATAAGATTGACCATGCGGCTGCATAATTAGAGTCTGTGCCTGGGAACTGTTTGATTAATGTTGCAGCCTCACAAATTATATGGAGTTTCTCTACATTTGACAGTGCAGACCATTCATGTATGAGCATTCGAAAAAGATCCAGGAATGACGGCCAATCTTCGTAACTACCTGCAAACTTGGGGGGAGATATTCGAGGCAATCTCACATCAGTTTCCTCCGTAGCTCGATGCCTACTTGCCGCAATTTCCTGTTTATCTTTTTCTGGTGTTGCCTTAGCAATCAATTCTTCAAGCACTCCCTGCATTTTTAGTTGAGTCTCGAAGAAAACCTCCTCCGCCCGATCAATACTTTCAGCAAAATATAGTTGTTTAAGTTGCTTTGAGCTTCCGTCCATCAATGGAATGATCGCGCTGTGTCCTGACTTGAAGCCGTCATAACTCCTTTTGAGCCTATCCCACAAATTTTTAATAGTCAACACGGTCCTCCTTGCCTTCGCTTCCTTACGGAAACTCACTTAGATTTTAACAAGATGCCCAAGCAACAGCATTTGATTGCATATGTGCCCCTCCATATCAACCATGCTTTATCGTGAATATTCAGAAAGTTTACGAACTTTGCTCAAAGAACAATCTACGAACTCAAATTCAGCTCGACGGAAAAAATGTTAAATTCCAATGAAAATGTAGACATGAAAAAATCAAATCAATTGTTTTTTTTATAAACTGTCAAAAATCATAAATCTTACATTTCATGAAAAATCTAAAAAATCTCATGGCAAATTTAGACTTTGTATTAGAGGCATTACAAATCATTTTGAAATCTATGATCAGTTATTTTTGTACAAAAGTGGTTCTTTCGTTCCGTTTCAAACATTGATTTTTATTTGTTATTTTTTTTTTTTTTTTCAGGAAATTTTTTTTATTGATAATGGTAGCGGTGGTAGTGATGGGGTTTATTGCGGTTTAGTAATAACAATGTTAATAAGTTGCGGATCAAATTGCTCCACCCTTATTGTGTTGTTATTTTCATGAGATGTTATTTTCTTCGCAAAGTTCCGCCGAGCATTTTTCCTAGGCGGGTTGCTATATTAGGTCGGATGAGTGTTTTATACATCAAGACCTTAACGCTAGGTAAGACAGACTTCGAGAATAAAAGTGGCGCCACCATTACGGAGGCGGCTATTGCTTTATTGAGGACTTTCCGTGCGTGTGTGTTGAATTTGAGTTTATTGTTCAAGTGAATACCGAGGTATTTTATATTTTCTTTAATAGGGATATCCTCTCCCCCAATTTTGACTCTGATTTCCTTGCTTTCAGGGACCGCGAGTGAGTGCCCTTTGCCACTGGCGTTACGGAAGCATATCAGTTCCGATTTGCTTGCGCTTATTGCCAGTCCCCAGTTCTTAAGGAACTCGGCATAGAAGTTACTGAGCTTTGCAGGTTTTCTTGGGCTATGGAGCGTCTAGCGTGGGTTGATATTAGCATGATGTCATCGGCTTATGCTACATTGCCAATTCCGCATTAGGCTTAGGCGCTGTAGCTTGTTGAGAATAGACTGTGTTTGAGCAGGGGATGTCCTTTATAAAAAAGTTAAAAAGAGAAGTACCGAGATAGATCCTTGAAGGACCCCTGACTACCGATTTTGATTAGGACGTTCCTGTCGGAGAGAAAGCTGAAAAGGATTTCTGTAATTGCGATCGGGCAGAAATAGGCTAACAGTTTTCATTTGTGGCCGCCGATCCATACTGAATCGAATGCCTCTTTCAGGTCGAGTGTGGAGGTAAGTGTGCATTCTTTTCTCTGCGTGTTGTGTATAATCCTGTTGTCCAGGAGCATTATTGCCTGTTCAGTAGATTTGTGGCTTTCAAATCCAAACTTAAAACCAGGAGGTTACGGCCAACGAGAGTGATTTTAAGCTACGGAGGATAATTCTTTTCAGAATTTTTCCCAGGTTGGGTAGTAGCGAGATTGGTCTAAAGTTGTTCATTCGTCCACCACAATTAGGCTCTGGCACTGGTATAAGCCTGCTGATTTTCCATGGCTGTAGGAAGTACCCATTATTAATGCAATGATTGCATATGATTGTCAGGAAAATGGAGATAGTATCCTTGCATTTCTTAATAATTTTGTTAGGTACCCCATCTGGGCCGTGAGATATTTTGTTGTTTAGGTTACTCAGGGTTTGCTCAATCTCGTTCTTTGAGGCAGAATACTCATTGAAAATCAGGTGCTGCGGTGATGAAGTTTGATTTGTATTCGTGACGATTATTAGGTATAGCCCAGTATGTCCTGCTTGGAAGTTCCTGACTTCTTCATTTGCCCTGATGTTTAAGAAGACATTATCGGAGTCGCACCTCCTGTATAGTCCTTTAGACTCGCAGCGGCTGAGTTTTTCTTCATTGTTGGTTAATATCTCATTGTCTGTCTTATAAGGATCCTTTTTTATGTTTTATTTGGATTTCCTTCGGCCTGTGAGATAATCGATGGTTTTAAAGACGTTTGAAAAAGGTCTCATTGATCTGAGTCTATTCTTGTTGACTTCATTGACCTCGCGTCTTATCCGAATGTTAATCTCTCTAGAAATGATAGAGATATTCTGCTTAAGTTCCATATACTCGTCATTAATCCGATTGTAATGACGGTGGAAGATACTTTTTAGCCTTTGGAGCTTCTGCTTACGAGTTCTCGCCATTTAGAGTATTCCTTGGGTTAGCCATCTATAGAGGGAGCAGCGAGGCTTTCGGAAGGGAGCGTGTTGATTCAGGCACGCCGTTAAAACTTTTGTTAGTGCATTGACGTGTTGGTTTATCTCGACATTTGATAGGATTCTATCAACTGGGGGGAGCTCTGAGAGTAGCTCTTTAACGTTTCTCTTAAAATTTTCCCATTCTATTGCCTTATATGCACGACAAAAGCGTGGGCACACTGGTGTTGGGATGTGTCTTGTTAGATTTAAATTTAAAATAAGTCCATGATGGTCTGAAAGGGATGGAATTGTGCGGCATGTATAAGGGGCTGTGTGCCCGAAAGGAGATCGTGGGAAATTATTAAATCATCAAGAAAGGAGCTTCCTCTTGGTAAAGTTGGGACTCCCGCATTTATTATGGAAGCTGCAAGATAAGCCTCAAAGTTAACCCATTGGTATAGAGCGTTTCCGTTGGTGTTCTTTGTGGAGTCTTCCTTTGCTTCGTGTCTGGCATTCAGGTCACCTTCTAGTAGAAAAGAGGCGTAAGCTGAAGCAATTGATAGGATTTGATTTAATAGCAAGGAAATTGGGTGGCCTAGGTTACAGGGGAGATATATGGATCCTAGTAATATTTTTGCCTGAACCCCATTTGGGCGTTTAGTCCTAAGAGTTGCTAACGTGCAGGTAGAGTTATTTACTTTTAAGGTCATTTGGTCCAGGTCTAAGTTATCACGATGTAGAATGGCGGTGCCCCGGCCGTTATCGTTTCTGAGTACATTGTAATTATCTATTCGTATTTTGTGGACAGATCTCAGGATGGTCTCATTAAGCGGTACTATGTCAGGATTCCAATGTTTTACCATATCTGCTATGAAAAGTCTCTTTTCATCCGAGATTAATGAATTTACATTGAGTAATATTATTGTTATTTTTTTTGCAACCGAAAGTATCAAAATTGAATTTTAATCTTGCAAATCCTTTGTTTTGGTCTGAAATGGGATGTAAGCTGGGAAGGAAATTTTCTGATTTTTGCAGCAGATCTGTTATTAACATACGGAGCCATTGAGACGTGGCTTGTTCAAGCATTGCGGAGGGATTATTTGGGGTGGGCATGGGTGAAGTATTTCGGCTGTTCTGCCCTGTGATATTTGATATCTTCCTAGGTTGGTAGAGGTGTGGAAAATGATTCGGTATATTCAGCTCTGCTTGATTACAGGAACAACTTGGCATTGGTCGAAAAGAGACTGGGATGGCAGACCTTTTGGGCCTCTTCTCTACTGCGCTTTCTATGAGCCTTTTCCTTTCTGGACATCCAGAAAAAATTGCTGGATGGCCTTTCGTTTGACATAGGATGCAGAACGGGCCCACATAAGTACCTCCCGAATTTTTACGCGGGCAGTCTTTAGAGGCGTGAGATTCTCCGCATGCAACACAGCGAGTGTTGAATCTGCAATTGAAAGATATGTGGCCGAATCTTTGGTGCTGGTAGCATTGAAGGAATTCGCTCCGGCTTGAGCGCTCCCATATTGTTCTTCGATTGAACACTTATTTAAATTTTTATAACTGCATTCCGGCTTTCTTCAGAGAGGACAGTTATCCTGTAGAGGTATAAATCTATTTCGTTTTCCCTCGACCATGATGTCGTTAGATGATTCTGCTTCTTCTTGTTCGTAGCCCTACAGCCCCTTTCGGGCCTTCGCTTAGGGATAGTCAGAGTATCTCATTATCATGTCTAATGTATCGGCACTCCACAAGGTGATATGATCATTATCACGCTTTGGCCGTGTGTCCGTCCACCCAGCTGCGATACGGTCTGATTTTTAAACCAGCACGTATCATAACCGAACAGGCTTATAGTCCGCCCGAAGAATCACTCGAACTAAATCTCGTTGACGCCAACGAAACTTGAACCAGAGACCTTCAGCTTACGGGCTTAGTGCTCTAACCACTAAGCCACGCGGACTACAGATGATTCACTGACTCTATTTGTACTTCTGGAATAGATTCTTTAATGCATTTTAAGGACCTTAGAGCTAATGCCTATTAAGATCAATTTTTTACGTTCCTTACACGTAAATGAGTACCCCGAAGCGTTTGAAGCTTTTATTAGGTTCATCAGATAGTCATGAGCCGATAACTTGTCAGCAGTTACTTTTAGTTTTGTGGCTGACAGTCTCGTTATTCGATACGATACGTTACAGTTATTTGCCGTGTAGTATTCGTCCAAGTTTATTTTAGGAGCATGGCTTGTAGGTTTTCTATAAAGATTAGGGGGTGCCAGGTCTTTTTCGGGACGATTTTTTTGGACGTTTCGTACTACAGAAAGGGCATCGAAATGCTAGGAAATTGTTTGAAATTAAAAAAAGCACTTTTGTGATGAACACACTAGTCTTTTATTTAATTCACTGATACAACGTGTTGATTTTTAGAAGAGTAGAACGGAAGTGATACAAGGAAAGACTTATACCAACATAGACATTTGAACAACATATAATATTTGTATTGTTGCCAACTTAACAATTTTCAAATAAACATTGTCATATGAATAACACCCCTTCTCAATGTTTATGCATTTTAAACAAATTAATCTAAATTAACATCAACATATGACTGGAAACATTAATTCTCTACTTCCTTTCTATTTGACATTGCATTTCGTCAGAAACTTAATTAATAGCTCCTTACTCAATGACTTTGTTAGCATGTCTACCAATTGTTCGCATGTATTTATGTACTGAATATTAATTTTATTATTTTTGATTAAATCTTTAATGAAGTGGTATCTAATGTCAGCATGTTTAAGACGTTTGACTGTCTGTACTTGCATTAAAAATAGCTGAATGATTGTCACAATACAACTTAACTGGGCTATCATTTTGAACATCCAAATCATGTAATAAATTAACAAACCAGCACGCTTCACTTGCTGCCATACTCATAGAAACATATTCAGCTTCAGTAGAAGACAAGCTTACAGAAGATTGCTTCTTTGAACACCACATAACAATTTGCAAAAGTGAACAAATAGCCAGATGTGGACTTTCTGTCCCTCTGATGACGTCCCCAATCGGCATCACAGTAGCCTTGCAATACACTATCATTACACTTGTAAACTATTTTATAATCTAAAGTTTGCTTCACGTAGCGCAATACTCTCTTAAGTGCACTAATTAATGTACTATTGGCACATTTCTGATATCTTCTTAGTGAGGAAACTGCAAAGCACAGGTCAGGCCTAGTGCCTGAGACAGCATACATCAAACAGCCAATAATTTGCTTACAGATTTCTTCAATGTCGATACCGCAATAAGTGTTTAAATAGAATATTTTAGTATTAAAGTTACTATCCAAAGGTGTCAACATGGGTTTACAATTTTCCATATCGAATTTTTTTAAAACATTTTCTGAGAAATTTCTTTGTGATAATGTAGTTATACCATTTACAAAGTTTTGTTCTACATTTATTCCTTAAAAAATCTGAAATTTGCCCTAAATCTTTCATTTTGAAATGTTTGTTTAACATTGTTTTAAGATTAGTGACCTCACTTTCATTACTTCCAAAGATTGGCAAGCCCTCTAAATATATTAATATAATGCTTTATCTTTGCCACTATACTTTTTATACAAACATGGATCACATTTAGACCTTATAAAGCCTTCTCTAGTTAAGGCAGAATTAACTTTAATATTCCAGGATTTAGGTGAACCTTTTAACCCGTACAATGACTTATTTAACTTTACAATATTCTTCTGGTAAACTTACATATACCTTTTCTTCAATATCACCATAAAGAAAAGCCCCAGTGACATCCATCTGGTTTATAGGTAAATTATATTTTGTTGCAATTATTACAAACAACCTGAAAGTTGCTAGATAAGCAACTGGGCGATAAATGTCACTTAAGTTGATTAGATCTTGTTGTTCAAACCCCCTAGCAACTAGCCTAGCCTTGTACTCCTTGGCATTATTTATATTTTTCATTTTAAAAACCCATTTGCTGCTTATGGGCTTTGCACTTACAGGTAAATTACAAAATTCCCACGTATTATTGTCACTCAGAGTCTTAAGTTCCCCGGCAATAGCCGCGCTTCACTTACCGGCATCACTTTGGCTCATGGCATCATCATATGTGATGGGATCACATTCACTTTGGTCCGGCTGCACATTGTTACACTTGTAGAAATCAGTTTGTTTACGCTCACGCTTACACCTTTCCCTTTCTATGGGTGAATCAATTCCGTCCAATAGATGTTCTTCTTCGCTGCATGGCAGGTAGTCGCTGTCATCTTCCGAGTTATCTCCAAAGATATTACTTATGTGGGTTGTCTCTATCTCATTGTGGTCAAGGGTTGTTATTTCATCAATATCTGTCTCGGGACTATTCTCTTGCACTGTCTCCTCTTCAAGATTTAAGGACACAACAGTTTGCTCTTCACCTTTCTTCACTAGATGTTTTTCCTTTTCTTCTTGCTGTAAGAATACAATGTCTCTTTTTGTTTCCACGACATTCTTTTCAGGATAGTAAATACGATAACCTTTCACATCTTCCTCATATCCGACCATCAATCCCTTCTCTCCTTTCGGATCCCACTTCAGTCTCTTCTCTTTTGGAATGTGTACATATACTTCTGTACCAAAGCCTCTTAACTCATGGATATTATATGTTTTCCCAATCCATACCTCAAATGTATATCGCCCATCCTCATGGCTCTTCCCAGTCCTGTTCAACACGAGCACTGCAGTATTTATGGCTTCAGCCCATAATTTCTTTGGTAAATTTCTTTCATGTAACATTGTCCTGGCCGCTTCCAGAAATGTCCTGTTTTCTCGCTCAGCCTTGCCATTCTGTTCTCGGGTGTATGGGACTGTGGTTTGGTGTGTTATTCCACGCCTTGTAAACATTTCCATCACATTCCTGTTCACAAACTCCAGACCGTTATCACTTCTGAATGACTTCACCTTGTTTCCAGTACTATTCTCGGCCTTATTTATAAAGTCTTCAATTATATACTTGATCTTATCTTTTGTCTTCACAAAATACACACTTCTAAAATTCGAATAATCATCATTCAGCACATCGAAGTATCTTGACCCACCAACTGATGATTCTTCCATGGGACCGCATGTATCAGCATGAATTAATTCACATGTCCTGGTACTCTTGTATTCACTTCTATTGAATGGCAATCTGTATATTTTCCCAATCAAGCAACTCTTACACACCGGGTTGGATGTTTGTTTAACCTCAATGTTGTTTTTCCGCAAAGTAAATTTGACGTAGGTGAAGTTTTGGTGCGCCAATCTTCTGTGCCACTCGTTTTAATCGTTTGACGCTAGTTCTACAGTACCCGCAATTTCACTATTATTACTATTGGGTGTACAACTTAATAACCAGAATTTTTTTGCGAAATTTGATGCTTTATTGTGGAAAAATCTTCCAATATATTTTATTCGAAGCATTGTCCATCGAAAGCTACAACATTTCCCCATTTTTTAAACAATTTATGAATTCCATCCCAAAAAAATTGCGCCGGCTTGCCGGCGATATACGAATCTACCCAATTTCGGATTCCTTGCTCTGAAGTGAAGCGTATTCCGGTGAGGGCGTTTTGCATCGAGCGAAATAAATGAAAGTCAGATGGAGCAAGGTCCGGACTATAAGGCGGGTGGGCCAAAACTTCCCATTCACTATTTTCCAAATAGTTTTTCGCGGGTCTTGCAACATGCGGCCGAGCGTTGTCATGATGAAAAATTATAGCCTCGTGTCTGGTTGCATATTCCGGGCGTTTTTTGACGATGGCACGCTTCAAACGTATTAATTGTGTTCGGTACAGGTCATCTGTGATTGTCTGGCCCGATTTCAACAACTCATAATATAACGGCCCCTTCTGATCCCACCAAATATACAGCATAACGTTGGCGCCATGGATATTTTGCTTCGCCGTTGATTTGGCTGGTTGGCCGGGCTTTATGTATGATTTTTTGCACTTGGGATTGTCATAATGTATCCATTTTTCAGCCCAAGTCACGATCCGATGCAAAAATTATTTCTTTTTATGGTGCACAAGCAGCATTTCAGACATACTGAAGCGCCGTTCAACGTCTCTCGGCTTCAACCCAATTACCTTGCTTCTAAATGTATCCGGGGGCTTTCAAACGTTTCGAAATGGCTTGAGGACTCACTCTCAACGATTTGGCAAGTTCGTCTTGCGTTTAACACGAATCCTCATCGAGGAACTTCTCCGATTCTTCGTCTTCAAACTTTTTTGGCTGTCCTGGGCGTCTTTTGTCTTTGATGTCAAAATTACCACTTTTGAAGCGGTGAATCATTCGAAACACTGTGTTTTCGCTTAAGCATCGTCACCATAAACTTCTACAAGCATACGATGACTTTCCGCAGCAGTTTTCTTTGCAAAAAAATGACCCAACAGAACCTCCCGCAAATGCTGTCTTTTTCTCCAATTTTCGAAGTTATTCATCGTGAAAAATAATAATGATGCACACAAGATAAAAGTGTTTTGTTGACTGATTTCGATAGCTGTCAAATGTCCCTTCAAAATGACATATATATAAAGTTCGAGCTTTCACAATATTTGTTAGTACGGACATCTAGCGTCAAATTCCGGTTATTAAGTCGTACACCCAATAGTATTTTAGCGTAAATCCAAATAAAACGAATTTCCAATTCTTTCAGAAACCGCGCAAATTTTATTTGCCTTGTAGAATTTGCATAAGTTGTCATCTGTCACTATGACATAACCTTTATGTGTGGCGCGATTGACTGAAAACTGATTCGTTTTTAACTCAGGAACACACAACACTCTGTCTATAACTGTGTCAATCAACTCCTTTCCGTTCGATAGTTGAACCGCCATCTGTCCATAACCAATCGCATTTATCACTGCTCCATTACCGATGATAAAAGGTTTGGCGAAGTATTTGAGAATGATGTAAAAAATGCACGGTCTCGACACATATGTTCAGTAGCGCCAGAATCGACTAGCCACTTAGATTTTTGCAGTTGATGCGACAGATAAGATACCACGAACGCGTTACTATTCGTTTTATTTTCACTTCTTAACATTTTTTGTTTTCGAAAACGACACTGTGCTTTAAAATGTCCGAACTTGCCACAATAGAAACAGTTATTATTATGACTCACATTCCCTTCACTGTTAGTTTTATTGTTACTTTTCCTCTCGGTTTGATACTGTCCACTTTTACCACATTTGTAAACTTTTGATGGTCCTTTATTTTTCACAAAGAATGCAGAAGGTGTTGCTTGCTGTGCTCCTTCGTTCTTCTCTCTTACTCGCTCTTCTTCAATCCGTAGTCTTGCCACTAGATTATCAAACGTTTGTTTGTCATCAGGCGCCGACTCCCAAGCCGAAATAAAATGTTTATAATCGTCTGGTAACGACATTAGCACTTTCGTGATTACAAATTTATCTGAGATTTCTTCACCCATTTGTTTCAATTGGTTTTGTAGTTCTTGTATCTTAGATAAGAAAATAGACATGTCGATACCTCTTTCGATCTTGTATTGGAATAATCTCTGTTGTATAATGTGCGCACTGGTCTCGGTTTTCTGTTCATATACACTGTGTAGTTTTCGCCACATCTCGGCAGAACTCGTTCATGTAATAATATGTAACATTGCCTCTTCCAACATTCGTGTTACAAATAACGTCTGCGCATTGGCATCTTTAGATTCCCATGCAGATATTTCACTGGCCGCTTCGGGATTCACTTGTTTTCCCTCCACAATGTTTAACCGTCCATGGCCACACAACTGTACTGTTGTTTGGAATTTCCATATATTCCATTTTCTAGCCCCTTCTAACTTGATCACATTGACGGTATTGTTATTTCCCTCCATCATCGACGATGTTATACAGTGCCCGAGCCCGATCACGATGCCGCAAACTGTATTGAATTAACCTCACTTTTTCCTTCTCGCCGATTTTGCTGCCGCCATAAATAACGTCAATCTACATCAAGCTGTTTCATGTATGTGTCTGGGCCCATAACCTGATGTTTGAAATAAAAAGAAAGCCCTTTTGTGATGAACACACAAGTCTTTTATGTAATTCACTGATACAACGTGTTGATTTATAGAAGAGTAGAACGGAAGTGATACAAAGAAAAACTTATACCAACATAGACATTTGAACAACATATAAATTATATGTGGGGGCGTAGCGAGCCTCATGAGTGTGGGGGGGGTGAACAATATCGAAATGCCGACTCGATCAGAAAACAACACCTCTGTTTCGTATAACATCGTATTTTATTCGTATTATTCAAAAACAACAGGAAATTTGCACGAAACTACAAGCAAAGTCAAGTGCGTACTCTTCGATGTTTCAATTGGGACCAAGTTTGTACAAGTTTAGAAACGTTCATTTCGTCCACAATATCCTTTGCAGAAAAAAGTAGCATCAAAGAATCTAGACGATCGTCGCCCATTGTGGTTCGAAGGGAATTCATAACTAATTTCAGTTTACTAAAAGATCTTTCACATGAAGCCGAAGTAACCGGCGAAGTCAAGACTAATCGAACATCATCAAGTTTTTTTGGTGCTCGACGTTTTTTATGTTGCTTAGCGAAGTCGTTTTCCGGGTTAATATCGAGTTTTTTCGCAAATGATACAGAGCTTTCGATCAAATTATTCCACTGGTGAACATTATTCATTTCTTCGCATGATTTCAAAGTAAATTTTATCATTTTCAAACCATCGACGACATTTAAATTTTCACTTTCCAAAGACTCCGTCAGAATTTTTATTTTGAACATGACATTTTTCATGAAAAATAAAGATGAAATGAAGTCAAAATGTAAAACATTTTTGAGGAGGCCAGATGCAGCTGCGCGAGTTTTACTATCGAAATCATTTTTGTTCATTTTAATTTTTTTTCAAAACATCAACAATTTCTTCAAGACCAATCCAAACAGCCTTAATGGATTCAGCCCGAGCTGTCCATCTTGTCAGTGATAAGTTTTATAGAAGCAAGACATTTTCAATATTTGCTAACTCTTCGATCAAACTTCGAAAACGTTTGGTACTTCCTGCGAAAAACACATACAAAGCCTGCAAAATATCGAAAAATTCTTTGATGATACTACTCGCAGTGCAAGCTGTCTCCACAAAAATATTGATTCTGTGAGCTTGACAAGGAACATATTAGACGTTTTTGTTACATTTCTCTGATAATTTTCGCTGTGCGCCATTCTACTCGCCGGACATATTTCTTGCAAAGTCATAAGATTGAAAAATGAGTTTCTTTACCGGTATGCTTGAAGATGTGAGAGTTGTGAACATTTTTTCAGCCAGTTCTTCTCCAGTTTTCTTCGTCCATCTTCAACAATCGCTCTATAGGCACAGGTTCTCCATTCTTCTCAATTACGTATCGGATGTTTATGGCAAGACGATCTTTGTGTGACGAGTCTGGTGTTGTGTCGCCCATGATTGAGAGGAACTCAGCATCTTCGATTTCTTTCAAAATGACTTGTCATGTTTCAGATCCTGATAAATCGATGAATTCATTCTGACTTTCGGCGCTTAGGTACGTGACATGCCGAGATCTTGAATCCTTCTCAGCCAACCACTTTTCCATTACAGGGCAATGTCGAGAAATCAAATTGACGACTTGAGTGAAATTTCCATCCTCGTTTTTTCCGGAGCTATCATGACCACGAAACGCCAAACCCTGTCTACCAAGCGTTTTTGTAACATCGACAAGAATTTCTACAACTTTCCTATGGTATTCTTTTTCTTGTTTTTCAAGTATCTTTTTTTCTCTGATGGATTTGTCCAGTAGAATATCTACATGAGCTCCTTCATTGATAAAATGGCACAAATCACTCATAGCTGCTCGATGAGATTCTGAGGAGTAGTGCGTGAATAATTTGCCTGGCCTGTCAGCTCCACGACTTTTCATCTTGTGCCATTGTCGCACACCATCACACACCCATTCTGATCTGCCGACTCCTTCAGGGAATAGAGAGCAAGCAAAACAGAATGCTGCATCTTCGCTGATGCTGTACTCCAGTAGAGGATATTCAGAATACCATACAGAGCTCATTCGACACTGTTTGTTTGCTGGTATACTTGGATTGGCAGGAAAAACGCTCAGTTTCGGTTGAAATGGTCCAACAGCAATTGAATACTTCCGCTCGTTTTCTGTCAATGTTTTTTTGCGCTTACCAGGATCATGCTCCACCGAAACTTCCTCCCCCACATGCAAAGCGAGTGTTTCAAATTGCAATTTGCTCTCCTCTTTTTTGGCATAATTCAAAATCAATCTACTTTTTTCGTGAGTTGTAGTTAGACAGTCAATTATATCCATCATGAATAATTTCGGATTGGACACTGCATCATTTTTCAGTTGTTTCAGAATATTTTCCACTTTTTCGTAATTTTTCAAGAATTCTGCAACTCGGCCAGCTACTTGAATCCAAGCACATTTGTCTTCAGATTCGTTGTTCGATGTTGGCGATGAGGGCCGTGGTGAAGATGACGGCGATAGTGACGGTAGATTTGACGAAGATTTGGGCGATGGAGACGATGATAACTTTTCATCGGTAGGTGGTTTTTGGACAGCGTCTGCCTTTGGTGATCCTCCATCAATTGGTTGGGGAGCTGAATATGGTATTTGTGGCGCAGGAGGCTCAGGAGCTTTCTTCTTGCATACTTCGAACGGACTTGATGGAGCCCCAACATGTTGCACACGGACATGTTTTCCCTTGTGCATAGTACTTTCATGACGAGTTTCGTAGTCGTCATCAAAATGACTGCCACTTTCTAAGCATTCAAGTTTGATTCTTTTCCGTTTGGACATTTCAAGCAGAACCTGTAGACAAAAATCATACTTCTTTTATTAATATAATTTCCATTTTTTTTAAACCTACATTGAAGATAATATTAGAGTACCTATGTCGTCATCATTTTCAACCATCCCTTTCATATTCCATTATAAATGAATAAATCATATTCTGAATTAGATTCATATTTTTATATACAGAGTGTACCAAAATCACCGTGCCAAAGAAAAACCCTGTATTCCTCATGAAATTCTAAGACTTTTTTCCTCTGCCATTTTTAAAACAACTCAAAATTGAAAAATTTATTTAAGGTCGAAGTTTAAACAATAAAAGACCCCCCCGGCGAGTAGGTATCGAATTCATAGAAACCAATGATTTCTAAATTTTCTTCATATTTTTCTGAGTAAAAAAGTCCTCTTCCACCTTTAAAAAAACTCAAAATCAAAAAATTTATTCAGGTCACAAGTTTTAACCAATAAGATTCTCTAATAACTTTTTTGATTTTGAGTTTTTGAAAAAGTGGAAGAAGACTTTTTTACCCAGAAAAATATGAAAAAAATTTGGGAATCATTGGTTTTTAATAATATGACACCCACTCGTCGAGGCAGGTCATTTATTGTTGAAACTTTGATCTTTAATAACTTTTTCAATTTTTAGTTTTTGAAAAAATGGCAGAGGAAAAAAATCTTAGAATTTCATGAGAAATACAGAGTTTTTTTTTTGCGCGGTGATTTTGGTACACCTTGTATTATTTATATCATATTTTGAATATGATAAATATGATATTCATCATCACATTCTCAAAATTTGAATTTATATATTATTTTTGAATTCATTGTAATCGCATCTTTCAATAACAATTAAAAATTCTTCATTTTCGTCGAAACAAATTTTCCAGAATAAATGTTGATTTCTTTTTGTACCTAAGTTTTTCCGAAAGAAAATTATTGCCTATTACTCTCTTAATCCCTAAGAGTGACTTTTCGCTCCACATACAAACACAAAAAGAAAATGAACTCTGATACAGTAATATTTCATTTTAAAAGAGTGGATCATTGCTCTATAAAAACTAAAATTTCACCATTTTTTTGGAGTGGATCGTAGCTCTAGATTCGAAGTCAAATTCAACGTTTTACAAATGATAATCTACAAGTGAAATTTCACTCTACACTGAGAGAAATTTTCGTTCATGGCTACCTAATAAATTTAGTAAACGAACGTTACAAATAATTTTCTACGGTGGAAGCTACCTAGAAGAATTTTCAAACTTTACTAATTCATGTCCGTCGACATATAAAAAAAAAACCTGCAACCTCGGGACGCGAACACTCGACTTCTCGACTTCAAGTCCAGCCTCCTACCACAGAGCTATTGAAGCTTGTGAATTATATAAGTAAAGAAGCTTCGTATGGCTTTTTCGTATGGCTCACTAAAAATGCATAGTCGTGACGCATTTGTAAACGGGATCTCACATTTTTCTCTCAGTGTATCAGAGCGAATGCAAACTCTGTGTTTGAGTGGTACATTTATATGATCATAATATTAAATTATGGAATTTTCAATATCATCACGACCTCTGATCATTCGTAAAATTATCTTCAATGTAAACAAAGGAATTGTTAAGATCTGCGCGAATGTTGGTTATGTCAACACACGATTTATCTCAAATTTCTGGCTCTAGCTTGATTTTGAGCTTAAAGTTTAGAAGAATATAAAATATATGATACCCACTTGTAAAAGCACTGCTGCTCCGATCTCATGAATACGCCTGACTTGGAAATCCGATTCGGTTTATAGCGAATATACGTATTGAGATGTGAGTACGAGCATGAGCAACTATTATAGCAAGTATAGTATGAGTATAGTACAGTCGGCAGGCTAGAGACAGCTAAAGAGTGACACAGTCGAGATATGTATTATAGCGACGCCACAGTACGAGCCTTGCTTCGTCAGCTGTCAGATTGTATATGGCGACAAGCCGACTGAAATATAAACGAGTATACCGAGTGGACTCGGTACGCCTTTGCTCGTGCGCGGAGGGCACTGATATTTCTGCGCGCGAAAATATGAACTTACTCGTAAATCTCATTTCTCCTGATTACTCTCATTCAGGATCCGAATACCCGAAATTAAAAAATTTTTTGTCCGAATGCCGACTTCCTAGTCAAATTTACTGAGTATGCCGACTCAGACGAAAATGCCGAACGGTACAAGAGTTTGGGGGGGTGTCACACCCCCAACACCCCCGCCTCGCTACGCCCCTTATATGATATAATATTTGTATTGTTGCCAACTTAAACATATTCAAATAAACATTGCCATATTAATAACAGAAATCAATATCAAGTATATCGCCTTCGACGACGCTGGTTTTCATTTAAACCCCAGGAGTTAGCGGTCTATTTAGTATATTACACTTGTGGAATGGCACATTTTGATGTACTAAGTACCAATTATTTTTGATAAAAAAATACTAGGTGGTCATTTCCTTCTGTAAGTAGATATTCTTAAAGTTAAAACGTTAATAAATTGGCGTTCTTATTGGGAGGGTACAAAAAATAGTGTTGGTACTATATTGATTTGCTCAAAATAAATTTTTAAATACAGCCATTAACCAACTGCTGAACTATTACTCGTACTTCACAGGCTTCTCACAAAATCCTAGTTTCACAACATTCACCGAACAATGTGTTTCAAATTCAAAACCCAAGTTCATAAACCACATGCAGTTAACCTCACCTATCCCACACAATTGTTTCCTGCTATATTTGTTTCAACACTCCAAAGCAACGCATCTACCAATTCTTTGCACAAGAAGCCCATCATTTTCACCATATTACCTTTTCCTTTTGTTTATTTACTCAATTCAACATGAATGCTGACTCGAAGACTTGAAGCTGCGGAAACTCGCTGTAACTTGTTCCGTTTCTCACAGTTATTAGCTCAAAACATAATCATATATATTACCATGAATGACCATATCATGCCGTGAGTCTCGGGTTCCATCATCATCCAATCTTTCATCGCATCGCATCTTTTCACTCCATATGCGATTATCTCTCGACCAGTTCGTCAATCACTTATATGGAGCTCTATACTCGTACATGCGAGCACACGAGAACGTACTCATCATAAAGTGAACTTGCACCCTGCTAGCTGCCAGCACTCCATTCACCATTCACAGACGGCGATTAGAAAGCAATTGTTATTTGAGAAAGGCAGATTCTTAACAATTGATAGGATGCTACCAGCCAGATGGGGAGCCTGCATTTATAAATTTCAAGGAAATCCTTTGGTGAGTGGTGCATCCAAATATGACACCTTGTCTGCATAAGGAATTTGTTGGAAACGTCTTTGGGGTAGGATGCGCTCATCAGATTTTAATCGTCAGCTGGATTTGGAAACTGAAGGAATCTTTTAGAACTGATCAATTTCTGAGTATGGTTATTAAGATGTCACGAAATGGAAGATACCAAACAACCGACGAGAATATGTGACCACCCTTAAATCGGTTACTGCAGGCAGGTAACGAGTTCATATGATGGACAGACTTGGTCAGAATGGCAGTGTCTTCAGGATCGTTTATCATTAAGATGGGCATTTAGCAATCAGGTAAGCCGAGACCGGAGCTTTGCAGGCATAACTAATCTACCGTGGACAGCGTGGCAGCTTATTGAATTCAAATCTGCTCGAGCACGAGCAAAAACAACGTGCCGAAGCACAAGGTCGTGTTGCGCTGAAGACTCGTACGCTGCACTTCCCCCATGGCCCACGATGCCGGTATACGAGTATGGAGCCGCACGGATCGGCTAACAAGACAACAAGATGCTCATGTTGTTGCCCGCATATGGCGAGCCGACGGAAGACGGAACATGGATGCTGTACTACCTGTATCCAACCTGCTGTACTCGTACACCAGCGTCTGTCCTACCTATGCTGCGACCAATGTACCCGCTCGACCTGCACCTTCACGGTTTCTGCTGTCTTCATACCATATCGAACATAAATTATACGTCATGTCAAATAACTACATATTGTATGAAAATTGACGACGATCAGGAAAGTATGAAATGAAATTGCTCCGCGACTAACACGACCCAAGTCGAGCGTCGAACGTAAACAAAACCTTAAAAAGGGAGGGCATCCTTTTGCCCTTTTCCAAGCAAAAATCCATCGATACGATAAATGCTGGACTTATTGCCTCGAGTACGAGATACTCGTCTGCACCATCACCATCATCATCATCGTCGAGAGTCAGCAACATCTTTTTCATCTTCGAATGTTTCTTGCTTTCCGGCTTCGCGCGCTGCGATATAACGTGCGAATTTGAGAAAGGAATTGGCAAAATAAATTTATTGCGTTATTTAGTCATTTGCAAGGGACGTCGAAGAGAGAACTTACTGCTAGCCATCCATGCCACCATTATTCAGATGGAAGTTTAGACGGGCGCATAAAAAGGAAATTCGCGCCTTGTTAGCGAATCGCGATTCATTTGTTTGATAGGCTGAAAGACTTCTGGTACTCGAAATACTCCCGCATGATGTAGGTATGAAGATAGGTGTTTTAGTGATGCCTGATATGGAATCTTTTAAATGGACTTTTATCGGATTAGGAGTGTTACCATATTTTACTTCAAAATGCAGCGAACACATGGCAACTTGGTTTGATTGTGACGATTTGAAACTTTGTTCTACTTAATTGTGTCAAAGGCACCTCGTCAACAGAAGTATGTCGTTTGCTTTGATTTTGAGCTTAGTGTTGATGTGACAACGCAACTATTGTTAAGGATCAATTTCAATAAGGACAAGTTAGACAGAACTCCGCTCATGTTAGAAGGGTTTTGTACTCAAACTACAATAATGAATTAAAAATTTAACTACAGCTACTACAAATACTCGCTCAAAAAACCGTTATTGTTCATGTCAGTGAACTTTACTTTCTAAGATTCATCATTTTCACTTCTCAATAATATTCATCAATTCAGTTACCTTTCTAATAAGAACAACTGTTTCTTCTGATAACAACTTTAATAATAATTAAATGACAATTTTCATGATCTTTAAGTACAATATTTTTGCTTTACAAAGCAAATTATTTGTTATATATTTCTTATGAACTTTTACTGCACGCGCTATGTGGTCAGCAAAAATGATCCGCGAATTTCGGTAAGAGATTCGCGCGTGTAAAGAAAATATGCAGAAACAGGAAATCAATGTTCCAATTACATTTAGAGTTATTCTATGAGATAGGTAAAAAATGAATTTACGATTGCGCGTGCAGGAACAGTTGCAGACATAGGAATTGAATATCATCGGAATGATTTTAGTGTAAGGAGCAATATTTGATGACGAAAGTTGATTGTTTGGACATACTCTCGGCCGTTGAAAGCGCTGAGGTTTCAAGACAGTGTATTCCGGCGTGTTTGAAGTCGAAAGTCGATGGTCCTTGGGAAGGGTTGTGGTTTCTTTACTGGTGCTTCTGGCCCTGGTGATATTCGTGTTTTGTAGCATCTTGTGGTGAAGTAAATGACTGTCAAGCCGAAGATGATGACCAATGCCAAATATCCTGCTGAGACATGGTAGATTGTGGAGTCAACGTGATGAGGAAGAGAGCTTTGTTGTTTGATTTGCAGGAGAGTGGTTTTAAGCTGAACAATGTCATCGGAATTGTTTGCTATCTTCATACTGTAGAAGTTTTCTTGTGGTTCTAAGTGCTCCAAAATGATGGTGGAGTTTAAGGCAACTGATGGTAGGTAAGAAAGGTCGATCCGATTAGTAAATTGATGGTGGGCCATGATCGTCAACGAGCCTTGTCTTATGTTGCAGTTGGCCTTAAACCTCAGAGAACCAGATCCAGTTAGAATAATTTGATAACTGTTGTCACCACAAACTATGTTTATAGACGTTTCTTCTTGCAGATTGTAGATCCATGTATCTCGGTTGAATATTTGATGTTTTTTTATTGCACAGGTATTTATCTTCACTTGTTAATAGGCATGAACTAATTTCGGTCTCGGACATGACGCTGTATTAATCCTTGTGTAGTCACACAGCTTAAAAATGTAGTATTCGTAACAATGCAAGCAAACTGTTCCCTTAGTTTAAAAGTAATAGGAATAACTTTGAATAGCTGGAACACCTCTACGTTTAGCAAGGGTATGTTTATTTTGAAGATAACCTTATCCTTCATGATTATTGACTGAAAAGTCATAATTGAGTATAGTTTTAGCAGTGAAATATACGCAGATTGATTCGGTACGATTAAGGAGGCTGGTATATTTTCTCGGATGAATCTTAGTTCGTTTTGTAGCTGGCCTGGCCGCAGGATGAGAGGGTTCATTTTTTCGTTGTGACTATCTATAGTGACACCAATTAATGCTGTTAGGATGCGTTGATATGCCATAAACAGCAGAGTGAAGTGGATGGATAACGTGTTGAAAGCTTGTACGAGACCTTGGTTCTCCAGACTATGGCTGGTTTTATTAATATTTAAGCGGAAGTGTTCTAGATAAGTTTCGATAGATTTCGTCTGTTCCTTTATAAAGGTTCTGTTTTGGTCTAGGAGATTAAGGGTGGAATCTACGACGGATGTTTGATTTTTAATCAGCTCTATAATGTCGTTCTCATTTAAATTAATTTTGTCAATAGTTGTTGCCATTTCTTCTGCGTAGTCCTGGTCCAATATTCAGAATAACTTGTTACTCATGGTTCCAATAAAATCAAAGGGCAATCGCTTCTTCCGGATTTCAGAGCTTCTCTCAAGCAGCAAGTTATTATTTGCCTGTATGGTGCTTAGCTGGGATTGAAATTGTGCTAAGAGGAGCTTACATCGTCCTTGGTTGTCGGTTTCAGTCTACTCGCAGAGTTCCTTCAGGCTTTTGTGGTTGTTTCGCAGGTTTTGCATATCCTTCCAATATTCGGTCATATTGTAGTATGCTATGATGCTCAAGTTGTCCGTTACCATTGAGACCTTACCGATATCCTCAAAATATACCGGCGCCTCCTTGGTAAATGGTCTGATCACGATAGTCTCGTTGCTTGGCTGAGTTGTCGTTTTGATGCTTGGTACGCATAATATTAATAGCACTAAGGCGAGTTTCGTGATCTTTGGCGTTCGTATCGTTGGTGGCGATCGTGTCCTTTTGGATTGAACGTGCTTCGTTTGTACTATGGTATTTTGAGACGGTTGGGAGTCTTTACTCTCGTGGAAGTTCTTTAGGTCACTGCAGCGGAAATGAAGGGCTGGGCTTGTCAACCAGTTAGAATTTATGGGGAAAATTCGATGTTTGCTTCATTTTTTGACCGTTTTAGTGAATTTTACCAGCGACGTACGTCCATTGTTCTGGCTAGCAGTAACAGTTAATGAGATTTCAGACGATTTTAAATGATTATTGGACTAAACTTTTGATCATTTAGATATGGAGAAGCTGCTGTTGGACCAATCATCTGCTGGAAAAATTCTTGAACGGATGCTGGTGAATTTCTACAAGGATTCGAAATCAAGGAAGACTGTGCGATACTCCGAAAATCGAATCAACAGATTAAACACGGAGTGGGAGAAATTCGTCAAGCGAGATGCAGAATTGCAAAGTTTTCGTTCAAGGCAAGCAGATCATCAATATTTTGAGGAATATTTCTTTGGCCAAGTCCGAGACGTGTATGAGGAACTCAAAGGTGAGCTGGAGGATGGTCTTGAGGAAGCAAAGGTAGTCAACAGTTCCGCTGTTGGCCATGATTCAACCACATCTTCGCCCCCCGGAGGAGATTCACAAGAGGTCCGTAAAAGGCTCATCATTCAGGAGTCTTTAATATCATCACTGGAAAGGGTGATGGCTACGGTCTCAAAGGATTTGAAGGATCTTCCTGCCTGCTCTCACGAATTCTACCAACAGCAACTCTCAAGTATGCGTGGTTATTGGACATCAATAGCAAGCAATCATCATGCATTGGTTGCTGAAAACACACACTATGACGCCTCGCGGTTCAGCACGCTGGAAGACAACTACAATGCAACGTTTGTTAAGCTTATGGAGTTGGACATGCAGAACATACAGCCATCAGGTACGGAGGCAAGGCAAGGGTCAGCAGCAATAAGGTTGCCCAAGGTTTTTATACCAACTTTCGATGGCGATTATATCAAGAGGCCTTCGTTTGCAGAGCTCTTCACACAACTAGTGGACAGTCAGAATCTTCCAAGTGTGCAGAAAATGTTCTATTTGAAGGCCAACCTTGCTGGCGAAGCTGGTAGATTGATCCAACATCTTCAACCTTCCGAGCAAAATTATGCCACAGCATGGCCAATTCTTAGGACACGCTATAACAATCAACGGATGATAGTAGCTAAGTTTCTCAACAGCATGCTAAATGTTCCTGTGGCTGCTCGAGACTCTGGTGCCTCTCTCAAACGACTTCATGATACAGTGAATGAGACACTGCTGGGTATCAGGAATCTTGGAATTGATACAAGCAGTTGGGATCCATTAATTGTCCACATGTGGCTTCAGAAGGTGGACAAAGAAACCCATCGGCTATTCGAGCAGTCACTTTCCGATCCTCGGAAAATTCAACGACTTTCTACGTTACTGGCTTTCATCGAATCAAGATTCCAGATGTTGGAGGGTCTAGGGGATTCTGCGATGAAACCTAAAGGTGACAAAAGTCCCGCCGCTCTTTTAACCGCAAAGGAGAAACAACTGTGTCAACTCTGCAAAAAGGAATGCAAGAATCTACGGCAATGCCAGATTGCTAATGACCATAAAAGACAGGTTCAGCACGGTCAAAAGACTACAGTGTTGCATCAACTGTCTTCAGAAAGGGCATACACGTAAGGATTGCAGCTCTGGATCATGTATGAAATGGAACAAGCGACATCATACATTGATTCACTTTGAAACTGAGCCAGTGACGCCTACTATAGCAAACGAAATCAGCATGAGTCATTCAGCCTCAAACCAACAAAAAGTGCAACACTATGTATTCCTTGGCACTGCATCCATTAAAATCAAGGACAAGTACGGGCAATTCGTTATTTGCAGAGCAATTCTAGACTCAGGATCGCAGCTGAATTTTATCTCTGAGCGCCTTTTTAAACAACTTGGATTTCGACGAGTTGATAAACCTATTGATATCTGTGGAATAGGAAGTTCAAAACTGCACAGTATAGGGAGAATGAGTCTTACTATCCAATCCCAAGTCAGCAACTTCTCTACTGCACTTGAATTTGTAATATTGCCAGAAATAACTTCATACCAACCGGACCAGATTTGCAATACGAATTCATGGCCCATCCCAGCAAACATACATCTAGCCGATCCCGACTTTAATACTTCCAAAAGGATTGACATTTTAATAGGTGTCGAGATTTACGCCGACTTGATGCCTTCAGACAAGATAAAACTTTCCGCTGATCTCCCCACGCTACAGAATTCCGTTCTCGGTTGGATCGTTTAAGGCAAATTGAAAACAACACAGCTCCCACTCTCAGCTGTTTGCAATATTGCCTCCAGCTCCATTGAAGAACAATTGAAACGCTTTTGGGAGTTGGAAGAAGTCGAAACCAAAACGTCGGCCATGTAAGACGCAGAGAGGAAATGTGAAGAGCACTTTCTGAAGACTATTCGAAAAGGCTCAGAGGGAAAATTTGAAGTCAAACTTCCATTTTCTGACTCACCTGATTCTCTTGGGGAATCGAAGCAAGTCGCAATAAGACGATTATTAAGCCAAGAGTGCCGTTTAGAACGTCATCCCGAGCTTAAGCGTCAATATTAAGACTTCATGAACGACTTTATTGCACTAAAGCACATGGAACAAATTGATCCAGCCAAGATTCCAAAGGTACATTACTTTCTGCCCCACCATTGTGTGCTGAAACCTACTAGCACAACGACAAAGTTACGTGTCGTTTTCGACGGCTCGTGTAAAACGTCAAGCAATGTATCCCTTAACAATTTGCTTCTTGTGGGACCAGTGGTTCAAGATGAATTATTTGACATACTCATTCGCTTCAGGATTCACGGATATGTTTTTTCGGCAGACATAGAAAAAATGTATCGGCAAATTTTAGTCGCTGATGAAGACAGAAACTTCCAGTTGGTATTATGTAAAGATAATCCCATTGAAGCAATCAAATATTACAGATTAGGAACAGTAACCTACGGTACCGCTTGTGCACCGTATTTAGCTACCAAAACGCTACAGTATTTGGCTGAAACAAAGCAGAGAGATTATCCACTGGGAGCTAGTGTTGCTTTAAAGGATTTCTACGTTGATGACATTTTATCTGGATCTAACAATTTAAAGGAAGCCGTGCGCATTCAATCCGAGCTGAGGACCATGCTTCTCGAAGGCGGATTTTCGTTGCGCAAATGGTGTGCTAACCATCCTAAACTTCTTCAGCATATCCCAAAAGCAGATTTGGAAACTATGACCACGTCAAATACAAAAGAGGACTACTACACTAGATCACTTGGTATAATTTGGCATCCCCATACCGACACTTATGGCATCCAGGTAGATCTCCCAGCAGTGGATAAAGTCACAAAACGTAGCGTCCTTAGTGATCTTATGCCCATCTATGACCCTTTAGGTCTCGTCAACCCTATCGTTTCAACGGGAAAAATCTTCATCCAAGAGTTGTGGCAGCTCAAACTTGATTGGGATAGTCCAATTCCGGAGTCGTTATCAGCAAGGTGGTGTAATTTCCGTGAAGAGCTGCAAGTATTAAATTCACTCATTATTCCACGACGTGCAATGTCAGGCGATACCTCCAATATCGAACTACACGCGTTTTCAGATGCAAGTGAAAGTGCATTTGGAACAGCAGTTTATATACGCTCAACTAACTCAAATGGAGAGTATGTAACGAATCTTCTGTGTGCTCGGTCAAGAGTAGCTCCATTGAAACAAACAACAATTCCTAGATTAGAACTTTGTGCTGCTCATCTGATGGTAAAACATGTAGTCAAAGTGCAGAAGGCTTTGTGTGCACGAGTCAAAAACGTTTTTTATTGGACCGACTCAACCATAGTGCTGTCATGGATAAGAGGATCGTCATCAATGTTAAAACGGTTCGTGGCTAATCGAGTGGCGTTCATCCAGGAAAATACCAAACTAAGTCAATGGAGGCACGTTCCGACGAAGGAAAACCCTGCAGGCATTCTCTCTAGAGGTGCCACCCCCGGTGATTTTGTCAACTGTAGCATTTGGTTTAGAGGACCAACATTTTTGGAGCTCTCAAACAACGAATGGCCAAAGCCTCCAGTCAAATACTTGGAAACAGACGAAGAACGGAAAGCCATGGCTATGATTTCAGTACAACCACATTCACCAATTATAAGCGGCATCAACCATCGAAACTCATTCAGATTTCTTCAGCGTACAGCTGCCTACATTCATCGCTTCAAGCACAATCTGAAATCAAAAAATGACACTTTAAATGGACCACTAACTCCAGCGGAGCTTCACAACGCTTTACACTATATTGTCTATGAAATCCAACATATCGCCTTTATGGATGAAATAAAACATTTGGCAAAACATCCGATGTTGCCAACCGGACATTCTCTCAGTTCGCTCAAGCCTTTTGTGGACAGCCAAGGATTACTTCGAGTAGGCGGACGAATCGAGCTATCTGACTCAATATATGAAGCAAGACATCTACTCTTACTGCCACATTTAAACGAGATTGTGCATCTACTGATTTAACATGTTCATGAAAGGAATCTTCATGCCGGTCCTCAAGCGCTGCTTCGAATACTTCGGCAAGAATTTTGGCCTTTACGTGGAAGAACTTTGGCACAAAAGATTGTTCATAAATGTATGCGGTGTTGCAGAGCCAGGCCAAGATTGTACTCCCAAATGATGGGGAACCTCCCAGGAGAAAGAGTTCAAGCAACTCGTCCATTTTCCAACGTTGGTGTTGATTTCTGTGGCCCAATTCAAATTCACTACTGTATTAGAGGAAAAAGGCCCACAAAGGCATACATTGCCGTTTTTGTTTGTTTCTGTACAAAAGCTGTTCATCTGGAACTTGTGTCGGATCTCACAAAGGACGCATTCATTGGTGCTCTAAAACGATTCCTTGCTCGGAGAGGCCGTCCGACGAAGATATATTGTGACAATGCCACAAACTTTGAAGGAGCCAAAAACGAACTTGGGGAGGTAAAAGAATTATTTCTAAATAAACAAAATCAAAATGAGCTTCAACAGTACTGCTCAGAAGAACGAAAAGAATGGCTTTTCATCCCTCCCAGATCACCTCATTTCGGAGGACTCTGGGAAGCCGCTGTAAAATCTGCAAAGTACCATATCAAAAGAGTGATTGCTGGAGCTTCACTTACATTTGAAGAACTGCACACAATAATAACAGAGATCGAAGCGGTTCTGAATTCTAGGCCACTTACTCCTCTCTCTAATAATCCAAACGATCTGCAAGCGCTAACACCGGGTCATTTTTTGATTGGGGAACCACTCAACGCATTGCCAAATCCAAGTTCTTCAGAAACCAACATCAAGCTACTACAAAGATGGAAGCTAGTCCAAGCCTGCCAATCGGAATTTTGGAAACGTTGGTCTAAAGAATACCTACAAGAGCTACAGACCAGAAGCAAATGGAAGACGTCGACAACAAAAATTTCTTTGGGGACATTAGTCTTCTTAAAAGAAGACAACAAATGGGCCATTGGCAGGATCATCAAACTTTATGAAGGATCAGATGAACTTACTAGAGTAGTTGATGTCAAAGCCGGAAGAGGAGTACTCAAAAGAGCAGTTCATAACTTATGTCTTT
The DNA here is from genome assembly GCA_963969285.1 of Odontomyia ornata. NCBI lineage: Eukaryota > Metazoa > Arthropoda > Insecta > Diptera > Stratiomyidae > Odontomyia > Odontomyia ornata. Next base: position 23,010,669 of record OZ017741.1, read on the forward strand.
GCCAGTTGACACGACTGAAGAAGACCTGACGAAAAAATTCCCTGAAGACTCAATTGAAAATAGGATCGACTACGGAAGCGAACAAATTGTGTATAATCACTCGTAACAACTCTAAAAGGAAAAATTTTAATTTCAGGACCACCCACATCATCAGCGGGCGCCCGACGAGGATGTTTGGGTGAGTACCCTTATATTTTATTATATATATTATATTTCATTAAATATTTCTTTAATATTTTAAAAAATTTTTTATACTATAAATTACTTTTCTATTTATATTATTTATAATTTAAATTAAATTATATTTTTATAGATATGAAATAATAATTTTACATAAATTATAAATAATCTTTTTTAAATAATGTTAAATGGTATTTTAAATTTATCTATATATTTTTTGCACATTTTGATACATACATATATTTTTTGCACACTTTCTCATACCTTTATATATTTTTTTTTGTTGCGATCAGTTTTAAACATATATCTTTGCGTTAAATTACACAAACGTTATTTTAAGTGTAACCAGTTAATTTGTGTCAGAAGAATATTATTTAATTTTCTTATCGGAATATTGACCACAGATTATATCTAAAAGAAGAAATATTTGTGAAGTAACATAAGCAAAAATGAAGTGCTATTTTAAAAAAAAAAATCGGTCTTTCCATTTTTTTCCTTCTGCCCGCGTATAGGACCCGGTACGGTGGCAGGCTGCCCCCTAAAAACATGAGCCAGCCGCCGGGTACAATTTAATCCTTTTTTCTTTGTTTCAGGTGGCATCGCGGGTTGAGTGGCTCAAGCAGAGTGCCTCTTTATGGCATAGCGTTATGCAATCGAATTGTATAATTCTATGGCATAAATTGGTCACCGGGGTACTCCCCTTCTGATGGGAAAGTATATACAAGTCAAGTTGTATGAGTTTTCCACTCAGATGAGGAATACCTGGCCACTGCAACAAAATATGGATTTATTTCGGTTGGGTGGGTGCGAAGGGGCTCCATCACCACCCGGTTGCCCTTCTTTCATTTGTGGGCCATGAGCTTTGTCGGGTAATGACGAGGTTAACCCAAGTCCGCCTTTTTTTCCAGGTTCCACTTGTTCTCGGAACAAGTACTTTCTCCCTCGGTGTAGTTATCTACACTTTTTGCGACTACGGTCGCCTCTTGATCAATTGACCACCAAATTCGTGAGTGCGAAATTTTTTTGTAGTGGGTCCTCGTGCTGGGGAAATGAACCCGCCCCACGACACCGCAATGCTAGCCTGCCAGCGCATTCACGCGTCTCCAGACGAGGGCATTCTCGGCAGATACCTCCATCTTCTTCTGTCGAGGCAGCAGAACATCGTTGCAGTCCTTTACGGACTTGGCAACTTCAAGTTCACTATAATATTCAGAACTGTGGTGCTGACGATATACAGGGGTTCAAACGAGTGCTGGACTTAACACATCAGTTAGAGGCGTGCTTGCAATCAATTGAAGGGGAGTCATTAGATATCATAACAATTTTCATCTTAAACCAGAAATTGGATGAAGACACATGCAAAGATTGGCAAAAAGAGATGAGCGGACAAATGGTATGCCAAAACTTTCAACATTCGTGGAATTCATCCAAAGACGCTTGCTGATGCTTGAAGCTCTAGCGGGGAGTTCCAAATCAATGGGGAAAAGAGCGGTAACTCTGCATACGGCACCTGTTGAGGTCAAACAGTGTTGTCCGAAATGCAAATTAGGTCATCGACTTTTAAATTGCGACTTCTTTAAGCAACTTGAAATTCAAGCAAGACGCAATTTTGTCACATCAAAGCAGCTACATATGTTTCAATTGCCTTAGTGACAAACACAAAGTGACTAGTTGCGCATCTAAACACAAATGTAAGGTGTGTGGCAAACGCCATCATACTTTGCTTCATAACGAAGAGGTTAAAAGAACAACAAATCACACTGTTGAAGTTAAAGCACAGTGTGCACAAGCCAATCATGCACACAAACACACGAATGTTTTGTTGTCAACGGCAATTATTCGTGTACAAAGACGATCCGGGGAGATAGTGACGCAACGTTCTCTGCTCGACACTGGAGCACAACGATCTTTTATCACCGACTCAGCGGTAAGGTTTCTTGGAATCCAAACGAAGAAAGAAGAGAAAGTAGATGAGTTCCGAGTAACGGGATGGCGTCTATAACTGCAGTGGTAGAGAATGAAGACGGGATACCAGAAACATTAAATTCAAGCCGCTTGTATTCGAAAAAATTACAGCTTCAATTCCTGCAGTGCAAGTGGCTCATACACTACCAGACGGGTTACAGCACTCGGATTTGGCGGATCCATCGTTTAGTGTCCCATTTGAGATTGATGTACTAATTGGCGCGGATGTCTTTGGTCGTATTTTGCTACCAGATTTCCGTCCAGGAAACCCAAGTGCACAAAAAACAAAGTTTGGTTGGGTTCTTTTTGGTCCAACTGCAACTTCATCTAAAGCAAAGTCAGTCAATGCTTTGCTTTCGTTTGAAGAGTTTGACGAACATCTGAAACAGTTTTGGGAAATTGAGGATGTATCAGAAGAAAAATCATTAACTACTGACGATCTACGAGCTGAGAAACATTTCATCGAGCCTATAAAGGGTACGGATTGTGGGCGATATACAGTCAGTCTTCCCTTTAAAACGCGGGAAGATTTATCTCTCTGCGAAACTACTAAAATTGCTTGCATGCAATTTCGGAGATCGGAACAGGCATTGATTCGAAATCCTGACTTGTACAGCCAATGTAAAGAGTTTATCGCAGAATACCTAAAGCTTGGACATATGCAATTAGTGCCAGCAGAACATATTTATCCTAAACGAAACTACTATTTACCACATCATGCAGTCCTGAAAAGCAGCAGGTCCACTACCAAATTGAGAGTTGTTTTTAATGCATCTCAACAAGGATTAGGTGGGAAATCGTTGAATGACACATTACTAACTGGACCATCCATTCAACAAAACATTCTTCATGTGCTCATGCGATGGAGACAACACCGCTATGTCATGGCTGCAGACGTTGAGAAAATGTACCGCCAAATATGGGTCAGTGAAGAAGACATGGATTTTCAGCGCATACTTTGGCGTTTTCAACCCGAAGATCCCATTCAGCACTACCAATTCAAAACCGTCACATACGGAACATCGAGTGCACCATTTGTAGCCATCAGAACACTCCACCAATTGGCAAAAGATGATATCCCACCTGAAGACCGAGAGACACAAACGTCATTCGACATCAGCCTTCAAGGAGCCGTGAAAACATTAGGCATCCCGAAGACGATCATTTTACCTTTTCAATTAACAGGAGTATTACTCAGGATATCACAAAACGAAACATTCTGTCCGAGGTATTCAAACTTTTTGACCTATTAGGCTGGATACAACCATGCATAATAATTGGGAAAATCACAGTACAAAAACTATGGCTTATGAAGTGCGGCTGGGATGTTACAATACGAGAAGAAGACATACAAGATTGGCTCACCGTACATAAACAACTACCAGCTTTAAACAAATTAAAAACTCCACGATGGATCGGTTATTCCAACCAGGAGCAGATTGAGTTACACGGTTTCTGCGATGCGCCATCAAAGGCATACGCCGCTGTCATCTACATAAAAGTAAAATTCTCAAATGCTACAAGTATTACTCTTGTTACATCCAAAGCAAAGGTGGCACTCCTCAAAACGTCAACTATTCCTCGTCTTGAATTGTGCGGAGCTGAATTGCTTGTAGATACATGGAGCAAGTCGTTCAAGCACATGGTTACATGGTTTCTGCGATGCGCCATCAAAGGCATACGCCGCTGTCATCTACATAGAAGTAAAATCCTCAAATGCTACAATTATTACTCTTGTTACATCCAAAGCAAAGATGGCTACCCTCAAAACGTCAACTATTCCTCGTCTTGAATTGTGCGGAGCTGAATATCTTGTAGATATTATGGAGCAAGTCGTTCAAGCACATGGTTGGAAACACGTTCCGAAATTTTTCTGGACCGACTCGTCAATCGTACTGGATTCGAAGTCCTGCGTCTAAGTGGAAGGTTTTCGTTGCCAATCATGGCATCATGTTGCAACCAAGGATAATCCAGCAGATTTCGCATCTCGGGGTGTCTTCCCGAAGGACCTATTGAACCTAACTCAATGGTGGAATGGGCCAAGCTAGCTTAAAACGTCTACAGTAAATTCATCGGGTCCCGTAAAAACCCATCAAGTCGCATTGGCAATTGACAAAACTACCGCGGATCTAGAAATTCTACGACGTTTTTCATGTATTAACAATCTGAAAAGAATCGTTGCTCTAGCACTACGCTTCAAGCACAACACACAGAAACCAGCTCTCAAACGAACCGGTGCTCTCACTAAAGAAGAATTGAAAAATGCAGAAACACTCTGCATTCGTTTAGCCCAAGCCCATACATTTCATGAAGATATACGACATCTACAACGATCAAACAGTATATCAGCTACCAGTAGCCTACGAGCTCTAGTCCCATGGCTCGACACAGATGGTGTTTTGAGAGTAGGTGGAAGAATTTATCACGCGCTCATCGGTGAAGAAGCCAAACATCTAGCCATAATTCCAAAAGGGACCTTGGCGGAGCTTCTCATAAAAGATGCCCACCAACAAACACTTCATGGAGGAGTCCAGCTAACGTTTAGCACGCTACGTTTAAAGGTATAGCTCAGGGATTCGCCTTTTTTTTTTTTTTTTTTGTGTGGTAGGGCGGTGAAGGCATTTATGCCCGCCGAGTCTGGCAGTGTGGGACTCCCATGGAGGATACCTTTGGACTACCCACTAAACACCTCCCCTGTCAATCTGAGAACCTAGCCTGGAACCGTTTGACACATTACTTCGGGCCAGGTCTCGTTTTGTTACGCCGTGGGGCGCCTTCAAGCTGGGGAGTCCCTTTCCTAGCGGGAGGGGAGGGGGGAAGAGGAATTGCCAGAAGAGCGATCCCCCAGCCCCAGTGCCTCCGGCTGCTGTGAGTCCCTTTTATATTTTAGGACTGCCCGAGCATAATGTGCCACCTGGTTCCATTTGTCAACCGATTCGAGCATCACCGCAACTATATTATCCGGGGTGAGCTCTCCCGTCTCCCTGTAGAGTTCCTTTCGCAGCCTGGCTCATTTGGTACACGCAAAAAATGTGTGACAGGCATTGTCCTCCTCTCCTGGGCAAAGCCGACAATCGGGAGACCGTGACTTGCCGATCTTGGCAGGGATTCGCCTTTGGTCCAGACCTATGGAACGGGTCTTATGACGGGCTACTGAGACTGGAGATACAGATGAGTCACGCTTGATCGGCTTTGCAGATGATGTTGCAGCTCTGGTTGCTGGACGCACACTTGAATAAGCGCAACTTAGGCTATGTAAGATATGCTAATGCACCTAGTGAGAGACAGGATGACTCCTCAGGAGTCTTTTCGAACCGATGCCCGCGGCAAAGTACCTGGGGCTACTGATCGACTTGAAGATGAGTTTCTCTGTGCAAATTAGGGCAACGGCTAAGAAGGCCTTTTCGGGAGTATCAGCCCTGAGTCAACTTATGGCCAACGTAGGGGGAACTAGCCCACCAAAAAGTCGCCTCTTGATGAGCGATATAGGGCAGTTTTACTGTACGGAGCAGAGGTATGGGGTGACGCTCTCAGGAAGGAGGTATACTGAAAACGCTCGCCATAGGTACAGAGAAGAGGAGCACTGAGAATTGCATCTTTGTATCCGACAGGCTCTGATTCAGCGGTGAGAGTTTTCCAGGCGTGGTACCTGTTGCTCTCCTTGCTAGAGAGCACTGCGCTATTTACCTGCGTCGAAAAGAGTACGCGAGGAAGATGATTGTCTGTGCAGAGAAATAGCGCTCACTCAACGATTGGCAGCAGTCTCGGATGAATTTCGCGGGGGGAAGGTGGACTGCACGGCTCATCCCGGATGCGAGACCATGGTTGAATCGAAGGCATGGTGAGACTGACTTCTATCTGACCCAGCTTTTGAGCGGGTATGGGTCTTTTCAGTCTTTCCGTCACAAGATTAGTAAGCCGCTTTCCTCCGACTGTAGATTTTGCCTAGAAGAGGAAGACAATGCCTGTGCCATATGTTTTATGTGCTTAAAAATGGAACAGGCTACGATGGGACCTCTATAAGCAAACAGAAGAGCTCACCTCGGATAGTATAGTCGCGTTGATGCTTGGATCGGTTGACAAATGGAACCATGTTGCACATTATGTTCGAAAAGGTAAAAGGGATTCACAGCAGTCCGGTGCCTTGGGGCTGAGGATCGCTTGTCTGGCAATTGGGATCCTCCGGCTTGAAGGCACCTCACAGCACGATATAGCAAAAGGAGAACTGGCCCGAAATAATGTGTCAAACGGTTTCAAGCCAGGTCCTCAGATTGAAAGGGGGCGCGTTTAGTAGGCATTCACCTCCCAACCATGAAAAAGAGCACTGTTCCTTAGCAAGGCGCGCGACAACGATTTTATATCGATGAGAGGTCGTTTTACATGTCAATCGAACTAGTTATAATCTTTACAGACTTTATGATCATTTCAATTCGAGTTATGAATGCATCTAAATAAAAAGTACACTAACACTTTGCGTCAATACTTATCTAAACGAATAACATTTATCGAATGATTCGTCAGTGAGAAATAAAAGTATCATGTACCATTATATGATTGTCTGCTTTTTCATGTTCTCTGCAAACCCAATGCATTATATGAGAAAATGGCTTGGTATCGTGTTATTGTGGAAATAATTCTGCACCATACCATTGATTATGTCGATTTCATGAGGTCTCATTCATTTGCCATACAGATGACATAAAGTTTCTGTTTTGCTGAGTTTTTTTTTCACATCACGGCAATATCCTCGTCCGCATCTTCCGCTCATGTACAGTTTTATGAGAAGACGGTTGTTTAGGTTAAAAGTCTTGTCTTGTTTTCTCGAAGCAAAATAAGTGGCCATAATAAATATTTTATACAATTCCCGGTGCGACGACGAGTTGGCGAGATTTTACTATTGGGGAAATATAATATCCTTTTCTTGTACGTACTAAATCTGTTGACAAGTAACGTGTATTTCAAATAAAAATTAAGTTAATATCATTCCTCAATTTGATGAAGTGGAACGTAAAGGAACATGTTGGCGAATTAATTAAATTCGCTATTGCTGGCGGGAAAAAACAGTTTGAAAATAAATTCACCATTGAGCTACCACATTTCTTCCTCAATTTAACTCTTGTCAATAAAGCAATAAATGCGTACTTACGCAGGATGAGAAGATTTTACAACCACCAGCGATTTCTTCCAACTAATTTAATTATCTCCGCTACGAAAAATTAAATGCTGTTGAAATTCCTCTAAACAAAGATGGAATAGATACGTACGAAAGATAGTTAGATCGCGGGATCGCTGACTAACATACGCGGACAAGAACAATAAAAGTCGTTTCAAGGAAGGAGTTGGGACAGGCGTCGCTGCCGTCTCGCTGTTGTAAATCTGTGAATACGTACACCTTTGGAATAAAATGCAAATAATATGTCGGAATAAAACTATATCTGGAATAATCAAAAAGTACCCTCGCGCGTAGCTTGTCGCGCTGAATGGGCGCTGGTTATATTTTTGTACGTTGCTCGGTATGTTTGGTTGGGCATGTAACGCGTTTTCAGTATTTTATGGCTCAATTCATTTAAACTTGTCACTTTATTGGCGTCATAAAAATTTAAAAGTTTTTTAACTCTTCACAATCGCGTATAAGGAAGAACTGAACTGGACAAACAACAAGTCACCGGAGGAGCGGTGGCGCGGAGAAAGGTGAAAAAGCAGTTGCCTTGCAAGACTGCTGCGCGTTCTTTTATTTCTTTTCCTTTCATTTGACCAATATTCTTGTCAAATATGCGCGAAGTGGTTGCCGCGGTCCCATGCAGAGCTTTTGCCACTCTTATTAAGTTTATTATTACAATTTTTATTTAACTTCACAATTTTTCGTGTACGCGGAGGAAAAGTATCTGTTCATAAACTTTGCAGCCACTCCGCTTTAGAATGGTTGCTGGAGGATGGAAGATGGTTGGCTGGCTGATGGTACCCATGTACACAATAATTAACAGGTTCCAACCCCGGCCTATAAATTATTTCGATTGCTAATTTAAATTTGCTCGTGGAAGGAGCCCGGTTGAATGCATACGCTTTTATGATTATTTCCTGCTGGGGACTAATTTAAACGATGTCGTACATTGCGAAATGTATGGAGCCCTTAACGGCCGTCGGTCTGCCCGCGCGACAGCCAACCCACATTGTCCACTTTCGCGCCTGGAACGCGGAGGACATCCGAAGCCAATAATATTCCTGCCGCTGTCGACGGTAGTGTTATTGCTTCAAAATGACTCTTAGCAATCGACTTGCATTCAGATTGGCCATAATTTCATTAAAGTTATGTTCGGCTCCACCACTTTGGGTTGACATGAAGTCTGTAAAAATGCCGACCGGCTAATTATGTAAATTAATTAATTAATGTGTTTGCCCCTTTTTTTAGAGAGTCGTCGTCATCCTCAACAACTCATTCGTTCGCCATATTCCCCTCGAGTGGAAATGAGTGGAAAAACAAAACACTTGCTTTGCCGAGCGTTCTTTTTGGACGGAACGCATTTTGTGTTAATTCAAAGTATTATTTAGAATTCTACTAAATTTGTACAATTTTATTACGGCGAAAGATATTTATTGATCGCTTGTGCGCCGCGAGCAGGCAAACTTGAACGCTGCGAGTGTCGCTGGGAAAAAGATGGATGGCGAGATATTTGTATGTCTGGCGGGGTCCCGTGGGACAACACGTGTGAATTTTACAGCACCCGTATCAGTGACATTAGAGGAATCTAACAAATGCTTCCGCTTGGTCCTACCCAGCAGATACACATCATATACGTTTGGAGTGTTCGCCTTTCCTGTGTGTGTCACTTAATTTTTTGATTATAATCACCATTCATTACATACTTCAAAGAATGTGTGCTCGTATCGCGGGCCGCTCGTTAGGCAGTTGGTGGTACCTTTGGTACTCGCATTTGTTTCTATTTCGGGGGACAAATTGACAAATATATGGCAAACACTCCTCAACCTATGGAACCAAGTGTAGCAAGCCAATTTATAGGAGGAGCACTCCAGCGGAATTGGAATAAATAACTCAAACATGTCGTGCTTGCTGATGATGATATTGCTTCATTATTTCACTTTTACAATAGAACGTATGAATGTGCTTGCTACAAAGATAGATATGTCGCTGCTGTTACTAAAGAAATTTGACGGGAAACTAACGACGTTGTGTTGTGATAAATATTATGCTCGGATTTATTTCAAGATTATGTCAAAAACGAAAATCTATGAATAACTCTGGGAATATGGGACAAGTTACGATTTGAGTCGGCGCTTAGATTTTTAGATAAATTGCACAAGTATGGACTGTTTTTGCTTTTTGGGGCCTCTTTTAAATTACTATTTGTTAAGCAATTTGGCATTTTTTTTTATAGAAAACATAATCTCTTTCAGATGCAAAAACGTTTTAAATTATTTTGGCTTGAATTAAAATGAAACTTCCAAATTTGGTAGGGAGACAATAGCTTGTATAACTTGTAGTCATTGAGCAGTTGCCTAAGCAAACTGCTCGAAAACCTTCATAACACTTATCAAAAATTTTAATTGCAGATTTGAAAAAAATTCAATTACTTCCATTCATTGTTATAAATACTAAAATAATTTTTTAAATTTTTAATTAAATGTAAATTTTATATCATTTTTCTTCTATATTAAATTTAAACGTTTCCTTCTAATTATATTCTTTATGATATTACACTTTTATTGTTATTTATTTTTTTTTTTTTTCATTTTTTTACTTCTGTTAATTTTTGAATTCAAATCTGCAAATTAAAATTTCGAACATGAGAGCACTGAAATCATACAGCCATCCACAAATTGCATTGCGAACGAAGCTTGGAAATTTACTGCTGCGACACGGAGACGTGGACGACGGACAGAAAAGACGGGAAGTCTGCTTTGAATCGCCACACGGGATGCACCGCGAATTTCACAAATGTTGGGCCGGGAGGTGTTTTTCGGATGTATCCCGTAGCGGTTTTAACACTGTTTCTTGTTTTTATTATGTTGGATTGGAACAAAAACGTGAAATTCAAACAATTAGAAAAGTTTAATGTATCACAGTGTAACATAAAATTCATGAGATTCCCACATTTTTGTTTAGTAAGCTTCCCAGTTATTTTGTGAAAGAAAAGGAGTGAAAATTACTTGAAATCTGTGTTCGCCTCTGTGACGGCGAAGCTTTGCAATAAATAAAATTGGGTTCTGTTCACCAAGGGTGAAATTGATGCGAGTGAAGTTAAATACGCTCTAAGTCGGCTGTGTCTAAATAACATAAAAAATCAAGGATTATTGTGCGCCCTTTGATAGAATATAAAGATGAAAGTAACGATATGCGCACTGGCAGTTATCCCAAGAAGTGATTTACCGGGAAAGTGCCCGTACTAATGGGAAAAGAATGAAGTTCCCAATTCGAAGTGACCCCAACATTTCTGTCGGCTGTGGTTCTGAGTGATATGCTCATAAACTGTATGATGTGCCGTGGATTACCTTCTTTTCATATACAAAGTTGGAGCTGTTTGTTTACATTGAGAATAGTTAAATCTGAAGTGAAATTAACTGCTGCAAATTATTTTATTGCGCTAATTATTTTTGTCCAACGGTCCAACATGGAATTTATAACGTTTTAACTGCTAGATTATGTATAGGAAGCTTTGATAACTTTTAGAATTGAATGCACCCACTTTTTACCAGGGAAACTGGGGTGCTCCGGCGAGGCTTATGGACCCGGTTAGCTCGTCCGAAGACGGGCGTGGAGCGCCACTCGCTTTTCCCTCAAAGCCTCAACTAGCCGCCAAGCGAGAATGCGACTAACCGGATTACACTCGACGTTATTCGGCCGATACCCTAGCTACTAATCACCCTACGGTCTTCACTTTAATCCTTCACCTACACCACTTCACTAACCCCCTATATTCTTCACTTTAATCCTTCACCTACACCACTTCCCTAACCACCCTATATTCTTCACTTCTTAATCAAGCTATCCTTCGCGTGGACCACAATACCACCCCCGAACACTATGACTTCCGATATCACGGGCTTTATTTAACTTCCCGACACTTCCACTTTGGCTTGTCCGTCCAAGCCGCACTCGTTACAACCCGCGATCTGAGACAAAAACTTACTTCTCTTCTCAAGACACAAAAATTTCTTCCTTTGAACATTAATTGAACACCAATAAACTTCAAGTATTTACAATTTTTCCACACTTGTATTCAGTTCAAAAGAATCTATAACCTTAACAAAATATACACTCTATCATAAAATAACTTACTTTTCTTCTAACCCTACAAAGGGGCCCCTTCGACGATCGTATTCGCGGATATATTCCGTCGCCTTTTCTCCAATGTCGAAACTTGCTCGTCGCTTTAATAACAATGTTTTTCTTAGCGTGGATTTCGCTTTGCTGCTTCCGCTGTCCTCCACTTGACGATTCCGCTGCGCTTCGAATTTTATCTCGCTGATTGTTCTGGTTCCGTTGCCGTCGTCGCCCACAATAAAAGAGATCAAAGAGGAGGCGCGTCATTCTTCGCGTGCTTATATAGCCTCCTCCTAACGGCTATGGTTCCGCTCGTCGGTCATCCACCTCTTCAGCGGGGTAATTCCTTCTTGCCGCCACTTGGTCGCCGCTCCCCTCTGGTGGCGAGCACTCCAAATTCGGCGTAATTCATTGACAGTTTGAGACATAGCTTTCCAATATCTGAATATGACGTTCGATGACAAAGTTCCATATTTCTTAGACTCTTCAGATAACATGTTGTCCACACTATTTTTATTGTTCTCATCGTTGATAATTGATGAAGTCATCATGTATTGTCCGTAGTCATCATCATTGTCCTCATCTAATTCAAAACTATCAGTGAATGCACTTGAAGTCATTGTTCCATTTTCCAAATGGAAAACCTGATTTGCATGAAATAAGAGTGTCTTGTTTTCAGTAACCATGACGCGTGTTTTGTTTTTTAAAATGCCCAAAATGCAGTGCCTAACAATATGATTTGCCACATGTGTATCTAGCGCTGATAGTATATTGTCCAAAGTGTATATATGTTTGTCTTGATAAATGGCTCTTGCGAGACATACTCGAACTCTTTGTCCTCCGGAAAGGGCTCTTCCATTTTCACCAACACCAGTTTGATCTCCACCAGGAGCTGACAGATCTTCAGCAATAGCGGATGCATTTATAGCCGATTTGTATCGTCGTTCGTCATACACTGCTCTCCAAAGGATATTCTCACGGATCGTACCTCTTTGAAGCCATGCTTTCTGAGGCACATAACCAAAACCTTCGCTTGTATTGTAGACATTGATTGTGCCTTCAATGCAATCCATATTTGCTACTATGGCAGACATTAATGAGCTCTTCCCACATCCTACGGGTCCCTCGATGCAAATTAATTCACCCTCCTTAATATCCATATTTATGTTAGTTAATCGACAAGTGCAACTTGAATCCTGAATGTACTCTTGACCTCTATGTTGAAATGACGCATTTTCAATCTTCAACACGGTCATTTTTGTATCAACACCGATTGGATTCTCTTCTGGCAGTTTTTGATAATAAATATTAAAATCTAAATCAGATATATCGAAGAGGCTCTGCACACGGCGAATTGATATCCAAGCTTCAACGAGACCATTTAGTATCCATGGAAATGCATTGAGCGGTCCAATTAACATATTGAGTAGGGCGACGCTAGTATAAGTGGTTGTCGCGGTTAAAGGATTACCCATGAGTGTCGACACGGTGAAGGTTAGGAGGCACATTAAAACTGGAGTCGTAGCCCAAAAATATGCACACATTGCATCTAAATATTTTCATTTCGCTAAGAAACGCATTTCTGTGGTACGTAGTTCTCTGATCTTATTGATAAAAACATCCTCCCAAGCGTGCAATTTTATTTGTTTCACTCCTGATACTGTTTCACTCATAGCAGATAATCTTGCATCTTTAGCGCTCATTAGACCAACGGAATATTTAGAAATCTTAACTGCTAACCATCTGTTAATAGGGATTAATGTTGCAGCAAAGATGAGCCCCGCAATGAATGCAGCTCCAATTTGAGTGTAAAGAAGGTATGACGTTGTAAATAGTTGAAATGGGCTGCTCCAAAATGAATGAAAGCTAATACATGAGTTTACTATACGATCTGTGTCTGTTGACATTAAATTTAGAATTTCTGGACGTGCATCTTGCAGTCCTCGTGCCGCAAGTGCTTTCCGGTTATTTGCGCTTACAACGCCACTTCGCATTTTCATTCCTATAATAGCCATCCTCCAGTTGAAATGCGTAGTGCAAAATGCGGAAATCAATGATGCTACAAGCAGACCTAGAGCATAAAAATATGGTTGAATGTCTGTTCCTGCGTTTTCCGTAGTAGTTTCATTCAGCAAGCCACCAAGTAGCAGTGGTCCAGCGAAACCTGAAGTATCTGCTATGAATCTGAAAATGCCAATTAGATAAAATTCCTTGTTATTTCCCTTCTCAATTGAACAATAATCTTCCGTTCTAAGCTGAAACTAAAGATTCACAAATATTCAGCAACAGCTGCGACGAAATTTACTTCGAAAATTTAACAACTGGGCACCGATCACCACTATCGTGCACCACGTCCGCCTTTGTTTTTCAGCTTTATGGATCATCTCGATCCTGGTCTGCTGAATGGACGACGAAATAAAAATCACTCCTTTCTCAGCTTCCTGAAGACTGTACTCTTCACCAGCATCGTATTTGTTGTCACCATCCAGCATTTCTGTAGCGATGTAACTCTGGAACGATTCGTAAACCGGACAATTATTCTAAATTTAGAGATGCGTTTCCATCGACAATATCATGTGCACCGATGTTTTCTAAATGTACTCGTTGCTCCCGGAGAAACTGTAGCGTTTTATCGACATTTTCAAGACAGTGAATTCTCATCATCTGAATCCTCCTTGGCAACATCTGGCTCGATCTTGTTAGGTTTTGATTTTACCGAAATATCTGGGGAACATTCCAACTTCGAACATGCGGTGATCCTGACCTTCGCTCGATGACAATTATGTTTGCTTAAGACTACCAATAATCGTATTTAAACTACTAATATGATTACAATTTGGACTGGCAAACAAACCCTAGTCGAGTGCGGCTTAGCTTTCTGACTATACATAGTCACGCGAATGTTACGATAGTGTTCGGGGTGAGGTAATCCTGGTGCCCTTCGGTTTTATCCGTAGCACTATCTCCACAAGTCGAACAGGCACCAGATGGTAATGAGAATGCTCGGAGTTTGGATGGATTTGGTGCGCGTATGACCTTATACCACGGTTTTTTCTAGAAATATAATTCTTGGAAAAGCGCAAAAAAAACTTCAGTAAGCTTTTCACTAAGATTATTTTGAATACTTTTCAATTGCATCATTTTGAATACTTTTCAATTGCATTAAATAATTCAGGGAAGCCGCGAAGTAACAAGAATAACCATGGGACTCTTTTTTTGATTTGATCGATTTATGCGACACTTATGGTAGAAATGCAAACGTGGCCGCTACAAATCGGAAACGTAAAACAATCGTGTTCCCTTATGGTGTTACTTCTGTGAATCAAGAAGAAAATGATTCGGGATTGAGACTCACAATTCAAGCGGCTTAAAACAAATGAATTTTTTATTGGTGCACAAAAAAGTAATTTTTTTTATCTAAAACTTTGGCCACAAGTTACGGGAGATCGTGCTTTGCTTTTAAATTTATTAATCCTTCTAAAAAAAGTTTGAGTGGGAATTTCACTCATCATTTAAATTCATTTTGTTCAAGCACTCATAACGTACTTCACTTCAGATTTCCAGCAACATCTCACCACTATGTGCCAGGTGATTTGTTGCCTATCAACTTGGATCTACCACCGTCCAATGTAAGTTTCCACCACTCGACAAGGCAAAGTGTACGGCTTGCCCGAAATCCGAATTGATGCCCTCATCATCACCTGCATCTTCAACTGACTGCCAAGGATCGATTCCAAAAATCTTGGCTGTTTCAAAGGCACCAATCAATGGTTCTACATGTGCTTCATTGCCACAGCAACAACCAGCCAATGTACTGACTATCCAAGCTAATGAGTCTAGCTCTCGTCAACACGTACAGCCATTTCAAACCGTCACTTCTCCCATTCGAATCTTTGTGACTCGCTTCGCATCAAATACCTCATACGAGCAAATTGAAGACTACGTTATACGAAAATTAGGTATAACTCCATCATATCTATCCTGCAAGAACCTCACCGATGAGACCCGTTTCTTAGCTTCTTTCAAAATAGACGTGGGTGCTGAGCTATCTTATCGCAGGAATTTCGGCCGAAAGGTGCTCTGGTCAAGAAAAACTTTCGACGCTTGAGGTATTCACGGACCTTCAATCAACGTTCAACCGAAAAATTGATAAATTAAATATTTTTTATCAGAATGTTAGGGGACTTAGAACTAAGCTCCAAGATTTTTTAATTTCAATCACAGTGGCAAATGATGATATTGTCTGCATCACAGAACCGTGGCTGAATGATACCATTAGTGTTTTTTATACCTCTTCTACACATAAAATATTTCGTCGTGATCGCGGAACATCTATGTCTTCTAAGTCTGATGCTGGAGGAGTTTTTATTGGAGTCAAACACGATCTTTAATGTACTCTTTGCAATGATTTACTTCCTTTTTCACCAGTAGAATGTGCACTAGTCAGAGTTTTGATAAGCTCCGGCTCTTTTTTATTAATTGCTAGTGTCCATACTCCTTGCGATTCTCTTTTAAGAGTATATGAAGAATTTTTTGATAAACTAAATCACTTCATCATTTTTGTTAAATTTCCGCACAACTTATTATTTATTTGTGGAGACTTCAATACGCGTTTTGTAGAGTGGGACATTTCCTCACATCCTAGAATTGCTACATCTAATCCCTTATTCAATTGCTAATCATCATTTATCTCCTTCAATTCATTAGTACAAGCAAACTTCATTCAGAACATCAATGGAAGGCTACTGGATATTGTAGTCTTAAGCCTAACACTCTCAAATAATGTAGTACTTACTTCTGGCGATCCTTATGTTAGAGCTGATCCACATCAACCTCCATTATGTGTTGATCTGGCCATACCGATGTTAAGTAGTGACCGTGGCTTTCAACCAACTATTTATAATTTCAGAAACACAAAATTCCCTGCGATATCGAATGAACTTTTTAACATATGTTAACGTGGGATAACTTTTTCGCTGGTATCTCGTGTTAGGAAGCCACGTCAAAATTCTGCGCCCTGTTGCTCAAACTCATTGCTGAGCACACTCCAATCTATCACCGAAAAAATGATACTGATGCTCCATGGTGTAATAGAGAAGTATGTCAGGCACTCAAAAATAAAGAGGAGGCTAAAAAGAAATATAAGCTCCTAAAGTTCTCGGAAGCATTAGGTTAATTTTCAAGGTTACGGTCATTAGCAAAATCCTTGATGAAATACGCCATCGGCAATTATTTCAGTCATACTGAAGAATCACTCTATAATAATCAACCGAAACCATTTTGGACTTATATTCGTGCACTTAAGAAATCGCCGGATATAGCGAATAATCCTGACTCAATTCTTAATCTCTTTGCACGTTTTTTCTCTTCTACCTATAGTAATCCTCCTGCTAACCATAGTTTCAGTCCGAGCTTTTCGTATCAGAACATTTTTGCTGATTTCAACGTGTTGCCCTCTGATATTGAAAATATACTTATCAATTAACACAAAAAAGATACACATTTATTTCCTTTATACATTGGATTATATTAAAAGAACTTCCGTAGAATAGCTATTTTCGACGCCTATTTGACGTCTTCTTCAGTACAATTGATCTTATTCTAGGTTCCTGAAATTTATACTTTTTACTTTTACCATAATCTTATCTCAACAGTTTTATTGCTTTATTACTTACATATTACTTAATTACTATTCGTCTCCTATAATTAGTCTTAGTAGGCTGGAATTGCAATTTCCTTCGTCTTCATTCAGCCGTAGGTGCGCAGGTACTCGGATTATCTCCATTGATTCAATAGCGTCTAATTTCCTTGGGTTAATTACGTTTTTTATTACACATACATTGCTAATATCCATGGGATGGTTTTCTTCCACGATATGCTTTGCTATCGCTGACCTAATCTGCGTATTCGGGCATTTTGTTGCAACTATCGCTTCTCTGATATGCTCGTTATATCTTACCGGTATGGTTCGCTTGGTTTGTCCAACGTATATTTTGGAGCAGCTTCCACATGTAGCTTTGTATATCCCGCTCATTTCGTCCATCGTTTTCGGACCCTTACCAGATCCCAGCTGTGCTGTTGTTGTGAGATTACGACTCGAAGATACCATTTCAATGTTGTGCCTCTTGAGTATCTTGCTAATATTTCGCGAGTGTGCTGAGTATGTAACTGCTATCCTCTTGGGTGTTTCTACTAACGGTTGTAAGGTCGTAAGATTATTCCTTGACTGCTTTTGCGTTTTTCTTTTTATTATAGCTTCAATACATTCTTTGTCGTATCCGTTTATTTTCGCCGTACTTAGGATGTATTCTTTTTCGCTGTTGTACCTTTCACTGTTCAAACGCGTTGTTACCAGACGATGGATCATGGCATGGTATGCTGCCATTTTATGTTGAAAACTATGCACTGAGTCGCTCGTAATTGTGCGTTGTGTACTAGTAGGTTTTCTATAGATATCAAATTCAATTTTACTATCGTTTCTGGTGAGTTTCAGATCTAAAACGGTATTTCGCCGTTTTCTTCGGTTTCCATTGTGAATTTGATCTTCGGATGAATATTGTTTATGTTTTGGAATGTATTCTCTAGTTCTTCTTTTGGTATTCTTGCGAGTATATCGTCCACATACCTTACCCAAAATCTAGGCATCAAACCTGCTTGTTCAATTAGACTTTCTATATGAGCCATGAAAACCTCACTCATAAGCGGTGATAACGGACTGCCCATAGCTGTACCGGATGTCGTCTTGAAGTATCTGTTGCTGAACGTGAAGTAGTTTTCATGCATGCTTAACCGCGCCAATTTTACGTAACATTTAATCTTCTCTGTCCACTCCCTGCTATTATCAATGCTCAAGAGCCACTTTTCTAGTAAGTACAGCGCTTCTTTTATTGGGACGCTAGGAAATAAAGATTTGACATCAAAGGATACCATGATCTCATCCTGTTTCAAATCTCTCACACAAAGCTACATGTGGAAGCTGCTCCAAAATATAGGTTGGACAAATCAAGCGAACCATACCGGTAAGATATAACGAGCATATCAGAGAAGCGATAGTTGCAACAAAATGCCCGAATACGCAGATTAGGTCAGCGATAGCAAAGCATATCGTGGAAGAAAACCATCCCATGGATATTAGCAATGTATGTGTAATAAAAAACGTAATTAACCCAAGGAAATTAGACGCTATTGAATCAATGGAGATAATCCGAGTACCTGCACACCTACGGCTGAATGAAGACGAAGGAAATTGCAATTCCAGCCTACTAAGACTAATTATAGGAGACGAATAGTAATTAAGTAATATGTAAGTAATAAAGCAATAAAACTGTTGAGATAAGATTATGGTAAAAGTAAAAAGTATAAATTTCAGGAACCTAGAATAAGATCAATTGTACTGAAGAAGACGTCAAATAGGCGTCGAAAATAGCTATTCTACGGAAGTTCTTTTAATATAATCCAATGTATAAAGGAAATAAATGTGTATCTTTTTTGTGTTAATTAGTAAACATTGGAAAATAATCGACATATAAATTATATACTTATCAATTTGAATGACTCCTGTTGGCCCTCGTCCAGATGGAGTCCCTTGCTGTTTTGTAAAATTGCTTTCGTCAGCTCTTTTTTCCGCTTTGTCTTATTTGTTCAACCTTTTCATTTTTAGGTCTTTGTAAAAAATTTTTTTACAAGGACCTACTAGTTTCGCGACTTGTCTGTTCGTCCGTCTGTCCGTGCGTCACAGCTAGTTTCCTCAAAAACTATAGAAGCTACAATGCTCAAACTTTATGAAAACGTCAGAAGTGATGGTCTCTCAAAAGTTAAGGTCTTACTAAAAATTAAAAAAAATTTTAAAAAATGTGGGGGTAGCAAATGAAAGGTCTTAATTAGAACTTTTAGGATCTCAAATAAAAAAATCATTTTGACAATTAGGGGGTCCAGGGGAAGGGAAAATGTACCAAAAATTTGTGTTGGATGAATAGTTCAAGTTATCGATTCACGCTATTAGAAAACTTGTTTCTAACCCTAGGATGTTTACAAAGACCTTCTGGTAGGAGCACTCTCCTGCTTACTCAACTTGTTAATGGCTTATTTCCTGATGTATGGAAAATGGCATATAAAGGGTTTTTCAATAACAGGTGTTATTTTGAATAGCACGCTATTTCGGTAGATGTCACTTTTGAAGCTGTCATTTCTTGACATTTGACAAACAGAAACTACGCCATTAAGAAAAATGAAACGATACACGCTTCAACAACGCATTGAAATTATTGAAATTCACTATAAAAATTCTGACAATTTGGTAGAGATGGTTCGTAGAACTCGAACATTTTTGGGTTGTCGAGAAAGACTTTGTTGTACCGCAATACAGAAATTGGAGGCAAAATTCGAGCTATTGGGACAACTTAGTGATGTGAACAATAAAACCCGTGCACGTCACTCAAGAACAGCCGAGAATATTGCTGTTGTAGCCGAAAGCGTTGAACAAACCCCAGGTATGTCCTTTTCTCGTCTTTCATGGGAATTAGGCATTTCACAAACGTCATAACACCGTATTTCGCATAAAGATTTGGGTCTTAAGGCTTATAAAGTTCAGTTAACACAAGAACTCAACCCGGTCGATCATCAAAAAAGTCGTGTCTTTGTTGATTGGGTCCTTAAAATGCATGAAAATGATCCGGAATTCAATCGAAAAATCATCTTGAGTGATGAGGCCCATTTCCACCTCAGTGCCTTCGTCAACAAGCAAAATTGTCGCATCTGGGGCTCATAAAACCCAAGAGTTATTGTCGAAAAGCCTCTCTATCCTCAACGTGTGACTGTTTTGTGCGGCTTATGGTCCGGCGGAGTCATTTGACCTTACTTTTTCGAAAATGAGGCTGGGGCAACAGTTACGGTGAATGGATTATGCCATCGAGAGATGGTTAATGATATTTTATGGCCGGAATTGGATGGTATTGATCTGGACAACGTTTGCTTTCAACAAGACGGTACTACGTGCCACACAAGCAACGAAACCATTGATATTTTCGGGAAAGTTTCCGGACCGTGTTATCTCTCGAAGAGGTGATCAAGATTGGCCACCGTGATTTTGTGATTTATCACCTTACGACTTCTTCAACTAGGGCCACGTGAAAGAGAAGGTCTACGCCAACAGCCCAGCGTCGAATCAAAACTTTAAAGATGGAATTCGTGAGGCTATCGAGGACATAGGGCAGCCACTTTGCGATTTGGTTATGGAAAGTTTCATGAAAAGGATATGGTCCTGTAAGCGTGTTTGTGGTGGTCATTTGCCTGATGTTATTTTCCACTATTAACGGCATACCTTACTTTTTATAATGAAATAAACATTAGATCATTTATATTAAAAAATGGCATTTTTCTTTTAATATCAAAATAACACCTCTTATTGTAGAAACAGATGCAAAATGCCGGGGTGCACAAAGCTAGCATACAGATGTTATGTAATGTGTGAAAAATGCGGAGTTGCACTTTGTTTCAATAAAAGAAGCAATTATTTCGAAGATTTTCACCAATGAATTTTTAAATCCCCAGCAAAAAGGCCTGAATTTGAGTTTTTTTATTTATAATTTTCGAATACAAATATAACTAATGATTTATTTATTTGTTTGTAATTGAATTAAGATTATAATGAATATTTTGATACTTATTACTCGAGAAAAAGAACTGAATTACTTTTGTTAACATCAAAATAAGAGCAATAATAACTTGTACTGTATAAATTGATTTGAACTTTCAATTTTTAGGGTTTTGTACGGTCCGTTCGTCTGTATGCCGAATCACTTTTTCACCGAAACTATAGATGCTACAGCCATGAAACTTTGTGAAAAGGTCAGAAGTGGTGACTTCTAAAAAGTTCACGGATGAAATATTTTTTCAAAGGGGTTTAAGGGGCTCACCCAAAATAGGGAGAAGACCCTTCAAAAAAACACGCTTCAATTTAGAGAAAAATGTATTTATACTGTTATGTAATTTGCTTACTAAATAGGAATCTACACACATAGGAGGCCCCCGATATTTCCGCCGTCGATCACAAATTCTTCCTCGCCGCCCCGGTGATTTCGCTACCTCTTCTAGCTACTTTCCGGCCGCCACCGATTTGAAACCTCTTTTTTTGTGGATCTGATTCCGCACACAGGCTTGTCGCCGCCAACTTTAATCCTGCCGTTTTCGTCGCTGAGAACTCAATCAATATTTTCCGAGTTTTCCTTTTTCTACTTCCGTCGCCACCAATGGTCATTCCGCTAAAGAGGGAGATTTCATTGTTCCCGGGTCCCTCGTCAATTCGTCTCAAACAGGGACCGGTTAAGTTCTTTTCGGGGGAAATGGACTTTGTTCTAGCTGTGCGCAATCTACCAATTGGAACATAAATTTCTCTCCATCTGGCATATTCGTGAATGTTTACTTTTTTACATATCGAAGATTCATTTTAAAAAAAAAACGAAAAACTGGTGGCATATTCCATCATACGCGGTTATACTCGTAAATGTGAACAGAATATTTTCGATTGATAAGTGTTGAATGAGTTTGATCGGTGAGTAGAACGAGTTTATTTATTCCTTGAATTCGTATTGATCCTAGCATCCTTGCTAGATGCTGTTGCTGTAGTTATCGTCGCCGTAATCTATGCTGGTGCGCCGAAATTGGTCAATTTTGCATCTCCGTGTGCAGGGCGTTTGCTTCGCTCATGTATCTATGAATGTTTTCATCGAGTGTAACTACTCCAACCCCTTGTGTGCATCACGGCACGTATAAGTGATTTGTTGTTCTGTTGGCGGACCGGATACTTGATAGATATCCTGCGAAATGTCACCACCACAATATCCCATCAGATCCAAAATCTTGTGGCACCGGAAAGCGGTCATATGACAGTTTCTGTGTCCTGATATTCAAGAGCGCTATAAATTAAAGCTACAAAGTCGGAAGAATCACAGTCGATGGCCATTAGTACTCGTTGTTCTGGCGTCCCATGAGAGGAAACTTTCGTTTTCCTTGTCTGGTGTGGAAGTGGATTTATCTTGCAGACGTACGCACTAGTTATAGACATCCGGTTGATTACACCGTGTTTTTTTTTAATTCGAATAACTATCTGAATTTTTCTTTTTCACAATAATTCCTAACTTTAAGCCTTTGCTCGCGGTGGCTTATCTCTCCCGGTGCTCAAAATAAGTTCTTCATTTTCTTGCGGTCTTGCGTGAATAGTAAACGCGAGATTTTTTTCCAGGGGATCGGTTGGGAAACAAGGGTCACTCGTAACATTATGCGCTTTTTACCGACTCAGGAATGATAGGTATCATGATTACCTTTGAGAATTGTTCCAGCTAGCAGTATCAGTAATCGTGTAGAAAAAAAGTGGCTGTTTTAAATGCAGATTGAATAATTTTGAGTTATTTTCCCAAAACTTCAAAGTTTAAGGTACATGCTTTTAACACTTGATTCAATTTTATGAATGACTAAGGATAAGTACCTACAATTAATAGTCATAGGTGAAACAAGTCGAGGAGGCAGAAGAGAGCTCCTAAAAGAAGGGCTTTGTAACCATTCTAGAGTTCGAAAAAAGTATCCTGATGCCCTGAATCGTTGATTTGAAGTATTCACCCAATATTTGTTAAAGAAATCGTACGAATTCATCCAAAGGATGCGAAGTTTCATTCCATGTTAAATAATTTTTCTAAATGCTCGGCTCATTGAACATATTCAAGTAAACCACTATTCCTTAAATTTTCCTGAAATTTCGAAGAAAATAAGAAAGCCTAGGTCGATTTGAAATATATATTAACCATCAACATGGAATTTCGTAGGCATAAGGGTAAAACTTTAAGCGGTTTCGATTTTTGGTGGAAAATGTAAAATTTACAAATCATACTATTGTTAACAGAGTAGAGTGAATTTTGATTTCGGAGGTATTTGTTGCCTTTGGACTCATTAAGACTTACCTTCGTGATTTTTTCAGATTTTCGGCTAAAAGGTGCCCAATCGTGAATGGAGGAGACCGCTTGTTCGCCGCGAGCAGGCAAACTTGAACGCTCCGATTGTCGCTGGATGGTACCTTTGGTACTCGCATTTGTTTCTATTTCGGGGGACAAATTGACAAATATATGGCAAACACTCCTCAACCTATGGAACCAAGTGTAGCAAGCCAATTTATAGGAGGAGCACTCCAGCGGAATTGGAATAAATAACTCAAACATGTCGTGCTTGCTGATGATGATATTGCTTCATTATTTCACTTTTACAATAGAACGTATGAATGTGCTTGCTACAAAGATAGATATGTCGCTGCTGTTACTAAAGAAATTTGACGAGAAACTAACGACGTTCTGTTGTGATAAATATTATTCTCGGATTTATTTCAAGATTATGTCAAAAACGAAAATCTATGAATAGCTCTGGGAATATGGGACAAGTTACGATTTGAGCCGGGGCGCTTAGATTTTTAGATAAATTGCACAAGTGTGGATTAAATTTGGCTTCTTGGCGCCTCTTTTAAGTTACTATATATTAAGCCATTTGCCATTTTAGTCATTTTTTATAGAAAACGTAATTGCTTTCAGAAGTACAAACGTTTTCAAGTTTTTTGGCCGGAACTAAAATGAAGCTTTCAAGTCTGGTAGTGAGATGTTAACTTGTATAGGGTGATTCATTACGAGGTTTGGTTTTTTAATCTCAAATAAAAGGCATAACGTTGAATTCTACAGTAAAAATTTCATTGTGAATCGAAAGAACAATTTATGACATTTACTTTTTAAAGATTATCTCGTTTAAATGTTGACCGCAAATGGTCCATTCTGAGGGTCCAATTTTGGACAACGCGTTCCAGCATAGCGATTGATCATTCCACCGGGCCATAAACCACATCAAACTGTGCATTTCTGTGGCTGCAGTTGTAGCTGTTGAAGCTTTTTAGGTTGTTCACCTGCCCAAATATGGCAATTCCGTTTATTGACGTATCCATTGAGCCAAAAATGCACCTCATCGCTGAACAAAATTTCGCAATAAAACAGTGGATTTTCATTGAGCTGTTTTTCGTAATACAGCTGAACTAGTTGGAGA
Source organism: Odontomyia ornata (assembly GCA_963969285.1). Classification (NCBI taxonomy): domain Eukaryota; kingdom Metazoa; phylum Arthropoda; class Insecta; order Diptera; family Stratiomyidae; genus Odontomyia; species Odontomyia ornata. Next base: position 23,035,162 of record OZ017741.1, read on the forward strand.
CATTGTTGCGGTGTAAGTCTTTCCATGATCATTTGTCAAGCAATAGTGAATAAGAATTACATTAGAGTTTGACAGGAGTCACGCGTGATCTGTAAAAAAAAGCCTATTAAAAATCAACCCTCATAATCAATCACCCTCTCTAACTTGCCAACTCAAGGCCGTGTTGCAGTATGCAAATCGTTGTAGCATAGGCAAGAAACATGTTTTCTGGCTTTTATAATGATCGTTCAATTTGTAGTGAAATTTGGAAGAATTATATATGTCCGCAAAGGACTGCAGCGGTAGTCTGCTACCTCGGCGAGCGAAGATGTGGGTGCTCGCCGGAATTGGCCTTGTCTGAGGATGAGTAAATGCGCTGGCAGGCGAACGTTGTGGTGTCGTGAGGCGGGTTCTTTTCCCCAGCACATGGGCCCACTCCAAAAAAAATTTGCATTCACGAATTCAGTGATCGGAGGACTCGGTTCGACAGTGTCGAGGCCGAGATAATCTACTGAAGGGATGGGTTGCCAAAGCAAAACTACAGACTGGGACCTGTAAACGCGTACGAGACTCGAAAGGATCTCTTCTTTACTAGAGTAGGGCCCGCTTAATGTGATGACGGTAAATGATATCATTCGGTGAATATGGTCAAAATGCCAGGAATCAGAACGCTTGTTTGCATTTTACATGAGAACTTGATCGCTTACTGTGATCAATATTCCGCTTAATATTATCGAATTGAAATCAACTTTGTACAGGTTTTCATATGAATTTATCTTGTACAGTTTGTTGCAAGTCACGAAATTAGTCGTTTGATGCACGGAGTTTAGTTTGTGTACCATTTTCGAAAAGTTCTGATCGTAGAAATCAGTGAAATCGCCATGAATAAGAGATGTGATTTAAGTTTCGCGCAAAAGGCCAAATTTTTGGAGCTATACAATTCCTTTCCCAAAGTTAGTCAACGTGAGGCGGCAGAAAAACTGGAAATTTCTCAGGCTCTGTTATGTAAACTTATGAAAAATAGAAATAAGGCGAATAAATCTTGCGTGGAAAATGAAAATAAAAATCGTAAAAGGAGGAGGTCTGACACAGATAGTCAAGTAGAAGAGGCGCTAAAAAAGTGGTTCACACGTGTTCGAGAAAAAGATGCACGAGTCAGCAGGCCCATAACCAAACTGAAAGCTGAAGAGCTGGCGCGGCAAATGGGAAACAATGATTTCCGAGCAACGAATGGATGGCTTACCAGGTGGCTACGATGAGAAAACATTGTTTATCGCAAACCACATGGCGAATTTTGTAAAGCTGATCATTGCGGTGCGGAAGCATGGCTTAAAGACGAGCGGACTGTATTAATTTCCCAATATCTCCTTGTGACAACTCTAACGCAGATGAAACGAGTCTTTATTTTTGAGCCCTGCCCGAGCATACTTACATTTTTTCTTCTTAGCACTACAGTCCCTCTCGGGCCTTCGCTTCCTGCAAACAGCGCCTCCAACTGTCTCGGTCCATTGAACGCGTCCTCCAATTCCGAAATCTGAGCAGCGATGAACTGTCTTCGGCGACCAAGTCAGACCAGCGTTTCCTCAGTTTTCCCACTGGTCTCCAGCCTTCAGTTCTCCCAATGAATGCCTTTTTGGGTATCCGTTGTTCGTACATACGATTCATGTGGCCAGCCCATAGCAGCTTTCGAATCTTACAATCATTGAGACCTCAAGTTCGTTAAAAATTTCATACAGCTCATGGTTGTATCGAATTCGCCATTGGTCCCCGTCTAGCTACGCTCCGATTATTCGCCTCAGGACCCGTCGCTCAAACGCTGGTTAGAGTCTATGTTTCACACCCATAGCATAACACAGGTCTTTTCACAGATTTTTATACTTGGAGCTTTTTTTTCCTGCGTATACTTACATTTACGGACATGAAATCGCAAAAGGTATAAAAACATGCAAAGAACGTCTTACAGTGTTATGTTGCGCAAGTTTTACCGGCGAAAAAAAGAATTTGTTAGTGAATGGAAAGAGCAAAAATCCTCGATGCCTTAAAGGAGAAAAACGCCACCAGTAACATACACTTCCAACGCCAATGCTTGGATGATATCACTGATTTTTACGGAATGGCTCGAAGCATAGGACAATGATCTGAAACATGACATTTTATTTCTCATCGACAATTGCACCACACATTCATTTTCAAAAACGTTAAAACACATTAATCTTGTTTATTTACCAGCCAATACCACTTCCTTAATTCAACCTTGAGACCGGGGTATAATTCATCCAATGAAAGCTTACTACAGATGTGAAATGCGCAGCAGGATACTGTATGAATTCGGTGAAATCGCGAACGACGACACACGATTTTCTGCAAATAAAGTCACTACATCTATGTTAGATGTGCTTCATTTCCATGCCAAGTCTTTTCTAGTGATAAGCAAGGAGAATCTCCACTCAACGAAACTTTACCTTAGCCTATAGATATTTCTGAATAACATTTTAACGAATAGATGTTTGTTGATGAAAATCTTCCAACATCAAACAAAAGAAGTGAAGATGAAATCTGTTCAATAGTTAAGGAACGAAATGAAAATCCACTGGGAGCCGACCGCGATGGCATCAATAACGACGATCTTTCTACCGAAAACGAGACTCCTCCATCTAATCAGGAAATGAGTAACGCTCTTGAAATTCTTAGGAAAGGTGCATATCATTACGCTGAAAGCTTTGAGTTACACTATCAATACGAAGAATTTATCAAGCACATCTTAATTTGAAATAAACGTCAGACAACAATAGACGTATATTTTTCAAAATTTTAATTTTTTTCTGTTAAATAAGCAGTATGAATAAAGAAACATTACATATGTAAGTACATACGCACATATGTGAATACCTGATCAAATTTTTGATTTTCGTTTTTTAGTATCAACCGCTTAATATTATCAATTTAGCCTAGTCCCAACGTGATCACATTACGTGGGACCTACTGTATTTATACTTGCGACCCCCAAATAAGAGTGGGCGTCCAGGTGGAAGCGGTGCCCACTCGCACCCTCTATTTGGGTCAAAATCCATCTACATAAATGAGTTGCACATTTTTAATATTGATTTTTCTGCATCTCTTCTTCCTATGCCTTTATCGCATCTGTCGACGAGCCTTTTCATGGCGGTAACGGCAGATTCTCGTCGACCCAATCTCGTAATTGCTTCGCTAGATTATGTCGCAAAAGGGGTTGCCATTATCGAGTTTTTTATTTGTAATTTTATTTTATTTTTTTTTTATCTTTTTCTTTGGAAAAACTTTTTGATTGATAATGGTAGCGACGGTAGTGGTGGGGTTTAGTGCTGGTCAGAACTAACAATGTTAGTAAGTTGCATATCAAATTGTTCTGCACTTATTGCGTTGTTATTTTCATGAACATGGTATATCCTTCGCAAAGATCTTTCAAGCAGTTTGCCCAGGCGGGCTGCTCGATTACTACAAATCTTAGATCCAAACATTTAGATTCTGACCCAGACTTTCACAATTACTGAGAGGAATCTTTCCCCGCATGTTTAAAATAGAGGTCCGCGGTACTCCGCTGTGCTACCACAGAATTTGTAAGTCATACGGGTATTGCCGCTGCCGCCGGAACATTGGAAAACTCACGCCAACTCCAAAATTCAATTGAAATTAGAAATTATTCGCGGTTTACAGCTGCTGTTGTGTGCATTGCAACGAAATGGTAAATCATTTTTCTGTTCTGTAAGCCACAGAATAAAGATAAATAAAAACACCGCAACGTATTTAACGTGCGCTAAGCAAATCAATGAGAATATAACAAAGTTCATGACGCTGTTGATGAAAAATACCTTAAATATCCAAAATATTACACTTGGCGAATGCAATATCGAAAATGTGGGTGAATTTGTGTATTTAGGTACCAAAATAAGGAGAACTTCTTGGGTCGTGTCGTGATTTGCCGAATGAGTATCGAAACCGACCTCTCATCGGTTGAAGACGTGAAGTCTCGCTACGTGCCAACAGACTATACTGTCAACTGGTCCGGGCAATCTTAGTCTAGTGCAAGATGGCTGCTTGCAGGCTAACTAGTTCGTAGAGGAGTTTTGGTCGCAAGTCTTACGTGAGCAGACTAAGCGCAACGACAATCCTTCAGCCACTGATTAATTTGCCCGTTTAAAATCCAAATTCCAAAATTTCCCGAAGAAATATTTCGCAAGTACTTTAACGCTGGCTTTTCGAGGCTTCCAACCAACCAATCAACAACAACAAAATTGAATTTCCGATCTAAAAATGGACGCGATGCCAAACTAAGCTAATTCTAACCAATATGTCCTCCGCTAATAAAAAAAAGACCCAACACAAATTACGGCACCACGTACCCGAGCCGACGAGGCGCGGATTGTAAAAGATCGCACCCTCTAGGCGACATACTTATCTCCTGCTTCTATTTCCCACTGAAAGCCTAAAATAATGAAAAGAAAGAGAATGGTTACTTAACAATTCATTTGATATTCTTTTATTTGGTGTTTTCTATCCAATTTTATACAAACAACATATTCAAAGCAAGATGGTTCGTTGAACACAGTATTCAAATCATTCAGCATTACGAAAATGCCTCCTTCTTACAAAATTAAATACGTAAAAAAATTTTCCTTTCTTTATTTTCTATTAGAGAAGAAAACGGGCAACTTGATTTGATGGTAACTAGTTACTAAACTCCCCCGAAGACAGTCCTCAGCCCGGTTTAGAAAGGAGGAGGATCCCATTGTTTTCCACCCCAAAGCTACCATGATTCCTTTCCCTAAATCCCACGACCAAATGGAAGTAAATGGTCTCAGGGTCGAACATTGGGCTTACTGGTTCCCCCAATGAAGGGAAACTAAATACCAATAACTGCAAATACACCAGCAGCTCTGCTACTAAATCCTACTTACACGTCCTTTTTGGTGACTTAAGAGGGTGATAGTGAGTCTTCCGCGCCTTATGAAGGAATTGAAAGTCATAAACATGCCGCCGGAAAGCAGGATTGGCGATGGGTCAACTCCCAGTCCCTGGAAAGCCCTACATTTCTTCGAAACCGGCAACAGAGCCTCGGAATGAATTGGATCAACGGCAACGACCCCGCAACCGAAAAAAGGAAGGACTATGACCTTGGATCCTGGAATGTCAGATCGCTAAACTACCCTTACAACAGGCTAGTCACTATATATTAGGCATACTGGCAATCCAGGAAATGCATTGAGCTGGAAGTGATATTCAAGATATGAGATCGCACACAATATTAAAAAGTGGGAAGCGAGAACTCGGAGTGGCCTTCATTGTGGATAGGGAGTCCAAATCACACGCTGTTGATTTTAAGGCATTGAACGGTTGTGTCCGATCCACACAAAAGTGAAATTCTTCAAAATTTGCCTGAGAAATGTACACGCCTCCATCGAAGAAAAAGACGAAGTAACGAAGGAAACTTCTACCATCACCTAGAAAGACTAGTCGATGCATTGCCTACAAACGACACAAAAATAATTCTGGGTCATTTCAGCGCGAAGGCTGGCAGTAAACCATCTCATCGGGGAGCGACTGGAGAATATAGCCTACACGATGAAACAAATGACAATGGCTAGCACCTAATAGACTTTGCATGTAGCAGCCCTGGGTATATCCGGATGGCAAAACACAAGACCAAATCGACTATGTTCTGATCCAATAACGTTGGGCCTAGAGCATACTTGACGTCCGTAATTACCGAGGAGCCAATTGTAGCTCGAATCATTACTTGATCATATTAACTTATCGATATTGAATGTCAAAGGCATATTCGGCGAAGACCAGCCCTCTACAGACATTCGACATTGAAACGCTCTAAACGGCGTCTGAGGGAAAAAAATTTCACGGAGTCACTCGGCAACCAGCTAGTTCCAATCGTAACATGCTTGAGCAGTTTACGGGGGCCATGAAAGCCAACTTTTTGCTGCTGAGTGAGCAACACCATGCTAAAAGTTCTGCATCATGGTATCCTGATGAAATTGGTACTACCGCCATCTGGATTCGGTGCAGTGATAACTAGGAGGAGAGCCGTGGACGGGTGGATGGTTCCGTGTGGGTTTGGTGCTCAGGGACTACTTTCTTTAGTGTGCACCTAACGCCCAACGAACCGAGATCATCTTTCCAACTCAAGCTTAATGCGTTGGAGAGCGCTATCTCGAACACAAACGGCAAACCATGCTCATTGGGGAAGACCAACGCTAAAGCAATCGAATGGGACATGCGTTTCACAGATCCGCGGGGAAGTCAATCCTAAAAATGGTAGTTAGGACAGCACTCGTCGTACTAGACACTGGAAACACGCCGAAGTTTCACCGTATTGGTTGCGAAGGAACCATACTGGACATGACATTCGCGTCTGAGTCCTTAGTACGGAGGATGCACAATTGGAGAGTATTAGAGGACTACTCAGCCAGTGATCATTAGTGCATTCTGCTTGAGATCCGTAATTCTGCATCCTAACGGCTATGCTCCCTATCTTTTACAATTTGGTGGAACATTGGAAGGATGGACGTTAAGAGGTTCGTTGAGGTGCACACGGCAGGTGTTCCGCTGCAGAGTGACTCGCAGAGGACAGAATAACTGGATGCTCAAGACATGGTGAAATCAACTATAAGCATCATCGTTACTGCTTGCGACGCTTCTATGCCCCGTCGAAAACTCCGGCACGGCAAGCCCTGGGTGTACTAGTGATCGACTAAAACCGCTGAATAGCGAAGAGAGTGTCACAAGCTTCGGCGAAAGGCTCAAGGGGCACAGAATGGTGACGAAGCATGCAACCGGTTAACAGTACAGAAGTCGGCCAAGAAATGCATTTGCAAATTGATGAACAACAGCAAGGCTCGCTGCTGGCAAGATCTAGTGGACAATGAGACTAAGGATCAATGGGGCGTTGGCTACAAGCTAGTTTGCGGAAGCTTAGTGCCCTACCGACGCCTTATAAACATGAAATAGACGATATAGTGCGAATACATTTCCCCGCCCATCCCGTCCGTGTTGACGCTGTCCATAGCCAAACAGCAATCGAGTGCCCAATCTTGAGACAGCCAGAACTGGAAGAGGCAGTCCTTTCATTGCAAGCGAGGAAGGATCTAGGCCCCGTTGCTGTTCCAGCTGAGGTTTTGCAAATTGTCCATCACCATTGTCTTGACTTGCTCCTCAGCACATGCAACGGGACGGGGTTTTCCGGGTACGATAGAAGGTGGCGAGGCTCATGCTGATCAGCATGGGGAAGGGAAATCCCGGATCGCTGTCTGCATACCGCCCGTTATGCATGCTAGCCACGGCTGGGAAAGTGCAAGAAAAATCCATCCAGGGAAGACTCACGAACGGGATTCGTGATGCAGGGAACCTATCTCTCCAGCCGTACAGGTTCAGAGCAGGACGTTCCACCATTGTTGCGGTTGAAGTGGTGATGAGCGCGGTCTTAAAGGCAGGGGCATATAGCCGCACCAAGCGACGAATCGTCGTGTTGGTGACACTCGACGTTAGGAATGCCTTCAACTCTGCTAGATGTATGGATATTATGAGTACGCTAGAAAACGCTTATCAAGTTCCAGAATATCTAATGCGGCTTCTCAGGAACTATCTAAAGGACCAAAGCCTGCTCCGACACGACACAGTGCCAACGAAGGATGGAAATTACATCGGGTGTTGCCCAGGGATCTATCCTTGGTCCGGACCTGGGGAACATGTCTTACGACGGGCTACTGAGACTCGAGATGCCAGATGAGTTGCGCTTGGTCGGTTATGCGGATGATGTTGCGGCTCTGGTCGCTGGACGCACCGTTGAACAAGCGCAACTTAGGCTAGGTATGCTAATTCGCTGAATGAGAGACTGGATGACTGCTCGCGGGTTCAGTTTAGCACTGGAGAAAACCGAAGTGGTCATCATGACAAAAAGGAGAATCCATAGAGTAAGGATGATTAGTATTGGAGACAAACAAATCGAATCGAAGCCAGCGGTGAAGTACCTGGGACTACTGATGAGTTTCTCTGAGCAAATCAGGGCAACGACTGAGAAGGCTGCTTCGGGAATATCAGCTCTGAGTCGACTTATGGCCAACGTAGGGGGACCTAGCCCATCAAGAAGACGCCTCTTGATGAGTGCCGTAGGGTCAGTTCAACTGTACGGAGCACAGGTATGGGGCAACACTCTCAGCAAGGAGGTATACCGAAAACGTTTGGCACAGGTACAGAGAAGAGGAGCACTGAGGATTGCATCTTTGTATCCGACAGTCTCTGATTCGGTGGTGAGAGTTATTGCAGGCGTGATACCTGTTGCCCTCCTTGTTAGGCAGGGCCGCGCTATTTACCTGCGCCGAAACGAGTTTGCGGGGGAGATGGTTGCCCGCGAGAAGAGACAGCGCTCGCTCAACGATTGGCAGCAGTCTTAGGTGAATTACACGAAGGGAAGGTAGACTGCGCGCCTCATCCCGGATGTGAGACCGTGGCTTAATCGAAGGCATGGTGAGACTGACTTCTATCTGATCCAGCTTTTAAGCGGGCATTCCTGTTTTTAGTCTTACCTGCACAATATTGGTAAGTCACGGTTCCCCGATTGTTGGTTTTGCCCAGGGGAGGAGGACAATGCCTGCCACACATTTTTGGCGTGCATAAGATGGGACAGGCTGCCAAGGGACCTCTACAGGAAGACGGGAGAGCTCACCCCAGATAGTATAGTTTCAGTGATGCTCGAATCAGTTGACAAATGGAACCAGGTGGCACATTATGCTCGGGCAGTCCTAAAAGATAAAAGGGACTCACTGCAGTCGGGGGCGTTGGGCTGGGGGATCGCTTTTCCTCTTCCCCTCTCTCCTCCCGCTATGGAAGGGACTCCCCAGCTTGAAGGCGCCCCACGGCGTAACAAAACGAGACCTGGCCCGAAGTAATGTGTCAAACGGTTCCAGGCTGGGTTCTCAGGTTGACAGGGGAGGTGTTTAGTGGGTAGTCCAGTCGCGCATAGGAGTCCCACACTCTATGCATACATAGCATTCACCTCCCTACCACAAAAAAAATGTTTTGGTATTAATGTTTTTGTTCATGGAGTAGAAGGACATTGGAGTAAGTCTCATTTTCTCGTTTGCTTGTCCTTAAGATAGATCCATCAGACCAAAGAATTTTTTTCTCATGTCATTTTCGTCGTATTTATTGATAGTAGGTCCAGTTTTCGCTTGATCGGAGATTGGATTTTCGCTTTCCTTTAATGCGTCCATATGGTCTTTCAGCGTCTGTGTTACGGTATTTTTGGGTTTAACTGCTTTATTCAGAGTATCCGCCATGAAGTTTTCGATGTGATGATTGGCGTGGACATAGTTGGTGTAGCTTCTGTTGATTTTGTTTTGTCGCTTTTTTTCGGCGTGCTTGACTTTCACCGTTGGCGGATTCACAAGTTTTTTTACCGTTTCGGTCGTGCCCATCGATTCGCTAAATTCACCGTTAGCATTATGATTTGGATTATTGACCTTACATGTGCTATCACCTTTGATATTTCTTTTTATTCAGCATCCTTCCTTTTCTCAGGGTCGGGCGGTACCTTCTTTTTGTTATTTGGTTCTTCTATTATATCATTATTTAAGCAACCACCGCCGATGCCACCGATGCGAACAGAGAAGAAGGCGGCAAGTTGCAAAGAACAAGATCAAGCAATTTGTTATTGGCATTAGGAATAGTGTTGAATTGGGTGAAAAAGCAGAGCGAAATGAAAGAAGGAGAAAAAGACGCATTCCAAACAATAGAGGGCAAATTGAAGTCATCACAGACCAATATAAGGGTAGAAGTGAAACGAGCATTAATGTCGCTCGAGAATTCGGCAAAGAAACGTTCGAAAACAATAGCAGGACTGTTACAAAGGATATACGCAGCTGATAAGAGGAAGGAATGTGTTATCTTGGCATAGGGATAAACACTGAGTCAAAACAAGCGGTCCAATTTTTACTAATATCTTGCCTTTCAGCATCAGCAGCTTGTGCACGCAAGCTTTCCGTTTGTTTTAACAATGAAAGAAAAGATAAAGTAAAATAGATAATTAAGGATACTTAAGGTCGTATTTGAGATTTTATGCATCCAAATATAACAGCAAAAGGAAAAACTCGTGCATAAATTAAGATTTACATTCGACCATCAATGCATGGAAAAATACATATTCTATTGATAGAATCGTCGGAATGTACATAAAAACTGTTAGTGCAATTTTACTTCCATAGCTACATATTTACAGGAAACCTCTTCGCAACCAAGTTCATTCACATCACCATCACTCCGTTGCTCGCATTGAAAAATAACTTCCACTAAATACGTTAAAATTAACATTCTCCATATACAAAAGCCTTCCACATTCTCCAATAACCTATAATTAAGCTCCATTTCGGCCCGAAAACAGATGACTTACGCAACCCAAGAAGCATTAATTCCGAAACGCTAAATTGCTAATTAAATACAGAATCTAAGTTCGTTAGCGCGCAAAGATATCTTTTCAAAATTCCATATAACAATTTTCCATCTTCCTCACAAAAATAGTTCTATTTGTTGAAACTAGAAATATTTAATTACATGTTAGCCACCATCAACTTATCCCAGCCGAGCAAAAAGATCTCTCTCTTTGGTAGCAACATCTCAAGCTTGACCGTGGAATTAAGGAAGCAGATATTGAATACCAAAGATACTTCATCTCCTAACTACTAACTACCCTAAATAGCGGTGAGCCTGAACTTTTCAGTACTTGTGGGATCCACTGTGTATTGTACACGTATGCGACTACGATAGCGACGACGTACGACCCAATGACCGCAATAATTATATACCTTTCGCGTTTAATTTAATTTCATAGTAAATAGCGGAAACTCGTTCAACCATCAGTTCGTCAGCTCATTCGTCTACTCATTTGCCGGGTCTATCCGCTGTTCAGCCTCTATCGTCAATCTTTCAACAGGCAACACAACAGACAGCGTTTGATAACAAGAGGACATGTCGGCCAATAGTTTGGCATGGGTACCGCGCGGCGGAACCTGAACCAGAAGATGAAGGAACTCATAAATAGCAACGAGCGCGACTGTAATTAAGTTAAAAGCAATTAAAGTTGGTGATCGATTTTTTCTTGCCATCGTCGTCCATCGATTTCTAATCATAGTTCGATAATTACAGACCAGTGATGAGTAGTCCTGGGATGTACGGCAGTAATAGTTGAAGAAGTTGGACAAGGAATTCATCTCTGCAAACAGCACAACCGGATTATCATCAATCCAATGAATTCTGGAGGCGGGAAGCACTCCTTTATCATTTGGCGAGGATTGGTGGTCGTTAGTGTAAATAGAGAGACAAATTGATGGGTTAAATAGGGTTTGATGTAAGGTACCAGCAGAGGTAAATCAGAATAGAAAAATTGAATCTGCGTACTCATGTTAGTCCTTTAAGTGATTTATCCCAAAGTTTAATTTGTTTTATTTTGTATCTATTCCCTAATGACCCGTACACACACACCTGCTGGATTTTCTGTGGTTATTTGTCGGACTGGCCAACAGAGTCATCTTTCATCCACCGGAAAAGACAGTATCATCAGTGACTGTAAAAATGTTAAGGCATGTAGATAAATTGTACACATCCTACAGGCAGCATAGAACTTGTTCCTTGTTCATGACTGTAATGAAGTTCGCGGCATCTTTTAACTTTAACTTGGGCAGGCATCCGGACAAGCATCTATGCAAGCAGACGAGCCTACTCTGGCTCAGGACCCACTTTATCTCCCAAAGACCATGTCATGTGCAATATACTGCCCAAGGAATTTTAATTACTACTACGCGAGATTTAACAATCTCCCATTGATTTTCAAAGAAATACTTTTAGGCTTCTGGACTTACCTATCCTACCGTGAATATTTTCAATGCCTAGTTCAGGATGCATTCGTTGCAAACAGTTTCAATCAAAACAATTCAAAAGAACTTTCAGTACTTACCACGACTCGCCGTTGTGCTTCCCACATGGCCGAAGAGATTCGAGTTGGGATCCCAGAAGATGCGATCGAAGCACAGCACCACCTTGTTCAGATTGCCGAAGCCCAGCCGCTGGATGGCTTCCTGCTTCCACTCGGGCAGCGGCGGCTCGAAACGCACCGTGTTCACCTGGTTCTGTGACATCTTGGAAACAGCTACTTTGAGAACGCCCAGGGTCAGTGTACATAATGCCAGGTCAGCTGAAATTGAAAAAGCGAAACACGAGTGTAATCGAGATAAATGCTCAATTTACCTTTCAATACAAGGAGATAACAATAAATCGCAATACATTGTACCCGCGGAAAAAACGGAGCCCAGCCAACACCGACATGGGCAAGAGCCAAATCAATGGGGCAGGGAAAATGGAAAATTTAGAGCTACCACGCAAACCTCACCTGGCCGCTTCGATACCGTACGTTCACGGTGGTTGGGTTCGCGCTCCTTTCCTTGACTCCAGCGAACCTTCTTCCTGTGCAACAAACAAATACCCCAAGTGCATTGGAAATGACGTGCGTGGTACGTAGCAGTAGTTCCATGTCTGCACAGTTCCTCTTCATCGTCGTCGTTGTCTTTTCCGTGGTCGATGCTGGGCATAGGCATCCTCATAGTCGTCGGTACCACCGTCGGCATTCTAGAACGCCTGAACATGCCTTGTTTGGCAAAAGCGATCTGGATGCGTGCATGTAATGTGACGCTATTGAAACTTGCTCGCTTAAATGGTCTCGTTCGGGAATTGGTTTTTTCTAGCAATTAATGTCCACGGAGCAAGAGAAACAAGAAGTCACCACAATAAAGTCAATGGAGTTCAGACCAGAGGAAAGTGTATCTGAAGAAAATGTGTTGTGATTCTGAACGACAGGCGCATCGTTGTCGTTGTCGTCGTTCTTGTTCGCTCATCGATAAAAGATGATGAGACTTAAATTCGTTCCGGTTAACTGGATAAGACGTTCAGAGGATTTGCAAGATGAACAGTGTGTAGAGGAAGTATTGGTTTTAGGTGACTATTAGGAATATATAACCTAGTAAAGGGTTTTCCAATAGGAGGTGTTATTTTGAATAGCCCGCAATTTCGGAAGATGTCACTTTTGAAGCTGTCATTTTTTACATTTGACAAGTATAAACTACGCCATTAATAAAATGGAACGAAACACGCTTCAACAACGCATTGAAATTATTAAAATTCACTATATAAATGGTGAAAATTTGGCAGAGACGGTTCGTAAAACTCCAACATTTTGGGTCGTCGTGAAGTATCTTGTCGAACCGCAATACAGAAATTGGTTGCAAAATTCGAGCTGCTGGGACATCTTAGTGATTTGAAGAATAAAACCCGTGCACGTCACTCAAAAACAGCCGAGAATATTGCTGCTGTAGCCGAAAGTGTTGAAGAAAACCCAATGTCGGGTCCTTCAAGACGCTCGCGACATTAAGCCAACTAGTGCAACACCAATTGACTGCACGCGCTAAGTTGATCCTTGTTGGACTCGACGCAAGTCACAGCAGTGCTGTGGCTATTATCAATTGGTGCCAAACCAATTGATTAAAGCGACGAGAGCTAATTGGCACTTTAACCAATTAGCCTTACGCGAATAACAATTTGTTTTAAAAATGACACGGGAGCACCTTGAGCCAATCAATTCTTTATTGAACGTGTGCACGCACTTGAACGTGTGCACCTCCACAAAAGGTCTTGAACACCACAAAAACTAAACACAAAACTAAAACCACACACTTTGAATTTCAAAATGACTAATGACATTTATTTTATTCTTTCCAACTCTTAAATACATAAAGAGTGCATAGCACGCAAATTCCACTCGCTCGATAGTTTGTTCAGGTTAACAACTTTGTTGATAAAAATGCTGACGAGATTCAAGTGGAATCCACGCGTGACAATGTCTGCACTCGAGCTCAAAACATATATCAAATATCAATTGTGCACATGTATGCTTACTTTAGATGGATGGACAATGTGTTTAGATTAGAAGACGATTAAAATGCTGACGATATGTCTGCATGTGGAAACTTGCATGGCTTAGGAATTGGTTTACAATACATTGTAGTGAAGCAAGATACGTAAGCATTTTTCATGAAGCGAGATACATTGCATTGGAATTTTATGATTTTAATTTTGATACAATGTATTTCGCTTGTGTATGATTGAAATTTAAGAAACATTGAAATTTAGGAATGACTTGAAATTTAGGAATTTTATGAATCTATATGATTTATTCAACTAAAATGGTGATGTATTTATACATTTCCTGCCCCCCGTTGAGGGATTCCTCAACTGATTGATTACACGTTGACGGTGAAATCTGCATCCACAGAGTTTCTTGGCGCTGGTGTCGGTCTTGAATTTTTCGACTCACTGCGTCCCTGCCACTGAACTCGCCACTTCCAGCAGATGATTATGGTGAGTATGATGAGTAGAGTGAAGGTCGTATAGCCAATTGCTAGAGGATGGTGTAGCGGCTGCTGAATTTCATTAGGCTTGCTAATAATTGCTGTAGTGTTGCAAGATCATTGACATCGGCAGCATAAGGAGTAGCATTGTGAACTCTGAAGGCTCCTACAACCGGTAAATCTGAAGAGATATTTAAGTTTGTAAATGATATGTAGGATAATTGACTGGTGGTGTTGTAAACGCTATAGCTGCTCAGCTGCAGTTGGTTGTTTCTTAACGAGCACTCAGATTGAAGTTCCAAGAGTCCAGCATATTCTAATGTAACTTGAAAGTTATTGGCACCGCAGACTGCATTGAGATTGGTTGGTTCCTTAACTGCGAACATCCAATGATTGACCCTTTGTATTCTCACGCACATGTATTCGTCAATAAGTTTTGTTAAGGGACATACAGCATTACTGTTTTTGTTGAGCAGGTTCACTTCACATGCCAAGTAGCTGGATACGGATGTATGAATGGTTTGTATGCTGGGACACAGGAGGTAGTCTGGTGAATTCTCAATGCAATTTTGGAGCATCTCGGATGTAACTGGTAGATATTTGTCCCGAAGATTGTTTATAGCCAAGAACGAGATCCTTGGTTTGATGGCAATCATGGTGTTGTTAACTATCATTGGAATTGGTGTGAGACGGAATACGTGAAGTCGCTCTTGGGTGATCAATGGCAACTTTATGTTGAAGATAAAATAATCCTTGGTGGCGGCTCCTTTTATCGACATTAATTTGTAAAACTTGGTTGGATCGTTGTCCTGGATTGGTAGCTGGAGCGGTGGTGCTAAATGAGCCTTTATTTTGCGGACCTCCTGTTGAATTTGGTCGACTGGTAACAACATTGGGCTGAGTTTTCCATGGTGGGTGTCAATGAGAACGTCTATTAGCAGAGCTTGCACCCTTTGCAAGCTGGAGGCTCTGAGTGTCAGCTGAATAGACAAGGTGGTCACCAACTGTGAGAGCCGTTGTTGATATTCTTGAAGATCATGCTCCTGGATCTTATGCGCCATGTCATTGATTTGTTTTTCCAAGTCACCAAAGGTTTCGTTGACTTGTGCCTGATCCCTTTTAATGATGTTGATGGTAGCATCAATGATTGACGTCTGGTTCTTGAGAAGACTAAGGAGGTGATCCTCATTTGCCTTAACATGATCAATGGTGTTGGCCATTTGTTGTGCATATTCTGTGTCCAAAATGCCAAAAAGTGAGTGAGCGATGCTGCCGATCAGATCAATGGCGCCTCGTTTAGAACGTTTCCTGATCAAGAAAATCTCATTAAGCTCTAGCTCATTAATGACATGATCAAATTGTTTGATCAGGACGTGACAGGAAGAGTTCTGATGAATTGATCCACACAAATGTTGTAAAGCTTCTCTCCCGGTGTGCATAGCCGCTATGCCCTTCCAAATGGGTTTAATGTCGTAGTAGATTATTAAATTCCACTCGGCTGCTATGGGTTGAATGGTTGAAATCTGCTCAAAATGAATGCCTGGTGCATTCTTGAATTTCGTAATACGAACTGGTGATGCCAAAACTAGCGGTAGAAGCAGCAAGGCGACTATGATAGTGAGCATCCCTGGATATGCTGTCAATTTTTGTCGCTTTTTAGGTATTTCCTCAGTGGATGGATTGTTCTTGTTGTCAGATTGATCTTCCTCATCCATCTGCTGACGCCATGATGGCCCTGGGATGTTTTTCCAATCAGGTGACAAATTATGTGTTGGCTCTTCCTCTGGCTTGAGGTAATCTCCCACGGGTAGCGGAGCCAATCTGTGAATTGGCCTTGTTCTAGCGCCAGATGCAGTTTTAACCTCTGCAACACGCACCATTCCGTCATTTCCCTTAAACGTCTTGATTATGCGTCCAAGGGGCCAATTTTGAACAGGACGGTCATCTTCCTTTATCACCACCATCATGCCCGGTTCGATGTTGGTCGCTTGATCAGTCCATTTTTGTTTTTGTTGCAGTTGGTTCAGGTACTCTGTTGACCATCGTCTCCAAAACTCCAGCCTTAAACCTCTCACCAACTCCCAACGGCGCAGCAGGCTCGAAGTGTTGGGCTGGGCGTTGACATCGATCTGTGCAGTCAATGGTTCACCAATCAAGAAATGGCCCGGTGTCAGGGCTGTTAGGTCATTTGGGTCAGATGACATCGGACAAATTGGTCTGGAATTTAGAACTGCCTCGACACCAATTATGACTGTTTCTAACTCTTCGTATGTGAGGGAAGCGGTTGAAAGGCTACGCATGAGGAGATGTTTTGCGGATTTAACTGCAGCCTCCCACAGACCTCCAAAATGAGGTGCTCTTGGAGGAATGAATTTAAAATCAATTCCTTTATTGCTGCACGCCTTGATAATGTTCTCTTGTGCCATTGGTGAGCAAATGGATGGTTTGAGTTCAGCCAATTTATTCCTTGCGCCGACAAAGTTTGTTGCGTTGTCGCAGTAAAGTTTTTCGCAGTGTCCTCTTCGTCCCAGAAATCGATGAAGTGAACCAATGAATGCATCTGTTGATAGGTCAGTAACGAGTTCCAGGTGCACGGCTTTTGTGGCAAAACAGCAGAAGACCACAATGTATGCCTTTTGTGGCTTCTTGCCTCGAATCTTGTAATGCACCCAAAATGGACCACAAAGATCGACACCAGTATTTATGAACGGTCGTGCTGGTTGAACTCTGGTGTCAGGTAGATTACCCATCACTTGTTTGATGAGCATTGGTCGTGCCTTACAGCAGGTTATGCAATGTTGTACGACTGCTCTAGCCATTGTTTTTCCTTTGATTGGCCAAAATCTTTGCCTGGTATGAGCGAGCAAGGCCTGTGGACCACAATGAAGATTTCGGTCATGAATGCTTCGCATGAGCAATTTTACTATTGGGTCGTTATATGGGACAAGCATGGGGTGTTTAGCGTCGTATGATAGTGATGAGGCCTCCAGGCGGCCACCAACCCTGATGATTCCATCCTTGTCCACGAATGGCGATAGACCAACCAACGAACTATCCTTTTTTACTGTATTATGTTTCTTTAAGTGAGCGAGGTCGTCCCTGAAGTCCTCCTGCTGTATTGTGCGGATGATCACAACCAATGCACTCTCCAATTCTGCTGGTGTCAGAACAACGTGCGTCGGCCTAGCTGCCTTTGGCTCTTTTAAGTGTCGGGTGAACCGGAGCATGTATGCAACTATCCGTTGCAAGGCCACAAATGAATTTCTGTGGTTTATCCCATATATTGTGTCATTCGGGCTACACACGGCAGCGACCGTCACCTCTGGCTGATTTTTCTTTAGCTCTGAGGAGTCATTACACGAAACCTGGTCAATTGTCCTCCGAAATGGTGTCGGCCACAGGCTTTCCCTTCCATGCAGAAAAAGTGGCCCGTAAAACCAGAGGCTCGATGAGGCGAATGATCGAGCAGGCAGGCCACGCGACAATGCGTCAGCTGGATTGTCCGCAGATCGCACATGACGCCACTGGGAAGCTAGTGATCCCTCCTGGATTCTTGCCACTCTGTTCGCCACAAATGTTTGGAAAGATGATGAGGATGAGTTGATCCAAGCGAGGACAATCTCCGAATCAGTCCAAAAGAATGTTGTGTGGTTGTCGAATTTCAAATCTCTTTTCACTCTAGAGGCTAACTGGACGCCCATCAACGCTGCACACAACTCCAACCTCGGCAAAGTTTGAGTCTTAAGCGGAGCCACTCTAGATTTAGCGCACAACAGTTTGATGACCACCTGTCCATCTTGAAAGGTGGATCGCACGTAGATTGCTGCTCCATATGCCTTCTGAGACGCGTCGGCAAACACGTGGATCTGGACTGATTTCGGGGTCCGCTGAGTGAAAACATGTCGTGGAATTTTTATGTCCTGCAGACTGTTGAGCTCACTTCGAAGTGATCTCCAACTCCTTTCGTGGTCCGGAGGCAGTGGGTCATCCCAGGAAATAGTCAGCTGCCACAACCTCTGGATGAATATTTTTGCAGTCACCACGACTGGGGCCAGTATTCCCAATGGGTCGAAAATTCTGGCCAGCTCTGACGTGACGGTGCGTTTAGTAACCTTCTCGGCTGTTTGCTGGTTCAGCCTTATTAAGAATTGGTCATCGCTAGGTCGCCAGATCATGCCTAATGTTTTTACGTAGTTGGCATGCATCTCTTCTAGATCCAGATTGACCTCCCGAGTTTCTGGTGAAATTGGGTCCAGGAGTCGCTTGTGGTTGGCACACCACTTGTGAAGTCTGAAGCCGGCTAGACCTAGCAGTTCCGTTAATTGTCTTTGCATTTCTAGTGCTTCCACCAATGAGTTGGAGCCCACCAAACCATCGTCGACATAAAAGTGATCCTCGAGAGCAACAGATCCCAACGGGTACCTTTGGCGGTTGTTTTGCGCGAGCTTTTGGAGGCATTTGGTTGCCAAATATGGTGCTGAACGTGTTCCGTATGTGACCGTGTTGAGTTGATAATAGCGCATTGGTTCTGATGGATTCTCACGCCATAAAATGATCTGGTAGGCTCTGTCCTCTGGATGCAACAATATTTGCCGATACATTTTTTGAATATCGGCCGTGAAGACATAAGTTGGAAGACGGAAGCGTAGCAAGATGGTGAATAACTCAGGTTGGACTGTTAGGCCGGTGTGCAGGATATCATTGAGTGATGAACCTGAACTGCTCTTTGAAGATGCATCGAAGACGACCCGCAATTTTGTAGATGTACTTTCCGGCTTTAATACACAATGGTGTGGTATAACATAATGTCTTTCGGGTACGTCTTTGGCACTAATTCTGGTCATGTGGCCCAGGGACTCGTATTCCCTCATAAAATTCTTGTATTGTTCCATCACGGTTGAATCCTTCGCTAAGCGTTTTTCCAGGGCACACATTCGATTAAAAGCTGTTCTTCGAGTCTCTCCCAATGATGATGGTTCATCCTGAAAGGGCAATCTGACCATGAATCGACCGTTCTGCAATCTAGTGGTATGCTCCACAAAATGGATCTCGCATCTTTTGTCCTGTACTGATAAAGACGGTTGATGGTTAGTGACCTCATCGATCCTCCAAAACCGCTCCACCAGTTCGCTGGTCATCTCCTCCTCCGTGGTGAAAACACCACATGTAGCATGACCCATGTGATCCTGGTCAACCTTTCCAGACATCACCCATCCAAACATGGTATTTTGAAGAATGGGGGTGGCCTCAGAGAGTTTCAGCAGACCTGGAGCTAGAAGCTCATGATAAACTTCAGCTCCCAAAAGCATATCCACGTGCTCTGGTTGATTAAAGGTTGGGTCTGCCAAAGAAACGGTAGAAGGAATTGGCCAAGAGCTGGTATCCACGTATTGAGCTGGTTGCTTAGATACAATTTCAGGCAGGATGAATGCCTCAAGTGTCGTTGAAAATTGCGTGAGTCGAGATTGGACCTCTAGATTGATGCGTTGCCTGGCGCTTCTCGATGCTCCTCCAATTCCCTCAATCTGCAAGCTTGCCTTTTTGGGAGACAAACCGAGTCGTCTTACAAGTCTCTCCGTCACCAAATTCACCTGAGAGCCGGAATCCAGCAATGTTCTGCACGCAATGGTCCTACCGTTGCAAGCCTTGACTAGTACTTTTGCTGTACCAAGGAGTATGTGGTCGGAATAAGCTGCAAGGGAAGAAGGCTTGATGATCTGCCCTTCTGGCTGAGTTGGTTTGGGGGAATCCTTTTTGGCTCCATTACCCTGAGCCGGGTCCAGGTGTAGCAACGTGTTGTGCTTCTGGTTGCACTTACTACATGCTCGCAACGTGCAGGCACTTGCTCTATGTCCACCTCGCAAGCAATTCACACACAACCTGTGTTTTTGTGCACACTGCAATCTGACCGCGGCCGACATCTGCAAGAACTGTTTGCAGGCGTAAACTGGATGTGATGCTTGCTGGCAAATTATGCATGAGGTCTTTCCCTTGTTCGTTGCTGTCGAGGTTAATGTTTTTGCAGTGCTTGGTTTTTCCTTCTGGCCGATTGCCTCAAGCGATTGGAATCGGAACTCCAAGAAGTCCAGAAATGATCGTACCGATTGGTTTTCCTTTGGCTTCTGGATAGATTGTTCATACAACGTGTGGCTTTGTCGGTCCAACTTTTTGACGAGGAAGTGGAGAAGCAGTGGATCCCAAGATGAGACATCAACTCCCAAGTTGCTCAATGCTAATAGACCCTCGTGAATAGTGTCGTGAAGGTTCTTCACAGCTGAAGATGTTGGGTTCTCACTAACTATGGCTGGGGTGCTCATAACCTTGGATATTATGGATGACGTCATTATTCTGATGTTGTTGTAGCGCTCCTGAATCAGATTCCAGGCTGAGGTATAATTTTGCTCTGTTAGAGCCAGATGTCGTATTAATTTCTCAGCTTCACCAGATAGATTCGTCTTCAGGTACCACATTTTTTGAATCGCGGGTATTGATTGGTTGTGGACCATCTGGGTGAACATGTCACAAAATTGGCCCCACTTCAGGTAGTCACCATCAAAAGTTGGGATGGTAACCTTGGGAAGTCTTACGGAAGGACCAATTGTTGCACAAGAAGTCTGATTTTGATGAGCAGACTGCAACGTAGCTGTCCTCAATTGGTTTTCTCGCACTAGCCTCTCCATTTCAATGAAGGAATCCTGCTGATACTCATGTGGGTCATCGTTGAGTTCCAGGATGGCATAGTGCAGATCTTCAATCTGATCCCATAATTTTGTGATGCTGCTGGTGATCATGCGTACAGATTAGGGATTCACTTTATCTGATATGCTGTCCAAATGGCGCTGGATGGTGGCAATCATGGCCTTTTGCCGTCGAATCATGGTTGCCACTTTTGCTGGTTCTGGTTTCTGGGAAGGATGATCCTTATACGATACAATTTGGATCGGTTCATGCACTTCCTTTGGCCCTGTGGCGGCCTGGACCTTGGCGTCCTTCTCAATTATCTGAGACAACTTTTCCTTGAACATATTTTCATAATTGTGCACCAGATCTGAAATTTCCTTGTAATACTCTGATCGGAAATATGGATGGTCGATGGGCACATTCTCAAGTGTGCGGATCTTATTGTCAGTAGTTTCAAACTGATCCCAAGCACTTGATAATTCGTAAAGCCTTTTTTCGAAATAGGCCCTTGTCTTACGAGTATCGCTATCCTTTTTGTAATTTTGGATAAGCGACTGGATCTCCTCGCCTGTCCTTTTTTGCTCTATGGCAAGCTGCTCCATTGCAAGTTATTGATGGCTGCTAAGGTCCACTCCAGAAACTGCCTCTGATGTCTGCACTGGTCTCGAAACACGTGGGTGCAAATGAGGATGCTTACAGGATCAAATCAGCTGCAGGGTCCAGTCAGTGTGAATAAGGATCACGTCGGGGTCACCAAATGTCGGGTCCTTCAAGACGCTCGCGACATTAAGCCAACTAGTGCAACACCAATTGACTGCACGCGCTAAGTTGATCCTTGTTGGACTCGACGCAAGTCACAGCAGTGCTGTGGCTATTATCAATTGGTGCCAAACCAATTGATTAAAGCGACGAGAGCTAATTGGCACTTTAACCAATTAGCCTTACGCGAATAACAATTTGTTTTAAAAATGACACGGGAGCACCTTGAGCCAATCAATTCTTTATTGAACGTGTGCACGCACTTGAACGTGTGCACCTCCACAAAAGGTCTTGAACACCACAAAAACTAAACACAAAACTAAAACCACACACTTTGAATTTCAAAATGACTAATGACATTTATTTTATTCTTTCCAACTCTTAAATACATAAAGAGTGCATAGCACGCAAATTCCACTCGCTCGATAGTTTGTTCAGGTTAACAACTTTGTTGATAAAAATGCTGACGAGATTCAAGTGGAATCCACGCGTGACAATGTCTGCACTCGAGCTCAAAACATATATCAAATATCAATTGTGCACATGTATGCTTACTTTAGATGGATGGACAATGTGTTTAGATTAGAAGACGATTAAAATGCTGACGATATGTCTGCATGTGGAAACTTGCATGGCTTAGGAATTGGTTTACAATACATTGTAGTGAAGCAAGATACGTAAGCATTTTTCATGAAGCGAGATACATTGCATTGGAATTTTATGATTTTAATTTTGATACAATGTATTTCGCTTGTGTATGATTGAAATTTAAGAAACATTGAAATTTAGGAATGACTTGAAATTTAGGAATTTTATGAATCTATATGATTTATTCAACTAAAATGGTGATGTATTTATACACCCAAGTTTGTCCATTCCTCGTCGTTCTTTGGAAACAGGCATTCCACAAACGTCAATACACCATATTTTGCATAAAAATTTGGGTCTTAAGGCTTATAAAGTTCAGTTAACTCAAGAACTCGAGCCGGTGCCTTTGCTGATTGAGTCCTTGAAATGCATGAAAATGATCCGGAACTCCATCGGAAAATCATCTTGAGTGATGAGGCCCATTTCCACCTCGGTGGCTTTGAAACCAAGCAAAGTTATCGCATCTGGGGCTCGGAAAACCCAAGAGTTATTGTTGAAAAGCCTCTCTATCCTCAACGTGTGACTGTTTGGCGCAGTTTATGGTCCGGCGGAGTCATTGGACTTTACTTTTTCGAAAATAAGGGTGGAGCAACAGTTACGGTGAATGGATTGCACTATCGAGAGATCATTAATAATTTTTTATGGCCGGAATGGGATGGTATTGATCTGGACAACGTTTACTTTCAACAAGACGGCGCTACGTGCCACACAAGCAACGAAACCATTGATATTTTACGGGAAAAGTTTCCGGACCGTGTTATCTCTAGAAGAAGTGATCACAACTGGCCACCGAGATCTTGTGATTTAACACGTGGCGGCTTCTTCCTTTGGGGCCATGCAAAAGAGAAGGTCTACGCCAACAGCCCAGCATCGATTCAAGACCTCAAAGAAGGAATTCGTGAGGCTATCGAGGACATAGGGCAGCCACTTTGCGATTTGGTTATGGAAAATTTCATGAAAAGGATATGGTCCTGTAAGCGTGGTCATGGTGGTCATTTGCCTGATATTATTTTCCACTATTAACGGCATATTTTTCTCTTTATAATGAAATAACCATTTGTAGTGAATAGTTAGATTTCAAAGTCCGTAAAGGACTGCAGCGATGTTCTGCTGCCTCGGCAGAGGAAGATGTAAGTATCCGCCGAGAATGCCCTTGTCTGGGGACGCGTGAATGCGCTGGCAGGCTAGCATTGCGGTGTCGTGGGGCGTGTTCATTCCCCCAGCACAAGGACCCACTACAAAAGAATTTCGCATTCACGAATTTCTGTGGTCGAAAAAGAAAGACGACCGAAGTCGCAAAAATTGTAGGCAACCATCCCGAGGGGAAACGACTTGTTCAGAGAACAAATGAAACAAGTAAAAATGGGCGGACTTAGGATAACTTCGTCGTTACCCGGCGAGGCTCATGGCCCCCAAATAAGAGAGGGGCAACCGGGTGGTGGTGGAGCTCCCGCGCTGCCGCCCAACCGGATCAAAATCCATAAATGTTGCAGTGGCCAGGTATTTCTCTTCTGAGTGGAAAACTCATACAACTTAACTTGCATGAGCCTTCCCATCAGAGTAGAAGTACCCCGGTGACCAATTTAGGTCATAGAATTATGCAATTCGATTACATAACCTTATGCCATAAAGAGGCACATTGCTCGGGCCACTCAACCCGCGACGTCACATGAAACAAAAAGAGGTTAGTTAATGCCCGATGGCTGGCTCATTTGTGGCGTGGAGAGCCTACCATCGTACTGGGTCCTATACCCGGTCAGAAGAGAAGGAAGGGAAAGACCGACGATTCAATTTAACAGTACATTTTTATTCAAATTAAATTCCAAAGAACTCTAGCAATCTACAGCAATTACTTTTGCCGCGCCTGCTTTGGTGCAAGTTTAATTTTAATATGCGGCATACAACAAATGTAGCGTAGATGGACACATTTTTTGGTCCAAGGTGACACCAAGGTCTACGATGCTACCCACCCAGCTAAGTTTTTGACGGTTCAGGTGATAATCGTAGATTAAAGGTAAGCATTTCCGTAAAAAAACTTATAACTAGACATTTATCAAAGTTCAAAGAGAGCTGGTTACTTCAGGACCATTATAACAGAGAGTTGATTTTGTTTTGGCGGAATAATGTGTCTGTCGCGATATAAACGTTTCGAAGTAAAAATTCTTGTCTTTAGCTTTTACTCTATATTCAAGTTTTACTCTTTGTAAATGACAGAATTTATTACACCCTTTTGTTTACGACGAGGTAGACGGTCACGCTGACGAATATTATGAATGATGATGTCGTTCTTGTTGATGATGAATGATGATGATGAAATGTTGTTAATAATGATGTCGATGATGATGCTGAAGACAATGTTGACTACTAACCAGCAGTGGCGTCTGCCTAGGCTCTCTCATGTATGTTCATTCATGAGAAGCGAGAAGAGCGGTTCAAGCAAATTTCCATTTTCTCGAGGGAATTGCTTGCGCCGCTGATGTTTGGAATCGGCTGGCAGGCGAAGATTTCTCGAGGGACGAGGGTCTGTTTACGCCGTAAAGCGTGCGCTGACGTTGGGACGTTCTGAGTCGCCACAGTCACACCCTCTCAGATGAACTTCGCATCCTTCGAAGGGAGTGAAAACTGGACTTTCTTCTTTGATGGCTGGAGTAGTTGTTCCGGCAAAATCTGCGCTAGTTGAGCCGTTTCCGAGGGCAACATAGGTGGTGTTGTAGGCGCCTTGGGATGTGTTGAGTATGGCTGCTGTGTCACTGAATGGGAAGTAGATTGCTCCAGGTAGGCTGATTTGAGTTGTTCGGTGGAGAGGGTTTTGGTGACGCCGTTTACGTCTAGACGTAAGTGTTGGCATTGATCCTTCTGACGACTCGATGAGGTCCGGAGTATGACTGATCGAGCGGCTTCTTTACAGCATCGATGCGGAGAAATACGTACTCACAGCTGGCCAGGTCTTTGAAAACGAATGGTTGGTGAACCGAGTGTCTGGCTGACGGGACAGGACGAATCGATTTGAAGAGGCGGCGGAAATCGGTGACAAAATCTGGTAGGCCAGCAGCTGGTGTATTTCGAGGCGAAATTAACTCACTCGGGATCCGAAACGATATGCCGAAAACCATTTCTGCAGGAGAGGCTTGTAGGTCCTCCTTGAATGTGGTTCGTAGACCCAGCAAGATCGATGGAAGTGCCTGTAACCACGGTGTCTCCGGAATGCATTTTAACACTGCTTGGAGGGTGCGGTGCATCCGCTCGACCATGCCATTGACTTGAGGTTGGTATGGAGCGGTGTGGACGTGGTTGGTGCCCAAGAGACGGCCGAGCTGATTCAGGAGATCGGTTTCAAACTGGCGTCCTTGGTCCGATGTGATCTCCAGTGGTGGGCCAAATATTGTTATCCAGTTGTCGACGAATGCTCTGGCGACGGTCCTGGCTCAGATGTCACGCACTGGCAACTGCTTGAGGCCACTATGTATAGCGGTCGATAATGGTGAGGCAGTTCTCGTAGCCTTCACACAGTGACAGCTTGATCAAGTCGACATGGATGTGGCCCAAGCGCCCATCCAGCGTCTTAAAATTTCCTAGCTCGGCCCGGTTGTGGCGGTAGACCTTCGGCAGCTTACACGGTACGCATTGCTTGGCCAACCGGGATACGTCTTTTCGCAGACTTGGCCAGAAGTATTTAAGCGCTACGCGCTTCGAGGCGGCACGTTCACTCGGATGCGACAGTTGATGGACGATGTCGAAAGCCTGACGGTGGTGGTGCCGTTAGACTCCACATAGTACGCTGAGTAGCCATCTCAGACCAGCTGATGCAGTTTGAGACGGGGGCTTGCCAGGAGGTGGGGCAACTGGTCGTCTGTGTTCTCTGCTTCACTAATGACTTGAGCTGTGATTGTGGCGGGTATCGTGACGTTTCTACACGTGAACGTGCATCAGCGACGATATTGTCATCCCCTGGTGTGTATTCCGCTCGCGAATCGAACTGGGCAATGAAGTCTAGTTGCCTACTTTGGCGGGGTGAACCTTTGTCCGAGCGTTACGTCAGCGAAAATATGAGTGGCCAGTAGTCGGTAAAGATGATAAAGTGCATTCCTTCCAAGATGCGCTGAAAGAACTTGATGGCATTAAAGATCGCAAGGAGCTCGCGATCGTAGGTTGAGAAGCGTTGCTCGGTGTCAGAGAGCTTCCTCGAGAAGAAACCCAACGGTACCCAAGTGCCATCGCCCCGTTGTTGGTCCAAAGCCGCGCCAATGGCTGTGCTGCACGCGTCAGTGCGGAGTGCCAATGGATGCGAAGGCGAAACAAAAGCTGACGTGACTGCCTCGGCGACGCTTTGAATGCAGCGTTCAAAAGCCTCTTTAGCATCAGGTGTCCACGTGAGTAGTGCTTTTTTTGTACAACCTTTTAGCAGTTCTGATAGTGGCGCTTTGAACTCAGCAGCGTGTGGCATGCAGCGGCAATAAATATTCAGCATCCCGAGAAAACACCTCCGGTGGGATGAGTCAGCAGGTTCGGGAAAAGATACGATGGCTTCTGTTTTGGGGGCTGGTGGTCGAAATCCAGTTTCGCAGACGTGGTATCTAGCAAAGACGACCTCAGGCTGACCGACTTGGCATTTATCCCAGTTAGCGTGGAGATTCGCCGCCTGCAGCATGGAGAGAAGTTGCTTGAGTTGGCGTTGGTGATGATCACGGCTGGCAGAGAGAACTTAGATATCGTCCTGATACACCCGGACGGAATCCAACTTCCTCAGCAGATGGTTTAGAGTCCGCTGCATCGTTTGGGCTGCGTTGCATAGACCTAAAGGCATCCCTAGGAATTCATACAGTCCAAAAGGCGCGGTGACTGTCGTCTTATATACGTCTTCAGGAATAACCGGAATTTGATAGAAAGCACGCTGGAGGTCGATTACTGAGAAAACAGTGCCTCCTGAATCAAATCCTCGATTATTGGCAGTGGGTAACGGTCAAGTCGAGTCTGAGTGTTGAATTGACGGTAATTCCAAGTAGCTCGCCAATGGTCACCGTCCTTGGGCACCATGTGCAGAGGACTGGCTCACTGGCTCGATGAGGGTTGAATTCTGCGTCGATCCAGCGAGAAATCGAACTCGGCTTTGGCTGCAGTGAGGCGTTCTCCAGCGAGATGACGTGGTCTCGTGAAAACCGGTAGGCCATTGGTGACTATCTGGTAGTGGATGGGAAGGTCGGCGACTGAGGCTAATTTTCCGGGTTGTGCGAGTGCATCTGTATATTTGGCGATGTACCTGAACCGGTCTCCAATCGGGTTCTCCACTTTAGTGACGGCGCTAATACTGGGTATAGCTGGAGCTGGACCGAGGACGCCGGCTAGGAGAGTTTAGTGAGATCGTCTAAAAGGCGGTGGTTGCGAAGATCGATGAGTAGACTATGATGCTTTAGTGTGTCGGCTCCTAGAATGGTGTTCTGGCCGTCTGCTATCACGAACGCCCAATAGAGTGGCCGGCGCAGCCCAAAATCTAGGGTGAGCTGTTGAGAGCCAGAGGTTGTGCTGGGCGTGCCATTGGCTGCCTGTAGCATAAGCCTCTGCTTACGAAGAGGCCTGGCAGTGGAATGCTTCGGGATGATGGAGAGGGCGGTGCCGGAGTCTACCAAGAACCTGTTTTTTTGTGGTGCGATCGGAGACGTAAAGGCACCATTTCAAGGTGTTGTCGGCGGTTCCCGCTGAGTACAATGCCGGCATACCTAGTTTTCCGAGTGCATAGTAGTGTGGTCTAAAGCTGGGAAGCAAGAAGGCTGCTTGTATCGCATCGCTAGGGCCCCGTGCGTGGTGTGATACCAGCAGTGACCTGTGCGACTGTTTGGTCCAGGAGTGGCGGAGCGACCTCGCCGTTGGCTTGCGTTTCTTGACGAGGACCGCTCCCACAGTGTATTGGTGCAGGCATTTGGTTGCTGAAGCACCTCTCGAGTCAAATTTGTTAGCTGCGTTATTGCCGGACGCAAGACAGCTAGCTCGACAGCGACTTGGTCGTGGTGAAGAGATACCAGATGGGAGCGATATTGGGCGATTGGTGGTTGTACTGATGTGGCCATCACTCCTGTACCCATGCCTTGTGCCTCGTCTGTGACAGCGGCAAGCTCCTCCAGCCTCAGGTTTTATAAGCAGAAGCATACGGCGCGTTTATTGAGGCAGGAGGTCAAGCCATCTGACACGGAGGATATCGTCGCTAACCCGTGCGTGCCAGCGAGGAAAATCGATGTCCGCTATATCCGTGATGGTTGCATGGTTAAGCGATGATACCGTGAGATGTTCCTTGGCTGCGTCCCTTGCCACCTTGTGCACCTCGAATTGTGATTCCACCTGGAAGAACCACAATTCAGGACAAGCCCGCCAGAACGATGGCAGCCTGCACTGGCTGACTACGTTTACCTCCTGAGCCGGTGGTAAGCTCAAGGCTGGTGGTAACTCCTGATGAAGGCGGTGCTCGCTATCCTCGTCGTTTCGTCTGACTACCATTATTGCTGCGAGTTGGGGTCACCACTTTGGGAGTAAAAATTCTTGTCTTTAGCTTTTACTCCATATTTAACATTTACTCTTTGTTAATGACAGAATTTATTAATCCCTTTTGTTTACGACGAGGTAGATTATGAATGATGATGTCGATGTTCTTATTGATGATGCTGAGGTTGTTAAGGGTGAGGTCGAGTTATTGGAGGCGTGATGCCTGTTGCCTTTCTTGCTAGAGAGCGCCGCGCTATTTACCTGCGCCGAAACGAAGATGCGAGGGGGATGGTTGTCCGCGAGGAGAGACAGCGCTCACTCAACGATTGGCAGCAGTCTTAGGCCAATTGCACGAAGGGAAGGTGGACTGCGCGCCTCATCCCGGATGTGAGACCGTGGCTAAATCGAAGGCGTGGTGAGACTGACTTCTATCTGACCCAGCTTTTGAGCGGGCATGGGTGTTTTCTGTCTTACCTGCACAAAATTGGTATGTCCCGGTTCTCCGATTGTCGGTTTTGCCCAAGAGAGGAGGACAATACCTGTCACACATTTTTTGCGTGTACAAAATGGGTCAGGCTGTGGAGGAAATTCTACAGGGAGACGGGAGAGCTCACCCCGGATGATATAGTTGCGGTGATGCTCGAATCGGTTAACACATGGAACCAGGTGGCACATTATGCTCGGGCAGTCCTAAAATATAAAAGGGACTCACAGCATCTGGGGGCGCTGGGGCTGGGGGATCGCTTTTCTGGAACTTCATCTTCTCCTCCCGCTAGAGAGGGATGCCCCAGCTTGAAGGCGCCTCACGGCGTAACAAAACGAGACCTGGCCCGAAGTAATGTGTCAAACGGTTCGAGGCTTGGTTCTCAGGTTGACAGGGGAGGTGTTTAGTGGGCAGTCCAGTCGCTTCCTTGCGACCATGGGAGTCCCACACTCTGTGCATAAATGGCATTCACCTCCCTACCGCAAAAAAAGAAAAAAAATATATATATATATATATAGATATATATATATATATATATATATATATATATATATATATATATATATATATATATATATATATATATATATATATATATATATATACATTTGGGTTACGATGAAAGTGCCGATTGCAGAACTCTCGCACTAAGACGCACGTGCACGTAAAGGAAAAAATTGCTGACGCTTGTGCAGTAGAGACCAATTCCAAGCGATACTTGATATTCCCTATCACGGGCAAAGCTGCTGATGATGCATCCCGATGTGTGGGTGGCGCATTACATTCTAATCAGAACTGAAATACATTGTAATGTTGTACCTGAACTTGATTTTAAATTTACAGGCTGAATATAAATTATGAATTTACAAGATGAAATTGAAGTCGAGGCACTGATGGATGATTTTAATTGTGATGTATTTGTACGCACCCGATGTAACTTCCATCGTCCGTTGGCGCTCTGTCGGGTCGTAGAGCAGGCTTCGGTCCTTCAGTAAGTCCCTCAAAAGCCGGCTTTGATATTCTGCAACTTGAAAAGGGTATTCCAGAGTATTCAGAATATCCACCCATCTAGCAGAGTTGAAGGCATTCCTGACGTCGACTATCACCAATAGGACGATGCGTCGCATGGCGCGACTATATGGCTCTGCCTTTTTGACCGCGCTCACCACTTCTGCAATTGCATCAATGGTAGAACGTTCTGCTCTAAAGCCGTACTGCCGAGGAGATAGGTTCCCAGCAGCACGAATCGCGTCAGTGAGCCTTCCCTTGAGGGATTTCTCTAGCAATTTCCAAGCCTTGTCTAGCATGCATAACGGGCGGTATACAGACAGCGATCCGGGATTTGCGTTCCCCTTGCTGATCAGCACAAGCTTCTCCACCTTCCATCGTACCGGGAATACCTCGTCTCGTAGGCAAGCGTTGAATGTGCTGAGCAGCAAGTCAGGACAATAGTGATGGATAAATTATAACACCTCAACTGGAACTACATCTGGACCTGGAGCCTTTCTCGCTTTCATTGAAAGGACTGCCTCCTCCAGTTCCAGCTGTGTGAAATGTGGGCACTCGACTGCTTTTTCATCATGAACAGCGTCAACACGGACGAGATGGGCGGAGAAGGGTGCCCGCACTATCTCGTCCATGCTTTCCGCATCATGTATGCACCAAGCTTCCAAGGCCCCGCGCATCCTTGTTCACATTGTCTACCAGATCTTGCCATCAGCGAGCCTTGCGGTTGTTAGTCAATTTATGGAGGCATCTCCAGGCCGAATTATATGCTGCTACCCGGTTGCATGTCTTGTCACGCTTCCATGCCTGTTGAGCATCACTCAGAAGCTGGTGACACTCTCTTCGCTTTTCGGGGATTTCAGTCGACCACCAGTACACTGGGGCTTGCCGTGCCGTGGTTTTCGACGGGGCATAGAAGCGTTGCAAGCAGTCGTGATGATGCTCATAGTTGAGTTCACAATGTCTTGAGCTGCCTGTTCTTCCGTCCCTTACGAATATCCCTACTGTGAGCAACTCGACGAACCTCTCGACGTCCACCCATCCGATGTTCCACCCAATTGTAGAAAGCCGAGAGCACGGCCGTCGGGAGACAACCTCACTGTTCTCAAGCACAAGTAACTGATGATCACTGGCTGAGTAGTCCTCTAATACTCTCCAATTGTCTATCCTGCGTATTAAGAAATCCCAGGCGAATGTCACGTCAGGTATGATTCCTTCACAGCCAATACGGCGGAACGTCAACTTACTTCCGATCCTTAGTACGACAAGCGCCATCCTGGCCGCCATTTCTATGATTCGTTTCCCCGCGGATCCGTTTGAGGCATGCCCCATTCGATTGCTTTAGCATTGTAGTCACCTATAACGAGCAAGTTGCCGAGTTTGAGGCAGCGCCCTCGAAGGCAGTAAGCTTAAGTTTGAAAGGTGGTATCGGTTCATTCGGCTCGAAGTACACACTGAAGAAGGTAGTCCGTGAGCACCCGCACGAAACCATCCCTCATCCATAACTTTCCGCCTGGGAATCACTATTCAGAACCCAGATGGCAGCAGTACCAGTTTCATCAGGATACTATGATGCTGAACTTTAATTATAGCGTTGCAGCATAAAGTCGGCTTTCATGTCCCTCGCAAACTGCTCAAGCAGCTTTTGGGCGGTTGAACTGCGGTGTAGATTTAGCTGTAGGTCATTGAAGTTCTGATTTTGCCTTGGCTGGGGCTTCCTGGAAAACCCGGCATTTTCCTGATCTCAAGGCGTGCTCAAGATCCGGTCTTGCATCAGCATCTTTGCAAAGAATAAAGCGTGCCTCCTTCGTACACTCTTTTCTTTTATGTCCCATTTTACTGCATTTGTGACATAGAGAGCTCTTATCGGGCATCTTTGCTGTGTGGAAATCGCGAAGTGACAGTATAAAGTGAAAAATGTGAATTCGCGGGAGTGTGAATTTTGGTGCGAAAAGATCAATAGTGGAAAGTTTATATTCGCGGGAATGGGGATTTTGGTGTGAATTTGATGGGAAAAAAGTTAGCAGTAGAGTTCATATTAATAAAAACTTTTTTTTTTTTTTTGTAAATTTTAAATAAGAAAATTCGGTGGTATTTTTATTTAGAGCATGATTCATATTTTAAAATGACGAAGACAGGTAGTTATTTAGTGGATAGACTCTCAAAAGAGAGTTGGCGTACGAGTTGGTTATACACGACTTGCCAACAGGCACAGTGGATATAATGCAAACAATATTGCTGAGGATGACGCTAATCAGTCGCTGCTTGCGAGGGAGTACCCAATACCGTACGAGGAGGATCTGGCGGCAATGAATGACAAGGTAGCAGAGGTCGAGAGTTTGGTGGCGGTGGGAAGGAAGCTGAAGGACGTCTAACAGATTCGAGTGAAAGTGGCATTTGGACTGCGGAGGCTTCGGTACATGTCGAATTCTAAAGGGGTTTTTCTTTCAGTGTTGAATAAGTTGCGCCAAAGGCTAATGATGGCCCTAGGGGGTGTCATTAGTGGATCGCCATTAGCACCAGAGGACGAGAAAGTTACAGATGTGCAGAACCAGCAGATTACAACAGAAGTGAAGGCAACAGGGAGTCTTGGAGAACCCAATTCGTGTTCTACTCCCCGGTTTGGCAACGTGGATGCCAATCAACAGGGTGCTGAAGAAATCGAGCATAAGTCACACTCCACTCCTGCACAGTCGATCCCCAATTCAACAGCCCACCGGGTAGTAGAGGGGGAACAAACAGGAACACATCACCAAGCGGGGGGTGAAGTTGCCCGGGAGGCACCCGGCTCCGTGAATTCTTTTCTAGAGCAGGTAGAAGAGCTTCGGATCGCCAGGGGACTACCATCGACCCAGTTGTATAATGCGGTAGTAGAGCTTTTTGAAGGTAAAGCCCTTATATGTATAGTATAGAGCCAATAGAAACCGCTGCCGAAGCTGGGAAGACTTGCGATGAGAATTGCGGGCTGAATATCTCCCAGCTAACTATGATGACCGCCTATAGGAGAGAAGAGACGAGTCAATGGGGATGTTTGTGTCAGCCATTGCAGGGTTGTTTCGACGTCTTTCTGTCCAATGCTCGGAAGCGGAAAAACTGAGGGTAGTGATCAGGAACATAGCTCCGTTCTACAAAATGGAGTTGGGCCTCACGACGGTAACCTCTATATCTCAACTGATTGAATTCGACCGTAAATTGGAAAAGACTCGTACAACTGTGGAGTGGCGCTTCTTACGACCGTCTCCGACGGGCAAACCGGGTCCGAAGTTGCAAGCGTAGGATCTTTAACGTGGGGGGTAAAAGTGATTCAATTGAAGGCATGATGAAAACGGTCTCTAACCAATTTCACTCTCGCACAATATTGATAACGCAAGTTCTCTCGATTGCTCGTTTCACACAGCCGAGGTAGGTGACGATGCTGAACATTTTTCGCCTTGCAAAAGATAGGACAGACTGAGTGATAACCCCTTCAATGAAATGAGAGAAGTTTACATTGGTTCATAAATTGATCCGCGTGGCACATTATGTGCAGGCAGTTCTGACAGTTAAAAAAGGCATTCTGGAGCGACGAAAGGCGTCGAGGATGGGGGGGGGGGGGGGTCTTCTAGCAATTTCTTCTCTTCCCTTCTATTCCGCTAGAGATTGGATGCCTTTAACTTGAGCGTACCTCTAGATGTAGGAAAACGAGGCAAAGCCAGCAGTAATCTGTTGAATGATTCCAGGCTAGGTTCTCAAACTGACACCGAAAGTCTTAAGATGGTAGTTGGGAAGCAATACCTGCTAAGGAGCCCTAGTCTTAGGCGATTAGCAGTTTTTATCACCTCACAACGACAAAAATATTCACCAAAGCACGGCAGCTTACATCCAAAGGACTGAAGTGCAGTTATAGTAGTACCCCGAATTTCGCGGATCAAGCCGATTCTTTTATCCACAAGATACCTTGAACAACATAAAAGCATCAATACTCATCGTGCTGCTTGTGCTTGTGCTGCTTGTTGCAATCCCACCCACTACGACTAGTTCGCTTGTGACAATGACTCCACTAGTAACTAATCCAAGAATACTGAAGATAGGCAAAAATTAATTCAGCTCAAATGAAGGGAGCCTGATAGTCTCCTACAACTTTTAGACCAACAAGGTCATCCATGTATCGCGATCAAGTTACCCCGAATATGTATGGAGAAAGCTTCAGTAACATTCGAGAGTGAATAAATTCGTTACAGGAGCCACATACAAATATTCAGGTGTCAGTGTAAGCGCACCGAACATGACATACACCACGATACTGTCATTCGACATGAGTCAGTCGGAGTCCGCCATCCGCCGTGAAATGATTGCCAAATAAATTGTTTAATTAATATTTTCGTTCTTTTTGTTATTATTCACATCCATTGTTCCTCCCCACTGAATCATCCGGACAGTTCAGAAGTGGGATGATGGATTTGATAACTGAATTAAATGGATTGACGATGAAAGTGCTGCGCGAGAAGTGCCGATATCATGGATTGGCGACCGCCGGGAACAAGTCCATGCTTGTTCAACGCCTCGCCGAATTGGGTGATAAAAGTGCGACAGGGATAGATAGTGATATCTTGCCGAGAGTCCGCGAACTCGAAGAAACAGTCCGTCAGCTGCAAAATTTGAGTGTTGGTGTGCCACAAAGCGTTTCGACGCCAGTAACACAAACAGTTTCACAACGCGTGGACGAAAACGTTCAATCGTTCATAAGTGGAAGTGTAAACACGAACGCACACACACAACCGTGTGTGCCACCGCAGTTGCCGTCGTCGAGCAATATGACTCAACCACTCGCATACACGATGCCTACGCATATACATGGACCGATGATGAGTAATGTTTCGTTTGCTTCACATCACCAGCCGCGCATGCAGGTCACAAATGCCTCCGCTCCGACGGGTCCGCATCTCGCTCAACCGCCAACAGGCATGTACTCGTATGTATATCAACCGACAAGCGAGATCAGGTCTGTGAATGTTCGCGACATTGCCGATGTGTTGCCAGAGTTTCACCCGTTTGTCGCCGATTCTTTAACGTCCGAACAGTTTGTTTGTCGTGTCACACAACTAAAGGAAGCCTACCGATGGAGTGACCGTCTTGTGCTGCTTTCAATGTTTTTGAAGTTGAAGGGTGCTGCTAAAACATGGATCGACATGTCGCCAGTTTTTAATTCTTGGACAGAGTTTGTCGGGAAATTTCTTACAGATTTTCCGTGTCTCATGAACATAGCCGATATTCATCTCCGTATGGCTGAAACAAAACGCAATTTTACCGAATCGATGGAGGAATATTATTATCGAGTTCTAGCGTTAGGCCGGAAAGGTGGATTGCCTGACGCAGCAATCATAAAATACGTTATAAATGGTTGCAACGATATCGATTTCGGGAAAATATCATCGGTACAACAATTTAATTTTTGCCACGAATTATTATTCAGCAATTCGACGCTATACCGACACTTGCCGTTCAAAAAAATCTTTCGAACCGAAACTCCGATCTTACGACATGCGTCCGCCGAGTCCTACGAGTAAGCCTGAAACACCGTCATTACCGAGAAAACCGAAAGAACCCGTCTGATATAATTGTTTCAAGCCCGGACATATCTCCGTCCGTTGTCCACAAGCGCAACGCCGGGCAAGATGCGCAACATGCAATCGTACCACTCATCAAACCACCGATTGCCCGCATATGAGATCTGCGCCGGATAGCGCGAAAACGTACGAAATCCAGACGAATGAAAATGGAAAGGAAATCATCAAAGTGGTGTCAATACGAGGTCTTGAGATTCGAGCATTCTCGGATCCGGGGAGCAATAGAACGTTGATGAGAGCGTCGTTGGCGAACACTATAGGTGATATCGTTCCTTGCAATGTTGTTCTGTGCGAATTTGCGGGTGGTAAATACGAATGTACGAGCAAAGTAATCGACTCAATGAACATTGAGCACAAGACGTACGACGTAGATGTGTTAGTTGTCGAGGATGATTGTATCGAATACGAAATGCTATTAGGTCGGGACGTGCTATGTAGAGACGGACAATCGCTGGTAATTCGAGGGAAAGAATGCTGGTTGGAAAATGACGAGGCATTAAAATTGGGAACATCCTTAAAAGGCAAGGAACAAAGCCAAGTAAAAACGTTGTTGTCTGAGTTCCGTACACTTTTTGCAACAAATTTATACGAATTGGGAAAATGTTCGGCTGTAAAGATGGCAATATCGTTGAACACACGCGAACCGGTTACACAACGACCATCTCGACTCCCATATGCAAAACGACAAGCCGTCGAAACATCATAGACGAACTACTCGCCGCCGATATTATACGTCCATCGGAATCCGCATATGCTTCGCCTATCGTTCTCATAGAGAAGAAAAACGGCGAAAATCGTTTATGCGTGGACTATCGCCAATTAAATGGAAAAACGATTAAGCAACCTTTCCCTATGCCGAATATCGAGGATCAGTTTGCTAAATTAGCAGGCAACAAATATTACACCACGCTGGATCTAAGGATGGGCTACCATCAAATCGAAGTGGACGAAACGTCGAAGCCGTACACCGCTTTCGTTACTCATAATGGACATTATGAGTACAATCGCATGCCTTTTGGTCTGGTGAACGCGCCGGGAGTTTTTCAAAGCTTAATAAACAAGATCATTTCAAAAATGGGGCCCGGAGAAGCGATTGCGTATTTGGACGATATAGTTCTACCGAGCAAAGACATAGAGACTGGTCTATCGTCGCTCCGAAAATGTTTAGATTTTTTGAAATCTTAAGGATTAACAATGAGACTTGATAAGTGCAGTTTTCTTGCCGACGAAATCGAGTACTTGGGACATATTGTCAACGATGAAGGCATAAAACCGGGAGAACAAAAGGTTAGCGCGATAAAGAACTTTGAAGCGCCGAGGAATGTAACCGAAGTGAGACGATTTCTCGGACTCACAGGATTTTTCCGAAAATTCGTACCCAATTATTCGCTGATTTCGAAACCGATCACTCAACTGCTGAGAAAATCCACGGAGGGATCGAAACACTTCCTGTGGGGAAGTGACCAATCCGAATCGTTCCAGAAACTCAAGGAGATTCTATGCAACGAACCAGTGTTGGCGCTGTTCGATATCACCGCACGACACGAACTACACACTGATGCCAATACAGTCGGACTTGCTGGTGTATTACTGCAGTCGATGGATGGAAAGAATTGGAAACCCGTCTTTTACTATAGCCGCCATTGTTCCAAAGCCGAAAGCCGTTATCACAGCTACGAGCTTGAGGAGCTCGCTGTGGCCGAGAGTCTAGACAGATTTCGTGTTTATGTTTTAGGCAGACCCATCCGTGTAGTTACCGATTGTTCAGCGATAACGCATATGAAGACGAAAGCCAAAATGATCCCTCGTATTGTCAGGTGGATGTTACTTTTGACTGAATACGATGCTGAGCTTGTGCACCGACCCGGACGACGACTTGCACATGTCGATGCACTCACCCGAGGTCCCCGTCTGCCGCCCGAAGATCCTGAAGTTGCAGGACTCGTCATGCCTATAACAAGTGGATCAGACGATTGAATTTATACTATGCAGTTGAAAGACGATCAACTCCGGCACATAGTGAACGTTATTCAAAATAAAATAAAAGATGAACGTGTTAAACAAATCAAAAGTGAATATGAACTAAAAGATTTCCATTTGTAACGAAGGGTTAACGAGCAGTTAAAATTAGTGATACCAAAATCCGTCAGACTACGCGTAGTGCAAAATTTTCACGATAAATGCGGACATTTCGGGGTTGAAAAGACAATGGGGCGCATCCAACAAAATTATTGGTTTCCTAAAATGCGTAAAGTCGTAAAAGACTATATAGACTCGTGTGTTAATTGCTGCTACAATAAATCACGTTCAGGAAAGCCTGAAGGACGTTTATATACGGAATCGATGTTACCGATACCATTCCGTCAATTGCATATCAACCACCTTGGACCGTTCAAACGTAGCAAAAGGGGCAATATGTATATAGTTGCAATTTCTGATCCTTTTTCGAAATATCTAGTGGCAAAACCCGTCCGGAATACCTCTACGCAACCCGTGATTAATATTTTAATTGATCTAACGAGCTATTTCGGTTTGCCTACACGAATTATAACCGACCGTGGTCCCGCATTTGTGTCGCGAAAATTTGCTGCGTTCTGCAAGTCACATGAAATTACTCATATCAAAACTGCCGTCCATACTCCGCGTGCAAACGGACAAGTGGAGCGTGCAAACCAAACCATATTGTCTTATTTACGTACGACCGCCGAAAATAAAAACGATTGGGACGATTTACTACCCGCACTGCAATGGAGTATAAATACGCAGAGAAATAATACTACTGGATTCAGTCCAAACGAAATCATATTCGATTTTACACTCAGAGATGTGACAAATAATAATCTTATCTCAGTTCTGCAAGACGAGTTTATTAACAAAAACGAATCAGAACCAGTACTCGTGGACCTAGCAAATAAACGAAATACAGCTTTGGAGAATATTGGAAATCAGCGGCTGCGTTGGAAGGAACGTTTCGACAAAAAGCATTCTTCGCCCAAAGAATATATGATTAACGATATTGTACTCATTGAGAACGAAGCTGTTTCGACTGGGGAGAGTCGAAAGTTGGAACCCAAATTTAAGGGACCCTATATGATCGCCCGCATTCTTGGCAAGGACCGGTACCTTATCGAGGATATACCAGGTTTACGAATTTCACAAAAGCCGTTTTGTTCAGTTTACGCCGTTGACAAGATCCGACCGTGGTGTTCAAAACCACCGGAAATCGAAACGGACGAAGAAATCAATGACGAAGACAGCAGTGACGAAATCGAGGACGATTCCGATGCAGGAATGGCCGAGTTGTCCGTGTTAGCGCACCGAACATCACATACACCACGATACTGTCATTCGACATGAGTCAGTTGGAGTCCGCCATCCGCTGTGAATTGTTTGCCAAATAAATTGTTTAATTAATGTTTTCGTTCTTTTTGTTATTATTCACATCCATTGTTCCTCGCCTGAATCATCCTGACACAGGTGAGGAATAATCGATATAATCTGCAAAGACTAGACAGTCTAAGTAAGGAACTAGGGCGACACAAACACAAAGGTGATAGGTCCTCTCCAATGAGGAAAGGATCCCATCGCTAACATTATAGAAGTAAAGATTTTGCCAGGAAGTAGCAGCGCTTTTGATGTTGCTGTGCCTCACAGCTTTGCTAGAGCCTGATATTGTACCACGATTTAAAGACTAGACAATCCTTGTAAGGAAAAAGGTCGTGCGAATACATAGATTTTAGACCTCCCTCGATAAGGAAAGGCCCTCACCGCTAAAATGGGTTTTTTTTTTTATATTTTCAAGAAAAATACTTTGTAAAAGCTAGTGGATTGCATAAAATCATCGGAAATCACAATGATTTGTTGTTAAATAAAAATATAATTTGACTTCCAAGAAAGTAATTTAATTTTTTTCGCCTTAAAGCTGTCTCAACCACAAAAAAAAATCATTACACACCTGACCCATACTACTAGCGCTACCTTTACTAAAAAAGCTACTTTTAAAGGTAGAGGAGGGCGGTAGTATTGTTGCAATTATAAACTTATAAAAATAAAATAATTAATTAGTCCACCGGATCCCTTTTTTATTAATAAATCTCTATTCAAAATGAAATTATGTCATTTCAGCCTTAAATTTCTTAGAAAATGAGAACTGATCCCAATTGGTTGATAATTTACCTTTGAAAACTGAAACTTCTTTCTAAGAATTCAGGTTTCATAAATATTTAGAAAATTATATTCTACCAATTAAATTATCGTTGAATCTGCACGAGCGATAATTTGGAACCTTTTTAATCGATGGCAAATATGAATTTAGTAGATCGTTGTACTATAATAAATTTCTCCTCCAACCTTGTTTGCAATTTTCCTTTTTATACTCAACGGCTAGAAATATAATGACAACAACGACGCCTCCCCAAAAAATAATACAATTTGATATACGAGCGTTTGAACATTCATTCGAAAAAATTCTTTCATCCAAAATTGATTATGCAAAAATTCATTTTTTCGTCTTTTTTCTACATAAATATTATTTTAATGGTTAAAACTGAAGAAAAATTTTAACCTTCCTTTTTCCACTTACTCTGGCAGCATTGTATAGTTTGTGCAACCACTGACGACCCAACAAAATGAATACCCAAACGAAAAAAAGAAAAAAATTGAAATTTATTTGATTTTTAAACATTTTCGATTTTATTATACGAAATTCATTACGGAACATGTTCGTTGTGGAAGAATGAAGAGATACATTTGGGAAAGAACTGAAAGATATGAATTTCTTTGTCAACATTATTTTTGTTTCTGATGAAAAGAAGGAAGAAAGAACTAAACCCATTTAGGATCGTTTCCATTTTTGAATGTTTGTGTCAATTTTTTTTAAGGAGAAGAAAGAAAAGAAATAAAATTATCACAAATTGTTGGGATGCAAAGCGAAGAACAAACGAGCAGTCAAATAAATCCAATCAACAGAAAAAATATTCTGAAGTAGACGAAGAAGAAGAAGAAAATCACATGCATATAACTTGATTGCGGCGAATAAAGAAGCTCTTTCCGTCCCGCCCAATAATATTAAAACTAACCGAAATTTTGAGAGTTTGGTCATAGCCCGACCAGTTGGTCTCATCATCACGTCAGTTTGTTCCCAGTTTGTTAATCGAAAACTGTTTATGCCATTAACATATTTATGCTTTTAATTTTTGTCCATTTGTTCGGCTTTTAATTAATTAAGGCAATTTATCTTTTTTGTCCTCATTTTTATCTGATTTTTTTCTGTTTCTTTTTT
This sequence comes from Odontomyia ornata, assembly GCA_963969285.1. Lineage (NCBI taxonomy): Eukaryota > Metazoa > Arthropoda > Insecta > Diptera > Stratiomyidae > Odontomyia > Odontomyia ornata. The sequence goes on from OZ017741.1 coordinate 23,076,511, forward strand.
ACTTTTTTACCATCTTGCTATCACGCTTTCGGTAGTTACTTTTGTTGTGTTTTTCGCTATCAGTTTAAGTTTATTCATATTGTTGTCGTATTATTGCAAAAAGCCGACACAAATTGCTTTAAGCATCGTTTCATGTTCAATTCATTGGTATCTCTCTATTCTTTGAAAGTTTGAAAAAAGATACAGAGTCCAGTTCTTATCAGTATTAAAAGAGTGTTGACGAAGTTAATCCAATTACGAAATTAATCGTTCGGGAATGAGAATAATAGATATTGGTACTACAATAGATAAGACTTAAAATGGAAAATAGAGCGTGAGTAGTTTTGCGTCCAGATGTTGAGGAAATTATTTTAGGAATATTGAAAAATGTCTTCTAATTTAGCATTCAGCAATGATAGAATTGATTTCATAATATTTCGAACTTACTTTAATGATTTGGTTTAAAGATTTGCATACAAAAATTTTTACAATTCATAGTAACATTTTTTAACGTATTCCAAGATTTGATGGGGGCTATGATACTCGTAGTATTACGATGGTGGGTTTACTGTCTTAAGTCTTTCGTTTGCTAATCGGAGCACATTTTGAAGGCTACTAAAAAAAACGGTTGGATCAGTTAATCCAACGAAAGGAGCAGACTCTACTTCCTAAACGGGGCTATTTTACAACCGCGGAAAATCTAATTAAAATCATTTAGTTAATAAGCCATAATATGTTGCATGAACGCTGCCATGTTGCATGAACGCTACTACTATGTTGCCGTAACTCCTCCCCCCCTAGTTGCTAGCGACGGCCAGATGATCCGCATTTTTGGAGGTTCATCAGCAGGAGCTATGATCGCCTGATTTTCCCGGCAGAGGTGTCTTGTTCGAATAGTTCGGCACATCAATGATACTCCAATCAAGGTAAGGACCAACGTGATTGCCACTGTAAGTACACTGGTAGTTTTGGTAAAGATGATCTCGAATTGCGAGGTAACTTCCAAAGGATTTTGAGTCCTGGTGAACTGGTAAAGTTGTAGATCTTTCAGCCCGATTTGCACACTGCTGGCCTCTGTGATATTGATGTTGTTGAAGATTGCCGGATATATATCAATCTCGTCCCGATGCACCGAGCTGGTTCCGAAGTAATGTATCCCATTAATAGAGATGTCGCAATTTTCGAAGTGTGCTCGGCCCGCAAGATGAATTGATGATCGTTTTGGGGACATTGATTAACAGGATATGGTTTGGTTCGGGCTGGTAAATCTCCATTGAGTTTTCGAGGTCATACAGTTGACAATGTCCCGTTTGGTTTTTCAGGAGGCTTCCCACGCACTGGGATTCGGTCGTATACCACGATACCGTTTGTCGGCAGTAATAAGTTCCCTCTACAATGCGGCATTTATCGTCGATTGCTTGAATATGGTATTGTAAGTTTGGGGATTACTTATAATGCTCACAAAATATATCTACCTAATACAGCGCAAGCGCTATTTCTGATGGCATCCGAAGAGCCGATATTTCTTATAAGAATGAAAAACGCCGAAGAAGGCAGTTTGACTTCTGAAAATCGAATGTGTATTTCATACAATTTACAGCGCCTTAAATACAAAATCGATGACCTAATTAATTACTTCTAAATTCCTTAATGACTAATTTGTGAACAAGACTTCTTCATGTGACCAATGTGTCATCAATACAATTTACTAAATTGCTAACTCACAAATCCTCATTTTTCATATTCATACTCCAATTATCATTTACAAACATTATAATGACTCAATCGCCAAGACTATGAATGAAAATTCAGTAGTGAAATGTAATACAATATCTTTAGCCGTGCTTCTAGCAGTGGTGCAATATGAAGCTTAGTACAATGCAAAAGGGAAAACATTTTATGATGGCAATGTACTGTAGAGAACATTTCTTGTAATCTGAGATATGTATACATGCTCTGAATTCAATGTCAAGGCGTTTGTGTACGGAAATGAATTACCGTAACATGTTTTGGTTTTGAATGACAATGATATTGGGTAATTTGTTTTAGAATATGAATGAGTGAGTCGTTAATTCTAATTGTGTTTATTTTTAGATAGTGTGTGTCATCACACTCTACACCCATACCCCAAAAAGTGTGGAGTACTAGATTCAAATTTAGTATGGAACACTCGAATTATCGTGAGTCTTATTCACATTACAGATATAATACAAACATTTATGGTAAATTCTTATCTACTAATTTTACATAACATGTATAAATAATTTTATTTTATTGTATTAATATTACTCATGTTTACTTGATTAAGTTCATTATCTTAAATACTCAAATATCGACTTTAATTAATTAATTTTCAGAACTACATTTGAACAATTTTAAATTATTTTTGTGGACTCAAATTTTAGAATTATGTTTGAACAATTTTACATTATTTTTGTGAACTTCTTTTAATTTTCCATCAATACTTATTACAATGTTAACGCCTTTAATTTCAATTATAGTGTATGGACCTGTATAAGGAGTCTCATGTTTCTTTCTATTATATTTTTTCACAAGTACCAAATCTCCTGTTTTTAAATTTATTGGATGAGCCTGGGTATCTTCTGTTCGCTTTTCTTTTACTATCTCGATCATTTCTCGCGCTTTTCTAAGAGCATATTGCAATCTTATTTTTAACTCTTTAGCATAGTTATCTAGGTCGTAAAACTTTTCGTTTTTGCTTAAAATGTCATCTGGTAGATACGGTAATTTTCCAAATATTAACTCGTACGGAGTATAATTGTTGTCTACATGGGGGGTTGTATTATATGCAAACGTGTAATACGAAATCCACTTATCCCAGTCAGAGTTTTCTGAAAATGCCAGAATGTACTCATTTATTACTCTGTGGTTACGTTCTACAGCACCTAACGTTTCGTGGTGGTATGGTGTAGAAAAGATTTGTTTGATTCTCAATAGATTGCAAATTTCCTGCATTAAATTATTAGTGAATTCAGTACCTTGGTCGGATTTCAATATTTTGAAATGACCGTACTTTAGTATGAATTCATTAACTAATGTAGAAGCTACTGTTCTCGCATCCTTAGTTTCCATAGGTGCGGCTACTACGAACTTTGTGAGTTCACACTGCATAGTTAGAATGTATCTATAGTTATTCGAGATTCTAAGAGGTCCGACAACGTCGATAGCTATGGTTTCAAAACTCGTCGTTGGTGTGTCAGTCTTCACCATATTTTCCTTTGTGTTTCTTATTTGTTTATTTATCTTGCATTTTTTGCAATTGCTGACATATCTTTTAACCATGCTATTCGTGTTTTTCCAGTAATATCTTTGCTTCAACTTAAGTAAAGTTTTTCTAATACCTAAGTGGCCTCCTTGTGGTGTATCATGATATTCGCGTATTAACTGATTTTGTACCTCAGTATCCTTTATATTTTTGGGGGGTTCATAAATCATTATACTGACTTTTGCGCGCTCTTTATATTTATTTGTTTGTTGCAACATATTAATTATACTTTTAAATTCAGCCTCACGCATAAATTCAAATATCTCATCATCACTTGATAAAGCTAGTTCATGAATATTCATTTCAACTAATTCATCTAATAACTTCTCCATGGTAGATACGTATATCATACTGGAATTATCGTTATAGATTGCTTTACAAGGTTTTTCTGTATTTGTAAGTACTGTAGGCTTGCCATTAACGGAAACTTGTTTCTCGTTAGATTTATCACCATTACAGTATACAATTACTTCATTGTTTGTCCGGACAATTTCAAACTGATGATTATTGCGCAGTATAAATTTCAATTTCGTGACATTTCTTATGTCCGATAGTGACGTGCAATCCCAAACGTAAAGTTGATCAGGCTTTACAGTTGTCCTGGGTTCATCGTCTTTATTTTTACCTTTTAAGTCTGTCTTTTGTTTAGCAGACATTCCCCGAGTTAACGCTAATATCTTTTTCACCTTCTCATCTCGTTCTAGCGGTATCATAGTCTTCAGTATATCGGAATCAATTCTTATTCTCGATAGTGCGTCCGCGTTGCAGTTCATTTTTCCTTGCTTGAATATGATTTCAAAATCATAGTCAGACAAGTCGAGTCGTATTCTTGTTAATTTGGACGATGGATTCTTATGAGAAAAAAGAGAGACTAGAGGTCTATTTTCAGTTACCACAATAAATTTTCTACCGTACAGGTATGGTCGAAAGAAATTTATTCCCCAATGTATAGCGAGCAATTCCTTCTCAATAATTGGCTTATTTAAATCATGCTTGCCAAGGGATTTACTAGCATATGATATAGGTAAATCTGATCCAATTTCACCTTGTGAGAGCACAGCTCCTAGAGCACTGCTTGATGCGTCTGTAGTCAAAACGAATGGTTTGCTGAAATCTGGATATTGAAGAATTGGTGGTTGAGGTAATTTGTTCTTCAAATCATCGAAAGCCTGTTGACAGTTTTCATCCCATTCGAAGGTAACATTCTTTTTCAAAAGATTGTTTAAACATTTTGCTATATCCGCAAAGTTTGGTATAAAACGTCTGTAATAGTTACAGAAGGCTACGAATCTTCTAACTTCGTCTGCATTCTTAGGAATGGGGTAGTTCTTGACTGCCTCATTCTTCGCAGGATCCGTTCTAATACCTTCATCCGTGATAAGATAGCCTAAATACACAACTTCTGATCTAAGAAATTGGCACTTATCCGGGTTCAACTTGAGATTATATTTACGTAATCTCTGCAGAACTTTGGTTAGACTCCGATTATGATGATCGATACTACAGCCAAATACAATAATATCGTCAACATAGAGAAATGCTTCAGAGTTCAGTCCTGACAAAGCAATTGTTAACATCCTCTGGAAACTGTTGGATGAAATTTTCAATCCAAAAGGTAAGCGTTTAAATTGAAAATGACCATTCCCTGTGGAAAAAGCTGTTAAAGGCCTTGATTCCTTATGTAACTCGATTTGATGGAATGAACTGGTCATATCTAGTGTAGAGAAATATTTAGCTCTACCTAGTCCGTCCAATACATCCTCCAATCTTGTTAATGGAAACTTGTCATTTACAATTTTATTATTTAGTCGCCGAAAGTCCACGACTAATCGCCATTGCTTTTTGTCACCTGAACTCTTTTTCGGAACTACTAAAAGTGGTGAATTATACGGACTGATAGATGGTTCTATGATATCGTTATTCTCTAACTCTCTGATCTGATCATCAATCTCTTCAAGCTGTGCATGAGGCAGCTTGTAGTTTTTGATGTACACAGGAGTGTTATCTGCAAGTTCAATTCTTTGCTTATAAAAATTATTCACTGTCAACTTATCACCATCCATATGAAATACGTCTTGAAATTCTTCAATGATATCCATGAGACTACGCATTGCTCTCTCATCTTTACTGTTTGCATTGATCTTCTGTATCAATTCACTAAGTCTGTTCTTATCTACTTTGTCTCTTTTTCTGGTGTTACTTAGTACGTAATAATTATCTAATGGTTCAGAATCAACATCAAACTCCTTCAGACTAACTGAATAATCATTAACGTTTAAGACTTTGATGTGACAGATACCTTTAGCTGGTACAATAGTATTACCTATGAAAACACCGTTCTCTATTTCCCTATTCTGGATGATACGATCCTCGTCTCTATTTAACTCGATAGGTACAATAATTTCAGTTCTCGCGGGTACGTCAATCTTGTAAGTACTCAATGGTTTAATGTCTAAAGGAATTATTACTTCCTCATTGCTAATATTGAAGGCTATTGTATACGTTTCGTAGTCGATTTTACAAAGATATCTTTCCAAGATGTCTCTCCCAATGATACCATCTGTTTTTATCGGAAATGACTCCTCGACTATCTGGAATGAGTTAGTTACTACATGATTCCCAATATTCAACTTCAAATTAGCAGTACCCAAAGAGGTAATCGCTTGATTTGTAATTCCGGTAAATTTACATTTTTCACATCCATTGATATTACCATTGAATGTATTATTTATCTTACAGATTGATATGTCCGCTCCTGTATCTATCAAAAAGGTTAAATCACCCTTTGCTTTCTTACAATATAACTTTATAAAATTTGGACAATTTTTTGTCACTATATATGCATTGTACGTTGTTTTGCCGGAGTTAGGTTTATTTTCTGTCTCTGCTACTCCGGGAGGGCATGAATTATATTTACTATTTACTCCTCTCCGGAGGATTGTACGTTTCCCTGCTCCTGGACAACGTTAACTCTATTCCTATTATAATTTCTACTACCGTTGCTATCATTATTACCACCATTACGACTATTGTAGTTATTTCCATTCCTACGTTTTTGATATCTGGGCCTATTTTCATTATTACCATTCGTATTATTACGATTATCTCCATTAATGTTACTATCATTACCCCTATTCCTGTTATTCCTATTTTTCTTGTCCCTGCGATCGTTGTTTCGATCATTATAACGTCGGTTATCACCTCTATTGTAATACATTACATTATTTGTTTGGATGTTTTCATTTTTTTCTAACTCTAATGTAAGAGTTACAGCATCCATAAAGTTCTGTGGTCTCGCTGCGAAAAGAATATTTTTATATTGGTCGTTCAGACCATTTTTGAATACAGTTAGCGCATAACTGTCGTTCAGATTTGAGATAACCTGTTTCTGTGCAGGTGTGACGTTATCGCCTAATTCATTTATCTGTAGCTGATTCAATTCGCTAATCAAAGACAAAATCTTCTCCTTATAATTAGTCACTGTAGATTTTCTTTGAGACACATTGCTCAATGAAGTATGTATATTCCCTATTGTGTTTGCGGGTTTAAACCTAGTCGTCAGAGTTGTCTTTAACTCATTCAAAGTACGCGGAGTTTCAGTACTCAAAGCGGTTCGTACGTTATCAGCCAGTTTGACATTTAAAACAAAATCGATAAGTTGTGGTTTTGCCTCACTTGATAAAGTCTTATCTATTTACTCCACAATTTTAAGGAATGCATTAAGCTCTTTTGGCTTTCCGTCAAACAGCGGAATAGACTTGATCGCTAAATGTAAATCAAAGTCACCCATTTTGCTCTTGTGTGCAACTGCAGCTAATTTATCACATAATATCTTCTCTAACTCTTTTGCAGTTTTCTTAAATTGCAATTTTATTTCTAAGCAATCTTCATCAGCTGCTTCGAACAAGATACCCAAATTCCTCTCAGTTTCTCTAGTTTGTTTAGTTTCTCATTTAAAGTTTCAATTTTACTCAACCTATTAACGCTTTTCCTTTCATTTGCCAAAACTTTTTCTATTTCCTTTACAAGCTCTTTTATAGCGTCCATTAATATTCAAATAACACAAGAGGAATATAATTAAATAGAGTATATTGGGATAATTTATGATATTATCTTATACATTCACTAACCTAGCCACTTTCTTATTAACGTACTTATTATGTACCCTATTATACATATACACACAAAATAATAAAAACAAATATAATCGTTGCTGTAGTTGTCGCCTGTCGATATTCGACGAAAATGCTCTCATTGACATTAGTAGAGCAGTTGTTCCCCATTTTCGCTACTTCTGATAAGCTAACTCCAACGCTTTTAGCTTCGCGAAGAGTTTCTTCTGGTCTCCTCTGCACTTTCTTCTTGGTGCTACTACTTCCTGCTGGACAGGTTGCTTCATCCTGATACATGTGTGGATGGTTGGTACTGCGGTATATCTGCCGCTACTGGTTCGGGCTCGTACTCCTCTGGTGGACTCTGCTTCGGTCTTAGTTCTTCCCATAATTCCTTAAGACCGCCCATTTTTGCTCGACCTGAGAGGAGTTGGCAGGATCGCCATATTGTAAGTTTGGGGATTACTTATAATGCTCACAAAATATATCTACCTAATACAGCGCTAGCGCTATTTCTGATGGCATCCGAAGAGCCGATATTTCTTATAAGAATGAAAAACGCCGAAGAAGGCAGTTTGACTTCTGAAAATCGAATGTGTATTTCATACAATTTACAGCGCCTTAAATACAAAATCGATGACCTAATTAATTACTTCTAAATTCCTTAATGACTAATTTGTGAACAAGACTTCTTCATGTGACCAATGTGTCATCAATACAATTTACTAAATTGCTAACTCACAAATCCTCATTTTTCATATTCATACTCCAATTATCATTTACAAACATTATAATGACTCAATCGCCAAGACTATGAATGAAAATTCAGTAGTGAAATGTAATACAATATCTTTAGCCGTGCTTCTAGCAGTGGTGCAATATGAAGCTTAGTACAATGCAAAAGGGAAAACATTTTATGATGGCAATGTACTGTAGAGAACATTTCTTGTAATCTGAGATATGTATACATGCTCTGAATTCAATGTCAAGGCGTTTGTGTACGGAAATGAATTACCGTAACATGTTTTGGTTTTGAATGACAATGATATTGGGTAATTTGTTTTAGAATATGAATGAGTGAGTCGTTAATTCTAATTGTGTTTATTTTTAGATAGTGTGTGTCATCACACTCTACAATGGTTTTGGTTCATCAAAAGGTAAGGTTTGACTAGGATTGTTTTTGTCTTATTGATGGGTAAGGGAATAATGTGGTAAAAGGAGTAGTGATCTTCGGCAACTATTGGGATTTGGATATTAAATATGATATTTGACCCATTAGAATAGGCTTGTAGGTCCAACAACTCAAAAATCTGTTCTTTTAAATTTATTTCTACCGAGTGTTTTGAAAATAGAAGGTGTACACTAGTTCATTTAGTGTAAGGTGTACACTAGTTCATTAAGTGTAATTTAGGAATGATTCGAAATCTGGCAAGCATGATTGATTCCAAAATACCGGACAAGCGTTCGTTTTAATTTGTTTCTATAGATTTGCTTGTAAATGATTTAAGTATGTGGTTATTTTTCTTTGTTGATCGTTTATGTGATTTGTTATGTTTTCGAATCGCTCTATCATTTGTTTGTTAACCAGAGGCTGATTGTTAAGTTCGGTTTGCAATATATCCTCCCTGTGTAAAAGCCTATCGATATCGTTGTTAATCTGTATGGCGTCATTAACGTCTAAGTTTCCAGTGATTGTTTTGATAACAGTTCCAAGTCCGTTTATAAGTCTCCGTCTATGTCGTTTAGGTGGTGATAATGTTAGAAGCTTGCTTTCAGCCTGTTGCAACTTTTTCCTACTTACTTCCAGAGAGTCGTCTATGTCGGTGTATTGTTCTAGGGTAGTCAAGGTTTCGTTGATCCTGTCGATGAGAGGCAAGACACTCCACCCTCAAAGGCTGCTCAATGAGCAAAACCTCAACAGAATCCGACCCGTTCATCACTTCAACAAGCGCAAACCAGTCTTTAGAAATGTAAATGCTTTCGGGGAGTAACACGTTAGGAGTAAGCTGCATCTGTCTAATATACACTTCGCCGTTCTCGACGTCCACAGGCAACCTGACTACTGCCTTGCTTTTCCCTGAAATTACTTTTTTCCCTGAGGAAAAATTGGGCTTGAATTGGAGTCTTAATACTGAACAGTTAGTCACCAGCAACTTGTTAGCTATATCAACCTTAGCACCAAGATCACTCAATGCATCCACTCCCAAAAGTCCGTTGAAATAGCTATGAAATTTGAACACAAGAAACTGCGTTTCACCCGGTTGATTGAATTCAACGAAATTAGGGAGTATTACTTTTTAATCAATTTTATGTTTGGCCAGAACAGTTGTAATATAAGTTGGATTGGTTTTGACAATAAATGGAGGGGGTATAAACTCTGGGTTAATGAAGGATGATGAAGCACCGGTATCAATTAAAATTTTAAGTGGTCGTCCAAAAAGGGATGAAATCTCAATATAAGGCAAAACCTGGCCACGTGCATTCAAGTCTATGTACCCGATGCGTTTGTTGAGGCATTTGATTGAAAATTTATGTCATCCAAAACCTGGCCCTCATCCTGTCTAAAGATTTCTTGAATAGGTAGTGGACCGTCATCAAAATCCTGGAAACCTGACACAGATCGTAAAACGAATCACTCGCAAGGTCAGATTCAAAAGGACAAGAATAAGGTGTTGAATACTCCGGTGGACAACTCTCATTAACTGGACATGGAGACATGCATACCTCGCTTGTACCAGGTGCACTTTCAATATTGTGGAAGCCTCTATTGTTCTGAAATCCGTTCGACTGGCGATTCCTTCTAGTTAAATCACTTCCCAACTCCATGGGTTCCGGCTTTGGCAAATTTGAAACATTTGGGGGTCTTGATGCGGATGGTCCCTGCTGAAAATTAAAATTCTGATTTTGTCCGGGAAATTGGGTCGGTACATATGGCCGCTGAAACTGAAGACTACCATATTGTAAATTATTTGGTCTAAAAGATTGTGGATTATAATTTGGTAAGTTTGTGGAACACGATTCAAAGTATTCATCTGAAAACGTTGAGGAAAATTAAGTGTATGCCGTTGCATAAGAGGTTGATAATTAAAACCTGGTTGTCTATAGTTGAAACTTGGCATTTTTGACTCTGTCACACCCAACGGTCTTCGCAAAGGATCAAATGGGTTAACAGGTCGCGTTAACTTTGGTTGTTCCAACCTTCGCGCACCATCAGCACGTGTATAGGAGATATTTTGCTCCTGAACACAATAGGCATAAGCATTCGCGAGGTCACAAGGTTTCATTGCTCGAACAATTGAGCTGAGAGGCTCCTTCAGTCTCGAAAGGATAGTGTTAAGAGACATTTCCGAAAACAGCCTTCTTTTTGCAGATATGACACTCATGAATATTCACGTGATTATTCATACTGGAAAGTAGTCCAATAACTTCACTGTTAAAATCCTGCACCGGTCACTTTTTTGTCTCAGACCATGTAGGTCTTTGATAAGGGATGTCTCATTCCTCTTATCGGAATAGTGTAATATTAGATTTTCTCTAATACTTTTCCACTCGAGAGGTGTCTCATACATATTGAGGACCTCATTTGCAGAACCAACCACCTTATTCCAGATTGCTCGCAAAAGCAACTGCCCGCAAGGAGTGCCATTCGTAAGCTGAATGAGGGCCAAAATTTCATCGACGTTGCCGAGAAAATCGAACAGGAGTCGAGGATTGCAGTCAAACCGTGGCAAATCCCTTATGGCATCCGGCACTCTAAGCGCGGTAAAAAGATCGACTTGAATTGTATTGTCTGCGTTAGTCATTATCTTAACGTTTCGTCTAAAATTCTCTTCAACAATATCGAAATCACCAGGATCACCCTCCGGCGCTATTGGCACTTCACTACTTGATTTTTTAAATATTTTCGTAAACCCGGAAAAGCTAAAAGAGCGCTTCGACACACCCGTGGCCTCCAATGTTGGAGCAGTTTCACTTCCTACACTTTGCAAATTAGAAAAATTTCTCAAATTAATATTATCTATTTCTAAAAATGATCTGGAGTTGATTTGCCTATTCCTACTGGGAGCTGTATAAGGTTTCTTTGAGGAGGATTTAGGAGGTCTGATAGGAGACATCAAGCAATCTAGTATAAATTAACCCGACTTACATGAGTGCCAACATCTCGTCTTGATATCCTTCGGTTATCAAAAGTTCCGCACAACAACCGATATTCTCTCGATTTTGTTAATAAACACACGGACACTTTACTTTGCGATTAGTTCCACACGAAAATGGCGATATTCTTTCGCACAATCAATCTTCGGTCGAATTCCCGTTCAATCTTTTCGCACTATCGCCACCAATTATCCTCCCGCCGTAGACTGCGCCAATTATAGTTACTTCTTTAATGAAACACAAGAAATTTTAATCTGTATCGAATATGAATCTTGATTTCTTTACTCTCTCGAAGTTGAAATCAAACTCTTCTGTACAAAGCTTTGCATTCATTAATATCTGATAAAAATGCTGACCCAAAGAATGCAATAAAGCAGACGTTAGTTTAATGACTTGGGTAATCTGATACTCATACAATAGTGGATAGAGACTGGAAGACAGCACATTTACAAACAGGAGTTTTTAATTATTGAAACATAAATGAAAAATAGGAAGTCAGCAATCTATGAAGTCAATGGACGCCACTATGTTGCATGAACGCTACTACTATGTTGCCGTAACTCGCGCATATTTCCGTCGCTCAAGAGCACATCTCAAAAACGACCACTATAACACCGTTTGGCCTTTTCGAGTTTTCGCACATGATTTTCGGATAACGTAACGCCGCGCAGATATTCTACCGCTTCATTAAGGATGTAGGGTTGTTCGTAATTGTTCGTTATTGTTTATAATGATGTATATAATGATAAACTTTTTCCTCAACATTTTATTTTTCAAAACAATTTATAATTTTAGAGAACGAATTGAATCATATTCATTAATTGACTATCTATATACAATTCAAAAAATATTTTTATTTTTTTAAACTTCAAAACAATATACATATCTAGATTTACATTATATGTTTAATATGTCAAAAGTAAAGTATTTTTATGTAAAGTATATTTTATGTATGGAATGAATATTTTTGAGTTATTGTGAATTATATATTATATAACCGCCACAGAACTTCCCCTCTAGTGAAATATTTATATTTCGCGATAAAAGGAAAACTACTTATGTGGGGTTAGATAACTGTTACTGTTACTTTTTTCTTAATTGCGGAAAAACAAGGTTTTAACCGATCTACCTTGGTATGGTGGTTTAAGCGATGGACGAACCGAATCTACCCTGACTAGAACTTCGGTGCATGTATCTAAACTTTTAATAATTTTTATATTATTACCATGATTTGCAGCCGGAATAGGTTTGAGAACCGACATAGCAGCTTTCAGATCTTTAACAAAATCGTTTTGTATTTGGTTATCAAATGATGGAATTGAAAAATCACCCGGAATTTTGATATTTTCTCCATAAAGTAGCTCTGCTGGAGAAGTATTAAGATCTTCTTTGATTGCTGTTCTCAAACCTAACATCACAAAAGGTAAGCTCTTGGTCCATGAAGGATTATTAAGTGTCATAATGGCCGCTTTAAGCGTACGATGCCATCTTTCGATCATACCGTTAGCTTGAGGATGATAAGCTGTAGTACGGTTGCGCATAAAACCTAGAGTCCTTGCTAGTTCGGCAAAAAGTTGTGATTCAAATTGTTTACCTTGATCAGTAACTATGGTTTCAGGAACTCCAAAACGTGCAATCCAAACTCTGCATAAAGCTTCCGCACAAGATTGAGCTGTTATATTTGTCATGGGAATAGCTTCTGGCCATCTTGAAAATCGGTCAATAATTGTCAAGCAATACGTGAAACCTTGTGAATAAGGAAGTGGTCCGATAATATCCATATGAATTGCTTTGAAGCGTTTAGATACCAATGGAAAAGTCTTAATTTCACTTTTATTATGCCGTGAAATTTTGCAACGTTGACAATCTAAACAATTTGAGTCCAGTTTGCAAAATCCTTATTTAATGAAGGCCAAAAATATTTGCTTGCAATAATGCAACGAGTAGTTCGTATTCCAGGATGTGCTAAATTGTGAACATTTTTGAATACTTGTTCACGAAATTTTTCTGGAATATGAGGCCTGATAGTTTTATCAGAAATTTCACAAAAAATTTCAACATCTGAATTTGGCAAATTAATTTGACTAAACTTAAATTTCTAATTTGTTCTCAAGTTTGTCAAAAATTCATCTACAATTTGTGCTTCTGAAATAGCTTTGAAATCTATTGTACTAGGAATTTCTATTTGAGAAATCCTAGAAAGAGAATCAGCAACTACATTCTCTTTGCCAGAAATAAGTCGAAAGTCTGTAGTAAACTCACTAATAAATGTTAGTTGACGGAGTTGCCTTGGCGAAGCTTTAGCTGGGTTTTGTCGAAATGAATATATTAATGGCTTGTGATCTGTGAACAGCGTGAAAGAACGACCTTCAATGTAAAATCTAAAATATTTTACTGCTTCATAAGCCGCCAACAATTCACGGTCATAAGTACTATAATTTTTTTGAGCTTGATTGAGTTTCTTAGAAAAGAAACCTAAGGGTTTTTTTTTTGTGGTATGGAGGTGAAGGCATTTACGCCCGCCGAGTCTGGCAGTGTGGGACTCCCATGGAGGATACCCTTGGACTACCCACTAAACATCTCCCCTGTCAATCTGAGAACCTAGCCTGGAACCGTTTGACACATTACTTCGGGCCAGGTCTCGTTTTGTTACGCCGTGGGGCGCCTTCAAGCTGGGGAGTCCCTTTCCTAGCGGGAGGGGAGAGGGGAGGAGGAAATGCCAGAAGAGCGATCCCCCAGCCCCTTTTTATATTTTAGGACTGCCCGAGCATAATGTGCCACCTGGTTCCATTTGTCAACCGATTCGAGCATCACTGCAACTATATTATCCGGGGTGAGCTCTTCCGTCTCCCTGTAGAGTTCCCTTCGCACCCTGACCTATTTTGTACACGCAAAAATTGTGCGACAGGCATTGTCCTCCTCTCCTGGGCAAAACCGACAATTGGGAGACCGTGACTTACCGATCTTGTGCAGGTAAGACTGAAAACACCCGTGCCCGCTCAAAAGCTGGGTCAGATAGAAGTCAGTCTCACCATGCCTTCGATTTAGCCACGGTCTCACATCCGGGATGAGGCGCGCAGTCCACCTTCCCTTCGTGCAATTCCCCCAAGACTGCTGCCAATCGTTGAGCGAGCGCTGTCTCTCCTCGCGGACAACCATCTCCCTCGCATCCTCGTTTTGGCGCAGGTAAATAGCGCGGCGCTCTCTAGCAAGGAAGGCGACAGGTATCACGCCTGCAATCACTCTCACCGCCGAGTCGGAGACTGTTGGATACGAAGATGCAATTCTCAGTGCTCCTCTTCTCTGTATCTGTGCCAATCGTTTTCGGTATACCTCCTTGCTGAGAGCGTCGCCCCATACCTCTGCTCCGTACAGTAGCACTGACCCTACAGCACTCATCCAGAGGCGTCTTCTTGATGGGCTGGGTCCCCCTACGTTGGCCATAAGTCGACTCAGGGCCGATATTCCCGAAGCAGCCTTCTCCGCCGTTGCCCTGATTTGCTCAGAGAAACTCATCTTCGAGTCGATCAGTAGCCCCAGGTACTTCACCGCTGGCTTCGATTCGGTTTGTATACCTCCAATACTGATCATCCTTACTCTAGGGATTCTTTTTTTTGTCACGATGACCACTTCGGTTTTCTCCAGTGCTTAACTGAGCCCGCGAGCAGTCATCCAGTCCCTCACTCGGCGCATTAGCATACCTAGCCTATGTTGCGCCTGTTCAACGGTGCGTCCTGCGACCAAGCGCGACTCATCTGGCATCTCAAGTCTCAGTAGCCCGTCGTAAGACACGTTCCACAGGTCCGGACCAAGGATAGATCCCTGGGCAACACCCTTTGTAATTTCCATCCTTCGTTGGCCCTGTGTCGCGTCGTAGAGCAGGCTTCGGTCCTTTAGATAGTTCCTCAAAAGCCGCATTAGATATTCTGGAACTTGAAAAGAGTTTTCCAGCGTGTCCAGAATATCCACCCATCTAGCGGAGTTGAAGGCATTCCTGACGTCGAGTGTCACCAACAGGACGATCCGTCGCTTGGTGCGACTATATGCCTCTGCCTTTTGGACCACCTCTGCAATCGCATCAATTGTAGAACGTCCTGCTCTAAAGCCGTACTGCCGAGGAGATAGGTCCCCAGCAGCACGAATCGCGTCAGTGAGTCTTCCCTTGATGAGTTTCTCTAACACTTTCCCAGCCGTGTCTAGCATGCATAACGGGCGGTATGCAGACGGCGATTCGGGATTTCCCTTCCCCTTGCTGGTCAGCACGAGCCTCGCCACCTTCCATCGTACCGGGAAAACCCCGTCCCGTAGGCAAGCGTTGAATGTGCTGAGCAGCAAGTCAGGACAATGGTGATAGACGAGCCGCAACACCTCAGCTGGAACACCATCTGGACCTGGAGCCTTCCTCGCTTTCAAGGAGAGGACTGCCTCCTCCAGTTCCAGCTGTGTGAAGAGTGGGCACTCGACTGCTGTTTCACCATGGACAGCGTCAACACGGACGGGATGGGCGGGGAAGAGTCCCCGGACTATCGCGTCCATCTTTTCCGCGTCATGTATACAAGGCTTCCGTAGGGCACCATGATTCCCCATGACCAGCTTGTATACAAGGCCCCACGGATCCTTGTTCACATTGTCCACTAGGTCTTGCCAGCAGCGAGCCTTGCTACTGTTGATCAGTTTGCGAAGGCATTTCCTGGCCAACTTATATGCTGCCACCTGGTTACATGCCTCGTCACGGTTCCGCGCCCGTTGAGCCTCACGCCGAAGTTTGTGACACTCCCTCAGCTTTTCAGCGATTTCAGTAGACCACCAGTACACTGGGGGCTTGCCGTGCCGGGGTCTTCGACGGGGCATAGAAGCGCAGCAAGCAGTCGTGATTATGCTCATAGTAGAGTTCAACACGTCTTGAGCTGCCAGTTCTTCCGTCCCCTCCTGAGCTCCCTGCAGCGGCTCACCTGCTGTGATAACCTTGACGAACCTCTCGACCTCCAGTCATCATTTATGCGTTGTTGGAGTGCTGCATCAATGGCAATATCTGAAACACCGACAAAAATTGCTAAAGGAGCATCCATGTTAGGAAAAGCTAATACTGCTGCTTCGAACAATTGTTGTTTTGAAAAATTAAAAGATTCAATAGCTTTGGAGTCCAGTTAATTTTTCTTTTGTCTGACTTTTTAGCTCCTATTAGATAACTGTTAAGTAATGCATGATGTTGAGTTGCATCGGGCAAGAAACGACGATAAAAATTTATCATGCCTAAAAATCGTCTAAGTTCTAAAATAGTCTGAGGTAATTTGAATTGAAGAATATCTTGATACTTGTCTGGAGCTGGACGAATGCCTTCAGACGAAATGAAACGACCAAGAAATTTTATCTCAGTCTGTAAAAAGTTACATTTGTTAATGTTAATTATAAGACCATGTTCTTGTAAACTTTCAAAAATAATTTCCAAATGAGCTGAATGCTCAGAAACTGATTTAGATGCAATCAGGATGTCGTCAAGATATACAAAACAAAAATTTAGATCTTTCAATACAGAATTAATAAATCGCTGGAAAGTTTGCGCAGCATTGCCTAGTCCAAAGGCCATTCGGGTAAACTCAAAGAGACCAAACGGTGTGCATATAGCTGTTTTTGGAATATCTTCGGGTTCGACTGGAATTTGATGGTATGCCTTTGTAAGATCTAAAGTTGAAAATGTTTTGCAATCGGTCAAAAAATGAGTAATGTCCTGAATATTAGGATTCGAATAACGATCTGGAACGATTATGGCATTTAAACGTCTGTAGTCTCCACAAGGACGCCATTCACCATTACTTTTTTTACCATGTGTAATGGTGAGGACCATTTGCTGTCTGAAGGACGGAAGATTCCTTGTTCCAGAAGAAAATTAAATTCTTTCTTAGCTAACTCTAATCTGTCCGGAGCAAACGTCTAGGTTTGGACATGATTGGAGATCTAGAAGTAACAATTTTATGTTTAATATTATGTACTGGAACTTTAGTGAAATCAGATTCTAAGGTAATCGACTTGAATTTAATTAATAATTCTTCATCATTAGGATCAACATCCGATTGAACGTGAATTGATAAATTTGAATAATCTTCCTTAGAAATAGAAGCTATTGATTTAAGATTGGTAACTGGGTCAATTAAAACTTTATTAGCTACATCTACTAAAAGACCGAAATGACCAAGGAAATCTGCTCCTATAATGGGACGTGTAATGTCGGTAATTATAAAGTGCCATGAAAAATCTCTTCTAAGTCCCAAATTTAATGTTAATAACTTTCAGCCATATGTATCAATGGAAGATGCATTAGCAGCAGAAAGTTTAAATCTCGATGGAATTAATTTCAAATTATTTGATTTCGGAATCACGGAAATTTCCGCACCTGTATCGATTAAAAAATTCTTCTTTGAAGAATGATCGAGAATTAAAAGGCGGCTAGAAGACATACTACTAAAGTTTGCCGCCGGAGACTTAAGAGGATTTAGTTCTTTGAATTATTGAAAGTCTGCTTAGAATTTTTGTTAATAAATTTGCATGGCTCAATACACTTATGCGTATTGACACCAAATTTAGCATGATACCAACAAAATCCTCTATCTTTTGAGCGTCTGTTGGATGAATTACGTGAACGGAAACCTTGAAACTGGCCATCATTCCTTCTTGGACTTGTAAATCTTAATGATTCTCCAACATCCTTAGTAAGTTCTGCAATTTGACTTCTTAACTCTGTAATTTGTTGTTGAACGTTAGGTTCTAATTTGGAAAAATTTGCAAACGAAAATACTGATGGTCTATTTGAAACTTCAAAAATTTTATCAGCACTTGATGCCAGATCATTCAAAGAGCTGAACCGATTACATGCTTATATTGCTTGCATGTTTTCCGGTAGTCTTTGAAGCCATAATGATCTTAAAAGATCATCTCCAACTTTATCCCCCCAAGTTGTTTCATCTCACGAAGAAATTGTGAGGGCTGTATGTCTTCTTAAGTGAGATTCGAAATTAATTGACTTAATCTCATATTCTCACTTGCTGAAAGTCTGGAAATTAAAGCTTCTTTTAAAGTTGTGTAGGGGGTAGTGGATGAAGGATTATTCACTAGATCAGTAACTGTCCTAATGGCTTCAGGATCAAGGGCTACCAGAACATTATTGAATTTAGTTAACTCCGTCGTAATCCCAGGCAGAGCGAATTGAGCCTCCGAACGCTTAAACCATGTTTCAGGAAACTCCTTCACTGCTACAGCATTTACTGTAGATAATTCCCATGATGCGAGTCCTTCAGGAGATTGAAGGACTCGCATCATGGGAATTATCTTGGGACATAATTTAATTAATAATAATAATATAAGTATTCCTGCAAAAATAAATCCCTAAGGGTTCTGGGTGCGCTACGCTGGATATATCCCCCTGTCGCAGGATATATCCTACCCTTAATCTGCGATCTAATCGTTAAAAATTTTATTTAAAGTTTTAAAATTAAAAAAAAAAAAATATTTAGATATTTTGAAAAATATTTAAAATATTTAAAAAGAAATCTGGTATACGAGTATACGTATGAATTTAAAATGTGTGTAATTGTTGAAAGTAATGTTGTACATAAATTCTCTTACTTAAATTCCTTAACGTTTCGGTTTGTAATACTTCCTTGAAAATCGTTCTTGATAAAACTGCCAATTGATCTTTGCCACACAATATTATGTCAGAAATATCCACAATCTGGTCCTAATATCGATCAAACGCAAAAACTCCTCTCGACTCTCTGCTGAACATGACAAAATTTTCGAACTTCTTCTCCGTCTGTCCAACAACTGATACCAGGAAGTTGTCACAATTTATCTTCCTCACAACGTCAAATATCAATACGAATTTTGAACTCGTGGACAATTCAAAGGCAGAAACTAAATGGGCTTGCAATGAAATCCTAAAATTGTAACAGCCGATCGTAAGCCGAGAGAAAATGTTCTTCTTTCTTGTATCCTCTATTGTTTTGTTGATTTAATTCAATTCGAACGGCAATACCCAGGCGTTCGAGAGTAAAACTGGAATATAACTAGCCTGGAGGTCTTGAATATAACCAGCCTGGAGGTCTTGAATTTTTGAAGGCGTGAAGGCGTTTTTGCCTTATCGGGGTCCCCAATTGTTCGTTATTGTTTATAAGGATGTATATAATGATAAACTTTTTCTTCAATATTTTATTTTTCAAAACAATTTATAATATTTGAGAACGAACTGAATCATATTCATTAATTGACTATCTATATGCAATTCAAAAAATATTTTTATTTTTTTAAACTTCAAATACAATATACATATCTAGATTTACATTATATGTTTAATATGTCAAAAGTAAAGTATTTTTATGTAAAGTATATTTTATGTATGGAATGAATATTTTTGACATATTTTGAATTATATATTATATAACCGCTACAGGGTGACCTGGGTATCCTTGAAAGAAAGAACGGTTGAAACAGAATAAATACCTCATGATCCGTTAGGCAGGTAGTGAGGAGTGTAAGGAGCCAACGAATCAAACGCATGATCCAAACACAACCCCTAGTGTTGCGTGACTCACAACGTGCAGCAGTTGCTTATACGAGCCCACATTCTACTTTGATGACCAAAACTAAATATTACTAAGTATAAAAAGTATGGAGCCTTTTTTTTGTCCTTTTCCGATTGAATATTTCTTTTATTTAAAATAGATTTGATTTAAGTACATATTGTCCATTATTATCTATGAATTTTTACCATTTTTTGGGTAGAGCCATTATTCCATCTGTGTAGAACTTCTGTGATTTATCCGTGAAAAATTTGGCCAAGTCGTTTTCACTGTCACTTTTTGAAATGAATTTCATTTCATTGAGGAAGTTTTGCCGAGACCGAAACAAATCCATCAAAACTTCCCAGCCAAGCCCTGTCAATTTTTGCCGGGTCATCAAAGGCATTGTCATGATGGAAGACAACGCCCTTTCTATTGATCAATTCTAGTCGGTTTTCGTGAACAACCTGGCTAATTGCTGACATTACAGAGCCGAATTGAGTGTTTGGTCAGGTCCTAGCACCTCATGATAAACAATTTCCTTCAAATCCCACCATACACACAGCATAACCTTATTTGATGTCAATCCTGGCTTTGAAGTCGTTTGTGTTGATTCACTGTTTTTTGACCATGATCTTTTTCGAACGACAGTCTCGTATCTTACACATTTTTATCTGTAATGATTTGCTTCAAAAATAGCTCGACTTGGCTGCGTTTTATTAGCATTTCGCAAATGGAAAATCGGTCGATCAAATTTTTTTGTGTTAATTCATGCAAACTTCGAAGTTTTTTTTGTATACATCCTTACGCAAATGGTTCAAAACTGTTTGGTGA
The DNA here is from genome assembly GCA_963969285.1 of Odontomyia ornata. Classification (NCBI taxonomy): domain Eukaryota; kingdom Metazoa; phylum Arthropoda; class Insecta; order Diptera; family Stratiomyidae; genus Odontomyia; species Odontomyia ornata. The sequence goes on from OZ017741.1 coordinate 23,097,429, forward strand.
TAGATACTCAGTTCCTTAGCAACGTCTGTGCTTATGCGTTGGTCTTCTTCAATTTTTTTTAAAGATTTTATCAACTGCATCTTTGACATCAAAATTTCCAGAAAGCAAGCGAGCTAACCATCTCTTGACTGTAGCTTTTGATAATTTTTTCACGAGCCTGCGATGCATTTTCACCTTGGTCGTAGTGATATTGCTAAAATATAACGTATTTTTTCAGAAATTTCACTCATTTTTAAATGAATACAACTTTTGACATGAATGACGAAATAAAACTATCCATATTATAATTGTTGACTAGAATGTTTTTTCAAACGCATATCCGTTTGATTCAATCTGATTAGTATTGTCCGATATTATAGCAACAAGACAATAACAGCTGAGGTGTCGTACAGAATTTCATCGCTACCTAAACGAAGCGCTGTAATCGTTTTAAGGAAAAAACGATAATTTCCTTTTACACTCGTACACGAACGCTCAACGTCCTTTCTTCTACCGGACCCCATATTGTGCGCGTCGCTTATTATAATTATAAAATAAAGTTTATATATTTATTGACTTTGGAATTCTTTTTATTATTGAGTGGTGTCAGAGCCCCCATAGTGGTGAATTCCTGACATGATATTTAATCTTTTCGAGTATTGACTCAAGCAAAGTTCTCGGTGACGCCATTAATTGTCGAAAATAGCTACCAGACTAAGTGATACCGTGGAAACCCCGAAAACTTCAAAGGGTCCTGGTGCGAATCTCGCATCGCGAACAAAATTCCAGACATTTTTTTAAACTGGACCCCGAGTTTAGGTTCGAACAAGTGGCATCACGCAGAATGAAACGAATTTCAAGTACGTGATGCAATATGCTGAGCCAGAAATATTACCGCATATCATTTCGAACGCAAGAACCCACCGTTAGAAAATAAATATAATGCTGTGTAGGAGCGTATATTAACAGCGTTCGCAGATTCCAACGAATCGAAGCTGAGACGCTTATTTCAAGGACAAAATCTGGACGGAAGGGAGCCATCACATTACCTGCAACATCTTCGAAACTCTTTGGGACAACAGGTGACAAACGCCATGTTACGATCGCTTCTTTTAGAACAGTTACCAGAAAATATTCGGGTTTTGTTGGATATTTCAAGCGAGCCCGACATTGAGAAACTCGCAAAGATGGCCGATCTGATGATGGAATCACAGCAGCATTCATCCGCTATTGCATCTATCCAAAGGCCAGATATCGTATAAAGCAAAGTGCTGCAACACATATTGAGTCGTTTTGACCGCCTGGAGCTCCGGACGCGATCTCGATCAAAATCAACATTTGGCAGAACAGGGGGACGATCAAAGTCTAGATCAGACGACCGATACTGCTTTTACCATAAACGCTTTGGATAACGCGCCAGAAATTGTCGACAACCATGTCAGTGGACAGTCGAAGAAAAACAAAAGCGGGAAACTAATTTCTTCGTCCCGAATTGCGGCGAGTGACCATGACCAACCACATAATAATCGCCGACTTCACCACCAACAAAGTACAAACTTATTCCTTATTGAAAGTGAAGATGACGTATCAGTTCTTCCACGGGACAAAAATCAGAATGCTGCAAACAATACGTCAATCAAAACCTACGGCCACAGGATTATTTCTTTAAATTTCGGATTACGACGACCATTTAAATGGAAATTTGTGGTCGCAGACGTGCGGCAACCGAAAATCAGAATTGATTTCCTTCAACATTTCGGTTTAATAGTCAACCCACGCAGGAAAAAATTCCTGGACCGTGAAACCAATCTGGTCACGACAATACTATGTACGGATGAGCCAAGTAAATGTATCTCAACTATAAACAAAGACGTAAATTATCGACATCCTTCAAGAGCTCGTCGGTGTCACAATTGCCTCCGATACCCTAAAGGTTGCTGCACATGGGGTTTACCATCATATTCTAACGTAAGGACCACCGATCGCTGAGAAAGCAAGACGCTTACCTCCAGAAAAGTTGCGTGAAGCGAAGGGCAAATTTGAATACATGCTTCAAAAAGGAATTTGCCAGCCTTCGAGCAGCCCGTGGGCAAGCCCATTGCATATAGTGCCGAAAACATCTATACAATGGAGACATTGTGGGGATTATCACCGCCTCAATGCTATTTCTATCTCGGACCGGTACCCTATAGGTCACATTAGTGATTTCGCTCACAACCTTCACGGATCCATCGTGTTTTCAACCTTGGACTTAATGAAGGCATACAACCTAATTCCAGTAGCACCGGAAGATATTCCCAAAACAGCAGTGATAACATCGTTCGGACATTACGAGTTTAATGTAATGACGTTTGGACTTCACAGCGCCACGCAGGCATTCCAACGATATATTGATAACGCTCTACATGGTCTAAATTTTTGTTATCGTATATCTACGACACCCTCATCGCGTCCAAGTCAAACGATGAACACCGTGAACATTTGAAACTTGTGTTGAGCAGATGCAAGAAATATGGATTGTGGATCAACATAAGCAAATGCACATTTGGCGTTTCAACCGTACAATTTCTGGGTTACTTTATCGATAAAAACGGTATAAAACCTCTTCCTGCCCGTTTAGAAACGATATTAAACGTTAAAAAGCCATCAACCATATCGGAGCTCAGAAGATTCCTAGGAGCAATCAATTTTTACAGGAAATCGCTGAAAAATGCAGCATCTGTTCAAGCACCTCCACACAAATATCTGGTTGGAGTAACAAAAAAACGACAAACGACCAATAATGTGGAATCCACAAGCGGAATCGGCTTTTGAAGAAAGTAAACGGCAAATGGCTCTTGCAACATAATTGTGCCATCCTATCGAAAACGCTACTCTTGCGATCAAATCCGATGCATCCGATACGGCAATGGGAGCAGTCTTCGAGCAATTAAACGATAATTCTTATGAATCACTGGGAATGTAAATATAGCACGTGAGCTACAAGCGGTTTATAGCGAAGTAAAGTATTGTATTTTCGCCATATGATCGAGGGACGCCCGATTATCATCAAAACAGACCACAAGCCGATCTCTTACGCGTTTAACCAAAATTTTGACAAAGCATCTCCACGTCAACTAAGACAATTAAATTTTATTAGTCAGTTTTTCACAAACATTGTCCGCATCACTGGAGAAGAAAACGCAATAGCGGATGCACTATCTCGAATTGATAGTAATGATCACCTTTGAGGATTTGGCAAAAGCTCAGGAGGATGATGAAGAATTAAAATGTCTACTCCAGGCTAACTCAAGCATGCATGCCAGCGCAGCAAAAATGGAAGGCATGCCAGACCTCCACTCGGGCAGATACAAACTCCTGACGCGAGATCGTTGGACCTATAAAACTTTCAAAAGGATATTCATATGTTTTGACGATGATTGATCGCTTCACAAAGTGGTCCGTGGCGGTTCCGTTAAAGGCAATAACTGCTGCTGAAATTGCTGCTGTTTTCTACTGCAACTGGATAGCCCGCTTTGGAGCACCTACTTTGCTAACATCGGACCAGGGATCGCAGTTCGAATCCCTCATTTTTCAATTACAGAATCATTTAGTGGGCTGTAAAAAAGTTCGAACAACTGCATATCATCCTGCAGCAAACGACATGGTAGAGCGTTGACCCCGATCACTTAAAGCTGCCATTATAACCACATATGTATGGAAGTTTTTCCAACAGTCTTACTAGGACTTCGCGCTAGCATCTACAGAATTGGTCTACGGAACAACGCTATGAATACCCGGAGAATTCTTTTCCGACGAAGATATGAAACCGGTCCCAAAACGGTATGTTCAAAAATTCCGTGAGCATATGTAGGAAGTCCGCGCAACACCTGCATCGCGCCACAACAAGCGGGAAATATTCGTACACCAAGATCTGGCAACGTGCTCACATGTATTTTTGCGTGTAGATCGCGTGAGAAAATCTTTGGAGCCGCCATATGACGAACCACACAAACTTCTGGAAAGAACACATAAAGCATTTAAATTGGCAATCAACGAGAAATCTAATCTAGCGATACAGCTGCCTATTCAACAAAGTCAACCTCCGAGAACGTATACTGGATCGAAAGCTAAAAATCTTTTACTTAAAGGTAGGGTTGGCGACGGTTACGACATTTTTTATGGGTACGGTTGAAACAACACATATATTAAATTTTCTAGATGCGGAGAGTTGACTTAAGGAAGACTTCTAGAACGAAAATTGACTTTTCAAGATACAAAGATGCTACATAAATTGGCGGAGAAGCATGGAATAAACCACTGTTTTCCATTTCTTCAGATTCATACACATGAAAGCGAGACACATCCGGTGAAAAAATATGAAGAAGAGGGATAAAGAGCACACAAACGAGTTTTTAATAAACCACAAGAGTGAAAGTATACAAAATACTTTATACGATGAGTAGATTTATATTTTGGACTTTCTAAGAATGAGGTGTGACAATTAACGTATAACCTGACCATGAACTATAATTTTCCACGACGTCAGATTTGGGATGAGAACCAGACGGCTGATGAGGAATGACTTCAGATGTTTATGAGAAGGAACCCTGAACTTGCCGTGTGCGTAGCGCAAGCTACAAGTCTTTCAAGGACGACTAGCTTTAATGAAAGTAACGTGGATGCATTTTATGATTTGAAAATGTACATAGGCTGTCACAGGTTTAAGACCCAAAACATTTACAATTTATTTACATTGGAAGGATGGAAATCAAGAGGTTCGTCGAGGTGCTTGCATGGGAGGTGCTCCGCTGAAGAATTGCCAGCTCAAGACGAGGTCAACTCAACTATCACCATCATTATGACCACGTACAGCGCTTCTATGCCCGCCCCCAATGTACTGGTGGTCAACGTGAGCCTCAGTGGACACATAACCGTGACGGGGCATTTAACCGGGTAACAGCATATTGATCGGCCAGGAAATGCCTGCGCGAACTGATTAACAACAGCAAGACTCGCTGCTCGCATGGATCCGTGCGGCCTTGGCTACAAGCTAATTATGCAGAAGCTTGGTGCCTTACGGACGTCTTACATACATGAAGCAGAAAAGATTGACGAAATAGGGCGGGAACCATGTTGACGCTGTCCACAGTGAAACAACAAGCGAGTGCACACTCTTCACACAGCCGGAACCAGACAAAGTAAGTCCTATAATTGAAAACAAAGAAGGGTCCAAGTCAAGATGGTGTTGCAACTTGTTTATCGTCATTGTTCTGACTTGCTAGTCAGCACATTCAAGGCTTGCCTACGGGATGAGTGCGCCGAAAGATGGGGAGGCAAGTGCTGATCAGCAAGAGAATTACATCTGCATACCGCCCGTTATGTATGCTAGACACGCCTGGGACAGTGCCAAAGATACTAATCAAGGGACGACTCACTGACGTGATTCATGCTGCTGGTGACCTCTTTCATCTGAAATTCGGTTTTAAAGCAGGTCACTCCACCATCGACCCAATTACAGAGGTGGTGAGTGCGATACAAAAGGTAGAAGCACATAGCCGCATCAAGCGATGGATCGTTCTGTTTCGGACACTCGACATTAGGAATGCCTTTGACTCTGGTGGATGGGTGGATGTTTTGGGTACACTGGAAAACCCTTTTCAAGTTCTAAAATAACTTATGCAGCTCGTGAGGGAATACTTGAAGGATCGAAGCCTGCTTTACGACACAACACAGTGCCAACGAAGGATGGAAGTTACATTGGGTGTTGCCAAGAGATCTTTCCTTGGTGGTGCTGCTTTAGCCCCGTTGAATAACTGCATTTTAGGCTAGGTATGCTTATGCGCCAAGTGAGAGATGGATGACTGCTTGTGGGTTCAGTGTAGCACTGGAGAATGCCGAAGTTGTTATTTTGACAAAAAATAGAATCCCTAGAGTAAGGATGATCAGTATTTCAGACATACTAATCGAGGCTAGCGGTGAAGTACCTGAGGCCACTGATCGATTCGTAGATGACTTTGTGCCAACGAAGGATGGAAGTTACATTGGGTGTTGCCAAGAGATCTTTCCTTGCTGTTGCTGCTTTAGCCCCGTTGAATAACTGCATTTTAGGCTAGGTATGCTTATGCGCCAAGTGAGAGGTGGATGACTGCTTGTGGGTTCAGTGTAGCACTGGAGAAAGCCGAAGTGGTCATTTTGACAAAAAATAGAATCACTAGAGTAAGGATGATCAGTATTTCAGACATCCTAATCGAGGCTAGCGGTGAAGTACCTGAGGCCACTGATCTATTCGTAGATGACTTTGTCTGAGCAAATCACGACCAAGATTGAACAGGCTTCTTCGGGAGTATCGACTCTGAGTCAACTTATGGTCAGCGTATGGGGACCCAACCCATCAAAAAGACGCCTCCTGATGAATGCTATAGGGTCAGTGCTACTGTACGGATCAGAGATATGGGGCGGCGCCCTCAGTAAGGAGGTACATCGAAAACGCCTGGCAAAGGTACAGAGAAGAGGGGCACTGGGGATTGCATCTTCGTATCCGACAGTCTCTGGTTCGGCGGTGAGGGTTATTGCATGCATGATATCTGTCGCCCTCCTTACTAGAGAGCGCCGCGCTTATTACCTGCGTCGAAACGAGGACGCAAGGGCGACAGGTGCCCGCGAGGAGAGACAGTACTCGCTCAACGATTGGCAGCTGAATTTGGTGAATTGAACGAAGGGATGGTGGACTGGGCATCTCATCTTGGATGACAAATCGTGGCTAAATCACAAGCATGGCGAGACAGATTTCTATCTGACGGCACAGGTGTTTTTAGTCTTAACTACACAAGATTGGTAGGTCACGGTCCCTTGATTGTCAGTTTTGCCCAGGAGAGGAAGGCGATGCCTACCAAACATTTTTAGTGTACACAAAATGGGACAAGACGAGACCTGCATAGGGCGACGGGGAGACCTCGACCCGGATAGTAAAGTCATAGTGATGCTTGAATCGGTTGACAAATGGAACTAGGTGGCACATTATATTCGGGTAGTCCTTAAAGATAAAATGGACTCACAGCAGACGGGGACGTCGGGGCTGGGGAATCGCTTGTCTGGCGATTCCTCTTCCTCTTTCCCTTCCCGCTAGATGACGGAGCCCCCAGCTTGAAGGCTTCTCATTGCGTAACAAAACGAGACCTGCCCCGAAATAATATATCAAATGCTTCTAGGCTTGGTTTTCGGGTTGACAGGGGGAGGTTTTTAGTTGGCCGCTTGCGAGCTTGGGAGTCCCACACTAAGTGCGTCAATTCCATTCATCTACAACCGCAAAAAGAAAAACAAAAAAGTACCCGAGTAGAAATCAGTTTACGCATGCCTTAACCGGCATTGGCTAAGTTAGGCATGTCTAATGCGGGCCAAATGGGACATGCCCAAGTTATACATTTCTAACTGGGCATGCCTGACATCAGCAATTTTGAAAATTTCGCATTTTATTACAATCTGCATAGTGCAAAATATATTCAAATGATAATTTTGCAATTGAAATTGACACTAGGAATTTTTCACATTTCGTCAGTTTTGGCATGCCTAATGTGTGCCTAATGTGGCATGCGGACCCAATGAGGGCCTAATTAGGCATGTCTAACTTCAGTAATTTTGAAAATTTCGCATTATAGTGCAGCGCGGAGAACGACAAAAATGATCCAATGAAAATTTTGCAATTTAAAGTGAGATTAGCGATTTTTAATTTTAGTCAGTTCAGGCATGCCTAATGTCGAACTAATGGGGCCCTAATGGGGCATGCCTATGTTAGGTATACCTAAGTTAGGTATACCTAAGTTAGGTATACCTAATGCGGGCATAATTAGGCATGCCTAAACGTGTTCAGTTTAGGATTTGATTAGGAAACCCCATTAGGGCCTAATGCCGAACGTAACGCATTACCCCATCAATTCCTAAACACAACGCCTTTAGGCACTGATGGGACTTTCTGCATTAGGGCTTATGGGGTTTTCCTAAATAATTCCTAAACGGAAAAATCTTTGTCGCGAAAAATGTAGACAACACTAAAATTTCTAAGTTAGAGCTTAGCATTTTACGAACATTCGTTGGAAACGAAAGTCTTACAAACATTCATCAAAAACAATACTTTTGTGATAGTTCGGCGTCTTACGAAAGTTTTAGCATATTTTCAATTATCTTAAGATCGTTTCAGGAGAATTTTACGATTTGCTAACAAAAAATCCGTTTCCTGGGCAGCTATTTTCTTCATTTTACAAATATAGTTCTAATTTAGGCGAAGACGGAGCATGCCTCAACATTTCCTAATTTAGGCGGTGATGAAGCTTGACTAAACTTTTGCTAAAGATAAATTTTTTTTTAGCGTAAAAACAAACAATCCTTAATTTTTTGGTAAAAATTTAAATATTTACAATTTTCTTCACTTTATAAAAAAATTCAAACCTGGCGGTGACGGGGCTTGCCTAAACAATTTCTAATTTAGACGGTGATCGGGCTTGCCGAAACAGTTCCTAATTAAGGCAGTGATTGCGCTTGCCCAAACAGTTCCTAAGGAGAAAATCGGTGGAAATCCAGCCAATCGTCACGGAAGAAACATTAATCTGGGGGCCCCTAATCCGTTGAAGAAAATAATTAGGAAGTAAACATAAGTGAAGTTTTCTTAAATTGTTTAAGCTCAGAATTTCCCCGCAGGGGGAATGCCGGTCGACAAGAGCACTCTTGGAGGCTAGCATTCTTTGGGGAGTTCCGCCCCCACGTACCCGAGGAACCTCCGCAGGGGGAATGCCGGTCGACAAGACCACTCTTGGAGGCTAGCATTCTTTTCGGAGTTCCGCCCCCACGTACCCGAGGAAATTCCCGCAGGGAGAAAGCCGGTCGACAAGAACATTCTTGGAGGCTAGCATTCTTTGGGGAGTGCCGCCCCCACGGACCTGAGGATATGGGGGGTGCCGTGAGGTTCCCTCCTGGGATGACAGGTAACGACTCTTATTGTATCTGGACTACGCTTTGGACAACGAACTGGAATTGACGCTTTGGGCTGGCGGATGTGATGGTTTGGACCTAGTTGCTTTGCACAGTAGCGCCGAGGTGAAACTCGTGTGTGAACGGCTCCAATTCAACTATCATACCGTCTCCATCCCGGTAAAACTTTGGCAGGCCTCGGAGTACGTTCGAAGTTCGCACCATTGGGTTGGTGGTGTAGGTTCGGTTGAGACGGACTCCCGATTAGCGCTGGTCTGGCTCTGAGCACTTGTCCCCATAAGGGCTTGTGCCAACCCTCGCATGGCCTCCCTGCTCTGCAAAGATAACCATGGGACCAAAAAGGCGACTACACACACGAACGGAGATAGCGGCTCCGAGGGGGGACCCAATAAAACGGAGCAAACAAAATCAACAGATCAAAAACATCCAACAAATGAAACCAAAAATAATAACGACGACGCAACCAGCGGTTGCAGCCACGTTGTCAACAGTACATCGAGAGCTGTACTAACCACGAAAGAAACGAAGACTAACACGACGACAGTGACGGTACACGAAAAACGGAGAACAGCAGACAGTCTGGTGCAGACTGAGATTCCTGCGGCGTTTGGGCGCAGCAAAAAAATTATGCGAACGCCCGAGCGTCCTGTTAAGGAGAAGCGGGAGACTCAGCAAGATGCTTCAGGTGTTCGAGCAGTGGAAGATAACGTAAAGAGCACCGAAAATTCGATTGTCACGGCTGCGATCGTTACCGAAGCGACCGATGCAAGGGTCACAAATCCCGACATTGCAACGAAAAATCCAGAAGCAAACGAGGAGATTACGGTACTAAAAGCAAAGAGTGAGCAGACACCGCGTTATTGTACCGCCACCGTTGTAAATGTGGCGGAAGTACTGCACTCGGAAACGGAACGCGAAAACCTCTCCCAAGGATGGTTGCAAGGTACAATTGCGGCCCAGCGATACGAAGAGGAAAGACTACTTCGAAAAGCGGGAGATGTTCTGAAAAGAATACAAGCTGCATCCGACTCCCCAAAAATTAGCAAAGTAGCAAAGGAAGGGCTCCTTGAACTAGAGGAGCTCCTAGATCGCATGGGGCACTATCGGCGGAGGTGGTTAAGGGCCGAAGATGAACAGAAGGCTAAAGAGGCGCTTGGGGCGAAATCTAAAGGCGACATGCAGATAGCTCCATCATTAAAAGTCAATAAAAGAATGGCGTCTAGCCCAATCGAAGGAGATCGGGATAAAAGAAGGAAGGAGGGGGGCACTTGACGGGCGTGGAGCATCAGATCGGGGGTTCCAGACAGTGCTTACAAAAGGAGCGAAGAAAGCCACAAAGAAACTCCTTCAAAAAAAGCTAGAAAATAAAATTCGCACGGACGCCCAATTAGAAAAAGGACCTGATGCAAAACAGGAGAGGCAGAAGCCCCGACGAAGACCCCGGCAGCAGGCACTGCTTGTAAAGCCCCAAGATGGCCGATCCTACGCGGAGGTACTGCGGGACATCAGGGGAAACGTAAGGCCCGAAGACACCAATACTACCATTAAAGTAGTACGACCAACGCGGTCGGGCCACATACTGGTCGAATTCGGAGCAGAGGCCGGCAATAAAGAAGCATTCTGTGACGCAGTAAAGAAAGTCCTCGGCAAAAGCGCAACTATAGCCCCGCTCAAGCCGATGGCAACGATCGAAATACGGGACATTGACTGCGTGACGGATCTGGCCGAGGTAGAAGAGGCCATCAAAAGGGAGTTCCCTAGCGTGGGAAGGATCAAAGCGAGATTGACACCAGAAAACAACAGGGGACAACGCATGGCCATAGTTGACTTGACCGAAAAGGACGCCGAACAATTCCTGAACAAGGGCAAAGTACGAATAGGGTGGGTTGTCTGTAGGATACGGCGAAGAGCAACGCCTCTTCAATGTTTCAAATGCCTCGGTTATGGTCACACCACACAAGTATGCAAAGGACCCGATAGGAGTTCCCTATGTTACATATGCGGTGAAATGGGACATAAAAGAAAAGAGTGTACGAAGGAGGCACACTGTATTCTTTGCAAGGATGCTGATCCAAAACCTGATTTTGGACACGTCTTGGGATCAGGAAAATGCCGGGTGTTCCAGGAAGCCCTAGCCAAGGCAAAATCAGAGCAGCTAAACCTACACCGTAGTTCAACCGCCCAAAATCTGCTTGAGCAGTTTGCGAGGGACATGAAAGCCGACTTTTTTCTGCTGAGTGAGCAACACCATAATAAAAGTCCTGCATTATGGTACTCTGATGAAACTGGTACTGCCGCTATCTGGGTTCGGAACAGTGATTTTCAAGCGGAGAGTTGTGGACGGGGGGATGGTTTCGTGTGGGTTCGGTGCTCAGGGATCACCTTCTTTAGTGTCTACCTAACGCCTAACGAGCCGATATCATCTTTCCAAGCCAAGCTTAATGCTCTGGAGGGCGCTGTCTCGAACGCAGAGGGTAAAGTGCTCGTTGGGGGCGACTTCAATGCTAAAGCAATCGAATGGGGCATGCCTCGGACGGATCCGCGGGGAAAACGAATCCTGGAAATGGCAGCCAGGACGGCCCTCGTCGTACTAAACTCCGGAAATTCGCCGACTTTCCGCCGTATTGGCTGTGAGGGAACCATACCGGACGTGACTTTCGCCTCGGAGTCCTTAGTACGGAGGATACACAACTGGAAAGTATTAGAGGACTACTCAGCCAGTGATCACCAGTGCATTCTGCTTGAGATAAGTGATGCTATCTCCCAACGTCCGTGCTCTCGGCCTTCTACGACTGGATGGAACATTGGAAGAATCGACGTCGAGAGGTTCGTCAAGGCTCTCACAGCAGGTGAGCCGCTGCAGGGAGCTCCGGAGGGGACGGACGAACTGGCAGCTCAAGACATGGTGAACTCTACCATGAGCATAATCACGACTGCTTGCTGCGCTTCTATGCCCCGCCGAAGACCCCGGCACGGCAAGCCCCCAGTGTACTGGTGGTCTACTGAAATCGCTGAAGAGCGGAGGGAGTGTCACAGGCTTCGGCGTGAGGCTCAACGGGCGCGGAACCGTGACGAGGCATGCAACCAGGTGGCAGCATATAAGTCAGCCAGGAAATGCCTTCGCAAACTGATCAACAGTAGCAAGGCTCCCTGCTGGCAAGACCTAGTGGACAATGTGAACCAGGATCCGTGGGGCCTTGGCTACAAGCTGGTCATGGGGAAACTTGGTGCCCTACGGAAGCCTTGTCTACATGACGCGGAAAAGATGGGCGCGATAGTGCGGGGACTCTTCCCCGCCCATCTCGTCCGTGTTGACGCTGTCCATGGTGAAACAGCAGTAGAGTGCCCACTCTTCACACAGCTGGAACTGGAGGAGGCAGTCTTCTCCTTGAAAGCGAGGAAGGCTCCAGGTCCAGATGGTGTTCCAGCTGAGGTGTTGCGGCTCGTCTATCACAATTGTCCTGACTTGCTGCTCAGCACATTCAACGCTTGCCTACGGGACGGGGTTTTCCCGGTACGATAGAAGGTGTCGAGGCTCGTGCTGATCAGCAAGGGGAAGGGGAATCCCGAATCGCCGTCTGCATACCGCCCGCTATGCATGCTAGACACGGCTGGGAAAGTGCTAGAGAAACTCATCAAGGGAAGACTCACTGACGCGATTCGTGCTGCTGGGGACCTATCTCCTCGGCAGTACGGCTTTAGAGCAGGACGTTCTACCATTGATGCGGTTGCAGAGGTGGTGAACGCGGTCCAAAAGGCAGAGGCATATAGTCGCACCAAGCGACGGATCGTCCTGTTGGTGACACTCGACGTAAGGAATGCCTTCAACTCCGCTAGATGGGTGGATATTCTGGACACGCTGGAAAACTCTTTTCAAGTTCCAGAATATCTAATGCGGCTTTTGAGGAACTACCTAAAGGACCGAAGCCTGCTCTACGACACGACACAGGGCCAACGAAGGATGGAAATTACATCGGGTGTTGCCCAGGGGTCTATCCTTGGTCCGGACCTGTGGAACGTGTCTTACGACGGGCTACTGAGACTTGAGATGCCAGATGGGTCGCGCTTGGTCGGCTATGCGGATGATGTTGCAGCTCTGGTCGCTGGACGCCCCGTTGAACAAGCGCAACTTAGGCCAGGTATGCTAATGCGCCGAGTGAGGGACTGGATGACTGCTCGCGGGCTCAGTTTAGCACTGGAGAAAACCGAAGTGGTCATCTTGACAAAAAAGAGAATCCCTAGAGTAAGGATGATCAGTATTGGAGGTATACAAATCGAATCGAAGCCACCGGTGAAGTACCTGGGGCTACTGATCGACTCGAAGATGAGTTTCTTTGAGCAAATCAGGGCAACGGCTGAGAAGGCTGCTTCGGGAATATCGGCCCTGAGTCGACTTATGGCCAACGTAGGGAGACCCAGCCCATCAAGAAGACGCCTCCTGATGAGTGCTGTAGGGTCAGTGCTACTGTACGGAGCAGAGGTATGGGGCGACGCTTTCAGCAAGGAGGTATACCGAAAACGATTGGCACAGGTACAGAGAAGAGGAGCACTGAGAATTGCATCTTCGTATCCAACAGTCTCCGACTCGGCGGTGAGAGTGATTGCAGGCGTGATACCTGTCGCCCTCCTTGCTAGAGAGCGCCGCGCTATCTACCTGCGCCGAAACGAGATTGCGAGGGAGATGGTTGTCCGTGAGGAGAGGCAACGCTCGCTCAACGATTGGCAGCAGTCTTGGGGGAATTACACGAAGGGAAGGAGGACTGTGCGCCTCATCCCGGACGTGAGACCGTGGCTAAATTGAAGGCATGGTGAGACTGACTTCTATCTGACCCAGCTTTTGAGCGGGCACGGGTGTTTTCAGTCTTACCTGCACAAGATCGGTAAGTCACGGTCTCCCGATTGTCGGTTTTGCCCAGGAGAGGAGGACAATGCCTGTCACACATTTGTTGCGTGTACCAAATGGGTCAGGCTGCGAAGGGAACTCTACAGGGAGACGGGAGAGCTCACCCCGGATAATATAGTTGCGGTGATGCTCGAATCGGTTGACAAATGGAACCAGGTGGCACATTATGCTCGGGCAGTTCTGAAATATAAAAGGGACTCACAGCAGCCGGAGGCGCTGGGGCTGGGGGATCGCTCTTCTGGCATTTCCTATTCCCCTCTCCTCTCCCGCTAGGAAAGGGACTCCCCAGCTTGAAGGCACCCCACGGCGTAACAAAACGAGACCTGGCCCGAAGTAATGTGTCAAACGGTTCCAGGCTAGGTTCTCAGATTGACAGGGGAGGTGTTTAGTGGGTAGTTCAAGGGTATCCTCCATGGGAGTCCCACACTGCCAGACTCGGCGGGCGTAAATGCCTTCACCTCCCTACCACAAAAAAAAAAAAAGCTCAGAATTTGAGAAGTACAATCTGGAATACATTGTGGTCACGAAAATTGCGGCTTATCATTCCGGAAATAGTAAATCCAAAAGGTGTTAAGTTTGGCTTTCGTTAAATCCGGTAACGTGAAAGTGATTGGGCAGAAAAGTGAGTGCGTGTAGGACTTATATTTTAACCAAGATTCTTTTGCTTTGGCATTTTGATTTTCCCCGTAGTACAAAACTGCAGGGAGAAAGGAAGTGAGGAAGTGGTATTCTTTTTAGCCCTTGTATTAGTGGTGATATTTAGGGGGTAAGGATCGATAAAGATTCGTTTGTCCGCAGGGCCGTGTAATAGATCCAACGGAACTAATTTTGGTGAATTTCGATTTCGTTTGGTGCGAAAGAACGTAAAAGGAGACACCAAATTATACTGCGGCTGAGCTTACAGGGCGCCCACGTCGTCTTCGAAGAGCGAGACCGGAGCTGGAGGATCTCAACCAGAAGGTCCCTTTCAGGAGGATAAAAACGAAACTCAACGAAACAAACGGCTAGTTGCATATTCAAAAAATTATGCTAATTTTCTTTCAATACTCAAAAATTAACGCATTTAATTATCTTGAACCTACTCTGCTACAATATTGCTTCGTCAAATCAATTTGCCCAAATTCATTTAAAGTCAATATTCAATACCCAAAATTTACGGAAGCTAACAAAGTCAACTTACAGGTACAAAGGACATTGAGCATAAAGTGTTCTATTCTTGATGCCCATAAGCATATAGAATAACCTGTGCTCACAGTAAATTGTCATATGAATACCTATACGTACTAGCTACCACACTTGCTTTAAAAAAGATACTTTTCACATCCCACGGCAAGCGTTCAGATAAGTAGCATGCTTACCCTTGATTCACAATGCGAAAGCATAAAGGTAAAGTTAGACGACAATTCATCCGACAAAAACCACACCAACAACAGAAATCGTTGCGTTACTGGTCGTTTTAGTTGTGATGTGACTATACAAGTTCTAGATGAAAGCATCTCTAAGGTAGTACAATTTTTTTTTTTAAATAGGCCTCACTTAAAGTCGAGCGCTAAGCTCCACAGGCTAGCGCGCTAGAAATTCTCTTCTTTCTTGTCGCAGACCTCGGGACGGGTCTTATGTCAGAACATAATTACCAAGTGGATATGGCATGAAAGTACGTGTTACACCTATCTCATTACGGCACACAATGGGCTCATTGTAAGTGTACTTAGCGTATTGTAGAGCGACAGCGATGTAGGCTCCGTATAGGCTTAGCAAAGAATAGTGAATTGCTGCAACTGTTTTTAGGGAAAAGATAGTTCATGTGTGAAGATGAAGAAGCAGCCAAGGACTATTAAGGAGTATTTGCTTTTTGTTTTGGATCAATAGTTAAGGTATGCGTCGAGTTAATGTTAGAAGGTTGAATGAAAATGAGTTCACAGAACTAAACGAAGGCTAGGGCTTCTTATTTGATCTAATTATACAAATATCTCTACAGCATGCATTACTTCAATCAGCTCCTTAATAACAAATCTATCAAATGCGGTCAATGTCAAAAGATCCTCCACTAAGTCACGCACGTATATAGCATGCTATCTTCCCTCCAGCACAACAAAATATTTCATGTTTACATTTTCCCATCATCTTTTGCTTCTTCTTCTTCTTCATCCTTGCATTAACATTCAACTCTAAACGGTATCCTTACAACTTAAAACTTTTTGCAAAAATATCTACTCGTACATATCTCACTTGGTGGGATACCAAGTAATCGGCGAACAAGATAAACGGAGAGTGAGACCAACAAAAAAAATAGCCACCACATTATCGGCAGCACATTTAATATAAAATTATTACAAAATTGATTATGGCCGCCGTACATGTTATTTGTTAATTAATTATGCGATAATCAATAAGCGAGTGAATAAATATGTTAGTTTTGATACAGGGACCAAGATAGCAACAACGGCACAGCTTTGCAAAAGAAATGTATATCGCGAGGTGCGGTGAAGTGGTTCATATGAAATTATGGTTAAGCGTGCAAAAATCTTTTTACAGCATACGTACATACATTGCCGCGTTTTAGCAGTGTTTTAGTTGTTGCCGATCATGCAATATACGAGTATATGTACTTAAAATCGTCCAATAGTATTGAGGATATTAATATACTGGAAATAAAAGGAAACTGATCCGAGAGGACGATTTAATGCAGATGAATTAATATCTTATAGGTCTATTTTTTAAGAACATCTGCATCCTCTAATTTTGCACATTTCCGTCCTCCTCATGTTCTTTGATAAATGAAATGTAATTTTAAGTAAAGATTCTTAAAGTTCTAACGAAGGTCTCTCATTTAATATCACATACGACTAATTTTGACAAAAAAATTGGGTAGAGAAAAGAATGCTCCTGTCAGATCGGTTTTATTTTCAACGTATTTCGTACATCAATGATGAACATACTCAAAAACGCTTAGTTATATGGTGGCACAAGTAGAGCAGGAATATCAGTGATACGACACAAACTTATAATCTTGAACTGTTTCTTTACTCTTGGTTAAAATTCAAATTTCAACACACAATGAACAATTAAATGTGGCGACTCAGAACGTTCCAATGTCAGCCAACGCTTCACGGCGCAAACAAACCCTCGTCCCACGAGAAATCTTCGCCTGCCAGCCGATTCCACATATCAGCGGCGCAAGCAATTCTCTCGTGACAATGGAAAATTGCTTGAGCCGCTCTTCTCGCTTCCCATGAATTAACATACATACATGAGAGAGCCTAGGCAAACTTACTTACTATTGGTTCGTAGTCAACATTGTTATCAATTTCGGCAGCAGCAACAACATCATCATTCATCATCAACAACGACATCATCATTCATCAACAACATCTCCATTTATCATCAACAACGACATCATCTTCATCGTCATAGCCGCCTACCTCGTCCAAAGAGTAAAAGATAAATATAGAGTAAAAGCAAGAGAATTTTTACTTCCAAAATGGTGACTCCACCTTTACAATAATGGTAGTCGGACGAAACCAAGAGGATGGGGAGTACCGCCTCCATCAGGAGGGCCACCAGCCGGCTCAGGAGGTAGACCTTATCAGCCAGTGCTCTCTCCACCGGGTTCTTCTTCGGACCAAGTCGCTGTCGAGCTAGCTGCCTTGCTTCAGCAAACACACGCCTGCACCAACACACTGCGGGAGCGGTTCTCGTCAAGAAACGCAGGCCAACGACGAGACCGCTCCACCACTCCTAGACCAGACAGTCACACAGGTCACTGCTGGTATCACACCAAGCACGGCGATGCGATACAAGCAGCCTTGTTCCTTCCCAGCTTTAGGTCACACTACTAGGTGCTCAGAAAACTAGGTATGCCGGTGTTGTACTCAGCAGACACCGCCGGCAACACCTTGGAGAGACGGCTTTGTGTCTCCGACCGCACCAAAAAACCAGGTTCTTGGTAGAGTCCGGCTACCCCTTCTCCAGCATTCTGAGGCATTCCATCGCCAGGCCTCTTCGTAGGCAGAGCCTCGTGCTACAGGCAGCCAATGACACGCCCATCACAACCTTTAGATCTCAGCAGCTCACCCTAGATTTTGGGCCACGCCGGCCACTCTATTTGTCCTTCGTGATAGCAGATGTCCAGACAGCCATTTTAGGAGCGGATGCACTAAAGCATCATGGTCTACTCATCGATCTGCGTAACCAGCGCCTCTTGAACAATCTCACTAACCTCTCCACAGCCTGCGTCCTCGGTCCAGCTCCAGTTATACACAGTATTAGAGCCGTCAAGAAAGTGAAAAACACCATTGGAGACCAGTACAAAGGGATAATCGCCAAATATGCAGATGCACTCGCACAACCCGGGAAATCAGCCTCGCTCGCTGGCCTACCCGTTCACCACCAGAAAGTCACCAATGGCCCTCGCGGGAGAACGCCTCACCGCAGCCAAAGCCGAATTCGATTTCTTGCTCGAACGAGGCATAATTCGACCGTCATCGAGCCAGTGGGCCAGTCCACTGCACATGGTGCCCAAGGACGGTGGCCATTGGCGAGCTATTGGGGATTACCGTCAACTCAACAGTCAAACTCGACCGAACCGTTACTCACTGTACACCATCAAGGATTTGATTCAGGAGGCCAGCGGCACTGTTTTCTAAGTAATCGACCTCCAGCGTGCTTTCTACCAAATTCCGGTTGCTCCCGAAGACGTATGTAAGACGACAGCCACCACACCCTTTGGACTGTATAAATTCCTAGGGATGCCTTTGGGTCTACGCAACGCAGCTCAAACGATGCAGCGGTATCCAAATCACCTGCTGAGGAAGTTGGACTTCGTCCGGGTCTATCAGGACGATATCCCAGTTTTCTCGACCAGCCACGACCATCACCAGCGCCATCTTGAGCAACTTCTCTCCATGCTGCAGGCGGCAAACCTCCACGCTAACTGGGATAAATCCCACATCGATCAGCCTGAGCTCCTTTTTGCTGGATACCACGCCTACGAAGCTAGATTTCGACCACCAGCTTCCAAAACAGAAGCCATCATATCTTTTCCCAAACCTGCCGACTCATCCCAGCTGAGGCGTTTTCTCAGGATGCTGAATTTTAATCGCCGCTGCATGCCACACGCTGCTGAGTTTCAAGCGCCACTATCGGAACTGCTAAAAGGTTGTACAAAAAAGAAGACACCACTCACCTGGACACCCGATGCTGAAGCGGCTTTCGAACGCTGCAAGCAAAGCATCGCCGAGGCAGCCATGTCAGCTTTTCTTTAGCCTTCACACCCATTGGCACCCCATACTGACGCGTCCTGCACTGCCATTGGCACGGCCTTGGACCAACAACGGGGCGATAGCACTTGGGTACCGTCGGGTTTTTTTTCGAGGAAGCTCTCTGACACAGAGCAACGCTACTCAACCTACGACATAGAGCCCCTTGCGATCTTTGCTGCCATCAAGTTCTTTCAGCGCGTCTTGGATAGAAGGCATTTTATCATCGATACCGACCATCGGCCACTTATATTTGCTCTAACGCAACGCTCGGACAAAGTCTCACCCCGCCAAAGCAAACAACAGCACTTCATTGCGCAATACGATTCGCGAGTGGAATACACACCAGAGTATGGCAATGATGCATTTTCACGTGTAGAAACGGTTACAATACCCACCACAATCACAGCTCAAGTGATCAATGAAGCACAGAACACAGACGACCAGTTGTCCCACCTCCTGACGAGCCCACATCACAAACTGCATCAGCTGGTCGTGGATGGCTACTCAGCGTACTATGTGGAGTTTAACGGAACCATTAAGCCTTACCTACGAGTTGCGCCTCGCCATCAGGTTTTCAATATCGTCCATCAACTGTCGGATCCGAGTGGACTTGCCACCTCGAAGCACGTAACGCTTAAATACTTCTTGCCGAATCTGCGGAAAGAAGTATCTCGGTGGGCCAAGCAATGCGTTCCGCGTCAACTGTCGGAGGTTCACCGCCACAACAGCGCCAAGTTAGGAAAATTTTAAGACACTGAACGGGCGCTTCGACCACATCTATGTCGACTTGATCAAGCTGCCCCTGTGTGAAGGCAACGAGAACTGCCTCACCATTATCGACCGCTATACATGGTGGCCTCAAGCAGTGCCTGAGCGCGACATCAGAGCCAGCACCGTCGCCAGGTCATTATTCGACCACTGGATATCAATATTTGGCCCGTCACTGGAGATCACATCGGACCAAGGACACCAGTTTGAAGTCAATCTCCTGAATCAGTTCGGCCGCCTCTTGAGCACCAGCCACGTCCACACCACTCCATACCACCCTCCAGCCAATGGCATGGTCGAACGGATGCACCGCACACTCAAAGCAGCGTTAAAATGCGTTCCGGCGACACAATGGTTACAGGTTCTTCCACCGATCTTGCTGGGTCTACGAACCACATTCAAGGAGGACCTGCAAGCCTCTCCTGCAGAAATGGTTTTCGGCATATCGCTTTGGATCCCGGGTGAGTTAATTACGCCTCAAAATACACCAGCTGGTGGCCTACAAGATTTTGTCACCGATTTAAGCCGCCTCTTCAAATCGATTCGTCCTGTCCCGTCAGCCAGACACTCGGTTCACCAACCATTCGATTTCAAAGACCTAGCCAGCTGTGAGTACGTGTTTCGCCGCATCGATGCTGTAAAGAAGCCACTCGATCAGTCATACTAAGGACCTCATCGAGTTGTCAGAAGAATCAACACCAACACCTACGTCATAGACGTAAACGGCGTCACCAAAACCTTCTCCACCGAACAGCTCAAACCAGCCTACCCGGAGCAAGCCGATGCCCATCCAGCGACACAGCAGTCATACTCAACACCTCCACAGGTGCCTACAACACCACCTCTGCTGCCCTCGGAAACGGCTCAAGCAGCGCAGATTTTGGCGGAACAACTACTCCAGCCGTTCAAGAAGAGAGTCACGTTTTCAATCCCTTCAACGCATGCGAAGGTCATTGAGGAAGGAGTAACTGTGGCGACTCACAACGTCCCAACGTCAGCGCACGCTTCACGGCGCAAACAGACCCTCGTCCCACGAGAAATCTTCGCCTGCCAGGCGATTGCACATGTCAGCGGCGCCAGCAATTCCCTAGTGAAAATGGAAATTTGCTTGAGCCGCTCTACTCGCTTCTCATGAATTAACATACATGAGAGAATCCAGCCAAACTTACTACTGGTTTGTAGTCAACATTGTTATCAATTTCGGCAGCAGCAACAACATCATCAGCATCATCATCATCAGTATCATCTTCGACATCATCAGCATCATCATCGACATCACCAACAGCATCATCATTCATCATCAACAACGACATCATCGTACATAATCTTCATCTTCGTAGTCACCTACCGCGTCGCAAACAAATGGGAGTAAAAGAAAAATAGAGAGTAAAAGCTAAAGACAAGAATTTTTACTTCCAAAGATATGAATATACAACAGGACAGTAATATGTCGAATGTTGTGTAATATGCCTAACGTTGTGGACGAGAGCAAGCACACCCGTAGTCTGTCAATGGTAAATTCTTGGCAATGACTGCGCTCGGTTACAATCTGATATTTAGATTTGAACGGTTTTCTTCTATGCAGCTCCAGGAGTAATTGGTTTCTTAGAACCAGTGCGACTTAGCACTTTCGCTCCATTCTTGTCTGTGAGCGTTCCTGTGCCCACTGTAACCTGGGTCCTTTCACTAGTGACTGTCTAGTTAGTAATTGATCTTATTGATGAATATTATTTTTGGTCTTATTTCTGGGATCTTGAGGAATCCCATGGTTTCGTTAGAGTGTCTGTCAACTTGGTCAAAGAGTTTCAGTGCTCTGTCACGCATGTATTTTTCCATTGGTTCCAGTCTGAAGTCTTTATGTATGTTCAGGTTTCTAATATACCATCGAATTGAATCGAGCCATCTCAGAGCCCTATTATGCAACGTTTGGAGTGCTTTTTTGTTTGTCTTTGATGTTTGGTAAAATGCAATGCTGCCGTAAAGTAGCGTTGTTGTTTTGTTATTTTGCCTTTACCACAAATATTGGACTAAAGCAAGGAGATGGGCTGGCCCGAATGCTATTTCATTTGGCTCTGGAGTACTTCATAAGGAAGCTACCTGTCGATATATGAGGTACACTACTATACAATTACAAGCCTATGCGGACGATATCTACATTTTGTCACGGTCATTAACAAAATGTCAAAGAACTCTTCCTGAAACTCGACAGCGAAGCAAAGCTGGTAGGGCTACAAATCAATGACAATAAAACAAAGCTCATGACGCAGTCAACGAAAAATACCTCAAGCACACAAAATATCACACGTGGCGAATACAGTATCGAAAATGTGGGCGAATTTGCGTATCTAGGCGCCAAAATAACGAGAACCAGTAGTGAAAGAGACGAATAAGCAGAAGAACACAGCTCGCAAATAAAATATCTTATTCAGTTTAGAGGATCTTGAAGACCAGCTGTATACACAGAGAAACATATCTTCAGGTATACAAATCTGTGATAAGACCCTAACCCAAGTATCCGCAAATATATCGAACGCCTTTGAGCGACGGGTCTTGAGGTGAATATTCGGAGTGAAGCTAGACGGAAACCAAGGGCGGATTCGATACACCCAGGAGCTGTATGAAATTATTGATGAAACGGAGGCCTCAACGATTGTAAGACTGCGGTAGCTGCGATGGGCTGGACACATGGATCGTTTGGACGAACAACGGATACTCAAACAGGTATTCGTAGGGAGAACTGAAGACCAGTGGGGAAACCGAAGAAACGCTGGTCTGACCCGACGAAGACAGTTCATCGCTGCTCGGATTTCGAAATTGGAGGACGCGATCAATGGACCGAGACAGTTGGAGGCACTATTTGCAGGAAGCGAAGGCCCAAGAGGGGCTGTAGTGATACGAAGAAGAAGGAGGCAAATTCACAGTCTACAGACTATATAGAATTGGAGAGATAAATGATCTTTGTGGAACTCCGGCTTCGATTGATCGCAAGCTTATAAGTCTCCAATTCTCCG
This sequence comes from Odontomyia ornata, assembly GCA_963969285.1. NCBI lineage: Eukaryota > Metazoa > Arthropoda > Insecta > Diptera > Stratiomyidae > Odontomyia > Odontomyia ornata. The sequence goes on from OZ017741.1 coordinate 23,120,315, forward strand.
AGAATGAATGATGCTTGCCTGGTTTAAGGATGGCAATTATGGTGGCTAGTTTCCATGCATTTGGGTACTTTCCTAGTTGGAAAACTTAATTTATTATGTTCGTTATTGTCATTAGTATGTTGTCAGGAAGTCACGTAAGCATCGTGTTAGTAATCACGTCAGGACCAGGCGTCTTTTGTTTGTTTAGTCCTTGTATAATATTCTTTGGTCGTATCACGTATTCCTCTTGTTGCTGGGAGGATATTATTTCCTCGATTTTTGACAAAATTGCTTTTTCCTCATCAATGTCCTCCTCCGGAAGGTGTTTTCGTGAAACTATTGCTCTAAAGTGTTAACAAAAGCTTCCACCTTCTCTAAGCGGTCATACCGTTTGGGCCGTGGATGGGTGACACAACTGTTTTTGTAACGGAAGTATTTGGAAATCTTACAGAAGACATTCTCGCTAGGCTCTAAGCTTGGTAGGAACCTTTCCCATTGCTCGTTTCGAAACTCTACGATGCGTTTTGGGACTTTTTTAAACAAGCGGCTGGCTTTCGTTAGTAGTCTAACATCACCCGTGCTTCTAGCCCTTCGTCGGGCTTGATTCTTCCTCCTTATCAGATTTTTAATTTCCTGAGGGAGTTCGTAGGGAGTGTGCTCCCTGGCGGGAGTGGTGGCTGTGTGTTCCTCCTTTGTCTGTTTAATTTTTCATGTTATTTCTTCTATTATATTATCAACATCCCTAGCTGTTATGAATTCTTTGGTTAAACTTTCATTTGCTAGAGTATCTTGGTAAGCCTTCCAGTTTATTGTTTTTTTTTCTTTTAGTGGTTTGTCTATGAAGACATCCTTTTTTGACCGGTTGATGATCAGAGGAGAGATCATCAAGGGCTCTTACTCTAATATTGTGATGAAATTCGCAGGAAATCCAGACATCCAAGATGGTTGCTGAGTTTCAACCGTGGTGCGTTGGCTCGTTTGGTAAGTGAAGGCAGCCCTTTGTGCCAGCGATGAACCTGCTTAGCTCAGCCCTAGCTTGGGAGAGAGTTTCTAAGTTTCGTGTAAGTTCCTGGCTGCTTGGGGAATTTCACAGAGAAATCATAGAGAACTCAAAAGAGCTCAAGTGCAATTTAATGTCTGTAACTTCTATTTTTGTAAGTTGGGCCGTTATGATCTGATGGTGACACACACTTCGCCTTACGAGAATGGTTGTACCATCTCCTTCTATACAGAGTGTAGTTAGGGAAGTGGAGACTGATTCCAGGTTTTAGAAAGGTTTCCTGGAGGAAAATAATGTCAAATTTATAGTCCAGTATAAATTGTTTAAGCTCACCAGTCCTTCGAAATAAGGAATTTACGTTCAATGTAAGTTAGGTAATGTCATTCACTAGATTCGTTAGAATTGTATTTGTGGCCGAGAACATGCCCTGTAACATCTTCAACATCATGTCTTGCATCATCAGTTGAAACTGATTCTGCGTAGATGCGAAAAATTGTCCCATGTCTAGTGGTGTGAGTGTGGGAGAGAAGAGTTATTGTGGTTTGTTCATAGGTTTTTTGATAGATGGGGTATTTGTTTGAGTATTTGTGTTATTATATGCACATATTCGAGTAAACGTCCTCTTAACGTTCTTTGAATTTTTCGAGCAACCCCCTTAAATTTGCAGTTGGCCACTTTGGCACTTGCTCTCTTGGCTTTTGGCACTCTTTATGATGGTGATACCCATCACATTTTACGTATCTTGCTTGAGCGTGGCGATTGCCCGAAGAGTGTCCAAACTGTTGACAATTGTGGCACATCGATAAGCCATTTCGGGGTGTCAGAGCCTGAACCTGACAGATCATGTGGCAGACTGCGGTCATATTGAATATCGAGGTTTCTTCCTTCGGTAGAAGGACCTTGACTAGTTTGGAAGATGCTGACTGAAGTTTAATGAAGAAGACTTCGATGGGATGGAGCCACAAAATCATCTTTGATTTCCTCGCAGCTAAGGCCGTGAAGTCCTCGAAGAACAACGTTCAATTTTTTTTCCTCGGGGAGATAATATGTCTGGCACTATAGTTTGAGGTTTGTCATTAGTTTGGTGATCTGTCTGTGGTCTTTTGTCGTTTCTGGTTTATTTGTTTCCAAGGTATACCCTTTTCGCTGACACGAAGTTAATTTTGTTTTTCTTCAGTTCCTTGGTTACGTCCGTCTATTTCTTAGGTTCTCTCAATATTATCGGTACTGTTCGTGTTTTTTTTTGTCTCGTCTTGTTGCTATTTGGAATTGGAGGGGTGGATGGTTTAGTTTGTATCTTCATATCTGGAAAGCGGACGGTTGGCTTAGTGGGCGGGAGAGCTGGAAACTATTTCGCATCCCGACTTTCCTCAGCCTCCTCTCCCTGTCTCTTCTTCTTCGCAGGATTCTCCCTACATTTCTTCATCAGAATTAACGCTCCCATCTTTTTCCTCACCTCACAGGAGGAGGCTGACTTAACCGGTGGTAATGGGGGGTTCCCCAACTTTGGTTTTTTGCTGGCCGTTTGGGGCTTTTTCATTTTTAATATATCAACACCTCGCTTTTCCTCCTTTGCTCACAATTTTTTTCGTGAGCCTTTTTTAGCTGCGATTGTGTACTTTGGAGTTGCTCCCGTGTGAACTGTAGTTCTTTGAGCACTTGATCAAGCTGACTTTGCATCTGGTGGAGTTGGTTGGCCTGTTCTTTGAGAATAGTGGTAAGTTTGTTTGGGTTATGTCCCGATCTCATCGTCCCTTCCATTGGACAGAATAAGGCTCAAGATTTTAGGTTTAGAGTTATTATTAATAGTATCCACTCAGATCAAATTATGTAAAATAGTAAATATTTGTCTCTCCGTCCGTCCACTCATTCAGAAATATTTCGACAGATCTCATCCGTTCTTCTTCGTTCTCACAATCAGCCTCTGATGACCGCTCTTCTTGCTTCTCACGATTTGGAGGGCTTCAATTATGCAGTTTTCCTTTTTTCCCTACACATCCACTTCACTAGTTGTTCACTTTCACTTTAATGTTGTGTTTTTATGTCCTTACTGGTGCACTGCATCCACTATCTATCTTTGTCTAACTACTACACTTACTGATTACTTATACCAAACAAGACCTATCTCTTATGCAACTTGCCAAGTCCGGAACTTCGCTTTATGCCTCGTAAGGGCCGTCGTATTGCATCTGGCGTTGTGCATGAGATGATGTTGCCAAGCTCTTCGAGATGAATGGTATCCACATGCCAGTGCGAGTGGCAGATCAGTTCAAACTGTCATCCTAATTCCTTAATGAAAGAAATTGGTTTGCATGGGTTTGACGTAGAGTAACTTGGTTAGCGAACATTAGGTCCTCGCGATAATTAGTTAGTATGCCGATTATTACAATCTTCGTCCCCTAGTCATTTTTATAGCATCGAATTGCAGCTTTGAGATCCCGATAAAAGCGTTCCACCAAACCGTTTGCCTAAAAGTGATATGCTGTTGTACGCAAGTATGATCTACCTATCAAACGGTTGAATGATGAAAAAAGATGCAAATCGAACTATCTTCCTTTATCAGACGTGATGCGATGCGTTGAGTCGAAGTGGAAAACCAAATTTTCTAAGAAAGCTGTAGCATGGTGATGAAGTTCAAGTACACGTCCTTCAGTCTCGTATATGGTGTTTGTACGTTATGCCTGTTACCTGTCGTAGCTTGAACTCAGTGAAGCTTTCAACTCTTCATCGGTTTCCTATGCCGCCGTCAATTTGGCGTCATTTATGGGTACTTCGATCGAATCTATGCGCAAAAAAGCGTCAGCGATGACATTTTTCTTGCCTAAGACATGTTGCATGTCCAGACTGGTCAATGAAATCCAGTTGTCGAGACTTTCGATGAGAGGCTTTTAAGAGCTTTTGACGGAAAGCAAACGTGAAAGGTTCATGGCCGATATAAGCCGTGAAGGTTTATGCTTCGAGCGTGTGTCATCATTATCTATGGCGCGACAGCCCAAGCCGGGCTTTGGCCTTCAGGATTAATTGCCTCCAATCATCACGGTTTTACGACCTTGTCCGCCAGTTGCTTACTCCCAACAAGGATCTGCTATCAGGTTTTATTGTGTCTTCCCATCGAGCCCCCTGGGCGTATACCCTGTATCCTACACGTTAATGTTCTTTTGGGTAGCCGGTTTTCTTCTATCCTTTCCGCATGGCTCACCCATTGCAATTTACCGAACGTTATGAAAGAGAAAACCGGTGGATCATCAAATAGTTCATACAACTCATCGTTCTAACGTACTTTCCACTCTTTTCGTTGTTCCACTGGGCCGTAAATTTTGCGAAGCACTTTGCGTTCAAATACGTCCACTACCTTTTCAGATCTATCGGTTCCATCGGCCCTATCGAGGCTACAGTCGCGCTTTTGCCGAGGACTTGCTTAACTACGTCACAGAATGCTTCTTTATTGCCGGTTTCTGCTCTGAATTCCACCAGTAGTTGGCCCTTTTATCAGCACGATCTGGAACCCTTGTTTTAGCACTCCACGCCCATCAAGTACCTCTTCCTTCCTTCTTTCATCCCGATCTTTTTTGATTGGGCTAGACGTCATTTTTTTATTGATGTTTAATGGTAGAGCAATCTGCACGTGCCCTTTAGGCTTGGCCCTCAGCCGTTCTTTAGCTTTTCACTATTCTTCAGCATTTAATCAGCTCTCCCAGTAATGCCCTATGCGGTCTAGGATCCCCCTATAGTTTAGGGATTCCTTACACCTTTGCTGATTTTCGGCGATTCGCATGCAACGTTTATTAGCTTATCTTTTTGAAGTCGCTGGACGGCAATTGTACGTTGCGATCTCCTTTTTTGGGAGAAGTTATTGGCCTCCGCTTGCAAGTATTGTACTTCCGCCACATTTTCGACGGAAGCGGTGAAATCACACAACGTCACTTTATTTGTCTGGTCACTCCTTTCTTTTTCTGCCGTAATTGCTTTGTGGACTGCAGGATTACTATTCCGGCATTTAAGACCCTAGCACCGCAGCTGTAACCATTGAATTTCTCATGTCCCCACTGCGGGAACATCTGGTGCTTCCAGCAGAATTTTCCGCTCTTTCTTTTTAGGTTGCTCTGGCGTTCGTATCATTTTTTTGCCTAAGCGCCGCGGGGATCTCAGTCAGACTGGACAACACTGTCTGTTTCTCCCCGTTTTCATCTATTTTTAGTATGATTTTAATTGCCGTCGCTGGCACTGTTCCCAATGTGCTGTTGTCATCGTGACCACAACTGTTGGTTTCGACGTCGTTGTTTAAATTTTAACTTATTCTTTTATCCATTCTTAGGCTTTTTAGTTGTAATTGCTCCAGTTTCATTCATTACTCGGTTGCGAGACGCTATCTCCGTTCGTGTGTGTAGTCGCCTTTTTAGTCCCATGGTTATCTTTGTAGAGCAGGAAGGCCATGCGAGGGTTGTCACAAGCCCTTATGGGGACAAGTGTTCAGAGCCAGACCAGCGCTAATTGGGAGTCCGTCTCAACCGAATCTACACCACCAACCCAATGGTGCGAACATCGAATGTACTCGGAGGCCTGCCAAAGTTTCACTGGGACGGAGACGGTATGATAGTTGAATTGGAGCCGTTCACGCACCTCGCAAAGCAACTAGACCCAAACCATTATAGCTGTTAGCCCAAAGCATCAATCCAAGTTCATTGTACAAAGTGTACCTCCATATCCTCAGTTCCATGGAGGCGGCACTCCCTAAAGAATGCTAGTCTCCAAAGAGTATTCCCCTGCGGAGTCTTTCTTCTTTGCCATGCGTAGTGGTAAGGCCCAGCTGCTATAGGATGGGCGAGCTCTTTTTAGTTTGGTCAAACTCTCAAACTGTAGTTTTTTCTCGTGCGAGACGTCTGGTTTGGCTGCTAGCGGCGGTCTTGGAGTCGTTTTGATTTAGTGCCGTATGTTGTGACGCATTTCGGGTGCACGTCCATCTATGTCCTTAAATCCAGAGAAAAGCTGATGATAAAGCGAGTTTCCCAAGATGATTTTCACGCTTTGCAGATCTGATTTTGGCGTTTGTCCGTGATACATGAATTTGGTCAGTTTGTCGATGAGTTAACTGCCTTGGATATTGATGTCAAAGTGCCGCAGAAAATCTGAGCCAATGCTTGGGTTTGCGACTTCTGTGGTGACGAAGTTCTATATAAAGGCACGACGTGAACCCAGGTGAAGCATTAAGGCCGAACCCATACGTTGCATTAGTTATTGCCTTCGCTGCTAATAGTTCCTAGGAGGCTAGGAATCGAAGATCGCGGGATTATGCATAGCTTGGTTCCGATGTCGATGAGGAATTCATCTTTTTTGGTCCTAGGGTCAATGACAAATAAGCGGCAAAATTTTAAGCTGCAATTTCTCGCCGTCATCAGTGATGATTGACGCTCTTGTATTTTTTGCTTTCAGATGCTTGCAGGGGATCTGCGCTGTTTCGGGTCGCTGCCAAAAAAGTTGTGATATCAACAGTAATCGTTACTATTCTGACGCATCCCGGAACCAGGGCGATTGAGCAAACATGACTGCGTATAGTCGTCATCTTGTTCTTGAATGTAGAGGCTTGCTTTTGCTTCGCTATTTTGGTACTGAGCTTTATTTTGATTATACATAGGGGATGTATCACTTTACCTGTATACGTTTTCAATTTCAGACTTGTTGTCATTTATTTTACATATTTGATATCCGCAGCCTAATACTCTTCTTTCTTGAAAAGACTTGTTGTTCGAAGGTTAATGCCAGCACCCTAATTTTTAAAGAATGTCAAATGTACAATGTTGTGTTCATTGTACATTTGACATTCTTGCTTTTAGAACTGACGGGAAATTTAGAAACACTGTCGAATTGAGTATCGCTCACGCAATCAACAATGCGGTTGTAGACGTCTTTATTGGCTGGACAAATTTTCCGAACATGACCTTTTTTCCCCGCATTTGTGATATTTCAAGTTCGCTCATGTACACTCATTATTGAGTATTGCCGCATTTGTAGGACTTTCTCTTTATTTACTCCAATGGTTTGCATTGGTGTCCGGTTGCGGGTTTTGTATGCGATGGTGGTGCTGTTTTCTTTTGATTGTATAGGTTACTTCGGCCCCGAACAGTATTCCTTCCTTTATAGCGATCACCGTAATACACCGGTGTTGACTGCGTGGAAATTTCATTACTTTCCAGTTTTGATGATTCGATAGAAAGAGCCAACTTTACAGTATTATTGAATGTAGGTTACTAGGCTAATTATACAAATATATCCTGAGTATGGGATTCCCAGACGCGTAAGGATCCTAGCTTGGAAATCTTTGGGTTACAGCACATAACCAATCGATGGACATCAAAAACTTGGCACAAATAAAAGCGATTTCGTAGTCTTCGGGACAAAATGAGAAGTGAAGGGTGGTCCAACCATAACGCACAATCTTAATTGTAAGTAAAACAAACCTTTTCTGGGAAGTATGTTAATATTTTTTATTATAATAGAAGGATCTATAACAATTATGTGTGAAACAAAATATCGCTCAAATGCTCGCCACGGCTACTGTGGCATACTCCTATCCGATGGTCCGTATTTTCAATGACTCTGAGACATAATTGAGGTTCAATATCGTTAATGTACTGAATTATCTCATCCTTTAATACTTGAATTGGTCTTGGCTTACTGACGTACACTTTTTCTTTTAAATATCCCCAGAGAAAGAAGTCCAACGGGGTCAAATCACATGATCGTGGCGGCCAATTAACATCGCCACAACGTGAGATAACACGGCCATTGAATTTCTCGCGCAAAAGAGCCATTGTTTCATTGGCTGTGTGGCAACTGGCACCATCCTGTTGGAAGCACATATCGTCCAGGTACATAACCTTAATTTCTGGCCATCTTGCAATAGCGAACACCATTCATGGTAGCTGCTTGTCCGTCCTCATTTTCGATGAAGTACGGCCCGATGACGCCGCCAGCCTATAAACCGCACCAAACAGTCACTCTCTGTGGATGCATCGGCTTTTCAACAATCACTCGTGGATTCTCATTCCACTGAGCTGAAAGTCTGTCTCATCACTGAAGATGATTTTCTTTGTAAAGTCACCATTACCTTCTTTCTGTTCAACCAACCATTCGGCGTTTTGCCGACGCTTGAAATGGTTAGTAGGCTTCAGCTCTTGAGTCAATTGAACCTTGTAAGTGTGTGAATTCAAATCTTTATTCAAAATTCAGATCAGTGATGTTCGTGAGATGTTCACTTGTTGGCCACGACCAGCCGAGGTTGACGGCTCTTCTGCCACACTATCGTGAAAACAGCAATGTGTTTTGCAGAACGAGCTGGGCAAGCATGCACAGGTGATTTCACATATCCTACGGACCCGGTTTGCTGAAATTTGTGCACGATTCTCCCGATTGTGGAAACATTTGGTCGATTATGCTGACCGAAACAATCACGAAGTGCACGAAATGCATTTTGATTTGAACGCCCATTTTCGTAAAAGGGTTCAACAACCTTAATGCGCTGTCAAACACTGAAACAAAGAAATGTCAAATAAAACCAAAAGCTTGACGTTAAGGTGTGACTCACAATTAACATCGTACATTATGGTTGGACCACACTTTATAGCCAAGAAAAGAGCTTTCAGGAGTAGATAGAACAAGACATTAATTACAAGATGGTGGAAGAAATAATTTTCTAGTTTAACAAATTTCAGACGATTTCAAACCTTTCAGCATTCATCATAATCAAGCAGGACCACTTATTAATGGCCTAACTAGTGCAATCAATCAACCCAAAAGCAGAAAACGATGTGACTTTGCCTTATTATTTGCATTTCAACCTTAAAAATTAAATTGAATTATTTCTACTTTATACCCAGCAACTTCAACTGGCGGCTTCTTTGAACCATCAACGGCCAAACCTCTCATTCAACTCCGTCGCCGGCGACTCTACAATTAGAAGCCATTTCACCTCCGCCCGTATTTGGAATCGGTGAAATCTCATTAATTTTCTACAAAATTAGAAATAAAGTAAACTAATGATAGATGAATTAAAATAACATATCACTTTGAATGTCTCTCATTTACATTAATTACGAAATAGTTAGAATTCAATTTAGCGTTAAGTTTTGTTCTCCTTTTCGGCCAGTGGTTCACTGACGGTGGGCCTATGTTTTTTTTTTCATCTATTATCTTCCCTTTTCGGGATCCTAAGATACCAAGTCACCTCTTGAACACAACATAACCCCGAACCGCTATTCAACGACTTGGAAAGTCATTTTTTGGTTCTTATCCGAGCGCAAGATCAAGGTACGCGTCAAGAATGGTCACAAATTGTAGAGGCCAATTAAACAATGAAAGTTTTCCACCGAAATTAACGAATAAAAAAAAGTACGACAAATAATAGAAGCATTTTTACGAGATACAATGAAACAAACATTGAAAACATGAGATACAAAGATACTAAGCTACAGATACTATGCATACCTTTGTACGTTACAGATGAGTTGTTCGTCTTTAGATTTTCCGTAGTTATCTCAACCCCACCTGGGAAATATTTAATGGTTTTAACAGCTGTGTTGACGCGTATATCCAACCCCTCCGTCAATGCTATCGGCACGCACGAGTATCCGTTTCGCACTGTAATTATACAAGGAAAAGAAGAAAATGAAGGAAATGCAGCAGAACTAGAGAATGCAATTTATTCAAATAGAAAGAAAGTTAGAAATGAATAAAAATAATTAAAGTTTAAACCTAAATGGAAATGTATCTATTATACGAGTAGAATTAAATTGATATGAGTTCATGTTTTAGCTCCTGATTAAGAACAAATTAAAATTCATTACATTCTTTTCACGCCCGCCTTATCGCAATTCTTGTTTTTCGTGGGAGGCGGGATTTCAACTTTTATTTTCTGACCGAACCAACCAACCACACTGAGCCAACCTGAAGATACGCACGACCGCGGCCGGTGCGCGACTTTCGGTTCGCCGTGGTTACTCAATGGCAAGCAGATATTAACACACACCTGGCTTTTATTTTGACGATTTTCTTTTTGCAGTGTAATCATCAATCGTTTGCTCGACGAATTGTTTTGCATATAGAATTCGTGTCCACGTATTGTAGGAGGTGGAATATAAGCAGAAGAGTTGAAATAAGCAAATAATACACGTATAATATCAAAATTGTGGATGAAGATATCTCCATCAATATAGCTTTGTAATGTTTACTTTGGTTTTTTTTATCTTTATTGATTTATAGAACAGCCATTGTCTTTTTTCTTGTTTTTTTTTGTTTCTGTAAGCAACATATTTTTTAAGGAATGATAGTCAAAATAATGGCTAATCAATCATATATGACCTTCTTGTGGAGCGATAGTCTCAAAATGACTTGAAACTTGTAAATTTTTAAATTAGGTACATCCTGGGACGAGTTAATTGAACACATTGCTACAGGAAATTTAGAGTCCTTCAGTGGAACTTCGAGCTTAAAGATTTACCTACAACAACCTTCAGTATGTAAAATGAGATTATGTACCGTCTTTTGTAATGTTTTTTTTATTTACAACTCCCAATTACAGACAACTTAAGTATAAACGAGTATAGAGCGTAATTCTGTTACAAAAATTTATTTCTAAGATCGGTAGTAGCCATCACAAATTACATGGTGTTTTTATTCGCGATGCATAATCGTCAATCGGAACGACCCATAGTAAAAGCAATTGAAATATATTTTATTATTATTTATTTTTTGCTCTTCACGGCTTTACTAGAATCCCGGACCCCAGTTTGGTTGTCAAATCAAAAAATATTAGAAATGTAAATTCAGTGGACTAGGTCATATCATTTTCCATTGAATGTTCCTGGGCATAACCTCTCTATTTATTCTATCTTCCGAAATTTCAATTGCAGATTTGAAAAATTTAGTTGGTCAAATTTAAATTTTTTAAATTATAAAATTTAGGAAAAAAAAATTTTTTTTAATTTTTTATAAATATAAATTTATATAATTTTTTTATATATTAAACTTCAATTTTCCTTTACATTGATATTCTTTATAATATTTATCTTTTTATTATGATTTAAACTTTCGGTATATTATTATTTCTTTATTAACTTTATTACGCAAATCTGTAAATTGAAATTTTTGACATGACAGCACGGATATCCACGTATTGCATTGCCGAATGCAATCTAACGTGGTTGAGCTAGAGGCTCGTCTCAATTTCCCGGTGCGGCATAGAGATTATGCTGGGATCTGCTTGGGCGGACCGGTCAGTCTGTTATTGATCGTCACCGCGAACACGTCCTGGGAATAGTGCCAGCTGCAGTAGGAGCAATCGAAAGGGCTTGCAGTCTTTAAAATAAATGAAAAGAGTGACCGAATCGAGGAGAGAGTGGTGTTAGAGTCATTATAAACTACCAGTACTCAATGCAATCAAATTTGTAACAAGTCCAATTTTTAGAAATTACTTAATTTCAATTTGGCGCAATTTCTCGCATTACAATGTCGGACACGATTGTTGTGCGAATAAGCGCAGTGAACCGATGATATTTGCTCGCTGAAACGGTGAAAAGTTGTTGCGTGTGTCGCAGTCAGTTTAGTGGGCAAAGAATTGTGACATTTCACATCACTAGTGGTAGCATCCTCGAGGGATTTTTGAAGTCTGCAAACCAACAAAAATTTCATAGCAAACCAGAACACCTCGGTCAATATTGAACATATGGGTAAAAACGATTTAATCAAGCTTCTCCGCATTTTACTAAAAGACTTTGTACGGAATCGATAATAATAAAAAGTACTGCAAGCAAGAAATTATCTTAAGATTCCTTTGCATTGATTGGTGCAAATTAGTTGAAATTCTAAGAATATAATATGATATATACCATAGCACATTTAGCACATTTAGTAGCTTAAATCTTTCAATTTCAGAAGGGAAAATTATAAAGAAAAAAATATTTTTTTGTAGAAGAAAAATTAAGATTAACAGAGAAATCCTGTCATTGATCCTCGGCCCAGCGAATACTCGTAATGAGGCAAAAATACTGTTACATGTACAAATAATTCTGCCAGCTACTGTCGCAATTGTTTTCACAACAATGAAGAACACGAATTCACTCGAAACCACGAGAACCCAACAAGCATGATCAACATCTGCAAGTGACGTCACTCCATTCATGAATTTGCTCGAATCTACCAGGTACCTCTCGGTAGAACATTCGCCAATAAACGAGAAATGGGTGAATAGGTAGAGACCCTATATAAAGGCGAGCTGAATGAATGGGGGAATCATTCATTCAACCGCGACAAGAAGTGCGAAAGAAAAGTGTGTTTCGTAATAGTGAAGTGATTTAGAAGACAATTGCGATAATAAATTTATGGACAAGTGTTAGAATCTTAATAGTGAAAATTAAAATTAGTGAAAGTGTTAACCGATTATTGTGCATTTTATTAAATAAACTCTTTTAACTCAAATTAAAAGACATTGCGTTTTCACTTTCCCGGAACGTTAAAATTATAGGCCGCGAACCAATAACACGCGACAGTGGTGTCGAGAAGTGGGATTAAAATTTTGGAAGTGAAAACATTTAAACAATTTTAAAGTGCACAATTGTGAAAATTAACCCGGAAAAATAGCCGAAACAATGAAAATGCCAGGAAATTTACACCTAAAAATTAATCAATTGAGCATATCGGAGCTCAAAGAGGAGTTGGAACAAAGAAATCTGGCTACACAAGGTACAAAGGCCATACTGATTGCACGCTTGCGTGATGCGATCGAGTCGGAAGGCGGGAATCTGGATTCGGGTGAGCTCTCAGCTGCAGAAAGAGGCGCAGAAGGTGGTGAAGCCGAAACACCAAAACCAAAGGAACCAGAAAATGCGCTGATGCAAATGCTGATGCTGATGCAGCAAGAGCAGCGACAACAGTCATCCAATTTAACTGCGAAGCTAAATGAACAATCAGCGCAGCTAAATAAACAATCAGCGCAGCTAAATGAACAGACATCCAGTTTAGCCGCGAAGCTAAATGAACAATCAGCGAAGCTAGACCAACAAGCGCTCGAAATCAAGGCAGACATCACACAGAAGCTGGAAAAACAGTCAACCGAAATAAAAGCGGAGCTCAGTAGTCTCAACAACCAAATTAAATGCGTCGAGGAGAAGGTATACCAGGTCGAGGAGAGAATCAACCTTGAGATCAGGCAGGTCAACCATGAGATGGAAAAAGTGAAAAAGGACTTGGAAGCAGCGAAGGCAGGAGTAATCGCCTCACCAGCCCCAATTATAACCGCAGCGCAAAGCTCATCTAGAAATGTGCAAGCACCAATATTCGATGGGCAAACGGTCTGGACTATTTACAAAACCCAGTTCGAAGCAGCCGCTCGCATAAATCACTGGAATGAGCAGGACCGAGCAACTGCATTGATTCTTGCTCTAAGAGGCCCAGCTGCCGAGCTGTTGCAGACGATCCCCGTTGAATCGCACTCAAACTCGAATGCTATAATGAATGCGCTCGACATGCGTTATGGAGATGATCATCTAAAGCAGATTTATCGGTCACAGCTAAGGCATCGGGTGCAGAAGTCTGGTGAAACCCTACAGCAGCTAGCCCAAGACATTGAGCGACTAGCACTTTTGACTTATCCAGCCTACGACCCAGAACATCGAGATGATGCAGCGACAGAAGCATTCATCAGCGCACTAAAGGACCCGGAATTGCAACAAGCCGTGCGGTTAGCTCAAAAGCAAACGGTTAAGGACGCACTGGCTTATAGTCTGAACTTTGAGGCAGCGAAAAATGTGACTCGTACCACTGCCCGGGTTCGTGAGGTAGTGACAGACGAATGCAGGTGTGAGCGCGTGGAAATTGAGCGAGATCCGCATGTAAATGGTGCGCCTAGATGCTGGAATTGCGGAGAGAAGGGGCACCTGCAAAGAGACTGCAAGAAGCGAAGAAAACCGAGCTATTGTCCAGGGTGTGCAGCTAGGAGGAGATCCAGACCGAGTCAGGAGCCCAGAATGGAAGCCCTTCAAACAGAGGGGTCGGGAAACATGTAAGAGCCAACTTCGTGGGGCAGAGGTTGGCTAGGAGGATCGACGTCCCGAGCACCACCATCATCGTGTCAAGACTACATCGTGGAGAAGCGGACTTATGCCTTCCGGGTCAAGTTGACGGAGAACACTGCACCATAACAATCGACACTGGTGCAACCCGATCGATTATCCGACCAGACCTAGTTAGACAGCAACAACTTCACAAGGGCAGAATTTTCTCACTACGGACAGCTACGGGAGAAACTGCACCTGTTCATGGAGAGGTCAACCTCCAGATACAGTCGGGAGACCTTGTGTTCCAACATAATTTTCTGGTCGCGAACATTATGGATGACTGCATTCTCGGAATGGATTTTCTGCGACCACATGGAATCACGTTGGATTTGGGCAAACGTGTATTGAAATGGCAGAATGTAGAAGTACTGATGGAGGATCCCAGCGTTCAAATTCTCAAGATGAATGTAGTGGTATGTACTGACACGGATGTACCGAATTCTTCCGAAAGCATTGTATGGGCCAAGCTTGATGGTGATTCTGGAGACCACCGATCTTATCTGATAGAGCCAACGAAGACGTCCGCATTACGCAGTTTGATTGTAGGACGATGCCTTGTAAGATCTTTAAGGAACGGATATGTGCCGGTTAGAGTCCTTAACACCGCAGACTCAACTACGAGCATCAAAGCGGGAGAAGTCATCGGCAGCTGCCAGCCTGTTTCCACCATCACCTCTTTGGAAGCTACTCACGACCATCATTGGAAAAGGAGGCAAGACACAGACAAAGCCCGGGAATCCACGTCTGCAATATTGAAGCAGGTCAAATTGCCAGTGCAGCTATTCAAACGAGCCTCTCATCTGGTCACCAAGTACAGTGACATCTTCTCAACAAGCCCGGATGACCAAGGCCGAACGAGTATGGTGACTCACGTCATAGATACACAGGGAGCCAAGCCGATTCGACAAGCACCGAGACGCCTCCCTATAACCAAACAAGGAGAAGTGAGCGCGCTGATCTCGGACATGGAAAAACAAGGCGTTATTGAACCTTCTGTCAGTCCATGGGCCGCGCCTGTAGTTCTAGTAAAGAAAAAGGATGGTAGCACTCGCTTTTGTGTCGACTATAGGCAGCTTAACGACGTCACTAAGAAAGATAGTTACCCACTCCCACGCATCGATGACATCATGGACACTTTAGCCGACGCAAAATGGTTTTCTACACTCGATCTCAAGAGTGGCTACTGGCAGGTAGAAATTGACAAGCAGGACCGAGAGAAGACCGCATTTTCAGTTGGGACCGGATTGTGGCAATTTGTTGTGATGCCGTTTGGGCTTTGCAATGCTCCAGCCACTTTCGAACGCTTGATGGAATATGTGCTACGTGGTCTAACCTGGAAAACCTGCTTGGTATACCTAGATGACATCATCGTCATCGGTAGAACGTTCGAAGAGCATGTGCGGAACTTAGAAGAGGTTTTCTCCCGATTGCGACTGGCTAATTTGAAACTTAGTCCCGAGAAGTGTATTCTTTTCGCAGATGAAGTAAAATACCTGGGACACGTCGTATCAGTAGAAGGGGTCAAAACAGACCCTGAGAAAATTGAAGCCGTGAAAAGCTGGCCAACACCAAACAACAAGCGCCAACTACGAAGTTTTCTGGGTCTGGCGACCTACTATCGAAGATTCGTCAAAGACTTTGCCAAAATAGCTAAGTGTCTCCATCAGCTAACCGAGAAAAATCGTCCGTATGTCTGGAATGAACAATGCCAGACAGCCTTTGAGACCCTGAAGGAAAAGCTGTGTGAATCACCCGTGCTGGCGTATCCGAAACCCGGAAAAATGTTTGTAGTTGACACCGATGCAAGCAACGGCGGTATTGGAGCTGTACTCTCCCAGCAGATCAATGGCGAAGAAAGAGTCCTCTCTTATTACAGTCGAGTTCTCTCAAAAAGTGAGAGGAATTACTGCGTGACCAGGAAGGAGCTATTGGCTATAATAGAGGCCACCAAGCAGTTCCACAAGTATCTATATGGCCAGAAATTTGTTCTTCGAACGGACCATGCATCACTGAGATGGTTGCTCAACTTCAAAAACCCCGAGGGACAAGTTGCGAGATGGATCGAAAGATTGCAGTCATACGACTACGAAATTGTTCATCGAAAGGGCGGAGTTCATGGAAATGCTGACGCCCTATCCCGCCGTCCATGTCTAGCTAACTGCAAGCATTGCCGACGGATTGAGGAAAAGGAACCGCTCGTTGATCTGCGATTGATAACGGCGGAATTCGATGAAGGTTGGTCATCGGAGGAGATTCGAAACGCCCAGTTAGCCGATGAAGACATCGGACCATTACTCGTATGGAAGGAGACGACTGGGCGACCTGAGTGGAAAGACGTTTCAATGCATGGCGCAACCCTGAAAAGCTATTGGGCACAATGGAACTCCCTTCAGGTGGAGGGTGGCGTACTCAAGCGAAAATGGGAAACGGCGGATGGCAGCTCCTATAGGATGCAAACTATACTTCCCAAAAGCCGAATCCACGATGTGGTAAAGGAAATGCATGAAGGATCCTCGGGAGGCCACCTTGGTGTTAACAAGACCTTAGCGAAATTGCGGGAACGGTTCTACTGGCTCCACGCTCGAGAAGACGTAGAGGACTGGTGTCGCAGATGCACAATTTGCGCTTCCGTCAAAGGCCCAAAGCGACGACTGAGAGGACAAATGCAAACCTATAACGTAGGCGTGCCATTCGAAAGGATTGCTGTTGACATCGCAGGACCCTTTCCTGAATCCGATTGGGGAAATCGATATACGCTGGTTGTAGCCGATTATTTCAGCAAGTGGCCCGAGGTCTACCCCATTCCCAACCAGGAAGCAACTACCGTAGCTGAACAGCTAGTGTTAAATTGGGTCAGTAGGTACGGCGTACCTTGCGAATTACATTCGGATCAAGGCCGAAACTTTGAGTCACTAGTTTTTGGCGAAATGTGCGAGCTGCTCGGAATACGGAAAACGAGGACAACACCGCTGCATCCCCAATCCGATGGAATGGTCGAACGTTTCAACGGCACGCTCAATAAACACCTTGCCAAGATGGTTGACGAGAACCAAAGGGACTGGGACCGACATATCCCACTATTTGTGATGGCGTACAGAGCTGCCGAACATGCGTCGACGGGCCAAGCCCCAGCCAAAGTCATTTTTGGAAAGACTATTCGTCTGCCAGCTGATATAAAGTTTGGAACACCCCCCGAGAAACCCCAAACGATCTCGGAGTACGCAAGTGATCTAAGACAACGGTTGAACCAGATACATCGGACAGTGCGAAAACACCTCGAATCGGCTACTGACCGCATGAAGACCAGGTATGATCTAAAGGCTAATTCTACTGGCTTCCAGCAAGATGACTTGGTGTGGCATAACCCGCAACGGCGAAAGGGTAGGTCTCCAAAGTTGCAACATAACTGGGAGGGACCATACCGAGTCACAAAGCGAATCAACGACGTCGTATATCGCATACAGGAACACCGGAAACCGAGAGCCAAAATGAAAATCGTGCATCTGGACCGTCTTGCCCCATATTACATCCAGGGAGAATTGACTACAACTGGCGACACATCTTTTCGGGGCGAAAAGAGCTGAGGTGGGGGCAGTGTTACATGTACAAATAATTCTGCGAGCTACTGTCGCAATTGTTTTCACAACAATGAAGAACACGAATTCACTCGAAACCACGAGAACCCAACAAGCATGATCAACATCTGCAAGTGACGTCACTCCATTCATGAATTTGCTCGAATCTACCAGGTACCTCTCGGTAGAACATTCGCCAATAAACGAGAAATGGGTGAATAGGTAGAGACCCTATATAAAGGCGAGCTGAATGAATGGGGGAATCATTCATTCAACCGCGACAAGAAGTGCGAAAGAAAAGTGTGTTTCGTAATAGTGAAGTGATTTAGAAGACAATTGCGATAATAAATTTATGGACAAGTGTTAGAATCTTAATAGTGAAAATTAAAATTAGTGAAAGTGTTAACCGATTATTGTGCATTTTATTAAATAAACTCTTTTAACTCAAATTAAAAGACATTGCGTTTTCACTTTCCCGGAACGTTAAAATTATAGGCCGCGAACCAATAACACGCGACAATACCAATCCCTTGTGATATGAAGATATGAAGAATGTACTATAGTGACTTACTCAAGAAAACCATCTAAAAAGCCGATTTGCACAGAAATGGTAGAAACTTCACGGAGTGTACTTTTATGTGTGTGAAGTGCGAAATTTTGATCTCTTGAAATCGCTCTACACGAAAATAAATTTTCTGAGCAATCAGCGACCAACTTTTACTTATTTGATGCTGATGCATTTCTACTTATTTTAATTGAGACTTGTAACATGAAGGTTTGCATGAATAGACGAACGCGCGAACCAATCACCAGTGGTTGAGGTCATTGCAAAAACATGTTGATTACGATGCTGGAATTTTTCAGATATTTTTTCGTTACATAACTCTCCATGGTACTTTAGTATCATTATCAATTCAATTTCCTTGCATTGAATTTGTGGAATTGTGTCCTGGTGGGCTAATGGATTGATCGGCGTTTGATTCACGAACTATTGTAGGGAGTTGAACGCGGCTATAGATGATGAATTACCTTTTGATGCAAGAAACTTTGCTTGGACATTAATTTATTTTCTCTCCACCTAGATGCCCCACTCTTATTTAGGGACCGCTTAAATCCGTCCGTTTTCTCCAGGCCCGGTTTGTCCTTTGAGTTAGCAAATTTCAACCCATAGTAGGTTACTTCATTCTCGACTACGGTCGATATTCGTTCGAACCCATTCAATTCGTGAATGAATGACTACATGAATTTGTAGTGGGTCCTTGTGCTAGGGGAAATGGACTCGCTCCACGACACCGCAACGCTAGCCTGCCAGCGCATTCACGCGTCCTCAGGCAAGGCCAATCTCAGCGGATCCCACCATCCTCTTTTGCCGAGATAGCAGACCATCCCTGCAATCTTTTATGGGCAGTTTATCCACCCATTTCACTAAACGTTCGTAGTCAGAGCTATTTTGATTAAGTTAAAGTCCAAACCTTTTCACTCATATATGCTAATATAAGAAGCTTAGGACGCAAGCTAAATGATATTCAGATTTACCTGGAGCAGAACCTGACATAGATTTGATAATTCTTAATGAAATATGGATTTACCCAGAAGAAGCACGATTTTATAATATTGAAGGTTATAATGCGATATTCTCCTGCAGGCACAGCAATATGCGTAAAAAATATAATCAATTTCATCACGAAGAGAGTGACACCTGGTATATATAACGTCATAATAATTGAAGTACGCCACGCAGGTAAAAAGATGAAATTATGAACGTACTACAGCCCCAATCGTATGATTGTGCAAGATTTTTGCACAGTACTAGATGCATTATTCCCAACTGGAAAAAATTTAATCACAGTAGCAGACACAAACATTGATGTACCAACAGAATCATCAGAATAATGGATTTATAAGGATACAAACGGAGTGGAAATCATGTACATTCGGTCAGTTTCAAATACCTGGGTTATAAACGGTGGTCCAACCATAATGCACAATGTTCATTGTGAGTCACACCTTAACGTGAAGTTTTTCGCCCAACTTAATTTGACATTTCTTTGTTTCAATGTTTTGAATAAAGATTTGAATTTACATGCTTACAAGGTTCAATTGACTCAAGAGCTGAAGCCTACTGACCATTTCAAGCGTCGGTAATACGCCGAATGGTTGTTTGAACAGACAGAAGGGAAAAGTGACTTTACAAAGAAAATCATCTTCAACGACGAGACACACTTTCGCCTCAGTGGATTCGTTAGCAAGCGGAATCACCGCATTTGGGCAAATGAGAATCCACGAGTGATTGCTGAAAAGCCGATGTATCCACAAAGAGTGACTGTTTGTTGCGGTTTACGGCCGGCGGCATCATCGGGCCGTACTTCTTCGAAAATGAGGACGGCCAAGCAGTTACCGTGCTATTGCGAGATGATAACGGACTTGTTGTGGCAAGAAATTGAGGTTTCGGAACTAGACGATATGTGGTTCCAACAGGATCGTGTCACTTCCCACACAGCCAACGAAATAATGGCTCTTTTGTGCGAGAAATTCAATGGCCGTGTTATCTCACGTTGTGGCGATGTTAATTGGCCGCCGCTATCATGTGATTTGACACCGTTGAACTTCTTTCTCTGGGGATATTTAAAAGAAAAAGTGTACGTCAATAAGCCACGAACAATGCAAGAGCTAAAGGATGAGATAATTCAGCACATTAATGACATTGAACCTCAATTATGTCTCAGAGTCATTGAGAATATGGATCATTGGATAAAAGTATGCCACAGTAGCCGTGGCGAGCATTTGGGCGATATTTTGTTTCGCACATAATTGGCATAGATCCTTCTATTATAATAAAAAATAGTAACATAATTCTCTGAAAACTTTTTGTTTTATTTACAATTAACATCGTGCGTTTAAGTTGGACCACCCTTTATAATAACCAATGATCTAAAAGTGGTTGAAAAAATGACATACACATTTAAGGATTGCCCGGAGCTGGATCATCGTGTTTTAAAAATAGCTTTTCAAGATCAAACCCAGAACAAACAGATGCCAGCCGACATGCAAAACCTTCAGATATTTAGATAAGGAGAAACATACGAGAATTACTGAAGAAGCGGAAACCAAATACATAGCATTATTGAACTCAAAAATATCATCATCGTTGCTAAGCAAAGCTCTACTATTTAGAAAAAAAATAAAAAATCAGATGTCGACAACGGACATGGATAACGAAAACAGAAGCTGACGCAAGTATTACAAAAAGGAAGGGATACATGGAGTGCTGGAAGAACAATGGAAACGAAGCCCTTAAGTTTGTATGTATGCAAGCGAAAAAAAGTATCGGAACGACTGGTGAAAGAGGCTAAATTCTCATATTTCTCAAGAAGAATGGAAACAGCGGCTGACAACTCTCAAGAAAGATGGAAAGAAATAAATGAGGTCAAGGATAACTCTTCACCCCGGGCTATATCACAAAACTTTCAACTGAATCTTGATGGGCCCTCGAATACATCTTTTCCACGTGATACGGCAAACTCATTAAATAACTTTTTTTCAACAATTTGTGAAAAAATCACTAAAGAAATCATTGCCAGTTCAGAGAGCAAGTTAAATAGCACAAATTTCAATAAACTCCATCCTTCACATTCATCAAACAAATAAAAGGGAAGTCTTAAATGTAATCAAAAGATTGAAAAAGAATACGGCGCCAGGCATTTATAGAATCAAGATGAATGAGATAAGTATAATCAAGGAGGACAGAGCCAAGCTTACGGCAGATTTTAAAAACGTGCATATTAGGAATGGATCATTTTCGAGAGAAGAGAAACTTGCAAAAATAGTTCCTATATTTAAAGGTAGTGATCATTTTAACCCGAATAACTATCGCCCGGTTGCGCTGCTGACGGGATTTAGTAAGATATTTGAAAAAATACTAAACAATCGATTGACATCATTTTTAGATGGAAACTCTATTTTAAGCCAACATCAGTTTGGATTTCAAAAGAATAAGAGTACTTTGGATGCGCTACATTCTGTCACAAATTTCATCAATCTAGGACTTGACAAAGCTGATTATGTCATCGCAATTTTTGTGAAATTGAAACAAGCATTTGACACAATTGATCACGATCTCTTGCTGCGTAAACTTGAATCGTCTATATTCAAGGTAGTGCCAAGTAGTTGTTTAAGAGTTACTAGGAGGGAAGATCGCAGAGAACTTTAATCAACA
Organism: Odontomyia ornata; assembly: GCA_963969285.1. Lineage (NCBI taxonomy): Eukaryota > Metazoa > Arthropoda > Insecta > Diptera > Stratiomyidae > Odontomyia > Odontomyia ornata. The sequence continues at coordinate 23,142,191 of OZ017741.1, forward strand.
ATGCCCTGAATGATCGAGTACCTACGAAAACAGGAGTAACCCAAGGCTCAATACTTGGCCCAACTTTGTTCGTGCTATACACAAATAATGTAAATACATGTGGGCTGATGGGATATCACACATTTTATGCTGATGACACAGTTCTACTTTATTCAGGACGAGACAAAACTGCCATTGTGAATGCTATCAACGAGGATCTAGGAAAATTCCATCGGTGGTCAATCGGAAGCAAACTAGTATTGAACACTTCAAAGACAAAATATATTGTTTTTAAGAAAAAGAACAAAGGAGGCATAGATGTCGACCTAAATATTAACGGCGAAAAATTGCAAGGAGTGCTAGAAATGACGTATTTTGGTCTTATCATTGATCATCGTATGACCTGGTTGCCGCACATAAATACCTTAAGGAGGCAATTAGTCGCAAAACTAGGCTTGTTAAGAAGATATGAGGGTTTTCTAATGCACATCAAGAAACTTGTTCAAAATGCATTCGTGCTGACGGAATTATATTATGGAGTACTTATTTTGAGTTAATCAGCAAAGCAGCATCTAAATGGTATAACCAGACTACTGACCAAAGCGTATAAAAACATTCTGAAACTGCCAATGCTTACTCAAATCTAGTTTACTAAGTAGCAAAAGCATTAACCTTTAGTCATATCATTATAATGGAGAAAGCTAAGTTTATCTACAAAAATTTTAAAAACTAATGGATCGCACCGAACACCATTGATTAAGGTATCACAGATCAACCCATATAATGCGTGGAACGCAAATAAATTCGTAATACCTTTTGCCAGAACGGATCGACTAAAGAACGATGCCACGAATGATACTCTGCGTATATACAAGGTGTGTTCCAAAATAAACGAGACTGAGCTAAAATAGAAACGACAGGAGCTTTTTTCTAATAAATTCATGTCTATTTATTCAAATAGTCTCCTCCGGCTTCGATACACTGTTTTGCGCGATCCAAAAGCTTTTCGAAAGAGTGGTTCAGGTCATTGACCGGAATGTCCTTCTGGATGTCGGTAAAAGCCTTTTCGATATCCTCTACGGACGCAAAGCGGTTTCCTTTCATGGCCAAATGCAATTTCCCGAATAGGTAGAAGTCACAGGGAGCCTTATCAGGCAAATACGGTGAGTGATTGATGGTAAAAATGCGATTTCTAGTCAAAAAATCAAAAAAAAATTTATGACAAAGTCTCGTTTATTTTGGATCGCACCTTAACTTGTGCGGAACAAAACGTGCACAGACCTTTCGTAAGCCCGAATGATCGGTTTAAATGCGATAAATCGATGTTTTGAAGATATTCAACTCCGATTCCATGAATTTCAACCATGATTTTGACTCATTTTTGATACACGCACAATTTCAATGGAGTTTTCGGTGATCACTGATTTTGGGCGGCCCGTATGTTCATCGTCATTTATGTCCTCACGACCATTTCTGAAACATGTAAACCACTCATGAACTCTGGCATGAGATAGACAATCATCGCCATAAACTTTTTTTATCAACTCAAATGTTTCGGCAAACGTTTTACCGATTTTAAAACATAATTTGATATTAGCTCTTTGTTCGAAACTCATTTTTGTAACGATGACACAAACATGCTGTCACTTTAGGCGCTAACTTCGCTTCGACTGAACCGAACGTCACCAAAGTTTCACTGGAAGTCAGGGAGGGATGTAACTTTCCAATGCACTATCTCACTCACAAATGGCGCAACCAAAAAAATGTATAAATAGTTTTAATGAGAAATTAACATAATATGCACGCACTTATCTAGAATATTCATTTACATTATTTACACCTTTTAGTCTTTGTTAAGTTATGGTAAATTATGGCAATTCCCTGATGGATAAAGTGCATTTCCTTTTGGCCCAATCTATAAACAAACGAAAATCGTGAGATACACTCAATGTTTTATTAGGATATTTAATTTGATTCATTTTGTACTTCATTTTCCGTTCGCTAGACATATTAGGAAACATGTAGTAATCTAAGAACTATGGCTCTAAAAGCAGCGCTGACACAGGCACACAGCACGAACGCAATTTAATAAGGATTCAGTCGATTCAGTCACCTTCCCCATCGCAACACTCGTTTTTTTTCGCATGAAAAATAAGTGAAAAATTTCTTTTGTAGTTAACACCCGGGAAACAAAATTCTAAAACTGTTTAATATTTCTACTGTGTAGTGATTTTATTTCAATATCTTTTGAATATAATTTAACTAATTGCGGTGTAACGCGGTACGCGAATGCTTAGAACGAAACGGTTAACCCCTTAAATTATATGACCGATAAAATCATTGTATCATTTAAACCCCACAAAATTTGTCAAATTCCACCCATTCCAACCATAATAGTAATTAAAAATTATTTCGTTTGTCGGTAATTAACGCGTGCCTGTCTTTTTTCTTTCGATTTATTTCCTCCTTAATTACGCCTAATAATTATAAACATAAATTGCTTTCAATTGAAAACTTAATCGAATCTACAAAAAAGATGATTTGGAATTTTAAAAAGAAACAACCGAAACGAGTGTGCATTATCACCACCGCGGGTTCACACATAGGTGGCAATTCTATTTCCACATTGTGGCGTCCACATGCTCACCGCAAGGAGCGCATCAAGCAGTTAGTGAATTAGTGAATTTCACAACTCATGTCAACGAGACGCGGACTTCGTTCGCAACCTCCGACGAGTCAACATCGCGCACCACTTATTAACCATCCCCATAACATAGTACGAGCGAGGTTATTCCGAGTGTCGCAAATAAGCGGGAACAAAATCTGCTTGCATCAGCCGCACGGTCGATTTTTAAGAAATTGTGACTGAAAAAGTGTTATCTTCATTCTTCGTACCAATTGAAAGTTCTTTCAGTTTTGCAGTAAATTAATCGCATAAATGGCAAACCGATAAAAAAAAAAAGACGTGCAATCGATTGCTCTACGGGTGGAGCTAGTAATGGCTGTCGGAAAAGATTTTGTTTAAAGCGTTCAAACAAGCGGCCGGAAAATTTTCACCTCTGTAAACCAAAATCTTACAACGATTAGTGTATTTGACCCGCTCGTGCGTCAGTGATATCATTTCTTTTTCCGTCTCGCGAAGCATTCGTTTGTTTTATAGGATTTGTACTTTTACTGCGCAGAGTACATGGAAAAATAACAGTGGATAATGGCAAAAATTAATGCAGCGGAAAACAGGAAAGGTCGTTCGCCTTGGAGTAGGTTATGATGGAGTGTGGATGCATTGGGTGTTGTGAGTGAGAATGAACCCTCTGCTGGACAAACCTTATCATCTAGCTGGACTCCTACATCACAGAGCCAATGAAAATTATTCGTGGTGGATTGCTAGTTAAGATTAGAGAAGTACACACTTCTAGTGATATGCCGCAAACAATTGCAGCGACAGCAATTCTATGCGATATTGAAGGAACCACGACTTCTATTCAATTTGTGAAGAGCGGCGAGCTGGATTGGACGAGACCCGACCGATTGTCAAGTTGTGAAAGGTTATGAAAGATGAGAAGGTGCCGAATTACAGATTTTCGGATACTGTAGTTTATCTGTCAGTTTAGAATATTTCACTCGAGTGGAATTATTTCGAATATTTTTTTTTAAAGTATATTTTAATGCTAGCAAACATAAATTGTGCGTTGTCTTATACGGAACACGGTGAAGTGTGAAAGTAATTTTAAACCATTCGTGCATGTGTCTAGAGGAACTAAACTACTTATGAATTTCTCCGCGCCTAAACGTCAAAGCAATTTATCGATGAAATAGGAAGCAGTAGAATAAGTAGCAGCGAGCATTAACACGTTCGAAGACAATACGGTTGTGATATTCAAAGAAGTTTGCATGTATTTACACTTTGATAGCCGAATTTTTATAGGATTTTATACACAAGTACCTCCAAATAGTCAACGAGCGCTCGTCGTCGAGGGAAAGGTATTGTAAGTACCATTTTAATTTAAATTTTTATTATCTACCGATTCACTGTGAACTAAATATCTTTTAATTATTTATAAAATTATATATATTTATTAATATTTATATTTGAAAAAAAAAAAAAAAAATAATTCTTGTATAAATGCGAATGGGAAAATTGCTTTAATTCGGCATATTCAGATTTTTTGAATATCGCAACACGTCACGAACAATACATTAAAACACTATTGCATTGGTATACAGAGAAACAATAGAAGTTTACTCAATTACATTTCAAGTCATCAGACTTTTCTTGAGTGTTTTATGTTACACAGATTCCTTTTGATTTTGAATCTATTGAAGAGTTTTTTTTGGTTGATTGATCTTTATTCTTTCCCAACTATGAAGCCATCAAAGCAAGTCTGTTTTTGGCTTCAACCATCTCTGCATATTTCTTTTGATTCTGTTTCACTTTTGAATCTACAGTAATTGACATGCTTAATATAATTGTCAAAAACACTTCACAACCTATAAGCTATTAACACTTTCATCATGTGTATGCAAACTATCGTTTGTATGTATTCAGCTTAGAATTCAACGCGATTGAACGTATTAGCATAATTAAATCCAAATCAAATCGCGCATCATTCTGAAACATTGGATTTTGGTTGTATTTTTTTTCGATACTGAACCCAGACTGGTTATTTTTGTTGAAATTATCAACAGAGCATTAAATCCAAGGAAATAAAAATTTCTTTAATAGAGCAGCTTGCCCACTTGATTCGGAAGGGTATTTTAAATTTGTGCGCTTGTAAAACAATCAATAGATACGATTGTGAAATGTTCCGCAGTTGGCATTTTATTTAAAATATGCTTCGAACCATTTTTCGAATTCCACCATATATCTGACATCAACATTCAATTTTGGTTTTTTTTTTGGTTTTCATTGAACAACCTTCAATTTATGGACGGTTCAACATTGAATTTTTTTTGAGTTTGATACAGAAATTATACTCGGTTAATTTGAACTAACATGCATAGTGGTAATTTATTATTCATAAAAATACAATTTACTCAACACATAACTATAAAAATCATTGAAATGAAACAATTATGTTAAAAGTTTTTCGACGTTTTGTTAATATAATATTATTTTCATATTTTGATTCACATTAATATAAACAACAAAAGAGAAGGAAAAGAAACAGAAACATGCTGCTAAGGCTAATAGATTGTATGGATTAGTAAATATTATCAAGTCCAAAATTATTGATGAGAAATCAAATTAAAACTGAGTAAACCATTTCAAAACCGGGAAAATTCCATTTGCCTACTTTTGCCTGTAATTAATTGTCAATGGATATTGTCATGCTCTTTTCTTTTGAATCGAAATTTAATTCAAATAAAATGAATTGTTAAACGTAAAATCAGTCTTTCCCTTCCGGTTTTTTCTAATCGGGTATAGGACTCGGTACGGTGGCAGGCTTCCACCCCAAAATATGAGTCAGCCACCGGGTACTTAATAATTTTTCTGTTTCAGTTGACATTATGGGTTGAGTGGCCCAAGCCAAGTGCCTTTTTATGGCATAGAGTTATGCAATTCAATTGTATAATTCTATGACATAAATTGGTCACCGGGGTACTCCCCTTCTGATGGGAAAGTTCATATAATTCAAGTTGTATGAGTTTTCCACTCAGAAGAGGAATATCTGGCCACCTCAACGATTTAACATTGGATTTATTCCGGTTGGGTGGGCATGAAGGGGCTCCACCACCACCCGGTTGCCCCTCTTTCATTTGTGGGCCCTGAATGTATTTGGGTAAAGACGAGGTCAACCCCAAGTTAGTCTTTCTTGTCAGGTTGCACTTGTTCTCGCAACAAGTCGTAATTCCTTCGTGGAGGTTATCTACAGCTTTGCGACTTCGGTCGTCCTCTTGATCTCTGCAAGCAATTCGTGAATGCGAAATGTTTTGTAGTGAGTCCTCGTGCCGGGGAAACGAACCCGCCCCACGACACCGCAATGCTAGCCTGCCAGCGCATTCACGCGTCTCCGGACGAGGGCATTCTCGGCAGGAACCAACACCTTCCTCTGCCGAGGCAGCAGAACATCGCTGCGGTCCTTCACGGACTTTTATGAAAACTCCTTTATTCACTACAAACATTTACGCAAAATATTTTAGCAGTAATACAAAAATAATGTTTTTGGTATACCGACATTGTCTTATCCTCTTTTACATATTTTAATAACACTACATTTATGGGTGAAACTATGTCACAAGCAAATTTTGGAGATTTACCAAAACACAGTTCACACTTCATTTTTTTTAAAAGTGTGCTTTGAAATGTACAATAATTTTTAACAGTGTTTTAAATGCATATATAGTAATTTCTGTGAAGCAAAGAACTTATTCAACATACTTAAAGTATTAAATTGAGCCTTTTGCGCCGTGTTGCTATCATGTTAAGGACTTCTTCTGTGTCTAGCTGGATCGCTACATCACGATGAACGCTTATCAGTGCAAGTCAAGTGAGTCTTTCGTTTCCCATGCTGTTTCTTAGACAGTTTTTCATCCTCTTTAGGTTTGAAAAACTCCTTTCAGTGGTTGCAGTGGACACTGGAAGGGTCGCCAAAATCATAAGCAGCATTTTGATGGCTGGGGAGAACTCTTGGTCGCATTTATCAAGAGTTGCTAGAGCGGTTGAGACGTTTTTTGGGTATTGATTCCCAGTGATTATGCCAAATGTCATATTCACTTGGGAAAGAGTTTGCAATCGTTTCTCCCAGAAAAAATAATGCTACTTTCCCCAGGTTCTCTTTTACAATTTTGTCATTTTTTATGTTCTCGGGCAGAATCATCTGTATTTCTTTGATAGCCTCATGGTGTAGCTTACGGCTAACATTAAGCTCCGTAATCACGTGGTCAATAAATTGATAAAATGTATTCCGTCGATAATATTCTTCCGCACTTTCTCCTGGAACATTATTACGCTGCGTTTGCCTTCCAATTGTTCGTGGAGCAATTATGCAACTTGAACTCAACTCCGTTGCTTGGTGGAAAAGGATTCTAAGCTCGGTTTCATTTCGAATATTTTCGAGAGTATTTTTAACCGACGTCACGTAGCTGGTTACGTTTTTCACATCTACATTCACCTTCTTCATTGAATTGTTAAAGTTTGCCGTAAATGAATAAACTTTTTTTTAGTATCACCAACGGCATAATAAATTGGTTACTTTCTACGGCTGCATGTATTTGGTATACTTGACTCGCCACATCTCTGTGTAGTGAATTAAGTAGATTAATTGTCCGTGAAGGACTGCAGCGATGATCTGCTGTCTCGGCGAAAGAGGATGTTAAGATCCGCCGAGATTGGCCTTGTTTGGGGACGCGTGGATGCGCTGGCAGGCTAGTGTTGCGGTGTCGAGGGGCGGGTTCTTTTCACTACCCACTAAAAAAATATTTTTCGCATCTACAAATCTCGGGGTCAAAGGAGTATCACCGGAGTCGAGAAAGGAGGGAAAGGCTATCAAATTGCTGATTCAGTGGACGAATAGGGCCTTAAGAAAACGGACGGACTTAGAGGGGCTTCGTCGTTACCAACGATACTAATTGCCCACAAATAAGAGCATTCAGCATCCAGGTGGAAGCGGTGCTCCTAGCACCCTCCTAACCGGATCAAGATCTAAACGTAGACGTGGTCATGTGTTTCCCATTTGAGTTAAAAACTCATGCAAAAGTACTTTGTATGACCCTTTCCCTCGAATGAGGAATACAAACGTAACCGATTTTTGTCATCGCGTTATTCAATGAAATCAAATAACCCTATATCATAAAAGGGCACGCGAGCAGAAGGCCACTATACCCGGCAAAAGCTCCTGTTAAGCAAAAAACAAGAAAGAGCGCACCCAATGGCTAGCCTATTCAAGAGGAGGAGCTTGCCAATGTTGCGGGTCCTATACCCGGTCAGGTTGAATGAAAGGGAAAGACCGAGTTATAAATTTTAACAATTCATTCATTTTGTAAATTCGAAAAAAAAACATGAGGATTCGTAAGGTATGAATAATTATCGTTTATGTGAATGTGAAATATAATCGCGATTATTTACCATAAGAAAAACGTTTAATTCATTCAATTTTTTTCTGTCAAATCTACATTATTTCGTTCATCTACCATTTTCGGTGTTTCTTGAACGTAAGGCTATTAACTTCTTCTTCAATATGCATGACAACACTATTAATATATCTGCTAGAAAAATGCGTATACCGACTCAAAAATGCAGACTTTTATGCAAAAGCTATTCGTTACTTTTTACATTGCTTTATGTATAGAAGATCAAAAATCATATTGGTGAGAATCGCGTAATTAGCACAAATTAATGTTTACTATTGATAAAGGCTATTAAATACCAATTTTCCGACTACTTCCTTGATCTTAGATTACCGTTGTCATCTCTTATTTGAATATTTGAAGATACAATCCCAATATGACGGTGAGCTTAGAAAAATTTTCTTGACATTTACTAAATAATTGCATAAGCCGAATAGCTAACATAAATAATCCGCCCATTCGACGTACCGTCATAAGTTGATGATATGATTCTGTAGGACAAGTGAAATTATCTCGCCAATAAATTTACATGCCTTGTCCTCGATGCAGTTCTAACAATTGTTCTGTATAAACTTTTGTAACCTCTGGATGTTCTAACAATTGCACTTTTCTAATGCCAAAAATAGTGCATACTTGGCTGCATTGATTGTGTTAGCCACTCCATATATTGGATGTGCTACAGGTATACCACGACGCAAAATTGAATTGTCTTCCATGTCGTCAATTAGAAGACTCGAGCTGTGTAGCATTTGCACGATCTCACCGATTAGGGCGAATTTCTCATCTGGAGTTTGGAGCCAATGACTTAGTGCCAAGGCTAGTTTGGCCCGAAATTATTTTGTTAATTTACTGCCCGCATCACAGAACAAATTCGACAGTTCTAATAAATACTGACGGCACAACAGTCCATCTTTACACACACTCATATAGAAGGCGGTTGAAAAACTTTTTCGTTTGAGGTGTCTGGAAACCGTACGATTCACTCACTCTCTTCTCATAAACCCCAGCAGAAACACGAAAACTAGACGGGCCGGGGGATCAAATCGAATCTTTTTTTTCATTCTTCCCGATAGAACGAATTGCGACCCAGAAACACCAAGCGACGAGTTGCCACACAAAAGAGCGTATTCCACACGACGTTTAAAAGGGTCTTATCGAACATAACTCGCCAAATTTTACCCGTGGATCTTCACAATCTCCCGTGGGCTAACTCATCTCCAAAACTTTTTCTTTTTCCTTTTCCCGTGTCACCACGGTAAATCAGATCAGCTACTCGCTCAGCCATGTTCGATTGCATTCGGTAATGCAATACACAGTTGGGATGCACTAAATCAGTGTTCCCATGATTTAAAGTTTTTCCAAAATTTACAGAAGTAAAGAAACATGTAAAAGATTCTAAATACTAATAATCATGAATAATATAATTAAAGAGAAAGGTTTAAGTTTAATACAAAAAAATGATATCAAATAACATTTAATAATAATAATGAGAAAAAAAAAAATTTTATAAATTACAACAATGAATGGAAGTTTGTTAGTGTGACTCCTCCATTACTACATCTGTTAGTAGATTCTTGAAGTAACTCAAGTGTGGATCTAACCACAGGATACCTGTCTGTAAACCTCTCAACCGCCTTATGCTTTTCTGTCCATCGAATCTCACAGAGAGGGAGAAGAGTTGAATGAAGAGAATAAGTTTGATCTTCTATTTGTTTTAACAAACCGTCCCGAAGTGGAAATTGTCGAAAGAAGTTGATAGTGCTTTTGATAGTGCTGTTACAGTTTTGTATCATTGGTATCTGACTTGAATGTGCCAGAACTTAGTTCAGCACATGAGCTAAACAGTGCACAAACTGTGCTCTTGGGTGTTTCTCCTCTTAATCTGCCAGTCATTACTGCAGCTCCATCAAAGCCTTGTCCAATAAATTTGGTCATATCCAAATCATTCAACAAGAGGTTCGTTATGATTGTATTCGCTAACGGTTGTGCTGAAACATCTTTTGATGAACGAATAGCAGGAACAACTGATTTTCCAGAAGAGCATCGGTCATACGGTAAAATAACCCGCCTTTCTAACCCGTTTAAGGACATGAGCTTGAATACCATTACCAGATAGTGTAATAATTTCATTCTATATAAGTGATGAAGTATACATCGCTCTTTTGTGGTTGGTTTGTGTCAGTAAATGTGTTTTAAGTGCTTCATCACCAGATTATGCACGAAAGCGAAGAAGTGCTCTGAAATTACCATCATTATGCTCGGGTTGATTTATTCCAATTTTACCGGAGTCATGGTTACCTCTTAATGGCATTTCTTGTCTTCCACAAGAGAGTACTGTTTCAATGATGGTGTAGTGATGACAGCGATCGTCTGCTGCCTGAGCGGAAGAGGATGGTGATATCCGCCGAGATCAGCCTTGTCTGGCGCTGGCAGGCTAGCGTTGTGGTGTCGTGGGGTGGATTCTTTCCCCCTAGCACAAAACCCACTACAAAAACATTTTTCGCATACATGAATTTGGAAAAGGTTCTTTAATTATCGACCGTAGTCGAGAAAGGAGGAAACCGGCTAAGGACTATGAAGTCGCTGGTTCAGAGGACAAATAGTGTCTTGAGATAACGGATGGACTTAGAGGGACTTCGTCGTTACTGACGATACTTATAGCCCACGAGTAAGAGTGGAGCATCCAGGTGGAAGCAGTGACCCTCGCAACCTCCCAACCAGATCAAAATCCAAATGTTTTTCCCATTTGAGTGAAAAACGTATACAAACATAATTTACTTGAATTTTTCCATCAACTGAGAAATACAAACGTAGCCAATTTATGCTATAGCGTTATGCGGTGGAATCACATAGATCTATATCATAAAAAGGCACGTAAGCGAAAGACTACTCTACTCGGCAAGAGCCCCTATAAAACAAAAGAAGGGAAAAGTGCGCCCGAAGGCAACCCCATTTCAGTGGAGGAGCTTGCCATCGTTGCGGGTCCTATACCCGGTCAGGTTATGAGAAAGGGGAAGACCGAAGATACAACTTTAACAATTCATTACATTTTAAGAGATTAATTTCTGTCAAATTACATCAAAATTGGTCTACTCCTAATAGTGAAATTTTCACGAGACAGAAACTTGTAAGATCGCTTATCTTCTTGTGTTTTTGTGTCGAAAGATGTATTCAGAGTTTTAAGTGCAGAATTACTGAGGTTCAGGTAAAATACTCGTACATTCCAAGAGTTTATTCGGGAAAATTGGGTGAATTAAATTGCAAATGATGCATAATATAAGACCCCAAGATCATACAGGCACAAAGAAAATGTTGTTTTAATGACAATGAAACACGTGGAAACATTAGACTCGATTATAATAAACTGTCACTTTTTGACATTATTATATGATTAGTAGTCACGCAATTATGTTAACTCTAGGAAGGCATTAAAGAACGATTATGAAGGGTATCACCTCGTGACCTTTACAATCGGCTTTTAAATCCAAATACATACAGGATGCGTACGGTATTTGAGGACAACTTGAGAGTAAAATTAATTATGTATAAAGTGCGATAATTGAGAAATGAAATAATCGACACGGCTCAGGCGACCACACGGGTGTTTTTTCCTTTTTCATACTCCACCATGCTTTCTAGAAATATTTATTGTACGAATCAATGTTACGAAAGAAATACACTCTACAATAATCAGGTTTCTGCTTCAATTCTAACAAAAGAAAATTTCCATTTTCGTTTTGAACACAAATTCTTCCTTCCCGGTTAGTCACTTCCCTCTACCACGCTCGCTCAATTTCAAACGAAACTACATCCTAAACGTTCATTCCAGCAAACATTTCTCCATGCAGCATTTTGCTGTAGCTCGACTGTTATTTGCCACCGACAAAAACGCTCAATTTTCTGCGACGACTCATGGTGAATCCCGTAATACGTGTTTTACGATTCCCAATAAAAATCCGCGCACGTATCGCACGCACGGCTCGTCCTCTCTTCAAGGAGGTTTCTTTTCGACTCCCTGTCATCTGTCGTCACCTTGCGGATCTCCTCACAACGGCAGTTCGCGAGGCTTCAATTCATTCCGCTGCGCACTTGGCTTCGCCAATGCAATACGTACATGTGCAACAGGAAAAGAGTTACCATATCCATATTTTAGAGGCAGATTTGAGTTTTTTTTGGAATATAAAACTTAATATTATGGAAAAGTTCAAATAACAGTAGGAAAAGGTAAAACTCATAATGAATATAACTATAACGCAAAGTCTAAATTTAATATATAAAAACAACAAGTTGGGTAAACAGACCTACTGTCATGTCAGAAGGGTTATGTACTCAACGTGCATAATGCAGTCACCAGCAACGGATAAAGGCGAGAAACATGTCAAAGAGATCTGCACGTTTATAATTATATATTTATTTCTGTACTTTCAACAGTTGTCACTTTGTTGCAAACTACCAAAAATCACTGAAATCATGAATCCCCAAAGAAAAAATTATATTGTTGATCTTATTTGAAAATTTCGAGAGGACACAAATTTTTCGTGTATTTCCCTTCCCTGTGCACCCCTCGAAGCAAAAAGTGTCAAACACATATTTTCACTTATTTCTTGCCAAGGTATCTGTTCCAAACCACGGAAAAAACAAAAACAAGTTTTTTTTTGTCCAGTGTAATTTGTAGCTCAACTTTTGAAGATTGGCAAAAACTCATTGAAGTAGTGGGCTTTGAAGTAGAGTTGAGGTCTATTTAAGTTGACGTCCGGGACGTCGCGTCCAAAGTTTCGTGCCGATTTCCATTTAGAAAGATGTAGCCTGTATATTGTGATATCTCTGATCAGCGTCGGTACCCTTGGGAGAGGGTTGAATAATCAAAGGTTCAAGTGGCAAAGTTTCACCAACATAATGACTCGATTCCAAACAATTTTTCTGAAATGCGAAGTTTAGGGCAGGGGTGTGTCAATAGTAACATTTTTAAAAAAGCTTTTGTATTTCTTTATCAAACGATCAAAGCAGTATCATTTTTGGTTAAATTATTAGTGAATTATTTACTTACAGAATTCAATATAAACATAACATAATATCTGCTCATATTTAAAATAATGGCAGTTGTCGCGATTAAGGCATAGCATTACAATTGCTACTTTAAGAGGGTCATTTATAACAGATATGAGTGTAAATTGTAACGCACAATAAAAAAAAAAAAACAACAAGTAAGTAAGTAATACTTTATTGAGACTTTTATATAATTGACAGTAGGTTCTTCATGGCTATATGACATTTGACAGTAGATCGATGTCAAATAAACTTAGACAGTTCGGATATGCATTGCATATATGTTGAATTTTTGTTTTGATTGATGTAGAGGGTGCCATTCGCTCTTATGGCTTATTTTTGGAAAATTGTTCATAAAAATACGTTAAAACTTAAAGTAACTTAATCCTATTCCTAATATAAATTAAATATACGCCTATATCTATCTTATAGCTAATCTAAATACAAGCTATGTAAAGTTTACGAGTGAGTAAATATACAAGTTGTATTTCGGCTGTTAAATTTGATTGTGTATACGCAGGCCGCTTATTCTCCGTCGGATCCTTTCCAGTAGGTTCTTGGGAGGATAGACGCTCCGCCCATACCGACCTTATGAGTCCTCTGTTAGATTCCGTCTTATGGTGGTTAACTGTTTTAATATTTGCCAGGCTTGGCCCGGTTATTTATGTTTACATTTTTACTTTTACATACACGCAATTTACGCCTCCTTGTTTTTTTGTTTTAAGGTGTCAGCCCCGGTATGTGTTAGGTTGTGAGGTCAGATAAAACCGGGGTTTACTGGGTGCATCGGGGTTATAGGAGTCTGGGCGGTATTTATCGAGGATTTTAAGAGGACATAAGTAATAGGGGTCACTTGTAGTGGGAGAGTCAAAAAGTGCGCGAATAGCTTCAAGAGGGTGGTTTTGCTATTTTTCTAGGCGGTTTTTGCTTGTTATTGACATGTAATGTAAAATTGGTACAATTCCTGTTTCGTTGTAGAGTATTGAGTTCCTAAAATGTTTTTTATTGGGGCGTCGGTATTTAAAGAGGCATTTTCGGAGGATTTTCCTCTCAAAGATTTGGATTTCTTCGGCTACCGTTGGCGAGATTGTTAGCCAAGCTGGGAATGAGTAGGTGATGATTGGTCTTATAAGTGTTTTGTAAATTAGTGCTTTCACTTTGTGGCATACAGCTTTCGAGGACAGTAGAGAGGACGTAAGTGCAGCCGTCGCTTTGGCTTTATTGAGCATTTTTCTAGCGTGTATGTTTGACTTGAATCTGTTGTTAAAGTGAATTCCCAGGTACTTTATGTTTTCTTTGAGGGGAATGAATTCATCTCCGATTTGTATTCGAACATACCTGCTCCGAAACACTGCGAGACGGTGTCCCTTACCGCTGGCATTTCGAAAGCAGATCAGCTCCGATTTATTGGCGTTTATTTCAAGCCCCCAGTTCTTTAGGTATGAATCTAGGTCGCTGACTGCACTCTGTAACTGGGTCTGAGCTTGGGCTGGAAGGCTATTGGTAGCAATGAGGAGGATGTCGTCTGCATACATGAATACATTTGTACTCCGTGCAGTTTGGTCTAGGAATATCATAAAGGAAGAAATTAAATAGGGAAGGACCGAGAATAGAACCTTGGGGGACTCCAGAGTGGATAGGGATGGGGGATGAATTGAGGTTCCCTATTTTTATTTGAGCTGTTCTGTTCGATAGGAAGCTGTATAGGATTCTGAGGATTGCGACCGGGCAGGAGGCTATTTTCAGTTTGAGCTTGAGGCCATTGATCCATACTGAGTCAAACGCCTTTTTCAGGTCTAGGGCACATGTTAGGGTACACTTTTTTTGCCGTAGGTTGTTGGTGACTTTGTTGTGCAGTAGCATTATGGCATGCTCAGTGGAGTGTTTGCGTTCAAATCCAAACTGAAAACTTGGGATCAGGGGGAGGTGAAGTCAATGAAACTGCGTAGGATTATCTTTTCCAGGATTTTCCCCATGTTTGGAAGCAGGGATATGGGCCGGAAGTTGTTAATGCTTCCTTCGCAGTTTTGTTTTGGGATGGGGATGAGTCTGCTGGTTTTCCATGATTGGGGAAAGTAGCCGTTATTTATACAATTATTGTAAATTATTGTCAGGTGCGAGGAGATGGTTTTCCTACATTTTTTGAGAACTCGGTTTGGGATGCCTTCAGGGCCGTGAGACAGCTTGCTATTTAAAGCACTAAGGATATCCTCAACTTCCTGTTTCGAGGTGAAAAACTGCCAAAAAACTAGATGTCTTGGAGAAGATGCTTTATTGGAGTTCGAGAATATGGTTAAATAAGAGCCTTCATATCCTACAGTTGTAAGCTGAACTCCCTCATTGCCTTTCATATTTAATGCTGTATAAGGTGCCTCACGGCGGCGGTATAGATATTTGAAGTATCCCTCACATGCAGTTATTTTGGCTGAAGAAGTGGCTAAGACTTCGTTCCCTTGCCTTATAGGGTCTTTCTCAACGTTGTATTTGGCGTTCTTGCGACCAGTGAGTTGGTCAATTTCGTTGAACATGTTTGACGATGGTCTTAGTGATTTTAACCTGTGCTTGTAGGAATTATTTACGTCGTGTCTGATGCGTTTGTGGATTTCGCTGGAAATTGCTGTAGTTTGTATTTTGAGTTCCAAGTACTCCTCGTTTGTTCGGTTATAGCTTCTATGGAAAATGCGCTTTAGGCGTTGGAGCATATGTTTCCTAGTTTTGATTAGGGTCTCCTGAGTCAGACACCTATTTAGCGGGTTGCGGGGTTTCTGGAGAGGAGCATGTAGGTCTAGACACTCAATTAGTGCCGTTGTTATGGCTGATATTTCCGCGTCTATTTGGTTGTTCGAGAGAGTCTCGTGATCTGGAAGTAGTTTCGGGAGTAGATCATTGAAGTCTTTTCGGAAGTTTGGCCAATCTATTGAGCTGTATGGTCTGTAGTGTGGGGGACATATAGGGACTGGTATATGGGCTTTGAGGGTTATGTTTAGACAAAGGCCGTGGTGGTCGGATAGTGAAGCAAACGTGGAGCATATGAACGGGTTTGTGGGGTCGGAGAGGTCGGATAAAATTAAGAAATTGTCCAAGTACGAACTTCCTCTTGGGAATGTTGGGACGCCTGCGTTTACGACGGACGCTATGAGGAAGCCTTCCATGTTAAGCCATTCAAAGAGACATTTTCCGTTCATGTGAAGAGTCGAGTCGCCCCAGTGCTCGTGTCTGGCGTTAAGATCTCCTCCAAGTAGGAATGACTCGTATGGTGCGGCTGTTGCAAGGATTCGATTGAGCGTGGATGTGGTTAGGACACCTAGGTTGCACGGGAAGTATAAGGATCCTATTAGGATTTTAGCAAGGGACCCGTTGGGGCGCTTAATGCAAAGGGTTGCTAGCGTGCATGAGGAATTATTTTCCTCGAAGGAGATTTGTTGGACATCTAAGTCATCTCGATAGATTATGGCCGTTCCTCTTCCGGTATCGTTACGCAGCACATTGTAGTTATCCACACGCACTTTATGGTAGGGTTTAAGGACTGTCTCGCTCAGAAGGAGGATGTCAGGTTGGGATGATTTTAGTAAATCCGCGATGAGGAGTCGGTTGTCATGATATATAAGGGAATTTATGTTAAGTGAGAGGATTCTGAGCCTATTTGCCACCATAAAGAATGAAGTAGAAGTTCAGTAAAGCCATTGGCTTGTCTTGGTCGGAAGTGGAGTCAAATGTTGGGAGGAAAGATCGAATTTTGGATAGGAGTTCAGTTGGAGACATTCCAAGCCATTCATGGGTAATTTGCTGCAGGCGTTCAACGGGGTTAATTGTGGGTGAAAACGGCGGAGAGATAGTGGTTCCATTTCTGGAGATTTCAGAGTAAGGCGAGTTTGGCAATAGCGGAGGGAAATGTTGTGAAGCGATGGAATGGGATGTGGGGAGTGCACGGTTAGGGGAGGCGCTCGTTTAGTTTTTGCTTTCATAGCTCTTTCAATCAAGCGTTTTTTTTTTCGGGCATCCGGAGAAGTTGGCAGGGTGACCGTGTGTTTTGCACATTGTGCAAAACGGGGCTGTTACGGGTTTTTCCATGGCTTTTCGCGGACATTCTTGTGGGATATGCTCATCTCCACATGCTACACGAAGATTATATCCACAATTGGCGGAAACGTGACCAAATCTCTGGCATCGGTAGCACTGGACTATGTCGCTCCTTTTGGGGCGCTCCCAGACGGCACGTTGGTGCAGAATGTAGCGTAGTTTTATTAAGGAGTTTTTATGGTCTTCTGAGGTCACGGTGATCCTGAATAGATCAAGCTCAATCTTATTCTCTCTCGACCACGCTGTGGTAAGCGGAGTGACAGATTCAACTCTTGAATCAGGAAGCTCGCTTTTGATATCCTCTCGGATTGTATCAGCTCCAAAATCCGACCCTATGCCTCTAAGTATGACAACACACTTTTTCCTTTCCTTTGGGGTAAAAGAATATCCCACCGCCGAGGTATTTTCAACGAGGTTGACGATGTAGTCATGAGCTTCTAGCCTATCTACTATTACCTGAAGTCTTGAGTTTGAAAGCCTGGTAATTCGGTAACCAAGGCGGGTCCCGTCTGCTAGGGTGTACCGGGCTAAAACCTCTTTTAGCACCGTCGCTTTTACTTGCTCCACAAAAATTGGTGGGTACCAAGTCTTTTTGGTTCTAGAGTTGTCTACTTTGGCGGAATTTTCTGATTATTAAGAACGCTAAAAGGGTTTATATTGGGTGTAGGAGCATTGGGTGTGGGTACCGGGGCTTGACGCTTTACAACTAATTTTCCTTTTGCTAACATAAAATCATTCACCTTAGAGTTAATTAGGTTGGCATCTTCGATGAAGTTTGAAGTTTTTGTTTGCACGTCTTCGGACTCCATAAATTCCGATGGTTATTCCTTGCGGGCCGCTTTAGTCCTCGGTTGATCCGCCATTGTATCGTCTTGCATGTTAAGCGTTGTCCATTTTTTGGATGTTGCGATGAGGTCCACAGTTGCTGTGTTCGGCGCTTGCCCGAAATGTACGTTCACTTCTCGTGCCTCTTGCACGTTTTGGTGTCTAATGTCTCGGTTGATATTCCGGCTATCGTTGGCTCGACTTAAATTCAAAATGAAGGTCAAATCGAAAATTTCCCCAAAATTTTTTTGCTATAATCGCTTCGCACGCGTGTTGACAGCTCGAAAGTTCCAACGTTTGTCCATAAAAACAACAATAAACTGACAACCAAGCTAGATAAGGTTCGAAACAGCTAACTGATTAAAAAAATTAACAAATTCATCCTTAGAAAGGAGAATAAATATTTTTTAATTTTTATATCCATTAGTTATCGTTATAAACTGACATCAAATTATTAAAACATAATATTATTCTAATAACAAACGAAAAAGACAGGAACATAAATAATATTAATTCTTATATCCATTAGTTAACGTTATAACTTTATTTAAAATTATTGAAAATATAGTATTATTCTGATAAGCAATTCAAACGCACAAAAATGGGCTATTTTTAGCCCAACTACAGTGGGCCCACTTATGGTAATCTCCGCACTGCAACCAGTCCTCCTTACTGCCCTTCGAAACAAAAATACAATAATTGTCTTCTTCTTCATCATCAAAATGCCTATAGCACTCATCAAGAGGCGTCTTCTTGATGGGCTGGGTCCCCCTACGTTGGCCATAAGTCGACTCAGAGCCGATACTCCCGAAGCAGCCTTCTCAGCTGTCGCCCTAATTTGCTCAGAGAAACTCATCTTCGAGTCGATCAGTAATCCCTAGAAACACCACTGTTGGTTTCGATTTGATTAGTGTGTCTCCAATGCTGGCCATCCTTACTCTAGGGATTCTCTTTTTTGTCAAGACTACTTGGGTTTTTTCAGCGCTAAACTGAACCCGCGAGCAGTCATCCAGCCCCTAACTCGGCGCATTAGCATACCTGGCCTAAGTTGCGCTTGTTGTTGAATGACCAAAAAGAATAAATATTGATTCATTTTCTTCAATAAAAGACGAGATTTCACCTAAATATTTGAAGCCCATTCAATAAAGAGGAGGATAAAAGGCATATCCATGTTAAATTTAATATTTTCTTATATATTCAAGGGTAAATGGATGTTCACAAAAATAAATTAATTATTCTTTTGAAAATTTCCTGTAAATCAATGAATTTGAAAAGACACATTAAATGTTTTCTGTCCCTTGTCACCATTCCCTGGAGCCTTTTGGTCGCCTTCCCCACATTAGCGCCTCGGAAAAACTGGATTTCCTAGAATTCCTTCGTCAAGTCTCTCATTTAACATTATGTCGACTATTCCGCCTTCGTTGATGTCAATGAATAGCCTTAAAAGACATCTTTTAACACGAAATCCTCGTCTTTCGCGTTAAAATGACTCTTGCAGGTTCTTTATAGGTTTAAATCGTTGAATTGTGATAGAAAAGAAAGACATGAATGCTTGCTGTGTGAAAACATACAAAAATTTCATTGGACACTTGAAAAATGGACAACAAAATCGAGCAAGTCGTCCTCCAGCTTGAATGCTTGGATAGCCTGCACCAAGAAGAGATTCCACCGACCACTAGCGCGACCTCAAGCTCCGATAAAAATTAGTTGATTCAGCTTGTTTGTGGCGGTGGTTGTTATTTTTTTTTTTGTACAATTTTCTGTCGTCTTTTATTTTGACTATTTTTTTCTTAACATCTGGAACGCGATTCCGCTCGTCTTGAGATCAACACATGATGCTGGATGCCATACTCGTACTCGTATGTGAGTGTGTTTGCTTGTGCTCTTGTTGTTATCGTCGTGTCGTGTCCATTCTGTTGTTTGGTGTCCCATGTGGGCTACAATAATGTCTTCAAAACGTTGTTCCACGCCTTCGGTGTTCAGATTTATATCTGAGTAGATAATTTGTCCTATGTGTGAATAGATTGTGGAAATTTATTTCACTGACAATGATTTTTATCGTCTTTAATCGAATTTAGTTGATGTTAACTGTCCGGCGTGTTGCTGGTGTCGTTTCAGACCTATGAGTATTTATTTGTGTGTCCAATAAAACGGTCCATCGAGGCCGCGCGATGTAACATACTCGTACATACGAGTATTGTGGAAAGAACAGAGAAATATCTTGAAACAACACCTTGTCAAGACGCGAGATGTAATTTGTTTTCTTTTTTATTATTATATATTTAAATTGACTTCTCGCCAGCGAAGAAGAAGAAGAACAACCCAACGCACCACCATTTCGTGGCATTTCCCAATCAAATCGAATGTGAAGACCGAAAAGATTGCGCGGACGCGCGCGCTCTACTGGCAACATGAAAGGAACAAGAAAAGGAAAGAGATCGCTTAGTGATCCAACTGACATGATATTGTAAACTATTTATAAATGTGAAATAAAGTATGGAAGGCTGGTACAATTATGGCATGTTAATGCACAAAGCATGTCGACGATCTTTATAATTGGGAAAAGAGGCAATTTGTCATTCGATTGTGGCGGCCAATGAATTGGTTTGACTTGATATGTCTGAAGACGGGCCCAGGCCGTGGTAGGCCGTGGGACTTCCAATTCACAAGACAAACAATTTATGAATTTCGAAAATGAATTCTATTTGGATGTGAATTGCCTTTAAATAGTGCCAACGTGAATAGTCTTGGCAATATTATGTTAATGAAATTTTTGTGTTAATGCAGAAATATTCTAATGACACAATATAAAAGGCCATTGGGATTTTCCCAAAAAGATATATGACTCGTCGTAAGCAAATATGTATAACGTCATAGTCTCTATCTTTTACCCAATCACGAATTTAGGATTGTGCATGAAAACATTCAAGGAGTTCCCAACTATTGAGTACTGAATTCCAATTTCAATGTTAGTCTTTTTTTTGGCTATGATATTCCATATTCATATGTTCCAGCTTCTTAAAGCTCAGTAATTGACTATAAGTCATCACAAGGGTATTTAGGCCTTGAGTGTAGGGGCCTCAGGCGGACAAGACGTCTGGATTACTCACTGAAAAACGAGCCGTGAACCGTTTGACACATCACTTCGGCCCAAGCCTCTTTTCGCTACACCGTCAGACACTTTCAAGTTGGGGTTATCCCTCCTTTAGCGGAAGAGAATAGAGGAAGAACGGTTGCTCGACAAGTGATCGCTGTAACCCCCACGTCCCCAACTGCTGCAAGCCCTTTTAAGGAAGGAGTATGAGCAAGAATAAGCATAACCCCCCCACAATAACGTGGGTTTTGAGTTTTCCCAAATATACAAATTTGAAAAGAATTAAGTTTAAAATTCCTTATCCAAAACGAAATCAAATGTTTGATAGGTAAGAATGGGACAGTAAGATATATTAAAAGTTCTTCTCCTTCTTCTTCTTGACACTACAGCCCCTCTCCGGCCTTCGCTTCTTGCAAATAGCACCTCCAACTGTCTCGGTCCATTGACCGCGTCCTTCAATTTCGAATACCGACTGAGTCAGACCAGCGTTTCCTCCGTTTCTCAACTCCGGCCTTCAGCTCTCCCAACGAATACTTTTTTGGGCATCCGTTGTTCGTCCGTACGATTCATATGGCCAGCCCATTGTAGCTTTCGCAGTCTTACAATCCCTGAGAATTTCGGTTTGTCAAAAATTTTATACAGCTCATGGTTATATTGAATTCGCCAATGGTCCTCGTCTAGCTTCGCTCCGATTATGCGCCTCAGGACCCGTCGCTCAAGGGCGTTCAATAAACGAGTATTTGCGGATGCTTGGGTTAAGGTACATGCTTCACACCCATAGCATAACACAGATCTTATCGCAGATTTGTATACTTACAGCTTTGTTTTCTTGTGTATGCAGCTGGTCTTCAAGATCATCAAAACCGACCAAAAAAATATTTTATTTGCGAGCTATATTCTTCGGCGTATGTCACCTATTTCATTGCCCGTCTTCGTTATTTTGGCGCCTAGATACACAAATTCGCCAACGATTTTTCCTTGACTGCGTCATGAGCTTTGTTTTATTTTCATTGATTTGTAGCCCTACTAGTTTTGCTGCGCTGTTGAGTTTCAGGAAGAGTTCTTTGGCAGTTGTTAATGACCGTGACAAAATGTTGAAGTCGGCCGCATAGGCTACTACTTGGCTCGGCTTGTATAGTAATGAGCCTCGCGTATCGACAGGTAGCTTCCTTATGACGTACTCCAGAGCGAAATTGAATAGCAATGGGGCCAGCCCATCTCCCTGCTTTAGTCCGATATTTGTGTCAAAGGTACCGGTGAGTTGGTTATTGATGCGGACTTGAGAGGTCGTCGACGTCATTGCCATTTTGGTAAGACGGACAAATTTGGCTGGTATGCCAAAGCAAAGAATTATTTGGTACAGTACGTTACAATCAATACTGTTGTATGCAAACGCACTTTTGTATGAAAACGCACTATCTTTTAAACTAAATTAAAAGAGTATATTTCAAAAGAACGCACAATAATCAACTTCACTACTTTACAAATCACATTTTAGTTAACTTTTCACTTGTCCTATCGATTTATGTTTCCAATGTCTTCAAATATATCACAAAAAACCTTTACTTCACTATGAATCGATATCGCCTTCAATTCGCGCTCGACACTATCGCAGTTGTTACTATTCCTCCCACTCATTCAGCTCGGCTTTATATAGAGTCTCTAGTCATTCCATCCATTATTCGTATATTGGCGAATGCTTTGATGAGAACTACCTGGCATATTCGAGTAATTCTGAATACCCGGAATGACGTCACTTTCAGATATTGATCATGGATCTACTTGGTCCATTTTTGTGATTTCGAATACACTCGTTTATTGATCGTGATGTTCTTAATAGTTGCGACAACTATTGCGACAGCAACTCTCTAAATTGTTTGGACATGTAACACTGCCCCCACCTCAGTTCTTTTCGCCTCAAAAAGATGTGTCGCCAGTGGTGGTTAAGTCTCCCTGGATGTAATATGGGGCAAGATGGTCCAGGTACACGGTTTTTCTTTTGGCTCTTGGCTTACGGTGTTCCTGTATGCAATATTCGACGTCGTTAGTTCGCTTTGTAGCTCCTCATGGTCACTCCAATTATGCTGCAACTTTGGAGAGCTACCTTTCCGCCGTTGTGGGTTATATAGCCACACCAAGTTATCTTGCTGGAAGCCAGTAGAATTTGCCTTTAGATTATACCTGGTCTTCATGCGGTCAGTAGCCGATTCGAGGTGTTTTCGCACTGTCCGATGTATCTGGTTCAACAGTTGCCTTAGCTGACTTGCGTACTCCTAGATTGTTTGGGGTTTCTCAGGGTGTGACCGAACTTTATATCAGCCGGCAGATGAACAGTTTTTCAAAAATGACTTTGACTGGGTTGCCCGTCAATGCATGTTCGGCAGCTCCATACGCTATATAATAAATGGGATGTGCCGGTCCCAGTCCTTTTGGTTCTCGTCAACCATCTTGGCCAGATTTTTACTGAGTGTGCCGTCGAAACGTTCGACCATTCCATCGGATTGGTGTTGTCCTCGTTTTCCGTATTCCCAGCCGCTCGCACATGTCACCAAATACTAGTGACTCAAAGTTTCGGCCTTGATCCCAATGTAGTTCACAAGGTACGCCGTACTTACTGACCCAATTTAGCATTAGCTGTCCAGCTATAACAGTTGCTTCCTGGGGCGGCCTCGGGCCACTCGCTGAAATAATCGAGCACACCCAGCGTGTATCGATTTTCCCATTCGGATCCAGGAAAGGGTCCTACGATGTCAACAACAATCCTTTCAAACGGTACTCCAGAATTGCATTTATCCTCTCTGTCGTCACTTTGGACCTTCGACGGAAGCGCAAATTGTGCATCTACGGCTCCAGTCTTCTACGTCTTCTCGAGCGTGAACTCAGTGGAAGCTTTCCCGCAATTTCGCTAAGGTCTTGTTAACAACAAGGCGGCCTCCCGAGGATCCTTCGTGCATTTCCTTAAACACACCTGGCCCGAAGTAATGTGTGAAACGGTTCCAGGCTAGGTTCTCAGGTTGACAGGGGAGGTGTTTAGTGAGTAGTCCAGGCGCCTTCTTGCGAACATGGGAGTCCCACACTTTTTGCGTAAATGGGGATTCACCTTCCTACCACAAAAGAAAAAAACAAAACTAAACACGTCGTTGATTCGGTTTCTGGGAAGTTTAGTTTGCATCCTATAGAAGCTGCCATCCGCCGTTTCCCATTTCTGCTTGAGTGCGCCCCCTTCCACTCAGGTCGCCCAGTTGTCTCCTCCCATACGAGTGATGGTCCGATGTCTTCATCGGCTAGCTGGGCATTTCAAATCTCCTCCAATGACCATCCTTCATCGAATTTGGGCGTTATCATTGGTAGATCATCGGTCGGCTTCTTTTCCTCAATCCGTCGGCAATGTTTGCAGTTAACTGGACATGGACGATGAGATAGTGCGTCAAAATTTCCATGAACTCCGCCCTTGCGAGATGAACAATTTTGTAATCGTATGACTGCAATCTTCCGGACCATCTCGCAACTTGACCCTCGGGGTTTTTGAAGTTAAGCAGCCATCTCAGCGATGTATGGTCTGTTTGAAGAACAAATTTCTGGCCATATAGGTACTTGCGGAACTGCTTGGTGGCCTCTATTATAGCCAATAGCTCTTTCCTGGTCACGCAGTAGTTTCTCTCACTTTTCGAGCGAAATCGACTGTAATACGAGAGGACTCTTTCTTCGCCATCGATCCGCTGGGAGAGTACAGTTCCAATGCCGCTGTTGCTCGCATCGGTGTCAACTACAAACTTTTTTCCAGGTTTTGGATATACCAATATGGGTGATTCGCACAGCTTCTCCTTCAAGGTATCAAAGGCTGCCTAGGATTGTTCATTCCAGACATACGGACGATTTTGCTGGGTTAGCTGATGGAGACACTTAGCTTTTTTGGCAAAGTCTTTGACGAATCTTCGAAAGTAGATCACCAGACCCAGAAAACATCGTAATTGGCGCTTGTTGTTTGGTATTAGCCAGCTTTTCACGGCTTCAATCTTCTCAGGGTCTGTTTTGACCCCTTCTGCTAATACAACGTGTCCCGGGTATTTTACATCAGCTGCGAAAAGGGTACACTTGTCGATTCCTACTTGGCAGTAGCCACTTTTGAGATTGAGTGTAGAAAATCATTTTGCGTCGGCTAAAGTGTCCATGATGTCATCGATGCGTGGGAGCGGGTAACTATCTTTCTCAGTGATGTCGTTAAGCTGCCTACAGACGACACAAAAATGAGTGCTACGATCCTTTTTCTTTACTAGAACTACTGGCGCGGCCTAAAGACTGACAGAAGGCTCGATAAAACCTTGCTCTTCCATGTCCGAGATCAGCGCGCTCTCTTCTCCTTGTTTGGCTATAGGAAAACGTCTCGGCGCTTGTCGAATCACCTTGGCTCCCTGTGTATCTATGAAGTGAGTTGGTGACCAGATCAGAGGCATGCCTGAATAACTGCAATTGCAATTTGGTCTGCTTCAATATTGCAGACGTAGATTCCCGGGCTTTGTCTGCGCCTTGGCTCCTTTTCCCATGATGGTCGTGAGTGGCTTCCAAAGAGGTGATGATGGAAACAGGCTGGCAGTTGCCGATGACTTCTCCCGCTTTGATGGTTGTGGTTGAGTCTGCGGTGTTAAGGACTCTAACCGACACATATCCGTTCCTTATAGATCTTACAAGGCTTCGTCCTACAATTAAACTGCGCAATGCCGGCGTCTACTTTGGCTCTATCAGATAAGATCGGTGGTCTCCAGAATCACCATCAAGCTTGGCCCATACAATGCTCTCGGAAGATTTCGGTACATCAGTGTCGGCACATACTACCATTTTCATCGTGGGAATTCGGACGCTGGGATCCTCCATCAGTACTTCGTCATTCTGCCATTTCAATACCCGTTTGCCCAAATCCAACGGGGTTCCATGTGGTCGCAGAAAATCCATTCCGAGAATGCAGTCATCTATAATGCTCTCGACCAGAAAATTATATCGGTACGCACGGTTGACCTCTCTATTCAAGTAGAGCTTTCCGATATCGATAGGCACTTTCTATTTCATTTTACTGATGTAAATGATGCTGTCATGGCCTTCTATAACAAACTTAATAATATTATAATGAATTTTGTTGCTCGTGGTCGTTCTACTCGCAAAAAGAATACTCCTTGGTTCACAGCAAAAATGTCAGAAGCTTTGAAGCTGAAAGACATTGCGCACAAAAAGTTACAGCGTTTCGGTTCAGAGACGTATCTTTTGTCTTATAAATATCTACGTACGAATGCCAAAATGGTCATCAAGAGCGCAAATCATTCATGTTTCGACACCCTTGAGACCTCTTTACAATCGAAGAATCCCAAATCTTCCTGGACAAACGTCAATTTTTTCAAATCCACTTCAAATATACCTGGCTCTGTTAGCCTGTATGGGAAACAGTCTGCTGGTCAGGCCATATGCGATACACAATATTTACAGACTCTACCATCTTGGGATTCGTTAATCGTGGTTTGATGAGGTGACTGTTGCGAAGGCACTGACCTTAGTGGACCCGACTGTTGCAAGTAGTATCAGCAAAACGTTGAGCATAGACGTTTCTATGGTTTTGCGGGGCCTCCTTCGGCCAGAGGGGCCTCCTTCGGCCAGAGGGGCCGGTTTGTTCGGGATCGCTATTGGTTTCACTGTGTGTTCGTTGCAGGTTTTCGGAAGGAGACTCTTATCATCTTCCTTGGTTGGCTCAATGGGAAGTGGTGCTATGTTAGTGACAACTCGTCGTAGTATGCCCGACCTGGCTTTCATGTCGGCCATTCGTACAATGCCATCGCTTCCCCAGATTACGTTAACGATGCAGCCGAGCGGCTATTGCAACACTGGAGTATTGTTCTCCTTTAGAACGACTATGGTTCCCGCCTCCAAGTTCGGAGCAGTATGGTTCCATTTAACGTGATGCTAGAGTTGTGGCAGATATTCTCTGGTACAACGTTGCGACCA
Organism: Odontomyia ornata; assembly: GCA_963969285.1. Taxonomy (NCBI): domain Eukaryota; kingdom Metazoa; phylum Arthropoda; class Insecta; order Diptera; family Stratiomyidae; genus Odontomyia; species Odontomyia ornata. Next base: position 23,169,270 of record OZ017741.1, read on the forward strand.
GTTAGATTTTGCGACGACAAGTCGCTTCCAATGCTGATCAAGATTGGCTCCAGGTGGTGGTCCTGCAGAATTGGAGATGCTGATCAAGGGTTCTCCCACCAAGAAATGCCCAGGAGTTAGTGCCGTTAGGTCGTTTGGATTGGACGACATCGATGTTTAAGATGGCCTCAACCTCCACCGCCGCTGTAGCTAACTCCTCCGCTGTCAATGGGATGTCATGCAATGGGGTAGAGAGCAGGTGCTTGGCAGATTTGATGGCAGCCTCTCACAGACCTCTAAAATGTAGGGAGCGCGGAAGAATGAAATGGAAGTCAATGCCTCTCGTCGTGCTAAATCTAGTGATTAACTCCGTTGACCTGGTTGAATACAATATGTCGGAAAGATCACGAAGCTGGTTGTAGGCCCCCACAAAATTCATCGCAAAACATAACTCGGCAGTTGCCTCTCTAGCTTAGGGAACGCTTGAGAGCTCCTATAAGTTAAGTCGGTGACGAGGTGCACTGCCTTCGTAGAGAAGTACACGAAAAGCCGCGATGTAGGTCTTTTGCAGCTGTTTGCTCCGAATTCGATGATGTAACCACAAGGGACCACAGAAGCCGCTCTTGATGTGAGGAAAGGTCGGGAGGGCTGCAGTTGGTCGGCCGGCAGATTCCCCATGATTTGGGAGGATAATCGTGGCTTCGCTTGGCGACACTTGTCGCAGTCCAGGACGATCGCTCGCGCTATAGTTTTCCCTTTGATGGCCAGAGTCGTTGACGAGTGATGGCGAGAAGAGCAAGAGGGACCACGTGAGCATGCTAGAGGTAAAGTTGCATCATGAGAACTTTAATGATAAAGCGGGCGTACGGTAGTAAGGCGGAGTGCTTACCTTCATAGCTTGTTGAAGCCTCCTTCAATCGACAACCCACTCGAACTACGCCCTTTTCACTCGAAAATGGACAAAGGGAGATAAGATGGCTGAAACTTCCGAATTTCGTCTGCGTATAGTTGAGCCTAACATTGTGTCAACAGTCAGAGTTTAAAGTAAAACGCGAGCATCAAGATCTTTGATTATACGTCTTACTTTATCCAAGCACCGACATCGACCCCCTCACAGCTTTTACACACATGCCTATAACAAGATAGATGATGGTGTTGCCATAGTTGGGTAGCAAAATATTTATGGATGACAGTCGGCCTCTCCTGACAATAACTCGCCTCGAATTAAATGGATGTGTCGAATTTCTCATTTGCAAGATCACCGTAATCGTCATCGATCTCCGGACACAAGTCGCACCACCACTTTATTTTGTCGCTGCTCATCATGGAACTGAATGGTTCCTGTTTCTGATGTGCTTGGCTCTCTTCCACGACAGATCGATCATGCCGCAGAACTCTCTTGATGATACAAGAGCCACGACACGTAGCCTCCAATTTCTTAGACTCATCCGTAGCAGGATTGGCCCTTTGCACCAAGACCAGTTCTCCTTCCTTGCACTGCCTTGGTTTTGTTGTCTCTTGTCGAATCGCTATTTTCACTTAAGTCTAGCCTAGGATATATTTTTGATCACGTCTTCTCAATTGTCTGTCATCATTTTCTCGTCCAAATTAGTATCCTGCACGGCTGCTAGAAGCCTGTTGCCGCTGATATCCTTCACCTGGTAATCAAAAATTGGCGCGATTGGAGAATACTTAGTCGTTGCACTCATTCGTGTATTCAGCGTCCATTGAAGCTGTCATCCCAGTTGTTCGGTTTAGTGCATGACTTTTAAGGTAAGCCAGTAGGCTGGTTGACTCGCTCGGCAATACCATTCGCTTGGTGTTCGAGTTGCCGTTTTAATGTGGGTTATGTCGTCGACATTACAGTAATCCTCAAGCATATGCGAGGTAAACGCTGTTCCCCAATCGGTGACCACCACACGCGGGAGACCAAAATACATCGTCAGCTGATTGACTGCTTCGAAGACAGGTTTCCATTTCGTTGACCATATTGGATTGATGACCGTGTACCGAGTTAACGAATCTACCATGACCAACACATACCCGTTACCGCAGCGACTTCTGATAAACAGACCCAAGTGATCCATATAGACTATTTTAGATTGTAATCGGGGAATGTCCATGCCATGTAATTGACATTCCTTTATTCTCGGCTCTCGCACATAGCTACAATCAATGCATGTCTTCGTGTAGTTTTTTATGAAGTTACGCATTCGAGGGAACCAAAAATTACATTTCATTCGCATCAGTGTACCATTGACACCCGGATGTCCGGCGTCTTCGTGACACAGCTTCGCCACCCGCCAGCGTATGCCCTTCGGAACAACGAGCATTTTTCCACCTCTTTATCAACTCTGAAGAGACGGCTGTTCTTTATAACATATTCTTTGCGAATTTGCTCCCACTGCTCAGACTCTGCCTTCATCTCGAGAACGTCCATGATGTTTTTCACGTCTGAACATTGTCGCTATAGAGTGCGTACCCAATCCTCCATCGACAAGTTGACACTACCAACATATTCCTCTACTCCACTCGGTTTAGTCGGTGACTCCACAGACGCTCGACTCAATACGTCAACGTGAGACATCTTTATTCCAGCACGAAGTACGACCCGGTAATCGCACCCTTGTAGTTTTAAAAACCATCTTGCGACTCGCGGCATGAGAGGCTTCGTCACTTTCAAACTGGCAATGGCTTGGCAATCAGGAACAATTGACATTATGTGCGAAACACGATGCCCGTTCGTGACAGGAACGATCGTGTTCCATGTTGCAGCATGTTGCTGAAATGTTGCGGGCGGTACAGATGAAACTGGAACTGCTGCGTCGTTAAACGGTGTGTGTTGGTATGCTTGGCGAGTAATGACGTAAATGGCGATGCCACGCTGGTTACCATCTTCGGACACTTTTCACCATGGACGTTCGACACCGGTTTCAACGAATTTATGGTGCCGATGGTGGAAGGTAGCTGTTGTGATAGGGTCGTCAATTGCTTTTGCAATTCCCCTACATCACCTCGGAGCTTCTCGACTTCCTTCATGCTATCTTCGTTTGCCTCGTGTAGCAACTCTACTTCGCCTTCATGGTTCCGCTCTTCCTTCGTGCCGGACACAGATAAACTGGCTTCGCGAAGTTTTTTGCGTAGCTCCGCCACCGTCAGATCACCCGTCGCCATTACTACACTGCTTTTTAAGAAAACAACTCGCCAAATTAGGGATTAACCCACTTCTGATTTTGTCAACAGTCAGGGTTTAAACTTAAATACGAACACCAAGGTCTTCGATTATACGTTTTACTTTATTGAAGGACCGACATCGATCCCTCAACAGTTTTTAAAACACATGCATATAACAATGAAGAAAGATGATATTGGGTAGCAAAACATTTATGGATGACAATTGTCTTAGAATCGTAATGAGGGCATCATCCAGCTCTGTCGCCGTCAAATGTAATGAGGCTGGACGGTTGAGTTTTCGTGTGCCGTTGACAAAACGCAATAAATATGCCACTATCCATTGTAGATGGTTGAATGAATTGTGATATGCGGTGGTTGCAACACCGTCCTCAATTTGGCACGAGCGCCACCCTCTACGGCCGTTTTTCGGCTTCCATCTTGAATTTGGATGGGTGTGGCGGTCATGCATTTGATCGCCCGTGAAGAAAGACTAGGCCGTGAAACCATGTAGTTGCATTTAGTAGTTGAGCCGAAGACAGTCCGCGACTGCTGATGTCCACAAAGTTCTGCTTCGAAGGCACATAACGCCATTGAGAGTTAGAGGTCAATTTCTGGATAATCGTTACACGGTTGGCCACAAGAGTTTACAAGGAGGATGATGCCGCCTACAGCCACGCAAGTACTATCTCCGAATCACACCAATGAAACAGGCTACCGCTTGCCAACCCAGGTCTGATCAATTCGATCCACCAGCTTTGCAGCCAATGTTGCCGCTTGCAACTCCAAACAAGCCAATGTAGTCGTCACTGTTGTGGCGACCTTCGCTTTTGCACATAACTACCGAACGACGATGGAGTCAAAAAATTATTGCGTTCGCACGTAGCCCACGGCGCCATAGGTCTTCTCAGAAACGTCGCAGAATAAGGGAATTTGAATGTTATTGAGGAGTCATCCGGAGAAAATATATCTTTTGAAGTTAATGGTCCGCAAGAGCTTAACTTCTTCGTGAAACTGCAACCGACGCGTATTGGTTTTCATGGGTGTCCCTGCATCCCAATCCACTTTCATTCCCCACAATGACTTCAGGACATAATGGTGTGGCATAAAATAATGCGATCCATTGAAGCCTGATGTTGAAACTTCTTTCATGTGACCGAGATTCAAATATTCTTTAAAAGCTGATCATATTGCCCTTTTAGAACTGATTGCTTGGACAATTTTTATCCCATTGAGAGAAGCCGCTTATAAGATACGTAATTTGATGATAAAGTTAAAATACATTATGTTCAAATTTGAATGCTTGGTTGTTTTTGAATTTACGATATTGTTTCTTAAATGAAATTATGAACTAAACACATTGGTTATCATTTTGCAAAACATTGAATATTCTGACAATTCAGAAGTGAAATGTCAATGTAAATGTTATTCACAAATCGTAGTTCAGAATAGTAAACTTCAAATATAATAATATCGTAACATTCACAATTGACAATTATGGCAAATGACAGACAGAAAGGCACCGAAATTCTTCAGTTAATTATTTTGTTTATTTGGTATGCGCACGCCAATTTTCTATGCTCTTAAAAAGCCGTCGGGCCTTGCTTTGCTGTGTGAGCGGATGCGTTTTGACTCCGATGAGTCATTCTCAGTGGGAATTTCCCTTCAACACATCCATTAGACACTGAGTGCAAATAAGCGCTTTAAAATGACTAATTTCTGAGATTAAGAATAGATTGGCTTTTGTTGCAATGTATACGAGTATGTACATAGAGAAATGATGTCCAAAAAGAAATTCCCATCCAAGAAATTGAATTTTTTACTAAAATTTTATGTGGATGGAAATTACCACATTAAATTGCCTAACTGTTTTGGAATCTCAACCAATATTTTAATATATTCTCAACATGTTTGACTTAAAACAACATTTACTTTTAATCTTCAATTCTGTACACAAATCACGCATCTTTAATTCTATTTAGATACTCGTCCAATGCATACTTGTACGTTCGCGGAACATTCTTGACTTCATCATTATGCTTGATTCGTCGGAATAAAATCAGATAATTGACTCAATTTTTTCGTATTGTGGTTGCTCCGTGCAAGTATTGTTTTAGTTTGGGTATGTTGCATTTCATTAGAAAGAGAGTTAACCACCGAAAAAAAAGCATGAATAAAAGAAAAATCCCATTTGCTTGAACGATGAGGCGAGTCAGCCGACTTAAATTGCATCACTTGAATGCTAATCACTTATCAACCGCATACACACCGTACCTCATATGTGAGAAATATTTTATACCTGCAAGTAGCATACATACTCGTATAGGTACGCTTACATTTGATATGCAGGATCTTTCTGTTTCGTTTTTTGTGTGTTCTCCACTCCTTACAGTGTCACACTGAGGTTTTTCTCATGCACGTACTCGTACCACGTATTTGAAAGCATAATAAACTTACATTATGTGACAACGATATTGGTTGTACGAATGATGATGATTCACAGGTAAATGAGGTTGGTTTAGTTGGTTTGGTTCGGTTTGGCTGCAGGATTTCATGTTTCAACCGCAACCATGCGTACATATGTGCAAGCCATGCAAGCATACCAAGTCGACAAGCAAGCAAACAACCACGAGGAAAAGTTCATTGATGCTCATTTTAAAGTTCAATTTATTAATATTTGCACGTTTCCATGTGCTGAGGGGGTAAGGAAACCGTACAGGTGGTTGGTTGGTAGACACATATTCATTTTAGTTCTTGGAAGGACTCAAGATGACGCTACGACGTGTTGTCGTTTGATTTCGTTATTGAAAAGGATTTCATTGTGAGAAATGCAGGAAGGAAAATATTGGCGCCAAGTTTTTTGTTTAGACAATTGTGAATATTTTATTCCTTAGATACAAAGTAGGAATTATTTTGATCTGGGTTGACTGGAATAAAACGATATCTTCCCTTGTTTTAATCGCTACTAATAATACAAATGCGAAAGTAACTCTGTCTGTCTGTTACGCTTTCAAGCCTGTACCAAATTTCGTCAAAATCAAACTATTTTGATGAAATTTGGTGCTGAGATAGATTTGACGTTAACCTTCGGCATACAACGTGGGGTTATTTTAACCCCAAGACTTTTGAAATGCGTCAAATCTTATGTAAAACACAACCAAATGTATTGAATTTTACATTAGCTGGCGGTTGAATGTTGGTGCATCAATTGACAGTGCTAAATAAGTGCTGCTAGCAATGTTGCGGTGCAGGCACTCGCAACAATGAGGTTGTGGGTATTGTTGACCCCACGTTGTACGGTACGTGGCAAAAAAGTGTCATTAGAGTCGGATACTGAGGCAATTAAATTGCTTAGATTCTTGACCCTCGGTACATCTATTATCCTTTTTATATTGCTTTGTATTTTTCAAGAAGGTTTTTATGTATAAAGCAATGTGATATCCTTTTTTTATTGCTTTATGAGGTTGTTTGTATCTCAAAGCTCCTGCAGGGATCTGTGCTAAATGCTACACTAATTACTTTATAGTACCCAGGATTATAACAGATAAAGTATTTTGTAGTTTTTAATGTTTCTGAAGAAATGTTTAGGGGATAAGAAAAAGCCTACAATATAAAAAGTTATGGATCCTGTGAAATCATTCAGTAAGTCTTTGAGCTTGAGCAAAGCATTTCAAAGTATTATTTGAAAAACTTAGTTTTTGTTGAAATTCAAAATAATTTTAGTGAAAGGTATGTATGATTTATGTGTTTACCCGTTAGTTGCACTATTATCGTCATTTTTTTTGACATTACAGGTAGATTGTATTGAAAATGGCCACGAATTTATCGGATGATCAAATTTTAGCGGCTTTGTTGGAGGAAACTGATTCTTTGTCAGATGAAGAACTGTTTCAAACCGGAAGTGATCGCGAATCAGACCACATTAGCGAGGCATCTGACGTATGCAGTGATACGGACGTGGAAGATGATGAAACATTTGCAGAACCATCTTTGCATAACGTGCCATCAACGTCTCGACCATTTTTTCTTGGCAAAGATGGGAAGACAAAATGGTTTGAGTCGCAACAAAGGACCAATGTACGCACAAGAAGGGAAAATATAACTACGCATTTGCCTGGATGTAGAAGCATTGCTCGAGATAAGAAAACCCAAGTGGAATGTTTCGAGATTTTTTTTACAGAAGAAATTGTGGATATGGTTTTGAAATATACAAACCAGAAGATTTCTTTTAGATTTGCTAACAATCCTTCCACTTCGTCATAGAAGGAAACTGACAAGGAAGAATTGAAGCCGTTTTTGGACTTTTGTTTTTGGCAGGCTTATTTAGGTCCGGCAGACAAAGTTTAATCGATTTGTGGAGTAACGATGGCACTGGAATCGAAACATTCAGACAAACGATGTCTAGACAAAGATTTTCATTCTTGGTCAACAGTTTGAGATTCGATGATGCACTAACTCGAACGGCAAGAGTTGCTATAGATCGCTTGACAACAATTCGAGATATTTTTGGCAAGTTCGTTAAAACCTGTCAGGATGCCTATACACCGTCTGAATGTTTGACGTTAGATGAAGAACTAATAAGTTTTCGAGGAAAGTGCTCTTTTCGTCGTTCCTTCCAAACCGGCAAAATATGGATTAAAAATTTATGCTCTCGCAGATGCCAAAACGTTTTATACGTTGAATTTGGAAATTTACTGTGGGAAACAGCCTGACAATAGCCCATATGCGGTTAGTAATAAGCCGTTTGATGTAGTAGATCGTTTGGTGAGATGTGTATCAGGATCTGGAAGGAACATCACCATGGACAACTTCTTCATGAGCTACGAAGTTGCTAAAAACTTGCTCCAGAGCCACAAATTGACTGCTGTTGGTACACTAAGATCAAACAAAGCGTGCCTTCCACCTCAATTTAAAGCTAAACGTGAAGAAAAATCTTCTCTTTTTGGATTTCAAAAAGATATTACCATTGTTTCTTACGTACCAAAGCCACGAAAATGCGTAAATATGATGTCTTCCTTACATCATGATAACGAGGTGGATCCAGAAAGCGGTGACCAAAGAAAACCAGCTATTATAACCTTTTATAATTCGACAAAAAGTGGCGTTGATGACGTCGATAAATTGGCTCGAACGTATGATGTTTCCCGTAACAGTAAACGCTGGCCTCTAACGGTGTTTTTCTCAATGTTAAACCATGCTGGTATAAACTCCTTCATCGTATATCAAATAAACAACGGTATTGAGCAGAATAAGACCAACCTTAGAAGGGAATTTATCAAGCGCTTGGGACTTTCATTGCTTGAAGACCATATCAGGAAAAGGAAAGACAATCCCCATATGCCACGTGATATGAGAAGACGCGTGCATGAAATTTTGAATGAAGAAGTCCCAGGACCAGCACCAAAGCAACCAAGAACATCACAAAGATGTTCATTCTGTCCAAGGAGCAAAGACAGGAAGACTGTCAATGGCTGCTTCAGCTGTAATGCTCCTATATGTAAAGAACATGCGAAACTGTTGTGCGAAAATTGTATTGATTTAAGGAGCGAGTTGTCTTAGTTTTATTGACGTAAAGATCTGGTTGTACTTTTTTCAATAAAGCCAAATATGTGTAATTTTATTTAAAGAAATGAAAATAATATATTCTTACATAAAAAAAATATATTTGATTTTTCCGACACAAGAACATCAAGTTGATTTTTGCAAGAGTTTTGAAAGTTTTGTATTTTTTAGGTCTTTGTAAAAAAATTTTTTACAAAGACCTACTAGTTTCGCGACCTGTCTGTCCGTCTGTCCGTCCGTCTGTCCGTCCGTCCGTCTGTCCGTCTGTCCGTCTGTCCGTCTGTCCGTCTGTCCGTGCGTCACAGCTGATTTCCTCAGAAACTATAAAAGCTAGAATGCTCAAACTTTGTGGAAAGGTCAAAAGTGATGATCTCTCAAAAGTTAAGGCCTTAACAAAAATTTAAAAAATGTTTCAGGGGGGTCCCCCCTAATAACGAATTGGCCCTTAAAAATTTCTTTTCATCAAAGGTAGTCGAGTTGGGTATCAAATGAAAGGTCTTGATTAGATCTTTTAGAATCTGAAATAAAAAAATCATTTGATGAATTAGGGGGTCCAGGGGAAGGCAAAATGTAGCCAAAATTTGTTCCCCCCCCCTCGCGATTGGACACCTTTGAGCCGAAAAATCTGAAAATTATCACGAACATGGGCCTCTATGAGTACAAGGGCAACAAATACCTTAGAAATCGAAATTCGCTCAACTTTGTTAGTAATAGTATGATTTGTAGATTTTACATTTTTGCCCATAAAATCAAAACGATAACTTTAAATGTCTTAAAATTTCGCAATTATATAGACTGACATAAGATATATATGTTCACAAAATTTAATTGAGATCGAATCATAATCAAGTGAGTTATTGCCATTTCAATTATATGGAATTACACCAACAATAACACGTGTTTATGGTTGATATAGGGTTTTCCAATAAGAGGTGTTATTTTGATATTAAAAGAAAAATGCCATTTTTAATACAAATGATCGGATGTTTATTTCATTATAAAGAAGAAGATATGCCGTCAATAGCAATAATTAACATTGAGCAAATAACCACTACGACACGCTTACAGGACCATATCCTCTTCATGAAATTTTCCATAACCAAATCGCAAAGTGGTTGCCCTCTGTCCTCGATAGCCTCACGAATTTCATCTTTGAGTTCTTGATGAAACTGTGCATCTTTTGTATAAATTTGAACGATTTCATATCTAAGTATTGGATGAATAATTCAAGTTATCGATTCACGCCATTAGAAAACTTGCTTCTAACCCTAGGATGTTTACAAAGACCTTCTGGTAGGAGCACTCTCCTGCTTACTCAACTTGTTTTCAATTAATGTTGATTAAAAGCATATTTTTGAGTATTTTTATTAGTTTATGAACACTGAGAACAAAAAAACCATGATTGAGCACGTTCTATTCAATACATGCACAGAACAGAAACAATATTTTATGGGGTAAATCAAACCCCATGTTGTATGGGTGAGGAGTTTTTTTCACGTTGTATGCCGAAGGTTAATGAAGGATATAGGCAGCCTTTTATCGCGAAAAATGATGAAAGTTTGAATGTGAGTCCATCATTATTAAAGATATAACAATGAAACTTTATATTTACGCATTTGCTAAGAAATAGATACAGATTTTTTACGGGTAAGCTTCCACTCTCCTCTGATATTAGCAGGAGTCGTCCCCAAACACTTTCTGGTGCGAACATTCATCGGAAAAGCTATAATTCAAGGCGACCTTCCCGAGCCAGACTAGGCTGATCTGTTGCATAATAAGTCAATTAAAGAAAATTTTTACGATAAAATTTCTCATGTAGAGTAATAGTTTAAATGATATTAAGCTAGTTGAGCTCAGCAGATAGCCCAACATTTTTTCTCCATTGTGGATGTGTGGAAATCTAATAATTTACTTCACGAGTTTATAAAAAAAAAAAAAAACTGGCAGTCACGAGCGGAGGACAACAGTATAAGGTCACAACCAATATCATAGTACCGCGCGTAATATCAACGTCTAACATTGGGTTCGGTGTGGCAACAGAGGCATAAATGCCGCGATAATATATAGGAGACAAGAAAGATAGAGATAAGAAACAGCTGCATAAGGTCTTGTCACGGGAGCCGTCCACACGCACAAGAAAACAAACAAACGAAAAAAAAAGAAACAACAAAAAAAAAATATAATAAGTTCTCCGCGAGTATAACTTCCCAAGCCAACTGAAGTCGAGGTTTAACGATGTATGTAACGCTTTATATTTTGTATCACACTTAGAAATTAGAATTAAGTAGGTTCCAAGCAGATCAACGACCACTTCGCTGACAATGCATTCAATCATTGTGCTGAAATGTCGGAAGCGTGCAATTAATTTCACCGAATCGGACCGGCAAATACTGATGAAAGTGTACCGGTTACAACTTTAGCCTAGCTGACGAGTTTATCGGATTTACTAAGCGAGCTTCCTGTATGCAGATTCCATTTCGAGTGTAACGTCCCTAAATAAATCGTTACTGTTCCATACATTGGTAGCTGATGAATCCAAAAACCTATTATCGGTTCGATATGATAATCTAGTAAGGCAACTAGTTGATGCGATAGAACAAACAAGCTCAGATCATATAGAATTAAAGCCACAATACGCTTATAATCAACTTGGCACAAATATAAATGAGACGCCGGAATTATTGCAAGGCATTTATACGTTTAGGCCTACCGTATTTAATACTCCTCCTAGCCAACGGATACAAATTAACAATTCAGTAAATACAAATTCTCCTGTATCAACTCAAGAACAGCAACCGAGAAGCTGTACGACACATCCACAGCAAATTCAAAATGAATTTCAACCTCCTTCCGGCCAGAAGAGTATGGTTACCACAGACACCAAGCGCAATTGAGCGCTCAACATCCAGTTTTCACCGCGACATCAAACAGTAGCAATATGCAGTTTGCTGCAAGTATGGACATTAAAGCGGAACCCGATATGAGACATGGATCAACAGGTGTAGGACATGTTTCGAATGCGATATCCCATAGAAATGTTGTAAACATAAACAATTATCAGCCTGTGGATGCATCTACATCAGCAGCATCCGCCAACACATAGCACATTTGGATACGATCGCGAACACAATATAGGACGGAAAAAGTGTCCAGCAGATATCAGGACGGCAGTAGAAATGTAGGCGGAAGTGGGGGAGCAGGTATACCATATGTTGAGCAACATGAATCGAATCTGTCATCTGCATCGAAGCAACAGCAGCAACAACAACAACATCAACCATCATCGCGTCATAGCTCATCAAATGTTTCATCGTTCCATCACCATATTATAGCATTTAAAGCTCGCAAGATGCCAGCTGACACGACACGCGGGTAATGCAGTGAATGCGATAAACTGGTGGAACATCGAAATGCTCCCTTATATGAAAGCGTGGCCACCAGAGGGGATATAAGACCCCGGATGGAGCTTGGAAGGTCTCTTTTTGACTTCGCATTTTACCAAGAGGGAGCTCGAATTTTTTTTGGCGGAATTTTTGGAGGATTGATCGGAGGAATCAAGGAGGTTTTCGGATGAACGAGAAGAGCGTCTCTACGACCGAGGTGGATCGACAGCAGAAGTTGCGGCAGCAAGATTGGGGGCCCCCCGAGTCGAACAAGCCGGTGGGTATAATTTTACATATATATTTCTTGTTTAAATATCCTGTGTATATTATTAATCCGTGGAATTAAATTGTTTTTGTGATTTAGAAAAAAATGAATTAGAAATTGTGAACTTGGCTCGGAAAGCGAGGTGGCATTCCCGTACGAGCGACGCCCCGTGTGTGGAAGGCTCGAGGGCGCTTCGCCGCCACGTGGTGTGACTTCGAGGTTCGTCAGGGCTCATAACCTTGTTTTAGGTTCCCCCGCCTTAGTTGTGGTCGCGGTTAGGGAGGATAGGCGGTGCATGAGCGCATTGCGCGTCGTGTCGCGGACAGTGTCGGTGCGAGCCTTTTGGCGAGTCACGATTCTCGCTTGGCGACTCCTGTGGGGCCCATTGGCAAAGCGAGTGGCGCACGGCCCCTCTCCATTGGGCTAACCGGGTCCGAGGGCCCCAGTCAGGCGCTCCACCAGAGGGCACGGAAGCGATATTCAGTCGCGGAATTTTTACATTCAGTCGCGAAATTGTTACAGTCTACCCACTCGAAAGTTTAACCAACCACTGCAACTGCTATCGCAGAATAGAATCATGACCAAAAGTTTGATGACCTCTTCATCCGCGTTCACTCCATAACATTATAGCTCGCGTCAGCATTCAAAATGTTTCTTTTAGTTGGCCATCCATTTCGTACCCAATGGGAACTTATTCCACGCCGGCAGCATAAAACGGACAACAAACGCAGATTTAGGAAACAATTACTAATCGCTATTTTCATTAATCAAGTAAAGTAGACTTACTTCTTAATTACCTTTATAAACCTTTAATGTGCTGTTAGATCATCGGTGAAGTACTTTGGGCTACTGATCGACTCGAAGATGAGTTTCTCTGAGCAAATCAGGGCAACGGCTGAGAAGGCTGCTTCAGGAGTCTCGGCTCTGAGTCGACTTATGGCCAACGTAGGGGGACCCAGCCCATCAAGAAGACGCCTCTTGATGAGTGCTGTAGGGTCAGTGCTACTGTACGGAGCAGAACTATGGGGCGACGCTCTTAGCAAGGAGGTATACCAAAAACGCTTGGCACAGGTACAGAGAAGAGGAGCACCGAGGATTGCATCTTCGTATCCGACAGTCTCTGATTCGGCGGTGATAGTTATTGCTGGCGTGATACCTGTCGGTCTCCTTGCTAGAGAGCGCCGCTTTAGTTACCTGCGCTGAAACGAGGATGCGAGGGAAACGGTTGTCCGCGAGGAGGGACAGCTCTCACACAACGATTGGCAGCAGTCTTGGATGAATTGGATGAAGGAAAGGTGGACTGCGCGCCTCATCCCGAATGTGAGACCATGGCTAAATCGAAGGCATGGTGAGACTGACTTCTATCTGACCCAGCTTTTGAGCGGGCATTGGTGTTTTCATTCTTACCTGCACAAGATTGGTAGGTCACGGTCCCCCGATTGTCAGTATTGCGCAGGAGAGGAGGACAATGCCTGCCAGACATTTTTCGCATGCAAAAAATGGGTCGGGCCGCGAAGGGAACTCTACAGGGAGACGGGAGAGCTCACCCCGGATAATATAGTCGCGGTGATGCTCGAATCGGTTGACAAATGGAACCAGGTGGCACGTTATGCTCGGGCAGTCCTAAAATATAAAAGGAACTCGCAGCAGCTGGGGGCATTGGAGCAGGAGGATCGCTTGTTTGGCACTTCCCTTCTCTCTTTCCACTAGGAAAGGGATCCCACAGCTTGAAGCCGCCTCACGGCGTAACAAAACGAGACCTGGCCCGAAGTAACGTGCCAGCCGCTTCCAGGCTGGGTTCTCAGGTTGACAGGGGAGGTGTTTAGTGGGTAGTCTAGTCGCCTTCTAGCGAGCATGGGAGTTCCACGCTCTGTGCAGAAATGGCATTCAAATCCCTACCAAAAAAATGCCCCGTTAGATAATTACTTATCCTTTGATAAATAGAGTAAATGATATAGTTCCTTAATTACTTTTGCTAATAGCTTTGTAAATTCTTAGTACCCTTTGTTAATTCATTAAGAAAGTTCGCAGTATAAATAAAACAAATGTTAACTGTTGTTGCTTAAAAACAAATACACCACTGAAGAAGGAATTTGTATTTTGATTTAGATCCTTAAAAGTAAGGCGAAAAACATACGATAAGTGACAAAATTATTGTTAAATTTGAAAGTTATTCTTCTGTTTCAGGGATTCCCGCGGTATAATTGACTTTAAAATTTATCCTTGCGTTGGAGTAAACTATTTGATTGATTTATTGAATTCTATTGATCGAATTATATGTATATTTTAAATAATAAGCAACAATAAAATGTAAATTAAAAGTACCTAACTACTAAGCACATTATCCATATTTTTTAGATGCAAACAATACTTACATATACATACATAAAAAGAATTTTCTTTCAAACTAAAAAAAATTGTGAAAAGCTTGATTCAGGTAGGTACAGCTATTAATACTTTTAATTGACCGATAGCTATCAGTACTCATAATTAAATAATCTAATATTATAAGTGAGAAACAATAATTTATCAACATTTTCACCTCGTAAATTGCTTTTTCTGTCGGAGTAAATTTGACCAGCAGCACTAAATAGTTGTTCACTGTAAACACTCGTCGGTGGAGCCGGCAAGAATTTCAGTGCTACCTTGCCTAACGACAGAAATGGGCTAGAACTCCAGTAAGAAAATATCTGCGTTTCTTGGTAACCTTGGCTCTGATAAGTAGGCTTGAATAGTTTGCTTAACTTGTGATAAGCGATCACTATCATCCACACCAGAACTTTCTACTGATTGGCAAGTCATGGACGTCCCAAAGCCCTTCTCTTTTTTCACAGGAAGCAATTCTAGATGAACAAGATTGCTGCGGGTTCTCAGAATAATAGCTTTCGCTTATTTCTTCGCTAGCGTCGTTCACGTACATCTTTAAATGGTTCCCTATTTCCATTGTGGCAATATCAACTTCATCAGAGTTAAAAAATGTGCTTTTAAATCTGGGATCCAATAATATTGAAGTAATTAGAGCAGGATGTCTTTTGACGTATGCAAATCGTCGATTCATGGATTCATGCAACTGTGTTTTCATGTTTCTTATTACTTCACGATCATTTTCATCTCTAGTTTGCAACTTTCTATTTAAAAGTGATATCAAAGGAATAACAACAGATTTGCATGCGTTTTCAAATGACAGATCGAGTGTTGCTTCATAAAAAAGCTTCAGTACATCAGTAATATTCTTCATTAACTCCCAGTCAGGAAGGAAGGAGAAAGAGTCTCACTAGGGCCATGTTCCAAACTGTATAAATTTACTGCGGTCTTTTGCTTCAACAATCTTTCTAACATGTTGTAGGTGCTGTTCCATCGAACTTCAATATCTTGAATCAAAGAATGTGTTGGTAACCCGCATTGTTTTTGACAGTCAGTCAACTTTCTAGAGGCCGACTCGCTTCGTTTAAAATGCCCTATGATTTTTCTGCAAGTTCTAATTACAGTTTGGTGCTCTCCTTCGGAAAATAATGCATCTTTGACTACTAACTGTAATGTGTGCGAATGCAGCCTACAGATTCGTATTCACCAGGTATAGCATAAACCTTATTTTTTGCATTGTCACGCAAGAGAAGAAATAGTTTACTACTAATGCTCCGTTTAAGTATCATTTCTCTTAGCTTTTCTTCAATGTACTATCCGGTGTGGTCATTTTCAAGTGCTTGTGCACCTAGTATAACTTTAAGGCGTTTCGGTCCAATAATGAAATGGCCAGTGAGACTAAGAAGTGAGCACGGTTTAGGAGGGTTTGTCTCTATATCACAGGTGCCACTGACCCATTCGCAATTAGCAATCAAATCGTAGACTTTTTTTGTAACCTTTTCAAGCGTTTGTTGCATCAAAGATATTCTCAAATATTTTTCTGGCCTAAAACTGTATTTTTGAGGAGCATGTGGATCCATGAAATTAAGTCGTCTGAATACCTCACTATCTACTAAAGACTATGGAAGCATATCAACAATTATTGAATCCACGATACCTTTATGGATTCTGCGTGATATCTCATGATGCTCTGGCTACTTTGATGTCTTTGAAGCCTGCGCCTGGGTGATGGTAGAAATTGTGGTCTGCATAGGTACGAGGTGTGTTCAAAAAGTATCACGAATTTTGTTTTTTTTTTCAAAAATTTTTTATTTATTCATGAATATCTATTTTGTCCCCTTCAAAGTAATCCCCATGAGATAATATACACTTGTGCCAACGGTTTTTCCAATCTTCGAAGCACTTCAAAAAATCATTTTTTTAATCTTGTTCAGCTCCGCCTTCGATGCCGTCTTTATCTCGTCAAGCGTAGCGTAACGTCGTCCTTTCATGGGCCTCTTCAGTTTAGGAAACAAGAAAAAGTCACAGGGGGCCAGATCTGGGGAATACGGTGGCTGCGGCATCATTAGTGTGTTGTTTTTGGCCAAAAAGTCGCGCACAAGCAACGATGTGTGAGCAGGGGCGTTATCGTGGTGCAAAAGCCAATTTTTGTTCTCCCACAAATCCGGGCGTTTCTGGCGGATTGCTTCGCGCAAATTGCGCATAACTTGCAGGTAATATTCCTTATTGACCGTTCTTCCCTGTGGTAAGAACTCATGATGCACCACGCCCCTGCAATCGAAGAAAACTGTCAGCAAAACTTTCACATTCGACCGAACTTGGCGCGCTTTTTTCGGTCTTGGTTCATGCGGCAGCTTCCATTGAGATGATTGAGCTTTGGTTTCCACGTCATAACCATAAACCCACGATTCGTCACCAGTTATGACCCTCTGGAGCAAATTTGGTTCGTCGCGGACAGAGTTTAACATCTCATTGGCAATGTTCATGCGTTGCTGTTTTTGGTCGCAATTGAGCAATTTTGGTACGAATTTCGCGGCGACCCGTCTCATGCCCAAATCGTTGATAAAAATCGAATGGCACGAGCCAATCGATATGTTTAGGTCCTCAGCAACTTCTCTAACGGTGATTCGACGATTGGCCAATACCATTTTCTCCACTTCATTAATTTTTTCGTCTGTTGTTGAAGTGCTCGGGCGTCCGGCACGCTCTTCGTCGTTCACATCTTCTCGGCCTTCTAAAAACATTTTGTACCACCGATAAACGTTGCTTCGGTCCAAGATAGCTTCTCCGTTTGCTACAGTCAACATTCGGAATGCATCCGCGCACTTAATTTCGTTTTTCACACAAAATTTGATACACGTTCTTTGATCCATTTTTTTGAATAAGTAAAAATCGAAGACGATTGAAAACACGTGCAAGTAAAGCAGCTATCACCAATTAAGTGAACATTCAAAATGGCCGAGCTTGTCGGCATAAGTGACAGACATGTGTACCAACATAACGCCACAAAAAAATCGAAATTCGAATATACGTAACCCGCGAAAATTTGAACACACCTCGTATGCTACCACTACCGATATCAGTGCTGACCGCTGCAAGTGAGCTTAGTGAATCGCATCGCTTTAACTTAGCTTCTAATTTATGTTCTTCGATTACGATTTACGTTTCAAATATTGCATATGTTCTGTTTCATGAAATTTCGACAAGTGTAGCTTCAAACCATGAACTGTTTGGCTTTGAGGCTCAGAACTTCCTAAAGAATATAATTTATTGCACTGTTTGCATATATCTTTGGACGAATCTGACGGACATTTTTCGAAAAATTGGCAAGTATAATTTTTATGGGGCATTGTTCGTTAAAGGACGATTGATTTCCAAAACAAAAAATACATCCTCTACCAGGTCTGATAAATTTTATCAAAGCTGTTTTTTTATAGAGAATGAATATAAATTTATGCTTAGAAAGTTGTTATTGATTTCATACGAAATTAATATTTAAGTAACCTGCCGCGAACACATATACATATTAAAATGAATTTCGAAACACTGCATTTATAATCTATATTTCGCTCATATACGAAAAATCACCAAAAATATACTAATTGCAATGGTAATATATATTGCAATTAGTAGCAACAACAATGTTATATTCACCGGAAACATTCAAATGGATACCTAACTTAATGTACGAAAACCTACGCATTATTGTATTATTATTAAAGAAATAAAATTTTGTTATTCACTTACTATCATGAACTAATTACCACATAAATAGCGAAATGAAACTTACCTGATTCAAAATAATTCCATATGCACTCCAATTAAAGCAAACGGATCAAGCATAGCACATGATTCACGACTGCGAGAGCACGAAGCGCTGACGCGACAATGTGAGAATTGGTTACCTGCAGCTCAGTGCGCCGAGCATGTCCGATCGGAACGTGAAAGATCCTGAATGTAGTTTTGTTTTCGGTCATAGTTTTGGCCGGATGGGAGCCGAAACCGAAACTGAGCGGAAACCTGTTTTTTGGCCGAAACTAGGCCGAAACCGAAAACGAATGTTCGGTCGGACACTAAATGTGAACCTGACAGCGTTTGGATATTTAAGTTTTTTGTTTCAGGAAATGTGAAGTTCGGCTCGGGGAGTTTCCACAAACTTTTAGGCAGACAATCAATTAGTTTCCGAAAATGTTTGAGGATCAATTTTCCACTCTATTTCGCTGGGCTCCTACCCAGCTAAATAGAGTCCTGCTTTGTGTGTTACAGAGCTCTTTGCTGTTAAAATGCAGGGAAAGTGCAGTCCGGTGACCACGTTGTCGTTTGGCGGTTCTTTAGGGGCATTTTTGTCAAAACAACTAGCGACTACGCCCGTCCTTTGACGAGCTACTGGAACCGCGAGCCCCAGCCGGAGCACCCACAATTTCTGGGAGTAATAATTTGTTCGAGCTTTTTTTTAAATTTCGACATAGATGGGGATGAAATAGGGGGATAAAGTTCGTATGGAAGCCAAAGTTGCTGAGGCTTTGGGGCAAACTCAAGCGTTTAGCTTTTAGATGCCAAACGTCATACATGTTAAAGAGCCGCGAGGACTTTAAAGGACACTCAGGCCTATCAGGTTTTAAATACCGAGCGTCACGCAGCTGAAAAGGCAAACTTGGGCACGTCAGCTTTTAGATGTTGAGAGCCACGTGTCGCTGATATTCGCAGAGACATATGAAAGGTCACAAGGACGACGTGTTCTAAATGCTGAATGGCAGTCACAAAGGAGATGTGCATTTACAGGTATTACATGTGAGGCGTTTAAAGATGCTGGTTTTGATTATATTTGATCGACTTTATTAACCATCGATTAGTTTTCATAGGGCATATGGATACAAGTGGTAGACATTATGAAGCACTAAAATGGAAAGAAGAAATAACGAGTACATGCTGTTCTGGTGATAAAAATTCGCCTCCATCATTTAGTGAGCCAAAGGAACAGTGCAGTGAATCACGGGGTTTTTTGAACAGAATAGAACATATAATTATGACGTCGTTTGCTGTCGATAATGCGGTTGTTATGCCGGATTTATTAACTTCATTTACAATCCAAGATCAAATTTATGTCAGAAACCAACGCCATTGCAAGTAGTCTCCATCAATTTTTGGCAGCGTAATTTTCGGAAAATTTAAGTTGGGGTTAGTGTTTGTTGACGCTAGCTGTGTGGGTGACGCATTTAGCTCGTCGAGCTAAGTCTTCAATTTTATGAACCACTTTTGTGATACCTCCTCCAATTTGATCTGTTGCTTCAGGTCAACACCATTTCGATCAGGATTAGTGGTGAGTACCCATATTTATTTACCTCGAAAAATCGACGTGAATGCTATTCCCCTTGTTCCAATCGCGAGAAGAGCCGTCTCAATGAATTTGCTAATGCGTCGTATAATATTTTTAGTCATGTAACTCTTACATTTGTTGTTGTCATTGAGCCATCCGCTCGCTGTTTAGTATTCTCCTCAGCCTGGGCTATCTCGATAGATAATTCTTCTATTCCTGGCTCGTGAAGTTGAAATTCTAGCAGTTTCTCTTTGAAGTGTGACTAAAACTGTTGGAAGTTCGCCTGTGTCGTTCCATACAACCTACATAAAAAGGAAGCATGGGTCTCTGAAATATCCTCCAGTGCACGGATTTTTGTATCCGTTTCTTCAAACACACTGCCTCAATTTGGTGAAGCCTTTCTTCGACTTGATTTATCTTATTATAATTAACGATGAATCTGTCAATTTTTGCAGCTAAATGCGTCTATTACTATGCTAGGCAATCCATTTTGATATTCTTGTTTGTTGTGATTTTTTGGTCTAAGGTTGTGTTGTGGTTTGACGATCACGTCGGGGTTACCAAATGTTTAAGTCAAGCCTGCTTTACCTTGGCTGGTTGGTTGGCCTTTGGCCGCAGCTTCGTTGTTTAATCGCTTGTACTTGAACAACAAAGTATAAGTACATAAACGTGCAACACGTTCAAAAGTTTCTCTTCGATTCTTGTATTGAACTTGCCAGTTTGCAACATTAGCAAAAACAGTGAGCCTGGACAAATATTGCAGCAGCGTAAACTGTTGATTTGGAATGAATATACGATGTCCCACAAAAGAGCAAACGAAGCAATAGATCGCACTATGAAAGACATCAAGAGCAACTAGAGTATGATGGGAGGGATGATGGTACTTTTAGTTGCTGACTTTAAACAGACCTTGCCAGTGATTACAAGGACACACCGACAGATTAAGTGTCCGTTTGAAATTGTCTATATCATAAGTATTCGTAAAAAAATTTTGTCTGACAAAAATATGCAAGTACAACTGCACAATCAAGGCAATATGCGCTTGTTCTTCTAAAAACCGGAGAAGATCATCTGACAACATATAGTGAAGGCATAATCACACTGCACCGTGAATTCTGTCAAATTGTCGATAGCACAAATGATCTTAAAAAAATGTTTATACCTATCTGCAAATAAATATGGGCAATCGAGAAAGGCTGTATGAAAGGGCAGTTTCAGCACCATCAAATAAGATAATGAGGCAAATAACCGAAAGCATTATGTCACCCATTGAGGGGGATGTTATCGAGTATCTATGGTCGCCATAGATCCCATGGACCAAGACGAACTTAGCACAATGTTAAGGCTCACTAAATGTGGTAAGAAAACAATTTATTGCGAAATTAAATATACTACAAAGTTCAACAAAGAAACTATAACTTGTTAACTCTTGTTCGAGTCGCGACCAAAACAAGAGAAAAAGAGCAGCAGATTGTCAATTCGCTCGTTCCAGATGATTTGTAGCCAAATGGGGGTTGTTAGATTTCCTCGAGACGATGTTAGCGCCACTTAGTGGTGAAAATGGTACTCATGATCGCCACAGTACCCCCTTCCCAGAGTTGACGTCAAGTTGATGTTGGCTTTGACATCCGGCGGTAAGTTCTGCTATCGTCTTTCGCTGTATACGCTGAATTGAGTCGCAAGGCTGCAACAGTTGCATCTTGTCCCTTGAGCACCGTAATGAAGACGTGATCGTTGACTCGTTTGAACACCTCTTGTGGACCTGTATAGACTGGCTCCAACGGCTGTCTGACTGCATCAACTCGCAGGAAGACATGAGTGCAAGTGCAGAGATCCTTGTATTGAAAAAGGCTTCTCTTATGTGGTGAGCAGTTGGTTTCAGTTCAAGGAGTCGCATGTGCTCACGATATTTCTCGAGATGTCCTCGTTTGTAAAACAAGTAGCTATTTGCCTTAAAGTAGTTCAGCGGGTGAAGCTCCCAAGTACCCTTGAGTGATCTTCGCCATCCCAGTAGACCAGTTGGAAGTAGTTCTTTCCAGGATGTTGGTTGACGGCACATAAGAGCTCCCCCTAGGGCGGAACTGATCTGGTAATTCATAGGGGTGCAACCGCTATTCTTGGATTGTCGTCTCCAATTCCAGTGAAACCGACGTTCCCGGGGTACCCGAATCGCTTAGTAAAAATACCAGGACAGGAACTTGATCCGAAACATAGTGACTTTGGGGTTGTTCGATAACAAGATCAACTCATTGCCGTGAACCTCATCCCTGGAGGTATACTCAGGTACCACGAGCAGCTGATGAGCCCCCATTTTCGGATGGTGAGCTGGTTGGTTGCGGGCCTTCGGGGAGTATCGTAGTGGCTGTTGGTTAAAAACAAAGGTTGGCGTTGGCCTTATAGCGTTAGATACAGCTGGGTCTCGTATCTACCAGTATGAAAGTTGAGAGTTTCCTTGATGTAAACTGGAACCGATCTTGGGGGTGATGATTGGCGCTTAAACCAATCGCAGTCTAATGGTGACGTTGATGTTAGGCCTTAAAAGGCAGGTACTCACGCAAATCGAATTCGACTATGCACATAAGAGCTGATTTGAAGGTTCGGGGCCATCACTCAATAGCACCATTGGACACAGGATGATAGGGTTTTTTTTCGAATTCGTTTCGTTCCAGTCAGGTTGGTAAGAGATAGAAAAAGTACGCTCTCAAATTAAGCGCCTTGATTGGTTGCCAATGTTTTGGGAGTTCCAAAACGCACAACCCAGGTGTTGTAAAAAACGTCGGCGACTGTGTCCACAGCCATATCTTCTGCCCATCGTGAAAATCTACCTACCATGGTAAGGCAGTATCGATACTCGCTAACCAATGCCAGAATGACGATGCCGATGTGGTTATGATCGAATCTTTCGTTCGGGACATTTATTGAGATGGGCCGATTCCTATTGTGTCATTGGATTTTCGACCATTGACAGGAGAGATGCACTTACCGGTCTATCGTATTGTGTCCTTCAGAATGTTGTATTTTTGGGGCAGCTGGTGAAGGGTGGCCTTGCGGCTCGGTTGAGCGATTTCGCGCACTGAGCACAAACGTTGACGAAGTTCCGGTAGGGTATAAGGACGAATGTGTCCCGTTGAAGTATCGCAGTAAACTATCGGCTAGTTGAGTTGGTTCTAGGGCGAACGGCATCTTTATAGAACTAATTCTCAAGAAGGCTTCGCCTTCAAGATATGGACCATCTCCGTCATGAAGTAAGAGATGAAGTCCAAATGTCGCAATTGTCTTGGATTGACTTTGTCAGGACTTTGAGCGAATGCGTTGATTAAAGGGTTGTGGTTTGTTTTGATAATAACATGCCAACCCTCCAGAATATACCTAAAAAACTTGATTGCGGCATAAATAGCTAGTAATTCGCAATCATACGCGCTGTATCTAGCTCCCGTTGAACTCAGCTTACGACAGAAGAAGCCTAGTGGATGCCAGTGTTCGCCATCATGCTGCTCCCAAAGCAATATCGGATGCTTCAGTTGCGAGGTCGCGTTTGCACGTTTGGAAATCTGATTCCGCTTGTGATGTCCAAGGAACTTTGCGCCTGTTGTTTTACTTGCTGTTGCTTAAGGAGGCGTTCAACGATGCCTGATGATGGGCTGACTGTTTAAGGCAACGTCTGTAGAAGTTACAGGCAACGAGAAATCGACGCAGTTCAACGATGGTCTCAGGTTGCTTGAAGTTAAGCAGCCAAGTGATTCGCTATTGTAATGGTTGTGAATCGTTGCTGTTGATCGTGTAGCCCAAATACTCTATCTTCGTTTGACCGAATGCACACTTATCAGTGTTAGTGTACAGGTTATGTTGCTCAAGTCGTTGACGGACAATGCGGAGATGTTTTCGATGTTGATCAGCATTGCCTGACATGATGATGATATCGTCTTTATAGCAGAAGACGAATTCCAGTCTGTAGAGGATGTCATCCATGTGCCGTTAAAAGGTATGTGTGAGATTTCTCACACCGCAAGGCATGACCAAATATTCAAAAGCCCTAATGGTGTTGTAACGGCTGTATTTTTGATGTCGGGTTCGGCCATCCGGATCTGATGGTAAGCCCGTTTTAGGTCTAACTTCGAAAATATATTAGTGTGAAGCCGGTCAGCTACGTCGGAATGTGTGCAATCGGATATCGATCTGGTAAAGTCTGAGCGTTAAATTTGTGAAAGTCGCCACAAACTCCTCAACTACCTGATTTGTTGGCAACCATGTGGATGGGACTGGGCAAAAACTACTCGATGTACGGCAGATACCCGTTTTAAGCATCCGATCGAATTCTGCTCGTATTGCTTTCAGTTTTTCGTCTGTCAGACGGCGAGCCCGTTGAAAAACTGGTGGTCCAGTTGGTTCGATGAAATGTGCCACTAGGTTAGCTAGTGCTATTCTATGTTTGGCTGATAACGCAGTCGCTGATCCGTGTATTGTGATTGCCGTTGAGAACGTGTCCTGAATCTTAGGCTGAATGATAGTTGTCGTTGTGCGCTTGACGGTTGCCATTGCAAATGTAACAGTTCATGTCGTATTGGTGACGTTTGCGTTGGATTTGTGGCCGTTGTCGTAATGTGCGTGGTGGTTGCCGTAGGAGTTGTGGCGGTTGCCTTAGTGCCCGTTTTTGTAAATCTGACGGCGGGTGCCTTTGCATGTGACATGGACACCCCGAAAACATCAACCCGAGAGATTTTTTCTGGGCTGCAGTTGATGGAATCGGGGTCTAAGAGTCTTCTATTTTTTAAATCGATCAGAAGTCCGTAATATGGTAAGAAGTCAACCCCGATGATTAGTGTACAGACATTTTCTACAATAAAATTCCACGCAAGTAAATGCATGAAACTCAAGTGGATCTTCAAGGGCCGTTCACCATACGTGGTGATTGTAGGGTTGTTGGCGGCATATAACATTAGCATTTGTGGTTGTTGAAGTTGAACAAAGCGTTTAGGAAGAGTCGAGACAGAGGATCCGAAGCCGATTAGGACGTTTAAATGTAACTATGTGTTGTTGAAATTCCGGAATTGTGCCTATGTTGTCTCCCACTTCGGTGATGGAAGGTGACTATCTCAGTTTGCCTGATTTTGATTTGCTTGGAGCGAGCAAAGCTCCGAGCACCGTTTTGCGGTTACGCCAAATTTTTAGTGATAATAGCAAGTCTTGTTATTAGTTGGAAAGCCTAGCGATAGCCTTTTGCACTGCCTGCTGAGTCATGCGAAACAGCGGGGTTAAAATTGGTTGTTAATTTTGTCACTTGAGCTGACGCTCGATTTTGTCATTCTGTTTATTGAGTTCCTATTTATCAGGCGCTCATGTCTGCGGCGATGCAACCTCTGCAGGCAATATGTAAGGCGGAACATTGTTTTTCATTATTCAGTCTGCTATTTTTGCCAGTTTGTAAAGTTCAGAATCCTCACAAGCTGCCAGAATGCACCTGACGCTCACTGGTAGCTGTTTTATCCACAATGTCCAAAGGTGCGAAGTTTTGCATCTCTCGAAGTACTTGTGACGGTTGTTTTCCATTGAGGTCTGCTCCTGTGAGCTACCGGTTTAGCTGTTGTTCCTTAGGTTCAGAAAATCTGGTTGCAAGATGCCGGTTGAGGGAGCTGAATTTGTTCATGGCTGGTGGTGAACGGATAATGTTAACTACTTGCTGCAGGATATTGATGTCCAGAGCAGCGATGATCGTGTAATAACGAACGTTGTCAGACGTTATTTTATTTGTGAAAAGTTGCTTCTCGGCCGGCACAAACCGAAGCGTTGGGTCGCTTCTCCAAATGGTGGCAATGTATGAACTGGTGGCAACAATTTGAGTGAAGATATTACGTCCTTGCGCAATTCGTACGGCGTTTCGAGCAACGTGTGTTGTTGCGCCTTGTTGTCTGTGGTGAATGTTGCACGGACATGCCTTGTGTCAAATCCTTAGTCGACATTGTAATTTTAGTAAAAAGTTCATCATTGCGAAAATTTCACGATGCACTAGGATGGTATTGTCCTCAAAAAGTGAAAACTTGAGGACCGGCAAACACGTTATGAACAGTGTCCTCGTAAAACACGTGCCGATTGAGGTTATATTTGGGTGCTCCCCTAGTCGGGGCTCACGTCGATAATAGGGTCACCAGTTGTGATCGCCATACATCTCGTGGACCAAAGCGAACACAACGCAATGCTAAGACTCACTTAATGTGATAACAAAACAATTTATTGCGAAATTAAATATACTATAAAGTTCACGAAAGAAACTATAACTTACTAACTCTTGTTTGAATCACGACCAAAAAGGAGAGAGAGAGCAGCTGATTGTCAGTTCGATCGTTGCCAGATGATTGGTTGCCAGATACGGGTTATTAAAGGCCAGCGCCACACAGTGGTGACTGGAATTGTAAAAGGAGAAAATATGTTGATTCCCCGTATTCCAATAATTCCGGCCGATTTTTCATTTCACTTTAAGAGGGCGCAGTTTCCTCTAAGAGCAGCATTTACAATGACAATAAATAAAACTCAAGGACAGACGCTTCAAGAAGCTGGTATGCATTTAAAAAACTGCTTTTCTGAAAGGCAACTCTATGTGGCGTGCTCACAAGTATCCAACCTGCGAAATCTTTTAACGAAGGATGGAAAACTTAATTTATAATTTAAAAATGAGGTAAAATAAGATATTCACAGTAAATCACGGCGGTTCGCAGTTAGTTTGTATTTTTATTATTTGCAAGGTTGGCATTCTAAAAATAAAAAAGGCTCTCCAAAGTATCTACTCCATGCGGACAAAAGCTAATCTAATCATAAAACCTAAGTATTATTAAATAGCGTAAGCAGAATGTCACTAAGAAATCCTCAATGGTACAGTCTTATTACTAACGTACACTTGATGTTGACAATAATCACTCAATTCATTGAATCGTCATATAAGGCATGAACAGAACCTTTTTCGCTTTCCTAACCTTCTGGGGTTTTGTCTTGTATAAGAAATGGTATACCCAATCTAGAAGCCCAAAATGGACCCATAAAATTTACAAACTATGACTTTATTTTCTCTTTGATTGAATACTTAGAACCAAAAAAAAAAGAAAGGCTCAACATCGTCACACGGAACACCTTCTCTACTTGCAAACAAACTTAAAGCTCCAACATCTCATGCCCTAATGGCATGTACTCGTATCTGCAAACACGCGGATACCTGAAGTTACTTCTGTCTTTGGTGCTGTGGCAAACAAGCGCGCTCTGAATGGAATTAGAGATATTGTTAATCTCATTTTAATCACAAAACCTACATATCTTCAGCAACAACTCAAGCCACCAAACAGAGAACAGAAATTGTCGGTGTCTAACCATAGAAGCTCATTCTGCTAGACTTCTTGGTTCTACGCTATCTTTCCATGTACCCTCAATTCTTCATTTTCTTAAACAATACTCACTACCGCATGCTTACATACGTTAACAGGTAATTAAAAATCAATAAATTTCTTCAAGTCGGTTCAGTTAAGAACAACAACAAGTCAAATACTCTCGTAGTCAATGGAAGATGTTTCGCTGTTTTTGGCTTTGGTGGAAACCAATTAAAATTTTTTTGCCTAGTATGAAGTGAAGATTGTTATTTGGCTGTTTAGTTACGCAGCCTGGTCAAATGAATAGTTTTGAATTGAATAGGGAACTTATTGGGTTGAGGAATTTTTTGACGAAAATTCCTAAGCTAGGTTTGTTGCGGGAATCTTTGTAAATATTTAAGGGATGGAGGATATTAGCAACTTTTTTATGTGCTCAGCAAAGAAGCACAATTATTTTAAAATCTGATAGCTCAGAGCTTATTAATATTTTTAATAAAACTCTTTTTAGGGTTTCGTACTATTTACAAAACATTTCCGAATCTATCGTAGATACAGACACCAAGTTGATAAGTAGATCAAAAGTGGTGACCCCTTAAAAGTTTGAGTACCAATGGTATCAATGCTTTTTAAGAGGGAGTTCCTCTATATCGGAAGGAGAGCCCTGAACATTGTTTTTACCGGGGGTGGTCATATGGCGAGTCAAATACAAGGTCTTGATGAAAACTTTCCAGCACAGGAAATAAAATCGTCTTACAAGCTTCGTGCACTGCAGAGAGAAAGGAAATAAACGAAAGCAAGCTAAAGATCAGTGCTCAGGTGAAATCGACATAGCCTTGGGACGCATACATATACTGGCAGCCTAGCTGTCTGCGGCATCATGAGGCGGGTTCTTCCCCTAGCAAATACCCCGTTTCCACATGTACGATTTGACTATTGGAAGTAGTCGGACCAAATAGAACAGACCGAGACCAAAAATAAAAGATGCTACATACTTTCCTACTGACTTATTTTGGCCGCACCGGCTCAGGGAACGACTTCGTCTTTGACGAGGAGTTTTGTGACCCACGACAAGAGGTGGGGCATCCTGATGGGATTGGTGCCTTCTGTGATGATTCGGGTTTGCCAGTAGCTAGGAAAATATTCCTACTTTGGAAGCAACATTTTTTCTTTATAAGTTTTTTTAAAATATTAAGGGTTTTTCATTAAAGATATCACAATTTTATCTATTAATAATACACAGACATATTTGAGATATTGAGTTAAAATTTATTGTGGGTGTAGTACGAGTATTAAATTTTATGAAAAGAATTTGATTTCGGTCATGTGATCACCACGTGCCCGTTTACAGCAGTTGATTCTTCGGACCCATTTCCCACAATTCTGGCACACATTTCCACCGAAACGTTGGCAATTTCGCGTTGGATGTTGGCTTTGAGCTCTTTTAAATTTGCTGGCTTGTTGGCATAGATTAGTGCCATGATATAGCCCCATAACAAAAAATCCAGTGGCGTTGTTCGCATGAACGAGGCGGCCATTCAACCGGACCATTTCTCGAGATAACACGTTCA
Source organism: Odontomyia ornata (assembly GCA_963969285.1). Lineage (NCBI taxonomy): Eukaryota > Metazoa > Arthropoda > Insecta > Diptera > Stratiomyidae > Odontomyia > Odontomyia ornata. The sequence goes on from OZ017741.1 coordinate 23,198,228, forward strand.
CCAAATCTGTCTTTCAATAAATCGATTGTGAGGCATGCTGTGTGGCTAGCGGCACCGTCTTGTTGAAACCATACATCGTTAATGTTAAGTTCATCCACTTCTGGCCACAAATAATCTTCCATCATAACATAGCACGATAGCGCTCTCCATTGTCGATAACATGAAGGTCGCTTCATCTACGAAAAAATACGGCCCAATCACACCTCCGGCATGAAAACCGCACCAAACAGTATTTTTTGCGGATGCATCGGTGTCTCAAAAAGCACATGTGAGTTTGTTGGTGACGAATAACGCATATTTTGCTTATTAACGAAGCCATTGAGCCAGAAATTAGCTTCATCACTGAAGGTGATTTTTCGATGAAATTCTTCATTTTCTCCAAGCTTTGCCAGAGCCCAATTGGAGAACTTTCGGATAATCAAATGGCTTTTGTTCTTGAATATGCCACAGTGTCGTTTGAGCGATGCCCAATTCTTGAAAATGACGTGGAATCGACGTCCTTTTGGCACCGGAACGTCCAACAGTGAAAGTTTTGGACTCGATCTTATCCACTATAGCATGCGCAGCCTGTCGGGTGGGACGACTATTACGGCCTAAAATTAGAGTAAGCGCTCTTAAAGTTGCGACCACCGACTCAGAGTTTCGGCAGTAATTATTAATGGTTTCCAAACGTTGCTGGTTCGTGAACTTTACCATGATGAAGATGTTGACTTTAAAGCTTTGAAATTGAGAGTTCATTGAAAAAGTTTAAGGGTGCGTTCATATAAAGATACGAAATTGTTATGTCCTTAATGGAAACTCTTATATATCCTCTGTACGCACGTTTCTGCTTTACTTCAAGTACATAGTATAAATAAATGCGGTGCTACAAAACACGGACGGAGCCTCAACTCGCTTTCAGGATTCGGCAATAAATATCGGAGGAAATATATCAGGATAGTGATCAAGTTAAGTACAATGGACCGAAAAACCTTGCAAAGCAAAGCCCGACGGCTTTTAAAGAAAAAAAAGATTCAGGATAGGTTTGAGGATAGTTAAACATTGAAAAAAACATAAAAGGAGTTTGGAAATTCAAGGAATGATAAGTAATTCTAAAATAAGGGGAATCAAGGATTAACAATAATTTATATAGGGTATTTACAATAATTTTTATTTCATTTGTTAGGTGAGTATGTGGCGTTCAGGCAAAAACACCTGCCCTGCTAGTGACGAAGTCATGGGAGTCCGGCTTGCAGTCGTTGTGGGAAACGAACACGTCTTCCTGATCGCGTGATCCTCTCTTATAGCTGGTGGTTTGGAACTTCTGGATTTGGTTCCGTTACTGTTTCAGAAAGCTGAAATATCACTCACTGGAATGCCACCGTCCGGTTGTTCTCTTCACTTCTGTCAGCGATTTCATCGTTCAAAACGTAGGCTGGTTTGAGTCGGTCAATGAAAACGGTAACATCTCGTGCGCATATGTTGACGATAAACGTCTTTTTAGATCGAGAAACTACTCTAAATGGACCATCATATGGCTGATGAAATGGCTTTCTTGGTCCATCTTGTTGAACAAGAACGTATGGAGTGGTCGCTAAATCTTTGAAGACAAATGTTGATTTTTCACCATGTCTGGAACCATTGATTGGACGAAGGCATCGCATCTTCTGTCGAAGTTGTTCAGCGAATTCGGTCACATTGGTATACCGCGCATTTGCCTTAGTAAGAAATTCGCCAGAAAGTTTGATTGATTCACTGTAGACTATTTCTGCCGATGTTGCTTCTATGTCATCCTTTCCAGCTGCACAACTACCCAGCATAACCAACGGAAGGATATCTATCCATCCAAGGTTTGTTTGGCACTTAATAGCGGCTTTGAGTTGCCTATGAAACCGCTTGACCATACCATTTGCAGCCGGGTGATATACTGTAATATTGAAATGAGTTGTACCAGTCAGGATGTTAAATTTTCTGAACAAGTGTGACTCAAATTGCCTACCTTAATTAGTCGTTATTCGCAATGGAGCAACCCAGTTGGCGATGAAGGGGCGAGCGACAGTTGAAGCTTCTTGGTCTGGAATTGGCATAGCTTCTGGTCAGTGCGAAAGACGATCAGCACATGTTAATAAATGTCGATAGCCTTGAGAGTATGGCATGACTACGATATCAATGTATACATGCTCGAATCGCCCTGATGGTGGTGCAAAAGTTCCTGGTGTTGTGCAGAGGTGTCTGGTAACCTTCGCTTGTTGACATTGGATGCAGTTTCTCGCCTTAGTGTTTTTTGATCGATGGTCAAATTTAACGCTGTGTTATAAATTTGACTGCTGTGCTAAGTGGTGCATTTTATTGAAAACTCTTCGGCTAGACTTTACAGGTACAAAGGGATGCGCGATTGAAGTCGTGACATCACAGACTAGAGAAATATCCGTCTCCGGAATTTTTAATAATTTCATCTGTAATTCTGACGTCGTATCGCTTTCTTAGGCCGTAACTTCTTTGTCTATATTCTGGGCTTCTGCTAATTTTGTAAGGTCTAACGCTCGCACAACTTCTTCAACACGTGAAAGAGCATCTGCTACAACATTGTCCTTTCCATATATGTGGATAATATTGGTAGAAAATTGAACAATAAATCTAAATAGTGGAAATGTCGTAGAGAGTAGTTGCTATGCTTCTTCACGAAAATGAATGTCGACGGTTTATGGTCCGTTCAGATCGTGAAATCTCTGCTTTCAACCATATGCCGGAAATACTTAACCGCTTCATAGATATTTAAGAGTTCACGATCACACGCAGCGTATTTTCGCTCAGTCGAACTGATCTTCTTCGAGAAGAACGTCAGTCGTTGCCAGGTTTCATTCACAAATTGTTGAAGAACAGATTCAATAGTGGAGTCCGTTGCATCGCAAAATATAGCCAATGGAGCACTCACGTGAGGATGTCATATCAATGTAGCGTCTGCTATGCTATTTTTGGTAACTTTGCATGAAGCTTTTCTTTCTGCGGTCCATTATACCGCTGTTTTTCCTTTAACGTTGCGTTGCAGAAGATTATTTAGTGGCGCCTGGCTCTCTGCACCATTGGGGATGAATCGTTAGTGGAAATAATAAGCTGAAGTGGTAATTGCTGGTGATTACTGTTTTGTATAAATCCGCTTCCTTGACAGGAATTTGGTGGAAAGCCTTCACCAAATTCATTGTGGAAAACATTTTTTTACCTGCCAGTTCTTGGGAGGAATCGTCAATGTGCCTGACTGCGTAAGGTTCGGGTATCATCCCCGCGTTAAATCCACGATAGTCTCCAATCTTCTCTATCTTCGGGCACCATATGCAGAGGAGATGACTAAAAGCTTGGTGGCGGTCTGGGAACTCCAGGATATGGAATCGTTAGCGCGCTGCTGCAATTTCTCTGGTGCAAGACGCCTGGGTTTATGCGAGATAGGTGGGCCTGGTGTCCTTTTAATGAAATGGACAGTCTTGTGCTTCACTATGGCCTCTCCATCTAGATAGCTGGCGACGAGGTTATGATATGACGTTGATCCATTGATGGCCTTTACCGTTATTATTTTGCCAGGGAATCTTTGTCCTGCCGCGCTGATTTGTGCTGTTGCATCAATGAGCTGGCGATTCCTCGTATCCACAAGTAGATTATGTTGTGCGAGGAAATCAACTCCAAGAAAAGGCTTGTTTTTCTTGATTGGGAGGTAAATGTCATTTGCACTCAGAGTATGGAACTCCTCCCGTGCTCGCAAGAAGGCGACTGGACAACACACTAAACATCTCCCCTGCCAACACGAGAACCCAGCATGGAACAGTTTGAAACATTAGAGGTCTCATTTTGCTACGCCATTAGGCGCCTTCAAGCTGGGAGATCTGTCTTCTAGCGGAAGGGGAGAGGGGAAGAGGAGTTGCCAGACAAGCGACCCACTAGCCCCAACGCCCCTGGCTGCTGTGTCTCATTTATCTTTTAGGGCGGGCCGAGCATAATGTGCCACATGGTTCCATTTCTCAACCGATTTGCGCATTAGCGCGACTATATTACTTATTATTATATTATTATATCCGGGGTGGGCTCTCCCTGTAGAGATACCTTCGTATTGCACTCTTTTTCTCTCTTGGGAAACCCGGCGATCGGGGAACCGTGACTTACCAATCTTGTGCAGGTAAAACTGAAAAAACCCATGCCCGCACAAAAGCTGGGTCAGATTGGTCAGTCCCACCATCCTTTCGATTTAGCCACGGTCTCACATCCGGGATGAGACGCACAGTCCACTTTCCCTTCGTGCCAATAGTCGAGTGAGCGCTATCTCTCCTCGCAGACAACCATCTCCGTCGCGTACTCGTTTCAATCTGGCAAATAGCGCAGTACTATCTAGCATGGAGGGCAATAGGTATCGCGCTTGCAATAATCTCAGTGCCGAATCAGAGACTGTCGGATACGAAGATGCAATCGTCAATGCACCTCTTCCCTGCAACTGTTCTAACCGTTTTAGATATAACTGCTTACTGAGAGTGTCGCCGCATATTTCTGAGCCGATACTTCCGAAGCAGCCTTCTCACCCGTTGCCCTGGTTTGCTCAAAGAAACTCATCTTCGAGTCGATCAGTAGCCCAGGTACTTCACTGATTGCTTTGATTCGATTCGTATGTCTCCAATATTGATCATCATTACTCTAGGGATTCTCTTGTTTGTCAAGATGACCACTTCGGTTTTCTGCAGCGCTAAACTGAACCCGCGAACAGTAATTAAGTCTTTCACTCGCCACATTAGCATACTCTGCCTAAGTTGCGCCATCATCCGCATAGCCGATCATGCGTGACTCATCGATCATCTCCAGTCGCAGTTGCCCATCTTAAGGTGCATTCCACAGGTCTAGAGCAAGGATAGATCCCCGGGCAGCACCCGATGTAAATTCCATCCTTCGTTGGCCCTGTCTCGTGTAGTAAAGCTGGCTTCGCTCTTTAAGATAGTCCCTCAGAGGCCGCACTAGATATCCTGGAACTTGAAAAGGAGTTTCCAGCGTATCCAGGATATCCACCCATCTAGCCGACTTGAAGGCGTTCCTAGCGTCGAGTGTCATCAACAAAACAATTCATCGCTTGGTGCGGCTATATGCCTCTACCTTTTGACCCCGCCTACCACCCCCTGCAATCGAATCAATGGTGGAACGTCCTGCTCTAAAGCCGTACTGCTGAGGGGATAGGTCCCCAGCAGCAGAAATCGCGTCAGTGAGTTTTACCTTAATGAGTTTATCCAGTATTCCCAAGCAGTGTCTTTCCCCTTTCTGATTAGCACAAGCCCCACCACCTTCCATCGTATAGGAAAAACCCCTTCCCGTAGGCAAGCATTGAATGTGCTGAGCAGCAAGTCAGGACCATAGAGATAGACAAGTTGCAACACCGCAGCTGCAACACAATGTGGGTCTGGAGCCTTCCCCGCTTTCAACGAAAGGACTGCCTCCGTGTACCGGCTAAGTGGAGAGTGGACACTCGACTGCTGTTTCACCATGGACAGGGTCAACATGGGCGGGATGTGCGGGGAACAGTGCCCGCACTATCTCGTCCATCTTTTTCGCTTCACGTATGCAAAGTGTCCGAAGAGCACTAAGCTTCCGAATAATTTATTTATTTATTCCATCTTACAGACTAAGTAATCCAATAACAAAATGGAATGCAAGGAATAATTAAAGCAATATTTAAATGAAAAAGAATAATAAAATGTTGATAATTGAAGGTTAAACTAGTAGTAAGTCGCTTAGTTTCTTCTTAAATTCTATGTAAGAAGAGGGGAAAGGACCAAGCTCGAGATTATTATGATTTCGTACGATTCTTAAGATTGGTGAATGGAATTATAAATCAGTTTTAGCATATGGGGTAACGAAATAAGAATTCATCCGAGATGAACGAGATGTTTGTCGGAAACGCAACTCAGAAAAAATATTTAACGGGACTTGATGGTAGCAGAGTTTGTACAAAAAACATTGGTCTAAATAAGTTCGTCGGGATATTAGGGATGGAAGAGATAGGAAAGATAAACGGCTTTCATAAGGCTGATGCGGCAAATTAAACTTAAGGAAAGGAAAACGCGTGAACTTTCTTGGGGCAGTTTCTAAAGAAGACACGAGATAGGAATATCGGCGGGACCAGATAACAGAACAGTATTCAAGCAAAGGGCGAACAAGACAAACAAATAAGCGGACAGAAGAAGAGAATTTATGTACATGTCTAAGGACAAATGTACATGTCTAAGGACAAACCCGGAAACTCTAGACGCCTTAGTAATCACATTTAAAATATGTGCATCAAATTTGAGTTTTGGATCAAAAGTTACTCCAAGGTCTTTATGACTGAACACTTCAGAGAGCAAAGCATCATTTAATAAATAATTAAAATTAATAGGAGAGTCCTTTAGCGAAAAAGTCATTTTATGACATTTAGTAGTGTTAAGACATGAGTTGTGTATCCTCCGTACTAAAGACTCCAAGGCGAATGTCACGTCCAGTATGGCTCCCTCACAGCCAATACGGCGGGAAGTCAGCGTATTGCCGGTGTTTAGTACGATGAACGCCATCCTGGCCGCCATATCTTGAATGCGTTTTCCCCGCGGATCTGTTTGAGGCATGTCCCATTCGATTGCTTTCGCGTTAAAGTTTCCCCCAACGAGCACGTTCCCGTCTGCGTTCGAAACAGCGACCTCCAAGCCACTAAGCCTGGCTTGGAAAGATGATATCGATTCGTTCGGCGTTAGGTACACACTAAAGAAGGTGGTCCCTGAGCGCCAAATCCACACGAAATCATCCCCACGTCCATAGCCCTCCCCCTGGAAATCACTTTTTCGAACCCAGATGGCGGCAGAACCAGCTTCATCAGGATACGATGATGCAGAACGTTTATCATCATGTTGCTTACTCAGCAGCAAGAAGCCGGCTTGCATATCCCTCGCAAACTGCTCAAGCAGATTTTGGGCGGTTGATCTGCGGTGTACGTTTAGCTGCAGAATGCGGGTCATCGAAGTTCTAATTTTGCCTTGGCTAGGGCTTTCTGGAAAACCCGACATTTTCTTGATCCAAAGGCGTGTCCACAACGGTTCTTGGATTAGCATCCTTGCAAAGGATACAGTGTGCCTCCTTCGTACACTCTTTTCTTTTATATCCCATTTCACCGCATTTGTACCATAGAGAACTCCTATCTGGTCCTTTGCATACTTGTGCCCAGCCAAGACATTTGAAGCATTGAAGAGGCGTTGCTCTTCGCCGTATTCTACAGACAAAACATCCTATTCGCACTTTGCCCCTATTCAGAAATTGTTCGGCGTCTTTTTCGGTCAATTCAACAGTGGCCTTGCGTTTTCCCCTATGGTTTTCTGGTGTCAGCCTCGCCTTGATTGTGCCCACGCTAGGGAACTCCCTTCTGATGGCCTCTTCCACCTCGGCCAGATCCCTGACGCAGTCTATGTCTCGTATTCGACCGTTGCTATCGGCTCGAGCGAGGCTATAGCTGCGCTTTCGTTGACGACTTTCTTTACTGCATCGCAGAATGCTTCCCTATTCTCGGCCTCTGCTCCAAATTCGGCCAGTATGTGGCCCGACCACGTTGGTCGTACTGCTTTAATAGCAGTGTTTGTGTCTTCGGGTCTTAAGTTTCCCTGATGTCCCGCAGCACCTCCGCGCAGGATCGACCATCTTGAGGTTTTACGAGCAGTGCCTGCTGCCGGGGTCTTCGTCGGGGCTTCTTTTTCTACTGTTTTGCATTGTCTTTTTTCTTGTTGGGGGTCTGTGCGAACTTTAATTTCTGGCACTTTTTGAAGGAGTTTCTTTGCGGCTTTATTTGCTCTTTTTGTAAGCACCGTCTGAAATTTGTGATCTGGTGCTTTACGCCCATCAAGTGCCTCTTCCCCCCTTCTTTTATCCCGATCTCCTTCGATTGGGCTAGACGCCATTCTTTTATTGATTATTCCTGCTGGAGCTATTTGCATGTGGCCTTTAGATTTCGCCCGCAGCGCTTCTTTAGTCTTCTGATCATTTTCGGCCTTTCGCCAGCTCCTCCTCTAGTTCCAGGAGCCCAATCTTTACTGCTTTGCTGATTTTTGGGGAGTCACGTGCAGATTGTATTCTTTTCAGAAGATCTCCCGCTTTTTGGAATAACCATTCTTCTTCATGTCGCTGGGTGGCAATTGTACTTTGCGACCATCCTTGGAAGAGCTTATCGCTTTCCGTTTCCGAATACAGTTCTTCCGCCACATTTTCAACGCTGGTGATGCAATCACACAACGTCGTTTTATTTGTCTGGTTGCTCTTTTCTTTTCCTGCCGTAATCTCCTCCTCAGGGTGATTCTTTATTATGTCGGGATTTACGACCCTTGCATCGGTCGCTTCGGTAGCGATCGCAGCAGTGACCATCGAGTTCTCGATGTTCTTTGTATTTTCTTCTACCGCTCGAACACCTCCCGCTTTTCCTTTATAGGACACTCTTGCGTTGGCATAATTTTTTTACTTCGCCCGAACGCCGCACGAATCTCAGTCTGGACCAGACTAACTGCTAATCTCCGTTTTCGTCCGTCTTCACTGTCATTGTATTTTTCGTCGTTTTTGTCATCGTTAAAACCGCTCTCGATGTATTGTGAACGTCGTGGCTGCAACCGCTGGCTGCGTCGTCGTTGTTATTATTTTTTATTTCTTTTTTGTGTTTTTTTGAACTTTTTTATATGTTTTTGGTTGCTCCTCCAGGGAGGTCATGCGAGGGTTGGCACAAGCCCTTATGGGGACAAGTGCTCAGAGCCAGGCCAGCGTTAATCGGGAGTTCGTCTCAATCAAACCTACACCACCAACCCAATGGTGCAAACTTCGAACGTACTCCGAGGCCCGACAAGGTTTTACCGGGACGGAGACGCTATGATAGTTGAATTGGAGCCGTTCACATAAGAGTGTCACCTCAGCGCTACCGTGCAAAGCAACTAGGCCCAAACCATCATATCTGCCAGCCCAAAGCATCAATTCCAGTTCATTGTCCAAAGCGTAGTCCACATCCAATCAGGGTCACTACCTGTCATCCCATGAGGGTCCGTGGGGGCGGCGCTCCCCAAAGAATGCTAAGCTTCAAGAGTTCTCTGGTCGACCGGCATTCCCCCTGCGGGAATTTTCTCGTGTACGTGGGGGCGGAACCCCGCAAAGGATGCTAGCCTCCAAGACTACCCCTGTCGACCAGCATTTCCCCTGCGGGGGGTGACTAGGTTTGGTTTAGTGTCACATGCACGACTATGTATTGTTGTAGTGAGCGGTTCCCCGATAAGAAAGTGTCCCGTTGTTAGTGCTGTCATGTCGTTAGGGTCGTCTGATAATGGCTGTATCGGATGTGAGTTGAGTACAACCTCGGCCTCCGCAGTAACGGTGCATAGCTCTCCGTAAGTTAAGGATGCGGATGAGATAGTCTTTTGTAATAATTTTGTTGCCGATTGATTAAGTGACAACCCCTTGGTTGTGAAACAGCAAAATACGCGGATGTATGTTTTCGTTGGTTTCTTGCCTCGAATTCTGCAAAGGGTGTAGACCGGACCACAGAAGCCGATGCCGACGTTGACAAATGGACGGGCTGGTTGGACGCGTGTATCAGGAAGAACTCCCATGATTTGTTTGAAGGTTTGTGGGTTTAGTCTGGAAGATTGCACGCATTCGTGCACCACTCAGATGCCAAACGTTTGTCTCGAGGGATCCAGAACTGCTGTCGTGCTGTTGCCCGCAGAGCTTGAGTCACCATGTGTAAGTTATTTCTGTGAAGATCAGTGAGTAACAGTTTAGTGAATGGATGTGAAGTAGATAAAATCGCGAGATATTTTACGATGTGTGGTATATTGGCATTTTGTAATCTCCTTCGACTCTAAGAATGGAGTCATCATCGAGGAACGGTGTGAGTGTGAGGAGTTTGCTCTACGAGTCTATTGGTATTTTTTGTTGTAATCTTTTTATCTCGGTTCCAAATTCCCCGGCCTGCATGAATTGCACAAAAAGTGCGAGAGCTTTTTCTAATTCTGCGACTGTAAGGAGTCTTCCTTCCCATGAATCTTTCCTTGCCTTGAAGCGTTGAGTTGCCCGCAAAACTGTCGCTACGATTCGCTTAAGATGTGTGAAGGAGTTTCGATGATCGACTCTGTCGATAAAATGCTCCTGGATAATGCTAGTTGTGAGGACGGTGTGAATTGTCTTTCGCTCTGGAAGAAGTTTCCCCGGATCACCGATAACTTCACATGGCCAATGAGTCTCGGGTTGTCGCAGAAATTCAGGTCCATGGTACCAGAACGTAGAATTGATGAGTACGCTAGGCCGTGTTCCTCTAGAAACCAAGTCTGCAGGATTGAGTTTAGAATTCACGTGTCGCCAGTCAGATATGTTTGTTAGTTCTTGTATTGATGAGACCCTGTTGGCCACAAAGGTATGAAAGGATGACGGTCTGGATCAGATCGAAGCTGTCTTCCGTTGTTACATTCACTTGGCGGTAAATTTTCACAATGTCCGCTGAGAAGGCAAATTTATGTTTCCTGAAACGTAGAGGGATTGAGAATAAGTCATCTTATATTACAGGGCCTTTCAACATGATATCGTTGAGTGAGATGCCGTTTGATGCCTTTGCTGAAGCGTCGAATACGACTCTTAACTTAGTGGTGCTGCTGGATGGCTTGAGTACACAATGGTGAGCCAAGAAACAGTTAAGCTCTGATATCGGTGACTTAACTTCTTCCATGTAACCCAAAGCGGCGTATTCCTTCATGAATTGCGTGTACTCGCTTTTGACATCTGGGTGTTTTTGGAACTTCCTTTCGAGAGCAAAGAAGCGTCTAATTGCTATGTCTTTCGATTGGCCAAGCACGGATGGGTTCTGACACAGAGGAAGTTTCACTTCAAAGCGTCTGTCGTCGTTTCGTCGAAGATTGATTGCAAGCTCTTCAAAACTAGAGCTCGTTGCCAACGGTGCTTCTTCTATGGCTCAGAATCTTTCCATGTGTTTTTCAAGATTATTGATGCCAATTCCACAAAAATATTCAGATGTTTCGCCTGTTGCGACACGGCCAAGCACGATCCATCCGAGGACGGTGTTCTGCAAGGTTGGGAGGTATCGTCCTCACCTTATCTGTTCAATAGAAAGAAGCTCACACTAAAACTGTGCTCCCAATAGTAGGTCGATTCGTTTCGGAGTTTTGAGCCTTGAATCGGCAAGGTGAATGTTCGGTGGGATTGGCCATGAAGAAACATCGATGAATGACGGCGGTTGAGTAGAAGCAATTGTTGGTATGACGTATGCCTCCAATCGGGTTGTATACCCGGAGTGTCTTGAGGAAATGGTGACGCTCACTCTCTTCGAGACATGTGGTTGTGTTGTCCCTATTCCGCAGACATTGATGTTGGAATTTGATCCGGATATTTTCAACCTCTTTAGCATTACAACACTAATGAAATTGAGCTGAGATCCGGAATCTAAAACGGCTGTGCAAACTTTGGTTGAACCAGCATAATTCGTGATGTTGACTGATGCTGTGCCCAATAAAACGTACTTGCTACCAGATGTCTTCTTGGTAAGTAAGTAACCGATTGGGAGTTGCTGGTTGTCATGGCTGATCTCTTTGTCTGGTTAATTGTCTTCTTATGGTGGAGCAACGTATTGTGCCCTCTTTGACACTTAGAGCACCTGCTTGATGGGCAGTTACTTACACCGTGCCCTGCCTTGAGACAATTGATACACAGTAGAAGGCCCTTGATTTTGGTAAATCGATTGTGTGGACTAAGCTTGAGTAATTGGTTGCACTTAAAAATCTTGTGGTTCTCAGTGCATACCTTGCAGCTTTCGTCCGAACTGGATGAGACGAGGGATATCGGTTTCACTCGTGGATGTGAATGTCTCTCCTTGCCTAAAGCCTCCAGCGACTGAAATCTAGTTTCCATAAATAAGAGAAAGGCGTCAATGGTTTGTTCTTCACGAGGCCGTTGCCGCGTTTACTCGTACAGCGTATGTGTTGTTCTGTCGATTTGTTAGAGCAGAAGGTGAAGTATGATGGAATCCCAGCCTCCTGATGTGATGCCCTAGGTTGCTAGCCCTAACAAGCACTCTTTGGTTGTGTCGTGGAATACCTTTATTGATGCAGTGGATTCACTGACAACTATGTGATACCAGTCTGTCGATGAGTGACGAAACCAAGAATCGTTGGTTGTTGTACCGTGCCTGTAGTGTTTCCCATGCGATGGCATAGTTACCATCAGAAAGGTGGAGGTGACGAATTAGGCGTTCAGGTTCACCGGTCACATTATTTTTCAGGTACCACATTTTCTGGGTACTCCCAAGTGGTTGGTCGTGAATTATTTGTTTGAACAGATGGTGGAACTGTTTCCGCTTAAGGAAGTCGCCATCAAATGTTGGAAGTGTGATTTTTGGCAAGCTGACCGATGCCTGTGTGGCGGGCGCAGTTGTGGCTGGAATTCTCGCCAGACATTGGTTGAGGAAGATTACCGCCTCTTGGATCGCATCTTCGGTGTTGAGGTAGCTGCTTTAAGTGTAGCCAAGTGCTGTCACGTTGTCTATCTCACATATGTCCTGATGCAGTTTTCGGGCCTCGTTCCAGAATCGCTAAAGAGTCACCAACTTCATTTCGTAAAATTATCTTGATTGGCTGACTTGGGGTCTGTTATTCCCTCGAAAAGGTGCGTTATAGATTGCGTGACAACACCATAACGCCTGATAAGTTGTTAAGTGTTCTGAAGGTCGGACGCAGCGGAGTACTTTGGCCCCAGCACGTCAGCCTTCACTCCTGATGATGCATCTAGTGCGGTCATTGATGGTGCTTCCAGAGTGCGTAGAAGTTGATGTATATTCTCCTCTACTTTTGTTTATTCCGCGCTGAGCTTGGCGAAATACTGGGCTTGAAGGTACGGGTGTTGCGGATAAGTCCCTGCATGGGGTTGCAACTCCTGGTGGGTTGCGTTGAATGTTGTCCACAACTGTCCCAACTGTGCCAGCTGAGCCTTCAGTTATTCGGAAGTCTTGCGGCTGGACGAATCTTTCCTGTAATTAATGATTATTCGCTGGAACTCGTCGCTCAACTGCTTCTGCTTCGTTGCCAGAAGAGATAACTGTGATTCCTTCATCCTGATCCTGAAGCTAGAAGTAGATTAAAAAGGTATGGCGTTGATCATGTCGGGGTCACCAAATGTTCAAAAAGCAAACATATAAAAATAAGTTGCCCTTTAGTCAGACGGCGTTTTGTCTGGCTTCTCAAAAAGACCTATTGACAACTGATAATATATTTTTTTTGTTAAAAGTCTTTCCCAGTAAAGATTTACAATTTTTCGATTTTTACAATCGGAAAGTCCGTATCGCGGTCATTGCCTTAGTGTGCATTACAGCTCGTCACATATTTGATATCGTGGTCAGCAGAAAGTTCATCATCGCCGTGGAAATGAAATTTTCGGAGTATAGATATTACACGAATTAACTTATGTGTAATTTGGACATTGATCGCGCGCGGAAATGAAAAATGTTTGGAATGTGCAGATTGCATATTAAGTCGGCTTACGTCTAATCCAGAGTACGTTCAACGTTAATCGTGTGTGGAAATTAGAATTTGTTGATGCCCGCAATTTTATGTGAAGTTTTATAGAACAAAAAGCGTGTCTGTACTTTTTGGTTCCATTGCCGTTGTTGGTATTTTCACTCATTTTTTTTTATCTATTTTTGAGTTTTTTAGTTGAGATTGCTCAAGTGTGATTGGATCCGCTCTCGAAGCTATTATCTCCGTTCGTATTTGTAGTCTCCTTTTTTGGTACCAGGGTTATCTTTGCAGAACAGGGAGGCCATGCGAGGGTTGGCACAACCGCTGCTTAGCGCCAATCAGGAGTTCGTCTCAACCGAAGTTACACCACCAACCCAATGGTGCTAACTTCGAACGTACTCCAAGGCCTGCCTTAGTTTTACGGGAATGGAGACGGTAACATAGTTGGATGGGAGCCGTATACGCATGAGTAATTAGATATCTCAAGATTATAACGAAATGATCACTAAATTTTGTCATCGTGAAGTATGTACAAAAAGACGACAACTTCCGGGGCATATAATATCCATTAGTGTACTTTGAGCTTACAACAAACTAATTCTTATGTTTGAGTAGTCAATTACTTTGTTTATTTGGTATCTGCAGGCCAATTCTAGTTTTTTCTTTAAAAGCCGTCGGGCCTTGCTTTGTTGTGTGAGCAGACGCGTTTTGACTCCTTTGAGCGATCTTCAGTGTCACACTGAAGATAATTCAAAAGAGTCGAAACGCATCTGCTCACACAACTAAGCAAGGCCTGTTATCATATAGATGACTTTGTACTGATTGAGCTAAGTCATCCTAAATTATAAAACCCTTATCCAAGATCTCTGAATTTATTACCAAATTAATTGTTTAGCTGCACGAATAAAACAACTATAAGAATATAGTTATTAGGGCATTATATTTAGAGAACTCTCAATACTATCTTACAATATAAATCAGATTCATATGTATATTAGCAGCGTATAGCATTCTCTTTGACTTAAAGCTATTTCCGCCTCATTCCGCTCTTTCAATACAATACCATATTTCATTCCGTCCAGTTAACTTTCACAATTTTCTAGTAATTAGAAACAATAGTCATAAACGTCATTATTAAATATCATGTATGAAAACCTTTTTAATCACTTCCATGTTCCACAAAGAAACACATTTGTTTCTAATTAAATTATAGCACTTTCACCGCTACTTTATATCCATTTCTTGGCAAATCATGCGATTTTCCGTCGGCTCGTTTGAAACACGAACAGCTTCTAAGGTATTTCAGCCAAAAAAAAATATCATTAAGCACATTAACCAACACGACATTGAGCCATAATTCTTCGGAATCTCCCAAAACTGACAAATCGCCGCCGTCAACATACACGTCCTATCATCTGGCATAAATGAAAAATGTCGCACCTGATAACCAAGCAAATAAATAATTACACCTGAAAAGTGTTAGAAAGTGGCATTGGGAGAAAGTGAAAACTAAAACCTCCCATTACGCAAACACGCCGCGGACACTGAAGAATCTGTAGAAGCCTTGGCCCAAGGTAAGAATGGCAAAAATGTTGACTCTTCTGCTGTATCTTCCGCTCGTCATTTATTACATTTTAATGAAGTGTCCGCGGTGGTCCCCGTCGTGTAGTATCTACTTCAGTTTTTCCACATATTTAGATGCGTAATGAATATTTCGTTGGGTACTTGAAAAATTTGTGAGCGTTGGATTTCACTAATTACCACCAACGTCTTCCAAGACTTGGTTGGTAGCGCGGAGTGCAGTGCCAAATCTTCGTTTGTCATTTTTGGTCTTTGACTTTGTTTTCACTTAATTACAGCGAAATTTTCGGCGTAGACCTGAAATGGCAATCTATTTGCACTCGAGACTGTTGTTGGGAACGAGCAAAAACAGTTGCCTCGCAATTATCGTTGTAGATACAAAATACTGTAAAATGATATTACACACTATTCATAGTTTATAGTACGAGTATGTGCACATACGAGTACTGGAGCGCAAAAAAACTCTTTTTGTAAATTGAGTCAAGTATGCAAACGACAAAGATAGTAACGATGACGACGGTAGGTTTAGGAGGTTGGAGTACCTTCGGGTTATGTGTGTGTCTTTAATTGTTCCACCAAAAATAGATACAACTAGAATGACTTGTAATTGCTCCACATGAGCGGCTTTTCTTTGTTTCTTTCGGGGCTGATGCGTTTTTAGGGGAAATTGAAATTTCTTTTAACTGTTTCACGTATCTACTAGGTTGGATCTTTTTATGAGGTCAGAGGTAGCTGTATTTGTAGTACGAATATGTTATTTTAGACCTAAATTTTCTGAATTATTCGCTATAACTACTAATTTTAAGTTATCGTGACATTTTTTGGCAATGACCTGCGCCAATTTGGTGACCCCGGCAAGAATTTTAACAAATTTCATTATAATCGTCAGAAAAAGAACGTTTAAATTCCATTCTCCCGAAATTGGTGGCTACATTAAATTGGTGAGAAATAAAATCCACAATTCCATTTTCAGAAAATGATACTTCACGATTGTGCAAACTATGAATGCGTAGCAAGACCACTTTTCCGTGAGTAGCTTTACTTTAGCTATTTCCGACAATGACTAGGAATTTTCGGCCGCCTCTCAGACGGTAGACAGACCAATGCCGATGGATGATGATGGAGTTGATGATGACGACGGTGAACATAGAACAAAAGCTTACTTTACATTTCATTCCTAAATTAGTGTGTTTCAAAAAGTCGTGGCCATAATGTAGTGACCCCAGCGAAACATTTCATCTATTTTTTATTTTAAATTTTTTTTTGCTACTCTAAAGATACATTCTCACAAGCACGAACTTTCAATTTAAATTGAGTCTCCAATTTATTCAAGACGACCCTGGACTCAATCAACATTGTTATAATGGTATTTCAGAAAATCATGTTCTGCCAAAAATGTCGACGCAAGTTTGCGTTCGCATTCGGACCTCAACGAGTGGGCAGCAGTAGTGGACGCAATGATCATGTTGTTATCTTTGCATCATATCTTTCATATTCCCGTTTTTAATTTTCATTTTAAGAAATTTTTGTGGCGGTCATACAGGTCTTGGTCTGTTCTTATCGCGCCCAACTTGGTTGGATGTTCTTACCCTAACATCGCGAGACATCTTAAAGAATTGAATGGATATAACACGCTGGTGGCTTTCAAAGAATAATGATGACGGTTTTCTCGGATGGTGTAATGTGGTGCCTTTTTGTCTTTCGCTTCCACATTAAGACTTGCTGCTTAGGTACCAGTGTACATTCTCGTCCACATCTGACATTGAGACATGGTCAATAAGACCAAATGATGTGTCCCTGATCATGTTAGTGAATGGGTATAACAAACGTCGACAACGGTGACTGTTCTTCTTGCACCTGAAACTTTGACAATGATTGATGACGTGCCACGCAACATTCGATTTGGTCTGAAACTTTTCCCTACGTCGTCGTGGTCTTGTGAAGATTTGCATGATAGGTCCGATTATCACAGCAGCGTCCTCCCGATGAATTTCATTGTGAAGTGAGATATAATGAGACGCGATTGATTGAAGAGGATTCATGTGAAATGATCGAGGCCGGTTGGAGTGGCTTTATTTGAATAACATCATAGAGGAAGCATGTTTTAGAAGGGGATTTTTATTATTTGTTGGAATTCCAAAAAAGAGAAAGATTTTGAGGATGAAAATAACACATACATACATCTCAGGAGAGTTCAGTGTCTGCTTCGTAATTTCCGTAATTTCTATGGAAAACTAGATTTTTCCTTTTGACCAAGAATATCACATTAAACAGTTTTTACACAGAAAAAAAGTTTTAGTATTACTAAAGGGTTTTCCAATAGGAGGTGTTATTTTGAACAGCCCGCTATTTTGGTAGATGTCACTTTTTAAGCTGTCATTTTTTAACATTTGACAAGTAGAAACTACGCCACTAATAAAAATGGAACGATACACGCCTCAACAACGCATTGAAATTATTAAAATTTACTATAAAAATGGTGAAAATTTGACAGAGACGGCTCGTAAAACTCGAACATTTTTGGGTCGTCGAGAAGCACCTTGTCGGGCCGGAATACAGAAATTGGTGGCAAAATTCGAGCTGTTGGGACAACTTAGTGATGTGAAGAATATAACCCGTCCACGTCACTCAAGAACAGCCGAGAATATTGCTGCTATAGCCGAAAGTGTTGACGAAAACCCCGATTTGTCCATTCCTCGTCGTTCTTTGGAATTAGGCATTCCACAAACGTTATTACACCGTATTTAAGGCTTATAAAGTTATGGGTCTTAAGGTTTATAAAGTTCAGTTAACACAAGAGCTCAAGCCGGTCGATCATCAACAACGTCGTGTCTTTGCTGATTGGGTCCTTGAAACGCATGAAAATGATCCGGAATTCCATCGAAAAATCATCTTGAGTGATGAGGCCCATTTCCACCTCGGTGCCTTCGTCAACAAGCAAAATTGTCGCATCTGGGGCTCCGAAAACCCAAGAGTTATTGTTGAAAAACCTCTCTATCTTCAACGTGTGACAGTTTGGTGCGGTTTATAGTCCGGCGGAGGCATTGGACCTTACTTTTTCGTAAATGAGGCTGGAGCAACAGATACGGTGAATGGATTGCGCTATCAAGATGATTAATGATATTTTATGACCGAAATTGGATGGTATTGAACTGAACAACGTTAACTTTCAACAAGACGGCGCTACGTGCCACACAAGCAACAAAACCATTGATCTTTTACGGGAAAAGTTTCCGGATCGTGTTATCTCTCGAAGAGGTGATCACAATTGGCCACCGAAATCTTGTGATTTAACACCTTGCGACTTCTTTCTTTTCGGGCCACGTGAAAGAGAAAGTCTACACCAACAGCCCAGCGTCGATTTAAGATCTCAAAGATGGAATTCGCGAGGCTATTGAGGTCATAGGACAATCACTTTGCGATTTGGCTATGGAAAATTTTGTGAAAAGTATATGGTCCTGTAAGCGTGGTCGTGGTGGTCATTTGCCTGATGTTAGTTTCCACTATTAATGGCAAACCTTCCTCTTTATAATGACATCCGATCATTTATATTAAACAAGTTGAGTAAGCAGGAGAGTGGTCCTACCAAAAGGTCTTTGTAAACATCCTAGGGTTAGAAGCAAGTTTTCTAAAGGCCGTGAATCGATAACTTGAATTATTAATCCAATACTTAGATATGAAATCGTTCAAATTTATACAAAAGATGCACAGTTTCTTTCATAAGGACAGTGCAGCCGCCATTTTGATCTAGCTTAAATGATTTTTCTGAATGCTCGGCCGATTGAACATGTTCCATTCAAACACTATTCCTTAAATTTTCATGAAAATTGAAAGAAAATAAAAGTGTCTAAGTCAATTTTAAATATATATAGGGTTTTTTAATAAGAGGTGTTATTTTGAATAGATCTTCTGATTTAACACTTTGCGACTTCTTCCTTTGGAGCCACGTGATAGAGAAGGCCTACGCCAATAGCCCAGCGTCGATTTAAGACCTCAAAGATGAAATTCGTGAGGCTATCGAGGACATAGGGCAGCCACTTTGCGATTTGGTTATAAAAAATTTCTTGAAGAGGATATGGTCCTGTAAGCGTGTCGTAGTCGTTATTTGCCCAATGTTAGTTATTGCTATTAACGGCATATCTTCTTGTTCATAATGAACTAAACATCCGATCATTTGTATTAAAAAATGACATTTTTCTTTTAATGTCAAAATAACACCTCTTATTAGAAAGCCCTATACCAACCATAAACACGTGTTATTGTTGTTGTAATTCCATATAATTGAAATGGCTATAACTCACTTGATTATGATTCGATCTCAATTAAATTTTGTGAACATATATATCTTATGTCAGTCAATATAATTACAAAATTTCAAGAAGTTTAAAGGTACCGTTTTGATTTTATGGGCAAAAATGTAAAATCTACAAATCATACTATTATTAACAAAGTTGATCGAATTTCGATTTCTAAGGTATTTGTTGCCCTTGTACTCATAAAAATCCACGTTCGTGACAATTTTCAGATTTTTCGGCTGAAAGGTGTCCAATCGCGAGGGGGGGGACACAAATTTTGGGTACATTTTGCCTTCCCCTGGACCCCCTAATTCATAAAATGATTTTTTAATTTCAGATTCTAAAAGTTCTAATCAAGACCTTTCATTTGATACCCCACTCGACTACCTTTGATTAAAAAAAATTTTTTAAGGGCCAATTCGTTATTAGGGGGGACCCCCCTTAAAATTTTTTAAATTTTTGTTAAGGCCCTAACTTTCGAGAGACCATCACTTCTGACCTTTTTACAAAGTTTGAGCATTCTAGCTTCTATAGTTTCTGAGAAAATTAGCTGTGACGCACGGACAGACGGACGGACAGACAGGTCGCGAAACCAGTAGGTCTTTGTAAAAAATTTTTAGACCTAAAAATGGCGGTTTTCTTTTAATATCAAAATAACACCTCTATAGGGAAACCCCTACTATATACTTATATTTCAGTTGACCTAAAATTTAGTCTGACATCAGTAAACGAATTGAAAATTCACTCTCGGTGCATGAAAACAAGTGTATGAAATTCATTTTCACTAAAGCGTACTGCTACTTACCGTATATTCTCCTTTTAACGTGCGAAATACACTTTCTACGAATACAAGGCTATTTGAAAAGATTAACAATTTACTCATTTTTTCTTTAATTTTTTTTTTTGTGGTTGGGAGATGAATGCCGTGTGGAACTCCCATGCTCGAAAGACGGCGACTGGACTATCCACTAAACACCTCCCCTGTCAACCTGAGAACCCAGCCTTGATCCGTTTGACACATTACTCCGGGCCAGGTCTCGCTTTTCAGGCCGTCAGGCGCCTTCAAGTCGGGGAGTTTCTCTTCTAGCGGGACGGGAGAGGAGAAGAGAAAATGCTAGAAAAGCGGTTCCTAAGCCCAAACGCCCCTAGCTGCTATGAGTCTCTTTTATCTTTTAGGACTGCCCGAGCAAAATGTGCCACCTGGTTTAATTTATCAGCCAATTAGAGTATCACCGCGAAGATATTATCCGGGGTGAGCTCTTCCCTCTTCCTTTAGAGGTCCCTTCGCAGCGTGCTCCATTTTATGCACGAAAGCAATGTTCGGCAAGCATTGAGTTCCTCTCGTCGGGAAACCCGACAATAGGGGGACCGTGACTTATCAATCTTGTGCAGGTAAGTCTGAGAAAACCCATGCCCACTCCAAAGCTCAGACCAGAAGACAGTCTCACCGTGCCTTCGAGTTAGCCACGGTCTCACATTTGGAATGAGCCTCGCAGTACACCTTCCTTTTGTGAATTCACCCAAAACTGCTGCCAATCGTTGAGCGAGCGCTGTCTCTCCTCGCGGACAACCATCTTCTACGCGTTACTGTTTCGACGCAGGTAAGTAGCGCGGCACTCTCTAGCAATGAGAGCAACAAGTATCACGCCTGCAATCACTCTCACCGCCAAATCAGAGACTGTCGGAGACAAAGATGCAATCCTCAGTGCTCCTCTTCTTTGAACTTGTGCCAAGCGTGCTCTGTATACCTCCTTACTGAGACCGCCGCCTCATATTTCTGCGCCGCGCAATAGCATTGACCCTACAGCACTTATCAAGAGGCGTCTTCTAGATGGGCCGGGTCCCCCTACGCTGGCCAAAAGTCGACTCAGAGCTGAGTAGTCCCCTATCATTCTGCATCCTTCGTACTAAGGACTTGGAGGTGAATATCACGTCAGGTACGAGTATGATTTCTTCGCGGCCAATACGGGGAAAAGTCAGGCTACCAGGCCACCATTTCAAGATATTGTTCTCCCCACCAATCTGTTTGAGGTATGCCCATTCGATTGCCTTAGCGTTGAAGTTGCCCCCCGGAAGCACTTTGCCCTCTGCGTTTGAGAAAGCGCCCTCCAGAGCATTAAGCTTGGCTTGGAAAGATGATATCGATTCGTTAGGCGTTAGGTACACACTAAAGGAGGTGATCCCACACGAAACCATTCCCCCGTCCATAACTCTCCGCTTGTAAATCAGTGTTCCAAATTCAGATGGCGGCAGTAATAGTTTTATCAGCATGAAGTCGGCTTTCATGTCCCTCGCAAACTGCTCAAGCAGATTTTGGGCGGTTGAACTGCGGTGTCGGTTTAGCAGCAGAATGCGGGTCATCGAAGCTCTGATTTTGCCTTGGCTAGGACTTCCTGGAACACCCGGCGTTTTCCTGATCCCAAGACGAGTCCAAAATCAGATCTTGGATCAGCATCCTTGCAAAGAATACAGTGTGCCTCCTTCGTACAATCTTTCCTTTTATGTCCCATTTCACCACATTTGTAGCATAGGGAACTCCTTTCGGGTCCTTTGCATACTTGTGTGGTGTGACCATAGCCGAGGCATTTGAAACATTGAAGAGGCGTTGCTCTTCGCCATATCCTACAGACAACCCACCCTATTCGTACTTTACCCTTGTTCAGGAATTGTTCGGCGTGCTTTTCGGTCAAGTCAATTATGGCCATGCGTTGTTCCCTATTTTTTTTGTGGTGTCAGTCTCGCTTTGATCCTCTCCAAGCTAGGGAACTCCCTTCTAATGGCCTCTTCTACCTCGGCCAGATCCGTCATGCAGTCAATGTCTCTTATTTCCATCGTTGCCATCGGTTCAAGCGAGGCTATAGTTGCGCTTTTGCCGAGGACTTTCTTTACTGCGTCGCAGAATGCTTTCTTATTGCCGGCCTCTGCTCCGAATTCGACCAGTATGTGGCCCGACCGCGTTGGTCGTGCTGCTTTAATGGTAGTATTGGTGTCTTCGGGCCTTACGTTTCTCCTGATGTTCCGCAGTACCTCCGCGTAGGATCGGCCATCTTGGGGCCTTACGAGCAGTGCCTGCTGCCGGGGTCTTCGGGGCTTCTGCCTCTCCTGTTTTACATCGAATCCTTTTTCTAATTGGGCGTGCGTACGAACTTTACTTTCTGGCACTGTATGGAACCCGTGATTTGGTGCTCCGCGCCCATCAAGTGCCTCTTCCTTCCTTCTTTCATCCCGATCTCCTCCGATTGGGCTAGACGCCATTCTTTTATTGATTTTTACTGGTGGAACTATGTGCACGTGGCCTTTAGATTTCGCTCCCAGCGCGTCTTTAGCCTTCTGCTCGTCTTCGGCACTTACCCAGCTCCTCTAAGAGTGCCCTATGCGATCTAGGAGCTCTTTTAGTTCAAGGACCCCAACCTTTACTGCCTTGCTGATTTTTGGGGAGTCGCATGCAGATTGTATTCTTTTCAGAACATCTCCCGCTTTTCGGGATGGCCTTTCTTCTTCGTATCGCTGGGCGGCAATTGTACTTTGCAACCATCCTTGCAAGAGGTTATCGCTTTCCGTTTCCGGATGCAGTACTTACGCTAAGACGTTGGCAGTACAATCACACAACGTCGGTTTATTTGTCTGGCCACCCGTTGCTTTTCGTGCTGTAACCTCTTCAGGATATTTCTTTACTATGTCGGGATTAGCACCCCTTGCATCGGTCGCTTCGGTAACGATCGCAGCAGTGACCATCGAATTTTCGATGCTCTTTATATTTTCTTCCACCGCTCAAACACCTGAAGCGTCCTGCAGACTTTCCCATTTTCCTAAATAGGACGCTCTGGCGTTCGCATAATTTTCTTGCTGCGCCCTAACGCCGCAGGAATATCAGTTTGAACCAGACTATCTGCCAATCTCCGTTTTTCGTTCGTCTTCACTGTCATTGTATTATTCGTCGTTTTTGTCATGGCTAGTACCGCTCCCGATGCACTGTTAACATCGTGACTGCAACCGCTGGTTGCGTCGTCGTTGTAATTATTTTTTATATCATTTTTGTATTTTTTTTTATCTTTTTTATGGTTTTTGGTTGCTCCTGTTTTATTGGGTCCCCCACGGAGCCGCTAACTCCATTCGTGTGTGTAGTCGCCTTTCGGGTCCCATGGTTATCTTTGCAGAGCAGGGACGCCATGCGAGGGTTGGCACAAGCCCTTATGGGGGCAAATGCTCAGAGCCAAGCCAGCGCTAAACGGAAAATCCGCCTCAACCTTACCTACACCATCAACCCAATGGTGCGAACTTCGAACGTACGCCGAGACGTGCCAAGGTTTTACCGGGACGGAGACGGTATGATAGTTGAATTGGAGTCGTTCACACACGAGTGTCACCTCGGCGCTACTGTGCAAAGCAACTAGATCCAAACCATCACATCCGCGAGCCCAAAGCGTCTATTCCAGTTCGTTGTCCAAAGCGTAGTCCAGATCCAATTAGAGTCATTACCTACCATCTCAGGAGGGAGCCTCACGGCGCCGCACATATCCTCGGCTCCGTGAGCCGGTGCTCCCCAGAGAATGCTAGCCTCGAAGAGTGCTCACGTCAACCGGCATTCTCCCTGCGGAAATTTTTCGGGTACGTGGGAGCGGAACTCCCCAAAGAATGCTAGCCTCCAAGAGTATTCCTGTCAACCAGCATTCCCCCTGCGGAGGTTCTAAAATCGCCTTGATACTCCCCGATAATACCGTTGGCGTATGATCCGATTTTATTTTCGAAGATTTTAGAAAATATTTTGTACACCGTATACAGTAGTGACATGCCTCTATAATTTGCGCACTGTTTTTTGTGGATAAGGAATATAATGGATTGGCAAATCTCTTTCGGCATATGTTCTTGTTGCCAAATGTGCTGGACGACTTTGTGAATAGGTTTATAAACAGTACTGCCACCATATTTGATGAGCTCTACTGGAATCTCATCGATGCCCGGCGCTTATTATTCTTTTGGGCTTTGATGATGGAACAACCTTCATCCAGCGTTGGTGGGCCAATGGAAGCTCTCCGCAGACATCTTTAGGCTCCAGTGTTCTGGAGCTATGCGGAGGGTTAAGGAGGTTCTTAAAATATGATGCCCATCTGGCTTCGATTCGATTATTATGTCGCCAATACTGATCATCCTTACTCCTTACTACTCCTTCTTGTCAAGATGACGACTTCGGTTTTCTACAGTGCTAAACTGAACCCGCGAGCAGCCATCCAGTCGCTCAATCGGCGCATTAGCCTGCCTAACCTAGGTTACGTTTGTTCAACGGTGCGTCCAGTGACCGGAGCCACAATATCATCCACATAGCCGATCAAGCGCGCGACGCATCTGGCATCTGGCCCACATTGTATAAATTATAGGCAGCTTCATGAGGCGACGAACTGCCTTTGCGGTGGCTGGTGGAGCTAGGTCAGATCCATTTTGTATTAACTTGGGGGTCCCACAGGCGTCTTTATTAGGCCCATTTCTTTTCAACATATTTACTTCTGACGTCCCGGGCGTAAAAGACGACTTTAAGCCCAGAATCCAGGTGAACCTCTTCGCTGACGATTTGTTAGTGTGGTCATCTGAGCACAATTTGCATTACGCTAAGATGAGGTTCCAAAAATTTTTGGAATCTCTAACTGCATATTACCGGAAATAGGGAATCAAAGTAAATGTAAGGAAAGTGAATTAATTGTGTTCAAGGACCCCCACAAAAACTTTGGTCGTCATGCAGGAGGCATCTGTGACTCCAGCATTAAGTTGAATGGGTAGATGGTGCACTGCTCTAGGCAAACGAAGTAATTGGAGGTAGTTTTCGACAAGAAGGCTACCTTTAGTGCTCACGTTGACAATATTTTGAAAAAAGTGACATATGCGTACCATCTTCGTATACCTCCGTTCAGGAAACAGTCTAAAGCAAGCAAGCGAGTCAAGGTTTTGGCCTATGAAACATTGAATGGTCCGATCATCACATATGCGGCGACGATATGGAATGGAGCTCCGAAAGCAAAATGGGGCATGATAGGATTAGAGGAGCGGTGGGAGGACAGACGGTCTTACCCCAACGAAGCACTGTATCAGAAGGCAGCAATGCAGCAAATCAAATCACATGCGGGAAAGCTGGTAAAATCGGGAATCGGGAGAGCCGGGGAATATGGTGGGAATAGTCAAGAGAGCGACAGATAACTGCTCAACGGATGCAGTGACGAGCCTACCGGAAAACGACAATTTGGAGTGGCCTTCATTGTGGATAGAGTGTTCAAATCGCACGTTATTGATTTCAAGGCAATGAATGAACGGTTGTGTGCGATCCGTATAAAAGCGATATTTGTCAAAATCTGACAGATCAATGTTCACCCCCCGAATGAAAAAAAGGACAAAGAAACGTAGGAAACGTTCAACAATCACCTGGAAAGAAGGATTGACTCATCGCTAACAAATAACACAAAAATAATTCTGGGTGATTTCACCGCCAAGGTTGGCAATGAGATATCTCATCGGGGAACGACTGGAGGATATAGCCTCCTCGATGAAACAAATGACAAGGCCAGCACCTGATCGACTTTGCATGTAGCAGAAATTTAGTCATACGTTCGACTTGCTTTCCACATCGACGCATTCATAAAATGACCTGGATATCACCGGATGGCAACACGCAAAACTAGATCGATCATGTTCTGATCCAACAACGATGGGCCTCGAGCATACTTGACGTCCGCACACACCGAGGAGCCAATTGTAACTGTCATTCACTTGATCAAATTAATCTATCGATATCGTATGTAAAGGCATATTCGGCGAAGGTCAGCCCGTTACGTGGCCAAAAATTTCACGTAAACCCTCGACAACCAGATGGCTCCCATTTTATCAGATGGATCGTTAAAGACAAGCAACGAGCTCTGGAGCTTTCACTTCCATCCAGAGCTCGTTGCTTGTCTTTAACGATCCGTCTGATAAAATGGCACCACGTTTAAACTCAGCATACCAACGACAAATCGTTGGTTTCGATGGAGCGGAGTCCGGGTAATGTTTTTCAAGCCATTGCTGGGCTTCTACAGTGTTTTTACTCATTAAAAGACAATGTTTTATCAACTCAAAACTCGCTTTTTTTCTATTTTTCAAACAAATTACAAAGTGACTTTACTCTAACCTCGATAACTCTGCTGTCTGTGATCCGATCGACGTGAAATTTTTACACATTTCATGTAAAGGTTCGCACTCTATGGAAACGTGGCTAGTTTGGTACTACTAGCACCATCTCTGGGTTAGTCTCGGGCTTATTGAACGATGTGTTAAGATCGTGGCAGAATAGACGATCGGACATCAAGCCCGGTGCAAGAGTAATGACTGGTTTGTTGATGAGTGCCACAATGCGTTAGATAAAAAGAATCAGGCGTACAAAGACTTCGTAGGTAGGAAAACCAGGACGAAGAGAGAACACTATGAAAATCTTAGAAGTGTGGCGGATAAGATAATTAGAAATAAGAAAAGAAAATACTATGATTACCAATTGAGAAACATCGATGTAAGTTTAGCGAGCACCAAAACAAGACAAGCATACAAAGTAGTGAAAACCCTGAAGCGTGGTTATCAGCCCACAACCACGCTCTGTCGTGATAACATCGGCACTATCATCGCTGATGAAACCAAGATTAAGGAAAGATGGGCATCATATTTCAAGAACCCCCTTAATTCTCCGGATAACTCCAGAACACTCGACCCTATAGATGTCTGCGGAGAGCTTCCATTAGCTCCACCAACTCTGGATGAAGTTTGCTCCATCATCAAAGCCCAAAAGAATTCGATATAACCATGAGCTGTATGGAATTTTTCACGAGCTAGAGGCCTCAACGATTGTAAGGCTGCGCAAGCTGCATTGGGCTAGACGCATGAACCGTATGGACGAAGAACGGATATCTAAAAAGGTATTTGTTGGGAGAACTAAGGCCGAGGACCAGTGCGAAAACCGAGCAAACGTTGGTCTGGATCGGTTGAAGAAGACAGTTTATCCTTGCTCGGATTTTAAAATTGGAGGACGCGGCCAATGGGCCAAGACAGTTGGAGGCGCTATTTGCAGGAACAAGAAGAAGATCAATTCGATGTGCATCAACTGTTTGAAGACTTCAAGCAAGCATATGACATCGTCGACAGCAATGCCCTGTACAAAATAATAATTGACTTCTGCGTCCCAACAACGTCACGATATTAAATACAGAGTCCTATGTGAAGGTAAACGGCGAACTGACGGATAGCTTCATTATGGAATCGGGCTTAAAACAAGGAGATGAGCTTGCTCAAATGCTCTTTAATATTGTGCTGGAAGAGTCATCAGGCATCAGCTGAAACCTCTGGTACACTAACGCTTAAACCTGCACAATTACTAGCATATGCTCATAACGTCAATATTATAGCAAGTTCAACGTCACATGCCAAAGGAGCATTTTTGAGCCGGAAATCGGAAGCAAAACCAAATTGGTCTACGAGTTAATAAAACTTAATTTATGATTCAAACGAACAAGAAAATTTGAGCCTGACAAAACCTGATTGTAGGAGACTATAACTTTAAAAGTGTGGATAACTTCTTATATTTTGGAGAAAACCTAAATAGCAGAGGTGCCGAAATGGATGAGATTGTTCGCCGCTTAAATGCCGCAAATAAAGCTTCTTACTCCGTATTTTTCATTCCAAGATCTAAGGTTAGGCACAGGAGAAAAAATCTTCGAATTTACATATCACTAGTCAAGCCTGTGCTGTTATATGGAAGTGAAACATAGACCCTGATGATCGAATCCGAATAGACAGTGGATGTATTTAAACGCAAAGGAACAGAGCGGAGGCGACGTTACAACGATGCATGAACCATTTGACTAATCACCTGTACATACTTGCGTAAAGTCAGCAAATTGCAATGGACCATGTAGAAAGAATGAAAGAAAACCGGCTACCCAAAAGATCGTTGAAGAGTGAGGACAAGGACACCGAGAAGATTGAGGACGCAATTGGAAGACACGCTAGAAACTTATAGCAGATCCTTTCTGGGAGTGATGAACTGGCGAACGAGGTCGCTGAGCCGTGATGATCGGCGGAGATTAATCCTGGTGGTCAAGGCCCGGCTTGGGGTGTCCCTCCGCAGATGATGATGAGAGCAATCTTTAAACGAATATTTTATATTGTTTTTTCGATTATTAACGCAGGTTCATGCATACTTGTTTATTTTTTTGGGAAAACAATAAAAGAGGGAAACAATAGTAGGGAGAGTTGGTCTGCGGATACCAAACAAACAAAGTTATTGACTACAATAGTAGGAATACTCGTATTTAAAATCAACAGAGTCCTTTAATCCTGCAGCTACCTTCAAACGCTCGAATACAATGCATGTAAATGATTGTTTTTTTACTACGGTTTTTTAGATCAAATATGTTTCTACTTGATTTTTTTCCTTTTATGCAATTAATTTATTTTTGTGTTTGCATAAATCTCATTTCTTGGTATGTCTACCAATACTAAGTTGGTTTTCTCGCATTGACCTAAAATAAATCATGCGTCTTTGAAGAAACCATATTTTCCATTTCTTGAAGTGATTTCTCTTTGCTTATGGACTAGTCAGTTTTTAAATGTGGGTGGCCCAACACAGGCCAATTTTCTTATGAAGAGACCTCGTCAAAGCTGAGCGCTAGTTAGCTTGAGAATGCCACCCAGCGTTTTAGGATCTTTGTCTTATGTTTTTCTGAGATTGCGGTGAACAACCTTACACATGTTGTTATCGAGATAACTGCTTACTCAAAACGCTGTCATGGCCAGCATTTTTTTTTTTGTGGTAGGGAGGTGAAGGCATTTATGCCCGCCGAGTCTAGCAGTGTGGGACTCCCATGGAGGATACCTTTGGACTACCCACTAAACACCTCCCCTGTCAATCTGAGAACCTAGCCTGGAACCGTTTGACACATTACTTCGGGCCAGGTCTCGTTTTGTTACGCCGTGGGGCACCTTCAAGCTGGGGAGTCCCTTTCCTAGCGGGAGGGGAGGGGGGAAGAGGAATTGCCAGAAGAGCGATCCCCCAGCCCCAGTGCCTCCGGCTGTTGTGAGTCCCTTTTATATTTTAGGACTGCCCGAGCATAATGTGCCACCTGGTTCCATTTGTCAACCGATTCGAGCATCACCGCAACTATATTATCCGGGGTGAGCTCTCCTGTCTCCCTGTAGAGTTCCCTTCGCAGCCTGGCCCATTTGGTACACGCAAAAAATGTGTGACAGGCATTGTCCTCCTCTCCTGGGCAAAACCGACAATCGGGAGACCGTGACTTACCGATCTTGTGCAGGTAAGACTGAAAACACCCGTGCCCGCTCAAAAGCTGGGTCAGATAGAAGTCAGTCTCACCATGCCTTCGATTTAGCCACGGTCTCACATCCGGGATGAGGCGCGCAGTCCACCTTCCCTTCGTGCGATTCCTCCAAGACTGCTGCCAATCGTTGAGCGAGCGTTGTCTGTCCTCGCGGATAACGATCTCCCTCGCATCCTCGTTTCGGCGCAGGTAAATAGCGCGGCGCTCTCTAGCAAGGAGGGCGACAGGTATCACGCCTGCAATCACTCTCGCCGCCGAGTCGGAGACTGTTGGATACGAAGATGCGATTCTCAGTGCTCCTCTTCTCTGTACCTGTGCCAATCGTTTTCGGTATACCTCCTTGCTGAGAGCGTCGCCCCATACCTCTGCTCCGTACAGTAGCACTGACCCTACAGCACTCATCAAGAGGCGTCTTTTTGACGGGCTGGGTCCCCCTACGTTGGCCAGAAGTCGACTCAGGGCCGATATTCCCGAAGCAGCCTTCTCAGCCGTTGCCCTGATTGGCTCAGAGAAACTCATCTTCGAGTCGATCAGTAGCCCCAGGTACTTCACCGCTGGCTTCGATTCGATCTGCATATCTCCAATACTGATCATCCTTACTCTAGGGATTCTCTTTTTTGTCAAGATGACCACTTCGGTTTTCTCCACTGCTAAACTGAGCCCGCGAGCAGTCATCCAGTCGCTCACTCGGCGCATTAGCATACCTAGCCTAAGTTGCGCTTGTTCAACGGTGCGTCCAGCGACCAGAGGGGCAACATCATCCGCATAGCCGACCAAGCGCGACTCATCTGGCATCTCAAGTCTCAGTAGCCCGTCGTAAGACACGTTCCACAGGTCCGGACCAAGGATAGATCCCTGGACAACACCC
This sequence comes from Odontomyia ornata, assembly GCA_963969285.1. NCBI lineage: Eukaryota > Metazoa > Arthropoda > Insecta > Diptera > Stratiomyidae > Odontomyia > Odontomyia ornata. Next base: position 23,228,826 of record OZ017741.1, read on the forward strand.
GATGTAATTTCCATCCTTCGTTGGCCCTGTGTCGTGTCGTAGAGCAGGCTTCGGTCCTTTAGGTAGTTCCTCAAAAGCCGCATTAGATATTCTGGAACTTGAAAAGAGTTTTCCAGCGTATCCAGAATATCCACCCATCTAGCGGAGTTGAAGGCATTCCTGACGTCGAGTGTCACCAACAGGACGATCCGTCGCTTGGTGCGACTATATGCCTCTGCCTTTTGGACCGCGTTCACCACCTCTGCAATCGCATCTATGGTAGAACGTCCTGCTCTAAAGCCGTACTGCCGAGGAGATAGGTCCCCAGCAGCACGAATCGCGTCAGTGAGTCTTCCCTTGATGAGTTTCTCTAGCACTTTTCCAGCCGTGTCTAGCATGCATAACGGGCGGTATGCAGACGGCGATTCGGGATTTCCCTTCCCCTTGCTGACCAGCACGAGCCTCGCCATCTTCCATCGTACCGGGAAAACCCCGTCCCGTAGGCAAGCGTTGAATGTGCTGAGCAGCAAGTCAGGACAATGGTGATAGACGAGCTGCAAAACCTCAGCTGGAACACCATCTGGACCTGGACCCTTCCTCGCTTTCAGGGAGAGGACTGCCTCCTCCAGTTCCAGCTGTGTGAAGAGTGGGCACTCGACTGCTGTTTCACCATGGACAGCGTCAACACGGACGGGATGGGCGGGGAAGAGTCCCTGCACTATCGCGTCCATCTTTTCCGCGTCATGTATACAAGGCTTCCGTAGGGCGCCAAGTTTCCCCATGACCAGCTTGTAGCCAAGGCCCCACGGATCCCTATTTACATCGTCCACGAGGCCTTGCCAGCATCGGGCCTTGCTCTTGTTAATAAGCCTGCGAAGATATTTCCTGCCGGACCTGTATGCTGCTAGCCTAGTGTCTGCCTCCTCCCGTGTTCGCGCCCGCTGGGCCTCTCGCCGAAGTTTGTGACACTCGCTTCTTTGTTCGGCGATCTCGTTTGACCACCAGTATACTGGAGGCTTACCATGTCGGGGTCTCCGGCGGGGCATGGAAGACTCGCAAGCAGCTATGATGGTACTCATAGTTGAGTTCACCAAGTCCTTGGCTGTAGGCCCTCTACTCCCTGGCGGAGCTCCCAGCAACGGTGCGCCTGCCGTAAGCGCGTCAGTGAACTTCTCGACGTTTGGGCATATGCACGCAGAGTGGCACCGTCGTGAACCTCAACAGCTATATACTGGTGATCACTAGCCGAGTAGTCCTCTAGTACTCGCCAGTTGTGTACTCTAGGTACCAGGGACTCCGAAGCGAGTGTCACATCGGGTATGGTTCCTACGCAACCCCAGTTAGCTTGAGAATGCCACCCAGCGTTTTAGGATCTTTGTCTTATGTTTTTCTGAGATTGCGGTGAACAACCTTACATATGTTGTTATCGAGATAACTGCTTACTCAAAACGCTGTCATGGCCAGCATTAACAAAGCGTTAATCTACCGATTCAAATAAAAAGCTTGTAGTCAGTTATTTTGTTTATTTGATATCTGCAGGCCAATTCTCTTATTGATTGAAAGGCATTTCCTTCCACACATCCTTTAGACACTGAAGATGACTCAAGGGAGTCGAAATGCGTCTGTTCACTCAATAAAGCAAGGCCCGATGGCTTTTCAAGAAAAAAAAATTTATTTATGTTCCTCTTTCAGGTATTTGAAAAAAAACAGATGCCAAAATCGATTTTCCTTAAAATTTCTGTTTTTATCCTTGGTTAGAACTTGAAAAGATTCCCGTACAAATTTGAAAGATGTTTGCGAAAATTCATTGCTATAAACAGGCTACACAAATTTACACGTACTTCAAACGTTGCAAGTTTTAAGTAGTCAGTTTAGAAAATACTGCGACCTAAGGATATCACACACTTCCTCAAAGTATATTTCTATATAATAAAAAAATTCATTACATCCACCCAACCCAACCAAAAACAAAGTCCAAAGGACAAATGGGGTATGGTAGCAAGCAAATTTACAGCTAAAAGCAAAGATAAATCTAATCCTTAAAAGGATGCTCCTATTTTCATCCTACTGATATCTACATGAACGCTCTTCAACTTGCATGGGAGAGAAATATGATTGGCTAAGTAAAGAAAGGACGAACGAAGAAAAAATAAATGCTTTTGATGTTAAGCTATTATTTATACCCATCTGAAAACGTACGATTTACACAATATTCTAACAATTTTCTCGGTCATCATCCACATCATCGTAATCGGTGTTGCTGTGATGGAAAAGGATTTTCGGTTGAACGAAAGACTGACAGGACGTGTTAGGGTGAATCCTGTTCAATGATCGTGCACTGTCCAGCCGCCACTTCAAAACGGAAAAGGGTCAAAGCTTGATGATTTGATGGGTTCACAGCATTTTTTACATAATTTTTGTATCCTTTTGTTTTTCTGCTCAAGATTTTGATTCGAAGGAGAAGGGCTCAGGCGATAACTAGGGATTTGTTCAAGCTATATGTGGAGAATATGTATTAGGGAAAGCGATTTAAAATTATGGAATAAATGTATTTGGGTTTTTCCTTTTGATTTAATAGATATGAGGAGAGGAGGAGTGAAGAGTGCGAGGATGGTGAATTCCTGGTACCAATTTTCATTCCGCCCATTTAACTCATCCAGCAATAAAACCAACAACATTAATTTGTCAGAGCGAATAACTCTTTAACCTCCAATCTGACCAACATTGTTAGTGCGAATAAATTTCAGCTCATGTCCTTTTCAGCCTGCAGCAGCGGCAGCAATACTAACTCATTTCTCAACCTCTATGAACCCCTCATTCCTGACGTCTTCCACTCCCTCATCTCCATCAAACTGCGCTCTGCCTTCCCAAGTCATTCCCTTCAACGACTCATAAATCAATACTCGCAAATGCAATTTCTGCAAGATTTCGGCTCGCCGCGGTCTCAAGACTCAACAATCCAATTGACTTGGCCGTGGCTGACTCAATGGCTCGCTGGCCGCGGATGGGCTCATGGTGGCGCATTTACAGATAAGTGGAATCGATTATTACAAAAGTGGGTATCGACATCAATTCGCAACGCAATGCAACGCACACAGGCATTCCTGCTCGTCCGTTCGAACACCTTTAATTTATCATCAAATAAAATATTTTATAACAATGTGTCCCCCTTTTCGTTTCCGCGCCACCATTATCATTATTCCTGTATAAAAATGTGTAGTGGGTAAGATGTAAGACGTAATGGCCTATCATGTATGATGCGATATATGTTAGTGAAGGAAGGAAAAAACGTTCAGGCTCAGCACCAGAGCCTTAGCCCCTCAACTTTCGTGTTCAATAAAATGCTCGCCAAGTCTGAATGCAGCCTTAACGAACGTTCCTCGATGGTATGAAATGTAGTTGCGGATTTCGCTCGAACAATATAATTGTTTGCGAAGACATAAATAATTCTCAGTGCTGGAATAATATAGGATCGATTGCCTCCTGTACACATGCAGTTCGCGTAGTTGATTTTATATCCCATAAAACTTAATATCCCGTCATTTCATATATTTGAACGCGACTGAGTAGCAACTCCGAGCCTCAGACCTTGTATATCAACTCCAACTTTTCTCTTCTGGCTACTTATAGGGATCCTTCCCCGCGTTTCGAGTTTTGAGGCGAAGTATCCATACTGACTCTGGGCCGTGTATTGATTCCATGATAGGTGGATTCCTCGCCAAGCACCAGGCGAGCAAGATCATTCGTAATTGTATAATAAGAAGACAAGTTGCCCTCACTTTAACGTGATGCTTTTGACATGTCCATAATATAAAATTTCTGAATAACCATTTGACAAGTTTTTCAGACCTGGCAAACCGGCAAAACGGACAAACGAACAGAACATAGCTCATAGCTTCTTATGTTGCTCTTCTTATATTGATCGTTTTCCGTTTACCGCTTGTCGTTCAAACAGATTCATTTAGCGGTTACCACTGCACTCTTAAGAATCTCTTATTTGTTGTCTCGGGTATTGATGATGGACCGCGAGGACCAGATCAGAACAGATTGAATTGTGGTAAATGCATTCGGTTCGGAGCCCTGTTGACGACGACGCTCAACGGCAGTCGAGTATATGTACCTTTCAGGCTTCTTTTCCATCATAATCACCTCATTAATGCCAATGTCCATAGATGACCAATTACAGCAATATGAAAATGTTACGTCTTTTGCTTGGTTAAATGGAATTTATTTCATCTTTATTGCAATGTCGGTTTTGGAGAGGATATAGTGGATGTTGGAAAATTGTCCACATTAAAAGGAACATATATTTAGAAAATATATTAAAAGTTAAAGCAGTTCAGATCCAAAATTTTAAAAAAAGAATCGTAGTCCCCGTAGTGTTGTGGTTAGAGTGCTTGCAACGAAAGCTGAAGCTACTTGGTTCGAATCCTCTCAGTGACAACGAGATTTGTTTCCAGTGAATCTTCGGACGGACTATAAACCCGTTCAGTTATGATACGTAAGGGTTTAAAATCAAAACATACCGCGGCTGGGTGGATGGAAATACGGCTAAAGCGTGGTACTGACCACGTCACAATCTCGAGTGCCGATATATTCGATCAAAATACTGAGATACTCTATTTCCAAGCAAAGGCCCGAGAGGGTGGTGCTAAGGCAAAAATCAGGAAAAAAGCGTAAAATAACTTTAAATAAAATAATCCAATGAAAAATAATGGGCATAGGCGTGTCTTGATTGTAAGGTAGTCAAGTTGACAACCTGTGGTAATCGAGTAGTCTGCCGAAGCGTAGCGAAAAGGAGTAAATTTTTGTCAAAAAACAAATAAACACCAAAGCAAAAGCTGTATCCAGTTTGGCTTTTATTGAATGTTGAGTGGAGGGGACCCAAAAGAAACAAGAAGCGTCAAAGCGCGTGGAATGGTTCCGCTGAAGCATCACTTAATCCTACGAATGAAAGGATTTAAAGGTAGCATGCCAACTTTGCTTCAACGGTATGATGCAGCCAATGATACAAGAATAGGATTTAAAAGAGACGATCCAAGGAAGCCAAGTGTATCTAATCTTCTCTCTAATCGTCACTCTTCAATTAAGGATATTCCATTGGATGAAGAAGGAACATATCAAATTGTGGATAGTTTTCACTATCGGCGTCAAACCAATGAAAGGTTATCTGCAAAAAGTCCTATTCATCTACTCCTTAAAACACTCGTTTCCCCACTGGGGGAATGCTGGCCGACAGGAATACTCTTAGAGGCTAGGATTCTTTGTGGAGTTCCAGTACCCGAAGAAATTCCTGCAGGGGAAATACCGGTCGAAAGAGCACTCTTGGAAGCCTGCATTCTTTGGAGAGCGTCACCTCCACAGACACGAGGATATGGGGCGCCGTGAGGTTCCATCTTGGGATGACAGGAAATGACCCAAACTGAATCTGGACTACGCTTTGGACAACGAACTGGAATTGATACTTTAGGCGGGCGGATATGATGGTTTGGACCAAGTTGCTCTGCACGGTAGCGCCGAGTTGACACTGGTGTGTGAAGGACACCAATTCAATTATCATACCGTCTCCGTCCTTGGAAGGCCACAGAGAACGTTTGAAGTTGGCACCACAAGGGCTTGTGCCAACCCTCGCATGGGCTCCCTGCTCTGCAAAGATAACCATGAGGTCAAAAAGGCGACTACACACACGAAAGAAGATATCGACTCTGAGGGGTGGGGCCCCCATAAAACTGAAGCAATCAGAAACCCCCAAAAAAGACTTAAAAAACCCCAAAAAACAAAAAGCAAAAATAACAACAATGATGACGCAACCAGCGGCTGCAGCCACGATGTTAATACCACATTGGGAGTGGTACTGACGATGACTGTAACGACGCTCGGCCGAAACAAGTGTCATAAATCCTGATAGAATAGCAAGCAATCCTGAAGTCTACAAAGAGATTATGGCAAGAAAAGACAGAAGTGACCAGACAAATAAAGCGCCGTTGTGTTCTTCATCACCACCGTCGGAAATGCTGTGGAAGTGGTGTACATGGAAACGGAAGCCGATTGGGCTTCTTGAACTAGAGGAGCTCCTAGAGAGCACAGGGCTATATCGGAAAAGCTGGTTAAAGGCCGAAGAGGACCAGAAGGTCGAAGAACAGTAGAAGGCTAAAGAAGTCTTGAGGGCTAAGTTTAAAGGGCACGCGCAGATAGCTCCAGCATCAAACATCAATAAAGAATATTCTCTAGCCCAATGGAAGAATATCCGAATAAAGGGAGGAAGGAAGAGGCACTTGAAGGAATGCTAGATCAAGGTTCCAGACAGTGTGACAAAAGGAACGAAGAGAGCCGCAAAGAAAATCCTTCAAAAGCCACCAGAAAATAAAGTTCTCACGGACGCCCAACAAGAAAAAAGACCTGATGCAAAACAGAAGAAAAAGAAGCCCCGACAAAGATCCCGGCAGCAGGCACTGCTCGTGAAACCCCAAGATGGCCGATCGTATGCAAAAAAAAACTGTGGGATATCAGGCGAAATGTAAGGCCCAAAGTCACCAACACTGCCATTAAGCAGTACGACTAACGCGGGTCGAATTTAGAGCAGAGGCCGACAATAGGGAAACATTTTGTGACACAGTAAAGACAGTCCTCGGCAAAAGCGCTACTATTGCCTCGCTCGAGCCGATTGCACAGATCAAAATAAGAGACATTGCCGGCGTCATGGATCTGCCCGAGCTACAAAAGGCCACAAAAAGAGAGTTCCCTAGCAGGGGCAGGATCAAAGCGAAACCGACACCTGAAAACCAAAGGGCACAACGCATGGAAATAATTGACATGACCGAAAGGGACGCCGAACAATTTCTGAATAAGGGCAAAGTAAGAATAGGGTGGGTTGCCTGTAGGATACGCCGAAGAGCGGCACGTCTTCATTGTTCCAAATCCCTTGGCTATGGTCAGACCGCACAAGTATGCAAAGGACCTGAAAGGAGTTCCCTATGTTAGATATGCGGTGAAATGGGATACAATAGATAAGAGTGCACAAAGGCAGCACACTGTGTTCACCGTAAAAATGCTGATCCAAGACCGTATTTCGGGCACGCCTTAGGATCTGGAAAATGTCAGGTTTTCCAGAAAGCCCTAGCCAAGGAAAAATCTAAACTTCGATGATTTACATCCTGCAGCCAAACCTCTACCGCAGTTCAACTGCCCAAAATCTGCTTAAGCAGTTTGCGAGGGACAATAAAAACGATTTTATGCTGCAGAGTGAGCAGCAACATCATATTAAGTCGGCATCATGGTATCCTGATGAAACTGGTACTGCTGCCATCTGAGTTCAAAATAGTGATTTTCAAGCGGAGAACTGTGGACGGCACATCTGTACAAGCCAAGCATAATGCTTTGGAGAACGTTGTCTCGAACGCAGATGGCAACATACTCGTTAGGGGGGGACTTCAACGCAAAAGCAATCGAATGGGGCAGGCCTCAAACAGATCCACTTTGCATACGAGTCCGAAAAATGGCGGCCAAGACAGTGCTCGACGTACTAAACATCGACAGCACTAAGACTTTTTGCCGTATTGGCTGCGAAAGAACTATACGGGGCGTGACATTCGCTTCGGAGTCCTTAGTATGAAAGATACAAAATTGAAGAGTATTAGAGGACTACTCAGCTAGTGGTCATCAGTGCATTCTGCGTGAGATTATCGATGTTGTCTCCCGACGTCCGTGCTCTCCGCTTTCTATAATTGGATGGATGGACGACAAGATGTTCGTCGAAGTCCTCACAGCAGGTGCCCCACCGCAGGGAGGTTCGGAGGGGACGAAAGAACTGGCAGCTCAAGACGTGGTGAACTCAACTATAAGCATAATTACGACTACTTGCTGCGCTTCTATGCCCCCTCGAAAACCCCGGCACGGCAAGCTCCAGTGTACTGATGGTCAACTGAAATCGCTGAAAAACGAAGGGAGTGTCACAAGCTTCGACGTGAGGCTCAACGGGCGAAGAACAGTGACGAGGCATGCAACTGGGTGGCAGCAAATAAGTCGGCCAGGAAATGCCTTCGCAAATTGATCAACAATAGCAAGGCTCGTTGCTGGCAAGACCTAGTGGACACAGGGAACAAGGATGCGTGGGGCCTTGGCTACCAGCTAGTTATGCGGAAGCTTGGTGCCCTATGGTAGCCTTGTATACATGACGCGGAAAAGATGGACGCGATAGTCCGGGGACTCTTCCCGGCCCAGCCCGTACGTGTTGACGCTGTTCATGGTGAAACAGCAGTCGAGTGTCCACTCTTCACACAGCTGGAACTGGAGGAGGCAGTCCTCTCATTGAAAGCGAGGAAGGCTCTCGGTCTACATGGTGTTCCGGCTGAGGTGTTGCAGCTCGTCTATCACCATTGTCCTGACTTGCTGCTCAGCACATTCAACGCTTGCCTACGGGACGGGATTTTCCCGGTACGATGGAAGGTGGTGAGGCTTATGCTGATCAGCAATGGGAAGGGAAATCCCGAATCACCGTCTGCATAGCGTTCGTTATGCATGCTGGAAACTGCTGGGAAAGAGCTAGAGAAACTCATTAGGGGAAGACGAGCTGACGCGATTTGGGCCGCTGGAAACCTGTCTTCTCGGCAGTACGGCTTTAGAGCAGGACGTACCATCATTGATCTGATTACAGAGGTGTTGAGCGCGATCCAAAAGGCAGAGGCATACAGCCGCACTAAGCGATGGATCGTCCTGTTGGTGACACTCGGCGTTAGGAACGCCTTCAACTCCGCTAGATGGGTGGACATTCTGGATACGCTAGAAAACCCGTTTCAAGTTCCAGAATATCTAATGCAGCTTTTGAGGGACTACAAGTAGGACCGAAATCTGCTTTATGTTACGTCAGGGCCAACGAAGGATGGAAGTTAGATTGGGTGTTATCCAGGGATCTATCCTTGGTGCGGACCTGTGGAACGTGTTTTACGACGGGCTACTGACACCGGGGATGCCAGACGAGTCGCACTTGATCGGCTATGCGGATGATGTTGTGGCTCTGGTTGATGGACGCACCGCTGAACAAGCGCAACTTAGAAAAGGTAGGCTTATGTGCCAAGTGAGAGACTGGATGGCTCTTAGCGCGCTCAGTTTAGCACTGGAGAAAACTAAGGTGGTCACCCTGACAAGAAAGAGAGCCCCTAGAGTAAAGCTGATCAGTATTGGGGACGTATTAACCGAATCCAAGCAAGTGGTGAAGTACCTGGGGCCACTGATCGACTCAAAGATGAGTTTCTCTGAGCAGATCGGAACAACGGCTGAGAAGGCTGCTTCGGGAATATCGGCTCTGAGTCGACTTATGGCCAACGAAGGGGGACCCATCCCATCAACAAGATGCCTCTTGATGAGTACCGTAGGGTCAGTGCTACTGTACGGAGCAGAAATATGGGGCGACGCTCTCAGTACGGAGGTACTCCGAAAACGTTTGGCACAGGTACAGAGAAGAGGAGCACTGAGGACTGCATCTTCGTATCCGACAGTCTCTGATTCGGCGGTGAGAGTTATGGCAGGAGTGATATCTGTTGCCCTCCTTGCTAGAGAGAGCCACGCATTTTACCTGCATCGAAACTAGGACGCGGGGGAGATGGCTGTCCGCAAGGAGAGACAGCGCTCACTCAACGATTGGCAACAGTTCTGGGGTAACCGCACGAAGGGAAGGAGGACTGCGCGCTTCATCCCGGATGTTAGACTGTGGCCAGAATGAAGGCATGGAGAGACTGACTTCTATTTGACCCATTTTTTTAGCGGGCATGGGTGTTTTCAGTCTTCCCTGAACAGAATTAGTAAGTCACGGTCCCCCGATTGTCGGTGTTACTCAGGAGAGGAATACGGTGCCTGCCACACAATATTCGCGCGCACAAAATCGAGCAGGCTGCGAAGGGACCTCTACAGGAAGACGGGAGAACTCACCCCGGTCGCGGTGATGCTCGAATCGGTTGACAAATGGAACCAGCTGGCACATTTTGCTCGGGCAGTCAAAAAAGATGAAAGGCACTCACGGCAGCTGGGGCTGGTGGGTCGCTTGTGTGGCGACTCCTCTTCCTCTCTCCACTCCCCCTAGAAGAGGAATCCTCCAGCTTGAAGACGCCTAACGGCGTAACAAAACGAGACCTGTCTCGAAGTAATGTGTCAACCAGTTCCAGGTTGGGTCCTCGGGTTGACAGGGCAGTTGTTTTTGTTTCTTCTTTTTTTGTGGTAGGGATGTGAATGCCCATTTACGTAAAGAGTATGGAACTCCCATGTTCGCAAAAAGACGATCGGACCACTCACTAAACACCTCCTCAATCAGCCTGAGAACATAGCCTGGGACCGTTTTAAACATTTCTTCGGGTCTAGTCCTGATTTGTTTACCGTCAGGCGCCTTCAAGCTGGAGGATCCCTCTTCTGGCGAGAGGGGTGAGGGGAAGATAAAGTGTCAGATTAGCGATCCTGGTTCTGTTTGTCAACCGATTCAAGCATCAACGCGACTATATTATCTGAAGTGAGCTCTCCCGTCTCCCTGTAGAGGACCTTTCGCAGCGTGTCCCATTTTATGCAGGCAAAGAATGTGTGGCAGGCATTGTCTTCCTCTCTCGGGCAAAACCGACAATCAGAGGAGCGTGAATTACCAATCTTGTGCAGATAAGATTAAAAACGCCGTGCTCGCTCAAAACATTGGGTCAGATAGCAGTCAATCTCACCATGTCTGCGATTTGGCCCCAGTCTCACATCCGGGATGAGGCAAGCAGTCCACCTTCCCTTCCTGCAATTCACCCAAGACTGCTGCCAATCGTTGAGTGAGCGCTGTCTCTCTTCGCAGACAGTCATCTTCCCCGCGTTCTTGTTTCGATGCAGGTAAAAAGCATGACTTTCTTTAGCAAGGAGGGCAACAGATAGCAGTGTCTAGCATGCATAACGGGCGTTATACAGACGGTGATGCAGGATTTCCTTTTTCCTTGCTGATAAGCACGAGCCTCGCCACCGTCCATCGTAACGAGAAAACCCTGTCCGTAGTCAAGCGTTGAATGTGCTGAGCATCAAATCAGGACAATGGTGATATACAAGCTGGAACACTTCATTCTCCACCGCTTTCACTGAAAGGACTACCTCTTCCAGTTCCAGCTGTGTGAAGAGTGGACACTCGACTGCTGTTTCACTATGGACAGCGTCAACAACGACGGGATGGGTGGGGAAAGGTGCCCGTACTATCTCGTGCATCTTTTCCGCATCATGTATGCAAGGTTTCCGTAGGGCACCAAGCTTCCGCATAACTAGCTTGTAGTCAAGGCCCCACGGATGGTTATTCACATTGTCCACTAGGTCTTCCCAGCACCGAGTCTTGCTGTTGTTAATCAATTTGTGAAGGCGTTTCCTGGCTGACTTATATACCGCCACCCGGTTGCATTCCTCGTAACGGTTTTGTACCCGCTGCGCCTCAAGCCGAATCTTGTGACACTTCCTTCGTTTTTCAGCGATTACAGAGGTTTTCGACGAGGCTTAGAAGCGTTGCAAGCAGTCGTAATGATGCTCATAGGTGAGTTCATCACATTTTGAGCTGCCAGTTGTTCCATCCCCTGCGAATTTTCCTGCAGCGAGAGCCCTGCTGTGAGCACCTCGCCGAACTTCTTGACGTCCATCCTTCTGATGTTTCATCCAATTGTAGAAAGCCGAGAGTACAGACGTCGGGAGACAACATCGCTTATCTCAAGCAGAATGCACTGAGCATCACTGGCTGAGTAGTCCTCTAATACTCTCCAATTGCGTATCCTCCGTGCTAAGGACTCTGAGGCGAATGTCACGTCAGGTATGGTTCCTTTACAGCCAACACGACGGGAAATCGGCGTACTTCTGGTGTTTAGTACGACGAGCATCCCCACGGATTTAATTGAGGCATGACCCATTTGATTCCTTTAGCGTTGAAATCCCCCCCCACAATGAGCACGTGCCTGTCTGCGTTCGGAACAGCGTCCTCAAAAGCATTCAGCTTGGCCTGGAATGCTGATAATGATTCGTTCGGCATAAGGTACACACTAAAGAAGGTGGTCCCTGAGCAAGGAACCCACACAACACCATGCCCCGTCCACAGCTCTTCGCATGGAAAGCACTGTATCGAACCCAGATGATGGCAATAACAGTTTCATCAGGATACCAGGAAGTCGAACTTATATCATGGTGTTGCTCACTCAGTAGCATTAAGTCGGCTTCTGTTTCGCATCCTCTTTTTTCTTGTTGGGCGTAAGTGCGAACTTTGTTTTCTGGCACTTTTCTTTGGAGCTTTCTTCGCTTCTTTTGTCAGCACTATCTGGAACATCTGATCTGGCGTTCCACGCCAATCAAGTACCTCAACCTTCTTTCTTTCATTCCAATCTCCATTGATTGGACTAGCCGCCATTCTTTTATTGATTTTTGATAGCCGAGCTTTCTGCACATGCCCTTTAGATTTAGCCACTCGCACTTCTTTAGCCTTTTGCTCTCCTTCGGCCTCCTGGTTCCCTTTGGCCTTTGACCAGCTCCTCCGATAATGCCCTATGCAGATTAGGCGCTCCTTTAGTTCAAGGAGCCCAGCGGTTACTGCTTTATTAATTTTCGGTGAGTTGAATGCAGATTGTATTCTTTTCAGAAGATCTTACGCTTTTCGGAATAGCCTTTCTTTTTCAAGTCAATAAGCGGCAATTGTACTTTGCGACCATCGTTCTTGGAAGAGATTATCGGCTTCCATTTCCGAATACAGTACTTCCGCTACATTTTCGACGTTGGCGATGAAATCACACAACGGCGCTTTATTTGTCTGGTCAATCCTTCCTTTTCCTGCCGTAATCTCTTCGTGGACTTCTGGATGGTTCGTTCTTATATCGGGATGTACGAACCTTGCTTCACTCGCTTTGGTAGCGATCGCCAGTGATCATCGAATTCTCGTCCTGCAGAATCTCCCACTTTTCCTTTATAGGAAGCTCTGATGTTCGTATCATTTTTATGCTGCGCCGGAACGCCCGAGGTATCTCAGTCTGGACAAGGCTGTCTGTTAACCTCCGTTTTTCATCCGTTTACCCGTCGTCTTTAGTACCGCTCTCGATGTGCTGTTAACATCATGGCTGCAGCCGCTGGTTGCGTCGTCATGGTTGTTACTTTACTTTCTTTTTTTTTTTGAGTTTTTTAAATCTTTTTTATGGTTTTTGGTTGCTCCAGTTTTATTGCATCACCCCCTCGCAGCCGCTATCTCCGTTCGTGTGTGTAGTCGCCTTTTTGTTCCCATGGTTATCTTGGCAGAGCAGGGAGGCCATGCGAGGGTTGGCACAAGCCCTGATGGGGACAAGTGCTCAGAACCAGACCAGCGCTAATCGGGAATCCGCCTCAACCAAAGCTACACCACCAACCCAATAGTGCGAACTTCGAACGAGCTCCGAGGCTTGCCAAGGTTTTAAAGGGACGGAGACGGTATGATCGTTGAATTGGAGCCATTCACGCACGAGTGTCCTCTCGGCGCTACCATGCAAAGGAACAAGGTCTAAACCCTCATATCCGCAGACCGGGGGGATTCCGTCGGGTACGTGGAGGCGGAACTCCCCAAAGATTGCTAGCTTCGAAGAGTACTCTTGGTGGCTTGCATTCCGCCTGCGGGGTTTCCTCGGGGAAGCGGGGGCGAAACTCCCCAAAGAATGCTAGCCTCCAAGAGTACTCCTGTCGGCCAGCTTTCCTCCTCCGGCCAAATAATTTACGGTGTAACGCTGTGACTGTCTGGGAAGTTCTTCGTGGAGAACGAAGTACCTAACGATCCTTGAATCTTCTTGGGGAAACTTCAGTGCGATTAAAGAAGACTAAAACCAACACCAGCAACACATCACCTTTCTGACAGTATTTTCGTGCACAAAGATCTGCCAACATGTAGTTACGCCTTTTTACGAGACGATGAATCCCGAAAACCTCTTCGACAGCCTTATACCGGTCCACACAAAGTAATCAACTGAATCTCGAAAGAAGTGTACCGAATTCAAAAGGACCTAAAAGAAATAAACGGTCAACGCAACAGCTAAAACCAGCATTCATTCTAAAAAAATTTAGATCTAATACCAGAAGAAACAAAAACAACATCAGTATGTCTAGAATTCGTAAAAACATATGTTGAACCGGAGACAAGAGCTGTCAGGTTCAACGCGAAATCGTAAGAGGAGAGGTACTGTTGCAGCCCTGAACGTTTGACTTCGCCAACTGTATGTAGAAGCCTGACAGACTCGGATTTTGATAACTTGACTCTTTCACTCCTACTCGGGCTATTATCCAAAACACACGGGCCATTGTAAACACATGTACGAGGAAGCGTTTGGTGTATTCGTTTTGTTCTCGTTTTAATAAATACAACATAAAGACCTATCGCCTTTGATTGTAATTGAAGCGACTAGACTAGTATACGTCGATGTTATCTTTGGTCTATTATAGGCCCTTCACAAAGAAAGCCTCCCTGATACTCTACTAAAATACTTTCATGATCCGGCTTTAATTTTCTTTCTATGATTTTGAAGAGCATTCACTCATTATCCTGATCGGATACATCAGCGTTCGACAAGGTGATATGGTCAGCATCACGGTTTGCCCGTGTTTACATCCACCCAGCTACGATTTGTTCTGATTTGGATCGATACGTATCATAACTGAAAGGACTTATAGTCCGTACGAAGAATCATTCGAAATAAATCTCGTTGTCACCAGCGGGATTGAACCAGGGGCCTTCGGCTTACGCGGTAAGTCCTCTAACCACTACACTACATGGACTAGCTCTGCTAGTAGCGAAGTCTATCACGCGTTGTTTGTTTTTGATGGTATTTGCATGAAGGCATTGTCTTCCAATTCCTCCTGTATGCGTAAAAGTCACCAAGAACAATTATAAAATCATTTGATGGCAGTGCATCGAAAATTCGTTCAAGGGTGCTGAAAATTTGTCTTTGATTTCCTCCTCCTTGTTTTCTCTGGGTAAGTGACAGTTGACTAGCCAAACATTATAGAACTTGGGCTTGATAAGGATTGCACAGGCGCTTTCGTTAGTAAGTTTCTTGCACTGTGAGGATTTTGATTCCATATGATCCAACACCGTCCTAGCCGGTTAGGGCACCTCTCTATCTGTCACTTAAAGGCGTGTCCACTGGTGCACCAAAAGTCCCGCACGGAGATATAACACTTTACTGTATGATTAGCCGTTGAAAAATTGCAATACTCTGAAGCCATCTAAATAGTGTCTTTGTGTATCATCAAGGAGTCTTAGAACCATTACTCATCTTTCATGACTCAGGTTATTAAGATTGATAGGGTACGTATGTGCTTGGATACCCGATATTATATTTTCTGAAACCTCCCTGGGGCCAAAATAGTTAATTACAAGTTTGTACATTAAGTGTGGCTTAGTAAATGCACAATTGAAGTTGAAAAAGGTAAAAGAGTTTATTAATCAGAGGCGTCAGAATGCCCTTCGGATTCTATAACACTTCACAAATGATGGCCCAACAGATAGATAAGATCATCGCTTTTTATTTTAGAAACCAGATTGGTCTTTATTTTGACGACAAAATCTTAACACAGGAGATGAAGTCCGATTTGTGTAAACTTCACAGAAGATGAATGGAGTCCAAAAAAACCGCTACCATCACATAACATATGTAGATGACTGACAACGATATCAAAGGCCACGAGGTTTAGCTGATAATGCTTATTTTATGTGGTTTTTCTCTGAATGCACCTAGACAGTCCTCTGGGCAGATGGACCTTAAATCCCCAAGGTACTACTTTTAAGGATCAACATCGGAAAGTTTCGAGAAATGCGTCTATCTATGTGAATGATATTAGAAGCAGAATTTGTTTCGTAGATAAGCTTGGATTCTCCTCATTTCGATCAGCAGGCTATTTAAGACGAATTACTACGATCCATCAATTACTTCTAATTGACGTTATGATACCCGATGAAAACAGCCTGATGGCCATCCCCTGTATGTGCAAGTAAATATTAGGAGGGTGTTACGTCGAATAATGTAGCACTTGTTTGGCCTGGAATCAATAGGTCCATGTCACATTGTGTTCTTTTTTGCGACTTCTGTGGGCAATCGAAAGCATTCAATATAGTCCCAGCTCTTCGAAATGAACAGCACTTGCTAGCTGTATCTAAAAGCCCTTGAGGAATCTAATATCGGCATGAGTGATAACGAAAGTCTAGAGTTGATGCAAAGGTGAGCTGTGTACCAAATATGCCTAGCGCTGCAATCTGAGCTTCAGATATGTCGGCTTCCAGCCTAATGATACTTCATGCGGACAATTCTGACCTCACGATTTTGATAAGCCTTTGTACTGGATAACATTTAATAGAAAGCCGTGTGGTCAAAAAGATACGTTCCGTTCAATACCAATGACTTTTTTTATTTTCCAGTAGGCGTTTCTTCAATTCTGGTCAACAGTCAATTTATTTTTTTGTATCTGTTAAATAAGAGGTATTTTCTAGTTGTTAATACCGCCCTTGAATTAAAATTTTTGGCAGAGGAGATTTTGATTGTTTCCAAGTAAAAGTAACGTCACGAGATTTTCAGTTGCCGTTGACTTGGCAACGGAAGAACCTTTTCTAAGCCGCAAAAGCTAGGTACTTTCACACTTGCGACACTGGTCACCCTTGAAGGCAACATGGATAGTCAACGGGCTACCATGATGTTCGCTTTCCTTGGTGTTGGTAGTATTGGCCACTTCCGCAGATATTTAGACTTAAAAGGCCCTTACTATTGAACCGGAGCATAATTGCTTCTGGATGGAGTCCACAAATGGTTAAAATTAAATATTTACCCTCAACTCGAAAATTAAATAACATCTTCTATCCAAATCCCACATCAAGTAGCTAACTACCGAATCCCATAGAGATCTTATTAAAAAGTCAGAAAAGTTTATTTTTGTTCCAAGTCCTCCTGCAGAAATACCAAACTTGGCGGCTTAACATCTTTTGAGTATTTTACATTTAGCCAAGAATCTTCCTCCTATCTAAAGCCAATTTACCATAACTCTATACCATAACCACTTGCAACGTACCGCACACGATTCACGCTGCATCCTTACTCAAACTTCTTTCGATCCTAATAATATACAAGAAAAAGACATTTTCCTTTCTATGTTACCCTTGTTGGTTACATAAAAAGTGCATCTACTGCTCCCCAACTGAGCACGTACGTATGCCGTAATATCTTGGTTCCGCTGTTGCTACTTTGCCACGTCTGTTATGTGAAACGAAAAGGATATAGCACTTACTACTTTCTTTTTTTGAAAAATATTCTAAAGTCACTTCATACCGAACTCAGCACCGACATGACTATTATACAATGCTAAGGAACTTTGCAGAACGGAGATATTACATCCTGTCCAAGGTATCGGGACGTATGTTGTTTGTGAATTTATTGCCAAAAAAAAATTGCAATATGAACAGGAAAGTGAATATTTTGCTTATTGGTTGTTCAGCACGTACTTTGGTTAGAAAAAAAAGCAGGACAAACTTTCGAAGCATGCTAGCAATGATTTGGATACAAAACTATACTTACGGAAATGTTTATTTAAGGATGCTGATCTAATTTACGAAAAAAATCGAATACATCACAAAATTCCTGATTTTGTCTTTAAATATCTGCAACGTGGTGACAGAGCTGCAAAAAATGCTACTTTTCAACTCCCGCAACATATAATAACTGGTATAATTGAATAATGGAAAATTTCAATAATGAGAAAGGATTTTTGCCCATTTAAACTACAATTTTGTCTGTACCAATTACAGTAATGGATAATGAAAGTTTTCCCAACTATCCTGAGGAATTGAAAAAAAAAACAATGGGATGAAAGTAATGAGTAATTGTACATTTTCAATTACTCATTACTTTCATCCCATTTTCTTTTATTTATTGCCCATTACAAATAATTTATTTCAATTACCCATTACAAATTACGAAGGAAGTTGAGACTATAGTTTAATGGTAGATTTGCCTATAGTCATGGGTCTGGCTATCAGTTATGTGTCCGTCATCTTCAACGATATTCTGAAAATAATTTAGTTGAAAACAGTTCTCGTCTTTCTTTCTCCAAAATCAAAGAATGAGTAGCTTCTGTCCGATATTTTGCCTTCCTGGAAAGCTCTCATTCTTACTATTTAAGGCTTCTAAGAAAATCATTTCTGCTTTATCATCTTGAATCCTAAATAAATCACTTTGAGTGCATTAAACTATTTCACTGGTTCAATTTAATTTTTGAATGAGTAGCGCCTGCTGCTATTAACCGGATCTTGAATCTCAGTAATTAACCTTTGAATTTAGATTTTGAAAATCAGCAGTGTACTCGTAGATGACTGCATAATGAACTTTTTTTTCGCATTTTAGAAAATCAATCGTTCCTGAAAATGATTTGAGAACTCTGATATATTCTTGCAAATGAATATGATTTCTTTTGTATTTATCGATTTTCAATTTCTCGCAGAGTTCACTCAAACGAGGTTTATGCGAGAGTATTTTCAACATCGCATCATAGATGGAGTTACACCTTCTTATCGCAAGATAACTAAGTGATATCGCAAGAGTTTCTTGTATAACCTCTGCTAATTTTATTAACCCATGTACATGAATATTGGTCGACTGTATCCCATAAAAAGCTTTCATCATTTAGTGTACAACGAGTTAGCCGACTTGCTGCAACATCTATATCAAATGATCTTCTTGCAAATTAACACCCGCTGAACACTTCAAACTTTCAAAGCCAGCGGCAGCCTCAAGAGCAAGTTTCAACTTCCTTTGCAATTCGTAACGGGTAATTGAATACATTATTAATTAATCATGACTTTCATTTCATTATTTTGTCAATTCCTCTGAGTAATTGGGAGAAAAGTAAATATTCATTACAACTAGTGTAATTGAAATGGGTAAAATTTCAATTCGTATTGGTCAGTAATTGAAATCTTCAATGACTGAATTACAATTATTTACAATGGGAATTGAATATGTAATCAATCCTAAACGGGATCAATCAGTCCCAGCTCTGCATAGTTGTGGCAAATTTAGTTATTTTAATACTCAATAAGCATTGATAATCTCTAAGCAGGTCGAACTTAATCTCATAGTGTGATCACACCACTTTCGGATAGAAAATTGAATTCGGCTACAGTTGGGATAAACTTCGATATTTTCATCTGCAGTATTTCCTTTCATGATTTTCACTCTCTGTTTCTCATAAACGAGATGTATATCCTAGAAAATCGTTTTCCAATGAAAAGAAATAACAAAACATTTCGAAATAAAACATTCAAGCTTTACAAAATAAAACACATATTTGTCTTTTAATAAAATCCCGAAGTGGTTCAGAATAAAATACTACGATATATTATATGTTAAACAAACCACTTTTAGCGTTTCAATTATTTAAACGCTTAGAAACTGATTTAGAAAGAAAGTCAAAATGTAAACTGTTTTAAAAAGGACGCAATTATTTACATTGGATAGGCCACTAAAGTACATAAAACGACAATACTCATAGCTGAATTTCACTCAAATCAATAACCTGTCATTTGTTACTAAACTTACGGTGCAGGGGTTAGCTCCATAATACTGACGGCAGACAGTAGTGAGCAAACAGGTTCCCGGTCGTCGTCATCTAGCGGATGTAACTGGAGGCTACAGCAGAATATTGAAGCAGGTGCAGTAGATTTTCTACAGGTATACGTATTCCCTAGAAGGGAGTACATATAGCGCCAGAGAGTTGCTTAAGTTTGCCAGCGTACAAAAACAGATCAAAACTAATACAAGAAGGTATGATCGTGTTGGAAGAGGCTCTTGAAGTCGTCTTTGACTGCTCTTCAATCTGGCAGAAGGCAGCGGAAGAGTCTCAGTGGCTGTTTGACGAACATACTAATAGGGCAGCCGAGCCTCTAGAGGTCTCATGAGTGGATCCGCTACGTCAAAGCAAGCGAGAAACTGAACCAAGTGCTGAAGCTACCAATGCAATCCGGGTAAGGTAAGAAGTTTTGGCCTCTGATCTCACGAACTGGGGAAGAATTACCGACAAGAATAAGAAAAAAGATGCAACTTAAACACCCAAATAGCTACGGGAGCACCATTGAACCGGACAACTAAAAAAAGCTTCATCGAAAAACCGGCAATTAGAAACTGTTTTGCTGTGTGAGTGGTTGTTCTTAAAATTGCGCGCTATGACAACTGCATTAAACTTCAGGAATCTTTCCGAGCCGCTTTGGATGGCCAGGAGGATGTAGAGCTGTTGACTTCTAGAGTCAAAATACAAGCAGAGCTTTCTGACCTGAATTGCCTCACTTCCTGGGAGGATTTGACAGCCTCTGTCCAACGCGAGACTGGAGAAGGAGCTGGCGAGGTTATAGCACTCTCTTTTTTTAAACTCAATGGAGCAAAGACGCACCGTGGTTCAACTGGATGAGACACCAGTGCTCAAAATTCTCCTATCGGGTTGAATAGGTTTCATAAGCGCCTGAGTGGCGGTCCGAGATGGTACGCAGCTATCAGTGTCTGGACGAAAGGTGTAGCTGCAATTGCTGGACAAGCTGGTGCCTGATATAAAACCGTCGTACAAAGGATCAGTACACACTTGTACCGAGGAGCATGACACAGAAAGAGCCAAACACCTAATCGAATCGAGTGCATATCGAACAATCACGGATGCGCTCCAATGCCAAAAAGGAGCGAGTTCAGATATAATAGTCCTTCAAGGCCACTTACAGAAGTGCAGAGTGGCAGATGATCTCCTCACACAGTTTATCTGTGACCATAAGGCCGGTGCTGGTCAGAAAAACTTTAAAGAAAAGAGATCTATCTGTAAAGTTGGCCGACACCAAGAAGTACGCAATATTATGCACGAACACCCCGTATGAGGAACCATAGAAATGACAACGGCCACGTGAGGGTTAAGTACGGAGGGATCAGCTTCTTAAGCTGTTACTTTTTCGCGAATTACTCTATAGAGGAACTAAAAATAAGCTATGCTTATTCGGGACTTCTCTTCGTAGCAGCAATGGCAGGGTTATCGTAAGGGGGACTTCAATGTGAGAACGTTGGAGTGAGGCATGCCAATCGTGAGAACTCACGGACGGCACTTGGTCGAAATAGCATCGAGTTTGGGTTCAGTCAAGCTAAATACTGAATCAACTCTAAAATACTGACAGCCATTATTCTTCTTCTTCTTCCCAGCGCTACAGCCTCTCTCGGGTCTTCGTTAACTGTGAAAATGCAACTGTCTCGGTCTTTTGACTCCGTTCCCTAATTTCCGAATCCGAGAAGCGATGAACTGTCTTCGTCGATCGAGTCTGACCAGCGTTTCCTCGGTTTCCCCATTGATCTTCGCCCTACAGTTCTCTCAACGAAGACTTCTTTGGGTATCCATTGTTCATTCGTACGATTTACGTGGCTAACCCATTGCAGCTTCCGCAGTCTTATGATCGTTGAGACCTCCGTCTCGCCAAAAATTTCATGCAGCTCATATTGCATCAAATTCGCCATTGAGCAACGTTTATTTTTGCTCCGATTATTCGCATCTAGACTCATTTTTAACGTGTCAGATATTCCTTTCTTTACGGACGAAGATCTGAACTTTAATCATGTGAACATCTACCTGAGACAGACGATTCTATCATCCTTGATCTATAGGATATAATTTTCTTTACAGTCCAGGAGATGGAACTTGCAATTTCAAGGATGAAGAGCCGGAAGGCCTCAGACCGGATGGGGTTCGTAGTGGAAAGCAGCCCGACTGGTATATGTAGAAAGGCGAAAGGGGAGCCCAGCAATTTGTCTGGCAAAATGGGCTTTGAAACTGCAGGCGTTTAACTTTACAATTCGACATCGGAAGGGAAGTCAACATATATTGCCAGATTTCTAGGCGATTCGGCTTAGTTCGAAGTAATATTTGGAGGTACAGCCAATGTGGCCTCCAAATTCACCAATTTTGTGGTCTGTTGGGAACATTGGTGACCCCGACGTGATTCCGATCTGTCGGACAGCATAGAGCGGAAATCTGGGCAATACGCCGAACAGCGTTTGGCCGTCTTGAAAAGCCAGTGGGAGCTTATCGAAATCAACGACGGTATCCTTCAGCAATTCGTGAAGGACAACCCGGAGTACTCATACTTTCAAAATGAATACTTCGTGAAGATGAAAAAGATCGCGGAGTGTTATCAAGAAGTCCTACAGGCTCTGCTAACGCCAGCATACAGCTCCAAACAACCAAGTGCCGTGTCCAACAAGGCGGACGAGGCAACCAAGCGGCTGAAGGCAGCTAAATCCTCTCGAAAATAGGTGTCGAGAGTGGAATTCATGGAGCGATCACCACACTCTTATCAGTTTCAAGTAGACATGCTACTCCGTCAAAAACATGGGCTCGACGAGATGAACTATATTCTCTGGGCCGAGTTTGAGGACTACGAAGAGTCCCAGTAACGATAGTTGTACGAAACGATGAATGTTGAACTACAAAACGACATCATCAGACTTCAAGAGCTACTGGAGCCTTAAGACACAACCAAACAACGCCTTCATCAGCGATGAAGTTGTCGAAAATTACTCTGCCATCCTTCAGCGCCAAGTATCTGCAGTGGATATAATTTGAGGAGCTTTTCACGCAATTGGTGCATTCCCAGGATCTAAGTGACACTTAAAAGATGTTTCACCTAGTCACTAGCCTTCGAGACGAAGCAAGCATTTTAATACAACACCTGCCTGTAGCCGCCAGGAACTATCAGCCCGCGTGGAACTTGCTGTGTCAGCGGCACGACAACAAGAGGTTTTGGTGAGCGGCTACCTTAAAAAATTCACGCAGCCTCCAGTGATGCAAACGGAGTCCGCAAGTTCCATCAAGCGGCTCCATGAAAGAGCTAAGGAGTGTATAATAGGGCATCAGAGCCTGACAGTGGAACACTGGGATGCGGTCATCGTACATTTATTCCTGAAGAACTTAAGCAAAACAACTCATGCCCTCTTCGAGCAGTCCCTAGCAGATCCGAAGGGCCTGGATACTCTGAAAGATTTATTGACTTTCCTTGAAACAAGACTCCAGTCCCTAGAAACCCCGAACACCAAACCCTCGCTATTTGAAGAGAAATTTACAAAAACACGAACAACCGCGGTGGTAGCTACTGGAGCTACGCAAAGCGTGATATGCACACTACCACATCCCATATTTTCATGCAAGATGTTTAAGGATTACTCGACAAATAAGACTACAGACGTCGTACAGAAGCATAAGCTTTGCTTCAATTGTTTAAGGTCTGGACAATCCGCAAAGACGTGTGACAAAGGGTCCTGTACGAAATGTAACAAGAAACCCAACACGTTGCATGACATGAAACGCAAGGTCGACACAATAGGGGCAAAGGGCCCGACTCAACCAAGCGAAAAAACAGCTACGGTATCTCTACTGGGAAGACATTACAAACAGCAATCCTACATTCTCCTGGGCACGGTAGTTTGTAATTTCAAGACAGCAGACGGTGAATTAATTGAATGTCGAGCACTCCTCGATTCTGGCTCGCAAGTCAATGGGATTTTGGAACGCGTAAGAGAAATGCTCAACCTCAGAGCAACCAATTATCCTACGATCATCTCGGGGATCAGAAATCACAGCAAGGTGGCACAGAAGAGGGCACATCTTCAAATCAAATCGCCAGTCACACAATGTGAGCTCCAAGTTGAAGCGTTTATACTGCCAGAGATCACCAATGATCAGCCCGCAAGGATAATTGATATCTCGTCTTGCAACCTCCCTAGCCACATAAGGCTCAGCGACCCCACATTCCACGTTCTTGGTCCCATCGACGTTCTCATTGGAGCCGAACACTATTTTAACCTGATCAAGTTTAGTCGGATTGAATTGGGAAGAACCGGCCAGCACTACAAAATACAACTTTCGGGTGAATAGTGTCAGGGAAAACCATGTGTATGAATTCTGCCAGAGAGGTCGGCTTAAAAGAACAACTACAACAGTTCTGGGAGGTCGAAGCACTCAACACATCCATCCGTTTATACTCAGCTGTGAAAAAGGAGTGCGAAGAAATGTATAAACAAACACTGAAGCGAATTAACGATGGCCGAATCATTGTGGGACTTCCCTGCAGGCAGCCACCAACCATTCTTGGCGAATCACGACAGCTGGCATTGACACGCTTTTTCGCAATGGAAAGGAAGCTGGAACGTAATCCAGAATTGAAGGGTGATTATCAGTCAATTATGGAGGGATACCTGACATTGGGCCACATGAGCAAGGTCACTTCGATAACTGAGACCGGCTATTATTCGCCCCAGCACTGCGTCATAAAACCTGGCAGTAGAGCCACTAAAGACAGGGTGGTTTTTGATGCATCGGTGAAAACCACTACAAACATTGCGCTCAATGAGATCCTCCATGCGGGTCCTAATATACAGGAACATTTTTTTCTGTGCTTATCAGGTATCGATTCCCTAGGTTTGTCTGCAGCGCAGACATAACAAAAAATGTATCGGAAAGTTGTGATGCACAAAGAGGACCGGAAGTACCAACTCATACTCCGGAGAAAACAACCGTTAGTACCTGTTCAGACGTACAAGCAAAATACAGCCACGTTTACCATTACATCAGCTCCTTTTCATACCATTCGATCGCTTCATGAGCGTGCAATAGAAGCGAGCCCATTGTGTCTCGGAGGCGCAAACGCAAAACGTAAGCACATGTATGTCGACAACACAATGTTTGGGGCGGACAGTCTACCCGAGGCACTACAAATGCAACAAGAGCTCATCAACATCCTGAAAATTGGAGTTTTTCAGCTGCGCAAGTGGTACGCAAATAACCCCGCCTTCACTAAGGATCTCCCCAAGTACCAACTAGCCCAGCAACTAGAGCTAATCCCGGAAGGCAAACATGAGATGGGGACTCTGGTGTTCATTTGGCTGCTTCCATCAGACGAATTTCGTATCAAGGTAAACCTTAAGGATCTAAAGCGAGTAACGAAGCGTGAAATCCTTCAGACATCGCTTAACTGTTTGCTCCGCTAATTGGCTTAATTGGCCTTGTCGTTGTGACAGGCAAAATGATATTGAAGGATATGTTGAAACTAAATTTGGAACGGGATGACGAGGTTCCGAAGACCATTCAATAGGAATGGGTACGGTTCCGGAGTAGCCTCCTCCAGCTAACGAACATCAAAATCCAGAAGCACATATGCGCACACAAGGCTCCAACGTTCAGACAACTCCAAGTTTTCTGCGATGCTTCAGACAAGGCTTATGGAGTTGCTGCATATGTTAGATCGCAACTAAAGGGCGGCGCAATAATTGTAAAACTGCTATGCGCCAAGTCAAAAAAAGCTTCTGCAAAAACGCTGACGACCACACGATTGGAGCTGTGTGCGGCGAAATTGTGCTCGGAACTGGCAGTACGTGTCCAAAAGGATCTTGAATGGCAGGGTCCGATCTGCTTCTGGACAAACTCAACTATAGTTCTAGCATGGCTAGGTTCTCCTATTGCGTCACTTTACAAATTCGTAGCCAACCGAGAATCCAGCATTCAAGAACTACCGAACGGTAGTCAATGGAGAAACGTACGCTTTCAGGAAAATCCAGCTGACCTTATATCACGTGGACTATGCCCCGATAAATGAGTTGGTTATCAACTCTGGTTCTTCCATAGCATCTTTCTGCATGAACGGGAAGATACATGGCCTAAGCTGCAACAAGTGCCCGAAACGTCCATCAAAAGGAAGATACCGGTGACGCTACTAACGATGCTGCACGGAGGAGAAAGCATCACCCAAAGGTTGAGCCATATGAGCTCCATCATCCGAATTCAGCGGACTATTGCCTATATCCTACGGTTCATTTTCAATTCTAATACAAACAGTAGGTATAGAAAAACTGGTGGCTTGAGAGTTCAGGAGCTATGCGGCTGATTGTGAGGGAGGTACAGCAAGACGAGTTTGCTCAAGACATTCACAATCTACAAAGCCATCGAGCTATAAATCCAAAGGGGAAATTAGCAACTTGGACCCTCGCATCGATGACATGGGGGTCCTAAGAGTTGGTAGAAGATTGGAAAATGTCAACTTACTATTTGAGTCAAAACACCAAGCACTGCTGCCGAGCTATCACTTTATAACAAACTACTGAGACGAATTCATTTCGACAACAACCATGTTTGAACCGACGTACTGCTTGCAATTACTCGACAAAGGTATTGGCCGATCAACGAAAAGGCTGTGGCTCAGTCAACTGTTAAAAGGTGTGTCATATGCGCAAAACATAGGCGCCAAATGTTTGAGCAAATCATGGTAAGCTTACTTTACGATAGAGTGCAACCAGCACGACCGTTCATTAAGTCCGGTGTGGATTTCTACGAACCATTTTACATTCGGCAAGAAATCAGAGGATTGGAGGCCCTCTTAAAACGTACTGGACCATGTTCTGCTGTTTCGCAACAAAACCAGTGCACATAAAAGTGGTCAAAAACCTGACCACAGAAACATTCATAAACGCGTTAAAACGTTTCACTGGGTGGAGAGGAAACTGTCAAACGATCTACTGCGACAACGCCACAAATTTCGTTGGTGCTAATAACCAGTTAAAGGAGCTGGAATATGCAATCTATTCGCGCAACACTAAAGAACTCATCATGGACTTCACTGCCAAACGAAGCATCCAATTCAAATTCATGCTGCCAAGATCACCGCACTTCGGAGGCTTATGGGAAGCCGCGGTTAAGTCGGCGAAGCAACTTTTAAAGAAGGCGATTGGCATTTTTTTTCAGTGGTAGGGAGGTGAATATCCGTTTACGTACAGAGCCTGGGACTCCCATGTTTGCAAAAAGGCGACCGGACTACCCACTAAACACCTCCCCTGTCAACCTGAGAGCCCAGCCTGGAACCGTTTGACACATTTCTGTGGTACAGGTTTCGTTTTGTTACGCCGTGAGGTGCCTTCAAGCTTGGGGATCCCTCTTCTACCGGGAGGAAAGAGGGGAAGAAGAAGTGCCAAACAAGTGATCCTCCAGCCCCAACACCCCCGGCTGCTGTGAGTCCCTTTTATCTTTTAGCACGACCCGAACATAATGTGCCACCTAGTTCCATTTGTCAATCGATTCGAGCATCACTGCGACTATATTATCTGGGCTGAGCTCTCCCGTCTCCCTGTAGAGGGCCCTTCGCAGCCTGTCTCATTTTATGCACGCAAAAAATGTGTGGCAGGCATTGTCTTCGGCTCTTGGGCAATACTGACAATCGGGGGACCGTGTCTTACCAATCTTGTGCAGGTAAGACTGAAAACACCCATGCCCGCTCAAAAGCTGGGTCAGGTAGAGAAGTCAGTCTCACTATGCATT
Organism: Odontomyia ornata; assembly: GCA_963969285.1. Taxonomy (NCBI): domain Eukaryota; kingdom Metazoa; phylum Arthropoda; class Insecta; order Diptera; family Stratiomyidae; genus Odontomyia; species Odontomyia ornata. The sequence goes on from OZ017741.1 coordinate 23,256,153, forward strand.
AAAACATTCACGCATGACGAATTTACGACCATAGCAGTAAAGATCAAAGCCATACTAAATTCAAGGCCACCAACACCCGTATCCAGTGATCCCAATGATTTGGCGATCACTTCTTGATCGGCGGACCAGCCAACGCAACTACAGATCCAAGCTCCAAAATTGCATTTACCCCACTACCTGAAATGTCTAAGGAGCTAGCTAAGATGAAAAACAAATTTTGGAAACGTTGGCGCGTCGAGTACCTGAGCCAGCTCCAGGAGAGACCTAAATGGACGACGAGCCAAAATAACGTTGAAATTAAAACCATGGTAATCACAAAAGATGATAACCTGCTAGTCTCCTCTTGGCCATTGGGTAAAATTATAAGGACTATACCAGGCAAGGACGGTAAGATGAGAACAGCAGAGATCCGGTTAGGCGGCAGAACATTCACCAGGGGTATACATAACCTAGCGCCCCTCCCATAGACTCTGGTCACGATGCACCACACGCAATAGATGAGGACCCAGCTGTACTCACCGAAGAACCGAGGCCTAGCACAAGCCAACCAACAGCTGGCGAAGATCACGATCAAAGAAAACACATCCACCTGTTCCAAGGCCACGCACATCAATAGTACAACCCGAAAACGGATTCATCGTACACACAATGTTTTGAACTCAAGCTTTCAAGGCGGGGAGTATGTTCAACTTTCAATCATCATAGTCAGTTTTAAATTCAAACATTCTTTTTCAATATATTTGATCATCACATTTTCAGTAAGCAAAAATTCATTTGCAACAGAAAAGGTCTCAAGTTAAACCCAAACAAATTCTCCGACGCAGCCGCCAAAACCGAAATAGACATTTTAACGAGGAAAAGAGTTACAGCTAACCTTCCAGTCACGATTGGAAATCAAATAATGGAAACTTCTCATGCTTCGAAATATCTAGTAGTAATCCTTAACTCAAAGCTCACATACTGGGAGCATATCCGTAAGGTAAGTGAAAAGGCGGCAAAGGCGATAGCAAACCTAACCAGTGTCATGGCAAATATCGGAGGGCCCCGTCAATCAAGGCGACGGCTTCTTATGTCGACTATGCATTCCATAATGCTTTATGATATTTTAGGTAGCTTTTTATTTTTTTCTTCAGTCTCCCTCTTTCTCTTTCGTTTTTTGCTTCCACTTAAATATTTTCTAAAACTAGACATTATAATACCTAACTTTTACAATCAACTATACTTTGCCACCATTTGCAGATTCAATATAACAACAAATACGAAAAATCAAACATACAAATGACCAATTGTCAAAACTATCACACAAAGAATACGCAATCAGTAAAGCCCTCATAAAAAAATAGCAAATCCGGGGTTCCCCTAACATAGTGTTGCTAGCTTGCCCCAGAGGCAGCGACAAGAAAAAAATACTTTCTTGGTTAACAAAATGAGGGAATTCCCCGAGCGTCAATGCTCACCCGCGCTGTCAACGTGCCGCGACAAAAAATGTAGAAACCAAGGTATGCGTTCTAAAATTGATCAACATCTTTTTGTTTAGGATGTGTTGAAATGCTTAAGGATTAACTTAAAATTGTATTATGGTCTTTAGTTGTCTCACTTTAATGGATTTGAAGCAGAACTTAAAAAAAAATAAATAAAAAATATAGGGTAATTGCGGGATGGATGCCACGCTGGGATAGATGCTGCACTGAACTCATACATCTAATCATCCGTGCAAAAAAAATGTATGTTGCTTTTTCTTTGTTAGGTATTCAACCAAAAACATAGAACAAATTAATTGGTTACAGCTGACGTGTAACGGGATCTTTTTATATTTGTTTTGTTTTGCGCTCCCTTTCTCACTGTGGAAATTTTTCAGTTTGTTACAGGAAGTCAATGCGGCAACAAGTTATCGTGTGTTTTTTCAAGGGTAAGTATTTTATATGATAAATAGGTGTTATAAGGATGCGTGTGTGCATTTTCTTTTTGTTTCATTTTTCTTTTTAAGTTTTGAAGTGCAGTGCGGCATCTCTCTCTCACTTCGCGGAGAGATACTGCAGTTTATTTTGAGACGGTACCACATGTTAAATTTTTTTGTGTTTTTTTGAAGCGAATATTAAGCATCGTTATGCCCCGTAAATATATTCACAAGACTACAAGGGGTAGTTAGACTAAGGAGGCGCTGAGAGAAGCCCGCAAAAACATTGACGCTGGGATGTCTCTGCGAAAAGCAGCAAAACTGTTTGGCATACCAGAACACTTTCGAGACGATTAAAAGAAAGAAATTTTGTAAAAAAACCTATTGGCCTTACGGGTAAGTAATTGTTCAGTTAATTTGTTGCGATAGTATGTGAAAATTAAATTTTTTAATTTTTTATGTTATGATTTTTGTATTGCTGAACTTATTTATTAATTATACGAAAGTTAAAATATAATTTATTATTTTTATTCTCTTCAAGGTGTTTTTGGAATAGAACATGAAAGAAAGCTAGCTGCGCACATGGAAAAAATAGCGTCTATCGGATTTGCCGGATTTGACAGAGAAGGCATTCGGAGCTTGGCGTTTGAACTGGCGGAGTAATTGAATGTAATACAAAACATAAATTTAACACAATTACAAAAAAAGCAGGCTACGCATGGTTAGAGTCTTTTTTGGAAAGGAAAGACATTTCATTGAGACAATTTGGAGGACTTTCTCTTTCCCGAGCCCAAGGTATGAATCGATTGGCAGCCGATGGATTTTTTGAAATACTTCAGAAAGTTTCGACAGAAAACAATTTAATGGACAAACCCAGAAACATATTTAATACGGACGAAAGCGGTTTGCAACTGAATAATAAACTCGGAAAGATGTTGACGCAAAAAGGTGTTAAATACGTCTATGTGATTACTACTAAGGCGAGAGGAGAAAATGTTACCGTTATAGCTTGTTGCCACGCGGAGGGTTACTTCTTGCCACCTGTTCTGATAATGAAAAGAGTAAACAAAAAAGCAGAATTCGTCGATGGGTTGCCAAAAGGCTCTGAGGTTTATATGAGCAGAAAGTCATCCTACATCAACGCTGGATTGATTTTTAAATGGTTAAAAGAACATATCACGCCACGAAACCTGTAGGCAAGACACTTTTAATTTTGGATGGTCACACTTATCACAATTTTGCTGAAAACAACGACATCATTTTATTTTACTTACCAAGTCATACTACCCAACCTATGCAACCTTTGGACTGAAGTTTCTTCAAGCCATTAAAATCATATTTCCTTGAGGTAGCCAAGGTTTGGATGAATCATCATAAAAAAAGAAACTTGACAAGATATCAAGCCGGGCATTTAATTCGTAATGCATGAGAGAAAGCAGCGTCTACCGCTTAAATCATCAAGCTATTGCAGACCACTTTTTAATCATATCAGACTCATCTCAAATTGAAGTTTAACAATCAACAGGTCTCCCTCCTGAAACCACCGTTTCATGTCCAGAAACAATCTTGGAACCGGTAATTCCAACCACCGTTTCGTGTCCTGAAATAATCTTGAAGCCGGTAATTCCAACCACCAACAATAGGTCGCATACCTGCAATCATTCCGAAAATGAAACACACATTTCATCATGTTTCGAAAACCCAACGCCAACCAAACTACTTCAAGCAATTTCACCACTAGCAAAAATTCCAGTGCCGATTTTTGCAAGATACAGGCAGTTAGCAGAGGTGTTAACTTTTCCAAGTTCCACTGAAAATAAGAGAAACTCTAAGTCTCTTAAGGAAAAAAAAGAAAAAAAATGTACTAAAAGGAAGATTGAGCCGACTGAAGCTCCTAATATTTGGGCTGAATGTTGGGAAAATTATTTTGAAACAAAAAAAAGACTGGATCCAATGCACAAAATGTAAAAATGGCTTAACGGAAACTGTACCCGGTACAAATCACTAATATCTACGCCTTGCACAGACTGTAGACGTGAGCAACAATGCAAGAAACATGTTACACAATCAAATTCGTTCCTTAAATTCAGTGAATTTATCATGCGGCATCTCTCCCACACATGTAGGGAGAGATAGCACACTTGATTTATTCTTCTTTTTTCTTATGAAAATTGTTTTTTTAAGTACTTTTTTTATGGTAGAATATAAATCCATTGTGAAGTTTTTTTTCCATAAATAAAACTTATTTTACTCATTAATAACCGGAATACGACGCTAGATGTCCATACTAACAAATATCGTGAAAGCTCGAACTTTATATACTATATATGTCATTTTGAAGGTACATTTGACAGCTATCAAAATCACTCAACAAAACAATTTTATCTTGTGTGCATCATAATTTTTTTTCACGATGAATAACTTCAAAAATTGCAGGAAAAGACAACATTTGCGGGAGGTTCTGTTGGGTCATTTTTTTTGCAAAGAAAACTGCTGCGGAAAGTCATCGTTTGTTTGTAGACGTTTATGGCGACGATGCTTTAGCAAAAACACAGTGCTTTGAATAGTTTCAACGCTTCAAAAGTGCCGATTTTGACATCAAAGACAAGAAATGCCCAGGACAACCAAAGAAGTTTGAAGACGAAGAATTGGGGACGCTACTTGATGAGGATTCGTGTCGAACGCAAGACGAGCTTGCCAAATCGTTGGAAATGACTCAGCAAGCCATTTCGAAACGTTTGAAAGCCGCCGGATACATTCAGAAGCAAGGTAATTGGGTCCCCTATGAGTTGAAGCTCAGAAACGTTGAACGGCGCTTCTGTATGTCTGAATTGCTGCTTGAGCGCCATAAAAAGAAATCATTTTTGCATCGGATCATGACTGGAGATGAAAAATGGATCCATTATGACAATCCCAAGCGCAAAAAGTCATACGTGAGGCCCAGCCAACCAGCCAAATCAACGGCGAAGCCAATTATCCATGGCGCCAAGGTTATGCTGTGTATTAGATGGGAACAGAAGGGGGCGTTATATTCTGAGTTGTTGAAATCGGGCTAGACAATCACAGGTGACCTATACCGAACGCAATTAATACGTAATACCTGTATGCAACCAGAGACGAGGCTATAATTTTTCATCATGACAACGCTCGGCCGCATGTTGCAAGACCCGTGAAAAACTATTTGGAAAATAGTGGATGGGAAGTTTTGGCCCACCCGCCTTATAGTCCGGGCCTTGCTCCGTCTGACTTTCATTTATTTCGCTTCACTTCAGAGCAAGGCATCCGAAATTCGATAGATTCGTTTTTTTGGGATGGAATTCATAAATTGCCTGAAAGATGTGGAAATGTTGTAGTCTCCGATGGACAATACTTTGAATAAAATATATTGTGAGATTTTTCCACAATAAAGCATCAAATTTCGCTCAAAAATTCCGGTTACTAAGTTGTACACCCAATACGTCCTAATTGGAGCACTCCTCAAAATGAACGACCGCTGCCAAAGTTTTCTGTAAATGAACCATTTAAGAACTTTGCAGCAAACGACCAACAAGGCTGCTTTTCGCTGAATCTACTCGGTCACGAGTCAAATGGAATTTTGTGGGGATGCAATCGACCGCTGCCAAAATTCTCAGCCTTTTCGACTTCTCGCTCTGCACCAAAATGTACGCTGGGGTTCTTGCTCCCCAATCTACTTGAAGGAAAAAATCAAATTGAGATTGAATACACGCAGAACCTCGCGGCATCATAAATAAACTATACCTGACAAACAGCGTTGCAAGATCGAGCTCGAAAACAGTTTATTTCAATGATTTAGTTCATGCACTTTTCACAGAACGCTTTATATTGCTTTGAAGAGCAATAATACAATAATAGTTCCACTTTAAATTCACACTTTGATAGAGAGAGAGAGAGAGAGAGAATCTTTACAGCATGGCGCGTCCCTCTTGCTTTCCCACAAATTTTTCCCGACAAACGTCAAGTCGCGGTTCAGTGGCAGCGATTCTAGGTTTAAAGTCGCTCATGACATGTCGACGTCAGTGGCGTAGGGCGCCAAGGCGAGGTTATCACAAGGCAGTGTCCACGATGGCAAACAGGCATGGGGAGACTGAAGGACAGGAGGTTCAAGCTCTAAGCTGAGCCCACCCGTTTTGGGGCGTGTGGTGGGCTGATGGATACCATTCCAAAGGTATTTTCTGAAAGAAGAGGTCGCTCTGTGCGGTTTACAGGCCCAGGTGGGTGTGAACAATGCTAATCGGAAAGCAAAAAAAAAATAAAAGGAAACTTCTTGGAGATGGTGTGCTTCAACGCCGTAAATCGTTGGCATGGTAGACTCCCAGTTCTTTTCCCGACATGTCAGAAATGAGATAACGCGTGGGACTTAACAACTACAGAGCCCGGCATTTTAGAAATTTCTTATCCAATTTAGCATTGTAGTGCCGGGCCGCTTCGCTTTGCCTAAAGTTCCGTCGATAGATCTCATCCCCTCTCTTGAAACCAGAAGGGTGAGATCGCAGATTGTAGCGCTCCTCCCCCGCACGTCTGTTATCTTCAATCTTCTCTCGGAGTTGGTCTCGCAGTACTCGTGCGTGCCACTACTGGGTCTTCCAAACAGTGGCAAATCATGTACTGGCCGAACACAGCAATGTAAGGCGAGATCCCTGTAGCAGTGTGGTATGAAGAGCGCAGAGCACAGATAATGGCAGAAATCCTGCGGTCCCAGTTTTTCTGATCCGGATGGACATGAGCACGAATAGTGCCTAGGAGTGTACGATTTAGTCGCTCGGAAGCATTTGCTTGAGGAGAGTAGACTGCGGTCCGCTGGTGAGTAATACCATACTTGTCCATCGGGTCCCGAAATCTACTCGATGTGAACTGGACTCCGTTGTTGGAAACAACATTTCCCGGTACTCCAAATACATGGAAGACGGTTTTCTGCAAGAAGCTGACTATCGGGGCGGTATGCATGTTATGCATCGGTTCAATTATCGGGAACTTTGACAGTTGGTCCAGCACCACGACGGCTCCGATGTGACCGAAAGCCGAACGAGGATAAGGACCGCTAAGATCGATATACAAGCGCTGGAACACACGCTCAGGTAGTTCAAACTTACCCATCGGAGGCCGAAGGACAGCATTTGGTGCTATGGTGCATTTACACATCTGACAGGCAGCTACAAACGCTTTTATTTGTTGTGCTATTTTTGGCCAAAAAAAATAGGTTTTCAATCGCCGTAGCGCACGGCTGTATCCGCCGTGCGCTCTCAGCGGGTGGTCATGAGGACGTCTAATGGGATTGATGGTCAATTCTTCGGGCAACCATAGCTTCCACTGTTCCTCTTCTTGCATGGGGTCTCCGGATGCCTGCCCCATCTGCTTGTATACAAATCCCTCCGTTACGTGCAGATTTGGCAGCTGTAGTAACTGGCTCTGAATAGTATGCATCAGCTGGGTGTACCCTGCCGACTTGAAGGCGGGATGGCCCAGGTCGATCAATAGGGGGCTGTCGTCGTCCTTGGCCAACTCGGCTCCTTCCGGGGCGAACATCCTGGATAAGATATCCGGTACCACATGTTGGCTTCCTTTTCAGTGTCGAATCGTAAAGTCAAGCGCCTGCAATTTCAAGGTCCATCTCGCCAAACGGCCATGGAGGTCAGTTTGGCTCATCAGCCATTTCAGGCAAGCATGATCCGCAACGATTTCAAAGGGGTATCCCTCAACAAATGCTCGAAAACGTTTCACTGCCAACACCGCCGCCAAGCATTCTGGCTCAGAGACAGTGAAGTTCCGCTGGGTCGGGTTCAATTTGTGGGACGTGAAGGCTGCAGGCATCTCCACGCCGTCTTCCGTTACTTGAACTAAGACTGCCTCCACTTCATGTTGGCTAGCGTCACATTGGATTGACAACGGTTTACTAAAGTCCAGGCTATGTAGTACGGGGCTGTTCTCAGATTCTTTTTTAAGCTCCTCAAAGGCCCGCAAGCCGGGATCTTCCCAGATAAACTTTCGTCCCTTTCGCAGCATGACGGTCAAGGGTGTGTCGATGGTCGCATAGTCACATACATATCGTTGATACCATCCGCATAAACCTAGGAATCGGCATAACTGCTTGGTGGTCTTAGGCAGAGGAAAGGCATCAATCGCTTGTATCTTGTCCAGGTCAGTTTTGATGTTGCCATGGCCAATGATGTGGGACAAATACTTAACTTCCGTCATTACGAACTGCCTTTTCTGTATGTTGATGGTTAACCTTGAATTCCGGATATGCCAAGCCACTTCCTGAAACAGGCAGATGTGTTCGTCACAGGTCTCGGTTATAAGCAATAAATCCTCCATGTATACGAAAACTTGGTGTTGTAAATGCTTTAAGGCGCGGCATTATTTGGGGAGCGTTACATAGTCCAAATGGCATGATAACAAATTGGTGCAGTGAGAGGACCTGGGACCGTGAAGGCTGTCTTCTCTTTTGAGCTAGGATCTAATGAGATTTGCCAGAAAGCGTTTTTGAGGTCCAAGCTCGTAATGCAATGGGCTTTAGGTAACCGATGTAGGATGACCTCAATCAACGGTAGAGGATATGCGTGCTTGACAGTGACGGCATTCAAACGTCGGGCGTCTAAGCATAGACGGACCTTATTCGGCTGAACTACTAAAGTGACCGGTGAGGTCTATGCGCTCTGCGATTTTTCGATCACACCTAATGCCAACATTCGATCAACTTCGGCAGACATCTTGACGCCTAAAAAGGAACCTAATACACAAATCATGAGCTCTTTTTGAGTTTATTTTATTAGGTTTTCTGAGCAGATCAATTTTAAATTTGTGAAACTATTAGCAATGTTTTATTTGTTGGATTATTTCCAAATCAGCAAGATTTAACGATTCTAACGTGTGCTGCACTGTTGCCAAGGATCTGCGTAAGTATTAACTTCCATTAGATTTTTTAATTCCATAATTTTTCTTCACACGACCCAAAGCTCCACAACGCCAACTTCAATCTTTCCGAATTTTCTCATTCCCACCCAAAAACAGGCGAAGAATGTAATCAATCTATCTTTGTAAATTGTGTTGCGGTTGTCCAATTTGCCGCACTTCTACTCATTTAATATTTCCAATTTTTTCATCTATCATCCGGCGTATAATTTTCTACCACCTCCTGAGAAACTATCAACACAAAGATTAAAGCCAGACTGGAGGCCCCCTGACAAGAATTTCTAAATTAAATTTCCATTCACCAGAAAAATTATTCAACGGAATTCTCGCACTTGATGCCCGCAATATCTGGAGCAAGAAAGGAATTAAATAAAAAAGTCACACTCCATCGCTCTAACATCCATTTAGCCAAACAGCAGAAGATCTCGCGTTGGATATGTCTAAATTTCTTTGGGATTATTTGCGGAATTGATGATCTTTATGATATCCATCGATTTCCCGCCATCGAACCACGTTGCTGTCGATAGCAAGGCGGATTTTTGTCTTACAACAAACATCATTCAAAACATTTGTTCTTTGCGTGCTGCAGTGCAAATCATTAAATCGCGCGGCGGGAGAGAGTCACTTCTGCCGTGAGTTATCAAAATCGATCAAACATCGACCGATGAACCCTTCTGGTCAAATTATACTGCAACTAATGTCCATTAATACCGTGGCCGATGATGATGATGATGATAGTCGGGCCAGAGATCTTGACGCGTCCAATCGCGAAGTATGGAGTGCGCATTGAAAGTTTAATGAGATGTTTGAAAGTGCGCGAGCTAACCATCCCGCGAGTGGAGTTCCCACTAAGGTCCAAGGCTGCGAGGATCCCATCACTTAGAAAATAAAACAGTCAACATACGACTCGACTACTGACCACGGCTTCTGTTGCGATCCTCGGCAATAATACAGTAATGCTGCGCTGCGCGAAAGAATCATCATCGCCGTCCCACCTGTCGAGATAATCATTAAGTACGAGGAAATTCTATATCGAAAATTATGTTTTTCTCCTCCCTTTCATTTCGCACCTCGTTTCGCGTTCACCATTAAGCCGCCGCGTCCCAATCACCCAGCGAACAACAAGCAATCGCAATCAGCGTCCGATCCGACATTATCGAAATCGAACGTTCATTAAGTTATGAACACGCGCTTCGATATGTTTCACAGTAGGTGCCATTAGTAATTTAATCGTTTTCAGCTCCTTGAAGCACATCAACTCGTCACCGGCGAGGAACATGGTCAACAGTTAACGTGCACCATCTTTCCCTCAGGCATATGTGGACTGGTCGTGTTTCATCTTCTTAGACGGATAGTCCGCAATGAGCTCATTGCACGCATTTAAGAACAGTTTGGACAAATTATGTTTTACCTGTAAAACCATCAGCAATTCAAAAATGCCAAAACAGGAAACGCATATCAGTCAAAATAGGTTTGATCTAAAATGTACCATGAAAACCACGGAAGTCGCCTCAAGATGTTAAAAGCCACAGTCGCGCAACTGCTTCAACTCATAACAACACCAAACCTCGTATACCATCCGGTCAGTCACGTCTTAGCACATCCATTTTCTACTCTAATGATTTCTTCCCCCCGAGAAAGAGTACCTTTTCGTGCCTGTAATTGCTTATACGAATTTAATCAATTTCCTGTTGAAAATGTTCTACCAATTTTTTCCCCCCAGTCCAGTCTACACATTGTAAAGTTTACTTTCGCGGTTCAACAGTTTCGTAAGGTGCACATCTACGAGTATTTACAGTCACTCGCTAATGGATCGCTAGACGAAGATTCTAATGTACAAGCCGTAGGTGGCTTTAATTGAATGAAAAAAATAAAAAAAACGATGAAAATTCAATAATAGCTGCATTAAATATTTACAGGTGTTACCACACATTCGTCGCATCAATTTAATCCCATTAAGATTAATCAATCAAAAAAATGGGTCCGAAAATAGTTCGACCTAAGAGTCTTAAAAAATTAAAAGACTTGCCTGCAAATCGCAGAATGTATTCTAACAGCATCCTTGGCACAAATCGGAGAAATAGTGCAAACTCCATAACTAACTGTATCTTCGCGATGAACGAGGAAAAAACTTATTTACGTCGGAAGTGCTCAAGATCAGAGTAGGCTTACAACTTAGTTAACCACAACATCTTCAAATTAAAGTCGGTCATACTGATCAAAAGCGCTAGCGTTTGAACTCTGTATAAGAATCATATAGGCATCTAACCGCTAGTTGGTATCGTAAAAAAAGCTACAAAGTGTATGTCGCATAATTTGATTCACTTCTCATCAGCGCCATGGATTAAGTGGTTTGAGGTTTCATTGTTTTCTAAACATTTTCGGTTCGTTTGGAATTTTTTGGACTTTTTTGTCTTCTTTGCTACATTTTAAATTAAGCGGCGTTTGTTAATGGCTCAAGGCTTTTAAGATTTATTCAATTAGAAATCAATTATAAATTTTTTGGCCTCATTGAATGAATAGCAAGTGGTCTAGTGTGAGCATTTATTGTGGACCTCAATTAGGGCTTAATTTTGATAGAAATGACTTCACACATGGGAATGTATTTTTCAGATTAAAATTATGTATAAATTGTTGTCTTTAGGATCAATATTTTTCCCGTTATTTTTTTTACCGAAACTCAAAATGGCATAGATCTCTCTAATACATTAGTGATCTCCCTTAAAAATTAATCAGAAAACTTTAATTAAAAACTATATTTTTTTGACTGACAACCAATTACCATACTCAAGACATACTCATACAACCTTTTAATTTCGTCGCTATATACCCGTCTGTAGGGTGGAACGGCTGTGAAATCCAAGGGTTTTCACTCACAGTCACAGATCTTGCGATATGATTCCGAAGAAGCTTCAATATGAAGATATCGACCCTAGTCACTTCAGCAGTTTGATAAATTCTTCTATTCGATATATAATGTTTCCAATCCGTCTCAGGCTTTCTGTACAAACCAGTACATGCACGAAGACATTTCCTTTCGAAAACTCTTAATTTTTCCATAGTACTAGCGCTCTGGTTGTACCAGATCTGACATCCATATGTCAAAACTGGTCTAACCAGTGTCTTGTAACAGATAATTTTGACCTTTTGATCAATGTATCTGGAATGAAAGAGTTTTCGAAGGGCCATGACTACTTTTAGTGCCTTACTGAGCATGATTTTCACATGTTCAGTATAGTACAGATACTGATCGAGATAAACACCGAGGTATCGAACACAGGATTTATGTGGAACCCGTTCAAGACTACCCTCACCAGCCATGATGTGGAAATCTTTCCAATTACGTTTCAGGTCTTGACTGACCCCCTGCAGCGTTGTCCGGAACAAGATTGTTTCACACTTTTGCGCATTGATTTTCATTCGCCAATTGTCAGTGTACAGCTGTACATCATAGAACATTTTTTGGAGATTGCTCTAAACTATTGTAGCTTTTTGGTCTGCCGTATACATGATCAGATCATCAGCAAACGCTACCAATGATCGCGTTGCCGAGACGTTAAAATCAAAGCCGTTCAATAGCTTGCGAATTAAGATTGAAAAGAGCAGAGGCGCAGTAACTGTTCCCTGCTGTAGACCATTCAAGACCTTGAACTCGCGCATTGTTGTCAGATTTCCATCAGTTACAACAAACGATTTCCCGTATAACATATTACACATCATGGCGACAAGGTGTCTGGGGAACTTGTCCTGAAGGAGTTTAAAAATAAGTCCATCTAACCATACCGTATCAAAGGCTTTCTCCATATCAATGAGACATGCTCCAACACACTGTCTATCATTTAGTTTCCAACAGATGTCTGAGGTTACTTTCGTTATTGCATGTGTGGTCGAATGCCTGGCACGAAAACCAAATTGGCAATTCGGCATCAACTCATTTTCCGCAATGTGGGCGTTTAATGCTCTGTTGAGTATCACTTCAAACACCTTGCTGATGTTAGGCAGCAAGCTGATTGGGCGATAGCTTTTCGGGCATGAAGATTATTTTCCTTTCTTCAAGATCGGAAATACCTTAGCCTTTTTCCACTCATTTGGGAAATATGAATTGCTCAACATGTTGTTGAACAATATGCAATAATTCCTAATAGCAACCTCAGGCAAATGTCGGAGCACTACATTTGGAATACCATCAGTACCACATGATTTCTTGTTGTTTATCTTGGGAAATATGAAACACAAGTCTTCATAGCTGACAAAATAATCAATAAGATTCAAGCTCGGTATGAGGTCAGATGTTAATGTTTCATTGAAATGAAGAATTGATTGGCCGTTCAGGCTTGATTTGAAGTCGGAAACTTTTGCTTCAACGACCTCTGAAAAAATTTCATTCCCTCTCTCAGGGTTTGGTAGATGAACCAATTCAAAATGTGTTCCAATCAGGGCAAGTTAATCCAATCCTTCGCAAATAATCCTGTTTCCATTTCTATCCGGAGTCGTACTATCAATTTCGATACCAGCCCTATCGAGAAGATTTATCTCATCACTAGTGACTTCAAGATTCGATACCTTCACTCGAGACTTCTTGCGGAATATGCTATTCACTTTGGCAAACACGCCGTCTGGGTCCTGTGGGTCAATACCCCTCAATTTTTACGCCCATTGATTGCTGACCTCACTCCTGAAGTATGAACGGATTAAGTTCCGGACGTTCTTCAGATGTAATTTCAACAAAGCCAACGAGGGATGGTTGTAATCCAAAAATCGTCGATAAATATTGTTGACGCGTGTGAGAAGAAGGCTTTTCAATCTTTTCAACCTTGCGATGGTTGGTGTTTCATATCCTTCCATATTGTTTCGATGTTTTATCTTGGGAACTACTTTCTCAATCGTTTCCAACGTCAGCTTCTCTAACTTCGACAAATAGACATATATTTCATCCTCAGTTGGATTCCTGTCATTAGAAACCATTGAGCAAGAGTTGCCACCATCAGAAGGGGGACATTGCTTCTGGTACTCCCGATTAAACTTCTTTTGAAACTTTCCCCAGTCTGTTTTTGTTTTGAAATTTTCATGTTGAACTGGAATGAGGAATAAATCATCCCTGTGATGATTGATTTCCATTACGATTGCGTTATGGTCGCTATCGTAAGGAAGCACCTGCAGTTTCCGTTGAGGACTATTAAAGCTGAATTCAAGTCTTGCGTCAGCAATGCTCAGGTCCAAATATGAATTTGTCCTAGGGTATGTTGAGAACTCCGACCCATATAGATTGCACATGTATTCAATTTGGTTCTCTGTAATCTAGGATTTCAGAAATACACCACTTGGATTATTGGTGACGTTCAGTCATGATGTTTGCTTGGCGTTCAGGTCACCAGCAAGAATATAATAATTATGCAGCCTGTTCAATTCGAGTATTTCAAACAAGTTCCACCAGTTGCATAGGCAGAGATAACGAAGAGGTTATCCCCACCTGGCAGTGAGATTTTGATAACGGACACTGCAAGAGATTCAAAGCTTTTGAATTCGACTTTTTCAATATTTTGGAAACGATAGGGTCTTCGAACCAATATCCCGGTGCCACCTCCCCCATCACCTGTCACCCTATCGTTTTTTACGAACTCAAAATCCTTGAATCTCATGGAGTGCCATGAACTGAGGTGGGTTTCGGTGAGAAGCACGATGTCAGGCTTTTGCCTCGCAATGACTTCAAGGAGATAATCACGCCGATGTAAAGTAACAATGGAGTTGACGTTGATCGAGATGAGACGAATCCTATCCGTGGGAATGTGGCTGGATGACAACTTATTTTGAGGCATTTGAAAGACCTAACCGCTGAAAAACAATGTTAATTTTCGAATCTTGTTTATCGATTCGCTCCGATAAGGAATTTAATTGCTGATAAATACTAAGGAGCAGCTCATTATTGCCACTTACATTATTTATTTTATTTACATTGTCCGCTGGTCCTCTCGCAGCAAGTGCAAATGACACCCCGGGCTTAACGAAGTTGGTAGGTATCACACTGCGGTGTGCTTGACTTTGTTTTGGAGTGAATTTTACCTTTGCATCTTGATACCGGGGGCATCCTCGAGATGATGCTGGATGACCAAAGGCACCACAGTTCACACAATATAGTTTTTCTTTTGGCTCCGCCTGAGCCAATTTGCACTCGCCGGGAGCATGAATGTCTTTGCATTTAACACACCTATATTTCATGGCGCAATTGGCAGCCGAATGCCCGAATCTTTGACACCTGTAGCACTGGTTCACCTCATTTTTCTGGAGGCGTTCCCACCTCACCACGCGGAAGTTCAAGTACCGTATTTTCTGCAGGGCACTCGAACTACTTTTGCTGGAAATCTGGACTAAGTAGTGAGGCATGTTTTTGCGCCCCACAATCGATCTTCTCGTTGCAAAGTTTTTAACTGAAATAAATTGTATTTGTGGTGCAACTTCTTGGAGCACCTGAAGGAGATCGACTGTGTCCTCACCACAGTCCAAACCCTTCAATAAAAAGGTTTGGTTCTTTTTGCTTTTCGGGGTGTACGTGAAATGCGGAATTTAAGGCATTTTTTGTTGCCTGGAAATCAACGTGCGACTTAGTCCTTATTGTCAATTTATCGGCATTGACTCTTTTTATCTGAAAATCTTGTAACCTTATTTTCAGCTGCCAAAAGCCGAACCATATCTTTGCCCGTTTGCCCAAACACATTGATTGGTGGGACTTTTTCTTTTTTTTTTTTCATTAATCTTAACGGACGGACCAGCAGACGGACCAGCAGACAAACCTTTTGGTTTTTTCTCCCGATTTTTAATTTTAAGGTATTCAATGAAATCATTATCTAACTTAGACGTTTTACCTGTATCCTTTTCAATGTTCATCGTTTCTTCAAGACCAGCTAGCGCTGCATGGTAATTTCTGCTGTCGTTTGCGCCTCCTGCGCTGAGGACATCTTCTTGATTAGCTTCTTCCTGTGGCTTTTTAGTTTTCTTGTCTTCAGATTTTGAGTTTGTTTGTCGGCCTTTCTTGGTTTCTTTATCTTTGTTGAACGTTAACATTCCAACCAAGTGCTTCTAACGATTTAATTCGAAGCTTGAGTTCTTCATTTTCCTTTCGATTTTTTCAGCTTTCTCTTTTTCTTGGATCAGCTGCTCGATTTCGATAACCGATAGGATTGTCGGTTTTTCTGCTTTATTCTCGCAACTTCTTTCTAGTTTTTTTTTTCGCCCGTCATCATTGGCGATGGGCATGGGCATGATCCTTCTGATTGATGGCTGAAGCTATCGGGCTCCTCCATCTCGTTGCTTTTGCAGCGAGACTAGAGGGAATGTTCTCAGACCGGGACTTCCCTTGAACGTATTTCCACTATTGATATTTCTTCAGGAAATGAATTTCAGGTATTCGATAAATGCTCGAATAATTCGACGGTGTTGGTTTTCCCAATAAAATCACAATTTGCTTTTGACTGGCTCGTAAAAAAATAGTGCAATTGTTTGAAACTGACTTTTGCGAAAAATCAATTAATTTTTAAAATTAATGACAGGAGCGATTAAAAACACGTCTACACGTAACGAGTGCTAGACGTACAATCTTATTAAAAACACGTCTATACGCAAAGAGTGCTAGACGCGGAAATCGTGACAACTGCATTGGGTTCGATTTAAAATAATGTAATAATCATGCATGCAAGCAAATGCTGATTGTATCATCTTCTAGTGTACCATTACTGCCATGGAGGGAGACGTAAACCATATTTGAGTCCTAAGGTGTAATCTACCTTGTTACGGCCGCAGTATTCACTGCGACCCCAGAATTTTTTTTTTTGCAGGGGCCTTGAATTCGCGTGTGACATCCTCGGGACCATTCAGGGAAGGCCACTGCCCGTACTGGGCCACCTTCAAATTGACGGACGAACTGTAATGACCTCGCTCTTGGCGCCCTACGCCACTGACACGTACTAGTAGACCCATATGCCCTACGCCACTGACGTCTACCAGCTGATCAACATACCCTACGCCACTGACGTCGACAGTTCGGAAGCGACTTTTAAACTATCCTCAAACCATTGATAGCAATCAATGTCAAGATTCGTGCACATGTGTTTCACGTATTAAGTTCTCGATGTCAAAAAGAAATTTACGCGCTAAATCTAAGAAACGCGGAACCGTGAGTGACCGATTGATTGGCGTTTGTACTTTTGTATTCATTCGGCGTGGTGGGTTTAGCGGTTTATCGGCTCCGATCGAAATTGCATACCTTGCAAGAGAAACAAGGTTAGGAAAGTAGCCCGGTCGGGTAGGAGAAAAAGAAGGTATAGTTCATCTGGAAATGTGAGGTTAATACTTAGGTTTGGTCGACTTTTTAGCCGTCATACGGTTGAAAAA
Organism: Odontomyia ornata; assembly: GCA_963969285.1. NCBI lineage: Eukaryota > Metazoa > Arthropoda > Insecta > Diptera > Stratiomyidae > Odontomyia > Odontomyia ornata. The sequence continues at coordinate 23,273,365 of OZ017741.1, forward strand.
TAGGTATCGGCCACCGCGACAAGTACAATAGCTCCCCTAGCGTTGCGAGAGAAGATGGCGAAGCATTTGCTGAATGTGAAGCGCAGTATGCCAAAATAATTTGGCATTGTGTCTAATGTGCCGCGCAAGCATCGAGCGGAAAATAAAAGTTCTTCAACCGCAATACAACATGCAGTGTTCAAACGGACAACTGTACGAATTCGCCACTTCATCATTTTCGTCAAGTTCAACGCTGCTAAACCAAACTAAGGAAAGAAATGAAGACATATAATGTGAAATCGATGCCAAAATCGTACGTACAAGAAGAACCACAAATTCAAGATAAATATTCATTAGATTGTTTTTAGGACAAAAGGAGTAAGGTATGTAGGTTGCATCTATCGTAGCTATAAATAATAGATTGGAATACTGCGATTGGCTCACGGTATTAATATCAAACGACTTCATCCCTTAACAACTTTTCAAACTACTAAATGGCTCAATTTATTGAATCAACACGCTTAGCATTTTTTTAAAAACATTTCGTGATTTTTAATCTGTTTTAATCTTTACAAACGGCGCCCAATGTGGGGCCCAAACATCCTCAAGATTCGCGTCTTCTGACGATTTGGTCCTTTACGGAGAATGTAAGGTACCTCGGTACTCGAGCCCGACGGACAGGAGTAGTGGAATTCAGCCACTTCACGTGAGTTGTAGCTTCCGCTCTCTTTTGTTTTATTTTTTTTTCTCGCGACAGATTTCTTCCGATATGTCGTCCCAGGATAAAACCTGTAAGGACCTTCTATTTTCTTGATGGGAACTGTCAGCCAGATGGGTTCCTCCTATCTGCCTGGACTCTCAAGAAAATATAAATTTACCTTGCCTTTATATTGCGGAAAGATTCTACCCATCTTTTTATGCGTAATAGATGAGTGGTTTCGGTTTGAATTTCGGTGGCGTATGCTAAAGTTGCGAAGCCTAGAATACTTCCACGCGTCGGGATATTTGACCGCGTACAAAACTTGTTATGCTATCACTCATCTCGTCAAGTCAATTAACGTAGATTAGAGACGGTTTTCGTAATGTACTTGGGGGTGGGAATAAATTTAAAAATCGTTCCGTACGGTGGGCTTACCAATGAAGCAAATCGCCCAGCGAATTTCGCGACGCAAGCCCGAGATCCGACACCACGCATAATGGAGAGTTGGCGGCTCAGGCTCACCGGCTTTAATTCGGCTCTGGTAGCCAGTACGCTGGGAGGCGACTTTTCGGCTTTCCTTTGACACGTGCACCTCTTATTCAGCGGAGATGCTGCCGAATGGTACTGGAGTTTCAAAGAATCCGTAACACGCCCCGATTGGAATTCTTTCTGTGCAGCTTTTCGCAACGACTTTGATGATGGCCTCACTGAAAGGGAATTGCGCGAAACATACGGAAACGCAAACATTTGACTAGTTTTATACCAGTATACTACGCCTAGGCACTCGGCTACGAACACAAATGCCCGAGGACGAACTTGTGGAAATCATCAGGGAGAACATACGTTGACAGCTTCAAAACAGCCTGCTTCATGTGCCAATATACACCGTGCAGGGCTTACGCCTCCATGCCCGTAGACAAGAACGACTAGATGCACGGCGAGGAATCTTTCGTCTACAACCTCGCATGACGGGACCTAGTCAACGAAGCAATCATACTGCAGAACTAGTAGCAACTGATCACGTAGATACGGAGCCGACACATATCCCGGGAAGAGGAGTCCTCCTGGATCACGAGTCCTAACTAGCAACTGACTAACCTTTCGTTGAGGTAGCCCGACGGTCTGCTGGAACTGCCGAAAGCCGGGACACCGGTTCTCTAACTATCCAGCGGAACCGACGGTCTTTTGTTACCGTCGCGGAAAAGCGAACACGTATGCCCCAGATTGCGCAGATTGCAAGTTGCGAAAAAAACTTGCCAGCGTCGGTACTCCTAAAACCCAAACGGACAGATACTGAATTCATTGCTACGTACCAGGCCCCGCATACGACCCCAACCTTGCTGATTCGCCCCACCAAACACAGTTCTCCCAAAGTTCCGCAGCAGACGTCACGCGTTGCCAGGCCGGACGTTCAGGGGAATGGTGATGAGACGAAGGTCCCCTAGCACATTAAGCCCTTTCATGTTAGACTGCGGGACTATCTAGCTACTCGTCAGCGCGTCAATGGTGAGGCAGTCGAGGAAGACGTTGCGGGCGATCCAATTAGACGAATTATTGAAGAACGACATTCGCCTGTACACGTCAGTATACATCCTGCAAAAGCGACTGGTAGGCTTGATTGACACTAGCACCATTGTTAACTGCATAGCAGCCGATTTTGCAGGAGAGGTCCTGACGACCCACGCAGATCAAATCCAGCACTCTACTACTTGGTTAAGAACGGCGGACGGAGCTCGTCACTCTGTAGTGGAGAGACTTTCGTCGGTGATTTTCGGGAGCGGGTATATTTTGATTCAATTTCCCCAGATGGGAAGACACATTTTAGAGTAGTCGATGGAAGTTGTTTGACGCGTTATTAAATCGGGCATGGGAACCGGTGGCTGAATTTTTGTATTTCGGACTTAGTCTGCTCGCGTAAGACCCGCGACTGTAACTCCTCTCCAAACAAGCTAGCTAGCCAACAGCCACTTCGAAGTAGACTAAGACTGTCCGAACTTGTTGACCTGATGGGTATAGATCGTTGTCACGTTCCAATACTTCACGCATAGAACCGATGAGAGGTCGGTTCAGATTTCCTTCAGGAAATCTCGAAAGTTCGGGAAGTGTGAGAATGAAATCATTACAGAACACAATTGCGAGGGAAAAGGAGGGAACGATCATCGGAAAAATTAGATCATATAGTTCTTACTCCTCGCGGATTAAGTTTAATACTGGAAAAAACCGGTGTTTATTTCGACAAAACAGAGAATCCCTAGAGTAAGGATGATCAATATTGGAGACATATTTATTGAATCAAAGACAGCGGTGAAGTACCTGGGGCTACTAATCAACTCAAAGATGAGTTTCTCTAAGCAAATCAGAACAACGGCTGAGAAGGCTGCTTAAGAAGTATCGGCTCTGAGTCATCTTATGGCCAACGCAGGGGGACCCAACACATCAAGAAGACGCTTCTTGATGAGTGCTGTAGGATCAGAGCTAGTGTAAGGAGAAGAAATATGGGAGGACGCTCTCACTAAGGAGGTATACCGAAAACGCTTGGCACAGGTACAGAGAAGAGAAGCACTGAAGATTTCATTTTCATATCCAACAGTCTCTGATTCGGCGGTGACAGTAATTGCAGGCATGATACCTATCGCCCTCCTTGCTAGAGAACCCCGCGCTATTTAGCTGCATCGAACTGCTGACTTGAGGAGGACGATTGCCCCCAGGAAAGACGTTGCTCACCCAACGATTGGCAGCAATTTTGGGTAAATTCCACGAAGGGAAGACGGACTGCGTAGACTGCTATCCTTCCCAGCTTTTGAGCGAACAAGGTTATTTTTAGTCTTACTGGCACAAGATCGGTAAGTCACGCTCCTCCCGGTTTCGTTTTTTTTTCTAGGAGAAGGAGACGATGCCTGCCACACATTTTCTGTATGCAGAAAAAGGGATAGGCTGTGGCAGGACCTCTAAAAGGGACCAAGAAAGCTCACCCCAGTTAATATGGTCGTGGTGATGTTTAGATCGTTTGACGGATGGAACCGTATGGTATATTATGTCCAGGCAGTTTTTAAAGATAAAATGTTAGGCCTCGAGCAAACTTGACGTCCGTATACACTGAGGAGCCAGTTGTAACTCGGATCATTATTTGATCAAACTAATCTATAGATGTCCTATCCTAAACAATGGATCCCTGGGCAAGGCCCGATATTACTTCCATCCTTCGTTGGCCATGTCTCATGTCGTAAAGCAGGGTTGGGTCCTCAAGGTAATCCCTCAGAAGCTGCATTAGATATTCTGGGACTTGAGAGGATTTCCAGTGTATCCAGTATAACTATCTATATAGCGGAGTTGAATGCGTTCCTTAGGTCGAGTGTCACCATAAAAACGATCCATCGCTTGATGCGGCTATGTGCCTATGCCTTCTGGACCACGCTCACCACCTCTGCAACCGTATCAAATGTGGAGCGTCCTCCTCTCAAGCCGTACTGCCGAGGTAGTGTTCCTCCACAGCACAAATTGGGTCGGTGAGTCTTTTCTTGATGAGTTCCTTTAGTTCTTAACGAGTAATGTGCTGACGGTATTCCAAAATTTCCCTCCTCCTTACTGATCAGCATGAGCCTCGCCTCTGTCCATAGTACCAGGGAAATACCGTGCCGTAGGCAAGCATTGAGTGTGCTGAGCAGCAAGTCAGGATAACGGCGATAGACAAATTACAACACCTCAGCTCGAACACCGTCTGCGCCTGAAGACTTCCTCGCTTTAAATGATAGGAGTGCCTATTCCAATTACGACTGTGTGGGGAGTGGATTGCTGTTTCACCGCGGGCAGCGTCAACACGGACGGAATGGGTAGGGAAGGGTGCCCACATTATCTCGTCCACCTTTTCCGCCTCGTGTATGCAAGGCGTCTGTAGGACACCCAGCACAACTTGTAGCCAAGGCTCCACGAATCTTTGTTCAAATTGCCCACCAATTATTGCCAGCAGCCAGCTAAGCTGTTGTTGATCAATTTGAGAAGGCCTTTCCTGGCCAATTTACATGGTGCTATACGGTTGCATGTCTCTTTACGGTTTCCTGCCCGTTGAGCTTCACATCTCACACACTGGAGGCTTGCCGTGCCGCGTGCAATCATGCTCAACTCATAGTTGAGCTCACATCTTGAGCTGCCAATTCCTCTGTCTCCTGCGCATCATCCTGCAGCAGAACACCTGCTGTGAGCATCTCAACGTCCATTCTTTCGATATTCCACCCAATTGTAGAGGGTCGAGAACACGGACGTTGGGAGACAACATCATAGATCTCAAGCAGAATGTGCTGATGATCACTGGCTGAGTAGTCCTCTAATACTCTGCACTTGCGCATTCTCCGTACTAAGGACTCAGAGGCGAATGCCGCGTCAAGTATGGTTTTCTTCACAAAAAATACGGGGGAAAGTCGGCATATTGCCGGTGTTTAGTACGACGAGCGCTGTTCTGACCACTATTACGAGGATTTGTTTTCACCGCGGATCTGCTCAAGGCATGCCCCATTCAATTGCTCTGGCGTTGAAGACTCCCCAAACGAGCATGTTACCATCTACGTTTGAGACAGAGCCTTCCAAAGCATTAAGCTTGGCTTAGAAAGATAATATTGGTTCATTCGGCGTTAGATAAACACTAAAGAATATGGGCCCTGAGCACCGTGCCCACACAAAACCACTTTCGTACCCTGCAAACAACTCACTTTATTCTTACTTTGCCCTTATTCAGAAATTATTCGGCATCGTTACCGGTCAAGTCAATGATGGCCATGCGTTATCCTCTATGATTTTCTGCTGGTGACGACCTCACTTTAATCCTGCTCACGCTAGGGAGCCCCCTTTAGATGGCCTTTTCTACCTTCGCCAGGTCCGTGACGCACTTAATGTTTCTTATTTCGATCGTTTCCATCGGCTTAGTCGAGGCTACAGTCACGCATTTGCCAAAGGCTTTCTCCCCTTTGTCAGAAGCATTGGCTTCTTTATTGTCGGACTCTGATCCGAGTTCAACCAGTATGTGGCCCGACCATGTCGGAGTCACTGCTTTAATAGCAGTGTTGGTACCTTCGGGCTTTAAATTTCCCCAAATATCTCGCTACACTGCTGCGTAGGACTAGCCATCTTGAGGTTTTACGAACAGTACCTGCTGTCGAGGTTTTTGTCGGGGCTTTTCTCTCCTGTTTTGCATCAGATCTGACACTTTTTGAAGCAGTTTCGATGCGGCTTGCTTCGCTCTTTTTATCAGCACAGTCTAGAACCCGTGATCTAGTATTCCATGCCCATCAAATGCCTCTTTCTTCTTTCTTTTGTCCCAATTCCCTTGGATTGGGCAAGTCGCTATTCTTTTATTGATGCTTAATTGTAGACCTATTTGCACATGCCCTTTAGGCTTCGCCATTTGCTCTTCTTTGCCCTTCTGATCCTCTTCGGCCTTTAACCAGCTTCTCCGGCAATGTCTTTGTGGTCTAGGAGCTCCTCTAGGCCAAGGAGCCTGTCTTTACACCTTTGCTGATTTTTGGTAGTCGCATGCAGATTTTATTTTTTTTAGAACGTCCTCAGCTTTTCGGATCAATCTTCTTCTTTATGTCGCTGGGCGGCAATTGTACTTTGCAACCGCCTTTCTTATGAGAGGTTATCTGCTTCCGTTTCCGAGTACAGCACTTCAACCACAATTTCGATGGTGGCGGTGAAATTGTCGCTCCTTCCTTTTTATGCCGTGCTCGCCTTGTGGCCTTCAGGATGAATCGTTATTATATCGGCATTTAAGACCCTTGCTTTGGTCGCTTCAGAAGCAGCCGCAGAAGCAACCATGTAATTCTTAACATTCTTTGTATTTTTTCCATCGCTCAAACATCTGGCACATCCTGAAGAATTTCCGGTTCTTCCCTTAAGGGCGCTCTGGCGTTTAAATCATTATTTTGCTGCGCCCGAACGCCACAGAAATCTTAGCCTGAACAAGGCTCTCCCCTTATCTCCGCTATTTGTCCGTCTTTATTGTATTCATCGTCGTTGGTACCGCTCTCAATGTGCTGTGTATAGTTGTGAATGACACCTCGGCGCTACCGTGCAAAGCAACTAAGTCCAAACCATCATATTCGCCAGTCCAAAGCATTAGCTCGTGTTCATTGCCCAAAGCGTCGATTCAATTAGGGTCGTTACTTGTCATCCCAGAGGATATTTGTGGCGACTTCGATATCCTCGGGTCTTTGGGGGCGGCACTACCGTAAGAATGCTAGCCCCCAATAGTATTCCTGCCGGATGGTGTCGTTGTCATATATCGAGCAATACTAATCAGATTGAGCCAAACTGACATGCGTTTGAAAGGTGACATTCCAGTCTACAATTTTCATATGGACAGTTTTGTATTTCGTCATTCGTGTCAAAAGTTGTCTTCATTTAAAAATGAGTGAAATTTCTGAAAAAATTCGTTATATTTTACAATATCACTACGATCAAGGTGAGAATACATCGCAAGCTCGTGAAAAAATTTGTGGTGTCTACCGTCAAGATACTTTATCAAAAACCACACCCAAGAGATGGTTTGCTGGCTTTCGTTCTGGAAATTTTGATATCAAAGATGCACCTCGCTCAGGTCGATCAATCACTGAAAAAGTCGATGAAATCTTACAAAAAATTGAAGAAAACCGACACATAAGAACCCATGATATTGCTAAGGAACTGAATATCCATCACCAAACAGTTTTGAACCATTTGCGTAAGGCTGGATACACAAAGTAGCTCGACGTTTGGGTGCCGCATGAATTAACACAAAAAACTTTGATCGGTCGAAACTCCTTTTGCGAAATGCTAATAAAATGCAACGAAATCGAGCCATTTTTGAAGCAAATCATTACGGGCGATGAAGAATGAGTAAGATACGAGAATGTTGTTTGAAAAAGATCATCGTCGAAAAAAGGTAAATCATCACAAACGACTTTAAATCCAGGATTGACACCAAATAAGGTTATGCTTTGTGTATGGTGGGATTGGAAGGGAATTGTTTATCATGAGGTGCTAGAACCTGACGAAACATTCAATTCGGCTCTATACTGTCAGTAACTATCCAAATTGCAACAAGCAATTAAAAAGACCGACCAGAATTGATCAATAGAAAGGGCGTTGTCTTCCATCATGACAATGCCAGACCACACACATCTTTGATGACCCCGCAAAAATTGACAGAGCTTGGCTGGGAAGTTTTTAATGAGCTATTACCTACTCAACATCGTCACATGCGGAACACGTGCAGTACGAAATGCCTCCAAAAGATTGCAGAAGACAACCGCAAGAGGTATATTTTATGTGGATGATGGTTTGGCGGGCTCTAATTCATTGGTGGACGCTCTTGAAATTCAAAGGCAGTTAACGGAACTGCTTAGCTTGGCAGATGTCAGCCTTCGCAAATGGTGTGCCAACCACAAGCGACTCTTGGATCTCATTTCACCTGTACATTGGGAAGTCAGCCTAGATTTAGAGGAAATGCAAACCCAGTCCATATAAACATTGGGCATGATCTGGCGACAAGGCGACGACCAATTCCTCGTAAGGATAAACCAGCAGACTTTTGACAGTATAACCATGCGCACCGTCACTTCGGAGTTGGCCAGAATTTTTGACCCATTTGGAAAAGTGGCTCCAGTTGTGGTGACTGCCAAAATATTCATCTAAAAACAGTGGCAACAGAATATTTTCTGGGATGATCCAACGTCCCCAGATCACGTAAAAACTTGGAGATCATTTTGCAATGATCTCAGCAGCTTGCAGGACATACAAGTTCTTCGACATGTTTTCTCTCAGTGAACCCGGAAGTCGGTGCAAGTTCATGTTTTTGCCGATACCTCGCGTAGCACTTTAAGTGCCATCCGTCCTTCAGGATGGAAAGGTGATCGTCAAGCTTTTGTGCGCCAAATCTAGAGTGGCCCCTCTCAAAACTCAGACTCCGCCTCGTTTGGCATTGTGTGCAGCGTTGTTGGGTGTCCAATTGGCCTCTAGAGTTAAACAGGATTTAAGGTCGGGCAGATACCTAACATTTTTCTGGGCTGAATCGGGGATCGTTCTCGCTTGGATCAACTCATCCTCGTCAACCTTCCCCACATTCGTTGCAAATAGATTGTCGAAAATCCAGGAAGACTCACTCATTTCCCAGTGGTGTCATGTTCGATCTGCAGACAATCCAGCTGACATTATCGCGTGGTCTACCGGCTCAATCATTTGCGTCATCAAACCTTTGGTTTTGTGGGCCTCTGTGTCTGCACATATGTCTGCAATAGAACATTGAGTAGATATCCTGCGGATACGCTTCAGAGCTGAAGAAAATACAACCAGAGGCAGCGGTTGCTACCATGTGTGGATCGGATGATGTAATAGACAAGATCACCATGCAAAGGATAGTTGCATATATGCTCCGATTCACTCGACACTCAGTAGAACCAAAGGAGTACCAAGGAGTACGGTCAGAAGTACTTTCGGCTAGGAGATTTCGGGAGCACAGTTGAAGGCTGCAAACAATGTACATATGAGAGAAGCCTTGAGCGTGCGGTGCAAACGCTCTACCATGCCTTTCGACTTGGGGTGTTAAGAGGTCGTATCAATTTGATAAGCTTCTAGGAGGCGAGATAATTCACGGTGAAGCTCAGCTTCGAATTGCGTGCCCTGATCAGTTGTAACTTCGAGCGGCGTTCCAAAGCAGTATATCTAATTGTTAACGAGAGCACGATTGATAGCTGCGGCTGTCATGTCACGTACTGATATTGCCTGCGGCCAATGGGTGTAGCGGTCTATAATAGTTGGACAGTGTTCAAAATTTTCAGCAAGTGGCACTCTGATCAGGTCCAAATGAATGTGGTCGAATCTTTGATCCGGAGCCGTGGAATTTTCTGGCTCCGCTCTGTTGTGGCGATGAACTTTTGACTTTTGGCAGGGGATGCATTGCTTGGCCCACCAAAATATGTCTCTACGAAGGCTTGGCCAAAAATATTGGAGGGCGATGCGCTTAGCTGAAACACGACCACTCGGATGCGATAAATTGTGAGCTGCGTCGAATGCTTGTTTGCGTAGTGAGACTGGCAAGTAGGGCTTGATAGTGCTGTGGCGTTCGGTGCAAATCAATGAATATCCGTTGAGCTCGAGGTGTCGAAGCTTGAAATGAGGGATAGCTAATAGGTGCGGTAGCTGTTCATCTTTCCCTTGCTCAGCGCTAATAGTATTGAGGTTGCAGACGGCAGAAATGAAGACAGTTTCTACGCGCAAGCGTGCTTCAGCTACAGCGTTTTCTTCCCCAGGTGTGTACTCCAGCTGGGTATGAAGCTCCAATATAAAATCTAATTGCCGAATCTGCCGATGTAATGCTTTTTCTGATCGTTGCTTGACTGCATTAGTGAGCAGCCGATGATATGTATAGGTGGTGAACTACCTGCCTTTGAGAATGCGTTGGAAATGCCTGATCGCAGCGAATATGGCTAAAAGCTCCCGACCGTAGGTCGAATAATTGTGCTCCGCATCTGAGAGCTTCTCGAGAAGAATCCTAGTATGACGTAAGTACCATCAGTTAGTTGCTGACCCAAAACTGCGCCTATGGCGGTGTTGGATGCATTTGTGCGCAAAGCAAGCCGCTGAGTGGGTGAAAGAAAGCTGAAGTTGTTGCAGAAGCTATAGTCTGTTTGCAGCGCATGAAAAAATCCTGTTCGAAACAAGCAAGCTTAGCTTTCTTTTTCGCGATTCCTTTATAGTAAGTAAGTCAATGACAGGTGCTTACAACATAGCAGTTTGTGGAATGCAGCGCCGGTAAAATTTCAGCATTCCCACGAAAAGTCTGAGCTGCGTAGTGTCCTCGGGGTCTTTGCCAGAGGTGGGCGAACACCTTCTTTCGACACGTGATAGCCGGAAAATGTTACCAATGGCTGAGGAATCTGACATTTAGTCCAGTTAATTTGGAGGCGTGCTTCGTTTAAAGTCAAAAGAAGTTTAGCGAGGGACGCTTGATGCTCTTCGTGGCTGTCTAAGCTGACGAGAAGATCATCCTGATATTTACGCACGAATGATAGATTTCTGAGGACCTGATTGATTGTACGCTGCATAGTTTGAGTCGCAGTCTTCAGACCGAGTGGCATGCCCAAAAACTCGAACAATCCAAAAGGCGTCGTGGCTGCTTTCTTTCCAATGTCTTCCGGTGCCATCGGGATCTTGTAAAAGGCTTTGTGAAAGTCGATGACCGTAACCACTTTGCCTTGAGCATCCTGCAGCAAGCCCTTTATTGCTGGAAGTAGGTAACGGTCGGAGAGGGTGATTGCGTTGATCTGGCGATAGTCACTGGTAGCTTGCCAATCTCCATTGTCCTTCGGCACCATGTGAAGAGGACTGGCCCACTGACTCGTTGAGGGGCAGATGATTTTTCGCTCTAGCAATCGCTGGATTCCCTTTTAGCTGCGCTAAGTCGTTCACCTGAGAGTCGACGTGGTCGGGCGAATACTGACGGGCTACTAGTAACGATGTAGTGCTGAACAGGTAGATCAGGAACGTGCGCCATCTCTCCAGAGCGAGCAGAGCTTTTGGCGAAATTACCGATAAGCTTTGCGTAGGCTCTCTTTTAGAGAACTGTGAGTCATGATTTGGGTTTAGCAATTATAATAAAGTGCAGTTCCGGGACTGGACAAATTGAGCAAGGTTGCGAAAGGCTAGTACGACCATCTAGTAAGTGGTGATTTCGGATATCTTTTAGCAGTCCGTGATGTTTCAAAGCGTCTGCTCCAAGAATTGCCGTCTGCACGTTTGCGATGATAAAGCTCCACTGAAAAGGGCGGCGTAGACCAAGGTTCAAGCTGAGCTGTCTCACTCCGAAGGTCGCAATAGGCGTTCCGTTGGCTGCAGTACGAGTCAAACTCTGTTTTTGAAGCGGTTTCTTGATAATGTGTTTGGGAATGATAGAGAGTTCAGGTCCTGAGTCGACAAGAAATCGGATCGAGGAATCGCGGTCCAAGACGTAAAGGGGGCTTTCTGAAGAGTTGCTGGTGACGGCTGCCAAAAGTATCGCCGGTTTCTTTAGTTCTCCTGAGACGTCTGTGCCTGAGCGGAGAAGGAACAACGCTGGCTGCCTGCAATGTTGCGCGTGTTCGCCGTGCCTCGTGTGGTACCAACAGTACCCCGTTTTTTCATTGGGGCCGCGTATAGAGGAGTGGGTCTAAGGTTTACGGTCACTTCGTGATACTGAACGGCCTCTCTGATCGGGATCTCTCGTATTTAATTAGAGCTCGCGAGTGATGTTAGTGAGTTGGGTGATGGCCTGTCACATTGCAGATAGCTCTTGTGTTAGCAGGTCGAGAGCAGGCTGTGGAGATGCATAGCCGAACGAAGGCATTGAAATTCGAAATTGAGAAGTCGTCATGACAGATGGTCCAATGTCATGAGCCTCATCAGCTACAGCTCCTCAAGTGTCTGACCTTTTATAAGAAGAAGAATGCGGCACGTCTGCTGTGGTAAAAGATATAACCACTTCACTCGGAAGACGTCATCTCCAACACGTGTGCCGGCAAGTGTCCGCATGTGGCTCAGTAGTTGCTACAGCCTTTTATCCCCTGGCTCTACTCCAGTCAAGAGCTTATGGAGCTGCGCGTCTGGCGACTCGGTGAGGCACAAAACTATGGCTTTCTTCAGTGTGTTTTAAGTGTCTGCCACCGGCGGCCCACGGAGAATGTCAGAAATGTCCGCAACTGTTTCAAAGTCCAGTGCTCCGACAACGAGGTGATACTTTGTTGAATCCGAAGCTATTCTGTGCACGTTAAACTGTGATTCAATCTGAAAAATCCATAGTTCGGGACTCGACCGCCAAAATGACGACAATTTGCAGCTACTCACGACATTCACCTGTTGCTGCGCGGCGGGCTCCGGAGCCAAATGATCTCGTTCCTCGGCTACGATCTGCTCGGCGTAGTTCTCCACACTCATCTTGAAACTTGCTGCTGATTTACTGAACTGCAATTCCGAGTGTTTTTCGAATTACCGTCTGACACAAGCACTGAGTACAATTCACACTGCTGAATGAGTTCACAGTATTTTGCTTTTCTGTTGTTCTTTTATTTTGAACACGGGGTCACCGCTTTAGGGAAATGGAATGGTACTTCAATAACACTAATAAATTTATTCGCGAACAGAAACTACAATTTACATTTCAAAAGATACAAATTAGGTTAGAATGAATGTAGAATGAAAGGTGCGTCTTGCTGCTCGTGCAATAAACTACCTCTTGCTGCGATGCATGTATCGTAACTCTCTTTTCACTCGATGTTCGCTGCAAAGAATCCAAGCGTCGCCAAGAAACGAATGACGATCAAAAGGAAAACGCGTCTATAATGCCTGAAACGACGTGTTCACACTCTGCATGTGCGTGTCTTTGGATCTCAACCAATGCACGCGAAAATCTCCCTGGGTATAATTCGCCGAGACTGTGGAAGCGAAGGCGCAACACATTTCACGTTACATGTAACTTCAGTGTTACTAGGCGTAAACTGCACTGCTAGTCTGAACCGTCACTCGAAATACGTAAACTCACCACGCTGCCGACGTCAATTGGCGGTTCAGCGGCAGAAATACGTCATCTAACACTTGCCAGCTGATAGCGGTTGTGTAGGAATGACAGATCCCTGTCGTGTATTGTACCGCGGGATCGGAAGTTAGTAGGGGAAATTGGACAAAACGGGATACCATTCTTGTTTTTTCGGTTTATTCTGGGTTAAAATATGTTATTGTTAAATTAACTTTTTTCTTAAGTAAATTCTTATGTAAACTTTACAAAAATAATATTTTATACCAGATGAAGCCTTTTTAACCTAGTTAAAAACAAAAATTTCCAAGGGTTAACACTTCCCGTTTTATCCGACCTAGGTTGGACAGAACGGGATTGGGATTTTGTAGCTTCAAAATAATTCAAAACCGTACCTTGTCGGGCAAAGTTTTATTTCAACACACTTCATACATAGGTAACACACTCCAAACATAAGCAAATATTCATTTAAATGGTGAAAAACAATTTTTATCAATTTTTTTTAATACAAAAATCTGTTTTTGGATTGGACCTTTCATTTCGCAGAACAAAAGTCACACAAAAAGGTTTCGTTTGTCTTCTTCCGCCATAGAACATGCTTCGTGGGCCCATCCTTTGCATCCTAAACATTGAATCCAACCTTCACCGGTCCTCGACTCAATGTAGAGAACGTTACAAAAAATACAGGTTTCTTCATTGGCATCTTCATATTCAGACGAGGACACCTGACATTTCCGGTTAGCAGGTAAAAGCTTTTTAGGAACTGACATATTTCGGCCTTGGGACTTACTGTTTTTCTTATTTGGAGCTTTGAATAAGGATTTCCTTTCCTTCGGTCTGATGCTACTGACTCTTCTGTTTTCCTTATCCTCTCGATCCTTTTCTTCTTTTTGTAGCTCATTCTTATACGGAGATGATGTTATCACAACAGTTTTCCCCGTCCTCTTATCAACTTTTTTTCCAGGTCGAGGCCCTTGAACTTGCGGAACAGGGAAAACAAACATCGGAGAGATCGAAAATGGCAGCTTAGGCTGACTTTGAGTGAATTCTAAGCCTGTGTTCCCCGAGGAAGTAGTAGGTTGGTCTAGCTTGAATGTTGTGGCATTGTTGTTCCGGAGCTCAGTGTGAAGAGGTTCTTGGAGCAAGCCTGGTGTTTCGTTTGATGGATGCTGTGATATTTCTGTTTCAGTCAATGTAGAACTTTCTGAAGTGGCTTGATTTTGTTGAATAGTGCTAGTATCCAGAACTTTCGGCATTGGTGATCTGTTGTTAGAGAGGGTGCATACAAGTGGTCTGGGAAAATATCAGGATTGAAAGGACTTATAGCAGTTTTACGGAACCCTTTTACAGCAGTTTCTGCAAGAGCTGCACGCGAAAAGGCTGCGTTAAATAGCTTTCCAACCTCGAATATTGTAACACACCTACCTGGATGATTGAACAGCCATTTTCTGACTTCCTGCTCATAATATGAACTAAGTAGAGCCATGAAGGCGACATCGAGAGGCTGAAGACGATAGGTGGTATGTGGAGGAAAGGTAAGAATGATGATATTCTTTTCTCTTGCCAAGTTAAAAAGTTCCAAACTTTTAGTGTGACTGCAGTGTCCATCGAGTAGCAACAATACAGGCTTCCCTGTGGTAGGATTTGAAAATCCGACAAAGTTCTTAAACCATACTATAAAGGTGTCCATGTTGATCCAGCCAGACTTGTGGTATACTGCAAATGACCCTGCGAAAGCATCATCCATAAGCCTTGGGTTTTCTTTTACTCTAGGAAATACAAACATCGGAGGAATAAAAATCCCAGCTGCACTCATGCATGTTTCAACAGTAATCAAGACTCCGCGTTCAGCAGAAGATAGACTGCCGACTTGTTTTTTGCCTCGCAGTGCTAGCACCTTTGAAGGCTTGTTAGTTACTGTGAGTACCCCTGTCTCATCTACGTTATAGATATTGTTTGGAGCAAATCCATGCTTTTCAATAAGGGAATATAAGAGCTCATAAAATTTTTGAACCGAAGTTCGGTTGAAACCCTTTGCTCGAGCCATACTTGTAGGTTCGGGATTTCTGAGGCTAAGCATCTTATTTCTGGCAAGGAACGAATAGAGCCAACACTTTCCAGCCATCCTTTTCTCTTTGTTGAAACTGTGGGGAATATTGTTCCTCTCAGCTAACTCAAATGCTAGCATGCGCAGATCTGTTAAAGTTATACCAAATAACCTCTCTTCCAAAGCCAAAGCATGACCGACAAGCTGTTTCTCTTGTTCTGCACTTAAAAACTGTTTCATACCTGCCCAGTTTTTTACTGCTGCAGCTTCTGGTGTTAAGCTATTGGTACGAGCTTTTTTCACCCTCCTCTCAAGGGTACTTTTCGGAACTCTATGTGACGTAGCTGCTTTTTTAAAGCCCATAGTTCCGTCTAAAACTGCTCGAACAGCCTGAGCCATATTTGTCTCCCTCCAACTGTTTCTTGTAGATTTTCTTTGATATTTTTGAGAAATTATGTTATCTCTAACAAACAATCAGGAAATCAATATTATCATAATTAATTTGTAGGCTAGGCGAGAAAAAATTGAAAGGCTTAGACCTGTATCAAAACTATTTGGTACACAAAAAATATTAGCTTGAACGATTGAAAAGAGTACCTGAGAAAGATATTTCCCATGCACGTATTGCCTTATTAATAGTTGAATTCATAAATGTGATCAACTTTTTATTAATACCATGGGCAGCTCTCGATTCAAGAATGGAATAGTTATACAATGTTTTGCTTTATAGACGGGCTATAGGTCTAACGATATTATGCTCAAAATGCAGGACAGGTTAAGTATTTCAAGTAAAATGAGAGTAACGTTTATTTTAAGGAAAACAGCCGATTAAAAATAAATATTACAGTAGGGCTTTTATTCCAAATGGGCTAAAAAGGCAATGCACAAAATAGTTGGATAAAACGGGGTACAAAAAAATTCGTATCCCGTTTTATCCATCTCCAAAGTGTCCCGTTTTTCCAACTATAACAATGATTCAAATAAACATGGCTACTGCCCGAACAGTAAAGCAAAAGTAGAACTGACTCAGTGAAAATATTCGCAAAGAAACTCCAAAGAAATTGGAATATTCACCAGAAAATATTGCATCAATAAATGCAGTAGCACAGGAGAACAGCACCACAAAAATAAAGAAAAACACACGAAAATTCTTCGAAACACAACTTCACATAAACAAGTGTGTGGTTGAACTGGTCAACTGCAAATGCTCGTATGGCACCTGAGAGCGAGTTTCTTTTGTTTCTTGCATAATAGCAGCACTAGTCTGGCTACAACGCAACGTATCCCGTTTTATCCAACTCTCCCCTACAGATCTTTTTGGAACAATTTGACGGTAACATTACCTCTTGCTACGCTTTGTTTGAGTCTTGTTTAGGCTGATTATGTCATTAATTGTGTCTTGTTTAGGCATAATTTAGACCAACAGCCCTGCCAATAGGCCTTTTTGCAGCTTGTAAAGCATTCGCATTTCAGCACATTTTGGTCTATGAATTTATCAAGTGATTGGTTTAATCGGGTACGTAGAGTTCCTTACTAACGCCCAAGAGATTTTCTTCGAAATTACTGTGATGCTTCTAACTCAGTGCAATTGATAAGGTATCCAAAATTTTAGCCATTATTAATTCACTTTCATTTTCTATGTCCATACTTTAAAGCTTTTATAATCCGTTTAACCAAATTTAGCAAAAACACCGTTCAATATCAAATTCGCTCCCATCCCAAGAAGAACCATCAATATGACTACGAGTTTATGAATATAATATAATTAAAGAGCCATAATTTCCGCTCCACCAAATGTGTGGGAAATTTTTGTAGTTTGATCAATTAAATATACCGACACATGACCTACCACACTTATCACCCCCTTCCTAATAACTGTTTAATTCAGGCATCCAAATACTTCCCATGTGAAAATACATATTTTTATATCCTTTTTCCGGCTTAACTTCAACCCTTTTTCCTTTCCCACAGGAGCCGAACACGTGCCAAACAATCAAGTAACATTTGACGCTACCGGTGTGAAATTTTTGTACCAACCGAAATCGTTTGGAAACCCAAAACACTAAAATTTACCTGCGCTAGGTAAGATAAAATACATATGCCTATTTATAGTATAAATTATCAAAACAATTTGATGAAAATTTAGATAAAGTAATAAATAATTAGACAAGATCCTCTCGAGCTTAGTTATTTTTATATTCCGACTAGAGAAAAAGAAGTTGAACAAAACCTTGGTGACGGTCAAACTACATCAATGGGTTTCGCATTTGCGGCCTAAAATTTTTAAATTATTCGTAGAAAATGATCTTGGCCCGTTTGACCGCGCGTCATATCAACTTAATTAAATGCCTAACTATGCATGAATGCCAAGACGTCTTCTTCGGATCTTCAGAAGGAAATGAGAACGCAAACACATCATAAAATAATATACGTTTTAATTTATTGATATGGGTTTTTTGGCTTTTGCTCTCGCGGAAATAGAATGTGAAGTAAGCGCGATTAGGTGGCGGTCTCTTCTTAAATATTTAGTATTTATTGCCCTTGCTGATAAAATTGAAAAATTTTTTTGGCAGTTTTTGATGCAATTTCAAAGAAAATGAAACTGCTGATTTATACAAGGAGGGTGTGTAGAATCTTTGTGAACAACATTTTGACGGATTTCTGAGTGGTATTTTCTAGGATTTCGCCATTAGATACTCGATATAGACGACCATAAAATTTGATACTCTCAAAAAAGTCGAACATTATCTTTTCCTCCAGCAATTCTGTCTCAATTTATCAAGTTAACCATTTTGTACGTGGTTCGTCTAGAATTTCCCTTGAAAAATTTACTGATGTACCTAAAGATAATTTTTTTGAAAACACTTTTCTCGCGCTCCAAAATCCAAATTGTCCTCACATCATGGTTTATGTTTACATGGCCAATGTATCTGGTAAACTTAACCATTCTTCGAGTATAGGTCGCTTAGTCTTCTGAATGCGCGAAGGTCATTTCACAGTTGTTGATTAATACCATAACTAGTTTACATGCCGTTTCTTTGTAGCTGTTATGTCGTGAGCTTTTTGTAATCTCGACAACGAAATGACAAACGAAAATCTATCTTTTTTTTACGTCTATTTATTCTTTGCATTTCGTTCACCTTTTTTCTTCTCCTCAATGTTGTTGTCGGTACGCTGAGGAATTGAACATGGAAAACAGTTACGAATTGAGAGTGTCTTTTTCACTACCCGAAACTTGAATAGCTTAAGCCTTTGAAGTACACCTTAAAAACGCCAAAAGCCAAACCAAAAGAGTCGTCGATTAAAAGCCGCGCGAAAAGCTATAAAACTGATTTTGATCTTGGCACGGTGATTGTGTGTTTGCGCCAAAGCGGAGTATAACAAGACAAGGCAGCTCCAAAATGGTCTTATCAGATTTTGCATAGTTGGTCGTGTTATTAATCTTCTAGCCTGGTTTGGTTTTAAGGTAACTCTGTACGAGTACAACAGCCGCGAATTGAATCAGTTTAATCGATATGTACAACCGCGACGCGTTTCGGGATCCATGAATATTTTAGTAGTAGTCTGATCCACCGCTAAATGGTTGGCTGTTGAACAATCCGCGCGGGATGATGATGATGATGGTGATGAGGCTGCAGGTAGAGAAAGAGAGCTTTCGAGTATCTGCATGAGAAGAATCTTACCAAGAAGCGTGTAAGATACTTCACGTATCTCGTGTATCTGATGCCCTTGATCTTAATACGATTGCATCGATCACAACGCGCTCACAGAGTCTGAATCAGACCGACATGATATGTGAGGTACATACTCGTATGAGTCTTTAATATGCATCGCAGGTGGTATGTCCCACGTCCACCAAAATTTTTATCAATCATTTGACCGAGAATCTCTCAAGCGAG
Source organism: Odontomyia ornata (assembly GCA_963969285.1). Lineage (NCBI taxonomy): Eukaryota > Metazoa > Arthropoda > Insecta > Diptera > Stratiomyidae > Odontomyia > Odontomyia ornata. Next base: position 23,292,522 of record OZ017741.1, read on the forward strand.
ATAAAAAGTTGGCAGTAATGAAACCGGGTAAAGAATGATGATCCATTGCAAACATTCCATAGTCAGTTTTGGTATGCCCTGTATAATTTTCTTGTTCTGAGGTGATTTCAAGAGTATCCTCATCAGATAAACTGACGTTCAAGTTAGGTCATTAGTACTGTTTCAGAGAGTGGAAAAACATGGTGTGCTATTTATAAGTCTGCACTATCAAATTGCAATTTTGATTAAGGTATAGGTTGAATGGCCAACGAATGCTGGGAAAATACCTTTACTATGCCGTTAAGACCATTGAACTAAACAACTGGTCTTGATATTTTTCCATTATTTAGAGTCTGACACAAATTTTTCCTTATATTCTAGGTCTTAGGGTTCTATCAAATGAGGAAAATTCTTGATCAACTAAAAGTCTCGCTGCGAATACTCAGCAAGCATATTTAAAATTGCCTAATTTCTTAGCGACACTATTGGAAGGTTTTTCTGATGATCGCGAACATCTGAATGAAACAATGTCACAGAAAGCCAAAATATTTCGCCAAGCTCAATCACTCTCCTTATTTCAATACGCTGGAGCGTTTTATTTGGCCGCTAGGAGAAGATGGCAGTAGTACCAGCAAAAAGACTAAGGGTATGTTAGAGTGGAGTTGATATGCGTCGTCTGTATCGCGATAATACTTGCTGTTTGGGAAAACATATGCATGTGGCGTCTTTGTTCCTCACGCAAGTATACACAATTGGCGAGCTCATTTGGCAATGCCGATAGCTCATCAAGGAGGCACATCTACTTGTGTTTGCATATCTACTTGATATTCAGGGGCTAAAGCTGTGCGTGACGTTAAGTTAATTTGTTCCGATTTCAAAGACAGAGAATCAAAAATCATAAATATCATTACTAATTAATTTTTCAGGACCTCATTGATAAACTTCTGGAGTTAAAATTTTCAACCAAATATTCATCATCATCTATGCTACAAAAGCCTAAGTCGGGTCTTGGCCTCTAGGTGTGATATGCTTTGGCGAAAATTACGCCGAAAAACCTCACCTCCTTCTTTAAAATTGGAAGGTCGTGACCTGAGGCTTTACTGCACCTCATTCACACGTTCTGCGGCCTTTATCGTCCGTCCGATTTGTTAGCGGAGGTCCCCTAAATGCTCGTGGGACTCTAGCGCAACGACGGGATCTCCCAATAGCCTGTATGATTTACCATGGCAAATCATGTGCTGTCCGTAGGCGGCAAAGTAAGGTGAGACACCGGTGACGAAATGATAAGATGACCGCAGAGCGCAAGTGACAATCTGCGGTCCCAATCCATCTGAGTTGGATGAACATAAGAACAGATCGCGGCTAACAGTGTGCGATTCAAACGCTCAGATGCGTTAGACTGAGGAGAGTATATGGGCGTAAGTTGGTGTTCGACGCCGCACTGTTCGAGTAGGCCCTTAAACTGCCGAGATCTGAATTGTACTCCGTTGTCCGAGTACACACTTTCTGCTACCCCGAACACTTGGAATACTCGACTCTCTAAAAATTTCACGATAGATGGAGTAGTGAACTTGCGAATAGGTGTCACCAGTGGGAATTTCGAGAGCTGGTCTAACACCACGATAGCTCCAACGTGTCCCATAGAAGAACGAGGATATGGACCGAATAGATCTATGTACACACGTTGAAATACGCGTTCTGGGACGTTGAGTTGACCCATGGGAGGTCGGAGAGGCTGGTTGGGCACTTTAGTGCCTGTACAGGTCTCAAAGGCTACAGGGAGACGTCTCGGTGCTTGTCGAATTGGCTTGGCTCCCTGTGTATCTATGACGTGAGTTACCAGACTCGTTCGGCCTTGGTCATCCGGGCTTGTTTAGAAGATGTCACTGTACTTGGTGACCAGATCAGAGGCTCGTTTGAATAGCTGCACTGGCAATTTAACCTGCTTCAATATTGTAGACGTAGATTCCCGGGCTTTGTCTGTGTCTTGCCTCCTTTTCCAATGATGGTCGTGAGTAGCTTCCAAAAAGGTGATGGTGGAAACAGGCTGGCAGCTGCCGATGACTTCTCCCGCTTTGATGCTCGTGGTTGCGTCTGCGGTGTTAAGGACTCTAACCGGCACATATCCGTTCCTTAAAGATTTTACAAGGCTTCGTCCTACAACCAAACTGCGCAATCCAGACGTCTTCGTTGGCTCTATCAGATAAGATCGGTGGTCTCCAGAATCACCATCAAGCTTGGCCCATATAATGCTTTCGGAAGAATTCGGTACATCAGTGTCAGTACATACCACTACATTCATCTTGGGAATTTGGACGCTGGAATTCTCCATCAGTACTTCGACATTCTGCCATTTCAAGACCCGTTTGCCCAAATCCAACGTGATTCCATGTGGTCGCAGAAAATCCATTTCGAGAATGCAGTCATCCATAATGTTCGCGACCAGAAAATTATGTCGGAACACAAGGTCTCCCAACTGTATCTGGAGGTTGACCTCTCCATGAACAGGTGCAGTTTCTCCTGTAGCTGTCCGTAGTGAGAAAATTCTGCCCTTGTGAAGTTGTTGCTGTCTAACTAGGTCTGGTCGGATAATCGATCGGGTTGCACCAGTGACGATGTCAACTTGACCCGGAAAACATCAGTCTGCTTCTTCACGATGTAGTCTTGACACGGTGATGGTGGTGCTGGGGACATCGATCCTCCTAGCCAACCTCTGCCCCACGAAGTTGGCTCTTACATGTTTCCCGACCCCTCTGTTTGAAGGGCTTCCATTCTGGGCTCCTGACTCGGTCTGGATCTCCTCCTAGCTCCACACCCTGGACAAGAGCTCAGTTTTCTTCGCTTCTTGCAGTCTCTTTGCAAGTGCCCCTTCTCTCCGCAATTCCAGCATCTAGGCGCACCATTTACATGCGGGTCTCGCTCAATTTCGACGCGCTCACACCTGCACTCGTCTGTCACTACCTCACGAGCCCGGGCAGTGATACGAGTCACATTTTTCGCTGCCTCAAAGTGCAGACTGTAAGCCAATACGTCCTTAACCGTTTGCTTTTGAGCTAAACGCACGGCTTGTTGCAATTCTGGGTCCTTTAGTGCGCTGATGAATACTTCTGTCGCTGCATCATCTCGATGTTCTGGGTCGTAGGCTGGGTAAGCCAAAAGTGGTAGTCGCTCAATGTCTTGGGCTAGCTGCTGGAGGGTTTCATCAGACTTCTGCAACCGATGCCTTAGCTATGGCCAATAAACCTGCTTTAGATGATCGTCTCCATAACGCATGTCGAGCGCATTCATTATAGCATTCGGGTTTGAGTGCAATTCAACGGGGATCGTCTGCAAAAGCTCGGCAGCTGGGCCCTTTAGAGCAAGAATCAGTGCAGTTGCTCGTTCCTGCTGATTCCAGTGATTTGCCCTTGCGGCAGCTTCAAACTGGGTCTTGTAAATACTCCAGACCGTTTGCCCATCGAATATTGGTGGTTGCGCATTTCTGGACGTGCTTTGCGCTGCGGTTATAAGCGGGGCTGGTGAGGTGGTTACTACTGCCTTCGCTGCTTCCAATTCTTTTTTCACTTTTTCCATCTCATGGTTCATTCTCTCTTCGACCTGGCTGATCTCAAGTTGATTTTCTCCTCAACCTGGCTGACCTTCTCTTCGACCTGGTAAACCTTTTCCTACACGCATTTAATTTGATTGTTCAGGCTACCGAGCTCCACTTTTATTTCGGTTGACTGTTTTTGCACTGGCTTGATTTCGGTCGCTTGTTGGTCCAGCTTCACTGATTGTTCATTTAACTTCGCTGATTGTTCATTTAACTTCGCTGATTGTTCATCTAGCTTCGTAGTTAAATTGGATGACTGTTGTCGCTGCTCTTGCTGCATCAGCGCATTTTCTGGTTCCTTTGGTTTTGCTGTTTCTGCTTCGCCACCTTCTGCGCCTTTTTCTGCATCTGACGGCTCACCCGAATCCAGATACGCGCCTTCCGATTCAATTGCGTCACGCAAGCGTGCAATCAGTGTGGCCTTTGTACCTTGCGTAGCCAGGTTTCGCTGTTCCAACTCTTCCTTAAGCTCCGACATGGTCAATTCATTAATTTTTAAGTTTAGGCTTCGTGGCATTTTTAATGTTTTTTAAAATTTTACTATTGTGCACTATAAAAATGTTAAAATTTTCACTTTCAAAATCTTAATCTCACTTCTCGACACCACTGTCGCGTGTTCTGGTTCGCGGCCAATAATTTTAATGTTTCGGGAAAGTGAAAACGCAATGTTTTTTAAATTAAATTAAAAGAGTTTATTAAATTACTTAGAAATGCACAATCACTTTTTTTGGTCTATTTCACAATTTTTAATTTTCACTATTAAAATCTAACTTCCACTTGTCCATAAATTTCTATCGCAATTTTCTTCTAAGATCACTTCATAATCAACGAAAACCACTTTTCTATTACTCGAACAATATCACCTTCCACACACTATCGCAGTTTTTATCGAGGTCGAATGAATGAATTCCCCATTAATTCAGCTCGCCTTTTTATAGGGTCTCTCGCCATTCAACCCATTTCTTGTACATTGGCGAATGTTCTGCCGAGAGGTATCAGGTATATTCGAGCAGATTAATGAATGGAGTGACGTCACTTTCAGATGTTGATCATGCTTGGTGGGTTCTCGTGGTTTCGAGTAAATTCATTTTGTTGATGTTCTTCATGTTCTTCAGTGGCTCGCAGAATTCTTTGTACACGTAGCAATATTTTAGGGCGTTTTAAAGTCGTTTCTCCTATTTTGTTAAGTTTTTTAATTCAGCAATAGGTAAAATCTTAGTTCATTAAAAAAACCAACAATTACAAATTTTACTTTTCTCCCATTTTTTGACATCCCGCTGATTGCTAAAAATTCTTCATTTAACTGTTTCATCACCCTGCAAATCTCTTATTCTTGTCATTTTTCGTTAACCATTTTTCCCTATTCTCCTGTCGCTCCTACGACTATTCTATTCCCATGTAACTTTCACTGCCCTTTAAAGGAGCAATACCACCAGGTATAAGGTCTGTGCAAGGGTGTATATATTCATACTCATTGCATAAAGATCACCCGCCCGAAACCAAAATTAAGCACTTTTTCGCGTATTCAAAAGGAGTTTCATTTCTTGGTATCATGCACCCAGCACAGGAAATCACATGTCAAACGACATACAAATAACTCCACTGAGCCAAAAAAGGATTACTTATATATTCCTGGGTCAATTGGTACATACCGAGTAAGTTGGCTATTCAATTAAAGCAGTGATGTCGTCAAATGACCACATTCCATTGTCTCCATATATGCAATGCACAAAAAAATTGCATCTGGGTTTGCATCCAGTCATGAAACGTGATTGCTTTTCATTATCTCGGCTTAATGTTTTAAATAAGAAAATATTAAACAAAATGCAGATAGTGCTGAGAAGATGTAAAAATTAACATATTTTGAATTACTTTTGTTTTAATAAGAGTTCCTTAAATAAAACACCTTGTTCTATGATCAATATATTACTGACAAATTTCATTATCTGACCTAGAATATTAATACACATATTTTGTTAACTCAACATTTTCGAATTATTTACGACAAACCTGCACGCACGAGGTGAACGGCATGAAAAATGCAATTCGCGGAAATTTGTCAATCAGCGAATCCTGATTGATTTGAACTTTGCTGCAATGCAATTAGATCAAATATGCAAGCATGAAGGAAAACAGCAACAATTCAGGTGATTGACATGATACTTGCAAATGTCATTGTTAGGCGTGCAGAAATAGTGTCGTTAGTAATTCGGAAAGGTGTACATCAAGCCAATGAATTGTTTCATTGAAAACAGGTACGTCGGTTATTAATTAACATCTTCCGCTACTTTGAACTCTCGTGAGAGAATTTCAACTGCTGCTTTTTTATTTTTGAATTGGATGCGGAACCTTCTTTGAATGTAAAAAATTAAGACGATAAGCAGGATGACTAACGTGATATAGTTGATAACGTAGTTGTGCGTATCATGAGCTGAAAGGCGTTCAGGCAGGTCCGCTGATAGTGCTTCCCTCAATTTTCCTCGAAGTTACTCGATTTGATTTGATTCCGCTGTCCACGTAGAGTTGAAGTCTTCTTTGGAAAGATAGAAGTTAGAGAAGTTAGTTTTGTCCAGTGATTATCATTAAATTCAAAATTCCGCTGCCTTTAATTTGTCTGGTGTGTTTTGTATGCTGACAAACAATATCCAGTGTTACGGTTCTTAGAACTAAAAACCTCCAACTATTTGTACATTCTAGCTGAATCCAATAATTGTCAGTGAGTGTTGCAAGTTTTTTGACTTTGCAGGATTGTGATATTTCGCTCGAGTGAGCAAGCAAGGACATCTCTCATTTACTAACGGCAGACTGCAACGTGTATAAAGGATGGCTTTGGATGCAGATGATAGATTCTGATTTGAAATGTTGGCATTTATTTTTCTCCGAGTCAGATAACGGATAGTAATTGCCTCGCTGTAAGGTAACTGCTAGGTAATCAGATGAAGGTTAGAATTGAACAATGGCGTTTTCTATTTTTGTAGGAATTGGGTAGATTTTTAGCAGTTGATGATGTTTTGGAAGAGATCAGTGGTATTCGAATGTCGAACAATATATAGTTTGGATTCTAGCTAAGTTGTGCAGCTTTGGTGGTGAGTTTTTTGGTACAGGCACAGCTTGTTCAGGTGGCAAATGTTTTTTCACTATTCGGATCTGTTTGTTTAGTTCTCTTGAGCAAATTCTCCACCAAGGACAGTGCCACCGCGTGGGTGGGGCGGAGGAGGCGGTCGCCTCGGGCGCCGCGATCCAGGGGGTGCCGCCGGGGGTAAAAAGATCTATTTCATGCGTTTGTAGTCTAGTTTTATTTATAGGCACTTAGACGGCTGTATCGGCCTCTGTACTATACAATGGATGCATTGCTGAGTGCGTAAAATTCTGTCTATGCATAATGTACTAAAGTAACTTACAGCAACTTTGTATACTGAGTAGCGCTAACCACTAACCGCATACACCACGCAAGCTTTTGGATCCACAGCTAATAGAGCACACGCCTGGCGGCTCGCGTCCCCTCCCCTCCACTACTCAACTCAGTCTGTCGCTTGCGGCAGTGGGCGCCGGACACAGACACAGTTTATTCTTGTTTTGGTTTTATAGTGGCATTGACATAGACAACGCCGTCGCTGTTTACGCCGATTGCTAATACAGTACCCCAGAAGTCTATTCTATGTGACAGTAGTTTATTCTTCTGCGTGTTACGAGCTTTAAGAATATGACAAGATGTTATGTGAAGCGCATAGTGAGTTACATGCGGTGCCGTTTTGCAGTATACGAGTACTTACCGTCATTTGTGCCGCTACTTGAGATGAATATATTGATAAATATGTAGTATTAGGTTTTAGTGTGTATTACTAGCTTTAAGACAATGAATTCAAATAGCTCTAAGTTCCTAGCGACCTTTTATAAAGTGTATGAATATATGTATGTATGTGTGCCTAAATGAATAAAGAGCACTCGTTGTTAGCATTCAGAACGAACGGACATGTTTTAATTCTACGCTCTAGTTGCCGCTAAGGTTTACCACTAAAGTTTCAGAAGTGGGATAATGATATATAGAAAATATCAAAGTTAATCCACGTGTCTACGATTGACTCGAGTGCCGATGAGCTCAAAACGTGCGTTACGGAGTGCGCTTAGCGAACGCGGTCTTTCAACGTCAGGAAAAACGCAGACTCTTCGAAAACGTTTAGAAACGTCTGAACTTGAAAATTATTTGCATGTGACGCCGAAGAGTTCACGAATCAGAAATTCGTCATATGTCAAAGCACAAGCGAACATAGAAATCGAAGCAACGCCAACAGCGACGCCATCACGTTGTCTAAAAATGGCAACGAAAGAAGAAAAAGCCGCACCACGCAACCAAATGACTTCAAATCTTAACGCGCATTTTATGACGCCGCGTGATTTAGCCGAGGTATTACCTTGTTTCGATCCAGATGATATGTATGGATTATCATCGTCTTCTTTTTGATGATCCTGGTTGCAATATAAAACGGTTTCACAATTGGGCAGTTGAAAAATGCTTTGCTTTTTTTCAATTCGAGTAAAACGAACTTGACACTGTACAGGGGATGTTAAAAGTTCGATTTGCTTCCAAGAGCCTTTTCTGGGTGGAGAAACAAACCGAACATTGGGGCAGTCGGCATGTTGCTCACAACGTTCATGGGGACGACCCCAACCATGAGCTCTCAACAAGCGGGGCATTACATCAGTGCTTACCAGACTCATCCTCAATCTCATATGATACCTGCCCTATACGACGACGAACCACCACAGGAGTAAATCGTAGAGCAAACTTGGGAGCAAAACGATCTGCCCGTATTGCGCACCACAAAATTACGCGCAAAGGCTTGTAGGCCCTACGTCGTCCTACAAAAAATAACAAAAGGGTTTTTATTTATTTATTAATTATGACCTTTATTTGCCTAGAATATCCATATGATTCGATGTTGTCGCGACGCTGTCTTCTTCCAGAAAGAGACTCGTGATTTTTCCTCGCTCGTTCTGCTTCGATACTCGTTCCACTTTGATACTCGATCTCCCAGTCTAGTGGGAAGATATGTTTTATGTTGTGGCCGGTCGCTACATTTGGCAGGCGAATAAGTTCGAGGCTGCGCTCGATCACTACAGGGCTCCCCTCCTAGTAATTGCAAATTGCAATTGCGATGAAGTTTAGCTGGTGGGTAAGTCTGGACTGTTGGTCGTTGGTGTGAAGGGCTTGTGATGTTTGCATTCCAGCTGACTTGGCGATTCAATGCTTGAGTAGGATGTAGCTGATTTACCGGGTTGTTTTCAACGTGATGTCCTCTTGCGATTATTGTGGTGGTTTGCGAAAGGAGTGGCGTGACGATTTTGTTTGAGACCCAGGCCGGACAAGGAGTCTCTGATGGAAGAGAATTGTCGAAGTTTGCAGATGGTAATGTCAGTTGTGGTAGCTGCATTTGTGACGCTGGAACTGGGCTGTCACTGTCAGCATCCTGGTTAACAAGGAATGCTGATTTGAGGCGTTCCATCGAACCGTTTAACTGTTTGCCGTTCACGTCGATGGTGAAATTTGTGTTTGGGGTTCTGTTAATTATTCGGTGTGGGCTTATGTATGGTTGCCGTAATACCCGTCTGACTGCGTCAATTCTAAGGAACACATGTGTACACGTCCTGAGGTCCTTGTGAATAAATGTAGTCCGGTTGTTTTTCTGGGCAATAAGTTTAGGCCTGATTTTTCGCATTTGTGGTTTAAAAGTTGAACTGAACAAATGTGGATCACTTGGGCTGTTGTCCTCTACCAGAAATTCCCCAGCGAGCTTTAATGTTGTACCCAATACTAACTCAGCACAGCTAGCTCCGAAGTCATCCTTATAGCAATTTCTTAGGCCCAAGATTATGTTCGAAAGTAGCCAGTTCCCGTCATTTTCGTGTCACATGATGGCGGCTTTTAGTGTCCGATGCCACCTTTCTACTGTTCCATTCGAAGTAGGGTGACAAGGTGATTGCTTTACTGGTTCCTATAATTCTAGTCAGTGACCTGAACAAGGCTGACTCAAATTGTGTTCCCTGGTCGGTAACCACAATTTCTGGCACTCCGAGGCGACACCCAGGTGGCGTAGAAGGCTTCAGCTACTGCGTCTACACAAATCCTTCAACGCGCGCAGTTTAAATTCAAATGTCACCTTATTTTTTAGTCACAGTAGTACATAGACAAACCCTTACAAGTAAAGAAGAAATTAGTAAGAAGAAGGAATCGAGTTCGCGGGAGGGCTAGGAACAAAGGTGATAATAGATTACGCCAGGAAGCAAACCAAATAGCAAACGAAATTCCTGATCGGATAGTAAAATTACGAAATGAATGGGAGAGCTTCTTGCACAGTCTGGAGACTGGATGTGACGGTTTCTAGAGGATTTTCAAATACTTTCGTACAAAAAAAAAGTTTATAAGACCACCAATTCACGGCCCTGACGGTATCAAATTTGACAGTTTTGGTAAGGCGGAGGATACTCTAGAATAGCAGTTCTGTGAAAATTCATCTGATGAGGAGGACTTTGCCGAACACGAAGATCACGTCAATCGGCTCACCAACAGGCTCATGAAGTCAGACATTACAGACTCCGACCAAATACGCAGCACCTGTCTTCAAGAGGCAAAAGACATCATACAAGTACTGAACAGATAGAAAGCACCGGGATTTGATTAAATATCAAATACTATGGTCAAATGGCTCCCGGATAATATTCTCGACGCAATAACAGCAATTTTCGCTTGCAAAAATACCACAAAATATGGAAATCGGCAATGGTTATTGGTCTTCTAAAACATGATAAAAAATCTCCTGTTTTCACAAAACTAACGACCTACTACCCTATTATCCTCTCTGTCGAAAATAGTAGAACGGGTGCTACTAAATCACTATGGTCAAAAGCATGATCAATAGAATCATACATATTGCTGATTCTCTATTAGTAACTTTAATGAACCCCTAAACTGAAGTACCGTGCATGATCACCAACTCTGGGAACTTAGTATCCAGGCAAATTTTTGCCACTTTTAAATTAGTTTTAGACCAGCAATGCATCAAAGAAATCAGAGTCTATTCAATTCTTCGCAAAGCTCGACGCATTGAAAACCGATAAAATTATAATCTCACAACCATTATATACATCAGATCATATAAATGCCACATTAATTCATCCTGACAATGCATACTATCCAAACAAATCAATAGTAATGTATTGCCCAAGTTATCGCTTAGGACGAGTTCCAAAACTAAATCTTGAAAACTGAACATAAATTTTTTCCCAATCTTTTTTGTATGTCCGTAACGAAGAAAACCATTATATTGCTGTGTTGCTATAGATTTTCATTTTTTTTCCACAAAATGTTAAAAGATACAACTGACCCATCGATATCTGTCAAATAAACAAACGTTAACATAAATTAAACTGCTATAAGAAACTAACAATCAAAATCCAATTTAAAAATTTACATTTTTCTGCTTTAAGTGAACACAACCTGGAGCGGGTAAGAGAGAGAGAGAGAGAAAAAAAAGAGCACAGAAAATAACTCTACAAAAATCGTCTTTGACCTCACCGTTGCGTTGTTACAACCCAGGCCCGGGAATCATGTATGACATATGAGACAGAAAGACGGCGGCGAAGGTTGCCCTGGCGTTATAGCTTTCCATCCATGCTAATATGTTTATTGGATGCAACAATGCCTTTTCAAATTTATTTTGAAATTTTACGGCCTTCAACATTTCCATGATAAAAATTAAAGAGAACATGTTCTGTTGGAGTGGATGGACCGAGGTAACATTTTTATGAAGAAGTTAAAATTAAGGAAATTCCTCAGGAGTCAATATTTGGCTCAATGTGACCTTTCTGGAGTAGAAGTAACTTTGTCAGAATATTATTTAATTAGTAAGTAAATTTATACTGCACAAATTTACTGCATAACCGAAAAACGTCTGCAAGCAGAGTAATATAAAAATTTAAGACAACTTCCAAGAATTTTTACTTATTCCTAGACAATCTACTTCTTCACCGCTCTCTCACAACTTTGAATGGGAACATACCACCTTGCAATTCCGATCAAACCGCCAGATCGCGAAGTTCATTGCGGCGCGGCTACAAGTCACGAAAATAATTAATGACCCTATTCTTTTGGCAAAAATGTTTAAGCCCGAACAAGATCTTCGTGATTTTGTCAATAAAATGTGCAAAAAATATTTTTTGCTTAGCATGAATTGAGCTAAAGAGCGGATCCCAATGCTAACGCAGTCAGTGGAAAACGACAGTACATTTTGTAGTCTGCAAGCACATTCATGGGACAGTTTCCCTCCGAGTCCAAGAAAACGAACGCATGCGTGCCCTTTATGTGAATTTATTTAACACACTGAATTTAATGGCTTTTAGTTCACCGAATGGCTTAAGCCTGATTGCCGATGACAATGGAGCAACAAAGTGTTGAAAGGTGCGACGGAATAGTTATTTGTTTCAGATTTTAGAATTCTTTCATATCCAGATCGATCCTTGGCAATTTCTGGGATTCCTTAAATACCAATGATTTTGCTTTTGTTCTTAAAATCGGGTTGGAATGTCACAGATTGGATGAAATCTTAACAATTACTTGAAAGGCTGATTTTATTTTTCGCCGGTTTGTTTGATTGAATTTGGTCTTTGTTTTAATTCTAGGAAGTATACTGTACTTGAATGTGTGATGTCAATTAAGAAAACATTTTTGAGAAGAATTTCTTAGCTATCTCGAATGTGAATTCATCCGAAGTGGCTTTATCTTATTAAAAACGAAAAATTTTTACTTCTTTATTCCTGGTTGGGAAATTCAAAAATCAAGAAGGAACATTGCAAAATGGATACAGCTCAAAAATAAAAGTTTAGCTACACACTAGGTCGCAGTAAAAACAAAAGACTTAAGCGAGTAACCCTTACAACTTGTGAAATACAGTGTTTTCCAATAAGAGGTGTTGTTTTGATATTAAAAGACAAATGCTATTTTTTAATACAAACGTCGGATGTTTATTTCATTATAAAGAGGAAAGAATGCCGTTATTAGTGGAAAAAAACATCAGGCAAATGACCACCACGACCACGCTTACAGGATCATATCCTTTTCATGAAATTTCCCATAACCGAATCGTAAAAAGGCTGCCCTATGTCCTCGATAGCCTTACGAATTCCATCTTTAAGGTCTTGAATCGACCTCTTCCAAGGATGGTTGCAAGGTACAATTGCGGCCCAGCGATACGAAGAGGAAAGACTACTGCGAAAAGCGGGAGATGTTCTGAAAAGAATACAAGCTGCATGCGACTCCCCAAAATCAGCAAAGCAGCAAAGGAAGGGCTCCTTGAACTAGAGGAGCTAGATCGCATAGGGCACTATCGGCGAAGCTGGTTAAGGGCCGAAGACGAAGAGAAGGCTAAAGAGGCGCTTGGGGCGAAATCTAAAGGCGACACGCAGATAGCTCCACCATTAAACGTCAATAAAAGAATGGCGTCTAGCCCAATCGAAGGAGATCGGGATAAAAGAAGGAAGGAAGAGGCACCTGAAGGGCGTGGAGCACTAGATCAGGGGTTCCAGACAGTGCTTACAAAAGGAGCGAAGAAAGCCGTAAAGAAACTCCTTCAAAAAAAGCCAGAAAATAAAATTCGCACGGACGCCCAATTAGAAAAAGGACCTGATGGAAAGCAGGAGAGGCAGAAGCCCCGACGAAGACCCCGGCAGTAGGCACTGCTTGTAAAGCCCCAAGATGGCCGATCCTACGCGGAGGTGCTGCGGGACATCAGGGGAAACGTAAGGCCCGAAGACACCAACACTACCATTAAAGTAGTACGACCAACGCGGCCGGGCCACATACTGGTCGAATTCGGAGCAGAGGCCGGCAATAAAGAAGCATTCTGTGACGCAGTAAAGAAAAACCTCGGCAAAAGCGCAACTATTGCCCCGCTCGAGCCGATGGCAACGATCGAAATACGAGACATTGACTGCGCAACGGATCTGGCCGAGGTAGAAGAGGCCATCAAAAAGGAGTTCCCTAGCGTGGGAAGGATCAAAGCGAGACTGACACCAGAAAACAACAGGGGACAACGCATGGCCATAGTTGACTTGACCAAAAAGGACGCCGAACAATTCCTGAACAAGGGCAAAGTACGAATAGGGTGGGTTGTCTGTAGGATACGGCGAAGAGCAACGCCTCTTCAATGTTTCAAATGCCTTGGTTATGGTCACACCACACAAGTATGCAAAGGACCCGATAGGAGCTCCCTATGTTACAAATGCGGTGAAACGGGTCATAAAAGAAAAGAGTGTTTGAAGGAGGCACATTGTATCCTTTGCAAGGATGCTGATCCAAAACTTGATTTTGGACACGTCTTGGGATCAGGAAAATGCCGGGTGTTCTAGGAAGCCCTAGCCAAGGCAAAATCAGAACTTCGATGACCCGCATCCTGCAGCTAAACCTACACCGCAGTTCAACCGCCCAAAATCTGCTTGAGCAGTTTGCGAGGCCGACTTCTTGCTGCTGAGTGAGCAACACCATAATAAAAGTCCTGCATTATGGTACTCTGATTAAACTGGTACTGCTGCTATCTGGGTTCGGAACAGTGACTTTCAAGCGGAGAGTTGTGGACGGGGGGATGGTTTCGTGTGGGTTCGGTGCTCAGGGATCACCTTCTTTAGTGTGTACCTAACGCCTAACGAGCCGATATCATCTTTCCAAGCCAAGCTTAATGCTTTGGAGGGCGCTGTCTCGAACGCAGAGGGTAAGATGCTCGTTGGGGGCGACTTCAATGCTAAAGCAATCGAATGGGGCATGCCTCAGACGGATCCGCGGGGAAAACGAACCCTGGAAATGGCGGCCAGGACGGCCCTCGTCGTACTAAACTCCGGAAATACGCCGACTTTCCGCCGTATTGGCTGTGAGGGAACCATACCGGACGTGACATTCGCCTCGGAGTCCTTAGTACGGAGGATACACAACTGGAAAGTATTAGAGGACTACTCAGCCAGTGATCACCAGTGCATTCTGCTTGAGATAAGTGATGCTATCTCCCGACGTCCGTGCTCTCGGCCTTCTACAACTGGATGGAACATCGGAAGAATGGACGTCGAGAGGTTCGTCAAGGTTCTCACAGCAGGTGAGCCGCTGCAGGGAGCTCCGGAGCTCAAGACGTGGTGAACTCTACTATGAGCATAATCACGACTGCTTGCTGCGCTTCTATGCCCCGTCGAAGACCCCGGCACGGCAAGCCCCCAGTGTACTGGTGGTCAACTGAAATCGCTGAAAAGCGGAGGGAGTGTCACAAGCTTCGGCGTGAGGCTCAACGGGCGCGGAACCGTGACGAGGCATGCAACCAGGTGGCAGCATATAAGTCGGCCAGGAAATGCCTTCGCAAACTGATCAACAGTAGCAAGGCTCGCTGCTGGCAAGACCTAGTGGACAATGTGAACAAGGATCCGTGGGGCCTTGGCTACAAGCTGGTCATGGGGAAACTTGGTGCCCTACGGAAGCCTTGTATACATGACGCGGAAAAGATAGACGCGATAGTGCGGGGACTCTTCCCCGCCCATCCCGTCCGTGTTGACGCTGTCCATGGTGAAACAGCAGTAGAGTGCCCACTCTTCACACAGCTGGAACTGGAGGAGGCAGTCCTCTCCTTGAAAGCGAGGAAAGCTCCAGGTCCAGATGGTGTTCCAGCTGAGGTGTTGCGGCTCGTCTATCACCATTGTCCTGACTTGCTGCTCAGCTCATTCAACGCTTGCCTACGAGAAGGGGTTTTCCCGGTACGATGGAAGGTGGCGAGGCTCGTGCTGATCAGCGTAGGGAACGCAAATCCCGAATCGCCGTCTGCATACCGCCCGTTATGCATGCTAGACACGGCTGGGTTAGTGCTAGAGAAACTCATCAAGGGAAGACTCACTGACGCGATTCGTGCTGCTGGGGACCTATCTCCTCGGCAGTACGGCTTTAGAGCAGGACGTTCTACAATTGATGCGATTGCAGAGGTGGTGAACGCGGTCCAAAAGGCTGAGGCATATAGTCGCAACAAGCGACGGATTGTCCTGTTGGTGACACTTGACGCCAGGAATGCCTTCAACTCCGCTAGATGGGTGGATATTCTGGACACGCTGGAAAACTCTTTTCAAGTTCCAGAATATCTAATGTGGCTTTTGAGGAACTACCTAAAGGACCGAAACCTGCTATACGACACGATAGAGGGCCAACGAAGGATGACAATTACATCGGGTGTTGCCCAGGGATCTATCCTTGGGCCGGACCTGTGGAACGTGTCTTACGACGGGCTACTGAGACATGAGATGCCAGATGAGTCGCGCTTGGTCGGCTATGCGGATGATGTTGCGGCTCTGGTCGCCGGGCGCACTGTTGAACAAGCGCAACTTAGGCTAGGTATGCTAATGCGCCGAGTGAGGGACTGGATGACTGCTCGCGGGCTCAGTTTAGCACTGGAGAAAACCGAAGTGGTCATCTTGACAAAAAAGAGAATCCCTAGAGTAAGGATGATCAGTATTGGAGATATACAAATCGAATCGAAGCCAGCGGTGAAGTACCTGGGGCTACTGATCGACTCGAAGATGAGTTTCTCTGAGCAAATCAGGGCAACGGCTGAGAAGGCTGCTTCGGGAATATCGGCCCTGAGTCGACTTATGGCCAACTTAAGGGGACCCAGCCCATCAAGAAGACGCCTCTTGATGAGTGCTGTAGGGTCAGTGCTACTGTATGGGGCGACGCTCTCAGCAAGGAGGTATACCGAAAACGATTGGCAAAGGTACAGAGAAGAGGAGCATTGAGAATTGTATCTTTGTATCCAACAGTCTCCGATTCGGCGGTGAGAGTGATTGCAGGCGTGATACCTGTCGCCCTCCTTGCTAGAGAGCGCCGCGCTATTTACCTGCGCCGAAACGAGGATCCGAGGGAGATGGTTGTCCGCGAGGAGAGACAACGCTCGCTCAACGATTGGCAGCAGTCTTGGGGGAATCGCACGAAGGGAAGGTGGACTGCGCGCCTCATCCCGGATGTGAGACCGTGGCTAAATCGATGGCATGGTGAGACTGACTTCTATCTGACCCAGCTTTTGAGCGGGCACGGGTGTTTTCAGTCTTACCTGCATAAGATCGGTAAGTCACGGTCTCCCGATTGTCGGTTTTGCCCAGGAGAGGAGGACAATGCCTGTCACACATTTTTTGCGAGTACAAAATGGGTCAGGCTGCGAAGGGAACTCTACAGGGAGACGGGAGAGCTCACCCTGGATAATATAGTCACGGTGATGCTCGAATCGATTAACAAATGGAACCAGGTGGCACATTATGCTCGGGCAGTCCTAAAATATAAAAGGGACTCACAGCAGCCGGGGGCGCTGGGGCTGGGGGATCGCTCTTCTGGCATTTCCTCTTCCCCTCTCCCCTGCCGCTAGGAAAGGGACTCCCCAGCTTGAAGGCGCCCCACGGCGTAACAAAACGAGACCTGGCCCGAAGTAATGTGTCAAACGGTTCCAGGCTAGGTTCTCAGATTGACAGGGGAGGTGTTTAGTGGGTAGTCCAAGGGTATCCTCCATGGGAGTCCCACACTGCCAGACTCGGCGGGCGTAAATGCCTTCACCTCCCTACCACAAAAAAAAGGTCTTGAATCGACGCTGGGCTGTTGGCGTAGACCTTCTTTTTTACGTGGCCCCAAAGGAAGAAGCCGCAAGTGTTAAATCACAAGATCTTGGTGGCCAATTGTGATCATCTCTTCGAGAGATAACACGGTCCGGCAACTTTTCCCGTAAAAGATCAATGGTTTCGTTGCTTGTGTAGCGTTGCTTGTCTGGTAGAAAGTAAACGCTGTCCAGATCAATACCATCCAATTCCGGCCATAAAAAATCATTAATCATCTCTCGATAGTGCAATCCATTCACCGTAACTGTTGCTCTAGCCTCATTTTCGAAAAAGTAAGGTCCAATGACTCCGCCGGACCATAGAGAGGCTTTTATAACAATAACTCGGGTTTTTCGAGCCTCAGATGCGACAATTTTGCTTGTTGACGAAGCCACCGAAGTGTAAATGGGCGTCATCACTCAAGATGATTTTTCGATGGAATTCCGGATCATTTTCATGCATTTCAAGGACCCAATCAGCAAAGACACGACGTTGTTGATGATCGACCGGCTTGAGTTCTTGTATTAACTGAGCTTTATAAGCCTTAAGCCTTAAGATCCAAATCTTTATGCAAAATACGGTTTAATGACGTTTGTGGAATGCGTAATTCCAAAAAACGACGAGGAATGGACATGCCTGGGTTTTCTTCAACATTTTCGGCTACAGCAGCAATATTCTCGGCTGTTCTTGAGTGACGTGCAGGAGTTTTATTCTTCACATCACTAAATTGTCCCAACAGCTCGAATTTGTCCACCAATTTCTGTATTGCGGCCCGACGAAGAGCTTCACCACGACCGAAAAATGTTCGATTTTTACGAACCGTCTCTGCCAAATTTTCACCATTTTTATAGTGAATTTTAATAATTTCAATGCGTTGTTGAAGCCTGTATCGTTCCATTTTTATTAATGGCGTTGTTGAATTCAAAATTGGTTTTGCATTTTTTATTGCAACAATATTTGCTATAGGTCAGTATCGCGTCGCAAATTGCCATGAAACCGATACGAGTATTTCATTGCCCGTATCGACTTCATGGCCATCGATCATGTATGCAACGTCCACATGTGCATTCATTGCATGGTATCATTTGCATTGTGCGAACATTGCACATTGCAAATGATGCTATGATCGGTTCGCGCTGTGGCTGCACACGACGAGGGCACATGTACGCACGGTCAGCTCAAATCGTGGGATCGTCCGTGCGTGCGTGTGCACTTTTTGCATGAATATGATATGATTTGCAGCAACTTTGTTGCATTTTGTTTGGCGTTAGAGTTATTTAATTTGGCGCGGCACTGTTCAGTGGGTTGTCGCGATCGACGTTTCAGTTACAATAGAACGGAACAATATTAACAGTTGGATAGAGAGAAGACACAGTGAAAGAATATAAGAAGTGAAACTTGTTGAATTCAAAATAATTAAATGTCAATAGAACTAATACAATTAGCAAACGGTGCAAATAAATTGTCAAAATTAAAAACAGTCCAAATATAGAAAATTGCGAACTGAATGTGTTTTTTAAACTATGCCGGGATGAAAGAGTCCCAAAACAAAACATTTGAAGGCCCCGGCGAGATTTTTCAATTCCTGCGACATCGAATGGCGATTCCAGGATATTCCGTCCAACGTTTAATTTTATTGGATTTTGTGTTGGCGTGATTTTCAATTCCTACGATCTCGATTGACGATTCCATGACATTTCGCCCAACTTATTATTTTGGATTTTGTGTTGGTGGTATTTTGCAATTCCTGCGACATCGATTGGCGATACCAGGATATTTCGAAGAACGTTTGTTGTTCTGGATTTTGTGTTGGCGGTGGTGTGGGTGAAGGGCGTCCGCTTGTTATTGAAGAGAGCAGTGCGTGCGCTCTGGTGGTGTGCCCGTGGTAGTTTTCGTCCGACCCAGGGAATTTCTAACGATGGAGGAACTGGCGGAACGGCAAAGGTCACTGTCCCGAGAATTGGGCAAAGTAATCCTAAATTACAAAACGGACTCGATTGCGCGAAAGCAAGGGGCAGATCACTGTCAGGAGCGACTTCCGCGGCTCGAGTCCGTATGGGACGAATTTGAGAAGATGGACAATCAAATACGGGCACTACCAGATGTGCCGCTGTCGCATAGCTACTTCACCAGTCAGATGTATGAGACAACGCAGGCCAATTTCATCGACTTTCAGCGACGCTTTTCTGAGAGAATGTCGGCATTGAGATGGATGATACTGGAGGGCCGTCCGAGCGGATAAGCTTGCGCTCCACAGAGGATGTCAGCCGATAGAAAACGACAGATATTCTATCACAGTGATCCAGTCGTCTCCAAGATCCTTCGACGCTACAAAGTGATGGCGGACGCTTTTCTCCGTTTGGTCTCCCGCTTGGATCAACCGCAACGCTCACGCCAGTGGTATAAGACCAATATTATATCGGTCCAACGAAGCTGAGCTCAATTGGAGGAGCAATATTATCAGCTTTGCGAGCTCAGTGATGATCCTGAAGAAGTGGGCTTCAACCATGAACAGCATACCAGTTTGGAGGAAGTTGCTCAGGACCGGCTGGTCCAGCTGGAGGCCGGATTGGATGACTGCGACACCATGCCCGGAACACCTACGCCCAATTTGACGAGCCCCAAACTATGTCTGCCCAAAATTACACTACCGAAATCCGATGGAGAATACTTACGGTGGCGACCCTTTCAGGGCTTGTTTGAACAAATAGTGGATAATCAGCCCATATCTAGCTGCGAAAAATTATGGTATCTCAAGGCCAACCTCACTGGAGAAGCTGAGCGGTTGATAATGAATTTTGCTCTATCGGAAGAGAACTACGAAGCAGCATGGACAACCTTAAAGGAGCGTTATGACAATCGACGGCTCTTGGTCGCTGCACTCCTTGATAGATTGTTGGGACAGTCCTCCCATTTTGGCGAGAGGCCGTGAGCCGCTGCTGTGAAACGGTTACTCGACACAACCCAAGAATGCCTCCGAGGACTGGAAAATCTAAATGTTGCTACAGATGAGTGGGATCCGTTACTTTTGCATGTGTTGACAAGGAAGCTGGACTCAACCACTCATGTGATTTATGAGCAGACCTTCCATCGCTCAAGTCTTTTTTGCAATTTTTAGAGACTCGTTTCCAGGCCCTCGAAACGATCGGGTACCAATCAAAGGCACCTGAAGAGTAATCAAAACCACGGTGGCTGCAGTGGCCGCTTCTTCATGCCTCATGTGCCAGCAGACGCATCCGCTTTTCTACAGTCCGGAGTTTTTGAAGCTCAATGCCGCTCGACGATTGAAATTTATAAAGGCCAAAAACCTTTGTGTCAACTGTCTTCGAGAAGGACACAAATCCGCCAACTGCTCCGCCATCCTCTGGCTGCGCCAAGAAACATGACAACCTGCTGCATTTAGGTGGAGAGACCAATTCTAAACCAGCTAAAGTGAATCCTCCGAACAAGGCTGCACACCAACAGGAAAGCAAGCACCAAGCGGAGACACTTGTACTCTCTCTGACTACAGTGTCCAATCCGCGTTATATGTACTCCTGAGCACAGCTGTGGTAAGGCTGCTTGGCAGCAATGGAAGAGCAACGGAATGTCGAGCTGTGCTGGATCCAGCCTCCCAGTTAAATTTGATAACAACGCATACAGTTCGAAGACTTGGGCTTGGGGTCGCTAGCACAACAGAGAGAACGCAAGGAACAGTGGAGTTTAGGCTGCAGTCTCGAATCACTGGATATGCCAGGGAAGTGGCGGCGCAGGCGCTGGACAAAATAATCTCACCGCAGCTTGCTCAACAGCTAAACGTGTCCAAATTGCCACTTTCCAAGAATATTAAGCTACCAGATCTCAGCTTTCATATGACCGACAAAATCGACATATTATTGAGCGCTGAGGATTTTTTCGAGATCTTGTTTATCGGGCAAATAAAGTTGGGACCCGAACGTCCAGTGCTTCAGAATACACTGCTCGGTTGGATTGTAGCAGGAAAGGTCGGCAACCCTGAAACTTCATCAGTTACCTGTTGAATCTAATTTGTGCGAGACCATTAAACGTTTCTGGGAGGTGGAAGAAGTGCCAGACTCAACACACAAATTAAAAACCACTGAAAGCGCTTGCGAAGCACACTTTGCACAGACAACGCAACGGGAGTCGGACGGTCGTTTCATGGTTCGTCTTCCTTTCAACAAGGACTCTGGAACGCTGGGCGAGTCGCAGGACGTTGCCATACGCAGATTCATTGCAATCGAAGGCAGACTGGAAGGGAATCCCGAGCTGAAGTTACAGTACGCAGAATTTATGAACAGGTATGAACGACTTGGGCACATGGAAGAAATCAAGTGGTCAGGAGGCAAGGAAGCACATTATTTTGTGCCACATCACTGCGTTCTGAAGCCGGAAAGTAGTACCACCCGATTGAGAGTGGTCCTCGACGCGTCGAGTAAAACGGCAACGAACAATTCCTTGAACGATCGTCTACACACCGGACGAATGATTCAGGATGATCTGTTTGCCATTTTGCTGCGCTTCCGCATGCCACGCTTTGTCTTCACGGGCGACATTGAAAAAATGTATCGGCAAATAGTGCTTCATCCCGACGATCGCAAGTTTCATGTAGTGGTTTGGGGAACTAGTCCATCTGAGCCCATTGAAGACCGTGACGTACTGTACAACATCTGCCCCGTATCTTGCAACCAAGTGCCTTCAAGTCCTAGCTCAATCAGAACGGCATCAAGCTCCTTTGGGCAGCTTAGCATTGCAAAATGACTTCTACATGGATGATGTCATGACCGGGGCTGACAGATTGACTGAGGCAATTCAGAAGCAGAGTGAGTTGCGCAAAAAAATTGCGAGCACTAGCTTGCATTTGCGCAAGTGGTGCGCGAATCATCCTAGCCTTCCGCAACCAATCGACTGAGGACCAGCAGGTCCAACTGGACTTCAGTAGTCTATCGGAAGACTACATCAGTAATTTGGCTGCCGAAAGCGGACGAATATCAAATCCACATCAATCTAGACCTCGCTGAGGTAAAATTCACCAAAAGGACGATCGCTTCCGACATCGCCAGGATATTCGATCCATTGGGCATCCTGGCACCAGTTATATGACCGCCAAGTTGTTCCTGCAGGCATTGTTGCGTTTAGATCTGGACTGGGACGCAGCCGTGTCAGCCGGGATTCACACGCAGTGGGCCCAGTTTCGCAGTGAGCTACCATCATTGCAGAAGGTTCGTTTTCCCCGACACGTTAGCACCTGCGAGAAGCCAGCACAGTTGCAGTTACATACCTTCTGAGATGCCTCGGAGAAGGCATATGGTGCAGCTATATACGCCCGCTCAACATCAAGGGATGGTCAAGCTAGTGTCCGGCTGCGAAATCAAGGGTAGCCCCAATCAAAGTGCTAACGGTTCCCCGCCTGGAAAGCTGGGAGCAGAACTGACAAAGCGAGTCAAAACGGCACTCAACCTAACAGATGTCTTCCATGTCTTGTGGTCGGATGCTGAAATTGTGCTAGCGTGGATAAACTCTACTGCCTAGTCCTACAACACCTTCGTTGCAAATCGTGTCTCGACTATTCAATTGATGTCGATATCAAACCAATGGCGTCACGTTGCTTTACGAGATAAGCCTGCCGACATCCTATCCCGTGGTTTGGCCCCAGCTGAACTAGGTGGTTGCAAGCTATGGTTACATGGACCGTCTTTCCTGAGCAGACCCGAGGCGGAGTGGCCGCCCGAGTATAAGCATAAAGGATCCTATGAGTTAGAAAAAAGCGAATCAAGGCAACCACACTAACGGCAGCCAAGGCGAACATTCATTTCACGCACGAGGTTCAACACGGCAACTCATTCCGAAGGCTGCACCGCGTAGTAGCCTACGTGCTGCGTTTTGTGGAGCGTTGCAGACCAAACTCTCAGCTTCCCCAAGTACGCAATCAAGCAGTCACAAGTCAAGAACTTTCCAGAGCCCTGGTAGTCATAGTGAAATGCATTCAACAAGACAACTTCCGCGAGGACTTACGGGATATTCAACTCAAGAGGCAGGTCAACAAAAATAGCCCACTGTAAGAATTGGCTCCTTTTCTGGATTCGGACGGAATCCTGCGCGTTGGCGGAAGGCTGGAGGCTTCGCAGCTCCCTTTCGAGACCAAGCATCCGATGCTGCTGCCGTACTCGAATTCGTTTACAAGGTTGCTGTCTGCCATCTTGGAGCTCAGGCGCTGCTTGCCATGACAAGACAACGCTTCTGGCTAATCAAAGGGAAGCAGCTGGCAGGATCAATTGTGCGACGATGCGTGCGATGTGTTCGAGCGAGGCCACAGCTTTTCGACCAAATTATGGGAAGTTTTCCTGGTCCTCGTGTATGACCTGCCCGCCTTTTCATTACCGCAGGAGTCGACTTTTGCGGGCCCCTGCTAATACACTACCGTGGCAGAGGTGTGCGGCCGCAGAAAGGTTACATCGCTATCTTTTGTTGCTTCGCCACCAAGGCCGTTCATTTGGAATTGGTGAGCGATCTCAGCATTGATGCTTTCAGGGGTACCTTGTAGCGTTTCATCTGGAGACGAGGTCACTGCAAGAAACTGTACTGTGACGATGCTACCAATTTTATGAATGCGCACAACTGACTAAGCGAATTGTCTTCATCGCTCTACTTGGCAGAGGCTCAGCTCAAGGTGATCAGCTCATGCAGTACCCAAGGAATAGATTTCCACTCCATCCCACCCTGTGCACCTCACTTTGGTGGATTATGGGAAGCCGCGGTCAAGTCTGCTAAGGATTTGCTCCTGCGAGGCGCTTCATCGGCTACTCTCACTTATGAGGAACTGCATACCCTGGCGGTTGGAGTGGAGGCCATCCTCAATTCGAGACCCTTAATCCCGATGTCAGATGACCCTAAAGACCTGGCAGCGCTTACTCCGGGACACTTCCTCATCGGAGAGCCACTCACGGCTATGGTGGATGTTGAAGCGGAGCCAGCCACCAGCAGTCTCCGTGCTCAATGGAGGCGTGTAAATCAACTCAGAAACGAATTCTGGCATCGATGGTCGCGTGAGTACCTGTCACAGCTCCAACATCGGGTCAAGTAGCGACAAATCCAACCAAACGTGGTCCCCGGAACAATAATTATCGTGAAGGAAGACAACACACCCACCATGAGATGGCCGATGGGACGCATCGTACAAACTCACGAAGGGGAAGACGGCTACGTTAGAGTGGCTGACATAAAAACCGCTACAGGAATGGTGAGATGGCTGGCTCCGTTGCCAGTGCTGGAGAACACACCATCCGAAGAAGTAGAGCTCGAACCGGAGGCACAACTGTCTTCTGGCGTGGAATCTCAAACAGTCGCCCTCATCAATCCCCAACCAATAAATCATCCGAAAAGAAAGAGGACTTCTATTTTGTCACTGCTGTTGACTGGTCTGCTGATTCCTCTAGTGATGACCAACCCTATCAAGATGACGTCAACTAGCACACAACCCGGCCTGCACTTTCAGCCACTGGACCATGCCTTTTTGTCATCAAGCGAGTGGAAAATTTTGGTTTATTATGATCTGGCACCGTATTGGACGAAGTTAGACATGCTGCTAAATGGTACGACTTTGTTGCAACAGCTATGCGATCGGGAATCTCACCAGACTGACTGCTGGTGCTTGACTGAACATTCCCATCACTGGAGAGATCAGCTTTCCAGCGTAAACTAGATGTTGAGGATCAGAACCAAGAGAGGAGCGATAAATACCGTGGGTGGCTTCGCTAAATCCTTATTTGCCATCCTAGATGACGACTACGCCAATCAGATGTCCCAAACCATCAAGGCTGTGCAAGAGGATCAAAATAGGCTGTACTCCCTGCTGAAGAACCAAACTTCGATTATCGACTCAACGTTAAATATCCTCGGAAAACCGAAAAAAATGACCGAGAAAAGATTGACAGCGATAGAGCAGGAGCTGGCTAAACTCATCAATGAGGTCAGAGCTCCTCAACCAGCGGTAAGTCAGGGAGGAGTCACAAGCTTGATCACTACATTGTCATTTCACCTGACCCTAACCACCCTAACGAACTACAGCCCTAACCACCCTAACAAACTGCAGCGAATTCAGTCATCCATCATGGACATAGAAACGGATACCCAACATGGGAACTTCAATCTGCTGCTGCTATCACAACCACAGCTAAGTTCGGAGATGACACATATCAGGGACCATCTGCGAGAATTTTTTGAAGCTTTTCAAATTAACGTCCATCAAGGCCAAGGTGAAGGCCGAGTTTATCATGTTTGAACTAAGGATTCCGCTCGTTGCTACATCTACATTTGAACTGTATCGAGTGCTTCCCACACCGATTAAAAGACATGATCGCCTCATTGCTAGACTGCCTACCTCGCCGTATCTCATCATCAGCTCACATCGCGATTTATACTATCCATTGAGCGAAGCGGAGTATTCGGCTGGTAGCCGGATGGAGCCCGATACCCACATCTGCCGACAGTCTCATCCACTGTACCACAAGGAGGCCAACATGAGCACGTGTGATGTGACGTTGTTGAAAGGAATGCCGTCCGCTGCCGAATGTCACCTGATTGAGTTGCCTGCAACCTTTTCCTGGACCAACATTCCGTATTCGAACGAGTGGATTTATGCCTTCACGAATCGCGTCATTGCTCGTATCGTATGCAGTGGTAGTACGACTACACTGACGCTACAAGGGTCTGGGGTTCTGCAGCTGGCGCCAGACTGCACCCTTAAATCTGATGCAGTGACAATTCAGGGTCATCGTCTCCATGAGAGTACCATACAAACGCAGCACTCGAGAGCACATTACCGCATGGAAGACATCAATCCTATCCACACACCATTCCGCAACCATCCTGGACAATTCAAGACGTATTCCACGGAAATCGACACCCTGCAAAGTCAACTACAAGCCCAGGATTTGTGCTGGGACAACCCTATTGAAGCTCACGACATATACCGTCGGATATCTGAGCCTCATCGCGCTTTGTCACGGGTAAAACCGAAGAGCACTAGTATTACCTCACCCCGAACTCTATCGTAGCATTCGCGTGACTCGGTATAGTCAGAAAGCTAAGCCGGACTCGACTAGGGTTTGTTTGCCACTCCAAATTGTAATCATAATAGTAGTTTAAATACGATTATTTGTAGTTTTAAGCAAACATAATTGTCATCGAGCGAAGGTCAGAATCAACGCATGTTTGAAATTGGAAATATTTCGGTAAAATCAAAACCTAACAATGATATTAGTCGCCCATTGCATGACTCATTCCGACATACAGGACACGGAAGCCCGTTTGGTCCTTCATGGGATAGTCCCACATTTATTGACCCTGTTTATTTGGATGCGAATATTGAAGTGAAAGGAAATACATTGGACAATAAGGCTCTAGACAGACGAAGTAATTACGGGAGTTTTTCACAATTCCGGTAGATTCATTTGAAATTCACAGTTGAACCAAAGATTTGACAGGAACTCTGCAAACATTGACTTGCACATAATTATCGGTATCGATTGTGTGTTTTTAGCCTCGCTGATTTCACTACTTTTTATCCATAAGTTTTTCCATGGCAAAACTTTTGAAGAAATGGCAACTGGAAAGCGTCTTCTGGCAGAAAAACTTTATGAAACTAAGTCGAAACGTGCCGGATCAAGTTCGAAACGATTACATGCTCACCACGGAACGAAAACTAATAAGTGAAAAAAATTGTAACCCCAAATCATCATCCAATAATGCAAGTGCTACTAACAAGATCGAGCCAGATGTTGTCAAGGAGGATTCAGATGATGAATCTCTTAGCCCAGTAGAAGACGTCCAAGAAAAGATTGTTCAAGAGGTTTTTGTTAGCAAAAGGCATGTGAAAGAAGTGAAGGAGGTGAAGGAAGTGAAGGAGGAAGCAGTTGAACTTGCAAGGCCTCAAACTCCTAAGAATCCGTCAAAAGAGCAAAAGAAAGCAAAACAGTCGAAAAGAGAAGCGCCGGTAGCTGTGATTAAGGAAGTTGTTGCAAAGATTGAGACTCCTCCTACTGAAAACACGCCAGTCTTGCAAAGTAAAGAAACTAGACAACCCGATGAGAAATTGGCGAAGCAGGTTGATTCACCAAAAGCTCAAAACAAACAAACTAAAATTAAAAAGAAAACCGAAGCAAATTTGACATCTGCTGCTTTGAAGAAAGATTTACCAATCACATGCCGAGTTTACACGAGGTGAAATCCAAATACTTATTGATGATCTCTTAAACAAACAGCAAGATACTACAGCTAATCATTCTGAATGGAGCGATGATATTGTTCAAAAGTTACGCAAGAAGCTTGAAGAAAAAGAAAAGGCAACTGAAGAGGAACAAGCTACTTCAGCAGGTATTCAAGCTAAGCTACGGGAACCTCAAACAACTCTTAATAATGAGCGAGTGCAGCACAATGCATCGGTCAAAGGATATATGGAAGAAATTCAAAGTTTGAAAGCTAAATTGCAAAACTCAACCCAAGACATAAATGAGCGAATGGAGAAGATGAAAGAGCAATACAATTTGCTTAAAATGCAAAGTGAACATTTTAATCCACAATTGCTCTTAGCTCAAATCAACTAACTAAACCAATTCAAAGACAACGCGAAACGCAATTCATTTGTGAATCAAGTTTTGGAAATACTGCAACCTCAAAACGAAGAATTGACTCAATTGAAAAATGAAAACCTCGCATTACGTAATGAAATATTGCATTTGACCAATCAGAACAATTCTCTAATGATAAGTTTTAAGGAAACTGAAAATAAGCTCATTTGCCAAAAGAATGAAGTGGACGAGGAGAAGGCCAACGCTCAAATGCAAATTCATAATCTGCAGTCAGCATTGGACAATGCTCAATCCGAACTGATGCAAATGGGCAATAATAATAATAATTTGCAAGCAGCATTGGATCAAGCCAAATCAGAGCTCATATTATTGCAAACAAATTCACAAAATCATGTTTATAATTTAACGTCTCAAATTGAAGACCTGAACAGGCAATATATGGAACAGGCCAGCGAATCACAAGATTTACGTAACATATTGAGTAAAATGAATACTACAGTGCAGGAGAAAGAACAAAAACATTGCAGAATACGAAGCCAACATTAGGAATCTTATTAACAAAGAAGATATGTTAATGAACCAGTTACAGGAACAAAAAGAAAAGAACTCAACAAGTACAGTAAACAAACATCACTGACAGGCCAAACTGTCAGTGAATTATGTTCAGCTGATTCAGCCGCACTTGGAGTGCTCGCCACCAGAGGGGAGCGGAGACCAAGTGGCGGCAGAAAGGAATTACCCCGCTGAAGAGGTGGATGACCGAAGAGCGGAACCATAGCTGTTAGGAGGAGGATATAAAAGCGCGCGAAGAATGAAGCGCCTCCTCTTTTTCCTTTCCTATCGTGTGCGACGAAGCAGCTGAGAAATAACAGCAAGTGCGGAGGTAATTTGAAGCGCAGCGGAAATCTTCAGTCTACGACAGCAGAATCAGCAATTGCGGAAGAAAAGGGAGATTGAGATCGAAGCGAAGGGAGATTAAGATCGAAACGACGAGCAAAGCCCAGACATTGGAGGAAAGACTACAAAGTGGACCAACGGATACAATCATCGAAGGGGCCCCTTTGTAGGTACACAATAGAAGTAAGTTTTCTTGTTGAATTCAGTGTATCAAATGTTAAATTATATTGAATTTACGAATTGGAGTATATGTTTTCAAAATTTTAAATAATCGTATTTTCTTTGAAACGAATTAACGCTTTGTGGAAGAAATTTATGTATTTAGGACAAGAACGGTGAAAATCTTTGTTTTCAGATTACGGATTGTAACGAGTGCGGCTTGGAAGGGCAAGTCGAAGTAAAAGTGTTTAAAATTAAGTGAAACTAGTGATATCGAAAGGCAGAGTGTTCGGGGGTGGTGTAGTGGTCCACGCGAAGATTAGTGCTAGGAAGAAGTAGAGGAGTACGGTTGTGTAGGTGTAGAGTTGGAGTGAAAGTCATAGTGTGTTTGCTAGCTAGAGTTTCGGCCGAATAGCGTCGTGATTAATCCGGTTAGCCCCATTCTCGCTTGGCGGCTATCTGGGGCCTTGAGGGACAAGCGAGTGGCGCCCCACGCCCGTCTCCGGACGGGCTAACCGGGTCCATAAGCCCCGCCGGAGCACTCCAATTTTCCTGAGGGCCATAGTGGCTCTCGTGAAGTAAAAAGTGGGTGTAACAGCTTGCCGGGCTCATTATCTACCTCTGGTGCAGATCAAGAGATGGACGGTGCCAACCACGACCCAGGAAACCTATACCGCTTCCCAAACGTTACAGGTTACCACACACACTGGAGGAGTTGGAACTGAGCGTCTAACGGGGGGGTGAATGTTGAATTCAAAATTGGTTTTGCATGTTTTATTGCAACAATATTTGCTGCAGGTCAGTATCGCGTCGCAAATTGCCATGTAACCGATACGAGTATTTCGTTGCCCGTATCGAATTGATAGCCACCCATCATGTATGCAACATCCACATGTGCATACATTGCATGGTATCATTTGCATTGTGCGAACATTGCACATTGCAAATGATGCTATGATCGTATCGCGCTGTGGCTGCAAACGATGAGTGCACATGTACGCACGGTCAGCTCAAATCGTGGGATCGTCCGAGCGTGCGTGTGCACTTTTTGCATGAATGGATATGATATGATTTGCAGAAATTATGTTGTTTGGCGTTAGAGTTGTATAATTTTGCGCGGCTAGCCTTCAGTTGGTAGTCGCGATCGACGGTTAGAAAAGTTGTCCAAATAAATTAAAACTTGCTATTAATAACTGAGTACATTACAAAATTTGAATAAAGTTTAGTCCTTGGAGGACTTTAAAATAAACAACTTTGTTTTTTTTTCAATACAACGCGATTGAAGTTTTCAATTTGGCCAGACAAAAGAGTCCCGACGCAAACAGTTGCTCCTCTTAGAATCGGTGATTGTTCTATCTAATTTCATGTTACGAAATAATTAGTTTTTATGTTAGATGGTGTCGAGGCTGCAACAGTCGCCTTTAACATCTCATCTAACTGAACACGAAGTAAATATTCACACGATTTCAGAATGTAGAAAATGGTTCTCTATCTATATCACTATTTTGCTTATTTGGCGGTACGATTTAAACGTCGAGAAAAAAAGGTTTTGGCAGCTGCATTACGAATTTTGTATGAGCACAATGTGCACCGAAACAATAAGCTACAGTTTTTGTATTACAAGAGTTAGTAACATATTGCCAACAACATTCGTTTTAAGGAAACTCTTTATCAAAAAAGGGGAAGCAAAAATCATTCCAGTCAATTACATAGAAGTATTTTCATCTAGTGTGCATGAATTTTAAGCTAAAGTCAAAAGCGCTTTATTTAATACTAATCGTTATAAATTTTTAAAAGAACATAAAGCAAATTCCAAACAATAAAACTATAAAAAACTTAATGGCCCGAATGGCTCTCTAAATTTATACGTTATCAGTTAAATTATTTCATATTTTTTGATTCAATTGGAAAAAGGAGAAAAAAACCAACCAGCATTATTCAAAAATTACTTATACTACTAACACAACAGTGAACTTATATCCTATACCTAATATGTTACACCCTAATTCTAAATAAGTTCAAGAAAAAAAAACGTTACCTTATATTGAAACCTATACCTAATTTATAATACAAATAAACAACAGTACTAGATGTAGCAATAATGAGATGAATCTAAAAAACTAAGTAACGAGAAAAAGCACAAAAACAGAAAATAAACACGAATAATTTAGACATTGTCATTCAGCCACCAATACCTAGATTGCTCCATCTCAGCTCGACCAGCCTCAACGAATCTAGCAAATGAGTATCTCTATTGGAATTGTTGGTCTCGTGAACTCAGATTCGGAGGATATTTTATCTTCTTATCGGTGGCCCGTCGGTATATGTGATATATGATTGGGACGCCGTCAGAACAAAAATATATCGATTCATGTCCAAAGACACGAATTCTTCTGGAGGAACGAAGCCAGTAGTGAGGCAAGTCACAATATACCCGTCTGTAGGGTGGAACGGCTGTGAAATCCAAGGGTTTTCACTCACAGTTACAGATCTTGCGATGTGATTCCGAAGAAGTTTCAATATGAAAATATCGACTCTTGTCACTTGAGCGGTTTGATAAATTTTTCTATTCGATATATAGTGCTTCCAATCCGTCTCAGGCTTTCTGTACAAACCAGTACATGCACGAAGACATTTCCTTTCGAAAACTCTTAATTTTTCCATTGTACTAGCACTCTGGTTGTACCAGATCTGGCATCCGTATGTCAAAACTGGCCTAACCAGGGTCCTGTAACAAATAACTTTGACTTTTTGATCAATATATCTGGAATGAAAGAGTCGCCGAAGGGCCATGACTACTTTTAGTGCCTTACTGAGCATGATTTTGACATGTTCAGTGTAGTACAGATACTGATCGAGATGAACACCGAGGTATCGAACACAGGATTTATGTGGAACCCGTTCTGAACTACCCTCACCAGCCATAATGTGGAAATCCTTCCAATTACGTTTCAGGTCTTGACTGGCCCCCTGCAGCGTTGTCCGAAACAAGATTGTTTCGCACTTCTGCGCATTGATTTTCATTCGCCAATTGTCGGTGTAGAGCTGCACATCATTAAACATTTTTTGAAGATTGCTCTGAACTATTGTAGCTTTTCGGTCTGCCGTATAGATGATCAGATCATCAGCAAACGCTACCAATGATCGCGTTGGCGAGACATTAAAATCAAAGCTGTTCAATAGCTTGCGAATGAATATTGAGAAAAGCAGGGGCGCTGTAACTGTTCCCTGCTGTAGACCATTCAAGACCTTGAATTCGCGCATTGTTGTCAGATTTCCGTCAGTTACAACAAACGATTTCCCGTATAACATATTACACATCATGGCGACAAGGTGTCTGGGGAACCTGTCCTGAAGAAGTTTGAAAACTAGTCCATCTAACCACACCGTATCGAAGGCTTTCTCCATATCAATGAGACATGCTCCAACACATTCTTTGTTGTTTAGTTTCCAACAGATGTCTGAGGTTACTTTCGTTATTGCATGTATGGTCGAATGCCTGGCACGAAAACCAAATTGGCAATTCGGCATCAACTCATATTTCTCAATGTGGGCGTTTAATGCTCTGTTGAGTATCACTTCAAACACCTTGCTGATGTTAGGCAGCAAGCTGATTGGGCGATAGCTTTTAGGGCATGAAGATTCTTTTCCTTTCTTCATGATCGGAAATACCTTAGCCTTTTTCCACTCATTTGGGAAATATGAATTGTTCAATATGTTGTTGAACAATTTGCAATAATTCCTAATAGCAACCTCAGGCAAATGTCGGAGAACTATATTTGGAATACCGTCAGTACCACATGATTTTTTGTTGTTTATTCTGCGAAATATGAAATACAAGTCTTCATAGCTGACAAAATAATCAATAAGATTCAAGCTCGGTATGAGGTCAGATGTTAATGTTTCATCGAAATGAAGAATTGATTGGCCGTTCAGGCTTGATTTGAAGTCGGAAACTTTTGCTTCAACGACCTCCGAAAATATTTCATTCCTTCTCTCAGGGTTTGGCAGATGAACCAATTCTAAATGTGTTCCAATCAGGGCAAGTTTCTGCAATCCGTCACATATAATCCTGTTTCCATTTCTATCCGGAGTCGTACTATCAATTTCGATACCAGCTCTATCGAGAAGATTTATCTCATCACTAGCGACTTCAAGATTCGATACCTTCACTCGAGACTTCCTGCGGAATATGCTATTCACTTTCGCGAAAACGCCATCTGGGTCCTGTGGGCTAATACCCCTCAGTTTTTCCGCCCATTGATTGCTGACCTCTTTCCTGAAGTATGAACGGATTAAGTTCCGGACATTCTTCAGGTTTAATTTCAACAAAGCCAACGAGGGATGGTTGTAGTCCAAAAATCGTCGATAAATATTGTTGACGCGTGTGAGAAGAAGGCTTTTCAATCTTTTCAACCTTGCGATGGTTGGTGTTTTATATCCTTCCATATTGTTTCGATGTTAAATCTTGGGAACAACTTTCTCAATCGTTTCCAACGTCAGCTTCTCTAACTTCGACAAATAGAGATCTATTTCATCGTCAGTTAGATTTCTGTTATTAGGAACCATTGAGCAAGCGTTACCATCATCAGAAGGAGGACATTGCTTCTGGTACTCCCGATTAAACTTCTTTTGAAACTTTCCCCAGTCTGTTTTTTTGAAATTCAACCGACGGTTTTCATGTTGAGCTGGAATGAGGAAGAAATCATCCCTTTGATGATTGATTTCCATTACGATTGCGTTATGGTCGCTATCGTAAGGAAGCACCTGCAGTTTCCGTTGAGGACTATTAAAGTTGAATTCAAGTCTTGCGTCAGCAATGCAGAGGTCGAAATATGAATTTGTCCTAGGGTATGTTGGGAACTCCGACCCATATAGGTTGCACCTGTATTCAATTTGGTTCTCTGTTATCCATGATTCCAGGAATACATCTCTTGGATTATTGGTGGCGTTTAGCCATGATGTATGCTTGGCATTCAGGTCACCGGCAAAAATATAATAACTATGCAGCCTGTTCAATTCGAGTATTTCAAACAAGGAATTGAGTTCCTCCTTGAACTTGAGAACATTTTGACCAGTTGCATAGGCAGAGATAACGAAGAGGTTATCCCCACCTGGCAGTGAAATTTTGATGACGGACACTTCAAGAAATTCAAAGTTTTTGAATTCGACTTTTTCAATATTTTAGAAACAATAGGGTCTTCTAACCAATATCCCGGTGCCACCTCCCCCATCACCTATTACCCTATCGTTTCTTACGAATGCAAAATTTTTGAATTCCATGGAATGCCATGAATTGAGGTGGGTTTCAGTGAGAAGTATGATGTCAGGCTTTTGCTTAACAATAAATTGAAGGAGATAATCACGTCGATGTATAGCAACGATAGAGTTGACGTTGATCGATATGAGGCGAAGCCTATCCATGGGAATATGACTGGATGACAAGTTATTATTAGGCATTTGAAAGACCTAAACGCTGAAAAGCAAAGTTAATTTTTGAATCTTGTTTGTCGATTCTCTCCGATAACGAATTAAGTTGCTGGTAAATTTTGAAAAGCAGCTCATTATTGCCACTTACATTATTTACATTATTTCCAGCATTTTCTGCTGGTCCTCTAGCGGCGAGTTCAAATGATACTCCGGGCTTGACGAAGTTGGAAGGTATGATATTACGGTGTACTTGTGTTTACTTTGGAGCAAATTTAAATTTTGCATCTTGATATCGGGAGCATCCTCGATATGATGCTGGGTGACCAAAAACACCGCAGTTAACGCAGTATAATTTTTCTTTAGTCTCCGTCTGAGCCAATTTGCACTCACCGGGAGCATGAACGTCTTTGCATTTAACGCAACGATAGTGCATGGCACAATTGGCAGCCGAATGTCCAAATCTTTGACACCGGTAACACTGGTTGACTTCTCTTTTCTGGAGGCGTTCCCACCTCACCACTCTGAAATTTAAGTACCTTTTTTGTTGAAGGGCACTTGGACTGCTCTTATTTGCAATTTGTACCAGGTAAAGTGGTAAATTCTTCCTTTCTATGGTCGACCTTCTTGTCGCAAAGGCTTTGACTGAAACAAAATCAATATCTAGTGCAGCCTCCTTGAGCACCTGAAGAAGATCGACCGTATCCTCTCCGCTGTCCAAACCCTTCAACAAGAAGGTCTGATACTTTTCACTTTTTGGGGTATAGGTGAAGTGTGGAACCTCCCCAGAAATCAGCGCATCTTTGGCTGACTTGAAATCAACCAGTGATTTCGTCCTTATAGTTAATTTTTCGGCATTAACTCTTTTGATTTCGAAATTGGCCAGTTTATTTTCGGCTGCCAATAGCCGAACCATATCTTTCCCGGTTTATCCGAACACGTTGATTGGCGGAACTTTTTCTGTCTTGTTGGAAGCTTTTTCAGAGGAACCAGCAGAGCTGCGGGCTGGTTTTTTCTCCTTATTTTTGTTCTTTAAATATTGAATGAAATTAACGTCATTATCTTGATTAAAATTACCTCTGATGTTTTCTTCGATTTCCATATCTTCGGTAATCCCTCCAGCGGTGCAAAATAATTTTGGCTCTCGTTGGTGCCACCAGCACTTAGAACTTCCTCTGGATTTACTTGCTTTGCACTTTTCTTCGGCTTTGTTACCTGTTGCCATTGATTTTGTGGCTGCGTTTTTTTAGGCTTCACCCCTTGCTTGAAAAGATCCTTGAGAGACTGTATCTCTTGCCTTAGTTCATCATTTTCTTTCTGCAATTTGGCCATTTGTTGATTATCCGCTATTATTTGCAGCTTGCACCCTCCATCTACGGAGTTTTCTTCGTTATGTTTTCTTTTGGTGATTGTCGCCAGTTTCGTATTCGTCATTTCCCCAGGTTGCCCCAACGGTGGGAAGCCGTCGGGCTCCTCCATACCAGCTGCGAAATTTTCTTTGTGAATTTGTTTTTCGTTACCAATCGAAGTAAAAATATTCGATGGAAATTTCCTGAGTCGATTACTTCGACAATATAAGATTTTTTCCGATAAAAATTAACTTCGGACTGACGTTTTTAAAAAATTAA
Organism: Odontomyia ornata; assembly: GCA_963969285.1. NCBI lineage: Eukaryota > Metazoa > Arthropoda > Insecta > Diptera > Stratiomyidae > Odontomyia > Odontomyia ornata. Next base: position 23,328,443 of record OZ017741.1, read on the forward strand.
TTTAATTTTTGAAAACTTTTGACAGGAGCGATTTAAAAGACGTCTATACGCAAAGACTACTACGATCCAATCTGAATTTTAAGCTATACTAGGGTTGGAAATCGAACGCAATCTATAAGAAAGGAGATCAAATCTCACCAATTGTTATTAACGGAATCATGGTATCAATAGCAATAAATATTCTCTAATCTCTTATGAGTTTCCTCAAATTACACCAAATGCCACAAGAACCTACTCTTTGTGCAGAGTCAACACTTCTAAGGTAAAATTGCTCTTAACATTTCAATTCCCTTTAAACTGCCATTCAATGCTTCTAAAACGAAAGACTTAAGCGAGTAACCCGAAATAACAAATTTTTAGTTCGTTCGAAATTATAAGCAATAAAATGTGAAATTGCATTAAATACTAAAAATTTAAGGTGTTCAGTTAGCCAAGTAAAATTTTGAAACTAAAAAAAAATGCTGTTTTTGATGAGAAACTCAAATTGGCCTTGCCACTCACAGTCAACCTTACGTAACTCATTTTAAATTAAATTGAACACTTAAAGAAGCATTTTTATCTTTCTTGTCTACTCCATTTAAATACAATTATACCTAAGTCTTTAAAAGATCACCTCTTCAAAATATTTGACTACCGTGCGTGCAACATTCAAATGTATAATATAATTTCCAGTCAGCATTCATGAGCATGAATGTTTGTCAATGCACTCCAGTCGGAGCCGTGTCTTAACAACAATGTTATCGAATGTATTACTTAATCCTTTGTTGACATATGACGAAGGCTTATCTTATTTTTTCATGACATTCAAGCATCAATTCATTTAAAATCATTTCCACTCTCGTGCACACTTTGCGCTATTCCGTCCACATCCGTCCCATCTGGTCCAGCGGCTGCTGCCTCGGCCAGCATCCATCGCGCGAGCTTATCTTAAAAGGCCACAGTAAAGCAACTCGATTGAAGATATTGAAGAGCCCACAGCTCGTGGCCCAATCGAAAGGCCTACGCACGGTACTAAGAAGAACAAGAAGAGGAATCTCGGTCTTCCTCCTAAATGGCCCAAACTATCAAATACTGTCCACAATCAAGTCAAAAGATGGAAAAAATGAAAATTGAATGTCTCCTCGATTTCATTCTGTGTTCCGAGTCGAAACAGAAGAATATTAATTTCATGCCTGCAATGTATCTAAACTGGTTGGAAGCTTCGCAGATATTATGTCTAGGTGAGTCTTTGACTGTTGGGATGAAGAACGGATCGCTCGGCACAGCCAGACAACGACTAATGGACTGCCTAGCCGGCCGGCGATTTCAATGTCACATGTAATTAGAATAAATTTTCATAAAATTTGTATAAAGTTTCACACATGGTTATCTTAATTGGTTATTTGATTATCAACTTCATGGTGAATTAATAGACAGACACATAACATTGGGTCCGCCGCGGTCAGATACTTTGTCTTGGCGCGCGGAAAAGGAACGGGAATGGAGAATGGAATGGTTCTGCGGGAGAAATGGGCACCATCCAACTTTTCTTGGGATTCGAGGTGAACGTTTAACGCCGCGCTTGGATTAAATGTGGGTAACTGCGAGAAATTAGTGTGTATCTAAAAAGTATGAAATGAAATTAATGAAAACACCGAAAAGCAATGGCAAGATAACAAGATTAATATAGCAACGATGAAGCGGTACTTATTAGCCAGCCCAAATGTCGAGCTTTCGGAATAGTTGGTTGATGGTGGAAACTGGGTTAGCGTGAACAGCGGTTAAATTGACTAATGAATGCAGGGGAAATTTTAGAATGTTTTCAGAAAGAATAAATTAATGGAGCTAAGACACAGTTTTGCCAGAAATTTCAATTAATGAAATTAGGACACCGTCAAAGTCAGCACAGCCTGCAGGTATACTGCTATTAGGTTTCATTCTTTAAAAAATCCGTTAAAAAATCAAATCATTGAAAAACTGTTTTCAACAAATGTTATCCGTACAGCACAAGTCTGGCGTACCTCAAAATTCTTTTGCCGAAAAAAAATCAATTTGGACAGCTGCTCCCTTTTTGAAAATTTGTATTGCTTCCATCGTCCGGTGGAGCATCATCTGGAGCCTTAATTCGAACCGAAAGCCAATTGAGATGAAAACTTATTAAAGACCAAATGATCATTTCTCGTCCTGATTCCGTCCGACGACCGACGTTCCTCGACTGATATGTTGCCGGGTGTCACGAGCAAATGCAGAACATGACCCTATCAGTATCATATAAAGATGACAGATGCGTTCAAGCCTCTGCAATCTGGGGACCACTTGTTGACTCCTTTGACAACATGTCACCGTAGCAGTTCGACGGGTTGCCAGGCAGCTTATCCATGTTTGTGGCCGATCGTCCTGTTGTTTCCGATCCGGAGTTCTTCCAACAGCCGCCGCGAACGTTCCGTTGTGGGACTGGACGCGCGGCATTGCACCAAACAGCGAAAATTGCAAAATAGTGGAAGTGATTTTGTGGTCCATGGTAGGTGCGAAGAGTATTAGGTCGTTGCAAATTTTTTACGTAACCTTTTTTCGCGCCTCTTTTTGTTCTTGGATTTTTCTTCTCCTTCTGCCCCCCCGCTGCTGCAACCGCCGGCCGTATGGTAAGCCCATCGAGAATGTCGTGTAGTAGTTTCCACTCGAATTAACAATCACAGCACTTGTTCGATTTTTGACTTTACCAATCATTTACAGTCAGTCCTTCACACCTCAGAAATTTTTCGCTTGCGGGCACGGCGTAGAAGGAGTGAATGGAAAGATGCGAATTGTGTACCTCCAGCTGTTTGCTATGTATAGACCTATGATGGTTTGGTTTGGACGGAGTAAAGCAGGTTGAGGTGGCTCGAATGTGATAGGTGAAGTGTTAACATCTTGGAGCCATTGCAAAACATGAGTTTAGGTATTTCTATTATTTTTTCTGCGCCTGGGATCTTGCCGAGATTACAGCACACGCAGCAATTCGCGGAAAGTTTCAAGGTTCGAAAGTGTTGATGAGAGAATGGTGAGTTTACTTGTTTGACTTTTCAGTTGAAATGATTTGAGGAAATGAAAATTCGTGATCTTTGAAGGAATGCTTAACATAAAAAGAGCAAACGTATCTTTATTTAGTTGCTGAAGGTACTGTTGCTTAGTCTGGCAAAATATTGATTTAAAGTCGACGTTTCGTTTGATCTGCATCACTTTAGATGGAACTTTCTGAGAGATATTGAAGGACATGGCAAATGTTTGAAATGTGCATACCTATTCGTATTTCAAGTTTTTTGAGATAATTGAGAATATTTGCATCCTCCAAACCCATCAATCGTTCAAAGCACAAAACTTTTGAGATTTCTCGCCAGCCCGGAAACAATTTTGAACATAATATCTCGTCAAAAATGCAAGAAAACGCTTGACCATGCAACTGAGTCCAACTAACAAGCTAATACCTCTCGTTGCTATAACTTGGTAACACTACATGTATCTTCACACCAATTGAATGTTCAACAATCGAAAAAACGAAGAAGAGATGATATCGTCGTATCGACTGGTAATAAACAACAGCAAACAATGGAGACTGTGAATAACAGCAATAATTAAGTAACAAAAACAACTTGAGTAGGAATGGTATCCTTTTCATCGCCACCAAAGTCTTAATGCTGAGTCGGTAGACGAAATTGGTAGATTGGATTGGATTGAATGCGATTGGATGGCAGGAGGACATAACATACATATAAGCCGTCTCTGCAAGTGTTTATTTAGCTTGTCGTGATTTCAAGATTTGATCGATTGGTACACAAATAGGTGGTGTTGCTTTGAGAAAGATTTGCTTCCATCACACACTCTACACTACACACAACACTACAAGATCCTCTTTGCTGCATGTTATTTTGGAAATCCGAGAGTTGAAGCGAGTTTCTGATTGAAGCCTCAGCCAGCTAGCCTCAACCAAACAACCTTAGCCTGAGCCTGACTTTTTCTGGTATAAGCTCCGGAGCAAGCTGCTTGAAAATTTCCAATGTTACTGCTAATGGGCAAGTAGTATCTTCTGAATGTTAGATAAACATGCACTACTTGATTTGGAATGCATGTTATTCGATGCTCTTAAATGATTTTCGAATATTTTGGATGGATGTTAGAGCGTTAACGTTTGAAAATTTTTAAGGAAGCAAAAGCCAAGCACACACATCGCGCCGATAGCACATTCGTGATGTAATTATGTTTATTGTTCCTCCGGCTTGTGTGGTTGAAGAAGGCCTGGAGGCGTTTTCGCAGACGATTTAACGGAAGACATACAAGACAGCCGCGCGTATGTAAATATCTTGATAGTCAGGAAAAGCGGGAACCGGATCATGTATATTTGAACAACAATCTGCATGTTTGATTTAGCACTTGGGAATGGTCGTTTTCTTTTATTTATAAATCAATCTAGAAGTATATTTAGATAATGACGGTATGCAGTTTGTTATGTAATCGGCAAAGGCAGAAAATTAATTGAAAACCATTTTGCGCCTCCACTAATTGCCGAAAACATCAGCTTCAAAAATGATTCATCTGTAAAGGAAGTAAGTTGCAAAAACGAGAAGAATAATTCATATGCCTTTGTACAAGAAAAATATCTTAGGTTTAACGCTATCTAAAAACAACCAAAAACAAGGTGACCCCGACGTGATCTTTAACAAAATCAATTTGATCGCAATATTCTTCCCCGATAAGAATTTAATTTTTTTTTTTAAATTTTGCAAATTTTTTTTTCCGTCTGGTACTGACTAGCTTCTTTTGTGTCAATCCACATTAAAATTAAAATGGAAGAATTAGCGTTTGATTACCAATTCGGCAACGATGGGCCTACACAAAGGACATTGTGGTTTCTGAACAGAAGACTCGCTATATGACAAAGACAAACAGCTGCAAGAATATGCTGTAGCCTCAGCTCATCATACACACTTTGCCAATAACTATTTTATCGTCATACATGAAAGCAAGAGATGCTATCACAGGTCTCTTCAAAGAAATCAAAAAGGGAGAACAACTATTAAAGGTTCCCAATCCAAGTGTGATCAATCCAGGCCCTAGTTTGGAACTTGAACAACACTGTACCCCATCACCAAAGGTGAAACAAATTGAAACTGGTTTTGAGGATTTAAAATGTCAGCTGGAGGCAACTTTTTTCTTTTTTGTGGTAGGGAGGTGAATAACCATTTGCGCACAGAGTGTGGGACTCCCATTTTCGCAAGAAGGCGACTGGACTACCCACTAAACACCTCCCCTGTCAACCTGAGAACCCAGCCAGGAACCGTTTGACACATTACTTCGGGCCAGGTCTCGTTTTGTTACGCCATCCGGCACCATCAAGCTGGGGGATCCCCCTTCTAGCGAAAAGGGAAGTGTCAGACAAGAGATTCCCCAGCCCCAAAGCCCCCGGCCGCTGTGACTCCCTTTTATATTTCAGGACTCCCCGAACATAATGTGCCACCTGGTTCCATTTGTCAACCGATTCGAGCATCACCGCGACTATATAGTCCGGGGTGAGCTCTCCCGTATCCCTGTGGAAGGCCCTTTGCAGCCTGTCCCATTTTATGCATGCAAAAAATGTGTGTCTTCCTCTCCTGGGCAATACCGACAATCGGGAGACCGTGACTTACCAATCTTGTGCAGGTAAGACTGAAAAAACCCGTGCCCGCTCAAAAGCTGGGTCAGCTAGAAGTCTGTCTCACCATGCCTTCGATTTAGCCACGGTCTCACATCCGGGATGAGGCGCGAGTTACGTTTCCGAATCAACGTTTGGACAAAAAAAAATATACAAATGAAAGAATTGGTTCTTTTGCAACTTTAATAAGATTTTATTTTATCACGTCCGTATGGTGTGAAAGTTGAATACAAATTAAATATGCTTCCCACGAACTAAGTTAACGTTAATGTTAAGATGCTGATGCAGCGTTACAATTTTACAGAGCTGCATCAGCTTTCAATTTCAAGCTAGACAAAATTAATCGGATATGTGGAAATGTGAACTTTAAGGAATGTTAAAAGTTGAAATGTGGGAAAATGCATATGCAATATATTTAATTAGACGGCACGTGTATGATGCGATTCAGGGCTCGTATCTCCTCCCCCCTTAAATAAAAACGACGGAAGCAGGAACTGGATTTTAGGAGGTCCTGATGACGGAGTTGCTGTCGGTACTGTAAGTCCTGGTATGGATTGGCCAATGTTTAGTTGCCTTCGGGATGTTGATCGTAGCATGAAGAATAAACTGATAAGTGACATCACTCCAAGGATTGTAAGTATTCCTCCTAGTGAATAAGTCCTTTGTTCCATGCCTGTCCAAAGAAGTTCGATGTCTTCCTTCTTACTAAAGTTGTATCCTTGCAGCTTCTGAAAAGGTAGAGGAGAAATCGCTTCCGAGGAGGTGAAATTAATAACGTTAAACAACACAGGGTAAATTTGAATTTCGTCCCAAAATTGTTTGGGAGTTGCATCGTAGATGGTGTCATTGATCTGGACTTCACAGTTCTCGAATTTGATGAGGGCTGTACCGGTTATGTTTTGTGCACCAACTCCGCACATGGAGTTCATGAGGATATTTGGTACATTGATGAAGAGGATACGGTTGTCTTCTGGTTGGAATATGTTGGTATATTCCCCTTGTTCCGTCAATTTACAGTTCGCCGGTTTGTTATCCATTATATTGCGAATACATTCGATATCTTTACTGGTATCCCGACGATACGAGTATGGCTTGTGGCAGTAAAATTCTTTCTCGATTTGTTGGCATTTCTTTTCGAATTGTTGAGTAACATTAGGGTTAAGGATCAAATAGGGCTTAGTAGATATCATTTTGGCATTTTCTAAAGGGAGTGGGATGATGTGGAATAAGGAATATTTTTCGAACGATAATATTGGGATTCGTATATTGAAGATAATATTTGAGTTGTTAAAGTAAGCTTGCAGCTCTAAAAGTTCATAAATCATTTCCTGATTATTTATCCTAATCCCTTGTTCCTTCATTATTTCGTGTGTTTCATTTAGTTCGTTATTGCTTAATATTTGTTTCGATATAATATTTAATTTTGCGAGAATTATGGACTCTGCAATATTCGTTACGTGATTATTGAGAATTTCGATATTGTAGTTTATTTGATTAAGGTATTGAAGTTGGTGAAACATTTGCTCTTCTCGAATTATTTGATTTTTTACTGAACCTAAAGTTTTCTCCATATATTGTTTTATAGCTTCTTGTTGTGTGTTGATATGTTTTGTTATGTTTTAAAATCGCTGTATCATTTTATGATTAAGGGATGTTTGTGAGTCAATTTTGCTTTTAATATCGGATTCTTTTGAAAGTATATTTTTGATTTCTTTGTTTAAGTGTTCAGCATCGTTTGCGTCCATGTTACCGGTAATAAATTTAATAACGGTGCCAAATCCGTTTATTAATCCTCTCTTATTTCTTACCGTAGGGAATAGTCCTTTAAATGTTTGCTCAACCTCATCGAGTTTAAATTTCGTTGTTTGCGTCATTAAGTCAAGTCCTTGGATTTTGGCAAAGTGCGTTAAGGAGTCTCGTATTTTGTCTAGGCTTTCCTGGTAGGCTTCAAGTTTGATTATGTGGAGCAGGTTGTTGTGTGACGCTATCAGTCTCGCAGGTCCCAGTCGAATTGGCAGGAGTCCTTGGTTGTTTCTCAGGTCTTGTATTTCTAGCCTCTGCCCGGTCACCATCCTGAAATTTTCGTTTCCGTTTTAGTTTAGACTTGTGTAGTTTTTGGTTTCTAGCAGTGATAACTGTAATTCTATTATTTTTGATGACTTTGTGTTTACTGAACCTAGGGGTAATTTTGTTCCTTCTACATTCTTTCCTAAATACTGTCTTATTTTCTGGTATATCTGGGGGATCTTCGCGGTTTTCGTTCAATTTGTTTAAATTTTTCTTTACGATTTTATCAACCAGTTCTTTGATATTTGGGTATAGTTTAGATCTAAATTCGTTTAATTTTTGGAGGTACTCGTGTTCATTGTTAAAAGTAATTTCTCTGTCGAACATGTGTGTCCTACCTGTAAACAGCTCATGAGGGGTGAGTTTAGTAGCAGAGTGAATAGCATTATTGTATGTAGTTATGGTCTCATTAAGGATGTCGGTGTGGTCTAAGTCGAGGTGATTTTCCTTGCGTTTTTGAAGGATAATTCTATAGGCTTCTGTGAGTGTTGAGTGTAATCTTTCTACATAAGAATTGCTACTAGTCTGTTGAAAAGATGTAAAATGGAGGTTGATATTATATTGTTTGCAGAAGTCTTTAAATATATTAGCTGTCATCTCTGTGCCTTGATCAACAACTACTTTCTTAGGGATGTCGTGGTGGCTTATGAAGTCTCTGAAAGATTTAACTAGGTTCAAGGTGTTTTTCGTTTCAAGTGTATACGCACAGGCAAATCTAGAAAAGCGGTCAATTAGTGTCATGACTGGATGTCCGTTAATTGTGTAGACGTCTACGTGGACTACGTCTAAAGGTTTGAGGGGGCTTTCTGTTATCTGGTGTTTTAGTTTACGTGGGATCCTGCCGTACTTTTGAGTTTGGCAGGTATCACAATTGTTTACTATGCCCACGACTTTATTCTTGAGGAATGGGAAATAGTATGTTCGTTTTAGGTGTAAAACAGTCTCATTTATACCTCGGTGATTGTTATTTAAGTGGTATTCTCTAATGAGTCTGTCCTGTTCATCTTCTTCTGTCACATCTGTAAGTATATATTTGCATCTGAGTAGTTTGAATACTTTTGAGTAAGAGAAGTATTTAGAATATACTCTTTGAACTAGTCTGAATGTATCATGGTCTGACATAATTGCTGTGGTTTTATTTGGAGCTAGATATTCTTTGAAGATTTTGGTGATAGATTCCTCAGTGAATGTCGGTAATCGAAATGTGCGTCGCTGTTTATTGCAAAATATTGTGTTTAGTGAAATTGGAGGTCTTTTGTCTGTTTTTTCAAGGATGATTTCGAGGTTAAATTCGTTCAATGGTCGTTCAGAGATTGGAATTCCGTCTCCTAGATTTTCATTTGCCGAATGAATTGTGGAACTTGAATCTAAAGTGGCATAATTAGTGTTATTATAGTTGATCTCAACGTTTAGAAGACTTGGTTCTTCGGGAAGTTTGATTCGACTCAAAGCATCTACATTTGAATTTTGAGTCCCCTTTTTATAGACGACTTGGTAATCAAATTCCTCTAATTTTAATCGCCACCGAACTAATTTTGAGTTCGGGTCTTTTAGGCTCATTAACCAGGTCAGGGGTTTGTGGTCCGTTACAATCTGAAATTTCCTACCAAACAAGTAAGGTCTAAAGTGTTTTGTACCCCATACAATCGCCAGTAACTCCTTTTCGGCTGTAGAGTAGTTTATTTCGGAATCTGTTAATGTTCGGCTAGCATAGCAAATTGGAAGATCGTCTCCTATTGTCCCTTGTGACAATATGGCACCAATAGCAAAGTTACTAGCATCTGTAGTCAATATGAACGGCTTTGTAAAGTCAGGGTACTGGAGAATGGGGTCGTTCATTAAAATATTTTTGCAAGTGTTAAATGCAGTTATATATCGGTCATTGAGTTCTATCTTTCTACCCTTTTTTAAGCATTCTGTTAGTGGCTTAGTCAGTCGTGCGAAATTTTGAATAAATTTGCGGTAATACCCCAACAACCCAAGAAAGGTTTTGATTTCTTTAGCAGTCCTAGGAATGGGGAAATCTTTGATTGCCTTGATCTTGCCTGGATTGGGTTTGACTCCCTCTGATGTTATTACATGTCCTAAGAATGCTATCTCCTTGTGAAGAAACTCTGATTTATCTAATTGGATTTTTAAATTTGCTTCACGCAATTTTTCGAAGACTTTTCGCAAATTAGTTTCATGCTCCTGCAGTGAAGTTGAGAAAATTATAATATCATCAAGGTAAACTAGACAGATTTTGCCTTGAAGATCTTCTAGTATATTATCCATCACACGCTGGAAGGTGGATGGAGCGTTCTTCAGCCCGAATGGCATTCGAGCATACTCGTAATGACCCCCTTCTACGGTGAAAGCTGTTTTCTTTATGTCTCGAGGATCCATCTCTATTTGATAGAATCCGCTCGCAAGGTCAAGGGTGGTATAATACAGACATTTTCCCAGCTTGTCAAGGATTTCAGCTATATTCGGCAAGGGATATCGATCACCAATGGTCTTCTCGTTTAGCTTACGGTAGTCAATTACGAGTCTCCACTTTTGTTTCCCGGAAGCATCCCGTTTCTTTGGAACGATCCAAACAGGGGATCTCCAAGGGGAATAACTAGGGCGAATTATTCCCTGGTCGCACTTCCTCTTTATGAACGAGTGGGTACCTATATGATTTGGTATAAATAGGTATTTCGTCCATTGTTCTGATGCGATGTTTGACTTTATTGGTGAAGGTTAGATCTTGTCCTTCACGAAAGAACAAATCCTCGTAATCTCTACATACACGCAATACTACGTTCTTTTCTTCTTTATTCATATGAGAGGTGCGCAATAATTCAGAGATTTCTTTGAATTGGATATTGCTATTTGGGGTGTCTATGGTGTAATTATTAACATCAACGTAGTTTGAGTTAGAGAGTAATTGGGCGTCTAACGGTTGTTCCAAGAACACTGTTTGATCAGACTCTGAGGTGCTTATCAATTCTACATAACTGTATCCATTTTTGCAGAGGTAAATTCCTTCTGGTATGTACAACCTTGGTTGAATTTGAATTTTTCTTAGGCATATGTCTCCTTTAGCTGCATTTACAGGGATTTTAACTATCTGTTTACTATTAGCGCCCACTTTAAATATCTCAGAATAAAAATTTGGTTTGTATTGAAGACGAATAGTGGAGTTTTTGGTATTTAAGGTATGTTTTCTGAGGTCAACGGTAGCGTCAAAAAATTTGTGAAATTTAAAAATTTGAAAGGTAATTTCTCCGGGCTGGTTGAACTCGATAAAGTTGTTAAGGGTTACTTGTTGATTGATTTTATGTTCATTGAGGATGGTTTTTATAGGGACGGGGTCGATTTGAACCACATCGCATGATTCTATGAATTCAGGGCTATTAAATGAAGCGGAGGCTCCTGTGTCGATCAGGAATCTTAAGGGGCGGCCGAAAGGAGAGGATATATTTATGAATGGAAGATCGCAACCATGTTTGTTGATTTCTAAGTATCCGATGGGTTCATCGAGGCTCTGATCGGAAAATTCGTATCGTCAATTTCGTTAAACGAGCAGTCGTTTTGATATTGGTTAGTGTAATAGTTGTCCAAGTCCTGATAATAACCTTGTAAGGGTACAGATTGTTCGTTTTTATGTTGATTATTAATATTTTGATAGAAAGGATTTGGATACTGGTTAGAACAAGACACGTTAAATACTTCTCTGCCGTGGGTTTTTTGCTGTTCGGTAGATCGGAAGTTGTTATTTTGGGGTTGTGGGCCCTTTTGGTGCTGGCTTGAAAATCGTGTTCTATTTTCCATGAATTGAGGTCTCGATAAATTTGGCATAGAATGTCTGGAATAATGAGTGTTTTGTCTTGGAGGAAATGGGGTGTATTTGCGGTTAGAAAACTGTCCGGGTGTGGTCGATTGATTGAAATTATTGAAAGGTTGTTTATATCTTTGCTCTTCTTTAATTCCTAGGAAGGGTTTAACTTGAGAAACAGCGTAGGTCTGTGGGTTGGGCCGAAAATTATGCGGAATAAATACCCTGGATTGATTTAGTTTTGTAGTTGATTGTGTCTTCGAAATATAGGGATCGGTTTTAAAATATGCGATATTTTGTTCTTTAATACAAAACGAGAATGCGGTTGAAAGGGTGTTCGGTTTCATGGCCCTTATGGTGGAGCCAAGTGGTTATTTAAGTCCCGATAAAAATTGATTAAGACACATTTCGGTATAGAGTTCACGTTTTGCTTTAATAACGTTTTGGTCATTTTCATGAATTTGAATATGATTTGTCATGGTAGCTAATGTTTCGATAATTTCGCTATAAAATTTTTCGATAGTTCGCTCTTTCTGCTTTAGTTCGTGAAGGTCTCGGATAAGGGAAGTTTCGTTCCTTTTATCCGAGTAGTGGAGGATCAAATTTTCTTTAATGTCGGCCCACTCAAGTTGAGTGCCGTACATATTCAATACTTCGTTGGCAGGTCCAACAATCTTATTTCTAATTGCTCTAAGGAGCAATTTGCCGTAGGACGTCCCGTTCGTGCAGGAAATAAGAGAGAGAATTTCTTCCACGTTATTTATGAATTCAAATAAGAGTCTGGGGTTGCCGTCAAATTGAGGCAAGTCCTTAATAGCATCCGGTACTCTTAAAGTATTAGCGATATCGCTAATATTTACGACTACATTTTCTTCTACGTTTGCCATTTTGGTTGTATATAAAAAAAATAGCAAGCACTAAGGACACAATTGACTCACTCCACTTATTAATCACAATTGTAAATTACTATTTTGATTCACTCACTAACCGGAAACGCAATTTATTATTATTTGTTAATATTTAACTCTTCCTAAAATTTCAATATTTAGGGGATAAAAGGAAGAAAATATTTTGTTTAAGGATATGTATATATGAAAGGATTTATACTCAACAAATCAACGACTTACGTGAAATATACTGCCAAGACAATTAATTTATTCATCACTAAGACCCCTTCGGAACTTTCACTTTCACCTTCGGACACTGAACTAATTTCTTTTGCTGATATCCTCTCAGCACTTCTAAGTTTATTTTTGCACCGATAAACCGTCGATGCTTGTCTTTAAACTCTCGTTAACACTACCGATAAACCGTCGATATGTAACGAGTTAATTGAATGTCCGTATAAAGGATCACCGATAAACCGTCGATGTCACGATTATACACAATGTTCAGTTCCGCGGAAATTTTTAATCGATAAACCGTCGATTTAATGTTAAAGTGAAAGGACCAAAAGGGATCCTACCGACTGCGCCAGTTACGTTTCCGAATCAACGTTTAGACAAAACAAATATACAAATGAAAGAATTGGTTCTTTTGCAACTTTAATAAGATTTTATTTTATCACGTCCGTATGGTTTGAAAGTTGAATACAAATTAAATATGCTTCCCACGAACTAAGTTAACGTTAATGTTAAGATGCTGATGCAGCGTTACAATTTTACAGAGCTGCATCAGCTTTCAATTTCAAGCTAGACAAAATTAATCGGATATGTGGAAATGTGAACTTTAAGGAATGTTAAAAGTTGAAATGTGGGAAAATGCATATGCAATATATTTAATTAGACGGCACGTGTATGATGCGATTCAGGGCTCGTATCTCGCGTAGTCCACCTTCCCTTCGTGCAATTCACTCAAGACTGCTGCGAATCGTTGATTGAGCGCTTCCTCTCTTCGCGGACAACCATCTCCTTCACATCCTCGTTTCGACGCAGATAAATAGAGCCGCGCTTTTTAGCAAGGAGGCCGAAATGTATCACCCCTGCAATGACTTTCGCCGCCGAATCAGAGAATGTCGGATAAGAAAATGCAATCCTCAGCGCTCCTCTTTTCTGTACCTGTGCCAGGCGTTTTCGGTAAACATCCTTACTGAGAGCGTCGCACCATACCTCTGCTCCGTACAGTAGCACTGACCCTACAGCACTCATCAAGTGGCGTCTTCTTGATGGGCTGGGTCCCCTTAAGTTGGGCATAAGTAGACTCAGAGCCGATACTCCCGGAACAGCCTTCTCAGCCGTTGCCCTGATTTGCTCAGAGAAACTCATCTTCGAGTCGATCAGTAGCCCCAGGTACTTCACCGCTGGCTCCGATTTGATTTGTATGTCTCCAATACTAATCATCCTTACTCTAGCGATTTCCTTTTTTGTCAAGATGACCACTTCGGTTTTCTCCAGTGCTGAACTGAGCCCGCGAGCAGTCATCTAGTCCCTCACTCGGCGCATTAGCATACCTAGCCTAAGTTACGCTTCTTGAACGGTGCGTCTACCGACCAGAGCAGCAACATCGTTCGCATAGCCGGTCAAGCGCGATTCATCTGGCATCTCCAGTCTTAGTAGACCGTCGTAAGACACGTTCCATAGGTATGGACTAAGGATAGATCCCTGGGCAACACCCGATATAACCGCCATCTTTCGCTGTTCCTGTGTCGTAGAGCAGGCATTGGTCTTTTAGGTAGTTAATCAAAAACCGCATTAAATATTCTGGAACTTGAAAAGGGTTTTCCAGCATATCCAAAATATCCACCCTTCTAGCGTAGTTGAAGGCGTTTCTGACGTCGAGTGTCACCAACAGGACGACCCGTCGCTTGGTGCAACCATATGCCTCTGCCTTTTGGACCGCGTTCACCACCTCTGTAATCGCATCGATAGTAGAACGTCCTGCTCTAAAGCCGTACTGCCGAGGAGATAGGTCCCCAGCAGCATGATTTCAGATTGAACTGGAATGATTTCAGATTGAACTGGAACGATTTACGATCGAACTGGTACGATTTAAGATTGATCTGGGACGATTTAAGATTTTTGACAGGGCGCAGGTGTGGAGGTTAAGTCGTGGAGGGAAAAGTACGTGTGAGTTCATAACTTGTTGAGAGTGGTTGCCTTCTGATAAAAGATCCCGATCGGGTTCAGCTTTAAAGGAAAAAGGGGGAAAAAATTAAAATTCCAGCGATATGGGATATGGATCCGTCTGATTTATGGAATCCGGTAGATGATGACAACGAGACCTTTCGAGCCTGGTCGTCATTACACGAAATGCGAGTGTATTGGATATTTTTTGACGACGGAGCAAAGTGAGAAATTCGTTTTGACTTTTTCTACGTAAATTTCGTGGCGCTTTCGCGCTAAACCCGCTATAAAACATTTCCCAAGCGCCTTGCTTGTGACGTCAAGTGTTTGCCATAAAGCTGAGTGAGGTAGCAAGTGCGGAAACTCGCGAAAAAGTCTACGCAACAGACAACGGTACCACGTCTACGTCGTTGAAGAGGAAAAGTAAACGTGACAAGGGTGGAAAGAGGACATCAGCGGACGGGCTCGTCAACTATTGTGGTGAGATCAAATTATTTTGCATAGCGTTTGGATTGTAAGTGCAAATCGAAAGGAATCCGGAAGTCGGCGCTGAACGGGAGCCAAATTCTAGCCGTGGCTATTCCCTGATGTCGGATTCCGCTGACATATTACGATTGCCTTTGTCGCCTGAGCTTGTCACCTTGCTTTCGCCTGTTGTCGGAAAAAGTCAGGGCTCTCTCTGTTGTTGGAACCGAAGCTGGCACCCGTGATCATCGAGATTGCAGTGCGAGTCAGCGAGCTGACGTCGACGTCGTTTAGTCATTTGTCTAGTTTTGTTGGTGTATCGGGCGCCGCCAGTGGTAGCTTCAGCGCGTTGCTGCTTGAAGCCGCTCACGTGGGACGCGACAATTTGACACGCGAGGAGTTTAATTTCAGAATCTAGATTTGACAAGTCGTGCCCGATATTCGATTGGCAGTCTTATTTCTTGCCTGTGTTTAATTTGCTTAGCGCATTTCCATCCAGAATTTGCAAAACTTTGACCCCCTTTGCTGATGCCATCAATTGTGCTGATGTACAGGACGGATTTGCGCACATAAGAATCCAGCAGGGAAATGGTCGAAAAACACTAACTACGGTGCCGGGCCTCTCCTCGGAATATAACCTGAAGAAAATTGTGCGAGCATGTAAAAGGGAATTTGCCTGCAATGGCACAGTAATAGAGCGTCCCGAATACGGTGAAGTGTTACAGCTTTAAGGTGATCAGCGGGAGAACATTTGCCAGTGGCTAACGAAATCTGGACTTGCGAAGCCAGATCAACTCAAGGTGCACGGTTTTTTTGGACATACTGTAAAGAGAATTTATTCATCATTATCTTCATCCATCCCAAAGATAAAGTCCCTGAAGCAACTATTGATTGCATTATTACGTTCGACCGTATACCGCTATTTGGTTGATCAGTTGTTAGTACTGCCGTTTTATTACTTTTATCCCTTCCTATATTAGCGAGGGCTATCACCATATTATTAACGGACCGAAACTGATGGCAGGAATGAAAGAAGTGAATCCGTTCATAGTGATCCAATAGTATCCGACTTTGTGGGATCTGAAGATTGTTTGTTCCGTAACGTATGTGCTCCAAAATTGAAATCAGATAACCACTCTTTCCTATCTTTCTATGCGGTGAATATCTTAGTGACGTTTTGAATATCACAGTCAACGAAAAGACAAAGGAATTGTTTAGGCGAATCTGATTTTTTATTCCGTGTCCATGAAGTTTATGGTTTATGATTGACGATTGACGTTTTGAATATCACACTCAACGAAAAGACAAAGGAATTGTTTAGCCGAATCTGATTTTTATTCCGTGTCCATGAAGTTATCGGTTTATGGTTCGTGTAGTTCAGCGATAGCAGAGTGTTCGCCTTCAGGTGATAAGTCTTATTTGCCTTTGGCGCAGATTGACGCTTGGAATTGAGTGGAACTGTTTTCTGCGACGCAGGATCCGTCGACTGAGTGTCTGCAACAATAGTGTTGGGCCCTTATGTAGTTACCTTAAACAACTTGTCAAAATAATCGGGACGATTGCATTCTACAAACGACTTGTTTAAATAATCGATAGCATAACATTTACCGTACAGCAAGAGCGCCAGGAAGCTATTAAGACGGATCAACTCGTGAAACCTGCAAAATAGGTAGCTGTTTTGCGAAAATAAGATTGAACAGCAGCATCGGCTTGGACGCGAACAGCTGTATATTTTTATCGCATTCAATAAATGTTATAAATGCCTGCTTTAGGACGCAGCCGACGGGCTTGCTATCTGCGTAATCAAGAGTAACGATAACAAAAGAAAAATTGAATTTCAGGACCACCCACATCACCAGCGGGCGCCCGACGAGGATGTTTGGGTGAGTACCTTTACTTTTTGTCATATACATATATTTTTAACATTTTTTAAATATACATAATTTTTGGTATTTTTGTCATATACATATATTTTTTACATTTTTTATATATACATAATTTTTTGCAGTTTTGTCATGTACATATATTTTTTTAAATTTTTTTTATATACTTAATTTTCTACATTTTTGTCATACACATAAATTTTTTGCATTTTGGCGTATACATAGATTTTTTCTACATTTTTTTTATATATATACATAATTTATTTACATTTTGTCATACACATAATTTTTTTATATTTTTGGCATATACATAGATTTTTTTAACATTTTTTTTTTCACATACATATAATTTTTTTTCTAATTTTGTTAGATGTATAAAATTTTTTTTACATATACCTATGTTTTTTCCCTATTTGGGCACATACTTATATCTTTGCGTTGAATTGTTACCAGTTAATTTTTGCAAAATATAAAAAAAAGGATGAATTGCTAAATTTTTTTTGAAAATCGATCTTTCCTTTCCAATACCCTTTGCCCGGGTATAGGACCCGGTGCGGTGGCAGGCTGCCCCCTAAAAAGATGAGCCAGCCGCCGGGTACTTAACTAATCCTTCTCTGTTTCAGGTGACATCGCGGGTTGAGTGGCCCAAGCCGAGTGCCTCTTTATGGCATAGCGTTATGCAATCAAATTGTATAATTCTATGGCATAAATTGGTCACCGGGGTACTCCCCTTCTGATGGGAAAGTTTATACAGGGCAAGTTGTATGAGTTTTCCACTCAGAAGAGGAATACCTGGCCACTGAAACAAAATATGGATTTATTCCGGTTGGGTGGGTGCGAAGGGGCTCCATCACCACCCGGTTGCCCTTCTTTCATTTGTGGGCCATGAGCTTTGTCGGGTAATGACGAGGTTACCCCAAGTCCGCCTTTCTTTTCAGGTTCCACTTGTTTTCGGAACAAGTACTTTCTCCCTCGGTGTAGTTATCTACACTTTTTGCGACTTCGGTCGCCTCTTGATCAATTGACCACCAAATTCGTGAGTGCGAAATTTTTTTGTAGTGGGTCCTCGTGCTGGGGAAATGAACCCGCCCCGCGACACCGCAATGCTAGCCTGCCAGCGCAGTCACGCGTCTCCAGACGAGGGCGTTCTCGGCAGATAACTCCATCTTCTTCTGCCGAGACAGCAGACCATCGCTGCAGTCCTTCACGGACTTGGAAACATTAAATTCACTACAATGCAGACGGCGATTCAGGATTTCCCTTCCCCTTGCTGATCGGCACAAGCCTTGCCACCTTCCATCGTACCGGGGAAACCCCGTTTCGTAGGCAAGCGTTGAATGTGCTGAGCAGTAAGTCTGGACAAAGGTGATAGACAAGCCGCAACACCTCAGCCGGAACACCATTTGGGCCTGGAGCCTTCCTCGCTTTCAATGAAAGGACTGCTTCCTCCAGTTCCGGCTGTGTGAAGAGTGGACACTCGACTGCTGTTTTACCATGCACAGCGTCAACACGGGCTGGATCGGCGGGGAAGAGTCCCCGCACTATCGCGTCCATCTTTTCCGCATCATGTATGCATGCGACTCTACGTGGGCGCCCAACGGAACTCGAGAGTCTTGGCGATACCCATACCCATACCATCCTGACAAGATCTTATGACTGAAGGAATTAAGCAATTTGAGACACAAAACAAAAGCCTTTTGCCATTCTTACAGTATAAAAGATTATGTTGCACGACATATTGAGAATTTTCACCGTTCGTCAAGCTATTTCTGAAGCTAAGC
Source organism: Odontomyia ornata (assembly GCA_963969285.1). NCBI lineage: Eukaryota > Metazoa > Arthropoda > Insecta > Diptera > Stratiomyidae > Odontomyia > Odontomyia ornata. The sequence continues at coordinate 23,347,147 of OZ017741.1, forward strand.
AAATCTTCGTCCTTAGATAGACTCAATTTCAAGGCACGTAAAAACCAATTTGTCCTCGACTAAATAACACTTATCTTCTTGCAGTGAATTGTATCCGCAACTCAAGGCATCCACGTGAAGTATGGAGCCTCCTGGACGATGAAAAACTTCTAATTGAAAGTTTTGAAAGAACTTCCGATTCGAGGGTTGATGTATCTTTTAGATAAGGTTAGTTTTAAAGCATAATAGTCGGTTACCACTTAAAACTGAAAATTCGGATACGTTCGAGAGCGTAAACAATCGCTAGAGTTTCCAAAACGTAAAAATACAGCTTCTGTTTCTGATTCGTTTACTAAAATAAGAGATAGGATGAGTTTTCGTGCAAGCGGATTATAAATCGCTAAGACGAGATTATCAAGTTATTTTTCAATTCCTCAAAGGCTTTAGGTGCGTTGGTCCAAATTCAAACTTGGCTTCCATTTTTAAAAGGTCATATAAGGGAATCACTGCAGTTGAAAGTTTTTTTTACAAATTTTTGAAATAACCGCAAGGCCAATGAATATTTTGTCTGCTCTCGTGTGCGAAGGAATCGGAAATTCTTGGAACTTATCCTGCTGAATTTTGTAACCTAAGAAGTCGATTTCCGTTAAGCTTAGTCAGCTGCAATTCCTGGAGGTTTGCGACCATTAAGCCAAAAACTGACTCAGAACACCGAAATGCTCGTCAATTGTTTCAGTGGCAATCATTCTATCGTCCATACCTATATATCAGAACGAAACCTGAGCCTATCAAGGGCTCGAAAACACAGTGGATAAACCTAGAGAACACTGCTGGAGCATTTGCAAGCCCAAAAGGCGTTCAGACGTATTCATACTGCCCTTCGTGCGTTATGAATCCGGTTTATTTCGTGGAGTCTTTACTCATTTCGATGTGGTGAAACTCATATTTTAAGTCGATTTTAGAAAAATACTGTTTGCTTCGCAAATGATGTAGAACATCCTCAACTACCGGCAAAGGATGGCCATTTTTCGTTAATTGAAGTCCCGGTAATCAATACAGAGACGGCGTTCCCCGCTCTTTTTCGTTACCAGCACAATTAGGCTCGCGTTCGGGGACATTCTTTCCCTTTTTATGCCTCTCTTAAGCAAACTCTTTAAAATATCCTCAACTATATGTTTCTTGATGAAAGCCAACGTTTTCAGGATTATAACAAATATCTGTCTGTATTCTGAAGTTCAATTTCCATTTCGTGCTTTACGTACAGCTCTTCGGGACACAGTTTATTTATAAAATCGCGATACAGTTCGTTTAATGTTTTGCGACATTCGGGATGTAGGCTCTCGTCGCCTAATTCTAATTCAACCGTTTCGTTTTCACTTTCATCCATATATTCAACACACATCTCGTCATCCGCCGATTCCACGTTAATTGATTTAGACGATCCGTTGATCGTAACTAATACGAGTAAGTCCTATCTTTGCACTAATTTGCGATTTAATATGCACTTGTGCATGAACACATAAGCCGAAGGTCCCAGGTTCAAATCTCGTTGCGAGCAACGTGATTTAGTTCAAGGAATTTTGCGGGCAGACTACGAGTGTTCACTCAGTGGTGATATGTGCTGATTTAATCAGCTCATATCATGGTTGAGCAAGCACACGGGGAGCATGGTATTGACCAAATCAACTTCCGAAAAAATTAATACGGTCATGAAAATTAGATACTCTAACTATCTCTAAGCGAAGGCCCGAGAGGGGCTGTAGTGCTACAAAGAAGAAGAATATGCACTTGTATGACATTGTTCCGTCCGGCACGACATAGAGCTTTACAAAAATCTTCACATCCATTAATACGAGTATTTTTTCAATTTCAAAACGACTAAGTATGCACAGGCTTGAACCATTGATACCAGAATAATGTGTTGGCGTGTCGTTAGTATTTATGTTTGTGTATACTTTCGAAATTTAATTAAATTAACCGCGCTTCCCGTTGTTACAAGAACAGTATACCCTATGTATACTGGTATGAACTGGGAACTCGATTTAATGTGTATCCTGTATACAACATCAAGGCTCCCGGGGAGAGATCTCGCTGTAAGATACTTGCCTGCTACTCTATCCATCTAAACCAAATCAACAAAGACGAGAGTTAATTTTTAAGGAATTACTTTAATTTAATTGTTCATTTTTTAAATATTTATTTTATATTACAACCGAATTGGGTAGCAGAACGCTCCCTACTGGACTCAAATACAGACTGCCCTTCAGTACTCCATAAACTGTTTATATATGGTCGCGAGACGAGCTTTTGTTCCATATTTTGTCGAAATTTGTGAGCTCCCATTCTACGGAAGCTCAAACTCTCCGTCTCGTTTGTAGACTTTTACGACGAAATTGGGGAAATTGAGCGAGGGAGAGCTTTTGTTTCATCTTGTGGCTCTCTCTCTCTCTTCGGCTTCACTTCAACTCGAAGCACACCTCAAAGCTTATGTGCTTGATCGTAGTGAAGCTTATCATGTACGTATGAAGTGAATCGCACTTTGATCTGTGCGTATGCCCATTGGACGACAAGTATATGCTTTGATAACAATGGGCGTATGTGCTTGCTTGTATGTGAGTATATAGGTGGTATTTGTTCGCTCGCAACACCGTATCTATAAACGTTTTGGCACCAACGGTTCGAGACCGATTGAAGACAATGTCGAGATTAACTATAAAGCAATTTGTATCTACCAAACCAATGCTGTTATTAATCGTCTCCAGATATCGCATCGATGGTGGTTGTTCACAGTCAATTGCAATATGCCCAAGTTGACTGCAATTGTAACATCTCAGTTCACGTATGCTTTTGGAAGCGGCGATAACTTATTTAACGATGCCGAACTGTTCTCGAGACCCGTCGTGTAATCTTGCCGTTCTCAATTTGTACAGTTAGCGAGACCTTTTTACCAGTTATTGGTAATCTTAAGTCACGTAGTTTTAATCACACTTCTGATGCTGTCGTGAAAACCTTTTAGTCGTCACTACTCATTAAAACACGTCGTTTGTCCTAGAGTGTCTATTTACGACTGACTCTTTGTTAATTGAGTGCACTAATACAAACGCTTCTCTACTCTATTACTTAAACTAATACTACATACTTAAACTATTACTACACAAATTCCTTTCCATGATCCACGAAAATAAATTAGGCCACGTAAATACATTGTTGATTCATTGAAATATACAATCTAGAATAGAATATAAGAAAAAAAAATCCTTGGAAATTGTATTCAAAATAAAACAGTATCTGCATTCGAAATTGCCAGCAATAGAAATACAGGTACAATCAAATTAATCCGAGCCTTTATAAATAATTCTATTAAATAAAGTATATTAAAATTTATTTTTTTAGCTCTAAACAGCTCTTACATTACTTACAACAAATAAAAAAAAACCAAAATTGCTGTAATAGAATATGTCAATTAAAAAGTAGATTTAACCTTTCAGGGATTCATTACTCGAGTTCGAGTTAATATTTTCTGAAAAGGTAATCACTCAATTTAAAATAGCAATGACCTGAGCAAAAAAAAATATAGAAAAAAAATTAAAATTAATTCTAACTTCAATTTTTTGTCTCTTAAGGGTGTGAGTGTAATAGATTCTTACAAAACAAACTTTCAATGTCATTCTAATTTGGTTATCGATTATCGATAGTGCCCTCAGACCGGGGAACCAAACGCGTCGCCAGGGTTGCGGATAGGGGCAGACCTTTCTCGAAAGGTTCGCCGCAAAACCAATAAGCAGCCGTGGACAATGGTCGGCAGTGAAGGGAGAGTCTCAGGACAAATACCTGAGTGTCAATGATCTTCACTGTGACATGACGAAATATATGGCGTCATCAATTATCCATATATCCTGGCAGTAGGTAAAATGCTATGGGAACGGAAACCCAGACAGAAAACCAAATCATGCAGGTCTACAAGGGGAACCAAATTACGGTGCAGGGGGTCGGATCCCCAGTACCGGCGGCAGAGGGTAGTGAGCGAGCAGGCTCCCGGCCGTCGTCATCCAGCGACTGCAATGTTATAGAAGTGGTGAACTTGGCTTCGGTAACAGATATAACTACAAGCAAACAGGACGCTAGCACGGAGAACCCTTTCAGGCAAAAACCGCTGTTGGCAAGAACACCGATAAAACAAGTCACCGATTGCGGGGGGAGGCAGCAAACCCCAGAAACACTGTCAAAGTCAACATCACAGGTTAAATCATCGGAGACCGACGACAGACGGACTAACGAACGAAAGAAGGCAGAGTGCGTTGTGCAACCTGTCATCATTGCGGCCTTTGGGCGCAGTAGAAGGACTATGCGCACCCCGGAGCGTCCAGTGCAAGACGTAAACAATCCGGATCAAGCTGCGACACCAACAGAGGCCAGTGTAAGACTGGGGGAGGGAGAAGTTTTGCCGTTGGCCGACGCCACTTCAAACGCGACCCAAGCGATAGAAGCAAAAGGGCTAGGAAACGGGGGCCTCTCCCAAGAGGTGGCGCCAAATAACACAATCGCCCTCGACCGCGCCGAAGAGAAGCGGCTTACTCGGAAAGCGGGGACTATCGTCAAACAACTGAGGGCTGCCTGCGAAGTGCAGAAAAACATAGGCAAGAGTATCAAGAATGGCATTCTTGAAATGGAGGAGCTTTTTCACCGCATAACGCACTACAGGCGGAGGTGGCTTGCAACCGAAAAGCACCAAAACGACACGCTTTCCCTCGAGGCATCAGTGGGTCCTAGCAGCAGCAAAAGAATGGCCGGTAGCCCAATTGAAGGCGACCGTGAGAAAAGGAGGAAGGACGAGACCATAAACGAAGTTGTCACTCCAGGCGAGGAGTTTCATGTGGTGCGAAACAAGGCAGCGAAAAAAGCGGCCAAAAAGCTACTCCTAGAAAAACGGACAAAGAGCTCAACCACGAAAAGAAGAACAAAGAACCCCCCGATATACCGCAGAAAACAAAAAGCGAGCCGCGGCGCAAACCCTTACGAGAGGCACTGCTTATTAAACCCACTAAGGGCCGAACCTACGCAGATGTCCTCCGTGAAATTAAAGGAGCGGTCAAGCCAGACGACACCAAAACTGCCATCAAAGCAGTTCGACCAACACGGACCGGTGGCCTGCTGGTGGAATTCGGGCCAGAGGCCACAAACAAAGATGCATTCCGTGACGCGGTTCAAAAGGTTCTTGGAGATGCGGCAACCGTTGCCTCGCTCGAACCAATGGCCACCCTGGAAATCAGGGACCTCGACTGCGTCACGGACAAAGCTGAAGTAGAGGATGCCATTAGGAGGGAGTTCCCCAGCTTAAGTGAAGTCAAGGCAAGATTGACACGTGAAAACACAAGGGGGCAACGCATGGCTATTGTCAAACTAGCTGATAAAGACGTCCAGCAAATCCTGGCGAAGGGCAAAATTAAGATAGGTTGGGTGATCTGCAGGAAACGGAGAAGAGCGATCCCTATCCGCTGCTTCAGATGCCTCGAATACGGACACACTGCGTATGGCTGTAGGGGACCCGACAGGAGATCTCTGTGCTACAAATGTGGTGAAACGGGGCACAAAAGGAAGGAGTGCACGAACGAGGCAAAATGCATTCTTTGCAAGGATGCTAAGCTAGCACCCGGCGACCTCAAACATGAGCCGGGGACAGGGAGATGCTGGGTTTTCAAGGAGGCCCTAACTAAAGCCAAATCGATACTCAAATGATCCGTATCCTGCAGGTCAATTTGCACCCAAGCACAAACGCCCAGGACCTACTTGAGCAGTTTGCGAGGGATAAGAAAGCTGACTTGCTGTTGCTGAGCGAGCAACATCATAACAAGGACTCGCAAGCGTGGTACCCTGACGAATCTGGTACCTCGGCCATCTGGGTTCGAGACAGCGCTCGCCTTCAGGTGCAGGGCCATGGACGCGGGGATGGTTTTGTGTGGGTGCGGTGTTCAGGGATAAAATATTTCAGTGTTTATCTGACGCCTGACGAGGCAACACCATCTTTTCGAACGAAACTCGATGCCCTGGAGGACGCTGTCTCGAACACAGAGGGCCACATGCTGGTCGGGGGAGACTTCAACGCTAGCGCCATTGAATGGGGCATGCCACAATCCGACTCAAGGGGAAAGCAAATCTTGGACATGGCGGCCAGAACAGCGCTTTTGGTCCTAAATACTGGTAACACCCCTACTTTCCGCCGCTGGGGTTGCGTAGGAACCATACCCGATGTGACACTCGCTTCGGAGTCCCTGGTACCTAGAGCACACAACTGGCGAGTACTAGAGGACTACTCGGCTAGTGATCACCAGTATATAGCTGTTGAGATTCACGACGGTGCCACTCTGCGTGCATATGCCCAAACTTCAATCCTCGGATGGAGGACTGGGAGAATGGACGTTGAAAGGTTCGCTAACGCGCTTACGGCAGGCGCACCGTTGCTGGGAGCTCCGCCAGGGAGTGGAGGGCCTACAGCCAAGGACTTGGTGAACTCAACTATGAGTACCATCATAACTGCTTGCGAGTCTTCCATGCCCCGTCGGAGACCCCGACACGGTAAGCCTCCAGTATACTGGTGGTTAAACGAGATCGCTGAACAAAGAAGCGAGTGTCACAAACTTCGGCGAGAAGCCCAGCGGGCGCGAACACGGGACGAGGCAGACACTAGGCTAGCAGCATACTGGTCCGGCAGGAAATATCTTCGCAGGCTTATTAACAAGAGCAAGGCCCGATGCTGGCAAGATCTCGTGGACGATGAAAATAGGGATCCGTGGGGCCTAGGTTACAAGCTGGTCATGCGAAAACTTGGTGTACAACGGAAGCCCTGCTTACATGAAGCAGAGAAGATGGACGAGATCGTACGGGCATTATTCCCCACGCACCCTGTCCGTGTCGATTCAGCTCATGCACAAACACCAATAGAATGCTCACATTTCACAATGATGGAACTGGAGCCGGCAATTCTATCCATGAAAGCAAGGAAGGCACCGGGACTAGATGGCGTTCCTGCTGAGGTTTTGCAGCTTGTCAACAAGCTTTGTCCTGACTTGTTGCTCAGTATGTTCAACGCTTGTCTTTACGAAGGTGTATTTCCGGAACGCTGGAAAGTGGCGAGGCTCGTACTGATCAGCAAGGGGAAGGGAAATCCCGAATCGCCGTCTGCATACCGCCCGTTATGTATGCTAGACACGGCTGGGAAAGTGCTCGAGAAACTCATCAAGGGAAGGCTCACTGACGCGGTCTGTTCTGCTGGGGACCTATCTCCACGGCAGTATGGTTTTAGAGCAGGTCGCTCCACTTTTGACGCGATAGCGGAAGTAGTGAACGCGGTCCAAAGAGCGGAGGCTCACTGCCAGTCAAACAAAAGGGTTGTGTTGCTCGTGACGCTTGACGTCAGAAACGCCTTCAATTCCGCTAGATGGGCGGATGTTCTGGAAGCACTGGAAAACTCTTTACAAGTTCCAGAATATCTGATGCGGATTTTGAAGAACTACCTGACAGACCGGAGCCTGCTCTATGGGACGAAGGAGGGTCGGCGGAGGATGGAAGTTACATCGGGTGTTGCACAAGGCTCCATCCTTGGCCCAGACCTGTGGAACATCACGTACGACGGGCTACTGAGAATCGAGCTTCCGGATGAGTCGCGCTTGGTCGGCTATGCAAATGATGTCGCGGCGCTAGTTGCGGGACGCACTGTTGAACAAGCGCAACTCAGACTGGGTATGCTAATGCGCCGAGTGAGGGACTGGATGACTACTCGCGGGTTCAGGCTAGCTTTGGAGAAAACCGAAGTAGTCATCTTGACAAAGAAGAGGATCCCTAGAGTAAGAATGGTCATTATTGGGGAAGCACTCGTTGAGACTAAACTAGCAGTGAAGTACCTGGGCATTTTGATCGACACGAAGATGCGTTTCTCCGAGCAAATCAGGGCAATAGCTGACAAGGCTGCAGCGAGTGTTTCGGCTCTCAGCCGGCTGATGGCCAACATAGGGGGTCCCACCTCATCAAGAAGGAGACTTCTGATGAGTGCAGTACAATCTGTGCTGTTGTACGGATCGGAGATATGGTGTGAGGCTCTCAACAAGGGGCTATATCGAAGGCGCTTGGCACAGGTGCAGCGACGGGGAGCGCTGTGGATTGCATCTGCATATCGGACTGTCTCGGAATCGGCAGTGCTGGTCATCGCAGGAGTGATACCCATTGCCCTCCTTGCCAAGGAGCGCCGCAGAATCTACCTGCGGAGGAACGAATGCGACAGCGATGCTGTCGCCCACGAAGAACGAGAACGCTCACTCAGTGATTGGCAACAGTCCTGGGTGAGCGATACAAAAGGTAGGCGGACCGCACGCCTTATTGGTGACCTGAGGCCGTGGCTCAATCGAAGGCATGGTGAGACTGACTTCTATCTAGCTCAGCTACTGAGTAGACATGGATACTTTCGGTCTTACCTGCACAAGATTGGTAAGTCACGGTCTCCTGACTGCATATTCTGTGCTGGAGAGGTCGATGATGCCTACCACACATTTTTTGTATGCAAAAAGTGGGAAAGGCAGCGCGGTGACCTCATTGAAGAAATGGGAGATTTCTCTCCGGATGAACTCACTGGAGAGATGCTCACATCCGTTGACAAATGGAACTGTGTGGCACATTACGCTCGGGCAGTCCTTAAGATAAAAAGGAAAATATATGAGCGCCTGGAGGCGTCCAGGGCGGAGGGGTCTCTTTTCTAGAAATCCTTCTCCCTTCCCCTCCTTCCGTTGGAAAAGGGATCCCTGCAGCCCGGTGGCGCCTAAACGCGTAGAGAAATGAGGCTTAGCCCGAAGTAATGTGTCAAACGGTTCCAGGCTAGGTTCTCAGATTGACAGGGGAGGTGTTTAGTGGGTAGTCCAAGGGTATCCTCCATGGGAGTCCTACAGTGCCAGACTCGGCGGGCGTAAATGCCTTCACCTCCCTACCAGAAAAAAAAATTTTATCTTCTAGTACATTAGGAACTTTATGTCCATTGCTTTCTTCACATCAAAGTCCGGTTTGAACTGGACTAAGGAGGACGAAAAAGTCTTTTTTCCCTCATAGAAGTTACAGTGGAGAAGCATTTTGCTTAAAGGATATCTTCTCCGAGATGTTCCTTCAGCTCGGCCACGACATCATTTTCGTCGTATGAGCTGTGCACGTCTTTAAGAAGGAGAGTCACGTTGAACTCTAGCTCCTTTTCAGAGTTTCATGCGCATGCCCTTTTGACGCTATCCCTGAAAGTCTTCAGGTCAAGCCTATAGCACACTATAGGAGGCACCCTCTCTTTTTTGGTAGCAACCATGCTTGGCTGCTAGGGCTTCAGTTTCCCTTTATTTCCCTTAAGGCCTGGCGTTCGACCTGAATTGGGTATGGTCACCGAAAAACTAGCGGAAGCTATTTTCACCACCTTTTTGAGCAGGGGAAAATTCTGCTCGCTCACTTCAAGGGTCTTTGATACCTTTGAAGTAGGCTCCTGCGTTGGAGACCCTTTTAGCCTCTTTCTGGCTTCCGACTTTACGATAGCCTCCACCTCGCCATCACTGTCCGTGGAACTTCCACCCTTGTCCATCTCCTTATCACTGGAGACTTCCGGCACATGCAGTTACATCTTGCAACTAGCAAGCAAGTCGATGATAAACTCTTCTTCTTCTTAGCACTACAGCCCCTCTCGGGCCTTCGCTTCTTGCAAGCAGCGGCTCCAACTTTCTCGGCCCATTGACCGCGTCCTCCCATTCCGAAATCCGAGCAGCGATGAATTATCTTCGTCGATCGAGTCAGACCAGCGTTTCCTCAGTTTCCCCATTGGTCTCCGGTCTTCTGTTCTCCCAACGAATACCTTTTGGGGTATCGGGTGCTCGTCCAAACTACTCATGTGTCCAGCTTATTGCAGCTTCCGCAGTCTGGCAATCGTTGGGACCTCTGGTTCGTCAAAAATTTCATACAGCTCATGGTTGTATCAAATTCGCCATTGATCCCTGTCTAGCTTCGCTCCGATTATTCGCCTCAGCACCCGTCGCTCAAAGGCGTTCAATATATTTGCGGATGTTTGGGTTAGGGTCCATGTTTCACACCCATAGCATAACACAGGTCTTATCACAGATTTGTATACTTGGAGCTTTATTTTCCTTTATGTGCAGCTGGTTTTCAAGATCGCCAAAACTGAATAAAATATTTTATTTACGAGCTGTTTTCTATGGCGTATTTCGGCATCCATCCTAAAGGATCAAAAAATTTGAAGACTTCAGATGGAATGTTCCATTTTGTATTAATCTGTGGAATCGTTCTGTTGATACAAAACGTAAAATGATCAGTTCCTGGGTGCCATTGTAACCCACGTGTTTTCACAGCTTCCTTGGACTTATGTCAAATGACATTTGCGATTCTCTATCATTTAGCGGTATATGGTTTAATAGATCGGGGTGATTCGCTGTCGACTTCCGAAGGTGAAAACCATAATTTTCCATTATTCGACGAAAATCAGCTTACAGTTGAATAAGTGTCCAAGTTTTCACTCCCTATTAGCAAGTCCTCTACGTAGAAATGTCTTAAGATGACTTCAACTGCCTCAAGGTACACAGACTGTTCATCTTTTGCCAACTGTTACAGTGTCTTAATGACTAGAAAGGGCGCGGATGATGTACCATATGTGACGGTTCGCAGTTGAACATGTTGAATTGGCTCTTCAGGGTCAACACGCCAGAGTATGCTTTGGCAGTCCAAGCCGTCCTCATTAACCCAAATTTGGCGGTACATTTTCTCGATGTCCGCAGCAGAGGTGTATTCAAGCGTAGTCTACTCGCGTGAAGGCCCTCGACCAAAAATCCTCGCCGAAGTAGTTGCCCAACAAGCAGTCACCTCAGAGTAGACTGCGAGCATACGAAAATGCACAGTTCCTTGATGCGTCTCAAGGCTTCATGCCTTTAACCAATCAGAGGTCGGATTAAATTTCTTTCAGGAAACGACGTGAGTAAAACGACGAAGAAGAATTTAAAATTATTACATACCCACGGGCCCAAGTTGCGAACTTCCTATATAACTTCGTATGGTCGCTGAGTATTTTGGAAATCGTCAACAATGCTTTGAAACAATTTTTTAAAAGTACCTCAATAACTTCCTCGAGACCGTTGTAACGTGGCGTCATTTTCTTTGGAATTACAGGCATGTTATTAAAGTTTTTGACTAAAACCTAATAAAAACGCGCTTATTTATGTCTCTTATCGTATACCCTTTCTTGATCAGACCGAGCCCAACCGAGGTTTTTTTCAGCTTCGGAGCACACTTTATCGATTTCAGTGCCCACGTGATCACGAATGCAATCCTTAACGACGCCAATGTTGGGGCCATCCTGGTCGACTCTGAATAATAATTGACTTGAAGTTGACGTGCCGTATTGTTGATGGCGTATTCAATGTCAGCTAATATCTTACACCAATATTTGTGGATCAAATTATTCGTTAACGTAGCGAACACGGGTGCGAATACACAATTCAGACCGCCCCGAAGTTCAAAACACGGGTCCTGAGCATAGTAATTTCGCAAATTTTCCGATTTTGCCTTGGTTTTTTTTTTTTTGAGGAGTTGGGAAATGAATACCATTCAAGCATTGAGTGTGAGGCTCCTTAGCTGGCGAGCGACTTGATTACCCACTAAATACTTCCCCTGTCAACCCGAGAACCTAGCCTGGAACCGTTTGACACATTTGTTTTGGCCAGGTCCTGTTTGCTAGGCTGCGAGGCGCCTTTAAGCTAGGAGATCCCTCCTCTAGCGAGAAGCTAGACAAGTGATCCCTTACCTCCAACGTCCCCGGCGGCATTGAGCCCCTTTCATCCTTTAGGAGTACCCGAACATAATGCGCCAAATGGGTCCGTTTGTTAACCGATCTAATCATTACTATTCACGGTAAGCTCTCCCGTTTCCCTGTAAAGGTCACATCGTAGGCTGTCCCATTTTTTTCATGCAAAAAATTTGTGGAAGGCATCATCTTCCCCTTCTAGGCAAAACCTACAATCAGAAGATCGTGATTTACCAATCTTATGGAGATAAAACTGAAAACACCTATGCCGACTGAAAATCTGGATAAATTTAGCCACGGTTTTCGATCCAGGATGAGGCGCGCAATCCCACCTTCCCTTCGTGTAATTCACCCACGACTAACGTCAATCGTTGAGTGAGCGCTGTATTTCCTCTTAGGCAATTGTCCTCGTTTCAATGCAGGTAGAAAGCGCGGCGTTCTTTAGCAAGGAAGGCGATAGGTATCACGCCTGCATAACTCTCGCAGCAAAACTATAGACTGTCGGACGCCCATAATATCTCGTCCATCTTTTCCGATTCATGTATTCAAGGCTTCCATAGGACACCAAGCTACCGTTTATCTACCTTTTAGCCAAGAGCCCCACGGATCCTTGTTTTCCACTAAATATTGCCAGTGGCGAGCCTTGTTGTTGTTAATCAGTTTGCGAAGGAATTTCTTGCCGAGTTATACGCTGCTACCCGGTTGCATGCCTCATTAAGGTCCGTATCCGTTGAGCCTCCCGCCAAGACTTGTGACACTGCCTTCGCTTTCCAGCAATTTCAATCGACCACTAGGACACTGAAGACTTGCCGTGCCGTAGTTTGTAACGGACCATAGAAGCGCTGCAAGCAGTCATGATAATGCTCATAGTTGAGTTCACCACGTCTTGAGCTGCCAGTTTTTCTGCCCCCTACGAATCATCCTGCAGCGGAGCATCTGCCGTGAACACCTCGACACACCTTTCAACGTCAGCCCTTCCACCTAATTGTAGAAGATCGAGAGCACGGACGTCGCGAGATAACAACACCGACGTCAAGCAGAATGCACTGATGATCATTGGCGGAGTGTTCCTCTAATACTCTCCCAATTGTGTATCGTCCGGAAAACATACCCCAAGGCAAATGCCGCGTCCAATACGGTAGAAAGCCAGCGTATTTCCGGTCTTTGATACAACGAACGCCATCCCTGCCGCTATTTTTAAGGATTCGTGTTCTCTGAGGCATGCCTTATTTGATTGCTCTAGCATTAAGTCTCCTCCAACGAGCACGTTGCCATCTGCGTTCGAAACAGCGCCCTTCAAAGCATCAGGCTTGGCTTGGAAAGATAATATCAGATCGTTCGGCGTTAGCTACACACTAAAGAAAGTGACCCCTGAGCACCGAGCCCGCACGAAACCATCCCCGCTATCTACAGTCCTCCGCTTGGAAAGCACTGTTTCGAACCCAGATGGTGGCAGTACCAGTTTCATCAGGATACTGTGATGAGCATTATCGGTGCAGTTGCCCACCCAGCAGCAAGAAATCGGCTTTCACGTCCCTCGGAAACTGCTTAAGCAGGTTTTGGGCGGTTGAACTACGATGTAGGTTTACCTGTATGATACGAATCATCCAAGTTCCGATTTTACCTTCGCTAGGGCTTCCTGGAAAACCCGACATTTCCTGATGCCAAGACGTACCCAGGATCTGTTCTTGGATTAGCATCCTTGCAGAGGATACAGTGTGACTCCTTCATATAATCTTTTCTTTTATGTCCCATTTCTCCGAATTTATGACATAAGAAATTCCTTTCGGGTCCTTTGCATACTTCTGCATGGTGACCTTAGCCAAGCCATTTGAAACATTGAAGAGGAGCTGCCCTTCACCGTACCCCGCCAACCACACACTCTATTCCTACTATGCCCTTATTCAGAAATCGTTTCGCGTCCTTTTCGGTCAAGTCAATGATGGCTGTGCGTGGTCCCCGATGGTTTACTGGTGTCAACCTCCCTTTGATTCTGCCCACGCTTTTGTTAGATTGTTTAGTTGGAAGTGTCACAGTTTGATATGGTCCCTTTGGAGCAGCTTTCTCCGTTCGTGTGTGTAGTTGTCTTTTTAGTCTTATGGTTATTTTTGCAGAGCAAGGAGGCCTTATGAGAGTTGGCACAAGCTCTTATGGAGACAAATGCTCAGAGCCAGACCAGCGCTAATCTTGTATCTTTATTATTGCTCAAAAAATAAATAAACTTCCATTTCATCAGCAAAAATAAAAAAGTTGATTAAAAATTTACATGAGGACATTCCTCATTGAGCAGTGCTCGTGTCGAGGATTGGTTTACTTATAACAGCACTATATTGGCTTTGCTCTTTATGTTTAATATTACTACTTTACATAGTAATTATATAGTAATTTTCTATATATATTCAAGTTTCTTCATTTACTCTGCTTTTAAATATTTACATAATTTAGATTCATATGTGTTGAAATTATGCTTTTGGGAAGTGAATTAAAGAGTCGAGGTCTTCTATAGTAAGGGCGCAAGGAAGCCAAAATTGTCTTGAAGCGAGGTTCGTACACAACACGATTTATTTACCGCAGCGTTAAACAATCTGGTTCTGTGATATTTGGGAATTCTTGGCGGTTTAAATAAATAAATTTTAATAAATTTAAAAAGTATAAATCACGTAGGCCCGTAACTTTAAATTCTTTATAAATTAACTTGTTTGGGTATCTGTTGGGTTTCTTTAGAGAAATTTTTATTATTTTCTTTTATATAACCACGAGTGGCTTAACACTTCCCCACGCAAGCAAACTATATTCTACGAGTAGCAAAGATTGTATTAAGGCTATGTAACATAAACGCACTAGTCTATGTGTGGTTAGAGCATGAACGCATAAGCTGAAGGTCTCAGGTTCAAATCTCGTTGGGAGCAACGTGATTTAGTTCAGGGGATATTTCGGACAGACTATGAGTGCTCACTCAGTGGTGATATGTACTGATTTAATCAGATCATATCAAGCTGAGCAGGCACACGGGAGCATGGTACTGACCAAACCAACTTCCGAAAAAATCAATACGGTCATGAAAATGAGATACTCTTAACTATCTCTAAGCGAAGGCCCGAGAGGGGCTGTAGAAGAAGAAAAGAAGAAGAACATAAACGCATCTTAGCTCCGCCTTATATTATAATGTGCCACCTGGTTCCATTTGTCAACCGATTCGAGCATCATCGCAACTATATTATCCGGGGTGAGCTCTCTCGTCTCCCTGTAGAGTTCCCTTCGCAGCCTGGCCCATTTGGTACACGCGAAAAATGTGTGACAGGCATTGTCCTCCTCTCCTGGGCAAAACCGACAATCGGGAGACCGTGACTTGCCGATCTTGTGCAGGTAAGACTGAAAACACCCGTGCCCGCTCAAAAGCTGGGTCAGATAGAAGTCAGTCTCACCATGCCTTCGATTTAGCCACGGTCTCACATCCGGGATGAGGCGCGCAGTCCACTTTCCCTTCGTGCAATTCCTCCAAGACTGCTGCCAATCGTTGAGCGAGCGTTGTCTCTCCTCGCGGACAACCATCTCCCTCGCATCCTCGTTTCGGCGCAGGTAAATAGCGCGGCAGTCTCTAGCAAGGAGGGCGACAGGTATCACGCCTGCAATCACTCTCACCGCCGAGTCGGAGGCTGTTGGATACGAAGATGCAATTCTCAGTGCTCCTCTTCTCTGTACCTGTGCCAATCGTTTTCGGTATACCTCCTTGCTGAGAGCGTCGGCCCATACCTCTGCTCCGTACATTAGCACTGACCCTACAGCACTCATCAAGAGGCGTCTTCTTGATGGGCTGGGTCCCCCTACGTTGGCCATAAGTCGACTCAGGGCCGATATTCCCGAAGTAGCCTTCTCAGCCGTTGCCCTGATTTGCTCAGATAAACTCATCTTCGTGTCGATCAGTAGCCCCAGGTACTTCACCGCTGGCTTCGATTCGACCTGTATATCTCCAATACTGATCATCCTTACTCTAGGGATTCTCTTTTTTGTCAAGATGACCACTTTGGTTTTCTCCAGTGCTAAACTGAGCCCGCGAGCAGTCATCCAGTCCCTCACTCGGCACATTAGCATACCTAGCCTAAGTTGCGCTTGTTCAACGGTGCGTCCAGCGACCAGAGGCGCAACATCATCCGCATAGCCGACCAAGCGCGACTCATCTGGCATCTCAAGTCTCAGTAGCCCGTCGTAAGACACGTTCCACAGGTCCAGACCAAGGATAGATCCCTGGGCAACACCCGATGTAATTTCCATCCTTCGTTGGCCCTGTGTCGTGTCGAAGAGCAGGCTTCGGTCCTTTAGGTAGTTCCTCAAAAGCCGCATTAGATATTCTGGAACCTGAAAAGAGTTTTCCAGCGTGTCCAGAATATCCACCCATCTAGCGGAGTTGAAGGCATTCCTGACGTCGAGTGTCACCAACAGGACGATCCGTCGCTTGGTGCGACTATATGCCTCTGCCTTTTGGACCGCGTTCACCACCTCTGCAATCGCATCAATGGTAGAACGTCCTGCTCTAAAGCCGTACTGCCGAGGAGATAGGTCCCCAGCAGCACGAATCGCGTCAGTGAGTCTCCCCTTGATGAGTTTCTCTAGCACTTTCCCAGCCGTGTCTAGCATGCATAACGGGCGGTATGCAGACGGCGATTCGGGATTTCCCTTCCCCTTGCTGACCAGCACGAGCCTCGCCACCTTCCATCGTACCGGGAAAACCCCGTCCCGTAGGCAAGCGTTGAATGTGCTGAGCAGCAAGTCAGGACAATGGTGATAGACGAGCTGCAAAACCTCAGCTGGAACACCATCTGGACCTGGAGCCTTCCTCGCTTTCAGGGAGAGGACTGCCTCCTCCAGTTCCAGCTGTGTGAAGAGTGGGCACTCTAATGCTGTTTCACCATGGACAGCGTCAACACGGACGGGATGGGCGGGGAAGAGTCCCCACACTATCGCGTCCATCTTTTCCGCGTCATGTATACAAGGCTTCCGTAGAGCATCAAGTTTCCCCATGACCAGCTTGTAGCCAAGGCCCCACGGATCCCTATTTACATCGTCCACGAAATCTTGCCAGTATCGGGCCTTGCTCTTGTTAATAAGCCTGCGAAGATATTTCCTGCCGGACCTGTATGCTGCTAGCCTAGTGTCTGCCTCCTCCCGTGTTCGCGCCCGCTGGGCCTCTCGCCGAAGTTTGTGACACTCGCTTCTTTGTTCGGCGATCTCGTTTGACCACCAGTATACTGAAGGCTTACCATGTCGGGGTCTCCGACGGGGCATGGAAGACTCGCAAGCAGCTATGATGGTACTCATAGTTGAGTTCACCAAGTCCTTGGCCACCAACTGGATCTTCACGTCTGCAGAGAAGATCCAGTTGGTGGTTTCTAACCTTCCATATGGTTAGAAACAACCAACTGGATCTTCTCTGGAGACGTGTATTTGCCCATTTTAATTTAAAAATCACAACGTTTTTTTAAGCTACGAAAAACACGCGGTTTGTGATCAATATTAGATATGATCTGCCCGGATCTATTGCGAGTTTATCACTGAAGGCAATATGCTACAAAGAGGTCACCCAAGTTTCCTTGTTGTGCGGATCTTTTTGGGGCGTCACATTTTTGTGCTTCTTTTTTAATCCTTCGTTTTACTTCTCATTTTGCGGTACATTTTCTATTTTTTTGAGTGAAATTATCGAGCTGATGATTTGTTCAATTAATAATATTTCCTTCTTCTTTTTGTGCCATGGATTGAAGCATAAATTGAAAAAGAAGGAACATTTCTCACTTGTGCCGATCTTTTTGGGAGTCACTGTACGTTGTATATGACATAAAGCTGACAGAAGAGAGTTTATCGATTTAGTTTTCAACAAAAGAGGATCAATACGTCGAATGAAGAAACTAACAAGCAAAATTGTTTGCTATGCTTTTAATATTTAGGTGAATGATTTTCAAATTACATATATTCGAAATAAGATATTTACTTAGCATAGGATCGTTTAGGTAGACAGGTTGATGGGATATACTTTGCGCCAGATCATCAACTCTTAACAAATCTATCAATTCGATAGGTTTGTGGAATTCATCCATTGAAATTTATTAGTCATTAATTATATTCAATGGTTGTTGGATTGGAGCCGCTCACACAAGAGTGTGACCTCAGCGCTACCGTGCAAACCAACTAGGTCCAAACAATCATTCCGCCAGCCCAAAGTATAAATTCCGGTACATTGTTTGAAAAGCAGTCTAAATTCAGTCAGGGTCGTTACCTGTCAACCCAGGAGGAACCTCACGGTGACCGTCACAGCCTCGGGTTCGCGAGGGCGGCACTCTCCAAAGAATGCAAGCCTCCAAAAGTATTCCTGTCGCCCGGCATTTCTCTAGCCGCAACTTATTGTCGCCTTAGCGATGGTATTTATGTGTAGCAACCAGGTCACACATGATCGATGATAAGACCAAGATATACCATTTCTAATATTCTTTGGAATTTTTGTCGTTATTATTCAGATCGACATCTCTGTCTTCTTTATTCTTTTGCTTACGATCAAGGTGTTCTGTCTTTGCAGTGTCCAATGCTTGTTTGTTATCGATTAACTGGTTGCTGAATTTTCGTAGATTTTCGTTTATAGTGTTTTCGATGGCAGTTCTGTCCCGCTCCGAAGAAAATAGAACTGTATCAGCACCATATAAGTTAAATAAAATCAACGAAATTTGTATTTTTTAAAAATGCGGATCAGGGTGGTACCTGATGTTTATTCGTAACAAACCAAATTACAACTGACTAATTTTCTCTTAAAAGCTACGAAGAACATATATTTTTGCTGACGATGATTTTCGTAAACGTGGGAATGCAATTTTCATTTTCATGGAAATTGCATTGTCGCGAATATGATCCAAAATTGCATTGTCGGGAATATGATCCACCTTGTCTGGAATTTTTGCAAGGTGTTAGCCAAATTATCGTTAACTCCTCCGCCGTTAAAAACAATTGTCCCCAATTGTCAAAAGTATGGGAGTTGATTGAACCTTACTCGCTGGGTCGATTCTGGTTGATGCAGAGAACTTTGGGATGATGGTCCACTCTCTGATGCTTGGGGAACCTCAATCGTTGGTTCTGGTGCGGATATTTGAGCGCTTAAATTGATGTTGTGGTTTGATTTTGAACAAAATTTCTTTAAGATGATAGTAAGTAGAATGAGGCTAATAATTGTGGTAAGGCTATAAGTGGATATTTGATGGATATTCTTTTCGGTTTGCAGCAGTTTTACTTCTTTGATATTATCGATCCCTATCTCCTTCATGTCTTCACTAGGAAAAGGATCAGTGACGTTGATTGTTGCGAGTTGTAGAATCGGAGGAAGAATTTTGATCGCAGAGGCTTCTCGAGAGATAAATGTTTCCTTATTTATTTTGATCGTTTCATTTTCGAATTTGATTAAAAAGGTCCCATTTAGTCCATGTGCTATATTGTTAGCTTCTAGTAGGCCCACAAACTGATTGAGTAGGATGACACCATTGGAGATTTCTTCTACGGACCGGATGTTTTGAGCACTCATTTTTTCGCAAGTGGCTTGACGGCTGCTAAGGAGGTTCGGAACGCATGCTGAGTTTGTTATGTTTTCTAAATTTACAATTTTACATATAGAAAGATCATTTATTTTCTTACAATTTTCCTTCATACCAAATACTGCATTATCGTTTTTCAAAATGTTTGTGAAAGGAATTTTATTGATTACTTTATTGACTTTGACAGGTTTTATTAGCATTGTTTGATAAATTTCTTTTGTTGTGAGGGGAATGTTTACAATATATAGGAGTGAAGAGCTGTTTGTAATTATTTTGGTCTCTGCAAAATCAAGGGCTTCTTCTATTGTTGCATATGGTAACATTTCATTGTTTAATAATTTTGTAACATACTTTATTTCGGATTTTGATAGAATAAGCGAATAAACAATGCCTAACCTTGCCCAGTGAATAGCATAATTTATATTTTGCAGCTCTTCTTTCATTATTCTTATTCTATATTGTACATCGAGTATGACATTATTATTAATTTGATCATTTTCTTTCATCAAGTTTTTAATTTCGTTCGCAATACGGGTGATATTGTTTATACGGTCGTTATACAATCGATTGATTACTATTTGTTTGTTGTTGTTTTCCAGAACATTATTAATTTTTGACTTTATGGTAACGAAATCTTCGTGGTCAGGATTTCCGGCAACCCATTTCCAAGCACTTCCGAGGAAATTCAGTGATCGTCCCAACCTGCGGGGTTTTAGATTGTGAATGAGGTTTTGGACTTGTTGTACTTCGTAGGATAAAAGCGGGATGAGGGGGTTGTGTTGAATTGCTGCACTATTGAGAATTGGTTCTAGTTTTTCAACAGAATGTTCGTAGTCATCTAAGTCTATTACGTGTATTAGTTTGAAGTTGCCCTCTTGTATTTTCGACTGCCCTGTATGAAACGAGACGATTTGAGATTCTGAGTACTCCAAAATTTGTAGTTTGGGTGATACCATGTGAGCCGTGAGCCTGAAATTGATGATTAATTCCTGATATTACTCTTGTGTATGACTTTTCCCGATTCGGTTAGGACTGTGGAATGGTTATTTTCTCTTACAATTTCTTGTTTGTATCGGGGGGATAATTTTGAACCTTTCCTTCTATTTTGCTTTACAAATATAGTTTCGCCGATATTATAATTTTTAATAGGGGTCCTTTTTTTATTGTGGTGGTCGATATCTGCTTTCTGTTTGGATTTGAGCCTATCTATGTTTGTCAAGCGAATGTTTTCAAACTCATCCAGGTCAATACTAGGAATTCGTCCAAAGTATAGTTCGACAGGTTTTTTATTTGTAGTTGAGTGTATCGTGTGGTTATACTCATTGGTTGCGCGCTGGAGAAGATTTTCGAATGTTTGTTGAGGATTTTCTTTTCTCAAGCACCTCATAATTTCAGTAATGGTTGAGTGCCAGCGCTCTATCTGTCCATTGACTTCACTTTTGTACGGTGGAGTCTTATAGACCCTGATTTTAAGGTCATCTTCCATGAGTGAAGTTATGGAAGCTGAGGTTAGCGATCCCTCGTTATCAATGACAACGTTTTCAGGAATGCAAAAGTAATAGAGGACATCCATCAGAGGTTGCTTAATGTCTTCTGTTGATTTTGATGCAACGATCCTAGCTAGTGCAAATTTAGTAAATTTGTCTATTGCTGTTAAGACCAGTTTTTTTTCTGTTGAAAAAAGGTCAATGTGGATCGTATGACCAGGATAAGATGGGATCGGAGTTTCATTCAAAAAGGGTTTATTTGGGTGCCTATCGTATTTATTTTCTTTACAAATTTTGCAACGATTGACATGACTTCTTACTTTCGCTGCCATCTTGGGAAAGTAGAAGTTTTTCAGTATTTGGAGTCTATTCTCTTCGGCGTTCCTGTGGGCACGTCGATGAGTTTGAATAATCTTTTCCTGCTGCTCAACCTCACTAATAACGTCTTCAACTAGTGTTTGAGAGAAGCGAATACGGTAGTCCCTAAAGTGATGTGGGTAGATCCTTTGGATCTTCCCCATGATTTCTTCGCTTGTGCAAAGCCCGTTGAGCGTATGTGGGTTAAGGTAACGTTTTAGTATATCAATCAGATCATTTTCTGAGAAATCTCGCTTGATTAAGGTATGCCTTGTGTAATTCTCAAATGGATGCGATATTTGGTAACTGTCCTCATCACCGAGCCTTAGAACTAACTGACTTCGAAATACATTGATTGGAATTTCCACGGCAGGGATCAGATTTTGCGGTGAACTGTCGTCGCTATGTATAGTAGGAGTCATTGAATTTATTTGCGTGTCCTGGGGAGGTCTAGAAAGTGAATCAGCTACAACATTTTCCTTTCCGGGCTTGTATCTGATTTCGTAGTTAAATTCTTCCAAAGCAGCTTTCCACCTCTTCATCTTGCTGTTAGTGTTCTTATTACTAAGAGCGTATGTGAGGGGTTGATGGTCTGTGAAGATTTTTAATTTTTGTGAGCCGTACAGGTAGCTTCTGAGTGAATCTAGTGCCCATATAATAGCAAGCATCTCTTTTTCATTTGCCGCGTAGTTCTCTTCCGTTTTGGTTAAAGTACGCGACAGAAATGAGATGGGCCGACTGTCCTGAGAAAGGACGGCTCCAATTGCATGGTTTGAAGCATCTGTGGTGAGTTCGAACTCTTTTTCAAAGTCAGGATGTGCTAGGATAACGTCTTAAGAGATGAGCGAACTTTTTAAATTGTTGAACGCTTTAAGCGCCTCTGAATTAAGGTTGATGAGTTTGTTCTTTGAAATGTTTTTGGACACGCGTCCGTCTTCCCCTCTTAGAAGGGATGTCAGGGGTTTGGCTATCTTTGCGTAGCCCTGTATAAAGCGCCTGTAATACCCTGACATACCCAAAAACGATCTTAGGTCTCTCAGAGTTTTTGGAGGGGGAAAATCTACGATAGCTTGAACTTTCTTAGGGTTGGTCTTAATGCCGTTTTTACCGACAATGTAGCCCAAAAACTCGACTTCATCCTTCAAGAATTCGCACTTATCAACCTGAATTTTCATGTTTGCTTCTTTCAAAGTTTGGAAAACTTTGTCGAGATTTTCGAAGTGCTCAGTCTCATTCCTCCCAAAGATGATAATGTCATCTATGTAAATGTGACATCTTTTGCCAATGTGCTCACGAAGGATACCGTCAAGGGCTCGCTGGAAAATTGATGGAGCATTCTTCAGACCAAAAGGTAATCGTGTGAACTCAAATTTACCGTTATTTACGGAAAATGCTGTCTTTTCTATGTCAGACGCTTTCAAAGGGATCTGATGAAACCCACTCTTTAGGTCTAGCACCGAAAAACATTTATTTTGACCAAGATTGGCAAGTACCTCATTGATCTCTGGAATCGGATATTTATCCGGGACAGTCACCGAATTAAGCTTACGGTAATCAATTACCATTCTGTATTTTTTTTCTCCCGATGCGTCCATCTTCTTTGGGACAATCCACACCGGAGAGTTGTAGGGAGATTTTGAAGGTCGGATTATTCCATTTTCCAGAAATTTATTTACTTCCTTTTCCACTTCCTCTTTCAGTGCCATTGGATATGGGTAAGAACGAGAATATATTGGGTCATTTGTAGTCGTTCGTATGTCTCCTATCACTCTTGTCGTGTATGTCAATTTTTCATCGGGATCTGAAAGTAGCTGGGAGTGTTCGCTTATTATTGTTTTCAGTTTTTGCGCGTTTTCTTGTGATAGATGATCAGTTTTCACTTCAACACTGTTTACCGTCTCTGATCGAAGCTGCTTGAGGGGAATGTGAATATTAGGGTGAATCGTCATGAAATTTTCTTTTGTGTGTATTACTGCCCAGATATGTTTCAGAGTATCGTTGCCAATTATTCCATCGAAGGAAATTAGACTAGGTAAAATAAAGAATTTTAGATCACCAGTATGATTATCGAAGGGTTTTATATATGAATGGTGGGTAATTTTTATATTTCCTCCAACCGAATTTGCATAGAAGTTTCTTTGGTTAGGGATTGCGTGCTTAATGTGCTTAGGTTGCACGTAATTTCTATTGGAGCCTGTATCGATTAAAAATTTTAGTAGCTCTCCGCTCCGAAGTTTAAGTTCGACATAAGGGAGCGAAGAGCGCTTTATCCTAAAAAATAAATATCTTCCATTAGTTCGGGGTCATCTAGCGTTCTATCGTCGATTGTATCAATATATGTTGATAGCGTCTGATCATAATGTGGATCCTCATTTTCGATTTCTTTCTCGTATTGTTCCATATCCTGCTCGTGCAGTTCATGAGGGAGCTCATCACTTTCCAATTCAGTATTGTAAATTCTTTGCTGCTTGTTTGGTAGGAAATGTTGCTGCGGGAGAGATCGTTTTTGCATAGTTTGGCGATCTGGGAGCCTATTGGCGTAGTTTACCATCTGTGTTCTCATAGACATATCCACATCCATAGGTTCGGGCCTTGGAAGAGGCTTTGGTGGAAGAGGATTGGGGTTTATGAACTGACGTTGCCGTGGATAAGGTACCCTATGCTGATCAAATCGAGGTTGTTGTGAATTTTGGGGATAATGGGCTAGTTCATAGTAAAACTCGCGCCTAGGCGCAGGGATAGGATTGGGTCTAGTTGCAATAGGGATGCTCCGACGAGGAGGAATAGGTGGTGGCTGAGTCTTACGTATTATATTCTGTGAACTTTTTGCATGTTGAGCCCTATAATGCATATTTTGCAATTTGAGACACAAGTATAGAGCCTGAGGCAAGTCTGCTGGTTCATGAATACTAAGTAGCCTTGGTAAGTCTCCGTGTAGGCCCCTGACAAACGTATCCAGCGCCTTATCTCGATATGCTTGCGTCATTATATTTGACGATTCTATGCTTAAGTCCATTAGGGAAAGCTTGTTCAGGATGAGCGATAGGTGCTGATAAACGGTTTGATAAAATTCCTGGATTGAGCTTGATCCTTGCATCAGGGTTGTCATTTGGTACTCAAGCGTACCAAGGTCTCGTTTATCAGCATAGTGCAACATGAGACACTTTGAAATTTTTGCCCAATTTAATGGGGTGTTGTAGGACTCTAAAACAATGTCGGCGTTTCCGACAATTTTGTTTCGAACTACGGAAAGGATGCCGTAGTATTTTGGCGTCCCTTTAAGGTGCTCATAAATCTTAATTATTCTCTCCACACTTTTCCTCCAGGAGCTAAATTCTCCGGGTTCGCCTGCAAATACTCTCAAACTTTTTACTACATCTGGTATTTTGTCCATGTCGGACAGTTCCAGATCGGCACCAGTGTTTATAGGTACGTCACCCTCATTATTTACATCCGCCGCAGGATTCATAAAGGAATCGAATAATTCCCTGCCTTGGCTCCTCAGTGTTTCAGAAATTATGCGAGTGACTAATTGCACGACTTCGTTATTGTCATGCACGTTATTATGATTGGCATTTGCGTTTATTATGGGGGGAGAATTGCTAACACCGGGGTTTTGATTGGCAACAGAGGGTAGTGGTGGAGGAGAAGGAATAGCATTTTGACCAAGCCGACTTGGCCTTATTAAATTGTTGTGATTTGCCATTTCGCTGAAACGGGGTTCTATCGAAAAATATTCACTGCGATTCTTGGCCCTAACAAAGGTCGATCACAAAATTTCACAAAAGGTACGGTAAAGATTCAAAAACTTTACCTTTTCTGTTTTCAATAATATTAGTCAACCGATTTCTGCTTGGAAATATGAACTCCCGACCCTTGATCGAGCCGCCGGAATTCCTTCACAAGAAAGCCTTCAAAGATTAAAATAAAATGTCTGAACAATTACACATGAAAACAATCGCCTGGGAAAGAATTTCTCGAAATATCTCGCCAGAAAGGATACGTTTTCCAGAGAACAACAAATTCAAATTCACAATTTAGCCACAAAAATAAGTTCACAATTTAGACGCAAAAGTATTTGTTCACAACATTTAAAAAAAATATAAATATATTTCACGAGGACTTTTTCACTTCCTGTTTAATCAATATCACTTGAAACACGATTTATTTTGTTTGATCATAAAATTTTATGTATAAATGCATAAAAATAGTACATATGAAAAAAATATCTGAAAATGATCAAGTTTAACAAAAGAATATTACTCACATTACTAAAATACAGATTTTGTTATATGTTCCCTCCATTAGCAGATGCGTATTTATAAATCGTAGTCTTTGGATGCGTATCTTTAATGTTGTAATTTGCAGATGCGTATCTTTTTATTGTAGTTTTTGGATGCGTATCTTTGGAGTTGCAATTTGCCGTAGGTTCTTCTTTCTTTTGCTACTTTCCTTTATTGGAGACAGGCTGTCGTGGTTCGACGTCCGGTTTGCTCTACTTGTTTTATTTTGCAGCTACTACGGGGCCTTGCCTGCAAGATGCGTGCACTACGAAACTTGGTTTTCGTTTCGGAGAAATCGATCACTTGCTTTTTTTTCGCGAACGTACGTTTATGGACGCGTTTTAGCTACCGATTATTATGATCACTTAATTATCATATGATAATTTGGTCTAATATCAAACTTCTAAATATACGAGTATTGCGCGCACAAGAAAAGTAGCCCCACGTTGGGCGCCAGTTAAATAAAATCAACGAAATTTGTATTTTTTAAAAATGCGGATCAGGGTGGTACCTGATGTTTATTCGTAACAAACCAAATTACAACTGACTAATTTTCTCTTAAAAGCTACGAAGAACATATATTTTTGCTGACGATGATTTTCGTAAACGTGGGAATGCAATTTTCATTTTCATGGAAATTGCATTGTCGCGAATATGATCCAAAATTGCATTGTCGGGAATATGATCCACCTTGTCTGGAATTTTTGCAAGGTGTTAGCCAAATTATCGTTAACTTATAATGTGTGTATCCCATTTGTGTGTGCACATGCATGCATTCGAATTACTTGTGTATAGCAGGAACAAAGTTAGGCCTAATATTTAGCCTTGGGGAACTCCTGAGTTTTTAGGTACTCAGTCGCTTAAGACATTTTTGATTGAAGTTCTCTGAAATATTTCCTTCTAATTAACTTTGAAACAATTGGTTAGGTTTGTCTTGAATATCATACTATTCAAGTTTCCGAAGTAATACATCATGATCAACTGTATCAAATGCTTTTTTCAAATCCACTAAAATAGCGATAACATAATCACCTCCTTCAAGCTCTAAATTGGTGAAACGTGCGACTTGAAATAGCGCGTCTAAAGTATCCTTGTTGTTATTGTATGCATTCAAATTTACTGATTAGCGTAAGCACAATTGGTATAATTCGTTCCGGTTTTCACAAATTTCCGCATATAATACAAATTAGAAATAGGATTCTTCTTTAAATAGAAAAAGCATAATACCAAAATAAATTTTGTATGTATATCGATCAGGTTACTCGCTTAAGTCTTTTGTTTCAGTGCTACATTCGATCTTCTGAATTTCTGCAGGGCAACCGTTTTTTTCCAAAATATATTTTTGTCATAATATTTCAGCATAATATAACGTATTCTGGAACAATTAATTAACAATAGTCTTAATTCACATTCCGATCGCGCAGCAAACAAAAGATTTAGGCCAGTAACCCGCAAATATAAATCCCATGTCCTGTTCCAGACACGAAACTAAAAAATAATTCTTAAATAATATGTACATGCTTGTTCGATATCTATAATTCGTTAGTTTTTTTTGTTATTTTCCGTTACAAAAAATATTTTCCACATTATTCACGTATCCATCAAATATCACTAACTTCCTACAGCTATAATCGGACAATAAAAATGAATTTAAGCAAGCAATCAAAATGTGAACAGAAATCAATTAATCAAAAATGTGAACCTATTCAGTGCCTAATAGATTTAAAGATATTCGATAATGTAAGCAAAGATAAGAATCGACATGACACTTTTCAGTCCATGTGTCGGACCGTTCCGACTGCCATTTAAAGATGGCAAAGCCTCAGCATCCACAAAGCAAACACCATCGGCAACGACACAAGAGCTTTGTTGCGTTGGTGTCTGCGTATACATTTACGACTGTTGACTATGATACGCGATGGACAGTGAAGAAATGGGAATAAAAGTGAAAAGAAAAAATTGATTTATTGCATCTGAGTTTGGTTTTATGATTTAGAAGTTGTAACGCTGAAAGCAATGAATTTATTTAAATAACGCTCGAGAGGATTGAATGGGAGCAAGATTTCAGAGATTTCAGCTCCATCGCATGATGAATGGAAAATAAAAGTCAATTTCCCAAGGAAAAGTGAGAAGTCAATTGCGCATGAAGTTTGATCGGAAAGATGGTTTTTTGCTCACACATGCAAAAACCATTTTCAATTAAACTTGCGGATTGAGCTGCTGACCAACGTCTAGGACAGCCGTTCCGTCTTTATTTCATCAAATTGAAAGAGTCCATTGCATGTTGCATGCCACATTGCATGCTTATCATGCAACTGCAAAACCGCAAAATTTGTGGATTGCAGCATATGCTTGCAAACGCGAATTTACCTTGGAATCTTTGTATCTCCTGGACACAAGAAGTAAGCCGGCCATGAGTTTGAGAAATTTCCCGTATGCAATCTGCAGTGTAACGAATCTGTGGCTTAATTGTGGTAGGCATGAGTGATTTCAATTGCTGTCCACTTCCATTGAAAAGCTTAAGTCTGATATGGTCAGTCAATTGACTGCGTCATCATCCTATAATTTATTTAAATGATCATATCAACTTAGGTTCTGTTACGTCGACGTACTATATTTGAAGCTCTGCAGGATTATGCAGAGACGGAAGTACTCGATGGCGCACTTTAAAATGATATTCACATTCGTGTTTAAAATCCTCTCATCTGATTGCCAGGTGACGATTCCCTCGGGATCTCACGGTTAATGAGATTCTAATAATAACCGTGCGCTAGTCACCTTTTGGCGGTCGCACAAGGCCCATCTAGTTGCGTGTTAAATACGCTATTTATGTCATATTAAAATTTTGATGAGCGCCGCTGGGATGATTATGATATCAACCCTCACTCGCGCGAGTCTTTGTCCGCTACCTACAGTCACATCCCAACACGTCGCGGTCGAATATCATTACAGCATGCATACATAATTCAATAATCTCTTGAAAATTTATTTAAATCGCACGTTTAGGAATAAAACGGTCTGAAAGGAATGAGTAGAATTATTAGGCGCCACATCGTTGCTGAATGAATGGAGAGTGAATGAATTGGATGGAAAAAACTTTCAACGAATGAGTGATTCGTAAGCGAGCACGTAACATATCACGTATTTAATTATAAAACGATTACTTATCGCTTGTCCAGGCCGGCAAGTGGTGTGAAATTCATTCCCATTTTATTTGTCAAATCAAAGAGATTTACAATCGATGAATGTGATAAGCTCATTTTATAGCGCACATATCGATTTCTACATTTTAATACGTGTACACAACTCGCGGCTAGTTGGTCCGCGAGAGAGGAGAAGTCTTTACACGTTCATTTTGATGTCGTGTGTGTACTGTTTTCTGTTCTGTTTTAAGCCGCGATAATAGATACAAATCGGATATTTGTTTTGTACTGAATTTACGATTTAAAATCTATTTCATTGATTTTATTCTGGTATTATTGATCATAAGGGGTATTTCGTAGTATTGGAAATCGCAGCTTTAGATTAAAATTTTCATATATTGTATTGATATCATGATTGAATGAGCAGCTTATGAACACAAAAACGAAAAGAACTGAGTCGAGAAATTTTAATTAATAGTTCACGGTGTTTCAGTATGATGCCTTCGTTATTTGCTTAATCGGCCTTTAGGGTTGATTTATAAATTTTGACAAAAATAATTCCATTATAATGAGATTATTTGTTAATTTGCTTAAATTTAAATGGTTAAGATAGAGGAATTGAATGACAAAATTATATAATTTGTCATGCGATAAATGAGATTAAAATGATAATAAACGAACAAAATCCAATTAAAAACATATCAGAGCAAAGACAAACGATATGTGAGAAGGAGCTGAAAATAATCATCAAGTTTGCATGCCCACCGTAATAACCAATAAAGGGTTTTCCATTAGAGACATAACAATTTTGTGTCTTTATACGAACGCATCTGTTGAGTTCCTGACCCCCCTGAGCGCCCATTACGGCAACGTCAACATTTCAATCAACTTGCATAGTTATTTAAGGTTAATAATTAGCCCAGTTGATCGATCATTTTAATTCAATTCACCAAATGCAATTCGCCACGTAGCGGCAATACTTTAAGTTTCTAATAACTCAGTTTTATCATCGAGCAACCCATTTTTCATTCAATTTTTAATTTGTCAAAACTTTGAAACAAAAGTTTATTCATTATTCAATTGTTGGTTGGTCTGTATCGTAGCTGCTGAACGTTTATTAAAAGATTTCAATGAATTTTTGAGCTTTTGCTGAACGTATTAAATAATAAAATCAAAGTTCGAGACAAAGGAGTCCCGGCGCAAACATTTGGAGGCCCCGGCGAGATGCACTTGGTATTTATTTTGCCGAACATAACTAAATAATTGTTTTTCCCCGATGAACAGGTCGTGAAGTGCTGTATGGGTTTTGTGTAGCGTCTGCGCTTTCTGTTTCTGACCGTTTTCCGACTTTCTACGCGATGGCGAATCTGGATCGCTTGATTGAGGACCCAAAAGCATTGGCTCGAATCGTCGAAGGCGTCATTTCGAATTACAAGAAGGATTCGCCCTCAAGGAAGCAGGAAGCCGGGTATTGCGCGGAGCGATAGCGGCGACTGAAGGCCGCGTAGGAGGATTTTGAACTAGGCGATAGTCACATCCGATCCCTACCGGAAGTCCTTCGTCGCACGAGTGTTTTACTCAACATATATACGACACTACCAAGGGCAACTACCTCCGTTACCAGCAGCATTTCCGCAATCAAATCCGTGCCAAAACACACGTGAAGAAGCCAACCGGGGAACAGTCACCAAAAGGGCTCGAAATCCAGGATAGCGAGGACAAGGACTACACTGCAGAAGCCTCAGCACCAAGAGATGCCAGTGTGGTGAGGATGCTGCGTCGCTAAAAAGCCATGGCAGTCTCGTTGAGGAGGATCATTGACTGTTTGGACCAGAAGGAGGTCACTCGGACCTGGCGCAGGAGTAAACTCATGACCCTACTACGAGGTTGGCAACAGCTGGATGAATATCACCAGCAGATCGTCGAGCTCCATGCCGATCCTCATGCCGATCCTGAAGCGTATGGTTTTAACGTGCAACAGCGCATTCATTTGGAAGAGCTTGTCCAAGATTGGGTCATACGTCTGGAATCGAAAATGGATGAACTCAGCGCCACACCCGCCTCAACGACTCTGCCCGTGACTCCTCTTACCATGCGTTTGCCGAAAATAAAACTCCCCACCTTCGATGGGAACTATTTACATTGGCAGCAATTCCACAACTTGTTCCTGCAAATGGTGTATAGCCTAGCAATGTCCAAGTACCAGAAGCCATGGCACCTCAAGGCCAGTCTCACCGGAGAAGCGGAGATTTTGATTCGAAATTTTACATTGTCGGATGATAACTACGAGGCGACTTGGACAACCTAGAAGGAAAGAAACGACAATCGGCGACTATTGGTAGCAACGCTCATCAACAAATTGATGAGTCAGCCATCTCATGCTAATGAAAAGCCAACAGCGGCAGCAATAAAAGCTCTACATGACACCACACAAGAGTGCCTCAGAGGCCTGGAGAACCTGCAAGTGTCCACAAGCGACTGTAATCCTTTGCTGCTAAATGTGCTAATTCAAAAATTGGATCCAGCGACTCACGCACATACGAATAATTGTTATCCAACACGCGCGAGCTGCAACTCTTGAAGAGTTTCTTGGACTTCATGGAAACACGTTTCCAGGCCCTCGAGATACTCGGTCATAAAGCAAAGGAACCGGAGATCAACCGCAGGAAAGCCACCAAGTCGACCGTGACCGCCACGACAGCTTCTCGGTGCTTAATGTGTGGCCAGCATCAACCATCTTAATACTGCCCGGATTTCCTCAGGATCACTGCTGCAAAGAGACTATGTTTCCTACGCGCTAAGAAGCTGTACGTGAATTGCCTTCGAGAAAGACATCAGGCTTCCAGCTGCGTGGTCGGACGTTGCAAGCAGTGTTCCAAGAATCACAAAACCCTGCTACATCTGCCAGAAGACGTAACAGCTGCAACAGACCAAGAGTACGACAACGCCGAAACAAGAATCGAAGCCGCAAACAAATGCAGAACCGCGAACGCTCGCTTCAACGATTCTGATGGAGCCCCGACCCCAAGGACATGTACTTCTGGGCACAGCCGGCATCATGCTGGTCACCAGCAATGCGAAGACGACGGATTGTCGAGCTGTGCTGGATTCGAGCTCACAAAAAAACCTAGTCACCAAAGAATCATCAAAAAAATTGGGTTTATCATCAACACCACACCTTTTTTTTGTGGTAGGGAGGTGAAGGTATTTACGCCCGCCGAGTCTGGCAGTGTGGGACTCCCATGGAGAATACCCTTGGACTACCCACTAAACACCTCCACTGTCAATCTGAGAACCTACCCTGGAACCGTTTGACACATTACTTCGGGCTAAGCCTCATTTCTCTAC
Organism: Odontomyia ornata; assembly: GCA_963969285.1. Classification (NCBI taxonomy): domain Eukaryota; kingdom Metazoa; phylum Arthropoda; class Insecta; order Diptera; family Stratiomyidae; genus Odontomyia; species Odontomyia ornata. Next base: position 23,379,130 of record OZ017741.1, read on the forward strand.
GCGTTTAGGCGCCACCGGGCTACAGGGATCCCTTTTCCAGCGGAAGGAGGGGAAGGGAGAGAAAAGAGACCCCTCCGCCCTGGACCCCTTCATGCATTCAAATATGTTCCTTTTTATCTTAAGGACTGCCCGAGCGTAATGTGCCACACAGTTCCATTTGTCAACGGATGTGAGCATCTCTCCAGTGAGTTCAGCCAAGGAGAGATCTCCCATTTCTTCAATGAGGTCACCGCGCTGCCTTTCCCACCTCTTGCATACAAAAAATGTGTGGTAGGCATCATCGACCTCTCCAGCACAGAATAAGACCGAAAGTATCCATGTCCACTCAGTAGCTGAGTTAGATAGAAGTCAGTCTCACCATGCCTTCGATTGAGCCACGGCCTCAGGTCACCAATAAGGCGTGCGGTCCACCTACCTTTTCTATCGCTCAGTCAGGACTATTGCCAATCACTGAGTGAGCGTTCTCGTTCTTCGTGGGCGACAGCATCTCTGTCGCATTCGTTCCTCCGCTGGTAGATTCTGCGGCGCTCCTTGGCAAGGAGGGCAATGGGTATCACTCCTGCGATGACCAGCACTGCCGACTCCGAGACAGTCCGATATGCAGATGCAATCCGCAGCGCTCCTCGTCGCTGCACCTGTCCCAAGCGCTTTCGATACAGCTTCTTGTTGAGAGCCTCACACCATATTTCGGATCCGTACAACAGCAGAGATTGTACTGCACTAATCAGAACTCTCCTTCTTGATGAGGTGGGACCCCCTATGTTGGCCATTAGTCGGCTGAGAGCCGAAACACTCGCTGCAGCCTTGTCAGCTATTGCCCTGATTTGCTCGGCGAAACGCATCTTCGAGTCGATCGAAATGCCCAGGTACTTCACTGCTAGTTTAGTCTCAACGAGTGCTTCCCCAACGTTGATCATCCTTACTCTAGGGATTCTCTTCTTTGTCAAGATGACCACTTGGGTTTTCTCCAAAGCTAGGCTGAACCCGCGAGCAGTCATCCAGTCCCTCACTCGGCGCATTAGCATACCCAGTCTGAGTTGCACTTGTGCAACAGTGCGTCCCGCAACTAGCGCCGCGACATCATCTGCATAGCCGATCAAGCGCGTCTCATCCGGCAGCTCGATTCTCAGTAGCCCGTCGTACGTGACGTTCCACAGGTCCGGGCCAAGGATGGAGCCTTGTGCAACACCCGATGTAACTTCCATCCTCCGCCGACCCTCCTTCGTCTCATAGAGCATGCTTCGGTCTGTCAGGTAGTTCTTCAAAATCCGCATCAGATATTCTGGAACTTGAAAAGAGTTTTCCAGTGCTTCCAGAATATCCGCCCATCTAGCGGAATTGAAGGCGTTTCTGACGTGAAGCGTCACGAGCAACACAACCCTTTTGTTTGACTGGCAGTGAGCCTCCGCTCTTTGGACCGCGCTCACTACTTCCGCTATCCGCGTCAATAGTGGAGCGACCTGCTCTAAAACCATACTGCCGTGGAGATAGGTCCCCGGCAGAATGGATAGCGTCATTGAGTCTTCCCTTGATGAGTTTCTCGAGCACTTTCCCAGCCGTGTCTAGCATACATAATGGGCGGTATGCAGACGCCAACTCGGAATTTCCCTTCCCCTTGCTGATCAGTACGAGCCTTGCCACTTTCCAGCGTTCCGGAAATACACCTTCGTAAAGGCAAGCGTTGAACATACTGAGCAACAAGTCAGGACAAAGCTTGTAGACAAGCTGCAAAACCTCAGCAGGAACGCCATCTGGCCCCGGTGCCTTCCTTGCTTTCATGGATAGAATTGCCTGCTTCAGTTCCATCATTGTGAAAGGTGAGCATTCTAATGGTGTTTGTGCATGAGCTGAATCGACACGGACAGGATGCGTGGGGAATAGTGCCCGTACGATCTCGTTCATCTTCTCTGCTCCATGTAAGCAGGGCTTCCGTTGTACACCAAGTTTTCGCATGACCAGCTTGTAACCTAGGCCCCACGGATCCCTATTTACATCGTCCACGAGGTCTTGCCAGCATCGGGCCTTGCTCTTGTTAATAAGCCTGCGAAGATATTTCCTGCCGGACCTGTATGCTGCTAGCCTAGGGTCTGCCTCCTCCCGTGTTCGCGCCCGCTGGGCCTCTCGCTGAAGTTTGTGGCACTCGCTTCTTTGTTCGGTGATCTCGTTTGACCACCAGTATACTGGAGGCTTACCGTGTCGGGGTCTCCGACGGGGCATAGAAGACTCGCAAGCAGTTATGATGGTACTCATAGTTGAGTTCACCAAGTCCTTGGCTGTAGGCCCTCCACTCCCTGGCGGAGCTCCCAGCAACGGTGCGCCTGCCGTAAGCGCGCCAGCGAACCTCTCAACGTCCATCCTCCCAGTTTGGGCATATGCACGCAGAGTGGCACCGTCTTGAATCTCAACCGCTATATACTGGTGATCACTAGCCGACTAGCCCTCTAGTACTCGCCAGTTGTGTACTCTAGGTACCAGGGACTCCGAAGCGATTGTCACATCGGGTATGGTTCCTACGCAACCCCAGCGGCGGAAAGTAGGGGTGTTACCAGTATTTAGGACAAAAAGCGCTGTTCTGGCCGCCATGTCCAAGATTTGCTTTCCCCTTGGGTCGGATTGTGGCATACCCCATTCAATGGCTCTAGCGTTGAAGTCTCCCCCGACCAGCATGTGGCCCTCTGTGTTCGAGACAGCGCCCTCCAGGGCATCGAGTTTGGTTCGAAAAGATGACATTGCCTCATTAGGCGTCAGATAAACACTGAAATATGTTGTCCCTGAACACCGCACCCACACAAAACCATCCCCGCGTCCATGGCCCTGCACCTGAAGGCGGGCGCTGTCTCGAACCCAGATGGCCGAGGTACTAGATTCGTCAGGGTACCACGCTTGCGAGCCCTTGTTATAATGTTGCTCGTTCAGCAACAGCAGATCAGCTTTTTTATCCCTCGCAAACTGCTCAAGTAGGTCCTGGGAGTTTGTGCTTCGGTTGCAAATTGACCTGCAGGATTCGGATCATTTGAGTATCGATTTGGCTTTAGTTAGGGTCTCCTTGAAAACCCGGCATCTCCCTGTCCCCGGCTCATGTTTGAGGTCGCCGGGTGCTAGCTTAGCATCCTTGCAAAGAATGCATTTTGCCTCGTTCGTGCACTCTTTCCTTTTGTGCCCCGTTTCACCACATTCGTAGCACAGAGATCTACCTACAGCCATACGCGGTGTGTCCGTATTCGAGGCATCGCTCTTCTCCGTATCCTGCAGATCACCCAACCTATCTTAATTTTGCCCTTCGCCAGGATTTGCTGGGCGTCTTTATCAGCTAGTTCGACAATAGCCATGCGTTGCCCCCTTGTATTTTCACGTGTCAATCTTACCTTGACTTCACTTAAGCTGGGGAGCTCCCTCCTAATGGCATCCTCTACTTCAGCTTTGTCCGTGACGCAGTCGAGGTCCTTGATTTCCAGGGTGGCCATTGATTCGAGCGAGGCAACCGTTGCCGCATCTCCAAGAACCTTTTGAACCGCGTCACGGAATGCATCTTTGTTTGTGGCCTCTGGCCCGAATTCCACCAGCAGGCCACCGGTCCGGGTTGGTCGAACTGCTTTGATGGCAGTTTTGGTGTCGTCTGGCTTGACCGCTCCTTTAATTTCACGGAGGACATCTGCGTAGGTTCGGCCCTTAGTGGGTTTAATAAGTAGTGCCTCTCGCAAGGGTTTGCGCCGCGGTTTGTTTTTTATTTTCTGCGGTATATCGGGGGGTTCTTTGTTCTTTTCGTGGTTGAGCTCTTTGTCTGTTTTTTCTAGGCGCAGCTTTTTGGCCGCTTTTTTCGCTGCCTTGTTTCGCACCACATGAAACTCCTCGCCTGGAGTGACAACTTCGTTTATGGTCTCGTCCTTCCTCCTTTTCTCACGGTCGCCTTCAATTGGGCTACCGGCCATTCTTTTCCTGCTGCTAGGACCACTGATGCCTCGAGGGAGAGCGTGTCTTTTTGGTGCTTTTCGGTTGCAAGCCACCTCCGCTTGTAGTGCGTTATGCGGCCAAAAAGCTCCTCCAGTTCAAGAATGCCATGCCTGACACTCTTGCCTATGTTTTTCTGCACTTCGCAGGCAGCCCTCAGTTGTTTGACCATAGTCCCCGCTTTCCGAGTAAGCCGCTCCTTTTCGGCGCGGTCAAGGGCGATTGTGTTATTTGGCGCCACCTCTTGGGAGAGGCCCCCGTTTCCTAGCCCTTTTGCTTCTATCGCTTGGGTGACGTTTGAAGTGGCGTCGGCCAACGGCAAAACTTCTCCCTCCCCACAGTCTTACACTGGCTTCTGTTGGTGTCGCAGCTTGATCCGGATTGTCTACGTCTTGCACTGGACGCTCCGGGGTGCGCATAGTCCTTCTACTGCGCCCAAAGGCCGCAATGATGCCAGGTTGCACAACGCACTCTGCCTTCTTTCGTTCGTTAGTCCGTCTGTGGTCTGTCTCCGATAATTTAACCTGTGATGTTGACTTTGACAGTGTTTCTGGGGTTTGCTGCCTCCCCCCGCAATCGGTGACTTGTTTTATCGGTGTTCTTGCCAACAGCGGTTTTTGCCTGAAAGGGTTCTCCGTGCTAGCGTCCTGTTTGCTTGTAGTTATATCTGTTACGGAAGCCAAGTTCACCACTTCTATAACATTGCAGTCGCTGGATGACGACGGCCGGGAGCCTGCTCGCTCACTACCCTCTGCCGCCGGTACTGGGGATCCGACCCCCTGCACCGTAATTTGGTTCCCCTTGTGGACCTGCATGATTTGGTTTTCTGTCTGGGTTTCCGTTCCCATAGCATTTTACCTTCTGCCAGGATATATGGATAATTGATGACGCCATATATTTCGTCATGTCACAGTGAAGATCACTGACACTCAGGTATTTGTCCTGAGACTCTCCCTTCACTGCCGACCATTGTCCGCGGCTTCTTATTGGTTATTCGTAGCGAACCTTTCGAGAAAGCTCTGCCCCTATCCGCAACCCTGGGGACGCGTTTGGTTCCCCGGTCTGAGGGCACTATCGATAAATCGATAACCAAATCAACACCACACCTTGCCCTCATTGAAAGAGTACGCGATAGCACTGAGAAGGCATACCTTAAGGTGAACCTTGGCCTAAGATCCAGATTATCAAGATATGCCGCGCAGTTGGAAGCCTCCGTCATGGACAAAATTATATCACCGCAACCGTCTCAGAACTTGAACAGATCGGGATGCCACATTCCCAAAAACATAAGGCTGGCAGATTCAGACTTCTACCGAACGGAGCGCATCGACATGTTGCTGAGTGCCGAACAGTTTTACGAGGTCCTAGCCATTGGACAAATAAAGTTGGGCCCACAGCTCCCAGTGTTCCAGAAAACGCTCTTAGGGTGGATTGTAGCCGGAAGAGTGATCGCACCTCAAGTGTCTTCCGTAACATGCGGCATTGTGGCAGAAGATAATCAGCTTGATAAGCTCATCAAGCGATTTTGAGAGGTCGAGGAAGTACAAGCTTACGTTAACTGAAAAGCCTTGCGAAGTGAATTTCCATCAGACAATGACAAGACGTCCCGAAGGCCGTTTCTTGAATAAACTCTCATTTAGCAAGAAGCCTGAGACGTTAGGTGATTCCCAAGCGCTGGCCACTCGTAGATTCATTGCCTTGGAGTGTCGACTGAAGAGGAACCCTGATCTAAGACTTCTATACAGGGACTTCATGGAGGAGTATATCCGGCTTGGGCATATGGAGGAGGTGACGTCGCAGCAGCGGAAGGAATTACGATACTTCCTTCCACATCATTGTGTCCTGAAGCCTGACAGCAGTACAACCAAGCTGCGAGTGGTTTTCCATGCATCCAGTAGGACGACAACAAACGTTTCGTTAAATTATGTCCTTCATAGCGGGCCTACTGTCCAGGATGACCTCTTTTCGATACTCCTACGTTTCAGAATGCCTTGTTTCGTATTCACCGCCGACACCGAGAAGATGTATTGGCAGATAATGCTCCCTCCTGAAGACCGTCGGTATCATGAGTTGATTTGGAGAAATAGTTCAACGCAACCAGTGCGATACTATCAGTTGAAAACAGTAACCTACAGCACAACATGTTCCCCGTTTTTAACTACAAAATGTCTACAGGTTCTAGCACAACAGAACCAGCAGACGGGTCCCCTGGGCAGCAGTGCGTTGAAGAAGGATTGCTATATCGACGACGTTATGACCGGGGCAGACAGCTTAGAGGAGGCACTTCGCAAACACGTGGAGCTATGCACCATACTCTCGAGCGCAGGTATGCATTTGCGCAAATGGTGTGAGAACCCTCCTCTATTGTTGAAGCAGATTAAACCTGTGGTGAACCCGTCAAGCCTAAACTGTTCTCATAAGTCATGGGAAACCTGCCGAGTGTACTTATTCCGTCCGTCCGTTCATCATCATTACCGAGGTAGAGGTACCCGACCGCAAAAAGGGTACCTAGCCATATTTTGCTGTTTCGCTACATAGGCCGTCCATCTGGAGCTAGTCAGCGAACTAAGCACAGAGGCATTCCTCTGTACGAGGAGGACACTGCCAAAACCCATTTCGCGAAAACGCCACCAAGTTTGTGGGAGCTCACAATCAGCTATCAGAATTGTCGTCTTGATTATATTCCAACGAAGCGCGTCAAGTATTAACAACGGCGTACTCCAACCGGGGAATCGATTTCCATTTCATCCCTCCACGCGCGCCTCATTTTGGCGGCTTGTGGGAGGCGGCGGTCAAATCAGCCAAAAGTTTGATCCGTCGAGGCGTTTTGTCGGCGGCTCTCACCTATGAGGAGTTGCATACCTTGGTGGGTTAGGAGGAGGCTATCTTCAATACTAGAGCACTGACTCCGATGTCAAACGATCCCAATGATTTGGCAGCCTTAACTCCAGCACACTTTCTCATCGGAGAGCCCCTCCCAGCCATGGTGGACGGTCGCGCAGAACCAGTCACCGGGGGTCTCTATGCCCGGTGTAAGCTTATAAATCACCTAAAATTCGACGATGTTCACACGAGTACTTGGCGCAGTTGCAGCATCGTGTCAAGTGGAGACAGTCACACCCCAATAAGAGCCCGGAAGCAATGGTCATCATAAGCGAAGATAGCACCCTTTCGATGAAGTGGCCACTGGGGCTAATTGTCAAAACGTACGAAGGTGTCGATGGTTTCGTACGAGTCGCTGATGTCAAAACCGCCTCCGGAACATTAAAAAGGCCAATACACAAACTAGCCCCGTTACCGGTACTCGACGACGCACAGTCTAACGAAGAACCATCACAAGCAAGTTCCCCCACTTGACGAAAGAACGGTCCCAGATCAGCGCCGACGACATCTCGACGACAAGGTGGCGATCGATGTGAACTGGCGAGTCAATTGTGGCGCTCCTCTTGATGTGCCTACTAGCTTCCACAGCGCATGCCTCTCCAACACAAGGCTCAACAACCAGACCCCATCCGTGTCTGTATTTTCAACCATTAGATCGAGTCTACTTCTTATCTCCCAGCGAGTGGGAGTTGCTCATTTATTACAATTTGGGACCGTATTGGCGGGGATTGGCTGTTCTACAGAACGGGACGAACGTTGTGGACTCTTCCAACGACTCCACTCATTTCACTGAGTCTGCATCTGAAATCGAGGAACTGCGACGAACAAGCGCAAGATCTTTCATGGACCGATCAAGTGACCGACGACGACATTCACCAGTACACTATCATAAAGGTGGTCTACCTCCGCTGGCGTTCCTGCAAGCAACAATCCAACCTGCATGTCCGACCGCCAGGGCCGTTACCTAGTCGCTGCAGCCTAATGCACACCTTAGAGGAGGTTGAATGGACCGTTCAACGGGTGGGTGGATGTTGAGTTCCCGACACCCCTAAGGGCCTATCACGGCCTGATCCGCCAATGCCAACACTTCAATCAACTTACGTAGTTATTTAAGGTTAATTAGCACTGTAATAATTAGCCCATTCGTAATTGATTCGATTTATTTGATTGATTTATCAGTTGATCGATCATTTTAATTCAATTCACTAAATTCAAATTCAATTCGACACAAAACGGAAATACTTTGTTTCGAATGCCACCTTTTCATTTTTATCAATCGACTAACCCATTTTTCATTCATTTTTTAATTTTTCAAAACTTTGAAACAAAAATTAACTCAGTATTCAATTGTTGGTTGGTCTGTATCATAGCTGCTGAACGTTTATTAAAAGATTTTAACGAATTTTTGAGCTTTTGCTGAATGTATTAAATAATAAAATCAAAGTTCGGGACAAAAGGGTCCCAGCGCAAAATTTTTCAATAAACTGTCAATGTCAAAACGTTAAAGTCAACATTTTTATCATGGTAAACTTCACGAACCAGCAACGTTTGGAAATTATTAAAAGTTACTACTGAAATTCAGAGTCGGTAGTCGTAACTTTAAGAGCGCATACTCCAACTTTCGGCCGCAATAATCGTCCCACCCGACAGGCTGTGCCCGATATTGTGGATAAGTTCGAGTCCGAATTTGCACTACTGGACGTTCCGATGCCAAACAGAGGTCGTACCGCTCGAAGCGATGGAAATATCGCAGCCGTAATTGCATCAATTCGAAATTAGCCAATTCTGTCTATTCCAGGTCGTTCTCACGAATTGGGCATCGCTCAAACGATACCGTGGCTTATTTTGCGAAAAGATATGCCCTATATGGTTACAAGATTAAATTGACTTTAGAACTAAAGCCATTTGATCATTCGAACCCCCGAAATTACTCCAATTGGGCTCCGGAAAAGCTTGAAGAGGACTCACATCGAAAAATCATCTTCAGCTATGATGAGCTGGTTCATTGGCTTTGCTGTGTTGGTCAGCAACGAACCTACATGGGCTTCTTGAGACACCGTTGCATCCGCAAAAAGTTACACTTGACATCAACGATATGTGGTTTCAACAAAACGGTGCCACTAGCCGCACAACACGCATCACATTCGATTTATTGAAAGGCAAATTTGGTGAACATATTATCTCGAGAAATGGTTTGGCCGAATGGGCGCCTCCGTCATGTGATCTAACGCCATTGGATATCTGTTAATGCCCACTCGGCCAGCAGCGCTAATTTCTTCTTCTTCTTCTTTGTAGCACTACAGCCCCTCTCGGGCCTTTGCTTAGAGATAGTTAGGAGTATCTCATTTTCATGACCGTATTGACTTTTTCGGGAGTTGGTTTGGTCAGCACCATACTCCGGTGTGCCTGCTCAGCTATGATATGATCTGATTAAATTACTACATATCACCCCTGAGTGAACACTCGTAGTCTGTCCGAAAACTCCCCTGAACTAAATCACGTTGCTCCCAACGAGATTTGAACCTGGGACTTTCAGCTTATGCGTTCATGCTGTAACCACTAACCACATAGACTACTCTGACCACTAAACCGCACAGACAACAGCGCTAATTTGATTTAGGTTAAGTTTCGAATTTAAGCGCAAATTTGAATTAGGTTGAATTTCAATTCCGTTAATTTAATTAATTAATGTGGCTTTAACTTAATTTCAATTTAGTCGATTTGTAAATGTAAGTTCTTAATTCAATTCAACCAATCTTTTAAATTTCGATGCACAATTAATTTTGTCACCTTATGTGACTCTAAAACTTTTGGAAGCCACTGTATGCTAAGTTGAAATTTCTTAGCTAATGCGCACGAGTCAGCAAAATATTGTTCAAGCATTTTATCAGCATGCATTGTAGGTTGGATTCGATCATTTTGCTGACACGCAGGGGTCGGCAAAATGTATTGGAATCTTATCTTATGAATGTATCAGATATCTTGTAATGTGGATCTCTATATTCTTTCTCGTATCGAACGCGACCGTCGGCGGCTTTCAGGCAAGAGATGCTTATGTACGCTTATGAGTCAGTGCTGTCTTGCGTGGAAGCTGCAGACGCTTGTTCGCTTGATGCTGGAAGAGTCAGTCAGAAGTTAATGTTTGAACTAAAAATTACTGTCGCAACAGCAGAGAATAGAGTTAGTTTTACAATAATTAATTAAATTATATCAATGAAAGTATTAATTGAAGGCAAGAGAAGAGAGGCCAGGGCAAAAGAGTCCTAACGCAAACATTTTGGAGGCCCCGGCGAGATACGTACTCACGATCTCGTTTTATTTGGAATACTAGTGGTTCAAGTGTTGTGTTGGTGTCGTGCCTGGTGAAAGTGCTTTTCGGGCATAAAATGGTCGAATCGGAGCGCGTGTTCTAGGTGTGAAGAATATTGACCAGGGCCGCAGATAGTGTAATATCGAATTACAAGAAGAATTCGGCCAGCCGCAAACAAGACATCAGTTATTATGAAGAGCGGCTTCGGCGTTCAGAAACCACTTGGGAGGAATTCAAGCAAAAGGACACCAAAGTTCGATCCTTACCCGAGATTACATCAGAACACGAATATTTCACAAGCGAAGTTTACGAAACGACCAGGATCAATTTCGTCACCTTCCAGAAACACTTCCTCGAAAGAATGAGGGCTCTGGAGGGAACAACATTGCCAATGGTGAAGCCACCCTCATCGTCACACAGTAGCGACGACAGGCCTACAGCCGCGCCGTTTTTACAAGCAAGTTACGACGTTATTAGGCCTCGATGAATTCGCTGAGGAGGACGATGGCTCGCCTAGAACCACCAGAGAACACAAGGACTTGGTGTAAGGTTAGAGCCGAGGCGGTGCCGCGGAGCTGGCAACAGTTGGATGAACTTCATCAGCATTTCTTTGAATCCTGTGAGGACCCTGAAGCGCAGGGTTTCAATTTGGAGGAGCACATTCGGTTGAAGGAGCACGCGTAGGATTGCATTGTTCGCTAGCAAACGAAAGTCGACGCCATTAACGAGATGCCAACTTCGCCTGTTCCGTCCGCTGTGACTCCGGGCTTGTTGCTGCCAAAAATTGCCTTGCCCACCTTCAACGAAGATTACCTGCACTGTCGACAATTCCGGGATTTGTTTATGCATATAGTGCATAGCCAGCCGATGTTAGCGTGCCAGAAGCTTTGGTATCTGAAGGTTAATCTCACAGGAGAGGCTGAGTCCTTAATCAGAAATTTCGCGTTGTCGGACGAAAATGATCTAGCTGCCTTGAAGACACAATGAAAGATTTGATAATCGACGACTCTTGGTGTTGGCCCTCATTGATGGGGCAGCCATTTCAGGCCAGTGAAAAACCGTCAGTGGCAGCTATAATGTCGCTGCATGACCCACATAAGAGTGTCTCAGACGCCTGGAAAACCCGCCAACATCCACAAGGGATTGGGATCCATTGCTGCTAGACGGTTTTCTGCGAAAGTTGGATTCGACAACGCATCTCCTCTATCAGCAATCTTTGCCTAACCTGTGGGAGCTGCCATCTTTGAAGGGTTTACTGAATTTCCTACAAGTACAATTCCAGCCGCTCGAGGTGCTCGGCGGTACAACTAAGGACTCAGACCGCAACCACAAGAAGCTTACCAAGCCTGCGGTGGCTGCGTTGCGATGCCCAAGGTGCTCGCTGGATCACCCGCTGTACTACCGCCCAGAGTTTCTGCAGGATAACGCCGCGAAGAGGCTGAACTTTGACGTTCAAGGAGGCTGTGTATGAATTGCTTGCGAGAAGGTCATCAGGCGACCGTCTGCGCGGCAAGAAGCTACAAGGAGTGCGCCAAGAAACATAATATCCTGTTGCATATGACGGGAGACAGAAATTTCAAGCGGACCAGGACGAGATAACGCCTGTCTCCACAGTCAGGAAGCCAGATGTTCAACCGCCACCTGCGCCGCCCGCCCTCACTTTGACGACTCTCATGCAACCCGGGCCCAATAAAAATTTACTGCTGAGCACAGCCGTCGTTAAGGTTGTTGCCAGCAACGGGAGAGTGACCGACTGCCGAGCAGTGTTGGACCCTGACTCGCAAATCAACTTAGTAACTGAGCGGATTATCAAGAAACTTGGTCTAGCGTCTTCACCGCAACTTGTACTGATTGAGTGGATGGGCGGAAGCATCGAGAAGGCGCATCGTAATATCAAAAGTATCTGGAGATGCCATACAGTTGGAGGCCTACGTCCTGAATCAAATCATATCTCCTCGACCTTCGCAGAATCTCGACACATCGGAATCCTAGAAATATAAAGGTGACGGATCTTGAATTCCACCAAACGGAGCCAATCGACATGCCGCTGAGTGCGGAGCATTTCTACAAAGTCCTTGCCGTCGGGCAGATCAAGTTGGGCCCTGAACTCCCTATGCTCCAGAACACGCTCCTCGGTTCGATTATCGCCGGAAGGGTAGTTACACCTCAAAAGCTTCCAGTAACATGTGGAGTTCTCACCGAAGAGACTCAGCCAACTCAGACTATCAAGCGATTCTGAGAGGTTGAGGAGATACCGGACCGGCAGCACAATTTCACACGGACTGAAAGAGCCTGCGAAGTACAATCCACCCAGACGACTCAAATTGAGCTAGATGATCGGTTCTTGGTGCGGCTTCCTTTCAAAGAAGATTCCAAAAGGCTGGGCGACTCACAGGACATTGGCATACGAAGATTAATGGCAGTCAAGCGCAGACTAGAGAAGAGTCCCGATCTAAGACGGCAGTATTTCGAGTTCATGCACGAGTACGAACGACTGGGACATATGGAGCAGATCACATGGTCGGCGAGTAAGGAAGCACATTATTTTCTGCCGAATCACTGCGTCCTGAAGCCAGGTAGCAGTACCACGAAATTGAGAGTGGTTCTTAACGCGCCCAGTAAAACAATAACTAACGTTTCCCTGAACAACATCCTACATACCGGACCCACGATTCAGGATGATCTGTTTTCGATTTTGACCCGTTTCCGTCTGCCACGCTTCGTTTTCACGGCCGACATTGCCAAGATGTATTGGCAAATAGTGTTTCAGCACGACGATTGCAAATTTCAACTGGAGATTTGGAGAACAAGTCCAACCTAGCCCTTGCGATATTATCAACTCAAGACCGTCACGTACGGCAAAACGTGTGCTCCGTACTTGGCAGCCAAATGTCTCCAGGTTCTGGCACAGGCCGAACAAGATTGAGCACCCTTGGGCAGCAGCGCACTATACCATGATTGTTACATAGACGACGTTATGACAGGGGCAGGCAGCTTGACGGCGGCAATTCAAACACAGGAGGAATTGCGTCAGATTCTTACCAGTGCAGGGATGCATTAGCACAAATGCTGTGCCATCATCCGCATCTTCTGCAGCAAATCAGCGTCGAAGACGAAGAGGTCTAGTTGGATTTCAGCAGCCTTTCAGAAGACCACATCAAGACCTTGGGGGTAATTTGGCGCCCGAAAACAGACGACTTCCAGATCGGCATTAACTTGGACCTCACTGAGGTCAAATTCACGAAACGGACGATCGCATCAGACATCGCCTGAATGTTTGACCCATAGGGCATCCTGGCTCCAGTTATCGTAACCGCCAAATTGTTCCTGCAGGTGTTATGGCGATTGAAGTTGGACCGGGACGCAGCCTTGCAACTCGACATACATACACAGTGGGCCCATTTTCGCAGTGAGCTACCATCATTGCGAAGGGTTCGTTTTCCTCAACACGTTATCGCCTGCGAGAAACCAGTCCAGTGCAGCTACATTCTTTCTGGGACGCCTCGGAAAAGGCGTATGGTGCTGTGATCTATGTCCGCTCAACATCCCCGAGGGGTCAAGTCAACATTCGTCTGCTCTGTGCCAAGTCCAGGTGGTCACAGTGCCGCGTTTGGAGTTGTGTGCTGCCAAGCTGGAAGGGGAATTAACGAATCGAATAAGAGGGCGCTCAGTCTGCCGGATGTTTTTCATGTCCTCCGGTCCAATTCAGAGGTCGCATTGGCGTGGGTCAACTCAACTGCTTCATCTTACAGCACTTTCGTGACCAACCGTGTTTCGACCATTCAAACGTTGTCGCGACCAACTCAGTGGCGACATGTGGCGTCCCACGACGATTTTGCGGACATCCTGTTCCATGGCCTGGCGCCAGTTGAGCTAAAAGACTGCAAGCTCTTGTCACGGGAGCCATTCTTCTTGACTGGACCTGAGGCGGACTGGCCGCCTCCATACAAGGGTACCGAAGCTGGTGAGGTCAAGCGGAGCAAATCAGGGTTGCGATCATAATAACAGCTAGTGCAAGCAACCATTTTGTGTACAACACGGCAACTCATTTGGAAGGCTTTAACGGGTAGTCGGTTATATGCTGCGTTTTGTGGAGCATTGAAGGACAAGCTCCCAGTCTCCTCAAGTAAGCAGCCGTGCAGTAACGAATCACGAACTCTCCGGAGCAACCGGAGTGGTCGTAAAATGTATTCAGCAACATGATTTTCGTGAGGACTTATGAGACATTCAACTACAGAGGCAGGTCAACAAGAGCAGCCCCCTATCGAGTCCGACCCCTTTCCTGGATTCATACAGAGGCTTCAAAACTCGCCTTCGAGGCCAAGCATCCTATGTTGCTGCAGTTCGCGAATCCACCCACAAGATTACTGATGACGAATATTCATCGCAACAATTGCCATCTCAGAGCTCAGGGGCTGTTAGCTACCACGAGACAACGCTTCTGGCCTATCAAAGGGAAGCAGCTAGCACGGGCGATTGTTCGGTAATGCGTGCGATGTATCAAGGCAAGGCCATAACTGTTCAATCAGATTATGGGGAATCTACCAGGTGCTCGCGTGCAAGCGGATCCCCGTTCATCCGCTCAGGCGTCGACTTTTGCGGACCAGTGCTGATACACTACTGAGGCAGAGGTGTGGGGCCTCAGAAAGGATACATCGCTATATTCTGCTGCTTCGCTACCAAGGCCGTCCATCTGGAATTGGTTAGCGATCTCAACACAGAAGCTTTCATCGGTCCTCTGAAGCGTTTCATCGGGAGACGAGCTCTCTACAAGGACATCTAGTGCGACAATGCGACCAATTTTGTAGGTGCACAAAATCAGCTGCATGAGCTGTCTTCCTCACTTCACTCAGCCGAGGGTCAACACAAGGTGACCGACTCTTGCAACACTCGGGGAATACAATTTCATTTCATCCCGCCTCACGCTTCTCACTTTGGTGGATTGTGGGAGGCGGCCATCAAATCAGCCAAGAACCTGCTTCGTTGAGGCGCTTCATCAGCCACACTCACGTACGAGAAACTGCACACCCTGGTGGTCAAGGTAGAGGCCATCCTCATTTCCAGGCCTCTAACTGTGATGTCCGACGACCCTAACGATCTGGCAGCGTTGAATCCAGGACATTTCCTCATCGGTGAACCCCTCACAGCCATGGTGGACGCTCGGGCGGAGCCTGTGACTGGCGGACTTCATGCCTGATGGAAGCGGATAAATCATTTGAAGGACGAGTTTTGGCGACGATGTTCCCGCGAATACTTGAACCAACTACAACATCGCGTTAAGTGGCGACAAGGTCAACCAAATGCTACCCGGGGAACCATCGTCATCATCAAGGGCGACAACTTACCAACTATGAAATGGCCCCTGGGACGAATCACAGAAACACATCAAGGGGCTGACGGCTTCGTCAGAGTCGCAGACGTGAGGACAGCCACTGGAATAGTAAGAAGGCCCATCCATTTATTTATTTACTTATTTACACTATTTTACAGATCCGTGAATCCAATTACAAAATAGGTAATGAAATATAATATCATATAATACATGCGAATAAACAAAGTTGTAATTTGAAATAATAAAATAAAAAAATATAAAATACTAATAAACTATTGGTAGCTAAGGAAAATATTATGCAATATGCTTTTAATAGCCTTTAAGGAATGTGGCAGAGGACTCCGCTGGAGCTCATTGTAACGATATGATACGCATATTAAAAATGAATAAAAATAAATATCGGTTCAAGCAAAGGGCACAAAGAATATGTCAGTTGAACGCGTTCTTGAGATGGGACGTATATGAAGCCTTTCCCGAAGGTTGGCTGAAAGAATACCGTGATATAATTTAAATAAGCAGCACAGGTCTAAGAATTCTCTCCTATTTTTGAGTGATGGAATGTTTAGGATCTGTAAGCGCTCATCGTAGGAGCTGTAAGTGAGGTTATATTTGTGAAATTGAAATTGTGTGAATTACGCTGTACAGTTTCAACAGCATTCGATAGATTGTTATAGTGAGGAGACCATACTTGGGAGGCATACTCAAGGATTGACCGGGCTAGAAGTACGAATAGATGGGCGCTGGTTGAAATGCTTAAAGACTCGCAAGAGGATCGTAAAATAAAACCAGCGACACGTGAAGCTCTAGAGGTTATGCATGAAATATGGATGTTAAATTTCAAACCTGGGTCAAATACTACTCCCAAATCTTCAAATTTGTCCACAAGTGCAAGCAGCGATTCATCAATCTGGTATTCATATAAAACTGGATGAATTTTGTTGATGAGTCTCATGTGACAACAGTTTGAAATGTTAACAGGAAGTAAATTACCTTGACACCAATTTCGGAGATTGTCAAGATCATTTTGGAGGTATGAGCAGTCTTTGCTGCAGTTAATGGAACGATAAATTTTTAAATCATCAGCGTAAAGAAGAAAAAATCGTCTAGCACCGCCACCAGTGATGGAGAACACTTCATCAGAAGTAGCTGTTCCCGAGGCAAATACCTAAATCCGACCCGAGGCACAGTATCAGGCAGATACACCCAGCAATTATGAGAAGGGGCTTCGCTCCAGGAGCAGAAGGAAGTCTTTCCTATCGCTCCTACTGGTCTGCCTACTGATCCCTCGAACAGTGGCCAATCACATCAAGGAGTCATCAACTGGACCACATTCAGGACTGCATTTTCAATCATTGGGAAATGATTTCCTGTCGACAAGCGAGTGGAAACTTTTGGTCAACTATGACCTCGAGGCCTACTGGACAGAGCTGGCCTCACGATCTGGCTGCAACACTATGTGATCATGATCTTCGGCACACCGACTGCTGACATCTGCATAAGCAGGGCCGCCACATAACCGACCAGTTTTTCAGCGCAAACCAGGTGCTGAGGATCAGGTCAAGGTGAGGAGCAATAAACGCAGTCGGCGGACTAGCCAGGTCGTTGTTCGGGGTTCTGGACGAGGAGTAGCTAACCAAATGGCTCAGTTCATTAAGACGATGCAGGGAGATCAGAACAAGCTGCACTCTCTACTCAAAAATCAAACATCAATCATCGACTCGATATTAAACCTCCTCGGCAAAACGGAAAAGATACCTCAAAAATGCTTCGCATCCATAGAGCACGAACTGGCAAAACTCTCCAATGTCTTCCTCCCTTGAGCAAAACCAAAAATCGGGGCACCGTGACTTACCAATCTTGTGCAGCTAAGACTGAAAACACCCATGCCCGTTCAAAAGCTGGGTCAGATAGAAGTTAGTCTCACCATGCCTTGGATTCATCCAGACAAGCCACCCTATTCCTACTTTGCCCTTATTCAGAAAATGTTCGGCGTCCGGCCATGCGTTGTCTCCTTTGGTTTTCTGGTGTTAGCCCATTCATGATCCTGGCCATGCTAGGGAACTCCCTTTTGATGGACTCTTCCACCTCGGCCAGATCCGTGATGCAGTCAATATCTCTTATTTCGATCATCCATCGGCTCGAGCGAGGCTATAGTTTCGTCCCTATTGTCGGCCTCTGCTCCGAATTCGACCAGTATGTGCCCCGACCGCGTTGATCGTACTGCTTTATCGCAGTGCTGGCACCTTCGGACCTTACATTTCCGTAGATATCCTGCAGCACCGCCACGTAAGATTGACCATCTTGGGGTTTAACGAGCAGTGCCTGCTGTCGGGATCTTTGTCGGGGCTTCTTTCTCTCCTGTTTGGCATCAGGTCTTTTTTCTTGTCAGGCGTCCATGCGAACTTTATTTTCTGGCACTTTTTGAAGGAGTTTCAATGTGGGTTTCTTCACTCCTTTTGTCAGCACTATCTAGAACCCTGGATCTGGCGCCCATCAAGCGCCTCTTCTTTCCTTCTTTCATCCCGATCTCTTTCGATTTGGCTAAACGTCATTCTGTTATTGATTTTTGATGGTTAATCTATCTGCGCATGCCCTTTAAGAGTCAGCCCTCAGCGCTTTTTTAGCCTCCTGATCTTCTTCGGCCTTCTGGTCCTCTTCGCCCATTAACCAGCTCCTCCGATAATGCCCTATGCGATCTAGGAACTCCTCTAGTTCAAGGAGCCCAATCTTTACTGCTTTGTTGTTTTTTCAGCGAGTCACATGCAGATTGTATTCCTTTTAGAACATGTCCCACTTTTAGGAATAGCCTTTCTTCTTCATGTTGCTGGGCGGCAATTGTACTTTGCGACCATCTTTCTTGGGAGAGGTTATCGGCTTCCGTTTCCGAATACAGTATTTCGCCACATTTTCGACACTGACGTTCATCGTCAGTGTCGCTTTATTTGTCTGGTCACCCCTGTCTTTTTCTGCCGTAATCTTTTCGTGGGCTTCAGGATGGTTCGTTATTATTTCGGAATTTACGACCTTTGCTTCAGTCGCTTCGGTAGTGATCGCAGCAGTGAATAATGAATGCTCGATGTTCTTTATGTCTTCCTCCACCGCTCGGACATCTGACGCGTCTTGCAGAGTTACCCGCTTCTCTTTTTAAGAACGCTTTAGCGTTCGGATAATTTATTTGTTTTTTTTTGCTGCGCCCGAATACCACCGGAATCTCAGTTTGGTCAAAATTGTCTGTTAATCTCCGTTTTTCGTTCGTCTTCACTGTCATTGTATTCATCGTTTTTTTTTTCATCGTTTTGGTTGCTCCAATTTTATTGGGTCCGTCCTCGGAGCCGCTATCTTCGTTCGTAGGAGGCTCTCGAGGTTTGGCACAAGCCCTGATAGGGACCAGTACTCAGAGCCAGACCAGCGCTAATCGGGAGTCCGTCTCAACCGAACCTGCACCACCAAGCCAAAGGTGCGAACTTCGGACGTACTCCGAGTCCTGCCAAGGTTTTACCACACGAGTGTCACCTCGGCGCTACCGTGCAAAGCAACTAGGCCCAAACCATCATATCCGCCAGTCCAAAGTATCAATTCCAGTTCGTTATCCAAAGCGTAGTCCAGATCCAGTCAGGGTCATAATCTATGATCCCAGAAGGAATCCTCACAGCACCCTCATATCCTCTGGTCCGTACGGGCGGTGATTCCCAAAGAATGCTAGCCTCTAAGAGCGCTCTTGTTGACCAGCTTCCCCTGCGGGAATTTTCTCAGGTGCGTGGGGGGGGGGGGGAACTCCCCAAAGAACGCTAGCCTCCAAGAGCATTCCTGTCGGCCAGCATGCCCCTGCAGGGAAGATGTGATCTGTATCGGTTACCTTGGAGGCCGGCAAAACGGTCACAGGGATCCACTTTGCCGATTTGACGCCGAATAGCAGAAAAAAGTGCTCTTCCACCATGACAACGCACACCTCCACCATTTCCACGGCCAAATTGGTCGAATGGGATTACGAAATGGTACTCCATTTCCTGTACTCCTCAGATTTGGCCCCTTTCGACTTCTTTTTGCTTCCAAACTTGAAAAAATCACTCGCCGGGCAGAAATTTGCGTCAAAAAAGGAGTTTACCGCCGTGTTTTTTAGACGGGTCAAAGAAGTCAGAGCATCGCTGGGTCAAATGCATCGAACTAAGAGGAGATAATGTTGCGGAATAAATTGCCACTTTTCCAAAATTTTCGTTTGTCTTTTGTAGGCTAAGTACTTTTCGGACCTCCCTAGTATAAGAGAATTCCTCTGGTAAGCGAATTTGATTATGCGGAAAGAGATTTGTGATTTTTTTTTGGCAAGAAACAGAATGCCTCGCCTGGTTTACATTAATATACAGAAAAAATAATTTCTGACCGATTAAAATCAAATAAAAAATGTTCACAAGAAGAATTATATTGCAATTAATTTTAAATCAATCTAAATTTTGTGTCCCCTATATAATTATTTTATCAACGATATTCAATCATATATTCGAAAACAATGAAGACAAGAAAGACAATGAAAGGGAAGAATAATTCGGTCAACATATATGTTACGATACACTTGGGACTAAACATGAAATATTACATCTGCTACAAGAGCTACCACAATACAGGTACGCATATGATTTGAAACCAATGTTAACCCACGTTTGTTTCCAGTTAACATGATTAATTACATGCACTCGTCTAGAAAAATAAATTCCACCTACTGTGTCATTTGAATTTCCCGCCAGCACTACTTTGCCCTAAAAACTGTTATCTCAATCTTCAAATCAAATTCTAGTCTGCGGAACGTTACATGGTTTGGACTGAAAAGTCAGTTTTCAAATTTTTCAGTGGTAGAAAAAGAAATTTCGGTGGTTTTTTGCCATAGAGCAGTGTTTTTGGACCACATTTTTCCTGAAATGGTCAATGAAATTCAGTTTGGTGAAATTCGAAAAAATGTATCTATTATCCTTACATTCTGGATGAATCTAAAATTAATTCAGCTACCATCATTTCACAGGGAACTTATTTATTCTGCTATTCCCTTCACATAGGTGTCACTCATCCTTGCATTCGCTCCTGCAAGATGTTTTAGAAAGTCATATATGCGTTTAGTATGCGTATCAATGCTTACATGCATGCATGGCGCACCTAAAAAACCTTCCAAAAACACGAACATCAAATTCCTGGTATGTTGTCCCGAAACAATTTTTAATTCAAAGCCCGTTTCATCGAGCGCAAGTCCTTCCCCTGTCTGAAGGTTAAAACAAGGCGAAAATGAATTAAGAATAACAAGTAACGAGCGACAGACGTGGTGATGGTCTTTTTCTTGGGGCCTATAATCAGCAGGTGCGACCCGAGTTTGATGCCCTACCGTTTGCATGATAATTAAGAAATCATCGCTGCATGCGGTCCAGAAGACATACGTTAGCAATGATGCAGTAGCAGCACAAGGTAATTGGTACTGTTGGT
Source organism: Odontomyia ornata (assembly GCA_963969285.1). NCBI lineage: Eukaryota > Metazoa > Arthropoda > Insecta > Diptera > Stratiomyidae > Odontomyia > Odontomyia ornata. The sequence goes on from OZ017741.1 coordinate 23,400,066, forward strand.
CAAAGGGCAAAGCGTATCTTTTTATACAATTTGGATGCATCTGTTGGAAAATCAACTTGTGGGTTGAATAAAGATTTGAATGCATCCAAAATAATTAATTATTTGAAATCTGATGAAAAATAATTCACCACTTTCTTGCAACCTCGCTATAAATTTCGCGCTGCATTACAAACCATGAAAAAGTACTTGTCTCAATGTATTTAAGTACATTTTATTTAATTTACCAACAAATGAAATTTAAATACCCATCAAACATTTTTTGGACAAGTTGATGAATGAGCCTGAAATTCTGGAGTGATCGTTTTCCCTCCGCGAAATGATGCGGTGACTTGGCCCCCAACTACTTGAACCGACATTAACATTTTGCGCTCGCGAAATGAGGACAGCGAGAATGATGCACGAATCTGAATCTTAATTTTACGGTTTTTTTTAAACGCCTTTTAGAAAAGATTTCATACGAAGAATTCATTACAGTTACTTGTCGAATTTCATCGTGATTAATAACTTTTCTGGTCAACAAGTGGATTGCTGCACTTATTGGTATTCGTGAAAGATGAAGAGATATGAATGAGCGGAATATCGACATGCTGTGAGCAAATGTATCTTCTTACTAAGTAGCGGTAGGTACTCGTATTACTTTTCTATCGACGCTTCCCATGTATTCTAATTCACAGCGCGAGATGGGTGGCAAACCAACCTATATTTGATGCAAACGTGGGCGAATGCTAAATGATAAAGCAAACGTGTTAAAAAGCATCTAATTAAGAAATTTAACAAGAAGACCATAAACGTTTTTTGTCGACATTAAATTGGTTAGCACTTTATATAAAAAACTTTGATTTTCGTCGATAGATAAAATTATTGGAAAGACATTTGATGATGCAAAAATTAGAGTTGGAGTCTACAATTTGGTTTGCCTACGTAAACGAAATAAATCTTAAATAAGAATATAAGTGTGGAATTTCAATCAAAATATTGATTTTGGTGGAAAAAGTGTTAACGAAATTTTCTGTTGTCTAGTAAATGCCCAATATGATGCCTGATACTATGAAAATTTGATGGTCTGGGTCGATCCCACGATTGCTGCGTCTATAGAATTCTTGAATGCAAGAGCTCATTAAGTTTCAAGGTTAGATTTTATTATTTCTATCTAAGAGTTTATTTCGCAAGCCATACACAGTTTTGGAACAAAATCTTTCATATACTATGCGCAGAGAAAAAAGAATTAATGCACATAAATCCTCTCTTCGCTGCTATTCGTGATATATTGAGATATGTATTGTTTATTTTCTTCACTTGCAGAGTAGCAATGATCTGAGTTATTACATTGGTAACATCACTTATTGATTGCTGATTCTCGCATAGCATTTACTTTGGTTAATACAATTTTCCAATAAGAAGTGTTATTTTGATATTAAGAGAAAAATGCCATTTTTTTACACAAATAATCGAATGTTTATTTCATTATAAAGAGGAAGGTATGCCGTTAATAGTGAAAAATAACATTAGGCAAATGACCACCACGACCACGCTTACAGGGCCATATCCTTTTCATGAAATTTTCCATAACCAAATCGCAAACTGGCTGCCCTAGCCCTCGATAGCCTCACGAATTCTATCTTTGAGGTCTTGAATCGGCGCTGAGCTATTGGCGTAGACCTACTCTTTCACGTGGCCCCAAAGGAAGAAGTCGCGAGGTGTTAAATCACAAGATCTTGGTGGCCAATTGTGATCACCTCTTCGAGAGATAACACGGTCCGGAAACTTTTCCCGTAAAAGATCAATGGTTTCGTTGCTTGTCTGGCACGTAGCGCCGTCTTGTTGAAAGTAAACGTTGTCCAGATCAATACCATCCAATTCCGGCCATAAAAAAATCATTAATAATTTCTCGATAGCGCAATCCATTCACCGTAACTGTTGCTCCAGCCTCATTTTCGAAAAAGTAAGGTCCAAGGACTCCGCCGGACCATCAAGCGCACCAAACAGTCACACGTTGAGGATAGAAAGGCTTTTCAACAATAGCTCTTGGGTTTTCCGAGCCCCAGATGCGACAATTTTGCTTGTTGACGAAGCCACCGAGGTGGAAATGGGCCTCATCACTCAAAATGATTTTTCGATGGAATTCCGGATCATTTTCATGCATTTCAAGGGCCCAAGGGCTTGAGTTCATGTGTTAACTGAACTTTATAAGCCTTAAGACCCAAATCGTTATGACGAACACGGTGTAATGACGTTTGTGGAACGCCTAATTTCAAAGAACGATGAGGTATGGACAACCTGGGTTTTCTTCAACACTTTCGGGTACAGCAGCAATATTCTCACCTGTTCTTGAGTGATATGCACGGGTAATATTTTTCACATCATTACGTTTCCCTAACAGCTCGAATTTTTCGACCAATTTCTGTATTGCGGTCCGACAAGGTGCTTCACGACGACCCAAAAATGTTCGAGTTTTACAAACCGTCTCTGCCAAATTTTCACTATTTTATAGTGAATTTTAATAATTTTAATGCATTGTTGAAGCGTGCATCTTTCTATTTTTATTAATGGCGTAGTTTCTACTTGTCAAATGTAAAAAAAAACAGCATCTAAAGTGTCATCTACCGAAAGAGCGGGCTATTCAAAATAACACCTCTTATCGGAAAACCCTTTATAATCTAATGCTTATCGCTTTAAGCGTTTTGCTATTGCTTATAAGGCGCTTGTGAACATAGATATGGAAGATAGATCATCAAAATAGTAGAAGAGTTTGAACGTTTATAACGTGAGGATTCTAAGGAAATGCTGCAACGATATGTTGTAGATCCAAAATTTATTTAAGCTGACAGATCAAACAAAGCTGGTGGGATAGTATTCTTTTGGCTAACCAAGTTCTGGTTGAGCAACAATTGAGTTTCAGGAAAAATACTATATTATAGTCAAGGAAGAACGGAAAGAGACAAAGAGATAGACCCATGAGATTCCCACAAACATCCAGCTACGAACCTCAAAAAGATTAAATGGGAATAATCTGAAGCTGCAAATCCCTGCGAAACTTCTGGCGGTTCGACTATTAAGAACACTATCTAAAACTTATTACTGCTCAAGGCTATTGTTACTTCGTTGCGTGCTATAATACGACCATTTTTTTTAATAAGAGGAAAATTTTTCATTTTAGAAACACGAGAGGCAAAAAAGGAAATGAAATTAATTTAAAAAACCCAAAAACCAAAACAAAAATGCAAGAAAAAGGAGACCCAACCCACTGCTTTACGATACACGCTTTTTTAAGCCCTTCGTGTGTCAAAACCCCACATCGTGTCCTTTCGGGTTCTTGAGATGATAAGAGCTGGTGGAAACCTGCTTTGTTACCATCAACAGACCTACATATTCGCGAGCCAATTTCGCCGAAAAATATCCTGTCGCGTCGGCCTGGACAAAGTTTCCCCTCCAGACTGATGAGGTGCCGGTCGTGCTCGCAGATTATATTTCGCCATACCTTTCTCCGCGGCCGACTTCATTCGACGAGCGATATTACTACGTATCTCTTGTAGGCTTCTGGCCTTCCCCTGTGGCGTGGAGCTATCTCTCTATTTCTCCATGCTCCATACTCCTCAGAGCACGTCACCATATAGTATTTCGTGCAAAGTTAACAAAAAACGGCGTGACCTTCATGACCTCGTGCATGTAGGTGCGTAGTTCACACCCGATCTTAGCGCGGTTCATATCCCATTTTTGATTATTCTTCGTAGCATTTTCTTCACCTCCTGATTCACCCGTTCCGCTGGGTTCGCCTATTGGTGATAATACGCCAAATACTTCACTTGCGTCCCATACCCTTCGAACGTTTGCCGGAATATTTTGAACTGAAACTGTACTCCGTTGTCGTAAACCACCGAGCGTGGTATACCAAAGAGCATAAACACTTGGTTCTCCAGCAGGCGCGTGATTGGAAACAGCAACATAAATTTCGAAAAGAAGTCTACCACCGTCAAAATGCAGGCAAAGCCCTTGGTCGAACGTAGTGACTATCCGATTGAGTCTACACACACGGTTCCCCAGGATTAACGAGCGGCACCAACTCGACTCACCATGTGCCCTGCTGGCGCCTGCCTGTCCACTTTGAAAGCCTGGCACGTCTTACATCCCCGCACATAGGCGTGGGTATCCCCTGCCGTCTTCGGCTAATAGTAGTATTGGTTAAAACAATTCAGTGTTCGTACAACTCCCATATATCGTGCGGCGGGGTCACTATGATACCTTTTCAATAACAATGCACATTTTGTCTTCGGCACCATCTTCTTCCACAAATCGTATCCTTCCATTTCTGCGTAGCGGCGATTAACATGTTTACATAACTCCTCCGACGCAATTACCAGTCCGCATACTTCCCAAACTCCAATGCTACTCTCTGCTTCATTTTTTCATACCATCTATCCTTTTCGTCTACACTTAGAGTCGAGTTCCTGTACCGAGCGTGAAAGCGAATCGGGAACCAGGTGTTCTTTTCCCTTCTGATGGATGACCTCGAAGTTAAATTGTTGCAGTCTAACCGCCCAACGGGCCAATCTTACGGTGGGATCCCGAAGATTATTCGGGCAGACTAATGAATGATTGCCTGTGATAAATTCAAAGTGATAACCCTATACATATGGTCTCAATTTCTCCACTAACCACAAAACTGTAAGACATTCTTTCACCGTCACCAAATAATTTTTTTCCTGTTTTGTAAGGGAGCGGCTCAGATAATAGACCACCTTTTTTCGCGCTGTATGTGTTTAACTTAATACCGCTACTAAGCTGACATCTAATGCGTCCGTCTGTATACAGAAGGCTAATTTGAAGTCCGGACAACTCAATATTTGTGGTGCAGATTGTTTCGCTTTGCATACTTAGAAAGGCTTCTGACACTGAGGGGTCTAAATGAATTTGTGATTCTTTCGTAGTAATTCAGTCCATGGTGCCACAGTAGTAGCATGATCGGGGATGGAGCCATGGTATCAAAATAACATACCAAGAACCTGCCGTACCTTCTTCACAGAATCGGGCGGATGGATATTCAACATTGATTCAACCTTTTCGGGATTCACGTTCAAACCTTGCTTGTCCACTACGTATCCAAGATACTTCAACCTTGAGCGGCAGAACTGGCACCTCTCCTTTGACTCCCGTAATCCAGCCTCCCGCATTCCACGGAAAACTTCCTTTAGGATTTCCGTATGTTTGCTGAAATCCTGAGTCAATATCAGGATGTCATTCAGGTATGTGAAAACAAGGGGTTCCAGCTCTGGTCCCAAAACTCCGTCGATTAGCTGCTACCACGTTGCTGGAGCATTAAAAAGTCCGAATGGCATGCAAGTGAATTGAAAGAGTCCCCTGCAGGGCATACTAAAAGCCGTATATTCTTTAGCCTCATCTGCCATGCTGGTATGCTGGCTTGATCTCCAGAGAGAAAAGATACTTGGCATCTAGGAGTTTATGAAACGTTGTGGACACATATGGAATGGGGTACGCGTCCTTCTCAGATACTGCGTTTAGTTTCTGATAGTCCACGCAGAACTAGTAAGCTCCTTCCTTCTTCTTAACTATTAACGGAGGTGACGACTATCCGCTTGTTGACGGCTCCGCAACTTCCATGGCGATCATATTATCTAGCTCCGCATAAACATGCTCCAGAATAGCTGGGGACATGGGATAGCACCTCTGTTTCATCGGCAGTGATGTTGCCCGGATTACATGTTCCGGTACTGTTGTCCTTCCCAAGCCCTCACCCATGGCTCTAAGTTATTTTTCCAGCAGGCAGTTTGAATAATTTTCTTGGTCTGGAGTCAAACTCGTCAATGGTCGCAAATGCTGCGGATCCGTGACTTCTTTTGCCGACATAAACTCTCATCTTTTCCTTCTTAAATCTAGCTCTAGACTAAATTTGTGAATAAAATCCACCCCCAGTATAAGTTACTGCAAAACCGCTGGCACTACTAATGTCTCGAGGTACCGGGTCTACGTTACACATATACATCCTTCAATCACGCAATTCTCTCCACTCGCCGTACAAACACCGTGAACTGTCACGTCTGCAAGGGTCACCCCCAACTTCCTGCAAACGTCTCCACCCTTTCGACCCCAGGATAGTTCTCCTGGCGTCCGAGTCCACCAGACTCTGAAATCGTCTATCCAACAACCATACATCCAAATGTGCTCGCACATCCCCATAGCCAGTCGAAAACAGATAATTCACAACTTCTGCGGCCTCTTGCTTATATCTCTGGTGCTCGTTACGCCGCTTAACGAGCACCATGCTGGTTCCCCGATGGATTGGTCTTCACTGGTGTCCCATTATGTTGAGACGTACAATTACGTACCCCAAACGACCACAACCAAAGCATCGTGTTGACCTGCGACAGGTTCATGACAAATAACCATTCTCCTTGGAGTTCCGGCAGATAACCGTTCCTGATTCCCTTATTGGTTTTGGTTCATGAATGACATGCCCTTCTGTTTTCTGCCCATTTCCACTCTTACCGACATAAGCAAGGTCCTATTCCAGGATCTGCTGCTCTCGTTGGGAGGAGGGGTGGTCGATATTCCTCCACCAAATCCCTCATTGCTTCTAACGTACGTGCCAGCTTTACTTATTCCAAGATGGAGACCACGGATTTCAAGGACAGCTATATTTGACAGAAGAAGGGCGTCAGGCCCCGTTAGATAATCTCCAGCTCTTCTGTTTCCAAACAAGATTTTGAGTGTCGTCGAAACAAAGCCTCCACTGTTGCGACATACATCTCCATCGACTCCTCACGACACTGGGAACGTTGTTTAATCTCCTCCAACGATTTCCGATCCTAGTTATGCGGTAAGAGCTCCTCGTGCTAGGCGGTAAGAACTCCTCGCGCATTTCCGCGACCAGTTCTTCCCATGAACGTATACGGGATCGATTAACCCGAAACCCACCTAATGCTCTACTATCAAATAATTCTACCGCCGTTTGGTAGAATCGGCTAGTGGAAATCTCCCTCGCACAACGAAGTTCTTCTACTCATTCTAAAAATGCAGGATCCAGAATCTCTAATCAATCGCATGCCTCACACCGATACATCTTGATTCCTTCCGTTATCTAGCATGGGACCCGTTGTCGGGATCGTGTGATATCCTAACGTCTCTCTGATAGCTACCTGCAATCGGTCCCGTGATACATCAAACAATTGCTCGTTCTTAGGTACCTGTTCACCAGCTTGAGCTCGGACTTCTATTGGAGATTGCTCATCTCTTGACTGCACCATCAAATCGATTGACGAGCCCGGCATCTCGTCCTTTTTCATTGTGGCACCTTCTGCCTTATAAGCAATCATTGCCATCACGATTTGTTTTTTAATTGTTCTTTTTATCTACTCATATATGCGTTAAAGTATGGGTCCCACCTACCCGAGCAAATAGAGGTTTCTATGATGTACTAACCAGACTATATGAAGTATGACCCTGAATCGTCCATGGAATATGATTTGGCTGACGTCATGTTTTAGACCTAGCTTTACACAGTAGTGCCGAGGTGACACTTGAGCACAAATTATTTCAATACAACAATCATACCGTCTCCATCCTGGTAAAACCTCGGCAGACCGTCGAGTACGTTCGTTGATTTGGTGGTATGGGTTCGATTTTGACGGACTCCCGATAAGAATAGATCTGGCTGTGAGCACCTGCTCCCATAAGGGCTTGTGCTAGCCCTTGCATCGCCACCGTGCCTTGTAACCAACGTGACACGCCTGAAAGCAACAACTTATACAACCATAACACCAAAGAGTCAGCGGGGACACTGGGCAAATTTGTGCAAGTGAAAATTCTTGCAAGGCACGCCGGAGGGTCCTGCGAAAGAAGTGCAGAGACTCCTTTGCTCCGTGTTAGACGAGCACAACGTAGAAGAAGAGCAAAGAGCCAAGAAATCCATGATGGCTACAATCATTGTCAAAGCAACTGAAGCACTAGGCTTAAATAAAGATATACTCCCTTCAGATGGGACGTTCAAAAGAAAAGCGGCTTTACTGTAAAGCGGCAACGGATCTGAAAGACATCATTGCCACCTGCGATGTACATACGAACCTTAGCCAGGAAGTTACAAATGGTGCTCTGGAGCTAAAGTAGCGCCTATCCCGAATAGGCCAATATACGCGTAGGTCGCTAAGGGCAGAGTAAGGACAAAAAAAAAATCTTTTTTACAGCGCGATAACTAACAGTAAAAGGTTGGCTTGCAGCCTAAGCAAACGGGGATGAGGAAAACGAAATAAGGACCGGCACAAAGCGTCGAAGGATTATACTGCGTTGGAGGAGGGACTCTAGACAGCGCTGTCTAACACAGTGAAGAAAGCAACCAAAAAAGTGACTTCAAGGGCAAAATATGGTGAACCTCTCCAAGAACTTAAATACAGGGGATCAGCGAAACGGCTTTAGAAACCAAGAATAACTATAAAAAGACGCAAATCTATGCGATAGGCATTGCTGGTCAACTTCACCGATGGTAGACTCTACGCGGACGTCATGCGAGAAATGAAGGGAGCGATAATCCGGAGGGTATCCAAACTGCTATCAGAGCTATACGACTGACTTGTTTAGGTAACCTACTTTTAGAATTTGAACCAGACGCAACTACAAAGACGCGTTCCACGACACAGTGAAAATTTTTGGCAAAAAAAATCAAGCATACCCTCACTTGAGCCTGTTGCGCCTCTCGAAATCAGGGACATTGCCTGTTTCACGGATTTGCCCGAAATAGAAGACGTCTTAAAAAAAGATTTCCCTGATTTTGAATGGATCGAACGTTATGAGACCGAACCAAGTACTAGGGGTCAGCACATGGCCATTATTGATTTCACACAGAGGGAAGCCGAAGAATTAGTAAGAAAATGAAAAATTAAAAAAAAGCAGGTTATTTATAGAACATGAAGAAGAGCAATTCGTTTTCGATGCGTCAAGTGCCTCAGATTAGGGCACAGGGCTGTAAGTGGACCGATATGTGAGCACCTTGTGCTCCTTGTTAGATAGGGAATAAAAGGACAAGAGAAGGCATACTACTTCTGCTAGGATGTTGATTCAATACGATGCGATTTAAAACACGTTTCAGGTACAAGGCAGTGCAAGGTTTTCCTGCAAGGCCTAACTAACGCCCAATTACTTCTGCAATGAGCCGTATCCTAAAAATTAATCTAGATCGAAGCACGTTCTCTCAAGAATCACTCGAATAGTTTGTGAAAGATAAGCAGCCTGAACAGCGCTCACTTTGAAGTGCAAGGCTAGGAGTGAGGAGATGGTTTCATTTAGGTTCAGTGTTCGGAAATTACATTCTTTAGTGTATAACTGACATCAAGCAAACCATGGCCATGTTTTCCAGATAGGCTCATTTATATGCAGGACGCTTTTTCAAGCATAAAGGGTCTTTTGCTTGTCAGAGATGAATTCAAGGCTACACCCATTGAGAACAGGACTCGTCGTATTGAACACTGGCTACACCCTACCTGCCGTCGATGGGACTGCTTTGGAGCCATATCAGAAATGGCATTCACTTCGCAGTCCCGAATACCAAGGAAAAACGATTTGCTAGCAATCACCAGTAATAGCATTTGAGATCCATGTCGATGCTTCTCGGTGCCCATACCCTAATCTTCTGCGATCCAATGGTGTACTGGGATAGTGGACGTTGGGGTTTGCAGAAGCGCTAGCGCTATGACTGCTTGATGGAACTTTGACAGAGAGCCGAGGACTTGTAGCTAAGGATAAGAATAAACTCAAGATCTGCTAGACGACGTGACCCGTGCGGCTTGAGCTACAAGTTAGTCATGCGGAAGCTTGGAGCCCAAAGATTGTCCTACTCATACGAGGGGAAGAATATTCACGAGATTGTGCTGGCTCTTTTCCCTACCTATCACGTTCATATTGAGGCTGCCTATGAGGAAACACTAGTGAAATGCCCACTTTTCACGAGGCTGGAACTGGGAGAACCAGCTGTGTTCATAAAGGCAAGAAAGGTTCTAAGACCGAATGGGATTCCAGCTCGGGTCCTGTAGATGGTCTATCATTTTTGCCCTGGCTTGCTACTCAGTACATTCAACGCTTGACTACGTGAAACGGTATTTCCGAGGTGCTGGAGGGTAGTGAGGCTTGTGCTTATCAGCAAAGGGAAGAGGAATTTCGTGTCGCCGTCTGCCTATCGTCCACTATGTATGCTAGAAACGGCAGAGAAAGTCCTCGAAAAACTAATCACAGGAAGACTAACTTACGTGATTCTATCTCTACGTTAGTGTGGCTTCAGAGCAGGTCGACCTAAAACATCGACGCAATCGGAGAAGTGGTGAGCGCGGTCCAGCGTGGGAAGCCACACAGAAGATTCACTCAACGGGCTGTCCTGGTGGTTACTCTTGACGCCGGAAATGTCTACAACTACGCTAATTGGGAAGATATCTTGGAAGCGTTAGAAAATCGGTTCCAAGGATAAGAATATCTGATGCGGAACTTGAGGGGTTATCTGAAGAATCATACTACAGAAAGGAGGATGGAAATCTCATCGAGCATTGCTCAGAGCTCCATCTTCGGCCCGGATTTGTAAAACATCTCGTATGATGGACTACTGAGGCTAGAGCAGTCGGAAGAGTCCCGTTTGATCAGCTATGCAAACGGAATTGTGGCGTTAGTCGCTGAACGCGCAGTAGAACGTGCGCAACTCAGACCAGGTATGTTAATGTGCTGAGTAAGGAACTGGATGAATGCTGGTGGCTTCAGCCTGGCGTTGGAGTAAACTGAAGAAGTCATTCTAACAACAACAATGAGTATCAGGGAAATGCTGGTCGAATCGAAATCAGAAGTCAAATACCTGGTAGACCCGAAGAAAAGTTTTTCCGTGCAAATGAAGGCAGTAGCTAATGAGACTGGGGCACGTGTAATGGCACTTACGTACCTGATAGCCAACAGGATCCCTTATCAAGCAAACCACTCTTTCGCAAGGAGTTCTACTAAAATCGGTTAAAAGATGAGGAGCGCTGCAAATTTGACTCTCATACCGAAGTCTCCGGGTCAGCGGTAATGGTGATACCAGGGGTGATACCCACTGCCCTCTTTGCTAGAGAGCGCAGGAATACATACGAGGGCAGAAATGAAGACGACAGAGAGGTAGTCAAAAAGGAGGACAGGCAACACCCTCTCCGCGATTAGCAACCTGAGGCCATGGTCAATCGAAGCCATGGTGAGAATGATTTCTACCTTAACCAACTCTTTAATGGGCATAGATGTCTTCGGTCTTATCTGCACAAGATTGATACGTCATGGTCTCTCGACTGCATGTTTTGCACAGGAGAAGTATACGACGCCTGCCACATATTTCTACATGGAAAAGATCGGATAAGTAGTACAGTGATCAAAGAGGTCCCCCTGAAAATAATTATCTGAAAAATGCTTACATCAGTTGACAAATCGAACTGCATGGCACATAATACTCGGGCAGTTCTGACAGTTAAAAATGGCATGCTGGCGCGTCAGGAAGCGACGAAGAGGGAGTCTATCTATCAGCAAACTCTTATTCTCCTTTCGTTTTTGCTGAAGAAGGGATTTTCGAAGCCTAAACGCGCCTCTAGGTGCAAGTAAAGGACGCCTAGCCCGGAGTAATGTGTTGAACGGTTCCAAGTTACGAGCTTAGATTGACTGGGTAAGTTTTTAATGGGCAATTTAATAGCATTGCTCGCTTGGGAGTTGCACACGGAGGGCATAAACAGCCTTCTGGGTTGTACAGTTCAGTACAAAGCCTTAGAGCAAACTTCATACATTTTATTTTAGAACACATTAAAAATATCATTTCATTATTGAAAAGAAACTTTAAAGGTTTTATAGTTTAGATACTAAAGCTTAATTGTCTAAACTAAATATCTTATTTCAAAACACAAACATGTGGTGTAAAATTTTTGAATGTTTTATTTTAAAACAGCTAAACGTAACGGAGGAAGATGCCTCAATACGATTTTGTAGGAAGAAGGCATAAATTTTGGCTCCTTAGTTCCTAAATTCGGGTGGAGGGCCAGGATTAATTTCGAGCCCTTCTGCATTTCTGCATTTTTAAAAACAAAGCACTGCGTTTTGAACAAAACGTTGAGGTGTCATGAGATAAAACGATCTGATGACTTGAAATAAAATGTTATGAAGCGAAATATTTTCCTGAACTATGATTGTACAAGAGCGATTCGGTAAGTACTTATCCTCACCGCTACTACCGCAAGAAATATTCACTACCATGTAGTACATTTTCGTAGACGGCTGCTGTCAAAATTTCCACAGAATCGGACTTATAGTTTTGTTTTGACTTTGTGTGGAAGCGGGCGTGTCTGAGGATTTTAGAACAGTGAAGAAAGAGCATTATCGGTCGACGGTCCGATTCTTGGTTTTGGAAGGGAAATCACGCAGTGAAATCAAAGAGCGCTTGGATGCTGTGTATAGTGACTTTGGTTTAACGAATTTCAACGTGGTCAAACGTCAGTTTTTGATGTGCTAGGCCCAGGTGTCCCTAAAACGTCTACTACGGAGGATAACGTGACAAAAATCTACGAGCTCGTATTGGTAGACCGCCGATTGAAGGTGCGAGAGATAGCTGACAGTAGGTATCTCAAAAAACCGCCTGGGTCATATTCTGCATGAAAAAGCTGTCGACGTAGTCGAAAATGTGTAAAACATCGAAAGCCTTGTCCAAGCTGATTAATAAGAGACAATCAAATGTTTATCTAATGTCAAATAAATCGCACATGGCAGCAGCGATGGATTTTTAACAAAGACTTCATATGAACATATACTGAAAAACAAAATTCTATGGCAAATAAAAATGATCCTATCTATATCTCGTCGTAAGGTTATATACGGCGAATGGCGCTTTCAAAATTATTCAAGATGCAAAACAGGTTCGAGAGATGTAGTTGAGCCAACCATATTAGTGGTTTGCAAAACTGAAGTCATACACGTATATTTAGGGTTTTGTACTACCTTACAAGACTATTGAAATTGTCACCTGTCTGTCCGTTCGTCCGTCAAATCAGTGTTCTCCGGGACTGCATACGTTACAAACACTTAGTAGGTGCATCTAAAGTGATTGCGTTTTGAAAGATTGAACAAAAAAATTTCTTCCAAATGATTTTGAAGGTGCCTCCTCACATAGGGAGGAGACTCTTTCAAAAAATTTTTTTGCAAGACCTGATCATGACGGATATCTAATGAAAGGCCTTGACGAGAACTTCTCGTAACGGATCTTAAATCTACGCTATTATTGAGGGGAGTAGGGGGAGTGGAAATGTGCGAATAAGAAAACCGCTCAGTGACAAAGTACTTTTGCCGTTTGAGTAGATAAGATTGGCGATGAGCAATAAGAACGAAGAAATAGAACACACATATTCATGCACATGCTAACAGTACTTTATACACCATAAGATCCCCTATCTAGCTATTTATCACTTCTTTGCTGCTTTATTTCAGTCATCAAATGAGAACTGTATGGCTAAAACATGTGACAGGAAATAAAGCTACGAATAATATTTAAAAAAAGATTTTAGTAATTTTAACCGAATTTTAACTTGTTCCAAAATCTCCTAGAACAGGTTGAAAAATATCTATGAAGTTAAGACAACAGGCAGCAATCAAATCATGTATTTTAGAGTAAAAAAGGTGATAACGCAGACAAATGTGCATTCAAACCGACGATTTTAGTGAAGAATATTTAGAAAAAGATAATATTAGAATTTTTCGCAGGTCAAAGGAAATAATTCAAAAACTGAAGATATGCAGCCTCTTGTATTTGTATTCTCATTGATTTTCTAACATATCTGCTTAACTACATAGTTTTGATCCTTTCTTTCTGCTTCCCTTATATCATCTTAATTTGCCTCTACTCCACTGGTGTGCTATTACTACAATCCAAAGGGAATATCCTAAATGCACTTATTCATTAACTCTCGTGCCGGAGATTAAAAACAGTCCTTTGAAACGTACAACAAATGGAATGGAATGGTAATTAGACTTCTCGCTCTCTCAGTGTGTGATGGCGTTAAGTAAGCACTAACACTTAATAAATTTAAATGATACTGCAATCACCATGGATTTGAATGAAAATAAGCAGTACTATGAATTCCACCTTGAATACTGCCACCACGTATGCACTTATTAGCTAACATAAGCTCCCACTCATTCATTTGGACTGGGTACAACCCTTGTCTCAAGGGAAATAATATTCAATGAGTGCATAGAGTTGAACTAATGAGGATGAATATAGAAATAATGGCCAAAGCGAGGGACAGACACAAAGTTAAAATGAAAGTTAACTCATTATGTAAAGTGATCGATGGTGGCGGTATGTGAAAATGTGCAATGAAATGGTTTCATTCAGTAGATTTTTATTCTTTGATATTTCTATACAGGGATAGGGGATGCAGGCCATGAAATGTATGAGTCAATATTAAACTCCTTTTAATCCTATTCGTCACATATAGGGTATTTTTTTGGAAAGCGGAGAACTTTTGATCGAAACAAAACAAGGAACAATGTTTTTAATATCCATGAAATTGCCTTTATTTAAAAGATATTTTTTTACCATTAATATTTAAAGATGATTTCAGGCATGTGGATGCCATGGCTTGCGTGTATGGAGCGGGCGAGATTAAATTTTCACACACTGTTCGCAGTAAATCAGGCTGTATTTTGACAATCATGTGCGGAATGAAGGCTTGCAAGTGCTTAATTGTTTCTGGTTTATCGGCGCAGACATTCGATTTTACATATCCCCAAAGAAAGTTATCTAACGGTGTCAAATCGCACGAGTGTGGTGGCCAATTAACAGGAACCTTTCGTGAAATTAATTGCGCATAAAATGTGTCTTTCAGTAAATTAATTGTATCGGGCGTTGTATGGCGCTGCGTCGACCCGTTGAAGCCACATGTCCAAACCTTAACGCCTTCTAATTAGGGCACCAAAAAGTTAGTAATCATGTCTCTGTACCGCTCACCGTTGACTGTAACATTGTGACCAACATTATTTTTGTAGACAAATGAACCAATTATCAACCGGGCCCATAAAGCGCATCAAACGGTGATTATTTCGAATGTTTCGACAACTGCTTGTGGATTATTATCGCTCCAAATGCAGCAATTCTGTTTGTTGACACAGCAATTTAACCAAAAAATTGCTTCATCACAAAACAAAATTTTCAAATGAATGTTTCTCGAATTGAACCGTGTTTTTCAAAGTAAATTTGAACAATTTGCAAACTTTGCTGCCGCGTGAGTCTATTCATGATGAATTGCCAATCCAAACTAACATCCGAATAACGGAAAACATTGACATTGGCTATCACCGGAAAAAGTGTTGCCATTTTTAAGTTCTCCACCTTTAAAAAAACAAACCTTATATAGTTTAACCAGTATACTCGTATGTGATCATCATAGTGTGAAAAAAATGAATGGTGCTTCCATTTTTGATTAGTTTAGGGCTTCTGATTTCGTAAACACTCAGACACTTGCAAAACTTTCAGGGTTTCCTGGAAAAGTTCCCAGCTGGCTTTACTCCTGAGACCTTTACTACAACTTGCAAGGTCAATGTGAAACAGAGACTCATATTTCTATGAAGAACTTTATAAAAGGTATGAGAGAAATGTATCAACTGGCAAATCAAATTCGAAATTCAAAGGAATCAGCTGTAGAGGCCGAGGTAAAATGAATACTAATGACAACTGGTCAACGAGGTCGACGGTCAAAAAGAACTTGCAGATTGTATGCAGTGGGCCTCTTTCACTTCAACCTTTTCAGATTTATTGTGCCTCCTTTCTCATTGCTACCTATATCTAGTTGCGTAAAGTTACTAGAGTACTAGGTAGACGTCCAGCAGGAAGACCAAGATGGGGAGGCACGATATAAGCTGACAACAGATCTTTATTGGGAGTTATCAAATGAAAAACGAGGTCACAGAACAGTGATGATTTGAGGAGATAAATCTGAGAGGCCAAAGCCCGGCTTGGTTATGATTCTGTCTGAGATACCTAGAACTCCTCGATCAGACCCCCCTTCTATATAAAGTGTATGATCTTCACTGGCTCTAAGTAACCAAGATGCACCTCAGCTAGGCAGTAAATTCTCATTCGTCTCTTCTCCTCCAGAAGATATCCAGCGTTTCACCTGCAAACCTGCAGAGCTTGAACGTGCCATTCTTTTTGAGACGGATTTTCTAAAAATGTCCAGGGTTACAATATCCCATGGGAAATCTTTTAAGACTTCTGAGCTCAATCTTTTCTAGTTTGCCGCACGATGTGTATCTTTTCTTATTATAAGTAGAACTTTAAAGAACACTTTCAATGTTTTGAGCCCTGGATAACTTCTTCAGAGTTTATACCGTCCTCTGCCTTCTAACTTCTTCGGGTGATTTCAACGAAAAAGCTTTCAACTGCACTTAAGGCTTCTGGATTGATAAGGGTCACCTTTGACCCTTTTCTCGCTAAGAGGTCTGCTTGTTCGTTACCCACCACTCGTGCGTCCCTGGCTTACAGCACGGAGTAACCTTGTGGTTTTCACCCATTTGATGGAGTTTTGTGCAACATTTTTGAACCATCTTAGATATTACTGACTGTTGATGATTTCAGAGCTTTAATAGCTGCTTGACTATGAGAGAAGAAAGCGATCGTTTTGCCGTTACTCTTGTGTATGCGGTGATGCGCACTTACTACAATTGCATAGACTTCCGCCAAGAAGATGATTGGTATTATTTCGAGCGGTTTATAGTATTTAATGCTAGGCCTCTATAGTGTGTATAAGATCCATCTGTGTACCACTTGATTGCATGCGGCTCCATGAGGTGGAACGAACTAGGATAACAAAACCTCTCGTATACCTGACATACTATGCCACTTTCAGGTAATATTTTCAGAATATCGATAGCCACAAGTGTCAACAATAAAGGTGATAGAAACCCTTCCTTGTGGACAAACTCCTGTTGTACGCACGCATATGTTTCCAGTTTCTATCTTATACGCAACGGATCTTGTAGGGAGAAATAGTGACATCTAGTTGATTATGGTAAGTTTTACCTGTCTATTCACTAACGCACTCCTCACCGCCACATGGCTTTCATTGTCGAAAGCGCCTTCAATATCAAGGAATATTCCTACTCTGATTTCCGTGTGTTCGAAGGATTCTTCGATCTCCTTCATTATTGTATAGAAAGCGGTTTTCATAGATTTGCTCAATCGGTGTGCATGTTGATTGAGGTATAATTTTTTTTTTGTTTTTGTGGTAGGGAGATGAATGCCTTTTATGCACAGAGTGTGGGACTCCCATGCGCGACTGGACTACCCACTAAACACCTCCCCTGTCAACCTGAGAACCCAGCCTGGAACCGTTTGACACATTACTTCGGGCCAGGTCTCGTTTTGTTACGTCGTGGGCGCCTTCAAGCTGGGGGATCCCTTTCCTAGCGGGAGGAGAGACGGAAAGAGGAAATGCCAGAAGAGCGATCCCCCAGCCCCAGCGCCCCCAGCTGCTGTGAGTCCCTTTTGTATTTTAGGACTGCCCGAGCATAATGTGCCAACTGGTTCCATTTGTCAACCGCAACTATATTATCCGTCTCTCTGTAGAGTTCCCTTTGCAGCCTAACCCATTTTGTACACCCATAAAATGTGTGACAGGCATTGTCCTCGTCTCCTGGGCAAAACCGACAATCAGGGGACCGTGACTTACCGATCTTGTGCAGGTAAGACTGAAAACACCCATGCCCACTCAAAAGCTGGGTCAGATAGAAGTCAGTCTCACCATGCCTTCGATTCAGCCACAGTCTCACATCCGGGATGAGGCGCGCAGTCCACGTTCCCTTCGTGCGATTCACCCAAGACTGCTGCCAATCGTTGAGTGAGCGCCGTCTCTCCTCACCGACAACCATCTCCCTCGCATCCTCGTTTCGGTGCAGGTCAATAGCGCAGCGCTCTCTAGCAAGGAGGGCGACAGGTATCACGCCTGCTATAACTCTCACCGCCAAGTCAGAGACTGTCGGATACGAAGATGCAATTCTCAGTGCTCCTCTTCCCTGTACCTGTGCCAAACGTTTTCGGTATACCTCCTTGCTGCGAGCGTCGCCCCATACCTCTGCTCCGTACAGTAGCACTGACCTTACAGCACTCATCAAGAGGCGTCTTCTTGATGGGCTGGGTCCCCCTACGTTGGCCATAAGTCGACTTAGAGCCGATATTCCCGAAGAAGCCTTCTCAGCTGTTGCCCTGATTTGCTCAGAGAAACTCATCGTCGAGTCGATCAGTAGCCCCAGGTACTTCACCGCTGGCTTCGATTCGATTCGTATGTCGCCAATACTGATCATTCTTACTCTAGGGATTCTCTTGTTTGTCAAGATGACCACTTCGGTTTTCTCCAGTGCTAAACTGAGCCCGCGAGCAGTCATCCAGTCCCTCACTCGGTGCATTAGCATATCTAGCCTAAGTTGCGCTTGTTCAACGGTGCGTCCAGCAACCAGAGCCGCAACATCATCCGCATAGCCGACCAAGCGCGACTCCTCTGGCATCTCAAATCTCAGTAGCCCGTCGTAAGACACGTTCCACAGGTCCGGACCAAGGATAGATCCCTGGGCAACACCCGATGTAATTTCCATCCTTCGTTGGCCCTTTGTCGTGTCGTAGAGCAGACTTCGGTCCTTTAGGTAGTTCCTAAGACGGCATTAACCTACGACTTAATGCAATGAAAATGCACGTCACAAAACGAATCAAAAGTCATCATGACTCAAGTAAATCTACGTCCTTTCTATAACTTCCGTACACAATATACGAGTATTCATAAGCGACTCAAGTTATATCAGTCCTTATCGTCATATGCGAAGACGGCATTATCTTACGATTTAATGCAATGAAAATGCAAGTCACCCAACGAATTATAAGTCATCGTGACACAAGTAAATCTACGGCCTTTCTATAACTTCCGTACACACCCAAGTCATTCTAGTACAAGTCAACAAACAGAAGCATAACATGAACATAAACGGCTCAGGTTACATTAGTCGTCACTATCGTACAATTAAAATTTGTAGATTCAGCGATTATAGAAAGTGACTGATGCCAAAATTGAATTTGGTCGGACGGAAAATGCAGAGGCTGCGAAAAGGTTGTTTAAAAAGCCTATGAATGGATGGTCTCATGGGTATTTCTTCCCAACTTCTCATCCAAGCGTGTAAGCCCGTTCAGCACCTAGCTGCAGGTTATCGGTCTCATCGTTTCAATTCCACGCAAGTTTAGCATTTTCAAACTTAGCTAAGTGTTGGCTTTTAAAGCATACGCTTCTTTCTACATTACAGCTAAGCGTTAGCTAGTGGTGCAAACCTTAGTTGGCCAAGCTAAGCCTTTCAACTCGGTGCACTGTTGGCTGATAACACTTTGCTGGGAGACTTTAGAGTGTTGGCCAACGGGATTTTTATCTGCAAGTTGAACCTACTCTCTGACTTCTTCGTTCCATTTTCACGCCGCGAAACGAGTCCTCCAGCGCATGTGGTAAAGTTTCCCCATCATTAACCCGTTGAGTTTCGTCTGGCCTTCTGTTTATTTTACAGGCCCTCGTTTCTGCGAGATTTGCGGTAGAGTGCCTTCCTGCAACCGGATGCAGGGCACCGAAGCTTCGCCATGTAGATGCGCTTATCTTTCCTGCGATGCCCCAGAGAATCACCAGTAGCATCCAGTGCCAGCCCACAGGACCTCGTAGACTACCACCGCCATCGGAGGAGTTATTGGTACATGAACCACGTGCAGAGCCGCCCCTAATCTTCTTGGAAGCCTACCAGCGTAAGCAGCGGATAGTCATTTTCCAGCCGATGTACGCTCAGCCTTCCTCCGTAGTCAGTGGCGCCGAAATCCGATCAGACCCCTTGTGTCCCATCGTGCGTTCCGGCCCACAAACGTTCTCCGCAGATTCCAGCAACGACGAGACCCTCCTGTAGGATGCACGCCGATAGCCTCTGGGCAAACTCATCCACCCCTTCAGGTAAAACAGCGAGACGTGCCCAAGGTGATGTGCACGCGATAGAGTGACGAGAACTTGCCCAACTACGTCGACAGGTGTACGTAGCCGACCATTTGGAATACCCTTTCCATATTACGGAATGGATAAAGTTCCTCCGCACTAAGGAGCGGAAGGAGGAGCGACAGCGCCCGTCACGTAAGCATGGCACCATCTAAAAGCGACGCAATCGACACGCTAAGAACAAACCCACTAGAGGAGATAGCCCCGGTCAGCATGAGTTGCCAGCAAAGCTGTTTTTAATGGATCCAATATATTGGTAGAGAAGGACGTGGTGCTTACCAATAAATGTTTAAGTTAATCTCAGATGTTTTCCTTGTCTACTGAAGGACTAAAAGATGTTGGCAGATAGGAGGTAACGTGGCCACTCAAGGGTGTGTCTGTGCCTCTTTTCTTAGGGAGCACTCGCCGGCGCCAACAAGCGTAAGCTAGGCATCCTTAAGCCACAAAATATAACAGCCTTCCCTGAATTTGGTTTCTCGGGGAGTATGACCAGAATAGCCTTCTCCCTATATTCCGAGGCCTTATTTTCTCCATGGAGCTCTTCGGTGCTATCTTCCGAGGCTCGCTCCTTTTTTTTATTGGAGCTGCAGAGAGTTGCTCCTCTTTTCCCAACCTCCTCAAACATATCTTCCCAAACTTAAACTGACTAACGACTCCTCATCAAAACCCACGGTTATGATCTGGCCTGTCGCTTCTGGTCTCATAGTTATCACCTTTCGTCCTTTTGTACGGAGGTCTTTGTTTGCCGCTGTCAGCATGTTAAGTAGCATACTTTGCGTCCAATCGTGAGTTAGTGGAAGTTTCATATTTTCGGTCTGTTGTTTAGGGATGTCGTCTTCCTTTTTAGAGCTTTGTAAAACAATTTCAAAAAACTCTACTACCTTACATGTATGTCCGTCTGTACGTCCTACCTGTCTTTCGGTCCGTCTGTCTGTGTGTCACAGAAATTTTTCTCGTATACTATATATACTAGAAATATAAAATTTTGTAAGTACGTGTAAAGTGGGGACCTCTTCAAAGTTTCCTTATAAAACAGTTTTCAAAAGTGTTTAAGGGGTCTGCCTACAAAGGAGAGTGGCCCCTGAGAAAAAATTATACCAAAGGTAGCCAACATGGATATTAAATGGAAGATCTTAATGAGAACTTTTCAAAACATGCCTTAAATTGACACGTTTTGCTTCGAGAGGTGCAGAGGGAAGGGAAATGCATGAGCATTTTGTGTTCCCCTTCGCGATAAGACACTTTTGATCTGAGAAGTCTGAAAAAAATCATGGAAGTGAGTCTTTAGAAGTGCACGGCCAAAAAGTACAATACTACTTTATAAATTTCACAGTTTTGCCTATAAAACCAAAAGGGCACCCTGAAATTTACCAAAAGCTATTATTTGAGTTTGTCATTAATAATTGTACGTGTCCTGAAATTTCACAACAATCGAGCCATAAACAGCTAAGTTACAGCCGATTGTATATTTAACAATCACAACAACATTAACAGACACTGGGGAGATACATGTTTGCAAAGGTTCTAGACACTGCAATTATGTAGGAATTTGATAAAAATTTGAGAAATATTTTCTGATATTTATAAGTTGTCATGGATCAAGCAATGGGGTCAAAACATTTGGAACGAAATGGTAGCGAATTTAAAAACAAAATAAGCAAGATTTAGTTTTTCGAGCTCAAACTATGGAATCTGTAAATCAGCCAAGTTTTGATTTTCAGAAGATATTGTTTGCGTCACTTAATAGCTCACAAAACTCTTCTGGCAGGAGGACTCTCCTGCTACTTCGACTTGTTTACGCACAGAGTTACGTCCTTACACAAATTCAGCTTTGGGACTACTCTTTCAAGCCGGATTATAAATAGACCTATCGCTCCCACAGGTTACGAGGAGCATCCCTGTCTTGAAGCGGATACCCTCAAGTTGGAAGTGGTCTCCAAATTACGTTTCTTGCTTGAAACCCTTGAGAGCCGAGTAAGTTTCTCAATTGTAAAAGGTCGGTGAAATGGTCTTTCTTGATAACTGCTACGCTTTGCTTTTTAAAGCACTAGCATAGTTGCTGTTGGGACCAGCCGTATCGGTTGTGTTGCCCTTTTGACTGGTTTCCTGGAACTTTGGTCACTTTTTCTGCTGAATTTGAGCTAAACTTGATCGCTAGTTCCGTTGATCAGTAGGATTGGGTGCCTGTGTCTCTGAGCCTTTCATAGATTGATATAGGTGTAGCTTTAGTTTTCCCACACTACCCTGTGGCTCAGAGGTTGTGGAGATATGTTGTGCTGTGGTCATTCCTACTTCCTACCCTCTTCAAGTAAAATTTCCAGGGGTTGGTATCTCAGTTACTACTTTGTTTTTGCCCCGCTGAGGGAAAACTCAGCGGGTCATCTGGGCCTCTTAATTGTCCTAAGGGTGAAAGTAGCACATTTTTGTAGGCTTTGCCTTTCTTTGGTAAGGCTGCCTCATTATCAGTGTGGTTTTCCTCTTTGTTCATCAACTTGAATCCACTACTTTCTCTACTGACCGGAGGAATTTTCCGTAGCAGAGGAGAGATCGTATCTCTGTTTGGTAAGAGGATATAAGCTTTTACCATACTGACCGCATTTGCAAGGATGTTCTTTCTAATGCTGGCCATTTTCCTCTTCACAGAGGCATTTTTCTCTTTAGGAGATGTCTTGCTAAAGGAAGATTGCAGATCATCGTCAAGAAATGTTTTTTCGTCGAGTTGCACTAGGCTTTATATAATTTTAAATTCTTTAGCCATAGGATTTTTTAGTCCCAATTTTATATGTCCGCCACTATCAGAGGCTGTTTGACAGCGTTAGGGCTTAGTTACTCTCTGAGAAACCCGATGTCAGAGAGGCTCCTTTTTGACAGCCAGTACCAGCTACGGGTCGCATAATACCTCGGCCTGAGGGGGGAAAGGGCTTGAGAGCAGGGATTTATAAGTCAGAAAATCACATGGTAATCGCTCCTTTCTCATTTAGGGCGGGAGACCATATACGGCGGAGTTGCGTACTCCTCGGGTTGCTCATGCCTAATCCGGAATGTTGTTGGAATTGTAAAGATACACCGGTTTGAAATATTGCTGCTTACTTTCGTGCAAATAGAGTCACATTGAAGATATTGCCAAGGAACCAAGTAAGGGCATGTCGTAGCTTCAAACTCAAAAAATTAACTTGAGTCAATCACTGTTGATCAGTTTATAATTTGAAAAATGAGCTTCTGGTACACTTTTTCGATTGTGATAAAGTAATGTAGAATTTGTGTACAAACATTGTAAAAATAAGAGCGGAATCCTTAGCACTTAAATTATTTAAAAACTACACTGATTTTTGAGTGCCTACGTGAGCCTTTACCAAAGATTTCTGGAGGGCTTTGATACTGCGTCTACTTACCTATCAATACCAGCTTTTCTTCTAATTTTACCTAATGTAGTTTTCACTCGTATTTGGCTAAACTTACTCAAAATACCTGTATAGTATAGAGTTCCTTACGCTGACTCTTCTATTTTATGATCTTGATGGTGTATTGAACCTCTCAGCTGGAACGCTTGATGAAATTGATAGATTTAACAGCTCTTAATTAGGCCAAAAAAGCAGTAAGCTATACCATGGTGCATGTGGAAATGTCGCCACAAATCTGTTCTGACAGTTCCTCTTCAAGGGGTTGTTTTTAACTTTGCGCAGATACTGACTGTAAGTCAACAAACAAAACCATTACCGAGGAAGAAGTGGCACACTTGTCTGAGAAACCTGGCAGCAACATACTTTTAGGACTAGATGGTGAGGTCTTGCTCCATACGGAATATCAATAAAACTGTACAGTCTGCAAGACTGTTGGCAAATTTGGAATAGATATGACTCAACCGTCTAGATATTATCATAGCAAAGTTTATTGGCAGGTAAAGGATATGCAACTTAAAGATTGAAGCGAGGAATAAATCTACTATGGCAGTTTTAAAAACTAGAACGAGATATATCAGGCATTAATCAGAACCTTAAATGCTTCAGATCATCAAAACACAAATCGGAAATAATTTCCTGTATGTTCGAATAATTAAAAAAGTGTGGCAAATGGATTTTATTGAGGTCATTCCTGCGTTTATGAACTTATTGAGTACAAAAAGTGGCTGAATGTACATTGAGGAGGAAACTCTTTCAACAAGGGGTATTCCTACCTACACAATTTATTTTATTTTTTCCTATAGAATTACTAAATAATTGTTTTCCTCATTCCACAGACATGCTTTTGTTAAAATAGTTTATGCTTTCGTTGAGAGTGAAAAATGATGTAAGCAATGGTCCTTCATTAGTCAGATTGCTCCTCCTCTTCCCTTCTCCGACCGTTAATGTGTGTGAATTTGTATAGGTGGCCCGGCACATTTAGAGTATCTAAGCAAGCGCTGCTTCGGAAAAAGAAACGTTTTGTCACTTAAATTACCTGCGACTGCGGGAAATACCATGACCGAAGCAATCCTCACGAATATCATATAAGTCGTTGTTGTAAAGAGTCCTCGACTCTGCTTCATGAGGCACAGACTCTTAGAATCCCCTATGCACTTTGTATTCGAATGTGTCCAGGGCCTTTTCGGAATAATTCCTAAGATTTGAACAAGCGCACCTCAGGATAGGTATGCTAATGTACTGAGTGAGAGGGTGAAAAACTGCTCGCTGGCTCAATCTAGCATGTGAAAACCAAAGTGGTCATCTTGATAAAGAAGAGAATTCCTAGAGTAAGGACGATCAGTATTGGAGACATACTAATCGAATCGAAGCCAGCGGTGAAGTACGTGGGGCTACTGATCAACTCGAAATGAGACTCTCTGAGTAAATCAAGTCAATGGCTGAGAGGGCTGCTCAGAAAAAATAGTTAACGGGACTTGATGGTAGCAGAGTTTGTACGAAAAACATTGGTCTGAATAAGTTTGTCGGGATATTAGAGATGGAAGAGATGAAAAAGATAAACGACTTACATAAGGCTGATACGGCAAATTAAACTTAAGGAAAAGAAAACGCGTGAGCTTTCTTTAGACAGTTTCGAAAGAAGACACGAGAAAGGAATATCGAGGGGACCAGATAACAGAACAGTATTCAAGCAAAGGGCGAACAAGACAAACAAATAGGCGGACAGAAGAAGAGATGCTATTGAATTTATGTACATGTCTAAGGATAAACCCGGAAAGTCTAGACGCTTTAGTAATCACATTTAAAATATGTGCATTAAATTTGAGTTTTGGATCAAAAGTTACTCTAAAGTCTTTATGACTGAACACTTCAGAGAGCAAAGCATCATTTAATATATAATCAAAATTAATAGGAGCGTCCTTAAGAGAAGAAGTCATTTTATGACATTTAATAGTGTTAAGACATCAGTAGTTTGAAGCACACCATTTATTTAGAGCATTCAGATCATTTTGGTGGAGCTGACAGTCTAAATGGGATTTGACTGCTCGAAATACTTTGGTCATCAGCATACAAGAGGCAAGAGGAATTAGCTACAAAGGGAAGATCATTTATGAACAACAGAAAGAGAAGGGGCCCAAGAATTGAACCTTGTGGAACGCCAGATGAAGGATAAAAAGGACTAGACGTAGTACCATAGAGACTTACTCGACAGGGACGACAAGATAGATAAGATGACATCCAAGATAGAAGAGCACCCGAGATGCCAAGAGCTTCAAGCTTACGACAAAGAAGTAAATGATTCACAATGTCATAGGCCTTGGAGAAATCTGTGAAGATCACATCAATTTGCAGCTGGTTATTCAAAGCTCTTGCAATACTGTTTCTGAAGTCTATTAAATTAGAGGTAGTGGAGTATCCCTTGAGAAAGCCATGCTGCTGTAGGGCAATAATAGGAGCTAATGTGTTTGAGAGTCGATTATGAACCAACCGTTCAAGTAACTTTGGAAAGCAGGAAAGTAAGGAAACAGGGCGATAATTGGAAACTGACGTAGTATCACCACTTTTAAAAATAGGCACAATATTAGTTGTTTTCCAAGGGTTAGGGAAAGTACCAGTACTCAAACTTAGATTGAAGAGGAGAGATAAAGGAAAACCAAGCGATGAGACTAACGCCTTTACAAATATGTTTGGCAAACCATCCGGCCCAGGGCTGATATTAGGATCAAGAGCATTGATCAAAGCTTCGACTACAGATGCATCTGTACAAATAAAGGAAATTAGGAAGGGAAGATGATTAGGTAAGACAACAGGATGCACAGCTGCAGCGAGAGGAGAAAAAGTTGAAGAGAAAAATTGGGCAAATGAGGCAGTAACTTCTTGAGGAGAAGAAACCTCTGCACCATTCCAACTGACCTTACTAGAATTGGAAGAGGAGGATTTCAGCGACCTTATAAAAGACCAAAAAGGCTTTGTATTATTAGCCACAAGAGAGCTGTGTAGACTGCTGAAACGAGCTTCAGAGCATATCTGATCTCTTTTTTGGCAATAGCACGCAGCCTGCTAAAATTACATCTTGCTTCAATAGTACCGAGTGTTTTAAAGAAACGATGTGCCTTATCTTTTGCTTGTAGGGAGCTAAGCACTCGCTTTGTAAACAAAGGCGTATAATTTGCTTTACAGAATGTCTGAATAGGCGTATAAAGCGAAGAAGATTATAAATATATATGTAAAACTTATCCAAAAACGCCTCACAATTTAGGCCTCTAAAGAATTCTAGCCAGTTGACTGAAAGTAATTCTGTATTAATAACTTTTTTGCGCGCTGAGAATGGAATAGGCTGCGACGAGACCTCTACAGGGAGACGGGAGAGCTCATCGCGATAGTATAGCTTCGGTGATACTAGGATCGGTTGACGAAAGGAAGCATGTGGCATATTATGATCGGGCAGTCTTAAAAGATCAAAGAAACTCACAGCAGTCGGGAGTTGAGGACCGCTTCTCTAGCAATTCCTCATTCTCCCTTCCCTCCCGCTGGAGGAGGGATCCTCCAGCTTAAAGGTGCCTCATGGCGTAGCAAAACGAATCCTTGCCCGAATTACTGCGTCAAACGGTTTCAGACTAGGTTCTCAGGTTGACAGGGGAGGGGTTTGGTGGGTAGTTTAATCGCTCGCGATCATGGGATCCACACACTCAGTAAGTAAAGGGCATTCACTACTCAATCAAAAAAAAAAAATTGAAACAGTAAAAACGGCATTTGCCCTTGGATTCGATATACCCTTCAAAGCTCGATATTTCTAGCGATGAAATAATTGAAAATATATTTCTACTTTGCAAGAAAAAGTCTTTTATTTCAGTATTAAGGCGCGATTAACACTTGCATGTCAAAGTCACAGAACGTAGAGAGTTGAAGTTGATAGGGAGCGGTCAAGCTCAGAAAAAGTCAAGACAGAGTTGAATAAAGGCGCGAAATTCAAATTATGATTGTAACATTCTCCCCGAATTCAAGCCTTATTTCATTAATTACATAATAACATACATGATATAGATTAATGATTACTTATAACAATGAGTTATGCAAGTACATGCCAAGTTTAGACCTTATAAAATGAAATTTATCTTTTGACAATCCTTTTGTGAATATATCGGCAAACTGAGAGTCACTGCTTACAAACTTTAATACGATTATTTAAAAAAAATATTTTTCCTTAATGAAGTGATATTTAATGTCAATGTGTTTGCACCTCTTGTGAAAGTTTATATTTTTAATAACACTGATGGCACTTTGATTGTCTAAATGAAGACATATTGAGTCCTTTTTATATTCACCAATATCACTTAGCAATTGTTTTATCCACATTGCTTCTTCAGTGGTGGCACAAGCTGCCACATGAATTCAGCTTCAGTTGTCGACAGAGCCACAGTTTGTTGTCTTTGACTCGACCAAGTCACGGCTGCCCCGTTCTTGAAGAAAACATAGCCAGTGACGGAACGACGTTTGTCCAGATCGTTTGCATAGTCAGAATCGCTGTAGCCAATAACTTCAGAAGCTTCTGGTGTATGTGAGTAGCATAGTCCATACTTTTTAGAATCTTTTAAATATTTGAAGATCCGTTTGACTGCGTTCCAGTGACTCTGGTTGTAGCAATTGAGGAATCTGCTCACCAAACTGACTGCGAACCTTATGTCGGGCCGACTCACTGTAGCCAGATGCAAAAGAGCGCCCGCAGCTTCTCTGTATGGAGCGTTCTTCTCGTACTATCCATCTCCCTTCTGTAGCTTCATGTGGGGGTCGACTGGAACAGTATTAGGATTAGCATTATTCATTTCAAATCTGTTTAATATTTGTTCTATGTATTCAGTCTGATGTATGAATATGCAGTTACTAAATCTTTCTATTTGCATTCCCACAAAATTACTTGGAGTTTCCAATATTTTAATCTCAAATATGTTTTTCAGTTCTCTTATAAATTCATTCAATGCTATCACTTGAGAATTGGAGACCATCATCAACATAGACACAGATAGCATTTCTTCTTATTGACTTCACCAATGTACACACATTGATCGACTTTACTATTTACAAAACCAAATCTTTTCAGTGTAGAGACTTTCACCATGGTCCAACCCTTCCGGTGGAGTCATAAATATGGTCTCTTCAAGTTCCCCATATAAGAAAGCTGTCTTGACGTCTAGTTGCATGATTTTGAGATTATTTTGTACAGCTACAGATAGTAACAATCGTATTGAATCATACCTGACTGTTGGAGCAAAAGTTTTTTGGTAATCAATACCTACAGTTTGTGCATATCCTTTTGCACATAGACGTGATTTATAACGTGAACCAGTTGGTTCTTCTTTTATACGGAATACCCATTTGCATCCAATTGCTTTGGCATTTGGGGGTTTTTCTACCAATGTCCATGTGTTGTTCTTCTGTAGAGCATCCAGTTCTTCAGTGATAGATTTTCTTCATTTTTCTTTGTTTACCGATTTTATAGCTTCGGTGTGAGTCGTAGGCACATCTGACAGTACCTCTTGGTGATGACAC
This sequence comes from Odontomyia ornata, assembly GCA_963969285.1. Classification (NCBI taxonomy): domain Eukaryota; kingdom Metazoa; phylum Arthropoda; class Insecta; order Diptera; family Stratiomyidae; genus Odontomyia; species Odontomyia ornata. Next base: position 23,429,059 of record OZ017741.1, read on the forward strand.
AGGTAAGTATTTTCTACGGAATCATCTAGATTAGTCTTTTCCTTATTTTTCTTTCTTGGTCTCAGGGTGATTTTGCTGACTGGAGGACTATCAAGATCAATGCTGGTGTCCGAAATGTATTCACTGTCTGAAGTAGACGGGTTTTCGCGTACAGTGTCATTAGTACTTGTAGTTGAATCCATCTCTGATTCAGAGTTGTTACTATTAACTCCTTCTTTATTTGTTTCAGGTTTCTTCTCAGATATTTCTACAGGAACATAGTGCCTCTTCAGTAGATTCAGGGATTGTAGCATCTCGACTGTTTACCACTTTTCTTGTATTTAGTATTATGAATCGGTAGCCTTTGGTATGATCGCAGTCTCCAATAAAGATCATCTTTTGTGCCTTTGGATCCCATTTCTTGCGTTTCTCTTTGGGCAAGTGTGCCATAGCTTCACATCCGAATATAGGCATATGGTTCACCTTTGGCTTTTCACCAGACCACATTTCTTCTGGCGTTTTAAAAGATAAGGACTTCGTTGGTGAACAATTGATTGCATGTGCCGCAGTATGTATGGCATCAGCCCAGTACATCTTGGGTAGATTGGCATTTAGGAGCATACACTTTGCTCTCTCTCTCTCTACTAGAGTTCTGTTCATGCGTTCTGCTGTCCCATTTGGTTCAAGTGTATACGGTGTGGTCGTTTGATGTACGCTGGCAGCGCCTTTTAAAAAATCTGAAAATTCCTTGTTGACGTATTCCAAGCTGTTATCTGTACGAAGGATTTTTTACGAGCACCCAGCTGGTTTTCGACTTAATTTCTGAATTCCTTGAACTTCTTCAGAGCGTCTGACTTGTTTCGGAGAAAGTACACGAACACCTTCTTTGAATAGTCGTCAAGAAATGTGATAAAATATCGGGCACCGCCCATAGTCTGCGTTTCCATTGGCCCACATACGTCGGAGTGAACCGTTTCAAGAAGATTTCTAGCCATGGAGCCTTCACTTTTGTAAGGTAGTCTTGTTTGCTTGCCTTCTGTACATGTTACACATGTGATTGCAGGTGCTTTTGTTGAGAAAACGACATGGTCAGTGTTTTCTGCCATCCTGCGTAGACTATTGAAATTCAGGTGTCCGATTCATTGGTGCCACAGGTAAAAGTCTGGTTCTTCGACATCAGACATGCATGCATAGCCTTTTCCTGGCATATTCAGCCGGTACATGTTGTTAATGACACTTGCTGTTGCTACTATCTCATTTCTCCTGTTCATAATAACACAGCCGGTTCTGTCAAACTTAACTTGGCCACCACTGCGAATAATTTGACTTACGGACAGTAAATTTGTTGCGAGTTCGGGAACACATAATACTTTTGTAAAAAGCACCTTCTTGTTTTGACTGTCGTCATAAACATCTGAGCTCACTTCTCCTGAGCATCGCACGGGTAGTACTTTGTTGTCTGCGACTCTAATTTTCTGTATGGCAGGAGCCGTCACATTTTCAAGCATATTCTTATGTCTTTTCATGTGTAAGGATGCACCGGAATCCACGTACCAGGCGTCATCTTGGCTGGATATTGCCACAAACACAGCAGCATAGGAAGAACTGCTTGTTTTTCGTTGAATATCCTTCGTCTTGGATTTGCATTCAGAGCTTTTATGGCCATACTTGTTACAAGAGTAGCACCTCGGACCTTTAGTTTGCTTCTTGTAATTGGTTTTAAATTTCTTAGTGACTGAGAACTCTGTTGAGTCACTTTCTGTTTGTCTAACGTCTTGCAATAGTTTTGACTTCACAGAGTCTGAGGTTATCTTCATGCCTGAGCTTTCAAGAGCAATTATCATTGGTTGATAGGATTCTCGTAGACCGGAGAGCAGCAGTGTACCCAGCCATTCGTCGTCTACTTGGAAACCAATGTTTCTGAGCTTGTGAGCAGTGCACATTATTTTGCTCACATATTCCTCTACGTTTTGACATGCAGTAAGCGAGGTATTACAGAGATCACGCAGCAGCCCAACACAGCAGTCAGCCCAGAGTCATCGAATACTTTCGATAACTTGTCCCATACTTGCTGTGCAGTGCTAGCCTCTTGTATGTGCACATAATTAATTGGGTTAACTAGTAGAATTATCTTAGTTTTTGCCCTTGTATCTCGTTTTGTGTCCACTTCGACACCTGCGGCGGGTTCTATGCAGTCCTAAAGCCCCTCGTGCTGTAGATATGTTTTTACAGCAAATCGCCAGGGTGCATAATTATTTCGACCGGTTAACATTTCAATTAATGCCATTTGATTATTTGCTACCATTTTTAAGAACTCTTAGTCCAGTTATCACGAGAAAACAGAGAAAACACTTTGCGTTTTTGCGTTTTAGGTTGTGTGCACTATTTTTCACTGTAATGTTTATTCCACTGAAAGTTTTTGCACTGATTTTATTTTTGGGCTTTACTGGGCCCACAACCTGATGAAATAATTGAAAATATATTTCTACTTTGCAAGAAAAAGTCTTTTATTTCAGTATTAAGGCGCGATTAACACTTGCATGTCAAAGTCACAGAACGTAGAGAGTTGAAGTTGATAGGGAGCGGTCAAGCTCAGAAAAAGTCGACAGAGTTGAATAAAGGCGCGAAATTCAAATTATGATTTTAAAATCTAGTTATGTTCCTTTTCATAATAATAAATACATAAAGTCACACTTGTTGCAATGCGGTACGGAGAGTTCTTAGCCATTCCAATTAAATGAAATTAATGGAAGGAATGGAACAAATTTCTACAATACCTAAATATTGGGATTCAGTCTTGTTTTTGACAAATTATTTCCATTCATTGGAAATTTCTTTTGGCATTAGCTTCTCACGATCTAGATTCCTTCCACAGTGATTCATCGATCGTAACAATTAGCCACCTAAAATTATTTTTTATTGATTTTAAATGCAAACGAGCTTATTGCACCATATCCACAGTCGAACAGAATATACTTATACCATATTTAATCTTATCGCGAATTGTTAATCAGAAAATTTCCATAATTGATCTTTGCTGTAGCAATAAAACTGCAAGAAGTCGCTTCAATGTGGTATTTTCAGGCTTTGGTAATATCTTCCTTCGCAACTGTGTTGAGTTGGAAACAAGAACGGGAGCGAGGAGGGGGCCAGAAAGCAGACCGTCGACGACGAATCGATGCCAATTGACAACGCATACTCATTGTCAGACATTCGATGTGTGATTTAAATCAATTTGCCCGTAAATTATTCGACAAAGATGGTAGACACAGTCAACAGAAAACCAGCGCAACATAATAAAACGGCGAACATCGACAAATATTCGCAACAAGATACTAGATACAGATACAAAGCAAGAAGTGAGTAGAGTGAGGATGGAGTTGGTTTTTTCAGTGAGGAGGCCACAGTAAATGTCACTGGAGGAAAATCTATTACTTGGCTCGATTTTATGTACGACAGAATTGCGTGGGTAAATCACGAAGCGAACTATCGATGAACATTTATTGCGAAAAAGCAATCAGTTGCTTGTTTACAGGGTAATTAAAATATGTATAGGTGGTATAAGGCTATAAAAGTGTATCTTTAAGATAAATGCTTAGTTCAGTTGCAACACTCGCGCGTCCGTTGCGTTTGGTGGAAAACGTGTGGCGCTTGCAAGTCCTGTTGCATTCACCGGATGATGTGGTAGCCGCAAGTGCAGTCAGATTAAACCTACAATGTAGCTGGAATGGCATTCACACACAAATACGGATGAGGGATTTGAGTAAAGGTGAAATAGCGCGCGGGCAAATAGAAATGCCTAAATACCATCAGCTCGCACGCTGCGCAGTCGGCGTTGCAATAATTTCTAGGTGTGTATTTCATTATTAAAAATACTGCCCATAATTCAAAAGGTGAATTCACGAAGGAGTCCAGGATCTTGAGTAGGCTTAGCTGTGTGGTTGAGCATGCATATAAGATGTGGTTTGTGAAGCTGCCACTGTTTCGTTGCTGTGCAACGTTCGAGTAAAATTAAAATTTACAACTACTCGCGTAATTCCTGGCGCATTCAATCAAATCGAATGGCCGCTCCTCTAGTAAATGGATGGTTATTTAGTGCGTCATCACCATTTGCCATCCACGACAACGAAATATGTAACTTCCCATTAAAATTCATATTAAATTCTTGTAGTCTCTCATCGAACAGATCAAAAATGATTAAAGCAATTTATATTAGATTATCTGAAATGGGTTTTAGGTATGATGAAGTGTTTTAGGTTCCAGTGAACACGCACAGGTTGTGTAACTTTACAATTTGAGAAAATTAAAGGCTTATTGAAATATGTATTGATTAAACTTTAAACAGGAGCACTTCTATTTTAGATCATATGAAAAACTGTTGCTCGTTCCTAGCAACAAAAATATTTTAAATGCATCTACCACACCTATCAGGAGTCTTTAAGGCTTCCAATGGCCATATTTTGACTGTTAACAAGTATGCAAGGCATGTAGTTCTCAGAAGAGAAACTGCTAACACTCCTCCTAATCAATACTGTGGTTGTAATTATTTGCACATGCTCGATTACTTTTATTTTTCTCTTGCATGAAATTCTTGCGGAATTCAAATTTGTAAGCTCGTCTCTTTTTCGTTTCCGTTGCAGAATATTCTTCACAACCATTAACTTTCGCACAAAGTTGGCTGACCTCCAACATTCTCCTTTAATTATTGGTACTGCGGTACGCTTCTTCACTTATGATACATACTCATCAAGTACCGCCATGGTAATTATTCTGTCATGTGCTAAATTGCAGGAATCCGCTGCCCGTCAACGATGAGACCCTTAGCATCTAGGCAAGGAAAAGCTTTAGGTAATATGAAACCTGTCTTCCCACATCGTATAAAGGATTCGGATAGTATGAATTCATGATCCACACATTCGCATCGTTTATACATGAGTACAGCCATTGTCTTCTTACCTAAAACACTTTACAAGAATCCACTCAGAGAACTCCAGTACTGTCGCGAGGGCGGACCGATAAGTACTTAGCCTCACGGCCCGATGGCGCCACTAACGCCGGATATAGTGTTATTGCCTACAGGGAAAGTAAACGGATGTTTTCACTAAAATCGCGGTTTAGAATTAAAACAAAGAATTACGATTATTCGCCATTTATTGAGTGAGCTGTTTACTGAACGACGCTCTTAGCAAGAGTGACAAACTAATGGAAAATTAGTAAATAATAATTAATGGTACGTAGTTATGACGTACAGATGTCGCTTGGTTCTTCGCAGATTCGCTACATATACGTTCCCCCTAAGAATTGTCAATCAGACAATTGAAATGTCACTTGTTTGTTGTTTGTTGATTTGCGTGGATCAGAATATGTTTTAAGTAGTGGCTGTCTTCTCTCCTCGTTATTGACGAAAGGTGATGGCGTTGTTTCCTCGATGTCTGGAGAAATCATTAATGCCGGTTTCAGTCGATCAATTGAAATTATCGATTCCTTTCCGTCCGTTAGTATTTTGGAGGCTTTTACGTAATGTTCTATGACACGGTAAGGTCCAGTGTAAGGTTGTTGCAACGATTTTTTCGAAGTACCAACACGAACGATTATGTGGCTGGATGTCTTCAAATCCTTGTAGATAAAAATGCGTCCAATACGGTGATGGTTCACTGGAGTCGGTCGAAGATTCTTCATGTCTTTTCGGAATTTTTCTACGAATGCAGGTTCACTTCCTTGCTTAGCCTGCTCATCGGTGACAAATTCTCCCGGTATTCGCAGAGTCTTTTCATATCCCATTTTCGCAGCGGAGCATTTTATATCCATCTTTTAGACTGAGCGCAGGCCCAGTAAGACAGTTGGTAACGCTTGTAACCAAGTGGTATCTTCGTGGCACATGAACGCTGCTTTTAAGGATCGATGGAACCGCTCGATCATGCCGTTTGATGAAGGATGATACGCAGTTGTCCGAATGTGCTTACACCTTAGTAGCTTTGTCAGCGCGTTAAATAAAATGGATTCGAACTGACTCCCACGATCGGTAGTTAATATTCTTGGCGTTCCGAATCGCGCTACTCAGTGCGTATAAAAGCTTAATGCTACTCCTTCTGCCGTTATATCGATGATTGGAACCGCTTCCGTCCATCTCGAGAACCTGCTGATCATTGTTAGAACGTATTTATAGTTGTTAACAATAGGTAACGGTCCAACTAAGTCTATATGGACATGGTCGAAACGTTTATCCGGTGCTGCGAATTGCAGTGGAAAGGTTGTAACGTGTCGGCTAATCTTCGATCTCTGACATTGAATGCATGCCTTTGCCCAGCTAGCTATGTCCTTTTTCATATTTGGCCAGACAAATTTTGTTCGTAGCAAACGGCTAGTTGTTTTTCCACTTGGGCGCGATAGTCGATGTACCGAATCAAATGCTTGATTTCGAAAGACCTTCGGTATATACGGTCGTGGTGTTCCTGTTGATATATCGCAGTACAGGTAACTTCCTTGCATCCTTAATTTTTTCAGGTCCAGTGAAGTTTCAGAACTCCATAACGTTTTAAGTTCTTCGTCCTTTTCCTGCTCTTTAGCTACCTCTGTTAAATCGATTGAGGTATTCCTTGCAATTGCGCCGACTCGCGAAAGTGCATCAGCAACTGTGTTTGAGTCCCCTTTGACGTGAATTATATCGGTGGTGAATTGCGATATATATTCCAATTGACGCGCTTGTCGGGGCGATTCTTTTGACGACATTTGATTGAACGCGTAGCATAATGGCTTGTGATCTGTTCTAATAAAAAATCGATGTCCTTCCACTCGATCACGAAAATATTTGATTGCAGAGTAGATGGCTAGTAGTTCCTTGTCGTAAACGCTATAGTTTAATTGCGCCTTATTAAATTTCTTGCTGAAGAACCCGAGTGGCTGCCATTGATTGTCCACTGATTGCTCCCACACGGCTCCCATAGCGAAACTCGACGCATCCGTTGTGATGGCTAAAGGTGCGTTTTTTACCGGATAAATTAGCATCGTTGCGTCCGCCAACAACTGTTTGCTCTTCTCGAAAGCCTCAATCGCACTAGGAGTCCATACTACTGGCCTTTTATCGTTTTTTCGCGACTCATGTAATAATTCATTTAGTGGCGCTAGGATCTCCGCCGCATTTTTCAAAAACTTCCGATAGAAATTCAGCATTCCCAGACATCTTCGTAGACTGTGGATCGTATGCGGCTTTTCGTATTTAAGGATTATGTCCACCTTCTCAGTTAGCGGTTTAATTCCATCCTTGTTAACTATGAATCCTATATACTGCACTTCAGATTTCCCGAATTTACATTTTGCAGGATTAATTTTGATGCCGTATTCCTTAAATCGTTGGAATATCTCTCTAATGTGTTTTTTATGTTCCTCTTCCGACTTCGATACGACTATTATATCATCCAGATAGCCAAAGCAGTAATTTAAACCAGATAGTACAGTGTCGATAAATCTTTGGAAGGTCTGTGCTGCGTTTCTGAGTAGAAAAGGCATTTTTAGGAACTCAAAAAGACCAAAAGGTGTAATTACAGCTGTTTTTTCAATATCCTCCTCCGCAACTGGAACTTGATGATAAGCGCGTATAAGGTCGATTGTCGAGAATATCGTTTTTGCATTCAAATTATGGGTAAAATCCTCAACGCCGGCAATCGGATATCGATCCGGGATGGTTACAGGGTTCAACCTTCTATAATCGCTGCAGGGTCTCCATTCTCCTGACTGCTTCGGAACCAAATGAAGAGGGCTGGCCCATGGGCTTCTCGAAGGGCGACATATGCCTTTATCCACCATGAACTCGAATTCCATTTTTGGCGGATAGGAGGTCCTTTGGTGATAATATGATGTTTGGGCACCGTATCGCGAGTGATTGTACTGACTGCTGGATTTATGATATCCGGAAATTCAGATAGGATTTGGTAAAATGGCGTTCCTGTTTTTATCATCCTTATAGAACTCGAGGAATTATTTGGTATTATTCCCTTCATTTGTAAATTAGTATTTCCGTCTACGAATCGCTTACGCTTTACGTCCACCAGCAAATTGAAATGCCGTAGGAAATCGGCTCCCAGGATTGGTTGTTCAACAGCAGCAATACAAAATGACCACTTGAAACTTCGTCGGAGCCCTAAGTCAAGCGATAGTATTTTATTGCCGAAAGGTGCAATCGTTGTCCCGTTTGCTGCGTACAAATTCGGTTCCGTTTTTTCCTGTTTTCCATGACAAGAGATTACCGAGACTTCGGCGCCTGTGTCCACTAAGAATACCTTTCCCGTATTTTTCTCGGTGATAGATAAATGGTTCTTTTCATGGACGTCACCGCTGACCGCTTCTGACGATGACGCAGTTAGTTTCCCTGTCGCTGATATTGGCAGGGTTTTCGACAGTGAATGGCCTTTTCTCCTTATATGCGATGATAGTAGCAGATGCGTGATGCTTCTGCTTCCTGCGTATCTGCGTTCGATGGATTATTTGTAGTTCGATTGCCATTTCGTGAGCGCGATCGATTGCGTCTACTGAAATTTTGATTCCTTGAACGATTATTTTTTGAATTCATTTCGAGATTGTCGAGCCGCTTTAAAATTTTCAATAAGATCGGATCAGATTCAGATTCCGAACGAACTGGAGTCTTCGAAGTAGCTGCTATCACAGTTGGTGCTGCATTAAATTCTTCCACGATTTTGTCAGCCGTCACTTCTTTCTCGGTAGAGACCGACATTATGGCGCGCACGTGGACTGGAAGCCGCCTTAACCATAATGCGCGTAGTGCATCCTCAGGTAGTTGTGTGCCCGCCAATGCCTGCATCTGCCTATATAGATGCGAAGGTTTTTGGTTATTTAATTCTAGCTCCGTCAATACTTGCGTCAGCTGTTGTTGTGGTGAAATTATAAATCTTGCCAGTAACTGTTTTTTCAGCTCCTCAAATTTATTTGTCGGCGGGGGCCTTTTTGCTACATCTGCCACTTGTGCCAATATTGTTATGTCCAGCGTTGTTACGACTGCATTAAATTTTGCAATGTCCGAGTACTCTTTGTAATGGCTAAATGTGGATTCAATTTGAGAAAACCACAATTCAACTTGCGTTTCCCAAAATGGTGGTAATTTCACGTCACGAATGGAATCAAGCCGAGGGGGTTCACTGTCAGGCCACAATTCGCGCGCAATATTGAGCGGAGTTTTCGGGGTACCGGAATTAGCGTCCTCAGGGTTATGTTGTTGGCCCGTCACCATTTTAAGTCTTTAGAAAATTCTATAACCCACTTCCTTTACACAATGTGTTCGTTTGTTAGGGTCACAAATTGTAGTGTTATTGCCTACAGGGAAAGTAAACGGATGTTTTCACTAAAATCACGGTATAGAATTAAAACAAAGAATTACGATTATTCGCCATTTTTTGAGTGAGCTGTTTACTGAACGACGCTCTTAGCAAGAGTGACAAACTAATGGAAAATTAGTACATAATAATTAATGGTACGTAGTTATGACGTACAGACGACGCTTGGTTCTTCGCAGATTCGCTACACGGAGAGATTCACTATCGTGTAGTACATTCTTCTAGAAAGCCACTGTCGAAATTTCAGCTAAATCAGACTCATAGCTTTGTTTTGACCATGTGTGGAATCGGGCGTGGCCGCAGATTTTTAAAATATCAAGAAAGACCAATATCAGTTGGTGATTCGATTCTTGTTTTTGGAAGGCAAATCGCGCAGTGAAATTAAAGAGCGCTCTGATGCTGTGTACGGTGACTTTGCTCCTGCGATAGTGACCGTAAAAGAAAGTAAGTTTCTAAATTCAGATCTTCTTCTAACAAAACCATGCTGTTGATCTGCCAAGGATGAAAGGATAAGTGGATATAGCACATCAAAAACTATATTTTCAAGGATTATATCAAAACAAGAAAGGAGAAAAATAGGTCACCAGACTTGAAGATAGGAATAATGTCGGCAATTTCCCTTCGGGGAGAGAAAGCATCACAGGATAAACTCAAATTAAAAATAGTTGAAAGGGGAAATCAACGTGAAGAAGATAAAGATTTTGCTAGAAAATTTGGAAAACCTAAAGGCGCCACCGATACTGTTGTAGAGATTATTAAAGAGCAGTTCAACCTGCAAGGGGTTGGTATGAAAATTAGTAGAGGAAAAAGAGCAAGAAGACTTGTTGAAGGAAGGGGGAGGCTTAGTCCTGCTGGAAAAGGAACAAAAATAAGAAGTGAAGAGATCACAAGATTCTAGAGGAGTAGACAATGTCATGCGATCAAGACTAAAATCATCAGGGACATGTCCATATATGTAAAATATTTAAGGCGCCCTCTTTAAAGATTTTACGTACGACTAGAGCGCATGAGTGTGATTCGACATTAACGAAGTTTCAATGTGGTTAACATATGTATGAAGTGCAGAAGTGGCAATTTTCTTGGCCACGGTATGACGCTTTTTGAATTTAGCTAAGTCAATTGGAAGATCGCTGGATAAGGATTTTCTGCGGGCTTTTGCTTTGCTTGCAATGGTAACATCTGAATTAAACCAAGGAGCCTTTGGGCCTCCTTAATGGGAACATGGGAGTAGATAGCGAGATTAAGGACGAAAGAAACATACGATGGCAGTCCCAAAAGTATCCCATCTAACTTATGAATACAGGTAGTTTAAAAAAAACAATTACTGCTATTTACAAAACCATCTTTCACCAACTTAATGTGAAAAATTCATAACAGTACATTTATTATTATTTTTTTTCAGTGAATTTGTGAATACGTTTCGTTTACAACGGTCAAATATTTGGTAGCTAAGTTTAAGCGAGGTCGTACGAGCTGCCAAGATGAACACCGCAGTGGTTGACTAAGTGAGGTCACTACGTCAGAAAATGTGAAGAAGATCCACTAAATGGTATTGGATGACCGTCGACTAAAAGTGCGCGAGATTTCAGACATGGCAGGTATTTCAAAAAGTGCTGTGCATCGCATTTTGACCGAAAATTGAGACATGGAAAAGCTGTGCGCAAGATGGGTGCCACGTTTGCTCACAATGGAGCACAAACAGCAACGTGAAGATGTTTCCATCGAGTGTTTGACAGTGTTTCGCAGCAATAAAGCCAAGTTTTTAGATCGATTTTACACCTGAGAAAAAGGAGCAGTCAAAGCAGTGGACTAAAAAGAGAAAACCGGCTCCAAAGAAAGCAAAGACAGTTCAGTCAGCTGCCAAGTTCATGGCATCCGTTTTCTGGGATGCGCGTGGAATAATAATTATTGATTATCTCCAAAAAGGAAAAACAACATTGTGCAGCCTTATTGCAACGTTTGAGTGCTGAAATCAAGAAAAAACGGCCCCATCTGACGAAAAAGAAAGTGTTCTTTCATCACAGCAACGCACCAGGCCACACGTGCGTCATTGCGATGGCTAAAATCAATGAGTTGAAGTTCGAATTGCTTCCTCACGCACCCTTTACGTCAGATCTGGCTCCCTCGGATTATTTTCTCTTGCCGAATTTGAAAAAATGGCTTGGGGTTAAAAGATTTGCCAACAATGAAGAGGGAGTCTGCGGTTGATAGCTATTTTGAGGAGCTTGACGGTTCCTACTATAAAGCGGGTATCGAAGCTACTGAATATCGTTGGGAAAAATGTATCGACCTGAAGGGAGAATATGTTGGAAAATAAAACTACTGCTTTATTTGTCGTGTTGGTTACTTTTGGGACCGCCCTTTTAAGAAGGATGCTTTGCTAAGCTTATCTGTAAGCAAAGAATGAATGCGGAAAAGAAAAACATCCTGAAATGTTCGCAATAACTATTGTTGAATTGTATTTATGCCACATTTAGAATTAATTTATTGGTTATTTCCGGTAGAATGATTGGCTCAAATGTACCGTTTATGCAGAAAATTAAGGATACTGATCATTTTTATCATCCGTCACCAAAGGACTCGGTATCCTCAACAGATCCTTGAAGAGTGCGAACTAAGTGGCACTTTTCGTACGAAATATCATTTAAATTCAATTTCTCGACATCAATGTATCACATTGAACTTTTAATATCTACAGAGTCCTTGGAAGGATTTCAATTCTGTTCCGATGCATTATAGAGCAATATGTTGTCCTTCATTTGAAACCTCTACAATCAAAATCCTTACACGCGTCGATCAGTTATGCTGAAAAATCGGGGTGAAAGTCGGAATTTTTTTAGTTTTAACGGTAAGAGCCCTTTACCGTTACTTGATTTTCTTATCCTTAAAACGGGACCTAACTGGAAGAAAGACATATCGTTTGCCAAAAACAGGACTCTTCTATCTATTTACGTTAAAAAGTTATGCGTGAACATACGAAAAAAAGCAAAAAAAAACAAAAATATACGCGATGAATTGATAACCTTCTTTCTTTTGGAAGTCGATTAAAAATTTAAGGGTGATTGAAGTATTTATTGATTAAGTTTTAAGTAGGAACACTTATATTTGAGATAATTTGATAAATTGTTGCTCGTTTCTAGTAACAGCAATATTTTAAATGTATCTACTACACCTATCAGGGACCTTCGAGGCTTTTGATGGTCATATTTAGACTGTTAACAAGTATACTATACAGGGTTGTGCAGTTCTATAGACAGCAATGGATAAAACTCCTTCCAATCAAAACTGTGGTTGTAATTCTTTTGCATATGTTCACTTTGTTTTTATTTTTCTTTTGAATAAAATAGCTACGGAGTTCAATTTTTTAAAGTCGTCTTTTTTCATTTACATACGTTGCAAAGAATGTCCTTCACAATCCTCAATCCACGCTGAAAGTTTGCTGACCCCAAACATTCTCCTCTAGTTACTGGTACTACTGCAGGCTTCTTCACGTATGATACATACTCATTAAGTACCGTCATGGTAATTATTCAGCCATGTGCTAAATTAGAGGTGTCATGGGGCGGGTTCCTTTCCCACAGCACAAGGGCCAACTACAAATAACTTCACACAATTACGAATTATGCGATGGCCAGAGTCAAAAAAAATGCTGTTTACGTCAGTGAATATAATTCACATATTCATCATTTCCATGTTCATTAAACTTTCTGTAAAACGCAATAAATTATTATTTCTAAAAAAAATTGCGATGTAATTTAAATACTTGAACTTTTAAGAAATGCACAAATTGCAATTCAGAGATGTGCCCACCAAGATTACTGGGGAGGAGCAGCCACTTTGAGATTCCTCTATAGCCCCCCAACTTTAATATCCTGTCCAACCCTGCGCACGCTAGCTTTTACATGGCCGGTGAGATGGCGTAGTATCTCTCCTTTATTGGCTTACTATCGCCAACGTCAATAACATGTGAGACTAGAGTAGCGCGGCCAAGGCCGTGCGTAGCGTAAGATAGAAAAGGGGCGATAGATACTTTGTTGTTGGCTAGGTGTTAATTCGTTTCTGTCAGGCATTGAAGTAAGTTCGTGGATATGCCTGGTGTTAAAGCGTGAATCCTAAAATAAAACTTTGACCAAACCAAACTGCAGGACGAAACCGACGCCGAGGTGCACGTTCTGAGTCAGGGAGGGGATGTTGTAAATTTTGATATCCTTTGTTTGACCTCTGAACGTGACGGGTGTTGTCAACCTAATCTTGATAGAGTGTTTGGTGCCATCAGCTGTACTGATGTCAGAGCGCTAAGGTTTTACGGTTTCGCTCGAGGCAAGACAGCTAATACTTGCACCCGTGTCGATTAACGCGACAGCGATTTCGCCCAACGCTTTGATTGGTGCATAACGTATGGTTTCATTCTCGGAAACCTCCGAGATGTTACATACGTTCAAGATTTAGCGGCAGGTGCGCACTCTCTAACGGAAGCTCCTCAAACGACGACTTGACCATTTTGTCTTGAGCTGGCGTAAGGTGACCTCTTCTGAAGCAAAAATCAGCTCTCGTGCCGAACGGTATTCTTCCAGCTCAATGTAGTACAGTGTTATTGCATGAATTAATGGCTGTCATTGCTCTTCTGAGAGTTCCAGACGTCATCGCTTCACCAATGTCTTTGGAGAAGCCTCCGAAAGAGACGTGTCGTCCGCAGCATCATGGACCAGCAAAGGTGTTGGTGTGTTTGTATCTAGAGTGTATTACCGAATATTTCCAATTCCCTAACTGCCCACCACTTTATTTGGGCTACTCCGGTGGAGTCTCCACCGACGCAGTCTAACTCACCCGAAGACGGGCGTGGGCGCCACTCGTTCGTTTCTTCGAGCCTCTCAAGGGGTCATTCGAACGAGAAGACGACCGTCCGGAGCGGAATCATAACTAGAAAGTTTTGGGGCTCGCCGCAACTTAGCCGCGAAAACCGCCTACAAAGGAAAACTTCCCCGCGGAACGAGCCAAGGTGTTTCGCCACCACACAAATTCAGGTTTTCCTACAAAAAAGGGGGAACCGAAACTACCCAGAACGCCACAAGGTTCCACTGCGCCCACAAACACTACCACTTGTATTAAATTCTCCAGGTCTTCCGGCCTGGTCAACGCCCCGGGAAAAAATTCCCGAGCATTTATTGTAGCGAGAAAAGAAAAATGAACTATTATCTCATTCGGTTTAATACAGTATTTTCTTCTAAGAAGTGAATTCGGCCAATATGTGCTAACATGAAAGCCACTTACACTTATTGCGTATTCTAGTTAGGGGCGCCTTGCTTGCGTTTGCTTGATTTGCGCCACAGTTTTCTCGTTTCCGTTTGATGTTTCAATATCCACTGTTCGGCTCAAATTCCTCGTCAAAAGAAAACGGTCGCTGATCACTTGTTCTATGTTAACTCGTTCGAACCCACTTGTCGAGTTATATTTCATTCGCTGAACATTTGGTTTAATGTATCTCCACGGTTGCTTGAAAAGAAACTCCCCAAAGGATCAAAAGAGAAAGCGCGGCAATTTTCCCGGGCATAAATCAGCTCCGGGTTAACGTTGTTATTCCTTCCATCCACCGGGAAAATCTTGTTTTGGAGTGCTTTTCTTCCGTTGGTGCGACTTATTCCTATCACTTGATTTCACTCATCATAAATTCCACTCGGTAGCGATCCTAGTGGGAATCAAGTGTATTACGCGCTGAATGCGCTGAATGCATTTGACTGACAGTTTGAACTGTAAGTAATGTTTATTTGCATCGCGACGCGATGTGAGGATTTCGCAGTAATCCCGTTTTTTCCCTTGAGCCGGCGCTAAGATTTCTTAGTAGTTTAATAGTCGTGTCAATGTGTGACTGTCGTTTATGTTTAATTATCTACTATTTTCCACTAATTTCGACCGTCGAATCTCTCCTCGGAAATGTTGTGATTTCCTTCATTGCGATTTCCGTAGTGGAATAAAGTGAGTTCAGTGCGACTGAGTGAATATTACGCTTCGTCGCAATGTCATCAGTCTGTAGGTAAGAAATTCAACAATTATATCCGTGTTTCTTTCGTGCAGTTTAGTGGATTTATCAGCTTTCTCTCGTTTGAGCTTGGCGTAATCGGCGGTCATTTGTTGATGCGCCAAAGCGAGTTAGAGTTTGATATTTTTAGACTTATTCATAGCCTCTGGTTTGGCTATAAATTCCTACGATGACTTCATTCTGGCTTCATGTTGTGAGCTCATCAAACGGCATTCATCTGAGTCTTTTCTATACTCAAAACGTTGTTTTATTTGGATCTGTTTATAGCACATCCAGATTCGGGCATTTTGTGTGATCTTGTTAGCTCCCGGTTTAATTTTGCTGCTATACAGGGTCTGCATAATAAGTAACCGGACTAACCTCAGAAAATTATTTATAGGCAACATATGTGCAGTTTTTCTTTAGAAATCTTCAAAGTAGTCCCCATTGGAGTCGATAACACGCTGATACCGGATTTTCCAATCCCCGAACGCTCCCTGGAAGTCGGCAACCTCGATGCTGTCTAGAGCCCTCGTCGTAGCACGTTGAACGTTTTCCAGAATCCCGAACCGCGTCCCCTTAAGGTGTCTCTTGATCTTGGGGAACAGAAAGAAGTCCGCTGGTGCCATATCCGGGCTGTAAGAACTCTGGTTCGGTTTGCAGTCGATCAAGGATTTCCGAAGCGACAGCAACACGACACTCCTTTTGCTCATCAGTCAGCTGTTTGGGTACCAGCTTCGCGCAGATCTTCCTCATGCCCAGATCGTTCTTAATAATGTTGTGAACGGTCATCTTATCAATTACAACCTCATCTGCCATAGCCCGAATGCTCAGACGACCGATCATTGTTCAACACATCACACACGTTTTGCACATTTGTGTCCGTGTGACTCGTTGATGGAGGACCGACGCGCTGTTTGTCATGGACGTCGTCGCGGCCCTCCCGGAAATTTCTGTGCCACTGAAACACTTGAGTTCTGGACAGAGCATCCTCACCGTAAGCCTCTTGAATCATTTGAGGAGTCTCCGTGGCCGTTTTCTTGAGTTTGACACAAAATTTTATGCTAACACGTTGCTCGATCGTACGCTCCATTTTCACTCCGACGAGGTAACTGAACACGCACTCCGCTCTCGCTTGATGCTATCTCCCCAAGCGCTTGGAGGCAACTGCTGCAGCCCGGTTCCCATTACCTAGACCCCCACCACCACTACAGCACCAGATACCGGTTAGCAGACGCTTTGACGGCTCGGGGCAGGCTCAGTCCGGTTACTTATTATACAGACCCTGTAGATCGAGCCGCAGTGAATTCTTCCTTCCTGGTCTCAATCCCTGGTGATTCGTGATCGTAGTTAACAGTCAATTCTTCTTCCTGTGTTTGCCACTAATGAAGTGTTAAATTTGCGAGTGTCTTCCTGCGGTAAACGTACCATTGCTGCCTCAGCACCATCTCTGGCTTCTTTACTCCTTGCTGGCATGTATGCATCTCTGCTGGAGCTGCGCAAGTGTGAAGATGTTTGCGGCAGGATCGTTAAGTTCGTGTCCTTGACCGGGCGCTCAGTTGACTTAGTCGAATTATATACTGCATCGAAATTCATTGGGAGTCTGTGCCGGAACGTAGAGTCGATGAAACCACAGGTAGTATGAATACTCGCAGATAATCGCCCATAACACAAATACCTCTTGTCGCGTGCCGGGAGCAACGATTCAACTTCGGATTTCCTCCTAGCGTTGCATGTTACTTGTTTGCGATGCAATTCCGATTGCTTCGAGGGGTTATATGTTTTATGCTGCCGCAAATGTTGATTGGGCGACGAACGTTTCCGCCACCGTGTGAATTTGCGTTTCGTTTCGAGCTCGCGTTGGTTCTTGATGCTATCGGCGCTTGTTGCTGGTTGCGTTGTCCATAATTGTGGCGTGTAAATCGGAAGCCACATAGCTATTTGAGTTTACTTACATAAAGTTACAAAGCAACAATTATTATGTGGCTTTCTTTCCGTAATCTAACCAGTAGTCCGTTTATGAATGAAGATTTAAATTACTACTGTGACCAAAAAATAAGGTGACATTTGAATTTAAACTGCGCGCGTCGAAGGATTTGGAGAATTATTTTTTTTTTAGTACTGTCAGTGACATCCATGTCAAATTTGCATGTCAAAATATTCATTAGTGTTTCAGATACGCGTCGTTTCCGGGATGGCCTTCAGTTCCGTCTTCGCTGCGGCTTGAATATCCTCTTTCGTATCAAAACGGTGTCCCCGGAGCGGTTTTTTGAGCTCGCTGAACAGCCAGAAGTCGCACGGCGCCAGATCAGGTGAATACGATGGTTTCCGGACGATTGGGTTGAGTTTTTGGCGAAATTATCACGAATTACGAGGGCAGTATGGGATTGGTGCATTATCGTGGTGTAAAAACCAAGAATTGTCTTTCCACAATTCCGGCCTCTTTAGGCGGATAGCGTTACGCAAACGACGCATAACGTTCAAATAATATTCCTTGTTGACTGTTTGGCCCGGCAGAAGGAATTCATAATGCACAACATCACGATAATTGAAGAAGAGAAAGGTTGATGGTCGCCCAGGACGCTCTTCGTCTTCGACACGTTCACGGCCGGCTTCGAACTTTCTATACCACTTATAAACATTTTTTTTAGACAAAGCCTCATCACCAAAGGCTTTTTGCATCATCCTCAACGTATCCGCAGCATAAAATTGATTTCGCAAACAAAATTTAATGCATATTCAACAAGTTTCGACATCGCAAAAAACGAAAAACTCACTTTTAGCAGCTCAAAAAACGACGCGTATCTCAAACACTAATAAATATTTTGACATGTAAATTAGACGTAGATGTCACTGACGGTACTACCAACCAAAAAAAATAGTTCTCCAAATCCTTCGACGCGCGCAGTTTAAATTCAAATGTCACCTTATTTTTTGGACACAGTAGTACTTGCTGTTAGTTACATCATTAGGTCACCAAAAAAAAATTAATAAAGTGCGGCTCGGTATTGCGTAGGTTAAACTCTTACGAAATCGCGTATTGGAGTGTTCGGGGTGAGCAACACTATGGAATCTCAATGTTCACCCGTAACAAGTGTTTTCTAGTAAAGGGCTCGTCGGAGTGGAACTGTCAGTAGATGGGACGGAATGACATTCCACTATTGGGTCTGTCTCCAGTGCTGTTGGCTGTCCTGGGCACTCATGGACACTCACTGGCTTTTTTTTGGATTCTTGTAATTGCTGCAATTCGAAGCATACGTGTCTAGCTTGCCACAACGGAAACAAAAGATGTTCGGCTCTGTTTGGCATGCGCTAAAGTGGTGTCCCGTCTGCCAACTGTTCCAACGTGTAATGAATCGTGACTTAGGCGCCAGTTTGTGACATTAGTCTAGTATAGGTTGTCTAAATCCAGATGTGGTCGACGGATGGTATGATCCATTTGGTCCGGTGTGACCTCTGTAACATAGGGCGGTGCAGGTAGGGCCAAAATTTCTGGATTGACCTCCGATAGGAATCGTCGATCCCGTTGATCTCCTCGATCGTCGTATTTTGATGAGGCGCCGCCCTTTGGATAGCCTGTACAGCTTCCAACTCCTTGGCTGAGGCTCGGAGTGTATGGACATAATGCCGCGGCGCGGAGTGTATGGACAGTATGCCGCAGCGCAAAGGCCAATCTGATTCCCCCCCAGAAAATTCCGAGGAATTCCTGTTTCGATATCTAGATTATTGACCGCTCCAACAGGCAACAAAGGGCTTCGTAGTAGTCGTCCACTGACGCATGGGTCAGTTAACGTCGACTTGGAAGCCTCTGTTTTAAGACAGCAATCATTGAAAACTCGCGGAGCTTGGCCTGTTTAAATGTCTGCCAGTCATACCTTGTGCAGGCATCTACAAAATGCCAGAACCATCTTAGGGCTCGTCCGGTATTTAAGATTTGAGCGCATTGCGCAACTGTTTGGAGATCTCCCCCGCGGCTCATGGTTGCCATGTTTTCTACTCTTCGATGGAAAGTCCCGATGGTCATTGAATTGTCTTTCCCCGAGAAAACTAATTCCCAGTTTGCCATCATTGAGGTGATTTTTGGAGGAGAAACCGTCCCAACTGGGCGAACTGACTCGCTGGCGAGTGTCTAGTTGAAGCCATATTGCTGATGAGCACGTCGAAAGGTCGGCCTCCCATCGGTGATGGTTGGGTGTGATCCCACGTGTCCCAAGGCATGGGTCGAGGTGGTGGATCCGGAGCCTAAAGCGAAATGTGCTCAGCTCTCGGAATCTGGGTAAGCTGGTTTTGAGGTGGTGTGGTTGGACCTGACTAAGCCGGGGTTGGTATTCTGGAGCCATAGGGCTCATTGAGGAGCTGGGCACCATCTGAGCGAACTCAGACCACCGACATATGGGAAGCTACCAATGGTTTGGGTCTGCGTCCCATTGCGGAAGCATTCGGGGACGTGTCTGTGGAGCGTTATTATGTTTTCGCTCTTTAACGGTTACGCGGCTGGTCAGGCCCTGCAGTAATGCTAGCATTTCCTGCAAGACCTTGGCATCCGCGGATGCAGTAGGCTGCTATCCTCCGTGGGTGGTATCACGCCAGCCCTCTCCATGAACTCCAGATCTGCTACTGGCAATTAAGCTCGGTCTCGGTGGTCTATATCTTTCGGCACGGCTCCTTGGGTGGCAGGTGTGGTGCCACTGGTCCGTGGTGCCGTTGTTGGTGGTATAGGTTGCCGAAAAAGCGGACAAATAATGGACGCTTGCATATGTTGCTGCAGGCAACTAGCATGAAAATGATTTCCACACTGCAGCGTCCGCACATGTGAGCTATCCTCGATAGCCAGTTGGCAAATAGCACACAGCTCTGTTGATCTAGCGTTAGAGCG
This sequence comes from Odontomyia ornata, assembly GCA_963969285.1. Lineage (NCBI taxonomy): Eukaryota > Metazoa > Arthropoda > Insecta > Diptera > Stratiomyidae > Odontomyia > Odontomyia ornata. The sequence continues at coordinate 23,449,274 of OZ017741.1, forward strand.
GAGGTGACGCCTATCAGGCATCTTTCTGGTAGGCATTATCCAAATCTAAATACAAGAGTTTTTAATTGTAAATATTAAAAATGTTGTTTGGTGAGTGGCCGAAAGTGACAAGTTATACTCTACTCGTATACCTCAAAAAAATGTAGATAAATAAATAAATTGTATCGTATCATTCGGTCTTCCCACTTTTCCCTCAAATGACGTAGTTCTCCCTATGCGTTATTAGGGACTCCTTCTTGGGGCACTGTGAATTTTCGTGGTAAGGATGAAGTCGGATTGTCTCGCGCGCGGTTAACAGGGCATTATCGTCGGGTTTCACACGCCAATCCTTTCGGCATGTAACATAGGCCATCGGCGCCTATCGACGCTCAATCACTTCTGCATTTATATTGACTCTGGTCATCGCATTATTCGTAAGTGCGAGAAATATTTTTGCAGTAGACCCTTGTGTTGTGGGAAAAGGACCCGCCCCACGACACCGCAAAGGTAGCTTGCGGTGTACACTTACGCGTCCCCAGACAAGGCCATTTCTAGTTGAGCATGAATCTTGCACTCGCTCAGACAGCAGTCTACTGCTGCAGTAACGTACGGACATTTATACAACCCATAAACACTACAAGTGTCTCTAGATATTTGGCATAGAACCAACTCCGAAGAGGTATATAAATCTGTCTTGTCTTTTATATGTTGAAGATACTGCAAGCGGGTACTGAGTAAAAATACCGTGATCCTTACGGAATACGTACGGAATACGTTCTCCATACGACGTAAGATGAAAGTAGTTCCAGCATCGCCTCACATCACTGCGCTGTAGGCTTGCGAGACAACAGTTTCGCAGTTGTTTTTGTTGATAATAAATCGAATAAGAGCTGTAGATCTTAGAAATCTTCAAACTTTTCAACTATTATTGACCGCCATTTTGAACTTTGAGCATCAAATGCGTAGCCCAGTCATATTAGGGCTTTCACCTCGGAATGAAAGATAATAAGCTGCAAATTGGTATGAACCTTTGTTTTGTCATTCTAAATGTTGTCTCAAAAGTCTAAATCGTTATCGTGTTCGCGTCTCAAGATATTCAAGGTCAAAGGTCACAAAAATCGGTTTTTCGCGAATATCTGGCTTCCTATCGGTTAAATGAGATTTGCATTTATTATAAAAGTTGTAGGCTATAAAATTCCCTACAACTTTTGTTTAAACTTTTTTTTCATACGACCAACCGTTTTGAAGGTAGAGCGCGAAGAGTGCACATCGTACAGTCATATACGGCCTCATGCAAGGTCAAGCGTGAGTTATGGTTATCAGTACGTTATAAAGTCAATTATTTACTTGGAAATTATAATTATTAAACAATGCCTATTATTTATGTACTAACTATTAATTATTTATATTTAATTAAAGTAAGTAACTTGATTATTTATATATAATTATTCATATTTAACTATTTGACAAAACAAAGGTTCATACCAATTTGCAGCTTATTATCTTTCATTCCGAGGTTGACCCCTTTTTTTACCTAATATGACTGGGCTAACGCTATCTTCACACGTAATACAATTTTTAGCATTTAATATTTTATAGCAAGATTTACCAAATAATAAAATAATATACAGATATTTTACTATTAAGATTTTATCTACAACTTACATTTTGATGAATGAGATTAACTCATGCAAACGTTTTGCGCTTACCTGCAAAAGAAGAAAAATAGGGTTTTATTTATGGTGTTAGGGTGAAACATTTTCTGAAGAAAGTCTTTATTTGGAAATCATGTTCAGTGGAGAAAAATGATCACTCTTTTAATTATTTTACTAGGAAATTTTAGTTTGCTGTAATTTTTTCAGAGAAAGCTTAAGATTGCCAGCGTACAAAACAAAAACACACACACACGAACTTCAACCAAACATATAAAGGGAAATGAAGTCACCTCTGATTGCCGCTCAATGTGGCAGAAGGTGGAGGTAAAGTGTCAGTGGCTGTTTGATGAAGAAACCGCTGCGAGGAAATTCGAGGTTCTTGCCTACAGGCATCCCAGGGGTTTAACAGACACATCAACACAAGTGAGTGGTTACATCAAGCCTTGAAGGTATACAAAAATACGGGAAAGGAGAGAAGTTCCGGCGTTTGATCTCAGGAACTGGGTAACAGTTACCAACCAGAAGAAGAACAAGTTGGGCAGACAGACCTATGCTCATGTCAGAAGGGTTTTGTACTTAACTTACAAAATGCAGTAACCAGCAACGAATAAAATCATGAAACATGTCAAAGACGATTTTATTCGAGAAAATGTGAAATTCGAGGTTCATACTATTATTAACAAAGTTCAACGCATTTTGACTTCTGAGGTATTTGTTATAGTTATACCCATAAATATCTCCTTTGATAATTTTTTCAGATTTTTTAAGGATCACGGGTGTTCATTCGCGAGGGAGGAAATACATTTTTCATGTATTTCCCCCCCTGTGCCCCAACTGAAGCAAAAACGGTCAGTTTAAGAACTGTTTTGAAAAGCTCTCATAGAAAACTTTCAATTGATACTCATATCGGCTACCTTTCATGAAATTTTTTTTCAGGGGCCACTCTTCTGTACTGTAATCATCGATTCATGGCCTATTTTTTCGAATCCTAGAATGGTTACAAAGCCCTTTTGCTAGGAGCTCTCTCCTGCCTCTTCGACTTGTTTCAATTGTATGTACTCATCTTCATGATATCTATCACTCCTGAAATTTTCATGCAAATTCTAGCAAAGCTGTAGTGTCTAAGTCGGTAAAAAGCGCATATGGCTCCATAGCCATATGTTTCCATAGTAATACAGGGCATATTGCTCCATAGTAATACAGGAAAATTCAAATCGCTATAACTTCGGTAAATACCATTCGATCTTTATGAAACTTTCAGAAAAGATCAATCTTATAAATAGTCATCTGTTTACTAAATTTTATTGAATTTAAGGGTACCATTTATATTTTATTCAAGAAAACATAAAATCGATAAATCATACTATTACTAACAAAGTTGAGTGAATTTTGACTTCCCATGTATTTGTTGTTGTTGTACTCATAAAGGCCTACATTCATGATTTTTTTCAGATTTTTCGGATGGAAGGTGTCCAATCGCGAGGGGGGGGGTACGCGAAAAGTTCGTACATTTCCCCTTCCCCTGCCCCCCTCGTTACTTATAAGGCAATTTTAAAACTTGTTTGGAAAAGATCTCATTGAGACCTTTCCAACGACACCCTACTCGACTACCAATGGTGAAATTTTTTTTTGAGGGGTCACCTCCCTATATGGGGAGACCCCCCTTAAACCACTTTGAAAAATTTTTCCACCCTTGAACTTTCAAGAGGTCACCACTTCTGACCTTTCTACAAAGTTTCATGGCTGTAGACTCCATAGTTTCGGAGAAAAAGTGCTGTGACATACAGACGGACGGACGGACGGACGGACGGACGGACAGACGGACACAGGTCGTGATTGCAATAGGGTTTTGTATTTTAGTACAAAACCCTAAAAATATGTATCTTAAACATTCGGGAGAAGCTCCATTGGAGAACCGTGCGTTAAAAATACAGAAAAGAGAAAGAGAAGCAGCAAACGGAGACGATGAGGGAAGGACTGGACGCTGTCATCATCAAACTAGCATTAGGGAAGACATATGCGAATATTTTGGGGGTGATCCATCAGAAGGTTTATCAATTTCAAACTGGAATTTGGAATACAGATAAGAAAAACCGCTAAATGTGGAGGTCTCCTTAAAATTGGATACTGGGATGACCACATGAAACTTCATGGATCGATCAAAGCGGCTTTGGATTGCCAGGAGCGTATGAAGCTGTTGATTCCTGAAGTCAAAACTAAGCTTCCTGACCACGTTCTAGGAAGACGTTGACAGCCGCCATTAAACAAGAGACTAGAGAATGAGCTGTTGAGGATATAATCACACTGCTTTCTCCTGACTCAATGGAGCAATGACAAGCCATGGCTCAATCAGATGAGACACCAGCGCTTAGAATTCTCATCTCAGCTCATAACCGCGAGGACTTGATAAGCGAGTGCGCAGATGGACCTGCATGTAACGTTGCTGTTGATGCATGGACTCAATCTATAGAAGACATAGCTCCAAAGAGCCCGATTGAGGTGAGAATTGCTGGAAGTGTGGACAAGCTAGCTACTGGGGATCAAGCACTCGTGCATAGGATGATCTTTTCACACAGCTTGTCTGCAAACATAAGGCTTAAATTGTATTAGCCAGCGAGCCTTATAAGAGAAGTTTCTCCGTCTAGTTGAACGATGCTACGTGATCATGTTCGTGAGCTATTAATTTTCCCCAAGCAACTCTACCGAAGTGTTCGGAAAAAAGCTATGCTTACTGCAGGATTCTCGTCATAGCATCAAAAGTAAAATCTTAGTAGGGACAGGGAAGACTTTAATGCTAGAGCATCAGAGTGGGGCATACTCGCCGTAAACACTTCCAAACGGCGCATGGACAAAATACCATCAAAGCTGAGTTGCATGGTGCTGAACAATGGGTTACCTCAAGCATACTGATGGCCCGTATTTGAAAAATCTATACCAGCGACAACTATGGCATCGAAGTGCCAGCTTCAATTGAAGAAGCGATGGAAGACTATAAGTACACCACCTTCCGAAAGATCGTGAGGGGCAGGCATAAACAATTACAATCCGCTTGAAAGTGGCAAGGCTGGTATGCTGCTAACCAAGGCAGCAAGGAGATGGCTGCCACATTTGGTTCGACTTTAGGAAGAACGCCTTTGACGCTAGTGGTCGGAGCAGTAGTCGAAGCCATTGCGAACGACACCATGTTATTGGCAATGGCTTTGTTACATACCCTGTGTATACTGGGACGAACTGAGAGCTTGACTTGATGTGTATCCTATATACACATCAAGGCTCCTGGGGAGAGAGATCTCACTGCTACTGCATCCGTCTAAATTTAAGTTTTTTAGCGAATTTATTTTGTTTCGCTGTTGCAATATATTTGAGATTTATCCGTTAAATTGAACGAACTTTCGTTACTGTCGCTCAATTTTCCTTGGAGATGGCGAAACGCATCGCGCTTGTCACGAATTATCCAATACCTCATCATTTGGATTGAACGTGTCCTGCTAGTGCACAGCTGGAACACTAATGATTGATTTATAAGAAATAACGCGTTGCCGGCAATCCGTTATTTACTACTGTTGTATTCCTACCGAACTCCAAGTACTCAACCAAGCGCTTATATCAGTTCGCGTGGCGAGCTTTTACTCCGATTTCACCCGGAAAATTGCTGAGGAAGTGCGCACACGAGTTCTTATTTAAGAGAAGCTTGCTTCCCGCTTCGCTTCATTTGCACGCAAACGGAGAGAAAGCAAAAAGGCAACATTCTCATAGCAAAATTGAGGGAAATCGAATTTTCGGAAGGACGAATAGATCCTTCAATCGATTTTCGTGTGCAGTATTCTCCTATCCGTAGCTTTCAACTAGCTGTTTTGCATTTGCCCTCGAAATATATTTCGCTGTTGTTTCTTCTGTAGTCCCCTCGAAACTTCTGCCATCGTAGCTGTCAGTTTTTTTTGTGGTTGGGAGCTGAATGTCATCTACGCACGGAGTGTGGGGCTCCCATGCTCGAAAGAAGGCGACTGGACTACTCACTGAACACCTCACTGCCAACCTGAGAACCCAACCTGGAACGGTTTGGCACATTACTTCGGGCCAGGTCTCGTTTTGTTACGCCGTGAGGCACCTTCAAGCGGGGGTCACTCTTCTAGCGAGAGGACAGAGGGTAAGAGGAATTGCCAGACAAGCGATCCCTTAGCTCCAACGCTCCCGGCTGCTCTGACTCCCTTTTATCTTTTAGGACTTCCCGCGCATAATGTGCCACCTGGTTATATTTGCCAACCGATTCATGCATCACCGCAACTATTCGAAGAGTGACAATTAAGTAATGAGATTGATTCCATGAAAACCGTATATTTAAAAATTATTCTATAACTCTGCCATCCCCTTCAAAGTAGTCCCCCAACGATTCCAGCGCGTTTTCCATGCTTCGTAACATTTCTGGAATGCTTCGACTGCGATGTCCGCGAGTGCTCCCGTCACCGCCGCCGTTTTGAGTCCATAATCAACTCAAAATGGGTTCCTTTGACCACCGATTTTGTTCTAGGGAACAAAAATAAGTCACAAAGTGACATATCGGGCAAATAAGATGGCTGCTGCAACACGGAGATCCTTTTAAAGGCTAAATACTGGGATACGTATTTGCTCCGCAGAAAGTTTCTTTAGAACCATCTTTGCTCACAACTTTTTCATCCCAAAATCGCCAGTTAAAATTTATCTGACTGTTTCACGGTTTATACCCAGTTCCGAGGCCAACATTCGAACTGGTAAACGCCGATCTTCACGGATTAGGGCGCGCAAACGCTGCACATTCGAATGATTCCGCAAGTCGACTGGTCTGCCGCTCCGCGCCTCGTCTTCCACGCTTTCGTGCCCCTTCTTAAACTCTTTATGCCATCGAAGCATGACTAAGAGCACTATCGCCATGCACTTCTATAATTTTAGCATACGTTTCCGACGCTGTTTCGCCGAATCTGGCGGAAAATTTTAACACGACGCCTTGCTCTTGATTTCGTTTTCCAATTTGTGTGACGAGCACCACCAACACATCTACTCAACACAACACAGCAGGCGAACTAAACAAGCTCAAGCAATGGTAAATATATAAATGAAGAGGGGAAGGATGCCGGAGAAGGGGAAGGGAGTTTCAAGGTTACAGGTTTAACACAAGCGCGGCAATAAAATCAGCCTTATTATACGGAGTGAGCTCTCCCGTTTCCCTGTAAAGGTCCGTTCGTAGCCTGCCGATTTTAAAATGTATGGCATGCATTGTTTCCTCTCCTAGGCAAAACCGAAAATCGGCGGACCGTAACTTACCGATCTTGTAAGCCTGAAAACACCCATGCCCGCTCAATGGCTGGGTCAGGTAGGAATCAGTCTCACCATGCCTTAGATTTTGCCAAGATCTCACACCTGGGATGGGGCGCGCACTCCACATGCCCTTTGTGCAATTCACCCAAGACTGCTACCAATGTTTGAGTGAGCGCTGTCTCTCCTCGCGAACAACTATCTCCCTCGCGTCCTCGTTTCGACGCAGGTAAGTAGCGCACCGTTGTCTAGCAAGGAGGGCAACAGGTACAACGCCTGCAATAACTCTCACCGCCGAATCAGAAACTGTCGGATATGAGGATGCAATCCTCAGTGCTCCTCTTCTCTGTGCCTATTTCAAGCGCTTCCGGCATGCCCCCTTACTGAGAGGGTCGCCCCATATTTGTGGTCCATACAGTAGCGCTGACTCTACAGCACTCATCAAGAGGCATAAATGGACTCAGAGCCGGAATGGGCGGGAAAGAGTGCCCGTAGTACCTTGTTCATCTTTTCCGCTTCATGTGTGAAATCTTTCCGTAGGGAACCAAGCTTCCGCATAGCTAGCTTGTAGCCAAGGCCCCACGAATTATTGTTCACATTGTCCACTTGATCTTACCAGCAGCGAGCATAGCTGTTATAGACTTATTTGCTGCGACCCGGTTGCACGCCTTATTAGAGTTCCGTACCCGTTGAGCCTTACGCCGGAGCTTGTGACACTCCCTTCGCTTTTCAGCGATTTCAGTTGACCACCAGTATACTAGGGGCTTGCCATGCCGGGGTTTTCGACGGGGCATAGAAGCATTGCAAGCAATCGTGATGTTGCTCATAGTTGAGTTCGCCACGTCTTGAGCTGCCAGTTCTTTCGATCCCTGCGAGTCTCCCTGCAGTGGGGCACCTGCTGTGAGTACCTCGACGAACTTCCCGACGTCCATCCTTCCGATGTTCCACCCAATTGCAGAAAGCCTAGAGCACGGGCGTCGGGAGACAACATCACTGATCTCCAGCAGATTGCACTGATGATCACTGCCTGAGTAGTCCTTTAATACTCTCTAATTGTGTATCCTCCGTACTAAGGACTCCAAGGCGAATATCACGTCTGGTATGGTTCCTTCACAGCCAATACAGCGGAGAGTCAGCGTAATACCGGTTTTTGGTACGACGAGCGCCATCATGGCCGCCATTTATAGGATTTGTTTTCCCGCGGATCTGTTTGAGGCATACCTCAGTCGATTGCTTGAGTATTGAGATGCTCCCCAATGAGCATGTCGTCATCTGCGTTTGGGACAGCGCCTTCCAAAGCATTCAACTTCAAGCTTGGAAAGATGATATCGATTCGCTTGGCGTTAGGTATACACTAAAGAAGGTGGTCCCTGAGCACCGAACCCACATGAGTACATCTCCTCGTCCAGCACTCTCCGCCTGGAAATCACTGTTCCCAACCCAGATGGCGGCAGTACCAATTTCATGAGGATACTATGATGCCGAACTTTTATCCTGATGTTGCTCAGTTAGCAGCGAAACGTCGGCTTTCATGTCCTTCGCAAACTTTTTAAGCAGATTTTGGGCGGTGTAGATTTAGCTGCAGGATGCGAGTCGTCGCAGTTCTGATTTTGCCTTGGCTCCGGCTTCCTGGAACACCCGGCATTTTCCTGATCCAAAGTCACGCCCAGAATCCGGTCTTGGATCAGCATCCTTGCAAAGAATACAGTGTGTCTTCTTTGAACACTCTTTTCTTTTGCGTTCCATTTCATCGCATTTGTAACATAGCGACTTCTACCGGGTCCTTTGCATACTTGTATGGCGTGACTATTGCCAAGGCATTTGAAACATTGAAGAGGTGCTGCTCTTCGCCATATCCTGCAGACATTCTATTCTTACTTTGCACGTATTCAGAAATTGTTCGGCGTTCATTCCGGTCAAGTCAATGATGGCCATGGGTTGTTTCCAATGGTTTTCTGGTGTCAACCTCGCTTTAATCCTGGCCACGCTAGGGAACTCTCTTTTGATGGCCTCTTCTACCTCGGGCAGGTCCGTGACGCAGTCAGTGTCTCTTATTTCGATCGTTGCCATTGGGTCGAGCGAGGTTATAGTTGCGCTTTTGCCAAGGAGTTTCTTCACTACGTCGCAGGATGCCTCCCTATTGTCGGCTTCTGCTCTGAATCCTGCCAGTATGTGGCCTGATAGTGTTCGTTGAACTGCATTAATGGCAGTGTTGGTGTCCTCGGGCCTCGCATTTCCCCTAACATCCCGCAGCACCTCCACGTCAGATCGACCATCTTGGCATTTTACGAGCAGTGTCTGCTACCGAGATCTTCGTCGGGGCTTTTTTCTCTCCTGTTTCGCATCAGGTCTTTTATCATGTTGGGCGTCCCTGCGAACTTTATTTTCTGGCACTTTTTGAGGGAGTTTCTTTCCAGCTTCTTTCGCTCCTTTTGGCAGCACTATCTGGAACCCTTGATCTGACGTTCCGCACCTATCAAGTGCCTCTTACTTCCTTTTTCCATCCCGATCTCCTCCGATTGGGCTAGATACCCTTTTTTATTCAGGTTTGGGGGTGGCGCTTTCTGCGCGTGCCCTTTAGACGCAGCCATCAGTGTTCTTTAGTCTTCTGCTCTTCTTTGGCCTTCTGGTCATTTTTGGCCGTTACGTGGCTCCTCCGATAATGCCCTATGCGGTCTAGGAGCCCATCTATTTCAAGGAGCTCAATCTTTATTGCTTTGTTGATTTTCGGCGAGTGGCATGCTGAGTGCATTCTTTTCAGAACATCTCCCGCTTTTCGGTTTAGCCTTTCTTCTTCAAGTCACTGGACGGCAATTGTGCTTTGCGACCACTTTTCTTGGGAGAGGTTATCGGCTTCCGTTTCCGAGTACAGTACTTCCGCCACTTTTTTGACGTTGGTGACGAAACCATACAACGGCGCTTTATTTGTCTGATAACTCCTGGTTTTTCATACCATAATCTCTTCTTGGACTTCTGGATAGCTCGTTTTTATTTCGGGATTCACGACTTTTGCTTTGGTCGCTTCGGTAGCAATCACAGCAGTGACCATTGAATTTTCAATGTTCTTTATATTTTCCTCCACCGCTCGAACATTTGACGCGTCCTGCAGAGTTTCTCGCTTTTCCTGTCTTCACTGTCATTGTGTTCATCACCGGTTTTTTCATCATTAGTACAGCTACCGATTTGCTGTTAACATTGTGGCTACAGTCGCTGGTTGCGTCGCCTTTGTTGGTATTTTTGCGTTCTTTTTTGGGGTTTTTTAAAATATTTTTGAAGGGTTTTTGGTTCCTCCAGTTTTATTGGGTCTCCCTCGGAGCTGCTATCTCCGTTCTTGTGTGTACTAGCTGTTTTGGTCCCATTTTTATCTTTGCAGAGCAGGGAGGCCATGCGAGGGTTGGCACAAGCCCTTATGAGGACAAGTGCTCAGAGCCACACCAGCGCTAATCGGGAGTCCGTCTCAACCGAATCACCAACCCAATGGTGTGAACTTTGGACGCACTCCGAGGCTTGCCATAGTTTTATCGGGACTGAGACGGTATGATAGTTGAATTGGAGCCGTTCAGGCATGAGTCATCTTGTCATCTTGGCGCTACCGCCCAAAGCAACCACGTCCAAGCAATCATGTCCGCCAGCCCAAAGCATCACTTCAGTTTGTTGTCCAAAGCGTAGTCCAGATTCAGTCAAGGTCGTTTTCTGTTATCCTAGGAATGAAACTCCCGGCGCCCCTCATATCCTCGGCTTCGTTGGAGCGGCGCTCCATTGCACAACCTATAAAGGTCGTATTCATCAAGGATAGACAATCGAACTTCATTGGGAAAGTTGCGACTGTAAAATTTCAGGAAAACTATTCTTGAGGACTTACGCTGTACCACTTTTAAGGATGATTTAGGGTCAAGGAAACGAAGAGAATACAGGGGGACAATATTCTATTCGGAAAAAGACCAAATATAGCACAATATCAAGCAAAAAACTACGGAAGCTCTAGAAACCACATCAGCAATATGGATATCAGAGCGTATCGCAGCTGGATGGTATTAACCATATCACCTTCTCGAGTGCCGAAACAAGATAATGAACTTATTATGTCTAAGCGAAGACCCAAAAGGGCTGTAGTGCTCAAAAAACCAAACACAAGTGTACGAGTTTTGTCGACGTGATAAGTCTGTTTCCGAGAGAAAACATGCAGTCAACAATTCACAATTTTATTTCCAAAATGAGACGGCGACAACAATAATAATATATTTCAAACGAGAAACTAGAGGTCCGCTCACGCACGTTGTCTCGATGAAAACTTCAAATCCACCAGTTTATTGTGAGACGCGAACGTTCCAGTTCGGCATCGTCTCTCCTCACACACACGCTGAGTCAAATTGGCTTCGTGCCAGCCAGTGAAGTTGGCTCCGTATTACAGATGAATGTCGTCAGGGGGCGTTGATACGATGTGTCGCCATAGGATGCGATTACACATCCATGGATCGTTCATCGTTCGAATCTCAAACAGATAATGAGGTAAAATTTTGTTTTGGAAAAGATGAACAAAACGCAACTTATTTTAAGAGCTTGCTTACGGGTCGTTTCAAATATTATTGAGTTTCCTGACCGCCTTTTTAATCAAGAAGAATGAAATGGCTTGCGTTGTGATAAAATAGGAGAGTATGGTATGCTTAGGAGAAACTCAATAAATATTTCATTATAATTTGCATTGTCTCAAAAAAGATGTTATACAAGATCTTTATATAAGCTCCGAAAATCCTTTTCTATATACTGTGACCTAATCACCAAAATCAGCCAACTTCATTTCAGAGGCAAGAGAAATATCTACATATGTAATATTTATTTAACCATAACTGCATCATTTAAACCTCAATTGTTTGTGTACCACTTTCCTCTCAAACGCCAACTTAACGAATCGCATCCGATAAGTCTAAGCTTTCCTTTAAACACAGACCATAAGATATAATTGGAAGAATGTTACGCCTTCCTATTATTATGATTAAATTACAGTGTGAATCGTTTCGCTGTGCTACCGTTTTATATGATCGCCTGCTGACCAAGGAGCCGGAAAAACATTTCGCCGGAATAAAAGAACAAAACTCTTAAGCGTTTTATCTGGATTTTCATTTTATTATTTTTGATATCTCGTTAAGTTATTTTAAATTGTAAGTTACATTAAATTGCTCCAGTAAACAAAACATAATGCAGGTGAAAATTCATCAGACACTTAACAAGGTTTGCAGAAAATCGTCGACTTACAAAAAACAAGAGGGAAAATTGGTCTCAATCTTGACGATGGTTGGTACTATAATTTGTGCCCTGGTGAAAATTTTCACTGTTGCTCCAGACCTCTCTATTGATTTCACAGGTCTGCCCTCTGTTTCCATCCGCAACAGAAAGAGCAAGACTAAGTGAGTATCCCATCGAACCACCAACAAACTGCAGACCAAATCACTCGAATTAATGATCAGTTACCGCGAACTCGCATCATGTTACGCTGAAGGTTATTTTCGAACTGTAATTTACATTTGCAACAAATTTACGACATTAATAACCGCCTTGTTTTCCATAATGCATTTTCGCCTAACGACAACGACGCGAGAGAAAAGTGGTCAAGACGTTGCGCAACAGTGCCATCAAAATGGACAGTGGACGATGAAGAAGTAACGACATTGGAAGAGGATGAACCAAATAGGAAAATGATATTGCAAATGAGCGCATATGTGCCGACATTTGAATGTCCTTAAGGGCTTTCACGTATGAGAAAAGTACCTTAGCGACCAACCCAAAAGTCATTTAAAGTAAACAACGTTAATCATATAATGGTCAAAGAGAAATTAATGGTTCTCGGGTTTGCGCAGAGTGGATGGAATATTTTATTTAATTAAGTGCTTTTGACAATCAAGCGGAAGAATATGGGGCCAGGGAGGTTTGTGTTAAATAAAACACGCAAATAAAATAAAGCTCAACTTATTTGTTTAAATAATGATATTGAATTTATTTATTGTTTTTTTGCTTTTGCACCATAGCCCCTTTTGAGACTTCGCTTAGAGATAGAGGATCTCATCTTGATCCTATGTGTAGGCATTCGAGAAAGTGATTTGATCAATATCATTCTTCTGGGCCGTGTGTCCATCCACCCAGCTGCGATACGCTCTAATTTAAAGCAGTTCGTATCATAATTGAGCGTTCATCTGGAGAATCATTTAAAAGAAATCTCGTTGTCGCCAGCCAGATTTGAACTTGGGACCTGTAGCTTACGGGGCGGACATTCTAACCACTACATCACGCTGAAGGATTATCAAGCTTTAATAAGTGTTATTGATATGCTTTGATTGAACCAATTAATGTATTATGAAAGTAAGCGAAAAATGTTTACCTCTATGTCGACACACTGTAACCCCTAATTGGACGCAGACATCTATAAAGTTGATGTATTGATTTGCTTGAATTTCCTTCCAATGTGAAGCGAATAAAATTATAGAAAGTGTTCGTAACGAGAGCCTTTCCTCGTTGTAGAGGAGCGAACATCCACGGAACCGAGTTCCCTACTAGGGCAGTCCAAATCGAGAGTCCCGGTACTCTAGCAGGCTTCTCCATGAGGAAGAGGCAACGGCGCTTAAAGCACCAAAAGCTTCGCCGAATGTTACAACCTGCTCGGTACGGTAAGCCTTAAGGTAAAAGCATGCGATGGTTTTGAAGCAGAGGGGGGGGGCAGAATCGGATTCGGGCTCACATGTCACCTTTATAACAAAGCGACTGACAACCAAACTTCAGCTACTTACTACTGCACAAGCTCTTGACATAGAGGGTATTGGTCAGGAAAAACAAAGCACCCAAACAAATAGCAATGTTTGCATGATGTCTGGGATAACCAATCACGCAATGGCACCAAATAATCACAGCAGCCTCTAAGCAATGGTATTTTCTCGAATCAACCATCAAATCAGCCAAACCGCCGATAAAAAGTGGAGCCGAAGGTGATCGTCAAATACCCCGTTCGAGTATTAGTAGCGACGCCTGCTTCTGATGTTTGGTACCCTTTACCGCCACGAATGATGGACAAACCGAAACGATCAAAATGAAAGTCGACCGCCTACTAGTTCCGATATCGCTACTTCATTGAGCACTTTTTCAAATATTGGTCGAGCCAAAGCTCAACGGGATCATTAAAGTATCAATTTACGTCTGCAAAAACAAATAATGATCGTTCCTCGTCCTCTGTTGATAATACGTAATTCAATGCCGGATGACTACTGCCAATTTTTTACTTCGCTCTACGGTATTAAGTATTCTTCCACTTCTTTTTAGCACTGCAACCCCGATCGGGCCTTCGCTTCTTGCAACAAGCACCTCCAACTGTCCAGGTCAATTGACCGCATCCTCCAACAGAAATCCGAACAGTGATGAACTGTTCTCGTAGACCGAACCAGACCAGCGTTTCCTCGGTTTCCCCAATGGATTCGGCCTTCCACTTTTCCGAACAAGTACCTTTTTGGATACTCTTGTTCGTTCCTAGGATTCATGTGGCCAGACTATTGCACCTTCCGCAGTTTTACAATCGTTGAGGCCACCGAATCATTGGTCCCCTTCTAGGTTCCCTCCGATTATTCGCCTCAGGACCCGTCTGTCGAATGCGTTTAATACGCTTGCGGATACTCGGGTTAGGGTCCATGATTCAAACCCATAACATAGAACAACACAACAAGGTAAACGATCTGATGGAGAGAAAGAAACCTCGACAAAGACCCCATCAGCGGGCACTGCTCGTAAAGCCCCAAGATGGCCGATCTTACGACAAGGTGCTGCGGGATATCAAGGGAAACGTAAGCCCTGAAGATACCAACACTGCCATTAAAGCAGCACAACAAACGCGGTCAAATTCGGAGCAGAGGTCATTAATAAAGAAGCGTTCTGCGATTCAGTAAAGAAAGTCCTCGGCAAAAGCGCAACTGTAGCCTAATTTGAGCCACTGTTAAAGATCGAAATAAGAGGCATTGACTACATAACGAATCTGGCCGAGGTAGAAGAGGCCACCCAAAGGGAGTTCCCTAGCGTGGGCAGGATTAAAGCAAGCCTGACAACTGAAAACCAGACGAGACAACGCGTGCCTATCACAGATTTGACCGAAAAGGATGCCAAACGATTTCCGTATAAGGACAAAGAAAGAAAAGGGTGGGCTGTCTGCAGGATGCGACGAAGAGCAGCGCCTCTTCAATTGGCTATGGACACACCGCACAAGTATGCAAAAGACCCGATAGGAGTTCCCTATGTTACAAATGCGGTGAAATGGGACATAAACGAAAAGAGTGTACGAAGGACGCGCAGTGTATTCTTTGCAAGGATGCTGATCCAAGACCGGATTTTGGGCACGCCTTCGGATTAGGAAAATGCCGGGTTTTCTAGGAAGGCCTAGCCAAGGCAAATTCAGAACTTTGATGATCCGCATACACTGCAGGGGGAGTGCAGGCCAATAGGAGTACTCTTGAAGACTAGCATTGTTCGGGGATTATCGCCCCCATGTGCACGAGGAAATCTCGCGAGGGGACTGCTGAATACTCTTGGAGGCTAGCATTCTTTAGGGGGTTCCACCCCCACGTACCCGAGGAAATTCCTGCAGGGGGAATGCTGGTCGACAAGCGCACCCTTGGAGGCTAGCATTCTTTGGGGAGCACCGCCCCAGGGACCCGAGGATATAGGGGGCACCTGGAGGCTCCCTCATGGGATGACAGATAACGACCCTGACTAGATTTGGACTACAAACTGGAATTTATGCCTTAGACTGGCAGATATGATGGCTTGGAATTAGTTGCTTTGCACAGAAGCGCCAATTCACTCGTGTGTGAACAAATCCAATTCAACTAGCAAACTGTCTCCGTCTCGGTTAAACGTACGTCGAAGTTCGCACTATTGGGTTGGACTTCCGATTAGCGCAGGGGTAGCTCTTAGCACTTATCCCCATCAGGACTTGTGCCAACCCTTGCACGGTAGAAAAAGAAAGCAAAAATAACAACAGAAACAACGCAACCAGCGGCCGCAGCTACGATGTCTACAGCACATCGGGAGCGGTACTAATGAGGACAAAAAAGACGATTAACACAATGACAAAGGCAACGGACGGAGTTTAAAAGATAGTCTTGTCCAAACTGAGATTCCTGCGGCGTTCGGGCGCAGCGAAAAAATGATGCGAACGCCAGAGCGTCCTAAAAAAGAACAGCAGGAAACTCTGCAGAACGCGTCAGATGTTCGAGCGGTCAAAGCAAATATAAAGGACACTGCTGCAATCGCTAGGGAAGCGACTAAAGCAAGGGTCGTAGATTCCGAAATAATGACAAACCATCCAACCAAGATAGGAGTCACCAGACAAATATGGCGAAGTTCTGTGATTTCATCGCAAACGTCGAAAATATGGCGGAAGTGCTGAACATAGAAACGGAATCTGATAACTTCTCCTAAGAACAATAGTCGCACAGAACAATAGCCGCCCAGCGACTTGAAGAAGACAGGCTAATCCGACACGGAAGATGTTCTGAAAAGAAAACAATCTTCATGCGACTTGCCAAAAATCAACAAAGAAGTTAAGATAGGGCTCCTTAAACTAGAGAAGCTTCTAGACCGCATTAGGCATTATCGGACAAGCTTGTTTAAAGGTTGACCAGAAGGTCGAAGAAGAGCAGGAGGCTAACGAAACGCAGGGGGCTAAATCGAACGGCCACGCCCAGATAGCTCCACCATCAAAAATCAATAAAAGAATGGCTCTAGACCAATAAAAGGAGATCGGGATAAAAAAGGGAAGAAAAAGGCACTGGATGGGCGCCGAACACCAGTGCTGACAAAAGGAGCAAAGGAAGCCGCAAAAAAAACTCCTTCAAAAAGTCCCAGAAAATAAAGTTCGCACAGACCCCCAACGCGAAAAACGACCTGATGCAAAACAGGAGAGAAACAAGCCCCAACAAAGATCCCGGTAGCAGGCACTGGCCGTGAAACTCCAAGATGGTCGATCCTACGCGGAGTTGGTTAAAGGCCGAAGAAGAGCAGAAAGCGCTCAGGACTAAGTCTAAAGGGCACGCGAAGATAGCTCCACTATCAAACATCAATAAAAACATGGAGTCTACCCAAAAGGAGATTGGGGTAGAGGAGGGAGGAAGAGGAACATGAACTCTGCCGTAGACAGTCCCAAGCCTGTTCGAGAAAGGAGGGGGAAACCCCTTGTTTCCCCAACCCACAGCTTCCATGATTTCTCATCCCAAACTCCCTAATTAAATGGTAGTAAATGCTCGCGGGTATCGCAGATTGGGTTTACTGGTTCCCAAATAATGGGACAATAAATGCCGAGGAATGCAAATACCTGTAAATACATCTGCAGCTCTGCTACTAAAGCCTACTTAGACCTCCCTTGTGGGGACTTGAGAGGGTGAAGGTGAATCTTCCGCGCCTGATTACGGTATCGAAATAATAACCATGCCTTCGGAATGGAGGTTGGACGACGGGCTTGCTCCCCGTCCCTCGTAAACCTGAAAATGTTTCGAAACCTGCAGATAGGCCTCGGAATGGATTGGACTTACGGCGTCGACCTCACAGTTGGAAAAACGATTGGATCCTGGAATGTTGGATCACTCAATTACTCTGGTGCTGTTAAGGACCTTTTGCAACAGGCCTATCAATATCCATTAAACATACTGGCAATCCAGGAAACGAATTGGACTGGAACCGACATTAAAGACATAAGATCACACAGCATATTCAAGAGTGGGAAGGCTACTGGAAAAAAAAGAATTCGGAGCAGCCCTCATTTCGGATAGGGAGTTCAAATTGCACATTATTGATCTGAAGGCAGTTGGTTGTGTGTAATGCATATAAAAGCGAAATTCTTCAAGATCTGGCTGATCAATGTACATGCCTCGAGCTAAGAAAAGGACGAAGAAACGAAGGAAACGTTCTACAATCTCCTCGAAAGACTGGTCGACTTATCGCCTACAAACGATACAAAAATAATTTCGGATGATTCCAACGCTAAGGTTGGCAATGAATTATCTCATCGGGGGAGGACTGGAGGATATGGGCGCAGGACGCCAGATCAGGGGTTCCATATAGTGCTGACAAAAGGAGCGAAGAAAGCCGCAAAGGAACTCCTTTAAAACGTGCCAGAAAAATAAAATTTGCTCGGACGTCCAAAAAGACAAAAGACCTGATGCGAAACAGGAGAGAAAGAAGCCCCGACGAAGACACTACTCGTAAAACCCCAAAATGACCGATCGTACGCGAAGGTGTTGCGGGATATCAGGAAAGACACTATCACTGCCATTACAGTGGCACGACCAACGCGGGTGGGCCACATACTAATCGAATTCGGGGCAGAGGCCAACAATAGGGAAGCATTCTGCAGCGCAGTAAAGAAAGTCCTCGGCGAAAGCGCAGCTATAGCCTTGCTCGAGCCGATGGCAACGATCGAAATAAGAGACAATGACTGCTTCACATATCTGGCCGACGTAGCAGAGCCTATAATAGGGAGTTCTATAGCGTGGGCAGGATCAAAACGACGCTGACACCAGAAAACAGTAGGGGACAACGCATAGCCATCATTGACGACTGAAAAGAACGCCGAACAATTTCAGAATAAGGGCAAAGTAAGAATAGGGTGGGTCGTCTGAAGGATACGGTGAAGAGCAGCGCCTCTTCTATGTTTCAAATACCTTGGATATGGTCACACCATTCAAGTATGCAAAGGACCCGATAAGGGATACCTATGTTACAAATGCGGTGAGATGGGACACAAAATAAAGGAGTGCACAAATAAGGCACGCTGTGTTTTTTGCAGGTGCTGGGCGCGAACAAATACAACATACGAGGTTTGATTATTAAGTAATCAGACTGATTCTATGAAAATCGTACATTTAAAAATCACTCTACAACTCTGCCATCCCCTTCAAAGTAGTCCCCTTGGGCAGCTATACAACGATTCCAGCGCATTTTCCATGCTACATAACATTTCTGGAACGCTTCGACTGGGATGTCCGCAAGTACTCTCGTCACGGCCGCCTGGATGTCCGTTATCGACTCAAAATGGGTTCCTTTGACCACCGAATTTGTTATAGGGAACAAAAAAAGTCTCATCGCCTGTAATAACTCGATCAAGCAGCGTGGGATCGTTCTCCACTTGTTCCGAACAGTCTTCTGCGACGGTTATTCGATGCTGCTTTTGCTACTAAGAAAGGTTTTTTGGAACCATCTTCGCGCACAACTTTTCGATCACAAAATCATCGGTTAAAATTTGTCTGACTGTTTCACGGTTCAGACCCAGTTCCGAGGCCAACATTCGAACTTTCAAACGCCGATCTGCACGTATTAGTGCGCGTACACGCTGCGCATTCACGTCAGTCCACACCTCTGGTCTCGCACTCCGTGCCTCGTCTTCCACGCTTTCACGCCCCTCCTTAAACTCTTTATGCCATCATCAGAAGGTGGACATTCCTTCTGGTACTCCTGATCAAACTTTTTTTGAAGCCTTTCCCAATTGGTTTTTTTGAAATTCAACCGATGGTTTTCATGTTGAACTGGAATGAGAAAGGCATCATCTTTTTGATGATTGATTTCCATCACGATTGCTTATTGATCGCTATCGTAAGGAAGCACCTGCAGTTTCCGTTGAGGGTTATTAAAGTTGAATTTAAGTCTTGGTTCAGCAATGCAAAGATCCAAATATGAATTTGTCCTAGGGTATGTTGGGAACTCCGACCCATATAGTTTGCACTTGTATTCAATCTGGTTCTCTTTTATCCACGATTTTAGGAGTACTCCTCTTGGATTATTGGTGGCGTTCAGCCATGAAGTTAGCCGGGCATTTAGATCTACAGCAAGAACATAATAATTATGCAGCTTGTTCAATTCGAGTATTTCAAACAAGGAATTGAGTTCCTCCTTGAACTTGAGAACATTTTGACCAGTTGCATAGGCAGAGATAACGAAGAGGTTATCCCCACCTGGCAGCGAGATTTTGATAACGGACACTTCAAGTCATTCAAAGCTTTTGAATTCGACTTTTTCAATATTTTGGAAACAATAGGGTCTTCTAACCAATATCCCGGTGCCACCTCCCCCATCACCTATTATCCTATCGTTTCTTACGAATTCAAAATCCTCGAATGTCATGGAGTACCATGAATTGAGGTGGGTTTCAGTGAGAAGCAGGATGTCAGGCTTTTGCTTGACAAGGAAATCTAGCCGATAGTCACGTCGATGTATAGCAACAATCGAGTTGACGTTGATCGAGATGAGACGAAGTCCATCCACGGGAATGTGGCTGATTGACAAATTATTTCGAGACATTTAAATTAAGACGCTGAAAAATTAGATTAATCCTCGCGTCCTGCTTGTCCATTCTGCCAGACAATGAATCAGGCTGTTGAGTAATTTTAATAAGCAGCTCATTATTGCTACTTACACTGTTAATACTAGGCTCTACTGGTCCTCTCGAGGTGAATGCAAATGATACCCCGGGCTTGACGGGATTTGGAGCTATACTGTGGCGTTTTACTTGATTTTGCTGCGGTATAATTTTAATTTTTGCATCTTGATATCGGGGGCATCCTCGATATGATACTGGATGAGCAAATGTGCGGCAGTTAACGCAATATAATTTTTCTTTGGGCTCCCTCTGAGCCAATTTGCACTCACCAGGAGCATGCACTTCTTTGCACTTCACACATCTGTAGTGCATGGCGCAATTGGCGGCCGAATGGCCAAATCGTTGACACCGGTAACACTGGTTGACCTCTCATTTCTGTAATCGCTCCCACCTCACAACTCTATACTTCAAGTACCTTATCTGTTGAAGGGTACTTGGGCTGCTAGTTTTTGTGATTTGTACCAAATAAAAAGGTAACTCTTTATTCTCAATGGTTGATCTTCTTGTGACGAAATTTTTCACCGAAACGAACTCTACATTTGGTGCAGTTTCCTTCAGCATTGCAAGAAGATCAACGACATTTTCTCCACAATCCAGGCCCTTCAATAGAAAGGTCTGATTTTTTCACTTTTTGAGGTGTATGTGAAGTGGGGCACCTCTACAGATTTTAACGCGTCTTTAGTTGCTTGAAAATCAACCAGTGATTGCGTTTTGATGTTGATTTTTCTGAGTTTACTCTCTTGATCTCGAAATTTTCAATTTTTTGTTCGGCCGCCAATAGCTGAACCATGTCGCTACCACGTTGTCCAAAAACGTTATTGGTGGGCCTTTGTCCTTCTTCTTACTAACATTAATTTCGCCCTGAGGGCCAGCAGAACCACTAGTTGGTTTTTTTCCAAGATTTTTTTGTTTTAAATTTTCTATGAAATTTATATTATTATTATTTGATCGTATACCTTCTGATGTGCATGGTTCCGTTTCGTTTCTTAAGTTCGTCTGTGATGTTTCTGCTTCCAATTCCATGGATTCGCCTAGGTCCTTAAGGGCCGCATAATAGTTTCGGCTTTCGTTTGTGCCATCTGCACTTAGAATGTCTTCGGTTTTATCATAGCTTTTCTTCAAAATATTTGCTTTCTTTTTTGTCATCTCTTGCTTCTTCTCTTTTCTTTCTAACGTACTTATTAATCCTTTCATTGTTTCTTCCATTGAATATATTCGTGATTTTCACGTCTGATTTGTTCCATCTCAGCGCTGGGCTCCATTATTTGCAGCTTTCGTTGCGATTCGTCGGATTTTTCGTTGATGGTTCGCCTTTTTAAAGTTTTAGCTATCTGCAGTTCTTGATTGTCAGCATTAATTTTCCTTTGCTGTTGTGCTTCAGCGGGATCCCCCATCCCACCTCCCAGCGGGGGAAGATTATTCGGGTGCTGTTCTGTTGTAAACAGCCTTTGTTTTGTTTCCAATTGATTGTTCCAATAGATATAGATATAACTTTTAACGATGTTAAAAAAAAACGAATATAACTTTTTGAACTAATTAACCAATTTGACAGTTGAATATTTAATAAATAATCCTTGCAGCCGTAAAATTTTGAAACGCTAGACTGTATGATCGATTCTTAACCAACCGCCAGTTCTGTAATTGACATGAAAACTTCAATGTAAATACAAAACCATACCGAACCCAGAAACCAAAATGAAACTCGTCCAATCCTTCAGAACAGGAACAGAAATGATTTTCTGCTTCACTGAAGGTAGCTGTTAAGACCTCATCGTCATCTCGTATTCTCTTGATATATTTTTAACATTTTAATAAATGTCTGTCCACTACGATATGATGGCAAAAGCAAACGAAGCCAACGCAGGCCATGCAAAATTACACTGAATATGCTAACAATTTAATTACAGGTTACACAGCCCGGTTCGGGGACGGATCATTTCCGTGAGCTTTCCCACATCAACGGAACGTGTGTTCCTTGCAGACAGACGGACAGATGACGGTGGTGCCTACGAGAAATGGACAAAGTCAAATGGGCAGAATGAATGGAACAAGCCCGCTAACGACATTCAACACGGGGCGCGCGCGGATGATGTCGCCAACCTGTGCATACGATTATGGCCCAAGGGAGAAAAGAAATTTGCACATGACGTTGCTCTTCACATTTAAATAAGTTAATTTACAAGACAAATCAAGCCACACAGAAAGAGTTGAGTTAACGACAACGTTGTCGTCGACGAAAACGACGCTGCTAACGACGGCGACGACATCGCGTCGTAGCTCTTCATCATCATCGTTACCATCGTCTCAGAGTGGTTGTTAAGTCTTCCGCTGTTGCTGCTGCTCCTGCTGCTGCTGCCCCCAATGGCTGGTTAACATACTTGGCTGGGATCACTGGCTATCCAGCCAGCCATCCATCCATCCGAGCCTGCCAACTCCCCGTTCACCCATCTCTCCAACTACCAGCCGCGAGTACTCCTCGTACACTCGCAATGTATTGCACTGAATTACTCTACAGGGCACAGGTAACTTCTTGCTATATTAATTGCTCCTGTCATTTTATGAGCCTGAAACTGGTGTTGTTTTATGGCGGTACGAGACGACCAACAACAGTCAACTCCAACTCGAGATACTCGTCTATACGTAGATGAAAGATATTTTAACATTCTCGTTGCTACGAGTAGAACGGTAAACTTTTATTATTTTATGTTAGGGAATTATAGAGCCATGCCGCTTTGACTACGGCAATATCCGGAGAATACGTGATTTCATTAAAATATGGCAAGCAAGAGATGTAGAGCACCGGCACGGCCGCGGCGGGTCAGAGGACAGACACGAGGCCAAGAGGACGATCCGCCTCGGATGAATCTGCCGACAGACAAAAGACAAAAGTAATCGCGGCTTAAAGTGTAAACTGAATGGTCATAAACACGATTAGATGAAAGATAAAAACTAAATCCATTCTTAGATAAGTTTTTTTTTACCCTGGACACGTTAACAAAAATTATTCAATGAATCTTCAAGAATAAAAAACAGTTCACACGAATCGTAAAGTTATTATCTCTTTTTCGATGTAAGTGCATTGTTTTAAGGGGTTTTTTACAATGTATTACTCAGGATTACAACCTTTTACCCTCGAGCACTTCTTTTTCTATCAACACACATTAATATCAAATATTACCCAGGAAAAATGTCTTCAATTAAAGCAAATTCATCTTCAGCAAGATGACAAACGGCCTCTTTCATCCTGACCAACGCGTGTGTGTGTGCATCGATAAACTTCGTGGTTCTTCCACATAACACGCTTCCTTCCTTCACTTATGAAGCATAAAATATGTTAGGCATTAGCTGGAAAGCTAATCCACAAAGTGCATTAGCCAATGCTAATTTTTCCCGCAAGACGATGAAAGTAGGCACAGTTAAGCCTACCACTACGAGAATGTGTCTTGTGGTTGGTCACTGCGCTTGAAATATCCCTATCAATAACGGTGAATAAAATGACACATTGAGCATGCAAGGAAAAAGGCTTCATTGGGCTGATTCGTGGTTCGACTGTCGTGTCCCGTTCCAAAGTTACTTGTTACAAATTGCACTCAATTACGTACTCTCCTCGAGAGCACTTGCATCGATTATAGGAAAGCAATTTATAATTTTTGGCGGGTCATGATAATCACTTATCGCAACAATTTCAAGGAAAAATTTTCACCTAACGTTTCTGCTATAAATTATCGACGGTAAGCATGTGTGGTCAGAGTAGAGTTTGGAGTACAGGTGAATTGAAGAAGACACTTACAAGGTTTGAAGTGCGGTAAATGGATTTGTGATAAGTTATGATCTACGCAATGTCTTAAGATGTGGTTGCAATGTATACCGTTCATCATTTCCTTGATTGTTGATACCTAAATTGTTCGGTTACTTGTAAGGATCTGAACATTGCTTACGGCAAAAAAGACATTTCCATCCCTACGATAGCACTGACAATTTCTCCACTATGAGGAGCAGAAATAGGATAAAAATTTTTCAAGTTTGATGCCTTCTTTTTGCATAGACAGAAGTATTGCAGAAACGGCAAGGTTTCTCCAATCAATATCATTTAGCAGCCCTGGCATAGGGTTTTCGAACGTACTGGCTGTTAACAAGGAGGGAAAGCAATTATGGTATGCAACAGCGTTTCAGCGACATCGATGGCACGGATAAAAGGTCGCAGCGCTGTGTCTCAAAAGTAGAATTCGCCTTGGAAGAAAAGGAGAGAGATACTTGCCCACATGTTCTGGTGGAAGTTGCAGGAAGGAGAATGCCATGTCTATTGGATTCGGGGGCAAGCAGAACGGCCATTGGTTCAGAAGGTTGGGAGGAAGATCGATGTTTCCCTGGATAATTTTCTATCACTCTGTTCACTATCGCAATTCAATAATATTCCTAATGCTAATGGTCGGGTACTTGACCTTGTTCTTTCTAACTTTCCCCTAAACTGTCTATCTGTTTCCACTGTATTAAATCCTCTAGTGAGTATGTAGTGAAATTAGGTTGTTCAATAAGTCCGTAAGGTACTGCAGCGATGTTCTGCTGCCTCGGCAGAAGAAGGTGTCGGTATCTGCCGAGAATGCCCTCGTCTGGAGACGCGTGAATGCGCTGGCAGGCTAGCATTGCGGTGTCGTGGGGGCGGGTTCATTTCCCCAGCACGAGGACCCACTACAAAAAAAAAAATTCGCACTCACGAATTTGAGGTTGCTCAAGAGGCGACCGAAGTCGCAAAAAGTGTAGATAACTACGTCGATTAAAGAACTGCAAGCAAAAACTATGTCCACAACGTTAGCGGGCATACGATTCGTACTGTATAAACCTGAGTACGTATCTAGTGGCAGGAGAATTTTCCTGATAAATCCTTTCTTTCCAACTAGCACTGTCACGAAATGCTTTCTAAAAGTCTCGACGGCGACTGCGAAACGACACACAAATTTGTTTTACGTGTTGGCTGCCAATTAGATGTGACCTCCGAACTGTTCTTTAAATTTTGTAATTAAGACGACGACGAAAAGAACATCTTTCCATCGACGAGAAATTTTCCTCTTCTTTCTTCTTCTCCTACTTGATGTGGGTTTTGTCTAACGTTCCTGTTTGGGTGTTGCAGTAGATGTAAGCGTTAGTGTAATTTAAATTATCAAAATCAATACCTGAACTATAGCCAGCACTGCACTAATTCCCACACGTGTGTCTCTTCTCCAGTCTCCTTCACTCAAAATGTCAACTGTCCTGTCCAAGGTATTTCATCGTACCAGATCAATCTCAAACCGGTTTGATTGCAAATTGTTCTAGGTCAATCGGAAATTGTTCCAATTCAATCTGCAATCGTACCGGTTCGATCGTTTCGATTGATCTGGGACATTTTGAGGTTTTCTTTAACCCTTTAACTGCTCGATTATTACAGGGCAGCTAATTTTCTCGCAATCCCAAGGCGATGCGGATTGCGAAAAAGGAGCTGAAGGATCTTTCAGGGTACCATGGGTTGTCTTCGCCGTCGGGACACGAAGTGGCGAACAATAAAAGAAAAACACAATTGACAGACGGACGGACGGACTTATGTTTATGTTTGGCCAGAAGGATACAACCCTTGCGCGTTTTTGGAAATATATGCGGACGGACAAAACAGACGTGACTAATTATCTATCGGCGCAAGTCTTTTGCGTGGTATATCCCCACTTCTTTTCCCGATGGGTCCGTTATCAGGTAACGGTTAGGTCCCATTACCTTCTTTATGCGGCTCTTCAAGAATCGCCTGTCCAGCTTGGCGTTGTAATGCCCCGCGGCGTCACTTTGCCGGAAGTTTCGCCGGAAAACTTCATCTCCTTCTTTGAAATTAGCAGATCGTGACCTGAGATTGTACTGCGCCTCTTTTGCACTTCCTGCGGCCTTAATCTTCCGTCCGATTTGTTGGCGGAGGTCTCCTAGACGTTCGTGGGGCTCCAGCGCAACGACGGGGTCTCCCAAACACTTTAGTTGCCGTAACAGCCGGTATGATTTACCGTGGCAAATCATGTGCTGTCCAAAGGCGGCAAAGTAAGGAGCGACACCAGTGACGGAATGATACGAGGATCGCAGGGCGCATGTGATGGCAGACAATCGCCGGTCCCAATCTTTTTGAGATGGGTGGACGTAGGAACCGATCGCGGCCAATAGGGTGCGGTTCAACCGTTCTGATGCGTTCGACTGAGGAGAGTATATGGGCGTTAGTTGGTGTTCAACGCCATACTGCTCAAGTAGGCTCTTAAACTGCCGAGACCGGAACTGTACTCCGTTGTCTGAGTACACACTCTCTGGAACCCCGAACACATGGAATACCCGGTTCTCTAAGAATTTCACGATAGATGGAGTTGTAAATTTACGGACAGGTTCCACCATTGGAAATTTTGAAAGCTGGTCTAGAACGACTATAGCTCCGATGTGTCCCATGGAAGACCGAGGATATGGACCGAGTATATCGATGTATAGACGTTCGAATACGCGTTGTGGGACGTTGAGTTGACCCATAGGAGGTCGAAGAGGCTGGTTGGGCGCTTTGGTGCCTTTACAGGTCTGACAGGCGCTCACGTAGTCTTTGACTTGCGATGCCATTTTAGGCCAAAAGAAGTATTTCTTGAGTCGCCGTAACGTCCGACCGTAACCTCCGTGGGCACTTAAAGGATGGTCATGTGCGCGGAGGATCAGATGTTGTGTCAGTTCCTCCGGTACCCAGAGTTTCCAGGACTCTTCTTCCTGCCATGGATCACCAGTGGCATATTCATTTCGTCTATACACGTAGCCGTCTATTACCTTCAAATCAGGCAGCTGCGATTGTTGGGTCGCGATGGTTTGCCTCAACTCTTTGTAGCTGTCTGATTCGAAATGTGGGCTGTCCAAATCTATCTCGATGGGGTCCTCGTCATTTATTGTCAATTTGGCTCCCTCTGGGGAAAACATTCGTGAAAGAGTGTCGGGTACGATGTTCTGGGTCTCTTTCCGATGTTTGATGGAAAACTTGAACCCTTGCAGTTTAAGAGCCCACCTTGCTAGGCGTCCATGTAAATCTGCCTGGTTCATCAGCCATTGTAGTGAAGCGTGGTCCGTGATGATCTCGAATTGGTGGCCCTCAATATAAGCTCGGAATTTCTTCACAGCCATTACCGCTGCCAAACATTCCTGCTCGGACACAGTATAGTTTCTTTGGGCCGAGTTCAGCTTATTGGACATGAAGGCGATGGGAGCTTCCTCTCCCTCATCGGTCAATTGCACCAGCACGGCTCCTACTCCATGTTGACTTGCGTCACAATGAATGTGCAAGACAGGAGCTGATGTGAGGGCTTGTTTTAGCTCTTCAAATGCCTTTCGGCTGAGTTCCGTCCAAATAAACTTCCCTTTCCGCAGCATGTCTGACAGGGGCGCTGAAACTGTTGCGTAATTCCGAACAAACCTACGGTACCAACCGCACACACCAAGGAAACGTCGTAGCTGCTTCACTGTTTTTGGTAAGGAGGACTCATCAATCGCACGAGTTTTGTCTGGATCCATTTTGATAGTGCCATGTCCGATGACATGTCCTAGGTATCGGACTTCTTTCATGACAAACTTACTTTTCTGTACGTTGATGGTGAGTCCCGCCTTACTGATGTGCAGGGCTACTTCTTGTAAGAGTAGGAGGTGTTGATCGAACGTTTCCGTTATGAGTAACAGATCATCCAGGTACACGAACACTTGGTGTTTCAGGTGGGGTGGGATGACCTTGTCCATCAACCGAGTCATCGTTTGCGGCGCGTTACACAGGCCAAACGGCATTGTGACGAACTGATATAATGGTCGTCCAGGCAATGTGAAGGCGGTCTTGTCCCTCGACCCCTCATCGAGTGGAATTTGCCAGAAGGCGTCTTTTAGGTCGAGACTGGTGATATAATTGGCTTTCGGCAGTCTCCCTAGTATTCCATCGATGAGTGGAAGAGGGTACGCGTCCTTGATGGTAACCGCGTTTACCTTACGGGCATCAAGACAGAGGCGGACTTTACCTGGCTTCACCACCAAGGTTACCGGTGATGACCAGGCACTTTGGGACTCCTCTATGACCCCCAACTCGAGCATCCTATCCAGCTCCGCATACACCAATTTCTCCATGGCCGGTGAGATGGCATAGTGTCTCTGCTTAATCGGTTTACTATCGCCAACGTCGATAGCGTGTGAGACTAGGGTGGTGCGGCCAAGACCTTGGGTAGCGTAAGATGGAAAAGCAGCGATGGATGCTTCCAGGCGTTGCCGTTGGTTAGGCGTCAGGTAATGCCTATCGGGAATAGAAGTGATTCCGTTGACATATCTGGTTTTTAAAGACAAATCTGTGAAGAAATCTGAGGCCAGTCCAAAGCGAAGGACGAAATCGACGCCAAGGTACACATTCTGAGTCAAAGACCTTCCTTCCTATCCTTCGTCTGACCCCTGAACGTCACGGGTGTGGTTAGTTTACCTCGTATAGGGTGTTTGGTGCCATCAGCTGTACTGATTTCAGTGCGCCAGGATTCAATCAAGTTCGGATAGTCTTGGAGCACCTTCGGGCCAAAGCTCGAGGCAAGACAACTGATACTGGCACCCGTGTCGATCAATGCAAACACGGTCTCGCCCAACACTTTAATTGGATGATAAGGTCTGATCTCATTCTTAGCAACCTCCGAGATGTTACAAGAGTTTAAGGTTTGACGGCAGGTGCGCACTCTCTCGCGGAAATTCCGCCAACGACGGGTTGACCATTTTGTCGTGCGCGGGTGGGAAGTGACTACTTCGGAAGCAAATATTCGCTCTCGAGCCACCCGATATTCCTGCAGTCGAACATGATAAGGTTTTAGAGTGCGTATTTGAGGCTGCCGGGGTTCTTCTGGCAGTGACTGCGGTGCTCGCTTCATTATTGTCGTTCGCGTGGTCTTCGGAAGAGAGTGAACATCAGCAGTCATAGTGGTCATGGCTGGTGGGTTAACGTCAGGTTTGTAGGGGTGAGCAGCTGGCTGAGGAGCTACTGCGGGGGCTTCGAGTACCGCTGACGTGGTCGGGTACTCCTTCGGCCGTTTTTTTGCGCGGCACATTCAGGGCAGTCCGGGAAGTATGTGTCCAGCTTGCCGCAACCGTAGCAGAAAACCTTACGCTCTGCTCGGCATGAAATGAACCGGTGTCCGGTTTGATTGCAATTCCAGCAGGTCGTAAGACTTCCCACTGCTGCTACAGCAAGCTGGTCCTGGTCTAAATCTTCCTCCAGATCCATGGTGGTATAATCTGGGGCCAATTCCGCGATTCCTCGTCGAGGACCCGTCCTAGCTAGTAAGAAGGGCCGGTCTCGGAGGTCTTCCTCAAACCCTTCTAGGCGACGCACAGTTCTCAGCAGTGCCTCCATACTCTGTGGATCGGAGTTCACGATATGGCGACGAAGCTCCGGCCTTAGATTGCGCTTTAGCAACCGCAGCAATTGGGTAGAAGACATCGGCTCTGACAACTGGTCATTCAGCCGAAGGATATCGGCTCGATATTGACGGAAAGACTCGTCCGGACGCTGCCATCTAGCCTGAATCTTGTCCAGTACTAATTCGTCCATGTCTACCGTAGGGTACTCCATGCGGAGTACCTCCTTCAGCCGTGACCAGCGTATTGATGGTGGGGCCGAATGTATTCGCCAATATGACTCAAGTGCTGCTCCCCTAAGCAGCATTGGCAAATATCCTGCCAGCGCCGTGTGGTCTCCTGCTAGCATTTGCTCAATCAGCGACTCCACCCGACCAATGAAAACTTCCACAGTTATAGTGTTGGGTTCCCCGCTGAAATGCAGATTCCAGCCCTGGATGATGCTGGGGATCTGCGTCGGCTTCAGCCGATACGTAGCGTGTGGATGGAGGCGTTGGTCCGGCGGAATCACTGGAGCCTGAGTTGGTGGCGGTGCTTGGCTCAGTCGGGGCAGGTACACTGGAGCCAACGGATTTATTGCCGCACCGGCCGGATTCGTTCGTGATCGCGTCGCGAGTCAATCGGAAAATCCCACGGATTTGGGTCCGAATCCCACATCGGAGGCGTTCTTGGCCGAGGTGGTACTGGATTCTCCTTCTGGCTTTCCAGCGAGGCTACCCGGGTGGTCAGGTCCTGCATGAGCGCCATTAAATCCTGTAGGACTGTCGCCTCCACAGCCACAGTGGGTCCCGGCTCTTCCGCAGACGGCACTGCTTCGGCTCGGCCCATTAAGTCAGGCTCATCAGCCGCTGTTGGAACCTGTTCCCGCCGGTCCTTTGCTTTGGGCACCGCCCCTTGAGCAGCTGGAAGCTCTAGGTGGCTGGGAGGTCGATCCGCTGAGGTGGCTGGTTGTCGGCATAAAGGGCAAGTCCGGCTAACTAATAAATGCTGGGTCACACAGGCTTCATGAAATTCCTGTCCGCACGCCAACGTTTGTACGGACGTTCCATCATTTCGCGCCTGATGGAAGATGACGCATAGTGCCGTAGGCCCCGCTTCCGAACGCAACCTGCGCTTGTCTGGCGTGCGTTTGGTCGACATTCTAAACAAAATTTATTTCTAATATTTAAACTATGAATATTTATAAAGAATACGTAAAAGAATATATATATACAAGAGAAAAATGTGCAAATGATTTACTAAATAATTGTAGAGTGGCCGCCAGTGGCGAACTATTCACAAAATCCTCAAAAAAAAGGTATGAAAAAAGATGTATGGTAAACGTTTTCAGAAAAAATTTTAAGTTATCAAAAACATTTTACTTTATCAAAAAAATAACCGGTCTTTCCTTTCTGTCCTTCTTCGCAAGCAAGGACACCCATGGCACATTCCTTCTGTAATGTTTCAGGGACAACTCTCTTGCGGCACCATGAGAATCAGGGTTCAGAAGTGTTCGCTCATCCGCAAGTTTTCTCAAGTTAAAACTTGTCAGCCCAGGGTTGAATTCTGATCCACAAGCAGCGCGTGTCTTGTCATGGATAGTCATGGATTAGCTAATCAGCCAATCACATGAAATCAAAATCCATGTAATTTAAGACACCCAGGCACCGCTGGTTTGGGGAGCGGATCAGAATCCTCCGCAAAATGAATGTTTAGATAATAACTTCCGAACACAAATAGGGACTCTAATATAATTTGGCCTTACTAGTTATACAATGGTGGTAAACCACCAAAGTATAAATCAAAAGCAGGACCACACGATATTGATGTCCAAAGACAACACACGTTCGAAAGTTACTAGGCTTGCTGGGGCACGATTAGTGCAAAAACCCTCGGGAGTTACCTACCCGCCATGATTCTAACACCTTGTGGGGACACCTAGAGACGATGGACTATCTCGTGCTCACGACTGATGATACAGCCGGGCCATTTGTAGTGAAATTAGGTTGTTCAATAAGTCCGTAAGGGACTGCAGCGATGTTCTGCTGCCTCGGCAGAAGAAGGTGTCGGTATCTGCCGAGAATGCGCTGGCAGGCTAGCATTGCGGTGTCGTGGGGGCGGGTTCATTTCCCCAGCACGAGGACCCACTACAAAAAAAAAATTCGCACTCACGAATTTGAGGTTGCTCAAGAGGCGACCGAAGTCGCAAAAAGTGTAGATAACTACGTCGATTAAAGAACTGCAAGCAAAAACTATGTCCACAACGTTAGCGGGCATAAGATTGGTACTGTATAAACCTGAGTACGTATCTAGTGGCAGGAGAATTTTCCTGATAAATCCTTTCTTTCCAACTAGCACTGTCACGAAATGCTTTCTAAAAGTCTCGACGGCGACTGCGAAACGACACACAAATTTGTTTAACGCGTTGGCTGCCAATTAGATGTGACCTCCGAGCTGTTCTTTAAATTTTGTAATTAAGACGACGACGAAAAGCACATCTTTCCATCGACGAGAAATTTTCCTCTCCTTTCTTCTTCTCCTACTTGATGTGGGTTTTGTCTAACGTTCCTGTTTGGGTGTTGCAGTAGATGTGAGCGTTAGTGTAATTTAAATTATCAAAATCAATACCTGAACTATAGCCAGCACTGCACTAATTCCCACACGTGTGTCTCTTCTCCAGTCTCCTTCACTCAAAATGTCAACTGCCCTGTCCAAGGTATTTCATCGTACCAGATCAATCTCAAACCGGTTCGATTGCAAATTGTTCTAGGTCAATCGGAAATTGTTCCAATTCAATCTACAATCGTACCGGTTCGATCGTTTCGATTGATCTGGGACATTTTGAGGTTTTCTTTAACCCTTTAACTGCTCGATTATTACAAGTATTGATAGTCATCATCCGCCATTATCGCTCGATCTCTCCATTACACCTTTGTCAAGTCGTACCTTTGCTCCTTCGCCTAAATTCAACTTCTTCAAAGCAAACTACGAAGCTTTAGCCTCCGAGCTGAGCTTGATTGACTGGCAGTAGTTTTTTGTTAATTTGGAGTGTGAGGAAGCTCTGAATAAGTTTTATAATTACTTCTATGAGTTGATTAAACACTTCACCTCTTTACAAGCTCTTCACAAAGTAAAGCAGAAACCATGGCTAACCAAGCAAGTACTTAGTGCCTTGAATGCTAAAAGAAAGGCACACCGCCATTTCAAGCGTTGTAGTACTGAAGAATCCAGAGCCCGCTTTTGTGGTTTTCAAGGTCAAGTCATGGTCAGCAAAAAGTTCTCGCGGTGTTCAAAATTTTCCCAGGCTCAAGGGTCTCATTACCTACTACAGTCAAACAATAGTACATTGAACGTTTGCCGTGGTAGGTTTTCCGATGGGGCATAGAAGTGCTGCAAATAGACGTGGTGATGCTCATAGTTGATTTCACCGCGTCTTGAGCTTCTTGCTCTCTAGTCCCTGGTAAATCTTCCTTCCCATGGCGAGTACCTCGGCGAGCCGCTCGATGTCTATCCACCTGATGTTCCACTCAATTGTAGAAGGTCGAGAGCATAGGCATTAAGAGACAGATCATGGACCTCAAGCAAAATGTACTGATGATTGCTGGATTAGTAGTCCTCTAATACTCTACTCTCCAATTGTGTACGCTCCGTCTAAGGACTCCGAGCCGAAAGTCACGTCGGATATGGTCTTGGCCGCCATCTCTAGAATTCTTTCTACCCGCGAATCACTTTGAGGCATGTCCCATTGGATTGCTTTAATATTAAAGTTTCTCCCAACGAATACATGGCCATGTGTGTTTCAGACAGCGTCTTTGAAAGCACTAAGCTTGGCTTGGAAAGATTATATCGGTCTGTTCAGCGTTAGGTACACACTAAAGAAGGTAGTCTCTGAACGCCGAACCCACATAAATTTCCCTCGCAAACCGCTCAATTAGGGTTTAGGCAATTTTTATATGGTGTGAGTTTACCTGCAAGACGTTCTGCTATAGCATTGGCTTGAAGTCCCTGGAAAACTCGACCCTTTCTTGATCCTAAGACGTGCCTAGAATTCGATTTCACTTCGGTGGCGGTTGCAGCATTATCAATTTCTTGATGTTTTTTTCATTTTCTTCTACCACTTGTACATCCGGGCGTCCTGCAGAGTTCTCCGCTCTTCTTCTTAAGGATGTTCGGGTGTTCGCATAGGTTTTTTCGCTGCATTGGTCGGTGTTTTTGTCATCTTTGGTATGTTTCTCAAAATGATGTTAACATTGTGGCTGTCTGCAACTATTGGTTTCGCCGTCGTTGTTGATATTTTTACTCATTCGGGTGTTTTTTTTATCTATTTGTAAGCTTCAATCTTTATTGGAGAGAACAAGGAGTTGCGGTGCCTTTTTGAGTAAGCTAAGGCTCAAACCATTGAAATCACCCAGCGCCTGGCGAACAATACCTGCCAGTAGAGATTCAATCTTCCCGCTGCTGCTCGCATGGAAGAAATCTGAAGTGAAAGTTAGCTAATACTAAATAATGATGATAAAGGATATCAAACACTGTATCTTTTTTAGACACAAAATAAGTGCATTCATTTAATTTTTTTTCTTAGTACTACAGCCCCTTTCGGGCCTTCGCTTCCTGCAAATAGTGCCTCTAAGCGTCTGGGTATATTGAACACGCTCTTCAATTTTCACTCTAAGCGAAGACTTGCACTAAAGACTGTATGCGCGTCACAGTTGGGCTAATAACATTCTCGAGGTTCCGTACGTCCGGACAGATTTATATTTTCAGTCAATTATGCCGCGAATAATCAGAAAGCATAACAACCTCGAGCTCGATTCTCTATCCCCGTCCTACTTTGCTTTTAAAAATAAACTAAAGATGTTACTTTTTGTGAATAGCGATTAATATTTCCTTATCACTAAATTTTGCAAACTTTCATCTAGCCTCTTATTTCTTTTCTTACATGTTTTAATTAACTTTTTTCTGTTTCATTTTGTTGTATAAATGTGTCTTACTTTAAACGATATTTAATTGACTCAGTCGATTTTGTAATTGGATTTTTGCCTGTCAAATGGATTTAAATAAATATATGTCGAAATTAGGCTAGGTATGCTAATGCGCCGAGGGAGGGGCTGGATGACTACCCGCAGGTTCAGTTTAGCACTGGAGAAAACCGAAGTGGTAATCTTGACAAAAATGATAATCCCTAGAGTAAGGATGATGAGTATTGAAGACATACAAATCGAATAGAAATCAACGGTGAAGCACTTGGGGCTACTGATTGACTCGAAGATGAATTTTCCTGAGCAAATCAGGGGAAAGGCTGAGAAGGCTGCTTCGGGAGTATCGACTCTAAGTCGAAATATGGCCAACGTAGGGAGACCCAGCCCATCAAGAAGACGCCTCTTGATGGGTGCTGTAGGTTCAGTGCTACTGTACGGAGCAAAGGTATGAAGCGACGCTCTCAGTAAGGAGGTATACCGAAAACGCCTGGTACAGGTACAGAAAAGAGGAGCACTGAGGAGTGCATCTTCGTGTTCAACAGTTTCTAATTCGGCGGTGAAAGTAATTGCATGCATGATACCTGTCGGCCTCCTTGCTAGAGAGTGCCGCTCTATTTACCTGCGTCGAAACGAGGATGCGAGGGGATGGTTGTCCCCGAAGACAAATAGAGATCACTCAACGATTCGCAGCAGTCTTGGACGAATTGCACGAAGGAAAGGTGGACTGAGCGCCTCATTCCGGATGTGGGACCCTGGCTAAATTGAAGGCATGGTGAGACTAACTTCTATCTGACCTATCTTTTGAGCAGGCATGGGTGTTTTCAGTCTTGCCTGCACAAGATTGGTAAGTCACGGTCTCCCGATTGTCGGCATTGCCCAAGAGAGGAAGACAATGCCTGCCACACATTTTTTGCGGGCATAAAATTGAGCACGCTGCGAAGGGACCTCCACAGGGTGACTGGAGAGCTCACCCCTGATAATATAGCCGTGGTGGTGCCCGAATCGGTTGACAAATGGAACCAGGTGGCACGTTATGTTCGGGCAGTCCTAAAAGATAAAAGGGACTCACAGCAGCCGGGGGTATTGGGGCTGTGAGATCGCATGTCTGGTACTTCCTCTTCTCCTCGTGCTGGCCCGAAGTAATGTGTCAAACGGTTCCAGCCGATGTTCTCAGGTTGATAGGGGAGGTGTTTAGTGGGTAGTCTAGTCCTACACTGTGTGCATAAATGGGCAATCACCTCCCTACCACAAAAGAAAAAACACTAAACAAACTACCGAAATTGAACGAAGAAGCAAAGAAAAAACGCCCTGACCTGGCCAATCGCAAAGGCGTGATATTCCATCATGACAACGCCAGACTCCACACCTCTTTAATAACCCATCAAAAACTAAAGGGGTTTTCCAATACGAGGTGTTATTGTGATATTGAAAGATGAATGTGATTTTTTAATATAAATGATCGGATGTTTTTTGATTATAAAGAGAAGGGTATGCCGTTATTAGTGGAAAATAACATCAGGCAAATGACCACCACGACCACGCTTAAAGGACCATATCCTTTTCATGCAATTTTCCATAACCAAATTGCAAAGTGGCTGCCCTATGTCCTCGATAGCCTCACGAATTCCATCTTTGAGGTCTTGAATCGACGCTTGGCTGTCAGTGTAGACCTGCTCTTTCACGTGGCCGCAAAGGAAGAAGTCGCAAGGTGTTAAATCATAAGATCTCGGTGGCCAATTGTGATCACCTCTTCGAGAGATAACACGGTCCGGAAACTTTTGCCGTAAAAGATCAATGGTTTCGTTGCTTGTGTGGCATTAAGCGCCGTCTTGTTGACAGTAAACGTTGTCTAGATCAATACCATCCCATTCCAGCCATAAAAAATCATTAATCATCTCTCGATAGCGCAACCCATTCACCGTAACTGTTGCTCTCGCCTAATATTCGAAAAAGTAAGGTCCAATGACTCCGCCGGACCATAAACCGCACCAAACAGTCACACGTTGAGGGTAGAGAGGCTTTTCCGAGCTCCAGATGCGACAATTTTGCTTGTTGACAAAGCCACCGAGGTGGAAATAGGCCTCATCACTCAAGATGATTTTTGGATAGAATGCCGAATCATTTTCATGCATTTCAAGGACCCAATCAGCAAAGACACGACGTTGTTGATGATCGACCGGCTTGAGTTCTTGTGTTAACTGAAGTTTTTGAGCCTTAAGATCCAAATCTGTATGCAAAATACGGTGTAATGACGTTTGTGGAGTGCCTTATTCCATGGACGAACCTGGGGTTTCTTCAACACTTTCGGCTACAGCAGCAATATTTTCGGCTGTTCTTGAGTGACGTGCACGGGTTTTTATCTTCACATCACTAAGTTGTCCCAACAGCTCAAATTTTTCCACCAATTTCAGTATTGCGATCCGACAAAGTGCTTCACGACGACACAAAAATGTTCGAGTGTTACGAACCGTCTCTGTCAAATTTTCACTATTTTGCACGTGAATTTTAATAATTTCAGTGCATTGTTGAAGCGTGTATCGTTCAATCTTTATTACTGGCGTAGTTTCTACTTGTCAAATGTCAAAAAATAACAGCTTCAAAATTGACATCTACCGGAATAGCGGGCTGCTCAAAATAACACCTCTTATTGGAAAACCATTTAATGGACCGCAATTGGGAACTGATAACACATCCACCCTACAGTCCTAACTTAGCACCATCAGACTATCATTTGTTTCGCTCCCGATTTGAGTGGTAAAGCTTTCGATTTTGATCGGTCTATCAAAAATGAGTTGGACCAGTTCTTCGGTTTTAAAAACCAAGGCTTTTCGAACGTGGAATTTTTCAACTTACCGAAAGATACAATTTCGTCAATCATTGATTAATGTTTGTTTTTAATATAATTAAATTTACTTAGAAAAGCATGAAAAAAATTGCATTAATTATCGAACAACCCAATGATTCCTCTCAGATGCCGTCTGTGGTAAACCCGAACTGCTTCAATCAACATCTCTTAAAGCTCGTATTATGTGCATTCTTTCTTTACTCTGACTGCTCGATCTAACCGCTCTTAAAGCTCGGAGGGTTCCTATCTTTCTTCTACACGGACTGTCGAGCTAAACTTGGGCGCGCGGGATTGAACTGTCAAACCGGATCGGAGTTCATCGGGTTGGTTGCAGCAATCACGAATATTATATTTAGTTAAGTGTTATCAACAATTAATATAAAAAGACTGTAGTGAAAGCTTTTTGAAATAAAACAGAATTGTAAATCTCTTCTTTGAATACATCAACCTACGGTTTACAACATTGGCGACGAGGAATTACGAAAACACGTGTATCTAACCTCAAAATGGACCCAAACCAATTCAAAGTTTTCTCCGACTTATTTCAAGAGCAAATGGCTCTACAAAATCAACAAATGCAACAATTGCTTCGACAACAGATCACGGCGGCTGCACCAGGCCAAGCGCCAGCACAAGATTCAACAGCTTTCAAAGTGAAATGTCTTGCCGATTCCATGGTGCAGTTCGATTACGATCCGGACAACAATCAAACATTCGAAGCGTACTACAAACGCTACGAGTCGCTGCTTACAACACAAGCAATCGACCTCGACGAACCAACAAAGATAAATCTTCTTCTTCAAAAATTTCCACAAACGCAGTAACAACGCTACGCAGACTCAATTCTACCACAGAACCCTCAAGACCGGTCACTCGCTGACACAGTGAGAACTCTCAAGCGACTCTTCGGTTACAAAGAAACAAAGTTCGCAATGCGGCACAAGTGCTGCAAGCTTGAAAAATTCGACAGTGAAGATTTTAGTGGCTATGCAGCGCGCGTTAACAAAAAGGCTGAGAAATTCGAAATCGCTCGATGCTCGCCTGACGACTTCAAGGTTTTGTTATTTGTGAGTGGTCTCACATCATCACAAGGCTCGCTAATCCTTGAAAAACTTCTCACAAAAGTCGACAATCAACACATCGAACTCGAGAAAGCAGCCAACGATGCGGCAAGAGCTCTAATCGACAAGTTGAACCTTCAGGAGTTAGTGAACGAGGCTGAACGTATCACCTGTTTGAAGATCGATAAAGGAAAAGTGGGTGAATCGTCGAGTTCTTCTGAAGTTCATGCTGTCCATCATTTCAAGGGTCAAAGTGGTAAGCCAGGTAAGAGCCATTGGGGTGATAAAACCAGTCATCCGCCGTATGCTTGCCCCGGCTGTGGCGAAAGGCATTTGTTGGCAGATTGTCCCTTCAAGGAGAAGACCTGCAGCAGATGCAACAGGAAGTCACATAAGGCAGGTTACTGTAACATTTACAAGGATTTCCGAGGGGAAACGCAACACAAAATACAACAAGAAGGGCGACAACAAGCCGCAAGCGAACCAAGTACAATCAGAAGTCAACTTGGTTTCAAGCAGGAAGTTTCTCAAGCCGATTGTCAACGGTGCTCAGCTAAAGATGCAGTTTGATACAGGTTCAGACATGACAATCATCTCTGAGGCAAATTGGGAGACGTTGGGACGTCCGAAACTGACTGCATGAAATCGAACGAACGCAACAAGTGCTTTAGGAGACGTGATTCCATTACTTAGAAAATTCTAGTGCAACATTACTCTGAATGGCATTCAAAAGCAGGGATGCTGTTTCATTACACCGCTCAATCTCAACCTTTTCGGCATTCCCTGGATCAATGTGTTCAATTTGTGGAGTGTTCCAATCGACAACGTCTGCAATCAAGTCAGGTCAACATCTTGCGATGATCTGACCACAGAAGTACAATCAGAGTTTCATGAACTCTTCTCAAATGGCCTTGGTTGTTATAACAAAGCTAAAGTTTCACTCAAACTAAAACCGGGAGCTCAACCAGTCTTCCGAAAAGCTCGTCCGGTTCCACAAGCAACTCGTTCTACTATAGTCACTGAGCTAGAACGGTTGCAGCACTTGGGCATTATCAGCCCTATCAAATATTCTCAGTGGGCAGCACCCATTGTCGTAGTCAAATGAAAGGATGGAAGAGTTCGAATTTGTGCTGATTATTCGACGGGTCTTAACGAAGCGCTTGAGCCAAACATGTATCCTTTGCCATCACCCGATCAAATTTTCGCAAGTTTCGCAGGAAAAAAAGTTTTCAGCACAATCGACTTATCAGACGCTCAAAAGGTGATGGCCATCAACACCGACATGGGATTGTTTCAGGTCAATCGCCTCCAGCAAGGCGTTAAAACAGCCCCAGGAGAATTTCAAGCAATTGTCGACATGATGCTCAGTGGAATCCCAACGTTCGGTTTCATCGACGACATGGTTACTAGCAGTGAGAATGCTGATGACCACAAGCAAGAGTTGAAGAAAACACTGCAACGCCTGCAGGAATTCGGGTTCAAACTCAACATCAACAAGTGTCAGTTCGGTAAGAAATCTGTGCGATTCTGTGGACATGTCATCGACGACAAAGGCATCCGACCACAGCCTGAAAAAAATTTAGGAAGTCACATCAGCACCTCCGCCAGCTAATGTCAGTCAGCTTTGTTCATTCTTAGGTTCAGTCAATTATTATGGCAAGTATATTAAGTCAATGAAGACGCTGAGGGGTCCCCTGGACGAACTTCTCAAGAAAGATGTGAAGTACAAATGGCAAGATGTTCACCAGGAAACTTTTGATAATCTCAAAAAGATCCTGGGATCAGATCTGGTACTTACGCACTTTGATCCCAACAAGGCCATCGTTCTAGCGACAGACGCGTCAAAATACGGCATGGGAG
Source organism: Odontomyia ornata (assembly GCA_963969285.1). Lineage (NCBI taxonomy): Eukaryota > Metazoa > Arthropoda > Insecta > Diptera > Stratiomyidae > Odontomyia > Odontomyia ornata. The sequence continues at coordinate 23,489,719 of OZ017741.1, forward strand.
CTGCCCTCATGCACGGTTTCAACGACAATTCACTGCATCCTATCATGCATTTCGCCGCAACATTCAATTCAACGGAAAGAAATTATTCCCAAATTGAAAAAGAAGCGCGAGCACTCATCTTTGGCTTAAAGCGATCACATTTCAACATTGCTGGGCGACAAATTACCGCGCAAGTCGATCACAAGCCTCTGTTGTCCATCTTTGGTTCGAGAACGGAATTCCCGTATATACAGCGAACAGGCTACAGAGATAGGCACTAATTATCATGGCTTATGATGTTAAGTTCGAATTTATTGGAACCAACAGTTTCGGATATGCTGACGTTATATCTCGCCTTATGTCAAAACAGATGAAAGCTGATGAAGAGACAATTATTGCTGCGGTACAAGTCAAGGGAATTGACGACAATGACGAAGAGTTGTTTAGTTTCGCAATACAGTCAGCAAAGGAGCTTCCTGTCACCTTCCAACAAGTACAAGAAGAAACGAAAGCCTGCCCAAATCTTCAGCAAGTGATCAAATTCATTGTGACTGACAGCTGGCCCCAGCGCAAAAGTCAGATCGAAGGAATCGAAGTCGCTTCTTTTTTCGGACACCGCAATGAGCTAAAATTTGTACAAAATTGCATTTTCCGTGGCGAACAAATCATCATTCCATCAAAACTGCGAGCACATATTCTTGAGAACCTACATGAAGGTCATCCAGGTGAGTGCCGAATGAAGCTTTTGGCAGCCGACAAAGTCTTCTGAACTGGCATAACGAAAGCTATAGAAGTAATCGTTAAGACTTGCGAACGTTGCGCAAGGGAATCAAAGGCACCACGCAAATGTACCTTGCAGCCCTGGCCCATGCCATTGGAACCATGGATGCGCTTTTACATTGATTACGCCGGCCGCATCAGCGGCTCCTACTTCCTAGTGGTTGTTGACGCCTATAACAAGTGGCCAGAAGTTATAAAAACGGCGACAATAACCGGAACGAAGACGGTCGAACTTTTTGCTGATGTGCTGGCCCGACAGGGTCTGTGCAAACCTCAATTCGTATCGAGCTCGTTTGAAAACTTTTGCGTGACACACGGTATCAAGCATCTTACGACCGCCTGCTACAGCCCTCAGTCAAACGGTCAGGCGGAACGATTCGTTGACCTTCTCAAAAAGGGCTTACAGAAGGCCAAAGGAACCATCGAACAAAAATTGCGAGAATTTCTGATGACGTATCGCTACACACCATCATACAATCTCGGAATGAAATCACCATTCGAATTGATGACCGGCCGTAAGATGCGCACAAAACTCGATTTGCTCAAGCCCCAAATCGATCAAACTTCTATAGACAAAGCAAAAATGGAAAAGCAATTTAACTTACATCACGGCGCAAAGTGGAGAGAGTTTTCACCCGGTGATGAAATCCTTTACAAACTCCACGAAACCAGTGATAACTGGAATTGGACGCCCGGCTTTGTGAAAAGCCGAGATGGAGCGGTCAATTACTCGATTGACATTACAACGCCGTCAGGAAGTCGAACCGTACGAGCTCACACGAATCAGCTCAAACGCCGATATATGAAAAACGAATTGATTGAATTGTTTGACTTGCCCGAGTTTAGTGACGAAAATAATCTGCCAGTTGGTGAAGTTGAACCGATTATCACACCTGGCAACAATCCTCGACATGTCGACCACTCTGACGCTCACAATGATGAACAAGCCGGAAGTGAGGATGAAACTCAAGAAGAACCTGAAGCTGAGGTCGAGCCTCGTTACCCAATTGGAACAAGTCGGGGAGTCACATCAAATTCAATGACTTCGTCAGATTTTAAGAGGGGAGGAATGTGGTAAACCCGAACTGCTTCAATCAACATCTCTTAAAGCTCGTATTATGTGCAATCTTTCTTTACTCTGACTGCTCGATCTAACCGCTCTTAAAGCTCGGAGGATTCCTATCTTTCTTCTACACGGACTGTCGAGCTAAGCTTGGGCGCGCGGGATTGAACTGTCAAACCGAATCGGAGTTCATCGGGTTGGTTGCAGCAATCACGAATATTATATTTAGTTAAGTGTTATCAACAATTAATATTAAAAGACTGTAGTGAAAGCTTTTTGAAATAAAACAGAATTGTAAACCTCTTCTTTGAATACATCAACCTACGGTTTACAACACCGTCAATCAACAGTTGCTAAAATCCTTTTTTTGCAATAAAGTGGAAAAACAAAAAACGCGCAGTTCAATTGCTTTGCTAGAAATTTCAAAATCTATTGTGAATAAATCGGAACACTTTTCTCCGAGCACTTTTATTCCTTACAAATGCTCACATTCAAAAGGAGCATTCGTTAAATATGAGAAATACATATTTTTGTAGCCTTTTTAGGCTTTAACGATACGCATCCTTCTCACTTTCGGGAAAATTGTCCTTCATTAAAACAAGCATATTCCAGTCATCAAATGAAATTAGGTCTAAGCCTTACAAAGGAGAAAATATGTGTGATCCGTAATAAAATCAATCCGGCCTACTTAGCATTTTAATGACTCCTTAAAAGAAGATTAGCCATAAGGATTTTTCGGTGGCATTCATCATTCTCGACGGCCAATTCAGAAACCTTTCAAAGAGAATAATACAAGAAATAAAAACAAGGTGGAATATTGCTCGCTAATGCACCATCATTTGGGTTGAAAAGTCCATTGAAATTTGTGATTCAATTGTCTTTAAATATCTCCGGCAATCCAACCTAATGGCACCTATAACAATTCAAATGTCCATTTTAGAAGGCGGTCGTAATCTTTAATGCTCATCGATGAAATGAAACGTACAAACGGAGAATGAGGCTCCGCGGCCGGAATGGACTCGGGGAGGAATAAGTGGTAAAGTAAACGGAACACTCACCTAAGTGGTGGATGGATGCCAGCGAAAAGGAAACAAACGACCCATGTTGGACGTGGTAAAGGTGGAAAAGACTACACGGGCCCTCACTCAGCCGAACAAGAAACATGGCTAATTCCCATCTAAGCGTAACTGCCGCTGCCGATGCTTGACTGCCAGAGATTGTATCTGAATTTTAACAAGAAGGTGTGAACAAACAGTTTAATGCCTTTCGTGTAAAGCGAAAAATGTCAATCGCATGGATTGAATGTGGACGTTGTAAAACACTTCGTTTCCATTAGAACATCCTGCAAGGTAACGCGACCACGATGGAGGCGACGCGACGGCTCCGTGACGAGTTGCGACCAAGAAGTAGAGATCCAGCGAAAAATTCTGTCGAATTTCTCAGGTCCACTGAACCCTTTAGTCGCCAGTTTTGTTGGCGTTCCTCAACATCTTAGTGAGCCACGGACCAAGTAGTGCCTATTTATTTAGACTAAGTGCTAATGTCCATAGTGCGACTGAAGTCCACGTTCGAGGCTTAATCCTACAGAGCTCTTCGGGGGAAGGTAAATTGTCTTCAAATCTCTAAAGAGTGTGAAATCTTGATCAGAAAACCTTAAACATAATTTCCGCGGAAATCACCGTCTGAGCAGCCAACACGGGATTTAACACCAATTTCAAAGGAACCCGCATTCACCTTAAAATTTGCATAGGGTTAACATATTCGCACATACGAGCGTAAAGCAAAGAAAGACCGCGGCACGGTTTGATTTTATTCTCGCCGCAGAATCCCTCTAATCGCTCTGTTTATTTGCTTAACCTGTTCCCGAATCGGGACACGGCGTATCTGAATATCTGTAACGCAACATGCATGTGAACCAGTTGTGCTTGCTATGCCCAAGGAGGAGTGATTGGCTTGATGGACGGGACGTGAACAAGAACACGAGCCCGCGAATAACTTAACCCCAGCTCCGACCCAGGCGGAACAAACTGTCAATGACTCAACCGTCGTCGACGGCGAACGGGCGTAATGGTGGCAGGAAACGGAGCACGCACGTATTCTTTTATGGATGTAATTTTAATGCTAGCGTTGTAATAAAAGTTTTGACAACAATCTTGCCGCTTGTAATATGTCCCAGTGGAACTGTTCAAGGTGTATCTTGTTCACCATGCAATGAACAAACGCGAAAAACGAATGGCATTCTCGCGGAAAGCCATGCGGAAGATGTTAGCATCTTTCAAGTCGCAACCCACCACCTCGTTCATCCAGTTCCAGCTTTCGCTACTCCTGATGTACTCAACGCACACCGTTTCAGCAATTTACCTATTTTCCTTGCCCGTATGAAATTGAGAGATCCTTTACTTTGATACGTTTTTACATTCGCTACGTTCCGTGCGTGCAATCGCTAAAAGCGTCTAAAAGAGCCGCGCATCGCATATTTTCTACTTAGACTTGAAGAAGTTCACATTTGTTACGTACGAGTACGTACCTCAGTAATTTGTCATACATACGTTCACCGCAAGATGTGTAACTTGAGAATACGAAAGTTGTAGGAGTCGCGCTACATGTCGACCGTGGCGAAGTAAAAAGGCAAATTGTAATGTTGTATTAGTTAAAACAACACCTTCGTGGAATATTAAAATGCTGGCGAAATGTCTTTGCGGGAAGGAGAAGAAATTCACACAGAATATATTTCGTGATTAGTCGCAACGTGAAGGACATTTGTAATTTAATTCGAAATAAAAAATCCCAATGGCACGACTAAGCAGCGAAATGGAAATACCGTTTTGCTGCGATATTCCGCTCCCATTAAAACAAACTGCTGCATAGTAAGTTTGGAGACTGGAGCATCTGCTGTGAATAAATTGGCAGAAATATGGTCCTCTGCATGCGAGAAAATTAGAATAACGAATAAAAATGGATTTGGCACATTAGAATCGGAGAATATTGAAACGCTTGACCACGGGCGTCGAGGAAATCGACAAGCAGCGACTCAATTAAAGTGTGACAATCGCAAGACAATGGATAGGGCGACGTCTATGGACTATATATGTTGAAACAAAAACATACTTTCGTACTGTAGCACTTACAGATATCTATCGTCTTTATTCTTAAAGTTAAATTCACGAGCGGCAATTACTTATATCTATCGTAAACGGTGACGGTCATTACAACGAACGTTCCGATCGGCGGATAGTCGACGACTGGCTCCAATATAAAAACCAAAAAAACTTCCTTGGTCAGATGAACAAGTGTGTGTGTACGGCATTTTACAGGCGGGATGATCTAACCTGACACTTACTACTGTAGCACCTGACAACGACAGATTATAAGTCCTTGCTGGCTGCAATTCGAAACGAAGAAAGATACACCGGAACCGATGTCCACTCTGGTTTGATGCAGTTTGAGTAGCGATGAACCCATTTTTTCGAAGTGTTAGATATGTCCTTTCCCTAAGGCCAATAGATGTTAAGGAACACTCTCAAATACGTTTTATATAAAGCAGGAGGAAAATGATACGATACGGGAGGTGGTATCCACCAAAATGTCGCCAGGAGAACTGTTACTGACTTTCGGCGATGGCTCGAGAAGCGTCAAACCTCCCTGAATCGCCCGCTTGAATTTAAGCTCGCGCAATTATTGATGCAGGCCACACGAATGGAGATAATGTTCGCTTAACTAGGTAAGTGGTGGGATCAGAGCGCTCTAATGATCACAATACTGGCTCAAACGTGAACGAAAGAATAAGAAGATTATCAAGAATTGACGAACCAGAGCTGTAATCCATTCGGGTTATGGCAACGTCAACGTGATCACAAATGTGAAAGCAGCACGAGTCGTTAGATCTATTGTAATGATTTTCCTTCTCTCGTTCGTTCGTTGGAGAGATTTCCCGAAGGATATCTCAACCGATCTCTCATCGGCTATAGTCGTGAAGTCTAGGAACGTGAAAACGGACTGTGTCCATCAGGTCGCCAAGTCCCGACAGTCTTAGTCTACTCCGCTGGCTATCTAACTAGTTCGGAGAGGAATTTCATTTGCAGATCTTACGAAAGCAGACAATTTCCGAAATACAAAATTCAGCCACCGGTTCAAATGACCAATTAAAAACGCGTAGAGCAATTTCCACCGATTCTAATTTAACTTACGTTACCTCCGTTCCTTTCCCTTTCGATCAGAGAAAAAGGACCACAAAAAAATACGCTAAACAAAAATACGCGCTACAGTATATCAATCGACGCGGTGCTCGAAATAACCTACTCGAATCCAAAACCGAAAAAATCTACTCTATTAAAAAACGCAAAACTCAACTTGTGGCACCGCGTACTGACCGCAGCACAAAACCATTCCTTCGCGGATTACCGAAACCCTATCCCCTCGGCGGCATACTCTCCTTTCACCAGCATAACCGTCTGAAAGATAACGACTTTGCCGGAAAGGAAAGACGTTAAGTTATTTAGTAATCTATATTTTATTTACGTTCATTTATACCGATTTTATATAAAATCAATTGAAAATTTTGGCAAATAATTTGAACAAAATTTGAAAGTATAAAAAATTCTCTTTCATTTACTTTTATACTATTTGTTTTGTGGTAGGGAGGTGAATGTCCATTTAAGGACAGAGCGTGGGACTCCCATGCTCGCAAGAAGCCAAGTGGACCACCCACTAAACACCTCCCCTGTCAACCTGATAACATACCTGGAACTGTTTGACACATTACTTCGGACCAGGTCTCGTTTCGTCACGCAGTGAAGCACCGTAAGCTGAGGCATCCCTCTTCTGGCGGGAGGAGAGAGGGAAAGAGAAAGTGCCAGACAAGCGATCCCCCAGCCTCAACACCCCAGGCTGCTATGAGTCACTTTTACAGTATTTTATAGTATTAAAAATTTATTTACTGTCTCTATGAAGAAATTTATATTGTTTATGTTGTAGGTCTGACATTGAATTGTATCGCTTTTTCATTATCCTATTAGTATAAAAGCCAAAGTTTCAGAAAAAAGAAAATAGTGTTAACATCGATAAGATTATTAAAACAAACAATATTAATTTTCTTTGGGAACTACATTGTTGCACTTAATTAATAACGAAGGTATCAAATCGCATATATCTATACCTGTAAAATGAAAAGGTTAAATTTATTCGAATAATTTCCTTAATATGATAAATACTACAAGGGGAATAGTTTTTATGCATGCTATAAACTCTGGTTAAAATCATGCTATAAACTGTGGTTAAATACATTTTTTGTGGTTCGGAGGTGAATGCCATTTACGCACAGACTGTGGGACTCCCATGCTCGCAAGAAGGTGACTGGACTATCCACGAAACACCTCCCCTGTCAACCCGAGAGCCCAACCTGGCACCGTTTAACACATTAATTCGGGCCAAGTCTCATTTTGTTACGGCGCGGAGCACCTTCAAGCTGGATGATCCCTCTTCCAGCGGCAGGGGAGAGGGGAAGAGGAAATGCCAGACAGCCGGTCCTCCAGCTCAAATGCTCCCAGCTCCTGTGAGTCCCTTTTATCTCTTTTTTCTTTGTGGTAGGGAGGTGAATGCTATTTATGCACAGAGTGTGGGACTCCCATGCACGACTGGACTACCCACTAAACACCTCCCCTGTCAACCTGAGAACCCAGCCTGGAGCCGTTTGACACATTACTTCGGGCCAGGTCTCGTTTTGTTACGCCGTGGGGCGCCTTCAAGCTGGGGAGTCCCTTTCCTAGCGGGAGGGGAGAGGGGAAGAGGAAATGCCAGAAGAGCGATCCCCAGCCCCAGCGCCTCCAGCTGCTGTGAGTCCCTTTTATATTTTAGGACTGCCCGAGCATAATGTGCCACCTGGTTCTATTTGTGAACCGATTCGAGCATCACCGCGACTATATTATCCGGGGTGAGCTCTCCCGTCTCCCTGTAGAGTTCCCTTCGCAGCCTGACCCATTTTGTGCACGCAAAAAATGTGTGACAGGCATTGTCCTCCTCTCCTAGGCAAAACCGACAATTGGGGGACCATGACTTACCGATCTTGTGCAGGTAAGACTGAAAACACCCATGCCCGCTCAAAAGCTGGGTCAGATAGAAGTCAGTCTGACCATGCCTTCGATTCAGCCACGGTCTCAAATCCGCGATTAGGCACGCAGTCCGCCTTCCCTTCGTGCAATTGACTCAAGACTGCTGCCAATCGTTGAGCGAGCGCTGTCTCTCCTCGCGGACAACCATCTCCCTCGCATCCTCGTTTCGGCGCAGGCAAATAGCGTGGCGCTATCTAGCAGGGAGGCCGACAGGTATCACGCCTGCAATAACTCTCACCGCCGAGTCGGAGACTGTTGGATACGAAGATGCAATCCTTAGCGCTCCTCTACTCTGCACCTGTGTCATGCGTTTTCGGTGAACCTCCTTACTGAGAGCATCGCCCCATACTTCTGCTCCGTACAGTAGTAATAACCCACAGCACTCATCAAGAGGGGTCTTCTTGATGGGCTGGGTCCCCCTACGTTGGCCATAAGTCGACTCAGAGCTGATATTCCCGAAGCAGCCTTCTCAGCCGTGGCCCTGATTTGCTCAGAAAAACTAATCTTCCAGCCGGTCAGTAGCCCCAGGTACTTCACCGATGGCTTTGCTCCAATTCGCATATCTCCAATTCTGATCATCCTTACCCTAGGGATTCTCTTTTTTGTCAATATGACCACTTCGGTTTTCTCCAGTGCAGACTGAGCCCGCGAGCAGTCATCCAGTCACTCAATCGAAGCATTAGCATACCTAGCCTAACTTGCGCTTGTTCAACGGTGCGTCTAGCGATCAGAGCCGCAACATCATCCACATAGCCGACCAAGCGCGACTCATCCGGCATCTCAAGTCTCAGTAGCCCGTCGTAAGACACGTTCCACAGGTTCGGACCAAGGACAGATCCCTGGGCAACACCCGATGTAACCGCCATCTTTCCACTACTTTGAACAACCACTAATGCATAAACTCACCATCTGGGCTTTTTCATGTACAAATTTCCTTCTAACCTCTATTGTTGTAAGAACACAAGTTCCAAAGTCAGATTTACAATTCACAGTGTCTCTTGTATTCGAATACCTTTTCAGAAAACTTGTTTCGTACTGCTTCAATCGCAATGACTAGTACGAATGTTATGATTAACCACTTTAGCCGCACAAGGAAAAAAATGCACTTACTCACAAACCCGCGAAAACTCCATAACTACACCAGTTTTAAAACTATCAACCAGCCGGAACTTCGTAGCGCCTGAGATAAGTTTGTGCCTGACCACATGTCCGCTACTCTTACGTTGTTCGTTGTGACTTCGGGAATAGGCATTGATTTAGGCATGCATGATATACATCTGATGCCAAACACTCTTGGAAAGAAACTCAAATAATTCCAGTCCGATAAAAACAAATTTTCCTTCTATCCGACGGATGAACTTAAGCGATTACCACAACTCAACAATACCATCCGAGATGTTTCATGACGCTTATGAGCCTAATATTAAAAATCAACTGGATAGATTAAACAGAGCAACGCGCGAGACTTCTTACTATTCTATAGCAACAGCATCCAAACAAATTTTCTATCCCCGGCCGATATCCACACCTCGGCGACGTCAGGTCCCGGTTCAGTCGCAGAGATCTATCCCCCAACCTTATCAGCTGGTTGGGAAATCTATATAGGGGTGACCGATTTCTGCGGAATAGCGATCCGCAGGATTGGCAGTTTTTACACTATCGCTAGCCATGAAGACTGGAGGTTCAAACACAGGGTCGAGAGCACCAAGAAAGAATCAAAGGGCACTGACAACGGTTAAGTACTCATATGTTTGATTCAACAACAGCAACAATATTGGGAAGCACCTAAAATAACCTTCCCTCATGTAGAACGGTCGAAACAATATAGCAAATACTCCACACAATGCTAGACTGAGTTTCTAATGTCTAGCCTAACTAATTTCTTCTATACTTTTTCTTCTCCGTACAACTATAGCCCATATAGGGCCTACACTTCCTACAAATAGCGAATACACCTGTCTCGGGCCTCCGATTCCAAAATCTTAGTAGCGATGAACTGTCTTCATCGGACGAGTCAGACCAGCATTTCCTCGGTTTCCCCACTGATACACGCTCTTCAGTTCTCTCAACGAATACCTTTTTGGGTATTCGTTGTTCGTCCATACGCTTCACGTGAACAGCCCATTGCAGCTTCCGCAGTCTTACAATTGTTGAGACTTCCGGCTCGACAAAAATTTCATACAGCTCATGGTTGTATCGATTTTGCCATTGGTCCCCGATTACCTTCACTCCAATATTTTGTCTTAGGACCCACGCTCAAAGGCGTCCAATATGTTTGCGGATGCTTCGGATAGGGTGCATCTTTCCCACCCATAGTACAGCACAGGTCTTATCACAGATTCGTAATCTTGGAGATACAGCTGATCTTCAAGATCGTCAAAGTTTATTCAGTTTTGACGATTTTACTTGCGAGCTATATTCTTCGACGTATTTCGTCTCTGTCATTACCGTTTCTCGTGATTGTGACGCCTAAATACACAAATTCGCCCACATATTCGATATTGTATTCACCAAGTGTGATATTTTGTGTATTCGACTGACTCATGTTCTTGGTTTTATTATTATTGATTTGTAGCCCTACTAGTTTTGCTTCACTGTCGAGTTTCAGGAAGAGTTTTTTGGCAGTTGTTTATGACGATGACAAAATATTAATGTCGTCCCCATAGGGTACCACTTGACTGGGCTTATATAATAACGTACTTCTTGTATTGACAGATAGCTTTCTGATGACATATTCAGAGCCAAATTGAATCACAATGGGGCCAGCCCATTTCCCTGCTTTAGTCCGAAATTTGTGTTGTACTACCAGACTTTTGTATCGTTTGTGGGCAATGAGTCGACCAGTCTTTCCAGGTGATTGTAAAACGATTCCTTCGTTTCTTCATCTTTTTCTTCGGTCGGGGCGGGAACATTAATTAGCCAGATTTTGAAGAATTTCGCTTTTACACGGATCGCACACAACCGTTCATTGACTGCCGTAAAATCAAAAACGTGCGATTTGAAATCCCTATCCACAATGAAGGCCACTCCAAATTCTCGTTTTCCAGTAGGCTTCCCAATTTTAAATATTGTATTCGATCTCATGTCTTATATTTCGTTTCCAGTCTAATTCGTTTCCTGGACTGCCAAAGAGAGAGTGGAGCTAATCAATTATATTCCCTATCCAAAAAAAAGGTGACAAGCTACAGTGCGAAAATTATAGAGGCATATCACTACTTTCTACGGCGTATAAAATATTTTCGAAAATCTTAGAAAATAAAATCGGATCATACGCCAACAGTATTATTGGGGAGTATCAAGGTGGTTTTAGGGCACGTAGATCAACAACAGACCAACTGTTCACAGTCAAGCAGGTACTTGAAAAATGCTGGGAGTTCAACATAGACGTACACCAAATTTTCGTGGACTTCAAGCAAGCATACGACAATATTGATCGTAACGTACTGTACCAAATAATGCTTGGATTTTGCATCCCAGCCAAATTAGTCCGTCTTACCAAAATGACAATGACGTCGACAACGTCCCAAGTCCGCATCAATAACCAACTCACCGATGCCTTTGACGCAAATATCGGACTAAAGCAGGGAGACGGGCTGGTCCCGTTGTTATTCAATTTGGCTCTGGAGTATAGCATACGGAAGCTACTTGTCGATACGCGACGTACATTACTATACAAGTCGAGCCAAGTAGTGGCCTATGCGGACGACATCAACATTCTGTCACGGTCACGAACAACTGCCAAAGAACTCTTCTTGAAACTCGACAGCGAAACAAAACTAGTAGGGCTTCAAATCAACGAAAATAAAAGAAAACTCATGACGCAGTCGAGGAAAAATACCCCAAATACACAAAATATCACACTTGGCGAATACAGTATCGAAAATGTGAGCGAATTTGTGTATTTAGGCGCCAAAATAACGAAAACGGGCATTGAAAGAGACGAAATACGCCGAAGAATACAGCTCGCAAATAAAATATTTTATTCATTATTGTCGATCTTGAAGACCAACTGCATACACAGGAAAACAAAGCCCCAAGTATACAACTGGTACAAAGATTCATTCAAGTGTGTGATAAAGCTCGCAATAAAAAATCCCAAGTCGAACAATTCGAAACAAAATGACGGCCACTCAAAGGTCAAAAAAAGTTGAACAATATAAAAGAACTTCAGAGTCAGGTCAGAATATCGGAATCCGCAGATTTCTCAAAGCTACAATTCAGATTGGATTTTTAATGAAACCAAAAAATCAAGGTAGACGTTGATGAGATCATGTATTAAATGTATCAGAATTAAATTCCATGCTAGGAACGCTGCAGATTTTGGCCGTACTGGTTTTTACATTGCATTAAAAAATTATATCTTGATATACGTGGTACAATGCATTCAAGAAACTGAAATAAAAAACTTTTAGAGGAAAAAGAAAATTTACATCTAAATGCCCTAAAAAGGATGAAATAAATTTTATGGAAATGCTGTCAAATCGATTTCAACATAAAGACTTCCAACATGTGCACCATCACAAAATAACCTGGGAATAAATGATATGGCACCCCCTCCATAAAATTTATTTTATCCTTTTTAGGGCAGTTCGAAGTCGGGTTTTTTTATTTAAATTAAATTCACAAGGGCCAATTACTTGTATCTATCGTAAACGGCGGCGGCCACAACAACGAACGTTTCGATCAGCGGATAGTCGACGATTGGCTTCAATATAAAAACAAAAAGACCTACTTGGCCAGATGAGCAAGTGTGTCTGTGTGAGTGTACAGCGTTTTCTAGGCGGGATGCACTAACCTGACAGCTCGGCCAATCCTGCATCGGAACCATCCTCGATTTCGCCATCTTCAGAGTCGTCTTCAAATTTGGGAGGATTATAACACCACGGTCAAGGCTTTTCGAAAGTCATAGTGAGCAAAACGGCTTGGTATAGATTTGGAATCTTTTAATGCATTTGATTAGTTAACGATCCTTTCCCAGGACCCGAGAGACTGTGTAAGGCCCCTTAAATTTTGGTTCTAACTTACGGCTTTTCTGAGTCGCCACGGCAACATTTTCGATGAGTACTAAGTCATCGACGGCATGCTGTTTCCGCGGTACATGTTTGCTATTAAAACGAACTTTCCATCGTTCTCGTTCTTTCGTCAGATTTTCCAGAGCTCGTTTACGTTTAGTTTTGATATCCATCAGGTCATCGTCAGAGGGATTAACAACATCTTGTAGAATGGAAATAAGTAGATTTCCCGTTAGGTCTTCCAATTTGGACTAAATCCAGTTATCAAATTCTTTTGGGCGGCTCCAATTCAACTATCATACCGTCTCCGTCCCGGTAAAACCTTGGCAGGCCTTGGAGTACGTTCGAAGTTCGCACCATTGGGTTGGTGGTGTAGGTTCGGTTGAGACGGACTCCCGATTAGCGCTGGTCTGGCTCTGAGCACTTGTCCCCAGAAGGGCTTGTGCCAACCCTCGCATGGCCTCCCTGCTCTGCAAAGATAACCATGGGACCAAAAAGGCGACTACACACACGAACGGAGATAGCGGCTCCGAGGGGCGACCCAACAAAACTGGAGCCAAAAAAATCAAAAGACCACAAATACCCAGAAAAAGAAACGAAGAATAATAACGACGACGCAACCAGCGGTTGCAGCCACGATGTCAACAGTACATCGCGAGCGGTACTAACAACGACAAAAACGCAGACTAACACAACGACAGTGAAGACGGACGAAAAACGGAAAATAGCAGACAGTCTGGTTCAGACTGAGATTCCTGCGGCGTTCGGGCGCAACAAATGATGCGAACGCCCGAGCGTCCTATTAATGAAAAGCGGGAAACTCTGCAGGACACTTCAGGTGTTCGAGCGGTGGGAGATAACATAAAGAGCACCGAAAATTCGAATGTCACTGCTGCGATCGTTACCGAAGCGACCGATGCAAGGGTCGCAAATCCCGACATTGCAACGAAAAATCCAGAAGCCAACGAGGAAATTACGGCACTAAAAGCAAAGAGTGACCAGACACCGCGTGAATGCACCGCCAAAGTTGAAAATGTGGCGCAAGTACTGCACTCGGTAACGGAACGCGATAACCTCTCCCAAGGATGGTTGCAAGGTACAATTGCGGCCCAGCGATACGAAGAAGAAAGACTACTCCGAAAAGCGGGAGATGTTCTGAAAAGAAAACAAGCTGCATGCGACTCCCCAAAAATCAACAAAGCAGCAAAGACAGGGCTCCTTGAACTAGAGGAGCTCCTAGATCGCATAGGGCACTATCGAAGGAGCTGGGTAAAGGCCGAAGACAAACAGAAGAATAAAGAGGCGCTTGGGGCGAAATCGAAAGGCGACACGCAGAAAGCTCCACCATTAAAAGTCAATAAAAGAATGGCGTCTAGCCCAATCGAAGGAGATCGGAATAAAAGAAGGAAGGAAGAGGCTTTTGACGGGCGTGGAGCACTGAGTCGGGGGTTCCAAACAGTGCTTACAAAAGGAGCGCAGAAAGCCGCAAAAAAACTCCTTCAAAAAAGCCAGAAAGTAAAGTTCGTACGGACGCCCAATTACAAAAAGGACCTGATGCAAAGCAGGAGAGGCAGAAGCCCCGACGAAGACCCCGGCAGCAGGCACTGCTTGTAAAGCCCCAAGATGACCGATCCTACGCGGAAGTACTGCGGGACATCAGGGGAAACGTAAGGCCCGAAGACACCAATACTACCATTAAAGTAGTACGACCAACGCGGTCGGGCCACATTATGGTCGAATTCGGAGCAGAGGCCGGCAATAAAGAAGCATTCTGTGACGCAGTAAAGAAAGTCCTCGGCAAAAGCGTAACTATAGCCCCGCTCGAGCCGATGGCAACGATCGAAATACGAGACATTGACTGCGTGACGGATCTGGCCGAGGTAGAAGAGGCCATCAAAAGGGGATTCCCTAGCGTGGGAATTTGATCCTTCCCACGCTAGGGAATTCCCTTTTGACTGACACCAGAGAACAACAGGGGACAACGCATGGCTATAGTTGACTTGACCGAAGAGGACGCCGAACAATTCCTGAACAAGGGCACAGTACGACTAGGGTGGGTTTTCTGTAGGATACGACGAAGAGTAACGCCTCCAATGTTTTAAATGCCTTGGTTATGGAAACACCACACAAGTATGCAAAGGACCCGATAGGAGGTCCCTATGTTACAAATGCGGTGAAATGGGACATAAAAGAAAAGAGTGTATGAAGGGGGCCCACTGCATTCTTTGCAAGGATGTTGATCCAAAACCTGATTTTGGAAACGTTCTGGGATCAGGAAAATGCCGGGCGTTCCAGGAAGCCCTAGCCAAGGCAAAATCAGAACTCCGATGACCCACATCCTGCAGCTAAACCTACACCGCAGTTCAACGGCCCAAAATCTGCTTGAGCAGTTTGCGAGGGACATGAAAGCCGACTTCTTGCTGCTGAGTGAGCAACGCCATAATAAAAGTCCTGCATTATGGTTTTCTGATGAAACTGGTACTGCCGCTATCTGGGTTCGAAACAGTGACTTTCAAGCGGAGAGTTGTGGACGGGGGGATGGTTTCGTATGGGTTCGGTGCTCAGGGATCACCTTCTTTAGTGTGTACCTAACGAGTCTATATCATCTTTCCAAGCCAAGCTTCAGGCTTTGGAGGGCGCTGTCTCAAACGCAGAGGGCAAAGTGCTCGTTGGGGGCGACTTCAATGTTAAAGCAATCGAATGGGGCATGCCTCAGACGGATCCGCGGGGAAAACGAATCCTGGAAATGGCGGCCAGGACGACCCTCATCGTACTAAACTCCGGAAACACGCCGACTTTCCGCCGTATTGGCTGTGAGGGAACCATACCGGACGTGAAATTCACCTCGGAGTCCTTAGTACGGAGGATACACAACTGGAAAGTATTAGAGGACTACTCAGCCAGTGATCATCAGTGCATTCTGCTTGAGATAAGTGATGCTGTCTCCCGACGTCCGTGCTCTCGGCCTTCTACAACTGGATGGAACATCGGAAGGATGGACGCCGAGAGGTTCGTCAAGGTTCTCACAGCAAGTCAGCCGCTGCTGGGAGCTTCGGAGGGGTCGGAAGAACTGGCAGCTCAAGACGCGGTGAACTCTACTATGAATATCATTACGACTGCTTGCTGCGCTTCTATGCCCCCGCGAAGTCCCCGGCACGGCAAGCCCCCAGTGTACTGGTGGTCAACTGAAATCGCTGAAAAGTGAAGGGAGGGTTACAAGCTGCGGCGTGAGGCTCAACGGGCGCGGAACGGTGACGAGGCATGCAACCAGGTGGCAGCATATAAGACGGCCAGGAAATGCCTTCGCAAACTGATCAACAGTAGCAAGGCTCGCTGCTGGCAAGACCTAGTGGACAATGTGAACAAGGGTCCGTGGGGCCTTGGCTACATGCTGGTCATGGGGAAACTTGGTGCCCTACGGAAGCCTTGTATACATGACGCGGAAAAAATTGGACGCGATAGTGCGGGGACTCTTCCCCGCCCATCTCGTCCGTGTTGACACTGTCCATGATGAAACAGCAGTCGAGTGCCCACTCTTCACACAGCTGGAACTGGAGGAGGCAGTCCTCTCATTGAAAACGAAGAAGGCTGCAGGTCCAGATGGTGTTCCAGCTGAGGTGTTGCGGCTCATCTATCACCATTGTCCTGACTTGCTGCTCAGCACATTCAACGCATGCCTGCGGGACGGGGTTTTCCCGGTACGATGGAAGGTGGCGAGGCTCGTGCTAATCAGCAAGGGGAAGGGAAATCTCGGATCGCCGTTTGCATACCGCCCGTTATGCATGCTAGACACGGCTGGGAAAGTGTTAGAGAAACTCATCAAAGCAAGACTCACTGACGCGATTCGTGCTGCTGGGAACCTATCTCCTCGGCAGTACGGCTTTAGAGCAGGACGTTCTACCATTGATGCGATTACAGGGGTGGTGAGCGCGGTCCAAAAGGCAGAGGCATAAAGTCGCACCAAGCGACGGATCGTCCTGTTGGTGACACTCGACGTCAGGAATGCCTTCAACTCCGCTAGATGGGTGGATATTCTGGACACGCTGGAAAACTCTTTTCAAGTTCCAGAATATCTAATGCGGCTTTTGAGGAACTACCTAAAGGACCGAAGCCTGCTCTACGACACGACACAGGGCCAACGAAGGATGGAAATTACATCGGGTGTTGCCCAGGGATCTATCCTTAGTCCGGACCTTTGGAACGTGTCTTACGACGGGCTACTGAGACTTGAGATGCCAGATGAGTCGCGCTCGGTCGGCTATGCGGATGATGTTGCGGCTCTGGTCGCTGGACGCACCGTTGAACAAGCGCAACTTAGGCTAGGTATGCTAATGTGCCGAGTGAGGGACTGGATAACTGCTCGCGGGCTCAGTTTAGCACTGGAGGAAACCGAAGTGGTCATCTTGACAAAAAAGAGAATCCCTAGAGTAAGGATGATCAGTATTGGAGACATACAAATCGAATCGAAGCCAGCGGTGAAGTACCTGGGGCTACTGATCGACTCGAAGATGAGTTTCTCTGAGCAAATCAGGGCAACGGCTGAGAAGGCTTCTTCGGGAATATCGGCTCTGAGTCTACTTATGCCCAACTTAAGGGGACCCAGCCCATCACGAAGACGCCTCTTGATGAGTGCTGTAGGGTCAGTGCTACTGTACGGAGCAGAGGTATGGGGCGACGCTCTCAGCAAAGAGGTATACCGAAAACGTTTGGCGCAGGTACAGAGAAGAGGAGCACTGAGAATTGCATCTTCGTATCCAACAGTCTCCAACTCGGCGTTGAGAGTTATTGCAGGCTCTATACCTATCGCCTTCCTTGCTAAAGAGCACCACGCTATTTACCTGCGCCGAAACGAGAAAGCGAGGGAGATGGTTGTCCGAGAGGAGAGACAGCACTCGCTCAACAATTGGCAGCAGTCTTGGGTCAATTGCACGAAGCGAAGGTGTACTGCGCGCCTCATCCCGGATGTGAGACCGTGGCTGAATGTAAGGCATGGTGAGACTAACTTCTGTCTGACCCAGCTTTTGAGCGGGCACGGGTGTTTTCAGTCTTACCTGCACAAGATCGGTAAGTCACGGTCTCCCGATTGTCGGTTTTGCCCAGGAGAGGAGGACAATGCGTGTCACACATTTTTTGCGTGTACCAAATGGGCCAGGCTGCGAAGGGAACTCTACAGGGAGACGGGAGAGCTCACCCCGGATAATATAGTTGCGGTGATGCTCGAATCGGTTGACAAATGGAACCAGGTGGCACATTATGCTCGGGCAGTCCTAAAATATAAAAGGGACTCATAGCAGCCGGAGGCACTCGGGGATCACTCTTCTGGCATTTCCTCTTCCCCTCCCCCTCCCGCTAGGAATGGGACTCCTCAGCTTGAAGGCGCCCCACGGCGTAACAAAACGAGACCTGGCCCGAAGTAATGTGTCAAACGGTTCCAGGCTGGGTTCTCAGGTTGACAGGGGAGGTGTTTAGTGGGTAGTCCAGTCGCGCATGGGAGTCCCACACTCTGTGCATAAATAGCATTCACCTCCTTTCCACAAAAAAAATGGAACCATGTGGCACATTATGTTCGGGCAGTCCTAAAAGATAAAAAAGGGACACAACAGATGGCGACATCAGGGCTGGGGTTTGTCTGGCAATTCCTCTTCCTCCGTCCCCGCCCGCTGAAGGAGGGATTCCTCAGTTTGAAGACACCTAATGGCAGAGCGAAACGAGACCTGGCCCGAAGTAATGTGTCAAACGGTTCCAACCTAGATTGGGAGAGACCAGAAAACGATGAGGCTGTTGATCAGAAAAGTATGGTGTTGTTGGAGAGTAGATGCGCCTCTATGATTTTAAATTAGCAACGCATTGAATACTTGATGATAAATTAAGCCATTTTGCACAATTTTGTAAAGGTCCAGATTCAACTCTGAGCCCAAACTCCAGAAGCGCTTAGCTTTAAAGTTTGAGAAACTACTAAAATGTGAACCGCGGTGCATTCATTTCCCAGAGGGGGCCTTTAACTGGTCAGAATTACCTGAAGCTGTGAATTTGAAGGCTGCAGAAGCTCTATCTGCTGTATTGTCCTTATCATTATATGGAGCCTTAACCATAGTCTTTATACCCGGCAATTTTTGGTCAGAGTTTCGACTTGCAGACTCCTCAAGCTGATTTCACATAGGAAGCATGTTGGTTTTAATTATTTCTGCCTATATTTGTACATCAGAGCAATTTAGTAAGCAAAGCAGTTTATCGAAAATTACATATTTAGTACCAATATCAGCGAACCACTATTTATCACGTGTTAGGGTACACATTCTATCCAGTAAAGTTCAGTGACGACAGGTGAAATGCATTATCATTCTTTGAAGGATAACAAAAACTTCTATGTGACGAATTACACATAAAACCATGAAAACACTAGCAAACCTACTACAAGATAAATTTGCAAGTATTTGTCCACAGGAAAACCTTTAAGAAGAGAATGTTGTAGTTTCAAAATGGTGGTATATCAATTTAATTAGGTTTAAGGGCTTTGTTAAACAAATTTTACAAAGACGTACTAGTCTGTCCGTCTGTTTTATACAGTAGCAGCTACAAAGCTCAAACTTTGTGGAAAGTTCAAAAGTCGTAGTCTGTCAAAAGTTTAGGTCTTATCAGACAATTCAAATGTTTTTAGAAGGGAGTCCCCTCATAACTAAGTGGCTAAAGTAGTCGTGTGGGGTATCAAATAAAAGGTCTTGATTAGCACTTGTAGAATCTGAAAAAAAGTAATTTTGTGCATCAGAGGGTCCATGGGGAGGCAAAATATACTTAAAATTTGTATGAATGTGGGGCACTTACTTTCCCGAACTTCATATTAACAAAATATTTGCAAAGATTTAACTCTTGTGTACGTAAATCGCAGTGAACTCATTCATACTGTTAAATTTCCTCACAGTACTTACTAGGAGCATTCGAGGTGGTAGCCTGTTGAATGTTCTGGCGAAAGATGCAATTTTTGAAGTAATTTGATTTTAATCTTCAATGTAAAACCGAGACATCAATGATTTTTGAAGTGGTCCTAGTACTCATCTACAATAAGCGCATTTATATATTATTTTCTCAATTTTTCATCGCGAAATCAATCCAATCAGTAATTAGCGTACAAGGACCTCTTCCAACACTAGAATTTTCATTCACCTGCATGATACGAAAGAATGTTGGCAGTAATGCTGATTTCCAAATGTGAAGAAAAAGATTGATTGACGTCATTCAATTTCATTCAGTATTCAAAATTTATTAGAGATGATACATATATCCGTTAATTATTTTCTATGATTAGCCGCCTAAGATACTGCTAAACATGTTAGATCTCTCCGTTTGCATTAACATCGTTTGTTTTGCGCTTTATGTCTCTGCAGCCATGTTTGCAGGTAAGTTGGTGCAGGGCATCCATACTTTGTTCGTTTCTCCAGCGCCAAACAATGTTCATGACTTACAACACTTATTCTAAACCGAGGCCCATCAATCTTTGTAAACTACGCGAACCATTAGACTGGAAACACTCATGTCCATGGTTGGTAGCCGGATGACCTATATGGGAAGAAATTTTCGTAACAGATTTCAATGAAATGTAAATTCGAGAGTTGAAAGTTACTTTTTTCATTGCTTTGCAAATGGAGTCGCAGTACGTACTCGTACACACATTTTAGATCAATTAAAATGGAGTTTGAACGTGGAAGTTTCCGAGTGAGAGAGAGAGAGAGAAAAAAAATAAACATAAAAAAATTATAAATCTAATCTAGCCCGCATGGAAGTGTAGCAACACGTTGAATTATCCTCCAACTTGTCGAAATGAAATTCGATGAAAAGTTGAAATCTTTCCATTTTACCAATTTCGATACGGACCCGGCCGCCCGTCCGCCGGCTCATAATTTCATACCACCCTCGGCGAGTTTGTGATTAATGCACGTTGGGATTTACTATGGCATCTTCATTCAAAACAGAATCCAATTCGGGATTAGCAGTTGGGGGTTCAATCGCGAGGCCAGCAGAAGCATCTATTAGAAAACAGATAAATAAAGAGACCTGAAATCGAAATTTAGAAGCCGATAGGGGAGGGGGTATTCCCAAAATTCCGATTCAAGTTCAAAAACTCGAAATCTCTATCGCGTCGTTCTTTGCAGACGTCTTGAGATTGGCTATGATGGGTAGCAAGAACATTTTCTTAGTCTGATTCTTTTCATTGGACTAACTGACTACCAGCGTCCGATCGATCTGGCGTATCTATTTCGCTGCTAGATGCAAGTGTCCGATATGTTGGTCCGGTTAGAACGTCCATCATCATTCAATCACGGCCGTCAGTGAGCTCTCCTCCAAGTGGACCTCTTGTCCGCGTCTTGGTCTTTTCCCATTGTTTCGCCACGGCCAAACCAAGCCACGAACAACACAACGCCGCGGATGGACGGATGATGAGCACAACACTCTACACATGCCGAACATACCGTGGTAATTCAATTATCGACACTTTTTCAGGAAAATAATTTCGGTGTACCTGAAGTAATTGTCGACAATTGGACATGCTGTCCTTCTTCGGTTCGTCGGCTTACCACATTCGTTTTATCTTCAAATTAGAAACGGATGTAGCGAGAACAATTCGGATAATAATAAAATACAAGAAAACGTACCGCAAACACTTGCATTGTTATTTCTGGTATGATGGTACCTTACTCGTACTGGGCTTGATGGATCGATTGTCGGCGTGCTTACATGCTCTTTCAACAGTGCTAAATGCACACACGGCGGAACTGATAACAAGTGAAGAGCGGCTCGGTTTAGCATCTTGGCGCAATCTCGCTAATCAATTTCGGCGGACTCAAGGGAAAACGCAACATTGTTCTAATTTGCAAGTTTTAAGGGCAATTTAACGATTTATTGCGAAAAATGTGAAAAGAGAAATTCAAACATTTTCCCATGACTTAAATTTTTCTTCTTCATTTCAGCGGTGGCTGGGCCAAGGTAAAACTTTACCGACTTGAAGATGAGTTTATTTTTTGGATTTACACTTAATTAATTTCATGCCACTAAATTGATTAAAAATACATTAAATTACTTGCTCTAGTGATTTCACTTAGTTGCTATCAATCGATCAATGTTATGCGGTGGCCTAAAATGAATGGATATCATTAAAATAGCCTGAGGCCGTAAAATCGACCGAAATAGGGAAAATTAAGTGATTTTACTTTGGAAAAACAATTACAGAGAAATAGTTTTAGAGGCTAATTAGTTAGAGAGAAAACGCAATGCTTTGTGGTATGATTTGCATAAATTGAAGTTGTAAGTAGGGAATCTTGCAACAGATTCATTTCATACTACTATTCACAGTCTTAAGTATTCCTCTGCATATACCTAAAGTATTTTTTTTTAATTTTCAGGAGAATCTTGCAAAATATATTTGTCATAGAAATTCTCGCTATGTGATATGCTCATCAACGATGTAAATCAAACAATCAATGAGCAACTACGTTTGTATGAGGCGATTTTTCCCGAACGGCTCTTGCATTTTCATCTCTCCATACACGACAATTTGGGTAATGATGGGCTCGTACTATGTGAAATGTGTTCGATGCTAGAAATAATGCTTTGTCCACAAATATTTTATGCGTATTTCACCAGAAATAAAACTTGACTCGATTACGAATAGCTTGGTATCATGTAGTACTCGAACAGATTTCCCGTACTACCATTACTATCATTCCCAGAAGAATTGCTTCTCAACGAAACAATTAAAAGAACAAACTAAATAGAAATTACAAAAAAAAAATGGTGACGGCAACCCCTTTGCAACGCAATTTATCAAATAGTTGCAGTTTTATGTCGTAGAGAAAAACCACCGTTGCCGCCATGCAAGGGACTCGTCGAGAAAAACCTCCGTTCCCGCCATGCGGCAGTCTCGCCGAGATAAGCAAAGAGATTGCCTCGAAGGGGCGACTGTGTTGGTCTTCACAAATCTTGTAATTCTTCTCTGAAAACTGACGAACAAAAACGAGCTAATTTAATTTCGTTCATTTTTTTGAATACGAATCCAGATATCTAATCGATTTAAGAATAATCCTAAAACAACGCGAGATAAAAGTGTGTTCATGTGTCTCTTCGGTAGAGCCCCATTGCGCTAGGTGTGAAGACTTTTTTTCCCGACCATCATTCATCAACTTCAATGCCGAGCCGAGAACGGTCAAAAAGCTGAGAAAAAAGAAATGTTCCTGATTGGGCACAGACGACAACTAGATTTTATGCACAATTTGAAAGTTTTCCAATAGCAAAGAGCATTTATAAAATAGTATTTCGGTAGTAGAGACCGTGACCATGACAAAATGTTGGTGTCGCCGCATAGGCTACTATTTGGCTCGACTTGTATAGTAATGTACCTCACGTATCGATAGTTAGCTTCCGTATGACATACTCCAGAGCCAAATTGAATAGCAATGGGGCCAGCCCATCTCCCTGTTTCGGTCCCATATTTGCGTCAATTTGGCTGGGATGCCAAAGTAAAGCATCATCTGGTACACTACGTTCCGATCCATACAGCCAACGAAAATTTGATGTGCGTCTATGTTGAACTCCCACCACTTTTTAAGTACCTACTTGACTGTGAACAATTGGTCTATTGGCGATTGCTCTAAAACCACCTTGATACTCCTCAATAATGCTGTTGGTATTTGATCAGATTTTATTTTCTAAAATCTTTGGCAATATTTTTAACGCCATACTGTTCAAGAAGTCTTCATATTATCACTATTTTTAACATAGCTTTAACTTCATTTAATGCTTATCATTAATTCATTTTGTAAGACTCTAATTACTAAAGAAGTCTTCAAAAGTATTTTCAAAGCTATCCATTCAGTATATAGAGGGGTTGGTAACGCACGTTGAAGGTGTTAACAGCTTTCGGAAAAAACAAAATAATTTCCTATTTAGCTTAAACAGGCTAATAAATTTTTTGGTGGCTCCCGTCAGAACTTTAACAACTGTAGTAATAGAGCAGTTACCCTATCAAATTGCTCTAAAATTTTCCTATCTCCGTCACCTCTACAGCATGGTGATCCAGAAAATTGAAATTCTTACTAGAAAAAGGAAGACAGTTCGATCAAACGCATATTGCGATAGGCGGCGACAAGTAGACATTAATGATTATTCAGCGTAGAATTTTTCTTTTCCAAATATCTAACGTCTTCTTTTTAAAATAATCCAGAACTAATAAACGCCTCGCACACCGATTCTGTTTCAAATCAACGTGATACCAAAGAAAAACTACGATATATTATTACGCATTATCCATTAATTGTGCGCACCCATACATGGAAAAAAAATTGTATGCGAACAACCACAACACAATATCTGGACGCAAGGTAAGAGAAAAACAATAGAAGTCACGTCAACTCGGTCGGCGGTTTTCATCTTTTCTTCTATGTAGGGACTCCAAATTGATATTTGGATAATATCGGTTGCAACAATTTCCTTAAATCCAGTTATAATCTTGACATTGGCGGTGGGAAATCTCGTATCGGAGAGTTGTAAAGCACAACTTTGTTTTGGTGGCACGTGTTGAGGTTAGCTGTCAGTGTTAAACAGGACGAACTTGAGGTTTAGTGGAAGGCAGTGAATATAGCTCATAATATCGATTGTGGCCTATTATATGAGTTTGAATTACAGAATAGAGGTAATCGATGCAGCAAATAGTGGTATGTTCGCACAAAAAAAACCAGAGACCTTAGCATTCAAAGAACCGTCTTCCAAAGAAGTGATTACCGGAGTCTTAATCAGTGTTAATTGATCCGTAACGAGCTTTGAATCATAAACATTTCAAGTTCGTACTAGTTAAACAAGCACTAGCGGGTGATTAGTACATTATTCGGAAGTAATTCAAGATTATTCACCAACCAGCTGACATCTTGACGATAGTGGTGTCTCGAACGCGGATTTCTAAGCGAGTTCGACATTCGATCATTTTTGTGCCCCGGAATAGCACGGAAATAGCAGTACACCTGCATTACCAGAGCAACCACTGGAACCGCCAAAATTATACTCACCTACGGAAATACCATCACTCCCAACTGCACCAAGCTTACAAAGACTCTCCTCTAATGTTCGTCAACCGACCGCTAATGTGCTTCCAACGCCTGTAGCTACATTGCCACCGCCACCGCCTTTACAACCATCAACAGGAAGTGAAGTTAGTCTTCCTTCTAATGGAGAGGATTTCGACAGTTTCGCCGATAGTTGACCTTTCTTCAATTTACAACCGGGAGAATTCTATAGTAAAACGCTTGCCAAGAGACTGGTTCATCACACATCGGCCAGCGATAACACGGAAGCTTCAATGATATCAAAATTAAAGCAGGCTTGTGGTTATGAGTATACAATAAAATTACAAAGAATATTCCAGGACATTGGAATTTCGAAAGATCTCAACGAACGCTTTAGACTACATTTGAAAGCAGCTAACACACTTATTGAAGTTGACTTTACAATTCAAGTTCTCTCTAGCGGATCATGTCCGTTAAGTCACAGTTCATCATTCAACCTGCCATCAGATGTTTACTAATTTCTATACCTATAGCGATCTGTACAGATGTTTACTAATTTCTATACCACAGAACACTCAGGTCGTAAATTAAATTGGCTGTACAACATGTGTTAGGGAGAATGTACGTGCAAGGTACGAATACGGACGAACATCGACCCACACCGTCCTCCCTGTACAGTTACTCAATTTGCCATTATTCGCTCGGGAAACCCATACGCAAAAATTTTTGCTACATTCGGCCAAATACGAGTAGACTAAATTATTTATTAATAGTGGTGAGGTGTTTTGGGGGATGTAACCTTAGTCAACATATTTTATAGGAAGCAAAGGAACCCATTCGTTTATAATTTGTAAATTTAGGCAGTTTTTCTTTCATCCCGGAGTATCTATGTATTGTGCGTCATCCGGGCGACTGTCATCATTTTCTAAGCAACCGTGGTCGGCATCCGAAATCCGTATTTATCTAACGAGCGCTTGTCGTCGCACAAGGCCCGTGAGTATCCTTAGCATGTTTCTAGTTTTATTAATAATTTTTTTTGCGTTTTCCTCTCACATACAACTTTGAGAACGGCAAAAAAAGAAACACTTGCCTACCAAACATTACCTTTCACTAATTATATTATGGTATAAATTATATATTTTATAAATTTTTTTTTTTTAAATTACCTTATTGTATAAATTATATATTTTATAAAGATTTTAAATTATTTATACTATTTAGAAATTAAATTTAAAAGTTAGTTATCATACCGCGCCGTCATAGAATTTATAAACAAAAAATAGGCGCTCATTGAACACCGGTACATTTCCTTGTTTTTATGAATCTTGGGGTTTCTTTGTACAAGAATAGAATATTACTAGGTAAACCCAAAAAGCGCTTATTATGAATTTATGTGTTTGTAAAAGGAGCATCTTCTATATTTTTTTTGTTGTTTTGAGTTAGAAAAAGGTCTTCAATATTATACGAAGCCCCCGTATAGAAGAAAATACAGAAGATTCTTCCGAAGACCGATAAATGTAACAATAACAGGGGATTTTTTTTATATATTACCGAGCCGAAGATGCACTCAATACTTGAAAGTAGTTAGAAGTAAAACCTCATAATATTACGTCGAGCAACAAATTGAAATCTTCTTTTTCTGTTATTCCTTTGCAATGAAGAAAAAAAGAAATACAATGAATTCTTAAATTTCCAATGCGATCGGTCTTTCCTTTCCTTCTGTTCTGACCGGGTATAGGACCCGGTACGGTGGAAGGCTCTCACCACCAGATATGAGCCAGCCATCGGGCACCGACTAACCTCCTTTTGTTTCAGGTGATTTCGCGGGTTGAGTGGCCCGAGCAAGGTGCCTCTTTATGGCATAGGGTTATGTGATCGAATTGCATAACTCTATGGCATAAATTGGTCACCGGGGTACTTCTCCTCTGATGGGAAGGCTCATGCAAGTTAAGTTGTATGAGTTTTCCACTCAGAAGAGAAATACCTGGCCCATGCAATGTTTATGGATTTTGATCCGGTTGGGCGAGTGCGAGGGGGTATCATCACCACCCGGTTGTCCCTCTCTTATTTGTGGGCTATGAGCCTCGTCGGTTAACGACGAAGTTACCCTTAGTCCGCCCATTTTTACTTGTTTCACTTGTTCTCTGAACAAGTCACTTAGTCAGTATGGTTGCCTAAAATTTTTGCGACTTCGGTCGCCTTTCTTTTTGAGACCCCAGAAATTCGTGAATGCGAAATTCTTTTGTAGTGGGTCCTTGTGCTGGGGGAATGAACCTGCCCCACGACACCACAATGCTAGCCTGCCAGCGCATTCACCCGTCCCCAGACACGGGCGTCCTCGGCGGATATCTTCACCTTCATCTGTCGAGGCAGCAGACCATCGCTGCAGTCCTTCACGGACTTTGAACTCAAATATTCACTACACAACGTAAAGTTCATAAATATAGTATCATCGATTATCGAATACGTATTTTTGAATAAATTTTTTCTGATATTGTTGTGGACGGAGCAATGGAAAACTTGGCAACAGATCAGGCTTGTATCGGAAAAGAGATCGAGAAAATCATCAGAACTTATCAGTCTCAATCGCCTGATAGGAAAACGATTTCCTACTTGGAAGAACAGCTTGCAGCCGTCAAAGAACTGTGGGAAAAATTTGAATCAAATGATGATAAAATAAGAGAAATTACAGGTAAGTCCATTGATCATCCATATTTTTAAAAGGACTATCACAAAACAGTGTAAAAAGCCTTAGAAAAATTTAAAACACAGGTGACGTCTTTGTTAGATTACGTAAAGACGCAATCATTTGAAGACCAGCTGCAGACACAGGAAAACAAAGCTCCAAGTATACAAATCTGTGATAAGACCTGTGTTATGCTATGGGTGTGAAACATGGACCCTAACCCAAGCATCCGCAAATATACTGAATGCCTTTGAGCGACGGGCCCTGAGGCGAATAATCGGAGCGAAGCTAGACAGGGACCAATGGCGAATTAGATACAACCATGAGCTGTATGAAATTTTTGACGAACCAGAGGTTTCAACGATTGTAAGACTGCGGAAGCTGCAATGGGCTGGCCACATGAATCGTATGGACGAACGACGGATACCCAAAAAGGTATTCGTTGGGAGAACTGAAGGCCGGGGACCAGTGGGGAAACCGATGAAACGCTGGTCTGACTCGGTCGACGAAGACAGTTCATACCTACTCGGATTTCGAACTTGGAGAACGCGGTCAATCGACCTGGACAGTTGGCGACGCTGTTTTCAGGAAGCGAAGGCCCCAGAAAATGAATTTGACGAGTGAAGTAGCTAAGCTCGTGACGTATCTACCCGTTTCCAATAGCAACTATATCGTTGCATGGGGCATGCTAAACAATCGATATGCCAATAAACGATTCCTAGTGAATGTATTACTGGACAAGCTCATGGCACAACCATGAGTCAGCCTCAGCACTCAGGTCACTGCATGATACAACAAAAGAATGTTTATTTACGCTGCAAACAATAGGCATCTCAACCAAAGAACATTGGGACCCAATTGTTGTGCATACAGTTTTAAAGAAGTTAGATAAGACTCCTTATACACTATGTGAGCAAACGCTTAAATCACCTCGTGAGCTCCCATCATTAGATGAATTACTAAAGTTATATAGAAATGAGGTTTCAAACACTAGAAACTTGAAACCAAAGACCCAGGGTCCTTCGGAAAAATCGAATAAGCCAGCCAAAGAATCATCGCTCATTGGTAGCAAAACTGTTCCTGAATGTAAACTATGCAAAAAGGGTCACGCTATTTATCATTGCGAAGCGTTCTTAAAACTAATACCTGCAAAAAGAATTGAAAAGGCTCGAAAATCGGACCTTTGCACAAACTGCCTTAAGAAAGGTCATGTGTACAAAAAGTGCGTGTCCAGGGGTTGCCGAAAATGTAGTAAGAAGCAAACACACTTTTACATAACCAAGTGCCCACAACAAAAATAACAAAAGAAACACAAAGCACCAGTTTATCAGTTCAATCCAAGGAATCAGATTGATATGTTTTTTTTTTAGGGCCAGTAATCGCTGAAAGCGATAACAATGAAGGGAAACCAATAAGAGCACGTGTCCTTCTTGATCCCGGTTCACAATTGAATTTGATAACCAAAAAACTGCGAAAGAGGTTGGGATTTCCAAAAAGTCATCCTAGTATCAATATATCAGGAATTGGCAATACAAAAGCAAAAGCAAGCGATAAAATCAATATCACACTAAAATCAACTTGCAAACAGTTCTCAACCATATTAGAAGTATTTTCAATAACTGACATTACAAACGATTAACCACAGCAATACAAAGATACAAAGAATTGGAACATACCAGAAAAGATTAAGCTGGCTCACCTATATTCAGTTAACAGGCAGAATAGACATTCTTTTGGAGGGCGGAGGTCTATGGAGAAATCATCAGAAATGGGCAAATACGTTTGTTGGATAATCTACCGGTCTTTCAAAATACAACATTGGGCTGGATAATCTTGGGAAAGTATCAAACCATATCCCATTTTGCGGAAAATCCAATATAAATTAAGAACGTCAGTTGCAGAAATTTTGGGAGTTGGAAGAATGCTTTGGACCAGTCATATTATCCAGCGCTGACAGAACTTGCCAAGAATTCTTCAAAGCATCTACCCCCCGAGATACTACAGGTCGTTTCATAGCCAACATACCATTGTTGGGTGATACCTCACTTTTCGGTGATTCAAAAGCATCGGCACATAAGCGACTCTTATCCATGGAAAGGAAATTATCTAAGCAACCGATACTTAAATAGCAGTAGGACCAGTTCTTGCAAGAATATCTAGATTTAGGACATATGATGGAAATCCCCAATGTAGTAATCATCGGACAGCATTTTTTTTTTGCCACAGCATTACGTTTTAAAACTAATTTGGCAGCCAATCACAGACATGTTCACGCTAGTTGCTGGTTAAAAAGAACTCAGCACAACTATCAAAAGAAGTATACTTGCCGATATTCCACAAATCTTTGATCCCTTAGGACTCGTAAGTCCAGTGATTGTGACAAGGAAACTCATCATGCAGAAGTTATGGAAGTCAAAGGTTGACTGGGATGAAGATATTCCAAAAGAGCTTCGATTAACTTGGCTGAAGTATAGAGAAGAGCTACGGGGCTTGAATGAAATCTACATTCCAAAATACATGTTCAGTGACCACGAAACAATTGATATGCAAATCCACACCTCTGCAGATGCTAGTTTAGACGCCTTTGGCACTACCGTTTATATAAGATCGAAAGATAAGCGCGGAAAGATTACAGTCTAATCGCTTTGCGCAAAATAGAGGGCTGCCCCAATCAAACCAACTGGCCTGCCTAGATTGAAACTATGTGCAGCGAAGTTGCCGGCCGAATTGGTAAAGCAAGTCAAGTCATTAGCTAATATAAAAATGAATGCAACATTCTATTGGTCTGACTCACTAATTATCATCAACTGGATTAGAGGTGATCCATCTATTCGGAAAACATTTATCGCAAATCGAGCCGCAGCGATACAAGAAATGACGTCGACAAGAGAGTGGTTCTATGTTCATACTAAAGATAACCCAGCCGATCTTGTTTCACGTGGACTCTTTCCCGAGTAGTTAAAACGGTCCGAACTATGGTTTGACGGTCCAGCGTTCTTAAAATTGCACAAAAATACATGGCCGGCTGAGCCAAACTCTAACCTGATGACGAAGAGACAAAAGTTAACAAATTGATTGCGGCGGCTACAACTGATTCTCATACACATCCAATGTACTCAACCGAGCATGGAAATTTATTTTAAAAGCTATTGCGGGTTATGGCTTACGTGAATCGAGCGATAAGGAACTTAAAAAACAGAAGCCAAAATGTTAAGTCACATTATCTGTCAACCGAAGAATTAAATGAGGCCCTCAAAATTATCATCAGAGCAGTTCACAGAAGTAGCTTCCAGGATGAAATGTCCACTTTGACGGTGGGCCGAGAAGTCGCGGAATCAAGTAAGCTTCGCACTCTTGCACCTTTCAAACATACAAATAATATCATCCGAGTCGGAGGAAGATTACGAGCAGCAAAAATCAGTTACGACGCCGAACACCCCATGGTATTACCAGGAGAAAATTTTGCTACGCGACTCTAACTCATACATCTCCACCACGCACATGCAGGGACTCAAGCGTACAGAATATCGCGAGGCAAAGATATTGGACTCTCAATGGTAGCAACATCTGATGAACCGTTGTGGCAAACTGCGTTTCATGTACAAAATTTCGACCTCACTTATTCAACCAACAAATGGGTGACCTATCAAAACAGCGAGTTCAATTAACAAGACCATTCCTCAACAATGGCGACGACTTTTGTGGACAAATTTACACGGAATTCAAAATTCGAGGCAAAAGACCCCAAAAATCTTACATAGGAGGTAAGCCAATCAAGTAATGAGACTGATTCCATGAAAACCGTATATTTAAAAATTATTCTACAACTCTGAGATCTCCTTCAAAGTAATCCCCTTGGGCAGCTATGCAACGACTCCAGCGCGTTTTCCATGCTTCGTAACATTTCTGGAACGCTTCGACTGGGATGTCCGCGAGTACCCTCGTTACAGCCGCCTGGATGACTCAAAATGGGTTTTTTGACCACCGATTTTGTTCTAAGGAACAAAAAAAAGTCACAGGGTGACATATCGGGCGGCTTTTGCAACACGGCGAACCCTTTGGAAGCCAAATACTGGGACACGCTGAGGGCGGTGTGGTTCTTTGGAACCATTTTTCGCACAACTTTTTCATCCCAAAATCGTCGGTTAAAATTTGTCTGACTATTACACGGTTCATACCCAGTTCTGAGGCCAACAATCGAACTGTTAAACGCCGATCTTCACGGATTGGGGCCCGCATACGCTGCGCATTTGCGTCAGTCCGCATCCCGAATTTCAAGGTCACAGGTTTACCACAAGCGCAGCAATAAAATCAGTTTTATTACTTAATCGCCACACCTCGCAGCAGTTTTTGTCTGTTTTGCAACGAAAGCAATACATTTGGAAGTCGTTTCCGATCTAACTACCGATGCGTCTCTAAATGCACTTAAACGTTTCGAATCCAGAAGAGGAAAGCGCGCACACATCTACTGCGATAATGCTCGAAATTTTGTTGGGGCGAACAATCAACTAAAGGAAGTGGAAGCTGTTTTGACGAAACCAGAATCTGTTGAAACCATATTGAACAACTGCGCAAATTCCAATATCCAGTTCCACTTCATACCATGTCATTCGCCGCACTTTGTCGGGCTGTGGGAGGAAGCGGTGAAACCTACAAAGTCTTTATTACAACGGATGGTTGTGCTAGCTTCATTAACATATGAGGAATTATGGACGGTGGCCACAGAAGTGGAAGCCATACTTAATTCAAGACCACTCACTCCATTTTCTTCAGACCCGAATGATTTAACCGTTACTGACACCAGCACACTTTTTAATTAGAGAACCGTTCTCAGGTCCAAACAAAATGTCACTAGCATCGAGATGGCAACTAAAAAATCAGCTCAAACAGGAGGTTTGGCAGCGATGATATATGGAATACTTGGGCGAGTTACAAAAGCGGACAAAATGGATATCAAAATAAATAGACACCAAAACAGGAACGCTGGTAACTAATAAAGAAGAAAACCTGCCACCATACAAATTGAAACTGGGGCGGACTATAGAGACAATTCCAGGACGAGATGGACGTGTACGTGGAGCTGATGTACAGACGAGCTGAGGCATCATTAGCCGATCACTATGATGGCGAGGAATTCATAGACTCATTCGATCTCCGTCAAAATTAAGTTAACTTAAAACATGCTTACTCACATTGCTGGTCTTACCAATAGTTACTTGGAACACTTCCTCCGCTTCCAAATTTCCGATCGAAATCACTCAAACTGACAATAACGGAGGCGTATACTTTGAAAATATCGAGAGTGGACGACTGACTCCAAACCCATGAAAAATCATAACCTTTTGTGATCTCAAAGGATACTGGAATGTTTTCCAAACCATTGAAACTGGTATAATGCAACTAGAGCGGCTTAAAGACAACATCACTAATAACACGTATCATGCTCGATGGGGGTAAAATATTGATTTATCTGGATGATATTCTTCAGGCAACAGAAACCGTAGATAATCATTTCAAACGTTAAGTAACAACTCTTTAGAACTTCAGTTAGATAAGTGCAAATTTTTGTACAAAGAGTTAATTATATAGGGTTTGTAGTTTCTTGTCAGGGTATTCAGCCCAATGCTGATATGTTAGTTGTCGTCTCTGCATATCCTATTCCGAAAAATACTAGGAGTTTAAGGGCTTTTTGGGACTTTGCTCTTATTTTCGTAAATTAGTTTAAAACTTTTCAATTATAACTAAACCTCCTTATGATTTAGTAAAGAAGGATGCCGTTTTTGAAATGGATAAAGAGCGCATAGAATGTATTGAAACACTGAAACAAAAGCTCCTTGCTCATCCCATTCTGCAGGTCTACTCTCCAGTTGATTCTACAGAGTTGCATTGCGATGCAAGCACCTTACATTTTGGTGCAATACTTATGCGGACAACTTAATGCATCCAATATTCTATTTCCCTAAGCGTACAACCGATTATAAGTCAAAATATCATAACTTCGAGCTTGAGACGCTCGCTGTGATTTATGTTTTGAGAAGATTTAGAATGTACCTTCATAGTATAGATTTTAAGATTATAACTGATTGTAGTGCGTTAGCATACGTTTTAAAAAAAATACTTGCGAGAATGCTAGAACTAATCGTTGGCTACTAGAGCAACAAAATTATGATTTCGAAGTTGAATATTGGTCAGGAAGTAAAATGTTGCACGTGGACGCACTAAGTCGGTGCCATGACATATTAGTCCTCCACGAAAGCCCATTTATACAACAATTAGCCATTTGCCAATACGAAGATCCGATGATAAAGCCGATACGGTTATGTCAATATGAGAAAGAGAATCCCTTTTATGAATGACGTGAAGATTTGGTATATCGGAAAATAAATAAGAATCAGTTGAGCTTTTATGTTCCACATGCTCATGGCAACCATGGTCATGTTGGCACATAGAAAAAGTTTACGAGGTGATCAAGACATCTTATTCGTTCCCAGACATGAAAGGAGTAGTAAAATCTTATGTTAAGAACTGTTTAAAATGCATTACTTATAATATTCCTGCTGGGAAAAAGGAAGTGTTAATACCCACTCGACCAGCAGCGCGAATTTAATTTAGGTTGACTTTCAATTTCCGTTAATTCAATTAATTAATGTGGCTTTAATTTAATTTCGATTTGGTCAATTTATAAATCTTAGTACTTAATTCAATTCAAACAATCTTATAAATTGCGATGCACAATTAATTTGTCACCTTATGTGACTTTAAAACTTTTGGAAGCCACTGTATGCTAAGTTGAAATTTCTTAGCTGACGCGCACGAGTCAGTAAAATATTGTTCAAGCATTTTATCAGCATGTATTGTAGGTTGGATTCAGATCATTTTGCTGACGCGCAGGAGTCGGCAAAATGTATTGGGATCTTATCTTATAAAGGTATCAGATATCATGTAATGTGAACCTTCACATTCTTTTCCGTATCGGACGCGAGCGTCGGCGATTTTCAGGCAAGAGACGCTTATGGACGCTCAAGAGTCAGCGTTTTCTTACGTGGAAGCTGCAGGCGCTTGTTCGCTTGATACTGGAAGAGTCAGTCAGAAGTTAACGTTTGACGGGAGACCGTGGCGACAGAAGAGAACGGAGGTATTTTCATTTAATGAAATTGTATTAAGCAAAGTATAATTAAAGGCAAGAGAAGAGAGGCCAGGGCAAAAGAGTCCTGACGCAAACTGGAAGGTTTCTTATTTCCAACCCCGAAAGGAGGTAAACCATTTCAAACTATCCATATAGACCATTTACGTCCGCTTGAGGTAACGTCGAGGAAAAATAAACACATTTTAGCTATCATTGATGCGCTCACAAAATATACAAAATTTTATCCTGTTAGATCTACAAATACATCTAAAGTTATTTCCAGCTTGAAAAAGTATTTTAGTATGTTCAGTGTTCCACTTAAGATAATTAGCGATCGCGGTACTTCTTTTACGTCAGATGCGTTCAAAAAGCTTTTGGCAGCTAATTGTGTCTCTTATATTTTAGTAGCGTCAGGTTCTCCAAAGTCTAATGGTCAAATTGTAAGAATCAACAAAGATTTAACGCCTATGTTAGCTAAATTAAGTGATTTATCTATAGATACAACCCCTGGTAAACTATTATATGGAGTGAATCAGTGTAACCCTGAATCCGATACAATTTTAGAACTATTAGAACGTGTTAATAATGGAACTGATAACTTAGAGAGCGTAAGGCAGCATGCAATTGAAGTGAATAAGAATTTACAAGAACAAAATAGGATTAGATTTAAACAAAGACGTAAACCTCCCAGAACTTAAAGTGTCAATGAGCTAGTCAAGATTTCTAATGTCGATACGACTCCTGGCTTTAACAAAAAGTTAAGTCCTAAATATAGAGGACCTTATAAAATAGCAAAAGTGCTTGGGAATTATAAGCATCCTCCCAGTAAAATTTTAATTTTCTGTTTTACGAAACTTCTATTCTGGCAACTCTTGTTTACTTATTTTATTATGTCAATACTTATGTACTTATGTATTTATGCACTTATGTATTGGTTTTCTACTTTACGAAACTTCTATTATGGTTGTGTATTTGTGCGAATAAAGGGACTTATGATCGGATCGTCAAAGCGAAAAGACGTGTTTTAATTTTAGAAGTTAATAAAACGCTCACAAAATATAATTTTTTTTATTGAAACAAGTCGGTGACTTGTTAACTTACATATACTTATCCATACTTTGGTATAGAAGAGAATGCCAATTACAAAATGAAAATAAAAATGCGTCGCCTCATACATATGTTAGCTCGAATTGAGCTTTAGCGATTAGAGTGTATAATTTCGTGACAGAACAATACTCGTATATGACACTTCTGTGATATAGTTAGTATCATGCTTGCTCATATATCCATCCACAGGTGATTGGTACGACTGGACACTATTTACAAAAAAAAATCTTGCTTTCACTAACGGGGCTCAAACCAGAGACTTTCAAGTTAAGCAGCTAGCACTCTGACCACGCTAGACCCTAAAAATGTTACCAACTGTAGAAAATTAATTTGCAAAACCAATTTTTTCGAGAACTTAGAAGGGGCTTATTTTGAGCGCTCGAAGGTGCCGAAGATTTAGAGGTCCATTGTTTAGTAACTCCTTGCCTTCTCTCCTTTTCCGCTGAAGGATTTCTTAAACCCGATGGTTTCCGAAGACGTCGAAAAACGAGGCCTAACCTAAAGTAATGTGTCAAAAGATTCCAGGCTGGTGCTAAGGTTGGCGGGAAATGTCTTTAGTGGGTAGTTTAGCGAGGCAGTCTAGGAGCCCTACACTCAGGAAGTAAATGGCATTCAGCCCATTGCCACAAACAAAGTAACTTGTATGTAGACGAATTCATCTTTAATGCTATACGCTCAACCAGCTGAGTTTTATGCAATAAAACGGAACTTTTGATATCCATCATTATTGGTTTATTTTGCAAATTTTTTTACTGACTTTGGCAAGATAATCATTAACATATTTTTTGCATACCAGTTTCAGATTTCGATGTCGCTTAAAAGACAGTTGTAGAAACTACTTAGAAACAATATAAAAGACATAATTCTCCTTTTTATCTCGCAGTATTTGATTAATAAAGCTGATTGGAGCTTTCTATTATGTGTATCTTCGGATGCAATGTGTTTTTGCAAAAGCCTGATAAAAATCAATCAATTATTTGAAAGAATCAATTGTCCAAAAATAGCTTTTTAGGAAGGTAGTTTTAAGTTGTGTCAAATTTCAGTCATTTGATGGGGCAAAAACCTTAAAATTGAAGCATTCATCGAACTGACTAGACTACAAAAAGTTGGTTCATAAAACTGCATTTATCGTACCCAGATCTAAATATCTATAAAACCAACAGAATTAAGGCAAACTTTGATCGACCTAACAATTTTGTTACATTTTGAAATAATATTTCCAGTCAATAGTAAGTATTTAACGATAACCTGTATTTATTCTTTCAAAACTAAAAATTTCACCAATTTAAGAATCCCAAAGCCATCATAAACTTCACTAACAGAAAATCCATCAAGATCAACCATTGACAAATGGTCATTAAACGATTTCAACTCAGCTGCTTTAATCACGAGGAATTTCTTCTATTTTCGCGTTTTACGAGCATATTGGTAGACTCACTAGTACACGATTTCATCATAACGATTCGCCGCACAATTGATCGTCAGTCTCACTGTCTATGCACGTTAAGATTTTTTTTTTATTTTTAAAGTTAAGGAAAAACTCAAAAGAATGCAGACCAAAGTAAAAGCTAGAGTTCATACTCATACTTGCGCATACAATGAACTGAGCGGAAGAAAGAGAAAGAATTGAAGGTAGTGTAATGATTACTCTCTCCTATAAAAGCAGTGCGAATCAGAGTGTAGAACTTATACAGATACAAAAGCAGTTTTAAGATTGTTTGAGTGAGATTGAGTGACCAATGAAGGTGTGTTACCGCTTTGGTAATGCTTTGAATATAATTTTAAAATTCTTGGCAAGCTTAAGAATAATTAATTTTTTTAATTGATTTGGCTGTTTTAAAATAATACTTGCTCGACATTCAGCAGGTTTCGCTACCATTTTTGTGAATATCTCTACACATTCCTGATTTTCCGTAATTCCCTGGTTATACTCAAAACTAGCAGCTATTACATTGAAAACTTACGCTACGCATTTAAAAATTACGGAAGAAATCATGGATAACCAGGGAAGTGTCAAGATATTCACAAAAACAGGGAGCGAGGGCATATGAATGTGAAGCAGTAAAAAACAGAAAGGTCCATAGCAAGAAAATGAAAGAACTAATACAAAAATGGGGTACAATTACCCATACGACACGGTTAAAGCAAGAAGTAAAAATTTTACCAAATTTCGTGGCTTGTACATTGAAAGTAGAATTCAAGCAAGAAGAGTTAAAACTACAAAATAAAGTACTAAATTATGCCGTGTATTCTGAAAAATCTAAATTAAATGTTCTAATATTCAAATGTAAATTCTGTAAATATACACAAATGTCAAAGTCAGAGTCTTTGTCAACAAAATAAATCAAAAGGCTAAGACTTTTATAAAAAACATTTTCCTATTAAAAAAAAAACAATATCGTCCACAAAAACGAATAAAACGCTCAAAAGTTACAAGTGGCAACGAGGAGAACAAGAATCACCAAGAAAAAAGTTTGATGAATTTTCGTTTGAAATTGGGGAAGGAAACCTAACCTTAAAACCAAGTAGAGCAAAAAAAAATTATCGTATAGATTTACATTAAATTGATGTCAAAAGGGTGAAATGATCAATTTAAAGTTTGGCAAAGTCAGCGCAATTACTAACATTCGAACTAGACAAGAAACAGTTCCAGCAGTTTCTGTAATTACTCGAAGCAAACAGAAAATGCCTATCAACGAAAAGCGAAAACAGATCGAATATGAAAAATCAAGATGCAAATTATACCTTAGGATAATATGACCAGAAAATCGGATCATTTCAACAATACGTATGAAGTCTCGAGGTGTACTTCTCCCTTAAAAGAATAACATCAAGCTCAGCAGCCCCCAAAAAGCCGTCAGACTTGCCACAATTGTTGTTAATAATAAATTTCTTGATCTAATTTTATCCAACCTTCGTTCATCTTCATTTGGCTTAATTCCTTCTGTCACACCTTATGTGAAACCAGACCTTCACCATCTACCTCTCTCTTTTCAACTCACTATGGGCATTAGTTCCTCTTGCAAAAAAGCACTGCCGATTCGGTACAACTTTTTTAAGGCCAACTACTCTGAAATCGAGCAGGAAATCAATTCGAAGAACTGGTACTCACTGCTTAGGAATTTAGATGCCAATGAAGCACTCTGTAAATTCAATACCATTCTAGCTGAAATCATAGACAAGTATACGCCTACCTACCGACCAAAAAAAGTCAGCGATGTTCCGTGGTTGAACTCTGACTTGGCATCTGCTCTTAAAGCGAAAGAGATCGCTCGGAAGAAGTTCCTGAAATCGCGCCTGCAAAGCGATTTAGGAGCATATAAGGAGTGTCGTTAACAAGCTAAAAAAATCGCTCGTGTTGCTCAAAAAAGCTATATGGAGTACTTAGAAAACTCTCTAAATGCTAACCAAAACCAAGCCTTTTTGGTCCTACATCCGCTCTCTCAAAAATTCTCCAGCTATGCTCGTGCATATGCGCTATCAATACCTTTCTTTCTCCTCTCAACAAGGCTCTTGTGATCTCTTTGCTAATTATTTCTCTTCTTTTTTCTCTCCCTCAACTCTCATTCCCTCTTCTAATATTCATGCATCTTTGCCTCCCCCATTTATTACTTCTAATATCTTAACCATCACTCCACTGGAAGTGGAGTTAATCATGCATGATCTTGATGCAAGCATCGGTTGTGGGCCAGATGGCATCCCGAATATCTTCGACAAATCCTTGTCCTCTTCGCTATGTGCTCCCCTTTCCATCATCTTCAATATCAGTCTTTACAATACCACTTTCCCCGCAGAATGGAAAAATGCTTTTATTTTTCCTATTTTTAAAGCTGGAGATATTAGTTGTGTCTCAAATTACAGACCAATCTCGCTCCTCTCGTGTTTTAGTAAGATACTTGAGCGTGTGGTATACAACCGAGTTTATCCTTTAGTCCTTCCTCTATTGGTCAACGAACAACATGGTTTCATCAAAGGCAGGTCGACCCTGACCAACCTGATGTCGTTTAACAACACAGTAGCATCAGCTTTAGATAAGCAAAAACAGGTCGATGTTATTTATACAGATTTCTCTAAAGCTTTTGATTCTGTTGATCACAATCTCCTCCGCTTAAAGCTCAGAAGCTTTCATCTTCCAGATTATATAATATCCTGGTTTTCTTCCTACGTCTCCAATCGTTCGTGTGGTGTAACAGTCAAATCCTGCCTTTCATCTCCCTTTGAGCCGAAGTCTGGTGTTCCGCAAGGCTCAATCTTGGGCTATCTTCTGTTTTTGCTGTTAATTAATGATCTCCCGTTGACCTTATCCTCCCCTTGTCTATTATATGCTGATGATCTTAAAATAT
The DNA here is from genome assembly GCA_963969285.1 of Odontomyia ornata. Lineage (NCBI taxonomy): Eukaryota > Metazoa > Arthropoda > Insecta > Diptera > Stratiomyidae > Odontomyia > Odontomyia ornata. Next base: position 23,529,969 of record OZ017741.1, read on the forward strand.
TCAGAGTAATCGAAAGTTTCGAAGACTGCGACATACTGCAAAAAGATCTTTCTTCTTTTGCTCTGTGGTGCAGCTCCAACTCTCTAAATCTGAATATTTCTAAGTGTCACCAAACGACTTATACGTACAAAAATACTCCTCTGTTATTTCGCTATTCCATTCTTTGTGAGACCTTAGAAAGTGTTTCAAGTTTTAAAGATCTGGGCGTAGTGTTCGATTTTAAACTGAAATTCGAACAACACGTTATGATGGTAGTCTCAAAGCCTCCCGCCTCGCTGGATTTATTCTAAAATCATCGAAATCCTTTCACCATGTTTCGACCTCGGTCAAACTTTTTGTTTCCCTAGTTCGAAGTACTCGTATACTTGAATACTGCTCCCAAGTATGGAATCCACATAACAAATATTTGATTGATGCTATTGAATCTGTCCAACGAAGATTCACCCGACTATTGTACTACAAATTCTCGATGGTCTATAGCCCATACAGTGAACGACTTAGAACCCTAAATCTTCCATCTTTAGAGAAACGTAGGTTCTTTCTTGATAAGTGTATTCTCTTTAAGCTCCACAACAAACTTCTTCCTGACGATCTCTGCAATCTAATATCTCCCATTAATCCGGTTCGCACAAATCGTCTCCAACTTGTTTTTAATGTTCCCTTCGCACGTACGAATGCTTACTATTTCTCACCGCTTGTACGCCTACCACGTGTTCATAATGAATTGCATCTTGGTCCTTTGCCACAGTCATTTTTTGTTTTTAAATCTATATTAAGAGATATACTTGAATTACCTAATAATTAGTTTATCTTGATTAGCGACTTAACTTGAATTTTGAATTTATTGTGAATTACGGAATTTAACTTATTTCTAATTATATAATAATACTATTTTTTATTTGCTTTCCTTCTTTTTCTGTCGCATCTTATCAGTAACTGGATGTCTATGTACTCTGTTGATATTGATGTAAATAAATAAATAAATAAATAAACTGCTGCAGATACACCTACATATGTCCAAACCCGAATCTTATTGAGACCCACCGACTGTTATCCCGCATCCATAAAGGGCACGAATCAATTGCTAACTACGCGGTCGAGTTTGAAAGCTTCTTTTTACGTGCGCCCTCGAATGTTCGGGCTCTAAGATTTCTAAGATTTCTATCCGGAGGATCCGAGGCAATTCCATTCGACAAAACTCAATGTAACCCGGGAATCTGAAATTCCAGGAGAATGTTGATGCAGCACTCGAATTGGAGACGTCGGTGCTCGATAGTCGCAAAATAGCAAATTAACGAGCATCTTGTAGTAATGTTTGAGTTTTTAAAGAAAAACTCAAACATAAAATGTCCCAGATCAATTGAAACGATCGAACCGGTACGATTGCAGATTGAATTGGAACAATTTCCGATTGAGCTAGAACAATTTGCGATCGAACCGGTACGATTTGAGATTGATCTGGTACGATGAAATACCTTTGACAGGGCAGTTGTCATTGAGTGAAGGAGACTTGAGAGGAAACCCACGTGTGGAAATTAGTGCGGTGCTGGTGATATTTCAGGTAATGATTTCCATAATTTAAATTACACTAACGCTCACATCTACTGCAACACCCAAACAGGAACATAGTTGCCCATAATCAGAGCAGTTCGGACGCAAATCCATGGGATTTTCCGATAGACTCACGGCAGAGTCAGGCGAATCAATCGGACGACACGAGTGGAAGCGGTTCTTTGAACGGGATTAAATATTTTGTTTGACCAACATTCATCGCCGTAAAACGGAGTTTAATCGCCAATTGAGTGCCCCGATTGGCTCGACTGCGTCTCCGCGGCAACGCCCCAACAGCAATAGTCCCACAAACACACTGCATCACCAAAATTTCTCGTCGTCAAAACAATCCGCCTCGTCGTTCTGTTGCGTCTCATATAATAATAGGAAACGGCACCTGTTAGCGTTTGGACAGAAAGGGTTTTTGGTGACATGTAATTTCAAAGAAAACGAGTGCATCCGTGAATCTTACAACATTCTAAATGGACAATTGGCGGAAGCATGTCAACCAGCTACAGAATCTATGATATCTGAAATGGACATTACCGACTGCTTGAGACGAGAGATAGACCTAGAGCTATTGAAAAAGCATAGCATTACAAAGGCTGCGGATACAGGAGTGAAAAATTATATAGTTATCAAAACCGCATTTGAAGATCCGATTGAGATTGGAGTTGAGCTTATTAAAAAGGATTTATCAAGAAAATTCTCCTGCCACTAGATACGTACTCAGGTTTATACAGTACCAATCGTTTGCCGCGCTAACGTTGTGGACATAGTTTTTGCTTGCAGTTCTTTAATCGATAAATATTTTGTTTCTAGTGCTGGAAGCTTTTCAATTGTTATCAACAAGCAATTCAGCAATAAAGTTGATCGAGACTTGTTAATAGGAAAAATAGCTGAGTTAGTTACTGCTAAAAATTCTGCCTATAAGTTAGATTTGAGAAATCCGGATTTGTGTATTCTAGTAGAAGTGATAAAAGGAATTTGTTGCCTCAGTTTGTAGTAGACAAGTATAACAATTACAATTTGATGGAAGTAATAGCTTCTTGAATAGATGTTACAGAATCGGAATCACAGGACCATCTGCATCGTCGTCGAGCGCTCGGAGGACCATGCGGGTTGAGTGGCCAAAGCAGAGTGCCTCTTTATGGTATAGAGTTATGCAATCAAATTGTATAATTCTATGGCATAAATTGGTCACCGGGGTACTCCCCTTCTGATGGGAAAGTTCATGCAATTCAAATTGTATAAGTTTTCCACTCAGAAGAGGAATACCTGGCCACTGCAACAAAATATATATGTATTTATTCCGGTTGGGTGGGTGCGAAGGGGCTCCACCATCACCCGGTTGCCCCTCTTTCATTTGTGGGCCATGAACTTCGTCGGGTAATGACGAGGTTACCCCAAGTCCGCCTTTCTTTTCAGGTTCCACTTGTTCTCGTAACAAGTTATATCTCCCTCGGTGTAGTTATCTACAATTTTTGCGACTTCGGTCGCCTCTTGATCTGCAATCAAATTTGTGAGTGCGAAATTTTTTATAGTGGGTCCTCGTGCTGGGGAAATGAACCCGACCCACGACACCGCAATGCTAGCCTGCCAGCGCATTCACGCGTCTCCAGACGAGGGCATTCTCGGCAGATATCGACACCTTCTTCTGCCGAGGCAGCAGACCATCGCTGCAGTCCTTTACGGACTTATTGAAACTCTTAAATTCACTACAATCTACATCGAGAGATATATTTAAATTGGTTGAAAAGTTTCACCAAAATAATCGATCGTTAAACGTATGGGAGCGGTAAGAACAGAAATGCGAATAGTAACCGGCATTGTAAAAAATCAAATATGAAAAACAATTATACGCAGATGGATGTCCACGCTTGATTTTTGCGATAAGGTCGTAACAACTATTTGAAGTAATCGAGCAGTCGCCTAAGCCAACTGCCCGAAAACCGCATAATAATGTTCCGAAATTTCAATTGCATATTTGAAAACTTTTGTTACTTAAATTTAAATTTTTGAAATTATAAAATTTAGAAAGAAAAAAAAAATCAATTTTTATTATAAATATAGATTTATATTGTTTTAATGTATAAATTAAACGTAAATTCTTTCTGTGTATTGATATTTTTACATAATATTTATCTTTTATTATGATTTAAATTTTCAATCTGTTTTTTTTTTTTATTAACTTTATCACGCGAATCTGCAAATTGAAATTTCGGACATGAGAACACCGATTAAGTGCATCCCATCCATCTATTGCATTGCCGAGTGCAATCGAAGTCGGCTGAGCGAGCAGCTGAATTCGATTTACAGGTGCGACACAGAGAAATTATGGGACATTTAGACGGGTTGAGGAGTATGGTATGAACGGTCTCTGTCATAAAATTAGCCAGGGTCCTACCGGCCACCTCCGGGCTTCCCTGCATTAACTTACCTATCCTCCACTCAATCTACGCATCTGAAAATAATCCCTCTTCTCTATCCTCTTAAAATCAATAGCAAACACTCTTTGGATTTTTGAGTTGCATCTTAATCTGATGTGGGGTACAAGGTTTGTTATTCTTCTCGGTTTGGATCCGCTCCCTGATCTCCTCCTTCACTTTGCGGTGCAGCTCCCCAGCCTGATTCCGGAAAAGTAACCGCAGCTCGTAGAGCTCCTTCGGTTTGTGCTCCCTGCGACCTCCATGCTGCGTTGCTGCTCGCTGGTGCGGCGTGCGTTGTCCGGAGGGTGCATTCCGCCTGGCGAGATATTCCTGCACCGTGATAGGCCAGGGTCCTGCTCGAGGTTCCGCCTGGATTGCCTATTCGAGACTTCTGGGCGGTGCCGGATGGTGAGTTGTTGCGGTGACGTGAAGCCTCGCTGCACTGGTTGCCAGCGGGTAAGCCGGGATACTAGCAGGCTGGCGTTGGCACGGAGGACTTCTTGAGTACTTGGGTGCGGGTTTTCCTCCTTGAATTGTGTCCGCAGGGACCGCTTTCCCTGATACCGTGAAGAGGGCTTTCCTGCTGCTGGCCTGAAAATAGAAGTTGCTGTTACACTGGTGACTGCACATCGCTGGGCGCTAAAAAGTCAAAGGAGGATCACGGCTTTAGCCAACACTTCACCATTCAGCAAATTCCTATTTACCTGGGAGGCGAAGTTCCTCGGTAGCCGTCTCGAATGGTTGATAACAGAACGGCCGTAGAACTCGTGTTTCAACGCGGATTGATTTTTCGACTGCATCTCAACAGTTCCTCCACGATTATAAATATTAACGCAACCCGAGCTTTTGTTCTATTTCGCCATTAAAATTGCTGAGGCGATGAGAACGTGTGTTCTCACTTACCAGGAACTTCTCCTCCCCGCTACGCCTTATTTATTTATAGATGATGAGAGCCATTCTACGATATTATCGTAGCCAGCTTGGGGGAAATATTTTGCAAATGACCGAGAAAAGTTTTCGCCCTGATATTTACATTTCATCGCTATAAGCTCCCTTAACTTGCTCATACATAGAGCTTCTCGCTTGTGATCCATCACCGACGTGTACGCTTCATCCATATTCTGAAGCTTAGCAGCGGCGTATCGGCCGTAACCATAGATATAGAGAGTACTGGATCCGCAACCGGTCGTGAGAGCCGAAGCAATTGGCAACCTGCGCTAAAGTTGTGTGAAGTTGAGGTTTGAGGCGATATGCTTTTGATTTAGCACTCTATTCACGGCGAAACACGTTTACATTTAAAAAGTTTTTAATTTTAAAGATCGCGCGTACGTAATCGGAACTTTAATTCACTGTTTTAATTAAAAATTTACGAAATTTCCATCCGCTTTGACACATGAGTTTTCCCGCGTGGTTCGCGCTCTTTTCGATTTTCTTTTGCTTTGACGTTCGAGTTTTCCGTGAGAGTTGTTTGTTGTTTATACTCAAACTGAAATGAAATTTCGTGGGTGTGCGTAGGTGTCAGTGGGGGAAGCGATTCTTCTGAAGAGAGAAAAGAAAAACCTGTCTGGAAAAAAAGGGGAAGGAGAAGCAGAGGGAATCATATAGTTTCGAGAGCGTAAGTTATTTATAACTTATTTATGTGGCAAATTTGCTTCTCACATGGACGAGTACACAGATTCTCGTTGCTCGTCCATTTGTTTATATGTCTTTGGCCGTAACGTACATAGTTATAATTTGCTAGCGCTTATCACTCGCTCGAACAGAATTTGCGTCCTGTGTGTTCACCGTAGACGTTCGGATCAGAACGTGGACCAGTGACTTTGGCAGGAATCGCAACAAACTGATATCCTCCTTACCCTAGAGATTTAAACAATTTTGGAGAGCACTCAATGCCAGATCAATAGCACAGTTTTGGTAGCACTTTGACGACACGGTGTTATGGTGATAGAAGCAAAACCACCAAAAACAGAAATAACCAAAGATAAAAGTGATATTATATTTTTAGTAGCGTCATTAGCACTTTTTAGCAACTGCCATTGTTGTTAATTTTTAAATACATGTAGATTGATGATGAAATCAGCAGTCAAGTAGTATAATTAAGGTGACAACAGCCAACTTTTGAAAAAGATGATGAGCGTGTTTTCAGCTTTTCAATAATGAATAAATAAAGCCTAGTTCTTTAGATTTGTAATTTTATAAATAAATCGGCGAAAGTATGCATTTACCTGCCAGCTTTAAATGTGTGTGAAGTACAAAATTTTGATCCCTGGAAATTACGCTACATGGAAATAAATTTCCCGAGCAATCAGCGAACAACCTTCACTTATTTTATGCTGAAGCGTTTTTACTTATTTTGTTTGAGACTTGCTACATGAAAGTTTGCATGAATAGAATCATTATCTTTTTGCATTCAACTCATTTTCATTCAGAGTAAACCTGCCTACTCATCATCTAATTAAGAATATAAAAATTAAGATTTCTGTTCAAGCACGCCTAACGTATTCCTACCACCGAAGCTTGCAGGCATCACCCACATCGTCAGCAGGCGCCCGTCGAGGATGATGGGTAAGTACACTTTTGGTTCTTTTTTCTTGTCAATGCATTGTGTATTGTAGTTTTGAATACTCGTTTATTATTTAATAGTCAACCACTATGATGGCATACCGTTTCTAGCAGGTTGTTATCGGAAAATAGAATAGATCTTACACAATCACTCATTTAAACCGTTTGTGTCTTTGACTAGATTTATACCTTATTTCTCATTCATTTCTTTAATTCTTGTAACTAACAGAGAAACGCATGTTTGTAATTTTTGGTGAATTAACATTAAACATTAAAGTAAGTTTACTATCGGAAAGTTAAGAAATAAAAATATTTTGTAATCAAATTTAAAACTCGGTCTTTCCTTTAATTAGGAACCTGACCATGTATGGGGCCCGCAACGATGGCCGGCCTCTCCACTATAATGAGCTAGCCATCGGGAGAGCTCTCCCCTTGTGATCCGTTTCAGGTGTTATATGATTCCCTCTCATAATTCTATAACATAAATTGGCCACGTTTATATTTCTCATTTAATGGAAAAATCCCTGCAAATTATGTTTGTATGCGTTTTTCACTTGTATGGGAAATATATGGCCACGTCCACATTGGATCTTGATCCGGTTGGGAGGGTGCGAGGGGACACCACTTCCGCCGGGATGCCCCACTCTTATTTGTGGGCCATAAGTATCGTCGAAAACGACGAAGGCCGTCTTAGCCCGTCAATTTTCACCAGGCCCGATTTGTCCTCGAGCCAGCAATTTGATAGCCTGTATAAGGTCACCTCCTTTCTCGACTGCGGCCGATACTCCTTTGACGCCGAAATTCGTGGATGCGAAAAATATTTTTGTAGGGGGTCTTGTGCAGGGGAAAAGAACGACTTATGCTTGTGATTCGTAGTGACATTTGGAATACCATTTAAGATACTGGTGCCGAGAATATAGAATATTCTGACCTGAAAATACGGGGTTATGGTGTAGAAGAAGTGTCGGGTTTTACTACAACTCAAGCAATGGTCCCAGTGATAAATGAAGTGAGTTATAAAATAAAATGTTGTGTTGTGCCGGAAAAGGCAATTGACGTAACCTTCATTATTGGGAAAAGTGTTTTTTGCGCAGTTGACTATGTAATAACCCCTTCGAACGTAACGTTCTTCCCGATGACCCGTGAACCAAGTGATTTGAACCAAAATAATTTCAAAGAAATTACACCACTTAATGAACTTCTATGGAAATACCGTATGATGAAATCGCTTCTATGATGAACATAAATTGTGAGGATCAAGAGGACAGTAATTATGGTTTAGATTGTCGTGAAAACAAATGTAAAGTTGAGGTTCAAAATCTTATAAAAAAACTATGAGCCAAAGAAAGTGAAAAATGTAGAAATTCTGACAGTCATTAAATTACCAGATGAACTTCCCATCTATAAGAGACTTCCCGTCAACAAGACACACATTCGACTTGAAATATTCATATTTTCATGTTCCATTAGAAGAACACAGTAAAAAATATACGGCGTTCGTGACCGATGAGGGCCAGTACGAGTTCATTAGTGGCAATAGTTTCGGCCAATTAATTGACTACGTTTTCCAAGATTTGACCGAGGAAGGAGTTATGATAGCGTTTGTTGACGATATAATTATTCCGACGATAGATGAAGTCGAAGCGATGTCAAATTTGCAGAGAGTCTTAGAAAGGGGTGCAGACAATGGTCTCCAAATAAACTGAACCAAATTTGTATTCTTGCATTGTTGTTGATATTGTTGAAAATTCTGCAACTGACAAATGTAAATCAGTTGCAGCGGCTAAATTGATTAGCAAGCTATTTTCGGCGGTTTATCCCTGACTTTGCCGTCATCATCAGACCTATTAGCAATCTTATGCAGTCAGGCGTTCTTTATCGCTTTGGTGAAACCGAAAAATCAGCGTTCGATGAAGTGAAGAGTATCATGTCGACACAACCTGTTTTGAAGTTTTATGAGTCGCAGAGTAAAACCGAGGTACACGCTGATGCATGCAAGGAAGGTAACGGAGCTATTCTCATGCAACAAGGAGCAGATGACAAAATGCACCCTTGCCATGACTGTAGTCGGACAACAAATGAAGCTGAACGGAATGATCATTCATACTCGTATATGTTGGAGTTTCTTGCAGTGATCCAAGCATTAAAGAAATTCTGTCAATACTTGCGAGGAACTCATTTCAAAATCGAAACGGATTGTTCTGCTTTGAAAATGGCAATGGCAAAAGAGGAAAGGCATCCGAAAATTACGAAGTATGCGTTTGCGATGAGCTCGACTACGAAATCGAGCACCGAAAGGGCGAAAGAATGCCTCACATTGATGCAGTGTCTCGAGCAGCAGTCATGATGGTCAAAGTTCAGCCTACTGTGTTGGCGTCAATACGGATATCTCAGGATGAAGATCAACATATTCAGACGATTAAAGCGATACTACAGAAGGGTCCACATAAGGAATATTTGAATAAAGGAGATATCATTTACATCCAACGTGGCGAAAGAGAAATGTTAGTGGTACGTACTGCGATGGAAGTGTATTTAATTCGGAGATACTACGAAAGAGGCCATTTTGGAGTGGAAAAAACTCAAGGACATGCTGCAGAAAGAGTACTATGTTCGTGGTAGTGACAACAAGATTAGGGCGTCTATCGAGAACTGCGTCGCTTGCATTTTGTCCAATCGCAAGGCGAGGAGATCGGAAGGTGAACTCCATCCGATACCGAAGGGAGATGTAACCTCAAAAACCTTTTATATTGACCGTCTCGGACCGATATGCCCTAGCTAGTCTGCACATCGATGGTAAAATAGTTGGGCGAACGACGGCATCTGAAGACCTGTTGAAGAAGTGGTCATCTGGGGTCGTGTGGGACGCAGGAACGGCCGTGTGGGAATGGAACGGAATGAAACGTATTTGAATGTCCTTTTGGTACATTAAAGACTACCGTAAACAAAAAAAAAACAACTATAATAGTAACGGAAGATGTCACAATAGATTTTCAATTAGACTTAAACTTTACTAAGAAATTAACATCGATTTGTTTTGTTAATTTACTGTCCGTGTTGACAGAACAATTCAACAATGCCAATAAATACTGACGACACGCCAGTTACAATTTACACACACTCGTATGGAAGGCGCTCGAGAAACGTTCTCGTCGGAGTTGTCTTGAAACCGTAGGTTCACTCACTCTAATGCCTTTATGGAACCTGAACTTTGACATGATCAGTAAACCTTCCCAACAAGTATTCACGCAGGCGCGATGTTAATAAATTCACACGGCACTGAACCAAATGGCGACAAAACTTATCGAATTATCAAAAGCGTCCCATCGAACAAATATTCGCCAATTCATCCGTCGTTCTTCACGATCTCCCCAATTCGAACCGCGACAAGCGGAGTTTTTCACTATCTTCGCGATTAAGCGCGAGCATCCTTGACAGCAGTGGCAGCTCCGGGCAGCCACTCACGTCCTAGCAAACCCCACACAAACTCTTCCCACCACGGCCAATTGCACTCCACAACTAATAATTGTCAAGGGATGTTTCCGTCTTTGCACTAGCTCACAACATTCTAAAGGAGTTTGCAAATGGAAATATCCACTGCGACAGTTTTAAAAAGTGAAAGAAGTAACACCGAATAAACTAGATTCGCTCGCAAATAAGGTCTGGTGAAATTTTCGAAAACTTTCACACACTTTTCGCACGATTACTCACATCTCGAGAGTAAATACTTGCTTTTCAATTATTTACTACTACGACGACGATAATGAAGATGGATCACGACGAGGAAGGCGACTACCTTCCTATTACCTTTCTTCCTAGGTTTTTCATTCAACCGAAAAGTTTTCAGACCAAGCACTTGATATGACTCAACGATTTTATGAGCTCATTGAAATTAACTTTTACTTGGGAAACGAAACACCGAACACTTGTTTTTCTTAAGACAATTTATTTTTTGCCGGCCGCACTCCGCGTACTTGCCGGTTCGCGGTCGTAAGTGGAATTCCCGCTCCGTTCAAAACTTGTCTTTCTTTTCTCCCCAGTCCCTACCGGTAAATTCAATTAGCTGTTCGCTTGCATTCGGTAATGCAATACACCGTTGAGACACACTAAATCAGTGCTCCCATGTGCGAAATTTTAATTTACAGATTCGAATATTAAAAAAAATATATATCTGAAGTAAAGAAAAATGAAAAAGTTTTTAAATAGTAATAAAAGATAAATCGCGTGAAGAATATAATTAAAGGGAAACGTTTAAATTTAATATAAAGGAAAATTGATATAAATTACATATAATAATAATAATAATAATAATACGAAAAAAACTATTTTATAAATTACAATCGTGAATGGAAGTAATTAAATATTTTTCTAAATCTGTCATTAAAATTTCGGATAGGAGGTTGGCAGGTTATCGAGCAGTTTGCTTGTGTGACAGCTCGATTACTACAAATATGAAGCAAATTGAACAAACAAAAATATATATACACATATATATATATATATATATATATATATATATATATATATATATATATCTATATATCTATATATATATATATAAATATATATATATTTATATATATATATATATATATAAATATATATATATATAAATATATATATATATATATATATATATATATATATATATATATATATGTATATAAACATATATATATATATATATATATATATATATATATATATATATATATATATATATGTATATAAACATATATATATATATATATATATATATATATATATATATATATATATATATATATTTATATATATGCATATATATGTATATATATATATATATATATATACACATATATATATATATATATATATATATATCGTGACATGTACAAATGATTTTGCGAGCTACTGTCAAAATTGTTTTCACAACCATTGAGAACATCATGATCAATAAAAGAATGTACTCGAAAGCACAAGAATCCACCAAGCATGATCAAAATCTGAAAGTGACGTAACTGCACTTACTCGAATATCCCACGTAGCTCTCGTCAGAACATTTGCTAGTCTACGAGAAATGGATTGAATGGAGAGAGACCCTATATAAAGGCGAGCTGCATGAATGGGGAGATTATTATAACAAATGCGATATAGTAAAACTGTAATAGTGTGGAGTGCGAATTGAAAGCGATATTGATTGTGAAGTGATACACGTTGAAGTCAAAATTGATAGACAAGTTATAAAATAGTGAAATTAACAATTGTGTATTCTTGGCACATAAACTCTTTTAACTTAATTTAGAAGACACTTTTTCACTTTCCCGGAACAGAGAAGTGAAAAACAAAAAATAACTTTGAAAGTGAACATTTTTAAAGTGCACAATAGTAAAATTTAACGTGGAAACTGGTGGAAAAAAAAAGCCAAAAGAATAAAACTGCCACGAAGCCTGCATTTAAAAATTAATGAATTGACCATGTCAGAGCTTAAGGAAGAGTCGGAACAGCGAAATCTGGCTACGCAAGGCACAAAGGCTACACTGATAGTACGCTTGCCCAACGCGATCGAGTCGGAAGGCGTAAATCTGAATTCGGGTGAGCCTTCAGATGCGGAAAATGATGCAGAAGGTGGAGAAGCAGAAACATCACAAACAAAAGAAACAGAAAATTCACTGATGCAAATGTTGATGCTGATGTAGCAAGAGCAGCGACAACAGTCATCCAATTTAACTGCGAACCAAAATGAACAAGCAGCGAAGCTGGACCAACAAGCGATCGAAATCAAGGCAGATATCTCACAAAAGCTGGAACATAGTCAACCGAAATAAAAGCAGAGCTCGGTAGTCTGAACAAACAAATTAAAGGCGTCGAGTAAAAGGCTGAATAGGTCGAGAAAAAGGTGTACCAGGTCGAAGAAAAGGCCAACCAGGTCGAGGGGAGAGTTAACAATGAGACGGAAAAAGTGAAAAAGGAATTGGAGGCAGCGAAGGCAGTAGTAACCACCTCACCAGCCCCGCTTACAACCGCAGCACAAAGCATATCCAGAAATGTGCAAGCACCAATATTCGACGGGTAAACGGCCTGGAGAATTTACAAAATCCAGTTTTAAGCCGCCAGTAGGAACAATCACTGGAATGAGCAGGAACGAGCAACTGCATTGATTCTTGCTCTAAGAGGCCCAGCTGCCGAGCTTTTACAGACTATCCCCGTTGAATTGCATTCAATCCCGGCTGCCATAATGAATGCGCTCGGCATGCGTTATGAAGACGATCATCTGAAGCAGATTTATCGGTCACAGCTAAGGCATCGGATGCAGAGGTCTGGTGAAACCTTACAGCAGCTAGCCCAAGACATTGAGCGACTGGTACTTTTGCCTTATCCAGCTCACGACCCAGAACATCGAGATGACGCTGCGACAGAAGCATTCATCAGCGCATTAAAGGGCTAGGAATTAGACCAAACCGTGCGTTTAGCCCAAAAGCAAACGGTTAAGGACACATTGGCTTATAGTCTGAACTTTGAGGCAGCGAAAAATGTGACTCGTACCACTGCCCGGGTTCGCGAGGTAGTGGCAGACGAGTACAGATGTGAGTGCATCGAAATTGAGCGAGAGCCGCAGTTAAATGGTGCGCCTAGATGCTGGGATTGTGGTGAGAAGGGGCACCTGCAAAGAGACTGCAAGAAGCGAAGAAAACGGAGGTATTGTCCAGGATGGTGGAGATCCAGACCGTGTCAGGAGCCTAGAATGGAAGCCCATCAAACTGGAAGGGCCAACTTTGTCGGGCGGACATTGGCTAGGAGGATCGACATCCCCAGCACCCCCATCACCGTGCCAAGGCAACATCTTGAAGAAGCAGACTTATGCCTTCTGGGTCAAGTTGATGAAGAACATTGGACCATAACAAGCAACACTGGTGTAACCCGATCGACTATGCGACCAGAGTTCATGGAAATGCTGATGCCCTATCTCGTCATCCATGTCCAGCTAATTGCAAGCATTGCCGGCGGATTGAAGAAAAGGAGCCGCCCGTTGATCTGCGATTGATAACGGCCGAATCCGATAAAGGTTGGTCACCGGAGGAGATTCGAAATGCCCAGTTAGCAGATGAAGACATCGGACCGTTGCTCGTATGGAAGGAGACAACTGGGTGACCTGAGTTAAAAGATGTTTCAATGCATGGCGCAACCCTGAAAAGCGATTTGGCACAATGGAACTCCCTTCAGGTGGAGGGTGCCATATTCAAGCGGAAATGGGAAACGGTGGATGGCAGCTCCTATAGGATGCAAACTATACTTTTCAAAAGCCGAACCCACAATGTGCTTAAGGAGATGCATGAAGGCTCCTCGGGAGGCCACTTGGGTGGTAACAAGACCTTAGCGAAATTGTGGGAAAGATTTTGCTGGCTCCACGCTCGAGAAGACCTAGAGGACTGGTGCTGCAGATGCACGATTTTCACTTCCGTCAAAGGTCCAAAGCGACGACTAAGAGGACTATTGCAAACCTATAACGTGGGCGTGCCATTCGAAAGGATTGCTGTTGACATTGCTGGACCCTTTCCTGAATCCGAATGGGGAAATCGATACACGCTGGTTGTGGCCGATTATTTCAGCAAGTGGCCCGAGGTCTACCCCATTCCCAACCAGGAAACAACTACTGTAGCGGAACAGTTAGTATTAAATTGGGTCAGTAGGTACGGAACACCTTGCGAACTACATTCGGATCAAGGCCGAAACTTTGAGTCACTAGTTTTTGGCGAAATGTGCGAACTGCTGTGAATACGGAAACCGAGGACGACACCGCTGCATCCCTAGTCTGATGGAATGGTCGAGCGTTTCAACGGCACGCTCAAGAAACATCTCGCCAAGATGGCTGACGAGAACCAAAGGGACTGGGACCGACATATCCTACTATTTTTGATGGCGTACAGAGCTGCTAAACATGCATCGACGGGCCAAGCCCCAGCCAAAGTCATTTTTGGAAAGACTATTCGTCTGCCAGCTGATATAAAGTTCGGGACACCCCCCGAGAAACCCCAAACGATCTCGGAGTACACAAGTGAGCTAAGACAACGGTTAATCGAGATACATCGGACAGTGTGAAAACACCTCGAATCGGCTACTGACCGCATGAAGACCAGGTATGATCTAAAGGCTAATTCTACTGGCTTCCAGCAAGATGACTTGATCTGGCTATATAACCCACAGCGACGGAAGGGAAGATCTCCAAAGTTGAAGCATAATTGGGAGGGACCATACCGGGTTACAAAGCGAATCAACGACGTCGTATATCGCATACAGGAACACCGTAAGCCAAGAGCCAAAATGAAAATCGTGCACCTGGCCCGTCTTGCCCCATATTACCTCCAGGGAGAATAGACTACAACTGGCGAAACATCTTTTCGGCGCGAAAAGAACTGAGATGGAGGCAGTGTTACATGTCCACCCAATTCTGCGAACTACTGTCGCAACTATTAATAACATCATGATCAATAAAAGAACGTACTCGAAAGCACAAGAATGGACCAAGAAGATCCATGATCAACATCTGAATGTGACGTCACTGCAGCAATTCAGAATTGCTCGAATGTTCCAGGTAGTTCTCGTCAGAACATTCGCCAGTGTACGAGAAATGGATTGAATGGCTAGAGACCCTATATAAAGCCGAGCTGAATGAATGGGGAGATAGTAAAACCGCGATAGTAGAAAACTGCGATAGTGTGGAGCGCAAATTAAAGGCGATATTGATTGATAGTGAAGACAGTTGAAATATAATAAATTTATAGAAAAGTGGAAAATAACATTTTAATTAATTCTTGTAAAATAGTGAAATCAATTACTGTGCATTCTTAGTAAATAAACTCTTTTAACTTAATTTAAAAGACATTGCATTTTCACTTTCTCGGAACATTAAAATTATTGGCCGCGAACTATAACACGCGCCAATTTTTAACTGTGGTCAGTAATAGATTTTAGAAGAGCGCCCGAAAATTATTTTAAAGAATAATAAATCATTTATATTTTCACGGCATTGAGTTTTAATGAGAATGCCCTATTTTATTTGCAAGATTCGAGAAATTCAGATTCTCACCTTATTTCTTCAATAAATTATTTTATGCCATTAAAATACGAACTCCAACTCCTATGGCAGCAGCAACTCCATCCTTGTCCACTTCAACTCTTACCTTAGCCAATCTTGACCTTTTCTTCCTCTCTACACAACATACCTGGTTTGTGCTGTTACTCGCACAATCTCATACCTTGGTAACCTGATGGTCACCATCCCATCGCCAACATCAAACGCAACATTCTACCATCTCGAAAACATACACACCAGATCGCTCTCTGAACTATTCGCTCCGCTTCCATCAACATTTACCATCACACCAAGCCATCATCATCATCATCGTCCTCATCATCTACCATTTTACCCTCAACAATATTCTTAGCTGCCGCGGTATTGTTGTTGGGAATTCTTTTCAACAAAGTACACGCTCTCCTCGCAATGGTTGGTCATGAAATTTTCCCATCAAAGTTGCGCTCTTGTATGGTTGCACTCTCATGTAGTATATTTCCAGCACCAACATTGGTTTTAGTTCTGCACCGACTTATTCTCACAGATACTGAAGAAAAGATACACCAACTGGTCAGATGAAGCAAGTTACTATACGTACGAATTCAGTTAACGAGAGAATTTTGAGAAGTTCGCATGCGTATAACGCTGTGTTCGCGCGCTGTGAATTAGATATATCGTATATACGATTTTTCCCGTGCCAATTTGTGACCAAAAACCGTGTGCATCTGGATAGATTCCCGAATTCCGGTGTAAGCCTTGGTCCTTGCAACAACATCCATCCGCGCGAATACACGATCGCGGTTCAAGGAAAGATTCAAAGTGACGATTTATTTCGAGATCTCTGATGTCGCTGGAATTGCGTGTGCGGTTCGCGAAGTATAATAGGCACTAATATCGAACTGCTTGCGATATATATATATAGTGATACCGTCGGGATGTTATAACATAAGCTTGAATATGAGTTGAACTTCGATATTTACGCAAATATTAAAGTTTTATCGTGTTTTATATGGAATATTGCAAGAAATGAGTGGAGTTCCACAAGTGTCCCATCTGGCCCCTGTAGTGTTTCTAGTGACATAAAATGTGACGACAGTTGAAGTGTTGTGTATATATTTCGACAATGAAAGAAAGAGGATTGAGTGGAAATGAAGTCACGATACCTTGCAATAGTAGAAGAACTTCTCGTCCTGCTGCCCATGATAAAAATCAGTTGATTGAAGTGTTGAAAAGAAGAAGTGAAATCGTGAAGCAGCATCCGCGAAAGATGCTTGTCCGTTTGGAATTCCCTGTAATGGCTGTTTTCGGTGTACTTATCACGTGCACTTTACTCCCCGTTCTGGGAGCATCACTTAGCAAAACGGTCCTGTATCAGGCGCCGGATGAATGTCGTTGGACTGGATTTACCGAAAACGATATAGTCTTAGTTTGTCATCTAAGGACAATCAATAGTGAATTGGAGAATACCAACTTCAGTGTGATACAACCACAAAATACGGTCAGACTGCGATTGGAATGCAACGATGCGCTGTTTTTCCAGAGCAGTTTGAGTCCTGGGAGCTTTCGAGCGCTTGTTGAACTACGTTCCTTAACTATAGAATATTGTAAGCTAGGCAACTTGACTGAAGGATCGTTTAATGGTCTTCAGGATCTGAAGAATTTAACGATAAGGACGCATAATGGCGATTGGTCGGTTATTAGTTTGGACGTCTCGCCGAATGCGTTTAGTGATTTTAGGCAGTTGGATCGACTGGATTTGAGTCAGAATAATATTTGGTCGATCCCCGATGGGATGATTTGTCCGCTGAAGGATATGACCTTTTTGAATATGTCGTCGAATAGGATACAGGATATTGGGAATTTTCACTTTAGCGCGTCGTTAAGTACGCGGAAATCAAGGATATGTGGAACGAGCTTGCAGGCTGTTGATTTGAGTAATAATAAAATCGCAAATTTGCCGTCGGCGATATTTTCTGCGCTGGGACGGCTGAAGAATTTGTATTTAAGGCAGAATGAGATGAATTTTATAGCTGATCGAGCGTTTGAAGGATTGGTATCGCTCAGTATTGTCGATTTGTCGGAGAATAAATTGAGCAATTTGCCGCCGGAGCTGTTCTCCGAAGCGAAATACATTAAGGAGATTTATCTTCGGAATAACACAATTAATGTCCTTGCGCCAGGACTTTTTTCGGAGCTAGCCGAGTTACTAGTACTAGATCTTGGACAGAATGAATTGAGCTCGCAATGGGTGAATTCTGCAACGTTTCTCGGGCTCAAACGACTCATTCTTCTCGACTTGTCCAACAATAAAATCAACAAGCTCGAAGCGACAATGTTCCGTAGCCTGCAGACTTTACAAATCCTCAAATTGCAGGACAACTACATCGATGCCATCCCGGAGAATACATTCGCGGAATTAACAAATCTCCATACGCTAATACTTTCCAATAATCGCTTATCAACCATCGACTCGTACACTTTGCGAGGACTCTACGGCATTCTCATATTATCCTTGGATTACAATCGGATTGGCCGGATAGACGCGTTGGCGCTTAAAAATTGTTCAAGTTTACAGGATTTACATTTGAACGGCAATGAATTGTCGGCGGTGCCGGACGTTTTGCATTACGTGCCTCTGTTGAAAACGCTCGACTTGGGCGAGAATCACATAACGACCATTGAAAATGCCAGTTTCAGCTCAATGGAAAATCTATTCGGATTAAGATTAACAGAAAACGCCATAGAGTACGTCAAAAGGGGTGTGTTTGACAGGATGCAATCGTTGCAAATACTCAATTTGTCCAAGAATAAAATACAAACCATTGAGCCGGGAACGTTTCATAAAAATAGTCAATTGCAAGCGATCCGTTTGGATGGGAATTATCTAAAAGCTATTGACGGTCTATTCACTGATTTACCGAATCTTGTTTGGCTCAATATTTCCGATAATCATTTTGAAATGTTCGATTACTCTCACATCCCGACCGGGTTGCAATGGTTAGACATTCATGCAAATCGAATTGTCCAGTTGAGCAACTATTTCGAAATAGAGTCCGAACTGACTCTTACACATTTCGATGCATCTGCGAATCGATTAACTGAGATTACTGCGAATGCGATTCCGAATAGCGTGGAAATGTTGTATCTGAATGATAATCTGATATCTAAGGTACAGTCTTATACGTTTTTTAAGAAGCCCAATTTGACGAGGGTGGATTTGTTCGGGAATAAAATTAGCACGTTAGATCCGAATGCGTTGAGA
This sequence comes from Odontomyia ornata, assembly GCA_963969285.1. NCBI lineage: Eukaryota > Metazoa > Arthropoda > Insecta > Diptera > Stratiomyidae > Odontomyia > Odontomyia ornata. The sequence continues at coordinate 23,548,825 of OZ017741.1, forward strand.
CTATCGCCAGTGCCTGAGGATAAGGCCATTCCGGAGTTTTATATTGGCGGGAATCCATTTCAGTGTGATTGCAATTTGGATTGGCTGCAGAAGACTAATGTGGAGAGCAGGACTCAGCCAAAATTGATGGATTTGTCGAGTATTTACTGCAAATTGCTGTATAATCGCGGGAAGACTTATGTTCCGCTGATTGAGGCCAAGTCCAATGACTTTTTGTGCAAGTATGAGACACACTGTTTTGCGCTGTGCCATTGCTGCGATTTTTATGCCTGCGATTGTAAGATGGAGTGTCCAAGTGGGTGCACTTGCTATCACGACCAATCTTGGACCTCAAACGTTGTGGATTGCTCCCGAGCCGGCTACAAAAGCCAGTTACCCGCACACATTCCAATGGATTCGACGCAACTTTACCTGGATGGCAACGATCTTGAGGAGATCGGAAGCCATGCCTTCATAGGACGGAAGAAACTCAAAATCCTCTTCCTCAATCATTCTCGGATCGAACGAATCCACAACAGGACCTTCTATGGCTTGAGGGAGCTCGAAGTCCTCCAGCTGAATCACAACAACATCGAACACCTGAACGGAAACGAGTTCGAAGGGCTGGAAAACCTTCGCGAACTCTATCTGCAATTCAACAAGATCAGCACTATCGATAATTTCACGTTTGCGCAACTACATCATTTGAAAACGCTTAGACTTGATCATAACGCCATTGCCGAGTTCAGCGTGTGGAATTTGCCTCCGTACTTGAGCGAGGTGCGGCTCGCTGGGAACCCGTGGCTGTGCAAATGCCAGTTTATAGCGAATTTTCGCGACTACATCAATCGACACGATTTCGTTCTAGATAAGACCAAAATACGTTGTACGATGCCAGTGGACATTCGCAATGATACCATCAGTAATCGCGACGAAACTGCAACAACCGCGGTCCAATCGCAGCCAAAACTTCCTCTTCCAACCGCCACCATGTATTCCGCGCCCAATCCTGTTACCGGCAGCGGATCATCCACCGATAACGGATACCTCATCTACTTGAGCAACATATCGATACCGTGCATCGGTGCTGGCCAACAAATCGATAATATCACCAACGGCAACCTAACATCGTTGTCGTCGAAGAAGACGATACTATCTCCCAAACCCATCCAAGAATACATGCCCGTCCTGATCGCGATGCTCACCAGCTTCCTGTTGGTGATCATTCTCACCCTGTTGGTGTTCATCTTTCGCCAAGAAATGCGCGTCTGGTTCCATTCCCGTTTCGGCATTCGGCTGTTCTACAAAGCTCAAGATATCGATAAGAACGAGCGCGATAAACTCTTTGATGCATTCATATCGTACAGCTCGAAAGACGAGGCGTTCGTGGCCGAGGATCTTGCCCCCATGCTCGAGAATGGCGATCCACACTATAAACTCTGCCTGCACTATCGTGATTTCCCGGTAGGCGCATATATCGCCGATACAATCGTCCAAGCGATCGAGTCATCGCGGCGAACCATCATGGTCCTATCGGAAAACTTCATCAAATCCGAATGGTGCCGGTTTGAATTTAAATCGGCCCATCATCAGGTGCTTCGTGATCGCAAGCGTCGACTAATTGTTATTCTACTCGGCGAAATGCCGCAGAAAGATCTTGATCCTGACATTCGCCTCTACCTCAAGACCAACACTTACCTCCAGTGGGGAGATAAATTGTTTTGGGAAAAGTTACGTTTCGCGCTGCCGGATGTGCCCAACAATCAGCGACGTACTGTGACCAACTGTAACTTCGCAGCGCATACCAACTTCCGACACAATATGCACCATGGGACTGGCAATAGTAATCGACAGAGCAATCGCAATCAACATCCGCCGAATAGTAATCAAATGGTCCTACAACCTCAACCACCTCCTCCTAACGCGCAACCGCCAATGCAGCACGGAAGGAACTCGTCCTCTAACTCTTCGTCACCAAGAACTGTTGCCATTCATATCTAAGATCGTTGATCTAACTATAGAAGTGTACCCTCTGGTCCATTGATAGTCATATAGAGAATATTTATTGCGACTGACACATCCATCTTTCATTTGCACATTTCACGTTTCGGTGGAATTCGCGATTTGATGATTCCTTCCCATCCTAAGTTCTCCGCGATTCAAACTAACTCAAAAAACCAGAATTGTTTGCTACAACCGTATAAACAATCGCAATGGCGGAGGAATATGCAAATTACCAACCACACCAGCAGAAGCACAAGAGGAAGAAGAAGATCTTACCATGGAACCCCCAACCAAGAAGAAGACCGGCCTAGGTGGCTAGCTGGCGAGTGAAGAAGTTGAAGATCAGCAAAAGAACAGGTCCCCATGTGCTAGCTTCTACAAATTATCACATTAGTCTGATCGGCAATCTGCACATCACCGACAGTCGACACTATACTATATATCGCCTGTCGATCGTCCTGCTGTTTGTGATTCTTTGTCTGCATGCTGGCTCAATCACTTTCACTCATTTATCATTCAAATTCATCTGCCTGAGCCCAACCATTTCGAGATTATATTCATCAGGAAGTCTACATGTAAGCGGCGCAGCGAGCATAGATACATTTATCTGTGGGATGCAGAGTCTTCGCTAGCATGCAGTTCTACGGGGGTTTGGACTTGCGTGCATTAACATCATCCTCATATGCTTGTTCCTCAAGCTTTTGTAATTAGCTGAAGCGTCTTCATCCGATGGGAAGCCAATTCAATTGCAGAGGATTCAATTCAGCAGAGAAACGAGACAACCAAAACACAGCTACCAGACTAACTAGTTCATGTTTTCATCTTGGAATCCTCCTGTTGATTAATTAATCACACACATATGTATAAGGTGAGATGTGCAAAAATCCTAGATAAAATACTAATGGGTGATTTTTTTTGAAGGCGTTTGGTTTTCATAATTTCTGAAATATTGTAAATATTCATGACATTTTTATTTGAGTTGATAAATCAATCGTTGCCATCCATTTATGAAAGATGACGACTAGGTTTTAAGTGATTGCATGCGAGGCTCTAATTTTGACCCTCAATTTCAACTGTCTCGGTCGATACTTCATTAATAATACGTGTCATGTTGTCTACCAAGGCTGCAAATCGAATCACTCCTTCATTAAAAAAGCCTAGAAACGTTAACTTACAAAATCCATCGGATTCATTCCCCTAAATCGTGATAAAAATGGCTCACAAAATTTCTTTCTTTCAATATTTTCAACTAATACCTCATACAATACACATTCCAACAATAAATTTTTCAAAAAATTTTCAATATTCCCAACTAATTTCTCACGCAACACAAATTTTTACAATAAAGTTCAATGATTTGCCAGCATTGATCAGCTGTAACATATGTCTTTCTATTATGACACTCCAAAATAAACTGACCATCTGTCACTTTGACAGACGTCACCTGTCACGCATAATCTCTCAAAACATCAAAAATCATGCAAAACCAGATAGGACAAACAAAAATCACCCATTTTAATATGTACATTCCGTCAAATATAACAAATAACAATTTAAAGTTAAAGAAAAACAAAACAATTTAACCCGCTTGACAACTTAAAAATACAAATACAAAGTAAAAATATTACACAAAAAATTGACAAGTCAAAAAAAAACAAGATACACATAAGAGACGCAATACTCGAAATTCTATCTATTAAACTCATTGAAAATTGAAACAAAATAATATTTAAAAATAATTTTTCTAAAACAAAAAGTATTTTTGACTATATAATGTATAAAGAAAAAAAAAACAACATGAAACACACAAATTAATATTACTCGTATATACTTATATGTACACAGACACAAACAATTTTAAGTGAATTATATCGTGTAAATCTAATCAACGCAATGTGATATTTATTATTAGATATTATTTTTTAATTGAATAAATAATAGTTAATTAAAAATACGTACTACGACTCAATTCGCATTAAAATAAAAAAATTAATTAAAACTATAGTTGTAAATGAAGACAAAAAAAATGAGACAGACAGATATTACAATACATTCGCGAAATTAAGATAATTCATTAATTGTTTAAATTTTAATTTTTAAGAATTTATTTAATGCAAGACAATGCGAAAATAAAATTTGTAAATAAATGATCTACTGTGTATATATTGACAAGATGTTATATATTATAAGATAGGCATTAACTTTTAAAAATATCTGAAATTTTGAAAAAAAACAAAAAAAAACTTCCAAAAAAATCAATAAAATCCTATCCGAGAAGAAAAAAAGATACAAAAATTATGCATTTTGAAATTTTCACCTTATTTTGATGTACTTAATTAACTATCGATAGGAAAAATCAAGTCAAATAAGTGAATTTGTTTGTCGTTGAAGAAAAATCGAAAGAGAAAAAGTGATGTAAAAATTATATTAAAAAATTTAGACAACCATAAAATAACAAAAAACTGAAAAATAAAAATTATTTAAATATTTAAAAGACCCGACTAGTTATTTTTAATAAGGTGGTGGTAGATGGTTTTAAATATGTGGAAAATTTTCTTCTTATTCAAGGCACTAAGCATTTCTCCTGTATTCATTTTTCAGGGTCTTGGTCGTCCCCACGAATGTTGCGAATAACCGTCTAAAGCTACAATAATTTTTTTTAGCAATTTGCTTTATTGATTATTAGAATTTCTTGTGCATGAAAAGCACAATTTTGAAAAGCTTTGCCTCTATCTAAGTAAAGAGAAACAAGTCGAGTAGGCAGGAGAGTGCTCCTACCAAATAGGCTTTGAAGCATCCTATGATTCGTACATTTTGCCTTTTCCTGTACCATCTGATGCACAAAATGACCTTTTGGTTTCAGATTTGTAAAACTCCAATCAAGACCTTTAATTAGATACCGCACTCGACAACATTTGATAAAAAAACATTTTAAGGGATGCTTCGTTATAAGAGGGTATTTCCCTTAAAAAATTTGAAATGATTGATAAGACAATACCTTTCATTAGATACCCCACTCGACAACATCTGATTTCAAAACAATTAAAGGCTAATTCGTTATTAGAGGGGCTTCGCTTTAAAAAATTTGAAATGTTTGATAAGACCTCAACTTTTGAGGGGCTACTATTTCTGACCTTTTCACAATGTTAGCTAGCTGCTATAGTTTCTGAGGAAACATGCTTTGACGCTCGCATAGATGGACAGACACGATGCAAAACCAGCAGGTCTTTGTAAAATTTGTTTTACAAAGCCCTTAAAATTAGTAGAAAAGTAGGCAAGACACAAAGTTCGATTATAGTCAAATTTCTTTCCTTATCTATTTGAAAATTAATTTTCCAATATTATTGAAATCATGTCGAAACTTACTATAATGCAAACTTTTACATGTTGTGTGCAAAACACAAAAGAGATGGATGAGAACTTTGGACGGAGAAAACTTTGATTTGCCTTAAAAATTGCCTAACTAGGCTTCAGTGGATGCTCCACTAAAACATCTTTTATATGAGAAGTTCAATCTACCATATGAGGTTCAGTATAAATCTTACAAAGTTCAACTATTTACAGCCCTTGATGTAAGCCATTTTGATTGAGATTTGAGTGTTTCAGAGGCATAATAGTCCAACAATCCAAAATAACGTAGGTGGCCGTTTCCTCCTCCTCATTTCCTGGTCTAAAAATTGAGTCTTCGCTCAAGACATTCATTGTAATCAGGTGCTTGGGCAATTGACAGAGATCAGTTTTCGCAGCATACCCTCACTCGGGCTCAATACGTTTAGTCACTTCGAAATGCTCAGCATATTGCAGAATGCATTTGCTATGTCTGCAGAACTCTCAAATGTGATCTAACAGGGATAGAATTCGTTTCAAAGACAAAATAAAAATAAATTCACTCATATTTATCTCCAACGGATGTTTTATTAAGCAAATTGTGACCCCGACGTGACTGAACTAAGACGTAAAAGAGGACTTCAACTCAACGAGCCATAGAAGAAGCAAAGCTTTGATGGTAGAGCATATAAACAGAATTTTAAGGCTGACAACCTGGAGCGACAGGATTACAGGAATGGAGTAAAAGGCCAATATACAGAGTAGACCAGAATACTCAGCAAGCATTAACAAAGAAGAGAATAGACCAGAATACTCAGCAAGCATTAATACAGAACAGAGTACAATTCTACATTTGAAACGCAGAAAAGATATGCAATATTTTTAAAGAAGGCTTCAACAAGGTTCAGAAAGAATTAAGATCTTCAATTTTTCAAAATCATCAAGCGTTAAGACCTCAGTTTCAAACTTTGAGCCCAAACTATCAAGTCAGCAGATTTCTAAAGCTCTAGAAAAAGGAGGGCCGAATTTAAAGAAAAGTGGCTTGAGAACGCTCCGATCCGTTATTTAGACGGTGCAAGATAACTGCTCCTCATCCGACCGAGCTGTCACCGATTGCGATGACCAATGGAAGCTTAGAATTGTATGGTATGAGTACGTGAGGAGAAATCAAAATATCTTTCAATTCTCAATAAGCTTGGTTTTCAGCTGGTATCGATTGAAATGTGTCGGCGATCAACATGTTGCGAAGCCGGTGAGATAGACCCGGAATGAACGAGCCGTACTAGGAGGCTTTTCTATTCTAAGAAACAATTTCAAATGGTCTGGAGTGGAAGGCTTAGGTGCATCTCTGAAAGCTTCGACGTACTTGTCGGATTTGTGTAGGTCACGAGAGTCAATTTTGTGACCCCAGAACTATCTGAGTTGACGTTTGGCGTAATTTAGACAGATACCATGTTCCTTGACTTTCTCCAGAATAAGTAGTAATTTATCAAAAGTTTCAGCATGGTAGTGTACTCGATGTTTTTCAAGAGGCTTTCCATTGTCTTTTACCAACTAGCAGGGGTATAAGCTGCATCATACACTGCGCGTTTTGGACGGGTTAAAGCAATATCTGCATCCTTAGATTTGTGAAAAAGATGCTCTTATTTTGGGAGAGGTGCTCGTCGATGATTAAGCGCGGGTTCAACGTAGGCTAGTGGTTGCCTGTGATCCTGAATTTTCCATTCTTTTTGGCAGCGATATATGCTGCCGATGCCCATTTAGAGTAACCCACTCTTTCGTAAAGACCAGAAGTGATGTTTGCATCTATTTCATTAGCGTAGGCATCATGGAGGGCCAAGGGAATTTCGCAGGCTTTGGCAAAAACTAATGCTTAGTTTGATTTGAACTGCACTTTCAGAAGAGGTCCGATCAGCTTGCCTACCTTAACACTAAAGACGTCTTCGAATTTTGCCAATAGTTGATTCAACTTGTTGTGTTCATCCCGTGAGTAGCATGAAGTTGGAAAATTTCAGCTCAATTGATCTCGTGCACAAAGTTTTTGAATCCAATCTCTTCTAAAAAGTGAAACGAAGTTTCTTTCGATGACGTATATAAACAGATTTTTTTAGGGTCTTACCAAGAGAGATTTCTACTCATATTCGTCCCATGCATTGGAGTAGATTATATGACTAGTCTGCAAATTGATTATCTGTAGGCAACAGCTGCAGCACAAAGCGAGGCAAAATGTCACGAAGCGTCTCGCTGCCTGTAATCCCGATCTCAGCTGCTGTGTCGAGCTCCATCTTAAAATCTCGAGGGTTTAGTTTGACGCGGAGTATAGCTTTGCTTCATAGCGTTTATAGGCTCGATTTTCATAATGTGTCGAGTAGCATCGATGTCTGCTGCTGCTTTTCCCACAAACCTTGGATATGTGACCCCTCAAATGAAAGAAATGACATTCTGAATCACGAAAGGGACAGTGAGTGCGATGATGATTTGCATCACATCCGTTGCATGGCTTATTTTGATGTTCCGTTTGAAGGTCTGGCTTAAGTCAATTGTAAACCACGCCAACTACGTATCATTGATCTCTATCTGTGCAGGTTTTGCTGTTTCTAAATTGCAATGGCCTAAACGTGAGGGCATATGTAAAGCCTGCCAGTGGTCCATCGGTTTTGAATTCGTCGGCAGGCTGGCGAGTAGCTTCGTGTGCGCGTGTTATTTTGTACGCTGCCTTGAATGCCTCAGGTTTTTTGACGATCATTTTATCGCACAAAGCGCGCTCGCGATGGTCGTGAAGCATCTCTTCGATAAGCATTCTATCGAGAAAGTCATTGTAATCGCAATGGGCAGCTCGTTCGCCTCGCTGAAGAGTGAAACTCGCAATCGACTCATCTTTTTGTTACCGGATCAAGCGAAATTTGACACTCATAGCAAATTAGTTTTTCTCCTTGTCAGAATGCTTCGTGAGCATACCACAAAGTTCCATGAATGTGAGCGTTTCAGACTCGACGAGCAACTCAGAGTTTAAGGGCGCCCAACAGCTCCAAGACCATGTGTACTCGTGCAAGAGTTATGTACTAATCATTCGAGATTTTACTCAACTGCAGAGCCCATTTGAAACGCGTGAAGTAATATTAAACTGTAATAACGTCCGATGAGGGATAATCCTTCATGTGTTATGCTATTAGGTACCATTTTTAAGCACATCTCAATTACCTGCTATGTTCGCTGATGCCGAGGAAAATGCTGCGTTTATGATTAAAGCTGCTAACCCATCTGACAATTTTTTCGAAGCCCCTGCCACTTTGGCTTACTCGGTTTTTTCAACTCCACCAGTCGAATTCAGGTATGGTTTTCACTTCTCACTTTTACCCTCTTCAGTAGCTTAAGGTCGTCACTGACATCAATATGACTTTCGGGAGGTTTATTTGTTCGGCAAGGCCCGACGGCTTTTCAAGAAACAAGACACGTTTATTATTCAAATACATTAAAAACTCAAAGTCATTTTCATCGTAGCAGTACAGTTCCTCTCACTTCCTGTAACAAGCGCCTCCAATTTTTTGGATCTTGGTCGTCCCCACGAATATTGCGAATAACCGTCTAAAACTACAATAATTTTTTTAGCAATTTGCTTTACTGATTATTAGAATTTCTGGTCCATGAAAAGCACAATTTGAAAAGCTTTGTCACTTTCTAAGTAAAGAGAAACAAGTCGAGTAGGCAGGAGAGTGCTCCTATGATTCGTACATTTCGCCTTTTCCTGTACCATATGATGCACAAAATGACCTTTTGGTTTCAGATTTTAAAAAATCCAATCAAGACCTTTAATTAGATACCGCACTCGACAACATTCGATAAAAAAATTTTTTTGATGGGCTGCTTCGTTACTAGGGGGTACTTCCCTTAAAAAAATTTGAAATGATTAATAAGACCTAAACTAAAAAAGTTCCAATCAATACCTTTCGTTAGATACCCCACTTCGCAACATTTGATTTCCAAAAAATGTAAGGGCTAATTCGCTTCGGTTCAAAAATTTTGAAATGTTCGATAAAACCTAAGCTTTTGAGAGACTACCACTTCTGGCCTTTTCACAAAGTTTGAAGTTTCTAGCTGCTATATTTTGTGAAGAAACTTGGTATGTCGCACGCATGTATGGACATACAGGACACGAAACTAGTAGGTATTTGTATAATATGTTTCACAAAGCCCTGAAAATCAGCGGGAAACTTGGCAAGACATAACGTTTCATCCAAAAACTGACAAGTAAAGCAAATAATGTTTCTTGTTCGGAGAAAACAATCGATTAAGATCAAATTTCTTTCCCCATCTATTTGAGAAATAATTTTCCAATATTATTGAAATTATGCAAATACTTACTAAAATGCAAACTTCCACATTTTGTGTGCAGAACACAAAAGAGATAGAAGAGAATTTTGGACGGAACTATCTTTGGTTTACTCCACCAGAACCGCCTTTACGAGTATATGAGAAATTCTATCCTTCCCATGAGGTTCAGTATAAATCTTACAAAGATCAACTATTAACAACCCTTGATGTAATCCATTATTGATGAAGATTCGAGTGTTTCAGATGCACAATAGCTCGATAATTCAAAATAACGTGGTTGGCCGTTTCCTCCTCCTCATTTCATCGTCTACAAATAGAGCCATCTTTCAAGACATCAGTTGTATGCAGGTGCTTGCCTAATTGATACCATTTCGGAGCATATTCATACTGAGGCTCAATTGGTTCAGTCGCTTAGAAGGGCTCAACATATTGCAGAATGCATTTCCTTTGTCCATAAAATCCTCGGATGTTATCCAACAGGTATAAACTTCATTTTATATACAAAACAAAAATTAATTCATTCATATTTATCTCCAGTGTATCTTTTATTAAACAAATGGTGACCCCGACGTGACTGAACTAAAACGTAAAAGAGGACTTCAACTGGACAAACCTTAGAAGTAGACCAAAATATTAAGCATGCATTGACAAGTTCTACATGTGAAACGCTAAAAAGATCCCGTATTTTTTAAAGAAGGCTTCAACAAGATCTAGAAAGAATCAAGATTTTTCAAGATTATTAAGCGTTAAGACCTCAGATTCAAACTTTGAGCCCATAATATCAAGTCAACAAAATCTTAAAGCTCTGGAAAAAGGAGAGCCAAATTTAAAAAAAGGAGGCTTGCGAAAGCTCCGATCCATTACTTAGACGGTGCAAGATAACTGCTGACGTCGGTTTCAAGGATTATCCTACGATATGAGTAACTGAAAAGAAACCAAAATACTTTTCAACCCTTTATACGCTTGGTCTGCGGTTGGTATCCATTGAAATGTGTCGACGATCAGCATTTCATGTAGCGGCCGAGCCTTCGTAGATAAGTCCGAAATGAACAAGCCATAGTCGGCGGCTTTTCCATGAAACAATTCCAACTGCTCTAGAGTAGGAAGCTAAGGTGCATCTCTGATAGCTTCGTCGTACTTGTTAGATTTATGTGGGCCTTGAGCGTCAATTTTTAGGGTTTTGTACTAAAATACAAAACCCTATTGCAATCACGACCTGTGTCCGTCTGTCCGTCCGTCCGTCCGTCCGTCTGTATGTCACAGCACTTTTTCTCCGAAACTATAGAAGCTACAGCCATGAAACTTTGTGAAATGGTCACAAGTGGTGACTTCTTGAAAGTTCAATGGTGGAAAAAATTTTCAAAGGAGTTTAAGGGGGGTCTCCCCATATAGGGAAGTGACCCCCCAAAAAAAAAATTTCATCATTGGTAGTCGAGTAGGGTGTCATTGGAAAGGTCTCAATGAGATCTTTTCAAAACAAGTCTTAAAATTGCCTTATGAGTACCGAGGGGGGCAGGGGAAGGGTAAATGTACGAACTTTTCGCGTACCCCCCCCTCGCGATTGGACACCTTCCATCCGAAAAATCTGAAAAAAATCATGGGTGTAGGTCTTAATGAGTACAACAACAACAAATACATGAGAAGTCGAAATTCACTCAACTTTGTTAGTAATAGTATGATTTATTGATTTTATGTTTTCTTGAATAAAATCTAGACGGTACCCTTAAATTCAATGAAATTTAGCAAACAGATGCCTATTTATAAGATTGATCTTTTCTGAAAGTTTCATAAAGATCGAATAATATTTAACGAAGCTTTAGCGATTTGAATTTTCCTGCATTACTATGGAACAATATGCCCTGTATTACTATGGAAACATATGGCTATGGAGCCATATGCGCTTTTTACCGACTTAGAAACTACAGCTTTGCTAGGATTTGCATGAAAATTTCAGGAATGATAGGTATCATGAAAGTGAGTATATACAATTGAAACAAGTCGGAAAGGCAGGAGAGAGATCCTAGCAAAAGGGCTTTGTAACCATTCTAAGATTCTAACAAACAGGCCATGAATCGATGGTTACAGTACAGAGGAGTGGCCCCTGAAAAAAAAATTCATGAAAAGTAGCCGATATGAGCATCAACTGAAAGTTCTCTATGAGAGCTTTTCAAAACAGTTCTTAAACTGACAGTTTTTGCTTCTGGGGGGCATAGGGGGGAAATACATCAAAAATATGTTTCCTCCCTCGCGAATGGACACCCGTGATCTTAAAAAATCTGAAATAATTATCAAGGGAGATATTTGTGGGTATAACTCTAACAAACACCTCAGAAGTCAAAATTCTTTCAACTTTGCCAATAAAAGTATGATCTTCAAACATGACATGTTTCTTGATTTTATTCGTTACTGGTTACTGCATTTTGTAAGTTGAGTACAAAACCCTTCTGACACGAGCATAGGTCTGTCTACCCAACTTGTTTATCCCTAAACTCCGCTGAAGATGTAGCGAATCGACATTTTTACAGGGATCTCATGTTCCTTAAATCTGTCTAGTACATTCTCCATAATTATTAGTGATTTGTCAAAAGTTTCAGCATACAAAAGAACCTGTAATTGAAAAAATTGGCAATGATTTCGATATTTTTCAAGGGGTTTTCCATCGTCTTTTGCCAACTTGTAAGGGTAACAGCTACACCATACACTGCGCGTTTTGGACGGGTCAAACCATGGGTTGATGAGTAAAGCGTCAGCGGGTGGCAAAATTTGACGTAAGCGGCTAGATGAGAGTAACCGTCGCTTATATCCAAGAGGCAGAGCATTTTTGATCCCTTCGTTTTGTGTTATAGATGCTATGGTTTCGGAATTGACGCTCTTCGATGAGTAAGCACGGGTTCAATGTAACCTTGTAGTTGCCCGTGATCCTAAGCTTCCCATTTTTTTTTTTTGCATCGATATGTGTTGCTGACGCCAATTCTGAGTAATCCATTCTTTCGTAAAGACCACAAGCCAGTTTTGCATCTATTTTCTTAGCGCGAGCATCGCCCAAGGCCCAAGGAATTTCGCGAAATTCGGCAAAAACCAGTGCTGAGTTTGAGTTGAAATACGCTTTCGCAGGAGGTCCAATCAGCTTGTCTGCCTCAACGCTGACGACGTATCCGAATCTGGCCACGTTATCACGTGAGTTGCATAAGTCTACCAGCGGCCTATCTGTTTTGACTTGGCCGGCTGTCTGCTGAGTTGCTTCCAGCAGGTGTGTAGTTTCATAAGCTATCTTGAATGTCTTCAGCTTCTTTCCGATGTATTCTATCAAGAAAGTTGCCGTAATTGCAATGGACAGCACTCTGTCGTAGATCAAGAGTGAAACTCGCAATCGGTTCACCTTTTTCCCCGAATCAAGCGGAGTTTGACCCTCTCAGCAAATTTGTTTTTCTACTTTTTTCTATTTGTCAGAATGCTTCATTAGCGTATTACAAATTCCCGTGAATGTGAGTGCTTCAGGATCTCGAGCGACTAAGAATTTGAGCGCGTTGTTTAGATCAGATGCCCTGTGTACTCGTACAAAGGTTGTGTACTGATCACGGAGAGTTTTGCTCAACTGCAGAGTCCATTTGAAACGCATGAAGTTATCTCTAACTGTGGTGCCGTCCAAGAGAGATATTCCTTCTTGTTGAATGAAGACCCTTTGCTCTGAGATAGCATTCCTGGTGCATCTTGATTACCTGCCGCGTCAGCTAATGCTGAAGATAATGCTACTTGTATTGCAATTGCCAGTAAAGCCGGTAACGCATCTAACTTCTTCTTCTTCGCACTACAGCCCTTCTCGGGCCTTCGCTTCCTGCAAACAGCGCCTCCAACTGTCTCGGTCCATTGACCGCGTTATCCAATTTCGAAATCCGAGCAGCGATGAACTGCCTTCGTCAACCGAGTCAGACCAGCGTTTCCTTGGTTTTCCCACTGGTCTCCGGTGCTCAGTTCTCCCAACGAATACCTTTTTGGGTATCCGTTGTTCGTCCATACGATTCATGTGTCCAGCCCTTTGCAGCTTCCACAGTCTTACAATCGTTGAGACCTCTGGTTCGTCAAAAATTTCATACAGATCATGGTCGCATCGAATTCGCTATTGGTCCCCCTCTAGCTTTGCTCCGATTATTCGCCTCAGGACTCGTCGCTCAAAGGCGTTCAATATATTTGCGGCTGCTTGGGTTAGGGTCCATGTTTCATACCCATAGCAAAACACAGGTCTTATCACAGATTTGTATACTAGAAGGTTTGTTTTCCTGTATATGCAACTGATCTTCAAGATCGTCAAAACTGAATAAAATATTTTATTTGCAAGCTGTATTCTTCGGCGTATTTCGTCTCTTTCATTGCCCGTTTTCGTTATTTTGGCGTCTAAACACACAAATTCGCTAACATTTTCGATATCGTATTTGCCAAGTGTGATATTTTGTCTATTTGAGGTTTTTTGTTTTCGACTGCGTCATGAGTACGTTACGATCGATACTGTCGACGAAAATTTGGTGTACGTCTATGTTGAGCTCCCAGCAAATATCCATAATCCAGTGAAATTGTGATTTTATATTTCAGCTGCTTTGGTGGTGCATTAAAAGTTGCAGTGCCCCTACCTACTGCACTAAAGGCCTCCACTAGTTGTTGAGTGGCAACTGCCACTGACTATAACAAACGTCTACCCTTTAAAGATAAAGCTAAATGACATATCTGGCCAGATCTGAATTGTTTTTAGGGCCCAGTTTAGGCCTACTTTATTTGAAGAATGTCAGTCGCCACTGACTACAATAAACGTCTACATTTAAGAGACAACGTTCAATGCTTAAATTTTTCAGGCCACATCTGAACTGTTCTTCGGACCCAGCATAGGAAAACTTAATTTTTAGTTAAGATTTAGGCACTGATTTTTTTAGTAAAACGGAGAAATATTATGTTACAACTGCCTCAAATCTGGGCATAACATCAAGGCACTCACGCTAAGAGGTTGCTTTTTAGGTAGGAAGAAGCAGCATATTTTATTGCCTCAAAATAGGGAACGTAAAGATGAGAGTATAATTGCGAAAAAAATTTGGAGTTTCCGTCTTTAACTACAGTCAACGTTATGAACGAAAACCAAGAAAAATCAAGCCTAGAGCAAATAATATATTTTGAATCTCATCAGAGTTTTCTAGCTGAAGCAGTGTTAGAGAATGGCTGTAATTTATTGGCACAAGCAAAGCTCGATTTAAAATCACGTAAAGTTATGTGTTACTAAGTGTATTCCTGCAGTACTGTGATTGATTGATTCAAAAATACACTGTATACAGGTATGACTCCCATTAATAAGGCTAAACTTTTCGATCCAAGTTGAGATGAGTTTAAAAAAATTCAATAAATATTTATTTCAAGTGACTGAGCGTATATGCTCTCGGGTCGTTAAAAAAGCGTGAATTTACCACAAAGTGAAATTGACAGCTGTCAAAGTTATATATTATCCTATTTTCCTTCTGCCAGCTGCATTGTTACTCCTCAACTAATCCAGATTAAATTAAGCCCAAAAAAAATATTTGGGATTTCAATAAATACTCTAGAGTATTCTCCCTGTATGCATTTTTCTGGGTCTTAGTCGTCCCCACGAATGTTGCGAAGAATCTTCTTAATGTGCAATAATTTTTTTAGCAATTCGCTTTACTGTTTGTTTACGTTTATGGTGCATGCTGAACACATATGTAAAGCTAAAAGACATTTTCCAAGTATAAAACACAAAAAATCAGTAGAAATGTTGTGCAAGACATCGCATTCAAACACAAAAATAAAGCAAATGATGATTCCTGTTTGATAAAATAATCGATTAAAATTGGCGTTTTTTCCATCTATTTTTAAAATTTATTTGCATACAAAAAAGAAAGTGAATGCAAATATCCACCTTTTGGGCACAAAAATATAATGAGTGGGTACTTTGGATTAGGTTAGGTTTACCCAAAATGAGCAGCTAGTACTTATAGTATGCTCGACTCAAACGGTTTTGTCTAGGAAGTTTCGTCATTCCAGTGAGGGTCAGTAAAAATCTCACAAGGTTCATCATTTATATATGTTATTCGGGGTTATTAGATTAAGATTTGAGTATCGCAACATATAATGGGTTGACAATTGAAATAAAGTGGGATCCTACTTCCTGCTCTTCGTCTCATAGTCTACATATTGGACCCACTTGAAAGACTCCTATTATTGTGTAATCGACAGATTTCGAGCTTATATTTACTGACGCTGAATAGATCTGTCAGATTGAAGGACATAGCATATTGCAGAGTCTGTTGGCCATGCCTATAGCAATCATATGCATTTCAAGGGGGCAAAAAATCATTTCAAAGACAAACGAAAACAAGAGAAAAAGGAAAACTAAAGGTCTAATTCTACCTCGACTGGATGGGATGGTGTCACTATCCAACTGCGATTCGAAACCAAATATCTTGGGGTCATCTCTGATAGAAAACTTCTTGGAAAGGAGCATTTTCTTGCAAAGACCAAGTAGACTAGCAGACTAGTTGGACAATGCGTTCAGCATGTGGAAGGGCTTGATGTCTGGCTGTAGATAGCGATTATCAGGTCAGTGATTTGCTATACATTTGGTTTCTCGTGGTATAACGTAGTCCACTTTTGGGCGTCGTCTTACTCGGCCAAGCTACAAAATAACAGCGAGTTAGGCCTTCAACGCCCAATCAAACTTGCCTCCACTTGAATTGTTCATAAAGTGCGAGGCCCTCAAATCTGCCCTATGACTTGCGATAGCATGATACAAAGATTTTCACGAAGTCATAATAGGATCTTCAAGTATTTTACGGAATATATCCCTGAGTTGTGCCCACCAACCAGATGAGTACTGTTCCGAGAATTTGCCTGCTTACATTTGGAGTCGCTATTAAGTGAGGCAGACATAAACTTATACACGAATAGCTCTAGGATCAAAGGGGAAGCTAGAGCAGAATGGTTCTTAAACCAACATTTTCAAAAATGGGTACCACTAGGAATGCTGACTTCTGTGTTTTAGGCAGACGTGTTTGCTATACTAGACCTGATGACATACATCAAGTGCAATAGATGGAAAGCGACGCACATCAACATTTGCAGGGATAGGCCGCATTGCTTACCCTCTATGGACGAAAAGTAACATCAAAAATTGTTCATGAATGTCTGACAAAACTAAATTCTGTTGGGAAACACAATTTGACCAGGCTTTTCTGGACTCTAGGGTAAAGAGAGTACGATGGCAATGAGAAATCTGACGCTTTAGCGGAAGCGTGCTTTGTGACCCTGTCCTGCAGCCTGAAATTTTGTTCATATCTAAATATAATTCACAAAATAAACTGCTGGCTAAAGACTCACGGCTGACGACTGACGGCTTTAGACAAAGTAAATCCTCAGTAAAATGCCAAATCGGAGGATATTAGATTTTCTACATAAATTGAGTAAGAAAGAGTGAACAGCTCTGATTGGGCTAAGTGCAGGGAACGATTCTCTTCATGATCATTTGCAAAGGAGACCCTATTTGTCAACGGGTTTAGACTACCATGCACTATGTATGTGAATGTCCGGCAGTTGTTGATGATGTTTATGCCAGGTTGCAGATATTTTGCATGACAGTAATGAGCTGGAATATGTTCACGGATGAAAATCTAGCGGACCTACTTCGTTACTGTAAAATAACGAGTAGGGTCTGATAGATGGGGCTGTTAAGTGCAATGAACCGAGCGCTAAAGAGTGGCTAAGACAGCAATTTTGCCCTAACATATGTCAAAAGAATTTGTTGGGCTTTGTTGATTTCAATAAATTTTTCGAGAAATTAACTTAACTTCAAAATATTCGTCAAACCTGAGAAAGACTAGTCTTTAAAAATTAACCAGTGCGTTGGCTGTGTCCTTAGAACCTAATAACGAAAGCACGAAGCGGTTCCGAAACCTGAAAAGCGAACGCAGATCTAAGTGCTTAAAAATATGTCTCTACAGCTTCCGAAAAAGAGTCACCAAGAGAGATAGACAAGATAAAACCTCTTGAACTAACCAAAAACGTATGGTCCGGCTACGTTTTTGAATAAAGACAATTCTCGGGTGATACCAATAAATCTAGCCTTGTAAACGCAACCTGTTGTGAAAGAGTTCATAGAATTACAAATCAGAGAATCAGCCGCGATCTCAGCTTATCATAGTTTGGAGGCAGGTAGCATCAACTGTGATATAAGGTACAGAGACGTTAAGGTATGAGGATAAACTTTAGTCCGTTGTCCGTTGAAAGTATAAAAATATGTGTTGAAGTGTCCATGAAAATTGAAGTAAGCATTCAAAGATGTAGACTCAATGCGAAAGTGATTGTAACAAATTTCCTCAAAAAACGAGTTCGGTTCAAGTTGCAAAACATACTTAGGGATCATCACTTCAAAGAATAACTGTTTCCAGTAATCAAAGATGGCATTTTAGGGTAATAGACTACAGCATAGGATAAAGCATGTACAATAACTAGAATATTGAGCAAGTGAAAGACATTTTCATTCTTGAACGAATATTGCCATGTCTACAAACTCCATTGTAAAATTTAGATCTGACATTTTGAAGTGTTTTGTTTCAAAGCAATTTCAATGTTTTATTTTACTAACGCAAATATCCGTAACTGATTTCAAATTTTTGATTTTTAAAAATTTTTTGCTTGGAACTGTTTTCCCGATGGCCCGTCAACTTGTCAAGCTTTTCATAGAGCTCAGAATTGGATTTTATACAACATTTGACTCATAAACCTCATTGTACTTCAGAAGAATCACTGAACATGAGCTCCTGTATTAAAGGCGAGTGATTTAATCACCACACACTCGTAACTAGGAATACTCTTAAATAAATACAATAGTTTCTTTATCTCGAAAAGCCGTAAAGAGCAAGGGCTGACGGCCTCTCGAGATAAAATAAATTTGGCTTGCGAATATAAAACAAACAAAATAATTGACTAAAATACAAGAACGTTTACCATTTTCTGCTTTCTTTTAATCATTTATGGACTTTTCAATATACTCTTTAAAGTTAGACCTATTCATGAAAGCTACCCATGTGAAACAACTACTTTGTAGTAATCTCCTCTTTATAGTGTCACTCAATCTTTCTTAACTTTCTTACTACTAAAAATATTTTGCAATATGATACACATAGCTTGGCGTAATCAATACTTTTTGACAATCATTTAATATTAGCATACTCGTAGACTTGAAGAATGTGTAAATTGACTCTATAGGTTAAGTAAATACGTAATAAGGCTCATATTTCTCTACACACAATCTTCTAGTGATATTTGATCACTCTTGGATTGTGGAAGCAATTCAGGGAGGTATCTATACAAGTTGATCAGTTATTATTGCAATTTGGTATGAAGTTAAAGTAGAATGAGAAATGTTAATTGAATTTATGGAAATGCATTTCAGCACAAAGATGTGTTGATAATGTCTAATGAGGGTAGAGAAAGCAATAAATATTTTCACAGAATTTTTTTTCTAAATAAGCTTAAAGTTGCTTTTTCCTTTCTTTTTTCAGGATGAATAAAAAATATTTTTTTAAACTTGAATAATTGGTGCTTATTCCTGTTCATGCACAGCTTTGATGTACCCAAAATAATTTCACATTAAACTCTCTTTTTAATCTAAAATACTAATAATGAATATTTACGGAAGGATTGACTTGAATAGCCACAAATTCAAAATTACCAGGGAGCGCTGGTATTCCTCAAACAAATAGGACCAGTGTTTCTACTCTGAAGGTCCATTAGGAGACCTATCCCCGGATTGTCTAAGCGGGGAGATGCTTGGAATGGTGGCACATTATGTTCGGACAGTCCTAAAAATTAAAAAGGGCTCACTGCAGCCAAGGATCTCGGGGTTGGCGGATCACTTTTCTAGTAATCCCTTTCTATACTTTCCCTTGCAGTAGAGTAGGGATCCCCCAACTTGGAGGCAGCCGACAGCGTAGCAAAACAAGGCTCAGCCCGAAGTAATGTGTCAAACGGGGTCCAGGCTAGGTTTCTCGGGTTGACAGTGGAACGTTTTTATTGGGTAGTGCAGGCGTCTTGCGCGTTTGTGAGCCTCACACTCAGGGTGTTGATCGCCTTCACCTCCCAAACACAAAAAAGTCAAGCAGAGATGTCACATAGAGGTAATTGGATGAACCAGTAACACCCTGCAAGCAACTGGACTTTGAAAATCATTTAGAGTTATTGTCAACTGCAAACTTTGATCTATGTAGTTCATAGTTCAATATTTTGAGGTTGTGTAGCAGCAACTGAATCATCAATTTAGGTTTTTTGTGTTTCTTGAGTTCGATCAGCTAAATGCAAAATAGAAAGCCTTATAGGTTTACTCATGTGTCCATATGTATGCGTCTGGGGCAGAAGATTTTCTACCGATTAAGTTCAAATTTGGTATACACATACATTCTTGTGACCCAACCATGTACGCATAAGTTGAATCAATGAATTTTAAAAATGGTGGTCAATTTTTGGAGAGGGAGAGGAGTATTGAACAAACAGTATTCCAAAAACTACTGTGCGACATACCAAATGAAAGGTATTGTGAGCATCTCGAGTATATTTTTTTTATAATTTTCAAGTTAGTTATTTTCTAGATATCTCAGAAAATTGACCCTTCTCTCTCATCTCACGTCACTGACACTACTAAGCTAGAAATTTTGGGAAAATACAAAAAAATAGCTCCTTGCTCGTAGATTACGAGAAAACTGGTCAAAAGACAATAATCTTGACAAAACCTCGTGTTTTTATCTTGAAAAGCCGTTGGGCCTTGTTCCTTTTTCTTGAGAGGTGCGCTTCCCGGCCATATATTCACAAACATACGACCGGATAGATAATATCCAACACTAAGATGATTCTACGAAAAGTTCGATAGCAATTCCAAATTATATACATAACTTGAATAGAATTCAAAATTTCCTTCTACTACGTAATTTTTACTTTTTTATATGTACGCATTTTGACCACCAACCATGGCTTTCCACAGTAAAATAATCAATTAATTTTATGCCTAGGCCGTGATATAAAGAAGCTACTTAACCTATATAATTTTTTCTTCATGTACAAAATTACTTAACGTATGTACCTTACATAGGTTAAGTAATTTTGGGATATATAGGCCTAAGCATAGAAGGCCATTATTGGAGGCCGAAATTCGTATGTACAAAAAAGAAAAATTAATTAGCCGTAACTGTGATAGGAGGAAATTGTTTATTCTATTCAAGTTACCTCGTATAATTGATAATATATTCAGCTATCACCCGGTAGAATCCGGTACCATAGGCACTTTTTTCGTTACCACAAATAAATTTGGGTCCGAATAAAATCATAATCTTGGTATATAAATAATTTATTGTACGCTACTTGCTCCACACGACTTCAACTCACCCTTCTCCGGGTTTTCCCGGCAGATATTTGGTTGTTACAATCTTAGTTTGATAGTCGAGGTGCCTCCATTTCTGGATTATCCATGAAAATATGGTTCGGCCACGTTTTCCAATTTTTAAATTCAACTCGTAAAGCTCTTCCTGGGTTTTCGAGCCGATTTTTGTCTTTGCCGAGAATAGCTCATAGAGACGAGCCTAGACACTGAAATATTCTAGAATACGAGTACTTAGGAGGGTGGTCCGATAAGTATTTAGCCTACAAAAGCAAAACGAAAATTTTGAAAATCGGCGATTTATTTCTTAACATAATCTACTCTTAGCTAGATATACTTGACCCAGCAATGCTCCAACTTCTTTAACCCGTCTGAAAAATACGTTTTCTCGAGATCTGCAAGTAGGCCACCGTGGTGGCAATGACTTCATCATTCGGCTCAAATGTCTGCCCGGCGGGTGACTTTTTGGAAACAAAAAGAAGTCGCACGGCGCCAAATCTGGAGATTTCGCTGGATGGAGTAGCACTTCGCAGCCCAATTTGACCAACTTAGCCGGTGAGTTGTCATCGGCATCGAATCGGCTCAATAATTTGGCATATGACAGCCCTAAGACTGCTTTTCCTTTCTCCAGATAGTCGACGTAGATCACATCTTGTGAATACCAGAAAACGGTGGCCATCACCTTTCCGGCCGATAGGATTGTCTTCGCTTTCTTCGGAGCGTGTTGGCCGGGTGAAGTCTACTGTTTCGACTGCTCCTTCGTCTCTGGTGTGTACCAGTGGAGCCATGTTTCGTCGACGGTCACGAAACGACGCAGAAACTATTTAGAATTGCGCTCTGACAGCGACAATCATTGCTCTGAAATGGTTTCACGGTTCCGTTGGTTGTTCGGGGTGAGCAAACGCAACGCTCATTGCGCCGCAGTTTTTCCATGCCCAACATTCCATGCAGGATATGACCCACGCGGTCTTTTGAAATGCCTACTGTCTCAGCTATCTCGCGCACTTTCGATCGGCGGTCTGCCAATACGAGCTCATGAATTTTTGTCACGTTATTCTCCGTGGTAGCCGTTTTCGCGGCATCTCGGCGTGGCCCATCAAAAACATACGTGCGACCACGTTGGAACTTGTTAAACCAATTTTTTACGGTCGCAGGAGCAGAGTCACTATACACAGCATCCAAGCGCTCTTTGATTTCGTTGTGCAATTTTCCTTCCAAAAAACAAGGATTCAATCACTGACCAATATTGCTCTTTCTCGATTTTTGTAAAATCCGCAGACACGCCCGCTTTCAGACGTGGGCAGAACAAATCTGCGCGTCTGATTCGGCTGAAATTTTCATTGTAGCCATCTATGAGAATGTAGTTCACGATAGTTGATCTCTCTTGCAATAGAAGCGCCATCGGGCAAAGAGGCTAAGTACTTATTGGACCGCCCTCGTACTATCAAGAAGGAAACTAAGATTGGAACTTGCATACCAGTCACATCTATAGTTCGTCAAAGCCAACACCCAACGATTCCAATGATCAATTCAATCAGATGATGTGATTAGCTGGTCAATCTTTGAATCAAGCTGAGAACAGGAAAATGAAGGAAATTCTCCTATAGTATCAGGTCCTATTCGTAAAAAAAGGAGGGAAGACTAGAAGAACATCAACAGTCAAACACAAAATCGATACTGATGATGTCAAGCCTGCCACGAGCAACCAGAGAAGAAGCTGAAAGATTAATGCAGGAAATGGAAGAAAAGAAAGTGAAAGGACCATCGACCAGCCTGTGGTTGTCTTCCGTGGTGCTCTCCAAAAACAAATGGGGTATGTACTACCGGCAGCTTAACAACGTTACAAAGAAAGATAGTTATCCTCTGCCTCGAATCGATGATACGCTAGACACTTTGGCCGACAGTAAATTGTTTTCTACTTTGGACTTGAAGTCTGGTAATTCGCAAGTGAAGACCCAGAAGACAAAGAGAAAATACCGTTTACCACTGAAACCGAATTATGGTATTTTAACGTCATGCGCTTCGGGCTCTGTGATACGCCCGTGATATTTGCAAGACTGATGGAAAATTCCTTGAAAGGGTAATCTCTTGGAAGACATGCTTGGTAGTACTACGAATGACATTTGAGGAATACCTGAAGAATTTAGAAGATGTTTTTGAATGACTTTAAGCTACTCAGCCCGTGTTAAACCCAAAGAAATGTCAGTTATTCCAAAACTGAGTTAATAACCTGAGTCATATAGTAAGCAATTAAGGAGTGACAGCAGTTCTAAAGAAAATTGCTTCGGTTCAACAATGGCCACAACCAACCGACAAACACCAAGTCAGGAGTTATGTTGAACTCTGCACGTACTATCGAAGGTTCATAAGGAAGTTTGCGGGTGTTACCAAGCCACTAACTTGACTCATAGAAGAAACAAGAGCTTTCCGTTGGGATGAAGACTGCAAATGGCTTTTGAAACTCTGAAGAGACATTTGACCAATGCGTACTAGGATATTCGCTACCAGAGGGGGACTTCTTCTTTGATACTGATGCAAGCAACGTAGGAATTGGAGAACTCTCACAAATCCGAGGGGGATAGGAAAGAGTTCTGGGATACTTCAGCAAAACTACAATAGATCGAAACTACTTCGTCACGAAAAGATAACTTTTGGCAATCGTGAAGTCTGTGGAACACTTTTACCAATATCTCTGTGGAAGGAGGTTCCTAATTCGGACTGATTATATAGCGCTCAACTAGTTGATGCAGTTCAAGAATCGTGAGGGCCAGATCACTAGATCGATTGAACGACTTCAACAGCGAACATGGAGGTGGCGTAAGTCACCGAAATGCGGATGCCCTATCTAAGGCTAAGGCTGAATCGAAGGAAGTTGCTGTTTCAAGAGCAATAGTTGCTGACCACGAATGGTTACCCACCAGCATTGGAGAAGAGTAGGAGAATGATCCTAACCTAGAATAGATTTGGCAATCGAAGTAGGAAAGTCGACGACTTACCTGGCACGAAATATAAAGATTGCTAACGGCACTTAAGGCGTATTATTCATTTATTTATTTACCGCTTAACAGGCACAATATCAATAACAAAATGGCAAAATACAAATTGAAAAGTACTGAGATAAACCAACCCGACAAAAGGTTGAAACAAATGAGAATACAGTAATTATCGAATGTAATTTATGACACTGATCTAAGAAAACTCGACGAGACTTCTGGGTAGGAAGACAGAGGAAGGTTAAACAATACTAATAGGATTGGTAGGGTAAATTAAACTTGTAGAATAAAGACTTTTGCTGAACAGACTCCAAGGATAAATGAAGTTAGGAACACCGAGGAGACCAGTAGACAGCACAATATTCAAGAAGTGGACGAACAAGACAAACAAACGAGCGGATAGCGACAGAAATGTTGCTAAATTTATATACAGGTCTGAGCACGAATCCTGAAACTCTTGATGCCCTCATTACCACATTCAAAATATGCACATCGAATTTGAGTAACGGATCAAACGTGATACCTGAATCTTTAAACGCACTCACTGCTGGGGAGGAGCATCACTCAAAATGTATTAAAAATAACGCAAGATGGGTTAAGTGTAACGGTCATTTTGTGGCATTTGACAATTTTGGGGAAAGGAGATTTGATTTACACCACTTACATAAGGCAGTAAGATCTTCTTGGAGATAAAATCAGTCTTGTAGGGATTTGATATTACAGAGAAATTGTCGGCAAAAAGAAGACAAGGTGAACTAATCACAGAGGAAAGGTAATTGATAAACAACAAAAACAGAAGAGGAACCTTGCGGAATACCAGATTATGGAAAGATTTGTAAAGAGCTAGTACCAAGAAGACACACACGGCATGCCATGAGAAATGGACTTCAGTGATTCCATACGACTTCAATTTATAATATAAAAGGGAATGGTTCACAATGTCGAAGGCTTTAGTAAACTCGGTGAAGATGACATCTACTTGGTGTAGATTATCTAAAGCATTTGCGATGAAATCAGTAAATTCAATTAAATTAGTGGTTGTTGATCGACCCTTGAGGAATTCATGTTATCATTGGACTCAGTAGATCAAACAGTCGATTTTGAACCAGGTGCTCCAGCAACTTTGGAAAGCAAGACAGTAGGCATATAGGACGATAATTAGTCACAGATAAAGAATACCCACTTTTCCAGGACAAAGACTAAGATTAAAGTGATGGGATAGGCGAACACTTAAAAGAGGATGCGAATGACAGCAAATATATTGCGCTGTCCATCTGGATCAGGACTTTATTAGGATTAAGGGGATGGTTTAAAGATTCAACTTATATGTAATATGTAGAAAGAGAATAAAGTAATGGAAGTTGGTTTGTAGATTTGTTTTTGGAGGGATTAGTGGACGCACAGAAGGTGGAAGAAAAGAACGGTGCAAACAAGTCCGAAATTGCTTGAGGAGTTGAAGCTACAACATGATCCTAATGAATGGTATGAGGAATGCCATGCGTGGATTTGAAAGATCTAACGTAAGACCAGAAAGACTTTACATTATTGCCAAACAAGGAGCTCTCCAAGTTACTAAAGTACTTTTTAAGTGCCAATTTTATGTCTTTTTTCGCAATGGCCTTAACTGAGCAAAATTCAATCGAGCTTTCTGATTGCGAGTAAATTTAAAGCAGCGGAGTGGTATGTTTTTCCCTTTTAAGGCTCCTAGGTTTATCTTTGGCCTTACGGCTACGTTTGAGCGGAGTGTAAAAGCTAATTAAGTTATCAAGGCAAGTATATTTGTAGCGGCCTCACAGCAGAGATATTCTAAAAAAAGAAGACTAATTAATCGATTGAAGGTACGTGGGACTCAGTGGGACTCTTTTGTCCTGGAAGAAGGCCTGTTGAAAAGAATTCTTGAAAAGAATGAATGTTCCGAAAAGAACAAAAAGCCAGCTATCCCAAGAATGGGAGTAGCTAAAGTATGAGTGAATTACAGAACAGTCCATCACGAAGTGAAGAAAACTCTGCACCGAGTCCATTAATGGTTTTATTGGATGAACAGTTTTGACTGTGTGAACTGGCGTAAGAAATGTACGACTTGAGTTACGATTAATGGACCACATTGCAAGAGAAATGCTCCCATGGAACAATATAATGTTGGAAGCCGATTCAAAAGGAATGCCTTAGATATTGCTAGACTATTTCCGACGAAAGAAAATGAGAGCACACATTTCGGCTGCAATGGATTCTTCAGAAAGTGGGTGGAAGTCTAGGCGATCCAGAATCAAGGGGCTACAACTGTCGAAAAAGTTTTGGGGAAGGAATTTATCAGCCGATATGGAGTCCATCTCAACGTCCACAGCAATCAAGGAAGAAATTTCGAGAGCCAGGTGTCCTACGAAATTTGTAACAAGCTGGGAATGAAGAAAACCAGGACGATCACATTCCATTCGCAGTCAGATGGAATGGTCGAGAGAATGAACAGGACTATTGGAAAATACCTTTCCAAAGTAGTGTCCAGCCAGCGGAGAGATAAGGACCAGTACCTTCCCTTGTTTGCACCGGCTCAATCCGCCATCAATGAGGCCACGGGTAAAACACCTGCGAAAATCCTGTTTGGACGCGAAATGAAGCTTCCTTGTGATCTCGAATTTGGAGGTGGACCTGGAGAAGAACTAGCGAGAGAAAATTACGTAACCCAGTTGAGAAGGATAGACGATGTACAAAATTGGTTCGCTTGAATCTCCAAGTTGCAAGCGAAGGATGAAGAAGCGGTACGATACACAGGCCACAGATGGCGGTTTCAAAGGAGATAAAAATGGAAGCACGGCTCGACGAGGAGCAAACATTTTTTCTCCTAAATTACAGAAGTCCTGGAAAGACCCTTTACTAATCAAACAGGAGGATCAATGGGGTTATCTATCGCATAAGAAGGTTCAATGAGAAACCGAAGGTAGTCCATCAAAATCGATTGGCACAATTGAAAGGAGACCACGACGAGGAGGAAAGGGAGACCTAGGTACTGAAATAGCCTGACACAGTAACCGGAAAGCTAAATATGGTGTGACTACCGAGCGACGGCAAGGTTTTTTCACGCCTTCAGCAGACCACTCATTGGCACACACCATACCTGCCAGGATCAAAGAAGCACAAGGATCGGCATTCATTCTACGAAAGAAGTTTGGGCGATTGGAGGAGCTTGAAAATCAGATTCCAGCCCCCGGCAAGACACGATTCACGGTAAGTTTTCTACTTGGTAGGGAAGAATAAATTTCAAGCTAGATCCACCAACGGCGATATGTGGGAAGCGCTATGAACCATACAAGAACATGTGCGACAGCCCAACGTGACGAATGTGGCACTACCTAAAATGGAGAGTAACCAGCTGGATTCGCAAGTCATTCAGAGCATGGTGGAGGTTATCTTTTAAGATATTGGTGTCCAAACATTGACCTGCAGCCATCTTCTTCACCATCGATTTCCAATGAAGACAGTGCGCAGTTATTTCCATGCAACCGAAAAGGGTGGCAATGTGTCTAGCTACCGATATAGGCATCCAGTTCCGGCCTCAAAAAAGCTCTAGGAACTTCGTATTAAGGAGGGGGCAATGTTACGAAATCCAGCCCTGTATTCCAGAATATTTTTTTTTGTGGTAAGGAGGTGAATGCTCATTTACGCACAGAGTATGGGCCTCCCATGTTCGCAAGAAGACGACTCGACTACCCAATAAACACCTCCCCTGTCAACTTGAGAACCCGGCCTGGAACCGTTTGACACATTACTTCGGGCCAGGTCTCGTTTGGTTACGCCGTGAGGCGCCAGCATGCTGGGGGATCGCTTCTCTAGCGTGGAGGGAGAGGGGAAGAGGAAGTGCTAGACAAGCGATCCCCAAGCCCCAACACCCCGGCTGCTGTGAGTCCCTTTTGTCTTTTAGGACTGCCCGAACATAGTGTGCCACCTGGTTCCATTTGTCAACCGATTCGAGCACCAACGCGACTATATTATCCGGGGTGAACTCTCCCGTCTCCCTGTAGAAGGCTCTTCGCAGCCTGTCCCATTTCATGATTTGCTCAGAGAAACTCATCTTCGAGTCGATCAGTAGCCCCAGTTACTTCACCGATGGCTTTCATCCGATTCGTATAACTTCAATACTGATCATCCTTCCTCTAGGGATTCTCTTTTTTGTCAAGATGACCACTTCAGCTTTCTCCAGTGCTAAGCCGAACCCGCGAGCAGTCATCCAGTCACTCACTCGGCATACTAGCATACCTAGCCTAAGTTGCGCTTTTTCAACGGTGCGTCCGGCGACCAGAGCCGCAACATCATCCGCATAGCCGACCGAGCGCGACTCATCTCGCATCTCCAGTCTCAGTAGCCCGTCGTATGACACGTTCCACAGGTCCGGACCAAGGCCAGATCCCTGGGCAGTATCCGATGAAATTTCCGTCCTTCGCTCCGGTCCTTTTGGTAGTTCCTGAAAAGCCGCATTAGATATTCTGGAATTTGAACCAGGCTTTTCCAGCATATTCCGAATAACCACCCATCTAGCGGAGTTAAGGGCGTTCCTGACGTCGAGTGTCACCAACAGGACGATCCGTCACTTGGTGCGACTATATGCCTCTGCCTTTTGGACCGCGATCACCACCTCTGCAATCGCATCAATGGTAGAACGGCCTGCTCTAAGGCTGTACTGCCGAGGAGATAGGTCCCTAGCAGCACGAATCGCGTCAGTGAGTCTTCCCTTGATGAGTTTCTCTAGCACTTTCCCAGCCGTGTCTAGCATGCATAACGGGCGGTATGCAGACGGGGATTCAGGATTTCCCTTCCCCTTGCTGACCAGCACGACCTCACCACCTTCCATCATACCGGAAAAAACCCGTCCCGTAGGCAAGTATTCAATGTGCGGAGCAGCAACTCAGGACAATGGTGATAGACGAGCCGCAACACCTCAGTTAGAACACCATCGGGACCTGGAACCTTCCTCACTTTCAACGCAAGGACTGCCTCTTCCAGTTCCGGCTGTGTGAAGGGTGGACACTCGACTGCTGTTTCACCATGGACAGCGTCAACACGGACGGGATGGGCGGGGAAGAGTCCCCGCACTATCGCGTCCATCTTTTCCGCGTCATGTATACAAGGCTTCCGTCAGGCCCCAAGCTTCCGCACGACTAGCTTGTAGCCAAGGCCAGAACGATCCTGGTTCACATTGTCTACTAGATCTTGCCAGCAGCGAGCTTTGCTACTGTTGATCAGTTTGCAAAGGCATTTCCTGGCCGACTTATATGCTGCCACCCAGTTGCATGCCTCGTCACGGTTCCGTGCCCGTTGAGCCTCACGTCGAAGCTTGTGACACTCCCTCCGCTTTTCAGCGGTTTCAGTTGACCACCAGTACACTGGGGGCTTGCCGTGCCGGGGTCTTCGACGGGGCATAGAGGCGCTGCAAGCAGTCGCAATAATGCTAATAGTAGAGTTTCCCACATCTTGAGCTGCCAGTTCTCCCGTCCCCTCCAAAGTTCCCTGCAGCGGCTCACCTGCTGTGAGCACCTCGACAAACCTCTCGACGTCCACGATGTTCCATCCAGTTGTAGAAAGCCGAGAGCAAGGACGTCGGGAGGCAACATCACTTATCTCAAGCAGAATGCACTGATGATCACTGGCTGAGTAGTCTTCTAATACTTTCCAATTGTATATTCTCCGTGCTAGGGACTCTGAGGCGATTGTCACGTTCGGTATTGTTCCTTCACAGCCAATACGGCGGAAAGTCGGCGTATGTCCTGAGTTTAGTACAACGAGCGCCGTCCTGGCCGCCATTTCCGAGATTCGTTTTCCCCGCGGATCCGTTTGAGGCATGCCCCATTCGATTGCTTTAGCGTTGAAGTCGCCCCCAATGAGCAGTTTGCCCTCTGCGTTCGAGACAGCGCCCTCCAAAGCATTAAACTTCGCTTGGAAAGATGATATCGATTCGTTAGACGGTAGGTACACACTAAAGAAGGTGGTCCCTGAGCACCGAACCCACACGAACCCATCTCCCCGTCCACAACTCTCCGCTTGAAAGTCACTGTGCCGAACCCAAATGGCGGCAGTACCAGTTTCGTCAGAATGCCATAACGCAGGACTTTTAATTATGGTGTTACTCACTCAGCAGCAAGAAGTCGGCTTTCATGTCCCTCGGAAACTGCTCAGGCAGATTTTGGGCGGTTGAACTGCGGTGTAGATTTAGCTGCGGTATACGGGTCATCGGAGTACTGATTTTGCCTTGGCTAGGGCTTCCTGGAACACCCGGCATTTTCCTGATCCTAAGACGTGTCCAAAATCAGGTTTTGGATCAGCATCCTTGCAAAGAATACTGTGTGCCTCCTTCGTACACTTTTTTCTTTTATGTCCTATTTCACCGTATTTGTAACATAGGGAACTCCTATCGGGTTCTTTGCATACTTGTGTGGTGTGACCATAACCAAGGCATTTGAAACATTGAAGAGGCGTTGCTCTTCGCCGTATCCTACAGACAACCCACTCTATTCGTACCTTGCCCTTGTTCAGGAATTGTTCGACGTCCTTTTCCGTCAAGTCATGGCCATGCATTGTCCCCTGTTGTTTTCTGGTGTCAGCCTCGCCTTGATCCCGCCTACGCTTGAGGACTCCCTTTTGATGGCCTCTTCCACCTCGGCTAGATTCGCGGCCCAGTCAATGTCTCTTATTTCGATCGTTGCCATCGGCTCAAGCGAGGCTATAGCTGCGCTTTTGCCGAGGATTTTCTTTACTGCGTCGCAGAATGCTTCCCTATTCTCGGTCTCTGCGCCAAATTCCATGAGCATGTGGCCCGACCGCGTTGGTCGTACTACTTTAACGGTAGTATTGGTGTCTTTGGGCCTTAGGCTTCCCCTGATGTCCCGCAGTACCTCCCCTTAGGAGCGGCCATCTCGGGGTTTTACGAGCAGTGCCTGCTGCCGGGGTCTTTGTTGGGGCTTCTGTCTCTCCTGTTTTGCATCAGGTCCTTTTCCTGATTGGGCGTCCGTGCGAACTTTGTTTTCTGGCACTTTGTGAAAAAAATTTCTTTGCGGCTTTTTTCGCGCCTTTTGTAAGTACAATCTGGAACCGGTGATCTGGTGCTCCACGCCCATCAAGTGCCCCTTCCTTCCTTCTTTTATCCCGATCTGCTTCAATTGGGCTGGACGCCATTCTTTTATTGACTTTTAATGGTGGAGCAATCTGCATGTCCCTTTTCCAGCTTCTCCGATAGTGTCCTATGCGATCTAGGAGCTCCTCTAGTTCAAGAAGCCCAACCGTTACTGCTTCGCTGATTTTTGGGGAGTTGCATGCAGATTGTATTCTTTTCAGAACATCCCCCGCTTTTCGGAATAGCCTTTCTTCTTCGTATCGCTGGGCGGCAATTGTACTTTGCAACCATCTTTGGAAGAGGTTTTTGCGTTCCGTTTCAGAATACAGTCCTTCCGCCACATTTTCGATGTCGGTGGTGTAATCGCACAACGTCGCTTTATTTGTCTGGTCACTCTTTGCTTTTCGTGCCGTAATCTCCTCTTTGGCTTCAGGATGTTTCTTTACTATGTCGAGATTTGCGACCCTTGCATCGGTCGCTTTAGTAACGATCGCAGCAGTGACAATCGAATTTTCGATGCTCTTTATATTTTCCTCCACCGCTCGAACACCTGAAGCGTCCTGTAAAGTTTCCCGCCTTTCCTTTATAGGACACTCTGGCGTTCGCATCATTTTTTTGCTGCACCCGAATGCCGGAGGAATCTCAGTCTGAACCAGACTGTCTGCTAATCTCCGTTTTTCGTCCGTCTTCACTGTCGTTGTGTTATTCGTCGTTTTTTTCATGGTTAATACCGCTCTCGATGTACTGCTAACATCGTGGCTGCAACCGCTGGTCTCGTTGTCGTTGTTATTATTTTTTATTTCTTTTTTGGACTTTTTTGATCTTTTGATTTTGGTTTCTCCAGTTTTATTGGATCCCCCCTCGGAGCGGCTATCTCCGTTCGTGTGTGTAGTCACCTTTTTGGTCCCATGGCTATCTTTGCAAAGCAGGGAGCCAGACCTGCGCTAATCGGGAGTCCGTCTCAACCGAACCTACACCACCAACCCAATGGTACGAACTTCGAACGTAGTCCGAGGCCTGCCAAGGTTTTACCGGGACGGAGACGGTCTGATAGTTGAATTGGAGCTGTTCACACACGAGCAACTAGGTCCAAACCATCACATCCGCCAGCCCAAAGCATCAATTCCAGTTCGTTGTCCAAAGCGTAGTCTAGATCTAATCAGAGTCGTTCCCTGTCATCCCAGGAGGGAACCTCACGGCGTGCCTCATATCCTCGGGTCCGTGGGGGGCGGCGCTCCCCAAAGAATACTAGCCTCCAAGAGTGCTCTTGTCGACCGGCATTCCCTCTGCGAGAATTTCTCGGGTACGTGGGGGCGGAATTCCCCAAAGAATTCTAGCCTCCAGGAGTGCTCCTGTCGACCGGCGTTCCCCCTGCGAGAGTAAAAGGTCCTTAAAAGCGCGAAGATTGCTCAGTGGTCTAATGCCATAGTCTGTTTTACGGTTGCGAGGTCGTTGCCGTAGGTTCAGTCCTTTCCTAAGCTCTTTTGAAGGTTTCAAAAGAAGCAATGTAGGGGTTTTCAGGGACGAGGACATTAAGGACGTCTTTCTTCTCGAGTCTAGTAGGCAGCCAATATTTGGTCCTTTTATGATTCCCTTAGCTCCGTAAATCAATATGCCAAATATACTTACATTAAAGTATTTATTATAGACATCCCTAGTAAGTTTTCTTCAAGGGCAATCGACATCCCGAAATCCACTTGATTCACTCACATCGTTGCTGAAGCCCTTGACAAGCACTTAAAATTCACTGAGGCATTTGATACAGCGAATTGATGAAAAAACGAATAGACTCGTACTATATTGTCAAAACCATTCTTGTATAGAAAGTCTCTAAGGAGTTATATCGGATTCCTTGTACCCATAACTTGGAAAACCTTGAGGAACTCTATTGTTCTTCTCCTGCTTAAATGACCTACCCTTACACATAAACCCTTCAAGTCTTTTCTATAAAGAAGATCTAAACGTTTTTAGAATATATCTCCCCAAAATAACCTGAACGTTAGCTATGTTTTTAGCCTTACTTGAATGAACTCATCACCTCGAATAGAAAACTATAGTGCAACGTACTAATTTCGTCTTTTATAATCAATGAATTCATTGCTTTCTACTAAAAATTAATTTGATTTTAAAGATATGTCTCCAGGTTTTTTGGTCTGCTAAGGTCCTTAATACCTTTATAGATTAGTCTGAAATTACAATATCAACGTTTATAGATATAGATTAGTCTGAAGTTACAATATCAACGTTTCTAAAATGTTGACTGATCGGTCCTGAAATTTATTAAAGTCATAATGTGATTTTAGATTGTATGAATTGGATATTTAGCACTTTCAACTTTTCAAATTTATAGTACCCCCATTCTCATTAAAATACCTAGAGCTGAATGATCAAACCCACAACCCATAAAAATGAAAGATCTTCTCTCGCTCCAGTTATCTAAGATGCTCCTCAGCTTCACATTAAGATTTCAGACTATCTCTCCCTCCTTGCGACAGAGCTCCACAATACGTAAGAAGATGTTCTTTTGTTTCATCTGCAAACCTGCGGAGCCTCTGCTCACCATTGTTCTTAAAAACGCATTTTGTTAAAATATCTTTCATGTTTAAATGCGGCGTAAGAAATCCTGTAAAGAACCCAAGCTGATTCCTTCCTAGTTTCATGCACGATTTCAATTATATTATTCATGATAGGCGTTAAGGAATACTGTAAATGCTTTTCAGCCCTAGATAACTTGTTCAGAGTTTAAAGCATTCCCTAGCTTCTAATTCCCTCAGATGTCTGTGAAGAAAGTTATTTTTTTACCCAACCTGAAGGGCTCATGCCCGGCAAACGCGTTCTTTATCCTTCCACCGCTAAAGGGTTTGCATACCCTGGCATCCAGTAGCCTTAGAAACGTCTGTGTACCACCTGATTACATATGGGTCTATAAAGTATACAATGGATTCAGAGATCCAATCAATCTTGCTGCTCAGCTTAGCACAAATGTTTTTCTTAAAGCTGAGCTGAGTGAACATACCATCAAATGGCGTCCTGATCCAAGGGAACAGCTTGGCTGATTTAACTTGATCATTATGCAAAACTATCCTGATCATTGTGGATTTAGGAGACAGAAATTTAATACGATTTCATTGCTTCTGTAGATGCAGTCGTAGACCAGGCGTTGCACCCGATCAATTGAACCTTTTCTGCCCAGTCAAGAGCCCCGCAGGTGACGATTGGTCGCATCATCATAGTATATATTCAGCGCAGCATTGTAGGACTGAAACCCTAGTGCTCTTGTACACCATCAGTGCTCTTCTGGCCTTTGTTACTGCCACTTCAGTAAGTTGATTCCATGTAACTTTATTAAATCTATCGTAGACGGTCTCGTATTAGAAAGGAGGGGGGAACCCCTTGTTTCCCCAACCCACAGCTTCCGTGATTCCTCATCTTAAACTCCACCATCTAGTAAATGTTTTCGTGGTCGCACATTGCGTTTACTGGTTCCCCAATAATAATTGCTGTAAGGCAGAATACATGATGATAACCTAAAGAGATCGCGGAGCTGGTCAACGATTCTGGGTTTGCGTTCGATTAGTTTTTATTTGCCACTCCTTATTGTATTGTACGTGTATGCCTTCCTAACAAGAAATTTTTAAGGGTCTGGGTCGTCCCCAAGTTGGTTAAGTCGAAGGGAGGACGAAAATTCGAAGATAAAATGTTTTCAATCAAACCGATGCAATCAACATAAAAATGCGTTCTGCCGAGTTATTCAAAGAAAAGGAAGACGACGCAGATGATGCACTTGGAGCGTGTTTTTTAGAAATAAGTAGAATTTCCATGAATCATCTTTTGCAAATGCCACTGCATTCTAGGAGGAATTTTGTAGGTTTTAAGGTCACCGTGTATTCTAGTCAATTAAATTTAACACAAACACTTCATACGGACAACTCTATCAATCTAACCTAGAAAACAAAAAACGTTACAACAAACTCTACTTATTCCAAAACCCATTCATTCTTCTCGACGATTCCGACATAATTAATTGTTTGTTTATAGTTTTTTATATAGTCTTGCCGTATCAACAATTTGTGTGTGTTCTTCATCATCAACTTCTTTTATTTCATCGTCATCCTCAACATAATTAACTTAAAATTCTTGGAAAAAAATCACATAAAACTTTTGTTCGGTGGAGTGACTATTTTTAAAATTGGATATCCCCTCATCCTATTTCTCTTTGCCGATTCTAAATCGACTAACTAAACTTTATAGCGAAGCGCGGCAAACGAAATTTTTATCTATTAACAAAGAAAGGTGTAGTTCTAATCTTTCAAAGAATAATTATTCATGCTATTTATTGTCCCACTAACGTACCTACTAAAACTTCTATACTATATAACTACATATGCATATGTTAATGATATGAGAGTTTGCTTCAGATTTAATGTCTTATTTTTTCGGTTTAATGTGCGCACACTACGAGTATAATCAATGTGTGAGCTGCTCGTTTCACATACCAAGTATTCGTCTGCACGTACTAGAACTTCCTTTTCAACACTCGAATTACTAATTGTATATGCATCTTGATTAGATTAACAGTAATACGTAAATGTCGCATGAATGTGAAATGATATTAGATTAGATTAGAATATAAAAGTTTAGTTTGGGATTGTGTGCGTTATTCAAGTTTGAGGGTGAACAGGAATTGACATAGATAGGTATTCAATTTTTTTTTTTAGGAAGTGATAAAAATCTAACGATTTGCCAAACGAATATAATTAAGTTTGGATTGGATTAAACGTTAAATTTAATTGATATTGTAATAGGTTTGGTGATATTTGATTGGTTTTAAATTGTTTAAAATAGTGATTTTGAATATTCGATTATTTTTTTATGTAGGGACGATATGGATCTGATAAATTACTCACGTACGAGCATC
Source organism: Odontomyia ornata (assembly GCA_963969285.1). NCBI lineage: Eukaryota > Metazoa > Arthropoda > Insecta > Diptera > Stratiomyidae > Odontomyia > Odontomyia ornata. Next base: position 23,584,896 of record OZ017741.1, read on the forward strand.
AAAAGTAAATTTTTTTCGATTTAGCTACCATTTGCACAAGTTTACCTGTAAGGAGAAATTAAAAAAAATATTTAAGCTTAAATTGCATACTCAATATATTTTCAAAATAAATTCGATTAGATACTCATTGAGTTTGATTACCGCAAACATCCATCAATTGCGTGAATGAGCAATTTCAATTGCACTTTACATTCGCTATTCACGCACTTAACATTCATATCAACCGCTAATTTAACCAACAAAAGATAATAGTCGTCTATACATCATCAGACTAGTGTTAACCACCTGATCTACGCGCGTATTATATTATCTCATTGCATCAACAATTTAATTTGAAAGATTCATTTTATTTATTTTTTTTTTCGGTGTGTCGACCATGAATAATCCAATAACTATAACTAACAGATGATAATGATTATGATTATTTACAGCACTAACCAACCTCAACTCAAATACATACTCGTAATATAGTAATCACAAAGGTACTACGACGAGTGGTAGAGTACGAAAAGAAAGAAAAAGTGAAGATTCGTTCCGTGGAATTATGAATTAATGTTAAAATACAAATTGCATCCGGCGGCTGTAGTAGCACAGAAAACGGCAATCTTTGAATTAAGGTGTTACTTTTCTGGCTCGATATAACCTAACAGACACATATTCCTCCCCGCTATATATCTTTTTAAATTGTTGTAACTCGATATGGTAATAATAGAGTTAACACACAATTGGCGCCTTGAGCTTTGCAGATCGCATATTCGTATGTGAAGATGAAAGTTTAAAAGTGATGATTGTTGATAATTGTGGTTAGGATGGAAATTATAACCAGTATTTGGGAGATGTAATTGAGAGGATAAAGCAATGAAAGAATGTGGTAAGGTGGGTATACTTTAATCAAGACAATCATATTAAGAATTGTAATAAAGACTTTACTTACATAGTAATGAATGCACGATTAAATTCAAAATTGGAAAATCTTCTCTGTATTTTGGATAAATTCGTATGAGGGAAAAGGATATTGCATAAAATTGATTAAATTTATGAAGTTTCACTTCCTTGTTCCACATGAAGAAAGTAAATAATCAGGTACTATCGCTATGTACAGGGTTATCCATTTCGTGGTAGGAAAGTATAACCCTGCCATTTGACATCTGTCAGAATTAAATCTCATCCAAAGCGTGTTATTTTTAATTGAAGGTTTGCCATTTAGAAATATGGATCGTTTATCAGTCGAAGAACGCGTTAAAATTATTGAATTTTATTATAAAAATGGTGGTTCTGCTGTATCAACATTTTTTTTTTTTGTGGTAGGGAGGTGAAGGCATTTACGCCCGCCGAGTCTGGCAGTGTGGGACTCCCATGGAGAATACCCTTGGACTACCCACTAAACACCTCCCCTGTCAATTTGAGAACCTAGCCTGCAACCGTTTGACACATTGCTTCGGGCTAAGCCTCATTTCCCTACGCGTTTAGGCGCCACCGGGCTACAGGGATCCCTTTTCCAACGGAAGGAGGGGAAGGGAGAGGGATTTCTAGAAAAGAGACCCCTCCGCCGTGGACGCCTCCAGGCGCTCATATATGTTCCTTTTTATCTTAAGGACTGCCCGAGCGTAATGTGCCACACAGTTCCATTTGTCAACGGATGTGAGCATCTCTCCAGTGAGTTCATCCGGAGAGAGATCTCCCATTTCTTCAATGAGGTCACCGCGCTGCCTTTCCCACCTCTTGCATACAAAAAATGTGTGGTAGGCATCATCGACCTCTCCAGCACAGAATATGCAGTCAGGCGACCGTGACTTACCAATCTTGTGCAGGTAAGACCGAAAGTATCCATGTCCACTCAGTAGCTGAGTTAGATAGAAGTCAGTCTCACCATGCCTTCGATTGAGCCACGGCCTCAGGTCAACAATAAGGCGTGCGGTCCACCTACCTTTTGTATGGCTCACCCAGGACTGTTGCCAATCACTGAGTGAGCGTTCTCGTTCTTCGTGGGCGACAGCATCTCTGTCGCATTCGTTCCTCCGCAGGTAGATTCTGCGGCGCTCCTTGGCAAGGAGGGCAATGGGTATCACTCCTGCGATGACACGCACTGCCGACTACGAGACAGTCCGATATGCAGGTGCAATCCACAGCGCTCCCCGTCGCTGCACCTGTGCCAAGCGCCTTCGATACAGCCCCTTGTTGAGAGCCTCACACCATATCTCCGATCCGTACAACAGCACAGATTGTACTGCACTCATCTGAAGTCTCCTTCTTGATGAGGTGGGACCCCCTATGTTGGCCATTAGCTGGCTGAGAGCCGAAACACTCGCTGCAGCCTTGTCAGCTATTGCCCTGATTTGCTCGGAGAAACACATTTCGAGTCGATCAAAATGCCCAGGTACTTCACTGCTAGTTTAGTCTCAACGAGTGCTTCCCCAATGTTGATCATCCTTACTCTAGGGATTCTCTTCTTTGTCAAGATGACCACTTCGGTTTTCTCCAAAGCTAGGCTGAACCCGCGAGCAGTCATCCAGTCCCTCACTCGGCGCATTAGCATACCCAGTCTGAGTTGCGCTTGTTCAACAGTGCGTCCCGCAACTAGCGCCGCGACATCGTCTGCATAGCCGATCAAGCGCGACTCATCCGGCAGCTCGATTCTCAGTAGCCCGTCGTACGTGATGTTCCACAGGTCTGGGCCAAGGATGGAGCCTTGTGCAACACCCGATGTAACTTCCATCCTCCGCCGACCCTCCTTCGTCTCATAGAGCAGGCGTCGGTCTGTCAAGTAGTTCTTCAAAATCCGCATCAGATATTCTGGAACTTGAAAAGAGTTTTCCAGTGCTTCCAGAACATCCGCCCATCTAGCGGAATTGAAGTCGTTTCTGACGTGAAGCGTCACGAGCAACACAACCCTTTTATTTGACTGGCAGTGAGCCTCCGCTCTTTGGACCGCGCTCACTACTTCCGCTATCGCGTCAATAGTGGAGCGACCTGCTCTAAAACCATACTGCCGTGGAGAGCTGTATCAACATTAAGGGCTTTACGAGCCGATTATGGTCGACATAATCGACTTTCACAGCAAACAATTTCGAACACAGTGAGAAGATTTGAAGAGACTGGATCGGTTATTGATATTGCAAGGCCTGTGCATCATCGCAACATTCGTTCTGCTGAAAATATAGCTGTCGTTGCTCAAAGTATGGAGGAAGACCCGAATTTGTCGATTCCTCGACGTGCTCAACATTTGGGCTTGTCTTACGGCTCATTGTGGCGGATTTTGCATTTGGATTTGCATCTTCATCCGCACAAAATCCTACTCACTCAAGAACTTAAGCCTCAAGACCATGCACAACCCAGAATATATGCGAATTGGGTGATTGAACAACAAGCCATTGATAACGATTTTTCGAACAAAATTTTCTTTAGTGATGAGGCTCATTTTTCGCTCTGTGGTAAAGTAAATAAACAGAATTGCAGCATATGGGGCTCTCAAAATCCTCAGGTGATCGCAGAAAGGCCTTTGCCTCCGGAAAAAGTGACCGTTTGGTGTGCATCATGGTCTGGTGGTGTTATTGGCCCATATTTTTTTTGGAAACGATCAAGGAAGAGCCATTACGGTCAATTCTGACCGCTCTAGACGGATGTTGACCGATTATTTTTGGAGAGAAATTGAAGATTATGATCTGGAGAACATGTGGTTCCAAAAGGACGGAGCCACAAGCCATACAACACAAGCTAATCGAGTACTTTTGCAAGAGAAATTTCCAGGACGCGTAATTTCGAGATTGAGTGATATCAATTGGCCCGCAAAATCCTGCGACATAACACCTTTGGATTTCTTTTTATGGGGCTTTGCGAAAGATGGTGTTTACGCGAACAATCCTCAAAATCTTGAGCAACTGAAAACCAATATTCGTGAAGTTATGGCCAAGATATTGCCGGAAATGTGCCGAAAAGTCATTGAAAATTATCTCAAAAGGATTGAGGCCTGTAAGAGGTCCCGTGGAAGACATTTAAATGACCAATGATTCAATCTTTATATTGAATTCGTTTCCATCTGAATATTTTATGTGTTTTCTTTAGCTTTACTTTCCCAAGCGTAAAATGGATAGCCCTGTATAAAATGTACATAGCTTATAAATTTGCGGTGTATGAAAAACAAATTCTATTCACCTGTCCAGCAATTTCATCCGTGCGATTTGAATTGCTGCTTACTATCATAATAGCGCTGGATGGTAATTCAACAGGAATTCGTTTCCGAATTTTAAAAAGTGTGATTCGTATCACATGATTCTGTAGTAATCGAGCACGGTTCTGTAGCAATCGAGTAGTCACCTATGCCAACTGATTGAAAACCGGTTGATTTCCAGGCAACAAAAAGTGCCTTAAATTCTGGAGATGTTCCGCATTTCACGTACACCCCGAAAAGCGAAAAGAACCAAACCTTTTTATCGAAGGGTCTGGACTGTGGTGAGGACACAGTCGATCTCCTTCAGGTGCTCCAAGAAGCTGCACCAGAAATACAATTCATTACAGTCAAAAAATTTGCAACGAGAAGATCGATTGTGGAGCGCAAAAACTTGCCTCACTACTTAGTCCAGATTTCCAGCAAAAGTAGTTCGAGTGCCCTGCAGAAAATACGGTACTTGAACTTCCGCGTGGTGAGGTGGGAACGCCTCCAGAAAAGTGAGGTCAACCAGTGCTACAGGTGTCAAAGATTCGGGCATTCGGCTGCCAATTGCGCCATGAAATATAGGTGTGTGAAATGCAAAGACATTCATGCTCCCGGCGAGTGCAAATTGGCTCAGGCGGAGCCAAAAGAAAAACTATATTGTGAGAACTGCGGTGCCTTTGGTCATCCAGCATCATATCGAGGATGCCCCCGCTATCAAGATGCAAAGGTTAAAGTCACTCCGAAACAAAGTCAAACACACCGCAGTGTGATACCTACCAACTTCGTCAAGCCCGGGGTGTCATTTGCACTTGCTGCGAGAGGACCAGCAGACAATGTAAATAAAATAAATAATGTAAGTGGCAATAATGAGCTGCTCCTTAAAAGTTATCAGCAATTAAAATCCTTATCGGAGCGAATCGGTAAACTAGATTCAAAAATTAACATTGTTTTTCAGCGTCTAGGGCTTTCAAATGCCTCAAAATAAGTTGTCATCCAGCCACATTCCCACGGATAGGATTCGTCTCATCTCGATCAACGTCAACTCCATTGTTACTTTACATCGGCGGGATTATCTCCTTGTATTCATTGCCAGACAAAAGCCTGACATCGTGCTTCTCACCGAAACCCCCCTCAGTTCATGGCACTCCATGAGATTCAAGGATTTTGAGTTCGTAAGAAACGATAGGGTAATAGGTGATGGGGGAGGGGGCACCGGGATATTGGTTCGAAGACCCTATCGTTTCCAAAATATTGAAAAAGTTGAATTCAAAAGCTTTGAATCTCTTGAAGTGTCCGTCATCAAAATTTCACTGCCAGGTGGGGATAAGCTCTTCGTTATCTCTGCCTATGCAACTGGTGGAACTGTTCTCAGGCTCAAGAAGGAACTCAATTCCTTGTTTGAAATACTCGAATTGAACAGGCTTCATAATTATTATATTCTTGCTGGTGACCTGAACGCCAAGCATACATCATGGCTAAACGCCACCAATAATCCAAGAGGTGTATTCCTGAAATCGTGGATAACAGAGAACCAGATTGAATACAGGTGCAATCTATATGGGTCGGAGTTCCCAACATACCCTAGGACAAATTCATATTTGGACCTCTGCATTGCTGACGCAAGACTCGAATTCAACTTTAATAGTCCTCAACGGAAACTGCAGGTGCTTCCTTACGATAGCGACCATAACGCAATCGTAATGGAAATCAATCATCAAAAGGATGATTTCTTCCTCATTCCAGCTCAACATGAAAACCGTCGGTTGAATTTCAAAAAAACAGACTGGGGAAAGTTTCAAAAGAAGTTTAATCGGGAGTACCAGAAGCAATGTCCTCCTTCTGATGATGGCAACGCTTGCTCAATGGTTCCTAATAACAGAAATCTAACTGACGATGAAATAGATCTCTATTTGTCGAAGTTAGATAAGCTGACGTTGGAAACGATTGAGAAAGTTGTTCTCAAGATTAAACATCGAAACAATATGGAAGGATATGAAACACCAACCATCGCAAGGTTGAAAAGATTGAAAAGCCTTTTTCTCACACGCGTCAACAATATTTATCGACGATTTTTGAACTACAACCATCCCTCGTTGGCTTTGTTGAAATTACACCTGAAGAATGTCCGGAACTTAATCCGTTCATACTTCAGGAGTGAGGTCAGCAATCAATGGGCGAAAAACTGAGAGGTATTAGCCCACAGGACCCAGATGGCGTTTTCGCGAAAGTGAATAGCTTATTCCGCAAGAAGTCTCGAGTGAAGGTATCGAATCTTGAAGTCGCTAGTGATGCGATAAATCTTCTCGATAGGGCTGGTATCGAAATTGATAGTGCGACTCCGGATAGAAATGGAAACAGGATTATATGTCATGGACTGCAGAAACTTGCCCTGATTGGAACACATTTTGAATTAGTTCATCTGCCAAACCCAGAGAGAAGGAATGAAATATTTTCGGAGGTCGCTGAAGCAAAAGTTTCCGACTTCAAATCAAGCCTGAACGGCCAATCAATTCTTCATTTCGATGAAACATTAACATCTGACCTCATACCGAGCTTGAATATTATTGATTATTTTGTCAGCTATGAAGACTTGTGTTCCATATTTCGCAGAATAAACAACAGAAAATCATGTGGTGCTGACGGTATTCCAAACATAGTTCTCCGACATTTGCCTGAGGTTGCTATTAGGAATTATTGCATATTGTTCAACAACATGTTGAACAATTCATATTTCCCAAATGAATGGAAAAAGGCTAAGGTATTTCCGATCTTGAAGAAAGGAAAAGAATCTTCATGCACTCAAAGCTATCGCCCAATCGGCTTGCTGCCTAACATCAGCAAGGTGTTTGAAGTGATACTCAACAGAGCATTAAACGCCCACATTGAGAAATATGAGTTGATGCCGAATTGCCAATTTGGTTTTCGTGCCAGGCATTCGACCATACATGCAATAACGAAAGTAACCTCAGACATCTGTTGGAAACTGAACAACAAAGAATGTGTTGGAGCATGTCTCATTGATATGGAGAAAGCCTTCGATACGGTGTGGTTAGATGGACTGGTTTTCAAACTTCTTCAGGACAGGTTCCCCAGACACCTTGTCGCCATGATGTGTAATATGTTATACGGGAAATCATTTGTTGTAACTGATGGAAATCTGACAACAATGCGCGAATTCAAGGTTTTGAATGGTGTACAGCAGGGAACAGTTACTGCGCCCCTGCTTTTCTCAATATTCATTCGCAAGCTATTGAACAGCTTTGATTTTAATGTCTCGCCAACGCGATCATTGGTAGCGCTTGCTGATGATCTGATCATCTATACGGCAGACCGAAAAGCTACAATAGTTCAGAGCAATCTTCAAAAAATGTTTAATGATGTGCAGCTCTACACCGACAATTGGCGAATGAAAATCAATGCGCAGAAGTGCGAAACAATTTTGTTACGGACAACGCTGCAGGGGGCCAGTCACGACCTGAAACGTAATTGGAAGGATTTCCACATTATGGCTGGTGAGGGTAGTTCAGAAGGGGTTCCACATAAATCCTGTGTTCGATACCTCGGTGTTCATCACGATCAGTATCTGTACTATACTGAGCATGTCAGAAAATCATGCTCAGTAAAGCACTAAAAGTAGTCATGGCTCTTCGGCGACTCTTTCATTCCAGATACATTGATCAAAAAGTCAAAGTTATTTGTTACAAGACCCTGGTTAGGCCAGTTTTGACATACGGATGCCGGATCTGGTACAACCAGAGTGCTAGTACAATGGAAAGATTAAGAGTTTTCGAAAGGAAATGTCTTCGTGCATGTACTGGTTTGTACAGAAAGCCTGAGACGGATTGGAAGCACTATATATCGAATAGAAAAATTTATCAAACCGCTGAAGTGACAAGAGTCGATATCTTCATATTGAAACTTCTTCGGAATCATATCGCAAGATCTGTAACTGTGAGTGAAAACCCTTGGATTTCACAGCCGTTCCACCCTACAGACGGGTATATTGTGACTTGCCTCACTACTGGCTTCGTTCCTCCAGAAGTATTCGTGTATTTGGACATGAATCGATAGGTTTTTGATTCTTACGGCGTCCCAACCATATATACATATATAGACGGGCCACCGGTAAGAAGATAAAATATCCTCCGAATCTGAGTTCACGAGACCAACAATTCCAATGGAGATACTCATTTGCTAGATTCGTTGAGGCTGGTCGAGCTGAGATGGAGCAATCTAGGTATTGGTGGCTGAATGACAATGTCTAAATTATTGGTGTTTATTTTCTGTTTTGTGCTTTTTCTCGTTACTTAGTTTTTTAGATTCATCTCATTATTGCTACATCTAGTGTTCTTGTTTATTTGTATTATACATTAATATAGGTTTCAATATAAGGTAACGTTTTTTTTTTTTGATTGAACTTATTCAGAATTAGGGTGTAACATATTAGGTATAGGATATAACTTCATTGTTGTGTTAGTAGTATAAGTAAATTTTGAATAATGCTGGTTGGTTTTTTTCACCTTTTTCCAATTGAATCAAAAAATATGGAATAATCTTAATTAATTTAAATTTGCAAGTGTATTTTTTTCATTAAATGTGTTTACCTGATAACGTATAAATTTAGAGAGCCATTCGGGCCATAAAGTTTTTTATAATTTTATTGTTTGGAATTTGCTTTATGTTCTTTTAAAAATTTATAACGATTGGTATTAAATAAAGCGCTTTTGACTTTGACTTTGATATTAGCATCAATTTGATTAAATTTATTAAGTTTAAAATAAAATAAATATAAAATTACTTTTTTTCATTTCCTTGTTCCACATGATACGGAATACAATGAATGTGCATAGTTTATAACCTATCAGACCCTAGAAAAAAATTCGTTCTGACCTGTCCAGCAATTTTTCCATGCAAGTTGCTGTTTACTATCATATTAGCGCTAGATGGCAATTCAACAGGATTTTGTTTCTGAATTTTTGAAAGTGTGCTTTGTATCACATGAGTATGGTTCACGCACGCGGCCAACGTAGCATACTCGTACTAACGCAGTTGAAAACTTTAGTGGAACGAATGGCTATCTTTTTGAATTTGGTATGTTTTCTCTCAAAACCGGGGTTGCTGTAATATTTAATATTTTGGTTAGAGAAGTGGCGAACTTTGCTTCTACAGGGTCTGCATAATAAGTAACCGGACTGAGCCTGCCCTGCGCCGTCAAAGCGTCTGCTAACCGGATCTGGTGCTGTAGTGGTGGTGAAGGTCTAGGTAAAGGGAACCGGGCTGCAGCAGTTGTCTCCAAACGCTTGGAGAGATAGCATCGAGCGAGAGCGGAGTGCGTGATCAGTTACGTCGTCGGTGTGAAAATGGAGCGTACGATCGATCCTTGACCGACTGTCAACCGAACCAGAGTTTTTTAACCACGTTATTACAGGAGACGAGACATGGATTCCCGAATACGATCCTGAGACGAAGCGGCAGAGTTCGGAATGGCACACACTGGCGTCACCACGACCGAAAAAAGCGCGCATGAGCAAATCGAAGGTGAAGTCGATGCTCATTGCTTTCTTTGACGTGAAAGGCATTGTTCACAAAGAGTTTGAGCCACCCAGCCAAACTGTAAACGGCCAGTACTACAGAGAGGTGCTCCGTCGACTAACCGCCCGGGTTCACCGAGTCCGTCCGGAGATTGCCGATTCGTGGATCCTCCATCACGACAATGCTCCGTCGCACACCTACCTGCTCGTCACCGAGCAGTTGGCCTAACAGTCGAGGGCAACGTTGCCACAGCCTCCTTACAGCCCGGATATGGCACCAGCGGACTTCTTTTTGTTCCCCAAGATCAAGAGACACCTTAAGGCGACGCGGTTGGGACTCTGGAAAACGTTCAACGTGCTACGACGAGGGCTCTAGACAGCATCGAGGTTGCCGATTTCCAGGGAGCGTTCGGGGATTGGAAAATCCGGTATCAGCGTGTTATCGACTCCAATGGGGACTACTTTGAAGATTTCTAAAGAAACATATTTTGCCAATAAAAAATTTCCTGAGGTCAGTCCGGTTACTTGTTATACAGACCCTGTAAGCTCATGGAAAAATCAAATAGGCACCAGTAACTGAAAACACTTAGTTATGTCTTAGTTGTATACTTTATATTTGTTTATTGTAACCACGCGCGCTGACGGCTAGATCGAGACTGCCCCGATTCCCGTGTTACGGTCGACCGCGTCATCTCTATATCCTTTTTTTTCCTACATTCGGCCTTTCTGATGGCTGCATCGTCCCCGATACTTACTTCCCCTTCAGACGACGAGTTCTCGAATGAAGTCTCAACGGTCATGTGTCAGGATGAATCAGTGGGGAGGAACAATGGATGTGAATAATAACAAAAAGACCGAAAATATTAATTAAGCAATTTATTCGGCAATCCATTCACGGCGGATGGCGGACTTCGACTGACTCATGTCGAATGACAGTATCGTGGTGTACTCGTATGTCATGTTCGGTGTGCTTACACTGACAACTCGGCCATTCCTGCATCGGAATCGTCCTCGATTTCGTCACTGCTGTCTTCGTCATTGGTTTCTTCATCGGTTTCGATTTCCGGTGGTTTTGAACACCACGGTCGGATCTTGTCAACGGCGTAAACTGAACAAAACGGCTTTTGTGAAATTCGTAAACCTGGTATATCCTCGATAAGGTACCGGTCCTTGCCAAGAATGCGGGCGATCATATAGGGTCCCTTAAATTTGGGTTCCAACTTTCGACTCTCCCCAGTCGAAACAGCTTCGTTCTCAATGAGTACAATATCGTTAATCATATATTCTTTGGGCGAAGAATACTTTTTGTCGAAACGTTCCTTCCAACGCAGCCGCTGATTTTAAATATTCTCCAAAGCTGTATTTCGTTTAGTTGCTAGGTCCACGAGTACTGGTTCTGATTCGTTTTTGTTAATAAACTCGTCTTGCAGAACTGAGATAAGATTATTATTTGTCACATCTCTGAGTGTAAAATCGGATTTGATTTCGTTTGGACTGAATCCAGTAGTATTATTCCTCTGCGTATTTATACTCCATTGCAGCGCGGGTAGTAAATCGTCCCAATCGTTTTTATTTCCGGCGGTCGTACGTAAATAAGACAATATGGTTTGGTTTGCACGCTCCACTTGTCCGTTTGCACGCGGAGTATGGACGGCAGTTTTGATATGAGTAATTTCATGTGACTTGCTGAACGCAGCAAATTTTCGCGACACAAATGCGGAACCACGGTCGGTTATAATTCGTGTAGGCAAACCGAAATAGCTCGTTAGATCAATTAAAATATTAATCACGGGTTGCGTAGAGGTATTCCGGACGGGTTTTGCCACTAGATATTTCGAAAAAAGATCGGAAATTGCAACTATATACATATTGCCCCTTTTGCTACGTTTGAACGGTCCAAGGTGGTCGTTATGCAATTGACGGAATGGTATCGGTAACGTCAATTCAGTATATAAACGTCCTTCAGGCTTTCCTGAACGCGATTTATTGTAGCATCAATTAACACACGAGTCTATATAGTCTTTTACCACTTTACGCATTTTAGGAAACCAATAATTTTGTTGGATGCGCCCCATTGTCTTTTCCACCCCGAAATGTCCGTAATTATCGTGAAAATTTTGGGCTACGCGTAGTCTGACGGATTTTGGTATCACTAACAGAAATCCTTCGTATGGGACAAGACCGCAAACATAAGCTTCAACGAGTCGAAAACTCGTCTCTGTAGCGAACCCGTTCTAGCTCTTTATGATCCACGGGCTGAACACGAGGTACACACCGACGCCAATTCTATTGGTCCCACCGGAGCCTTGACGCAATCTACGGAGGAGAAACCATTCCGGCCAGTAATATATTTTAGTAAACATTGCACCGATACTGAAACAAAGTATAGTAGCCACGAATTAGAATGTACTGACAATCGTTGAAACGTTAGATCGGCCATTTCCTAAGAAAAACAAAGGCAATCTATATATAATCGCAGTAACGGACCCTTTCAGTAAATTCACAATGCTTCGAGCCACGGGAGCAGCTAACAGACGACCAGTGGTTACCATGTTGAGGGATATCACGTCATACTTTGGATTACCAATCCGTATTATAAGCGATTCAGGGTTGGCATTTACATCGAAAGAATGCGAGGATTCATCACGTGAAGGTGCCTGTGCGAACTCCCCGTGCTAACGGCCAAGTTGGGCGATGTTCGATGACGAATTGTAAAAAATGGGACGAGCTTCTACCGAGTTTGCGATGGGTGGATATTTTGGATACGCTGGAAAAAAAGTTCCAGAATATCTAATGCGGCTTTTGGGGAACTATTTAAGGGCCCGAAGCCTGCTATACGATATGACATAGGGCCAACGAAGGAAAGAAATCACATCGGGTGTTGCCCCGAGATCTATCCTTGGTTCGGACCTGTGGAACGAGTCTTACGAAAGGCTACTGAGACTCGAGATGCCAGATGAGTCGCGCTTGGTCGGCTATGCGGATGATGTTGCGGCTCTGGTCGCTGGACGCACCGTTGAACAAGCGCAACTTAGGCTAGGTATGCTAATGCGCCGAGCGAGGGACTGGATGACCGGCTCGTGGGCTCAGTTTAGCACTGGAGAAACCCGAAGTGGTCATCTTGACAAAACAGAGAATCCCTTGAGTAAGGATGATCAGTATTGGATATTTAAGAATCAAATCAAAGCCATCGGTGAAGTAACTAGGGCTACTGATGGACTCGAAGATGGATTTCTCTGAGCAAATCAGGGCAACGGCTGAGAAGGCTTCTTTAGGATTATCGGCTCTGAGTCGACTTATGGCCAACATAGGGGGACCCAGCCCATCAAGAAGACGCGTCTTGATAAGTACTGTAGGGTCAGTGCTAATGTACGGAGCAGAGATATGGGGCGACGCTCTCAGTAAGAAGGTTTACCGCAAACGCCTGTTACAGGTACAGAGAAGAGGAGTGCTGAGGATTGAATCTTCGTATCCGACAGTCTCTGATTCGGCTCCAGCTTGAAAGCTCCTCACGGCGTAACAAAACGAGACCTGGCCCAAAGTAATGTGTCAAACAGTTCCAGGCTAGGTTCTCAGGTTGACAGAGGAGGTGTTTAGTGGGTAGTCCAGTCGCCTTTTCGCGAACATGCGAGTCCCACACTCTGTGCGTAAATAGGCATTCACCTCCCTACCACAAAAAAAGTAAGTACTGCCGATTTTTCTCAGCAAATCATCTTTTCTGATGCGGCAGAATTTCATCTCGGCGGCTTTGTGAACAAACGAAACTGCCGCATCTGGGGCTGGGAAAACCCACATGTGATTGTCGAGAAGCCAATGCATCCACAGCGGTGACAGTGTGGTGTGGATTCTGGAGAGGTGCCATCATTGGGCAGTTTTTCCTTCAAAATCAGATTGGAAATGCTGTTTTGGTCAACGGAGACAGAGGAATGATAACCGATTTTTTGTGGCCGGAGATTGGGGATCTGGACTTGACTGACGTTTGGTTTCAACAGGATGGCGCGCCATGCCATACAGCTTATCAAACAATCGATCTTTTGCGTACAAAATTCAGAAACCGTGTGATCAGCCGCCGTGGCGATGTTAATTGACCGCCTCCAAGCTACAATTTGACATGTTTGGACTTCTTTTTGTGGGGCGCTGTGAAAGATCGATGTTATGCGGAAAATCCATAAACCATTTAAGCACTGAAATTGAATATTCAACAAACCATCAGATAGGGCCCGAAACCATCAATAATGTTTTGGAAAATTGGGCTGAGAGGATGGGTTACTGTCACGCCAGCTTTATCTGAAAGGGGCGTTTTCTTGAAAAATGTGAAAACTGGTAAGGATTTTGCGAAGTGAAGAGAATGGTAAGTATTATGAACAAATTTATATCTTTTATGTAGATTTTCGAAAGAAATTTGTTTGTGTTTAGGAACTGTTTAGGCAAACCCCATTACCGCCTCAATTAGGAAGTGTTTAGCTAAGCCGCATCACTGCCTAAATTAGGAACTATTTAGGCAAGCCCCATCAAAGCCTAAATTAAGAACTGCTTAGGCATCCCCCATTGCTGCCTAATTTAGGCAGTGATAGGGTAGTGCGTCACGTTAGGCATAAGGGCGTAATGTGAAATCCGCATTAGGCTTTAATGCCCGTTTAAGCATGCCTAATAACAGCCTAAATTGAATTTCTGCTCGGGTGATTCCGCTTGCAAGGTACAAAAAAAAAAAATATCAATAAGAAAGCCATAAACGGAGCTCTCGAGCTAGAGGTGCATATGGATTGCATTGCGCACTACAGGCGGAGAGAGACGGCAGTAGCTCTAGTTCCTGTCAGTACCAACAAGATGGTAGGCAGCCCCATTGAAAGTAACTGCGATAAATGGAGGAAGAACGAGGCGCCAAACGAAGCTGCTAACCCTGACAAGGAGTTTCAGGTAGTGCTATGTAAGGCAACCAAAAAAGCAACCAAGAAGGTTTTCCTAGAAAAATCTGACAATGAGCCTTCCGCAGAAGGGAAGAACAAGGATTCTTCCGATACAACGCTGCAACCAAAACACAAACCACCGCGCAAACCCCTACGAGAGGCTCTGCTTTTAAGACACCAAATAAAAGAAATGGTCAAGCGCGATGACACCAAAACTGCCATCAGAGCTATGCGGCCAACCCGGTCCGGAGGGTTACTTGTAAGACTAAGATCAGAGGCTCCAACAAGGACGCATTCGTGATGCGAACAAAAAGATTCTTTGAGCCAGACTAATCATTGCCATGCTTGAGCCGTTAGCAACTCTCGAAATCAAAGACTTCGACTGTGTCACGGAGAAACCCGACGTAGAGGAGGCCAATAAAGCGGAAGTCTCTAGTTTAAGTATATGCAAAGTAAGAATGACGGAAAACACCAGAAATTTTCAAATTTTCTGCCATTTGATAGACCGGATCCTGAATTTTGATTTGATCAGGTGAAGGAAACATTTCACATACATGGAATTACTCAGGATGGGATGGAATGCAACTACGTTACTCAATATGCCAAACCAGAGATTTTATCGATCGCGGGAAATTCTGCATCGGAAACTCAATATGATATGAAGCTAAGCTGCGAATATTAACGGCGTTCGTGGAATCCAGGGAATCAAAAATTAGGCGTATATTTGAAGACTAAAATTTGGAAGGAACAAACCCATCACATTACCTGCAGGACCTTCGTAGCACGGGAGGAGAGCATGTAACGGACTCGATACTTCACTCGCTATTTTGGAGTAATATTAGGGCCGTTTTGGGAATATCAAGCGATTTTGATGTGGAAAAGCTGGTGAGGATGACCGCTTTTATGCTGCAGCTACAAAACCGCCTGGAACTTCAGCAGTTCAGAAATAACCAGAACCTAACGTAAGAGATGAAGCATTATCACAAATCTTAGACCATCTTGAACGAATAGGACTGCGAATGAAAAATCGACCGAATTCGAAACTACGTAGCAGACAGAATAATTTAAGTTTCAGGTCTCAGTCACGATCGGTCCAAAAACGAAGCAGCACAGACTAACATCGAAACGCAGAATATATGATGTTAAGAATATACCTAGACACATACGGCAACCAATTTTCAAGATTAAACCTCGGTTCAAGCCGACCATTCCCTTCGAGATTCATTGTGGCTAATGTTTGGAAGCCCATCATTGGAGTAGATTTACTACGCCGTTTAAGATTGTTGGTTGATATTAAAAAAAAAGTACTCCTGGAGAATAAAACTAACCTTTAATCTGTCGGCAATATTTCAGAAAATGTAAGTTGTAGATTATTGATCATTTCATCTTTCAGCATCGGCGCACCTCCCGTGAACACCTCGACGAACCACTCGACGTCCATCGTCCCAATACTTCACCCAATCGTAGAAGGTCAAGAGCACGGGCGTTGGAGACAACCTAACGGATCATTAGGAGAATACAGTGATGTTCACTGACTGAATAGTCTTCTAATACCCTCCAATTTGTGTACTCTCCGTACTAGGGACTCCGAGGCGAATGTTACATCCGGTATAATTCATTCACAGTCCATACAGATGGAAGTCGTCGTATCGTCGGTGTTCATGACGACGAACCCTATCTTGGCCGCCATACTTAGGACTTGTTTCTCCCGCGAACCAATTTGAGGCATGCCCCATTCGATTGAGCTGGCATTGAATTTTCCTCAATGAGTACGTGGCCATGTGTGTTCGAGACAGCTTGGTCTGGAAAGATGATATCGGTTCGTTCGCCGTTAGGTACACAATAAACAATGTAGTCTTTGAACACCAAACCCACATGAAACCATCTCTCGTCCACAGTCCCTCCCCCCCTCAACCTGGAAATCACTGTTTTGAACCCAGATGGCGGCAGTACCAGTTTCGTCAGTGTACCATGCTGCCGGACTTTTGTCGTGATGTTGCTCACACAGCAGCAAAATCTCGGATTTTATATCCCTTGGAAACTGCTCGAGCAGGTTTTGGGCAGTTGCACTGCGGTGTATAAAGTCAAAAACGACAGTGGTTGATACTTGACAATGAGCGCTTCAAATTGGAACCACGTATCGAACATTCTCCGGGTCGGCGTTGGTCGTGACCACAAAAGTGACAACCATCGCCCTTCTTGCGAAAGAGCGTGTAAATATCTACCTGCGTAGGATGAAGGCAACGAGGAGGTGGTTGCTAATAAGGAAAGACTAAGCTCTGTCAGCGATTGGCAACAGCCTTAGAAAAGCGACGCAAAGATAGAATAGTGCGCCTGATCTCTGACGTGAGGTTTTGGCTCAATCCAAGACATAATGAGATTGATTTCTAACTGATCCAGCTTTTGAGCAGGCCCGGAGTTTTACGATATTACCTGTACAAGGTTGGTAAAACAAAGACTTTGGATTGCATATTTTGTGCAGGATTATACCTTCTGCACATTATTTGCCAACATAAGATGAAAGAGGTTGCATCGTGATCTGATCATTGAATTTGGAGAGCGGTCCTTAGAAATTATAATCAGAGAGATGCTTAGATCGCTTTGCAAATGGAATAACCTAGGCATATTTTTTTTCGAGCAGATAAAAACAGTCTACTGCAGCGGCAAGATTGCAGCAGTCTCTCTTCTGGCAGTTCGTTCCCTTCCCGTTGTTAAAGGGGCTCCTGGAACCCGAAGATGCTTCTTGGTATGGTAAAACGACAGCTAGCCTGAATTAAGTGTCAAACGGTTCGACGGTAGATTGTCAGATTGACGGGGGAGGAGTTTAGTGGATAGCTAAGGATTATTGCACGTTTGGTAATCCAAAATTGTAATTGTATGAAATTGGAATTAAGATAAGCCTGCAATGTTTTGTTTTTCGTTGTTAGGGCAGTTTATAAAGAGAGACATTTAGCGGACGCCAATGTTAATCTAAATTTTTTAGTCTCATGGGAGGTTTTACCTATTGTTCATCTCCATGGGCCAATTGCCAATGTTTTTTGGTTTAACTGCTCCTGAGACGAGTTCATCGAAATTGGGGTTTCTGTATAACCTTAGAGGAAGCAAATCACTGGAATAATTTATGGTTCAAATATATACAAAATGGGTTCAAATATATACAAAATTATTTATAAAGAGAACCCTAGACCAGTTAAGTCAGGAAAGCCAATTTTGATGGCTTGAAAATCAACACATGAGCCTACTATAATGATCTCCTGAATCACGAAAATCTCTACCGTGTCAAAAACGGATTCATGGGCCAAAAGCAAGCATCCTCTGATACAGCAAATAGTGGACGCGATGAAGATGATGATGCTGATGATTCCAGCCATTCTGTAACAAACAAAATCGGAGAAAAATTGAAAAATAAGCATTCTAAGAAAGTACTTTAAATGTTCTTCTATGATCAGAAAGGGGATAAGACAAGACTTCTTCATCATCGTGTTTCCAATAAACATTTTTGCCTTGTTACCGGCAATGGAATGTATGGAAATTTTCAGAATCGACCAAGAAAGTTGACGGGAAGCGACGGAACAACAACAAAAGCAACAATAACAATTACAACAAGATCACCGATTGCTGGCCAAGGAAGAAGGTGAAAAGGCACACAAAAAACTGACCGATCCGATCCAATACACCGACGAAGACGAGACGACGACGACGATATAAAACATGCACTTATTTATGTGTTAACAACTCAGTATCATCCAATCCAACAATATTTATGTCCATGGATTTGTTAATTCGAAGATTGACGTAACAAGATCGAACTGAGAAGCGAGTTTTTTGCCGAACCCAACGTTTTCTGGTCATCCGTATCGTTGCTGTCTTCGTTTTCATCTTAGCGTCCAGATCTTCTTACTCTTCCCGCTCCCATTAGCTCTCCGATCCAGCCAAACTCCACATACAATTCACATCGCCAAGCTCCCATTATGGTTGTTTCATTTTCGTTATGGTACTAAACTCCACTGTTGCACCCGTTGAACTATTGCCACAGTTAACTTTTTATTCTCCAAAGCACGCCACGGTTATTTCATTTATAGAACGCGCGAAGCCAATCTGCACAGTTCAAGTCGTCGACCATCATCTTTCGGATGGACGGACAGCTAACCATCGATAGACCATAGAAGCCGGGAATGGTGTTCTTCTTCTGCGCGAGTTGCGGAAGAGGGCCAACCGATACAAAACATTGAACAAGCTGTACGAGCCCTCCAAGATGAACTTTACCTTGCGTTTTCGAATTTCTTGGCATCATCAAGACGCGACTGACTTTCATCTCTCCATCGCCATTCGGGCTCAATTACATACGCTTACCATGAGATGAAGAGGCCCACTCTAACCAACTTCTACCTACCTATGTTACCTACCTTAGCTGCAGCAGACCTACCTTCCTTCCAGTCCAGCACGACATCAAGAGCAGCCCAGGTGGCGGTGTTTGTGTGTATCGGGAGGAAATGTGGAGCATGGTGGAGTTGGGACAGTGATGCTGAACCATGAGAAGGGTCCTGCGATTGTTCATGAAATTACAGATAGAGATATGAAGCGAAATGGACTTCATTGTGAAAGTTTAACCAAAGATATCGAAGCAACTTATTTGATCCTTTTACATTAGAACTTTAGGATTGCTTTAGCAGAGAAAGTTCTTCTTTTATTAAGTTCGTTGGAAAGTTTCATTGCCACTGTCCTCCAGCTCTTGAGACCACTTGGCTATTTCCACCGGTTGAGATCACTCGTGCTCACGTTGCGTCTTTGAGACTTCTGAACTTTTGCTACTCATCTCTTCGCTGGTGTATGGGAAAGTGAATGACCTCACATCATCACGCGGAGTTTATTGTGGAACGGTATGTTTATGTTTGTACAAGAAACCTAGATACATATCCTTAATCGATTTAGATCCTTTTTCTTTGTCTTTCTTCATTTATTCGGCTTCGAACTAGGTAACAAACAACTCAATTCCCTTGTCCAACTAATCACCATTTGAGACGTCGTGAAATTCATCTAAATTTCAGCCCACATTAAGATCACATATGAATGCCACAAAACGGTTGTGTGTAGCTTCGAGCAACAAATTAATTTATCTCTTTAACTTCCACCAACCAGGGTGGGTTAGGATCGAGCACGGTCAATCAATCTATCATAAATCAACGGCAAATCATATCGAAATAACATTTGAATTTCGGACTTTGGTTTAAACAATTAGAAAAGAATACTTCAATCAAATGACGGTACCGCTAGTCAAAGAATAATTCCAGCATTCTTCTGCAACGGCGGGTTCGCGGAGCATGATCAGCTCAGCAACCCGTTTACCAAGTCTAACTCCACCATTTCAACTTCTTCTTCTTCTAGTTCTTCATTACGATGATCACAATCATCATCATCTTCATCCTGACCATCATCGTCTCGTCTAACGTCTCTTCACCGAACATATCCACCGCGCGGACGTCAGCAGCCTCGCGAACCGAAGCACACAAGTTGAGCGCGTTCAGGTAGAGCATGATTCAAGTGAAATTAATTGATTCTAAAGAAATCAATCTATCACTCGACATTAGATACCATCAATTAAACAGCCCGAAATGCGGGAGGAATACTCGTAGCTCGCGAGTGAGCTCTCCAACACACAGTTGAAATGAAATATCAGAATGTTGCGGTATTTTATTTCTTTTGATTTTTTTCCCGTTTTTGCTTTTCTTCGGCATTCAAGTTGGTTAAATGCTACAAAATTTCTGATGGGTTCTCCCCCATCATCTACTCTTTAAATATGATCAACGACCTCAGGAATTCATGCATCGATAGATAAAGTCTTTGAAGGATAACAATAGCGTGGATCTGTCATATGCCAGAGACGGATGATGATGATCAAGAAATTCATGTCTCAAGAGGAGTATCTGAAAGTATTCAAAATCTAATTTTTCTATTGATCTTTCCCTTTTGCTCTAAATTGATCGCACAGATAGCATTTTAGAGAACCAGTTGTAGGATGGTCTTATCCGATCCCACAAACACACACCAGGTGAGTGATCGCGGTAATCTCCTTTTGACAACGCTCAAGCAGGATCATATGCGATCGATGAGGTCGTACCATTTGGGTTCTCATGCCTGCGATCCTTTTTCCCTCGGTTACTTTATCTTGTTAAATGTCATCCAATAAAATCCTTGATTTACAATGCCAACTTTAAGTCATTATGAAATTGCCGTGTTGAAAAAGTATCATCCGCCCTCAGAGTAGGATCGTAAAATTTTATTCCTTTTCATCATTTTTTTGGGTTAGGCACAAGTGTAAGCCTATTGTTACATTAATGAACTGATATACCTGCGTAAAGAAGGTTTCATTGCCGAACAATATATTTCCAGGCTTATCCGAATCGGTTCAAGAAGGAAGTTGCTATTTATGTGTCCTTTGAGAGAATAGAAGAATGTCCCGAACAACTGTTGCAGTTTTCTATAACCACAACATTTATTTGAAAATGTTTGTAAACATTCCTAATGGGAAGAGGAAAAACATTTATTGTCAAAATTATTGAATAGAATTGAAATCAATTTATGCTGGTTCCTTTCTTTTGCGGAAAGGCAGAGCAGAGTTCCGGACCCACAGGGTTTAAGTATAATTGGTTAACGAGACCGGATGAAAAGGTGCAGCATATGATATTGATGCTTTTGAAAAAGTCAATATCAATGGCCGTGTGCTAATATGGTGACAATAAAATGAATTTTAATAGCTCAAAGGATGCGAAAGGAAGTGGGACCACCTTGCCGTGAAGACATTCAACAAAAATTTGAGTTGGTTCAATGAATGTTTGACAAAATAAACCAAAGAAATTGGATTTTGATCGATTTCGTAATTTTTAGCCAGGATTCTAGTGCATAAGGGAAATCCAGAAATTGTTGTTGGTGAAAAATTACATAATAAATGAAACAATGTAAAGTAACAGCATGATGATCTTACCAAAAGGGTTTCATAAATAAATTAGCAAACCAAACAACGTCCTCTATTAGCAAGATGAATCGTGAATAGAACCTTTCAATTTACAAAGCAATTGAATGCAGTTATTGCTATGAAACCAAAATATATGTTTTTGGCATATTTGAGGCACATCTGTTGCGTTTATCGACAAAAATGTGGAAATCATAATCATGCGATATCACCAAAAAAGTTCGTAAAATTTCCACTTCTGTGTAATTTTTTGTTCTTGTACGAACCAAAAGTCACATCTACGATTTTCCTTTTCAGATTATCCGGTTCATTATTGTCAGGTTGATTCAGTGGGGAGGAACAATGGATGTGAAAAATAACAAAAAGAACGAAAATATCAATTAAACAAATTATTTTGCAATCAATTCACGGCGGATGGCGGACCTCGACTGACTCATGTCGAATGACAGTATCATCGTGTCTGTGATGTTCGGTGTGCTTACACTGACAACTCGGCCATTCCTACATCGGAATCGTCCTCGATTTCGTCACTGCTGTCTCCGTCATTGGTTTCTTCACCGGTTTCGATTTCCGGTGGTTTTGAACACCACGGTCGGATCTTGTCAACGGCGTAAACTGAACAAAACGGCTTTTGTGAAATTCGTAAGCCTGGTATATCCTCGATAAGGTACCGGTCCTTGCCAAGAATGCGGGCGATCATATAGGGTCCCTTAAATTTGGGTTCCAACTTTCGCCTCTCCCCAGTCGAAACAGCTTCGTTCTCAATGAGTACAATATCGTTAATCATATATTCTTTGGGCGAAGAATGCTTTTTGTCGAAACGTTCCTTCCAACGCAGCCGCTGATTTTCAATATTCTCCAAAGCTGTATTTCGTTTAGTTGCTAGGTCCACGAGTACTGGTTCTGATTCGTTTTTGTTAATAAACTCGTCTTGCAGAACTGAGATAAGATTATTATTTGTCACATCTCTGAGTGTAAAATCGAATATGATTTCGTTTGGACTGAATCCAGTAGTATTATTCCTCTGCGTATTTATACTCCATTGCAGCGCGGGTAGTAAATCGTCCCAATCATTTTTATTTTCGGCGGTCGTACGTAGATAAGACAATATGGTTTGGTTTGCACGCTCCACTTGTCCGTTTGCACGCAGAGTACGGACGGCAGTTTCGATATGAGTAATTTCATGTGACTTGCAGAACGCAGCAAATTTTCGCGACACAAATGCGGAACCACGGTCGGTTATAATTCGCGTAGGCAAACCGAAATAGCTCGTTAGATCAATTAAAATATTAATCACGGGCTGCGTAGAGGTATTCCGGACGGGTTTTGCCACTAGATATTTCGAAAAAGGATCGGAAATTGCAACTATATACATATTGCCCCTTTTGCTACGTTTGAACGTTCCAAGGTGGTCGATATGCAATTGACGGAATGGTATCGGTAACATCGATTCCGTATATAAACGTCCTTCAGGCTTTCCTGAACGCGATTTATTGTAGCAGCAATTAACACACGAGTCTATATAGTCTTTTACCACTTTACGCATTTTAGGAAACCAATAATTTTGTTGGATGCGCCCCATTGTCTTTTCAATCCCGAAATGTCCGTAATTATCGTGAAAATTTTGCACTACGCGTAGTCTGACGGATTTTGGTATCACTAATTTTAGCAGCTCGTTAACCCTCCGATACAAACGGAAATCCTTTAATTCATATTCACTTTTGATTTGTTTAACACGTTCATCTTTTATTTTATTTTGAATAACGTTCACTATGTGCCGGAGTTGATCGTCTTTCAACTGCATAGTATAAATCCAATCGTCTGATCCACTTGTTATAGCCATGACGAGTCCTGCAACTTCAGGATCTTCGGGCGGCAGCTCGGGAGCTCGGCTGAGTGCATCGACATGTGCAAGTCGTCGTCCGGGTCGGTGCACAAGCTCAGCATCATATTCAGTCAATCGTAACATCCACCTGGCAATACGAGGGATCATTTCGGATTTCGTCTGCATATGCGTTATCGCTGAACAATCGGTAACTACACGGATGGGTCTGCCTAGCACATAAACACGAAATCTGTCTAGACTCTCGACCACAGCGAGCACCTCAAGCTCGTAGCTGTGATAACGGCTTTCGGCTTCGGAACAATAGCGGCTATAGTAAATGACGGGTTTCCAATTATTTCCATCCATCGACTGTAGTAATACACCAGCAAGTCCGACTGTACTGGCGTCAGTGTGTATTTCGTGTCGTGCGTTGATATCAAACAGCGCCAACACTGGTTCGTTGCATAGACTCTCCTTGAGTTTCTGGAACGATTCGGATTGATCACTTCCCCATAGAAAGTGTTACGATCCCTCCGTGTATTTTCTCAGCAGTTGAGTGATCGGTTCCGAAATCAGCGAATAATTGGGTACGAATTTTCGGAAAAATCCTGTGAGTCCGAGAAATCGTCTCACTTCGGTTACATTCCTCGGCGCTTCAAAGTTCTTTATCGCGCTAACCTTTTGTTCTCCCGGTTTTATGCCTTCACCGTTGACAATATGTCCCAAGTACTCGATTTCGTCGGCAAGAAAACTGCACTTATCAAGTCTCATTGTTAATCCATAAGATTTCAAAAGTTCTAAAAATTTTCGGATCGACGATAGACCAGTGTCTATGTCTTTGCTCGGTAGAACTATATCGTCCAAATACGCAATCGCTTCTCCGGGCCCCATTTTTGAAATGATCTTGTTTATTAAGCTTTGAAAAACTCCCGGCGCGTTCACCAGACCAAAAGGCATGCGGTTGTTCTCATAATGTCCATTATGAGTAACGAAAGCGGTGTACGGTTTCGACGTTTCGTCCACTTCGATTTGATGGTAGCCCATCCTTAGATCAAGCGTGGTGTAATATTTGTTGCCTGCTAATTTAGCAAGCTGATCCTCGATATTCGGCATAGGGAAAGTTTGCTTAATCGTTTTTCCATTTAATTGGCGATAGTCCACGCATAAATGATTTTCGCCGTTTTTCTTCTCTATGAGAACGATAGGCGAAGCATATGTGGATTCCGATGGACGTATAATATCGGCGGCGAGTAGTTCGTCTATGATGTTTTCGACGGCTTGTCGTTTTGCATATGGGAGTCGATATCGTCGTTGTGTAACCGGTTCGCGTGTGTTCAACGATATTGCCATCTTTACAGCCGAAAATTTTCCCGATTCGTGTAAATTTGTTGCGAAAAGTGTACGGAACTCAGACAACAACGTTTTTACTTGGTTTTGTTCCTTGGCTTTTAAGGATGTTCCCAATTTTAATGCCTCGTCATTTTCCAACCAGCATTCTTTCCCTCGAATTACCAGCGATTGTCCGTCTCTACATAGCACGTCCCGACCTAAGCATTTCGTGTTCGATACAATCATTCTCGACAACTAACACATCTACGTCGTACGTCTTGTGATCAATGTTCATTAAGACGATTACTTTGCTCGTACATTCGTATTTACCACCCGCAAATCCGCACAGAACAACATTGCAAGGAACGATATCACC
The DNA here is from genome assembly GCA_963969285.1 of Odontomyia ornata. Lineage (NCBI taxonomy): Eukaryota > Metazoa > Arthropoda > Insecta > Diptera > Stratiomyidae > Odontomyia > Odontomyia ornata. Next base: position 23,609,987 of record OZ017741.1, read on the forward strand.
TATAGTGTTCGCCAACGACGCTCTCATCAACGTTCTATTGCTCCCCGGATCCACGAATGCTCGAATCTCACGACCTCGTGTTGACACCACTTTGATGATTTCCTTTCCATTTTCATTCGCCTGGATTTCGTACGTTTTCGCGCTATCCGGCGCAGATCTCATATGCGGGCAATCGGTGGTTTGATGAGTGGTACGATTGCAAGTTGCACATCTTGCACGGCGTTGCGGCTGTGGACAACGGACGGAGATATGCCCGGGCTTGAAACAATTATAGCAGACGGTTTCTTTCGGTTTTCTCGGTAATGACGGTGTTTCAGGCTTACTCATAGGACTCGGCGGACGCATGTCGTATGATCGGGGTTTCGGTTGGAAAGATTTTTTTGAACGGCAAGTGTCGGTATAGCGTCGAATTGCTGATAATAATTCGTGGCAAAAATTAAATTGTTGTGCCGATGATATTTTCCCGAAATCGATATCGTTGCAACCATTTATCACGTATTTTATGATTGCTGCGTCAGGCAAATCACCTTTCCAGCCTAACGCTAGAACTCGATAATAGTATTCCTCCATCGATTCGGTAAAATTGCGTTTCGTTTCAGCCATACGGAGATGAATATCGCCTATGTTCATGAGACACGGAAAATCTGTAAGAAATTTTCCGACAAACTCTGTCCAAGAATTAAAAACTGGCGACATGTCGATCCATGTTTTAGCAGCACCCTCCAACTTCGAAAACATTGAAAGCAGCACAAGACGGTCACTCCATCGGTAGGCTTCCTTTAGTTGTGTGACACGACACACAAACTGTTCGGACGTTAAAGAATCGGCGGCAAACGCGTGAAACTCCGGCAACACATCGGCAATGTCGCGAACATTCACAGACCCGATCTCGCTCGTCGGTTGATATACATACGAGTACATGCCTGTTGGCGGTTGAGAGAGCTGCGGACCCGTCGGAGCGGAGGCATTTGTGACCTGCATGCGCGGCTGGTGATGTGAAGCAAACGAAACATTACTCATCATCGGTCCATGTATATGCGTAGGCATCGTGTATGCGAGTGGTTGAGTCATATTGGTCGACGACGACAACTGCGGTGGCACATACGGTTGTGTGTGTGCGTTCGTGTTTACACTTCACTTATGAACGATTGAAAGTTTTCGTCCACGCGTTGTGAAACTGTTTGTTTTACTGGCGTCAAAACGCTTTGTGGCACACCAACACTCAAATTTTGCAGCTGACGGACTGTTTCTTCGAGTTCGCGGACTCTCGGCAAGAGATCACTATCTATCACTGTCGCACTTTTATCACCCAATTCGGCGAGGCGTTGAACTAGCATGGACTTGTTCCCGGCGGTCGCCAATCCATGATATCGGCACTTCTCGCGCAGCACTTTCACCGTCAATCCATTTAATTCGGTTATCAAATCCATCATCCCACTTCTGAACTGTCAGGATGATTCAGTGGGGAGGAACAATGGATGTGAAAAATAACAAAAAGAACGAAAATATCAATTAACTAATTTATTTACCAATCAATTCACGGCGGATGGCGGACCTCGACTGACTCATGTCGAATGACAGTATCATCGTGTCTGTGATGTTCGGTGTTTTTACACTGACATTAGTCGATTATTCACAATACAGAAAGTGCAAATATTTTTTACACATTTTGACTCCTTCGAACCCCCCAGCGCTTTGATCGCTTATTTAAGCCACTACTTCCCAAGCATCAAAAACATTCTCGATCGAATCTTCAAGTTAAGGTCTGAATACGTTAAGAAAAAAGAACAAGAAATAAAAACATAAAAAAACTACCCGTGTAGCTGAATCAGTCAGTCCTATAAATATGATTATGAAGATATATGATCAGAACTTATTCTTCTTCTTCTTAGCACCACAGCCCCTCTCGGGCCTACACTTCCTGCAAATAGCGCCTCTAACTGTCTCGGTCCATTGACCGCGTCCTCCAATTTTGAAATCCGAGCAGCGAGGAATTGCCTTCGTCGACCGAGTCAGACCAGCGTTTCTTCAGTTTCCCCTATCCGTTGTTCGTCCATACGATTCATGTGCCCAGCCCATCGCAGCTTCCGCAGCCTTTCAATCGTTGAGACCTCCGATTGGTCAAAACTTTCATACAGCTCATGATTGTATCGAATCCGCCATTAGTCCCCGTCTAACCTGGCTTCGATTATTCGCCTCAGGATCCGTCGCTCAAAGGCGTTCAATATATTTGCGGGTGCTTGGGTTAGGGTCCATGTTTCACACCCATAGTATAACACAGGTCTTATCACAGATTTGTAAGTGAACGAACAATTCCCAGACGGATAGTAATAGAATAGGTAAAAGAAAGTGAACTGAATTGAGACCGTTTCTAGATTAATGAGAAATTATTTCAGCTTGTGAGAAATTATTTTGACTTGTATTTCCTTGTGCAATTCACGTGCACGACAATTAATGGTGAATTGTTGAGTTTTTGGTATCAATTTCTGATGTGTGTATAGCTGTGTGAAGTAGATTCCGTCTTTTCGTATGATAAGCATCTCTGTTTTATGAAAAAGACATTGAATCTATTAAAGCTGATTGAGTTCAGCGTGTTTTTGTATTGGAGTGTACAGACGCACGACTTTCGTGCGTAACTGTACTCGACGTAGCAACCGAGCACGACTCAGTTTTCTTTATAAATACTCGAATGACGTTGGTTAAGTCAGTTCGTTCCTATTGCTCCAGTAGCACGCTCGCAAATAAACGTCTTCATATTATTAAATAAAATAACAAAATTATTAAACTAAAATCAACGTTTATTTATTCACCTAAACTTGTTCTCCCATTCCTGGTCTAACAGGTTATGGGCCCAGTTTACGTAGTAACTGTGAAAATTAGAAGAACAAAAAGTAAAAAAAATTAACTCGACGAGTCCCAAGTGGCGCGGAACGGAAGTCGGCCATTTTCGGTTGTGTCGAAGTTAACGAGAGTGAAAACGTGCGGAGTGTAAATCGAATCTATGATGTCAGTCGGCATCTCAGTAAAGGGCGTGAAGCCATTTGACGGAACGAATTTTCAAGGCTGGAAAGCGCAAGTAAATGCTTTATTTGTGATGAATGATGTTCTCGATGTCGTCGACGGCACGAGGCCGGAGCCTCCTGCTGGAAACGGACAAGTGACCGCGTTGAAGAAAAATATAAAGGACGATGCAACGGCAAAGTTTATAATACTGTCGAATCTAGACGAGACGCAACAGGTGTGTGTATTGTCTTGCGTTTCTGCGAAAGAAATGTGGGATAAATTGTGCCTAATTCATGAACAGAAAACCGCAACAAATAAACTAGGTTTGCTACAAAAGTTTCACGCGTATCGAATGAGTGAATCAGATACGGCAGTTCAACATGTGGCGAAGGTGACAAACATGGCGAGTCAACTCAAGGACATCGGCGAAGATATGTCGGACGCTACGATAATGGCAGAGATACTCGCGAGTCTCACCACGAGGTTCAGCACGCTGCAAGTAGCATGGGACAGTGTGGATCCGGTACAGCAGACTCTCGATAACCTCCAGGAACGGCTGATAAGAGAGGACGGAAGACTCAACGACGAAGAAGAAACGTCAGAAGCGCTGGCTGCGACAGCCCAAAATCGTCGTTCGCGAGGAACGAAAAGTGCTAAAAATAAAAAGACTGAAAATGAACAGGACATGAAGGAAGTGCAGTGTTACAAGTGCCAAGGCATGGGACCTTTCGCGAGTCGCTGCCGAAACAAGCGAAAGCCACGCGATGGCGCCGAAAAAACACGTGACTGTGCATTCGTAGGTGAAATGAGCGGTTCGGTTGTGTCGGGCTTCAAAAGTGCAGGAACCGCGAAGGTGCTGTGGACAAAGACTCAAGTGATGAAGGCCGATCAGAGCGATGTCTGGCTGATCGACAGCGGCACATCGCGACATCTAACTCACCGACGTGACTGGCTATCAGACTACAAGTCGGACAATACGGGTGCTACAGTATCGCTTGGCGATAATCAAAACTGCAATGTCGCCGATGAAGGCACAGTCAAAATTAAAAACTTGATTGATGGAGTGTGGCAAGATACAAAAATCGAATATGTGCTACACGTGCCAAAGTTACGAAAAAAACTGTTCTCTGTCGGAGTATGTACTAAAAAGGGATTCCAAGTGCGTTTCGAAAATAATCAAGTTATCGTGGTGCGTGCCAGTGAAGTACTTGCCAGGGGAATGAAGCAAAACAATGGCGTGTACAGAATGTTTTTCGAGGTCGCGAAACAAGGGAGCAACGCAGAAGCCAATGTAGTTGCGACGAATTTAACCGTGTGGCACGAGCGTTTGGGACACGTCGGGAAGCGTGCAATTCGTGAATTAGCGGAAAAAGGACTCGTGAGTGGCGTAACATTTACAGATAAAAGTGATGTTTTCTGTGAGCCGTGCATTCTTGGAAAAGCGCACAGGTTACCCTTTAATAAGAAAATGGAGCGCGACAAGAAAATAAAGCCAGGTGAAAAAATGCACTCAGATGTCTGTGGGCCCATGTCGACGAACTCGGTCGGAGGATCAAGGTTTTTTTTTGACATTCAAAGACGAAGCAACAGGCAACAGGCACGTCTATTTCATGAGAAGGAAATCCGAAGTATTCGGAAAATTCAAAACTTTCGAGAAAATGATCGAGAACGAATTCGGAAGAAAAATGAAGACTCTTCGCTCCGACAATGGTCGAGAATTCTGTAACAAAGAGATGGACAAATATCTTGAAGAATGTGACATCAGACGAGAAACAACAGTGCCGTACAACCCGGAGCAAAATGGAAAAGCCGAGCGCGACAATCGGACGATTGTCGAAAGTGCCCGTACAATGATAATCGCGAAGAATCTTCCATTGACTCTATGGGCAGAAGCAGTAAATTGTGCAGTGTACGTGTTAAATCGAACCGTATGGACGAGTGGCACCGTAACTCCGTACGAAGCGCGGACTGGGAAGGTTCCGAACCTAAAGCATCTCCGAATCTTTGGATCAGATGCATACGTAAACACTCCGAAACAATTCACGCGAAAATTTGACGCTCGAGCAATCAAGAAAGTTTTTGTTGGATACACGGAAGAGTCAACGAATTACCGGGTATACGATCCTGAAAAGAAAAAGGTCAGCGTTGTTCGAAACGTCGTATTCAACGAGAAAATCGGGCCGCCGTCGGTAGAAGCGAACGAGCAGGAAGATGAATATGAAATATTTCTTCCGATGAACGAGGCACGAGAAGATAACGAAGGACATGAAATCGACGAGGAAGAAGAACACGAGAACAACGGTGAGGACAACGTCGACATCAGAGAACGAGAAGAAGAAGATCAGTACGAGGACAACGCACAAGAAAACGAGCAAGAAGAAGAAGATCGCGAAAATCGAAGAGTCCTGCGAGATCGAAACGCAATTCAAACTCCGAGAAGGTATCGGCACGATGCAAATGTAGCCGAATACGTGATTTCATTGACATACGAAGAAGCAACAAAGAGCACTGAAGCCACGCAGTGGGCAAGTGCGATTCATGACGAATTTAAAGCGCATGAAGAAAATCGTACGTGGGAACTTATAACAAAAACGCCGGACATGAAGCTAATCGATTCGAAATGGGTAGTCCGCGTGAAGACGGACGTCGACGGGAAGTCACACCGCTTCAAAACCCGATTGTGCGCGAGAGGTTTTTTTCAACGTGAAGGGATTGACTTCAAAGAAACATTCTCCCCAGTCGTGAGATATGACTCACTGAGGATTCTGCTGGCAACGATAGCAGCGAAAAATCTCAACGTAGTGCAGTTTGATGTTCAAACTGCATTTTTGTACGGGAAACTTGAAGAAACAATCTTCATGAAAGTTCCGGAAGGACTGAAGCTGAAAGAAGATGCAAGAAACGTCGTATGCAAGCTCGAGAAGTCTCTCTACGGGCTTAAGCAGGCTCCACGCTGTTGGAACCAAAGATTTACAAAGTTTCTGAGTGAATTTAACTTCAAGGAATGTGAAGCAGATAAGTGCGTGTTTACCGGGAAGTTTGAAAACGACGAAGTATATCTGGCGCTGTTCGTCGATGATGGGCTGATAGCCTCAGACAATGTAGAAACACTTAAGAAAATCATTCAACGATTAAGCGAAACATTCAGAATTACGATCGGAGATTCTAACATTTTTGTCGGGTCACAGATTGAAAGAGATAGAGAAAAAGGAAAAATGCTAATTCACCAGAGCGCGTACACAAAGAAAATAATCGAAAAATTCGGCATGGTAGACGCGAAAACGGTAAGCGTGCCGGCGGATCCGCACGCAGCACTGACCCCGGTCGTAGAAAGCGAAATAAAAATAAACAACGTGCCATATCGCGAAGCAGTAGACTCTTTAGTTTTTCTAGCAGCCGTTTCGAGACCAGACATTGCTTATGCAGTAAATGCAGTCAGTAAATTCTTGAATGAGCACGATTCATCCCATTGGCAGGCGGTTAAAAGAATATTCGCGTATCTGAAAGGCACGGTTATCTATGGCATCGAGTATCAAAGCGGCGGTAGCAAAGCAAAGCTGATAGGTTTCTCAGATGCTGACTACGCCGGAGATGTAGAGACGCGGAGGTTAACGACCGAATATGTATTCTGTCTGTCAAACGGAGCCGTAACATGGTCGTCACAACGACAAAAACTGGTGACGTTGAGCACAACAGAAGCCGAGTACGTAGCTGCATCGGCAGATGCTCGGGAATTAGTCTGGATTATCGGATGTCCTTGTGATAAAGAAACAACGCTTTATGTTGATAATCAAAGCGTAATCCAACTAGTCAGAAATACAGTTTTTCACAAAAGAACCAAGCATATAGATGTTCACTTTCACTTTATTCGCGAGAAAGTGAACGAAAAAGAAATTGTTGTTGAATACGTTTCATCTGCAAATCAAAGAGCAGATATATTTACAAAGGCGCTGCCGCGAGATCGCTTCAAGGATCTATGTTACAAGCTAAACATGATAACAGCAAACGAGAAACACTCGAACGACGGTAGTATTAAAGCTGATTAAGTTCAGCGTGTTTTTGTATTGGAGTGTACAGACGCACGACTTTCGTGCGTAACTGCACTCGACGTAGCAGCCGAGCACGACTCAGTTTTCTTTATAAATACTCGAATGACGTTGGTTAAGTCAGTTCGTTTCGATTGCTCCAGTAGCACGCTTGCAAATAAACGTCTTCATATTATTAAATAAAATAACAAAATTATTAAACTAAAATCAACGTTTATTTATTCACCTAAACTTGTTCTCCCATTCCTGGTCTAACAGAATCCTTTTTTTTCCATGCCTGTATCGTGAAGCAGAATTGAATATTCATGCGAAAGAACTATCTCTTCATTGAAGATCCTTATCGAACATTCTCTCGGAAACGTGAATCCTTGTGAAGGAGATTTTTCGCACATCATCTAGGTACTAAAATTCTTTTTCCTCTAAATAAAAGGAAAAATTTCTATCGTCGTATTTTTTATATATTTTCTTGATTTAAAGAATTATTGTTCTTATAAAAGGAACATACTAGGAAATTTTCAGGAAGGTAGCTCATCGTAAAAGAAAAAGTTGTTTTTCCCTCAAAGTAATCTTATTGCCCAGTAATGTCTAATAAGGTAACCTCATTCGCCCACCGCGACTTAATTTAAATGAAAAACAGACCCAAAATAATCCGGGTCGAAATCCTTCTCAGAACAATCCCCCAATCGTTCAAGGTAGTGGAAACAACAATACTGACCTGGTTCAGCTAATAACAGGAATATTAAGCAAGCTCTTAACACCCAGGGTAGAGAGATTTTCCACTCTATCATGAACCCAGCGTCTGATGCGAATGACGACTGCGACGTTCAGATAACTGGGAGCGTTGACGCAAATTTGTCGGACATGGATAAGATCCCTGACGTCCTCAAGAGTTTGAGGACATTTTCAGGCGATCCTAGTGATTCGCACCTAAATTGTAGGCCTTGGAATCCTACAATACTCCTCTTAATTGGAGCAAAATTTCGAAGTGTCTAACACTTCACTATGCCGACAAGAGAGATCTTGGTATACTCGAGTACCAGATGACTACACTTGTTCAGGGCAACGGAAGTATTCACGAATTCTATCAGACGGTCTACCATCACCTGGCGCGGATACTGAACAAGTTATCATCAATGGACATGGGACGGGAGTCACTAACAAACATGACCCAGTCCTATAGGGATATAGCAATTTATACGTTTGTGCGAGGACTAAGAGGAGATTTACCGCGACTACTTAGCATTCGCGAACCAGCTGACTTGCCACAGGCTTTGCACCTGTGTCTTAAGTTACAGAATGTCGATTATAGAACACAGCATGCAAATAACACACATGCTATGACTAGGAAGCCATCTCAGAACATACTTCCTCCAATCCCTCCTTAAAAACCATTGTAAACCACCGGTGCAACATGTTTATATTCCGAGGAAAGATTTTAGGCCTGAACTGTTCCATAAACCTCGTGTTCCACCAATGTCAGAGTTTTATAAACAAGTGCAATACCCTCCTCCCAATAATAAACCACTGCCTCCTAAACCACGTAGGTACGAGCCCATGGACGTAGACCACTTTACCAAATTTTGGTCTACATTATGTATATCGTGAAGATAGGGACCGAGCCCTCTACATTATGTATATCGTGACGATAGGGACCGAGCTATATCCGGTAAATGCCATGGCGGAGGTGTCTTGATTGCGGTCCGTAAACCTTTTGAAAGTTTTTTCTGTCGAGATATCACCTTCTCCCCTCCTATTGAATGCGTTGTAGTTGGTTTGAGATTATCATCTAGCTTGCTTATATTTATTGTGTGCGTCTATGTGCCATGCAGCTCCCCGTTACAAGTCTATACTCTCTTCTTTTCTGAACTTTCTAATTACATGAATGTTTCATACCCCTCTGCGTCCTTTGTGATCTGCGGTGACTTTAACGTGCGAACGATTGAATGGGATTTAAGCTCTAGAAGGATTGTGTCACATAATGAGATATCAATTTTATTGTCATCCTTTTCGTCTCTATGCTTGCTAACGCAGTTAAAATATTTCCCAAACTTAAACAATAGATTGCTGGACGTCATTTTTACTAACAATCCCATGAGCATTATCTCAGTTTCTCAATCATCAACCCCTTATGTCAAACCAGATTCTCACCATCCTCCACATGCAATGCAACTATCGCTTTGCATCTGATGCCATAGGAATAACAAAGTTATTTCTAGATACAACTGCTACAAGGCAAACTATGAAGCTATTCAATTAGAGCTTTCTGAGATCGATTGGCAGTTTCTCTCTCATTTTACTGATGTCATTGATGCTGTCACGGCCTTCTATAATAAACTTAATAATATTATAGTGAATTTCGTTCCCCGTAGTCGTCCTCCTCGCAAAAAGAATGCTCCTTGGTTCACAGCAGAAGTTTCAGAAGCTTCAAAGCTAAAAGACATAGCGCGTAAAAAGTTACAGCGTTTCGGTTCAGAGACGTATCTCTCGTCTTATAAACAACTATTTGAGAATTCCAAAATGGTCATCAAGCGCACAATGCATTCATATTTTAACACCATCGAGGCTTCCTTACAATCAAACAATCCGAAATCTTTCTGGACATATGTCAACTCCCTCAAATCCACTTCAAATATACCTAGCTCTGTTAGCCTGCATGGGAAACAAGCGTCTGATGGTCAGGCTATATGCGATATATTCGCAGACCATTTTGCTTCTGTTTTCCAATCATCTTCGTCACCCTTACCCATTCTGCCAACTAACCATTCCTCTCATTTGAGCACCATTTTGACAACACCTTCCGAAGTCAAAAGTATAATCGACTCCATTGATGTTAACGTGAGTTCGGGCCCAGGTAGAGTCCCGAAGTTTTTTGTGAAAACGCTGTCCTCATCCCTAAGCCTACCCTTGTCAATATTATTTAATATCAGCCTGGCTGTAGGGTCATTCCCAGCAATTTGGAAAAGAGCCAACATCTTTCCAATTCACAAATCAGGGGACCGTAGCTTAGCACCTAATCACAGGCCTTTATCCCTACTCTCGTGTATTGGAAAACTTTTTGAGAGAATTGTTCATAACCGAATATATGATGCAATCTCCAATGACTTCGCTAAACAGCAGCATGGTTTCGTTAAGGGACGGTCAACGGTAGCCAATTTGGCTAAATTTACCAATGCGATTGCCCTATCACTTGATGAAGGTCAGCAAATGGACGTGATTTACACGGACTTCGCCAAAGCCTTTGATATGGTAGACCATAGTCTATTACTGAAGAAACTTGAGGTTTCTGGCCTCTCTGGCCCTCTTCTTACATGGCTATCCTCCTTTCTGGCAAATCGTTCTTCATCGGTTACTTGGTGTGGTTGCTCTTTGTACGTTTTCTCTCCTTCTTCTGGAGTACCTCAAGGTTCAATCCTCAGCCCTCTTCTATTTAATGTTTTCATAAATGATCTACCAACTGTGTTGACATCAGATTGTCTGCTCTACGCAGATGATTTAAAAATCTTTAAAGTCGTCTATTCACAAATGGACTGTAGTGACCTTCAATCTGACTTAGACTCCCTCTTTCGATGGTGCTCTATGAATCGCCTTCCTCTCAACGTGTCCAAATGTCTGCATATGTGTTTCACCAATAAGCGTACGCCTCTTGCCAATGCGTATTCAATTAACGGATCACTGCTATCTACGGTGGATCATTATAAAGACCTAGGTGTTGTACTGGATACACATTTAAAATTTGATGTACATATAGCTGACATAACCTCTAGAGCATCGCGAATCGCTGGTTTTGTACTACGATGCTCTCATAGAACATTCAGTATTCATACCTGTGTTCGCCTTTTCATCCTGTTGGTTCGCTCCATTCTCGAGTATGCCTGTCAAGTATGGTCACCCCGTTTTATTTATCTATCGGAAGCTGTCGAATCAATCCAGCGCAAGTTCACACGCACTCTCTTATATAAATATAACCTTTCGTATCGCTCCTACAGTGAACGTCTAAATTTCCTTCATATCCCACCTCTCGACATTCTTCAGAGGCCTCTTAGCATCGGACCTATGCAATGCATTACATGCACGTGCGCCATTAAGGACACGATCATCCGATCACTTTATCGTTCCATTTGCAAAAACCGACACGTATCTGTACTCGCCTTTGGTGCGATCTATAAGAGCCTACAATAATCTTCAGCTTGGTCCTCCACCGCATTCTTTGCGAATTTTTAAATCAACAGTACGGAATGCTCTCAATATTAATGGTTAACGTAGCCTTCTTTTTTAATTTTGTTTTTGTATTTTCTTTATTTTCGCCTGTTTTGTAATTGGATTAAGTAAATCTGTAAATAGGATTTTCTAAATAAATAAATAAATATAAGGACTCATGCAGTAAATTAACAGAACAGGCCCCAACATCGAGCATTTCCCGTTAAAAGGATGGCATCCCAACAAGCTCATCTTGGCAACAAGCAACAGCGCACTTGTTACACCTACAATTTAAATATAGAGCCGGGCTCATTAGCTCAAGAAAAACAGGAGTTAGATTAAGCGGATCTACTCGAATATCGGTCTCTTGAAGAAACTATTCCATTTCCTCCGAATTTAGAGGAACCAGACGAAACTACAGGTTACGAATATGATAACTACGCTGCACACAACGAACATGACGAGGACGTACCAAAAGAGACGACCGATTTCGACTCCAATAGCGCAAGTCAACAAGGTGGCATCCATTTTTTAGACTAAAGGGCTTTTCACTGCCATACATCAATACGCAGCAAAGAGCGGTGAAATGCTTAAATTCCTGATTGACACCGGATCAAACAACAACTACAGGGTCTGAATAATAAGTAACCGGACTGACCTCAGGAAATTTTCTTGGTGTGCCAAATAACCGCAAGAAATTCCGGTTGCACAAGATTATCCAGTGCTTTAGGTTCACTTATTTGTTGCCTAAGTCATTGCTGTCTTTTTTTTTTGTTTTCGATGTTGTTGTCGTTAATGCTGTTATCATTGGTGTAGTTATCATTGGTGTTGTTGCTGTTGTAAGGAGAGTTAGGTTGAGGTTGGTTGGGTCCCTTGGCGGAGCCGCTATCTCCCTCTTGTCTGCAGTCACGTTTTTGGTCTCATGATTATCTTTGCGCACAAGCCCTTATAGGGACAGGTACTCAGAGTCAGACAGGCGGTAATTGGGAGTCCGCCCCAACTGAACCTACATAACCAACGCAATGGTACGAGCTTTGAACTTACTCCGAGTCCTGCCAAGGTTTTACCGGGGTGGAGACGGTATGATAGTTAGAATGGAGCCGTTTGCCTACGAGTCTTCGGTGCCACCGTGCTACCGTGCAAAGCAACTAGATCCAAAACATTAGGTCTATTAGCACAAAGTGTCAATTTCAATTGGTCACTCGAACCATACAACTAGGACATAACTAAGTGCCCATTTCATTTTTCCATTAACTTATTTTCCTACATTGGGGCTCAACCGGGATGTTGAGAAGTATTATGTGAAAATTAGCAGGTGTTCGACACGGCAAGAAAAAAACAGTGACGCTAACTGTGTTGAACAATCAAGGAATATGAGTGAAGTGGAAGAAGATGCGTGTAGGCTCACTGTGCCGCAGTTAAAAGAAATATTAAAAGCAAAATACATTAGTCTATCGGGAAATAAAGCCGAATTAGTGAAACGGATTGTTACAGCAAATCCGTCGGTACAGTGGATGGTGGCGTTTCGAGAAATGGTGCGTCGGGCAAGGAGGATAACATTAATGCAAGTGTGTTGGGTGGCGGAGAGTGTCCATGAGCGCGAAATCGTTTTATATAAGCGCGAGAATGAGATAGCCGACCGGGAACTCACCTTAGTGCGTCGTGAAATAGAGATGTTACGGCGAAGCCAATCAGTTGGTGATAGTGTTAGTGGCGACAGCGGTAGTCGTACCGAGAACAATGTAGATGTGCATACCGACATAGAACATTTGCGGGTAGTGCGTTCGAGTTCGGTGGTGCACACTACACCCAAGATAAATGTTGCGACGCTAGCAGACCTTCTCAATGTTTTCGACCGAAGGACGGATATCTACGAAACATGGGAGAAGCGGGTTTTGTTTTTGCGACGGGCTTATAAACTCGACGATGATGCGACGAAGACATTGAAAGGAACACAGCCAAAGGGGAAAGCAATGGAGTGGTTTCGCTCCAAGCCGGAGTATATTGCGTTGTCCCATGACGAACTTTTACGGGAATTGCAGAAAATAATTTATCACCGACCAAATAAAATTATAATGCGACGACAATTCGGGGATCGGATTTGGAAAATAAATGAGACGTTCTGTGACTACGTACATGAAAAGACGATTCTCGTGAATCACCTCGGCCTGAACGAAGAGGAAATTGTAAGCTATGCCATTGACGGTATTCCGGATTCTCAACTGCGTGACGTGGCTCGTTTACAGGGTTTTGGCTCAATGCCCGCTTTACTACTTGCGTTTGAGGAAATATCCTTGCAAGATCTGAAAGGCTCCACGAAATCGAACGAAAATGCTGGTCGTGAAAAACGTCCAAGCGGTATAGTGGTGAAGCGATGTTACAACTGCGGGGATAAAACACACTTGAGCCGTGATTGTCCGGATAAGTCGAAGAGGTTAAAGTGTTTTGGGTGCAGCAAGTTTGGACACACTAAAGCACAATACCAAGGAGCACAACAAGGAATCGAACGGGAGGCAAGAGAAAACACTGTAATGCATTAAATACAACGGACAGGAAAGCGTACAAAATAGTGAAGGTGCGCGGAAAGGACATTAAAGCTATGTTCGACTCTGACAGTGATCTTCACTTAATGACGAGCAGCACCTACGAAAGTCTGGATGCACCTGCTGTCGACAGTACTCTTCGACGGCATAGGTTCAGTTGGTTTGAGAACGCTTGGTAGCTTCACTGCACCGGTATTTGTGGATGTATTTAATTTTGTTTTGCAGATGCACGTTGTTCTGGATTATGTGGGATGCGATATTTTGCTCGGAGCAGAGCTGACAAACTCCGTTGAAGTACGTCTAAGAAATGGCAATGCTATATTATTACAGCTTAACGCTGAATCTTATACGGATAAACTCGATGCGAAGAACAATTTCTAAGACGCAGTGAAGGAGATTATGCGCATAAACGTCGTTGAAGGGCTCAGTATGCAGTGTCCGCACATTAAAGACCGAACCATAGGCCGTGCGTTAAGAGATTTGATTGAAAGCTACAAACTGCGACCGACAAATAGTACCGTTGTGGAAATGAGAATTATCCTAAAGGACGATATTACAATACAACAAAATTCAAGACGTTTGCCGGCGGAGCAGCGCGATATCGTGAGCGATCTAGTCAATGCTTTGATCAAAAAGGGCGTGGTGAGCCCTAGTTCGTCGCAATATTCTAGCCCAATAGTACTAGCAACGAAAAAAAATGGGAAGATTAGAATGTGTGTAGACTATCGTCTACTATACAAGAAGATGATAAGGGACAGTTTCCCGTTGCCTTTGATCGAGGACCAGCTGAATAGATTGCAGGACGCCACCATATTCACTACTTTGGATTTAGAAAATTGATTCTATCATGTGTCAGTTGAAAAAAAAACAGTGTAAAATGTACGGCGTTCGTTACACCGGATGGGCAGTTCGGATTCTTGCGCGTTCTTTTTGGTATCTGCAACTCACCGGCAGTTTTTTAACGACACATCAGAGCAGTATGTAGAGACCCGTCGGCGGATGAGACCATATTGTCTTATTTAGATGATTTGATAATTCTGGCCAAAGATGAACGAGATGGCTTAGAGAAACTTCAAAGCGTGTTCAAGGTCGCAAGTGAACACAACGTAACGTTTAACTCAGGAAAGTGTATATTCCTGGAAAATAGAGTGGAGTACTTAGGATACATTGTCGAAAACGGCACTAATATGCCAGGAAACGAAAAATTGATGGCTGTGACAGAGTTCAAACGACCAAAAACAGCGAAGAACGTACAAAGTTTTTTAGGGCTGACCAGCTATTTCCGTAAGTTTATCAAAGGGTTTTCAACTATAGATCGTCCACTCTCTAATCTGTTAAAAGACGGAATAAAGTTTGAATTCGGAGAAGACTAGGCTAAAGCGTTTCAACAGCTAAAGCACATACTCGCACATGGTCCCGTCTTCAAGTTGTATCGAGTCGGATACGAAACAGAATTACATACGGACGCGTCTAAGCAAGGACTCGGTGCCATACTTTTGCAGAGAGACTATGAAGATGGAAAGTTACATCCAGTTTATTACGCGAGTTGGAAGACGACGCCTGCAGAGGAGAAGTATACGAGCTATGAATTGGAGATTTTAGCCGTTGTGAAAGTATTGAATAAGTTTCGCTTTTATATTTTGGGTAACCCGGTGAAGATTGTTACAGACTGTCAAGCTCTTGCCCTAACCATGGCAAAAGATGCGACGTCCTTAAGAGTGGAACGTTGGGCGTTGATAATCGACGAATTTAATTATAACTTTGAACATTGACCTGGCAGGGCTATGAAGGAAGTGGATGCTTTAATCCGATATCCAGCATCAGTATATCTTATCGAGAATAGAGTAGACGCATTAATGCACCGAGCCCGGCAGAACGATAGCGAACTAAAAAAAAATCATTCAAGATATAAACGACGAGAAACAAAAGGACTTCAAACTGCGACAAGGAATTCTTTACCGTGAAGAACGAGAAGATCTTCTAGTGATTGTACCCAAGGCAATGCAGTACGACGTTATAAGAATTGCGCACGAACGTGGTCACTTCGGCATGAGGAAAGCCGAATATGTTGTTCGACAGGAATTTTGGTTCCCGCACATGCAAGCCTGCATAAGGAAATTCATCGATACATGCTGTTAAATCAGTGCTTTTATCCTTTGTTTTATATTCAAATCGAACCGCCCTTTTGTAATTCCCTTTTAATCGCTTGTGGAGCCACCTACATTTTTGTTCTTAATCTAACACAACGATAGTTGTCAAATGCAGTTTTTCTTTGTATTCTGTCGAGACAAGTTGTACTTTTGTGTTCTAATAAATCTTCATTACTGGACAATAAACCTGAACAGTTTTCTTGCACGACCTCCTGGTTTTCCTGACAGGTTATGGGCCCAGGTCACGCGGCGCGAAATAAAAGAAACTGTAATAAGTTACATTGATCGGAAATCGGTACGCGAGAGTGAGGTTGTGTTTGATTTTCGAACGTTCGACGAAGCAACCAAAATTCAAGATGGCTACCACCGCCATGACGCGCATCGAACTTCTAACAAAGGACAACTTTAACACGTGGAAGATCCACATGAGGGCCCTACTCATAAAAAATGACGCGTGGGACTACGTGAATGGCCAAAGGTAAAGCCTGAGCCAGCCGAAGAGAACAACGCCGAAATAGAAGGATGGAAAACGGGCGATAGCAAAGCTATGTCGGACATTTTCCTGGGGATTTCATCCTCGGAACTGAACCAGGTCAAAGATTGTGCGACGTCGAGAGAACTTTGGCTAAAGTTGGAGAACGTTTACCAGTCTAAAGGCCCCGCGAGGAAAGCGAACCTGCTGAAACAAATCGTCTTACAGAGGATGAGCGAGGGCGACGACGTTCGCGACCATCTGCGAAAATTCTTTGACGCTGTTGACCGACTGAGCGACATGGAAGTGCCGATAAACGATGACCTACTGTCGATACTGTTGCTTTACAGTTTACCGGCCAACTTCGACAGTTTCCGGATTGCTATCGAGTCACGTGACGAGCTCCCCACCCCGGAAACACTGCGAATCAAAATCGTGGAAGAAAGTGACGCGCGAAAGAACAATGGACCAGTGCAGAACGCGATGGTAGCGGACAGGTAGAATCAACAGAAAACGGGTAAATCGGAGAAACGCGACGGAAGCAAATTCCCGTTCAAGTGCTACAAGTGCAACAAGCCGGGTCACAAAGCAGCAGGTTGTCGATCCAAGAAGAAGAGCGATCAGGACAAGACGAAGACTGGTAGCTTTACCCTGTACGCTGCTGTGGAATCGAGTCCGCCTGGTGACGAGAGTTCCATGCTGGTTTATTCGACGCAAAAACGGTGGTGTCTAGATAGTGGTTGTACCGCGCACATGGCCAGTGGCATTGACAGTTTCGAGAGTGTAGATGAGAACTTTTCAGACTCATTGAACCCCCCAATTCTAGCTCCACGAAAATCAGTGCTAAGGGTGTCGCGCGATTGGTTACCCGAGTGAACGAAGACGATGAGACAGTTAACTTGAGTGACGTGCTGTTCGTGCCGGACCTACGCATGAACTTGTTATCGGTCGCGAAGATCGTGGACAAAGGTTACCGAGTGACTTTTTGCAAACGTTCGGCGGAAGTCGTCAGCGAGAAGGACGATCGCGTGATGTTGTGCGCGGAGCGAGTCAACGGACTCTATTTTGTGAATGACTCGCGCGCTGCCGAGCAGCCGAGCGCCGCGCTTGCCAGCCGGGATCACGAGAAGTCCCTGATGGATTGGCACAAGGCTTTGGGTCACTTAAACGTGAAGGACATTCGCGAGGCATCCAAAAACAACGTTCTCCGAGGACTTGATTTGAGCGACGACGATGCAACGGTGGACTGTGAGGTGTGCATCAAGGCGAAGATGACACGCCAGCCCTTCCCCAAGGTCTCCAAGAGGAAGTCAATTCCAGGCGAGCTGATACACTCGGATGTGTGCGGACCGATGCGCATGCAATCCAAAGGTCACGCCAGGTATTTCGTCACCTTTATAGATGACGCTACTCGATGGGGCGAGGTGCGATTCTTGCGACGGAAAAATGAGGTGTTCTCCGAGTTCCAGGCGTTCAAGAAGATGGTCGAGACGCAGCACGACTGGAAGATTAAGTACCTGCAATCCGATAATGGCACCGAATATTCGAGCAACCAGTTCGATGACTTCCTGAAGCGCTCTGGGATCAAACGTCAGCTAACCGTTCCGAACAATCCGGAACAAAACGGTATAGCTGAACGGAGGAACCGCACTCTGGTCGAGATGGCTCGTTGTTTGTTGATCCAGTCCGGTCTTCCTCCTACCTTCTGGGCAGAAGCAGTGTGTACCGCGAATTTCACCAGAAACCGCTGTCCAACTTCAGCATTGGACGGCCGAACTCCGCTCGAGTTGTGGATGGGAGAGGTCCCGGATGTGAGCAGTTTTCAGGAGTTTGGAGCACCGGTTTACTGCCTGAACCGGACCAAGGATACCGGAAAGTTTGAACCTCGTGCCCGGAAAGGCGTTTATCTCGGCCCCGCTGCAGATTCGAAGGCACTCAGGGTCTGGATACCTGAGGAGCGACGTGTCGAGATCTCACGAGATGTCCAGTTCCTGAAAACAACAGCAGAAAACAAGGTCGACTAGTACGAGGAGTTCTTCCCTGAACAGGCGGATGTTCAGCCAAACACCGAGCAGGATGTAGAGGGTCCTGCCACATCGTCGGACGAGTACATCGACGTTGTACTAGGAGAGAATCGCCCAACGAGAAGAACAGTCCAGCAACCAGATCAGCAACAGCAGCAACCGGCCATGTTTGGCGAAAACGACGAACCTCTCCGAGGTTTTGAGCCAGTTGAAGTTCCAGCCCCAGGTCCAGTCGGATCAACTCCAACGACGAAGCGCGGACCAGGCAGACCGAGGAAGATTCACACGGGTCGTCCTGGTAGACCAAGGGAACATCCTGTCGCGGAGAGAAATGAGGTCGCGGGGAGGAACGATGTTGCAGAAAGTGTCGACGTGGCAGAGGCAAACGACGCTGTACAGAACGATGCTGTACAGAACGATGCTGTACAGGACGACGCGAGCGGAGGTGAGGACTATGAATCCGGAGAAGAAGATACCGCCCTCATCGCGGAAGTTCCACTGAAGTCAGCAGTCTCCGGGCCAGAGGAATACGAGTGGATGCTGGCGATGGCCGACGAATTTTCATCGATTTTGAAAAACAACACTTGGACCTCGGAGGATCGCACAACTGTCGGCAGCCGCATCGTACTTAGAAACAAGTACGGAGCTGATGGAGCGGTCACCAAATGGAAGGCTAGGGTCGTGGCCAGGGGATTCACCCAATGCCCCGGGATGGACTACGGCGAGACGTACGCTCCTGTGGCTCGATTCAACTCAATTCGCCTCGCCATGGCATTTGCGGCACAACATGGCATGCATATACGACAGTTTGACGTCTCTACCGCTTTCCTGAACGGTGTCATCGACGAGGAGATCTGGATGAAGTTGCCACATTACGCAAGTAATGTCCTGAAGTTCATCTTCGAGAACAACTACGGCTCCCGTGAAGTGGTCAACAAGGCTGCAAAGATGCTGTCCCAACTATCGTCCGGAAACAAGGTGTGCAAAATGCACAAGGCTCTATACGGCCTGAAACAGGCGGGACGATGCTGGTATCAGTGTCTGGACTCGGAGCTGGTGAAGTTTGGGGCGAGAACGACGTCAAGAGACGCGAGCGTCTACGTAAAGGACGCAGACAACGATCCACTGCTGATCGTTGTGTAAGTCGACGACATTCTTGTCCTGTCACGTGATACCAAGAGGATCAACGAGGTCTACAAGTTTCTGAGCAAGTCCTTCCAAATCAACGATTTGGGCGACGTGTCATACTGCTTGGGAATTGAGTTTGCTCGGGACGAGTCGACGATCACCATGAGTCAACGCGGGTATGTGCTGGACATACTCGATCGCTTCGGGATGTCGGACTGTCGGCCAGTTGCAACGCCACTTGTTCCTGGAGTTAAGCTGTCAAAGGGTGACATCTAGAGTGAGGAAGACGGGGAGAAACCACCGTATCGAGAACTCATCGGCGCCCTTCTCTACCTGTCCGTGTGCACACGCCCGGACATTGCACATGCTACGAGTGCTCTGAGCCAGTTCAACGATTCCTTCGGAACCAGCCACTGGCAAGCTGCAAAGCGAGTTTTGCGATACCTCAAAGGTACGCTCGACGTGGGCCTAAGCTACAGTACGAAGGGAAGATGCCTGACCGGCTACGTGGACGCCGACTGGGCTGCCTGCATTGATGACCGGAGGTCATACACCGGCTACGCGTTCACGATGAGCGGCGGTCCTGTTTCCTGGGAGTCGAGGAAGCAGCGCACAGTTGCGCTGTCCTCGACGGAATCCGAGTACATGGCACTCACCGAGGCTTCCAAGGAGGCGATGCACCTGAAGAGACTGAGCGAAGAGATTGGCGCTCGTCCACCGAAGAAAATCGACATTCACATCGATAACCAGGGTGCAAAGAAGTTGGCATAGAATCCTGTGCACCACACGAGAACCAAACACATAGATACACGACATCATTTCGTGAGAGAGGCTATTTCCGCAGGCGAGATCAATCTGGAGTACCTACCTACTGAGAAGATGCCAGCAGACGTGCTCACCAAAGGCTAACCAGTCCCAAACATTGGAACTGTCTAAATTACATGGGCATCGAAAAACAGATTGTTTAGACGATTATCGCTTTGAGGGGGAGTGTTAAATCAGTACTTTTATCCTTTGTTTTATATTCAAATCGAACCGCCCTTTTGTAATTCCCTTTTAATCGCTTGTGGAGCCACCTACATTTTTGTTCTTAATCTAACACAACGATAGTTGTCAAATGCAGTTCTTCTTTGTATTCTGTCGAGACAAGTTGTACTTTTGTGTTCTAATAAATCTTTATTACTGGACAATAAACCTGAACAGTTTTCTTGCACGACCTCCTGGTTTTCCTGACACATGCGAAGTCTGTATATTAGCCGAGAAGAAACACGGAAAGCTGGAGAACTTGTTACATCCGATTGACAAAGGAGTGCGCCACTAGATACCTATCATGTTGATCATCTTGGACCGATGCCGTTGACTAGGAAGTGTTTCAAACACATATTTGGTGTTAAGGACGCATTCACCAAGTTTGTGTGACTGTATCCAACAGAGCATTAATTCTTCATTTAATCATAGTATTGGAATTTCACCATTCGAGATACTGATTGGAAGAGCTATACGTAAGAAAGACGACTTGAAGCTGCGTGAAACAATTGAAGCTGAAATCGTAGAAATCTGTCAGAAGGAACGATCGGAACTGAGAAGCAGAGCTATGGACAACATGAAGAAAGTTCAAGAAGGAAATCGCAAAATGTTCAATCGACGGAGCAAACTCTTCTTAATGGAATAAATTTCTATGAGATACGTTAGCCCATATTAAAACTTGTAGTCTTTTCCTATTGAATTTGAGTACTTTCTTTTGGCGTCATGAAATCGTTACATTAGTACGGTCAAAAGGATTGAAAGCACCAAAGGGTAAAAAATGATTTTTTTATGGAAAACGTTAATGCTTTTGGACAATCAAGCCTTGATTATACGGCTCAGGCACTGTCAAAACCAGGCTTTATGTGCTGAATGCCATAGGGATCAGTTGTAACATGATGATGTAGTAAATTTGAGGACTGAATTTCTACTGGAAGTAAGAACAGACATGGCTACTTCAACCAGCCATCTCTTCATCTCTCAGACTATTTACTCTAATAAACTACGGAGCAAACAAGTAAACATTCAATACTAATCACCTTTCTGAGCCTTTTTGTGGAGAATCAATTTGCCTTTTGAATAAAATTTGATATTTGGATAGAATTTTACAAAGAGTTGGGTATTGTTGGCTACTAAAAAGACTAGAAAGTATCTCTTAGTAATAGAAAACTGCCAAAAGCTGTACAGCTAACACATGCTAAGTGGAAATCATTTTCAATTAGCATAAATTAGAAATACTTTCAAAGTTTGCAACCTTCTTATTCTCAGTTTTTACCTCGAGAGTGTTGTTGACTTAGAAACACAAATCAGAATAACTAGGAGTAGTAACGTTTTGTATAAATTTCCATTTACCTAAAACATCGTTTCTCCCTAAGGGACTCATCTCGCGCAGACGAACTTCCAATAATGTACGGCCTAAAAAACCGACAGTAGCTACTTGTTTCAACAACCTACTTCAATTCGACATTCCATCAGAAGTAAAAGCAACCAAGAAAAGTATCTTCTTGTGCTACTTCTTCAAAATATCTCATTTAAAGGCGAACAAAAACATCGAAGCCTCATAACAACATACATCATCATCATCATCGAATGGATTTTTTATCGGCTTGTATAAATATCAGACAAACATACATTTGACTCGGGGGACTCCTCAGGGCGCTTGCTATTTGCCACGATTTCCATTCTCAATTTGCATTACTCCGCGAAGAACATCATAAGAACATTCAATCAACGCTTTTTTATTTGCTCACTTACGACGAAAAAAAGGAGAGAGAAAAGAGTAAAGTAACAAAAATTATGGAAGATACTTGTTACTGTTGTTGTTGTACTCGCGATGGAGTCCTTCTGGTTAGTAGAGACGTTTTTTGCCGACCGCGAGGCTGCTGGTCAGTTGATTCTAAACTAACCCCGTTGGGTGGTCTTCTAATCACAAACAAATATGGATGGATCTAAGCCGTACTTGAGCCAGTCAGCGAGCCAAGTGGACAACACAAAAGAGCAAGGAATCGTCGAGAGACCTTGATTGCTATGAAATCGCTTTGACAACAAGTACTATACAACATGACACAAAGCAACCAATATTCGTGAAGAAACACTCGTGAATTAGAATAAGATGAATTGTAAGAGACGAAAGTGAAAAATAAACAACGAACAAGCCACATATTACACATACTCGGCGAGTAACGATCCGGCGAAACTATGGGTCAGCGTGTAAATACTAATGACGCATGGCGTAGACCAACCGGTGAACCGACGTACTCGCTCCGGGAAGTCATCTCCTGCGAGCAGTACTCGTATGTAAAGATGAATACCATAACCAATCTGCAATGGCTACAAAACTGTTAAGATACAGCCAAAGATCTCATTGCCGACTCGGCGACGAGCAGATCGAAGGCCTTTTTGCAAATCATTTTCTAACAGTATATCCACATACTCGACAACACAAGCACTCGGGCAATAAATAGTTGAAATCTTGATGTAATGTCTTGAGGAAAACACATTTAACATTCAGGTGCTCCATCTTCGTCTCCTTCTTTTGCTGCTCTTGTCTTTAAGATCCACTTTATCGTTGATCTTTAATCGTTAACTGTTACTCTCTATGTACGAATGCCTCTCACTCAACATCTTGGCAACTAATCCATCAAAATTGCATTCAATCATCATTAGTGTCATCGAAGAGGTGACAAAGTACTAATTAATGCAGCGACCAGCAATGCGTCCTCGCTGTTGCTGCTGCCTCATCCATTCTTTCAGTCGTTGCTTGCTCTGTTGCTGGCTTAACCCGACTTAGTGATCTGGTTGCTGCCTTCACCATTATCATCTCAACCAAGCGATGAACGAAAGTAACGTCAACAGTCGTCACGAAGGCGATCATCAGGAGGATCTTCTCAAGATGGTAACGAGTTAGTAAGTGAATGAGTATTTACGTCAAGATCTTTGTAAATCGCAAATCGATCTTCAACAATTGCAATCGTGAATTAAAGGAAAAAAGAGTTGTCAGAGAATTTCTCTTAATGGGGAATTCCTGCGTAGAAATTTCGGTGTTGCCAAAAATGCTTTATCCCTGATTAATTTGATCCGACCTCAGGGCGATTATGTAACCACTTTGGCATCAGAATATGATGGGCATCCTATTTCGTGATCGTAACGACACTTTTAAATATTTTCTGGATAATATCACGTTTTGACCGTGAGATTATCATTCGATTTTAAATCCCATTGAATTTTGATATAGGCAGCTAACAGCAATGAAGAAACAGTTATCTAATAGATCCTTAAAGAGAAAAGGATTTACTGACATCAACAATCAAATTCCACGGAAGTCACTACAGCTCCAGTTATTAGGATTTGGTAGAGGATTACTTATCTCAGAGTGACATACGCCAGCTAGCGTTCAGTCATGTCGTGGGTCTTGGCAAGAATTCTGTACCCGTGCTGGGCCACCTTACACACAACAATTAACACGAAATACACGAGGATGGAAAGGGTTGAGGAGACTCATTTCAAGAAATGAAAAAACAATAAGTCTTAAAATGTTATGGAAGCTTTAGATTAAATTAGACTAAATCCAGTCTTTAAACCGAGGGCGGCCCGATAAGTACTTAGCCTACAAAGAAAAACGAAAATTTTGGACAAGTGGCAATTTATTTCTCAATTTAATCTACTCTTAGCTCGATATACTTAGCCCAGCGATGCTCCAACTTCTTTAACCGTCTTAAAAATTCGTTTTCTCGAGGTCTGCAAAGCAGGTCTCCACAGCAGCGATTAAGTTCTCATTCAATTCTAATTTCTGCCCGGCAAGTGACTTTTTCAAGTTTGGAAACAAAAAGAAGTCGCACGAGGCCAAATCTGGGGAAAACGGTGGATGGGGTAGCCCAATTCGACCAATTTGGCAGAGGTGTGAGCCTTTGCGTTGTCATGGTGGAAGACAACTGTTTTCATCGCCAAGTGGAGCCTGTTTTTCTGTGGTTCGGCGTCGAATCGGTCCAATAATTCGGCATATTAGAGCCCTGTGATCGCTTTGCCCATCTCCAGGTAGTCGATGCAAAACAACGGTGGCCATCACTTTTCCGGCCAATAACCCAGTCTTCACCTTCTTCGGAGCGCGATCACTGGGTGATGTCCACTGTTTCGATTGCCTCTTGATTTTTGTCGTATACCAGTAGAACCACAAAATGACGCATAAACTCCTTCCATCCATCGCGCCGAGAGCTTTCTCATGCCCAACATTTCATGCAGTCCGCAGGAGGAATGCTGGCTGACAGGAATACTCTTGGAGGCTAGCATTCTTTGGGGAAATTCGTCCTAACGTACCCGAGGAAATTCCCACAGGGGGTATGCCGGACAACAAGAGCACTCTCGCAGGCTAGCTATGTTTCATGAGCGCAGCCCCCGAGGATATGGGGGGCGCCGTGAAGCTCTTCTAGGATGACAGGTAACGACCCTGAATCAATCTGGACTACGCCTTGGACAACGAACTAGAATTTGTGCTTTGGGCTGGCGGATATGATGGTTTGGACCTAGTTGCTTTGCACGGTCGCAAAGCCGTGTGTGACCAGCTCCACTTCAACGATCATACCGTCTCCGCCCCGGTAAAACCCTGCCAGGACTCGAAGCACGTTCGAAGTTCGCACCATTGGGTTGGGAGTGTAGGTCCGGTTGAGATGGACCCCCGATTAGCGCTGACCTGGCTCTGAGAACTTGTCCCCATAAAGGCTTGTGCCAACCCTCGCACGGGACCAAAACGAACGGAGATAGCGGCTCTGAGGGGGGGGGGGGGGACCCAACAAAACTCGAGCAACCAAATATCCTTAAAACAATAAAAAAACTCAAAAAAAGAATGCAAAAATAGCAACAACGACGACGCAACCAGCGGCTGCAACCATGATGTTAACAGCACATCGGGAGCGGTACTAACCACGACAACAACGACAATTAATGCAATGACGGTGAAGACGGACGAAAAACGGAGATTGACAGACAGTCTGTACCAAACTGAAATTCCTGCGGAGTTCGGGCACAGCAAAAAACTGATGCGAACGCCAGAGCGTCTTATTAAGGAAAAGCGGGAAACTCTGCAGGACGCGCCAGATGTTCGAGCGGTGGAAAATAATATGAAGAGCATCGAGAACTCGATGGTCACTGCTGCGATCGTTACCGAAGCGACCGATCCAAGGGTCGAAAATCCCAACATAGCAAAGAATCATCCTGAAGCCAACGAGAAGATTACGGCACGAAAAGCAACGAGTGACCAGACACCGCGTGATTGCACCGCCAACGTCGAAAATGTGGCGGAAGTACTGCATTCGGAAACGGAAAGCGATAACCTCTCCCAAGAATTGTTGCAAAGTACGGTTGCCGCCCAGCGACAAGAAGAAGAAAGGCTGTTCCTTAAAAGCGGGAGACGTTCTGAAAAGAATACATTCTGCCTGCGACTCCCCTAAAATCGGCAAAGCAGTAAAGATTGGGGTCCTTGAACTAGAGGAGCTCCTAGATCGCATAGGGCACTATCGGAGGAGCTGGTTAAAGGCGGAAGACGATCAGAAGGCTAAAGAAACGCTGGGGGCGAAATTTAAAGGCCACACGCAGATAGCTCCACCATTAAAAATCAATAAAAGAATGGCGTCTAGCCCAATCGAAGGAGATCGGGATAAAAGAAGGAAGGAAGAGGCACTTGATGGGCGTGGAGCACCAGATCACGGGTTCCAGACAGTGCTTACAAAAGGAGCGAAGAAAGCCGCTAAGAAACTTCTTCAAAAATAAGCCAGAATTAAAGTAGTACGACGAACGTGCTCGGGCCACAGGCTGGTCGAATTCGGAGCAGAGGCCGGCAATAAGGAAGCATTCTGCGACGCAGTAAAGAAAGTCCTCGGCAAAATCGCAACTATAGCCCCGCTCGAGCCGATGGCAACGATCGAAATAAGAGAAATTGACTGCGTGACGGATCTGGTCGAGGTAGAAGAGGGCATCGAAAGGGAGTTCGCTAGCGCGGGAAGGATCAGAGCGAGACTGACACCTGAAAACAACAGGGGACAACGCATGGCCATAGTTGACTTGACCGAAAAGGACGCCGAACAATTCCTGAACAAGGGCAAAGTAAGAATAAGGCGGGTTTTCTGTAGGATACAGCGAAGAGCAACGCCTCTTCAATGCTTCAAATGCCTTGGCCATGGTCACACCACACTATTATGCAAAGGACACGATAGGAGTTCCCTTTGTTACAAATGCGGTAAAACGGGACATAAAAGAAAAGAGCACACTATATTCTCTGCAAGGATGCTGATCGAAGACTTGATGTTGGACACGTCTTGGGATCAGGAAAATGCCGGGTGTTACAGGAAGCCCTAGCCAAGCCAAAATCAGAACTTCGATGACCCGCATCCTGCAGCTAAACCTACACCGCAGTTCAATCACCCAAAATCTGCTTGAGCAGTTTGCAAGGGTCATGAAAGCCGACTTCTTGCTGCTGAGTGAGCAACACCATAATAAAAGTCCTGATTATGGCATTCTGACGAAACCGTAGCTGCCGCCATCTGGGTTCGGAACAGTGATTTTCAAGCGGAGAGTTGAGTGGGTTCGGTGCTCAGAGACCACCTTCTTTAGTGTGAACCTAACGCCGAACGAATCGATATCATCTTTCTAAGCCAAGCTTAATGCTTTGGGGGGCACTGTCTCGAACGCAGAGGGCAAAGTGCTCGTTGAGGGCGACTCCAACGCAAAAGCAATCGAATGGGGTATGCCTCAAACGGATTCGCGGGGAAAACGAATCCTAGAAATCGCGGCCAGGACGGCGCTCGTCGTACTAAACTCTGGAAATACGCCGACTTTCCGCCGTATTGGCTGTGGGGAAACCATACCGGACGCCACATTCACCTCGAAGTCCTTAGTACGGAAGATACACAATTGGAAATTATCAGAGGACTACTCAGCCAGTGATCATCAGTGCTTTTTGCTTGAGATCAGTGATGTTGTCTCCCGACGGCCGAACTCTCAGATTTCTCTGACTGTATGGAACATCGGAAGGATGGACGTCAAGAGGTTCGTGGCGGTGCTCACAGCAGGTGAGCCGCTGCAGGGAGCTTCGGAGGGGACGGAAGAACTGGCAGCTCAAGACGTGGTGAACTCATATTCGACTACTTCCTGCGCTTCTATGCCTTGTCAAAGATTCCGACACGGCAAACCCCCAGTGTACTGGTGGTCAACTGAAATCGCTGAAAAACGAAGGGAGTGTCACAAGCTTCGACGCGAGGCTTAACGGGCGAGAAACCGTGACGAGGCATGCATATAAGTCGGCCAGGAAACGTCTTCGCAAATTGATTAACAATAGCAAGGCTCGCTGCTGACAAGATCTAGTGGACAATGCGAACAAGGATCCATGGGGCCTTGGCTACAAGCTAGTTATGCGGAAGCTTGGTGCCCTACGGAAGCCTTGCATACTCGTATATGACGCGGAAAAGATGGGCAAGATGATGCGGGCACTTTTCCCCGCCCATCCCAGCAATGTTGACGCTGGCCGTGGTGAAACAGCAGTCGAGTGTCCACTCTTCACACAGCCGGAACTGGAGGAGGCAGTCCTTTCATTGAAAGCGAGGAAGGCCCCACGCCCAGATGCTGTTCCAGCTGAGGTGCTGCAGCTTGTCGATCACGACTGTTCTGACTTGCTGCTCAGCACATTCAACGCTTGCCTACGACACGGAGTTTTCCCGGTACGATGGAAGGTAGCGTGGCTACCGCCCGTTATGCATGCTAGACACGGCCGGGAAAGTGCTAGAGAAACTCACCATGGGAAAACTCACCGACGCGATTCGTAGTGCTAAGGATCTATCTCCTCGGCAGGACGGCTTTAGAGCAGGACGTTCTACCATTGATGCGATTGCAAAGATGGTGAGCGCGGTCCGAAAGGCAGAGGCACATAGTCGCAGCTGTTGGTGACACTCGACGTCAGGAACGCCTTCAACCTCACTAGATGGGTGGATATTCTGGATACGCTGGAGACCCGGTTTCAAGTTCCAAACTATCTAATGCGGCTTTTGAGGAGCTATCTATAGGACCGAAGCCTGCTCTACGACACGACGCAGGGCCAACGAAGGGTGGCTGTTACATCGGGCGTTGCTCAGGGATCTATCCTTGGTCCAAACCTGTGGAATGTGTCTTACGAAAGGCTACTGAGACTGGAGATGCCAGATGAGTCGCGCTTGATCGGCTATGCGGATGTTGTTGCAGCTTTGGTCGCTAGACGCACCGCTGAACAAGCGCAAGTTTGCCTAGGTAGCTAATGCGCCGAGTGAGGCACTGGATGACTTTTCGCAGTTTCAGTTCACCGAAGTGACAAAAGTTGACAAAAAAGCGAATCCCTAGAGTAAGGATGATCAGTATTGGAGACACACAAATCGAATCGAAGTCATCGGTGAAGTATCTGGGGCTACTGATTGACTCGAAGATGAGTTTCTCTGAGCAAATCAGGACAACGGCTGAGAAGGCTGCTTCGGGAGTATCGGCTCTGGGTCCAGATATGGCCAACGTAAGGGGACCAAGCCCATCAGGAAGACCCTTTTTGATGAGTGTGGTCAGTTCTACTGTACGGAGCAGACAGTCTCTGATTTGAAGGTGAGAGTCATTGCAGGCGTGATACCTGTCGCCCTCTTTGCGCGAGAGCGCCGCGGTATTAACCTACGGCGAAACGAGGATGCGAGAGAGATGGTTATCTGCGAGGAGAGACAGCACTCGCTCAACAATTGGCAGCAGTCTTGGGTGAATTGCGCGGATGGAAGGTGGACTGCGCGCTTCATCCCAAATGTAAGACCGTGGCTAAATTGAAGGCATGGTGAGACTGACTTCTATCTGACGCAGCTTTTGAGCAGGCATGGTTGTTTTCAGTCTTACCTGCAAAAGATTGGTATGTCACGGTCCCCCGATTGTCGGTTTTACCCAGGGGAGGAAGACAATTCGTGCCACACATTTCTTGCGTGCACGAAATGGGTGAGGCTACGAAGAGACCTCTACAGGGAGATAGGAGAGCTCACCCCAGATAATTAAGTCGCGGTGATACTCGAATCAGTTGACAAATACATTACGTGCAAGCAGTCCTAAAAGATAAAACGGCTCACTGGCCATGAGGCGTTGGGGATAGGGGATCGCTTTTCGGGCACTTCCTTTTCCCCTCTCGCTAGAAGAGGGATCGCCTAGCGAGACCTGCCCTGAAGTAATGTGTCAAACGGTCCCAGGCTAGGTTCTCAGGTTGACAGGGGAGGCGTTTAGTGGGTAGACCAGTCGCCTTCTTGCGAGCATGGGATGTACACACTCTGTGCGTAAATAGCATTCACCTCCCAAACACACACAACTATTGAATTTCCCGCGCAAAAGAGCCACTGGTTCGTTGGCTGTGTGTCAATTGGAACCACATATCGTCCAGGTCCAAAGCATCAATTTCTGGCCACAAGAAACCCGGTATCATCTCGCAATAGCGAACACCATTCACGGTAACTGCTTGGCCGTCCTCATTTTCGAAGAAGTACTGCCAGATGATCCCACCAGCTCATAAACCGCACCAAACAGTCACTTTTTGTGGATGCATCGGCTTTTCAACACTCCCTCGTGGATTCTCATTTGCCCAAATGCGGCCATTCCACTTGTTAACGAATCGACTGAGGTGAAAGTGTTCCTTGTCGCTGAAGATGATTTTCTTCGTAAAGGCACCATTCCTTTCTGTCTGTTCAACCAGCCATTCGGCGTATTGCCTACGCTTGAAATGGTCAATCGACTTCAACTCTTGAGTCAATTGAACCTTGTCAGCGTGCAAATTCAAATCTTTATTCAAAATTCGCATCAGTTATGTTCGTGAGATCTTCAATTGATGGGCACAACGACGAGTCGAGGTTGACGGATCTTCTGCGACACTATCGCGAACAACAGCAATGTTTCCCGCAGAACAAACTGGCAGAGCATACACAGGTGATTTCACATTGCCTACAGATCCGGTTTGCTGAAATTTGCGCACTATTCTCCCGATTGTGGACACATTTGGTATATTATGCTGACTAAAAAAACACGAAGTGCACGAAATGCATCTTGATTTGAACGCCCATTTTCGTAAAAGGCTTCAACAACCTTAACGCGCTGCTTAATTGTGTACCTCTTTATAGTTGAATTTGTCAAACACTGAAACAAAGGAATGTCAAATTAAGTTGGGTGAAAAACTTGACGTTGAGGTGTGATCACAAGTAACATCATGCGTTACGGTTGGACCTCCCTTTATTATGAACCCAACACCGATTTTTTTATGGTATTTTTTTGTTTTGTTTATGTTTCTTTACGCAAAAGATATTAACTCTAGCTTATCAAGCCAAATAACCTCTTCTAAAGACCTTTCACTAATCCATCTTTCCCTTCCTAAATGAGCCCCTCATTTGATTTTATTTATTATTGCTACGTGTATTTAATTAAACTAATTACCACGCCGCTTAATCTACTTTAGCTGATAATTCTGGGGAAGAAGAAAACAAAAAGGCAAAAACAGCAACCCAAAACCAAAAAAACATGAGAGGAAAGTGAAAAGAAAAATGATGGAAGACAGGAAGAGGAAAAGGACGCACTGTCGGGCATCAAAAGATAAGGAAGGAATAGGTAGCGTGACAGTGGATAATTTCATCTGTTATTATAAAATATTTAACTTGATTTTGATGCTTAATCTTAACTCTATTTTTTCAACTTATATATTAATTCTAAACGTAAGGCGATCCATTCATTCTAATTTACCCCAATTAATCAATTAGCAATAACTTGCATGGATGAAGACACACTAACCAACCCCACCTAATTATTATATGAGAACTAATTCTACCTATATATACTCTTTTAGGCCTCCTCATATGGTTAAAAAAACGAAATAGGAAGCAAGGAAAACAGTGGAAACAAAGTAAAAGAAAAGAAAAAAACAAGAGACTGGAAAATGACAGTGCCTTAATCCTAAGGAATTGCTACGCGACATCAGCAGATGAAGCAAGGTACCCATTTGCATTTCACTAAAATGCTTCCTGTTTTATGTCATCTTAATGCTTACTCCTAACCTCGCTGCATATAGTATTTAAGATCTTTAGCGTGCGAAGTACCTGTATTTTTTCCGCACATGTTTTTTATTTTAAAAGGTCCCAGATACTCAGGGGTTACCTTAGCTGAGTAATATTGAGCCGTGTCTGACAGTGCGAAATTCCGCCTCCAAACAAGGCCGTTACGCTGAAATATAGAATGTCTCCTCCGCAGACTATATCGCTAATTGACCTTCCCTGCAGCCTGCTTCAAGCGCTTTATCACCTCTTCCCTCGCTTCTTGGAGTTTCTTTGCCTGCTCTGACGGATTATACCGAATATCATCATCACTTGGTGGTCTCGGTCGTTTCCACGTAACTGCCATCTCCCGACAGAAATTGATAAAATAGGGCGTGTTGTCCATTGTCTCATGCGTATACGTGCGCAAGGCACAACCAATTTTTGAAAAATGCTCGTCCCATTTCCGGTCGTTTCCACATACGTTGCCGGCAATCGTTTGATGGTTTTGTTAATCCGTTCCGCAGGATTCGCTTGTGGATGGTAATTGGCACAAACTGGGTACTACTCCCGTATCCGGTCACCAAGCTATGTAGTTCCTTTGACCTGAATCGGACGCCCTTTTCACACACCACCACTGCCGGGACCCCAAACAGCATGAACACTCTTTCTTCTAAAAGTTTAGCTACGTCGCCCGTAGTCGCTTTTCTCAGGGGGAAGATAAGAGGCATTTTGGTGAAGTAATCGACCACAGTCAATATATATGTCTTGCCTCGAGTAAAACGCAGCGAAGGTCCAACCAAATTCACACATATTATTTCCCACGGCTCTTTAGCTTAGCCGCCTCGAGAAGACATAGACTCACAAGGAGGTTTCCTCTCTACATTTGTTGTCTGACAAGTTTTGCAT
This sequence comes from Odontomyia ornata, assembly GCA_963969285.1. NCBI lineage: Eukaryota > Metazoa > Arthropoda > Insecta > Diptera > Stratiomyidae > Odontomyia > Odontomyia ornata. The sequence continues at coordinate 23,642,524 of OZ017741.1, forward strand.
TTTGTCGCGTACCGTCAAATATTTGCTATAATTTTGGACCAAAAGAATCGTTGGATTATGCGGTCGTAAGTTCTGCTAATACCCATATACCCCGACGTTGCGTCGTCATGGCATTGTAAGACCATTTGCCGTTCGGCCTCGGGAACCACTTGCTTCCAGGAATTCCTAATCAATTCTGGATGCCGTCCGGGTATGTTACGCCATAACGACTCCTCCTCAATCTACCAGTCGGGAAACATTGCACGGCTCTTTAAAATCGTCGATCGCATGCCACATACCCACTTGTCTCCTCTGTCTGCTTCTTCTAGCGCATTCTACTGTTCCAGACATCGTAATCGAATTGTTGCAGACTTACTGTCCAACGAGCCAGACGATCATTCGGCTCCCACAAAGTGGTGATTTGTAGTCACCATAAAGTGCCCACAACACCGCAAAACACTCTTTTTCGGTGGTGGAGTAATTTTTCTCCGTTTTTGATAATACTGCGCCTAAACCATCATCGAATGCATCCGTTTGGACGTTAAGCGGTAAGGCAAAATCTGGGCATGTAAGAATCGGCGCTGATGATTGCTTCGCCTTGCAACGAATGAAGGCTAACTTCCACTGCTCTGTCCATACAAATTTTTTATTTGTGAGCAGTGCCGTGAGCGTGGCGTGATCCAGAATGAAGCGCCGATACTAAGATACCATTCCTAGAAATTATCGCACTTTCTTCACATTAGTTGGCTGAGGCATACGCAGTATACAATCTACTTATTTTTTTGAGGCAGAGTGCAGTCCATTTTCGTCTACCGCATATCCCAGGTACTTCATCTATGGCCGGCAAAATTCGCACTTCTCAAGTGATACCCGTAAACCTACCTCTCGAAGACGTGTTAGCACCACCAGAAGGATTTCCAAGTATTTTTCAAAATCCCCGGTGACGACTATCACATCGCCTAGGTATACGAAAGCCCTACAACACTATCCACGAAGCGCTGCCAGATTGTAGCAGGATTGTGTAAGCCATAAGGCATCCGATCGAAGTTAAATAACCCAAGTCCAGGTACCGTGAAATCTGTAAAAGGCTTCGACTCCTCCACCAGAGGAATTTGCCAATAGTTGGACTTATTATCTAACAAGAAGAAGTATTGGGCTGCGCACAGTTTGTGCAACGTGGAGGAGATGTATGGAAGTGGATAAACGTTTCAGAATCCTAGGCCCACACGAAACTATCCTTCTTCTTTATTAAAAGGTTGGGTGATGACCATGGGATTCCACTCCCAGCCGGAAGATTTTATCCAGCTCCTCGATATATATGCCTGTACCACTGGGACACGGGATAGAAACGCTGTTTGATAAGTTCAGCCGATGTCTTAATTATGCGTTCCACTCCTCTAGCACTCCCCAGGCCGTCACCCATCAACTTCAACTCTTCCACTATCGGTGCCTCCAGGCGCGCCTCTCATCCTGTGGAGTCAACCTTATTCTCCATTGTAGTGCCTCACCGCAGACTCCCAAGATTCCTTGCTAAGGTCTAGGACTATCCAAAATGAACGCCGGACGTCGGTGTGGAATACCAGGTACCAGTAGAATTTCCATCGGCCGCGTCAGCCCCTTCACCGTAACTGGTACCCAGGCCACGCCCTCAGTTGGGACACATCTACTGTTCGATAATTTGATGACTGCTTGCCTCGCCTTCTGAAGTCCCAACCCAAGCATGCGCAGCAATTCCCAACCGGGTTTCCTGAGGATGGTATACATAGGCCCGAAATTCCAGTAATCCTACTACGACTGGACCAAATACTTCCACATCCATATGTAGACGATTATCCGCTACCGTTCTCTCCCGTGCGAAATTCACCCTAGTCTTTTGTGCGACTAACCTACTTGGACCGTTCGGAGTCCCTACGTCGCTTAGTGAGAACGGTTCCCGTCTTTTAAGGGTCCGCACTCGATGCTTGGTTTGGTTGGCTCTGTCTTACATGATGTTTTTGACCTTTAAACAAACCTGGCTCCTGTGCTAGTTCCGCTTAAGGGTCTTAAAGATCATGTAAGAAGAATACGTAGCTTTCCGCGTTCCACTCCTTCCACAACCGAAACATCTTTGAGGCTCACTACAGGTCCTGGAGATATGCCCTTCGCGTTTGCAATTTCAGCAGCGGATATCTCTATCTATCTCATTATTCGGTAAAGTACATTACGATTAATATTTTCGTAAGCTTGCTTAAAGTCAACGAAAATTTGTTGTACTCCCATCATTTTTCAATCATTCCTCCATCTTTGGCCGCACAATATGCCAAATCAGGTTCCAATAAACGATGCGTTCGGGGGTTGTGTGGAGGAACAAAGCGCTAAACCTGTTTCTAAAATTGTTCCCAGCAGTACAAGGTCCGCTATTGAGGAGACCGGCGCCAAACTGAGCTGAGTCTGGTAGAAATGTGCGGTATGTCACCTTATACAGCGCAGCTGCTCCTTCTCCGTATGCGGTATCGTAAGTCACTGATAAAAGCCTTCAATTGCAGCCACGTACAATCCAATGGACTCATCCTTCCCCTGCGCTCTGTGCCGAATTTCCTCTGATAGCGTGTCATCGTAGGGCGGTGGTAAAAACTTGCTCGTGACACCTTCTTCACGTCATCCCAATCCTTGCACCGGTGTTTGATCGACCTGGACCATGTTAGCGCTTCACCCTCAAAGAAGACCACCGCTGATCGTAATAAATGTGCTTTAGGTACCCGTATAAAAAATATATCGTAGTTTTGAGATGTTTCACTACTAGGGCGGTACATTTGGAAGCCGCATCTGACGCTAGTTCTCAAGAACGCACTTCAGTTCAAAACCATTTCAATGTGTAGCCTGGTATATGCACAACGCTGATAAGCGACCGTGGAACAAATTTAATCGGAGCTGACAAAGAGTTATGATAATTGTACAACCGAGCTTCAATCTCCTGTCGTAAAATCGTTCAGCTTTTTTTCAAGGATGGCACATCAATGCTCCTGGTGTCCATCACTTCGGAAGAATTTGGTAAAGCAGCCGTCAAGTCGGTGAAATTTCAATTGAAATGAGAAATCGGGGTTTTGACTGACCTTCGTGGAACTCACGAAAATTTTGGCCAAGGTTGAATTGGCAATGATCCTACAATCTCGCCGTCTTAACTCCAGTTCATTTTCTAAGAAGCAAAAGGCTGAGTACGATTCTAGAGCCGAGTGTTGTCGACTCATCTTTCAACCGTCTCAGTCAACATAAACTTCTGCGCTGACTTCTCGAACATTTTTGGATTCCAGCGAGTATCCGATCCAAATGGAAGTCGGAATTAGGTTCAATAAAAGTGGATGACTTGTGCATAATCTTCCACGAGAATATGCCACCCTGTACGAGTAAATGGCATTGAAAAAATTTTTCCAGGAGACGACGGTCACATCTGAGGGGTTTTTGTCAAAACAGCTACGTCAGAATATAAGCCACCAATATCCAAGATATGTGTCTTACCTTTCGACAAGAATGATTCGTCATTAACGGGCAAAGGCGGGCGGGCCATTTGTAACAAGTTGAGATATTGTACGTTCACCTGGCTTCAATGCATGAGGAGCCAGGGCAAGAGCGACCCGAGTCGAGTACATTTCAAAAGTATAATCTGCTATTGAAATCGCGATTTGTATGTTTATCTGCCTGTCTGTTCAAGCAGTTTTCTCCGGAAATCGATGTAAATGCCAAAGATGGTAGTTGTATGTCAAGTACTCATTATTGCCTCTTGAAATTTGGTTTGACTTTTTTTCGATGATTCATAACAGGGCCTTCCTATATATCTAATTCTCTACATACAGTAAAAAAATTGAGTTTAACCAAAGTTGATCATGATGGGTGTCAAATGAAAGGTCTTGATGAGAACTTTTTACAAAATATCATAAAACTACAACATTTGCATTGTAGAGTCTATGGGAAGCGAAAAAGTATGAAAAAATTTTTAGACCCGGCTTAAGGTGATATCAGCAACCATTCTGTGTATCAGGTACCTTGGGGTAGTTGCTGAGGGCGAAACCAAATAACCTCGTTAGAATGCCTATACCAAGTCACAAAATTATAACGTGAAAATTTCACATTACCCTCGCACTCTCGCAGCTTCCTTTTCGCCAAACAGCGCCTTGCAGCCATTTGAGTTGTAATGCGGAACTTTTCATTATCGACTTGGCCGCTGTGGAATTTTTAAGGCAGTATCATTATAAAATATTCCCAAAGGAAAAAAGCCTACACATGCTGATTTGTTACTCCTGACATTCCCTTGATTCGGCTGTCGTGGCTGCGGTGTTCTTACATGCATCTCACTTTTGGAATGCGTCGCGCGTAGAATGCTGCAGCAGGTCCGCTTTACAGTGCAGCATATGCAAAAAGATAACTGCCCATCATCAGCAACGTTTGATCAGTTATTCGCACTATAAGATGGTGATGGCCAGCACAGCTAACTGTACGACTACGAGTATAGCCAACAGATCGCTCAAGTACGTAGGTCCGCTTGCTTTCGTATGCGAAAATTGATGTCTTGAAAAGGCTCATTTGCAGTTTGGACGACCAGTGCACGTTCACTTAGACCTGTCATGATCATTTCGACAAGCCTTCGAGACACGATAACGTCGTTTTGCGAATTATTTCTCTGACCTGTGTGATGTCGGATTTGGAATACGAAAACGAATGGGAATGCGTTAGCAGAAGAGGACCCGCTTTTGTTGGCGCTCTTGCTGCTGATTCGGATGCATGCATGCATTGCATGCATGTGGTAATACTCGCATTGTGAATGCAAGAGATGGACCCAGGGCACGGAATTGTTGTTAGCGAAAGAAAAAATCCTGCAGCTTGTTCGTAACACTAAATTTCAGGGGTTGAATATAAACAAGGTTGAATTATTCGTGTACTTCTGTTTACATTTATTTCGATTTGCATATCCCATTACCGTAAAACAGCAAAGTGGCGGCCGCTGCGACCCAATCAGTACCGAAGCTTGCGAGTGAGAGAAGACCGCGGTTTTCTCCGCGCAAGCACAGTCGCTGCTGCTGCCCAAACACGGGATCATCCATGCAAAAGAAGCAAACAATCTTGAGGCCAAGAGGGCTAACTAAGGATACTCCGCCAATGATGATTCTTTCTCCACTTTGCAATTCAAATGTGCTATCATCCGCAACAAACTAACAGCAACCTGGCATCGGAATTGGGATTTTGTCTGGTGCAGATGAGGAAGAGATGCGCGAAGACGTGGGAGACAGAGGAGGACTAGGACGACAATGAGATGAGGACGAGCATGTTGATGATGTTGATGACGAGTGTACAAACGACGGACGACAAGAGTGAAGATGGAATTGGCCAAGAATTTTGAGTAGTGCGCGCACAATCAGACACCACGAAATTGCAGTAGGAACAACAAAACCAATCTTGTTTAACATGTGAACGGACTTATCGAAATTTGCGATGCAGATTAGTTAAGCAAACAAGGTAACAATTTCGCAGCAGCTCAGCTTCTGTGAAAAGTCCGGAAATCTTGAGTGGTTGAAGTGTGAATGGGAGATGCTGGACAGATCGCGGAAGGTGTTAAAGATCTGCTAGTTTACCTTTGCACTAGAAGCAGAAAAGGACCCTACTCAGGCTTTGGGTTGGGATGCCATGAGTCTTCCTGGCCATACCATCATTACCGTCCTGAAAAATTGACTAAGGCATTCATCAAAGATCGCTACAAGATAATTAAATCGTGATAGCCTCCACATACCAACAAATCATCTTGGTCACTTTCACTGGACGCTATCACGAGGTCGTGCGGCGGCGCGCAATCAAAATTTTTATTCAAATCAATCTGCGATGAAAAATCTCAACAAACCTATTCAAACCTATCATATCAGTGATTGAGAATCAGCACCAACAATGGATTGCGTCATTCGGACTTTTGTTTCAATAATTCACTGAAGATTTTCCCGCGACGTCTTGGGTCCTCCGAGACGACCCGACTTGTGTCATTTTTATGCAATGAATCATTTGAGCCTATGGGCAATTGCTATTTAACCGCGATCGAACGATTAGAATGTAATGTCATGCGCCGGACAAAGCCAATAACAGCACAATCTCATCATCATGATCAACATCATCATCAGCATCCTCATCCTCATCATCTCCAGATACGCGTACTTTCTACGTTTTGCGTTTTTTGATTCATGGACCCGACTCGTTTGCTCCTCGAGAGAATCGATTAGCCAGATAAGCATGATCGGACATATTTTTCGCTTGACAGCAAAAGCTTGGTACAATCTTGACTATGGTATCACGCGGCGGATGCTGTCTCGCGCGCGGAATACTTGACTGGGCCGCGGAAGATAGATAAATTTTCTTGTAGCTCTCAGGCCACAACCAGGACCGACATAGCACATTATGGCAAGTCAGTCAGTCAGTCATCCATCGAACCAAGTCAAATCCATCTCGACCAGATTCACTGGAGATTTTTATCAGATAATTGTTGAAGCATTCAAAAACAGTACGTCACGAAGATGTTGCGTTTCTGGCGTAACGACCGAGAAAAGAATGATGGAAACGAAACGGGCATACTTTTTTTTTCACCCTTCGACTTTTAAAGCCAATGAAGTGGTCAAAAATATTTCAGTCATGATTTATTCCAATGATACTAATCTTTTCACTCTATCTTTCATTTCACGATTCAAATAGACAAAAAATAAGATAGATTTGATCGGAAATGTTTAATGGAGCCCTTGAGATCAGGAATAAATGTTTTGTGAGCAATTTCAATTTGATGGCCAGCAATATGCAACAATGAAAATAAATCAGATTCCTGAGAATTAAAGGATTTTTATGAATTTTATTATATAAGTACACATAAATCAATTATATTTAAAAAAATTCTCCTTTCCTAGAAAAATCATAAAATTTCCGAAATTGTTCAATTAAATACTTCCTCAACAATTTCCCATTAAAATAATGCATCAACATCTGCAGTTGAAAAAATAACTTTCAAACAAGTTGAGGCGACAGGAGTATGCTCTTTTTATAAGGGTCTATACTCTTACGCGGCTTAAGAAACAACTCAAGAAACACGTCAAAAAATTGCTTTCATTCTATTTTAAGTGACTGCCGTTATTTTGTTTGATTTCGTTAGTCATTTAATGTCCAGGATTTTAGCGATACTTAAGTAATTCATATTATATGAAACTATCAAGGATATCCAATCGAAAATTAAGCTCCTGGTACGATGAAAAACCAATGTAGTTGGAAAACCGTTGAGATGTCAACGACTTCCTCAAATATAGTTTGTTTCTCTGAATTTCAGGGTACCTATGGAATTATCTGTGTATTGTAAGCAGGGTTCGAAAAAATCCGGTATTTATAATAAATATCCAAAGTCCGATATTTGATATACAGGATCTGTATAATAAATAACCGGACTGAGCCTTAATACCAATCGTTATAAATTTTTAAAAGAACATAAAGCAAATCCAAATAATAAAACTATGAAAAACTTAATGACCCGAATGGCTCTCTAAATTTATACGTTATCAGTTAAACACATTTAATAAAAAAAAAGAAAATTTAAATTTATTAAGATTAGTACATATTTTTTGATTGAATTGGAAAAGGGAGAAAAAACCAACCAGCATTATTCAAAAATTACTTATATTACTAACACAACAGTGAACTTATATCGTAAACCTAATATGTTACACCCTAATTCTAAATAAGTTCAATCAAAAAAAAAAACCTTACCTTATATTGGAACCTATACCTAATTTATAATAAAAATAAACAACAATACTAGATGTAGCAATAATGAGATGAATCTAAAAAACTAAGTAACGAGAAAAAGCACAAAAACAGACAATAAACACGAATAATTTAGACATTGTCATTCAGCCACCAATACCAGGATTGCTCCATCTCAGCTCGACCAGCCTCAACGAATCTAGCAAATGAGTATCTCCATTGGAATTGTTGGTCTCGTGAACTGTTCAGTATAGTACAGATACTGATCGAGACGAACACCGAGGTATCGAACACAGGATTTATGTGGAACCCGTTCTGAACTACCCTCACCAGCCATAATGTGGAAATCCTTCCAATTACGTTTCAGGTATTGACTGGCCCCCTGCAGCATTGTCCGACACAAAATTGTTTCGCACTTCTGCGCATTGATTTTCATTCGCCAATTGTCGGTGTACAGCTGCACATCATTAAACATTTTTTGAAGATTACTCTGAACTATTGCAGCTTTTCGGTCTGCCGTATTGATGATCAGATCATCAGCAAACGCTACCAATGATCGCGTTGGCGACACATTAAAATCAAAGGTGTTCAATAGCTTGCGAATGAATATTGAGAAAAGCAGGAGCGCAGTAACTGTTCCCTGCTGTAGACCATTCAAGACCTTGAATTCGCGCATTGTTGTCCGATTTCTATCAGTTACAACAAATGATTTCTCGTACAACATATTGCACATCATGGCGACAAGGTGTCTGCGGAACCTGTCCTGAAGAAGTTTGAAAACTAGTCCATCTAACCTCACCCTATAGAAGGCTTTCCCAATATCAATGAGACATGCTCCAACACATTCTTTGTTGTTTAGTTTCCAACAGATGTCTGAGGTTACTTTCGTTATTGCATGTATGGTCGAATGCCTGGCACGAAAACCAAATTGGCAATTCGGCATCAACTCATATTCCTCAATGTGGGCGTTTAATGCTCGGTTAGGTATCACTTCAAACACCTTGCTGATGTTAGGCAGCAAGCTGATTGGACGATAGCTTTTCGGGCACGAAGATTCTTTTCCTTTCTTTAATATTGGAAATACCTTAGCCTTTTGCCACTCATTTGGAGAATATGAATTGTTCAACATGTTGTTGAACAATATGCAATAATTCCTAATAGCAACCTCAGGCAAATGTCGGAGGACTACATTTGGAATACCGTCAGTACCACATGATTTTTTGTTGTTTATCTTGCGAAATAAACACAAGTCTTCATAGCTGACAAAATAATCAATAAGATTCAAGCTCGGTATGAGGTCAGATGTTAACGTTTCATCGAAATGAAGAATTGATTGGCCGTTCAGGCTTGATTTGAAGTCGGAAACTTTTGCTTCAACGACCTCTGAAAATATTTCATTCCTTCTCTCTGGGTTTGGCTGATGAACCAATTCAAAATGTGTTCCAATCAGGGCAAGTTTCTGCAATCCATCACATATAATCCTGTTTCCATTTCTATCCGGAGTCGTACTATCAATTTCGATACCAGCCCTATCGAGAAGATTTATCTCATCACTAGCGACTTCAAGATTCGATACCTTCACTCGAGGCTTCTTGCGGAATATGATATTCACTTTCGCGAAAACGCCATCTGGGTCCTGTGGGCTAATACCCCTCAGTTTTTCCGCCCATTGATTGCTGACCTCACTCCTGAAGCATGAACGGATTAAGTTCCGGACATTCTTCAGGTGTAATTTCAACAAATCCAACGAGGGATGGTTGTAGTCCAAAAATCGTCGAATAATATTGTTGACGCGTGTGAGGAGAAGGCTTTTCAATCTTTTCAACCTTGCGATGGTTGGTGTTTCATATCCTTCCATATTGCTTCGATGCTTAATCTTGGGAACTACTTTCTCAATCGTTTCCAACGTCAGCTTCTCTAACTTCGAAAAATAGAGATCTATTTCATCGTCAGTTAGATTTCTGTTATTAGGAACCATTGAGCAAGAGTTGCCACCATCAGAAGGAGGACATTGCTTCTGGTACTCCCAATTAAACTTATTTTGAAACTTTCCCCAGTCTGCTTTTTTTTTAAATTCAACCGATGATTCTCATGTTAAACTGGAATGAGGAAGAAATCATCCCTTTGATGATTGATTTCCATTACGGTTGTGCTATGGTCGCTATCGTAAAGAAGCACCTACAGTTTCTGTTGAGGACTATTAAAGCTGAATTCAAGTCTTGCGTCAGCAATGCAGAGGTCCAAATATGAATTTGTCCTAGGGTATGTTGGGAACTCCGACCCATATAGGTTGCACCTGTATTCAATTTGGTTCTCTGTCATCCATGATTTCAGGAATACACCTCTTGGATTATTGGTGGCGTTCAGCCATGATGTATGCTTGGCATTCAGGTCACCAGCAAAAATATAATAACTATGCAGGCTGTTCAATTCGAGTATTTCAAACAAGCAATTGAGTTCCTCCTTGAACTTGAGAACATTTTGACCAGTTGCATAGGCAGAGATAACGAAGAGGTTATCCCCACCTGGCAGTGAAAGTTTTCGAATTCGACTTTTTCAATATTTTGGAAACAATAGGGTCTTCTAATCAATATCCCGGTGCCACCTCCCCCATCACCTATTACCCTATCGTTTCTTACGAATGCAAAATCTTTGAATTCCATGGAATGCCATGGATTGAGGTGGGTTTCAGTGAGAAGTCTGATGTCAGGCTTTTGCTTAACAATAAATTCAAGGAGATGATCACCTCGATGTATAGCAACGATAGAGTTGACGTTGATCGGTATGAGGCGAAGCCTATCCATGGGAATATGACTGGATGACACGTTATTATTAGGCATTTGAAAGACCTGAACGCTGAAAAGCAAAGTTAATTTTTGAATCTTGTTTGTCGATTCTCTCCGATAGAGAATTAAGTTGCTGGTAAATTTTGAGAAGCAGCTCATTATTTCCACTTACATTATTTACATTATTTCCAGCATTTTCTGCTGGTCCACTAGCGGCGAGTGCAAATGATACTCCGGGCTTGACGAAGTTGGAAGGTATGATATTACGGTGTACTTGTGTTTGCTTTGCAGCAAATTTAACTTTTGCATCTTGATATCGGGAGCATCCTCGATAAGATGCTGGGTGACCAAAAACACCTCAGTTAACGCAGTATAATTTTTCTTTAGACTCCGTCTGAGCCAATTCGCACTCACCGGGAGCATGAACGTCTTTGCATTTAACGCACCGATAGTGCATGGCACAATTGGCAGCCGAATGTCCAAATCCTTGACATCGGTAACATTGGTTGACTTCTCTTTTCTGGAGGCGTTCCCACCTCACCACTCTGAAATTCAAGTACCTTATGTGTTGAAGGGCACTTGGACTGCTCTTATTCGCAATTTGTACCAGGTAAAGTGGTAAATTCTTCCTTTCTATGGTCGACCTCCTTGTCGCAAAGGCTTTGACTGAAACAAAATCAATATCTGGTGCAGCTTCCTTGAGCACCTGAAGAAGATCGACCGTATCCTCTCCGCTGTCCAAACCCTTCAACAAGGTCTGATTCTTTTCACTTTTTGGGGTATAGGTGAAGTGTGGAACCTCCCCAGAAATCAGCGCATCTTTGGCTGACTTGAAATCAACCAGTGATTTCGTCCTTATAGTTAATTTTTCGGCATTAACTCTTTTGATTTCGAAATTGGCCAGTTTATTTCCGGCTGCCAAAAGCCGAACCATATCTTTCCCGGTTTGTCCGAACACGTTGATTGGCGGAACTTTTTCTGTCTTGCTGGAAGCTTTTTCAGAGGAACCAGCAGAACTGCGGGCTGGTTTTTTCTCCTTATTTTTGTTCTTTAAATATTGAATAAAATTAACGTCATTATCTTGATTAAAATTACCTCCGATGTTTTCTTCGATTTCCATATCTTCGGTTAATCCCTCCAGCGCTGCAAAATAGTTTTGGCTCTCGTTGGCTCCACCAGCACTTAGAACTTCTTCTGGAATTGCTTGCTATGTACTTTTCTTCGGCTTTGTTAGCTGTTGCCATTGATTTTGCGGCTGCGTCTTTTGAGGCTTCATCTCTTTCTTGAAGAGATCCTTGAGGGACTGTATCTCTTGCCTTAGTTCATCATTTTCTTTTTGCAATTTGTTGATTGTCCGCTATTATTTGCAGCTTGCACCCTTCATCTGCGGAGTTTTCTTCGTTATGTTTTCTTTTGGTGATTATCGGCAGTTTCGTATTCGTCGTTTCCCCAGGTTGCCCCAACGGTGGGAAGTCGTCGGGCCCTTCCATACCAGCGGCGAAGTTTTTTTTGGTCATTTGTTTTTCGTTACCATTCGAAGTAAAAATATACGATAGAAATATCCTGAGTCGATTATTTCGACAATATAAGATTTTTTCCGATAAAACTTAATTCCGGACTAACGTTTTTAAAAAATTAATTTAATTTTTGAAAGCTTTTGACAGGAGCGATTTAAAAGACGTCTATACGCAAAGACTACTACGATCCATCCTCTGCTAACCAGTATCTGGTGCTGAAGTAGTGGTGGGGGTCTAGGTAAAGGAAACCGGGCTGCAGCAGTTTCCTCCAAGCGCTTGGAGAGATAGCATCGAGCGAGAGCGGATGCGTTTTCAGTTACGTCGTCGGAGTGAAAATGGAGCGTACGATCGAGCAACCGAACCAGAGTTTTTAACCATGTTATTACAGGAGACGAGACGTGGGTTTTCGAATACGATCCTGAAACGAAGCGGCAGAGTTCGGAGTGGCACACACCGGCGTCACCATGACGGAAAAAAGCGCGCATGAGCAAATCGAAGGTGAAGTCGATGCTCATTGCTTTCTTCGACGTGAAAGGCATCGTTCACAAAAAGTTTGTGTCACCCGGCCAAACTGAAAACGGCCAGTACTACAGAGAGGTGCTCCGTCGACTAACCGCCCGGGTTCGCCGAGTCCGTCCGGAGATTGCCGATTCGTGGATCCTCCATCACGAAAATGCTCCGTCGCACACCTGCCTGCTCGTCACCGAGTCGAGGGCAACGTTGCCACAGCCTCCTTACAGTCCGGATATGGCACTAGCGGACTTCTTTCTGTTCCCCAAGATCAAGAGACACCTTAAGGGGACGCGGTTCTGGACTTTGGAAAACTTTCAACGTGCTACGACGAGTGCTCTAGACAGCATCGAGGTTGCCGACTTCCAGGCAACGTTCGGGGATCGGAAAATCCAGTATCAGCGTGTTATCGGCTCCAATGGGGACTACTTTGAAGATTTCTAAAGAAAAATTGTACATATTTTGCCAATAAAAAATTTCCTGAGGTCAGTCCGGTTACTTATTATTCAGACCCTGTATATCCGATAAATATCGGATATACATCACATTTACGAAAGGTAAGCATTTTCCAGTCTGCAATTTATTTGAAACTGTCAAAATGGAAAAAAAATAAAAATTAGTCTGAATTATTCACTTTTTATTCCTAAAGTATCAAAAGCGTGAGTAAAAATTTGATTTATCAATTAAAATCAGGGTCAATTGTCAGGCACAGATCTACAGTCTGCGCAAAAAAGATAGCACAAATAAAAATATCTCATTATTTCCTAAACTACTAGATGTAGGTCTGTAATATGTTCTACAAACCAAGCAGACCTGAAAATCATTAGGTTAATAACAAAGGTTGAGGCTTTTGAGCGAATTTCAAAATTAATTTTAATTAAAAAAACAAAGATAAGATAATATAGCCTTTATTTAATTACTAATACTTAGTCGAACCTCCACTATTTTTAAGTACATCGTACATCCTTTTTGGAGGGCCTTTGTATAATTTTTTAATGTATTTTCGTGAGATTTCACCCAACATAGAATTATTGCTGTTTTCAGCTCATCCCCTGTTGCATACTGCTTTCCTTCGGCGTAAACTAGTCGAGCCAGCTGACCCCAGCAATTTTTGATGATGTTGAGATCGGGTGATCGTAACGGCCAATCGAGAAGTTCGATGTGTTTCCCTTGGAAAAAAAGATTTCACCTTTTTGGCGGTATGGACAGACGCATTATCTTGTTGAAAAATCGGCGGAGTATCTGCGATAGCCATAAGACTGTCAGATATCTGTTGTTCCAACAACTGTACATATCGATCAGACTTCATTTTGCCACTGACCGACCGTTAACCCGATAGCAATTCCGACCGACCGTTAAACCCGATAGCACCTCATACCATCACCGATCCTCCACCATGCTGCCAATTGCTTAAAATTATTTTCTCCTTACGGATGTCGTGAAAATAATATCTCTAGCCATCTAGACCATCTAAATAAAAATTTTTTTCGTCCAAAAATATCACTCGCCTCAGCTTTTTTTCCATTGAATATGGCTCGTGCAAAACGCTAAACGCTTCTCCTTGTGAAGAGAACTTAATGATGGTTTTCGCTTTAGCTTCCGGCCTTGAATAAGTGGCGACTTTTGAATCACGTACTGTATGTTCCGTATCTTCGTATTAGCGCCAGCTCGTCTGCCAATTTTCCTTGTAAAGAGAGCAGAATCGGAAGCCTCCTGCGAAATTCGACGCTTTTCTCGTGGTGATATCACTCGTGGTCAACCTGGTGATTTCTCTTTCCCGTAATTCTCCGGATCCGCAGTCAAATTCATCACTACCTTTCGAATTCTGCCAATGATTCGTGAAATTTCCGCAAAATTTTTTTTTGTCGCCGTAACTTCAAAATTATACTAATTTCAGAGTGACTCAGCATCTTACCTCGTCCCATTTTGGAAAAGACTGAAACCCTTTGTTTTGTTTTGTTTCACTGGTCTGCGCTGAAAGTTTATATTCTGATGTTTACTATTTGAAAGTCGAAACTTAACTGGCCTGATGGAAAAACGACGCTAGTTTAAGAGGAAAGCAGTATGTGCTATCTTTCTTGCGCACCAAAAAAACATTAAATTTGCCTTAAAATATCAATCTTTCAGAAAACTCTAATTGTTTTTAGGTTGGAATATGTATTTTTGTGCACGTGTCTAATTTGTAGAACATATTACTGACCTGCGTCCAGTAGTTTGGGAAATAATGAAAAATTTTCAGTTATGCTATTTTTTTTTACGCGGACTGTAGAAGTGGTACATCATTGTCTGACTCCCACTCAAATTGGCCTCCGGAATCTACACTCAATATTTCTTCTTGCATTTCAATATTCGCATTGGATTCCCAAACCCTGTCCATATTGTATGAAGGAACCGTACGACAAATTATCTGACGGGAATGGCTGAAAGTCTTGAAGATATTGACTAACTTATGGGCTTTCTCGGTTACGTATCTTCGACTGCACAAGACCAAAAGTAGAGAATATTCTTTGGAGACCAGCTGCTGCTGCTACTGCTGACAGTAATTGTTCCCAAGTCCGTTTGAGAAAGGAGGAGGGAACCGCTTGTTTCCCCAACCTATAGCTTCCATGATTCTTCATCCCAAACTCCCCAACTAAATGGTAGTAAATGCTCTCGGGGTCATTGGGTTTACTGGTTCCCCAATAATGGGACATTAAATGCCGAGAAATGCTAATACCTGTAAATACTCAACTGCCCTTGCGCGGTTAAGGACCTTTTACAACAGGCTAGCCAATATCAATTAAAAATACTGGCAATCCAGGAAACGAATTGGACTGAAAATGACATTCAAGACATGAAATCGCACACAATAGTCAAACGTGGGAAGCCTACTGGAAAACGAGAATTCGGAGTGGCCTTCATTGTGGATAGGGAGTTCAAATGACACATTATTGATTTTAAGGCAGTCAACGAACAGCTGTGTACGACCCGTATAGAAACGAAATTTTTCAAAATCTGGCTGATAAACGCTCACGCCCCAACCGAAGAAAAGGACGAAGAATTAAAGGAAACGTTTTAAAGTCACCTGAAAAGACTAGTCGACTCATTGCCTGCAAACGACACAAAAGTAATTCTGGGTGATTTCAACGCTAAGCTTGGCAATGAGCTATCTCATCGGGGAACAACTGGAGGATATAGCCTCCACGATGAAACAAATGACAACGGCCAGCGCCTGATTGAATTTGCATGTAGCAGAAATCTAGTCATACGTTCCACTTGCTTCCCACATTGACACATTCTTAAAATCACCTGGGTATCACCGGATGGTAACACAGAAAACCAGATCGATCATGTTCTGATCCAACAACGTTGGGCCTCGAGCATATTTGACGTCCGTACATACCGAGGAGCCAATTGTAGCTCAGATCATTACTTGATCAAATTAAACTATCGATGTCGTATCTCAAAGGCATATTCGACGAAGACCAGCTCACTAAAAAAATTTGACATCGGAAGGCTCCACACGGCGTCTGTGGCCAAACGTTTCATGGAGACCCTCGACAACCAGCTGGCTCCCATCTTATCAGACGCATCGTTAAAGACGAGTAACGAGCTCTGGATGGAAGTGAAAACGGCTATTAAGATCGTGGCAGAACATACGATCAGACTTCAAGCCCGGCGCAAGAGAAATGATTGGTTCGGTGATGAGTGCCAGAATGCGTTAGATTAAAAAAATTAGGCGTACAAAGAATACGTAGGTAGGAAAACCAGGACGAAGGGATAACACTACGAAAATCTCAGTAGAGTAGAGAATAAGATAATTAGGATTAAGAAAAATAAATACTATGACGACCAACTGAGAAGTATAGATGTCGGTTTAGCGAGCAACAACACAAGACAGGCATAATAAGTAGTGATAAGCTTGAAACATGGTTATCAACCCAAAACCACGCTCTGTCTTGATGATATCGGCAATACCATCGCTGATTAAACCAAGATTAAGGAAACATCAAATTTCAAGAACCTTCTTAATCCTCCACACAGCTCCAGATGTAGATGTCTGCGGAGAGGTTCCATAGGCCCCACCAACTCTGGATGCAGTTTGTTCCATCATCGAAGCCCAAAAGAATAATGAAGCGCCGGGCATTGATGAGATTCCAGTGGAGCTCATCAAATATGGTGGCAGTAGTGTTCATAAAGCTATTCACAAAGTCATCCAGCACATTTGGCAACAAGAACATATGCCGAAAGAGTGGAGCCAATCAATTATATTCCCTACCCACCAAAAAGGTGACAAGCTACAGTGCAAAAATTATAGAGGCATATCACTACTTTGTACGGCGTACAAAATATTTTCTAAAATCTTGGAAAATAAAATTGGATCATACGCCAACAGTATTATTGGGGAGTATCAAGGTGGTTTTAGAGCACGTAGATTGACAATAGAGCAATTGTTCACAGTCAAGCAGGTACTTAAAAAATGCTGGGAGTTCAACATTGACGTACACCAAATTTTCGTTGACCTTTAGTAAGTATACGACAGTATTGATCGTAACGTACTGTACCGAATAATGCTTGGTTTTGGCATCCCACCCAAATTAGTTCAATAAACAACTCACCGATGACTTTGACACAAATATCGGAGTAAAACCGGGAAATGGGCTGGCCTCATTGCTATTCAATTTGGCTCTGGAATACGTCATAAGGAAGCTACCTGTCGATACGCGAGGTACATTACTATACAAGTCGAGCCAAGTAGTAGCCTATTCGGATGACATCAATATTTTGACACGGTCATTAACAACTGCCAAAGAACTTTTCCTGAAACTCTACAGCGAAGCAAAATTGGTAGAGCTACAAATCAATGAAAATAAAACAAAGGTCATGACGCAGTCGAGGAAAAATACCTCAAATACACAAAATATCACACTTGGCGAATGCAGTATCAAAAATGTTAGCGGATTTGTGTATTTAGCCGCCAAAATAATGAAAACGGGCAATGAAAAAGACGAAATACGCCGAAGAATACAGCTCGCAAATAAAATATTCAATTCAGTTTTGACGATCTTGAAGACCAGCTGCATTCACTGGAAAACAGAGCTCCAAGTATACAAATCTGTGATAAGACCTGTGTTATGCTATGGGTGTGAAACATTGACCCTACTCCAAGCATCTGCAAATATATTGAACGCGTTTGTTGAGCGACGGGTCCTGAGACGAATAGTCGGAGTGAAGCTAGACGGGGACCAATGACGAATTCGATACAACCATGAGATGTATTAAATTTTTGACGGACCGGAGGTCTCAATGATTATAAGACTGCGAAAGCTGCAATGAACTGGCCACATGAATCGTATGGTCAAACAACGGATACCCAAAAAAGTATTCGTTGGGAGAACTGGAGGCCGGAGGCCAGTGGGGAAACCGAGGAAACGCTGGTCTGACTCGGTCGACGAAGACAGTTTATCGGTGCTCGGATTTCAGAATTGGGGACGCGGTCAATGGACCGAGACATTGGAGGCACTATTTGCAGGAAGCGAAGGCTCGAGAAGGTCTTTAATTCTAGGAAGATGTTAGATAAATATTTATTTATATTGATCCCATTTTTTATGTTTTTCGGTTGTCATCAGTTGTCATCGGTTGTCAACAGAAGAGGTACCGCGATTTATCCATCGCCAGGAAGTAGAAGAAGAAGAAGAAAATAAACACCAATGAAAATCCATAAACCTTCCAAGCTTATGTTGTTCAGAGGTTCCCGTACAGAAAATGAAGCATCATTGCCAAAAGCCCATGGCATTGGCCAAGCATGGACGATGTTTAGGCCGAGTAATTGCCAAGCATTCACCATGGAAAGTATGTGGTGTAAACTGCTAAGTTATAAATTAAAATTCTTTCCATTGCAACGTGTAAGTTATAACTGCAGCACATTTGAAATAGTGAACACTTTACCCAGCATTGGCTCAAAATTGGCATTGACAATTGGCCCAGGATCATTCCAGCCAAGTATTGACACTAATCACTAGCCAAATCTTATCACCCAGTCGCCTGTCAAAAATTTTGTCAGCCGATGGTAGAGAGAAATGAGCCAAGCATGCCCCAGTTGCTAAATCCCACATGAGGTATTGCGCTCGCCGTCTCGTAGGTTATATTGCATAATATTAATCGCTTCGTTTATTTGCCTAAGTTTAAAGTTTGATTTGCCTAGTGTGGTCTAATCTTTGTAATTTGCTGACGGTACGAGGGTAATTCAAAAAGTTTTCAGCCTCTTAAAGAAAAACATATAATTCAAGCCAACCAGAAATTTATTTCCTGACATAGGCTCCACGCAAGTCAATACATTTGGTCAAACGCTTTTCGCAACTCTTCAGGCCATCAGAAAAAAAAAAAGATAAACCTGAAAAAAGGTCTACTGCCTCTTTAACCTCAGTATTTGATCTATATTTTTCCCCACCCAGAAATCCTTTCAATTTGGGGAACAAAAAAGTCACTCAGAGCTAGGTCTTGTGAGTAGGGAGGGTGTTGAAGCATTCCAACTTCAATTCCACCATTGCGACCATGCATGTATAGACTACGCGCTTTTGGTCGACCGCCAACAAACGCGGCACTCATCGCGCGGATTTAACTATCAATCTTCCATCATGGTCGTGTGCACTAAACTAACGATATCTTCCGTTGAAACAGTTTTTGGACGTACAGAACGTTCATCGTGAAAAATGCTTGTGCGACCGCGTTTTAACTCGACCATCCAGTTTCACGGTTGTAAATGAGGCAAATGATTCACCATACACGGAGTCTAACTCTTCTTTCACTTCCCGAGTTTTTTCCCCTTTCAAATAGAGGTACTTAATCACCGCGCGATACACGATTTTAACCAGTGTTCTGAACAAACGTCATCTGTCAACTTTGGAAGAGTATCATGTGTTTTGTACTGATCGGAATGACTTGAAATTTGTATGAGAGCTTAGCTAGTGAATAATGGTTCGTTGAAGGTAGCCACTGTAAGGATCGACAATAGCAGTGTTCTTGAATGGAGCCGCTGCAAGGATCGACAGTCGCAGTGTTTTTAACATGTTTTCTATGTTTCGCTCTCTCTGCTTTTAACCGCTATCGAGAACACATCTTAATATTTTTTATACGCATTAATTGTTTTGTTAAAAAACTTTATTATCAAACTCCAGTTCGATACAATTTACATGAGTGTGTAGTAAATATCCACAGCGGTGAGCCCGACGTGATCCTCCTGTTAAAGGTGACTTCTGAAAAACTGTGTTTTCGTGAAAGTAGGGAAGTGACGCTAAAAAACTTATTAAAATACGAGCTACAGTAAGCCGAGACAGAAATATTACCAAACTTCATATCGATCGTGAGGAATCCACAACATAAAATAAATATGACGCCGTTAAACAGCGGATATTAGCAGCATTTGCAGAGTCCAGCGAATCAAAACTTATGTACCTGTTTCAAGGGCAAAATATGGACGCAAGGAAGCCATCGCATTATTTGCAACATCTTCGTAATGCTGGTGGAGAACAGGTGACGAATGCTATATTGCGTTTACTTCTTTTGGAGCAACTTCCAGAATACAAATGGATAGTTTTAGCAATTTCTAGCGAGCCCGATATTGACAAGCTAGCAAAAATGGCGGACCTGATGACTGAATTGCAGCAACCACCCGTCATTGCATCGACGCATAATCAAGGAAGCACAAGCGCAGACTTGGATCAACTATTGAACCGCATTGATCGACTAGAAATCAGGGCTCGCGATCGATCACGATCGAAATGCCAGAATAGCAAACAACGGTTCAGTTCAAAAAATCGTGGGTAATGCTTTTTCCATAATCGTTTTGGGAGTCGTGCCCGTGATTGTCGACCAACGTGTCACTGGTAAAGTACAGCGGATTCGATTTCGGAAAATTAGGAACGTCGTCCCGAATTTCGGCGACCGAGGATGACCAACTTGGACAGCAACAAACTAGCCGACTTCTAGCTTTCGACCCTAAAAACAAATTGCGTTTTCTCGTGGATACCGCTGCGGATGTTTCAGCTCAGCGTTTTTCGAATTTTGATCTTCTGAACCAGCTGACAACTCCAAGTCAATGCCACCAACACAACCAAGCGTTATCCCGAGGACATATCTAGGACCGAGATCGAAAGCTGCTGTTGCGAAAAAGGTTCAAATCGCTATTGAAGTGACGTTTACGTGGCTTTCAAATCAGCCGTCAAAACTACTCAGATGGCAATAGTGTAGCGACATGACAACCAAGCTGTATAAAGGTACGTTGAATGTAGCCCCTGTAAGGATCAACAATAGCAGTGTTCTTGAATGGAGCCGCTGTGAGGATCGACAATCGCAGTGTTTTTAACATTTTTTCTATGTTTCGCTCTTTCTTCTTTTCACCGCTATCGAGAACGCATCTTAATATCTTTAATACGCATTATTTGTTTTGTAAAAAAAAAACGATTTCGATACAATTTATAATAGTGTGTAGTGAATACCTACAGCTTACATATGTAAAGGCCACCTATTGGCTGGAAAGACAACTTGAACGTACCATGACTTTTTGCCGGTACGGCCAGAAGCTTTTCAAATTATCCTCGTAATGTCTGAATTGCCGTATGATTTTCATCTTCTTAAAAAAATCTGTATTCGAGTGTTTTCAGGTGGTTTCAACCTCTTTCTGTTTTTTTTTTTGTGAACGAATTTGTCGTTGCTGTATTCATAAAGAGCAAAGTCTATAATTATTTTAAGATGTTTCAAGTCCAAAGCATCTAGTCCGCGAAAACCAGTCCTCTATAAAAGTTTGACATCGATAGGCTTCGAATCGAGTCTCCAGCAAACAGCTGTACGGAGACCCTCGGCAATCAACTTTCGCTCATCCAAGTGTCGACACATATTCGAAAACAGGTAACGAGTTGGTGATGGTGCTCAAAGCGGCAATTTAGACCACGCTGGGATAAAGGATTGGTAATCAGGCCCGGCGTAAACGGAATGATTGGTTTGATAAGGATCATGTTCTTCGTCTTCTTCGTAGCCCTACAGCCCCTTTCGGGCCTTCGCTTAGAGATAGTTAGAGTATCTTATTATCATGATCTAATGTATCGGCACTCCACAAGGTGGTATGATCATTATCACGCTTTGGCCGTGTGTCCGTCCACCCAGCTGTGATACGTTCTGATTTTTAAACCAGCACGTATCATAACTGAACGGGCTTAACGTCCGTCCGAAAAACCACTCGAACTAAATCTCATTGACGCCAACGAAACTTGAACCAGAGACCTTCGGCTTACGGGCTTAGTGCTCTAACGACTAAACCACGCGGGTCATGTTAAGGTATCAAAACCCGGGCGAAAGGAGAACACTATGAAAATCTAAGAACTGTAGGAAATAAGAAAATTAAAGGTAAAAAAAAGCAAATGCATTGCCGACCAATAGAGAAACATTGATATCAGTCTAGCGAGCAACAATATAAGACAAGGAAGCCTATGAGTAGACATCAACATTTTGTCATGGTCGTTAACAAGCACCAAATAACTTTTTCTGAAACTCGACAACGAAGCAAAACTTCTTCTTCTTCGTAGCGCATTAGTTAATAAGGTTCGAGAGGTAGGGAGACAGAGATTTGCTACATTTTTTTTAGGAATTGGGTGGGTCATGTCCACAGGACTTTCTATTTTTAGGGTTTTGTACTAAAATACAAAACCCTATTGCAATCACGACCTGTGTCCGTCCGTCCGTCTGTATGTCACAGGACTTTTTCTCCGAAACTGTAGAGGCTACAGCCATGAAACTTAGTAGAAAGGTCAGAAGTGGTGACCTCTTGAAAGTTCAAGGGTGGAAAAATTTTTCAAAGGCGTTTAAGGGGGGTCTCCCCATATAGGGAGGTGACCCCTCAAAAAAATTGGTAGTCGAGTAGGGTGTCATTGGAAAGGTCTCAATGAGATCTTTCCAAAACAAGTCTTAAAATTGCCTTAAAGTACCGAGGGGGCAGGGGAAGGGGAAATGTACGAACTTTTCGCGTACCCCCCCTCGCGATTGGAAACCTTCCATCCGAAAAATCTGAAAAAAATCATGAATGTAGGCCTTCATGAGTACAACAACAACAAATACATGAGAAGTCGAAATTCACTCAACTTTGTTAGTAATAGTATGATTTATCGATTTTGTGTTTTCTTGAATAAAATTTAAACGGTACCTTTAAACTCAATAAAATTTAGCAAAGAGATGACTATTTATAAGATTGATCTTTTCTGAAAGCTTCATAAAGATCGAATAGTATTTACCGAAGTTATAGCGATTTGAATTTTCCTGTATTACTGTGGAGCAATATGCCCTGTATTACTATGGAAACATATGGCTATGGAGCCATATGCGCTTTTTACCGACTTACGACACTACAGCTTTGCTGGAATTTGCATGAAAATTTCAGGAGTGATAGGTATCATGAAGATGAATACATACAATTGAAACAAGTCGAAGAGGCAGGAGAGAGCTCCTAGCAAAAGGGCTTTGTAACCATTCTAGGATTCGAAAAAATAGGCCATGAATCGATGATTATAGTACAGAGGAGTGGCCTCTGAAAAAAAATTTCATGAAAGGTAGCCGATATGAGTATCAACTGAAAGTTCTCTATGAGAGCATTTCAAAACAATTCTTAAACTGACAGTTTTTGCTTCAGTGGACACAGGGGGGGAAATACATGAAAAATTTGCTTCCTCCCTCGCGAATGGATACCTGTGATCTTAAAAATCTGAAAAAATTATCAAAGGAGATATTTATGGGTATAACTATAACAAATACCTCAGAAGTCAAAATTCGTTCAACTTTGTTAATGATAGTATGATCCTTGAATTTCACATTTTCTCCAATAAAATCGTCTTTGACATGTTTCTTGATTTTATTCGTTGCTGGTTACTGCATTTTGTAAGTTGAGTACTAAACCCTTCTGACATGAGCATGGGTCTGTCTACCAAACTTGTTTAAGTTTGAGATTATGGATTGAAGGATCGTTGGAGTGACGAATTGGATATCGGATGCATTGGATGGTCATGTGTTTGGCGTTTGAAGAGGTCGTGAAAACGGGGTATCGGTTTCATGTATAAAATTTTGGAATGTGGGTTCAGTGAAAAGTATTGAGATGGAGGTTTGAACAAACAGGTCAGTTTCTGGGTTGTATAGGTGTTGGGTCTGCTTGTAAGTTTTGCAAAGTGACTTGCTAACGAATTTACTCTCTCGTGTGATGATTGGTTTTGGGGAAGGCATTCGGCTGGAGTTCTGGGGGGCTTTCCGAGGCTTGGACAGGTCTTCCGCAACTTTCTGAGGGTGTTGGTGATATTTTTGGAATTGTCAAGCGTGGCCTTCAGGTGCTCGCTATACAGCATATCGATACCATTTCGTATTTTTGAGCTGAGATAGTTGATCTCATCTCGTAAATACCAATATCGAGCGTCGTACCGGTGGTGGAAGAGAAACCTACGAAGCAGTTTTTTCTGGTTGATATGATATTTTCGGGAAGAAGGAGTTATCCGAGCGTGCGCAAAGGTACACGCGATTGGATACATTTCTGTACCGAATCAGTATATCCTGACAGCTTGGTCGATTTCAGTGTCGGATACGCGACAATCAACTGATAATGGAATCTGGGGAGAGGATTGAGGAAAGAGATTCATTAACAGATCGCCAATTAACACGAGAATAGTCTTTGGTTACGGGGCGGGGAGCATGGGCCGGGAGATTATGAATGCAAGTGCAGAGTACTACTGCATCGTGGCCACTGACTTCAGGGACAGCCTCGAGTTACGGGAGGATATTGCTGTTGAACTTAACGGGAAAGTTATCGTTTGTGATGAGAAGTCTAAGAAATTTTGGGTTGAACCTCGTTGAAAAGAAGGACGTGCTGGACTCAGAATGACCATCCATACGGGGATTGCGCATTTCTTCTTCCACTGTGCCAGTGAGTTGCCATTCTGATTGGTTCGGGAGTCAAAGAATTCTGGGTGTCGGGCGTTTAGGTCGTCATTAATGATGGTGTGGAGTTTTTTTCTGATTGGGGTTGGGATAGGCTTTCCTGAAGGAAATTAGTGTAGTGAGGTGGTGGTTAACTAGCGTATAGTTCGGACAATATACGTATGCGCACATGAAGAGAGTGTCACTTATTTCGAAGCAGGCAAGGGTGCATTCAAAATTTAGGCTTGGGAAGTCGGGTTGGATTTGGGGAGCTTTAAAGGGTTTTTGGAGGAGGATGCCTATTGCCACCACCTTTGGAGTTTCCAGGGCGGTCGGCACAAAGGAATGTATACCGAGGGAAAGAAGGAGTGTGCCAGGATGTGATTTTGGTTTCGAAGAGTAAGACTACGACAGAATTATGATAATTGAGAAAGGATTGGAGTTCATGACGTCGCGCTCGGGATCTGATGGAGTTTACATTCAATCGCATGAACTTAAACTTCACCAAAGCTCGTAACGTATTTCATGAGAAGGAGACGCTTCTCATAATTGTCCGTACATGCACGGTAGTTCGGCATGAACTTCCTCATCTTCGATGCCAACGAGGCAAAATCACACCCCAATAGGCCTTTTACCTCAGTCTCCAAGAAGTTAGCGGATGTCTGGGTACCGCTGGGTGACTCCAACTGGTTTGCATATAAGCCGTTGATGTTCATGGGAACTGGCGGCTGTGAGGACTGTTAGAAATTTGGTGTCTTTGTTGTAGTTTGTGTGACAAAACTCGCGTTTTTGTTGACGTTTAGTCGTTCTATATGCTGCTTGAACATCGGGCAGTTTTTATAATTTGCGGTATGTTCGGAGCCACAGTTTGGGCAAAGCGGGGATTGTTCGAGTGTTTTTGGCAATTGCCTGGCTGCATTCTACGCAGCGGTAATTTAAATGGCAGTTGACTGCTGACTGGCCAATACGCTGAAACTTTTTACACTACAGTATTTTTCAATTTTTTATCCCCTCAAAGCATTGATTATCTCACTATGTTTTTTCTGTAGGTCGGACTCCAGCATTTTAATTCTCATGAGTGCTCATTTAGTATTAACATTGCAGGCAGCGCGGGGTGTATCCTTTAGGTCAATATCAACGCCATCGCGTTGAAAAGTAGCAATTTTTATCTAGAGTGGAACCTCGTATGACCCCTTAGAAGTTGAGGTAGCCAAAATAGCCGGGGTGAAATTGGGAGATCTTCTACAATATCTTTACATTTTTTTCTGTCTTTAAACCGCTCTAGCTCCTTTTTACTCTAAAATTTATATGCAGAGTAGGAGCAGTGACTATTTTATTAAATTAAACAGAGTGGTCAATATTTTGTTTTGTTTTATTTGCTCAAATGGTATTACTTCAATTTCAATACTTTGGGTTTTAATACTTTTTTTTTATTAATTAGTGTGCTACGGTTCTCTGGAAGTATTTTTTGTAGGTTGTCAAAGAAGCCACGATTGCGGAAGAATAAATAATCAATGCTCATTTATAATGATGATCCCTTAGTTTTTATGTTTGTGTTTTTATGTAGGTGGCCCGGCACGAGTAGAGAGTTTTTCGGAAAGAGCCGCGACATGGTTATTCGCTAGCCAATCTTCGAATGTCACTCTAGATGTGACTTTCAGCCATTTTAAATGTCTATGCTTGCTACTGATACCACAGTGCAAGAACTTTATAAGAGCTGTTCTGAAATTAGAACGAATAAAACTCTTTTGCTGGCATGAAGAAATAATTACAGTAGGAATGAGGGCAAAATAACAAACAACCATGTGGCACGTAACTTTTATTGATTCAAGATTGTAGAGGAATGTTAGACGCTAGAGGTTATTATGCCTGAAATGTAGGGCTAGACTAAACTAGCTCTCTAGTGTTCGCAACAGGAAATGCCAACGAAATTTGTTCTAAATCAGCTTATATTAAGTTCACCGACATTATAATTAAAATAAGGACAATATTGCTTTTGTGTGGAGAATGTATGCAAAAAGTGATTTGCCAAAGAAAGTTCCGCGTCAAGTGAGGACTCCATGCAGGATCTGAGAAGCACCAACTAAGGCATATTTCACACAGTTATAAATTTTATTTTTTGTAGGATCAAGCCCATGTTACGATGAGGGTTAGCCATTATGTGATTCAATCAATCAGAAAATTAAGGTATACTCGTATCTAGTCTACGTATACTTTGACTGGACGTAGAGTCGATCAAAAAAATCCTTGAATCCAGAGATAACTGAACATCGGCTAGGAATCTTAATCTGCCGATGGGAATAGTTCAATTGTAATGATTGGATTTGCATAGTGGGGGTATGTAAGACAGCAAAATTACCAATGATCCAAATTGGCTTGATATACCAACGTCCAATGTTGAAGAAGTTCGAAGGCTCCTCAATAAATTTTTTTTCCTTGAATTGCCCACGGGCGAAGGATTGTTTTTGAGACTTTGACCAAATATCCCCGGGGGTAGAATGTTGATTGTACCTTCGTTTAATATTTGTCTGCCCATTGATTTACGACGACGATTCCTTTTTTGTGTGCCGGGTGAGGCGCTTCACACAAATCCGCCAGAGCACAGATGGAGCCGCGGAGTCATCACTTTAGCCCCTTTCATTCCACTGCAGCCACCACACACATATGCGTCGAGTCAATTCGATTCCATTCCGGCAGGTTTCGCGCAACTTCGACTGCAATAAATTTAGTTATTGTTAATTTGAAAATAATACCCTTATATGTGGGTTATAACTCTAGAACAATTTATGTTTCCTCGTCAGTTTTATAATTGGATGTTCATTCTCTTTAGCGTTTATAGTTTGTTAACTCGTCTCATACTTTTCGCGGATAGTGTTTGTGTTGGGCGTGCGGATCGGAGTAGTGGCCCGTGATGGGTATTTAAGGAATGTAACAGCAGAAGAAGAAGAAGCAGTAGTAAGAATGGTGAAGATCATTTGACGCATTCTATTGCGTACACGGTTTAAAAGCAATGCAACGCGATGGCGTCGAGAAAATGGGAATAACGTGAGGAGGACGATGTGCCACAAAGATCGCAGAAATTTTAATAGCCTTCTTGGTTAGAAAGCCTGCAAACTATCCAGTGCTGATGATTCGCTGAATTCTTGGCTACACGGTCTCAGTCGCTTACGATACTAAAAACTTGTCCACTTTGCTATAGACAGGAGGATAAGAGATGAGTCTGAAGAATGTTGGGTTGGGAATTTTACAGGGTGACTAGGATGGAATTCCTTTGATTCTCTCATTGTACTTCCATCAGATTTTGAAGCTAAGGTCTCACCTAAATCTCTTTTGAAAAAAGAATAAGCTTAAAGAAGTTAAGGTGAGACTTCTCAGAATATGAATTTCAAAGGACTTAAAAAAATGTGTAAAGCCGTTTTCGGGAATCTGTCACCCTTTAAATTATTTGGACCTTAAATTTGCAGCCTCTCAGCGCAGCTATACGATGCAACCGATACATACCAGCCTGCAAGGGTTCCCCTGACTGCATCATGATACTTTTCATTGGAATCATCCTTTGGCTTTGCTCATCATCGATAGTTGGTCTGGAAGCATCTTGGTCTGGTCCGCGGAAGACCTTGCGCGAGGCGCGGCGGCGGTGAGATAAGATTCTTGTATGCGCTGTTTTATGCGTTTAATCATCGAGTTGAGTGTGCAAGTTTGCATCGTATAGGCTTTTGCTAATAAGATAATTATGGACAAAACAAACAGCCCAAGTCGTTCATCTTACTTTGCCTTACTTTAATCACAAGTGGCGGCAGAAGCGATGATTTTTCTTGCAGAAAAACATATTTATGGTTATATATGGGCATCTCCGCGTCTAACTTCAGTTTTCAAACCCAAGCACATTCGCGCTCAAGTAAGATATATTGTAATGCAACATCTCGGGCTCAGGTAGTGGATGTTTGTTTTATAGATAGCTGGCATGGGAGAGAGAGGCGTGTAAGCGCAGTAGAAGAAAACTTTGTTATAAAAATTTCAAAAGATACAATAGAACGACCGGCGCAAAAAAAAAAGATACTTGCGAAGAAGATACGCGAGACGGAAGAGAGTTGGGCTGGAGGAGCTCTCAGTACGCACAAAAGTGTATAATTAAATTTTTAATATCATCGGCGGAATTGTTGAATGTTTTGCGAATTGTTTTTCATCTTTTGTTAATGGGGCCGTTGTGTAAGAATTCCTTTCGTTTCATTGCATTTCAGTTCTATCTTTTCGCCGGCTCTACACTACTCTTGGGAACGGGTTTCAATGGCCAGCGAATGTTTCATATATGTTACGTTTGCAATTAAAAACAATCTGCTCCGGTGGTTGATGGCCGCGATGGGTATGAAAAAAATAGAATATAAATCATTGTACCTACTGAAGAAGACTGAGCCAAGTCACAATTGGAAACAAGGTAACATTTGTGTCGAATTTTCTATACTTACATGAATTTGTTGCTAACCAACCATGATATGTTGTGTAGCATTAATGCAAACAGAACAAGCGAGCAACATAAAAAGTGGTCCCGGGCTGTTGTTGGTTTTGAAATGCCTTCCGATGTTTATTGTCAATAAATCATAATTTTGATATTGGGTTGAAGTCGTGATGATCTGGGATATTCTCTCCGGGAGAAGGAATACTAGTATTGGAGAACCACAGAAGAACATGCTGACTGACTCGTCAATTTCAATTTTTTACAGATTTGATGAGCGAAATGACCTGATGTACTTCACGTATTTAATTCTAAAATATACTCTTAGAGGAAAAGATTTATCAGATTACAGAAAACTTAACCCAAACACATTGTTTGGCAATGAGGAGATTATAATGACCGGAATGACTAAATAAAATTCTGAAGTCCATCATTTTTTCGACGCAACATTTTTGGGGACGACCCAGACCCTAAGCAATTGATTTAACGGAGCATATCCCCACAGGACTGCTAGTTTGATTTCGATGCCTAGCAATTGTGAACTTTTAATATGGTTTGATTGGTTAGGGAGTATATTAAAATAGCATATTCATAAACTTTCTATAAATTAGTTTATTTTTTATCAGTAGTGTTGTCTGTAAACAATATGAAATTAGAAAGGACAAGCAATGGCTAATATCAGGTTCCAAATAGGAAGAACACTGCTGTTCCTTAAATTTTTCATCTAACGGAACGAAATGTAGTGTTCCGACTACGTTCGAAGAAATACCGTGTTGGGAATCGAGTGATTCAAGCATAAATTTAAGTAGAAGCTTTCTTTAGTGACAAATGGGTTTTTCAAAGCTATCCGTATCGGCGGCATTTTCATTAAGAATTAGCAACTTTTGATGTATTCTGGGATTCAAATTGGATGAGATATATAAATAAATATCGAGATGGGGAAAAAACGAAAAAAAAAAAAATAGAGAAAATGTGGACCGGACGCTCCACAATTATTTTTTTCTAAATACGGCGCCAAACTTACTTGCTACAGAGCTTATTATAGGCTTGATCAGTTAAAGTTTATTGTGATTCTTAATCAGTTAAAAACATTTTAGGACAACGTTGAAGTTTACTGATCAAACTTTGTAACTTTGCGTCGATGGACCAAAATTGAAATAGCGAAACAAGCAAATGGACAATAAAGATTATGGAGAAAGATATTCGTTGAAAAATCGAGGATATAATATCAATGGAAAAGAAAAGAAAACCATGTTGTGGCACTGTCAACAAAACATGGCTGCTCGGATCGCAGAATTTGGGGATACCGTCGCTGAATATAGATGACAGCAGGTACACAGACCTGCAAGGAGTTGAAATGACAAAATTTTCAAATGGAGGCCATTATTTAACTTCTTTGAATAATATTTTAGACAAAATCAAATCAATCACTTCTTTCCTGCAAAGGTGAAAATTGCTGGAATTTCAGGGAAATTAGGGTTTGATATACCAAAGAGAAACGCACAATCAATCAATGGCATGATATGACTGCAAGGAAGGAAGGAACAAAACTGAACTTGGAATAGAAGAACAACCATCAAGAATACAAAAGCAGGCAAGGAAAAGCAATAGTTAAAAACAGACTTAAAGCCCCTGCGGAGAAGTAACTTGCTGACAACATAAGAATCAGACAATTGCGTGATTACTGCAGAGGAATTAAGCCAACAAATAGGAATTGCTATAAAACTCTATCCACATGATCTGGGGGTCTGCTGGTTGACTTCGTACCTACAACTGCAGATAAGAACTTCTTTTGCGAATCTGACACAGGTATAATCAGATTGAAAGCCATTGCTTTAAACTTGGAGACTTTGACGACCCTTGAAATAAGAGTTACTAATTGCACTACGGAATCAATCGTAGTAAGAGGTAAATCAGGATAAAGCTTTATCAAATTTGGTAATCTACCTGGTAAGACTGACACTTTAAAACCGCAGGGGCACACAGTGCCACCTCGCCTCTGGTTGAATTAATCAAACAATAAACTCGGCATTGAGCCACTATAACCGAGAAACCTGGAATATGATCACATTTTATAGAACTGAAAATTGATGAGAGCTTCTTCAGGCAGCCTGTCGATTCAAAATCACTCACTCCAGACAACAAAATGCCTTGGCATTGAAATTAGCAATCGTATACTGAGGAACGTTCCAGTGGGAAAAGGGCCGGCAAAAGAGAGTTTTGAATGGCATTTATCGCCACCATAAATCACGAATACCTAGGCACCCAATTCGGCCGTTGAGAGTCCCGAAGCCCGTTTGAGACAGGAGGAGGGAGCCCCTTGTTTCCCAAACCCTAGCTTACATGATTTCTCATCCCAAACCCCCATTAAATAGTAGTAATTTCGCACATTGGGTTCACTGGTTCCCCAATAATGGGACATTAAATGCCGAGAAATGCTGATAACTGTAAATACATCTACAGCTCTGCCAATAAATCCTACTTACACCTCCTTTGTGGGAACGTAAGAGGGTGAAGGCTAGTCTTCCGCGCCTGATAACGCAATCGAAGTAATAAACATACCGCCGACATGGAGGTTGAGGAACGGGCTAACTTCCCGTCCATGGAAAACATTAAAATGTTCCGAAACCTGCAGAAGGGCCCCGGAATGGATTGGACTCGCGGCAACGACCTCGGAAACGGAAAAAGAACTATGGCATTGGATCCAGGAATGTCAGATCACTCAACTACCCTGGCGCTGTTAAGGATCTTTCACAATAGGCCAGTCAATATAAATTAAAAATACTGGCAGTCCAGGAAACGAACTGGACTGAAAATGATATTCAAAAGATGAGATCACAGACAATATTGACAAGCTTACTGCTTACTGTAAAACGATTATTCGGAGCGGCGTTTATTGTGGACAGGAAGATCAAATCGCACGTTATTGATTATGGCCGTTAATGAACGGTTATGTGCGATCCGTGTAAAAGCGAAGTTCTTCCAAATCTGGCTGATAAATGTTCACGCCCCGACCTCGACAACCAGCTGGCTCCCATCTTATCAGACGCATCGTTAAAGACAAGCAACGAGCTCTGGAAATATGTGAAAGCGGCTATTTAGACCGTGGCAGAACAGACAATCGGACATCAAGCCCGGCGCGAGAGAAACGATTGGTTCCATGATGAGTGCCAGAATGCGTTAGACAAAAAGAATCAGGCGTACAAAGATTATGTAGGCAGGAAAACCGGGACGAAGAGAGAACGCTTTGAAAATCTCAGAAGAGTAGACAATTAGAATTAAGAAAAGAAAATACTATAACGAACAATTGAAAAGTATTGATGTAAGTCTAGCGAGCAACAACACAAGACAAGCATACAAAGTAGCGAAAAGCCTGAAACTTGGTTATCCCCCCAAAACCACGTTCTGCCCCGAGGTCGTCGGCAATATCATCGCTGAGGAAACCACAATTAAGGAAAGATGGGCATCATATTTCTAGAACCTTTTAAATCCTCTACACAGCTCCAGAGCATCGGAGCCTATCGACGTCCGCGAAGAGTTTCTATTGGTCCCACTACCTCTGGATGAAGTTTGTTTCACTATCAAGACCCAAAAGAATAATAAACTGACGGGCATCGATGAGATTCTAGTGGAGCTCATCGAATATCGTGGCAGCAGTGTTCATAAAACTGTCCGCATAGTCATCCAGTACATTTGGCACCAAGAACATATGTTGAAATAGTGGAGTCAATGAATTATATTCCCTATTCACGAAAACGATGACAAGCTGCAGTGCTCGTTCCAATACTCCATTGGATTGTGGGTGATAGGCGGTAGTTTGCATTTTCTTTATAGTTAATAGCCTCTTCTTTTTCTTAACACTACAGCCCCTTTCGGGCCTACGCTTCCTGCAAACAGCGCCTCCAACTGTCTCGGTCTGTTGACCGTGTCATCCAATTCCGAAATCCGAGCAGCGATGAACTGTCTTCGCCGACCGAGTCAGACCAGCGTTTCCTCGGTTTCCCCACTGTCCGCCGGCCTTCAGTTCTCCCAACAAATACCTAATCCTAAAAGATCAAAATGTATTTATTTCCAGAAGTTGTTTCAATGTGAGGCTCCACAATGTCCAGATATACTTTATCAAATGGCCTCTCCGCTATGTCTGTGACAACCATTGGCATGCGGTGTTGAGGAGAAGTCTTCATAGCTTGACATTTATACTTCCTACGAATCTACCTGTAGGTTTTCGCAACTCCTTGATGTCCTCCAAAAGGGGAGTCGTGAAGCTTCAACAAGGCCGCTCCCACCTCCTCCGTGGTATTGAGAGTAAGGGTCTCAAGTTGTACCTCGGTCTGGGGAGATTTAATCTTAATCGTCTCCTCTCCATCAGCTGCGTAGTTTGTACTATCGCCGTGGGGACCTCTCAGTGTTAGATCTACACAGAGCTCCTCGGATGAGAAGTTGGGTAAATTCCGTTGCTCCGGCGCGAGTTGTAAAGATCCAGTATTAGTCGTTTCATCAGTACCGGCGGTAGTGCCATCCCTGCTTGTCTGATGGACTCTTTGTGTCGGCTCCGCTGACCTACCTTCCAGAGCTTGCCCAAGCAGTTCCTACTGTTTTTGCGCTCGAGTTATGGCACCGCTCTGATACTTTTTCACCTGCTTCATTCACCAGGTCCTGAGGGATCCTACTCAATGCGTTGGGATTGGTATTATACTTTCCCGATTTGTACTCAAAGCGGTAATCAAATTCCGATATTTTATGGTGGAACTTTACCAACCGGGTGGTAGGATCTTTCACGTTAAACACCCCCCTTTAAGGGTTTATGATCCGTGTAAATGGTGAAACGCCTGTCTGCAAATAACATCTGAAATTTTTTACTGCCCAAACCATCGCAAGCAATTCTTTTCAATAGTGGAATAATTACGCTCCGCCTTGTTCAGCGTTCGACTCGCATAGGCTACGGGGTGGTCCTTGCCAATTTCTCCTTGAGATAGAACGGCCCCCAGCACCTCGTTACTTGCATGAGTGGTAAGGTTAAAAGGCTACGAGAAATCAAGATACGCCAGCAATGGCGGTTCCACCAATGAATTCTTCAACAGCTGAAATGCTTCCATACACTTGTCCGTCCATGTAAATCTTTACGGAGCAGATTTGTAAGGTGTTTGGCTATCTTAGAAAAATTCGGGATAAACTTGCGGTAATAATTAACCAGCTCTGGAAAGGACTGTGGCCTATGGACCGGTGTGAGGACGGGGAAATCACGCACGCAGCTAGTTTTACTAGGATCCAGCCGCGCACCTGTTTGGGAACAAATACGTCCCAAATATACCACTTCAGGCCGTAAGAGCTGGCACTTCTCTGGTTACAGTTTGAGGTTGTTTATACTCAGCCTGACAAAGATTTTTCGTAGTTTATCAATGGTATCTCTCAAGCTTTTCCCATAAACCACTATGTCATCAAGGTACACAAAACAATTAAAACCTTGTAAACCTGTTAGTATGTAGTTCATTAGTCTCTGAAAAGTGGCTGGTGCCCCCTTCAAACCAAAAGGCATCCGCTTAAATTCATAGTGCCCATAACTGGTGCAAAATGCTGTTTTTGGCCGATCTTTTGGGTGCAGCAGAACTTGATGATAACCGCTGGCCAAATCTAACGTGATGAAATATCGTGAATGCCCCAACTGGTCTAAAATATTCTCTAATGGAAAAGCATCTCCTATAGTTTTCTCATTCAGTCTCCTGAAGTCAACGACTACTCTCCATGTCTTTGCTCCGTCGGCTCCGGCCTTCTTGGGCCCAACCAAGAGGGGGGAGTTCCAGGGGCTTTTACTCGGCTCGACAATGTCACTGTCCAACATCGCCTTGAGCTGTTTGTTAATAATGTCCTTCTGAGGCTGACTCAATCAGTACATTTTTTGATTTATGGGTGGTTGGTGCGTCACCAATGGAATCTCATGCGTTATAGCCTCCGTGTAGCTCAACTTATCCCCTGGCAAGAAAAAGATGTCGCTAAACTCTTGACATAATTCAGTAATAGCAGCCTTCGTTTCGGAGTTGATGTGTTCATAAAGCGTGAGCTCCTGTCTCAACAATGCATTGCGCCTAGCATCAGCCGAGGGAAACTGATGCGCTGATTTAGTATATATGTTCCCTAACTGATCATTTACTAACTTCTGAGTTCCCCCCAGCTGATACTACACCCCCTATCCGTTTCACGATGAGACCCTTGTAAGGCGTTTGACAGGATTCCATCTCCTTATTTGTATCCTCTAGAAAATCAATCAAATACTCATCCAACTTTTCATGTTCCAAGACAATCTCTTAAAGTGCAACTGACACCTCACTCGAGTTCATCAATTCTATTACAGGGCGGACCGGATCTAGAAGAGCACTGGCTAGGAACACACCATCCGCTATTGAGCTTGCGGTACAAAGCATTTCCTGATCCAACCGAATCGGACCCTCCACTAGATGTTGTGTCCGTGGCAACAATGTGATAACCCCTTTGAAACTGACTCGGTAGGTTCCATTGGAACCACTTTGGCTGCTAGTGTACCCCTTGGCAGAACTACAATTCACATCTTCAGCTCGGTCTGATAAGCACGCCGCGCTTCGCGTTACCCTTGTGAACAGCGCGTATGCGCTATTCGGCGCCTCAACAGAAGACTGATGCAAATCTACTGTTCCCTTCTAGCACTCAAGAGGGACCCTGAATTCACTAATATTTGCTTCCGTGCGAGGAAACACTAGTGACTGAACAGGACCGTTTAAATTACAATTTTTTGCTAGAAAGTTATTTCCGAGAAGACCATCATTGAACGCCCCCTGAACTGCGTCTACTACATGAAAAGTACAAGGAAGCTTGATGGGGAGCTCGAAATGGGCTTGCGTAGAACCAAGGGTTTCTCCATCCCCAAAAGGGCTTGACAAAGTGAGCTTACGATAAACATCTATTGGACACGTATCGCGTATTTCCGATTTGCTAATTATGCTAACCTCTGCAACTGTATCTATGGTAAATTTTGTTTTCTCCTGTTTCCCAATATCTCAAGGCAATGAAGCGGTCATGAGGTTTGATTCTCTGTAACTGTTACCTACTGTGTTAAGCCCGCCAGCGGCTTCTGCGAAACCCTAGATTCAACCTTCCTACTGAGATATTGGCATCCTGGTTGCACCGTCTTTATCGTAGCCGAGCCGAGGATTTTCGACTCGACTGTGTCTCGTTTCCATACTGCTTGGCTTCCCATATTTTCTTTTGGAAACACGTACCCACGCCATGACCCCTTCGGCCACAGAAATCACATTTTACCTGGGCACTAAAAAATATTGGACCCTCGTTAACAACTGACGTTGCCGCAGCTGGCCTCGTCTTGCAATCGCTCTGATCGTGACCATACTCCTTACATACTGGGCAATAAGGAGTATTTTTGCGACTATAGCAGTCTGCATAAGTGTGGCCTCGCTTATGACAAAAGTTACACGTGATTTTTGGGCTCTTTGCAAATTCAGATGACTTCGAGCCCGAGCTTGGATTCAGCGTCATTGCTACTTGTGGCTGAAAAGAAACGGCACACGGATTAGGTGTGAAACTAGTTTGCTGAGGCGTAAATCCATGTTGACCAGGCAACCAAGTACCGAAAGTATGTTGTACCTGTGATATCTGTGGGTATAACTGCATCGGATTACCCTGAAAGAGAAAACCCCTGGCTGCAATTTTTCCACATTTAAACCATTAGTAACCAGATCCTTGAAGGTAGACATTTCCTGCGTCAACAAATAATGACAAAGATGGAGATTGCTAGCCCCACCCCTAAAGGAATTTTTAGCGAAATCCTCCAGGTGTGCGTTCGCGATCTTACTCACCTCTGAGCCATATTTAAGAACAGCAGCCTCCTGGCACCGCTTAAGCATTTGTCTCAGACGTGATGTGTAAGATAATACTGATTCCGTGGGGCTTTGTTTGGCTGAGATGAGTCCACTCATCAATTCCTGGTAGGTTTCCCTTGGCAAGTAGACACTGTTTAAGAGCTCCTTACCTGCCTCTAGAGTTGTAGGAAACTTTGACGGTATCACTTGGTAAGCTTCTCCTCGAAGACGAGTTGGAAAGATCTGCATAAAAGCCACCTGCTCCTGGCTATTCAAACATTTCCTAACTTGCCTGCTGCAGCCAATAAAGGTCTGCAAGTCTAAAACTATTGACGGGCTTGGAGCTCCTGAAAACAAAGGAATCATATGCCCCATTAACTTAGCTACCTTAGCGTAATCGGCCACATTGCCTACAAGCTTCTTAACTTCTACACCCCGTGGGGCTTTGTTTGGCTGAGATGAGTCCACTCATCAATTCCTGGTAGGTTTCCCTTGGCAAGTAGACACTGTTTAAGAGCTCCTTACCTGCCTCTAGAGTTGTAGGAAACTTTGACGGTATCACTTGGTAAGCTTCTCCTCGAAGACGAGTTGGAAAGATCTGCATAAAAGCCACCTGCTCCTGGCTATTCAAACATTTCCTAACTTGCCTGCTGCAGCCAATAAAGGTCTGCAAGTCTAAAACTATTGACGGGCTTGGAGCTCCTGAAAACAAAGGAATCATATGCCCCATTAACTTAGCTACCTTAGCGTAATCGGCCACATTGCCTACAAGCTTCTTAACTTCTACACCGTTACCAGTCATACAAACAGGACTAGAATGATTGGTTTGATCAATTGAAGCGATTGTAGATGGGCCTGCCTCAAACGATAAATTCCAATCGTGGGACGCAATTAGCGTCTTTAATGATTGCGATAAATCGAAAGAACTGGTCTGGTTTAGCGAATTGTTTAATCTCTTCTGTAAATTGCTTCGTTTGTTCGCGGAACTGACTAATCCACTGAGCTAGAACAAGAAGATTCAGACTTACTTTTTGAGTTTGAGAGTGCTCTACCGCTTCGTAACACGAACCCGTCACTTTCCTCTGGAGTTGTCCGGTGAATTCCTCCTGTTGCCTGATTACTATCACTTATTCGCGTGATTTACCAATCAATAATGACCGTGTCTTCGGGTTAACGTACAGGTCACTTACAACACAACCCCTTTTGTGGTAGGTAACGACTACAGTTGCTATAGCACTAACACGATGGTTCTTGCTAATATTCCAAGGGTGTGAAGCCCGAGCAATCAGGATGCGTGGATGAGTGCGCTTATACTGAGAGTGTAAGTGTAAGATTCTAGTTTCGAACGTTTCACCAATTTAGTCTGTACCAAATTGATCACTCTACAGCGAGTTGCCGTACTTGAGCTGTTCGGTAACGATAACCGGCTGCGCCTATGTTATAGGTTCCCTACCTGGGGTCCTGCCGGCCTCTTCCGGGGAGCCCCGCGATACTACCTTCAGCTGCACTCACCTCGCACCTGTAAGTTGTCCGAACAGACCTCCTTGAAACTGTAGCGAAACACACAGTTAAATTTTATTTAATTAATTTTTCATCATAACGGTTGTAGTTTACAGATTTTTGGTTGGTTCTTGCGGTATTGTTGATTGTTGAGGGCAGAGGACGTGCCTCAGCGCGATGCCAGGTCCCTATCTCCCTTCGGATCCTTCTGTGTAGCTCCTGTTCTTGCCGACGGAAGAAGGCCCGCCCCATGGGAGTGACGGACAACCGAACAAGTCGCCTCAGCTCGTGCAACTCCTGCCGTGTACGCTCCCGCCGGCTTCCGCGTGGGAGCTTCTGTTTGATGGCGTGGGTGGTGGTGTCCAGGGGCGCCTTCATTCTCTTCACATATTTCTCCTTGGTAATCGGTCGCGGCCCGGCTCGGGGCTCTGCCTTGTGTACTTGCTGCAGACTCCGAGCTGGTGCCCGATGGGGGCGTGTTGCTGGTACGAGATGCCAGGCTCTACTAGCTGGCAGAGGGTAGGGCGGCAAACAAACGCTGGCAATCTTAGGTCCGGGGTACGATGCGGGAATTCCCTGTGCAACTAACTGCTGCGGCGGCTTCTTCACTCGGATCCTCTTCGTTCGCCTGAAAGATAGAAGGGGATTAGCTAAGGTGGCTACACAGCGTTTACGCTAAAAGCCTGGAGGAACACGGCCAAAATACCAAAACCTCACCATTAGTTAGTTTTTTCGGGATTCCGAGATTATTCTTCAAAGTCCGGATTCGATGCGCGTCCCTGCACATACGTTTTTCGCCTAAATTGTACACTTTGCTCAAGAGCTTTCAACGTAAATTCTCTTAAAATGTGCTGATCAAACGAACACGTGCGATCTCGTTCCACGAAAGCTTTTGCTACCCGCTTCGTCTCGCTTGCTCGGACGGTGAATATGCGAAGCTGGGAAAATTGAGCGAAAGACTGCTTTTGGCTTCAAAAGTGTGCTTTTCGCTTAAGCTTTAGGCTTTCTCACGTTCTTTTGAGGTGAAACCTTAGAAAATAAAATCGAATCATACGCCAACAGTTTTATTGGGGGGTATCAACGTGGTTTTAGAGCAGGTAGATCGACAATAGACCACTTGTGCACAGACAAGCCGGTACTTGAAAAATGCTGCGAGTTCAACATAGACATACACAAAATTTTTGTTGACTTTAAGCAAGCATACGACAGTATTGATCGCAACGTACTGTGCCAACGAATGCTGGCTTTGATATCTCAGCATAATTAGTCCGTCTTACCGAAATTACAATGACGTCCGCAACCTCCCGAGTCCGCATTAATAACAAACTCACCGATGTCTTTGACACAAATATCGGACTAAAGCAGGGAGATGGACTGGCCCCTTTGCTACTCAATTTGGCTCTGGAGTACGTCATAAGAAAGCTACTTGTCGATACAAGTCGAGCCAAGTAGTGGCCTATGCGGATGATATCAACATTTTGTCACGGTCATTAACATCTGCCAAAGAACTCTTCCTGAAACCCGACAGTGATGCAAAACTAGTAGGGCTACAAATCAATGAAAATGAAACAAAACTCATAACGCAGTCGAGCAAAAATACCTCAAGCACAGAAAATATCACACTTGGCGAATACAGTATCAAAAATGTGGATGACTTTATTTATTTAGGCGCCAAAATTCCGAAAACGGGTAATGAAAGAGACGAAATACGCCCAAGAATACAGCTCGCAAATAAAATATTTTATTCAGTATGGATGATCTTGAAGACCAGCTGCATACACAGGAAAACAAAGCTACATGTATACAAATCTGTAATGGGACCCGTGTTATGCTATGGGTGTGAAACGCGGGCCTAAGCCCAAGCATCCGCAAATATATTCAACGCATTTGAGCGACGCGTCCTGTGGCGAATAATCGGTGCGAAGCAAGACGGGGACCAATGGCGAATTCGATACAACCATGAGCTGTATGAAATTTGTGACGAGACGGAGGTCTCAACGATTATAAGACAGCGGAAGCTGCAATGGGCTGGCTACATGAATCGTATGGATGAACAACGGATAGCCAAAAAGGTATTCGTTGGGAGAACTGAAGGCTGGAGACCAGTGGCGAAGCCAAGGAAATGCTGGTCTGACTCGGTCGACGAAGACAGTTCATTGCTGCCCGGATTTCGAAATTGGAGGATGCAGTCAATGGGCCGAGACAGTTGGAGACGCTATTTGCAGGAAGCGAAGGCCCGAAAGGGGCTGTAGTGCTAAGAAGAAGAAGAATTGTGAGTCACACTTTTTTTTTGTGGTAGGGAGGTGAATGCTATTTATGCACAGAGTGTGGGACTCCCATGCGCGACTGGACTACCCACTAAACACCTCCCCTGTCAACCTGAGAACCCAGCCTGGAACTGTTTGACACATTACTTCGGGCCAGGTCTCGTTTTGTTACGCCGTGGGGCGCCTTCAATCTGGGGAGTCCCTTTCCTAGCGGGAAGGGAGAGGGGAAGAAGAAATGCCAGAAGAGCGATCCCTCAGCCCCAGCGCCCCCGGCTGCTGTGAGTCCCTTTTATATTTTAGGACTGCCCGAGCATAATGTGCCACCTGGTTCCATTTGTCAACCGATTCGAGCATCACCGCAACTTTATTATCCGGGGTGAGCTCTCCCGTCTCCCTGTAGAGTTCCCTTCGCACCCTGACCCATTTTGTGCACGCAAAAAATGTGTGGCAGGCATTGTCCTCCTCTCCTGGGCAAAACCGACAATCGGGAGACCGTGACTTACCGATCTTGTGCAGGTAAGACTCAAAACACCCGTGCCCGCTCAAAAGCTGGGTCACATAAAAGTCAGTCTCACCATGCCTTCGATTCACCCACGGTCTCAAATCCGGGATTAGGCGCGCAGTCCGCCTTCCCTTCGTGCAATTGACCCAAGACTGCTGCCAATCGTTGAGCGAGCGCTGTCTCCCTCACGAGCGCTGTCTCCCTCGCATCCTCGTTTTCGCAGGTA
Organism: Odontomyia ornata; assembly: GCA_963969285.1. NCBI lineage: Eukaryota > Metazoa > Arthropoda > Insecta > Diptera > Stratiomyidae > Odontomyia > Odontomyia ornata. The sequence goes on from OZ017741.1 coordinate 23,683,788, forward strand.
AATAGCGCGGCGCTCTCTAGCAAGGAGGGCGACAGGTATCACGCCTGCAATCACTCTCACCGCCGAGTCGGAGACTGTTGGATACGAAGATGCAATTCTCAGTGCTCCTCTTCTCTATACCTGTGCCAAATGTTTTCGGTATACTTCCGTGCTGAGAGCGTCGCCCCATACCTCTGCTCCGTACAGTAGCACTGACCCTACAGCACTAACCAAGAGGCGTCTTCTTGATGGGCTGGGTCCCCCGACGTTGGCCATAAGTCGACTCAGGGCCTTCTCAGCCGTTGCCCTGATTTGCTCAGAGAAACTCATCTTCGAGTCGATCAGTAGCCCCAGGTACTTCACCGTTGGCTTCGATTCGATTTGTATATCTCCAATGCTGATCATCCGTACTCTAGGGATTCTCTCTTTTGTCAAGATGACCACTTCGGTTTTCTCTAGTGCTAAACTTAGCCCGCGAGCAGTCATCCAGTCCCTCACTCGGCGCATTAGCATACCTAGCCTAAGTTGCGCTTGTTCAACGGTGCGTCCAGCGACCAGAGGCGCAACATCATCCGCATAGCCGATCAAGCGCGACTCATCTGGCATCTCAAGTCTCATTAGCCCATCGTAAGACACGTTCCACAGGCCCGGACCAAGGATAGATCCCTGGGCACACCCGATATAATTTCTATCCTTCGTTGGCCCTGTGTCGTGTCGTAGAGCAGGCTTCGGTCCTTTAGGTAGCTCGTCAAAAGCCGCATTAGATATTCTGGAACTTGAAAAGAGTTTTCCAGCGTGTCCAGAATATCCACCCAACAGGACGATCCGTCGCTTGGTGCGACTATATGCCTCTGCCTTTTGGACCGCGTTCACCACCTCTGCAATCGCATCAATGGTAGAACGTCCTGCTCTAAAGCCGTACTGCCGAGGATATAGGTCCTCAGCAGCGCGAATCGCGTCAGTTAGTCTTCCCTTGATGAGTTTCTCTAGCACTTTTCCAGCCGTGTCTAGCATGCAAAACGGGCGGTATGCAGACGGCAATTCGGGATTTCTCTTCCCTTGCTGATCAGCACGAGCCTCGCCACCTTCCATCGTACCGGGAAAACCCCATCCCGTAGGCAAGCGTTGAATGTGCTGAGCAGCAAGTCAGGACAATGGTGATAGACGAGCCGCAACACCTCAGCTGGAACACCATCTGGACCTGGAGCCTTCCTCGCTTTCAAGGAGAGGACTGCCTCTTCCAGTTCCAGCTGTGTGAAGAGTGGGCACTCTACTGCTGTTTCACCATGGACAGCGTCAACACGGACGGGATGGGCGGGCAAGAGTCCCCGCACCATCTCGTCCATCTTTCCCGCGTCATGTATACAAGGCTTCCGTAGGGCACCAAGTTTCCCCATGACCAGCTTGTAGCCAAGGCCCCACGGATCCTTGTTCATATTGTCCACTAGGTCTTGCCAGCAGCGAGCCTTGCTACTGTTTATCAGTTTGCGAAGGCATTTCCTGGCCGACTTATATGCTGCCACCTGGTTGCATGCCTCGTCACGGTTCCGCGCCCGTTGAGCCTCGCGCCGAAGCTTGTGACACTCCCTTCTCTTTTCAGCGATTTCAGTAGACCAGCAGTACAATGGGGGCTTGCCGTGCCGGGGTCTTCGACGGGGCATAGAAGCGCAGCAAGCAGTCGTAATGATGCTCATAGTAGAGTTCACCGCGTCTTGAGCTGCCAGTTCTTCCGTCCCCTCCGAAGCTGCCTGCAGCGGCTCACCTGCTGTGAGAACCTTGACAAACCTCTCGACGTCCATTCTTCCAATGTTCCATCCAGTTGTAGAAGGCCGAGAGCACGGACGTCGGGAGACAGCATCACTTATCTCAAGCAGAATGCACTGGTGATCACTGGCTGAGTAGTCCTCTAATACTTTCCAGTTGTGTATCCTCCGTACTAAGGACTGCGAGGCGAATGTCACGTCCGGTATGGTTCCCTCACAGCCAATACGGCGGAAAGTTCGCGTGTTTCTGGAGTTTAGTACGACGAGGGCCGCCCTGGCCGCCATTTCCAGGATTCGTTTTCCCGCGGATTCGTCTGAGGCATGCCCCATTCGATTGCTTTAGCATTGAAGTCCCCCCAACGAGCACTTTGCCCTCTGCGTTCGAGACAGCGCCCTCCAGAGCATTAAGCTTGGCTTGGAAAGATGATATCGACTCGTTAGGCGTTTGGTACACACTAAAGAAAGTGATCCCTGAGCACCGAACCCAGACGAAACCATCCCCCCGTCAACAACTCTTCGCTTGAAAGTCACTGTTCCGAAGCCAGATAGCGGCGGTACCAGTTGCATCAGAATACCATGATGCAGGACTTTTATTATGGTGTTGCTCACTCAGCAGCAAGAAGTCGGCTTTGATCTCCCTCGCAAACTGCTCAAGCAGATTTTGGGCGGTTGAACTGCGGTGTAGGTTTAGCTGCAGGATGCGGGTCATCGAAGCTCTGATTTTGCCTTGGCTAGGGCTTCCTGGAACACCCGGCATTTTCCTGATCCCAAGACGTGTCCAAAATCAAGTTTTGGATCAGCATCCGTGCAAAGAATACAGTGTGCCTCCTTCGTTTACTCTTTTCTTTTATGTCCCATTTCACCGCATTTGTAACATAGGGAACTCCTATCGGGTCCTTTGCATACTTGTGTGGTGTGACCATAATCAAGGCATTTGAAACATTGAAGAGGCGTTGCTCTTCGCCGTATCCTAGACAACCCAGCCAATTCGTACTTTGCCCTTGTTCAGGAATTATTCGGCGTCCTTTTCGGTCAAGTCAACTATTGCCATGCGGCCAGATCCGTCACGCATTCTATGTCTCGTATTTCGATCGTTGCTATCGGCTCGAGCCGGGCTATAGTTGCGCTTTTGCCGAGGACTTTCTTTGCTGTGTCACAAAATGCATCTTTATTGCCGGCCTCTGCTCCGAATTCGACCAGTATGTGGCCCGACCGCGTTGGTCGTACTACTTTAATGGTATTATTGGTGTCTTCGGGCCTTATGTGTCCCCTGATGTTCCGCAGTACTTCCGCGTCTTGGGGCTTTACATGCAGTGCCTGCTGCCGGGGTCTTCGTCGGGGCTTCTGCCTCTCCTGCTTTGCATCAGGTCCTTTTTGTAATTGGGCGTCCGTACGAACTTTACTTTCTGGCTTTTTTTGAAGGAGTTGCTTTGCAGCTTTCTTCTTTCCTTTTGTAAGCACTGTCTGGAACCCCTGATCTGGTGCTCCACGCCCGTCAAATGCCTCTTCCTTCCTTCTTTTATCCCGGTCTCCTTCGATTGGGCTAGACGCCATTCTTTTATCACACCAGAACGTCAAGTTTTTGGCCCAACTTAATTTGACATTTCTTTATTTCAGTGTTTGACAGATTCCCATGGTTGAATATGAGCAGCGGATTGAGGTTGTTGAAGCCTTTTACGAAAATGGGCGTTTAAATCAAAATGCATTTCGTTCACTGAGTGATTTTTTTGGTCAGCATAATCGACCAAATGTGTCTACAATCGGGAGAATTGTGCGCAAATTTCAGCAAACCGGGTCAGTAGGAAATGTGAAAGCACCTGTGCATGGTCCCCCAGTTCGTTCTGCGGACAACATTGCTGTTGTTCGCGATAGTGTGGTCAACCTCGTCTCGTCGGCGTACCCAACAATTGAACATCTCACGAACATTACTGATGCAAATTTCGAATAAAGATTTGAATTGACACGCTTACAAGGTTCAATTGACTCAAGAGCTGAAGCTTACTGACCATTTCAAGCGTCGGCAATATGCCGAATGGTTGGTTGAATAGACAGAAGGGGATGGTGACTTTAAAAAGAAATTCAATTTCAGCGATGAGGCACACTTTCACCTCAGTGGATTCGTTAAGCAGCAGAATTGCCGCATTTGGGCAAATGAGAATCCACGAGTGATTGTTGAAAAGCCGATGCATTCACAAAGAGTGACTGTTTGGTGCGGTTTATGGGCTGGCGGCGTCATCGGGCCGTACTTCTTCGAAAATGAGGACGGCCAAGCAGTTACCGTGAATGGTGTTCGCTATTGCGAGTTGAGAACAGACGTCTTGTGGCCAGAAAATAAGGTTATGGACCTGGAGGATATGTGGTTTCAACAGGATGGTACCACTTGCCACACAGCCAACGAAACAATGGCTCTTTTGCGCGAGAAATTCAATGTCCACGTTATCTCACGTTGTGGCGATGTTAATTGGCCGCTACGATCGTGTGATTTGACACCGTTGGACTTCTTTCTCTGGGGATATTTAAGAGAAAACGTGTAGGTCAGCTAAAAGGATGAGATAATTCAGCATATTAACGACATCGAACCTCAATTATGTCTCAGAATCATTGAAAATATGGACCATTGGATAGAAGTATGCCACCGTAGCCGCGGCGAGCATTTAGGCGATATTTTGTTTTACAAATAATTGTCATAGATCCTTTTATTATACTAAAAAGTATTAACATAATTCTCTGAAAGCTTTTTGTTTTATTTACGATTATCATCGTGCGTTCTGGTTGGACTACCCTTTATATGTGCACTCGATATTCTTTTATTCTAGGCCGACGCTCATCGGGCAAGACAATATCCATAACGACTTTTCATTTTTAAAGAAATTTTGGCTCCCTTTTTCTCATCTTGTAAAAAGAAGCACCAACAGTCAAAATGATCAGACAACACATTTGGATAGAATTCTTTCTTAGGTTTACATTTCACTTTTTGAAGTGATTAAGGTGCTAAGAAGCGCGATGCGTTGATTATAGTTTACCCACTATGCATTCTTTTTTCCTTGAGCACATCTTCTGCTTTTCAGTGTTTTCACCGCGATGTTGGTTTTCATCAGACAACAATGCAACAGTACGCAACAAACTTTCAAGTGCCTCTAAGTGCTTGTTCTAGCCTAGACAGTCAAATGAGCCGCAACGCGATCCGAAGAAATTGTAACAATCTCCTGAAAGATCTACTCAACGTATCTATTGTTGCTAAAGGAATCAAAAGTCGTTGGAATTGATGACCAACAAAAAGCAGGCAGACAGCGGCATTAGCAGCAACCACCAAAGAAAAGACGTTGAGGATTGTATGCACAACAGATGCTGCTTTGAAGCAGTTACCTTTGAGACTCAAAGGTCTGACCGTGTCCATCCACATCCATTTTCTTCGCCCGAAGACTGAAAGATCGCGAGCGAAGAATAGACAAGGCGATAATAAATATCTGTTTCTGACCAACCATACTATGCAAACGGACAAACGAACAAACGACACCACGAATGCAAACACAAACAACGCAGTTAAAGTTTGGAAAATCTTTAAGACGATAGTGGTAGGTATGTGCTGCTACCTTTGGATTTTATTATGAATTAAAATTAAACTTGTTATTAACCTTAATTCGCTATTGTATTTCGTTTCAATAGTGAAACTATTTAAGGGTTATCCCATTCGCTTTCTTTCTGAGTTGGAGTCCATTGAAATGAGAGTGATCTTTTCTTTGCTTCTGGATCGCGGATTAAAAGAAAGATTTACTAGCGCGCGAAAAACTCAGATCAAAAGACTGTTAAGAAAAAGGGTACGGAAGTCAACTATTAGAGAAAGTCTTTCTTTTGTTATGGGGATATAAAATTTTTATTGCTATATGAACAATGTGGAAGAATTTGAGAGCTCTATATTTTGAAGGTTGTTTATCGATTGGTCGATAATAATTTGCATTCCTCATGCAGAAGGCAATTATTGATGGCACATATGCATACTAGATAAAGTATGTAGACCGAAGAATATCACCAAAATATGTGGCTCATTTTATTTCTTTTAATGCTTTTTTTCAGTAGTGGCAAAATTTCATGCCACATTATTAATGAAATTGTATTTATAAGAAAAATTGACTTGACCCTTTTTCTATCGGACAATCATTTTGCGTTTTTCTGAGCTAGATTTAATTTACCCCATGTTTCGAAATTTCCATTACCGATTTAAAAAATTGTCTGACCTTTATTATCACCCAGCAGTTATTGTGAATCTTAAATTTTAAAAATGTGTCATTTAAATTAATGAAGCATAGAAAATTATTTGAAAGCCAAATCTGCTATAGGTTTGGAACGTTAACCCTAACCCAAGCATCCCCAAACATATTGAGCGCCTTCGAGAGATACGTCCTGAGGCGAATAATGGAAGGTCGCAACGATTATAAGATTGCGGAAGCTGTAATGGGCTGGCAACGTGAATCGTATGGATGAACAACGGATAACCAGAAAGGGTACTCGTTGGGAGAACTAAAGGTTGGAGACCAGTGGAAGAAGACAGTTCACCGCTGCGCAGATTTCAAAACTGGAGGACGCGGTCGATGGACCGTGACAGCTCGAGCAACTTCCTGCAGGAAGCAGAGGCCCGAGAGGGACTATAGTGCTACGAAAGAAAAAATCGTTATTTTGAAGCCTACTGAAAATCTCACAAGAAATGGCGCAGCATCCAAAGCCTTATATATCAAGTATTGGCCTCGTGTGTAAACTATTACAAGCGAGACAAGAGATCTTGCCATCATCACAGGGATACAGTGGAAGAAGACAGCATGCGTAGTAGGTTTGTTTGAGATCTTCCTATCTAGGTCCATTGCAGTATTTCGTCTTTTAGGAGTTTTACAAAATCGGTGGCCACACTCCCTCGGGCCTTCGCTTATAGATAGTTAGAATACCTCCTTTTCTTGATTATATGCATCGGCACTTGAGAAGGTGATACGGTCAGTACCACGCTTTGGGTGTGTCCGTGCACCCACTTACGAAACGTTCTGATTTTAAACCAGTACGTATCAGAACTAGCCGACCTTCTGTTCGTCTGAAGAAACGCTTGGAATAAATTCCGAATTTTACTCCATTCGAAATCTTGACTACCAGCAAAATCTTAATCTTAATCCAGGCTAGCAACGAGTATAAACTCGCCTATAATTTACTGGTAACAACTTTCCAAGCCCTCTTTCGATTACATTCATCACCCAAAAGTGCACTTGAATGGCTTCAGAGTAACGCATTTTTTAAGATGACAAAGAGCCCACCGATGCTCAGAAGTGGAAGCCACGACCAACATTTATCAATTATTTCGTTTATTTTATACCCCCGCTCTTTTGCACGAAAATTTATTTTAGTCAATTATTTTGTTTATTTTATGCCCCCCTCTTTTGCTGGAAAAGCCATCGGGCCTTGCTTTTTGAATGAGCTGCTATGAACCTATTTTCGCTACTACTACTGCCAGAAATCGCTCCTTACCTCTGAAACATTTGTAACCTTGAGTCCAGAGAAAGGAGACACTTGATGGCCGATTTTCTTTTAAAAACGTTATAATAATTCAAACATAAGGGGGTATTACAACTCAAATTACAAATATTTTGACAAAAATTCAGCTAATGCTAATAGGTCACTCCAACATAGACGGGTGGGTGGCGGGGTCGGCTGCCGGACTGGGCTACCTTTGTCTGTGGTTGTAACCGGTGTCTGCGGCTGGTGTGCGTGGTGTTGCCGGCGATGTTGTGCAAGCTTCATGCGCTGATATTCGCCCTGAAGAGTGGTGGCCTGATTTTGAAGAGAGCCCTCTCTTCGGGACTGACGGCGATCAGGGCTAACCGGAGAAAGTCCGCTATCGTTGGCCAAGCTTGGTTCGAAGGCCGCCCCTGTGACGTTTGCGCGGTGCCGCGGGAGGAAGAACTGATGACGTGCCCGATATTCTGCCAGAGTCAAGGGCCGAGGTGCTGCACGTGGGTTGCTACGGAGCGCTTCTTCCAACGTAGGCTTGGGGGCGGGGGGGTTGTCTCCAACCCCACGCGTATATCAGGACCTGCGTTGGGAGGGATCGCATACGGTACTTCCGAGCGCTCCCGGGGAGTCCTGCTGGTCGTAGGTCTGCAAATAAATGAAAGGATTGGAGGAGATTGGAGTTTGGGAACGTAGAGCAGAACCTGTGCGCAAGGCTTTTTACCAGCGGCGGGCCTGTTAAAAGCCGAAATGCCGCTTTGGTTAATGTTGTTGCGATCTTCCTGACGGACTAGGACACTTAGGAAGGACCGTTATAGACCTGCATTGGAGAGCTTTTGGAAGCCCGAGTTCCACTTTGACAGGTTTGGGTGATCTCGTAACGCTGGAAGGCACGCAGGCAGCCTAAATTCCACTTACGTTGACGAGATTGGCGCTGTTCAACTTTAGAAGGCGCGTAGGCGGACTAAGTTCCACATAAGACGAGGCGTAGACGATCCCGGAAAGCCTGTTATATCCTAAATTCCACCTTGAATGCATCTGGTCACGTGACACTTCATTAATTTTTATAGGCAACAATAAGCGATTAGGCATCTTTAGCTATATTCATTGGCTGGTACTGTGAATGGTACAAATTGCTGAAGGACCAATTTCCATATATTCACCCCAATTTTATCGTCAAGGTAATCACCAAAAAGCGCTATTCACGTGTCGATGCTAGGAAATGCTATCAGTGCAATTTTATCGATTGGCATTTCAATCCTAACAAGTATATGACAAAAAGTCAGCACACATGGTTGGATTACACTCGCTCAGGTAATTGTCCAAGCATAAGAAAACAAACGCTATTCATTGCTCATTTCATCGACGGTGAAAAAAATACTATCCACGTATTTTGTAATGTCGCCTTGGCCTTGTTGGCGGTTGTGAGGAAGGTACATGTTTATGTTTTTTTAAGTGTCAAATAACTTCCATTGATGGGGATCCCCTGATGTCGTCATGATTTCGTTTAGTTGGAGATACTGTTTACTTAGCGTTGTAGTTGTTTTAGTTATAGTTTTAATTTATATGAATGCATGCTACTTCCTTAATGTGCTAATTAATAAGCTGCGTGTTGTGTTGTGTATTATGCCAATTATTATGATGGTTACGCTGTTTTTTTGTGGGCAATGACGCTGAGTATTTGGTTGGCACCGACTGGAAGACTGATCTAAGAAAGAGTGGGGTTGGGGGTACTAGTCTGACTTCCCTATAGAAAGTATCTAGTTTCAGCATTATTAGCACACGCATAGTCTGAATTTTTTGACGATGACGCTCTCATCGGGTCTGAAACGAGGAGAATATCACGAACATCAAACATCCTCATCAATTCTGGCACGATAGCCTAAGCCGGGCCATGACCTCCAGGATGAATCTTCTCCAATTACCACGGTTCCACGACATTGTCCGCCAGTTGTTTACTCCTAACAAGGATCTGCTGTCAGTTTTTATCGTGTCTTCCCATCGAGTTCTCCGTCTTTCCGCTGGACGTCTACCTTGTGCTCTCCCCATTAATGTTCTTTTGGGTAGCCGGTTTTCTTTCATTCTTTCTACGTGGTCCGCCAATCGCAATTCACGTAACTTTACGTAAGGGAAAACAGTTGGACCATCAAATAGCTTATAGAACTCAACGTTGTAACGTAGTCTCCAATCTGTTTCTTGTTTCACTGGACCATCGATTTTCCGAAGCACTTAGCATTGAAAGACGTCCACTGTCTTTTCGGGTTCGCTCGTCAGGGTTCATGATTCACTTCGATACAATAGCACAGGTTTGACTAGTGTTTTGTAAATGCGGAGCTTATTTTACCTGTGCACAACTCTGGACCTTAGAATGGGAAGTACAGAGTAATAGGTTTTATTTGCGGCGTTTATGCGGCGCCCAATCTCGGCCTTTTCGGTGCCTCTTCTATTCAGGTTGGCTCCATGGTATACTAACTTATTCACACTTTCAAGGTTATAGTCGCCTACAGTCAGGTTTTGTCGAAATGGAATATTCTTCCTAGTTTGAGTCATAAATTAGGTTTTAGTTTCATTAACTCGTAGGCCAACTCGATTTGCTTCAGACTCTAGGCTCAGAAATGCTCCTTTGGCATCTGACATTGAACATGCCATAATATTGACGTCATCAGCATATGCTACCGATTATGTGGACTTGAATATTAGTGTACCCGAGGTTTCAACTGATACGAGTACCTTCCTGGTGACGTGTTCCAGCGTAATATTAAAGAGCATTGGAGCAAGTCCATCTCCTTGTTTTAAGCCTGATTCCATTTGGAAGCTGTCCGTTGGTTCAGCATTTATCTTGAACTGGGAATCTGTGTTTAGCATCGTGACGTTGACCATGCGGCCTGGTTTTGTTGGGATGCCGAAGTCAAGCATTATTTTGTATAGCGCATTTCTGTCGGCACTGTCCTATGCTTGTTTGAAGTCAACAAAGAGGTTATATTCCCAGCACATTTCGAACACCTGCCTTACTGCGAATATTTGGTCGATTGCAGACCGTCCATTTCGCAAGCCTCCCTGATACTCTCCCATAATACTTTCGGAGCATGGCTTTTATTTTCTTTCTATGATTTTGGAGAGTACTTTATAAGGCGCACACAGTAGACCGATGCCTGTATCAGTTTCACACCTTAATTTGTCCCCTATTTTGTGTACATATTATACTTTCCTTTTCCTCTGGCAACTGCTCCTCTAACCATATTTTGCAAATTAGTCGATGCAGAAGGTTGTTTAGATGGGGACCCCCGCTCTGGAGCAGTTCTCCTGGTATTTCATCTATTTCATGTGCCTTATTGTTTCTAAGGTTTGCATCTCTTACTCTCGTCCACATGGTTTTGATATCATCATTACTTTCTTCCGCCTGCGGGGATATGTTGATACGATTTTCCAGCGCTGACATGTATGTGAATGCTACTGAGCTATCATGTAGCACGTGTATTGGTACCTTGAAGTTACTGATGCTTATTTCATCCCGATGTTGTCACAGTGCACCTGGTCTGATCACGATAACGAATACAAAAGACTGTTGCTGCATTGAAGATTCCTTTACCAAAATTTAACCAATTCTGAAACAATTACCCAGAGTATTATGACCCCGAATATATCCTATATGGAAGTATTTGCGTGTAAAATAAGAAATAGGATCGAGTATTTTAAGGAAGACGAAGCGTATGGGTTGGCCATAGCTCGGCTGGCGAATATCATAGGTTTTCGTGATAATAATAATCGTATTCGGGATGAATTTCATTGACTGGTAGTTTTTATGGCATCAAATTGCAGCTTTGAGATACCAATGAAAGCTGTTGAGTATTCCGCCCTTTGCCGGCATTCTCTTGTTCATTAGTTTGGAGTTGATTAATACCAATTTCTGAATTCGATGGTGCACATATTCTGTTGAAAATATTAATTTAGTTTCCTTTTCCATTTATCTTCCGTTATTACTCATTTCAACCATCCCATTATCTCCATTAACAAAAATCTTAAGTTTCTTCCCCCAGCAAGAAAATTTCATCATTAGCAATTGTTTGGTTGTTCCTATTCATGCATTGCGATGAGACAGCAATCATAAAGTAGTTAATACTGTCTAATTTTGCTATGGTGCCTGGTTCAGTTCAGGGATATACCAATTTGTTACGCTCCACGTTGAGGGTATTCTGGCTGAGGCTTATGGTACCGACAGCTCATCCGAAGACGGGCATGAGCGCTAGCCGCTTTAGGCCAGGAGAGCACTAGATGAGTCGCCAAGTGACAATTGCGGCTCGCCAGAACACTTCTTTCGATCACTTCTCAAACACTTATTCTATTCCGTGAACGGTAGAACCTCAGACCACTATGAATACCCTTGCAATCGCACCATAAACAAAAAAAAACAATATACTTCCCTGCGAATACGACGATGAACGTCCCACCAGTTGAAGTTTCTTATACTCCAATCCATTTCCATCAAAGGGAAGAAACTTCCGTCCGGTATGAAACTCCCACCAAAATATAATCAATTTAGTTACATTCCCCGATAAAATAGAATGACCCTTCTAGCCATGGGATGCTCCGTTTAAGACGTCTAGATAACCGACCATCCGCGTAGTTCTACTTCATCCAAAGAGCACAAGAAAACTAAAAATTAATACGCTTTTAAAGTGACTCGCTTTAAACTCAATTTTTCACTGAATTACCCGGTTATATTAAATTTATTAAATGCAACCTATTATAAAGAAATACCTTTCTTCTACCTCTCACGCCGATTGGTGGCCTCTTTGACACCCAGATATTTTTCGCCAGGTGCCCTCGTCGCTGGATCCCTTCCCACCAAACTTTACAATTTTCCGCCGGACTTATCCTCGAATTTCTCTTCTCTCTCGAAGTTTTGCTGGAACTCCTGTATTTCTCCTGTACGCCGATGTTCTTATTCCTACCCGTTCGCATCTCTCTCTTCGCTTCATCCTAGACTATACCCCAAAAAGTATCCAACCGTTAGTCCCTTCTTCTTCTTTGTAGCACTACAGCCCCTCTCGGGCCTTCGCTTAGAGATAGTTAGAGTATCTCATTTTCATGACCGTATTGATTTTTCGGAAATTGGTTTGATCAGTAACAAGCTCCCGTGAGCCTGCTCAGCTATGATATGATCTGATTAAATCAGTACATATCACCACTGAGTGAACACTCGTAGTCTGTCCGACAAATCCCCTGAAATAAATAACGTTGCTGCCAACGAGATTTGAACCTGGGACCTTCGGCTTACGCGTTCATGCTCTAACCACTAGGCCACACAGATTACTACCGTTAGTTCCTAGCTCTCTTAAAACTTCAATTTAGTAGATCACCGTTTCAAAGTCAAGGGCAATATCGAAAGTGTTGATGCACTTTCACTGGAAAAAGTACATCTAGGAAATCCGAACCATTTCTCATGAAAAGCACAGACATATCTGTGTGGTGAGTTCTCACGATCTGCCATCTTCTAGTTTTTGACGGAACAGCTGACATGCTCTTGGAGGCTAGCATCCTTTGTGGAGCGTCGACCCCACGGACCCGAGGATACGGGGGGCGCCGTGAGGTTTCCTCCTGGGATGACAGGTAACGACTCTGACTGAATCCGGACTACGATTTGGACAACGAACTGGAATTGATACTTTGGTTTGGCGGATATGATTATTTGGACCTAGTTGCTTTGCACAATAGCGCCGAGATGACACACGTATGTGAACGGCTTCAATTCAGGTAACATACCGTCTCCATCCCGGTAAAACCTTGACAGGCTCCGAGTACGTTCGAAGTTCGGACTATAGGGTTTGTTTGCATCAGGACTCCTTTGTCCTGGCCTCTCTTCTCTTGCCTTTAATTAATACTTTAATTAATTAAAAATACCTCCGTTCTCTTCTGCTGCAACGGTAACTTTTATTCAAACGTTAAATTCTGACTGACTCTTCCAGCATCAAACGAACAAGCGTCAGCAGTTTCCATGCAAGAAAACGCTGACTGATGAGCGTTAGCGTCTCTTGCCTGAAATTTGCCGGTGTGTACGGGAAGGAATGTGCAGATCCACATTACATGATATCTGATACATTCATAAGTTAAGATCTTAATAAATTTTGCCGACTTCTGTGCGTCAGCAAAATGATCCGAATCTAACTTACAATGCATGCTGATAAAATGATTGAACAATATTTTTCTGACTCCTGCACGTCAGCTAAGAAATTTCAACTTAGCATACAGTGGCCCTCACAATTTTTAGAGTCACATAAGGTGACAAAGTTAATTGTGCATCGAAATTTACAAGATTGTTAGAATTGAATTAAGTACTAACATTTACACACTGACTAAATTGAAATTGAGTTAAAAGCCACATTAATGAATTGAATTAACGGAAATTGAAATTTAGCCCAAATTAAATTCGCGCTTAAATTCTAAATTTAACCTAAATTAAATTCGCGCTGCTGGCTAAGTGGGCGATGTGGGCTGATGGTCAGATAAGGAGCGGTAGGCTGTATGGCGATGATGGTCATGTTTCGCCGTTGGTATTGGTAGGATTCGATATAGCTCGAAAGTTGATACATCGATGAGTGGCATTTTGAGCTCGAAAAGGATGAAGTCCGCATTTGCCATGGTTTTGATAGATGCCAACCCAAATAATTTTAGAAAGTCTTCTCGGCCAACAGGAAGACGCTAATTCTCCGGCAGGTGATCCCTGATGTCTGTCATTGCTGCATTAGGCTGCTGTTGAGACAACATCAGAGAGTTGAAGCTCCCATGCTGTGTGTCCGTGATCACGTCCAAGATGCTGGATTGAATACGTTACAGATCGAGAGTCGCCAAGGTCATCTGTAAAGATAGCATTGAAATTAAGTTTAGGGCTCGAGCTGTGGTGCCTTCGCGTTGCGGACCCTTGATCTCATTGGAGAGTTTTGCCAGCTCGTGCACTATGGAGGGGAAACGTATTTTGAGCCATCTGTACTGTTTTGCCGAGGAGGTTTAATGTCGAGTCGATTATTGATGCTTGATTTTTGAGTAGGGAGTGCAGCTTGTTCTGATTTCCCTGCATCGTCTTAATGATCTCAGCCATTTGGTTAGCTTACTCCTCGTCCAGAACCCCGAACAACGGCCTGGCTAGTCCACCCACTGCTTTATTCCTCCTCGTATTGACTTGATCCTCAGCACCTGGTTTGCGCTGGAAAATTGATCGGTTAAGTGGCGGAACTGCTCATGCAGATGTAGGCAGTCGGTGTGCCGAGGACCATGATCACATAGTTGTTGCAGTGGCCAGCTCCATCCAGTAGGCCTCTAGGTCATAGTAGACCAAGAGTTACCACTCGCTTGTCGACAAGAAGGCATATCCCAATGATTGAAAATGCAGTCCTGTATGTGGTCCAGTTGATGACACCTTGATGGGATCGGCCACTGTTAGGGGGATCAGTAGGCAGACCAACAGGAGCGATAGGAGTGGTGTCCTTCTGCTCCTGGAGCGAAGCAACTTGTGATAATTGCTGGGTGTATCTGCCTGATGCTATGCCTCGGGTCGGATTTGGGTATTCGCCTCGGGACCGGCTGCTTCTGGTGTCGTGTTCTCATCACTGGTAGCGGCGCTCGACGATGGATGGACCTTCTTATTATTCCAGTGGCTGTCCTCATGTCTGCGACTCTGACGAAGCCGCCAGCCCCTTGATGTGTTTCTATGATTCGTCCCGGGGGCCGTTTCATAGTTGGTAGGTTATCGTACTTGATGATGACGATGGTTCCCCGGGTGGCATTTGGTTGACCTTGTCGCCACTTGACGCGATGTTGCAGTTGGTTCAAATATTCGCGGGACCATCGTCGCCAAAACTTGTCCTTCAAATAGTTTATCCGCTTCAATCGGGTATGCAGTCCGCCAGTGACAGGCTCCGTCCGAGCATCCACCATGGCTGTGGGGTGTTCACCGATGAGGAAATGTTCTGGAGTCAACGTTGCTAGATCGTTGGGGTCGTCGAATATCGCGGTTAGAGGCCTGGAGTTGAGTATGGCCTCCATCTGGGCCACCCGGGTGTGCAGTTAGTGTATCAGCACTGGTCTGCAGAAATCGACGCCCGAGCGGATGAACGGGCGAGCCGTTTACACGCGAGCACCTGGTAGATTCCCCATATTCTGATTGAACAGTTGTGGCCTTGACTTGATGTATCGCACGCATTGTCGAACAATCGCCCGTGCCAGCTGCTTCCCCTTGATAGGCCAGAAGCGTTGTCTCGTGGTAGCTAACAGCGCTTGAGCTCCGAGATGGCAACTGTTGCGATGAATATCAGTAACCTTGTAAGTGGATTCGCAAACGGCAGCAACATAGGGTGCTTGGTCTCGAAGGCGAGTTGTGAAGCCTCTCGCTAATACGCCGGATTCTGTCCGAATCCAGGAAAGAAGTCAGATCTGATAGGGGGCTGCTCTTGTTGACCTGCCTCTGTAGTTGGATGTCTCGCAGGTCCTCACGAAAATCATGTAGCTGAATACATTTCACGATCACCCGGTTGCTCTGGAGAATTCGTGACTCATTACTGCACAGCTGCGGACTTAAGGAGACTGGGAGCTTGTCCTGCAATCCTCCACAAAACGCATCGTATAACCGATCACCCGTTGAAGCCTTCCAAATGAGTTGCCGTGTTGAACCTCGTATACAAAATGGTTGCTTGCACCAGCTGTTGTTGTGATGGCCACCCTGGTATGCTTCCGCTCGACTTCACAGGCTTCAGTATCCTTGTATGGAGGCGGCCAGTCCGCCTTAGGACCGGTCAAGAAGGGTGGCCCCTGTGACCAGAGCTTGCAGTCTTTTAGCTCGGCTGGCGCCAGGCCACGGGACAGGATGCCCGCAGGTTGAGTTGACCCACGCCAATGCGACCTCTGAATCGGACCAGAGGACATGAAAAACATCCGCCAGACATAGCGCCCTCTTGAGTCGATTCCTTAACTCAGCTACTAGCTTGGCGTCACACAACTCCAAACGCGGCACTGTCAACACCTTGATGGGGGCCACCCTGGACTTGGCACAAGTGTCGAACGTTGACTTGACGGCTCGGAGATGTTGAGTGGACATAGATCACAGCACAATACCCCTTCTCCGAGGCCTCGCAAAAAGTATGTAGCTGCAGCTAGACTGGTTTCTCGCAGTCGATAACGTGCCGAGGAAAACGAAGTCTTCGTTATTATGGTAGCTCAACGCGAAAACGGGCCCACTGTGTATGTATGTCGAGCGGCAAGGCCGCGTTCCAATTCAACTCCAATCGCCATAACGCCTGCAGGAACAATTTGGTGGTTACGATAACCGGGGCTAGGATGCACAATAGGTCGAACATTCTGATGTCTGATGCGATCGTCCGTTTCGTGAATTTGACCTCAGAGAGGTCCAAGTTAATGCAAATCTGGACGTCATCTGTTTTCGGGAGCCAAATTACTACCAAAGTCTTGATGTAATCTTCTGAAAGGCTGCTGAAATCCAACTGGACCTCCTGGTCTTCCACGCTGATTTGCTGCAGAAGATGCGGATGGTTGACACACCATTTGTGCAAATGCATCCCTGCACTGGTAAGAATCTGACGCAATACCTCCTGTATTTGAATTGCCTCCGTCAAGGTGTCTGCCTCTGTTATGACGTCGTCTATGTAACAATCATGGTGTAGTGCGCTGCTCCCAAAGGGTGCACGATCTTGTTCGGCCTGTGCCAGAACCTGGACGCATTTGGTTGCTAAGTACGGGGCACACGTTGTGCCGTACGTGACGGTCTTGAGTTGATAATATCGTAAAGTGCTGGGCTGGACTTGTTCCCCAAATCACCAGTTGAAATCCGCAATCATCGTGCTGAAGCAATATTTGCCGATACATCTCGCAAGTCGGCCGTGAAAACGAAGCGTGGCAGACGGTAACGGGTCAAAATCGCAAACAGATCATCCTGAATCGTGGGTCCGGTATACAGGATGTCGTTCAGGGAAACGTACGTTGATATTTTACTGGACGCGTCGAAAACTACTCTCAATTTAGTCGTGCTACTACTTGGCTTCAGGACGCAGTGGTGCGGCAGAAAATAATGTGCTTCCTTACTCGCTGACCATGTGATCTGCTCCATATGTCCCAGTCGTTCGTACTCGTCCATGAACTCGAAATACTGCCATCTTACATCGGGATTCTTCTCCAGTCTGCGCCATAAATTTTCGTATGGCCATGTCCTGCGAGCCGCTCGACCTTTCGGGATCTTCCTTGAAAGGAAGCCACACCAAGAACCGACCATCGGACTCATGTTTAGTCGTCTGGGTGAATTGTACTTCGCAGGATCTTTCAGTCTCTGTTAAATTGTGCCGTGGATCCGGTATCTACTCAACCTCCCAGAATCGCTTTATAGCCTGAGTCAGCTGAGTCTCTTCGGTGAGAACTCCGCATATTACTGGAAGCATTTGAGGTGTAACTACCCTTCCGGCGACAATTCAACCGAGGAGCGTGTTCTGGAGCACAGGGAGTTCAGGGCCCAACTTGATTTGCCCGACGGCAAGGAATTTGTAGAAATGCTCCGCACTCAGCAGCATGTCGATTCGCTCCGTTCGCTGGAATTCAGGATCCGCCTGCTTTACATGTCTGGAATCCGCCATCCCAATGTGCCGAGATTCTAGGAAGTTTGAGGAGATATGATTTGATTTAGGACGTAGGCCTCCAACTGCGCGGCATATCCAGGCACTCTGGATTTTAGGCCAAGATCCACCTTACGATGCGCCTTCTCGATGCTTCCGCCCACCCCCTAAATCAGTGCAAGTTAAGGTGAAGACGCTAGACCCAGTTTCTCGATAATCCGCTCGGTTACTAATTTGATTTGCGAGCCAGGGTCCAACACTGCTCGGTAGTCGGTCACTCTCCCATTGCTGGCAACCACCCTAACGACGGCTGTACTCAGCAGAACATTTCTCCTGGATCCAGGTTTTATGAGAGTTGTCAGAGTGAGGGTAGGCGGCGCAGGTGGCGGTTGAACATCCGCTTTTCTGACTATGGAGCCAGGCGTTGTCGTTCTTGTCTGCTTGGAATTCCTGTCTCCCGTCATGTGCAACGGGGTGTTATGTTTCTTGGCGCATTCCTTACAGCTTCTTGCCGCGCAGACGGAAGCCTGATGACCTGCTCGCAAGCAATTTATACACAGCCTCCTTGAACGTATAAAGCTCAGCCTCTTCGCAGCGGTGTCGTGGAGAAACTCTGGGCAGTAGTACAGCGGGTGATCCAGCGAGCACCTTGGGTATCGTGACGCAGCCACGACGGCCACGGCAGCCTTGGTAACCTTCTTGTGGTTGCGGTCTGGGTCCTTAGTTGTACCGCCGAGCGCTTCGAGTGCCTGGAATCACACTTGTAGGAAATCCAGTAAACCCTTCAAAGGTGGTAGCTCGCGCAGGTTAGCCAAAGATTGCTGATTGCATGCGTTGTCGAATCCAACTTTCGTAGCAATGGATCCCAATCCTTTGTGGATATTTGCAGGTTTTTGAGGCCTCTGAGACACTCTTGTGTAGTGTTATGCAGCGACTTTATGGCCACCACTGACAGTTTTCCACTGGCCTGAGATGGCTGTCCCATCAATTTGTCGATGAGGGCCGACACCAAGAGTCGTCGATTATTAAATCTCTCATTAAGTATCTTCCAGGCAGCTAGATAATTTTCGTCCGTGTAAAGTTTCTGATTAATGACCCAGCCTTTCCTGTGAGGTTAACCTTCAGGTACCAAAGCTTCTGGCACGCGGACATCGGCTGATTATGCAGCATTTGCATAAACAAATCCCGGAATTGTCGCCAGTTCAGGTAATTTCCGTTGAAGGTGGGCAAGGCAATTTTTGGGAGCAACGAGCCTGGAGTCGCAGCGGGCGGAAAAGGCGAAGGTGATATCGGTAATAGCGTCGACTTTCGTTTCCAAGCGAACAATGCAATCCTGCGCGTCCTCCTCCAACCGGATGTGCTCCTCCAAATTGAAGCCCTGCGCTTCAGGGTCCTCATAGGATTCAAAGAAATGCTGATGAAGTTCATACAACTGTTGCTAGTACCGCATTGTACCAATTCCTATTTGTTGGTGATCTGGGTTTAGGCCTTTTATTTGGTGGGAATCTCCGTACACGTAGCGTATGTCACCTGTCTGTTTAGAGTATTGTGGCGGTTACAGAATGAAGACATTTGGACAGTCGGGCGATCATTTTTATTACCAACATTGTCGGTGACTTTTCCATTAAATATTTTGTGCATTTATATTTGAATGTTTCTAAGTCTAAGGCTACGTCCATTACTGATTCAGCTAATCCTCTAGAGTAGTATTTAATATATTTTCCAGAGAAACTAGTCCTTTGCGGCATTCATTGTTCTCCATAAACGACCAAATCCATTCAAAACATACTACCAAATATTGAACAATTCAATAGGCAAACACTCACTCCAATCGCACTAAATATTTCCATCCGAAAGGCGAAAATTCATCTTACAATCTCTTACTGCCTCACTTTGCATTCAATCCTTTCCATACTTCATTCTTGATATGGTAAAACCTCCCGGGAAAAAACCCGCATAGCTGCCGTTGACTACAATCATTCCCATTACATATATCCTCTCTCTTAAGAGCTGCGAAAAATTACAACTATCGCGGATTTTCTGTTAACACATTACCCACATTTGCATATCGTCAACCAACTGAACAACATTGCATCCACCAAACATGTAACGATTTTAAACTAACTATAGATAGTCAAGTCAATTGATAGATACCGAAAACTCCTTAAAAAATTCAAGAAAAACATAAGATCGTAACAAGCGATCCGATGAGACAACAATTTTCCCGTGATGGGACGCAAACCATGTTTTAGCGGAATGTTCAATTAAATCAAGTCATGAAACTTCGCAACAGCTTTTCGCAGAATCCTAGCGCTGAGGAAGGTAAAGCATGCAAGCAGGCATCAGCGTATGTTGTGCATGTACTCGCGTATGTACACACAACTTTATGTGTTTGACTCTTTTCTACTGATGCCTTCTTATCTACCTTTTTGACTACCACAAATTCGTTTAAGATAAAATACGCCAGCTTCTTCGTCTTCTTCTTGGACTTGGTCTTGTGGTGGATTCGCGCGGCATTAGGATGCTGGTAAAGATAGATGTATCTGAATCTGAATGCAAGTCTAGTTCATAGATAAATATTTCTGATTCGGTGTTGGCAATTTTGTAGTTTTATTGATTTTATCAACCTATAATTTTTATTGGCTATTAAAAATCAATAAAATTGGGTTTATTGTTGATTTACGTGTTTGAATTACGATTGGGATTAGAATTTAGTGTAAAGGACACTTCCCACGACACGAGTAAAGACCATGGATCCCACTATAGTGTAAAACGTCCAAAAGGAATTTGAATTCTATTAAATGCTATTACATTCGGGCAATACTGTCTTCTTACGGTAGAACAAAAATTACCCAGCCAAGACGACCAACATGGAAGTGGGTGAAGGTTTTTACGCTATACGCCACCACCATCATTGATTTGCCAACGTAACAGTTTGATTACAACTAGGTATCGATGCATGGCATGCATCGCTAAGCATAAACGTTTCTTGGCTACACATCTTAAAGAGAACATATTCACAGCTAGTTGCGAACATAGAGGATAAATAGAACGGACTGCGTTCGACAAGCTTGCAGGCTTTTCTACTGCCGAGGGACAAAAGGTTTCATCAGCAGCACTACAGCACTAACCACCAGCATCATCATCATCGTCGTCGTTGTTGTCATCAGAATTACTCGTACTTGTAAGATTCATTGAAAGAAATGTGCGGCGACGCGACGCGACGAAAACGAGGACGAAACGACTTGGATCTGAACAAAATGGCAATCTTTATCGTCAGATACCTTTAACTAAGATGGAGTAACTCGTGTCTTGAGATCGTGTTAGGACAAGTAGAAGATACGATATTTATGGTTGCAAATAAATAGTGATTACTATGTAGGTGGTTTGGTTTAGGCTGTTTTGTGTGATAGGAGAAACGAGATGTTAGCTTCATGTTAGGAGGGAACAATGAGTAACGGTGAAAAATTGCAGAAGAAATGTATCTCATTTTGATATGCAGAATTAAAAAAGGCTCATCATTAAATCTAGATATGCATAAAATTAATAGCACTAGAAATGTTTGAATCAAAATTTAGTCCAAGAACTATTCCTAGGGTTTATAACCACGCTACCAAATAAGCCAAATTAATTTGAAAATGAATTATTGGCGGGCAGGAGTCCATTTCTCGCGATTTATGAATAATCCACATTTTAAATGCCTCTCTCTTACCTTTACTGCTATAATATTCTCTACAATTTGCACATTTCTTGGTTAGGTAGTAGTTTGTTGCGGCCGCGATGTCCTTAAATACACGAATTCCTAAATGTCCAAAAGACGTGTTGATATCATTATCAGAATGTTGATTTTTTTTTTTGATTTATCGAATTGTGTCCCTGAAACTCAGTTTGGAATTTATTTAATTCCCATATTTACTGACTTCTCAAGCTAATAAGCCCAAATTCAAATACTATGCTTGTTTACCACTGATTTTTTGACTCAATTCGTGCTGCTGAAAATAGGAAAAACTTGAGAGTGATTGCGACCGTGAAGTTGGTCACAGTTCGTAACCGAAAAGTAAACAAAAGTAGAAGAAATTCAACTATGAGCAGTCATATAATAATGGAAGCGAGATAATTAACGAACAGTAGGAATGGCAAAGAACCGAAAGAACTACGGAACATCGAGCTGATACAGCTAATCTTAAACAATTTTTTCCGAAAACTTTGCCAAACTAGGGAAAACGGATGAAGTACAATAATTGAAAAAAGCATTGAGGTCCATAGATTTGAGTATAGGAAGAATTAGACAATTTGCTAGTGCGACGACAAATCCTAGAAAATAAACTCAAATCAAAAATAACGGAAAGAGAAACACAAAGACGAAGGTAGTGATTCGGCCAGCGAATATGGCATATCATACCTGCAATGTCATCGGTACTGGAATCGAGATTCTTCAAGCGGAGTTCAACTTACAAGAAACTAATTCGTGTAGCGGTAGACTAGTTTAGAAAAGAAGAGAAAACGAGATGATATATTTCCCATGATTATTGAAGGCCAGATGCAGAAAAACTTTAGTGATAAACCTATCAAAAACATGCTGAAAGTTAAAAAAAAATCCTGGTGGCTAGATCGCCCGGACTTGATATAGGGTTTCCAATAAGAGGTGTTATTTTGTATAGCCCGCTATTTCGGTAGATACCACTTTTGAAGCTGTCATTTTTTGACATTTAACAAAAAGAAACTACGCCATTAGTAAAAATGGAACGATACACGCTTCAACAACGCATTGACATTATTAAAATTCACTATAAAAATGGTAAAATTTGGCAGAGACGGTTCGTAAAACTCGAACATTTTTGGATCGTCTTTAAGCACCTTGTCGGTCCGCAATACAGAAATTGGTGGAAAAATTTGTGATGTGAAGAATAAAACCCGTGCACGTCACTCAAGAACAGCCGAGAATATCGCTGCTGTACCCGAAATCGTGGAAGTAAAACCCAGGTTTGTCCATTCCTCGTTCAGTTAACACAGGAACTCAAGCAACTCGATCATCAACAACGTCCTGTCTTTGCTGATTGGGTCCTTGAAACGCATGAAAATGATCCGGAATTCCATCGAAAAATCATCTTGAGTGACGAGGCCCATTTCTACCTCGGTGGCTTCGTCAACAAGCAAAATTGTCACCTCTGGGACTCGGAAAACCCAAAAGTTATTATTGAAAAGCCTCTCTATCCTCAACGTGTGACTGTTGGGTGCGGTTTATGGTCCGGCGGAGTCATTGGACCTTACTTTTTCGAAAATGAGGCTGGAGCAACAGTTACGGTGAATGAATTGCGCTATCGAGAGATGATTAATGATTTATGGCCGGAATTGAATGGTAATGATCTGGACAACGTTTACTTTCAACAAGACGTTGCTATGTGCCACACAACCAGCGAAACCACTGATCTTTTACGGGAAAATTTTCCGGACCGTGTTATCTCTCGAAGAGGTAATCACAATTGGATATCGAGATCTTGTGATTTAACACCTTGCGACTACTTCCTTTGGGGTCACGTGAAAGAGAAGATCTACGCCAACAGTCCAGCGTCGATTCAAGACCTCAAAGATGGAATTCGTGAGGCTATCGTAGACATGGAGCAACCACTTTGTGGATATGGTT
The DNA here is from genome assembly GCA_963969285.1 of Odontomyia ornata. Classification (NCBI taxonomy): domain Eukaryota; kingdom Metazoa; phylum Arthropoda; class Insecta; order Diptera; family Stratiomyidae; genus Odontomyia; species Odontomyia ornata. The sequence continues at coordinate 23,707,271 of OZ017741.1, forward strand.
ATGGAAAATTTCATGAAAAGGATATGGTCCTGTAAGCGTGGCCGTGGTGGTCATTTGCCTGATGTTATTTTCCACTATTAACGGCAAACCTTTCTATTCATGATAAAATAAACACCTGATCATTTATTTTATTCTTTGAATATCAAAATAACACCTCTTACTGGAAAACCCTGTAGGTTACCAGTGAGATTTAAATATGGTTCGATTATGCGTGTAGAGCTAAATTGGCAATTTTTCTCGGCTTTCGCGCGTCGTTTCCTGAAGCCACCAAAAAGGCTACGAAAACTAATGAAAAGAAATTTACCCCGGATAAAACCCTTCACTTTAAGTGTTTGGCAACATTCGAATTGATCCAAGGAGCATTTTTAAATGTTCTTGAAGGTAAAGTAGTGTTAAAATTGGGAGATGAAGGGAGGGGAGCCACTAAAACTTACTAACAATCGTCAAGGCAAAGTTTACGGATGGCTGCAGCGGTAAGGGGAGTTATTTCTCCGAAGATGAGACAATAATGAGAAGGTGAGACAACAATGGAGCGACATACCAAGTGGGAATTTGACTAGACAAGGGAAGATTTAACAAGAGGAGAAATTGGTCAGTTGGAACGAATAAGACCAAGGATTTTATTATAGGTATTGGAATACCACTGTATGAGGGTGAAAGTGCAACACGAAAGAAAAGAGTATAGAACTAACGACAGGCTCCTTACGAACAGTATCAAAAGATGTATATCATCCCAACCAATTTTTTTTGTGATTGCGAGATGAATGCCATTTCCGCACAGAGTGATGGGCTCCCATGCTCGCAAAAATGTGACTGGACTACCCACTAAACACCACCCCTGTCAACCCGAGAACCCAGCCTCGGAAGATTTGACACATTTCTACGGGCCAGGTTATACAAGCCCGCTTCCAGCGGACGGGGAGAGGTGAAGAGTAAGTGCTAGACAAGCGATCCCCCAGCCCAACGCCCCCGGCTGCTGTGAGTCCCTTTTATCTTTTAGGACTGCCCGAACACAATGTGTCACCTGGTTTCGTTTGTCAACCGATTCGAACATCATCGCGGCTATATTATCCGGGATGAGCTCTCTCGTCTCCCTGTAGAGATCCTTTCGCAGACTGTCCCATTTTCTGGATGCAAAAAATGCGTGCTAAGCATTGTTTTCCTCTCCTGGGCAAAACCGACAATCGGAGGAACGTGACTTACCAATCTTGTGCAGGTAAGACTGAATACATCCATGCCCGCTTAAAAACTGGTCAGATAGAAGTCAGTCTCACTATGACCTCGATTTACCCAAGCTCTCAAATCCGGAATGAGGTGCGTCGTCCACCTTCCGTTCGTGCCATTCACCCAAGACTGCTGCCAATCGTTGAGTGAGCGCCGAAACAGCCTTCTCAGCCGTTGCCCTCATTAGCTCCGAGAAACTCATCTTCGAGTCAATCAGCAGCTTGCTTCGAATCGATTAGTATGTCTCCAATACTGATCATCCTTACTCTAGGGATTCTCTTTTTTGTCAAGATGACCATTTCGGTTTTCTCCAGTGCTAACCTGAACCAGCGAGCAGTCATTCAGTCCCTCAAATCGCACTGGTCCAACGGTGCTTCCAGCGACCAAAGCCACAACATCATCCGCATAGCCGATCCCGCACGGCACATCTGGCAACTCCAGTCTCAGTAGTCCGCCGTAAGACATTCTACAAGGCTGGACCAAGAATAGATCCCTGGACAACACCCGACGTATAAGTAACTTACATCTTTCGTTGGCCGTGTGTCGTAGCCTTCAGATAGTTCTTCAAAAGCCGCATTAGATATTCTGCAACATGAAAAAGGTTTTCCAACGTATCCAGAATATCTACCCATCAAGCGGAGTTGAAGGCGTTCCTAACGACGAGTTCCACCAACAAGACGATCCGTCGTTTGGTGCGGCTATATGCCTGTGCCTTTTGGATCGCGCTCAGCACCCCTGCAATCGCATCAATGGTAGAACGTCCTCCTCTAAAGCCGTACTGCCGAGGAGACAGGCCCCAGCAGCACGAATCGCGTCAGTGATTCTTCCCTTGATGAGTTTCACTAACACTTTCCCAGCAGTGTCTAGCATAAATAACAGGCGGTATGCAGACAGCGATCCGGAATTTCCCGTTCCTTTGCTGGTCAGCGTCAATATGGACGAGATGGGCGGGGAAGAGTGACCGCACTATCTCATCCATCTTCTCCGCATCATCGAGGCTAGGTTTCCGTGGGGCACCAAGCTTCCACATAACTAGCTTGTAGCCGAGGCCCACGGATCCTTGCTCGCATTGTCCACAACATCTTGCCAGGAGCGACGTTTGCTGTTGTTCATCAATTTGCGAAGGCATTTCTTGGCCGACTTATAAGTTGCTACCCGGCTGCATGGCTCGTCAAGGTTCCGTGGACGTTGTGCCTCTCGCCGGAGCTTGTGACACTCCCTTCGCTTTTCAGCGATTTTAGTCTTGCCGTGCCGGGGTTTTCGAGGGAGCATAGACGCGTTGCAAGCAGTCGTTATGATACTCATAGTTGAGTTCACCATGTTTTGAGCTGCCAGTTTTTCCGTCCCCAGCGAATCTCCCTGCAGCCGTGCATTTATGTGAGCACCTCGACGAGCCTCTTTACGTCCATCCTTCCGATGTTCAGGAGTGACAAGAAAAATAAAGTTGTGTGATTTCATCGCCAACGTCGAAAATGCGGCGGAAGTACCGTATTCGGAAACGTAAACTGATAATCTCTAACAAGAACGATGGTTTCCAAGTACAATTACCGCCCAGTAAAGAAGAAACGCTAAAGGGAGATGTTCTAAAAAGAATACAATCTGCATGCGACTCGCCAAAACTCAACATAGCAGTAAAGATTGGGCTCCTTGAACTAGAGGAGTTCTTAGAATACATAAAGCATAATCGGAGGTACTGGTTAAAGGCCGAAGAAGAGCAGAAGCCGAAGGCAGAACTGGGGGCTAAATCCAAATGGCACGTGCAGATAGCCCCTCCATAAAAAAAAAAATTAGGGTCCAGCCCAATCGAAGGAGACCAAGATTAAAGAAGGATGAACGAGGCACTGATGGGCGCGGAACACCATATCAGAGATTCCAGATAGTGCTAGTAAAAAGAGCGAAGAAAGGCGCAAATAAACTCCTTCAAAAAGAGCCAGACAATAAAGTTCGCTTGGACGCCCAACAAGAAAAAAGACCCGCCGCGAAACAAGAGCGAAAGAAGCCCCGACGAAGATCTCAGCAGGAGGCACTGCTCGTGGAACTCCATGACGGCCGATCTTACGCAGAAGTATTACGGAATATCAGGGGAAATGCAAGGCCCGAAGACGCGAACACTGCTATTAAAGTAGTACGACCAACGCGGTCGGGCCACATACTGTTTGAATGTAGAACACAGGCCGACATTACCGAAGCATTCTGCGACGCAATAAGCGTTGGCGGAATCATAGCGAAGCTGACACCAGAAAACCTTAGGGGACAATGTATGGCCATCATTGAGTTGACCGAGAAGGACCCCGAACAATTTCTGAATAAGGGCAAAATAAGCATAGAGTGTTCCCAGAAAGCGCTAGACAAGGCGAAATCAGAACTTTGATAACCCGCACCCTGCAGCTAAATTTACACCGCAGTTCATCCGCCCAAAATCTGCTTGAGATGTTTGCGAGGGACATGAAAGCCGACTTATTGCTGCTGAGTGAGCAACACGATGATAAAAGTTCGGGATCCTGATGAAACTGGTGGTGCCGCTATCTGGGTTCGGAACAGTGATTTCCACGGTATCGTGTGGGTTCGGTGCCCAGGGACGACCTTATTTAGTTTGTGCCTAACGCTGAACGCATCGATATCATCTTTCCAAGCCAATCTTAATGCTTTGGTGGGCGCTGTCTCGAACACACAGGGCAACGAGCTCGTTGGGGGAGACTTCAACGTGAAAGCAATTTAATCGGGTATGCCTCAAACAAATCCACGGGGAAAATGAATCCTAGAAATGGCAGCCAGGACGGCGCTCGTCGTACTCAACCCCGGAAATACGCCGACTTTCCGCCTATAGAACCATGCCTAACGTGACATTCGGTTCAGTGTCTTTAGTACGGAGGACACACAATTAGAGAGTATTAGATGACTACTCAGCCAGTAATCATCAATGCAGTCTGCTTGAGATCAATGATATTCTCTCCCGACTTCCGTGCTATCGGATTTCTACAGTTGAGTGGAACATCGGAGGGATGGACGTCGATAGGTTTGTCGAGGTGGTCACAGTAGGTGCCCCGCAGCAGAAATATTCGTAGAGGACAGATGGACTGGCAGCTCAAGACGTCGTGAGCCTAACTAAGGCCATTTCAACGCATCTATGTCCGGTCGAAAATCCCGGCACGACAAGACTAAACACGCTGAAAAGCGAAGGGAATGTCACAAGCTCCGGCGTGCGGCTCAACGGACACGAGACCCTGATGGGGCATGCAACTGACTAGCAGTCACATTATTCGCACATGATTCGGCCAAGAATTGCCTTTGCAAAGTGATTGACAACAGCAAGGGTCGCTGCTGGCAATATCTAGTGGACAATGTGAACAAGGGTCCATGGGGCCTTGGCTACAAGTTAGTTATGCGGTAGCTTGGTGCCTCATTGAAGCCTTGAATACATAGTACGAAAAATATGGAGGAGATAGAGCGGGCACTCGTCCCCGCTCATCCCGCCCGTGTTGACGCTGTCCATGGTGAAACAACAGTAGAGTGTTCACTCTTCACACAGCCGGAACTGGAAGAGGCAGTCTTTTCACTGAAAGCGAGGAAGGCTCCACGTCTAGATGGTGTTCCAGCTGAGGTATTCTAACTTGTCTATCACCATTGTTCTGACTTGCTGTTCAGCTCATTCAACGCTTGCCTACGGGACGGGGTTTTCCCGGTAGGATGGAAGGTGGTGATGCTCGAGCTAATCAGAAAGGGGAATGGAACCGCCCGTTATGCATGCTAGACATGGCTGGGTAAGTGCTAGACTCCGCTAGATAGGTGGACACTCTGGATACACTGGAAAGCCCCTTTCATATTCCAGAATATCTAATGCGGCTTTTGAGGGACTACCTGAAGGACCGAAGCCTGCGTAGCTACACAACACAGGGTCAACGAAGGATAGAAGTTACATCGAGTGTTGCCCAGGGATCTATCCTTGGACCAGACCTGTGGAACGTGTCTTACGACGGGCTACTGAGACTGGCGATAGCAGATGAGTCGCACTTGATTGGCCATGTGGATGATGTTGCGACTCGGGTCACTGGACGCACCGTTGAAAAAGCACAGCTTAGGCTAGGTGTATTAATGCAACGGGGGACAGACTGAATGACTGTTTGCGGTTTCAGTTTAGTACTGGAGAAGACCGAAGGATTTATCTTGACAAAGAAGAGAATTCCTAGAGCCTGGATGATCGGCATTGAAGACACACAGACCAAATCGAAGCCAGCGGTGAAGTAACTGGGGCTGCTGATCGACTCGAGTATGATTTTCTCTGAGCAAATCAGGGCAACTGCTGAGAAGGCTGCTTCGGGAGTATCAGTCTGAGTCTTATGGCCAACGTGGGGAAGCCCAGCCCATCAAGAAGACGCCTCTTGATGAGTGCTGTAGGGTCAGTGTTACTGTACGGAACAGAAATATGGGGCGACGCTCTCGGTAAGGAGGTATACCGAAAACGCTTGGCACAGGTACAGAGAAGAGGAACACTGAGGATGGCATCTTTGTACCCGGCAGTCTCTGGTTCGGCGTTGGGGTTTATTGCAGGCCTACCTGGTGCCCTCCTTGCTACTTGCGTCCAACGACGTGAGGGAGATAGTTATCCGCGAGAGGAAACAGCGCCCACTGAACAATTAGCAGCAGTCTTAGGTGAATTGCACGTAGAGAAGGTTGACGTTACGATTGGCAGCAATCTTGAGTCAATTGCATGAAGGGAAAGTGGACTGCGCGCCTCATTTCGGATGTGAGACAGAGGCTAAATTAAAGGCATGGTGAGACTGACTTCTATCTGACCCAACTTTTGAGCGAACATGGGTGTTTTCACTCTTACCTTCACAAGATTGATAAGTCCCGGTCCCCCGATCGTCGGTATTGCCCAGAAGAGGAAAACAATGCCTGCCACACATTTTTTGCGTGCATTAAATGGGACAGGCTGCGAAGGGCCCTCTACAGGAAGACGGGAGAGCTCACCCCGGATAATATAGTCTCGGTGATGCTCAAATCGGTTGACAAATGGAACCAGGTGGCACATTATGTTCAGGCAGTCCTAAAAGATAAAAGGGACTCACAGCAGCCAGGGGTGTTGGGGCTGCGGGATCGCTTGTCGGGCACTTCTTCTTCCCCTCTCCCCTCCCGCTAGAAGAGGGGTTCCCAAGGTTGAAGGCGCCTCACGGCGTCACAAAACGAGACCTGGCCCGAAGTAGTTTGTCAAACGGCTGGGTTCTCGGGTTGACGAGGGAGGTGTTTAGTGGGTAGTCCAGTCGCCTCCTTGCGAACATGAGAGGCCCACACTCTGTGCGTAAATGGCATTCACTTTCCAACCACAAAAAATAACAAAAAACCTCATTTTTGGAAGCAAATTTTGATGACCGACGAGGGCCACTTCACACTTTTTGGCGGCGTTGAAAAGCGAACTTGCCGCATTTGGAGAGCAAAGAAGCTACATGAGACCCATGAAACACCATTGCATGAACAAAAAGTGATGGTTCGGACTGACGTTCGCGCCAAAAACATCATTAGGTTTTTTTTTGTCCAAGAAAAGGAAGCAGTCAATGGAAATTGATATCGGAGGATGATGGCTCATTATGTCTGGCCGCAAATGCGTGAAAAAGGTCTTAAAGATCAGTGTTTCCAAAAAAAAACAGTGCGCCATGCCACACTGGAGATCAAACAACTTAGTTTTTGCAACAATGATTCCCTTACCGTCTGTTGTCAAAAGGAGGCGAGATTGACTGGCTACCCAGATCTGCCTATGTTACCCCTCCGGGTTTTTTTTCGTGGGATTATCTGAAAATAAAAGTGTACGCCAGCAAGCCTTAAACCATTGATGGGATCAAGGCAATCATTCGTGCCGAAATCATTGCCGTACCGCCCGAGATGCTTGAAAAGGTAATGGAAAATGCGTAGGACTGTAATTTTTATAAGTTTTCTCTCTCCGTGAAACCATCCTCAATTTCCCTGCCCCTCATTTTTGCCACTTTTAGCATTTTCTCGGCTTGTCGTGCCTAAGATCGGGCCCTGCGTGGCAATTATTATGTATATATCAACCTGATTGTGTTAATAGCTGAGTATAATGTATACAGTTTGCTGCACATTTGGATTAGTCTGATCCTATGTAACTTGGCTAAAGTTACATATAATGTTAATAAAAGTAATGAAGAATAGGAAAAGGTAGGTAGTCCGTATGGAGCAGTGGGTTAGGGCACACTCCGCTTGCGCAGCAGCCCCCAAGTTCAAGCCTGGGTGGCGCCATCGAGTTTGAGCTTCTGATTCTGCTGTCGGACTGTCAGCCCACTCAGCTGTGATGGATACCAATTGACAAATTAGGTAATAATCACATGGCGCTCACTCCTTTCAACAACGTCATATCTCAAAAAATGTGATTTTCCAGGAGAATGATTTTAATGTTTGAAAGTGGCATAAAATCTTTTAAAATAAAAATATTAAGTTACCGCTTGAAATTTCACTATGCAGCAGACTGTTTTAGATAATGACTGAGATTTTCTCAGTTTGAAAAGGATAAACAGAAAAAAATTTAAATTTTAAATATTTTTACTTGATTAATGACGTTCTTGTTCAAAATTTCATGGATTGTGCTTGCAGCATTTCAAAATATGACGTTATTTTCCTTAAAATAATTCAATATGGAATTCCAGGATCAAATTATCTTGAATTATGACATTCTTCAAAGCATAATTACATTCAAAATAGAGTTCTTATTTTTTAGATTACTACTTAATGATTGAGGAATTTGTTGAAGATAAAACACAGTTTGAAGTAAAACCATTTTATTTTTAAAACGAATTCAAAATTTCTTTTTTTTTTTGATAATTTAAACAAATTAAAATATAATTCAATAGTACAAAAGTAGAAAAGTAAAGAATATAAATGGATATTTCATACTGAAGTGGTTGCATAAGAGTTAAACTTTAAAACAACTGATATTGTTTCTGACGAATACTATAGGCTTCCGTAGAAAGTTTTGTAAACTTTTGGTATTAAGTTTTTTTCAATAAGCCGCATAAGGTCTCTCTTTTTAGTCTCAGAAATCTTAGGCTTTTCTTCGAAGGCAGGTTTTAAACAGACATTACCCTTGGCTTTCTTTATAATTGTGGCTTCCATGAAGTCTGAATCCTCATAAGAGTTCTTGTAAAAAAATGAATTTGCGTAATCTTGTTGTGAAAGTTTGATTTCTTAAATTTAATCGGTTGATATTGTGTATTTCTTACAAAACGCAGAGGACCGATATCAGTTGCTAAACGTTTCAAATCGAAGAAATCTTCATACGAAAGCGCATTTACAGAAAATGGTTAACCCGTTTTTTTTGCTGTTTTGATCAAAGAAATGAGACCTTTTGGCGTATAAATTGGGCCTTTTTTAACTGCTTGTTTCATTTTTCTTTCAATCAAAGAGTAAACAGAATCTGCTTCATTTTGGGTGTGGCCTTTAATTAAAAATTTGTGAGTGATAGAATTAAGGTTGTATTTACGAAGAGCAAAGATATATGCGGCTACCATAAATTGATTTTTTTGCTGACCACTACAGTTATCGGAATAGAAAGTGACGTCCTTGTATGTTCCAATATTTTTCTCTATATATTTTAAAACACACGAACCGAGTTCATTTACCCCACGGTGGCCGTTTGATTCATCCCAAACAAAACAATCAGTGCTTTTATTAAGATCAGTTATCGTAAAGTTAACTACATTTAATTTGCATGAATAGTAAAACGCTGAGCAATCGCCTTTTGGCAACGGCATTACAGCTTATAAATCGTAAACAGATAACAAAGCTTTGTTCGCTAGTTCCTGTTTATCTTTCTCCTTCTCTTTTCTTGATAACTCTTTCTCAACCAAATGATCGTAGCTTGCTTTTTTGCTCACTTGATCTTTTTCTGACATATTCTCATAAGCAACACAAGTTTCACACTGATCTTTCTTTGGTTTGAAAAAACTTAAATTGAAGTCATTGGTGAAAATGTTGTAGAAGTAATTGAAATTACAGAAAGTAACATCATCTCTTCTGCAGACGCTCACATAATCGTAATATATATATGTTATGGTTCTACCTCCTTCAATGTAGTGTTTAGTGGTATTTTTGCGGGTATAATGACTTTCAATTTTAGGGATTTTGTTGATGTGTTCTGTTACTCTCTTCCTAATAGTTTCGTCCATCTTGGGTTAGTTTCCATGTTTTCCTCTTTTATCCTCTGCCATCACTGCACCTGCTAGTTTGTCTTTTTTCTCGAAGGTAGTACGAATAGGGCGGTCATTTATATCTAAAGCATTTTTAAAAATTACTTACATACACGAATTCGTCGGTCTCGGAGATTAAAAAAGAACGCAGAATTATTATTTCGTCGAGGCTTTTGTCCACCCTCACGCACGTAGCGGTATTTTGGCTTAATTTCCGATGTGCAGTTAAGAATAAACTCCCTCTGTTTGGCAACGTCTCCTAGGTTCCAACAGGCATCAAAAATACTCTTCCTTTCATCTTCACTGAGTTTTTCAGAGCACTGTGATCGCCATTTATTTGTACATGAAGTTTTCATTTTCCTCGCTTCTCTCACGCGATTTGTCTTTGAATAAGTTTCATATTCTTTTCCACTATTTCTAGCTGCTTTCAAGATGTTCCGGTTCCAGCTGGATTCATTTCTTTCCCTTTTTCCTATTTCGACCGGCGTCAGATCATCAACGATAGTAGCAACGGTGGTTTCTGCAACACTTGTTGAAGTAGGAGTTCTACTTATAGGTAGGTCGGGAATATGGCTAACAGTGCTATCTAGTAGCACTGAATCCATTAAATCTGGAGCGCTGTTTGTTGCATTTATCTTACTAGCTTTATGATCATCACTACTTGGACTTTTTTTTGGTCATAATAGCAACATGGTTAACGTGTTTCTGGTTTCCATCTTCGCTGCTTTCATAATGAGATGAAGGATCCCAATTTTTGTCCGCATCAGTATCATCGAAAACCTCAGATTCACTCCCATCACTTGAATCTCTGGAACTGCTGGACTCCGATGAAGAATGACGGGTTCCTGCAGCAGACAGAAGTGCAAATGAAATAGTAACCATAATTCTAAGTCGGGAAGTTAGCAGGTAGCTTGCTATCTTCCCGACTTACAAATCGAGTCGAATCATGATACTGATACAGTTTGTCCTCAAAATCTATTCATGTTGCTGCTTTTTTAGTTCAATTAGATTAAGACAACAAAAATGTACGAAATAAATGTAATAATTGAGTTGAGGAAATAATCATCAAAACAATTGAGTACCGTTTCATGCATATTTAATGTTAAGCGTCATCAATTTTTGTTTACCTCCACTGTCGGGCGAATTTCTACAAGCAGTTTCTTCCTGAGTTTTCTTTTTAATAATACTTAATGCTAGTTTTAACATTTTTTCTCCTCGAGAAGACATAATGATCCACCTGAAAGAGCACGAGGTTCATTACCTATTGAAGAAAAGACTGGCAGGAACATGCTGCAACTTGTGACTATTTGCAAAAAGCTAATCTTATACTGACAATAATGACAAATTCCGAAATGAGACTGCAAATATCCCTGATAAGGGGTCGAGTTTTTAGTGGAAGATTGTCATAAAACAAATTGATCCAAAACTACTCTGTATAAGGAAGAATTTTTTACTAACAATAGTGTCCTAATTCAAAATAGCACAATTGATCTCTCCCAATTACTGTGCAAGAACGTTATAAATAAAAATAATACACAAGAGTAAGCTATATATTTTTCTTACAATACTGACATAAAACCAAATAGTGCATTCTTGATACAAAGCTTGAGTTGAATAACGCGTTATAAAAAATAATACTCTCTTGCACTAATAGACCTATGTACTTCCTGCTCAATGGTGCGAGAGCAACTGAATTGTGACACTCTTGAAAAGATCACTCTTAAACTTTTTTAAATGGAGAAACAACACTAGTGGGCTCAAGCGGCTGAATATTGAGTTACAGATATGACGATTTTGCAGGCATGTACTACTCTTTACGGGAATTTCGACAATAGTCATAACTCGAAATTGCCCATTTTTGAGAAATGTCGTTATTGAAAGGAGTGAGCGATGGTTGAGCGTGATGTTGACCATATCACCTCGAATTACGTTACGGTCATGGAATGAGATACCCTAACAAAAAATTTCAATACCAAGTTTCGGATTTTGACTGTTGTGCGATGGATTATTATTATGAATGAAGAATATTCATAGTTTTAATGAAAAAAACAACCCGAATCAACTTAGATGATTCGATTTAAAGATATTATGATAAACTGAACCTGTAGCTTTGAAAATGCTACCAGAATGTTGTGATGCGACTAAATCGATGGCATAGATTATTTTCTTGCAAACATAAAAAATATATTACTTAAGAACAGAACTGAAAGTTCGTGCGATTGCAATCTACTTGAGAACATTCAAACTAAACTAAAAACTTACCGAGAAATAAGTCTTATAGGCATCTTTATAGAAACATACCTGAAAATAAAAGAAATTTGTCCTTTAAAATCACACCTCCAGGAATAAATAGGGTTTAAACATTTTTAATTTAGTTTTATTGCTGATGCCTCTTGCTTATAATTTAATTTTGGAAGAAATATTTCAAATTAGTTCCTACCACACAAGAATAAATCCGGTCATTAGTCAGTCAGGCATAAAATCGATCACACACCTCTAATTTTTTTCTTCGGCTTTTTTCATCAATTCACATTCTTCACGTTTGGACAATCAATCATTGTTAAATATGTAGCAGATAAAAATCATCATCGTGATCCATATACATAATTTATGCAGCAATAGAAAAGCAGAACTTGCTGACTTGAATCCAACAACGTATGAGCTACACTATTTTGATTTTAATTTTTTTTTTTAACATTTAAATTTTGTACACTTATTTTCCTAGCCCATATTCATCGGTCATAATTTCCGTTGAATTTTTGTTGTCCAAAACTACAATAAAAAGAATCATATAAATTTAAATTTCATAAAATAAAGCCCACGGTCGAAATCGCTCTATGCCATATAGAATTTATAGTCGTAGATACAGAATAGATGTCAATTGTACGGGAACGGTCCTTCTAACATAGTTTCCCGAACATATGTTCAACTATACCCATACTATACGTATGCATATGGAGAGACCTCACATGCATTGCTCCAAATAAAATACATTAATTTTATTTTGAAAAATTTATGCACATATCCATTAATCCGCACGATATTACTTCTGCTCCTTTTTGTTTTCAATTGAGGTCAAACCAACGATGACGATGCACTGATAGCGGAACATTTACATATGGAATGTGTACAATTTGCGCGAGTGTGTACGAGTATGTGTCCCCGAAAATAAATGCCAAAAAATAATAAATGAAAAATTGAAATTACAATTTTCCATATTCCTCCCCCTACCTCGCTCCCTTCAAACCAAGCAACGGCAAATTGAACCTTTAGGCCATTTATTCGTTACTTGTGTCCTGTACGAAAAATCGAATGTATTGTTTATACATACTCGTATTTATAGCGGAGCAATGCAATAAATCAAATGTAGTCAGAATGTGGTGAGGTTTGACATCTTATATGACTGAATGCTGCAAGTTCCAATTTATTTTCCAGTGGGCGTAAAATATTCAAAACACAGATCAGCAACGTACAATAAAATAATAAAATACTTCTGGCAAAATAGAGTGAAATCAGAAAAAAAATAATTTTCACCATTAGCATCAAAAATAAACAGAATCAGAATGAGAAAAGAATAAAACAAAATAGTGTGATGTTGGCCCAATCGATGATAAAGATGGTGATGATGATGATCGTTTATTATTATGGTTGCGAACGTTGATAATGATGATGAGAACGGAATGGATCGAGATGCGACATTAATTTCGATGAACAAAAGAAAAACTACTTTTCAGACCTACAGACGTAGTCTCCTTGTTTGGAATTCGGAATTTTAAATTTAGCTGTTAAATTTATATGGTAGTAAAGACAAAAACATAAAAATTCAATAGGCTTTAATTAATAGCTGAATGCATACGGAATATATTTCAAGAGGCGAGATTTTGCTTGTATAATTAATTAGTCATCAATGGATTTGCTTGGCTTCCAAATTTTCCTACAGGGAGAGAACGATATATTTTTATTTTTAAAATAAAATAATTTTTAGATTATTGATTCATGCGAAATACTTATGCATGACTCCAAATATAATAAGATATAAGTGAATATGAAGAATGTGAAACGATTTCATAGATAAGGGTTAAACCAAAGTCGATACCACGCATTTTGATTTCAAAAACTTTTTCGTCAGATGTTTGGAGCAATCCCGTTTTTAAGCTTTCAGATTTAATTTTTTCAGTTATTGCTTCCCGTTGCCAATCATCCGTTTCGTCGAACATGAACATCATGTTTGCTAGTTTTGAACAGGTTGAGAAGAAGCATTTTTTCACAATCAGAAGATTTCACATAATAAAGTAGATAATCACTAAACAACTATCTCTGTTTGAATCATACTTGAAAATTCACAACTAACCAAAAATCAACCGTTCCGGCAACAATCTTACAGGGAGCCATCGTCTGAATTTTAAATTCAAGGACTGGCTATAGCTGTTAAAACAGATCAAAGAAATGTGAGGAGAAGAGTGGAATGATTAATTAAACTCAAATTTACAATCAATTGTATACATACAAAGCAGTTGCGAATAAAATAATCGCGGCTATTATACATAAAACTTTATTTCCATAGGCAAGGCTATAAGACGACATTAATATGTCTTCTTAACCTTAACTGGTTCAAGGGTAAGGCACGTCGTGAGTATAAGTGTGCCAAAAAAGAAATCAAACTTGCTCTAAGAAATTACTTTTCATCTTTAGAAGCTTCCCTAAATGCAAATCTAGAGGACAGAGTGGTAGCTTCTTTCAAGCTTACAGTGCCCTCAAATTGTAATACTATTTTGAATCCTGAAGCTTAGCCATCTGGAGTACTTGTTAAACCATTCAGCTCAAGAAGAAGGTAGTTCTTTCATGCACCGGGAAGGCCGCAACGGACGAACTAGTATTAGGTTTCATGAATAACCTAACTTCTAATGTTTCAGTAGATTATCAAAATGAAAGAGGCTTAAGGACCAAGCTTAAGAAGCTCTTTTTATCGTTACAGCTCAGCGAAGACACATTTAAATGTCTTACAGAAGCCTGGCTAAAGTTATACTACGTCTAGTCTTCGTTGCGAATAGACGTGTTTTTAAAGGCTCCTGTTAAGAATTTTTTTAAATAAAAATAACTTTTAACACGTCAATGCAAAAGTAATTAAAAAAAACATTACATCGTCAAACGATTCGAACCATTTATCGTGTATCTGGATTTTACTTGCAAGAAAATTTCCAAAAAAAAAAGGCAAAAAAGGAGAAACGTTTTTTCACCGGGTGCATGGAGGAGCCCGACTGCTTCCCACTGCTGGGGGACCCGGGGCCAGGCTTTACTAATGCTACGCATGAAAAAATTATGAAGCGGAAAAACGACAAAGAGAGCGCTTAGCATGGCAAGTGTATTCCGCATTCAAGTGAAGAATTCGCAAGGTAAATTAGAGAAAATGCAAAGGTTACCAGAGAAACTTATGAAATTAAGCTCCGAATTCGAAATTTGGAGGAAATGGTCCGAACATTAACAAAAGTGAATAAAACAAAAGTGATCAAGCCACAAAATACGCCCGAAAAAGAAAAAAACGATAACAAATAAGAAGAATGAAAAAAATAAAGAAGTGACAACAAACAAGACCAACGAAGAAACAGTAGCCACGCAAAAGGCTTAAGCATACAAAGCAACATTTGTAATCGAATTCATTTTCGCCTTCACAAAATACTCCAACTGAAAATAGAAAAAGACAGCTTCCTTTTAATTTTGTGTATTTTATTTATTTTTATTCTCGAAATCGATTTTCGACCGTAATCGTTCGGTCTTCTTCAACGATTAATTTATTTTTACTAACATTCCTGCTTATATACTAGCTATGTTTAAGGAAATTTACTCTAGATCATTAAAAAGTAATTAGGGAAATTTGCTTAAGCTAATAAAAGGTAGGAAAGGTAATTTACAAAAGGGGTAGTTATAAAAATATTATTTTTACATGATTCAGAAAAGATATTATTATTTAATTAATTTAAATAGCCATGATCTGCAGTTTCCGTCATCCTGATTCATCAACTTTTTCCTTTCCCGGGTAATTGCCAGGCTTTCCATCACATCCAATTCACGTGTATCTCTAGCTTCCTTGATGACTACAGCGTCCTCCATTGTTATCGCGTGTCCCTTCGTGATTGAACGATACGACTCTCAAGACTTACGAGAAGCATCTGGAGCTTATGCGAGAATCTCAACACTGTGGTAAAGGTTATGTGGAGGACTTACTGGAAACCGCGGACATAGCATATCAATGCGAAAAAGAAAAGAAAAGGGAATTACATCGGAAAAAGTTGAATCGATTGGAAGAAGCGGCCAAACCAGTTAAACAATTCGTAGAAGTTCAAGAAATCCAAGGACTGGTTGTCAACAAATCGAGTATAGTTTTTAATGAAAAGGAAATGCGTTTACTCAACATGGGATTAAATTACGCCATAAAACCATCAAAAATACCTATAGAGGAGATCATCGTAGAAACGGAAGCAGCAATGAGCAGACTACCGGAAGCACAGAAAACGATGGCAAGGAATGATATAGCCGAGGCGATAAGGGGAGTGAAAAAGGTGGTAAACAGTGAAGAGGCGAGCATAGCTGCTGAACTGAAGAAGAAACCTGTTCACTTTGTCAAGGCCGATAAAGGAAACACAGTGGTAGTGATGGATAAAAGCAAGTATGATGAGGCGGTCATACAAAAGCTAAGCAGCGTTAATTTCTTCGAGCTACGACGGAGCCCGTTAGAGGAATCCATGAAAAGATTCGAAAGGACAATTAAAAGTTGTGAGTCATTAATTGGCGAATTGACGAAGGTAAGAGTGAGCAACCCTACTTTGCCTAGGATCAAGTGTTTGCCAAAAATACACAAAGAGGGGAACGAAATGCGTGAGATTATTTCGGCCGTGAATGCACCGACCCAAAAACTGGCAAGATGGTTGGTGAACGAATTTAAGGGAATGACCCAAATGAATGGTAGATCTGTAAAAAACAGCAAAGAATTCTCCGAGAAAATCCTGAAGTTTGGCCCACCAGCGCAAGACGAAATTATGGTGTCTTTCGACGTGAAAGCTCTATTCCCGAGTATTCCGGTGATGGAGACACTGGGATATATAGAAGAGTGGCTTTCCCACCAAGAAAACTCATTATCTTGGAAAATAAAAACTAGGCAGTATATCCAACTTGCGAGACTTTGCATGATCGAAAATTATTTCACCTTTCGGGGGAAATTTTATAAGACGAAAGGCGGAGTTGCGATGGGAAATCCACTTTCACCATTCTTCAGCGAGATATTTATGACGAAACTAGAAGACGGACTGCAGGAGAAAGGCCAGTTACCAAAACATTGGGTCCGATATGTGGACGATGTGTTTGCATATGTGATAAGGAGTGACGTGGAGAAGGTCCTTGCTGACCTGAATGGAGCCCACAAAAATATAGTATTCACGATGGAGGAAGAGAAAGACGGTAAACTATCGTTCCTAGATATAGTAGTAAGGAGGACTCAAACAAATATAACTTTCGATGTATACCGGAAAGCAACTCACACACAAAGAACGATTCCAAATACATCAAATCATTCGCAGCAAATCAAGGTTTCTCCGTACAGAGCCATGATCCACAGGATGCTCGATTTGTCGCTAAGCAAGGAAGCTAAGGAAAAGGAGATGAGGTACATTGTTGAGACAGCTAAACTAAACGGCTTCAAGGGCTCGACGATTAGGAGAATGGCACAGAAGATCCAGATTAATAGACAGCGTCAGGGACGATCAACATTATCAAATGCGAATACCGAAAGAACGTACTGGAAGGCTCTAACTTATCACGAAGGCATCAGCAATCGGATCAAGCGGCGAATAAATCAGCTCAATTCTGTACGGTTAATCGAATCAAGCAGCAAGAACCAGCTCAAAAACGTTCTCGGATCAACGAAAGACAAGCGCGAACCACACGAGAAATCTGGTATCTATCGCATCGAATGTACCACTTGTGAAGAAGTGCACATAGGCCAAACGAGGAGGCTCATCGGCACGCGAATCAAGGAGCATCTAGGCGAAGCAGCAGCAGCAAGAAAGAAAGAAAGAACTTCGAATTTCAAGTCAGCGGTAGCGGAACATATTATCACGAAGGGACACGAGATAACAATGGAGGACGCTGTAGTCATCAAGGAAGCTAGAGATACACGTGAATTGGATGTGATGAAAAGCCTGGCAATTACCCGGGAAAGGAAAAAGTTGATGAATCAGGATGACGGAAACTGCAGATCATGGCTATTTAAATTAATTAAATAATAATATCTTTTCTGAATCATGTAAAAATAATATTTTTATAACTACCCCTTTTGTAAATTACCTTTCCTACCTTTTATTAGCTTAAGCAAATTTCCCTAATTACTTTTTAATGATCTAGAGTAAATTTCCTTAAACATAGCTAGTATATAAGCAGGAATGTTAGTAAAAATAAATTAATCGCTGAAGAAGACCAAACGATTACGGTCGAAAATCGATTTCGAGAATAAAAATAATTAAAATACACAAAATTAAAAGGAAGCTGTCTTTTTATACAAAGCAACATTACAAGGTACGACAAAGACATCAATCCATGATGCTGAAAACATACTAAGCGCAGGAGGAGCAAACGAGTGCGCCAAGCACTATGCGGTACTTGCTGCGATGAATGACGATATGAATACTGAGATGCAGTGTCAAGATAACATAGGTAATAATAATAATTCTAGTGTTAATTTTATTGAATATTTAATTTCAAAAAATAAGGAGAAGGAGAAGAAGGCAACCGGTGTGTCCGCTGGTTCTCTTATTAAAAATATAAGATAACTGAGAAAGTTCTTCTGATTAATGTCTTTGGGCAGCGTAGAGTAGATATGGTTCGGCTATTGGCAGCCGAACATTAGATCGATAATTTTAAAGTTAAGAGATTGACCGCTGATAAACTCACAATTTAGAAAAAAACACTCGCTGATTTCAAGCGAGCAAAATATGCTCTTAATAGTGTAAAAGCTCTCCACTTCACATACACGCCTAGGGCGGGGAAAAAATCAGACCTTTCTGTTGAAGGGCTGGGACTGTGGGGAGAATACAGTGGATCTCCTTGAGCAGCACCAGCTATCAAATTCATTAGTGTGAAAAAGTTTGCTACAAGGAGATCAATGAAAATAAAACTAAGCTCATAACGCAGGCGGGAAAAATACCTCAATACACAAAATATCACATTTGGCGATTACAGTATCGAAAATGTAAGCGAATGCGTGTATTTAGGCGCCAAAATAACGAAAACGGGTAATGAAGAGACGAAATCCGCCGAAGAATACAGCTCGCAAATATAATATTTTATTCAGTTTTGACGATCTTGAAGACCAGCTGCATACACAGGAAAACAAAGCTCCAAGTATACAAATCTTTGATAAGACCTGTGTTATGCTATGGGTTTGAAACATGGATCCTAACCCAAGCATCCGCAAATATATTGAACGCCTTTGAGCGACGGGTCCTGAGGCGAATAATCACAGCGAAGCTAGACGGGACAAATGGCGAATTCGATACAACCATGAGCTGTATGAAATTTTTGACGAACCTGAGGTCTCAACGATTGTAAGCCTGCAGAAGCTGCAATGGGCTGGTCACATGAATCGTATGGATGAACAGGGGATACCCAAAAAGGTACTTGTTGGGAGAACTGAAGGCGGGAGACCAGTGGGGAAACCGAGAAAAAGTTAGTCTGACTCGATCGACGAAGACATTTCATCGCTGCTCGGATTTCGAAATTGGATAACGCGGTCAATGGATCGAAACGGTTGGAGGTGCTATTTGCAGGAAGCGAAGGCCCGAGAGGGGCTGTAGCGCTACAACGAAGAAGTAGAATTTGCACCTTCTTGGCAGTTTGGCCATCGAAGAAGTTGAAAAGGCTCAAATCTATGTAGCAGTTGATACTGTCTTTTATAGTTCGATGCCTCAATGGCTGAGAGAAGACAATTTTTAAGGGCAAGGTATTTGGTTTGCTCTGGTGACAATTTGATTCAAAGATGTTAAATCTAGCTCCGACTTTGTCGAACTACGCCGCATCGTTAAAAATACGATGTAAACGAAATTGCGCTTCGACGCGTGTAAACCATAACGACACATATTGCGACCAGAATGGTGGCAGTCCGCTGATTTCTGTGCACTTGATTGTGCTGGCGGCTCGCCTTGCGCGGATACAAATCGAGCACCGCGCGACATTATGTTCAGCTTTAAATCACCACTAAAGCGGTGGCGAAAGGAATAGTCCAACCAACAACAACCAAAACTCTTTTTCCTCTAAAAAGGTTTTTTTGTGATTAGGAGGTAAGTTGGGACTCCTATGCTCGCAAGTGACTGGACTACCCACTCCCCTGTTAACCTGAAAACCCAGCCTGGAACCGTTTGACACATTCACTCGGGTCAGGTCTCGTTTTGCTATGCTGTGAGGTGCCTCAAAACAGGGGGATACCATCTCTAGCGGGAGGGGCGACCCGCAGCCCCGGTGTCCCCAGCTGCTGTGAATCCCGTTTATCTATTAGGTCTGCCCGAACATAATGTGGTGAATGGTTCCATTTGTCAACCGATTCAACCATCACAGCAACTATACTATTCTGGGTGAGCTCTCCCGTCTCCTTGTAGAGATCCCGTCACAGTCTGTCCCATTTTATGCACGCGAAAATTTGTGGCAGGAATCGTCTTCCTCTCCTGGGCAAAACCGACAATCGGGAGACCGTGACTTACCAATCTTGTGCAGGTAAGACTGAAAATACCCATGCCCGCTCAAAAGCTGGGTCAGATAGAAGTCAGTCTCACCATGCCTTCGATTTAGCCACGGTCTCACATCTGGGATGATGTGCGCAGTCCACCTTCCCTTCGTGCAATTCACCCAAGACTGCTCCCAATCGTTGAGTTAACGCTGTGTCTTCCCACGGGAAAACTCTCCCTCGCGTCCTTCGCCTCTCAAAGGGTTACAAGACATCAACATGCACAAATTCAGAATGACCCGCCGTGGCCGACGTCAAGAGCCGTAAAAGAGTAAATTTTTCCAAGCTGTTCGCCCCAACGCTCGTCGGCGTTGATTTCGCTCACTTTATTTCGAATGTCGCGACTCTGGTGTTAAACACGCGAACGCTACACATGATCTAGTAAATTTAAAAAATGTGGATACTGTAATAGTGGTCGTCGTACAGAATGAACATCTTTCTACTGACATTAGTAGTCAGATTGATGTGGTTCTTCTTATGACATGCTTTGGTTTTGCCGTTGCTAATTGTCGCATACCTTGATTACGTTACAGTACTCCCTCACTACTGGCTTAGTAGGAAATAAGGGAACATATTTTATCCTGCACAAATGGCGACGAATCGGATCGGCTTCTTTGTGACTCTTGACTTCCTGTACATATTTGACTGGTAGTCTGGTATTTTGGTATCTTCAGCCCTGTTTTCCTCGCAGGGCATAATATGCCGCTTTGATTGTATTGACGCTTACTGCTTAATACAGCCCATCGTACAGAATTAGAGTAGTCCGTTAGCTGAACTATTACGCAGTATGACATATGTGCAGGTTTAAAGTCTTCTTGCTTCAAAATCATGGTCAAATGGTTCGATATAGAAACTGTTTGTATTAGTTGCATTAATCCTCGCAGATTCTTGATGAAATCCGTATGAGCTCCGATGCAGTTTATTGGCTCGAGAAAATCGTATGGCATCTTAAGTTTGATGTCGTACACCGTTGTTGCTTGAGTTGTCTTGATCATCATCATCTATTGCGCGACAGCCTAGACCTCCAGCATTAATTTCCCCTAATCATCACGGCTCTGCGACCTTGTTAGCCTGTTAATCACTTCTAGCAAGGATCTACTTTCACCTCTATCGAGCCTTCCCATCGAGTCTTCCCGCGGGACGTCTTCGCTTTTATGTTTTTTTTGGGTAGACGATTTTCTTTCATTCTACATGAAATTTGCGTCACTTTACGCAAGCAGTTATAGGTGAATCGTTAAAAAATTCATAAAACTCATCGTTGTAACGAAGTCTACACTCTGTCCCTTGTTCCACCGGGCCAATGATTTTTCAGAGGACTTAGCGTTCAAATATATCTAATGCATTTTCGGACTAGATTGTCAGGATTCATGTTTCACTTCCATATATCAGCATCGGTTTGACTAGTGATGTGTAAATATGTAGATTATTTATATTGAATGGGAAGTACAAAGCTATAGACTTTATTTGCGGCGTTTAAGCGGCGTTCAATCTCGTCCTTTCCGGTGCCTCTTTTATTGACGTGAACTCCAAGATAAATAAAGCTATGGACATTTTAAAGTTTATAGTCTTCTACGGTCAGCTTTTGCCGGGCTGGAACGTTCTCCCTCGTTTGAGTCATGAATTTAGTTTTGGTTTCATTAACTCTAAGGCCAGTTCGCTTTGTTTCAGATTGTAGATTGTGTGCCATAACATTGACGTCATCAGCATATGCTACCATTTGTGTGGAATAAAGCATTAGTGTACCCGAAGTTTCAGCTAATGCCTTCCTGATGATGTGTTCCAGCGCAATATTTAATATTATCGGAGCAAGTTTATTCCCTTGTTTAAAGCCTGATTCCATTTTGAAGCTGCCCGTTGGTCCACCGTTTACCTTGACCTGGGACTCTGTGTTTTGTTTTGACTTTGACCATATCGACTAGTTTTGTTGGAACGCCAAAGTCAAGCATTATTTTGTACAGCGCAATTTTGTCGACACTGTCATATGCTTGCTTGACGTCTACAAAGAGTTGGTGCACATCGATGTTATATTCCCACCACTTTCCGAGCATCTGCTTAACTTAAAATATTTGGTCTATTGTAGACCTTCCTTTCAGAAATTAATGATGTTTAGTCTAACTATGCTGTCAACAATGTAAGCCACTCCGAACTAATGAATTTCTTGCAATTTTCCGCTTTTAAACGTGAGGTGCATTCGCATGTCAAATATTTCTTCACCATCTGGTTTCTTGCACTGCGAGGATTTCGATTCAATATTTATTTTTGTCATCCAGAAGTTGCCACAATGCAACTGATTTGTTCAATTATCTAGCTTTCTGAGTTCCAAAAGAATAATCGTTGATACGTTGAAACAGTCGTTGTCGTTTATCCAATCCGATTCGAGGCTGTTGTTCTGCTTCCATGACAGGTAAATACTAAGTGAAGCGTTGGCAGCGCTTCGACTCAGTGGGTTTTTGGTTCACGAGTGGTAGTTTGTTTCCTATATACCCGCCGGCTAGCAGGTTTAGACACCCTCTATTCGTCACCTGAGGACGCGTCCAATAGGGGACCGAAAATTCCACAAGATTCTCGAATATAAGTCACTAATAAGATCTGTGCTGCTGCAGGGATGTGAAAGCTGTTTTCAGAAAGGCCCTGGATGTATTAGAACGCAAAGTACTCAGGAGGATACACGGCCTAGTAAGGCATGGAGCAGATTGGAGACCTCGAGTTGAATAATCTTTATGACGACCCACCTGTATTCACATGCGCAATCTACAATGGGCAGGACATGTGTAGAGAATGGAATAGCACAGGCTTCTCAGAAGAATGGTTGAGGGTAGACTGCAGGAGAAACGTCCAGCTGAGAAACCCGAGAAAAAGATGGGAAGATTTAATCGGAGCTGACAGCAGATCCTTACTCTGGATTTACAATTCATGCGAGGGAGGGAGGTAAAACACACTATCCGAAACATCCCGTCTCAGAGACTGCATTATTTGTTTTGCAGTAGTTTTAAATTGTAGATTAAATAATTAAAGGCTTATTACAAATAATTAACAGCAAAGTTATTTTAAATTAACAATTAATTGATTATACATACTTTTCCACAGGCACACCTAGTAGAAAAAATATTTTATTTTATGAATAATTTGTTTTAAATGAAAGAATTAAGCCATACGAATGAAATAAGCATTGAGAGTGTAAAGTCAAAAATATACTATGTAAAAATGCGAACAACATTTGTTTTGGCATAATAGAGTAACGAATAAAAGATAATTTTTTATCTACTTGATCTAAACACAGTCAGCAGCACAGTCTGTGCAGAGCTTTCTGCTGCATTCCAAACAGATGGGATTCTTGCACTTTATGCAGCATTAAACTGTCATGCTTTTTGTGGCTGATGGACATTTCCTGCAGCTTTTTCTCTTAGGCACCAGTCTTTGGTAATCCTCTCCATGTTATGACGTTGTGCTGCTGTCATACCAAAAACCTTTCGAATTTCGTCCTTTGTATCCCGAATTAGATAAGGTATCTCTAGTCGTCAACGCATGTGAGGTTCAATTAGCGTTTGTCCAAGCTTCTTCAGAAAGGTGAACATAAAATATAAAACGTATCATATTGTGAATATTTTGTATAGTAATTGGCTGAAACAAAGAATACTTTTTTGAGATAATTTTTTGCTGTCCAATGCAAAGAAAAAAAGAAAAAACTAGTATAAAATGTAAAATGAAATAGCAGTAAAAGGTAAAGACAAAATTAGGCCTAACTTGATACAATTGGAGCATCCGTATAGCAGAGGTACGGAATGCATGCATTCACCCCACATGCGTTGAGGATTTTGCAAAAGAAAGCGCGTGACCATCGTCGTGTTCTACGCTTAGAAGAGTATATGTCACACTTCATGTCCATTAGGTCTACACTACACTTTCTTTTATTGTAGTGACATATGATCTCTGGTTTGTGTGTGGTTTCGTCAATCTCACTCGTATAATGCACACTAGACATGAGAATAACAGCCTTATTTTACTTCGGGACACATGATACCATTCTTATTTCACTATTGAAGCAGTGTAAAGATGAACGTAAAGGTCGAACACTTTGAGGCAAATATTCTTGAGGTATCATCAACCTATTTTTATTTAGTGTTCCAACTACGGTTAGACCTTTTGATCTCAAAACATCTACGGTCTCAAGCGATGTGAAATATTTATCACAGATGATATTTCTGTTAGTATGATGAAGTTGTTTAAATAAGCGCACAACCGTTTGAGTCGGTTTTTGCAGCATTAGTTCTTCTTCAGTAAGTCCAACTCCGTCAGATTCTTTCCCTGTGTATACTCGTATGTAACCATTGTACAAATAAAATGTTGCAGCATCGCACAGACATTGAAGTTTTATGCCGTATTTCTGATGCTTTTTAGATATGTAAACTCTGAATCAACATCTAGCCCTGAAGGGTACTAGCATCTCATCAACTGTGACGTTTGCTGAAACACTATAGTTTCCTTGTAAATTAGAGATGAACTGTGTCAATAACTCTGATATAGCTGCCGCTTTGTTTTCTGTCTTACGTTGAACTCTAGTTTCTTTTTCATCAAACATTATAGAGGATGTCAGTATTTCAAAACGCTTGACTGACATAGTGGCATTGAACTACGGCCTATTTTTTACAACTTTTGTGAATAGAGATGCCATATCCTCGCAGCTGGACTTGAGAATGCTTGTCAATAATTGAAGACTAATACAGGCATTTATTTCTAACTCATCTGTATCTCTATAATTTGATTTGTGGGTACGCGCATGTAATGCACTGCGCACGGTTTCAAGTTCTTTATGGGTGTAAGGAACAATATTTTGAACCATTATATCATCAAATAAGAGGGACAAACAATCTTTAGTGCTGGGAGAATTTCCCAAAGCTTTGGCTGGTTGCAATAACCCTGGAAGTCTTCCTCTTATTATATTCCTCGCTGGCGTTCTCACATTTCTTGGCAGTTGATTAGTTGTGTAGCAATAAGGAGGCCCGAATTCGCCTTTTTTTAGATGGCTAAATATGTATTCTGGTCGACCTGGCTCAGCTACAATCATTTCCTCAATCTCCTGTAAATCTTCGCCTAGTACTTCGTCATCATTGTCACTGCTTTCACTAACATGCTCTTCACTATTGTACGCTGGATCTTCATCTGAATCATCTGTAGGACTTTAAATGTCACTGTCTGACTCAACATCGTGAAGTATTCGCCTTATACGATCTTCAAAGTTTGGATCCATGACACTAACTTTGCCACTGGAAGTGGACGGACGATCCATGTTTGCACACAAAGAGAGAAAAAAATAATCACTACGAAAAAAAACACTAGGAAAAAACTACAGAATAAACATATACTCGTATACACACTTTGTACATGCACTAAATATTAGTGCAATACGCATCACTTCAAGATTTGATCAAATCATTCAAAAACAC
Organism: Odontomyia ornata; assembly: GCA_963969285.1. Classification (NCBI taxonomy): domain Eukaryota; kingdom Metazoa; phylum Arthropoda; class Insecta; order Diptera; family Stratiomyidae; genus Odontomyia; species Odontomyia ornata. The sequence goes on from OZ017741.1 coordinate 23,732,899, forward strand.
AATTCGAAACATCCCGCCTCTAAGACGAGTCAGTGCCAAACGTAATACGAAACGTCCTGTCTGCGAGACGGGTAGAGTTCACTAAAACAATATCAGTCATGAACAATGGCCGAAAACAAACTGAAACCCGGTTAGAGTTTGCGGGGAGGGGAAGGTGGAAAGGTACTGCGAAGTCCAGCCTCTAGAAACGAGTAGTGTTGCCAACATTAAATGACGATATTGACGCATCCGTCTCAGAGACGGGTGTTTCGGTTAAGGGGGTCTTACTGTGTAACAGTTTCAAAAAATCGATTTTTTAAACAATTTTTTCATCTAAATAGTTTTAGAAATTCGCTGGTAAAATGATTTAACTGTGGACGGGCTCGTTTGGCTGTAACAGAGCATTTTTCACGGTCACGCGCGGTTGTTTTTCGCGTTTCTGCTGTAGTCCCGCGTGGGACCGTTTCTCGAGGTGCAGAACTGATTTTGTGAAGAGTTCTGAAAACCGTTTTACATTTTTCCCATTAGTAAGTGTTTGAGATGCTCTTTTGAAAAAATTCTTTATTGAGTCTGAAAATAAGGTTGGCACCTTGAACATCTCGCTTGTTTCGAAAGTGTTTCGGTCGGAGTTTTTATTCAGTTTTTTTCGCTTTTTTTTTTTTCATTTTTCGTGGAAAATGGACAAAAAGGATCGCGAACAGTGCGTCGTAGTCGTGTTGGCAGTCGTATTAAGAAACCCGAATCTGCATGTTGCGAAGGAAACAGCGTATGCAAGCCCATCGGCGAAAAAACTCAAGACCAGGCGATCAGTGGAAGTGAAAACTACTCCTGGTTTTTTGTATTGCATTTTGAATTTCATGACTGTTTTCTCCGCCAAGGTGCAAGGATAAATTTCCCAGAGTTCGAAACGTGGCGCGGGTTTCATAATTATTATGGAGTGCAAGTGCAGTGATAAATCTATTCCTTCATGTCCATATATAAACAATGCGTATGAAGTTAACGGCAGATTAGTTTTCGTATTTCGTTTGCTGGGAATCGGTCGAGAAGGCATTGACAAATTTTGTGGTTTAATGGACATTTGTAGTGGAATTTCGGTCTGTGCTTATTACGCGTATCTGAAAAACATTGAAACCGCGGCGTCGGCTGTATACGAATCTCTTTTAAAAAAAGCTGTCGGCGAAAAAAAGAACTAAGTATGTTGTGTGGAAACGATGAGAATAATTTGACAGTTTCGGGGGATGGAACGTGGAAGAAGAGAGGTTTTTCTTCTTTGTTCGGTGTCTCAACACTCATTGGAATCCACAGCAAAATAGTAATAGACGCGATAGTGAAATCTAGTTTTTGCCAAGCCTGCACATCCCAGAAAAGGTTGAAAAACGGGAGCTCAGATGATTTCGAAGAATGGTATAAAAGCCATGAACAAGATTATCACGCAAACCACGAAGGAAGCTCTGAAAAAAATGGAAGTTGACGCAGCAACGGAGATGTTTAAACGATCCACAGAGAAGTATGGCGTGAAGTACGTTACGTATGCAGGTGATGGTGACAGCAAAACTTACAACGGAATCGTTTCATCAAAACCATACGGACACAGTATTCTCGATAAAAAAAGAATGCGTCGGCCATGTGGAAAAGCGGATGGGCACGAGGCTTAGGAACATGAAAAAATCCAAGAAAGGTCTCGGAGGGAAAGGAAAGGGAAAGCTGACAGACAAAATCATCAAAGAACTTACGAAATTTTACGGTTTGGCGATTAGAAGAAATCTCGATTCCGTTTAAAAATGAGGGAGGCAATTTGGGCTACGTTAGATCACTGCAGCTCAAGTGATGATAATCGTAAGTACTCAAAGTGCCCACCAAGCAAGGAGAGTTGGTGCAAATTGCGTTAGGCCGAAGCAACCGGAACTTTGGCAACTTTTGAACATACACGTGTTCCACTGAGTCCTCAAGTCATGACGAGCAACCCATCGACCGCTCGGAGCGTAGGGTGACTGATGCAGCGAAAAGGGCCAGGATCGAGCAAAGAGAAGAGCAAGTGGCTCAACGCGAATTCCTCTTCGAACAAGAAGGTAAACTCTACGAACATGGGATCGCAGATTGATCGTAAGAATTTTTAACAATATGTGTTTTTCCAAAAGTCGTCTTTTTAGAGGTGGGGTGAACGTTTTCGAAAAATCTACCTGACCGATCATACTAAACATTTTTATTATCAGAAAACATGTCGCAACAGATAGACACGAGCTTTTTTGAAATTCTTGTCCAAAAATTTTTAACAGCCTTGAATAGCAGAAAAAAAGTGCCAAAAGAAATTTTTTTTTTTTCAAAATTCTATTACTATAAGAACTTTTTGAATTTTTGAAAAAGCGTCTGTCTATCTATAGCCAAGGGGAAGAGAAAAATAAATTTTAAAGGTTTTTTGGTTTAAGATCCTCTGATCGGTCAAAATCGTTCACCTCGTGCGCCCTGGACACTTTTGACGAGGACGCAGTGAAGGACGTGTAACGGTTACATACGTCATTTTTATGTAAAACCAAAAAAACTTTGTAAAGTTCAATAATGAATGATAACATTACAAAAAACTGCTTCCCGAAATCATTTGTAGTTTTGTAGTAGTCAATTTTTGAATAAAGCGCTCGGAAATGAGGTATTACATGGTAAGACCCCCTTAAAGTGTCAACTCTTAATTTCAAGCTTCTCAGTCACTTGAAAATGGGTTTAGGCTTTTGATGAGTGAGTCAATGATAAAAATGACTTTTCAGATCATTATAACTCCATAACTATGTCAGCTCTAATAAAGGGTTTTCCAATAAGATGTGTTATATTGAATAGCCCGCTATTGATCTGAACAACGTTTACTTTCAACAAGACGGCGCTTAGTGCCACACACGCAACGAAACCATTGATCTTTTACGGGAAAAGTTTCCGGACCGTGTTATTTCTCGAATAGGTGGTCACAATTGGCCACCGAGATCTTGTGATTTAACACCTTGCAACTTCTTCCTTTGGGGCCACGTGAAAGAAAAGGTCTACGCCAACAGCCCAGCGTCGATTCAAGACCTCAAAGATGGAATTCGTGAGGCTATCGAGGACATAGGGCAGCCACTTTGCGATTTGGTTATGAAAAATTTCATGAAAAGGATATGGTCCTGTAAGCGTGGTCGTGGTGGTCATTCGCCTTGTGTTATTTTCCACTATTAACGGCGTACCTTCTTCTTTATAATGAAATAAACATCCGATCATTTATACTAAAAATTGCATTTTTCTTTTAATATCAAAATAACACCTCTTATTGGAAAACCCTGTATTTCAGACCATGTAAAAACCTCGTACATGCTTTGTTTATACTCCTACAATTATGACCAGTACCGGGTTTGACCTTTAGCTTCGCCAAGTCGAGAAAGGAATCGTCGCTATGAGTCCCAAGACGTTTTACCGTCGTACTTGTTTGACAGCCTCAGATGTTGTCCCAATTGTTGACGTAGTCAAATCATCTTTGCTGGCTTCGCCAGTAAACCCTGCTTGATTTTCAACGTTCTATACTGCATGCCTCAATGCTAGTATTTTCTCCGTAAAATATGCTTGAAAATTCTGGTAGTTGGTTTCGGTTGTCTCGTGCAAACCACTTAAAAAGTAGTCATGGGTCGGCGACTTCCTTGAATGCGTCCCATTTGGATTCGAGTCGTCTCACTCGCTTTCAGTAGTACTTAGCCCTTTGTTTACGACTCGTAAGATCCTTTTTATAGTTTACGATGATCGCGTCAATATCCGCTGCTAGAAACCTCTGCCGCTCAGCTAAACTATCCATTGCTGCGCTTTTGTATCACGTCGGGGTCACCAATATTTTGAGTTGTGGCTATTTGCCTATGCCAAAGTTCTGTTGTCTCAGACCTTGTACTGAAACAACACCGCGCTGAATTTTAAAAAGGAAAAATTTGGCCTTATGCCGAAGTTTTGTTGCCTGAGTCCTTATAGTGAGACAATTACGCAGGAATCGCAATTGAAGCCAGTCTATGCTAGTACCAGCTAACTTGCTACTAGTATTGAATAAAAAAAACTTGTCTCCTTTGATGGTCAAACTTGACTAACTATTTCACATACAAGTTTTCTTATGTCTAATTTAAAATTGTTTACTTCACGTATTCAAATTGCTAAGCTCACCTGAATGCGGTTCCCACAAATTTGCAAGCGCAAATTATTCATTTGTTTTATAGACACATAGATCACGTTGTGCTTGCTGTGGGAATCTTTTGTCTAACGCGCACAAGGTAAATTCATAGATTGATGGGCGCCAGACAAAATACGCATCATGGAACGTGCACATTCCAGTGAGTTTACAAGAAAATAAGTTTACAGGAATTTTAATGAAAGTATGACGATGCTAATATGAAAGATGATTTCATACAGGACGCGAAATATGCTTATTTGCATCCATATGTGAGTGAAGGTTTTGTACTACATACATACCTTCGTCTCCCATACGAATTAAACCCCCCCACTCAACAGATGGCGGGAAACATCTAGTCAAGTTTTATTTAAAATAGTACACAGAAAATTTTTTTAAGGTAAATGGTGTTGAATTAAGTGCAAAAACGTTGCAAAAGCGATAATTTATTAAACTGAAAAGTTTGCCAGGGATCGCGAGTTTTGTTGTGTAGGGAAAAGAAAAATCTATTGACGTATCTTTCCTGGGATAAGTCAAAGTCAAAGTCAAAAACGCTTTATTTAATACCAATCGTTATAAATTTTTAAAAGAACATAAAGCAAATTCCAAACAATAAAACTATAAATGGCCCGAATGGCTCTCTAAATTTATACGTTATCAGTTAAACACATTTAATGAAAAAAATACACTAGCAAATTTAAATTAATTAAGATTATTACATATTTTTTGATTCAATTGGAAAAAGGAGAAAAAACCAACCAGCATTATTCAAAAATTACTTATATTACTAACACAACAATGAACTTATATCCTATACCTAATATGTTACACACTAATTCTAAATAAGTTCAATAAAAAAAAAAAAAAAAAAAAAAAAAAAAACGTTACCTTATATTGAAACCTATACCTAATTTATAATACAAATAAACAACAACACTAGATGTAGCAATAATGAGGTGAATCTAAAAAACTAAGTAACGAGAAAAAGCACAAAAACAGAAAATAAACACGAATAATTTAGACATTGTCATTCAGCCACCAATACCTAGATTGCTCCATCTCAGCTCGACCAGCCTCAACAAACCTAGCAAATGAGTATCTCCATTCGAATTGTTGGTCTCGTGAACTCAAATTCGGAGGATATTTTATCTTCTTATCGGTGGCCCGTCGATATATGTGATATATGACTGGGACGCCGTCAGAATCAAAAACGTATCGATTCATGTCCAAATACACGAATGCTTCTGGAGGAATGAAGCCAGTAGTGAGGCAAGTCGCTATATACCCGTCTGTAGGGTGGAACGGCTGTGAAATCCAAGGGTTTTCACTCACAGTTACAGATCTTGCGATATGATTCCGAAGAAGTTTCAATATGAAGATATCGACTCTTGTCACTTGAGCGGTTTGATAAATTTTTCTATTCGATATATAGTGCTTCCAATCCGTCTCAGGCTTCCTGTACAAACCAGTACATGCACGAAGACATTTCCTTTCGAAAACTCTTAATCTTTCCATTGTACTAGCACTCTGGTTGTACCAGATCTGGCATCCGTATGTCAAAACTGGCCTAACCAGGGTCTTGTAACAAATAACTATGACTTTTTGATCAATGTATCTGGAATGAAAGAGTCGCCGAAGAGTCATGACTACTTTGAGTGCTTTACTGAGCATGATTTTCACATGTTCAGTACAGTACAGATACTGATCGTGATGAACACCGAGGTATCGAACACAGGATTTATGTGGAACCCGTTCTGAGCTACCCTCACCAGCCATAATGTGGAAATCCTTCCAATTATGTTTCAGGTCTTGACTGGCCCCCTGCAGCGTTGTCCGAAACAAAATTGTTTCGCACTTCTGAGCATTGATTTTCATTTGCCAATTGTCGGTGTAGAGCTGCACATCATTAAACATTTTTTGAAGATTGCTCTGAACAATTGTAGCTTTTCGGTCTGCCGTATAGATGATCAGATCATCAGCAAACGCTACCAATGATCGCGTTGGCGAGACATTAAAATCAAAGCTGTTCAATAGCTTGCGAATGAATATTGAGAAAAGCAGGGGCGCAGTAACTGTTCCTTGCTGTAGACCATTCAAGACCTTGAATTCGCGCATTGTTGTCAGATTTCCATCAGTTACAACAAATGATTTCTCGTATAACATATTACACATCATGGCGACAAGGTGTCTGGGGAACCTGTCCTGAAGAAGTTTGAAAACTAGTCCATCTAGCCACACCATATCGAAGGCTTTCTCCATATCAATGAGACATGCTCCAACACATTCTTTGTTGTTTAGTTTCCAACAGATGTCTGAGGTTACTTTCGTTACTGCATGTATGGTGGAATGCCTGGCACGAAAACCAAATTGGCAATTCGGCATCAACCCATATTTCTCAATGTGGGCGTTTGATGCTCTGTTGAGTATCACTTCAAACACCTTGCTGATGTTAGGCAGCAAGCCGATTGGGCGATAGCTTTTAGGGCATGAAGATACTTTTCCTCTCTTCAAGCTCGGAAATACCTTAGCCTTTTTCCACTCATTTGGGAAATGTGAATTGCTCAACATGTTGTTGAACAATATGCAATAATTCCTAATAGCAACCTCAGGCAAATGTCGGAGAACTATATTTGGAATACCGTCAGTACCACATGATTTTTTGTTGTTTATTCTGCGAAATATGAAACACAAGTCTTCATAGCTGACAAAATAATCAATAAGATTCATGGTCGGTATGAGGTCAGATGTTAACGTTTCATCGAAATGAAGAATTGATTGGCCGTTCAGGCTTGATTTGAAGTCGGAAACTTTTGCTTCAACGACCTCCGAAAATATTTCATTCCTTCTCTCTGGGTTTGGCAGATGAACTAATTCAAAATGTGTTCCAATCAGGGCAAGCTTCTGCAATCCATCACATATAATCCTGTTTCTATTTCTATCCGGAGTCGTACTATCAATTCCGATACCAGCCCTATCGAGAAGATTTATCTCATCACTAGCGACTTCAAGATTCGATACCTTCACTCGAGACTTCCTGCGGAATAAGCTATTCACTTTCGCGAAAACGCCATCTGGGTCCTGTGGGCTAATACCCCTCAGTTTTTCCGTCCATTGATTGCTGACCTCACTCCTGAAATATGACCGGATTAAGTTCCGGACATTCTTCAGATGTAACTTCAACAAAGCCAACGAGGGATGGTTGTAGTCCAAAAATCGTCGATAAATATTGTTGACGCGGGTGAGAAGAAGGCTTTTCAATCTTTTCAACCTTGCGATGGTTGGTGTTTCATATCCTTCCATATTGTTTCGATGTTTAATCTTGGGAACAACTTTCTCCATCGTTTCCAACGTCAACTTCTCTAACTTCGACAAATAGACATCTATTTCATCGTCAGCTAGGTTTCTGTTATTAGGAACCATTGAGCAAGCGTTGCCATCATCAGAAGGAGGACATTGCTTCTGGTACTCCCGATTAAACTTCTTTTGAAACTTTCCCCAGTCTGTTTTTCTGAAATTCAACCGATGGTTTTCATGTTGAACTGGAATGAGGAAGAAATCATCCCTTTGATGATTGATTTCCATTACGATTGCGTTATGGTCGCTATCGTAAGGAAGCACCTGCAGTTTCCGTTGAGGACTATTAAAGCTGAATTCAAGTCTTGCGTCACCAATGCAGAGGTCCAAATATGAGTTTGTCCTAGGGTATGTTGGGAACTCCGACCCATATAGGTTGCACCTGTACTCAATTTGGTTCTCTGTTATCCATGATTTCAGGAATACACCTCTTGGATTATTGGTGGCGTTTAGCCATGATGTATGCTTGGCATTCAGGTCACCGGCATGAATATAATAACTATGCAGCCTGTTCAATTCGAGTATTTCAAACAAAGAATTGAGTTCCTCCTTGAGCCTGAGAACAGTTCCACCAGTTGCATAGGCAGAGATAACGAAGAGGTTATCCCCACCTGGCAGTGAAATTTTGATGACGGACACTTCAAGAAATTCAAAGCTTTTGAATTCGACTTTTTCAATATTTTGGAAACGATAGGGTCTTCTAACCAATATCCCGGTGCCACCTCCCCCATCACCTATTACCCTATCGTTTCTTACGAATGCAAAATCTTTGAATTCCATGGAATGCCATGAATTGAGGCGGGTTTCAGTGAGAAGTATGATGTCAGGCTTTTGCTTAACAATAAACTCAAGGAGATAATCACGTCGATGTACAGCAACGATCGAGTTAACGTTGATCGATATGAGGCGAAGCCTATCCATGGGAATATGACTGGATGCCAAGTTATTATTAGGCATTTGAAAGACCTAAACGCTGAAATGCAAAGTTAATTTTTGAATCTTGTTTGTCGATTCTCTCCGATAAAGAATTAAGTTGCTGGTAAATTTTGAGAAGCAGCTCATTATTGCCACTTACATTATTTACATTATTTCCAGCATTTTCTGCTGGTCCTCTAGCGGCGAGTGCAAATGATACTCCGGGCTTGACAAAGTTGGGAGGTATGATATTACGGTGTACTTGTGTCTGCTTTGGAGCAAATTTAACTTTTGCATCTTGATATCGGGAGCATCCTCGATATGATGCTGGGTGACCAAAAACACCGCAGTTAACGCAGTATAATTTTTCTTTAGGCTCCGTCTGAGCCAATTTGCACTCACCGGGAGAATGAACGTCTTTGCATTTAACGCAACGATAGTGCATGGCACAATTGGCAGCCGAATGTCCAAATCTTTGACACCAGTAACACTGGTTGACTTCTCTTTTCTGGAGGCGTTCCCACCTCACCACTCTGAAATTCAAGTACCTTATTTGTTGAAGGGCACTTGGACTGCTCTTATTTGCAATTTGTACCAGGTAAAGTGGTAAATTCTTCCTTTCTATGGTCGACCTTCTTGTCGCAAAGGCTTTGACCGAAACAAAATCAATATCTGGTGCAGCCTCCTTGAGAACCTGAAGAAGATCGACCGTATCCTCTCCGCTGTCCAAACCCTTCAACAAGAAGGTCTGATTCTTTTCACTTTTTGGGGTATAGGTGAAGTGTGGAACCTCCCCAGAAATCAGCGCATCGTTTGCTGACTTAAAATCAACCAGTGATTTTGTCCTTATAGTTAATTTTTCGGCATTAACTCTTTTTATTTCGAAATTGGCCAGTTTATTTTCGGCTGCCAATAGCCGAACCATATCTTTCCCGGTTTGTCCGAACACGTTGATTGGCGGAACTTTTTCTATCTTGTTCGAAGCTTTTTCAGAGGAACCAGCAGAACTGCGGGCTGGTTTTTTCTCCTTATTTTTGTTCTTTAAATATTCAATAAAATTAACGTCATTATCTTGATTAAAATTACCTCCGATGTTTTCTTCGATTTCCATATCTTCGGGTGATCCCTCCAGAGTTGCAAAATAGTTTTGGCTCTCCTTGTTGCCACCAACACTTGGAACTTCCTCTGGAATTGCTTGCTTTGTGCTTTTCTTCGGCTTTGTTACCTGTTGCCATTGATTTTGTTGCTGCGTCTTTTGAGGCTTCATCCCTTTCTTGAAAAGATCCTTGAAAGACTGTATCTCTTGTCTTAGTTCATCATTTTCTTTCTGCAATTTGGCCATTTGTTGATTGTCCGCTATTATTTGCAGCTTGCACCCTCCATCTGCGGAGTTTTCTTCGTTATGTTTTCTTTTGGTGATTGTTGCCAGTTTCGTATTCGTCGTTTCCCCAGGTTGTCCCAACGGTGGGAAGCCGTCGGGCTCCTCCATACCAGCGGCGAAATTTTCTTTGGTAATTTGTTTTTCGTTACCAATCGAAGTAAAAATATTCTATAGAAATTTCCTGAGTCGATTACTTCGACAATATAAAATTTTTTCCGATAAAAATTAACTTCGGACTAACGTTTTTTAAAAAATTAATTTTATTTTTGAAAACTTTTGACAGGAGCGATTTAAAAGACGTCTATACGCAAAGACTACTACGATCCATCCTTCCTGGGGTAAGTCATGTTGAATCAGAATACCCGCACGGAAAATTTATTTAGTTCAAGATGTGAAAATTTGCGGAAGACGTCAGGTCAAATTTATTTGTAATTTAAATCAACAGCTGATAACACACCAACTTCACACCACATCATTCAGTGCTTCAATTCTCGCGGTGCATTTAGCATCCATTCTCTCTGACATCTATGGCCCAGACGAACGGTGAAGGACAGAGCGCAAGGGAAACGTTGAGTTGAGAAACCGAAGAAATGATAGGAAGATTCAATCGGTGCTGACAGCAGATCCCCACCTGAGATTTTCAATTGGCGAGCGATGTTTGAGAACCGCGACGATCGGAGGTGACTACTACTGGAGGTGAAGGCCTGAATTGGAGTTATAATATAAACTGTGCATGATACCTAATTATATACTTTGACGCGTAATTTCAAGTTTTTCTGTCACCTGGAAATGGGTCCTAGGTAACTACATTAGCTCGCAATGGTTCGCACTAGCAGATCCTCGAACTTGGCAAACACACTGCTATGTGTCTAGGTGAAGAAAAAAAAAACCCTCTAGGAAAGAAAATATTAAAGAGCACAATAAAATGTAGACGTCCAGCGGGAAGACTGAAGAATCGAAGGGAAGACACCATAGAAACTGACAGTAGATCCTTTCTGAGAGTAATCGATTGGCAAACGACGTCGCAAGATCGTGATAACTGAAGGAGAGTTTGGAGGCCAAGGCCAGGTATAGGCTGTCAATACCGTAGATGATGATGACTAGTATTAACAAAATTGAGCGAACATCAACTTCTAAGGACAGTTCAATTACATAATACCAACTATGCAACGCCAACACAAAAGCTTGCCAGCATGAATACATTTATCTTTATTGCAAAATCGACTGGTCCATGATTGATGAGAATTTATTTCTGTTCTCCGCCATTAAAAAGTGAAAGGCTCCAGTATTTGGGTCTACTGAGATAACTTTTTTTAATTTATTTCCAATTTTTTTAGATACCTACAAAGTAATAAACCCAATTCAAAAATATTCTCAAAAAGATCCTATCATCGGCAAAATGTGTGAAATAATCTGGAATCTTTGATGCTGAAATCACCAAAAATATAAAAACCGAACTTCATAAAATTCGATTTGACAAACAAAAAAAAACGCGAACAAACAACAAAACATCATCCAAATCGAACCTATAACAACCGTAACAAAAACAAACGAAAGAATCTTAGAAAATTGGTTTGGGACACAAGAGAACTTAATCTGCATCTAAATTAAGAAATTGATAATTAGGCGTCTATATAAGAAAAATGGATGGAATATATTATGAGTAAAAAAAAAATGAAAAATATTAAAATAGGAGATCCCAATATCATCATCTGCAGATGGTTGGGTGTCGATTTGAAATCGAAGCTTGCCAATGTAACTGACGAATCTTATCAGAATAGGTTAGTATTGTTGCTTGACTGCTAAGATCGCGACCGCGAGTGCGCGCGCGAAGAGGTAAAACCGATACAAATACGGTGCCGGTGCGGCCCACACAAAAATTTCAAATTTCTCGATGTAGTATACCAGAATAACTCGTACATAAATATTATTTGAAATGACTCTTTGAATTTTAAATAGATGTAGATTTATCAATTCAGATACTCAATTTTGGAAAATGGAAACGAAACGATCGAGCGGACTGGGATTGGGACTGGTCCACGGAAACAATAAAATCATTTTTTGATCGAGTGTATGTGTATTATGCTAATGAATTGGGGACTTTTGGATGTTGGAAAAGAAAAAAGAAATCCCAATGAGAACTTTCCTACGATCGATCCCTGATGATGCGTAAAGGTGTTTCTTTCTATGCCATCATCCATCGATCGGGTACTGTTCAAGGTGCGATCACGAGAACCATGACAGCCACTGAAGTGCTCTGGTTCAGCTGCGAAGGCGAAGAAAAAAATTTCGAATGGGTATGTTAAAAGCATTTTCAGATGCGCGGCTCTATACGCTTCAAACGCTATTTGAAAGGCAATTAAATTGCTAATTTTTCTTTCGTCTCCAATGAATTTTCGGGTTTTTTTCTCTGGAGAATGAATATATTGTATATTGATTCTGTGCAAACAGGATTGAGAAGATGGTCACAGCCATCGAGGCTAGTGGCGAAGAAGTCGCAAATGGTGCAGTGAAGGGGGTGGAATGCGGGAAACATGGAAATCAAATTTAAATGGAATCTCATTCCCGTACAAAAGATAATTTATAGGGCAACAATGTAAATTATTTTAGGGTTGACTGTAGGTACCTGAAAAACGTTATTCTATCTTTGTGGGCATATACGGGCATATGGAAGCGTCAAGTTTAAATGCCTGTTCTTAATCTTAAATAAATCAACATGAATGCAAGCCCGCAAAAGGCTCTTGCATTATTGAAAAATAAATTTAAGTGGCAAACTTAAATTTGCGAAGCATTGGAATACAATTACGTGCTTGTTTTTTTCTTCATTACTCGTTTTTAGATTTAAATCAAGTTTTGAAAATTTGTACAATACTTGAAAGATCATTGATACTGACAGCATTATTTTTTATAGTCCGCCACAGCCAGGGTGACCAGGCGTCCTCCTTTTACAGGTCATGTCCTCTGTCCTTCCTTCTTCTTGCTATATGCCAAAATGTCCTTCTTTTTCTCAAAGTTGAGGAAAAAATCGTTGCGTTAAACATATTTGCATTTACAACGAGTATAAGTGAGTACAGATAGGTAGTTTTCTAGCAACCATAAACTGTTAATATCAATATAGGCAAGAGCCGATAAACCACAGCTCTCTTGACTCCAAAGAGCGTCTGGAAACTTGGATTCCTCATGACGAAGCTCTCATGAGTACAAGCAAGCGACGGCGGTCTGGTTGCATTTGTTCATTCAATTTTTCTCAATCGAACATAACGCATTGCTTGTACGTCTGTCTGCCTGATAATGAATGAATTTCTACGTTTGAAAATATTGAGCTAAAGCTAAAACATTTTCATCGAAAATTTATATAGTTCAAACTTCAAATCAATCAATTCAAACTGAAGCACATAATTTTATTTGAGAATTATATTGCAAAGCGCTAAGTGGTAAAAACCCCGTCACAAAGGAACCCCACTTTCCAAATGGTTGCAAAATATAATGTAAACAATGCTTCCTTAGCAGTTCAAAGTTGACTAGCTCTGTTATAAGGCATATAACATAGTAACGTTAAAAAGGAAACATATGTGCCATAATTCATACGAGAATTCAAATATCGTTGGTTACTAATTTGGCTAAAGCGTGTTTTATTAATTGTGAGTAGTTAATGGCATAATACATAACATTTCAGAATTTTGGGAAAATCGTGTAAGTTTACTTGCCCAAAATTCTGAGAATTTACAGATTATGACATATATTTCAAAATAGGCACCCTGATTTCAAAACAGTAAGTTAATAATTAAGGAGTTAAATATAAGCGTTGAACTTTTTTAAGTGAGTGAAAAAAAGTGTACATTTGGTGACCAACGGAAAGATCTCAAAATCAGCAATTTTTCAAAAGGCCGAAATGATTCCGTGCCAAAATGTGACATATGTGACTGTCACATGTAAGTTAAAAAAACAAAGGACAATTAAATTTAGTACAGCATTTGGAAACGGAAAAACACAAAAGAAATCGTCAAGCCTTAGCAGATTGTTCGAAAGTGACCAATTTTTTGGTGAAGCTAGTATCGAAGATAGATGAAAATACTAGGGCAGCCGAAGTAACTATGGCTTTTCAAATGATAAATCATCACATAAGTTTTAGATCAATGGACTGCTCATCTTCCCTATACAGGATTATATTCAATGATTCGGATATTGCGCAAAAATTTACTAGTGCTCGCACGAAAAGCGAGGCAATGGTAAAAAGAGTTCTGCACCTCATTCGATAACCAATGTAGTGGAAGCCATGAAGAATATTTCATGTTTCAGCTTATCGACTATGGCAGTAATCATAACATTATAAAGCTCTTTGTGTTGTCTTATATCATATTTTGATTGAAAACCGGGAGGAGTTCAAACGATGATAGTAGAGCTGCAATGCACTCCAAATGAGAAAGCTGAGATGATATCTTCGTATATTATAGATACTTTCAAAAAATACGACCTCCTCTCAAAATGTGTGGCATTTAGTGGTGACAACACTAACGTTATGTTTGGAGAAAACAACTGATATCCATGATCAAATATATTCACTTTGGGAGCGTTCAAGTATTACGTAACGCAATTTTTGAAGATTTTTGACCCCTCCTCCTCCCCTTGTAACTTACCGTTACGTTTTTCTGCACCCCCCTCCCCCTCTCTAAACGTTCCGTAACACTCAAGTGACCATTTTTACCCTAAAGTCGCAAAAATTATGTTATGGTTTTTATCCTTGGTATAATTTTAATTGCCTTTGCAGTAATAATACTAAATAAAACAAGAGATTTTTAATCCGCAACATCTGCGTATTTTGTTTATTTTTTATAAATTTTTGGCTTTACACACAATTGTTTTCGTCATTCATTCTCCTATTTTAGCTTTTTTCAAAAATAAACTCTTAAAATAAAATAACATTTTTATTTTACCCTTTGGAAATGGAATTATAAACAGAAATTCAACTGAAACTAAGCATTTTACTCGAAATAAAATCGTATTCTTAAAAAAATTAAAAAATATTCAACTATTAACCAAGTATCTAAGTAGGTCTATAAAAACAATTCGATCGAAACTACTGCTCCTCTGTCCACGGGTTTGCTAGCCACTCAGATTCTTTCATCACTGGCACCCGGAGTGCAGACGAAGACGGTTCTGGAATTGTTAAGCCACTTGCATCAACTTCGTCCTCGTCGACCCAGTGAGCATCCTCAGACGATGTTTCATAACGACGCACAATGCAGAGAAGCTCATTTGCCCTTCTGGCAGCAAGGCGCTGTGGCCGTATTCTAGTTTCACAATGGTCTGGTATAGTCTTGCCATGCACGTAACGACAGTGCATTTGAACAATTTTGTGAGATGTGAAATAGATCCCACAGGTTGGAAATACTTTTTTCTTTAGGTCGGATTTTACAGATGGACAAAAGAAATCGTGAGGCATCTGCTTGAACCCTTCTAGAGGAGGTGACAGATCAACGGACAACCTCACAAGAAGTGGCGAAAACTTGGATGTTCCTTTGTCTAGCAAACTAGGTACTACGAGCTTGCTTGGGGTTTGAAGTATTGGGTAAGGTGGCGGCATGAAAGTCTCCGCAAACACAGATTTTAATGCACTTCTTGGTGATGAACAGCAGGATTCATCCGCGCATTTTATAACCCGTAAGAAATATTGCGATTCACGGACGTGAACGCTATACCACGCCAGATTTGGTTCTGCTGGATCCTGCATGCTATCTTCGGGCTGTCTATACTCCGCCGAAACGTCGTAATTATCAATTTTCATTTCTCTCCACAATTCTGCATGTGTTTTTCCAGCGTGCTGAAAATTGCGTTTTTCCAAATCATCATCCGTAGTCATTCCTTTGCCGTCGAGATGAGAACCAAAATGTTCATGAGGCAGAATGACGCCTGCCAGTCGTTTGCTGAGGGGAGCCATCCGACGCTCAACTCGGTTATATGCGCTCCGCCCAGGAGCATTAGTCACTATAAACAGGGCGTCCAGGTTGTATTTTTTAAAGTGTTCAATCGCGGGTTTTCGTCCGGCCCACCATCTACAAAAATGATGATCACTGGCTTCATGGGTTCGATTCTGTCATCATTAAGGGTTTGAATGACGGTATTTTAAAGTGATTCGAAATCATAAGCATGGGTGTTCATTGTGGAGGATGTGTGTTTCCCGCTCCTTATGGATATGTGTGTCGGCCCGCTGTACCCAACAGCTTCTTCCTTACCAAAACTGTTAGGTTCCGCGTTGAGGCCGGCGTATACAGAAAGAATAAGTTTGTGCCGCTCTGCACCGACCCAGTCATGATCAGGTAAAAGTATTCTGTATTCCATATGCATTAAAAGAGGGCTCTGACTTTTCACTGCTGGTAAACCTATTGGTACATGTGCCTTATCGTCTTGTGAGAGAAGGAATACTTGCTGCGGTCCCAGAAGCGACGCGAGAGATTCTAATGACCTGATTGTAGCAGTGCAAAACTCCCCGTCCTCGTGCTTTTGATGCATCTTGGTCTGTGGTCTTGCTAACTTTACGGGTACGGTACGTACGTGCCTTCCTCTTGAGTGTTAGAAACGCGTTGGAGTAAATGAAGATATATGCCGCTTTGAGAAATTTGGAATCCCATTAACAACAGCCTCTCATGCAGGTCAGACAGAGTGAGACAACCCCTAATCATCTCGGTTCGGCGGCGTTCATCAGCAGCGCTGCCATGAATGGCAATATTAACTATGGTCTCTAGGAGAGCAGGTTGCGAGTCAACTAAAAGGGGCTTTCCAGGGCCAGTTCGAGGTTGTTTTGCAGCAGGATTGTTTCTCTGACGTTCAGTTTTCTCCAGTTTTTCTTTGGCTCGGCATTTTCTTGCACGCTTAGCAGAGTCCCTTTTTTTCTTTATTTTATTCTGGATACGCTGAAAAATCTTTTTCAAGTTCCGGAATATCTAATGCGGCTTTTGAGGAACTACCTAAAGAACTCAAGTCTGCTCTACGACACGAGACAGGGCCAACGAAGGATGGAAATTAAATCAGGTGTTGTCCAATGATCTATCCTTGGTCCGCACATGTGGACCGTGTCTTACGACGGGCTACTGAGACTTGAGATGCCAGATGAGTCGCACTTGATCGGCTATGCGGATGATGTTGCGGTTCTGGTCACTGGACGCACCGTTGAACAAGCGCAACTCAGACTAGGTATGCTAATGCGCCGAGTGAGGGACTGGATGACTGCTCGCGGGTTCAATTTAGCATTGGATAAAAGCTAAGTGGTCATCTTGACAAAAAAGATAGTCCCTAGAGTAAGGCTGATCAGTATTGGGGACAAACAAATCGAATCGAAGCCAGCGGTGAAGGTCCTGGGGCTACTGATCGACTCGAAGATGAGTTTCTCTGAGCAAATCAGGGCAACGGCTGAGAAGGCTGAGTATCGGCTCTGAGTCGACTTATGGCCATCGTAGGGGGACCCAGCCCATTAAGATGAGTTCTGTAGGCTCAGTGCTACTTTACGGAGCAGAGATATGGGACGAGGCTCTCAGTAAGGAAGTAGATCGAAAACGCTTGGCACAGGTAGAGGAGAAGAGGAGCACTGAAGATTGAATCTTCGCACCCGACAGTCGCTGATTCGGCGTTGCGAGTTATTGTCGGCATGACACCTGTCGGCCTCCTTGCTAGAGAGCACCGCGCTATTTATCTTCGCCGGAACGAGGATACGAAGGAGATGGTTGTCCGCGAGGAGAGACAGCGCTCGCGCAACGATTGGCAGCAGTCTTGGGTGAATTGTACGAAGGGAAGGTGGACTGCGCGCCTCATCCTGGACACCGTGGCTAAATCGAAGACATGATGAGACTGACGTTTATCTGAGGCAGCTTTTGAGCAGGCATGGGTGTTTTCAGTCCAACGTGCACAAGATCGGTAAGTCAGGGTCCCCCGATTGTCGGTTTTGCCCAGGAGAGGAAGACAATGCCTGGCATACATTTTTTGGGTGCGTTAAATGGGTAAGGCTTGAAGGGGACGTCTACAGGGAGACAGGAGATCGCCCCCCGGATAATATAATCGCAGTGATGCTTGAATCGGTTGACAAACGAAACGAGGTGGCACATTATGTTCGGGCAGTCCGAAAAGATAAAAGAGACTTACACCATCCGTGGGCAATGGGCTAGGGGATCGCTTTTCTGGCACTTCCTCTTCTCCTCTCCCCTCCCGCTAGGAAAAGGATCCCCCAGCTGGTAGACTCCTCACGGCGTAGCGAAACGAGATCTGGCCTCAAGTAATGTGTCAAACGGTTCCAGGCTAGACTTTCAGGTTGACAGGGGAGGTTTTTAGTGGGAGCTCCAGTCACCTTCTTACGAGCATGGGAGTCCCACACTCAGCGCGTAGATGGCGGTAAATGGCGTAGATAGTTGGCACCGCGTTCACCTGGATGCCCCACACTCATTTAGGGGTCGTAAATATCGAATAGTAAGGACGAAATCCTCTCGAGTACTGTGCGCGTTAATCAGGCTCGATCTGTCGTATTTTAGTATTACATACATAAGGTAGGATACCTCGGCTTCGACACTATTGAACCGTGAGCTTTATCTTGTAGTTCGTGAATGCGAAATTGTTTTGTAGTGGGCCCTTGTACCGCTACCGAACCGGCCCTTGACACCGCAATGATAACCTCTTAAACTTAGGGCACCAAACAATTTTACCAAAGGTTTTCCAGGGAGTGGAAGGGGACTCTTAACATTTTTTTCTGCTGATATTAGTTGAATGGGTGTCAAATTACAGTCCTTGATAAGAGCCTTCCAAAATATTATTATCACCTTTGTGTTACGCAGGGGGAGGAAAAATGTACAAAAATGTGCGTCAAGGGTCGCAATTGGAAACATTTGATCCGAAAAAAATCATGGGATGGGTCTTTTCTGACCTGTTCCGCTCAAGAATTGGATTTACTATGTATTAAGCCCGAGCTGCAGTGCAAGAAATCGAATAAAGGTAAAGGACATTTATCTATACTAAAAAAATTTCAGGTTTTTGGAATTTTTAGGAACCAAGTTTGGTAAATGTAGTCCACATGGTGTAATGGTTAGAGTGCTCATTCTGCCACCCGGAGGTTCCTGATCTAAATCCCGTTGGTGGCAACGAGATTTGTGTCGACTGATTCTTCGGACAGCCTATAAGCCCGTTCAGTTATGATACGGACTCTCTAAAAATGCAGGTCATATCACACCTGGGTGGATGGACACACGACTAAAGCATGGTACTGACGGTATCACCACTGATCAAGATAATGAAATACTCTAATTATCTTTGAGCGAAAGCCCAAGAGCGGCTTTAGTGCAAAACATTAACAAACTAACTAAGTAAGCAGATCAAAAGTGATAAACTCTTGAAAGTTAGGGTATCAAAATTTTTTCAAAGGTTTTAAAGGAATCCCCCCGTTTCAGAAGGAGACCCTTGAAAATTGTTTCTACTGCAGATAGTTGTGTGGGTGTCAAATCAAAGGCCTTGATGAAAGCTTCCCAAAATAGTGTTATCAGCTTTGTTGCATGCAAGGGGAGAAAAATGTACGAGAAATGTGCGCCCCTTGCGATTGGATATACATTGTGACAAAAAAGTATTCGGGAATTGCAAATAAAACGCAAAATATTTAATTATTCATGAATATTACTTTTGTCGCCTTCAAAGTAATCCCCATCGGATGCACTACACTTACGCCGCCGATTTTTCCAGTCCTCGAAGCACTTTTTATACGCAATTTATGGGATGGTCTTCAGCTCCTTCAGCAAGTTTTGTTTTACATTGTGACAAAAAAGTACTTGGAAATTCCAAATAACAAACAAAACATTTAATCATTCATCAAAATCACAGGGAGCCAAATCTGCTGAATAGGGTGGTTGATCGATGGTATTTATTGCGTTTACGCTTTAAATTCAGTCACAATAAAAAAAATCACAAAATCATAAAAATCGCAACGCACTACTGAGGTGTACCGACTTAAGCAGCTGCTGTAAACAAGCTGGTTTACAGATCGCGCTCATATTTGGCATAGTAATTAAGTCCTACCAACTTAACAAAATACATTTTTTTGAAATATCATTTACCCGGGGAATTCAAATTACGATTTCTGGGTACTTCGTTGTCACAATGTATCTGATCCGAAAAATCTGAAAAATTTATGGTATAAGGTCTTTATGAGTACAACAACAAATAGCTTAATAGCCATATTTCGCTTAACGTTGTCAACAATAGTAGAATTTATAAACACAAACACATTTTTCCAGAAAGAATCATAAAGGCACCCTTAGAATCAATGACATTTTTTAATTTTGGATATTTCTATGGAAGGCCCTTCCATCTGATAAGTTTCATCACAATCGAATCCTATCTACAAAAGTTATAGTCATTTGAATTTTCTGCAATTGCAACAATACTCGTAAAAACAGAGTTTTCGTACCATATGGGCTTTGCATCGATCCAGACACTACAGTTTGGACAGGGTCTTCTCAAAATTTTCAAAAAAGATGTATAGCATAAATATTTTCATGATCCCATTCAGTCAATGACATTCGTTATATTGTAAAAAAGTGGCGACCGGCCGAAATGGACTAGCAATATTTTTCTCCAGAAACAATTATTCAATGGTTTGTTAGTGTCTACAGATCGTTGGTTGAGTATAAAGCTATTCTGGCAGGAGCGTAGTCTATTCAGCTTATTTAAAAAAAAAAATTTTTTTGACACCGCTTCCATGAAAAATATTTTATCCTTTCTAGGGTATTTGGAAGTGGTTTTTTTTTGCTTCAAAATTATTTTTTGTGTTTAATTTCATAGATATATACTCTGAATGAAGACTTTATGTAATTCAATTCTATGAACCTTACGATGAATTCAATAAAATGAGCCAATATCAAGTCACTTGCATGCGAAACTAATTTTATCACTGCAAAAAGTTCAAATTCACTTCATCCCTAGCCAGTCTATAATCACTACAATAAAAACGCAACTTGATTGCATCCATTATTTACAGTTAAATATGATGATTAACTTTCTTCATATATGAGTATTATTTTCGGACTATCGTTACCACCAAGCGATTCGTTGCTGATTTTCATCATTAAGGGTCTATTGTCACCTTAAAGAGCAGTCCGAACGGGCAAGCTTTATGCCCTGATCATCGCCAACCATTCCCGATACTCAAACCATGATAAAAAAGAATGCATGTCAAATGCAATTTGCTTAATGTCTCCAAGACCAGAAGTGCATCTACGTATCCAACGTACGAGTACATACGAGGTACCCCATTACGCGACTAAGATTTCCTCGAAGTATCGCAAAAGACTAAATTCGAATCGCGCATTTACGAAAAAAGCGGTAACGACAAGCAGGCGACTTGAATTGAGTGGATCCAATAAACGAAAGAGTTAAAATAAAATAAAATAAGCAATTTCAAAAAATTAAGTCCAAACGCGCTACAATTTCTTCTACTCCATCTTCTTCCACTTCTTCTTCATCTTATCCTTCTCCTCTGGGTCAGTTGTGCAGTCATTGTAGTTGTTGTTGCTGTTGCTCTTCTTGTTGTTAATTTTAACAGCATGCGTGAGTTAAAAATCAGATACGGTAATTGGCTGCTTCAACCGAGTCCTAAAGCACCCATTACTACATTACGCCACGATACATATCCACACTTATATGAAAGTACGAGAGTACGAGTATAAGATAAGCAAAACGATGAAAGGATATATGTATGATATATGGGGCTACATATGTTTTCTCCACTACACGCATTGACCATTTCTTTTTTATTGCAAAAAAAAGTTTGAAGCAATGGTAAAGGGCATGGCCATAACAAGTAACAAATTATACTTTAAATGATCATCGATAAACTGTTGTTAAACATTTCTGCAAGAACGAAAGGACGATTGCCAGTGGGCTAAGAAAGGTGGAAAAAAAATTAAAAACTAAAGGGTTAACGAGGGAAGCATGTTTTCAGGATTGTAATTTTCACTAAGGCGGGAAATAGGAAATGGTGGTAATTAGGTTAAATAACCGTTACTCAAGGCTACTACTTACTTCGTAAGGACGAATAAAATGAGCCTATAAAAAATTTTATTCTTTTAATTATAATGTTGGAAGTATTCTAATTCTTGGTAAAAAAGGAAAGTAAAAAACATGAGATGCAAGTTCTTAGGCACTTTCGGCTAGTTGTTAAAAAATTTGTACAAATTTATTCTTCACTAGATGGGCACTTAGGTGAATCGTTGAGATTCATGTACAATCGGCCATTAAATCAAAGCAATAAAGTGTGAAGGCGGTATGTTAAACTTTACTCTACCATTATCCCTCCTCCGCCACAGTACTTATTGTGAAACTACAATTTTGGCATTCCAATTAATATTAGATGATTATTCATTCATGTAAATCTATTCAAACATTTACTTATAGATTTGGGCTGGGATCGAACCCAGGTATCAGGGATCAACACACAAAACATCAGCATTGAGCTACGGAATACCTCAAACTACCTTAACTATACTTTTACAGAAGCACGTTTGAATGTTCGATTTTCGTGGCTGTGCATATGCGCATTGCTGATTAGCTAACCTACCTACCTTAATTTACACATGTTTCTAGTACATTTGGCCCAGCATGATTTTATACAATTTGCATAAAGTTATGTATTTTGCGTTGTACGAAGTTTATCGTTTAATTGATTATAAAAATTAAAGCAGGTTCTAGTTAACAAACTTAGCTAAAATGTTAAAAATAAGTTTAAATAAAATTCTTCAACATACCTAGGATCAGAATAGCTCTCTCTTCTGCAATTAATCACATAGGGGCATTCCTATGTATATGAACGTAAATCATTTCAAAATATTAACTACATGGTGGGGCGGAATGCAGATCCTACTTTCAAAAAGCATAGAAGGGCCTCCAGGCTGTCTAGCGAGACAAGGCAGATGCTGTTTGCTCAGGGGAGCACCACTTATTCCAGTGGTCAGGCGTGCACCGAGGCATTGTTTTAAGACATGCCTTAAAAACGGGGAAAGCACTGTAGCTACACAGAGGGCTCTTCGGATCCGGTTCGGGTTAAATTATTATGACTGTGTTCCTAATCCTAAATGCATTCGGAAATAGAACACTAATGTAAGTAGTGAGTGTACGATCTGCAGTTCCTAAGAAATCTGTTGGGCGACCTATGATAAAAACGTACGAACACTGTTGCGAACTCCGGCGTACTGGCATTCTCAAATTCGCAACTTCAAATCGCCTCCGTAACACCTTCACCTTTTTTTGGGGACATACACCTTTTTATCTGTAGGGGAGACTGGGGCTAGTTGGCATTCAGCTAACGAATTTTCACGCAGAAGTATGAGAGCGCTGTCGTCCGTATGTTGTGATACCTTCATTGTGTTTCATTTTCACTTAAGTTTTCAGTACGATAGAAGTAACGTTATGTGATAATGTCAGCAACGACTCCTTGTATAGAATTTTACAATTGAGCAAGAATTGCTGTTGTCAAAATATTTGTAAACGGCTGCAGATATGTACTTTGGGTTGTCGTCAAAAGAAGTCAGGAAATTTGTGTATCAGTACGCAAAAGCAAATTCTATGAAAACACCTGCTTCATGGAACGATAATGAGATGGCGGGACTGGACTAGTTTTATCATTTTATGAAGCGATACCCAAGTTTATCTCTACGTACTCCTGAAGCTACCAGTTTATCAAGGTTTTTTGCATTGCTGATATCTATACTTGACAAATATAAATTAGAGCCTCAAGATATTTACAACGTAGACGAGACAGGGGCCACAACAAAGCAAAAACCAGACAAAGTGGTTGCACGGAAAGGATTGAAACAAATTGGACGTGTAACCTCTGCTGACAGAGGAACACTGGTGACTCTCGCAGCATGCATGTCAGCAAGAGGGGCTGCAATTCCTCCTTTTTTAGTTTTCCCGCGAGTTAAATATAAGGACCACTTTGTCCAAGGTGCACCACCTGGCTCCAATGGTGATGCGAACAGATCAGGATGGATGATGGAATCTAATTTTATAAAGTTTGTAAGACGTTTCATTCATTTTACGAAATATTCGAAGGAGCGACAAGTACTACTTCTTCTGGATAACCATAGCTCGCACTTATCTATTGAGGCTCTTGATTTGCTTAAAGAGAATGGAGTAATTGCACTATCGTTTCCCCCACACTGTAGCCACAAATTGCAACCTCTAGACAGAAGTGTCTTTGGGCCACTCAAAAAATATGTTAACCCAGCATGCGACGCTTGGATGACTAACAATCCAAGACAGACTATGTCTATGTATATGTAATATTCCCTCAATTGTCAACATGGCATTCCCGCTTACTATGACCCCACCCCATCCAACAAAACAGCTGGATTTCGAGTAAGTGGAATATGCCCACTCAACCCCGATATATTTGATGATGCAGACTTTTTACCTTCAACCGTAGCTGATCGCCCACCTCCTTAGGAAGAGATAGCGCACATTTTAACACCTAACTATTTGACGGGCTCAGCTCATGATCCTTCACCACACTGCATTGCACTAGCCTCAACATCCAACCAACTTGTTCAACATCAGGAAGTCTGTCCATTACCAAAAGCAGGACCACGGAAGCAATCTAATCGAAGAAGGAAACGAAGGAAAGCTGAACTTCTCACAGACACTTCAGTGAGAAATTCGTTAGCAGCTGAAGAACGTTGCAGAGCAAAGAAGCCATCTGATAAAACGACCGAGAGGTTGAAAATTTTCAAGGCAAAGAATGGGCGGTTTATCATAAGGGAATTAATGTTTTCCTCAACAGAATCTGAATTCGAAGGAATTACTTATGCTGAAAGTGAGGATAGGGTCGGCCAATTATCTGATGCATCGAGTGAAGGTGAATCCTTCACTAATAATGAAAATTACCATCCGACCAAACAACCCCAAAACAATGATGGTTCCTTGCAGAACACAAGTGTCACAGGACCTGAAGTACACAAAAATGATAATTCAGCATTAGAAGTAACAGATTCTAAAGAGAACGGCAATATAAATGAAGCTGAGAGGCGTGCTAGACCCCAATTCGAAGTAGGAGACTTTATTTTGGTGAAGTACCAGTCACGCAAATATCCGGGTATGATTCTTGACATCTGCACAGATACAGACGACGTTTGTGTAACGACTATGATATTACATCAAAACTACTGGAAATGGCCAGACATCAAGGATCGCCTTTGGTACAAAAAGAGCAAAATACTGCGGAAACTAGATCCTTTTAAACAAATTAGTAGTAAGCCAATATTACTCACTGTTGACATATACAGGTAATCCTGACAAACCAAATTTTTAGAATGTTTCCTATCCGTGTACTTGCTTTGCTACTTTCTTAATTAAAAAAGAAATAAATACTTTCATCCTGAACTGTACGTTGCTTCTCCTTCAAAACCCAATATTTTCCAAGTATGCTAACTAGCCCCTATAGGTATGCCAACTTACCCCATAACTGGGGTTAGTTGGCTTCCTTGGAGACCTTCGGGATATATTTTCTAAGAGTAGACAAAACAATTCCTAAGTAATAATAATTACGCAAATCGATACCACAGATGTTAATCAATAATTCATGCTGTATGTTTAACTGAAAAAAAAAAAAAAAATAGAAAAACCGAAAACCAAAATCTATGCCAAATAGCCCCGGTGTCAACCACATTTTTTTGAACATTTAACGATTTGGCTTAAATTTTTTTTTTACCCATCATCTACCCTATTTTTGAATTATAAAAATTAATAATATAATAAAAATCTTAACTTTCCCACTAACAACACTCCATTCATTAATAAACTTCCCATTAACAAAATTTTATTCGATACCTTTGACTAACAAAAACTAATTCCTTCCTTCATACTAACTAATTTCATGTATTATCTCAACAAAATTGTTTTGGTTGTGCTAATAAAAATTGAAGCGTCGTAGTTTCTCGACCGTGGAGTCCGCTGGGACCCTGGATTCAAGTTCTTTCGAGCGCAGGAAAGCATTCTTTTTGGGATATTGGCAAAAGCAATTATTTCCGTGCATATGACGATTTGCATATAGCCAAACGCTATCATGGTTATGCAAATCGCCATATATGCAAAATGGAAATTGTTGCGTTTGTCGATATGGAAAAGATGTTTGGGAAGCGGAATCGAAATGTATTGAACTTCGATTACGTTAACCCGGGTACGATAGCGGAATTTGACGAAGGAAAGAATTGCGGGATTAGTCTTTTAGGCGGGCAGTCTAAATTTGGTGTTGAGATGGGAGGGAGTTTCAGCGAGGTTTCGCTACTGAAACGATTTAAGCAAGGGTCGTAAATCCCGAAATAATAAAGAACCATCCTGAAGTCAACGAGGAGATGACGGCAGGAAAAGTAACGAGTGACCAGGCAAATAAAGCAACGATGTGTGATTTCATCGCCAACTTCGAAAAGGTAGCGGAAGTACTGTATTCGGAAACAGAAGCCGATAACCTCTCCCAAGGACGATGGCCGCAAAGTACAATTACCGCCCAGTGGCATGAAGCAAAAAGGGAGTTGTTCTAATATGAATTTCATCTGCATGCAACTCGCCAAATCACCAAAGCAGTAAAGATTGGGCTTCTTGAACTAGAGAAGCTCCTAGACCGCATAGGGCATTCTCGGAGGAGCTGATTAAAGGCCGAAGAGGACCAGCAGGCCGAAGAAGAGCAAAAGGCTGAAGAACCGCTGGGGCGAAATCTAAAGGGCACGTGCCAAGAGCTCCTAAATTAAAAATCAATAGAAGAATGGCGTCTGGCCCAATCCAAGCAGATCGGGATAAAAGAAGGAAAGAAGAGGTACTTGATGGGCGCGCAACACCAGATCAGGGATTCCAGACAGTGCTTACAAAAGGAGCGAAGGAAGCCGCTAAGAAACTCCTCAAAAGTCCCAGGAACCAAAGTTCGCACGGACGCCCAACAAGAAAAAAAAAGGCCCGATGCAAAACAGGAGGGAAAGAAGCCCCAACGAAGACCCCGGCAGCAGGCAATGCTCGTAAAACATCAAGATGGTATATCCTACGCGGAGGTGATGCGGGACATCAGGGGAAATGTAAGTCCCGCAAACACTAACACTGCCATTAAAGTAGTACGACCAACGCGGTTGGGCCACATACTGGTCGAATTTGGAGCAGAGGCCGAGAATAGGGAAGCATTCCGCGACGCAGTAAAGAAAGCCCTCAGCAAAAGTGCAACTATAGTCCCACTCGAGCCGATGGCAACAATCGAAATAAGAGACAATTACTGCTTCACATATTTGGCCGAGATAGAAGAGGCCATCAAGACGGAGTTCCCTAGCGTGGGCAGGATCAAAGCGGAGCTGGCACCAGAAAACTATAGGGGAAAACGCATGGCCATGGTTGACTTGACCGAGAAGGACGCCGAACAAATTTCGACAGGGTAAAGTACGAATAGGGTGGGTTGTCTGTAGGATGCGACGAATAGCAACGCCTCCTCAATGTTTCAAATACCTTAGTTATGGTCAGACCGCACAAGTATGCAAAGGACCCGAAAGGAGTTCCCTATGTTGCAATGCAGTGAAATGGGACATAAAAGGAAAGAGTGCACGAGGATGGCACACTGTATTCTTTGCAAGCATGCTGACGCAAGACATAATTTCGGAAACATCTTGGGATCAGGAAAATACCGGGTTTTCCAGAAGGCCCTAGCCAAGGCGAACTCAGAACTTCGATGACCCACATTCTGCAGCAGAAACTACACCGCAGTTCAACCGCACAAAATCTGCTTGAGCAGTTTGCGAGGGATATGAAAGCCAAAATTTGTGGCTGAGTGAGCAACACCATGATAAAAGTTCGGCATCATGTCATCCTGATAAACGTTATACTACCGCTACCTGGGTTTGGAACAGTGATTTCCAGGTGGAGAGCTGTGGGCGGGGAGATGGTTTTTTGTGGGTTCGGTGCTTAGGGACCACCTTTTTCAGTGTGTTCCTAGCGCCGAACAAATCTATATCATGTTTCCAAGCCAAGCTTCAGGCTTTGGAGGGCGCTGTCGAGGTGCTCGTTGAGGGAGACTTCAATGCTAAAGCAATCGAATGGGGCATGCCTCAAACAGATCCACGGGGAAAACAAATCCTGAAAATGGCGGCCAGCACGGCGCTCGTCGTACTAAACACCGGCAATACGCCGACTTTCCGCCGTATTGGCTGCGAAGGAACCATACCGGACGTGACATTCGCCTCGGAGTCCTTAGTACAGGGAATACAGAATTGGGGAATGTTGGAGGACCACTCAGCCAGTGATCATCAGTGCGTTCTGCGTAAGATGAGTTATGTTGTCTCTCAACGTCCATGCTCTCGGCTTTTTACAATTGGATGGAACATTGGAAGGATGGACGTCGAGAGGTTTGTCGAGGTGCTCGCAGCATGTGCTCCGCTGCAGGGAGATTCGGGGGGGACGGAAGAACTGGCAGCTCAAGTCGTGGTGAACTTAACTATGAGCATCATCACAACTGCCTGTAACGCTTCTTTGTCCCGTCGAGATCCCCAGCACGGCAAGCCCCCAGCGCATTGGTGGTCAACTGAAATCGCTGAAAAACTAAGGGAGAGTCACAAGCTTCAGCGTGAGGCTCAACGAGAATGGAAGGCTGATAAGGCAAGCAACAGGGTAGCAGCATACAAGTCGGCCAGGAAATACCTTCGCAAATTGATTCACAATGGCAAGGCTCGCTGCTGGCAAGATCTGGTGGGCAATGTGAACAAGGATCCGTGGAGCCTTGGCTACAAGCTGGTTATGCAGAAGCTTGGCGCCCTACGGAAACCTTGCATACATAGTGCGGAAAAGATGAACGAGATAGTACGAGCACTCTTCCCGCTCATCCCGTCCGTGTTGACGCTGTCCACGGTGAAACAGCAGTCGAGTGTCCACTATTTACGCAGCTGGAACTGGAAGAGGCAGTTCTTTCACTGAAAGCGAGGAAGGCCCAGGTCTAGATGGCGTTCCAGCTGAGGCGATGCAGCTTATCTATCACCATTGTCCTGACTTGCTGCTCAGCACATTCAACGCTTGCCTACGGGACGGCGTTTTCCCGGTACGATGGAGGGTGGCGAGGCTCGTGCTGATAAGCAAGGGAAGGGAACCCCGGATCGCCGTCTGCATACCGCCCATTATGCATGCTAGACACGGCTGGGAAAGCGGCAAAGAAACTCATCAAGGGAAGACTCACTGACGCGATTCGTGCTGCCCAGACCTATCGTCACGGCAGTACTGCTTTAAAGCAGGACGTTGTACCATTGATGCGATTGCAGAGGTGGTGAGCGCGGTCCGGAAGGCAGAGGCATATGGTCGCACCAAGCGACGGATCATCCTGTTGGTGACACTCGACGTCAGGAATGCCTTCAACTCCGCTAGATAGGTGGATATTCTGGATACGCTGGGAAACCCCTTTCAAGTTCCAGAATATCGAATGCGGCTTTTGAGGAACTACCTCAAGGACCGAGGCCTGCTCTACGATACGAGACAGGTCCAACGAAGGATGGAAATTACATCGGGATTCATCCAGGGATCCATCCTTGGTGCGGACCTGTGGAACGTGTTTTACGACGGGCTCCCGAGACTGGAGATGCCAGATCAGTCGCGCTTGATCGGCTATGCGGATGATGTTGCGGCTCTGGTCACTGGACGCACCGTTGAGCAAGCGCAACTTAGGCTAGGTATGCTAATGCGCCGAGTGAGGGACTGGATGATTGCTCGCGGGTAGAGTTTAGCACTGGAGAAAATCGAAGTGGTAATCTTTACAAAAATGAGAATGCCTAGAGTAAGGATGATCAGTACTGGAGACTTGCGAATCGAATCGATGCCATCAGTAAAGTACCTGGGGCTACTGATCGACTCGAAGGTGAGTTTCTCTGAGCAAATCAGGGCAACGGCTGAGGAGGCTGCTGCCGTAGTATCGGCTCTGAGTCGACTTATGGCCAACGTTGGGGGCCCCAGCCTATCAAGAAGACGCCTCTTGATAAGGGCTGTAGGGTCAGTGCTACTGTACGGAGAAGTGTGGGGCGACGCTCTCAGCAAGGAGGTATACCAAAAACGCCTGGCACAGGTTTTGAGAAGAGGAGCGCTGACGATTGCATCTTCATATCCGACAGTGTCCGATTCGGGCGTGAGAGTCATTGCAGGCGTGATACCGGTCGGCCTCCTTGCGATAGAGCGCCGCTCTATTTATCTGCGTCGAAACGAGGATGCGAGAGTGATGGTTGTCCGCGAGGAGAGACAGCGCTCACTCAACGATTGGCAGCAGTCTTGGGTGAATTGCACGAAGGGAAGGTGGACTGTACACCTCATCCCGGATGTGAGACCGTGGCTGAATCGAAGGCATGGTGAGACTGACTTCTATCTGATCCAGCTTTTGAGCGGGCATGGGTGTTTTCAGTCTTACCTGCACAAGATTGGTAAGTCGCGGTCCCCCGATTGTCGGTTTTGCCGAGGAGAGCAAGACAATACCTTCCACACAATTGTTGCGTGCACAAAATGGAACATTCTGCAAAGGGACCAGTGCAGGCAGACGGGAGATCTCACCCCGGATAATATAATCGTGGTGGCACATTATGTTCGGGCAGTCCTAAAAGATTAAAAGGGACTCACAGCAGCCGGGGGTGTTGGGGCTGGGGGATCGCTTTTTTGGCACTTCCTCTTTCCCTCTTCCCTCCCGCTAGAAGAGCGCGCCGCACTGCGTAGCAAAAGCAGACCTGGCCCGAAGTAATGTGTCAAACGGTCCCAGGCACCTCTGCTGTCAAGCTGAGAAACTCTCAGCTTGACAGCGGAGGTGTTTAGTGGGCAGTCTAGTCGCCTTCCTGCGAACATGGGAGTCCCACACTCTGTTTCTAAATAGGCATTCACCTCTCATGCTACAAAAAGAAGCGGCACTTCGGCTTTTAATAGGCCCACCGATGGTAAGAAGCCTTGAGCATAGGTTCTGTTCTAGGTTCTAGAACTCGAATCTTCTCCAATCCGTGTATTTATTTGCAGGCTTTTGCGACCAACAGGACTCCCTGGGAACACTCGGAGGAACCGTACGCGATCCACCTCAACGCAGGTCCTGATACACGCGTGGATGTGACGACACTCTCCAAGCCTACGCTGGAAGAAGCGCTCCGTAACAATCCACGTGCAGCACTGCGGCCCCTGGCTCTAGCGGAATACCTGGCACGCCGCCAAGTGGAACCCAGCCCCAATACGTCATTAGTTCTTCCTCCCGCGGCACCGCGCAAATGTCATAGGGGCTGCCTTCAAACCAACCTTGGCCAACAAGTAGCGGAGTTTCTTCGGGTAGCCCAGATCGCCGTCACTCCGAAAGAGCGGGCTCTCTTCAAGGACAAGAACACCGCTCTTCAGCGCGCATACCGCCAGACTCAGCGAATGAAGCGTGCACAACATCGCCGGCAACGCCACGCATCCCAGCTGTAAGCACCTGTTACAACCACGGTCAAAGGTAGCCCAGTCCAGCAGCCGACCCAGACATCCACTCGCCTACGCCGGAGCGACCTGTTAGCATTAACTGAATAGTTGTCATAATATTTATAGTTTGAGTTGTAGTACCCTAGTATGTTTGAATAATTATAACGTTTTTAAAAGAAAATCTACCATTAAGTGTTTTCTTTCTCTGGACTCAAGGTTACTGGTATTTCATTGGTAAGGATGCGATTTCTGGTAGTAGTAGTAGAAATGGCAGAAATAGGTTTATAACAGGCCGAAAAAAAATTTAATTGGGCCGTATTTCGGGGCGCCGTTGAGAGTACCGCATCCCAGGCATTAAACTCTATAAAAAATTTAAAGTCATTGGTTTTAAACGTACGATTGCCATTTCTGAAAACGGAAAAGGCTTACGGCATAAATTATTCCAACATCTTCAACAACTTGTTAAAACCACGTTGTATGTTATGGTGGACATATTTCTTTGAGACTTCTTTGGGCCCATGTTTTCGAGGACCATTGATGACAGAAAGTAGCAGCAACAACAAAACAACCCACAAAATCCAAATCACCTACCGAAATTGTCCGATGATAATCAACTACACATGTTGTTGGGTAATTTTCCTGATTTTTCTTCATTTTCACAACTGTTTTGCATTCAACCTACAGATTTCCTTTGATTATCTGTCGATGTTAACTCGTTATCATTATTTTCTTGCATTTCCTTACGTTGTTGTCCATCCCAATCATGCGATTTCATACCTGACTTGGTCCACCACCATCGCCGGAGCGAATCAATGCTGCTTTGTTAAGGGCTCGGCGCGCTTTCAAATTCAACTTCTCGTCCAAATCCAAATCGCAGCGTAGCGGTCACTCACTCGATTCACCTTTAGGGCATCACCGTTGAAAAGAAAAGATCATCGAAATGTATCTTTTATATGCAAATCAAATTGTCCTTTCCGCGAACGCCAAACCCCTGAGTGCAGCGACAGAATGCAATGAAGCAGTTGCGATTGGATGACTATGGTCAGTTCCGCGCTATTTTGCAACCTCGTTATATTGTTCGCTGGTTGTCTTGTTTTCTTGTCCCCACGGATCATTTTGTCGATGACGACCGTGATGATGGTGATGAGCACGAAGCGATGACAAAGCCCCCAAACTGCCATGGGGACAAGCCAAGGAGCAGTAAGAATGCGCTACACATAACAGCACAAGAACAAGGCAATAGATACCCGTAAATAAACAAATAAGCAACAAGCAGCGCCTTAAGATCTTTCGGTTCGCTGAATTGGCATACGAGTAGCATACACGCTCTTACTGTTGTTGCCTCGCTGAAATGCACATACGAGTATGCAATCGAAATAATTACAAATAAGGTAAAAGTTATTTCGCTTGCAAATAAGCAATTGTTACTTACTACCAATGCGCGCTCCAATCCCCCATTCAGAACGTGTTATCTTCCCGTTGTTCATCGAGTGTTGTGCAGCAGTTCTTCGGGCTACAACCACCAGCAGCCAGCACAACAATTTACATCTACCTATTGAGCGCGCCGAGTGAGAGCAAATCTATGCAAATTGAACGCATTGTGCAACGAAAATCATGTTTAAAAAGATGCTCCCGTCTGGCCAGTGCGGACTGTTGCTCAGATACGCTAATAGATAGAAAGATAGATAAGCAAGAAAGTGCAACAGCAGCAAAGACACTGCACCGCGTACATACTCGCACTCGTACTAAAAAGATATTGGCTGCCAACACGGCTACCCACTACAAGAGTTATGTGGCGTCCTAACACGATTTGTGCTTAGAAATGTTCAAATTAGTCGATAAATATTTTGCATAGAATGTTCCAACATAAATATCAGCAGGATATTCGTAAATCTTCCACCAATCCAAGTGCACATTTCGCATTCGCGATGTTCTCGTGGTCGCGAATCGCCCAGCGAAATGAATTGAGAGCACCCACATGGTTTGGTATGGAATCTTGCATCGCAACCTGCTGCAGAGCGTACTCGTAATTAGCTGATTTCATGTGTAATACACGCGAGATACAGATATTCGTCTATTGATAGCCAATTATTGGAAAAATTACTAATCTAGTCGGGGTTTGTTGAATGGAAGCCTTTTCTAGTTGGCAAGTACTCACCATGCAACACGAGTATGTGTACTGGTTCAGTGGTCAAACAATAGATACAAATTAATAGTCAAATTACAAGACAGACAACTAACGGCTTACTCGTGTCTGAGGGAGTTGAAGAAGGTAACATCAATTGTAAATTAATTTACGTGATTCAATGCGGCATTGATTACACTCCTGATCCCATCCGAGCGGCCGAGAGAAAGAATTGGCTCTCCAGCTTTCAGCGTGTATTTGAAAGCTTCAATGGAGAATTTGTATCTTTTTTCCGAATCGTATCTGCAGTCTGCTACTAACATGCTTTGTTAAAATTTCCACTCAGATTAGCTGACCAGACGGTATGAATGCATAATTATCATCGGCAATCCTTGAATTGGAGAAAATAGATTTATTGGATTATTATGGGTTATGTAAGGTACAACGCAATGAGTCTACAGGATAATTAACCATACAAAATCATTTCTTTACGTTGAGGCCAATTTCAAATTATTGAAATGAGATTACTTTCCATTTCATTTCAACTTACAAGTATTTGGGTGATTTTCACGATTTGTTTAAGAAATAATTTATAATGTTGTGCAAATTTAACTCTGAGACTAAAATTATTAGGAAACGATTCAGAGAAATCCTATAAAGGGAGATCACTTCAATGTTAGTTTTAAGGTTTACCATTAATCTGTGTGGTCTAGTGGTTAGAACATGAACGCATAAGCCGAAGGTCCCAGGTTCAAATCTCGTTGGAAGCAACGTGATTTAGTTCAGATGATTTTTCGGACAGACTATGAGTGTTCACTTAGTGGTGATATATACTGATTTAATCAGACATTATCATACCGTGCACAAGAGCCTGTGTGTCGTCCTACGCTGCCAACTCGCAAGCCTATTCGCGTTGTTTCTCCATCACTCCAAATATTTGTGTCGCGACTGGCGTATGATACTTCAGAGGAGGAATTAAAGGACTTCGTTTTGAGTGGGCTGATTACCGGCAAAATATATTTTCCTGCAAAAAACTAACGCAACCAAACTTGACCGATCGTGTGGTTGCATCGTTCAAATTAACTTTGCCAACAAAATGTGATGCAGTACAAAATAGCAATTTCTGGCCCCCAGGCGTCTTCGTTAAGCCTTTTGCTTCGAACTCCAAAAGAAATTTTCGAAAATTCAAACTAAAACTTCAACAACATTAGCTTCTAGTCATTCTTCCTTTAATCAGCCTAACTTTATCACTGAGCAGAATTCATTTTTCACTTATTATCAAAATGTACGTGGTCTAAGATCTAAGCTAAAGGATCTCTCTTTATCATGCTTGTTCTCCTGTGATTAAATAATCTGTTTTCATGACGCCGAGATTTTTTCCGGCTATTTTTTAATAAGACAAGATCGCGATCGACAACTAGCAAATAAGAGGGATGGTGGCGGTGTTTTTATTGCCTACCATAATTCCCTATCTGGCATTCCTCTCCCTGATCTTCACTTTTCTCCTCCTGTTGAATGCGTTGTCGCTAAGATATCTTTCTCACCTGCTCGTCCTCTCCTCGTGGCTTTTTTTTGTGGTAGAGAAGTGAATGCTATTTATGCACAGAGTGTGGGACTCCCATGCGCGATTGGACTACCCACTAACCACCTCCCCTGTCAACCTGAGAACCCAGCCTGGAACCGTTTGACAGATTACTTCGGGCCAGGTCTCGTTTTGTTACGCCGTGGAGCGCCTTCAAGCTGGGGAGTCCCTTTCCTAGCGGGAGGGGAGAGGGAAAGAGGAATTGCTAGAAGAGCGATCCCCCAGCCCCAGCGCCCCCGGCTGCTGTGAGTCCCTTTTATCTTTTAGGACTGCCCGAGCATAATGTGCCACCTGGTTCCATTTGTCAACCGATTCAAGCATCACCGCAACTATATTATCCGTGGGGAGCTATCCCGTCTCTCTGTAAAGTTCCCTTCGCAGCCTGACCAATTTTGTACACGCAAAACATGTGTGACAGGCATTGTCCTCCTCTCCTCAGCAAAACCGACAGTTGGGAGACCGTTACTTACCGATCTTGTGCAAATAAGACTGAAAATACCCGTGCCCGCTCAAAAGCTGGGTCAGATAGAAGTCAGTCTCACCATGCCTTCGATTTAGCCACGGTCTCACATCCGGGATGAGGCGCGCAGTCCACCTTCCTTTCGTGCAATTCACCCAAGACTGCTGCCAATCGTTGAGTGAGCGCTGTCTCTCCTCGCGGACAACTATCTCCCTCGCATCCTCGTTTCGGCGCAGGTAAATAGCGCGGCACTCTCTAGCAAGGAGGGCGATAGGTATCACGCCTGCAATCACTAGCACGGCCGAGTCGGAGACTTTTGGATACGAAGATGCAATTCTCAGTGCTCCTCTTCTCTGCACCCGTGCCAAACGTTTCCTGTATACCTCCTTGCTGAGAGCGTCGCCACAAACCTCAGCTCCGTACAGCACTCATCAAGAGGCGTCTTCTTGATGGGCTGGGTCCCCCTACGTTGGCCATAAGTCGACTCAGAGACGATATTCCCGAAGCAGCCTTCTCAGCCGTTGCCCTGATTTGCTCAGAGTAACTCATCTTCGTGTCGATCACTAGCCCCAGGTACATCACCACTGGCTTCGATTCGATTTGTATGTCTCCAATAGTGATCATCCTTAGTCTAGAGGTTCTCTTTTTTGTCAAGATGACCACTTCGGTTTTCTCCAGTGCTAAACTCAGCCCGCGAGCAGCCATCCAGTCCCTCACTCGGCGCATTAGCATACCTAGCCTAAGTTGCGCTTGTTCAACGGTGCGTCCAGCGACCAGAACCGCAACATCATCCGCATAGCCGACCAAGCGCGACTCATCTGGCATTTCAAGTCTTAGTAGCCCATCGTAAGACACGTTCCATAGATCCGGATCGAGGATAGATCCCTGGGCAACACCCGATGTAATTTCCATCCTTCGTTGGCCCTGTGTCGTGCCGTAGAGCAGGCTTCGGTCCTTAAGGTAGTTCCTCAAAAGCCGCATTAGAAATTCTGGGACTTGAAAAGAGTTTTCCAGCGTATCAAGAATATCCACCCATCTAGCGGAGTTGAAGGCATTCCTGACGTCGAGTGTCACCAACAGGACGATCCGTCGCTTGGTGCGACTATATGCCTCTGCCTTTTGGACCGCGCTCACAACCTCTGCAATCGCATCAATGGTAGAAAGTCCTGCTCTAAAGCCGTACTGCGGAGGATGGGTCCCCAGCAGCACGAATCGCGTCAGTGAGTCTTCCCTTGATGAGTTTCTCTAGCACTTTCCCAGCCGTGTCTAGCATGCATAACGGGCGGTATGCAGACGGCGATCTGGGATTTCCCTTCCCCTTGCTGATCAGCACGAGCCTCGCCACCTTCCATCGTACCGGGAAAACCCCGTTCCCTAGGCAAGCGTTGAATGTGCTGAGCAGCAAGTCAGGACAATGGTGATCGACGAGCCGCAACACCTCAGCTGGAACACCATCTGGACCTGGAGCCTTCTTCGTTTTCAATGAGAGGACTGCCTCCTCCAGTTCCAGCTGTGTGAAGAGTGGGCACTCGACTGCTGTTTCACCATGGACAGCGTCAACACGGACGGGATGGGCGGGGAAGAGTCCCCGCAATATCGCGTCCGTCTTTTCCGCGTCATGTATACAAGGTATAGTAAATTTAAGGATTTACTTTATAAGGGACTTCAATTTAAATACCGATATAGCGCTACGCTGATGGCATCCGAAGAGCCGATATTTCCAAAGGGGCAGAAATGAAGACTGAATAAAAGTCACGCCAATTGTTGCAGTGTACTTTATAACGATCAGTGATCGACTGTATTTTCCAATCAGTTTTACATCGCCTTAAATACAACATCTATGACCTAAATTAGTTACTTCTAAATTCCTTAATGACTAATTTGTGAACAAGAGTTTTTTCACATGACCAATGTGTCATCAATACAATTTACTAAATTGCTAACTCACAAATCCTCATTTTGCATATTCATACTCCAATTATCATTTACAATCATTATAATGACTCAATCGCCAAGACTATGAATGAAAATTCAGTAGTGTAATGTAATACAATATCTTTAGCCGTGCTTCTAGCAGTGGTGCAATATGAAGCTTAGAACAATGCAAAAGGGAAAACATTTTAAGATGGCAATGTACTGTAGAGAACATTTCTTGTAATCTGAGATATGTACACATGCTCTGAATTCAATGTCAAGGCGTTTGTGTACGGAAATGAATTACCGTCACATGTTTTGGTTTTGAATAACAATGATAATGGGTAATTTGTTTTAGAATATGAATGAGTAAGTCGTTAATTCTAATTGTATTTACTTTCAGATAGTGTGTATTATAACAACGTAGCGCACCAAGTTTCCCCATGACCAGCTTGTAGCCAGGGCCCCACGGATCCTTTTTCACATTGTCCACTAGTCCCTGCCAGCAGCGAGCCTTGCTACTGTTGATCAGTTTGCGAAGGCATTTCCTGGCCGACTTATATGCTGCCACCTGCTTGCATGCCTCGTC
Organism: Odontomyia ornata; assembly: GCA_963969285.1. Taxonomy (NCBI): domain Eukaryota; kingdom Metazoa; phylum Arthropoda; class Insecta; order Diptera; family Stratiomyidae; genus Odontomyia; species Odontomyia ornata. The sequence continues at coordinate 23,770,807 of OZ017741.1, forward strand.
AGAGTTCCGCGCTCGCTGAGCCTCACGTCGAAGCTTGTGACACTCCCTTCGCTTTTTAGCGAATTCAGTTGACCACCAGTACACTGGGGGCTTGCCGTGCCGGGGTCTTCGACGGGGCATAGAAGCGCAGCCAGCAGTCGTAATGATGCTCATAGTAGAGTTCACCACGTCTTCAGCTGCCAGTTCTTCCATCCCCTCCGAAGCTCCCTGCAGCGGCTCACCTGCTGTGAGAACCTTGACGAACCTCTCGACGTCCATCCTTCCGATGTTCCATCCAGTTGTAGAAGGCCGAGAGCACGGACGTCGGGAGACAGCATCACTTATCTCAAGCAGAATGCACTGATAATCACTGGCTGAGTAGTCCTCTAGTGCTTTCCAATTGTGTATCCTCCGTACAAAGGACTCCGAGGCGAATGCCACGTCCGGTATGGTTCCCTCACAGCCAATACGGCGGAAAGTCGGTGTATTTCCGGAGTTTAGTACGACGAGGGCCATCCTGGCCGCCATTTCCAGGATTCGTTTTCCACGCGGATCCGTCTGAGGCATGCCCCATTCGATTGCTTTAGCGTTGAAGTCGCTCCCAACGAATACTTTGCCCTCTGCGTTCAAGACAGCGCCCTCCAAAGCAGTAAGCTTGGCTTGGAAAGATGATATCGATTCCTTAGGCGTTAGGTACACACTAAAGAAGGTGGTCCCTGAGCACCGAACCCACGCGAAACCATCCCCCGTCCACAACTCTCCGCTTGAAAGTCACTCTTCCGAACCCAGATGGCGACTGTACCAGTTTCATCAAAATACCATAATGCAGGACTTCTACTATGGTGTTGCTCACTCAGCAGCAAGAAGTCGGCTTTCATGTCCCTCGCAAACAGCTCAAGCAGATTTCGGGCGGCTGAACTACGGTGTAGGTTTAGCTGCAGGATGCGGGACATCGAGGTTCTGATTTTGCCTTGTCTAGGGCTTCCTGGAACACCCGGCATCTTTCTGATCCCAAGGCGTGTCCAAAATCAGGTTTTGGATCAGCATCCTTGCAAAGAATACAGTGTGCCCCTTCGTACACTCTTTTCTTTTATGTCCCATTTCACCGCATTTGTAACATAGGGAGCTCCTATCGGGTCCTTTGCATACTTGTGTGGTGTGACCATAACCAAGGCATTTGAAACATTGAAGAGGCGTTGCTCTTCGCCGTATCCTACAGACAACCCACCCTATTCGTACTTTGCCCTTGTTCAGGAATTGTTCGGCGTCCTTTTCGGTCAAGTCAACAATGGCCATGCGTTGTCCCCTGTTGTTTTCTGGTGTCAGTCTCGTTTTGATCCCGCCCACGCTAGGGAACTCCTTTTTGATGGCCTCTTCTACCTCGGCCAGATCCGTGACGCAGTCAATATCGTATTTCGATCGTTGCCATCGGCTCGAGCGGGGCTATAGTTCCGCGTTTGCCGAGGACTTTCTTTACTGCGTCGCAGAATGCTTCTTTATTGCCGGCCTCTGCTCCGGATTCGACCAGTATGTGGCACGACCGCGTTGGTCGTACTACTTTAATGATAGTATTGGTGTCTTCGGGCCTTACGTTTCCCCTGATGTCCCGCAGTACCTCCGCGTAGGATCGGCCATCTTGGGGCTTTACGAGCAGTGCCTGCTGCCGGGGCCTTCGTCGGGGCTTCTGTCTCTCCTCTTTTGCATCAGGTCCTTTTTTTGTCTGGGCGTCCGTGCGAACTTTACTTCCTGGCTTTTTTTGAAGGAGTTTCTTTACGGCTATCTTCGCTCGTTTTGTAAGCACTGTCTGGAACCCGTGATCTGGTGCTCCACGCCCATCAAGTGCCTCTTCCTTCCTTTTTTTATCCCGATCTCCGTCGATTGGGATAGACGCCATTCTTTTATTGACTTTTAATGGTGGAGCTATCTGCATGTCGCCTTTAGATTTCGCCCCAAGCGCATCTTTAGCCTTCTGTTCGTCTTCGGCCCTTAACCAGCTCCTCCGATAGTGCCCTATGAGATCTAGGAGCTCCTCTAGTTCAAGGAGCCCCGCCTTTACTGCTTTGCTGGTTTTTGGGGAGTCGCATGCAAATTGTATTCATTTCAGAACATCTCCCGCTTTTCGGAGTAGCTTTTCTTCTTCGTATCGCTGGGCGGCAATTGTACCTTGCAACCATCCTTGGGAGAGGTTATCGCGTTCCGTTTCCGAATGCAGTACTTCCGCCACATTTTTAACTTTGGCGGTGCAATCACGCGGTGTCTGGTCACTCGTTGCTTTTCGTGCCGTAATCTCTTCATTGGCTTCAGGATGTTTCTTTGCTATGTCGGGATTTGCGACCCTTGCATCGGTCGCCTCGGTAACGATCGCAGCAGTGAAAATCGAATTTTCGGTGCTCTTTATTTAATCTTCCACCGCTCGAACACCTGAAGCATGCTGCAGGGTTTCCCGCTTTTCCTTAATAGGACGCTCTGGCGTTCGCATCATTTTTTTGCTGCGCCCGAACATCGCAGGAATCTCAGTCTGAACCAGACTGTCTGCTGTTCTCCGTTTTTTCTGCTTTCACTGTCATTATGTTGTCCTTCGTTTTTGTCGTGGTTAGTACCGCTCTCGATGTACTTTTAAAATCGTGACTGCAACCACTGGTTGCGTCGTCGTTGTTATTATTTTTTTTTTCTTTTTTTGGATATTTTTGATCTTTTGATTTTGTTTGCTTCAGTTTTGTTGGGTGCGCCCTCGGAGCCGCTATCTCCGTTCGTGTCTGTAGTCGCCTTTTTCGTCCCATGATTATCTTTGCAGGGCAGGGAGGCCATGCGAGGGTTGGCACAAGCCCTTATGGGGACAAGTGCTCAGAACCATACCAGCGCTAATCGGGAGTCCGTCTCAACCGAACCTACACCACCAACCCAATGGTGCGAACTTCGAACGTACTCTGAGGCCTGCCACCTCGGCACTACTGTGCAAAGCAACTAGGTCCAAACCATCACATCCGCCAGCCCAAAGCATCAATTCCAGTTCGTTGTCCAAAGCGTAGTCCAGATCCAATCAGATTCGTTACCTGTCATCCCAGGAGAGAACCTCACGGCGCCCCCCATATCCTCGCGTCCGTGGGGCGGCGCTCCCCAAAGAATTCTAGCCTCCAAGAGTGCTCTTGTCGACCGGCATTTCCCCTGCGGGAATTTCCTCGGGTACGTGGGGGCGGAGCTCCCCAAAGAATGGTAGCCGACAAGAGAGCTCTTGTCGACCGGCATTCCCCCTGCGGGCAGTCTGGGCGGCTTTTGCGATGCTTTTTCCGCTGCTTCTTCGGACGCTGTTTCTGGAGGGTTCGCGCTTGGTCGCGGAAACGGGCTTTCTCCTTTGGTGTGACACTGACCCGAACTGGACGAAGCTACTCCCCCAGTTAGTGCGGCAGCTTTGCCTGCTATCCTTCTCTGCGCGGCTTCGAGGGGAGTTGGGTGGTTTGTCACTTCTGCCAAGTTGTGGGCTATTGTTCCCGCTGCTGCCAAGCTTTATACTCTTTCAACGTGATGGGCCAGGGGGCTAATACGGGTTTCGCCGCGAGAACGACGGCTAAGGTGGGCCCGATGGTTGTCGGCGGAACTGTAGCTTGGCAGGCTTCTAGGCGGGGCGTGGTAGCGTAGGGAGCCTCAAAACACTCCTTGGATCCTCTTGAGTTGACGGCAGCCTGCAAATAAGCAGAGTGGTTAACTAGAAGAATCGGGGGCCTCAAAGATAGAGACAGATATGCTCGTTGAAGCCGTTTACCATCGACCAGGCCTGAGAAGTGCCGAGGCGCCGATCTAACGAAAGGGATTACCAGGACTAGGCGTAAGCCAAGGAGTTCTATTCGATGGTGGGGCAGACGGCGAACGGCGACTGATGAAGACCGGCCAGGCATAAGCCGAGGAGCCGATATAACGATCCTAACGCAAGAACACAGCAGATGTTGATTGTGGCCAGGCTAAAGCCGAGGTGCCAACTTTCGTCTTCGCTTGCTCGGAAAACACACAGAGCTATTGCTGCGCTCCTTGTGAGTTTACGGCTTGGCCACCTGGAGTACTTATGAAACCATTCAGCTCAAGAAGAAGGAAGTCCTTTCGTGCACCGGGAAGACCACAACCTACGAACTAGTATAAGATTTCATGACTGTAACTTTATTTCAAATGTTTCAGTATATTACCAAAATGCAAAAGGGTTAAGGGCCCAGCTTGATAAGCTCTTTTTATCGTTACAGCTCAGTGAAGATGTTTTTATCTGTCTTACGGAAACCTGGTTAAATAGTAACATCTTACACTCGGAAATTCCCTTTGATGTCTGCAAATAAAGAAGATGGAGGTGGGGTCCTTGTGGCTGTTAGTACTACATTACGCAGTTTTCTTTGTGCTGATTTTTGCTTTTCCCGTGTTGTAGATTGTTTAATTGTCAATATCTTTCTTCCAAACAAAACATCTTAATTAGTTTCCTCTGTCTGCATACCTGGTAGCTCTCATTTGTATGTGTATGAGGCATTCTTTGACGAGTATTTCTCTTATGTCTCCTTGCATCATCCGCGATCTTTAATTCTCGCATGCGGTGATTTTACTTTGAGAACAGTGCAATGGACGAAGAGCCTTCCTTTCTCTGCTTTTGCAACCGATGCTGTTACGGATGGAGTAGAGAGGCATCAACATTACCTCATCCAGAACATTACTATATCAGTCGCGTGACTCGGTAAATTAAGCAAGCCTCAGCCGCACTCGATTTGGGTTTTGATTAACACTCCGGATTGTACTCGCAGCAGTAAGTTAAGTACGAATACTTGTAGTTTTGATTTTTTTAAAGTGAGAAAAATAAATAAATACAGCCCATGCTGGGAGATAGGTAGGTTACGGCGAAAGTATATGCCACTTCAGGTCTGGAAGGAATGTGTAGAACCACAGGCCAACAACATTCACATCCTGAACGAGAAGGTTCAACACCGTTTAGAGACCGGAAGTGCCCTAAGGAGACGAGTTGTGGAAATGCACTGACCGACTTCAACATTGGGTATCATGACGAAGGATAGCCTGCAGACACAGGTTAAGGAGGCAAGTCAACATCCGAACTTTCAAGTTGCACAATATCGAACAACTCTGTCAAAGGTGAACACGAAAAGCGAAAAAGCTGCTACGTGCCTACTACAAAAAAAAAGGGTAAGGACACCTCATTCAACAACCGTGTGGCATAATAGTAAACATTATGTGGAATTATGGGAAGTCGACGCGAGATTTACCACGCTTGGCCAAAAATAACAAGCTCCCTTGACCACGCGCGAGATTATTCACTGTTCACGGAATTTCTAGGAAATGTGTGAGGCCGTGATGCGAAAGAAATTGAACTGGCGCCGGTAAAAGTGTACTATGAATCAATAATAAAAACCACCATCAAAGATAAAAATATAAAGACAAACATCATAATCAAGAATAAAAACAAATATCAGAATCAATTGCGCATGAAGCCGTTAGATTCTCCGCGCTCTGATATCGCCTTCCGCCATGTATTTCCACTAATTACATTTTACATTGAATGCATTTCATGGAAAACTACGCGGGGGACCTAAATTAATCGTACTGTTACGGTCTTTCATAACACTTACTAAGAAAACTCACTTGCAAATTTGTTGGGGAGAAAACATGGTTTGCGGCAATGCCGACCCGAGAATAACCCACACGACTCCAGACACTTTAGTATCGACGAAATATTGCATTTGATTAACGCTGAAGATAAATAACAGTCCACTTCTGTTTACAATTCACTTCTTCACTTCTGTTTACAATTTGATCAATTTCACTTCTATTTACAATCTGATCTGACAGTACAAACTGTCAGAGAAGATGTTCAGCCGATTCAGCCGTGGTTGCCACTAGAGTGATTGAAGGTAGAGTGGAAATCACGTTGAGTCGGAGTGAAACCACTCCTCGGGAATAAGAAGAACCACTCCGAAGAGGTGGCGGAACACGAGACAAAGAACTTGGTCGAAAAAGCGATACATTGGCCGTTAAGGGAAATTATAATAGAGCGCGACGAATGGCGCGCCTCCTCTTTTTCTTCTTGGGTTTGGCGAAGTGAATGAAAAGTTAAGCGACGAACGTCGATGGATTTTTGGAAAAACGGTGATAGCAAGTGGCGACGAAAATATGACGGAGAAAAGCGACGAGGAGGTATTTCGAACAACAAGTGGCGACGCACGTAAGAAGGAGTGGAGCGGCGAGCAGATATTTTATACAACAAATGGCGAGTCAATGAGAACGTAATAAAGCGACGAGAAAGCATTGTGTGCAACAAGTGGCGAACTAAGTCAAATAACGACAACAGAGGCAGCGAAGAAGATGCCCCTTTAGAACGTAGTCAGTAAGTTTTCCTTCTTAACAACTTCTTCTTTTGGTATGATGGAGATTGGCATTTTAAATAAGTCGATTACTTTGCGCAAATTGAATAAGTAATGAATTTGTATATGTGAAATTTAATCAGTATCATTGAAGTTAAAATTCCAGGGAAAAAAAAGGTTAATTTTCTTTGAAGAATTTGATTAAAGTTGAGTTTCAGGTTGTAACAGGTGCGGCTTGTATGGTAAATCGCGCAAGAAGAAAAAAAATATCGGAAGTTTGGTGTCAGTGTTCGGGGGTGGTGTATATAGCGTGGCAAATTCTAGGGATAGTATTTTTGCACGCCCCTTAATCGTAATAAGGAAAAAAGGGCGAGTGAAGGGGCTTTCCTTAAAAATCCAAGGAAGAGTCGGATAGGGTGAAAAATAACTTTCGTTCCATAGTTAGGAGGTTCCGAGGAGAGTGTGTACGAGTTGCATAGTGTGGAAACTAGCTCTTGTCCATCGTTAGGGAGTTCCAAGAAAGTGTAGTAGTGGTTGTTTTGCTCGTGCTGTGAGAACAAGAAACCGGCAAGCCGTATTCTCGCTTGGCGGCTTATTGGGGCTTTGGTGGACAAGCTAGTGGCGCCCCACACCCGTCTCCAGACGAGCTGAACCGGGTCCGTAAGCCCCGCCGGAGCACCCTAATTTTTTTTGGGTGCAATATTGGCTCCGGAGACAATATATCTTCCTTATCTCTTTCCTCGTTTCTATCACTCTGTTCACTGACGCAATTTAATAATATCGCTTATTCTAATGGTCGGATACTTGATCCTGTTCTTTCTAACTTTCCCCCTTACTGCCTATCTGCCTTGTGCGCATTGATATTCATCATCCGCCATTTTCACTCGATCTCTCAATCGCATCTTTGACACATCTTCGTTTTGGTCCTTCTCTAAAATTTAACTTCCTCAAAGCAAACTACGAAGCTCTGGCCTCTGAACTGAACTTGCTGGAGTTTTTTGATAACTTGGAGTGTGTGGAAGCTCTGATTAAATTTTATAATAACCTCTATAAGTTGATTAAACCCTTCTCACCTTTACAAGCTCTTCGCAAAGTAAAGCAGAAACCATGACTAACCAAACAAGTACTTTATGCCTTGAATGCTAAAAGTAAGGTACACCGCCGTTTCAAGCGTTGTGGTACTGAGGAATCCAGAGTCTGCTTTTATAACTGCGTGTTGCAGAACTAAAGACTGGAATGAAAAACTACTTCAGTGGCTTGGAGAGTTCACTTATAGCGAATAATGTGAAACCCTTCTGGTCATACATTAGATCCTGCAAGTCTTCCTCTTCTGTCCCTCCTTCAGTCCACTATAATAATATCGTTAGCTCTTCTCCAAAGGATATTTCCAACTTGTTCTCTCAGTTCTTCTTGTCAACTTTTATTCCTTCTTCTTATGTCTCCAATCCAGTTAATGCACCTGTACTTCACTCCATTGACATTTCTTCACTTTTCACTGACTATATTGAAGTTGAGTCCCATATGAATTCACTTAGTCCTAATATTTCACCTGGTCCTGATGGTTTACCAAATATTTTTATTGTCATTAGCGTTTCATTGTATTTCTCTGGCTTTTCTCTTCAACCTCAGTCTAAGGACTGGTATTTTCCCTACTTATTGGAAAAGAGCAAACTTTGTTCCTTCTTAAAAGTGGTGATCCTTCTTCTGTGTCCAATTATCGTCCCATTTCCTTAATTTCCGGTTTCCCGAAATCACTCGAGCGTCTGGTACATAACCGAGTTTCAGTTTCATTGACCCCTGTCTTGTCGAAGGAACAACATGGGTTGAATTCACTGATTACATTGCTAAGGCCCTAGACAATCGATTGCAGGTTGATGTCATCTTCATGGACTTCTCGAAGGCGTTTGGCATGGTCAACCATCAACTGCTCTATTACAAACTGAAAGCTTTTGGGGATGCTGACCCTCTCTTATCATAGATGGATTCCTACCTTTCTTCCGTATATGTTGCGTTAGTTACTGTGGAGCTACCTCTATTTCATTTTATCCGTCCTCTGGTGTTTCTCAAGGTTCCATTGTAGGTCCCCTCCTATTCCTATTGTTTATAAATGATCTTCCTTCGGTTATCGCCTCAATAACCTACTGTATGCCGATGATTTCAAAGCATTTCTGTACAAGATTGTCAATATCTTCAGAGGGACATGATTGCACTAAGTAACTGGTGTTCGTCTAACTACGTCTGTATTAATGTTGCGATTTGGTTATGGAAAATTCCATCAAAAGGATATGGTCCTGTAAGCGTGGTCGTGGTAGTCATTTGCCTGATGTTATTTTCCACTTTTGACGGCATACCTTAATTTATATTAAAAACTGGCATTTTTCGTTTAATATCAAAATAACACCTCTTATTGGAAAACCCTGTATATGTTAAATGAAGTCCCACTCGCTGATGTGAGCTCTGCTAAAGATCTCGGTCTTACTTTTGATCTAAGCTCAATTTTGATGCATACTTTCTAATCGGGACTACTAGGGCCTCGAAAATATTGAGACTTATTTTCAGGCATGCTTATAAATTTGTCAATATAACTACCCTCGTCCGCTTGTTTATCTGTCTTGTCCGTCCTTTCCTTGAATATTGCTCTGTAGTTTGGTCTCCCCGACACTCCTACCTGATTAACTCGTTAGAGAATGTCCAGCGAAAATTTACTCGTGTTTTGTTTTACAAATTCAAATTTCCATATCAACCCTATGAATGTCGTTTATCCTTCTTGCGTCTGCCTACTCTGTGGTCCAGTCACATGTATCTAGATCAGTGTTTTCTATACCAGTTTTTTTAAATCATTTTTTAGACGGAATCGACGTAATAACCATGACGCCGGAATGGAGGTTGAGCGACGGGCTACCTCCCCGTCCCTGCAAAACCTTGAAATTTTCTCAACCCTGCAGATAGGCGTCATAATGGATTTGAGTCACGGCAACGACCTCGCAAACGACAAAAAGACTATGGCATTGGCTCCTGGAATGTCACATCATTCAATTACCCTGGCGCTGTTAAGGATTTTTTACAACAGCCCAGTCAATATCAATTAAAAATACTGGCAATCCAGGAAACGAATTGGACTGAAAACGACATTCAAGACATGAGACACACAATATTCAAAAGTGGGGAGCCTACTGGAAACGAGAAGGGCCTTCATTCCAGATAGGGAAATGAAATCGCACATTATTGATTTTAAGACAGTCAATGAACGGTTGCGTGCGATCCGTACGAAAGCGATGTTCACGCCCCGACCAAAAAAAAGGACGAGGAGACCAAGCAAAAGTTTTACAATCACCTGGAAAGACAGGTTGACTCATTGCCTACAAACGGCAAAAAAATAATTCTGAGTGATTTCAACGCTCAGGTTGGCAATAAGCTATCTCATGGGGGAAACACTGGAGTATATAGCCTCCAAGATGAAACAAGTGACAACGGCCAGCGCCTGATTGACTTTGCATGTAGCAGAAATCAAGTCATACGTTCGACTTTCTTCCCACATCGACGTATTCATGAAATGGACCTAGCTTTTACCGGATGGCAACACACAAAACCAGATCCACCATATTCTGATCCAACAACGATGGGCCTCGAGCACACTTGACGTCCGTACACAACGAGGAGCCAATTGTAACACAGATCGTTACTTGAGCAAATTAACCTATCGATGTCATATGTCAAAGGCATATTTAGCGAGGACCAGCCCACTACAAAAAATTGACATCGGAAAGCTCCAAACGGCGTCTGTGGTCGAAAATTTCACGGAGACCCTCGACAGCTAGCTGGCTCCCAACTTATCAGACGCATCGTTAAAGATAATCAACGAACTCTGGATGGAAGTGAAAGCGGCTATTATAACCGTAGCAGAAACTTCGATCGGACATCAAGCACGGCGCAAGAGAAATAGATGGTTCGTTGATCAGTGCCACAATGCGTTAGACAAAAAGAATCAGGCATACTAGGGCTAGAAAGATAGAAAAAACAAGGCGAAGAGAGAACACTATGAAAATCTCAGAAGAGTAGCGAATAAGACAATTGAGAAGTATAGATGTAAGTTTAGCGAGCAACAACACAAGACAAGCATAATAAGTAGTGAAAAGCCTGAAACGTGGTTATCAGCCCAAAACCACGCGCTGTCGTGATGACATCGGCAATATCATCGCTGATGAAACCAAGTTTAGGGAAAGATGGGCATCATATTACAAAAACTTCCATAACACTCCACACAGCTTCACAACATCGGAGCCTATAGATGTCTGCGGAGAGCTTCCATCGGGCCCCACCAACTCTGGATGAAGTGTGTTCCATCATCAAAGACCAAAAGAATAATAAAGCGCCGAGCATCGATTAGATTCTAGTGGGGCTCATCAAATATGGTGGCAGCAATGTTCATAACGCTATTCACAAAGTCATCCAACACATTTGGCAACAAGAACATATGCCGAAAGAGTGGAGTCGATCAATTATATTCCCTATCCACAAAAAAGGTGACAAGTTACAGTGCAAAAATTATAGAGGCATATCCCTACTTTGTACGGCGTACAAAAGACTCGTATTTTCAAAAATCTTAGAAAATAAAATCAGAACATTCGCCAACAATATTATTGGGGAGTATCAAGGTGGTTTTAGAGCAGGTTGATCGACTATTGACCAATTGTTCACTGTCAAGCAGGTACTTGCAAAATGCTGGGAGTTCAACATAGACGTACACCAAATTTTCATTGACTTTAAGCAAGCATACGACAGTTTTGATCGTAACCTGCTGTCCCAAATAATGCTTTGCTTTAGCATCCCAACCAAATTAGTCCGTCTTACAAAAATGGCAACGACGTTGACGACCTCCCAAGTCCGCATCAATAACCAACTCACCGATGCTTTTGACATAAATATCGGGCTAAAGCAGGGAGATGTGCTGGCCCCATTGGTATTCAATTTGGCTCTGGCATAGGTCATACCTGTACCTGTCGATACGCGAGGTATATAACTATACAAGTCGAGCCAAGTAGTAGCCTATGCGGACGATATCAATATTTTGTCACGGTCATTAACAGCTGCCAAAGAGCTTTTCCTGAAACTCGACAGCGAAGCAAAACTAGTAGGGCTACAAATCAATGAAAATAAAACAAAGCTCATAACGCAGTTGAGAAAAAATACCTCACATACACAAAATATCACACTTGGTGAATACAGTATCGAAAATGTGAGCGAATTGGTGTATTTAGGCGCAAAAGTAACGAAAACGGGCAATGAAAAAGACGAAATACGCCGAAGATTACAGCTCGCAAATAAAATATTTTATTCAGTATTGACGATCTTTAAGACTAGCTGCATACACAGGAAAACAACGCTCCAAGTATACAAATCTGTGATAAGACCTGTGTTATGCTATGGGTTTGACACAGGGCCTCTAACCCAAGCATCCGCAAATATATTGAACGCCTTTAAGCGACGGGTTCTGAGGCGAGTAATCGGAGCGAAGCTAGACCAGCACCAATGGCGAATTCGATACAACCATGAGATGTATGAAATTTTGACGAGCCGGAGGGCTCAATGATTGTAAGACTGCAGAAGCTGCAATGGACTGGCGACAGTAATCGTATGGACGAACAAAGGATACCGAAAGAGGTATTCGTTGGAGGAACTGAAGGGCGAAGACCAGTGGGGAAACCGAGGAAACGCTGGTCTGATTCGGTCGACGAAGACGATTCATTGGTGCTCGGATCTCAAAATTGGAGGACGCGGCCAATGGACCGAGACAGTTAGAGGCGCTTTTCGCAGGAAGCGAAGGCCCGAGGGGAGCTATAGTTCTACAAAGAAGAAGTTGTTATGAATTTCGAGGCCTAAGAATTACTTCTTCTGGTCCGAAAGGACACAGGATTGTTCCGCTTACGATTCGGGGATAACTTTTTTACAAATGCACTTGGAGGCCAAGATTTCTTATCCAGCAAGATGCTTATGTTAGATTGGCGGGAACTGTAATTTTGGAGGACGAAATCAATCTGTTAGTCTTCTCATGACGCATAAGTGTAGCTAACTGGTGCAACTCAGGGATTAAGATCATATAAAGTAAAAGATATGATCGATGTCGCCAACCAGGGTGTTGTTTGATAACTTCGAGAAAAATATTTGTAACGAGTCGGGATATAGTATGCAGTGGGGCGTCAAGTTTGATCGCAGTAGCGTTTGTCGTTATATCTACCGCACATGATGGCCCTCAGCTGGTAGACAAATTTGGATGAGCTTACGTTTGTTATCGTCAACTCAGCATTACTTTGAGTTACACATTTTGTAGTAGAGGTTTCAGACGGGCATTAACACAATGGGCCATTCTCTATTCCAACCAGTGTTATAGAAGCAAGCTGCAGAAGTTGAGGTTGCTGCTGATAAGGAGTCCATTGTTGTTGTAATCAATGAAGCAAGGAACGACGCGAAAGTTGTTTTTGAGGCTTTTTTGGAATAGCTCCCTTGCTGGCGTCAACCACAATAAAAACATCAGAAATCTTTGCAGCTGAGGTAGAGCATAAAGTAGGCAATTATGTGGTTGAATTTTTCGCCGGGCCTTCCCTATCGTTATAGGAAGGAGTATATGATTGGTGCAAAATTTTTGTAGATTTTTGGATTGCTCTTTTAGTAATCTGAACGTGTCCCGTATTGTTACTCCGCAACAGTCATTCACTGTCGGATCTGACCTCGAAAACAGAGACATCAAGCTCCACAAGCCATGTGATCCGAGTCATGTTTTCTGGGTCCGGCTGCTGGGACAATGTGGCTTGATTCGCCTTCTCCAGGTACAGCTTCTTCAAAGGTAAGTTTCAATTTTTCGGGCCTGATTTCTCAGGGGTGGTGGTTTGATTAGCCTTCCCTGAATTTACGTTCACGGAAGGTATGGCCAGAATTGCTTTTCTCTATGTTCCAAGACCTTATCTTGTACATGAGGGTCCTCTATGTTAGGTCCTGTTTTGTTTTTGGAACTACCGATGATTTTTAACACTTTCCCCAGTCCTTTTACATAGGTCCTTCCAAACCTACGGCAAGAGCTTGCACCCTTACTGACAATGAAGTCTAACGACTTCTTGTCAATGCCCATGGTTAGGGTCCGGCTTGTTCCTTCTGGCCTCGCACTTATTATCTTAAATACTTTTGAGTAGAGGCCTTTGTTTACGGCTGCCAGCACGTTAAGTAGTAGCTTAGCACCCAATCTTCAGTTAGTGGAAGGCACATATTTGCAATCTGTGACTCTCTTTCTTACGCACAGAATCACGCCCTTCCCCAAACTCAGTTTTGGGACCACTCATTCAAGCCTGACTTGAAGCGGATACCTTCAGGTTGGAGGTCTGCTTCCCACCTTGAAGCTCTGAAGAGCTGACTGAGTTCCAGAGTTGTAAGGAGTTGGTGAGGATAGTCCCTCGTGACAAGAGCTACGCTATGCGTTTTTAAAATACTTGTGTAGTTGTTGTGTGACCTACTCTGGTTGGTTTCCCCCAGTTTTGGTCGCTTGTTTCACTGGCCTTGAGGGATAATTGAGTCTCTGCCTCGCTTCCTCGTTTGGTCTGTAGGACTGGGTACCTTTGCCTCTAGTCTTTTGATCGACTGAGATGAGTGTGGTTTTGGTCTCCTCAGACCACCCTGTTGCTCAGCGGTTGTGGAGGTTCCTTATGCATGGGTGATGTCTTTTTCTGCAGCGTTCTCGGCTAGGTATCGTAGGTACTACTTCTTTTTGGCCCCAGTCACTCCTTTCTTTACCTGTTTAACAGCGAAAAGACTCATTTACTCACTGAGAAGTCCAATATCGGAGCAGCTCTGTTTGTGGGAGCCCATATTAATCCCAGCTATCAACTAAGTCACTCCAGACGGTTTGTGTACCATCTGGCTTGGCGGGGGAGAGGGACATGGGTACAAGGATTTATGGGTCAGAAAATCAAAGGGAACCTTCTTCCTTTCTCAAACGGTCTTTGGACCGTCAATGACAAAGTTTTTTCATACCTAAATAATTTTCCATTTAATTCCCTTCCTTTATCGTTCTGGGTTATGTAGGTAGCCTGGCACGGGGACAGTTGTCATCTCCGAAGAGCGCCGACAGACAGCGGTTATCCGGCGAAGAATTTGGGGCTCTCATCTTACAAATGTCTGCGAATACTACTGATAAATTTTCGGCTGGATAAAACGCCGACTAACGTTTATGTTAATATGTAAGTTTATGTAATTACAAGTCTCCTAAATATCTTTACCTAAATAAGCATTCCAGATTCTAAATGTTTAGTTTTTATTTCAAATCTTAATGCCATTTTACAGGAAAATGCAGCTTTATTAAGGATTTGTCCAAATAAAAACACTGAATTTGTTGCATTATAGTTTTGCTGAGAACGTTTCCAACCATAAAGCAAAGGTTGTCCTGTCCGTTAAGGTAAAAATTGGCTAGATCACATCTAGTTAAATTTATTTTTTATGAATCTGATAAAGAATCATTAAAAAATTTTTAACTTGTAATCAGTCCAAAATTTCTACATTGTAGGAAGGCATTATCACCTGCCAGTTTTTTCTATTAATTTGAATTAACATTTCTTTTTCTTTCCTTGTTAAATGATCAGTTCAATTAATTACCATGAAATGTTCCATTTTTACTGCTGCCTGCCTAAAGAGCCTCTCACGTCGACCTTAAAAACCATTTCAATCATAGAAGGGGTGGCACCAACGAAATGAAATGAACCGCCTGCTTGTCCGAAACTGAAATGCCCTGGCACCAAAACAACAAGACAATGCATCACAATGTGAACTCCATCATTATTTCAGCAGCCGCGTCTTTCCAACAGGGGTGTCGATTTCATCCTAAGCAAACAGTATAATTAATTTACCCCGGGATGGTGTGCGTAAACTCCTCGTAACGTATCATCTCGTTGGCTGCAAGTGAAAGAGAAGAGGAAGTACTTAACGCAGATGAGATGTGATGCGTTTCAAGTACATTGCGAACTCCTTAATGGCAGGCTTCGTTGGTCTACGAAAATGTTAGCCTTTGGATATTTCCATTGGATCGTAACAGCCCTCTTTGGACAAACCGGCACTTTGGGTGTTTTCTGGGAGTTTGCGTTTTCGCTCGTCTTCTGCTTCTTCGTCTTTGCCGTTCTTTTGTTTCTTGGCTGCGCGGAAGACTTTTAGCGAAAAATGTAAAGCGATGACTTGAAACGATTAATTGCGGAGCTTGTTCCGCATCTCCGCACGAACAACAAGAAGTCCATCAAGTCTAAGTAGCTAACAACCAACCAAAGAGCATAGCGCGCTCAAGCTTCAGCTTTCATGAGGGCAAACGAAACGACCCGTCGCGGCCAACCAGCTAACATTTGAGGAGCACGCGGACCCGACCAAGAACCAATGTATCTTTTTCAAGATTATGATGATGACGAGCGCAACAAGAACGAAGACAACGCTCGTTGCGATGATGATGGTGATGGCGATGGCTAAGACAACAACGGCACATCGGTCTTTGGGATGGGTACCAAAGTCGAGCCGGGCCAGGACGGCCACAGATCGACGACTGCCAATGTGATGACTACTCGGGCTAAGATGGTGAAAAATAGCATGGACTATCCCCACGAATCAGAACCCTGTCATTAAGTTGTCGAGTTGAGAACAAGATGAGGAACGATTAGTGCTCGTGGCCAATTTCGAAGCTGATTCTTAATTTGATATAGGGTAAAATAAATAATCGCGGGCTTACGAGAAAACAATTTAGTTAGTGAGTAAGGCTTGGGTATCGTGTTTTTTTTTGTTTTCACGGTTGAGAAAATCGATTCGCGGCTTTTCTGTTAGTTTATTTAGAGCCACGATCACTAGGAAGTAAGGATCGCGAAAAAAAGTTTTTGGCAAAAAAGCTGAAAACCTTGGCTACTGTTTTTTGGCTTTTTGAACCAGTCTATGATGATATTAGGTCGATTTTGAATCTGTTCTTTCGCGAACTCTGCAACCTCAATGACTCTTCTCCCTTTCCAAACTCAATTTTTTGCCACTTTCATCGAATAGCACGATCTTCGCTTCGTAGACCATTTTCCCATTGCTCTTCTTATTCTTTGTCTTTCCCTCGCTGACTGATCGTGGATGTTGACCCATGGCTCCAAAGCCCATAAATTGAATATTTCTTCTAAACATCAATCAAAAATATTTCTGGCCATCATGCCGGGGCTGATGACTAGACAAATTTGAAGTTACGTTGATCAGGTCGAATGTGAGGTTTGAGTGGAGCGACCACAGCAGAGCAACAAAAGAAACGCGCAGACCCGAATTTCCGAGCAGCTCCAGTTTCTTCTGTTGCCGCAATTACTGCTTCTGATGTATCTTATACATATTTCCACTTCAATTTGGCTCAAGTACTGATAGGGCAAATCATATGGCTAAGTAAGGAGGTGAGGCCCGGCTAAGCAGTTCCAGTTGACTGGGTCTCGGTTTTAACTATGAGGCATCGAATTCCGCGATTAGACCAGCTCTAGATAGCAGCGAGCAACAAGAGCTGGCAGATAGGTTACATTAATTTTCAGAAGTCATGTCTCGTCGTCTTGTCTCAAGGAGGTATTCCATGCGCCCGTATTGTGATGCGGTCTGAGCGTTGCCAAACATGAGGGTTAAGATTGATGATGAGATTACCTAGCAATTGGTGTACATCGCGAGACTCGATGGTTTTTTCCCGCGAACCACGCGGCCCAGCACGATATGATGGGCCTTTATGCAATCGAAATGATATTTTGGGCGGTTTCGAACATGGTCTTGAAGAATAACATTTTGGCCACGCGAAGAGCAAAAAAAAAACGGTAATAATTCATATTTAAAATATGCAACTGACGAAATCATACACAGGTTGGGGAGCATGTGAGTCTAGTCAGAGGCTGTAGCGCACGACGAAATGAAGAGTTTGAACACAAAAAATAGGTTTCAAGAAGAGGTCATGATTAGACGAAGTATTTCAGTACATGCATGTTCACCCCATTGAGAAACAGTTGCTAGTTGCGCTCTTGTTGATTTGCCCTTGTCATCACTTGTAAGGAAAATATAGTGCGGATTTCACATACGCGATTTCGCAATCTGTTCTGGTTGCTCTAGTCCGGTCTCTGCTCAATACCACCTGGGATTTTCAATCGTGTGCGAAATATTATATAATGATTTTAATGTTTGTTTTTGTTAAGAGCGCGGAGTATTCCGAAACTTTTTCCAAGCCACGAATGATTTTGAGTGTTTTGGCTACCAGCTCCTTAAGCTTGTAAGTACGATTTTACACTTATGACCGCAACTCCGGCCCAGAGGTGAAGTTAGCTGAAAGGCCTCGCGATATAGGAGATGTGATGTAAACATATGTTTGTTTTCTGTGATGTTGTTTTAAGTTTTAGGTGTTTGATAGTCGTGAATGATGTGTTTTAAAAAATTTGAGGCGAGGTCGTTTGGAGTAGAGATTGAGATGGCGTGGAAAAAAAATTCAGGCTACCTAAGGAAGTATGCATTTTCAAGTGTCGTTCGAGAAAGCGTTATATGCATTTGTTTATTTTATAAAGTACTAAGGTTTAGTAACAGGTTACATGATATAATGCTCAAACAGTTTTTTTTCTGAAATTAGGACAATTGCTTGCCTGCTTGAATCTTGTCAAAATTTTATGTTCATTGAACAGTTGCAAAATTTTAAATACAACTCAAAGTTAGCAACTCCTGTACATATTAGAAGGGAGAACATATGAAAAATAAATTATTCATGGAAAAATCACGTTTGTGCTTTTAACATCATCGCTCGTCCTTACAGAAGGCATAGGCTTATCAAGGAATAAATAAAATCATTCATCAGAGAAAGATTTGCATTATAATGCTTGAAAATATAATTTAATAAACGAAAGCTTAGAAAAGTCAAACCAATTGAGACATCCTTTAGGAAATGCATTGATTTCACACAAAATCAGTTTCACTGATGGAAATAAATTCACAATGAATGGAAATGCAAATAAACGAGATTTTTGATAGGAAGAATGAATATTCAAGAGACATTCAAGGGAATTCCAATATCAAAAAAAAAAATCCCAGAAAAAAATATAACAAGTTGAGTAAGCAGGAGAGTGCTCCTACCAGAAGGTCTTTGTAAACATCCTAGGGTTAGAAGCAAGTTTTCTAATGGCGTGAATCGATAACTTGAATTATTCATCCAATACTTAGATATGAAATTGTTCAAATTTATACAAAAGATGCACAGTTTCTTTCATAAGCACAGTGCAGCCGCCATTTTAATCTAGCTTAAATGATTTTTGTGAATGCTCGGCCGATTGAACATGTTCAAGTTAAACACTATTCCTTAAATTTTCATGAAAATTGAAAGAAAATAAAAGTACCTAAGTCAATTTTAAATATATATAGGGTTTTCCAATAAGAGGTGTTATTTTGAATAGATCTTCTGATTTAACACCTTGCGACTTCTTCCTTTGGAGCCACGTGATAGAGAAGGCCTATGCCAATAGCCCAGTGTCGATTCAAGATCTCAAAGATGAAATTCGTGAGGCTATCGAGGACATAGGGCAGCCACTTTGCGATTTGGTAATGGAAAATTTCATGAAGAGGATATGGTCCTGTAAGCGTGTCGTAGTGGTTATTTGCCCAATGTTAGTTATTGCTATTAACGGCATATCTTCTTCTTTATAATGAATTAAACATCCGATCATTTATTTTAAAAAAATGTCATTTTTCTTTTAATATTAAAATAACACCTCTTATTGGAAAACCCTATATGAACCATAAACACGTGTTATCGTTGTTGTAATTCCATATAATTGAAATGGCTATAACTCACTTGATTATGATTCGATCTCAATTAAATTTTGTGAACATATATATCTTATGTCAGTCTATATAATTGCAAAATTTCAAGAAGTTTAAAGGTACCGTTTTGATTTTATGGGCGAAAATGTAAAATCTACAAATCATACTATTATTAACAAAGTTGAGCGAATTTCGATTTCTAAGGTATTTGTTGCCCTTGTACTCATAAAGGTCCACATTCGTGATAATTTTCAGATTTTTCGGCTGAAATGCGTCCAATCGCGAGGGGGGGGGGGGGGGGACACAAATTTTGGGTACATTTTGCCTTCCCGTGGACCCCCTAATTCATGAAATGATTTTTTATTTCAGATTCTAAAAGTTCTAATCAAGACCTTTCATTTGATACCCCATTCGACTACCTTTGATTAAAAAAAATTTTTAAGGGCCAATTCGTTATTAGGGGGGACCCCCCTTAAACATTTTTTAAATTTTTGTCAAGGCCTTAACTTTTGAGAGATCATTACTTCTGACCTTTTCACAAAGTTTGAGCATTCTAGCTTCTATAGTTTCTGAGGAAATCAGCTGTGACGCACGGACAGACGGACAGACGGACGGACGGACAGACGGACGGACAGACGGACAGACAGGTCGCGAAACTAGTAGGTCTTTGTAAAAAAAATTTTTACAAAGACCTAATAAAACGACTTTAAAATGCCTTAAAAAGGATTAACTAAATTTTATGTAAGCGGTGCCATATTAATTTTCCCAGTTTCTTTTGGGATAATGCATATGTTTCTTGAATATATTTTACAGTAGAGTCTCGATAAGAAGACACTCAAGCGGATTTCTAAAACAGACTTTTTATCAAGGTACAATCTTAGATGAGCCTCGTGTTATTAAGGTTGTTTTGACAACAAGTCGTGTTATCAAGGTGACTCATTTTTTGAAACCATGTGTAGTAAGCGAGTAGTCGCCTAAGCAAACTGCTCAAAAATCACTATAATGCTGATCCAAATTTCACTTGCAAATTTAAAATAAGATTAATCATTTAAATTTGCAATTGAAATCTGGACACGGCAACCTCCTTTACAACGGAGCTTATCCACGAATTGCACTTTCGCAATGCAATAGAAAGTGGATGGAAGGCTCGTCAACTGCGTTGTGAGGAGTCCCGCAAGGTGACGACCAGCAACAACGGGGGGTCGGTATTGAATCTTTATGGCGGACACGTCGCGATGCCGAAGAAAAGAGCGGAATCGAACCTGTCGCGCAACAAGTTTGGATAAGTGATCATTCCCTTGATTAATAAGTGCTTTGATTCGACCGTCGCTTGTTAACTGCACCTACCGAAGCATTTTTCAAATTTGGCGTGAAAGATTTCGTGAATTTCTCGGGGCCGCCGCGCAAAGATATTCCACTCAGGGACGGACGAACGGCCGCTCCTTCGCTGATATTGTTTATTTTTGCGTTCGACGGCAGTGATTTCTTGTGTGCTTCATATATCCAAGCGATTCTTGAGTTTTTTATGTGACCGCCACGCTGAGTGAAAAGTGATGTATGAAAAAGTGCTCCTTACCTTCTGAATTCAATTTGTTCAATTCATGAGCTGTGTGAAAATTTCCGGAAGAAAGTGGAATCTTTGGACCGTGAAATTCGATGGGCGACTAACAAAAGGAAAATATAAATTGGAAAGTGTAAGTTCAATCGATGAAGACGGTTACACACCATCGCACAGGGCCTGCTATAACAACTTGGTAGAAATAGCTGAACTTCTGCCTAAACTCAAAGCGAATCTAAGCGCTCAGACTGAATTAAAGTGGATTCCACTGCATTCGGCGGAGTAATGAAGAGTGTGATATGCGGATTCTTACGAATGCACCTTTGCAATAATTATAGATAATGCTCCTTTTTTAATGCTTACAGTTAGTAACGTTGATTACGGATTCAGTTCTGCTTAAAATCGTATTTCGGAACTTGCGTTTGCGCATAAGATTGAAAAAAACAATCTTAATAATTTATATATTTTTCATCAGTAGTCCACTGAAATCGACTGCAAATTATTCAAGCTTAATCTAAAGACTAACAACGATAATTTGTGTGAAAAAAAGGACATGAGAATATTGCAGTTAAGCTTGAATGCTGCTAGTAAAACCACAATTCTGCATAAACTCAAATTAAGTGAAATTGTTACAACGATTCTAACAATTGTTTCAACGTCGAGACGGTCTGATACAAGAAAATTAGCTTTACCGTATGGAAGGTAGGTGGTCAAGATAAGATTCACAAGGCCTTATGTTCGTTGTTAATAGGCATGACAGAGAACTAATTGGAGAAGCCAGAGAAGAATTGATGCGAATGTTAGCAGAAGATGAACTGGGAGATGCAGCTTTACTTATCTTCGCAAACAAACAAGATTTGCCAAATGCAACGAATGCATCAGAAGTAACCGACAGGCTAGGTTTGTACTCGCTACGAAATCGCAACACGTATATACAGGGTTTTCCAATAAGGGTGATATTTTGATATTAAAAGAAAAATGCTATTTTTCAATATAAATGACCGGACGTTTACTTCATTATAAAGAGGAAGGTATGTAGTGGAAAATAACATCAGGCACATGACCACCACGACCACGCTTACAGGACCATATCCTTATCATGAAATTTTCCATAGCCAAATCGAAAAGTGGCTGCCCTATTTCCTCGATAGCCTCACGAAATCCATCTTTGAGGCCTTGAATCGACGCTGGGCTGTTGGCGTAGACCTTCTCTTTCACGTGGCCCCAAAGGAAGAAGTCGCAAGGTGTTAAATCACAAGACCTCGGTGGCCAATTGTGATCACCTCTTCGAGAGATAACACGGTCCGGAAACTTTTCCCGTAAAAGATCAATGGTTTCGTTGCTTGTGTGGCACGTAGCGCCGTCTTGTTGAAAGTAAACGTTGTCCAGATCAAAACCATCCGATTCCGGCCATAAAAAATCATTAATCATCTCTCGATAGCGCAATCCATTCACAGTAACTGTTGCTCCAGCCTCATTTTCGAAAAAGTATGCTCCAATGACTCCGCCGGATCATAAACCTCAGCAAACAGTCACATGTTGAGGAAAGGGAGGCTTTTCAACAATAACTCTTGGGTTTTCCGAGCCTCAGATTTTGCTTGTTGACGAAGTCACCGAGGTGGAAATAGGCCACATCACTGAAGATAATTTTTCGATGGAGTTCCGGATCATTTTCATGCATTTCAAGGACCCAATCGGCAAAGACACGACGTTATTGATGATCGATCGGCTTGAGTTCTTGTGTTAACTGAACTTTATAAGCCTTAAGACCCAAATCTTTATGCAAAATATGGTGTAATGACGTTTGTGGAATGCCTTATTCCAAAGAACAACGAGGAATGGACAAACTTAGGTTTTCTTCAACACTTTCGGCTACAGTAGCAATATTCATGGCTGTTCTTGAGTGACGTGCACGGATTTTATTCTTCGCATCACTAAGTTGTCCCAACAGCTCTAAATTTTCCACCAATTTCTGAATTGCAGTCCGGCAAGGTGCTTCCCGATGACCCAAAAATGTTTTACGAACCGTTTCTGCCAAATTTTCACCATTTTTATAATGAATTTTAATAATTTCAGTGCGTTGTTGAAGCACGTATCGTTCCAGTTTTATTAATGGCGTAGTTTCTACTTGTCAAATGTCAAAAAATGATAGCTTCAAAAGTGACATCTACCGAAATAGCGGGCTATTCAAAATAACACCTCTTATTGGAAAACCCTTTACAAGCGACATGCGCAAGAAGTGGTGATGGCTTATATGAAGGTCTCGACTGATGGTCCAATAAACTAAAAAAATCAGTCGATCAAATTTAAAGATTTAAACTAAACATAATTCAAATGCAACACAAAAAGGAAATAATAAAAATTAAATAACTAAATAAAAAGGAACAATAATTGATGTAGAAATCTTAGAAAGTGAGTTTTAGAAGAATTTTTGTACAGAATCGATTGCAGTCACCACATCATCAACAAGCTCTCGTCGAGGATGCTGGTGAGTACCTTTTTGGTCTTTTTTTGCATGTATAACTAATTTGTATTATTTTGCGTTTTTGTTCCAAATGTCCCAAATAAGTATGAACAAATATTAAAAATCACTTCGGTTTTCTCTAGTTTACTATAAAGATACTAGTGGCTACAATGTCATTATTATGTTTTCCCTGAATTAAGAGTAACTGATTAAATTTATCAATTCAAATCTACACATGCTAGTCAGAGTGATAATGACTTATTAATTTTTTTTAATGCACGACAAATCAATCGACGAGAGAATTTTAAAATAAAGTGGCGTTAATTCATAACATAGTCATAAATTGTCATCATCAGAGAAAATAAGCCACGAGTAAAATTAAATATATTCTTTCTGTTCGTCCGCGATCGTTCGCCACCCTTCAACGACTAAATCGGCAGAGCATTTGACCCACGTTCCATTGCCAAAGCAATTCGCTAACCAGACAAACGTGCCACAGAAAGAACGCTAAGTTTGCGTCTTTTCGCTGGCACGTCTACCTTTGTCCATGAAATGGAACCCAATTTCTTCGATTACGTACATATATACTTCATGGACAAATGCGCTGGCTGGATGTGCATGGTCAGCAATTTGGCTTGGAATGAAAAATGGTAAAATTTAGGATTCGTGAAGTTTGACTGAAATTGAATTAAATTATTGATGTTGAGTGAAATGCCGGCGAAAGGTAAATAAAATCGTTCTTAAAGATTTTTGCCGCATAACCCGGGACGTGGGGGCAGGCTGACCCATAACTTTTTTTAAAATTTTTCTGCTGTCTGAGTAACGGGTTGGGAAGATTTTTTGGGTGAAATCATTAAGTTTGACATTTATTATTGAAATTCAATTAGTAATTTTGCAATACACATACTTAGTATTAATGTAATTGGGTGTTTGAATGAACTTGACAAAAACAATTGTAAAAATGTGAACATAAACTCAGCAATTTATAGTTTATTTTTTATTTTATGTTCATGCAACTTTTTTTTTACTTTTTATTAACCAAGATAAATCAATTGAACAAAAAATTACATTTTAAGAGACATTTTTTCCATTTCAATAAGCGCAATCGTGGCAACAATAAATAGAGCAACTTAAGCAGATTGGGGCTAGGACAATAATTTGGTCTTCTTATCTGTATAACGAGGGCATTTTTGGCACCTAGCTCTTTTACTCATATCCTCCGAGGTTCAAATGGTACTGGTTTTTGCAAAACCCTTCCTATATTTTGCCTTAGTTCTCGAGGTAGCCTCGAATTCTTCGGGCGATTTTCTAGGTCTGGTTCTATGAGCTCTCTTGCTAGAATTTTTATGTAATTCGTTGGAGATATTTACAAATTCCCTGCACACGAAGAATAGATAACATAAGCGTTGACTATGCTTATATTAAGCAAAGTGTAGAAGATAGCCATGGGCCCCTAGGCATCTACGCCACCCTTGGTACTGTTTTAGAAAATAATTATCTCTGGTTTATTGGTTTCCTCATCCGTGGTGGCTGTGTGATGCATAGATGATACCAGTATCACAGATATGTTCTTTTTGAGCATATATGAGACCCTTGTCAAGCCATGTAAAGAAGAACCTCCTTCTCGTCCTTTTGAAGGAAGAAATTCTTTCGGAATTGCCACTTTGTTTTTACACATCGTACCCACATATGTCAGCTTTCTTGCGTTCAATTTCATCATTAAGTCAATTGAACTGAACTAATTGTATGCCGTTATACAGAGTTATCCATTTCGTGATAGGAAAGTATAACCTTGCCATTTCACATCTGTCAGAATTGTATGTCATCTAAAACGTGTTTTTTTTAGTGGAAGGTTTGCCAGTTAGAAATATGGATCGTTTAACAGTCGAAGAACGCGTTAAAATTATTAAATTTTATTATAAAAATGGTGATTCTGCTGTATCAACATTTAGAGCTTTACGAGCCGATTACGGTCGACATAATCGACCTACACAGCAAACACAGTGAGAAAATTTGAAGAGACTGGATCGGTTATTGATATTGCAAGGCCTGTGCATCATCGCAACATTCGTTCCGCTGAAAATATCACTGTTGTTGCTCAAAGTGTGGAGGAAGACCCGAGTTTGTCGATTCCTCGAGGTGCTCAACATTTGGGCTTGTCTGACGGCTCATTGTGGCGGATTTTGCATTTGGATTTGCATCTCCATCCGTACAAAATCCAACTCATTCAAGAACTTAAGCCTCAAGACCATACACAACGCAGAATATATGCGAATTGGGTGATTGAACAACAAGCCAATGATAACGATTTTTCGAATAAAATTTTCTTTAGTGTAAGGCTCATTTTTCGCTCTGTGGTTAGTAAATAAACAGAATTGCCGCATATGGGGCTCTCGAAATCCTCAGGTGATCGGAGAAAGGCCTTTGCGTCCGGAAAAAAGTGACCGTTTGGTGTGCATTATGGTCTGGTGGTGTTATTGGCCCGTATTTTTCTAAAACGATCAAGGACGAGCCATTACAGTCAATTCTGACCGCTATGGACGGATGCTAACCGATTGTTTTTGGAGAAACATTGAAGATTATGATCTGGAGAACATGTGGTTCCAACAGGGCGGAGCCACAAGCCACACAACACAGGCCAATCGAGCACTTTTGCAAGAGAAATTTCCAGGACGCGTAGTTTCGAGATTGAGTGATGTCAATTGGCCCGCAAGATCCTGCGACCTAACACCTTTGGATTTCTTTTTAATGGGGCTACGCAAAAGATCGTTTGTACGCGAACAATTCTCAAAATCTTGAGCAATTGAAAACCAATTTTCGTGAAGTTAAGGCCGAGATATTGCCGGAAATGTGCCGAAAAGTCATTGAAAATTACCTCAAAAGGATTGAGGCATGTAGGAGGTTCCGTGGAGAACATTTGAATGATGTTGTATTTTTCGTATAATGACAAGGCTCAATATTTATATTCAATAAAAAATTTTGTTTCCATCTGAATATTTTATGTGTTTTCTAAAGCCTTACTCTCTCAAGCGTAAAATGGATAACCCTATAATTCTATTGCTTCCGAGGTGCAGCACAGACTACGTGGGTCTTGTAAAAAATTTTTCTTCATCGCTAAGTGTTTTTCTGTCACTGTCCTTTCCTGTATAAATATACTATATGCATCGAGGAGATAATGAGTTTTGAAATCGGTAAGGGCCATTATTTGTATACCGCATTTCCTGGGTTCATTGGGTATATACATTCTGAAAGAATATTTTCCCTTAAAGCCAACGAGCATTTCATCCACACAAGCGTTTTCGCCGATTAAATAATTCAGTTGGCAGTTCTTAATGAATCCCTCGAAGATGTTAGAAATTGCTGCACCCTTCTCATCAACTCTTCTTATGTCTCTAACAGAAGGGTCGTCAGAACGGAGGCATGTCACAATGAAAGTTAGCCTCTTCAAGGACATAGTAGCACGAAAGCGTCCTGTACCATAGGTCGAAAATAGACTCTAAATCTTCATTATTTATTAATTTATTCGACAAATAAGGCACAATTTAAATTTAAATACAAAGCAAATTGAATTTAAAACAAAAATACAAAGCACAAAAAAATATTGTCTATGCTGTCGAGGAATCGGAGATTTGTAATATTTTGGACTTAAAACAGAACTTGAAAGTGGTTGGGGAGTAATGCTCGCTAAACCTATTGGAGATTTTGCAGCATCTGTTAACCGGTTCATTGTCTGCATAATTGGTGTGGTGCGTACTCGTGGCTAATATGGGAATGTGTTTAGTGACTCTAACAGAATCGTGAAAGTGAATTTTGTCTGACAAAAACGGAACTTGAAGATTACGCCTTAAGCCGTCGAAAGGTAGACATGCAGACAAAGTGACTTTTCCGCAAGCAAGTGATGTCAGGTTTAGTGTTTGAAGTCGATTTTCATAGGATGGTAGATTATAAAAAGAATTCGGATCGTATAGAGATCTTAAGGCAAGAAGTAAAAATTGTTTTTGTACAGACTCAAGTCTGCGGCTATAGATTTCGTATATAGGGTCCCAGATTCTGCAGCCGTATTCGAGAAAAGGACGGACTAGCGAGGTGAACAATGATTTTGTTGCCAAATATTCATAAATTCTTTCGCTCTCCGTTTAATAAAACCTAGCAGCTTGTTAGCTTTACACAGTACTTCATCATTGTGAAGGTTGAATCTGAGTTTGGGGTCTAAGACTACGCTAAGGTCTACAACTTTTTCAACTCTGCTCAGCTGTGTGTTATTAATTTCATAATTATATACGATGACATTCTTTTTTGAAAAGCTTATTACGTGAAGTTTCTCCAAATTAGGTTCAAGGTGATGCACATCGCACCATTGGTGGAGGGTGGTTAATTTGAACAAGAGAAAAGGAACACCAGTTAAAGATTGTATTCTGTGATACAGTTTGAGGTTGCCGGCATTAAAAAGGTGCGGAATATCAAACAGCGCTTTTGAAAGTTCTGAGATGAAAATATTGAATAAAAGTGGACCGAGATGACTGCCCTGAGGAAGCCCAGAGGCGACATTGATCTCACGCGACAAATGACCTAGAAACTTTACAAATTGTGTGCGGTTTCTCAAATAGGACAAAATTCAGCTTACTAGCGAACCAAATATGCCGAAGCTACGGAGTTTGTTTAACGAAATTCCATTGTTCACTTTATCAAATGCTTAGCTGAAATCGATGTACATGGCATCAATCTGATTCCCTGACTCCATTCCACGAAGAATATCTGACGTCAAAGTGATTAGATTAGTGGTAGATGATCAGTTTTTACGGAAGCCATGTTGCTATTCATTAAGAAATGGTTCAATAAGGGAAGAAATTTTGCCACATTTAATATTCTCAAACAGTTTTGGCATAGCAGACAAGATGGCAATACCCCTGTAGTTCACCACAAGCCACTTTTTACCTTTCTTATGTATTTGCGTTACAAAGGATGGCTTCCAAAGTTTAGGAAAGATACCACTTGATAGTGACTTATAAAAAATTATGTAAAGGGGTCTAGTCAGTTCACTTTTGCAGAGGGCCAAAAAGCAGGGTGGAATCAGATCTAGGCCAGGTCCTTTATTCAAATCAAGATCCTGAATAGCTTGAAGAATTTGATCTTCAGAAATCCAAACGCTTTCTATAAGAATCCTTGACGCTATTTCTGGCGGCTCTAGGTCTGGTGAAGTAGCAAGATTAGAGTAAGCATGCTCAAATGGTCCGCAAAAAACTCAAAAGTCCGTTTTGCACTAGATGACATCGAGCCTTTGTGTGTCATTATCGAAGGGAAGCCATAAGTTTTACGCTTAAGGTTTACAAAATCCAAAAACTTTAAAGCATTAGAAATACTTTCATCCGTTGCAACGTTAACATACGGTTTATATGCATCTCGGGATTTAAGTTTGAATTCTAAAACAAGATCGTTATATTTACTCTTAATTTCATCGCTGGCATCATTCTTACTTTTTAGGAGCTTGTCGAGTTTATTTCTTTGGTTACGTAAATGCCTGAGATCGCTTCCTAGCCACGGTTCTGAAATTTTGTCTATTTTCTTTATTTTAGGTATGAATGATTCAATGGCGTCAAAGATTATGGTATAAAAGTTCGACAGAGTTGCATCGAAATCAAACGTTGACAGAATATCATTTCAATTCACGCGGGATAAAAGACTATCAGTTTTATTATATTTGCCATTTCGGAAATCATATATAATAGTGAAATTGTACGATATAGAATAAAAAGTGTCAGGAGTGGACAATTCAACAGTAGAAGCAGAATGAAAACAGATGCTCGTTGTCATCAGTTGAACTGACCGCTACCATGTTGTAAGCGTTAGAAAATAAGATCTAGCCATCAGCCATTTTGGTTGGGTATAGGAGCTACTTGCTGCAAATCTTTATTATAAAAGGTGCTTATAAGA
Organism: Odontomyia ornata; assembly: GCA_963969285.1. NCBI lineage: Eukaryota > Metazoa > Arthropoda > Insecta > Diptera > Stratiomyidae > Odontomyia > Odontomyia ornata. The sequence continues at coordinate 23,799,890 of OZ017741.1, forward strand.
TTCAAATCATTACTGTCTAAGGGATTGATAGGAAGAAAGAGACCGTTTTCTTCATCGACCACAAATTTTAAGTTTGGCCGATTAAAATCGCCAGTAATGATCATTTTGCCTTCTTCATTTGTAATTGCGATAACTTGACAGAGCGATAACTTGACAAACTTCTTCGTAGACAGTATCGTTGGATTTTGAAGGGACATAGAATACGCCAGTATATAGGCTAGATCTTTTCAGCTTTATTTTAACTTGTTTATGCTGGAACAATTTGTATACCGTGAAGGTTACTAGCTCGTTTATAAAGGAATTGTGTACTGCAATAAACACACCGCCTCCTCGTGATTTTCCTGTTCTGTGAAGATCTCTATCATATCTGTATATACTCCAGTTAATATGAGAATCATTCAATCATGTTTCGGAAAGAGTAGGGATATTAAAATGGCACGATTTCGCGTCAAGAAAAAGATTGAGTTGAATATGGCCGTCATACACATAACTCCGAACATTGCTTTTAATTCAACGACGCACAAGTCTTTATATTCACATTTCAAGTTATTCTCAAACTTTGCCCGAACTTTTGCTAGCTTTTTGTTGGCGCGGAGCACAATTTTATTCAATATACCGTCATCAAAAAACAGCGCCCAAGCAGAATTTGCCCTACAAACGTCACCAAGTGTTTTGGCAGGACCAATTCCTCCAGGAAGGTGTGTTATTAAATTGTGCTCACTAGTTTGCGTATTGAGAGCAGGTGAGCACTTTCCCTAAACAAATCGGGTTTTCTCGATAAATTAGCCACTATCACGCCTTGTAACTTTCGACAAGGGCTCATCGCTATCAGAAGAAGATGAAGATTCGACACCAGGAGCTGCAGAAGAAATAGACAGGTTGGCTCGTGGATTAGTAATCGTAGAACCACTAGCGCAAGGAGTAAAACTTTTTCACTATCAGAAGCTACAAGTTCGGATTGTGAGTCATGATCACTTATTATTGAATCAGCGTCAGTGTCGCTTTTAGTGTTTAACATAGATCTCGCCCACTCATCGAAGCGAGAGCCATCGATCTGCATACAAAATCGATCTGAAGCCATTTTAGCACATGAGCAAACACTACGAAGAAACCATGAAAAAAAACAACAAAGGAAACGCTCGCCGAGACGTGGGGTCAGTTTGACACAAAATAAAATTAATTGTAAACTAACAAGAGTGTCTTTATCGCAAACAGCGTGTGTGGTCTCGCAAACTGTTGACTCTCGACTCAACAACCTTATTCCGGTAATTTACTTCAACATTCTTGATGATAGTCTTCCTCTTTTCCTTTTAAAGTTGTCTATCTCACTTTTCTCACCAAACTCCAAAAATATCTCCATCCATCCAGGGTTTTTTGGTTGGCTCGTAACCTGTTGGGAAACTGATTGCGTTTTTAAAGCACCTAGGTTTTTTAGCTTTGCCGATAACAGAGACGTTTGATATGATGAAGCAGGCCTCCCCAGAGGCTTGCTTTAGCAAGAAGTGGTGTTTTTCGGTGGCACAAGGCCTTTTCGGAGGGCCGGGAAGAGGTCGGCGATGAAGACCGTGCTGGAAGACCTTCGACTTCGACAAACACCGACAATGTAACTGGACTCAGACCGTCGACTAAGTATTCGTTTGATTGCCCAGATGTCAAATTTACCAAAATCTGTGGTTCATGACATTGTGACGGAGCATTTGAACATGCGCAAGTTGTGCGCGAAGATGCTTCCAAAAAAGCTCACTGACGACTAGAAATTGCGGCGAGTGGAAGTGTATCAAGAAAATTTGAACATGTGTGAAAGTGACCCCCATATCTTTTAAAAACGTAATCACCGATGACGAGTCATGGATCTTTGAGTAGGATCCCGAGCAAAGAGGCAATCTTTCGAGTGGCACACGACGGCGGAATGAGCAAATCCAAAGTGAAAACGATGTTCATTGTCTTTTTTGACATCAAAGGCATCGTCCACCATGAATTTGTTCCTCCTGGACAAACCGTCAACGCCAAGTTTTACGTGGAAGTGCTCAAGAGACCCACACGAAGGGTCAATCGGGTCCGACAAGACATCGCAGTCGACTGGAAGTTGCACCACGACAACGCCCCGGCTCACACCAGCTTTCTTGTGAACAACTACCTGACCAAGGCCGGCATCCCACCGCTTCCACAGCCGGCTTACAGCCCAGATGTGGCCCCCTGACTTTCTTCTGTTTCCTCGCCCGAAAAGGCCGATGAAAGCTAAGCATGTTGAGACGACAGGGGGGATCCAAGCAGCTTGTACCGCGGCTCTCAAGGCTATTCCGGAGAATGCCTTCCGTGACGCCTTCAAGGCTTGGAAATCGCGCTGGCAGCGATGCATCATCGCAGAAGGAGCCTAATTTGAAAGTTTTTAAAGAATTGTAACGATTGGCTCAATTAATTTTTTTAAATTGGCTCAGTCCTATTACTTTCCGGACAAACTCTGTATCTTTATTTTTTAAAATTGTGTGCAAAGTAAAGTGTAGTCCAACCAAAACGCACGATGTAAATTTTAAAAATAAAAAGTTTTCAGAGAATGGTGTTGATGTTTTTTATTATAATAGAAGTATCAATGACAATTATGTGTGAAACAAAATATCGCCCAAATGCTCGCCACGGCTACGGTGGCATACTTCCAACCGTTGTTCCATATTTTCAATGACTCTGAAACATAATTGCGGTTCGATGTCGTTAATGTGCTGAATCATCTCATCCTTAAGCTCTTGAATTGTTCTTGCCTTATTCACGTACTCTGTTTCTTTTGAATATCCCCAGAGAAAGAAGTCCAACGGTGTCAAATCACATGATCGCGCAAAAGAGCCATTGCTTCGTCGGCTGTGTGGCAAGGGCACCATCCTGTGGGAACCACATATCGTCCAGGTCCATAGCCTCATCTTGCAATAGCGAACACGATTCACGCTAACTGCTTGGCCGTCCTCAATGTCGAAGAAGTACGGCCCGATGACGCCACCAGCCCATAAGCTGCACCAAACAATCACTCTTTGTGGATGCATCGGCTTTTCAACAATCACTCGTGGATTCTCATTTGCCCAAATGCGGCAATTCTGCTTGTTAACGAATCTAGTGAGGTGAAAGTGTGCCTCGTCGCTGAAGATGAGTTTCTTTGTAAAGCCACCATTCCCTTCTGTCTGTTCAACCAACCATTCGGCGTATTGCCGACGCTTGAAAAGGTCAGTAGGCTTCAGCTCTTGAGTCAATTGAACCTTTTAAGCGTGTAAATTCAAATCTTTATTCAAAATTCGCATTAGTGATGTTCGCAAGATGTTCAATTGTTGGGCACGACGACGAGTCGAGGTTGACGGCTCTTCTGCCGCACTTTCGAGAACAACAGCAATATTTTCCGCAGAACAAACTGGGTGAGCATGCACAGGTGATTTCATGTTTCCTACAGACCCAGTTTGATGAAATTCGCGCACAATTCTTACAATTGTGGATACATTTGGTCGATTATGCTGACCAAAAAAATCACGAAGTGCACGGAATGCATTTTCATTTGATCGCCCATTTTCGTAAAAGGCTTCAACAACCTTAACGTGCTGCTCAATTGTGTACCTCTCTATGGCTGAATTTGTCAAGCACTGAAACAAAGAAATGTCAAATTAAGTTGGGCAAAAACTTGACGTTAAGGTGTGACTCACAATTAACATCGTGCATTAAGCTTGGACCACCCTTCATATATCTATATATATAGACTATAATTAAATTTGTGCCTAGAGGTCACAATTTCGCTTCGATTTTCGCCAAATTTTCAGAAATTAAATATTTCGACTAGTTTTGTTAATAATTTAAATTGGTTAAGCGAAAACAAAATAGAGGCTGTTTTAGATGAAAGCCTGAAAATTGGTAGATTTGTAATGATTTTTCCGTCTGAAGTCACGAACGAGGAACCGACCTCTCATCGGTTCTAGACAATAAGTCTGAGTCGTGCCCACGAATGGTACCAACCGGTCAACCAATCCGTGCACCGTAATCCATTTTCGCGGTGGCTGCTTGTCGGCCAGCTAGATCGGAGAGGATTTCGGTCACGGGTCTCAAAATGGATTACGCTCATTTACAATTTTCAGCCACCATTAAACGCCCGTTTCAAACGCGTCGAAAATGCAATCCTTCCTACTTTACGTTAGTCCGTATTTCTTCATCAATCCAGTCAAAGAACAAAAATCTAATCTCCATTTCGCGTTCCCGAATTTTACCGATGCGGTACCGAAAAATATACTACGTTAACGTGAATCCGAAGAAAGCTACGCTTAAAAAAAAAACAAACCAACAAAGCGTACCCCGAACCGCGCGCGACGCGAAACCGACCTCAGCGGATTTTTTCAAACCCTACCCTCGCGACAGCATACTTATCATGCACTCTACTTCCCGCTGGAAAGAAACGAAGGACCACTGGAAAGGAAAGTCTGCGTTACGTTTAGCGATTCATATTATTTTTGTCCAAATACCAAAAAGAATACTTATTATTCCTGTTATTTTCAATGATGACTTTCTTAAATGTTAATTTTTTATTCTTAAGACCGTAGTTTAATATTCATTTTCGTTTCACAAATTTTATGCATCGAATTTAATATAAATGTCAAATAATGCAATCCATAGGCTAACTAGTCTTATATTGGAATATAAACTTTTTATATTAAAATATTTTGTTTACTTAAAACGGGGAAATTATTCTATGAACATGATTATTAGTTGTTTGTGGTATTATGTTAAAATGTCTTTGTTTTTAAGAAGTTAAAAGAAAGCTTTAACAAATCCACATTTATACCAACTTATTTTAAAATTTTGAACTGGTTATAAGTCACGTGACATGCTTAACCTTATGAGTTACTGTTTACAAAAGGGAATAAATGTCATTAAATGCTGCCGCAATTTTACTTGCTGACCTCAATGACTGAAACGTGTGGAGTTAGTTATCGAGACTACATAAAATTTCTCAAGCCGAGGAAACTTACACAGATGGACAAACAGGTCCCAGCTTTAGTGGAGCTCCGCTAAACCTTTTTTTTTTTTTTAATTTCTCAAGAGAATTTGAGTACTCTAACGGAGTACTAGTGGTTAAAGCTAGTTCAAAATATTATCTTCGAAACTCATGTATATTTAAGTTAGTAAGAATACATTTAAAGTTAGAAAAAAAAAGTATTTAAAGTTGTAAGGATGAGTTTTGCAGCACATTCAAAATTTCTAAACAAAATTATCACTAATGACACTGATTCTTATAGAAAATAAATAATTCGACGAATACTGCCAATCTTCCTTACGATATCAAATCTGTTGGGGAGATTTTCGTCCGGTCGTTTAATATAATCACTATATGTGAAGCATGGAATATTAACGGATCACCAGGATAAGCTATAAAATCTGCGCCAAATGCTTCACCTGATGTAACGTACATTCCCTTCTCCCATAAATCGAGAAACACGCTATATTTCAATGAATTTTCATTGTTGTTTGGAATCTTCACAACGGAGCCTTCATGTGGCAAAGGATGTTGGTAAGGAATATCGATCAACTCATTTTGTTTATCGAATTTGAAATTTTCAGATACTTCAGCTAGGACCTCATCTGCACCTATATTTATGTCTTTTGCGTCGACCCCAAACCGTAGCAGTTTTTCTCGCTTGGCAGAATTTATTTTATCAATATTTTTCAAAGCATCAGCTAGTTTTCTATCTTTAAGATAAGTTATTTGCTCTTCTATTCGTTTGCTAGCTAGATTTTTGTAAGATTCTTTTTCTTTTTTAGTTGGTGCCTGAATAAGTGAATCTTTAGACAAAAGGATAGCAAAGCCTTTTGCGATAAGTAATCTTGTTTCATAACAATTGAACTCAGCAGGAAGTCTAAAACTACCAGGTGTCTGGCCGCGGGAATTGCATGTGCCGATCAAGCTACCAACAATCCGATGTTCCGAACGAATTTTCAGATAGTCATCAGCGTCAAAGCAATATGCTGTCCCATTCAAATAAGTTAAATAAATCGGATTAATCGAACTGGCTGACGCATTCATTTCGCGCTTGAAATCCTCGAAATCCCCGGTACACATGGGGCGACATTTGTGATAAGAACGCTCATGATATAAAAACAGTAGGCAAAGTGATGAAAGTGCTTGATACGCGACCCCCAATCTGGAAGCACTATCGGCTCCCTATTGTAGCTCCGTTGACTGGTGTATTTGGATTATTCCCCAAATCAGCTTTACTATTGGCTAACGTTTTATAAAACCTAGAAAAACAATCCCTTATTAATTTGTAATAATTTGATTTACACCAGCTCCTAAACACGATAAACAGCTAAGGACCACAGTCTGATTACGCGAAACAACAAGCACATTTAGGTGTTCTTCGAGATCAGCTAAAAATGATTCACTGGGGTGTTCCATTAACGGGAGAACTTGTTCTGCTATTTCAGCAACCAAACTTATGACTTATTTTACTATTACATGACAATAAAATATGTAGTTTCCCTTCAACTGAAATGTTAACATACATTCAATGCAACTATATCTACGTTAATTTTCAAAAGTACTTGATTTTTCCTGTTTAGTCGATTAGATTGGGCCATTGGACGACAAATGAATTCGTGAAATGCTTCAGGATTTTTCCGCTCAACGACAAGCTTTTAACACGGCAAAAACTCTCCACAAATACGATTTTGCATGATGGTATGATCCTTAGCGTGCTCATTAAATACGCCACAATGCAAATAGGTACACACGTTCCCGGTCCGTTACATAGAATTAGTTCAGGCTTAAGACGAAATACCAACGGAATGCAAGTTAATATAGCGATAATCGTAGTAAACACTGAAGAAATGTAACTTTGCTGCACTTCCCGACTGCGAAATATTTCCAAAAACGAATAAGAATCAATTTCAGAAGATTCCACTTGATCAACACGAGCGCGACTTGTAGTGTCAGAGCGTGCAATTGTTGAATGTGTCAGGATGATTCAGTGGGGAGGAACAATGGATGTGAATAATAACAAAAAGAACGAAAATATCAATTAAACAATTTATTTGGCAATCAATTCACGGCGGATGGCGGATCTCGACTGACTCATGTCGAATGACAGTATCGTCGTGTCTGTGATGTTCGGTGTGCTTACACTGACAACTTGGCCATTCCTGCATCGGAATCGTCCTCGATTTCGTCACTGCTGTCTCCGTCATTGGTTTCTTCGTCGGTTTCGATTTCCGGTGGTTTTGAACACCACGGTCGGATCTTGTCAACGGCGTAAACTGAACAAAACGGCTTTTGTGAAATTCGTAAACCTGGTATATCCTCGATAAGGTACCGGTCCTTGCCAAGAAGGCGGGCGATTATATAGGGTCCCTTAAATTTGGGTTCCAACTTTCGACTCTCCCCAGTCGAAACAGCTTCGTTCTCAATGAGTACAATATCGTTAATCATATATTCTTTGGGCGAAGAATACTTTTTGTCGAAACATTCCTTCCAACGCAGCCGCTGATTTTCAATATTCTCGAGAGCTGTATTTCGTTTAGTTGCTAGGTCCACGAGTACTGGTTCTGATTCGTTTTTGTTAATAAACTCGTCTTGCAGAACCGAGATGAGATTATTATTTGTCACATCTCTGAGTGTAAAATCGAATACGATTTCATTTGGTCTGAATCCAGTAGTATTATTCCGCTGCGTATTTATACTCCATTGCAGCGCGGGTAGTAAATCGTCCCAATCGTTTTTATTTTCGGCGGTCGTACGTAGATAAGACAATATGGTTTGGTTTGCACGCTCCCCTTTTGCACGCGGAGTACGGACGGCAGTTTTGATATGAATAATTTCATGTGACTTGCAGAACGCAGCAAATTTTCGCGACACAAATGCGGAACCACGGTCGGTTATAATTCCCGTAGGCAAACCGAAATAGCTCGTTAGATCAATTAAAATACTAATCACGGGTTGCGTAGAGTTATTCCGGACGGGTTTTGCCACTAGATATTTCGAAAAAGGATCGGAAATTGCAACTATATACATATTGCCCCTTTTGCTACGTTTGAACGGTCCAAGGTGGTCGATATGCAATTGACGGAGTGGTATCGGTAACATCGATTCCGTATATAAACGTCCTTCAGGCTTTCCTGAACGCAATTTATTGTAGCAACAATTAACACACGAGTCTACATAGTCTTTTACCACTTTACGCTTTTCAGGAAACCAATAATTTTGTTGGATGCGCCCCATTGTCTTTTCAACCCCGAAATGTCCGTAATTATCGTGAAAATTTTGCACTACGCGTAGTCTTGTATTTTTGTAAAACTAATTTTAGCTGCTCGTTAACCTTTCGATACAAACGGAAATCTTTTAGTTCATATTCACTTTTGATTTGTTTAACACGTTCATCTTTCATTTTATTTTGAATAACGTTCACTATGTGCCGGAGTTGATCGTCTTTCAACTGCATAGTATAAATCCAATCGTCTGGTCCACTTGTTATAGCCATGACGAGTCCTGCAACTTCAGGATCTTCGGGCGGCAGCTCGGGAGCTCGGCTGAGTGCATCGACATGTGCAAGTCGTCGTCCGGGTCGGTGCACAAGCTCAGCATCGTATTCAGTCAATCGCAACATCCACCTGGAAATACGAGGGATCATTTCGGTTTTCGTCTTCATATCGTTATCGCTGAACAATCGGTAACTACACGGATGGGTCTGCCTAGAACATAAACACGAAATCTATCTAGACTCTCGACCACAACGGGCACCTCAAGCTCGTAGCTGTGATAACGGCTTTCGGCTTCGGAACAATGGCGGCTATAGTAAAAGACGGGTTTCCAATTCTTCCCATCCATCGACTGCAGTAATACACCAGCAACTCCGACTGTACTGGCGTCAGTGTGTATTTCGTGTCGTGCGATGATTTCGACCAGCGCCAACACTGGTTCGTTGCATAGAATCTCCTTGCGTTTCTGGAACGATTCGGATTGGTCACTTCCCCATAGAAAGTGTTTCGATCCCTCCGTGTATTTTCTCAGCAGTTGAGTGATCGGTTTCAAAATCAGCGAATAATTGGGTACGAATTTTCGGAAAAATCCTGTGAGTCCGAGAAATCGTCTCACTTCGGTTACATTCCTCGGCGCTTCAAAGTTCTTTATCGCGCTAACCTTTTGTTCTCCCTTCATCGTTGACAATATGTCCCAAGTACTCGATTTCGTCGGCAAGAGTCTCATTGTTAATCAGTAAGATTTCACAAATTCTAAAAATTTTCGGAGCGACGATAGACCAGTCTCTATGTCTTTGCTCGGTAGAACTATATCGTCCAAATACGCAATCGCTTCGCCGGGCCCCATTTTTGAAATGATCTTGTTTATTAAGCTTTGAAAAACTCCCGGCGCGTTCACCAGACCAAAAGGCATGCGATTGTACTCATAATGTCCATTATGAGTAACGAAAGCGGTGTACGGTTTCGACGTTTCGTCCACTTCGATTTGATGGTAGCCCATCCTTAGATCAAGCGTGATGTAATATTTGTTGCCTGCTAATTTAGCAAACTGATCCTCGATATTCGGCATAGGGAAAGGTTGCTTAATCGTTTTTCCATTTAATTGGCGATAGTCCACGCATAAACGATTTTCGCCGTTTTTCTTCTCTATGAGAACGATAGGCGAAGCATATGCGGATTCCGATGGACGTATAATATCGGCGGCGAGTAGTTCGTCTATGATGTTTTCGACGGCTTGTCGTTTTGCATATGGGAGTCGATATGGTCGTTGTGTAACCGGTTCGCGTGTGTTCAACGATATTGCCATCTTTACAGCCGAACATTTTCCTAATTCGTGTAAATTTGTTACAAAAAGTGTACGGAACTCAGACAACAACGTTTTTACTTGGTTTTGTTCCTTGGCTTTTAAGGATCTTCCCAATTTTAATGTCTCGTCATTTTCCAACCAGCATTCTTTTCCTCGAATTACCAGCGATTGTCCGTCTCTACATAGCACGTCCCGACCTAATAGCATTTCGTATTCGATACAATCATCCTCGACAACTAACACATCTACGTCGCACGTCTTGTGATCAATGTTCATTGAGATGATTACTTTGCTCGTACATTCGTATTTACCACCCGCGAATCCGCACAGAACAACACTGCAAGGAACGATATCACCTATAGTGTTCGCCAACGACGCTCTCATCAACGTTCTATTGCTCCCCGGATCCACGAATGCTCGAATCTCACGACCTCGTATTGACACCACTTTGATGATTTCCTTTTCATTTTCATTCGTCTGGATTTCGTACGTTTTCGCGCTATCCGGCGCAGATCTCATATGCGGGCAATCGGTGGTTTGATGAGTGGTACGATTGCATGTTGCGCATCTTGCACGGCGTTGCGGTTGTGGACAACGGACGGAGATATGTCCGGGCTTGAAACAATAATAGCAGACGGGTTCTTTCGGTTTTCTCGGTAATGACGGTGTTTCAGGCTTACTCGTAGGACTCGGCGGACGCATGTCGTATGATCGGGGTTTCGGTTGGAAAGATAATTTTGGAACTTTAAATGGCTTTTTCTCCCCTTAAACGTGCGAATTCGGCGTTTTTACGATTTAATTTAAAGGCTTGGTAGATCTCTCGCTTTGACCGTTCACTGTGCCCACAATTTCCATCCGATTGCCGGTATAGCGTCGAATTGCTGATAATAATTCGTGGCAAAAATTAAATTGTTGTGCCGATGATATTTTCCCGAAATCGATATCGTTGCAACTATTTATCACGTATTTTATGATTGCTGCGTCAGGCAATCCACCTTTTCGGCCTAACGCTAGAACTCGATAATAATATTCCTCCATCGATTCGGTAAAATTGCGTTTCGTTTCAGCCATACGGAGATGAATATCGGCTGTGTTCATGAGACACGGAAAATCTGTAAGAAATTTTCCGACAAACTCTGTCCAAGAATTAAAAACTGGCGACATGTCGATCCATGTTTTAGCAGCACCCTTCAACTTCGAAAACATTGAAAGCAGCACAAGACGGTCACTCCATCGGTAGGCTGCCTTTAGTTGTGTGACACGATACACAAACTGTTCGGACGTTAAAGAATCGGTGGCAAACGGGTGAAACTCCGGCAGCACATCGGCAATGTCGCGAACATTCACAGACCCGATCTCGCTCGTCGGTTGATATACATACGAGTAAATGCCTGTTGGCGGTTGAGTGAGATGCGGACCCGGCGGAGCGGAGGCATTTGTGACCTGCATGCGCGGCTGGTGATGTGAAGCAAACGAAACATTACTCATCATCGCTCCATGTATATGCGTAGGCATCGTGTATGCGAGTGGTTGAGTCATATTGATCGACGACGGCAACTGCGGTGGCACATACGGTTGTGTGTGTGCGTTCGTGTTTACACTTCCACTTATGAACGATTGAACGTTTTCGTCCACGCGTTGTGAAACTGTTTGTGTTACTGGCGTCGAAACGCTTTGTGGCACACCAACACTCAAATTTTGCAGCTGATGGACTGTTTCTTCGAGTTCGCGGACTCTCGGCAAGAGATCACTATCTATCCCTGTCGCACTTTTATCACCCATTACGGCGAGGCGTTGAACCAGCATGGACTTGTTCCCGGCGGTCGCCAATCCATGATATCGGCACTTCTCGCGCAGCACTTTCACCGTCAATCCATTTAATTCGGTTATCAAATCCATCATCCCACTTCCGAACTGTCTGGATGATTCAGTGGGGAGGAACAATGGATGTGAATGATAACAAAAAGAACGAAAATGTTAATTAAGCAATTTATTCGGCAATCCATTCACGGCGGAGGGCGGACTTCGACTCGCTCATGTCGAATGACAGTATCGTCGTGTCTGTGATGTTCGGTGTGCTTACACTGACAAATGTCACTCACTACTCCCACACTCTGCTACCATGTGGCTGTCCATTCACTTTGACATCCCACGACAAAACTGACGTGGGATGTGAAGCCGTCACAACCAACATGAGATGGCAAGCCACATGGCAGCAAGGTGTATTGGTAGTGGTCGCTGCGGCGTCGAATGATTCATTACAGATTCATTCAAGTGTTTGATAAAGCTCACAACATCCAAAGCCGAACCATCTGAAAGCAAATAGCGGCGGCTCAAGGTCGAAAAAAGCTGCACAATGAAGAAACACTTCAGGGTCAGGTCAGAATATCTAAATGGCGGCTAAGCAAAGTTTGAATTCGAAAACTTCTTAAAGCTACAATTTATTTTGGATTTTTATGAAAACTAATATCAAGGTAGACGTTGATAAGATCTTTGATTAAAATTTATCGGAACTAAATTCGACTCCTATGAACGCTGCCGATTTTAGTAGTAGTGACTTTGCATTGCAGTCGAAAAATTATATTTTAATGTACATGATAGAACGTATTCAAGAAACTGAATTTTAAAAGATTTGAAATGAAAGGAATTTGCCACTAATAAGAATGAAATAAAAAACTTGAAAAAAAAGAAAAACGCCCTAAAAAGGGTGAAATTAATTTTACGGAAGTGGTGTCAAATAAATTTCAATAGAAAAACTTTCAGCATGTGCACCATCACAAAAGAACCGTGGAAAACTGATATGACACCGCTTCCATAAAATTTATTTCATCTTTTTTAGGGCATTTTGAAGTTGGTTTTCTTCTTTTCTAAAAGTTTTTTCTTATAGCATGATACTGAACATTTATTCTGACTGAGTATGTAAGTTATCAGTTGAGTTTAATTAGTCTGTATTCAATACATTTTTATGAGCCACCTTTGACATTTTCTTTTTTACTTACACTGAATATAAGCGAACAACGTTTTGTACATTTTTCTTGCACAACAACAAAAAGTCCATAGAAAATGAGAAATCCAATTGATCAAAGAAAAATCGTGATACGATCAACTGAATGAAGCAACCGCGATTAATAAGTTCAAGTTTACTCTAAAATAGTTGTAACATTACAATTTGGCGGTCTATTGTGCAAATCACGTAACGAGTAAAAATAGAAAATTGCATAATCATTAGAAGCCCATTATTTCCCATACAGCACCCATGTCTACTGCACTAAGCAGCTTATCTCGATATAAGTGCCTATGGTAAGATGACACTTCACCTTCACCCCAAGATAATATTTACGCGACTAACAAGCTCCCTGATTGAGTTGCTTAATCATTCGCGCATTTTTTGAATTCTACCGTCAAACAATTGCTTCCTCAAAAATATTAGGAAGCGATTGAAGTAATCAATCCATTGTTGGACGCCAACATAACACTATTCATGCCAACATTCTGAAGAATCGTTGTTAGCCGAAGAATCGCTGAAACCTCCCCAAGGCTACCGTTTATCATGCGGATCGACTGAAGGTGAGTCGAATCGAACTATGTTAGCATATGCCGCACCTGCAATGCCAGTCATTTGGAATATAATTATGAAATCTAATGAAGAAAGAAAAATATCTGCTGGCGGGAACGTGATGGATGTACCTTTGATGCATTTCAAGGTTTCTCAACTTTGAATTCCGCAGGCCGATTCTTTTTTTTCTATTTCGCGGATGAATTGATAACTCGCGTCACACGTTGATTGCAATGAATGACAATATTGATGCAGAGGAATGTCACGAATCCTTGCCAGAAGCATATCTTGTTAATCTCCTCTGAGCGCACACAAATGGGCAATTGATAGTGTTAAAGACTACACGTGTTGACATCTCGCGCTGATAAAAATACACTCGTATATCATTTGAATAAATTGTTCCCTATATTTGGTATGCTAAAGTTGCACCGAAGCCGAAAGGATTAGATGCACATCCGCAAGCGGTATCGTGGTCTTAGCCGCGCGACAAGTTTCCACTGCGGTGTTAATGTGTGCTTGAAATGAAACATCAAAGACACTAAGCAGCGATTTCTCCGCAATGTCGCGGATATTTAGTCAATGTACGAGTATGTGCTAGTGTACCAGAGGTTGCAATTGATTTAAGCTGCTTAAGAATGTTTATTCAGTCCGCGAATAAATTGTACCTCGTTGGTTCGAATAGGCGAGAATTTATTTCCGATCACAATTTCGTGATTTAGTTTTTTACACGAGAGTTGCTCAGGATCAACCGTGGCACAATTCTTGGCTAGAAGCTTTGTCGGGCACGAATCTAGCTCGGCTTGGATTTTCTTGAAGTCTCTTGTTTTTCCTCCATTCTCCGATTTTCACCTGACATTGGTAATTTTTCCTTGCGTCCCACGGAATCGAGTATCGAGCCAACAGCCCCATTCAATCGACATGCCACGATAAATGAATGACCAACCACATAAGGTTAAAGCTGGTGCGCGACGGGACAGCTTTAGTCATTCCGGCTATGGTCTGATGATGGTCGGTTAATGGCAGCGCAAGTGTCGGAGTGTAAATCCATTAACGTCACGATCAATTAAAGTGGTCGAATTGTCGTATTTACTTGCACACCTCGTAAGTACACACGCAGAACGGGTGATTTCCACGTAGCCGTAGCCTGAAAGCCTTTGCAGACCCGCGAGCGAGCCGCTAGCCAAGACGTTGAGTGGTTGGAGCGGTCGAGACCAATGATGTAGGGCCTGCCTGCACTTGCATTGTGAACAGTGCAAATATCAGAGACAAATAGCACCTCAAATATTTGCCTCTAATTAATTTTAAAATTGTCTCCACGCGGTTTGATTGCCGCGAGTTTGAAGGCAATCAAACTCATCTTGCTTGTATCTAAGTGTCCGAGATGTGTGATCAAATTGCGGTCCAGAAATCTTAAATTTGATGTACCGGCGATCTCGGCATTTACAAAGCTCGAAATGTCTTAATACTGAGACACAATTGGAAAATGAAAAGTGAGAAAAAATTTTCAAGTGATCAATTTGAGTGCTCTTCAAATTTGTCGTCGATGCTTGTCGTTCCACATTTCTGATTTTTATTTACTGTTTGTTTTCTCCTTTTTCAACCAAACAAAGCTTAATGAGTTTCTTAGCCTTGTATAGATAGTGAAAACTTGAGAAGACCAATTAGGCGGAACTTTTAAGTAATTATGTTCAAACTATAGTTAAAAGGGAAGCAAAAATATCGTCGTTGGCTAGAAATTAGTATTGTCACTGTATTTCCTGAAATTTAGTAGTCAGAACGGCATAAAGACTGCTCTTGCTCTTCAACTCTGTTAACATGGGGTCAGTCCTTTAATTTAACGTACTACGAAGAAACATTGTGAGAACCTCAAACTCAGATGAAAACGAACGAATTTTAAAAAATTTTAAATACCAACGGAAAATAGATTTTAACATATTCGATCGTGTCGTAGGATAATATAAGGTGCTGGAGCGTTACGAGATTAGTCAAACCATAATGGGAAATTAGGCTGTATTAGACAGAGCCAGGCTACTACAAAAAGGACTTATTGCGTTGTAAGCACACTTACGCTTTAAGCGGCACCCGGAACGAAAAAATTTATGTTGGAGAAATTTACTCTCGAAATCCAATTCGAATTAAACTTCTCCCGCCAAATTCTCTTCGCTTTTTGTATAAAATGCAAGCTGGCCACCTCAAAAGAAGTATGGAAATGACGTATGTACGTCAGTGTTGCTCGAAGTTACGGGGCAGAAATCAGCGATAACCACGCGGGTGATATGGAAATAAACCATGTCTGCTTTTACCTGAAACTGTTGTGAGAATTTTGTGCGAGGGGCGTTCTTGCGGATAAAAACTCGGCGTACCAAATAAATTTTCTTTACATCCAAAAGATGATGAATACATTAACGATTCAAAACTCCTTTTGGCCCTTGTTTTGTGTGCATGCGTTTAGATTTCATACGAAATTTCGAAGCTGAAATTTCCTCTCCGCTTGTGCGCAGCCCCTCAGGAACTTCACCTGAAGGAATAGCGTAGACTAAGAGCCCTGTCGTAGATCACTACATCATTAATGTCGGGTGGCATCACAGGCAGCGGAGAGATCATCGCCTCCAACATGAAGGGATTTGGCTAGGAGAGCGTGCCGAGAGCAGACGTGACTTCGTTTCGTTCTTCTTAATTATTCAATTCATTCTTCCTAAAGACTGAATTTTGTAACAAACTTTTTCAATAAATAAAGATCGTTTTATTGTTCTACCTTTACATGGGCGCTAAACCGGGATGAGCATTGATTAATAATCTAAATCGTTTGTGTTCCGAACCCGGTATCGATCGGCGGCGCCATTTTGAAGTAACATCGCGCATGTGTGCGGGCTGCTACCTGTCTACAGAGCCACAGCAATATTGCTGCGCGAACTTTTCTGATTGCCGAGAAAAGAGAGAGAGAGAGACGGGAAAAGAGGATGTTGCGCGAGATACGAGCCCTGAATCGCATCATACACGTGCCGTCTAATTAAATATATTGCATATGCATTTTCCCACATTTCAACTTTTAACATTCCTTAAAGTTCACATTTCCACATATCCGATAAATTTTGTCTAGCTTGAAATTGAAAGCTGATGCAGCTCTGTAAAATTGTAACGCTGCATCAGCATCTTAACATTAACGTTAACTTAGTTCGTGGGAAGCATATTTAATTTGTATTCAACTTTCAAACCATACGGACGTGATAAAATAAAATCTTATTAAAGTTGCAAAAGAACCAATTCTTTCATTTGTATTTTTTTTTTTGTCTAAACGTTGATTCGGAAACGTAACTGGCGCAGTCGGTAGGATCCCTTTTGGTCCTTTCACGTTAACATTAAATCGACGGTTTATCGATTAAAAATTTCCGCGGAACTGAACATTGTGTATAATCGTGACATCGACGGTTTATCGGTGATCCTTTATACGGACATTCAATTAACTCGTTACATATCGACGGTTTATCGGTAGTGTTAACGAGAGTTTAAAGACAAGCATCGATGGTTTATCGGTGCAAAAATAAACTTAGAAGTGCTGAGAGGATATCAGCAAAAGAAATTAGTTCAGTGTCCGAAGGTGAAAGTGAAAGTTCCGAAGGGGTCTTAGTGATGAATAAATTAATTGTCTTGGCAGTATATTTCACGTAAGTCGTTAATTTGTTGAGATAAATCCTTTCATATATATATATATATATATATATATATATATATATATATCCTTAAACAAAATATTTTCTTCCTTTTATCCCCTAAATATTGAAATTTTAGGAAAAGATAAATATTAACAAATAATAATAAATTGCATTTCCAGTTAGTGAGTGAAACAAAATAGTAATTTACAATTGTGATTAATAAGTGGAGTGAGTCAATTGTGTCCTTAGTGCTTGCTATTTTTTTTTTACATATAACCAAAATGGCAAACGTAGAAGAAAATGTAGTCGTAAATGTTACCGATATCGCTAATACTTTAAGAGTACCGGATGCTATTAAGGACTTGCCTCAATTTGACGGCAACCCCAGACTCTTATTCGAATTCATAAATAACGTGGAAGAAATTCTCTCTCTTATTTCCTGCACGAACGGGACGTCCTACGGCAAATTGCTCCTTAGAGCAATTAGAAATAAGATTGTTGGACCTGCCAACGAAGTATTGAATATGTACGGCACTCAACTTGAGTGGGCCGACATTAAAGAAAATTTGATCCTCCACTACTCGGATAAAAGGAACGAAACTTCCCTTATCCGAGACCTTCACGAACTAAAGCAGAAAGAGCGAACTATCGAAAAATTTTATAGCGAAATTATCGAAACATTAGCTACCACGACAAATCATATTCAAATTCACGAAAATGACCAAAACGTTATTAAAGCAAAACGTGAACTCTATACCGAAATGTGTCTTAATCAATTTTTATCGGGACTTAAAGAACCACTTGGCTCCACCATAAGGGCCATGAAACCGAACACCCTTTCAACCGCATTCTCGTTTTGTATTAAAGAACAAAATATCGCATATTTTAAAACCGATCCCTATATTTCGAAGACACAATCAACTACAAAACTAAATCAATCCAGGGTATTTATTCCGCATAATTTTCGGCCCAACCCACAGACCTACGCTGTTTCTCAAGTTAAACCCTTCCTAGGAATTAAAGAAGAGCAAAGATATAAACAACCTTTCAATAATTTCAATCAATCGACCACACCCGGACAGTTTTCTAACCGCAAATACACCCCATTTCCTCCAAGACAAAACACTCATTATTCCAGACATTCTATGCCAAATTTATCGAGACCTCAATTCATGGAAAATAGAACACGATTTTCAAGCCAGCACCAAAAGGGCCCACAACCCCAAAATAACAACTTCCGATCTACCGAACAGCAAAAAACCCACGGCAGAGAAGTATTTTACGTGTCTTGTTCTAACCAGTATCCAAATCCTTTCTATCAAAATATTAATAATCAACATAAAAACGAACAATCTGTACCCTTACAAGGTTATTATCAGGACTTGGACAACTATTACACTGACCAATATCAAAACGACTGCTCGTTTAACGAAATTGACGATACGAATTTTCCGATCAGAGCCTCGATGAACCCATCGGATACCTAGAAATCAACAAACATGGTTACGATCTTCCATTCATAAATATATCCTCTCCTTTCGGCCGCCCCTTAAGATTCCTGATCGACACAGGAGCCTCCGCTTCATTTATTAGCCCTGAATTCATAGAATCATGCGATGTGGTTCAAATCGACCCCGTTCCTATAAAAACCATCCTCAATGAACATAAAATCAATCAACAAGTAACCCTTAACAACTTTATCGAGTTCAACCAGCCCGGAGAAATTACCTTTCTAATTTTTAAATTTCACAAATTTTTTGACGGACTCTTAGGACTCGATGCCCTGAAGTTACTAAGCGCTACCGTTGACCTCAGAAAACATACCTTAAATACCAAAAACTCCACTATTCGTCTTCAATACAAACCAAATTTTTATTCTGAGATATTTAAAGTGGGCGCTAATAGTAAACAGATAGTTAAAATCCCTGTAAATGCAGCTAAAGGAGACAAATACCTAAGAAAAATTCAAATTCAACCAAGGTTGTACATACCAGAAGGAATTTACCTCTGCGAAAATGGATACAGTTATGTAGAATTGATAAACACCTCAGAGTCTGATCAAACAGTGTTCTTGGAACAACCGTTAGACGCCCAATTACTCTCTAACTCAAACTACGTTGATGTTAATAATTACACCATAGACACCCCAAATAGCAATATCCAATTCAAAGAAATCTCTGAATTATTGCGCACCTCATATATGAATAAAGAAGAAAAGAACGTAGTATTGCGTGTATGTAGAGATTACGAGGATTTGTTCTTTCGTGAAGGACAAGATCTAACCTTCACCAATAAAGTCAAACATCGCATCAGAACAATGGACGAAATACCTATTTATACCAAATCATATAGGTACCCATTCGTTCATAAAGAGGAAGTGCGAAAACAAATTAGCAACATGCTCGACCAGGGAATAATTCGCCCTAGTTATCCCCCTTGGAGCTCCCCTGTTTGGATCGTTCCAAAGAAACGGGATGCTTCCGGGAAACAAAAGTGGAGACTCGTAATTGACTACCGTAAGCTAAACGAGAAGACCATTGGTGATCGATATCCCTTGCCGAATATAGCTGAACTCCTTGACAAGCTGGGAAAATGTTTGTATTATACCACCCTTGACCTTGCGAGCGGATTCCATCAAATAGAGATGGATCCTCGAGACATAAAGAAAACAGCTTTCACCGTAGAGGGGGGTCATTACGAGTATGTTCGAATGCCATTCGGGCTGAAGAACGCTCCATCCACCTTCCAGCGTGTGATGGATAATATACTAGAAGATCTTCAAGGCAAAATCTGTGTAGTTTACCTTGATGATATTATAATTTTCTCAACTTCACTGCAGGAGCATGAAACTAATTTGCGAAAAGTCTTTGAAAAATTGCGTGAAGCAAATTTAAAAATCCAATTAGATAAATCAGAGTTTCTTCACAAGGAGATAGCATTCTTAGGACATGTAATAACACCAGAGGGAGTCAAACCCTATCCAGACAAGATTAAGGCAATCAAAGATTTCCCCATTCCTAGGACTGCTAAAGAAATCAAAACCTTTCTTGGGTTGTTGGGGTATTACCGCAAATTTATTCAAAATTTCGCACGACTGACTAAGCCACTAACGGAATGCTTAAAAAAGGGTAGAAAGATAGAACTCAATGACCGATATATAACTGCATTTAACACTTGCAAAAATATTTTAATGAACAACCCCATTCTCCAGTACCCTGACTTTACAAAGCCGTTCATATTGACTACAGATGCTAGTAACTTTGCTATTGGTGCCATATTGTCACAAGGGACAATAGGAAATGATCTTCCAATTTGCTATGCTAGCCGAACATTAACAGATTCCGAAATAAACTACTCTACAGTAGAAAAGGAGTTACTGGCGATTGTATGGGGTACAAAACACTTTAGACCTTACTTGTTTGGTAGGAAATTTCAGATTGTAACGGACCACAAACCCCTGACCTGGTTAATGAGCCTAAAAGACCCGAACTCAAAATTAGTTCGGTGGCGATTAAAATTAGAGGAATTTGATTACCAAGTCATCTATAAAAAGGGGACTCAAAATTCAAATGTAGATGCTTTGAGTCCAAGTCTTCTAAACGTTGAGATCAACTATAATAACACTAATGATGCCACTTTAAATTCAAGTTCCACAATTCATTCGGCAAATGAAAATCTAGGAGACGGAATTCCAATCTCTGAACGACCATTGAACGAATTTAACCTCCAAATCATCCTTGAAAAAACAGACAGAAGACCTCCAATTTCACTAAACACAATATTTCGCAATAAACAGCGACGCACATTTCGATTGCCGACATTCACTGAGGAATCTATCACCAAAATCTTCAAAGAATATTTAGCTCCAAATAAAACCACAGCAATTATGTCAGACGATGATACATTCAGACTAGTTCAAAGAGTATATTCTAAATACTTCTCTAACTCAAAAGTATTCAAACTACTCAGATGCAAATATATACTTACAGATGTGACAGAAGAAGATGAACAGGACAGACTCATTAGAGAATACCACTTAAATAGCAATCACCGAGGTATAAATGAGACTGTTTTACACCTAAAACGAACATACTATTTCCCATTCCTCAAGAATAAAGTCGTGGGCATAGTAAACAATTGTGATACCTGCCAAACTCAAAAGTACGACAGGATCCCACCTAAACTAAAACACCAGATAACAGAAAGCCCCCTCAAACCTTTGGACGTAGTCCACGTAGACGTCTACACAATTAACGGACATCCAGTCATGACACTAATTGACCGCTTTTCTAGATTTGCCTGTGCGTATACACTTGAAACGAAAAACACCTTGAACCTAGTTAAATCTTTCAGAGACTTCATAAGCCACCACGGCATCCCTAAGAAAGTAGTTGTTGATCAAGGCACAGAGATGACAGCTAATATATTTAAAGACTTCTGCAAACAATATAATATCAACCTCCATTTTACATCTTTTCAACAGACTAGTAGCAATTCTTATGTAGAAAGATTACACTCAACACTCACAGAAGCCTATAGAATTATCCTTCAAAAACGCAAGGAAAATCACCTCGACTTAGACCACACCGACATCCTTAATGAGACCATAACTACATACAATAATGCTATTCACTCTGCTACTCAACTCACCCCTCATGAGCTGTTTACAGGTAGGACACACATGTTCGACAGAGAAATTACTTTTAACAATGAACACGAGTACCTCCAAAAATTAAACGAATTTAGATCTAAACTATACCCAAATATCAAAGAACAGGTTGATAAAATCGTAAAGAAAAATTTAAACAAATTGAACGAAAACCGCGAAGATCCCCCAGATATACCAGAAAATAAGACAGTATTTAGGAAAGAATGTAGAAGGAACAAAATTACCCCTAGGTTCAGTAAACACAAAGTCATCAAAAATAATAGAATTACAGTTATCACAGCTAGAAACCAAAAACTACACAAGTCTAAACTAAAACGGAAACGAAAATTTCAGGATGGTGACCGGGCAGAGGCTAGAAATACAAGACCTGAGAAACAACCAAGGGCTCCTGCCAATTCGACTGGGACCTGCGAGACTGATACCGTCACACAACAACCTGCTCCACATAATCAAACTTGAAGCCTACCAGGAAAGCCTGGACAAAATACGAGACTCCTTAACGCACTTCGACAAAATCCAAGGACTTGACTTAATGACGCAGACAACGAAATTTAAACTCGATGAGGTTGAGCAAAAATTTAAAGGACTTTTGCCTACGGCAAGAAATAAGAGAGGATTAATAAACGGATTTGGCACCGTAATTAAATTTATTACCGGTAACATGGACGCAAACGATGCTGAACACTTAAACAAAGAAATCAAAAATATACTTTCAAAAGAATCCGATATTAAAAGCAAAATTGACTCACAAACATCCCTTAATCATAAAATGATACAGCGGTTTGAAAACATAACAAAACATATCCACACACAACAAGAAGCTATAAAACAATATATGGAGAAAACTTTAGGTTCAGTAAAAAATCAAATAATTCGAGAAGAGCAAATGTTTCACCAACTTCAATACCTTAATCAAATAAATTACAATATCGAAATTCTCAATAATCACGTAACGAATATTGCAGAGTCCATAATTCTCGCAAAATTAAATATTATATCGAAACAAATATTAAGCAATAACGAATTAAATGAAATACACGAAATAATGAAGGAACAAGGGATTAGGATAAATAATCAGGAAATGATTTATGAACTTTTAGAGCTGCAAGCTTACTTTAACAACTCAAATATTATCTTCAATATACGAATCCCAATATTATCGTTCGAAAAATATTCCTTATTCCACATCATCCCACTCCCTTTAGAAAATGCCAAAATGATATCTACTAAGCCCTATTTGATCCTTAACCCTAATGATACTCAACAATTCGACAAGAAATGCCAACAAATCGAGAAAGAATTTTACTGCCACAAGCCATACTCGTATCGTCAGGATACCAGTAAAGATATCGAATGTATTCGCAATATAATGGATAACAAACCGGCGAACTGTAAATTGACGGAACAAGGGGAATATACCAACATATTCCAACCAGAAGACAACCATATCCTCTTCATCAATGTACCAAATATCCTCATGAACTCCACGTGCGGAGTTCGTGCACAAAACATAACCGGTACAGCCCTCATCAAATTCGAGAACTGTGAAGTCCAGATCAATGACATCATCTACGATGCAACTCCCAAACAATTTTGGGACGAAATTCAAATTTACCCTGTATTGTTTAACGTTATTAATTTCACCTCCTCGGAAGCGATTTTTCCTCTACCTTTTCAGAAGCTGCAAGGATACAACTTTAGTAAGAAGGAAGACATCGAGCTTCTTTGGACAGGCATGGAACAAAGGACTTATTCACTAGGAGGAGTACTTACAATCCTTGGAGTGATGTCACTTATCAGTTTATTCTTCGTGCTACGATCAACATCCCGAAGGCAACTAAACATTGGCCAATCCATACCAGGGCTTACAGTACCGACAGCAACTCCGTCATCAGGACCTCCTAAAATCCAGTTCCTGCTTCCGTCGTTTTTGTCTAAGGGGGGAGGAGACACGAGCCCTGAATCGCATCATACACGTGCCGTCTAATTAAATATATTGCATATGCATTTTCCCACATTTCAACTTTTAACATTCCTTAAAGTTCACATTTCCACATATCCGATTAATTTTGTCTAGCTTGAAATTGAAAGCTGATGCAGCTCTGTAAAATTGTAACGCTGCATCAGCATCTTAACATTAACGTTAACTTAGTTCGTTGGAAGCATATTTAATTTGTATTCAACTTTCAAACCATACGGACGTGATAAAATAAAATCTTATTAAAGTTGCAAAAGAACCAATTCTTTCATTTGTATATTTTTTTTGTCTAAACGTTGATTCGGAAACGTAACTCGCGCAAGATTGGAAGTGAGAGAGTGGCTTGATCGGTACACCAAAAATGGGCTCATGCAAGAGTGCTCGATGCGGGGTCTCGAAAAAAGTGGGACGAAAGTAGAATTAGCTGCTCGAATTGTGGAATTTGACGAACAAATCTCGTGGTATCAAACAAAATGTGTGAGATGGTGGACAATATGAGACGAGTCGAGAGTGAAGAGACAATCGTTGAGAATATTGTAGCAGGAACATCAACACCGATTCAAAATCTCACAGCGACAGCGAGTGCGGACCGGAAACCAAGTGGGGTATACGCGTTCCACAAAGTGGAAGAGAGCACAGAAAAATTCGGTGCGGAGAATGGACAAAGTATCTCCACGTGGATCGAAGAGTTCGAATGTATTAGTAAGAACATCGGTTGGACTGAACTGCAAAAATTCCTTTACTCAAAGAAGTTATTAACAGAAATCGCGCGGAAATTCATGTTCGCCGAGAACGATTTGGAGAGCTGGGACAAGTTGAAACGTGCTCTATGTGCCGAGTTCGACAGAAAATTCAGTACCGCGGAAGTACATAGAATATTACTTAAACGTACGAAGAAGCCTGTTAGAATACGTCCACGAAATGCAGCGCATAGCAAGGGCGGCGAAGATAGATGAAGCCACAATATGCGAGTATGTATCCGATGGTATAGCCGACAACGCAGCGAACAAATCAATCCTGTACGAAGCGACAACGATCGCTGAAGGTGAAAGAAAAATCCAAGGCAAAAATTTATATAAACAAGTTGGGTAAACAGACCTACGCTCATGTCAGGAGGGTTTTGTATTCAATTTACGAAATGTAGTCACCAGATCGAATCTAATCAAGAAACATGTCAAAAACGATTTTATTGGAGAAAATATGAAATACGAAGATCATACTATTGTTAACAAAGTTGAACGAATTTCGACTTCTGAGGTTTTTGGTATTGTTATACTCATAAATATCTCCCTTGATAATTATTTCAGATGCCCATCCGCGACGGAGGAAACACATTTTTCATGTATTTCCCCCCTGTGCCCCCACTGAAGCAAAAACTGACAGTTTAACAACTGTTTTGAAAAGCTCCCATGAAAACTTTCATTTCATATTCATATCGGCTACGTTTGATGCATTTTTTTCAGGTGCCACTCTCCTGTACTGTTATCATCGATTAATGGCCAATTTTTCGAATCCTAGAATGGTTACAAACCCCTTTTGCTAGGAGCTCTCTCCCACCTCCTTGACTTGTTTCACTAAGGAGCATTAATTGTAGGTACTCATCTTCAGTCATTCATTAAATTGAATCAAGTGTTCAAAGCATGCACCTTATACGTTGAAGTTGGGACAAAATAGCTCAAAATTATTTAATCTTCGCATTTAAAACAGCCACTAGTTTGTTTTACGATTACTGATACCACAAGCTGAACCGATTCTCAAAGATATACATGACACCTATCATTCCTGAAATTTTCATGCAAATCCTAGCAACACTGAAGTGTCTGAGTCGGTAAAAACCGCATGTTGTTCCATAGCCATATGTTGCCATAGTATATGCAGCGCATATTGTTCCATAGTAATACAGGAAAATTCAAACGGCTATAACTTCGCTAAATATAATTCAATCTTTATGAAACTTACAGAATATATCAATCTTATAAATAGACATCTACCTACAGAATTTCATTGAATTTAAGGGTACCGTTAAGATTTTATTCAAGAAAACATAAAATCGATAAATCATACTATTACTAACAAAGTTGAGTGAATTGCGACTTCTAACGTATTTGTTGTTGTTGTACTTACCAAGGCCTACATCCCTGATTTTTTTCAGATTTTTCGGATCACAGGTGTCCAATCGCGAGGGGGGGGGACACAAATTTTTCGTGTATTTCCCCTCCCTGTGCACCCCTCGAAGCAAATTTCGCCAAACTAAGACCTGTTTTGAAAAGTTCTCATCAAGACCTTCCATTTGATACCCATATCGGCTACCTTCAATGAAATTTTTTTTTCGGGGGGTCACTCTCCTATATGGGGAGACCCCCCTTAAAAACCTTATAAAAATTTTTAATAGTTGAACTTTGAAGAGATCACCACTTTACACCTACACACAAAATTTGATGTTTCTAGCTTAAGTAGTTTCCGAGAAAAACTGCTGTGACACACGGACGGACGGACGGACGGACGGACGGACGGACGGACGGACGGACGGACGGACGGACAGACGGACAGACGGACAGACTGGTCGCGAAACTAGTAGGGTTTTGTAAAATTATTTTACAAAACCCTAAAAAGGGCGGCAACGCAACATGGACGTTCTTCGAACGAAAGTACGCGATGTTTTTGATGTAGTGGAACATGGCATAAAGCGAGTGATTGCCCGGATAAAGACAAGGGAAATAAGTGTTTTAAATGCGGAACGCATGGACATTTATCGCGACAATGCCTGCAAAGGAAAGGTGTGAACAACTCGATCCCTACGCTGGATTTCATTGAGCGTTTCACGGTAGATGAAAACATTGTTAATGTGAAAGTCGGTGACTGAAAAATAACCGCGGTAGTAGACACTTATAGTGACTTGAATTTGATCGGACATTCGTTGTGGCAAAAATTATAAGGAACAGTTCCGAGTACGGTTCCAAGTAACATAAAATTCGTGGATTTGGTAACGCAATTTTTCACGCGATCGGGAGAGTAAATATGGACATCCAAATCGAAGAAATGGTGTTTTATTTGAACTTTACATCGTCCCGCCAAACGCCATGAGTGTTAATATGATATTAGGTAGACAATTTTTGAAGACGATAAACTACATTATTACGCCTATGTATGTGAAGATTAAGCCACTTGTGCAAACAGTTGAAGAATTGGCTTCGAACGCGATCCACGATCCAGTCAACGACGACAGCTGGATGATGATGATTTCATGCCACCACGGGGAAAACGATTTCAACGTTCGGAGCAAATCCAAAGACATTATACAAAAGTTGATGGCAATCTACACTCCGAAGGAGAAACAGAAGCCAGGTTGTAGTGAATAATAGATTTTCATATGTCCGTGAAGGACCGCAGCGATGTTCTGCTGCCTCGGCAGAGGAAGGTGTTGATTCCTGCCGAGAATGCCCTCGTCCGGAGACGCGTGAATGCGCTGGCAGGCTAGCATTGCGGTGTCGTGGGGCGGGTTCGTTTCCCCGGCACGAGGACTCACTACAAAACATTTCGCATTCACGAATTGCTTGCAGAGTTCGAGAGGACGACCGAAGTCGCAAATCAGTAGATAACCTCCACGAAGGAATTACGACTTGTTGCGAGAACAAGTGCAACCTGACAAGAAAGACTAATTTGGGGGTGACCTCGTCCTTACCCAAATACATTCAGGGCCCACAAATGAAAGAGGGGCAACCGGGTGGTGGTGGAGCCCCTTCATGCCCACCCAACCGGAATAAATCCAATGTTAAATCGTTGAAGTGGCCAGGTATTCCTCTTCTGAGTGGAAAACTCATACAACTTGAATTGTATGAACCTTCCCATCAGAAGGGGAGTACCCCGGTGACCAATTTATGTCATAGAATTATACAATGGAATTGCATAACTTTATGCCATAAAAAGGCACTTGGCTTGGGCCACTCAACCCATTAAGTCACCTGAAATAAAAAGGATTAAATTGTACCCGGTGACTGGCTCATATTTTGAGGGGGAAGCCTGCCACCGTACCGGGTCCTATACCCGGTTAGAAATGGAGGAAAGGAAAGACCCTCGGGTACGTTTTTAATTCATTTTTATTTTTTTTCTTTCAATTTTCAATCAATTCATTAGATCATCTATACCTAATCTAACTTATTGGTTTCTAACAGGTTAAATTCCGGTATTACACATTTTCTGATACTCTATAGCTGACCACAAAATCTTATTTGGAATTTGAATATAAATGAACTATTTATGTTACACTTATGTACATTTTGTATGGTGATAAATAATACTTAAATAAAAGGCAGAATTTTAGTAATGAATCAATTTGAGAAAGATAATCTTCAACACAGGAAATGTTTCAATTCCAATCTACCTTTCTGACGAGCGATGTTAACAGGGTTTTCAAAATTGCAATCTCTGGTTGAGAATTAATTCCAAGCTCTTAGAGAGCGATTTAATAGACTAAAATTATCGCCCTTTATTAAATTTTTGACTTTTAATTATAAGAATAATGTTCAGATACTGTTACATTACAGACTTCTGCGGAAAATGCCAGAACAACGATGTTGCAAGTGATTATTTTGCATGTCCCATAATTATCTCTTTTTGTTGCAACAAATACTCGTTTATACTTGTATTTTACCTGAACTGTCATTCTAAAATCCCAGTTGAGAAATTACATCATTATTAACTCTCGTTAAACACAAGAGCTTCGAATTTAATCTAAATTTTTTATCTGTCATTTATAATACCTTTTTATATTTTTGAATGGTGCAAAATTTATTGTTTATATTGTCTTTGATTTTTATCATTTCAAATTGTTATTCTTTTTATTGAATGGGTTTAGGCTATTATTTTAGGTGTGATATTTTATCTTATGGTTTAATTTTACTAAGAATTTGAATCAGTGCTGTCATATAAATGGGTAGTAGAAAGATTTATAGGGTAAATAATTAGGTAAATTTGTTTATTTAAATAAATGAATCAGTATTATTTTATAATTATTATTATTAAATAATAAGGTAATGTTATCTTATTTTTTTATTCAAATTTCGGGAACTTTTAACGGAGTATCACTAAATGCAAATGATATAATGCCTTTGATGTTCAAGTACATCGACAAAGCGTAAACTGAACATACTCTTTATTATATTAAAAATCCAAAATTTTTCATGAAATTGAAAAAAATGTTCACTTTCAAGAACTGATTAAAATATGTATGAATATAAAATTAAGCCTTCAAAATTAGACCAATAAGTATGCTCATTTACATATCCGGTATCGAAAACTAGTAAAGTGCAGATATTTGAGAGTGCCAAAAAAAATCTATAGCAAGAAATACATTGAAGTTCACGAACAAGAATTACTAAAACCAGGCGTAATCTCTGGATGCACAACGTAATCAGTATAAAAATGGATACATGCAAATTAATCGCTCTGAACTCAGACAGATTCATTCAAATTAATCGTGTGATAGCAAAGTTCTATATGCAATTGATTACATCATGGTGCTATAATTTTCATGCGAACTTTATCCAAAAATATTTCGACAAAATTCATTGAATGCCACATAACATTCTATAGAGAAAATTATCTCTTCAAGATTATGTTTCTTAATGCTCAGGTCGTCTTGTATCTGAACACGACTGATAAGCTTTTCTTACAACTACACTTTCAATCGACGCTTTTAATTCTAAGGTTTTGTGACTTGAACTTCATACGGGATTCCAATAAGACGCGAAAATGAACATGCATGCAAAAGCTAATATGAATTTTCTATTACTTGAAATAATGTGAACTACTCAAGTTATGTCTGCGCCGAATAATGTGAAAGCCTCCTCTTCTCCCGACAATTCTGCAACCTTTCCTTGCAATTCCCGAAAAGCATGGACAGCCTCGATTTCCTGCTTCAGCTCTTTGATCGTTTTGCTAGGATCAATTTCCACGGTGAGCGTGCTGTGTGGCAATGTCTGGACCGTTATTATCACTTTGTTGTTTAGTGCAACTGGCCGACGTGCTTTAAATTTGGGCCTTCACTTCACTTCTTGCTACAGAATCTTCGCAAGCATTACTTTGTGCATTTCTATCGCGATCAATTTACTCCGACCACACACGCACTTTTATTTTTTCCACGCAAATATCCACCGTGTATTTACTAGTTTTTTCTCTTGTGTCTAATTAAATCTACATTTGCGAACTACCGTACTTTTCTTTTTCGTTGCCACATAGGGAAACGTGAGAAGATTCGAAGAGATATTTGTCGATCAAACGCGTATTTATTTTGTTCGGGTTGCCGGTTTTTCTTCGAAGACTTGCTCTCTGATCCTTCACTAGTTCATTTCACCCCAAGCATGCACCATTCAAACACAGAAATTATTCCATGAAAGTGTTCTGTGTACTTCTGTGAAACGTTCCAGTTTGTTTGTATTCTCACGCTTCATCTCTGTGTGCACGCTTCTTCTAACAAGTATTGTGGAGGAGTTTCCGAATTTGTATTGGAACATGTACAGTACATTAACAACAACGATTCCACGCGAACCGACTTCCTTAATCGATGAAGCGAAGTTGCATCACAGCATTTCGAAAAATTTCCGACAAAAGAGCTAACGGTTAATTACAAATCCGTTACATGCTAAGTGCATTGAGTAACTAATTGTTACTAAATTCGGGGGCAAATCAATGACGCCTTTTTCCACATTTTCAAATTGTTTCTTCGTTTCATATCTCCTTTGGGGACCTGATTATTTCTGGGAACTAAAGAATAACTTTTCGACAAATGATTTAAGGGAGGGAGAAACCTTTGGACACCCAAGCGAAAACACTTCCACTAGATTTTGACGGAACACGAGTTTTATTCCACTTTTCGCTAACCCACACGACTAACAAGGTGTTCACAATTTGCACGATAACTTTATCGTCTATTTTTTTTTTACAATATTTCACTGTCTTTTACGCGAGAAACTTTTCCACGTGTCTCGGCGATATTCTGATCAGCCCGCAATCTCCTCTCACTCCCAACTCGCTTCTTCTTTACGCGGCGTCCGCGCTGTCTGGCGGTTTCGAGCAGACTCATGATCTCCATCCCATTCCTCGTTTGTCAGACGAAGCATCAGACTCGACTTGCCGGCGCCACTCTCCCCGATAATTCCAATTTCCAATGTTGTTATGTAGTTATCACCCATTTTCACGATTTACGACGCAATAGCATGCAAATTTCGCAAGCACAATTTAATATTCTCCACACTCAAGCAACTACGACACTTTATGGGCAAGTAGAACAATACGAACCCATTCAGAAAGGGGGAAATCACACAATTGAAGGTTTTTGTTGCTATCAAATGTACTTTTTCCTTATCATTTGTAGTTTATGACGGCGGTATTTGCAATTTCCCTTTTCACTGTCTTTTGTAGGTTCAATTAGGTTATCAATTGAAGGCAATTTGTCGTTTATGATAATTAGGCGTAATTAGGTGGGAAAAATCGGAAGAATTAGACAAATTTTAAGGGGTTTAAATGATACAATGATTTTAGCGTTCATATAATTAACAGGTTAAATGATACAATGATTTTAGCATTCATAATTAAAAGGGGTTAACCGTTTCGTTCTAAGCATTTGCATACCGCGTTACACCGCAATTCGTTAAATTATCTTCAAAAGATATTGTAATAAGATACTACACATTAGAAATTTTTAAACATTTTTAGAATTTTGTTTCCCGGGTGTTAAGTACAAAGGAAATTTTTCCACTTATTATTCCTGCGAAAAAAAAAACGAGTGTTGCGATGGGGAAGGTGACTGAATCGACTGAATCCTTATTAAATTGCGTTCGTGCTGTGTGCCTGTGTCAGCGCTGCTTTTAGAGCCATAGTTCTTAGATTACTACAGGGCAGCTAATTTTCTCGTGATCCCAAGGCAATGCGGATTACGAAAAAGGAGCTGAAGGATCTTTCTGTGTCTCACGGGTTGCCTTCGGCGTCGGGACTAGAGATGACGAACAATAAAAGAACACAATTAACAGACGGACGGACTGACTTATGTCTATGTTTGCCTGGAAGTATACAATCTTTGCGCGTTTTTGAAAATATATGCGGACGGACAAACAGACGTGCCCAATTATCTATCGGCGCAGGTCTTTCGCGTGGTATATCCCCACTTCTTTTCCCGATGGATCCGTTATCAAGTAACGGTTAGGTCCCATTACCTTCTTTATGCGGCTTTTCAGGAATCGCCTATCCAGCTTGGCGTTGTAATGCCCCGCGGCGTCACTTTGGCGGAAATTTCGCCGGAAAACTTCATCTCCTTCTTTGAAATTAGCAGATCGTGACCGGAGATTGTACTGCGCTTCATTTGCACTACCTGCGGCCTTAATCTTCCGTCCGATCTGTTGGCGGAGGTCTCCTAAACGTTCGTGGGGCTCCAGCGCAACGACCGGGTCTCCCAAACACTTTAATTGCCGTAACAGTCGGTATGATTTACCGTGGCAAATCATGTGCTGTCCAAAGGCGGCAAAGTAAGGGGCGACACCGGTGACGGAATGATACGAGGATCGCAGGGCGCATGTGATGGCAGACAATCGCCGATCCCAATCCTTTTGAGATGGGTGGACGTAGGAACGGATCGCGGCCAATAGGGTGCGGTTCAACCGTTCTGACGCGTTGGACTGAGGAGAGTATATGGGCGTCAGTTGGTGTTCAATGCCATACTGCTCAAGTAGGCTCTTAAACTGCCGAGACCGGAACTGTACTCCATTATCTGAGTACACACTCTCTGGAACTCCGAACACATGGAATACCCGGTTCTCTAAGAATTTCACGATCGATGGAGTTGTGAATTTACGGATAGGTTCCACCATTGGGAATTTTGAGAGCTGATCTAGAACGACTATAGCTCCGATGTGTCCCATGGAAGACCGAGGATATGGACCGAGTAGATCGATGTATAGACGCTGGAACACGCGTTCTGGGACGTTGAGTTGACCCATAGGAGGTCGAAGAGGCTGGTTGGGCGCTTTGGTGCCTTTACAGGTATCACAGGCGCTCACGTAGTCTTTGACCTGGGATGCCATTTTAGGCCAAAAGAAGTATTTTTTTAGTCGCCGTAGTGTTCGACCGTAACCTCCGTGGGCACTTAACGGATGATCATGTGCGCGGAGGATCAGCTGTTGTGTCATTTCCTCCGGTACCCAGAGTTTCCAAGACTCTTCTTCCTGCCATGGATCACCAGTGGCGTATTCGTTTCGTCTATACACATAGCCGTCTATTACCTTCAAGTCAGGCAGCTGTGTCTGTTGGGTCGCTATGGTTTGCCTCAACTCTTTGTAGCTATCTGATTCGAAATGTGGGCTGTCCAAATCTATTTCGATGGGGTCCTCGTCATTTATTGTTATTTCGGCTCCCTCTGGGGAAAACATCCGTGAAAGAGTGTCGGGTACGATGTTCTGGGTTCCTTTCCGATGTTTGATGGAGAACTTGAACCCTTGCAGTTTAAGAGCCCATCTGGCTAGGCGTCCACTTAAATCTGCCTGGTTCATCAACCATTGTAGTGACGCGTGGTCCGTGATGATCTCGAATTGGTGGCCCTCGATATAAGCTCGGAATTTCTTCACAGCCATTACCGCTGCCAAACATTCTTGCTCGGAAACAGTATAGTTCCTTTGGGCCGAATTCAGCTTATTGGACATGAAGGCGATGGGAGCTTCCTCCCCTTCGTCGGTCAATTGCACCAGCACGGCTCCTACTCCATGTTGACTTGCGTCACAATGAATGGAGAAGGGCTTCGTGAAGTCGGGGCTGTGCAAGACAGGAGCTGATGTGAGGGCTTGTTTAAGCTCTTCAAATGCCTTTCGGCTGAGTTCGGTCCAAACGAACTTCCCTTTCCGCAACATGTCTGACAGGGGCGCTGAAACTGTTGCATAATTCCGAACAAACCTTCGGTACCAACCGCACACACCAAGGAAACGTCGTAGCTGCTTCACAGTTTTTGGTAAGGGGAACTCATCAATCGCACGCGTTTTGTCTGGATCCGTTTTGATAGTGCCATGTCCTATGACATGGCCTAAGTATCGGACTTCTTTCATGACAAACTTACTTTTCTGTACGTTGATGGTGAGTCCCGCCTTACTGATGTGCAGGGCTACTTCTTGTAGAAGTAGGAGGTGTTGATCGAACGTTTCCGTGATGAGTAAAAGATCATCGAGGTACACGAACACTTGGTGTTTCAGGTGAGGTGGGATGACCTTGTCCATCAACCGGGTCATCGTTTGCGGCGCATTACACAGGCCAAAGGGCATTGTGACGAACTGATATAATGGTCGTCCAGGCACTGTGAAGGCGGTCTTGTCCCTCGAGCCCTCATCGAGTGGAATTTGCCAGAAGGCGTCTTTTAGGTCGAGACTGGTGATATAATTGGCTTTCGGCAGTCTCCCTAGTATTCCATCGATGAGTGGAAGAGGGTACGCGTCCTTGATGGTAACCGCGTTTACCTTACGGGCATCAAGACAGAGGCGGACTTTACCTGGCTTTACAACCAAGGTTACCGGTGAGGACCAGGCACTTTGGGACTCTTCTATGACCCCCAACTCGAGCATCCTATCTAATTCCGCATACACCAATTTCTCCATGGCTGGCGAGATGGCGTAGTGTCTCTGTTTAATCGGTTTACTATCGCCAACGTCAATGGCGTGTGAGACTAGGGTGGTGCGGCCAAGGCCTTGGGTAGCGTAAGATGGGAAAGCAGCAATGGATGCTTCCAGGCGTTGCCGTTGGTTAGACGTCAGGTCATGCCTATCGGGAGTAGAAGTGATTTCGTTGACATTTCTGGTTTTTAAAGACAAATCGGTGAATAAATCGGAGGCCAGTCCAAAGCGAAGGACGAAATCGACACCAAGGTATACGTTCTGAGTCAAAGACGGGATAATGTAGAAGGTAATATCCTTCGTCTGACCCCTGAACGTCACGGGTGTTGTTAGTTTACCTCGTATAGGGTGTTTGGTGCCATCAGCTGTACTGATTTCAGTGCGCCAGGATTTAATCAAGTTCGGGTATTCTTGGAGCACTTTCGAGCCAAAGCTCGAGGCAAGACAACTGATACTGGCACCCGTGTCGATCAATGCAAACACGGTCTCGCCCAACACTTTAATTGGATGATAAGGTCTGATCTCATTCTCAGCAACCTCCGAGATGTTACAAGAGTTTACGGTTTGACGGCAGGTGCGCACTCTCTTGCGGAAATTCCGCCAACGACGGGTTGACCATTTTGTCGTGCACGGACGGGAAGTGACAACTTCGGAAGCAAATATTCGCTCTCGAGCCACCCGATATTCCTGCAGTCTAACATGATAAGGTTTTAGAGTGCGTACTTGAGGCTGCCGCGGTTCTTCTGGCAGTGACTGCGATGGTCGTTTTAATATTGTCGTTGGTGAGGTCTCCGGAAGAGAGTGAACATCCGCAGTCGTAATGGTTATGGCTGGTGGGTTAACGTCAGGTTGGTTGGGGTGAGCCGCTGACTGAGGAGCTACTGCTGGGGTTTCGAGTACCGCTGAGGTGGTCGGGTACTCTTTTGGCCGTTTTTTCGTGCGGCACATTCAGAACAGTCCGGGAAGTAAGTGTCCGGCTTGCCGCAACCGTAGCAGAAAACCTTACGTTCTGCGCGGCATGAAATGAACCGGTGTCCGGTTTGGTGACAATTCCAGCAGGTCGTAAGACTTCCCACTGCCGCTACAGCAAGCTGGTCTGGGTCCAAATCATCCTCCAGATCTAGGGTGGTATAATCTGGGGCCAATTCCGCGATTCCTCGTCGAGGACCCGTCCTGGTTAGTAAGTATGGCCGGTCCCGTAGGTCTTCCTCAAACCCTTCTATACGACGCACATTTCTCAGCAGGGCCTCCATACTCTGTGGATCGGAGTTCACGATATGCCGACGAATCTCCGGTCTTAGATTGCGCTTTAGCAGGCGAAGAATTTGGGTAGAAGACAATGGCTCTGACAGCTGGTCATTCAACCGAAGGATATCGGCTCGATATTTATGGAAGGACTCGTCCGGACGCTGCCATCTAGCATTCATCTTATCCAGGACTAATTCGTCCATGTCGACCGTAGGGTATTCCATGCGGAGTACCTCCTTCAGCCGTGACCAGCGTATGGATGGTGGAGCTGAATGTATCCTCCAATATGTCTCCAGGGCTGCTCCCCTAAGCAGCATTGGCAGGTATCCTGCGAGCGCTGTGCGGTCTCCTGCTAGCATCTGCTCAATCAGTGACTCCACCCGACTTATGAAAACCTCCACCGTTATCGTATTGGGTTCCCCACTGAAATGTAGATTCCATCCCTGGATGATGCTGGGGATCTGTGTCGGCTTCAGCCGATACATGTCGTGTGGATGGAAGCGTTGGTCCGGCGGAATCACGGGAGCCTGATTTGGTGGTGGTGCTTGGCTCAATCGGGGCCGGTAAACTGGAGCCAACGGATTCATGGCTGTACCTGGCCGGATCCGTTCGGGATCACGCCGCGAGTCTACTGGGAAGTCCCACGGATTTGGGTCCGAATCCCACATAGGAGGAGTTCTTGGCCGGGATGGTGCGGGGTTCTCTCTCTGGCTCTCTAGAGAGGCGAGCCGGGTGGACATGTCCTGTACGAGCGCCATTAGATCTCGTAGAACTGTGGCTTCCACAGCCACCGGTGGACTCGCTTCTTCTGCAGGCGGAACTGCTTCAGCCCTGTAGTCATCGTCTCGTGCACTCCTTGTAGTGGATGGAAGGGGTCCGCTTTTGGGGACAGCTCCACTTGTACTGGAGGACTGAGGTCGTTCTGTTGCTGGCTGTGCGATTTCCAAAGGCTGTCGACAGAGCGGGCACGTGGATGAAGTTTGCCGCAGTTGTGCCAAACACAGCTGATGTAGCCTGTGTCCGCACTGCAACCTCTGGCTTGTAGTTTCGTCCATGTCCTCGTGACAGATGGAACACAATAGAGCTGGTCCGGCATCCGACCGCAACTTTCTCCTTTCGGGAGTTCTTTTGGTGGGCATGCTAAAAGAAATTTAAATTGCTAACTAAAAA
Organism: Odontomyia ornata; assembly: GCA_963969285.1. NCBI lineage: Eukaryota > Metazoa > Arthropoda > Insecta > Diptera > Stratiomyidae > Odontomyia > Odontomyia ornata. The sequence goes on from OZ017741.1 coordinate 23,836,603, forward strand.
CCTAAATAAATATATATATATAAATAATGAAAATGTGAAAAAAATGATGCAAAATTTATGATTTGTAAGTGGCCGTCAGTGGCGAACTATAGTCGAACCTCACAAAAAAAAAAAAATGTATGATAAAGTTTCAAAAAAAGTTTTAAGTTATCAAAAAAAATAATCGGTCTTTCCTTTCCGTCCTTCCTCCCAAGTATGGACACCATGGCACAATCCTTCTAAAACGTTTCAGGGACACTCTCTTGTGGCACCATGAAAATCAGGGTTCCGAAGTGATCCCTCATTAGCAAACTTCTCAAGTTACAGCTTGTCAGCCCAGGGTGGGATTCTAATCCACAAGCAGCGCGTGTCTTGTCATGGATAGTCATGGATTAGCTAATCAGCCAATCACATGAAATCAAAATCCATGTAATTTAAGACACTTAGGCACCGCTGGTTTGGGGAGCGGATCAGAATCCTCCGCAAAATAGATGTTGGGATAATAACCTCCGAACACAAAAAGGGACTCTAATATAATTTGGCCTTACTAGTTATACAATGGTGGTAAACCACCAAGGTATAAATCAAAAGAAGGACCAAACGATATTGATGTCCGAAGACAACACACGTTCGGAAGTTACTCGGCTGCTGGGGCACGATTAGTGCAAAAACCCTCGGGAGTTATCTACCCGCCAAAATTTCTAACACCTTGTGGGGACACCTAGAGACGATGGACTGTCTCGTGCTCACGACTGATGATACAACCGGGCATTTCGGGGCCCCACGTTGGGCGCCATTTGTAGTGAATAATAGATTTTCATATGTCCGTGAAGGACCGCAGCGATGTTCTGCTGCCTCGGCAGAGGAAGGTGTTGATTCCTGCCGAGAATGCCCTCGTCCGGAGACGCGTGAATGCGCTGGCAGGCTAGCATTGCGGTGTCGTGGGGCGGGTTCGTTTCCCCGGCACGAGGACTCACTACAAAACATTTCGCATTCACGAATTGCTTGCAGAGTTCGAGAGGACGACCGAAGTCGCAAATCAGTAGATAACCTCCACGAAGGAATTACGACTTGTTGCGAGAACAAGTGCAACCTGACAAGAAAGACTAATTTGGGGGTGACCTCGTCCTTACCCAAATACATTCAGGGCCCACAAATGAAAGAGGGGCAACCGGGTGGTGGTGGAGCCCCTTCATGCCCACCCAACCGGAATAAATCCAATGTTAAATCGTTGAAGTGGCCAGGTATTCCTCTTCTGAGTGGAAAACTCATACAACTTGAATTGTATGAACCTTCCCATCAGAAGGGGAGTACCCCGGTGACCAATTTATGTCATAGAATTATACAATGGAATTGCATAACTTTATGCCATAAAAAGGCACTTGGCTTGGGCCACTCAACCCATTAAGTCACCTGAAATAAAAAGGATTAAATTGTACCCGGTGACTGGCTCATATTTTGAGGGGGAAGCCTGCCACCGTACCGGGTCCTATACCCGGTTAGAAATGGAGGAAAGGAAAGACCCTCGGGTACGTTTTTAATTCATTTTTATTTTTTTTCTTTCAATTTTCAATCAATTCATTAGATCATCTATACCTAATCTAACTTATTGGTTTCTAACAGGTTAAATTCCGGTATTACACATTTTCTGATACTCTATAGCTGACCACAAAATCTTATTTGGAATTTGAATATAAATGAACTATTTATGTTACACTTATGTACATTTTGTATGGTGATAAATAATACTTAAATAAAAGGCAGAATTTTAGTAATGAATCAATTTGAGAAAGATAATCTTCAACACAGGAAATGTTTCAATTCCAATCTACCTTTCTGACGAGCGATGTTAACAGGGTTTTCAAAATTGCAATCTCTGGTTGAGAATTAATTCCAAGCTCTTAGAGAGCGATTTAATAGACTAAAATTATCGCCCTTTATTAAATTTTTGACTTTTAATTATAAGAATAATGTTCAGATACTGTTACATTACAGACTTCTGCGGAAAATGCCAGAACAACGATGTTGCAAGTGATTATTTTGCATGTCCCATAATTATCTCTTTTTGTTGCAACAAATACTCGTTTATACTTGTATTTTCCCCGCAGGGGGAATGCCGGTCGACAAGAGCTCTCTTGGAGGCTAGCATTCTTTGGGGAGTTCCGCCCCCACGTACCCGAGGAAACTCCGCAGGGGGAATGCCGGTCGACAAGACCACTCTTGGAGGCCAGCATTCTTTGGGGAGTTCCGCCCCCACGTACCCGAGGAAATTCCCGCAGGGAGAAAGCCGGTCGACAAGAACATTCTTGGAGGCTAGCATTCTTTGGGGAGTGCCGCCCCCACGGACTCGAGGATATGGGGGGTGCCGTGAGGTTCCCTCTTATTGTATCTGGATTACGCTTTGGACAACGAACTGGAATTGACGCTTTGGGCTGGCGGATGTGATGGTTTGGACCTAGTTGCTTTGCACAGTAGCGCCGAGGTGAAACTCGTGTGTGAACGGCTCCAATTCAACTATCATACCGTCTCCGTCCCGGTAAAACCTTGGCAGGCCTCGGAGTACGTTCGAAGTTCGCACCATTGGGTTGGTGGTGTAGGTTCGGTTGAGACGGACTCCCGATTAGCGCTGGTCTGGCTCTGAGCACTTGTCCCCATAAGGGCTTGTGCCAACCCTCGCATGGCCTCCCTGCTCTGCAAAGATAACCATGGGACCAAAAAGGCGACTACACATACGAACGGAGATAGCGGCTCCGAGGGGGGACCCAATAAAATGGAGCAAACAAATGAAACCACAAGCAAACAGGACGCTAGCACGGAGAACCCTTTCAGGCAAAAACCGCTGTTGGCAAGAACACCGATAAAACAAGTCACCGATTGCGGGGGGAGGCAGCAAACCCCAGAAACACTGTTAAAGTCAACACCACAGGTTAAATCATCGGAGACAGACCACAGACGGACTAACGAACGAAAGAAGGCAGAGTGCGTTGTGCAACCTGGCATCATTGCAGCCTTTGGGCGCAGTAGAAGGACTATGCGCACCCCGGAGCGCCCAGTGCAAGACGTACACAATCCGGATCAAGCTGCGACACCAACGGAGGCCAGTGTAAGACTGGGGGAGGGAGAAGTTTTGCCGTTGGCCGACGCCACTTCAAACGCGATCCAAGCGATAGAAGCAAAAGGGCTAGGAAACGGGGGCCTCTCCCAAGAGGTGGCGCCAAATAACACAATCGCCCTTGACCGCGCCGAAGAGGAGCGGCTTACTCGGAAAGCGGGGAATATCGTCAAACAACTGAGGGCTGCCTGCGAAGTGCAGAAAAACATAGGCAAGAGTGTCAAGAATGGCATTCTTGAACTGGAGGAGCTTTTTGGCCGCATAACGCACTACAGGCGGAGGTGGCTTGCAGCCGAGAAGCACCAAAAAGACACGCTCTCCCTCGAGGCATCAGTGGGTCCTAGCAGCAGCAAAAGAATGGCCGGTAGCCCAATTGAAGGCGACTGTGAGAAAAGGAGGAAGGATGAGACCATAAACCAAGTTGACACTCCAGGCGAGGAGTTTCATGTGGTGCGAAACAAGGCAGCGAAAAAAGCGGCCAAAAAGCTACTCCTAGAAAAAAAAGACAAAGAGCTCAACCACGAAGAGAACAAGGAGCCCCCCGCTATACCGCAGAAAACAAAAAGCAAACCGCGGCGCAAACCCTTGCGAGAAGCACTGCTTATTAAACCTTTTAAGGGCCGAACCTACGCAGATGTCCTGCGTGAAATTAAAGGAGCGGTCAAGCCAGACGACACCAAAACTGCCATCAAAGCAGTTCGACCAACCCGGACCGGCGGCTTGCTGGTGGAATTCGGGCCAGAGGCCACAAACAAAGATGCATTCCGTGACGCGGTTCAAAAGGTTCTTGGAGATGCGGCAACGGTTGCCTCGCTCGAACCAATGGCCACCCTGGAAATCAGGGACCTCGACTGCGTCACGGACAAAGCTGAAGTAGAGGATGCCATTAGGAGGGAGTTCCCCAGCTTAAGTGAAGTCAAGGCAAGATTGACGCGTGAAAACACAAGGGGGCAACGCATGGCTATTGTCGAACTAGCTGATAAAGACGCCCAGCAAATCCTGGCGAAGGGCAAAATTAAGATAGGTTGGGTGATCTGTAGGATACGGAGAAGAGCGATCCCTATCCGCTGCTTCAGATGCCTCGAATACGGACACACCGCGTATGGCTGTAGGGGACACGACAGGAGATCTCTGTGCTACAAATGTGGTGAAACGGGGCACAAAAGGAAGGAGTGCACGAACGAGGCAAAATGCATTCTTTGCAAGGACGCTAAGCTAGCACCCGGCGACCTCAAACATGAGCCGGGGACAGGGAGATGCCGGGTTTTCAAGGAGGCCCTAACTAAAGCCAAATCGATACTCAAATGATCCGTATCCTGCAGGTCAATTTGCACCGAAGCACAAACGCCCAGGACCTACTTGAGCAGTTTGCGAGGGATAAGAAAGCTGACCTCCTGTTGCTGAGCGAGCAACATCATAACAAGGACTCGCAAGCGTGGTACCCTGACAAAACTGGTACCTCGGCCATCTGGGTTCGAGACAGCGCCCGCCTTCAGGTGCAGGGCCATGGACGCGGGGATGGTTTTGTGTGGGTGCGGTGTTCAGGGATAACATATTTCAGTGTTTATCTGACGCCTAACGAGGCAATGCGATCCTTTCGAACCAAACTCGATGCCCTGGAGGACGCTGTCTCGAACACAGAGGGCCACATGCTGGTCGGGGGAGACTTCAACGCTAGAGCCATCGAATGGGGTATGCCACAATCCGACCCAAGGGGAAAGCAAATATTGGACATGGCGGCCAGAACAGAGCTTTTTGTCCTAAATACTGGTAACACCCCTACTTTCCGCCGCTGGGGTTGCGTAGGAACCATACCCGATGTGACACTCGCTTCGGAGTCCCTGGTACCTAGAGTACACAACTGGCGAGTACTAGAGGACTACTCGGCTAGTGATCACCAGTATATAGCTGTTGAGATTCATGACGGTGCCACTCTGCGTGCATATGCCCAAACTTCAATCCTCGGATGGAGGACTGGGAGGATGGACGTCGAGAAGTTCACTGACGCGCTTACGGCAGGCGCACCGTTGCTGGGAGCTCCGCCAGGGAGTGGAGGGCCTACAGCCAAGGACTTGGTGAACTCAACTATGAGTACCATCATAGCTGCTTGCGAGTCTTCCATGCCCCGCCGAAGACCCCGACATGGTAAGCCTCCAGTATACTGGTGGTCAAACGAGATCGCCGAACAAAGAAGCGAGTGTCACAAACTTCGGCGAGAGGCCCAGCGGGCGCGAACACGGGAGGAGGCAGACACTAGGCTAGCAGCATACAGGTCCGGCAGGAAATATCTTCGCAGGCTTATTAACAAGAGCAAGGCCCGATGCTGGCAAGACCTCGTGGACGATGTAAATAGGGATCCGTGGGGCCTAGGTTACAAGCTGGTCATGGGGAAACTTGGTGCCCTACGGAAGCCTTGTATACATGACGCGGAAAAGATGGACGCGATAGTGCGGGGACTCTTCCCCGCACATCCCGTCCGTGTTGACGCTGTCCATGGTGAAACAGCAGTCGAGTGCCCACTCTTCACACAGCTGGAACTGGAGGAGGCAGTCCTCTCCCTGAAGGCAAGGAAGGCTCCAGGTCCAGATGGTGTACCAGCTGAGGTTTTGCAGCTCGTCTATCACCATTGTCCTGACTTGCTGCTCAGCACATTCAACGCTTGCCTACGGGACGGGGTTTTTCCCGGTACGATGGAAGGTGGCGAGGCTCGTGCTGGTCAGCAAGGGGAAGGGAAATCCCGAATCGCCGTCTGCATACCGCCCGTTATGCATGCTAGACACGGCTGGGAAAGTGCTAGAGAAACTCATCAAGGGAAGACTCACTGACGCGATTCGTGCTGCTGGGGACCTATCTCCTCGGCAGTACGGCTTTAGAGCAGGACGTTCTACCATTGATGCGATTGCAGAGGTGGTGAACGCGGTCCAAAAGGCAGAGGCATATAGTCGCACCAAGCGACGGATCGTCCTGTTGGTGACACTCGACGTCAGGAATGCCTTCAACTCCGCTAGATGGGTGGATATTCTGGATACGCTGGAAAACTCTTTTCAAGTTCCAGAATATCTAATGCGGCTTTTGAGGAACTACCTAAAGGACCGAAGCCTGCTCTACGACACGACACAGGGCCAACGAAGGATGGCGGTTACATCGGGTGTTGCCCAGGGATCTATCCTTGGTCCGGACCTGTGGAACGTGTCTTACGACGGGCTACTGAGACTTGAGATGCCAGATGAGTCGCGCTTGGTCGGCTATGCGGATGATGTTGCGGCTCTGGTCGCCGGACGCACCGTTGAACAAGCGCAACTTAGGCTAGGTATGCTAATGCGCCGAGTGAGGGACTGGATGACTACTCGCGGGCTCAGTCTAGCACTGGAGAAAACCGAAGTGGTCATCTTGACAAAAAAGAGAATCCCTAGAGTAAGGATGATCAGTATTGGAGATATACAGATCGAATCGAAGCCAGCGGTGAAGTACCTGGGGCTACTGATCGACTCGAAGATGAGTTTCTCTGAGCAAATCAGGGCAACGGCTGAGAAGGCTGCTTCGGGAATATCGGCCCTGAGTCGACTTATGGCCAACGTAGGGGGACCCAGCCCATCAAGAAGACGCCTCTTGATGAGTGCTGTAGGGTCAGTGCTACTGTACGGAGCAGAGGTATGGGGCGACGCTCTCAGCAAGGAGGTATACCGAAAACGATTGGCACAGGTACAGAGAAGAGGAGCACTGAGAATTGCATCTTCGTATCCAACAGTCTCCGACTCGGCGGTGAGAGTGATTGCAGGCGTGATACCTGTCGCCCTCCTTGCTAGAGAGCGCCGCGCTATTTACCTGCGCCGAAACGAGGATGCGAGGGAGATGGTTGTCCGCGAGGAGAGACAACGCTCGCTCAACGATTGGCAGCAGTCTTGGAGGAATTGCACGAAGGGAAGGTGGACTGCGCGCCTCATCCCGGATGTGAGACCGTGGCTAAATCGAAAGCATGGTGAGACTGACTTCTATCTGACCCAGCTTTTGAGCGGGCACGGGTGTTTTCAGTCTTACCTGCACAAGATCGGCAAGTCACGGTCTCCCGATTGTCGGTTTTGCCCAGGAGAGAAGGACAATGCCTGTCACACATTTTTTGCGTGTACGAAATGGGCCAGGCTGCGAAGGGAACTCTACAGGGAGACGGGAGAGCTCACCCCGGATAATATAGTTGCGGTGATGCTCGAATCGGTTGACAAATGGAACCAGGTGGCACATTATGCTCGGGCAGTCCTAAAATATAAAAGGGACTCACAGCAGCCGGAGGCGCTGGGGCTGGGGGATCGCTCTTCTGGCAATTCCTCTTCCCCCCTCCCCTCCCGCTAGGAAAGGGACTCCCCAGCTTGAAGGCGCCCCACGGCGTAACAAAACGAGACCTGGCCCGAAGTAATGTGTCAAACGGTTCCAGGCTAGGTTCTCAGATTGACAGGGGAGGTGTTTAGTGGGTAGTCCAAAGGTATCCTCCATGGGAGTCCCACACTGCCAGACTCGGCGGGCATAAATGCCTTCACCTCCCTACCACAAAAAAAAAAAAACAAAAAAAAAAAATACTTGTATTTTACCTGAACTGTCATTCTAAAATCCCAGTTGAGAAATTACATCATTATTAACTCTCGTTAAACACAAGAGCTTCGAATTTAATCTAAATTTTTTATCTGTCATTTATAATACCTTTTTATATTTTTGAATGGTGCAAAATTTATTGTTTATATTGTCTTTGATTTTTATCATTTCAAATTGTTATTCTTTTTATTGAATGGGTTTAGGCTATTATTTTAGGTGTGATATTTTATCTTATGGTTTAATTTTACTAAGAATTTGAATCAGTGCTGTCATATAAATGGGTAGTAGAAAGATTTATAGGGTAAATAATTAGGTAAATTTGTTTATTTAAATAAATGAATCAGTATTATTTTATAATTATTATTATTAAATAATAAGGTAATGTTATCTTATTTTTTTATTCAAATTTCGGGAACTTTTAACGGAGTATCACTAAATGCAAATGATATAATGCCTTTGATGTTCAAGTACATCGACAAAGCGTAAACTGAACATACTCTTTATTATATTAAAAATCCAAAATTTTTCATGAAATTGAAAAAAATGTTCACTTTCAAGAACTGATTAAAATATGTATGAATATAAAATTAAGCCTTCAAAATTAGACCAATAAGTATGCTCATTTACATATCCGGTATCGAAAACTAGTAAAGTGCAGATATTTGAGAGTGCCAAAAAAAATCTATAGCAAGAAATACATTGAAGTTCACGAACAAGAATTACTAAAACCAGGCGTAATCTCTGGATGCACAACGTAATCAGTATAAAAATGGATACATGCAAATTAATCGCTCTGAACTCAGACAGATTCATTCAAATTAATCGTGTGATAGCAAAGTTCTATATGCAATTGATTACATCATGGTGCTATAATTTTCATGCGAACTTTATCCAAAAATATTTCGACAAAATTCATTGAATGCCACATAACATTCTATAGAGAAAATTATCTCTTCAAGATTATGTTTCTTAATGCTCAGGTCGTCTTGTATCTGAACACGACTGATAAGCTTTTCTTACAACTACACTTTCAATCGACGCTTTTAATTCTAAGGTTTTGTGACTTGAACTTCATACGGGATTCCAATAAGACGCGAAAATGAACATGCATGCAAAAGCTAATATGAATTTTCTATTACTTGAAATAATGTGAACTACTCAAGTTATGTCTGCGCCGAATAATGTGAAAGCCTCCTCTTCTCCCGACAATTCTGCAACCTTTCCTTGCAATTCCCGAAAAGCATGGACAGCCTCGATTTCCTGCTTCAGCTCTTTGATCGTTTTGCTAGGATCAATTTCCACGGTGAGCGTGCTGTGTGGCAATGTCTGGACCGTTATTATCACTTTGTTGTTTAGTGCAACTGGCCGACGTGCTTTAAATTTGGGCCTTCACTTCACTTCTTGCTACAGAATCTTCGCAAGCATTACTTTGTGCATTTCTATCGCGATCAATTTACTCCGACCACACACGCACTTTTATTTTTTCCACGCAAATATCCACCGTGTATTTACTAGTTTTTTCTCTTGTGTCTAATTAAATCTACATTTGCGAACTACCGTACTTTTCTTTTTCGTTGCCACATAGGGAAACGTGAGAAGATTCGAAGAGATATTTGTCGATCAAACGCGTATTTATTTTGTTCGGGTTGCCGGTTTTTCTTCGAAGACTTGCTCTCTGATCCTTCACTAGTTCATTTCACCCCAAGCATGCACCATTCAAACACAGAAATTATTCCATGAAAGTGTTCTGTGTACTTCTGTGAAACGTTCCAGTTTGTTTGTATTCTCACGCTTCATCTCTGTGTGCACGCTTCTTCTAACAAGTATTGTGGAGGAGTTTCCGAATTTGTATTGGAACATGTACAGTACATTAACAACAACGATTCCACGCGAACCGACTTCCTTAATCGATGAAGCGAAGTTGCATCACAGCATTTCGAAAAATTTCCGACAAAAGAGCTAACGGTTAATTACAAATCCGTTACATGCTAAGTGCATTGAGTAACTAATTGTTACTAAATTCGGGGGCAAATCAATGACGCCTTTTTCCACATTTTCAAATTGTTTCTTCGTTTCATATCTCCTTTGGGGACCTGATTATTTCTGGGAACTAAAGAATAACTTTTCGACAAATGATTTAAGGGAGGGAGAAACCTTTGGACACCCAAGCGAAAACACTTCCACTAGATTTTGACGGAACACGAGTTTTATTCCACTTTTCGCTAACCCACACGACTAACAAGGTGTTCACAATTTGCACGATAACTTTATCGTCTATTTTTTTTTTACAATATTTCACTGTCTTTTACGCGAGAAACTTTTCCACGTGTCTCGGCGATATTCTGATCAGCCCGCAATCTCCTCTCACTCCCAACTCGCTTCTTCTTTACGCGGCGTCCGCGCTGTCTGGCGGTTTCGAGCAGACTCATGATCTCCATCCCATTCCTCGTTTGTCAGACGAAGCATCAGACTCGACTTGCCGGCGCCACTCTCCCCGATAATTCCAATTTCCAATGTTGTTATGTAGTTATCACCCATTTTCACGATTTACGACGCAATAGCATGCAAATTTCGCAAGCACAATTTAATATTCTCCACACTCAAGCAACTACGACACTTTATGGGCAAGTAGAACAATACGAACCCATTCAGAAAGGGGGAAATCACACAATTGAAGGTTTTTGTTGCTATCAAATGTACTTTTTCCTTATCATTTGTAGTTTATGACGGCGGTATTTGCAATTTCCCTTTTCACTGTCTTTTGTAGGTTCAATTAAGTTATCAATTGAAGGCAATTTGTCGTTTATGATAATTAGGCGTAATTAGGTGGGAAAAATCGGAAGAATTAGACAAATTTTAAGGGGTTTAAATGATACAATGATTTTAGCGTTCATATAATTAACAGGTTAAATGATACAATGATTTTAGCATTCATAATTAAAAGGGGTTAACCGTTTCGTTCTAAGCATTTGCATACCGCGTTACACCGCAATTCGTTAAATTATCTTCAAAAGATATTGTAATAAGATACTACACATTAGAAATTTTTAAACATTTTTAGAATTTTGTTTCCCGGGTGTTAAGTACAAAGGAAATTTTTCCACTTATTATTCCTGCGAAAAAAAAAACGAGTGTTGCGATGGGGAAGGTGACTGAATCGACTGAATCCTTATTAAATTGCGTTCGTGCTGTGTGCCTGTGTCAGCGCTGCTTTTAGAGCCATAGTTCTTAGATTACTACAAGGTATTGAGACGTTTATAGCGCTGACGGATGAAACGCCCCTATACTATCGCCCAAGGCGATTGGCACCTTCAGAAAAGGCCGTAGTTGAAGATCAAGATAAGGAATGGTTGAATGAATGAATACGGCCATCATCGAGTGACATTGCAAGTCAAGTGGTCGTCGTCAAGAAGAAAGACGGGTTGCATAGACTCTGTATAGATTACTGTAGCCTGAACAGTAAAGTTGTAAGAGATCGATTCCCTATGCCGATCATTGAGGAACAGCTTGATCGATTGGCGTCAGCACGAGTTTATACGATACCTGATTTGAAAAATTCTTAATTCCATGTTCGTGCGACCGAATCCAGTCGAAAGTATACTGAGTTCGTTACGCAAGACGGCCAATACTAGTTCTGTAAAACGCCATTTGGTCTCTATATAAAAGGCAATACGTTTGGGCGATTCATTAACGAAGTTTTCCGAGATTTCATAAAGGACGGAACAGTATTAACATTTGTAGATGACCTGATAATACCATCCATAGATGCGAATGAAGGAATCCTGAAACTGAAACGGGTATTAAATGTGGCTGAAAAAAGTGGTATTCAATTTAATTGGAGGAAATGCGTCTTCTTAGAAGAACGTGTCGAATATTTGGGCTATGCAATCGGTGGTGGAAAAATCTAACCTTCGCCATCGAAGATCGACAAAACAATGAAGTTTCCACAGCCGAGAACAGTATTGCAGCTGCAGTGGTTCTACCGGCTGGCAAGCTACTTCAGGAAATTTCTACCGGAATTCGCAAGGCGAATGCACCCATTAAGTTCGATACTGAAAAAGGGAGCTGTATTCGAGTTCGGAGAGGAGCAGATAGTGGCGTCCGATGACATTAAGTTTGCGCTGTCCAGTAGCCCGGTGCTGAGTCTGTACGACGCCTGCGCTGAGACGGAGCTTCAAACAGATTCGAGCAACGTATGTCTAGCTGCAATCCTACTATAGAAACAGCCATGCGATCAAAAGATGCACCCATGTTATTATTATAGCCGTATTACCAATGACGCTGTAAAGATATCATTCGTACGGATTGGAGTTTCTAGCGATATGTGAAGCGGTCAAAAAGTTTAGGGTGTATCTGTTGGGAGTAAAATTCAAAATCATTACGGATTGCTCGGCGGTTAAGCTAACAGTAGCAAAGAAGGAAATTCATCCTAAGATTGCACGATAGGTCATTAGTCTATTAGAATTTACGTACACAGTGGAGCATGGACCAGCGAAACTAACGGTACACGTGGACGTCTTATCTCGAGCAACAGTAATCACAATAGCCAACTAAGTCACGAGTAAAGTACGTGCGGCTCAACACGACGATGAAGGTATCAATGCGATTAAACAGGCACTTGAAGCGGGGTCGTACAAGAATTACATATATTATGGCGATATATTGTTCATGCAGGACGATGGAAAGAGAAGAATCGTAGTAAGTATATTAATTATGGCATCAAAAAATCGACATCAAAGGCATTCTACTTCGTTAGCAGAAACGTTGTTCTGGCTAGTGGAACGACAAAGTTACCCAACCGATTGGGGTTACGCAGCGAAGATTATAACGTTTCATGGGTGAAAAATGAGTTCCTGCAGTTAGAATCGTCTTTCGAAACGTTCAGTGAGCAGGAACCGAACTCAACTGAAACCTGTGTTTGATTTGGGAGCCGGCTTGAGTGCAGCCGATGCTGTAACCATATGTCGATCATCGAACATTTCAGTGATCCACGTGTTTCGAAGTCGGAGTGCTGGATTAGATAAAATGCTACCGGAAAATGTCTATCCGGAGTATACTGAGGCAAAGGGACAAGTGGTTTGGCACTATCTTATATGCTGGCGGGTAATTGGCCATATTGGAAGCCAGACAAAATTTCGAAACATCCTGACAAATTGTTACGAACACGTTTAAATTATGCAGATAGTAGTAAGAGCTTAGTTGTACAAGATTTAGAGGCATTGGCTGAAGGCTCGGAAAGACGTAGTACAAATCCTGTTTCATTGTTGCTACATAGCTTGGAGCATCCATGCGCCGATTTAGGTACGGAATTGAAGTCAATATTGGAGTATAAAATAAATCCTAATGCACAGATCGATCACATTGTCCCGGGTAAAGGTCCACCGGGTGGATCATGGCATCAAATGGACCCAAATCTGCGTCAACTTACCTTAGCCGCGCGGATGTTCTTGCTGGGCTACAGTTTTGGACGATTGGAACGAGATCAGCAGGAAAAAGCGCAACACGAACAAACAATACAGGAATCGTTGAATCAAAGGATAACCGATACGAAGGTAGAAAGAATCAACAACACTACGGAAGCAAGCCATACTGAACACTATGTTACGGAAACAAGCCATACTGAACAATACAAATACAAACGCCATGTCAAAAATGTTTAGAGCCACGAACAAAGCAAATCTAAACTTTCAGTGGATTGTCTCACTGACATTTCCTCAAACTAGTTTAGTAGGAGTGAGATTCTCGTGAACACCCAAAAGCACCGATTCTCGTGGTGGAAAACTGCACAGCCGACCACACGTAGTGGAATTTATAAGGGCCTCGACCTACAAGAATGAGCCGTTGGTTGGAAAACGAATAAGGATGTCCTGCTCTTCTTTTGATTGTTGAAAATCATCCGGTGAAGTGTGCCGGTTGGGAATAAAATTAGTGGACGCACGTATTCGACCGAGGATCGACATTGGAAGAAGTGGTTGCAGCTAAATTGGCCGCGTTCGTGAGCAGAGCGGAGAAAGTCGCATTAGTAAATTGGCAGCAGAATTGGCGAGAACTCGAGCAGCGCAAATTCAAATTATTTGGGGATCTTCACATCAGCGGCAGCAAAATCATCGGTGTAAGTGTTGGTCAAACGTTTTTTTGTTTTCTATTAATGTCTTTATTATATTACATTGTTAGCTTCCTATTAACATTTTGTGGTAAAAGCAAATAGAATGCATAGAAAACTAGTGCTAACTTTCCAGGGCGGATCTTTCTTATTTCCATATCCATTCCGAAGGTGTGGATGTTCCGGTTGTTTCTTTTGTTTCCTTTGTTACAATTCTAGGTGTTGTGTGCTTTCTGCTCAAGGGCGAGAAAGTATTTTTTTTTCAAGAAAGGATTTTACTAGTGTCGGAACGGAGCTAACGCATTGTGGTTAACAAGGTTTGAAGTCGCGGGATTGCCAAGTGCCCGTCGTGGTCAAGTTATGTTTTAGACTTACAGGGTTTTGAAATTCTTGTTATAGGTTTTGTAGTGAGTTACAGCGGACAGTGTAGTGGACTTGAGTAGGAGTTCAATTTGGAAGAGTTTCACTAATTGTTCTCCGGGGAGCCGTAACCTCGTTCGGCGGTTCCAATCGGGCTCCAAGGGCGGACAAGTGGCGGCTGCGCCCTCTCTAACGGAGCTATCCGGGGCCGAAAAGAGCCCAACTGGGGCACTCCTTTTAAAAAGGGTAATACGATCTTCAAACATTTTGACACCCACTTTATATTTTCGTATAGCTACATAGCTTTAATTAATTTCTATATGAGTGAAAACAGAAATTTAGAGGATTATACGAAAATAATGACTTTTATTTAAGAGTCAGCAAAAACAGGTACGAAAATTCGAAGAGGATTCGTAGATGCACCTAACTACAAGTAAAATAGGCAGACCCGTAACTACTTGGGTATTTTTTATTAGCCTTAGATGTTAACTCCTGTACAGTAAAAAGATATTTGAAAACAAAAATTTATTGAATCTGATTTGGGTACCAAATTTATCGTAAGGCCTTAATTTTAACGACCTTTTCTAGAAACCCTTAAAACTTCGTGAATCTTCAACAGATTGAATTGAAATTTTTTGCGATGATAATGGTAAGTAGCGTAATTTAACAATGTATTGGAATTCAAAGCATGCATTAATCGGGGTACAGCTGAAGCGACATATGCAGAATATCTAGGGTCAGCAAGAACACCGTGAAAAAATGGTGCAATGCCGAGGAAGGAAATGTGGAGGATACGCAAAAAGTGGTCGGTATTTTCAGCGGAGGCAAAAGGGAAAATTCGGACACTGACTAAAAATAGACCAGGACTGGGGACGCGAACAGTGACGAAACGGTTTTATTACGTTCAGCGATACATTCGGTCTACCAACTGGAGCCTGTAAGACTATAGATAACGCAAGAAACCTTTACTTTCCAAGAAAACCGGCCGAATTCCTTCCAAAATCTCAAAAACCTCGGGTTAGCTGATGGCAATGCCCGTGGTGAAAGGATGCGTGCAAATCTCCGTCGTACGGACGAGTCCTGGATTCAACAGCATCTAATACCCAAGCGACAGAATAGGACCGTGAGGACTAGGTATCCCGCAAATATTCCTGTAATAGACACCGAAATTCGACTTAAAAATCATGGTAGCTGGCGGAGTGAGCAGTTGCGTGAAAAGCCAACTACACTTTGTTCAGCAAGGAGTGTCTGTTAATGGAGAACATTTCATGGAAAAGATTCTCCTCAGTTTTGTGCAATGCCTTACTAATGGCCAATAATTCGGAGACGGAAAGGAAATGATTTTGATGCAAGATAGCGCCAAGGCCCATACTGCTTTGAAAACTTATAAGACGATTTATCAGCATTTTTCTAATGTGAGGATTGACTGGCCTGGTAATTATATATAAAAGATACACTATGGTCAGGAACTTTTACGCCACCTTTCAGTAGTACGTGCAAACGCAGAATTAAGATAAGAGACCGTGGAGCCCTATCAGGTCTCCTCCAACTGATTTAATTCACCAGGTTCGGGCGACCAATCAGTTGGCAATGTCACTTGAAGAAATGGCACTCATTTAGGAAAATTCTGCGTTCTTTTAACGAGAGAAAATGCAATTAACTGAGTCGATCTTCGTATGGCCAGTAAGGAATCTGGTACTTTAGAAGAGACGGCGAGTGAAATTCTTTTGAACAGGCTCTTGATCAGCAATGAGGTATTAAAAGTGCGGAGACCTAATTCGAAAAGCATAATCAAGAGTATTTCTTACGATAGTAATGTAAAGGTGAACAACGAAGAACATGTTTTGAAAGATAAAAGTATGGCGCAGTACAAAGCCGGAGCTTCTACAATAGCAGCACTGGTTTTAATCCTTGAGATATGGATGCCAAATTTAAGTATTGGATCAAAGGTTACACCCAAACCTAATTTTTGGAATATAAGAAAGAGATTCACTATCAGTTGAGTCAGTATATTTGATAAGTATCGGTTTCAGGGGAAACGACCTAATTTGGCATTGAAGGAATATTAAGCTCCAGATAGTTGATTGTACACCATTCACTCATAATAAATAAATTATTTTGCAGCAGTGACCAATCCTCTACTTTATCAAAAACTACATAGTTTGAGATCATCAGCGAAGAGGAGGCAATGGAAGCTTATAACAGTAAGCAAGTCGTTAATGAAAGCACAAATAGGAGAGGAGAGGATTGAAGTTTGGAACAGAAGGCCGAAGAAGAGTGGAAGCCTAAATAAACCTAAAGGGCGCACGCAGATTCTTCCAACATCCAACATCAATAAAAGAATGGCGTCAAGTTCAGTTGAAGGAAATCAGGATAAAGGAAGCTATTAGGAGGAACTTGATTGGCACGGAACGCTAGACAAGGGGTTTCGAACAGTGCCGACAAATGGAGCGAAGAGAGCCGGAAAGAAACTCCTTCAAACAGTGCCAAAAAATAAAGTTCGCACAGACACCCAGCAAGAAAACAGACCTGATGCGAAACAGGGGAGGAAAAAGCCACGACGAAGACCCCGGTAGCAGGCACTACTCGTAAAACCCAAAGATGGCGGAAAATAAGCACAAGTGCTGCGCGATACCATGGTAAATGTAAGGTTCAAAGACACCACACTGCTATTAAAGCAGTACGACCAATGCGATTGTGCTACATACTGGTTCAACTCAGAGCAGAGGCTGAGAATAAAAAAGGTATTCTGCGACGCAGTAAAAAGGGGTTTTGGCAAAAGGGCATTGATCGGAATATGATAGAACTACTGCGTCACGAAATATTTTTCAGTAAGCGAAAAGGAAACAAGTTGGCTAGACAGACCTACGCCCAGGTCAGAAGGGTTTTGAACTCAACTTTTCAGAAATGCAGTCACCAGCAACAAATAAAGTCAAGAAATATGTCAAAGAGATGTGCACGTTTATCAGAAAATCCATTGTTTTTCTATTTTGAACGGTTTCCATTTTGTTGCTCACTAACAAAAATCACTCAGATCATGAATTCCCAAAAATATTAACGTTATTGACCATATTTGAAAATTTCAAGAATATAATATGCAGCGACTGGTTCGATGGAAAATCCATAAAATACAAAATAATTAATGATTGGAGAAATTTCAAATGGCTACAACTTCCTATCAATCGATTTTCATCCAAATTACGAAGTTTAAGGATCTTTTGTAGGACTATCTAAATATCGAATTTCGTTCAGTTTAAGGGCACCTATACGATTTTATTGGGGAAAATCTGAAATTCGGATATCATACTATTATTAACCAAGTTGAGCGAATTTTGACTTCTAAGGTATTTGTTGTTGTTGTAGTCATAAATACCTACCTCCATAATTTTTTTCAAATTTTTCGGATCACATTCAAAAGGCTCGAAATGTCTTAATACTGAGACAATTGGAAAATGAAAAGTGAGAAAAAATTTTCAAGTGATCAATTTGAGTGCTCTTCAAATTTGTCGTCGATGCTTGTCGTTCCACATTTCTGATTTTTATTTACTGTTTGTTTTCTCCTTTTTCAACCAAACAAAGCTTAATGAGTTTCTTAGCCTTGTATAGATAGTGAAAACTTGAGAAGACCAATTAGGCGGAACTTTTAAGAAATTATGTCTAAACCATAGTTAAAAGGGAAGCAAAAATTTCTTCGTTGGCTAGAAATTAGTATTGTCACTGTGTTTCCTGAAATTTGGTAATCAGAATGGAAGAAGCAAGAGCATTGGAAGAAATTTTTAACTCTGGTACAATCGGATCAACCTATTAATCAACGTAGAGTGCTAACGCTAAATAATCTACGAGGACACATTTTGAAAACCCAAACGTTATCGGATTTTAAAAAATTTCAGATCCCAATGGAAAATTGACATTAACGTCCTCGAAAACATGTCGTAAGAAGATGAGAGGCGCGGAGCGTTAGAGTTTGCGCTGAAAGAATTTAATTTTGAAGTCCAACTGATGAACCTTTAAATGAAATTTTTCCCGTCAAACTTCTTCCACTTTTCGCATGAAATGTAAGCTGGCAACTCAAAAAAAGTGTGCGAGTGACATACGTTGGCACCTGATGTCAGCGAAAACCACACGGGTGATAAGGAAATAAACCCCATCTGCTTTCAACTGCCACTGGTATGAGATTTATTTATTTATTTTTTTTATTCATCACTATTTTACCGAATTGCAATCATAATTATAAAATAGAAGTACCCTCCGCAGAATGTTTTTAAATGAACCAAATGAGTCAGAAGGAAGACCAAGCTGGGGAATAAAATGGTCTGTTACTATGCGAACCATCGGTGAGTGACTGTAAGATACGGTTCTGGCAAACGGCACAGCGTAGTATTACGACGAAGTAGTGCGAGAAAGGGGACGTATGCTATTAGCGTTATTTAAGATCGACGATCACATACCTCTCGTCAATTTAAATAGGAAGAATTGATAGAGAATTTGGCTCCTTACCTGCAGCGAAGGTAGAAAGAGAAAATTCAGGCGATCGTCATAAGGGCGATACGAGATAATTCAGACATGGGAACCATATCTGGCATGCATATTCAAGAATTGGCCTTTTTTGTGGTAAAGAGGTGAATGCCCATTTACGCGCAGAGTGTGGGACTTCCATGTGGGCAAGAAGGCGACCGGACTACCCACTAAATACCTCCCTTGCCAATCCGAGAACATATCCTGGAACCGTTTGACGGGTCTCGTTTTATTACGCCATGAGGCGCCTTCAAGCAGGGGGATCCCTCTTCTAGCGGCAGGGGGATCCCTCTTCTAGCGGCAGGGGAGGGGGAAGAGGATGCGCCAGACAAGCAATCCCCCAGCCTCAACACCTCGGCTGCTGTGAGTCCCTTTTATCTTTTAGGACAGCCCGAACATAATGTGCCACCTGGCTCCATTTGTCAACCGATTCGAGCATCACTGCGACTGTATTACCCGGGGTGAGCTCTCTCGTTTCCCTGTAGAGGGCCCTTCGCAGCCTTTCCCATTTTATGAACGCAAAAAATGTATGGCAGGCATTGTCTTCCTCTTCTGGGAAATACTGACAATCGGGAGACCGTGACTTACCAATCTTGAGCAGGGAAGACTGAAAACACCCATGCCCGCTCAAAAGCTGGTTCAGATAGAAGTCAGTCTCACCACGCCTTCGATTTAGCCATGGTCTCACATCTGGGATGAGGCACGCAGTCCACGTTCCCTTCATGCAATTCACCCAAGACGGCGACCAATCGTTGAGCGAGCGCTGTCTGCCTTCGCGGACAACCATCTCCCTCGTATCCTCGTTTCGAAAAAGATAAATCGAGCGACGCTCTCCAGCAAGGAGGCCGACAGGTATCACGCCTGCAATGACTTTCACCGCCGAATTAGAGACTGTCGACTAGCAAGACGCAATCCTCATTGCTTTTCTTCTCTGTACCTGTGCCAGGCGTTTTCAGTAAACCTCCTTACTGAGAGCGTCGCCCCATACCTCTGCTTCGTACAGTAGCACTGACCCTACAGCACTCGTCAAGAGGCGTCTTCTTTCTGGGCTGGGACCCCCTACGTTGGCCATAAGTCGACTCAGAGCCGATAATTCTGAAGCAGCCTTCTCAGGCGTTTCCCTGATTTGCTCAGAAGAATTCATCTTCGAGTCGATCAGTAGCCCCAGGTACTGCACCGCTGGCCTCGATTCAACTTGTATGTCTCCAATACTGATCATTTTTACTCTAGGGTTTTTCTTTTTTGTTAAGATGACCACTTCGTTTTTCTCCAGTGCTAAACTGAGCCCGCGAGCAGCCATCTGTGTCTCACTCGGCGCATTAGCATACCTAGCCTAAGTTGCGCTTGTTCAACGGTGCGTCAAGTGACTAGTCCTGGAACATCATCCACATAGCCGATCAAGCACGACTCATCTGGCATCTCCAGTCTCAGTAGCCCGTCATAACACACGTTCCACAGGTCTGGACCAAGAATAGATCCCTGGGCAATACCCGATGTAACCGCCATCGTTGGTAGCCCCTGTGTCGTGTCGCGGTGCAGGCTTCGGCCTTTTAGGTAGTCCCTCAAAAGCTGCCTTAGATAACCTTCAGCATATCAAGAATATCCACCCATCTAGCGGAGTTGAAGGCATTCCTGACGTCGAATGTCACCAACAGGACGATCCGTCGCTTGGTGCGACTAAGTGCCTCTACCTTCTGGACCGCGCTCACCACCTCTGCGACCGCATCAATGGTAGAACGTCCTGCTCTAAAGCCGTACTGCCGAGGAGATAGGTCCCCAGCAGCACGAATCGCGTCAGTGAGTCTTCTCTTGGTGAGTTTCTCTAGCACT
The DNA here is from genome assembly GCA_963969285.1 of Odontomyia ornata. Taxonomy (NCBI): domain Eukaryota; kingdom Metazoa; phylum Arthropoda; class Insecta; order Diptera; family Stratiomyidae; genus Odontomyia; species Odontomyia ornata. The sequence continues at coordinate 23,857,086 of OZ017741.1, forward strand.
TTCCCAGTCGTATCTAGCATGCATAACGGGCGGTATGCAGACGGCGATTCGGGATTTCCCTTTCACTTGCCGATCAGCACAAGCCTCGCCACCTTCCATCGTACCAAGAAAACCCCGTCCCGTAGGCAAGCGTTGCATGTGCTGAGCAGCAAGTCAGGAAAATGGTGATAGACAAGCCGCAACACCTCAGCCGGAACACCATCTGGATCTGGAGCCTTCCTCGCTTTCAATGAAAGGATTGCCTCCTCCAGTTCCGGCTGTGTGAAGAGTGGACACTCAACTGCTGTTTCACCATGGACAGCAGCGGCTCACCTGCTATGAGCACCTCGACGAACCTCACGACGTCCATCCTTCCGATGTTCGATCCAGTTGTAGAAAGCCCAGAACACAGACGTTGGGAGACATCATCACTCATCTCAAGCACCTCCTCTAATATTTCCGATTGTGTATCCTCTGTACTAAGGACTCCGAGGCAAATTTCGCGTTCGGTATGGTTCCCTCACAGCCAATACGGCGGAAAGTCGGTATATTTGCGGTGTTTAGTACGACGAGCGCCGTCCTGGCCGCCATTTCCAGGATTCGTTTTCCCTTGGCCTTACACAGGCTTGAAAGTTGAAACATCTGTGAAACAACGTAAAATAAGGCCCGCGATGAGAAAAGCTTTCTTGGTTATTTCAAAAACTTGAACATTAAATTTCGATTGAGAATTAAAAGTCACACCCTAATCTTTGAAACCTTCGACCGAAACGACCACTGAGCTTCCGATAGAGTACGAAAATTGAATGGGGAAATTTTTATTGGTAAAGGTCATGGAAAGACTCTTAGAGATGTGAAATTGGAATTGATTTCTATGACACCAAGAGGACAAACGAATTAAGCCATCCTAAAGGGCTCGGCAATCCTGTATGAAATTAATGACTCGAAATATCTTCAGGTCATCAGCATATAGGAGCGGGTCGGATGTTAAGATAGCTGGGTAGTCATTAATAAAGAGGTTGAAAAGAAGTGGACTTAAGATTGATTCCTGTGGAACACCAGAAGTTGGCACGAAAAGGTGGGGTGTAGATCTAGTACAGATAACCGTGTAGGAACGATGAAAGAGAAAGGAGTAAATCCAGGAGAGAAGGGATCCCTGAATGCCGAAACGGTGGAGCTTGTCGATCAAGATGTTGTGATCCACACTGTCGAATGCTTTCGCATAATCAATGCAAATCACATCAACTTTACCTCAAGTGTGATTGTAACCGTGTTGATAAGTTCACTTAGGTTAGTTACGGTAGAACGTGCTTTTACAAATCCGTGTTAATTTTCGGATAGGTTATGGTGTAAAACATTGTTAAGGTTACCATGAATAGTGCTTTCTACGATTTTTCCGAAGCACTATAGAAGTGAAATGGGTCCGTTATTAGAGGCCTGGGAGCGGTCACCCGCTTTATGGATGGGTCCAGATATTTGCACATTTCCAAATGTCTGGAAAAGTATCTCTTTCGTGACTTGAATTAAAGATATAGGCGAGGGGAGTACATAAGGATAAGGAGAAGGATTTAATAAAAATGTTTGAGATTCCATCAGGGTCGACTGGGCTGCTAGAATTCAGTTACTGAATTATCTCTGTGACCTCTAAGGGGGTAGTGTATAAATCAAATAATAATTCTGGCGAGGATTGAGGAGTTTCACCAGAAGTACGGGTCGGGGAGCTATAATCGGCTGAGAAATAGTCAACAAATATGTCGCATATGGCCTGGTCATTGTAGACTTGTGGTTATAGTATGACAATTCATTGATATGCTGACGCGAGTCTTTTATAGAGTTGACGTAAGACCAGAAGGATTTCGGGTTATTCGCAAATGATATTTCAATTGCTCCCACATAACATAGGTTTGTGGATTTAAAAACTCTTTTTGTATTAGTGCGCAGGTGACGAAATTCGGAGGGATCCAATTCTGATCTCGAACGGATGTACCATTTCCTAGCCGAATTCTTCAAGAACAAGGCAGATTCAACTTTTCTCGTGAACCACAAAGGACAATTTGTGTGTGGTCGTCTGGTCGGTGTTTGGGTTGGGATAATGCTGATAAGCACTGCATAGAAATGCTCGGTTCGGGTTGTCTAGATTGAGGGTAGCATGCCAATTAATAACGTCAAAGTCAGCAGCCAGTCCTTCGCAGTTAGCTTTAAAAAAGGTTTCACTTTAGGCTTGCCACGAATTGGAGCCAATAATTATCGGATCTCTAAAGGAGGATTTGTGAGGATCTACAGCAGGGTTGTTTGAGGAAATTAGGTCGAGAATGCGATTGAAAGCGTTCATCATTCCATTTCTGTGCGAGAGGCGATCTTGCAGATGGAAATTTGACCAACCTCCTCAATTTCCTCTAAATCCAAAAGATGATGAGTAGGCCACCGGTTGAAAACTCCTTTTGACCCCTTAGACCCTTTTCATACGGCCCCTTGGTTTTCATATGAAATTTCGAAGTTAAAGTCTATTCTTCACGCATGTGCGAACCCTTCTGAAATCCTACTGAATGCAAGAGAGTGCGCTATAAACTTCATCGTAAAAATTTGTACAAACTATGTAAGTGTTTTTGCATATGCGTAACTGAAAGCTGTTATCTCGTTCTGAAGAGACCTGTTACGAGCGAACAAATACCACCTATATACTCATGCTTCGCCAATGAAATTATATAAGCAAGCACATATGCCCATTGTTATCAAAGCATATACGCAAAGATCAATCCGCAATGCACTTCATACGAGCGATCTTATTGTGAACGACGTACATGATAAGCTTCACTACGATCAAGCACATTAGCTTTGGGTGTGCTTCTAGCAAAGTAAAGCCGAAGAGCGAGAGAGAGAGAGAGAGAGAACCAAAAGATGAAAAAAAGGCTCTCCCTCGCTCAATTTCCCCAATTTGTCGTAAAAATCTACAAACTAGATGGGGAGTAAGAGTTTCCGTGGAATAGGAGCTCACATGTTGCATATTTGGCAAATTTTGGCGAAATATAGAACAAAAGTTCGTTTCGTGACCATATATAGACACTTATGGAATACTGAAGAGCGATTTTGTTCGAGTCTATTAGGGAGCGTGCTGCTACCCACTCTTTAATTACAACGAACAGTTACGCGATTAAAGCTTACAACGGAGGTATAGTGATAGTGTTCAACGAAATGATGAGGGGTGACGTGTTGGCTTGAGCCGCGATCCTCAATCTGCCTTTTGGCGTTTCACGCCGTGCGGCCACCCCAACCCATTTACTCATCTTCTCCGACTCACTCTACGGGCTAACGCTTACATGGGAAGCCCGATAAGTCCCATCGACATCAGGGTACTCCAAATCAAAGCAAAATTCAAAGGCGTCTAAGTTAATTAATCTATTAGGTCATAATCTACATGTTTAAAAAAATGGATAACAACATAAAATAATTCCTAAAAATTAACACAGCGAGATCTCTCCACGGGAGCCTTGACGATGTATACAAGATACACATCAAATCGGGCTCCCAGTTCATACCAGTATACAAAGGGTATACTGGATATGTAGCAAAATGTGGTTTTCAGTCGTCATCAAAAACTTTTTTTGAGCTTACCCGTCAAACTGGAGCTTCGACAAAAATATAGATCGGTTTATCGGAAACTAGCCGGTGATGGTAAGATGCTAAAATTCGCGGGAACATTCTTGAACAAACGATACTAGCGAAATCTGTAGTAATCGATCAGTCCGCCTAGGCAAACTGCCTGAGGAGCCGTTATGAAAAGGGCAATGGGAGATACTATTCGCAATCGTTAAATAATTCCCTCCGCTTTTACACCTCATTCCACCCGACCACTAATATCAAGCGCTACGAGAATCCCGAGCTGTACTTCACATAACCGTATGACGACCATTGATAGTAAATGCTGATCATCACCGTCATCGTCTCTGAGTATGTCTACATTATCATCAACGCCAGCAACTATCACTGCCAGAAAAACAGCAAACGCTGCAAGAACATCGACAAATTTCGAAACATCATCAGCAGCAGAAACAACAAGATCTGTTTCACTGACATAAACAAACAACTTAACGAATAGCAAAACAAAAAAATCCTCATCAAGCCTCCTCCTTAGTAACCACTGTTCTTAACAATACATGTAGTACATCTTCTCAATGGTTTCCGCCGATATTTGGTGAAGTAAAATATACATATAACTACGCCGTAGACGATCGCTAGCCCGTTTGAGAAAGCAGGAGGGAACTCCTTTGTTTCCCCAACCCATAGCTTCCAAGACTTCTCAGCTCAAAATCAACCAATTAACTGGCAGCAAATGTTGTCGGGGTCGCACATTGGGTTCACTGGTTCTCCTATAATGGGACATTAAATGCCGAGAAATGCTAATAATTGTAAACACATCTACAGCTCTGCTTTTAAACCCTTCTAAAACCTCCTTTGCGGGGACTTAAAACAGTGAAGGCGAATCTTCGCGCCTGATAATGGAATAAAAGTAATAATCCTGCCATCCGAAGGGAGGTTGGGCGACGGGCTAACTCTACGCCCTGGAAAACCTTCAAATGTTTCGAAACCTGCAGATGCGCCTCGGGATAGATTGGACTCACGGCATCGACTTCACAATTGAAAAAAGAACTATGACATTGGATCCTGGAATGTCAGATCACTCAATTGCCCTGTCGCTCTTAAGGACCTTTTAAACAGACCAGTCAATATAAATTCAAATTACTGGCAATCCAGGATACGAACTGGACTGGAAATGGTATTCAACACACGATCAAATTATCCTATGGATGTCAAATGTCAAAGGCATATTCGGCAAAGACCAGCTCGCTACAAAAATTTGACATCGAAAGGCTACAAATAGCGTCTGTGGCCGAAAATTTTACGGAGTCCCTCGACAACCAGTTGGCTTCCATCTTATGAGACGCATCGTTAAAAATAAGCAACCAGCTCTAGATGGAAGTGAAAGCGGCTATTAAGACCGTGGCAGAACAGGCGATCGGACATCAAGCCCAGCGCTAGAGAAATGATTGGTACGATGATAAGTACCAGAATGTGTTAGACAAAAAGTATCAGGCGTACAAAGATTATGTAGGTAGGATAACTAGGACAAGGAGAGAACACTATGAAAATCTCATAAGAGTATACTCGTAATTAGAACTAAGAAAAAAAATAATATAACAACTAATTGAGAAGCATCGATTAAAGTCTAGCGAGCGACACCACAAGACAACCATACCAAGTAGTGAAAAGCCTGTAACGTGGTTATTAGCCCAAAACTACGCTCTGTCGTGATGACATCGGCAATAATATCGCTGATGAAGCCAAGATTAAGGACAGATGGGCATCATATTTTAAGCACTTACTTAACCCTATGCACAGCTCCAGAACAGCGAAGTCTATAGATGTTTGCGGAGAGCTTCCATTGGCCCCACCAACTCTGGATGAAGCTTGTTCCATCATCAAAGCCCAAAAGAATAATAAAGTGCCGGGCATCGATCAGATTCCAGTGGAGCTCATCAAATATGGTGGCAGCAGTGTTCATAAAGCTATTCACAAAGTCGTCAAGCACATTTGGCAACCAGAAAATATCCCAAAAGAGTGGAGCCAACAAATTATATTCCCTTTCCACAAAAAAAGGTGACAAGCTACAGTGCGAAAATTGTAGAGGTATATCACTACTTTGTCCGGCGTACAAACTACTTTCAAAAATCTTAGGAAATAAAATCGGATCATACGCCAACAGTTTTTTTGGGGAGTATCAAGGTGGTTTTAGAGCAGATAGATCGACAATAGACCAATTGTTCACAGTCAAGTAGATACTTCAAAAATGCTGGGAGCTCAACATAGACGTGCACCAAATTTTCGTTGTCTTTAAGCAAGCATACGACAGTATTAATCGTAACGTACAGTACTAAGCAATACGTTGCTTTGGCATCCCAGCCAAATTACTCCGTGTTACCAAAATGACAATGACGTCGACAACCCCCAAAGTCCGTATCAAAAACCAACCCACCGATGCCTTTGATACGAATATCGGCAACTCAAGCAGGGAGATGGGCTGACTCCATTGCTATTCAATTTAGCTCTGGAGTACGTCATACGGAAGCTACCTGTCGATACGCGAGGTACATTACTATGCAAGTCGAACCAAGTAGTGGCCTATGCGGACGACATCAACATTCTGTTACGATCATTAACAACTACCAAAGAACTCTTCCTGAAACTCAAAAGCGAAGCAAAACTAGTAGGGCTACAAATCAACGAAAATAAAACAAAGCACATGACGCAGTCGAGAAAAAATACCTCAAATACACAAATTTTCACATTTGGCGAATATATCGAAAATGTGAGCAAATTCGTGTATTTAGGGGCCAAACTAACGAAAACGGCCAATGAAAGAGACGAAATACGCCGAAGAATACAGCTGGCAAATGAAATATTTTATTCAGTTTTGACGATCTTGAAGACCAGCTACATATACAGGAAAACAAAGCTCCAAGTATACAAATCTGTGATAAGACCTGTGTTATGCTATGAGTGTGAAACATGGACCCTAACCCAAGCATCCGCAAATATATTGTACGCCTTTGAGCGACGGGTCCTGAGGCGAATAATCGAAGCAAAGCTAGACGGGGACCAATGGCGGATTTGATTCAACTCTGAGCTGTATGGAATTTTTGACGAGCCGGAGGTCTCAACGATTGTAAGACTACGGAGGCTGCAATGGACTGGGCACATTTATCGTATGGACCAACATCGGATACCCAAAAAGTTATTCGTTGGGAGAACTGAAGGCCGGCGGCCAGTGGGGAAACCGAGGAAACGCTGGTCTGACTCGATCGACGAAGACAGTTCATCGCTGCTCGGATTTCAAAATTGGAGGACGCAGTCAATGGGCCGAGACAGTTGGAGGCGCTATTTGCAAGAATCGAAGGCCCGAGAGGAGCTGTAGTGCTACGAAGAAGAAGACAATGAAAATTAAAAACAGGTATTCAAAGGAAATATCAAAATAACAGCAGTGAGGCACTATAGGAGTGTCCGGTGGGAAGTCTAGCTTCCTTTTGCAAATGTTTACGTTAAGGTTAAAAAGTTGTATATATAATCAAAAATCTAGGATTCATTACGACACAATATGAAATATTTTTATTGCTTTTATTAAGCAAAACTTTCCAAAGCTGTGCAAATTCACTCATAAATAGTAGTCATTAAAATTTACCTGGGTTTTGTTTCATGAAGAATTGCAGTAGTTTCAATCACTTTTAAATCGTTTACCGTTTCAAAAGTTTCATCAATTTTTCAGCTTGACTACTGCTGGTCGCACAGTTACTAAATGTTTTAAATTAGCTTTTTTTCCCGAATAGTAATGTGTCCATTTGTACTCCTTGATAATATTTAGTTATGCGGTTAAATGCATGAATAAGCTATTCAACAACACCAAAAAGTGAAATCTGGGTAATTTTTAAATAAAGTCCATCGTGTTTATTTGGTATCCGCAGGCCAATTCTATTTTTTTTAAAGCCGTCGGGCCTTGCTTTGTTTTGTGAGCACACGCGTTTTGACTACTTGGTGTCATCTTCAGAGTCTTAAGGATGTGTTGAAGGGAATGACTTTATATAGTCGTAGGATGGGTAATTAGGTCAGGTAGTAAATAAATCAAGTACTCAATTAGGCCAGGTAGAGGGATATTAGGTTTTTGCGTTTTTGCTTGTTGGATGTCCGTTTTTTCTGTTTCATCTCGTTTCCGTTTTCGTCTAAGAGTGTGGTCTAGTACTGAGAAAATTGCGTCGGAATTTGTAACAAGTTTTTCGTTGATAATTTTACTGGACGGTAAAATTATCAACGAACAACTTGTTACAAATTAGCTTAAGGCATACCATTTCGACAAGCTTGTTGTGAATTATTTGGACCGATGAAATTTCCAGAGATTATTGGTGGTTTGCAATGCACTATTGCCGTATCGTTTTAACTTTTCCTCATGTTTTTCCCTCCTATCTGTCGCCAACACCACTGACATTTAGTTTTGACTGCTAAGCTTGTACTTCGAATTTTCGGAAGTTTACATTTCAAAAAAAAACAAACGAGATTCACGGACGGCTTTCCAACGAAAAACGGTCTACGAATATGTATTGTGCATATGTTTGGTCCATTTTATTTTTGGGACCATATTTAAATCGTGATCGCCCACTAAATCTGATTGATATATTTAGAGAGCCCTTCGTGGACCCTATTCAAGCAAATTTCAATATTCAGTCATGTTTTATGGCCATGTGTATGCCCTGAACCCTTGCAGAATTGAAATTTTGCCCTGGTAGGGCCATCATTATTTGTACTCGGATCGAAAATATCAAAAAAGTTGAAAAAGTCAAAAAATTATACAGTACTTACGGTATGTTTCTTCAAGGCATAGTATATTACCTGTAAATAAAAAAGTAATTAAAATGGATTTGTAATCAAAGAACAGTGTTAAAAGTTAATTTTTATGTTTTACTCGTATATTATAGGATTGTTTGTTACTTGAATTTTTATCCCACCCCAAATAAAGCCAGTTGTCTACGTATTTGAGAAACTTATTCATTCTGTCATCCAGAATGATAATCTCAGCATAAGAAAGTTGGGGAAGAAAAGATGATCATTGATATACGTCATATATAATGCAATATGGTTAGAGTGATAGCGGCTTAAACCTAAGGTCTCAGCTTCGAGCCCCAATGCAGAAAAAAAAAATTTTTTTTGCAGATATTTTTCTTCATCCGGATATGATCTGGCTTAAAATTAAAACATATTATAGCTTGGAAACATAGGACTATCGTAATATTGATTGTATCACCTTCTTCAGTATTGATACGTTCAAGGAATGAGATACTCTATCTCAAAGCCAAGATTCAACCTGTTCAATAATCATTAAGCTTCACTTGCTTCATTCGCATACTTTTCGGAAAATCAAGAAGCAGCTAGTGAAGAGTGTTGACTTTTATTTATGGAGGAAACACAAGTGAAGACAATGTGACATAACAATTAATTTTGATTAAGGAGGTTTTCCGCCTGGCGGCGCTACGTCAACTACGAGTTCAATGACTGATCTTTCAACAAAGAGCATTGTGAAAGGGTTTTATCTAGACTGTAAAGAAAAAGAACAAAGATATCAAGGAGGGTGGGATAGAAGAATGCTAGCGGACTGATGCTGGTTGCTGAAGCGAGACGTTCCGAACAATGATTTTAAGAGAAAATCTCTGAATAGAAGCTTTGAGCAGTATAGGGAAAGATACCACTGAGATTTTTGTTATGTTTTTTTGCGGTTGAGAGGTGAATGTCATTTACGCACAGAGTGTGGGACCTCTATGCTCGCAAGAAGGCGACTAGACTACCCATTAAACACCTCCCCTGTCAACCCGAAAACTCTGCCTTATATCGTTGGACAAATTGATTCGGGCCAGGTCTCGTCCGCCTGGCGTTTTGTTACGCCGTGAGGCGATATCAAGCTGAGAGGGCTCTCTTCTAGAGGAAGGAAAAAGGGAGCAGGAAGTGCCACACATGCATTCCCCTCGCCAGAACGCCCCCTACTGCTGGTAATCCCTTTTGTCTTTTAGGACTGACCAAGCATAATGTGCCACCTGCTTCCATTTGTCAACCGATTCGAGCGTCACTGCGATTATATTATCCGGGGTAAGCTCTCCCGTCTCCCTGAAGAGGGCACCTCGCAGCCTGTCCCATTTTATGCACGCAAAAAATGTGGGGCGGGCATTGCCTTCCTCTCCTGAGCAAAATCGACAATCGGGAGACCGTGACTTACCAATCTTGTGCAGGTAAGGCTAAAAACACCCATGTCCGCTCAAAAGCTGATTCAGATAGAAATCAGTCTCACCATGCCTTCGATTAAGCCACGGTCCCACATCCGGGATGAGGCACGCAGTCCACCTTCCTTTCGCTCAATTCACCCGAGACTGCTGCCAATCGTTGAGTGAGCGCTATCTCTCGTTACGGACAACCATCTCTGTTTCCTCTCATCCTCGTTTCGACGCAGGTAAATAGCACGCCACTCTCTAACAAGGAGGGCAACCAGTATCACGCCTGCAATGACTCCAACCGCTGAATCAGAGACTGCTACTCATCTCAATGCACATCGGGAGGGCTCTCGCTGGATAACCATAGATATAGAGAGTACTGGATCCGCAACCGGTCGTGAGAGCCGAAGCAATTGGCAACCTGCGCTAAAGTTGTGTGAAGTTGAGGTTTGAGGCGATATGCTTTTAATTTAGCACTCTATCCACGGCGAAACACGTTCACATATAAAAAGTTTTTAATTTTAAAGATCGCGCGTACGTAATCGGAACTTTAATTCACTGTTTTAATTAAAAATTTATGAAATTTCCATCCACTTTGACACATAATTTTCCCGCGTGGTTCGCGCTCTTTTCGATTTTCTTTTGCTTTGACGTTCAATTTTCCGTGAGAGTTATTTGTTGTTTATACTCAAATTGAAATGAAATTTCGTTGGTGTGCGCGGGTGTCAGTGGGGGAAGCGATTCTTCTGAAGAGAGAAAAGAAAAACCTGTCTGGAAAAAAAGGGGAAGGAGAAGCAGAGGGAATCATATAGTTTCGAGAGCGTAAGTTATTTATAACTTATTTATGTGGCAAATTTGCTTCTCACATGGACGAGTACACAGATTCTCGTTGCTCGTCCATTTGTTTATATGTCTTTGGGGATAACATGCGCTTGAGAATACGGCTCGAATGAGGAAAAGAATTTTAAGATAATAAATGCATTCTACATTGAATTGTTATGAATGCATTTGATGATTATTTTACTTGAAATTTTAGTGGAACAAAAGGAACACATTTTGTTGAAGTTATGTTAATGGGTAGGTATTTTGGGGGAAAATTTGAATATTCCAAGGGAACACCATCACTGAACTGCTCGAAATACTATCAAATAATCCACGACTTTATCAAAAGGAATTCGGAGGCCACCTCAAATTCAACTTTGAATGGATTTCACGGGTGTCGAGATCCTACGTGCCGAACGAAAGACAAATGGTGCCCATAATTTTCACTTTCAAAGGGGTGCTCCGTAACACTTCACGCAGTAAACCAATCAATTTTTACAACACATATGTACGTTTTATAAACGTTAAAAAGATTTTGGAATCTAATATATTCCAAAATATTCTCGACCAAGAAAATATGGCAATCGGATTTCGCGTCTTCCCGGTGGCGCGGTCGAAGTCAAACTCCACGAGACGTCCCCAAAACTTGTCTTTCCTCTTCTCATCCCGTGTATACGGTAAAGGGCATCAGCTGCCCGCTCAGTCTAGTTAGCTTGCCTTGGGTAAGGTAATACAACGTTGGGGTGCACTGAATCAGTGTTCCAATGTTCAAAATTTTAATTGGCAGATTTAAAATTGTTCAAGAAAAATTAACTGAAGTAAAGAAAAATGAAAAAGATTCTAAATGGTAATAAAGGTTAAATCTCATGAAGAATATAATTAAAGGGAAACATTTAAAGTTAATATAAAGGAAAATTGATATAAAATTACATTTAATAATAATAACAAGAAAGAAAAATTTTATAAATTAGGATTATGAATGGGAGTAATTGAATATTTTTTCTAAATCTGCCATTAAAATTTTGAATAGGAGATAGGAAGGTTTTCGAGCAGTTTGCTTGTGTGACTGCTGGATTACTACAGACCCAACAGGAGTTCCTTATGCTACAAATTTGGTGAAATGGGAGATAAAAGAAAAGAGTGTACAAAACAGGCACACTGTATCCTTTGTAAGGATGCCGATCCAAGACCGGATTTTGGGAACGCCTTCGGATCAGGAAAATATCGACTTTTCCAGAATGTCCCAGCCCTAGCTGAAACTTGTCTCCTGCAGGCGACCCTACACCCCAAGTCAATCGCCTTAAACCTCCTTGAGAAGTTTGCGAGGGACACGAAAGCCGATGTTTTGCTGCTGAGTGAGCAGCACCAAGATAAAAGTTCTGCATTACATTAAACTGGTACTGCTGCCATCTGGCCTCGGAGCAGTGATTTCCACAAAGAGGGCCGTGCACGGAGGAAGAATATTATGTGGGTTTGATGCTCAGGGACTCTACTCTTTACTGTGTAAGTAACACCGAACGAACAGATGTCATCTTTCAAAACCAAGCTTAATGCTTTGGAGGGTGCTGCCTCGAACGCAGATGGATACATATCCGTTGGGGGAGAATTCAACGCTAAATCAATCGAATAGGGCATGACTTCAACACATCCGCGGGGATAACGAGTCCTAGAAACTACGGTCAGGACAGCGCTCATGGTACTAAACACCAGAAACAAGCCGACTTTGCGCCGCATTGGCAGTGAAGAAACTACAGGGTGCCTCAGCGAAATTCAGTGAAACGCTACCTTAATTTGTCGCTGTATTGGAGCTCAACGACAGCAGGCATTTGTTGTCGTTTCAACTGAGTAGACGTGTGTGCAATCGTGCATCAATTCTAAATGGTGCGAAATACAATCCAAGAGCAGCGGTTATTGAAAGTTTTCACGCTGGACGGTCGCAAACACAAAATCTAAGGTTTTTCGGGTATCCGAGTCCCATGCTCAGGAGTATACGGCCACGGAAAATTGTGAGGAGGGTTCTCCTAGTCCAGCAAGGAAAACTCATGCGAAGGAGAAGACGGCAAGGACCCCGGAAGTTGTTCGAAGGCCCAAAGACCTCATTTCGGAGGATCCTGGGGGCTCGCTGAGGAAAATTGCGGTGGTCTGGGGTGTAAGTGAGGCTTAAATGCCTCGAAGAGGACCTGGAGTACACCTCCTACGTGATAATGGTGATACAGATGCTGTCCAAGGCTGCTAAAACAAAAAAATTTCCCGCTTTCGCTTGCTTCTGTGTTCACTGAAGAATGCTCTACAGAATTCTGGCCTCCCAACAGCCCAGATTTAAATCCCATGGACTATTACGTGTGGAGCGTTATTGAGCGGATTACCAACGCGTCCAGGCATTCTCATGTGGCAACCCTAAAGCCCGCTGTTGAAGCAGCATTCATCAATTTACAACGAGAGCAGTCACAGAATCGGAGCGGCGATTGAAGCAAGTGGGTCTTATATTGAGTTATAAACTGTAGGAGAATACCTAGAATAAGATAATTGTATAATAACTATGCCCGTAAGCCGAAGGCCTTTGGTTCGAGTTTCGCTGGCGTCAACGAGATTTAGTTCGAGTGATCCTACGGACGGACTGTAAGCCTGTTCAGTTATGATACGTGCTGATTTAAAATCGGAACGTGTCGTAGCTGGGTTGAAGGATACACGGCCAAAGCGTGATAATGATCATATCACCTTGTGGAGCGCCGATACATTCGATCATGATAATGAGATACTCTAACTATCTCTAAGCGAAGGCCCGAAAGGGGCTGTAGTGCTACGAAAAAAAATACTAACTTTGGTGGTAAATGTTAGTTTATAATTTATTATAAACTCCATGTTTTTTCCGGATTTCACTGCAGCACCCTGTATACCGGATGCGAATATTTACCTCGGAGCCCCTAGTACGGAGGGTACACGATTGGAGAGTTTTACAGGACTACTCAGCCAGTGGTCATCAGCACCGTTACTTTTCTCAAGACGTGGTGAACTAAATTATGAGAACCATCAGGACTGCCAACAGCGCTTCTATACTGCATCGGAAACCCCGGCACAGCAGGCCACCAATCACTGAAAGGCGAAGGGAGTGTCACAAGCTTCGGCATGTGGCGCAACGGGCACAGAACCGTGCAACCGGGTAGCAGCATATAAGTCGGCCAGAAAGTGCCTTCGCAAACTGATTAACTACTGGAAGGCTCGGTGCTGGCAAAATCTGGTGGGCAATGTGAACTAGGATCCGTGGGGCCTTGGCTACAAGCTAATTATGGGGAAAAGAAAGACGAGGCAGTGCGGGCACACTTCCCCGCCCATCTCGCCAGTGTTGACGCTGTCCACAGTGAAACAGCAACCGAGTGTCCACTCCTCACACTGCCGGAATAAGAAGAGGCAGTCCTTTCATTGAAAGCGAGGAAGGCTCAAGGCAGAGTTGGTGTTCCAGCTGAGGTTTTGTAACTTGTCTATCACAATTTTCCTGACTTGCTGCTCAGCATATTTAATGGGGTTTTCCCGATACGGTGTAGGGTGGCGAGGCTCTGCCTGGCCAGCAAGGAGAAGAAAATTTCGGAACGCCGTCTGCATACCGCACGTTATGCATGCTAGACACAGCTGAGAAAGTACTAGCGACACTCATCAAGGGAAGACTCAATGACGCGATTCGTGCTGGTGGGGACCTATCTCCTCGGCAGTACGGTTTTAGAGCAGGACGTTTTACCATTGATGCGATTGCAGAGGTGATGAACCCGATTCAACAGGCAGGACATATAGTCACACCACGCGACGGATCGTTCTGTTGGTGACACTCGTCGTCAGCAACGTCTTGTACTCCGCTAGATGGGTGGATATTCTGGATACGCTGGAAAGCCCTTTTCAAGTTCCACAATATCTCATGCGGCTTCTGAGGGACCACTTGAAGTACTGAAGCCTGCTTCATGACATGACACAGGGCTAACGAAGGATGGAAGTTACATTGGGTGTTGCCCAGGAATCTAGCCTTGGCGTAGACCTCTGGAACGTGTCTTATGACGGGCTATTGAGACTGGAGATGCTAGATGAGTCGGGCTTGATGATATTGCGTCTCTAGTCGCTAGACGCACCACCGAAACTTAGGCAAGGTATGCTCATGCTGTTGCGGAAACGCTTTGCACTCTTTTCATGCGGTCGTTAAAATAACGCCGGAGCCAAGGTTAATAAAGGTTAAAATAAAAATGCTTAAGTAAAATAAACAAAAACGAAAAAAATGATTGCATTAAAGAAAAAAAAAAATAGTTGAATAAAATAGAATAGATAGTTGAATACAATGGGTTCTTCAATAAGTCGGAGATTGGTTGAAGAATAAAATAAATACATCTCCAAATGTCAATTCTCATGCCTCACCACTAGCCAAAAACAATTCGAAGTCACAGATACACGGGAAGGTTCTTAAAAGAACTCTAGTGAAAATGGATTTGATAATACTTAATTGAATTTCTCTAGATATAAGTGTTCTCATGCGGACCAACGGATACGATTGCCAATTGATAGCTCCTCCATACAACATTGTAGACTGACATTCATCGTGAACACATTTCCTTGTCTTTTGTCGCAGACGAAGTTTCATATCGGAAAATCTCAATTCACGTTTCACTCAGCCGGAAGAAATAATATTGTAGTACTTGTAAAATTGTGAATATACGATGTCGCCAACCGTTGCGGTACCACCACCGGTTTCATGGGCCCAACAATCCGATTTGCTGCATGTGACGATAAATGTTGAATGCGAGACGCCGTTTATAGATTCAAGGAAGATTGCATGCAGTTCAAGGGGACATTTGTAGTTGATAATAAACCTTATGAAGTCACCCTAAGTTTCCCTCGCAACATTAATCAAGACAAAGCGCAAATTTTAAATAATAAGCGATCACTGAAATTTAAGGTTTACCAAGCCGAATAAGGACCTTTTTTCGCCAACGTTCACAAACGACAAACAGAAGCCACACTTCTTAAAAGTAGACTTTGGTAAATGGAATGATGATGACTCGGACATGGAGCAAGAAGGCGAAATATGGACTTATTAAGTAAGCTTGTAGATATGGACTTGATAAGGATGATGAACCGTCGTTTAATGATCTCGATGGTGAAGAGGAAGATTCCGGCGATGAGAATATACCAAACTAAACAGATGGCTCCGATGATTGTTATAAGGATAATCCAACACTAGCCGATACAGCTGGAGCAACAAAGACGGAAAATAATTGAATTAAAGAACATAAAAATAAGCAATAAACAATCTTTACATTGAAAATATGAAGAGAAATGAAGTGAGCATAAAACAGATCATTCAATCCAAAGCATTCATTCTTCTTATATTTGATAATATCTTAGTGGAAATCAGCGACGAAAAACATTCGAGCCAATTGATTGAAATCCAGCCTAAGCGTTTGCTTTTCTTTCATCCTTTCTGCAATGATTAGATTGTTGTAAACAACACCGGCAGAATACCAAGTCCGCAGTTTATTTGATTTACTCTGTGAAGATTATTCAATCAAATTCTCGACACAAAAGGAAAAAGAAATCTTATACTTCAGATTACGATGAATATGATTGGGAGGGATTAAAAGAACTTTATAAATACCGAACCGAATCTAAATCGCAAGAAGAAAATAACTTTCAAACAATCGCCCGAATCAAAACAAAAACAATACTGACAGAGTGTCAGTCACTCTGGCGTTTACACCTGATGGGCGAATGTACTAGATGAAGGGAAATTTGAATTTCAATTGCTCGATGAACACCAGTCGGGAGATCGCTGATGCAAGCCGCACCGCAATTGAACGTTGAATCGCCCTGAAGTAAAATCAACGGCTCGCCGGTTGAAACCGAGCCGATGAAAAACCTGGAAACAAAGAACGGGTCCCTCTTTTTGGTGGACAAGGACCGACAACGGCGGATCGAGTGCGACGAGCAACAAGAAATTTTTCCCGGAATTCATCGAGTGAAGAAATGTGTCATTTGATAGTACTCGTATATGGAGTCTCCGTTTTCCGTCCGTCTTTGCTGTCATTGTATTCATCGCCGTTTTTGTTTTTTCATCGTTAGCACCGTTCCCGATTTGTTGTTAACATCGTAGCTGCAGCCGCTGGTGGCGTCGTCATTTTGTATTTTTGCTTTCTTTTTTTTTGCGTTTTTGATCTTTTTTTGGGATTTTGGTTGCTTCAGTTTTATGCGGTCCCACCACCTCGGAGTCGCTATCTCGGTTCGTGTGTATAGTTGGGTTTTTGGTCAAATGGTTATCTTTATAGAGCAAGGAGGCCATACGAGGGTTGGCAGAAGACCTTATGGGGGCACTCAGGGCCGTTAACTGTCGCCCCACGAGGTAATCTCACGGCGCCCCTCATATTCGCGGGTCTGTGGGAGCGGAACTCGCCAAAGAATGCTAGCCTCCAAGAATATTCCTATCGGCCAGCATTGAGTCATCAAATCTTAGAGTGGAGAAAAAAAATTCAAATTTGCAGGTCTGTGTAATTTATCAAAGCTTAGTTAAACTATCAAAAATTTGTTTTCCAGGCGATTTACTGACTGAAAGCTTTCTACTAGCTAAAAGGATATACCAATTTTTTCGCTGGAGCTTTCGCAAAAATTATCTATAGCAATGATGGAAATATCTACGGAAATGGAAGTATCTAATATGACAATACTAAAAATTGATGACATTTTTTTTCACTCATCAAGGAACGAAAGCAGCTTGAAACATGCTAAACTAATGACTTTAATAAATTTCCGGGTTTCCCGTTCGTGTTGTCTTCTCCTCAATTTGAAATCTTAAAATTCAATCATCTTTCAACATTGGAAAATTATCTTATCGTTTACATCTTTTATCACTTAAGTCGGATCGCCATAATAACAAGCCAAGGCATACCATTTCGGCAAGCTTGTTGTGAATTATTTGAACCGATGGAATTTTCAGAGATTATTGGTGGTTTGCAATGCACCATTGCCGTATCGTTTTAACTCTTCCTCATGTTTTTCCCTCCTCACTGCCACCACCACCTCTGACAAGCTGTCTTCAAGTCTTCAGGATCCAACTATTATTCACTCCATACCAACGCGTTCAACCTCTTTCCTGCCGCTAAAGTTTAAGAATGAAAATGGAAAAGAACAAAAAAAAAATCGTTTTGCAAAATTTCATTTGTTCCGCCTTTCCGATTTACGCCATCTAAACAAACAAACAACAATAGAACAGCAGTCGCGAAATAATACACTTTGCATTCTTATTGGCCTTTCGAAATGATAGGGCAACGTTGTGATAAACGTAGGATTATGCGGTAACTGAGAAGGGATGCTGATTATGGGTTGCATACCAGAAAAGATTTCCGAGCAGAAATGATTGGAGTTGTTTTTATAATCAGGCATGGTTCATATGTACACATTTTTGGTTCAACGAGGTATGGCCTAGTTTCGAAGGCGATTTTTCGCTATGTTAGGTCTCCATGTGGTTCAAAATTAAATAATTTAATATTTCTCGCCACTTGATGCCCACTCTCGCTGACAACACTTATCAATCCACTCCAGTGGTCTGCTCAATTCACCACTTGACTATGGGAACGATATGCAGAAATAATACGACGACCAACGCACTGTTCTGCAGCCCGCACACAAAAAATACCATTTTCAAGCCTTTCTCGGTTGAGGCAAACCAAACCGTACTCATTGAATCGTACTCTATAATCTTCATTTCAACTTCCTATCGTGATGTGTACATTACAAAGGTACCACACGGCAAGGTAAGGTATTGCAGCTCAACACTTTTGTCCGGGGCTCAAGGTGCTTAGATCCACCAGTACCTGAGATTCCATCGTTCATTGCATCTTGGCCGTGTCTTTCACGACTACGAGTATGATCCACATAAAAACGGAATATGAGAAATGAGAATGAAAATCTACTCTAGTAGGCTGGCAGGTTACGTTCCCTTTTACTCAATTGCTCGCGTACCATTCACCGCGAGAGCTCTTCTATTGTCGATGGAGGAGGCTTTTGAAAAATTTGAATATGTTAACCGGATGAATCATATCTCAAAGATGCCGCAATCACCGTCGACAAACGGACAAACCATGTATTTATGGTGTCGGAAGTTTTTTTCCCCCGACAAGAAGGCTTTTGTGCCATTTTTGTACTTAGTTGGATTAATATCTTGCAAAATTTTTTCAGGCTTTTTATTCTTCTCGTTTCGTCGATGAAAAGATATTTCGCAAGATGGTGTGCGAAATAATCAAGAAGCTTGTTTATACGATAGCTCGGCGATGAATGGAAATAATGATCCCTTTTCAGAAAGGATCTTGCAAATATTTATTCATGTAATTCAATAGCTGGGCATTTATCAAGGAAAAATTTGTTAGACACATTGTCAATAGTATCTTCCTTCCAGATGTGTTTTGTAATCAATTTATGCTTTGATTTCACTTCATTTGCCATCCGTTAAAAATTTTGCAAATGAAATAATTAGCTTTACATCAATTATTTGTATGGAGATCTGGTATTTTATTTCGGCCTTACTGATTCCATTCTTTTACACACTACATAAGCGCAAAATTCACGGTTTTCAAATATTGTTGAAAGAAATCACACCTGATTGCATGAAAAAAGAAGTTAGGATAACGTTAGTCTCATCCTGAAATTGCAGTTCTATTGTTTCAACAAAGAGAAGACAATAGTCCAAATAACACATCGGAAGACCTTTTCATTCCAGATACATTGATCAAAAGATCAAAGTTATCTGTTCCAAGACCCTGGTTAGACCAGTTTTGACATATGGATGTCAGATCTGGTACAACCAAAGTGTTAGTACTGTGCAAAAATTAAGAATTTTCGAAAGGAAATGTCTTCGTGCATGTACTGGTTTGTACAGAGCGCCTGAGACAAATTGAAAGCATTATATGTCGAATAGAATGATTTATCAAACTGCTAAATTGATGAGAGTCGATATCTTTATATTGAAACTTCTTCGGAATCATATCGCAAGATCAGAAATTTTGAGTGAAAACCCTTGGAATTCACAGCCGTTCCACCCTACAGACGGGTATATTGCGACTTGCCTCGCTACTGGCTTCGTTCATCTAGAAGCATTCGTGTATTTGGACATGAATCGATATATTTTTGATTAAAGTTCACATTTGTGTTAATATGTATTGTAGCGGATGTCGGTGGCGGTCGATGGTTATTCTATAAATGAAATACTATATTTATAACAACAAACAATAATTTTATTTTAACAAAACTTTAGAATATTGCGCGCGTGAACGAGTGCTCGCCGTATCGTGACGTGAAGCGTTCTATTTCTTCTCTGCATTTCCATCCTTTATATATCCGCGGCGATGATAGCGTTGTGAGAGATTTGGGATGCTCGCGGTTTTCCCCGGACTAATTGCACACGGCGTTTCGTCATAACTTTGCATGTGCGAAGGATTTCCTAATTATCCCTTTTCGGAGAAGACAGGGTTTGAGGATGATGCAAGGACGTTATATGCGGCGACGTGTGTTTATTGCCGTCTGGGTTTATGTTGTTTTTTTTTATTGCCGGAAACTTTGTGTATCGTTGCCGCCACATCACCCCCTTGCCAGTGATGAAGTCACGTTGAAGATGAGTGCGTTACGATTGACTGGGATCCGGCTTGGTAGCGTTGTACGAAGCGAACCCGTCGTTCTGATCGTCGAAGTTTCTGTTGCTGCTGCTCTTAAAGCTGCAACCTTGATCTTTCTGTGGCAGGGTTGTTGGTAGGATCTAGTTGGGTTTCCGTCTGTTGATTTGTCTCGTTGCTGATAATGATTTCATGGTCTTCTGGAGTCATCTCGTTCAAGGTGTACGCGGGCTTTACTCGATCGATTGATACCGTGATATCTTTTCCTCTAATCCTTAAGATAAAAGTCTTTTCGCCACGTTTGATTGCCTCATATGGGCCATCGTATGGCATTTGACAAGCGGTTTTGACAGCATCATGTCGTAAGAAAACGTGTGTTGTTGTTGTCCTTGAAAATAAACGGTGTGCGTGCACCATGTCGGCTTATTGGCACTGGACTTATTTGCTCGAAGTGTCGTCGTAACTCCTTGATGAATTGTGCTGGTTCGTTGTCTGCGCATGCAGGTTCAAAGAATTCTCCTGGAAGGCGCATGGGTTGTCCACATAACATCTCAAAATTGGATGCACCTAAGTCTTCGCGGATAGTTGCTCTGATGCCCATGATGACGCTGGGTATGATTTTAGTCCACTGTTCGTGCTGGTGGCATCGAATCGCTGCTTTTAATTGGTGATGAAAACGCTCTACCATCCCGTTGGCTTGGGGATGGTATGAGGTTGTTCGCAAATGGTTGGTGCCCGAAAGACGATTGAGAGAACGAAATAAATTCGATTCAAACTGGCGCCCTTGGTCGGTGGTGATTCGCAGTGGAGTTCCGAAACGGCTTATCCATCCTTCCCAGAAGGCTCTAGCGACTGTTTCAGCTTCGTGGTCGTGAATCGGTATGGCTTCTGGCCAACGTGAGAGACGGTCCACGCAGGTGAGACAATATCTTTTTCCTTCTGATATCGGCATGATTATAATATCTATATGCACATGTTCGAGTCTCGTGGAAGGTGGTGCGAAATTTCCTACACGCGCGAACGCATGCCTGGTGGTTTTCGATTGCTGACACTGGATGCAAGCTCGTGCCCATTCGCGGCAGTCCTTCTTAACAGCTGGCCAGATGAATCGTTGTGCGACGAGCTTCGCAGTAGCGTTTCTGCCTGGGTGAGAGTGGCGATGTATGGATTCGAGTGCGGCTCTTCTGAAAACTGGTGTGATATACGGTCGGGCTTTTGCTGTTGAAGTGCCACAGAAAATTTGAGCGTCCGTTCCTGGGACGTGTATTTGCTTGAGTTGCAAAGGCGTTTCCGAACGTAAAAGAGCTTTTAGTTCCTCGTCGTTCTCTTGTGATTTTGCCAACTCAGCGTAATTGATGGGTGCTTCAATTGCCTCGATTCGCGACAGAGCATCGGCAACGATGTTATCTCTTCCCGAAATGTGCCGAATGTCGGTCGTAAACTGGCCAATGAAGTCAAGGTGCCGAGCTTGACGAGGTGACGTCTTGTCGAGTTTCTGCCGGAGGGCGAATGTCAGCGGCTTATGGTCTGTGTAGACCGTGAAAATCCTTGCTTCTATCATGTGCCGAAAGTGCTTGATAGCGAGATAGATTGCCAATAATTCTCGGTCAAAAGCGCTGTATCGGCACTCGGTTGGGCTGAGTTTTTTTGAGAAGAAAGCGAGTGGTTCCCAATGTCCATCAACTCGTTGTTGCAGAGCTGCACCTACGGCAATGTCAGAAGCGTCACAAAATACTCCCATTTCTGCACCGACTTTGGGATATGCAAGGAGCGATGCTTGCGCTAAGTCTCGTTTTTTTTTCGAACGCTTCTTCGGCTGCTGGTGTCCACTGGAGCACGGCGCTCCCTTTTATTTTATCGTGCAGCATGTTGTTTAACGGTGCCTGTGTGTTTGCGCAACTTGGCATGCCAATTCTGTAAAAATTGATCATGCCCAGATACCGACGAAGTTGCTTGGCGGTTGTTGGCTGAGGGAAGCTGAGAATCGTTTCAACCTTTTCCGGTACTGGTTTGATGCCATCGTTGGAGATGAGATAGCCAAGAAAGGGTAATTTTTTGGTGCCGAACTTGCATTTTGACACGTTGATAATTATGCCGTATTTTGCCAACCGTGTGAAAACTTCTCTTAAATGCTCCAGATGTTCCTCCGAGGTCTCGGACGCCACTAAAATGTCGTCCAAATATGCGAAGACAAAGTCCAGACCTCGAAGTACTTCGTCCATGAACCGTTGTAAGGTCTGTGCAGCGTTTCGGAGTCCGAAGGTCATGAATGGAAATTCGTAAAGACCAAAGGGCGTTGTTATTGCCGTTTTATGGATGTCCTCTTCAGCCACGGGTATCTGATGATACGCTCTCACCAGATCGATTTTCGAGTATACCTTCTTGCCGCGAAGTGCCTGTCCAAAGTCATGGATGTGCCTGATCGGATACCTATCTGGGACTGTGCGTGCATTGAGTGCACGATAATCTCCGCAAGGTCGCCAACCTCCATCCTGTTTTGTTGCCATGTGTAAAGGTGCTGCCCAGCTGCTATATGATGGACGTGCAGTGCCGAGTCTAACCATGGCGTCGAATTCCCTGCGTGCAGCGGTGAGTCTTTCAGGATCTAATCGACGAGGTTTGCTCGCTGTTGGAGGCCCAGACGTCGTTTGGATGTAATGCCTGGTATTATGACGTCTCTCTGGAGCGTGGCCATCGGGGCGCATGATATCCGGGAATTCTGCAAGAATCGCGTGATATAAGGTATCACCAGAAACGACCTTGATAGTAGGTGTGTTGGTGCGAAACACACGACCTTTTGAGGTTAGTTGCGTTGCCTTGTCGATGAGTTGGCTTTCTTGAATATCGATCGGCAGTCCAAAGTGTGCCAAGAAGTCAGCTCCGATGATCGGTTTGGTGACGTCAGCGATGACGAAGTTCCATGGAAATGTGCGCCGCAGGCCAATGTCGAGTGATAACGCTGTCATTTCGTAGGTAGCTATCGTGGATCCGTTAGCGGCTGCAAGTTCATACGAAGTCTTCTTGAGTGGGCTTTTGATTGCTGATCGAGGGAACACGCAAAGATCGGCGCCCGTATCGACTAGGAAGTGTTTCTGACTTCCCCGGTCCACAATAAATAGGCGGCGTGTTTTTTGGCTAGAATCGCTGGCTTCCATTAGCGATTTTCTCAAGGGCTGCAGAATAGGCCTCCGTGGCGGCGATGACGTCCTCGTTCTACCCAAATCTATTCCCGGCGAGTGATTTTTTTCAAGTTCGGAAACAAACGGTACGGTGGATGGGGCAGCAATTTGTAGCGCAGTTTAACCACTATGGCCACGGCGACGGCGAAGGTGTGAGCCAGCGCGTTGTCGTGGTTGAACAGCACTTTTTTCTTCGCGAAGCGGGGCCGCTTTTTCTTCAATTCGACGTCAAATCGGCCCAATAAGCCTGCATAGTAGCGCTCCATGATTGATTTACCATTTTCGAGGTAATCGATGTGGATCACACCTTATGAATCCCAGAAAACGGTGGCCATCACCTTTCCAGCCGATCGAATAGTCTTCGCCTTCTTCGGAGCACGTTCGCCGGGTAAAGTCTACTGTTTCGACTGTTCCTTGGTCTCTGGTGTGTACCAGTGAATCCATGTTTCATTGACGGTCACGAAACGACGCAAGAACTCGGCCGGATTCCGCTGAAACAGCGCCAAACACGTCGCCGATGTGGTCTCACGGTTGCGTTTGTTTCCCGGTGTGAGCAAACGCGACACATATCGCGTCGACAGCTTTCTCATGCCCAGTTCTCCATGTAGAATATGATGCACCGTTCCTTCTGCGATGCCCACAGTCTCATCTATCTCACGAACCTTCAATCGACGGTCCGCCAACACGAGATCGTGGATTTTTTTAACGTTTTCCTCCGTAGCAGCCGTTTTCGGGGCACCTGGGCATGGCTCGTGAAAAAATTACGTGCGGCCACGAACGAACTCGTTGAACCAATTCTGGACGGTCGCCACCGAAGGAGAACAGTCACCGTACACAGCATCCAAGCGATCTTTGATTTCGCTGCGCGTTTTCCCTTCCAAAAACAAGAATCTAATCACTGAACGATATTGTTCTTTTTCCATTTTTGTACAACCAACCGACACGCTCGCTTCCAAAGGCTATCAAAACAAAACTAATGAAGGGAACTGACTGAAACTTTGACATAAGCTACTAAAAGAATGTACTGTACGATGGTAAAACTCTTTTGTAATAGCACTGCCATTGGGCGATGAGGCTAAGTACTTGTTGAATGACCCTCGTATTTTACGTCGCAGACTCGTGAAAAAAATTTATGGTGTCTACAGTCAAGATACTTTATCAAAAGACACAGCCAAGAGATGGTTCGCTCGCTTTCGTTCTGGAAATTTCAATGTCAAAGATGCACCTCGCTCAGGTCGACCAATCACTGGAAAAGTCGATGAAATCTTATAAAAAATTGAGGAAGACCGACACATAAGCAGCCATGACATTGCTAAGAAACAGAATATCTATCAACAAACAGTTGTGAACCATTTGCGTAAGGCTGGATACACAAAGTAGCTCGACGTTTGGGTGCCGCATGAGTTAACACAAAAAGTTTGATCGAATTTCCATTTGCGAAATGCTAATAAAACGCAACGAAATCGAGCAATTTTTGAAGCAAACGAGATACGAGAATGTCGTTCGAAAAAGATCATGGTCAAAAACAGTTGAATCATCACAAACGATTTCAAAACCAGGATTGACACCAAATAAGGTTATGCTGTGTGTATGGTGGGATTGGAAGGGAATTGTTTAACATGAGTTGCTAGAACCTGGCCAAACACTCAATTCGGCTCTGTACTGTCAGCAATTAACCAGATTGCAACAAGCAATTCAAAAAACGGGCCAGAATTGATCAATAGAAAGGGCATCATGACAACAGTAGACCACACACATCTTTGAAGACCCGGCAAAAATTGACAGAGCTTAGCCGGGAAGTTTTGATGTATTCACCATATAGTCCAAACCTTGCACCATCAGACCACTATTTGATTCGGTCTCTGCAAAACTTCTTTAATGAAAAGAAATTCACTTAAAAAAAGGACTCTGAAAATTACTTGGCCAAGTTTTTCGCCGATGAACCACAGCAGTTCTACACAGATGGAATAATGGCTCTACCTAAAAAATGGCAAAAAGTCATAGATAATAATGAACAATATGTACTTAAATAAAATCCATTTTAAATAAAAGAAATATTCAATCGAAAAATGACAAAAAACTACTTTTTAGACTTACCAATATTAATGACGAATTTTTTAGTAATGCGCCATGAATGTACGGCTTCTGCTCTAGTCGGTTTCAGTCAGTACACTAGTATTAAGTGCAGGCCGCAACGGTTAAAAAAGGAGAGGCAAGTCACCGCACACGCAAAACTTTTCCTGGCGTTTTGCGGCCCGATGGGGAGTTTCTTGACAGCTGGAAGGACGATCACATTTCGTTATGGGATTGGAAAGCTGTAAGACTGAAAACATGATTTTATCGTTGAAGATTCAATGTGACTGAATATCGCACGTTCAGTGTATTCCGCTCAGTGAATATTCAGCAAAGTGCAAAAGTTAAAGAATGAAATCGATTTAGATGTAAAATCCAATATACTCTGCAACACATTTATAGTTTCCATTAAATTATACTCTTTTTCAAAGTGCTGGGAAGATTTGCCCAAGCGTAAACAGGCGAACTAAAATTTTCCTTCAATGAAACTCCCAAAATTTTGAAAAATTATGAAGTTAGCCAACAGTTTCGTATTTTCTTATCACTTGTGTCAGTTACAAACCACATTAGTATGCAACGATCATAGCGTGCTTTTTATAGACCTCGCCGTAGATAACGTGTTTGACTTCGCAGCGTTTTCTGATTTTGAACGAATTAATCTGATTGTTAAAGAAGGTCCGTATAGTCTTTGAAACAGATTTGGATACTTTGTTGAACACACATAAGGGAGGGAATTAAATTGAAGCAGCGAAGTTCGCACTGTATAATCAGGCCTTCAATTGTGAAGCTCAGAGCTGGGGATATCGTTATTGCGTAAGAGCAACGTAACAAATCGACAATTGATGGGAGCTAGGTATGTTCCGTGGATAGATCTGTCAATCCTCGCCGGATGTTTACTTGTGAAACGTACCTTTTGAAATGACCAACGAGTGTGAAGTCAAGGAAGACCTGTGTAATAGCGGACATGCCCCCATTAAAATTACAATCAAAATGGATTCTAGCATCTGGCGGCTATGTCGGGACAGGGGCAGGATTGGTAATGATATTGCAATTGGCCATTTCAACGAAAACTTTGACGACATCATCAATGGTGTAAGCCAAATCAACAACAACACAAAACGCAAAAAAATCAAATACACTAACAAGTACTGGTGATCGAATGAACTCATGAAAATCTGGAGCAGGAAAAATTGCAGCTTTAAACAAGTTTAACCGCTTGAAAAACCTGGAGATCGGGTCTGCCTTAAACGAGGAGAGATATGAGCGAAAAACTCCGGTCAGAGAGGCCAAAAAGAAAGGATAGGAAAAAGCTGTCCTTAATACCTACGTTGACGGTAGCACCAAACGGTTCTGGACTTTCATTAACAATATCAAAAATCACAAAAACAGAAACTCAAGTAAACAAACAGACAAGGAACTAAGCCTTCGTTTCCTCCTGGACATTAGGAGCATGCAACACCCCAGTACCCACATCACTAAGAAAGCTGTTACCGACCTTAACCTAGACCATTTATTTACACCTGAGGAGATACATTTTCATCGGACAAAGGTAGCCCACGGCACCTGGGGTTGATTCAATTGATTACGGTATTTTAAAACTCCTTGCTACAGACCACCCTTAATGTCTCCTTGAGGCTATTTATAAAGTCGTTGTTGAGTGTATAGTCCCTGATGTACGCAGGACGATTAGAATCGCCCCAATACTGAAACTTAACAAGGATTCAACACAGCTCAGTAGCTATATACCGATCTAACTAATAAGTGTTCCAATTAAAATGATAGGCAAACTGATTGCAATCAAACTGGACCACTATATAGAGGAAAACAATATCTTGTCCTTAAATTGCCATGCATATAGGAAGAACAAGTCGATCTCGGCCTGCCTTAACACATTAACGCTCAAATTAGAAAAAGAATGTTATTCTCGATATTGTCAACGCCTATAACATGTAGATGACAACCTGCTAACACATACGCTAGTTAGCATCGTGATTAGCACTCTATACACAAAATGAATCATTGAAATTTTTAGCCATAGAACCTTTGTTGTTAAACAATCAAAGGATCCCCGCAAGCAACCCCCTACCACAGGGAGATGACTTAAGCCCACTCCTGTTTAACCTTAACACCTTCGTTCTACATGAGCTTGGTAACAAAAGGACCACGGTCCTACAATACGCCGACGACTTCTTTATGCTTGTAGAAGGAAGAAAGCTCCCAGACACAGTAGACGCCCTGCAAGCTAAACTAAATGACTTCAGCAGAACTTGTGACTCACTGTGATTCATGAGTTCTAGGCTTTAGAGACATCCAAATACTAGGTGTCCACTTATAAACGGTCCTGAAAAGGCTTTTGAAGTAACGCTTATGAATTCAAACATATTGGTCAAGACTGATCGCCCTTTGATAAAACCATGTTGTTACGGAACTAGCACATACTGATTAAGTGAAAAAAGGTTCGAGTAGACCTCGACCATTTCTCTAGCATTTTGGAAAAACAGAATAACAAGGAAGAATTTCTCCATCTGAAGGAAAAGTGCCAGAAGATAAGCTAGATTTAAAGAGGAAAGATAGGGACACAAATTATTGAAGTAACTAACAATTTCACAAAGTGATTGGGAATACCATCAGGAACTGAGCTGACAGAGTCCTCACAAGCTAAAATTAGTTTAATAATTTATTTCCGGATAATGAATAGAAGGAAATGTGGTCGCCATGTATATTGAGGCCAAAGAGCTACTGCTGAAGGTAGCATCAAAACTAGAATAAAACTGAGTTCTTAAAAGTCCACCAATCTGCAGAGGCAAAGCTGCCAAGCAGCAATTTAAATGAAATGGACCATTAATAGGATTTGAGAGAATGTATATAATGGGTGATTCATAATGAGGTTTGATTTTCAACAGGCTTTTTTTAACAGACCACACGTAGCTTCTGTCAAACCGTGATGTAATTTTTATTTATTATTGTTTGACAAATCATCATGGAAAGACTTCCACTGCAACAACATATCTAACTTGTTCAGCTGTATTACCAAAATCAGCGATCTGTGATGAATGTTTTACGTGCCCTTAGAGCAACTTATAGTGTGCATCGTCGACCTACCGAAAGCACTATAGCCTATACCATCCACAAATTTGAGACCCAGCATACATTATTGGATGATACTCGACCGATTAGACCACATCCAGCACGTAGTGAAGAGAACATAGCGGCTATAGCCGAGAATTTCGCTGAAGACCGTGACGAATCGATTCGGCGTCGTTTTCAACAGCTTGGTTTGTCGTACGCAACAACTTGGCGTATTTTACGTAAAGATATTGGTTTTAAGGCAGCGAGCATTGAAAGCCGGACGACTGAGGTTTGCGTCGTGTTTTTGGTTAATGAGCACTGAATCAGCTCAACGAAAATCCGCTGTTTTATCGCGAAATTTTGTTCAGTGATGAAGTGTATGTTTGGCTTAATGGATATGTCAATAAACAGAATTGCCGAATTTAGGCTGATAAACACAGCTACTACTACAGCCAAAAAAAAAAAACGGACAGTTTGGTGTGGTTTGTGGGCCGAATCATCGGTCCATATTTCTTTTAAAATGAATCCGGTCATAGCGTAACCTTCAATGGCGTCCACTATAGCACCATGATAATGAATTTTTTGCTACCTGACGTTGAAGCTCGTGATATTGGTGAACTTTGGTTTCAACAAGACGGTGCTACTTCACATACAGCGAGAGAAACAATGGGCTTAGTGAGAAATCATTTTGGTGAGAACCTGATTTCACGCTTTAGACCAGTAAATTGGCCCGCCTAGATCGTGTAAAACGACACCTTTAGATTATTTTCTTTGAGGTTATACGAAGTCTCTGGTCTTCAGGGATAAGCCAGGCTCAATCGACGCTTTGGAAGCCAACATTACTCGTGTTATTCGCGAGATACCGGTCGTTTTGCTGGAACGCGTTGTCCAAAATTGGACCCTCAAGATGGATCATTCAAGCCGTAGTCGCAGTCAACATTTAAGCGAGACAATTTTTGAAAAAAGTAGTCCGCGTGGTGTAGTGGTTAGAGCACTAAGCCCGTAAGCCGAAGGCCTTTGGTTCGATTTTCGTTGGCGTCAACGAGATTTAGTTCGAGTGATTCTTCAGACGGACTATAAGGCTGTTCAATTATGATACGTGCTGGTTTAAAATCAAAACGTATCGCAGGTGGGTGGACGGACACATGGCCAAAGCTAATGATCATATCACTTTGTGAAGTGCCGATACATTCGATCATGACAATGAGATACTCCAACTATCTCTAAGCGAAGGCCCGAAAGGCGCTGTAGCGCTACGAAAAGAAAAGAAAAGATAAAGGTTCCGACGGACATGTGGAGAATCGATGGCCAGGTTGACGGCAGTTCCAGCACATAGTGATTCTTGGTCGGCCGGTCACTTCGTCAAGTTTTACTACTTCTGTTCCACCGGTGATCCTGGGAACGGTAGGCAGGCTGGTCGGTCTCTCTGGGAAGGTTTGAATCGACGTGTCAAAGGGGGCATACGCTGCAGGATCAGGCTGTAGCTCATGTACGAAGCGTCTATCTGGGCGGCCTCTACGAGGAAAAGAGGGTGGTGCATTCGCAGTACGACGCTGGCTCTGGAGGATAGCCTCCATAACCCTTGCAGAAGATCGTACAGCTTCAATGGTATCCCTAGGGGGAGTAAGCCATACGTTCTCTCAGTTCAGGACGTAATCCGCACCAGACGATTTCCAGAAGGACTGACTATTCGCTCTACCATACCAAGTAACGCAGCACAGTATTCGTCCACGGTCTAGTGCTGTAACTGATAACGGCTTAAAAGCTGTTGCTTATTTAGGGTATCGCTTTTCCCTGGTGAGAATTTTTCCATAGCGGCTTGTTTGAGGGTATCCCAGTCATAATAGGGATTGGCTTGTACTATCCCCCAGAGCTAGGGTTGCGTGTTACCTGTGAACAGGAACTGCGCCATCCAGAGAGGACATTGTAAGGTGTTCTTCCCTTCTTAAAAATCGGTCTACAGAATAGGGATCATTGTTTCCCGTGAAAGTTAGCTTCCATTGGGCATTGGGCGGCTTTATATGAGGGAATTTTACTCTTTTTACTGGTCGTCTGTCCCGTCGGAGCTGAAAGAATGCATTGCTCGGGTGCAGGATGATATATGGCCGTTACAGGTATCAAACTCGCTGGCACTTCTACTGCAGGAAAGTGATGCACTTCTGTTTCAGTAGTGGCCGCGGTTGATGGGTCATACCGAAAAGATGTTATAGAGCCTGCCTGTTCAGAACGCTCCTCGTTAGGGATTTGTAGTGGATCCGCGCATGGACTGCGAGGTCTGCGTTCGTTCTCCGACCGGGGTCGGAACATTGCTACGAGGCTGAGTGATTGGTTCCCTTGGTGTTGAGTTCCGAATGGCTTCCTCGAGGGTGTCGGAACGGCAGGCTTTCTGCTGCATGATCTGCATTATCTCCTGTAACTCGCTGCGGGTTATTTGTTGCGTAGAGGCGTTAATCGCCGTAACAGCTGCTTTAGGAGAATATGCTGGTGTTGGGCTATGCATTACAGTTAAGGGCGGGATTGATCGGGCATCCGCTCTCGGATTTTTGTCTTCCATCCTGGGTTTTCGATTTCTCCTACCTTGCATCCTCGGTGACAAAGGGAGACCTCAAATTGTAGGGTGGTTTCTTCGCTATTGCTCCTTGAAGGTTAGATGGGGCGATGGGTCCTAAGGGTATTGGCTTGTTAGGGGTGTCTGTCCAAGTTAACTCGTGTAAGGACAGCTGACACCTACATAGTGGGCACACACTTTACCTTTGTAGCCAGGTTTTCATGCACACAGCGTAAAAATCATGACTACAGCTAGTGCGAATCATCTGGTCTGTTGCCAGCACTTCTTGGCAACAGGTCGCAAAATCAAGACGCTCCACTGGCTCCTCTTGCCATTGTCGACTGCGGCGCACGCCCATGTGGCAACCTCTATATACAATAATTCGAGGAAAGAAAAATTAATACTAGTGGCCGTAAGTGGCGAGCTTTTCAATAAACATATTAAAAAAAGTATCTATTTACATCATAGAGTGCTCTTTCCTTTCCAGCAACAGTAGACCCCCCGAGGACCGAGGCAACAACAACTGTAATCTGCCAAAGACAAGGTACTTCACATCATATTTTCTTTCAGAAAACCCACCCCAAGCACATTACAAAACTATCCGTTCATTATACGTTAAAGGACTCTACGAAGTGAATGGAAGAGTTACCGTCCTATTCCCGTACGTGGTCAAAATTCAAACACGTGGAAGCGTTCCGAGCTTCGCAATTCCGGCACACGTTCCTAGAAGTCGAACCCGATCCATTCATCTATCACGCATAATAAGAATCGTGAACCAATTCGCAACACAAAGGTAAGGGAACATCCGATTCACTTACGAGTCCAGCCAGACAGGTAAACCCATCTGGATGACCGTTCCCAATAAGTGAGTCGAACGTCCTTATTGGGATTTACCCAAGGGCAACACATCGAACCGATTATATCGCGATAAAAAAAAATCATTTCATGTGAAGTGACTCAGTGGTCACTAAGCACACTCTGCTACTCCTGGTCATGGGACCCTAGTACCGAAGTATCAAGCGTTTCCGTGTAGGACCCAAAAGTCAAAGGACTCTAAACTTCCCCCTTTAATAGCGAGGCCCCACGTTGGGCGCCGTTTGTAATGATTATTAAACGATCGTCCGATGAGATTTTTAGGAAATCTAAACCGACCTCTCATCGGTCATTTAGACGTGAAGTCTGAGTCGTGCCAACGAATGGTACCCAATCGATCAACCAGTCCGTGCACTCGTAATCCATTTCGCGGTGGCTGCTTGTCGGCCAGCTAGTTCGGAGAGGATTCCGGTCGCAGGTCTTTTAAATGGATGACGCTCGATTACATTAATTCAGCCACCATCACGTGCCCGTTTTAAACGCGTCTAAAATACAACCATACGGAAAAAAAACGTATCTCTAATTTATTGCTACATTTTCCGGTGAATAATGGATACCACACCTAAGAATGCAGCTGTAGCACTTAAAGTAGTGCTACCGCTGCATCCTGAGGTCCTTTGACAACGTAAGGTCATTTCAAAGCTTCGAATAAGCTGATCTTCAATGCAACGAGTTTAAAGATGATAGTTAGATACTGAAACATTCAATCGCCGTCCTGGGGCTACATCAATCGCAGATGATCGTTATATCTAAAGTACTGTTCAGCTGAAATGCCTTTTCAACGGAATTTAAGTCCAACAAAGTCTGCATGACAAACAATAAGTGGTCAAAAGTTCAGATACAGTCAGAAGAAGACTTGCTGGAGGGGACCTGAGAGAGCTGCAAAAGACTCAGCATTAAACGTAGCCCACCGTCAAGCACGACTTGAGTTTGCTCGAGGGCAAAAGGATTGGACGTTAGAGCAATGGGGTGATGTACTCTTCACCGATGAGACCAAAGTGATTCTGCATAGAGGTGATCGACGTTAGAGAGATATCGTCACCCCTGGAGAACGTATTCTCAGTGTTGCATCGAGGAAACTATTTCTTATAGGGGATGATCTGTAGTGGTCTCGAGCAGCATCTCCTGAATCGCACGTACAGCGTTAGTTTTCATCGAACTGACGGCCCATGCCGCTTTATCACTGAAATCCCCGCGGACCATGTGGTAACTTACATGGGATGTACCGGGCAGGATATGCAATTGATGCATGGTAATGGACGGCCTCATGCTACGAGTATGTACGAGTATCAAATAAAAAACGGTAACTTTTTTATTGCATTTATTGAATAAAAGTACGCACAAACTATTTCATTAACATTTCTCGAGGTAGTGTTCTGCGTAGTCTACACACTTTTGCCATCGTTTTGGAACCTTGAATATTGCCTGTTCTTGAAAAATTTTCGAACGAGTTGTCAGCCAATTGCGCGCGTGTTCTTCGACTTCTTCATTGCTTTCGAATCGTTTTCCTCCGGGTGATTCTTTCAGGGCCGCGAATAAAAATTATTGAGATAGGGCGATAAGTCTGGAGAGTTTTTGAGTGTTTCCCAGCCCATTTCTTCCAGTTTACCCCTTGTCAAGGCCGCCATGGTGAGGGATGACTCTCTAATGGATATACCTCATCTTTTGT
This sequence comes from Odontomyia ornata, assembly GCA_963969285.1. Classification (NCBI taxonomy): domain Eukaryota; kingdom Metazoa; phylum Arthropoda; class Insecta; order Diptera; family Stratiomyidae; genus Odontomyia; species Odontomyia ornata. Next base: position 23,890,727 of record OZ017741.1, read on the forward strand.
TTTGGTCAAACGTTTTCAATGACTGTAACAAGTGGCAAAAGTAGGCCGCATTCACTGTTTTTTTATCGTAACGGAAATCAATGAGCTTAATAAGCTCTCGTAACGGCACGGATGTTGTCATCTGTAAAATTTATCTTTAGACGTCGATCATGACTTTTGTTTTCGACACGTTCTCCCCCACCCTTAAATTCCCTGGGCCACTTCATTGGTTTAAAACTTTATGATTTATGATTAAGCGTTGCGCGACAGATGGATGTATCTCTTGTTCAGTCATGCCTGTACTGATAGCAGAACCGAGCGTGGTCGCTAACTAATTTGGTTCTCCCACTCCTTAAAACGAACCCCAGCCGCCATCCTATATCATCTAGTTCTGAGGTGCATACTTAGCAGAATAACGTAATTACAGTGCGTATTTAACGGAGCTGGACTGCTTATTGCCCAGACCTGAATCCGGTAGAACACTTATGGGAGCTAAAACGTCAGATACGAGATGCCGCAATCACCGTCGACAGACGGGCAAAACATGTATTTATGGTGTCGGAAGATTTTTTCCCGACAAGAAGGCTTTTGTGCCATTTTTGTACTTAGTTGGATAAATATCTTGCAAAACTTTTTTGAGGCTTTTTATTCTTCTCGTTTCGTCGATGAAAAGATGTTTCGCAAGATGGTGTGCGAATAATCAAGAAGCTTGTTTATACGATAGCTCGGCGATGAATGGAAATAATGATCCCTTTTCAAAAAGGATCTTGCAAATATTTATTCATGTAATTCAATAGCCGGGCATTTGTTACGAAAAAAATATGTTGAGAAACATGTGATGAAGACTTACATCACAAATTCAATTAGCAGCACATAAAATGTAATTAATAACATGATTTTAACTGACAGTCCAACACAACAACAGCTACCCCACGGCTTGTTACCACCTCAAATTTTTCCAATTAATCTCTAATATTTGACTAATTCCCAATCAATTAAAATTAATTTAAATTCCAATTGAAATGCTAACGCAACATCAACCCATACTTGATTTGAACCTGTTCCATCCCATACGAGAGGAGTACTCGTATGTAACATACGTTGATGTGTAACATTAGCAAATCATTTCCTATCATTATTTCACATGTTGAGACTGCGACTAACTCTTGTTCAAACACTCTCTTCATCGCTGCCTCGCGCGGATGGAACCGCATTTAAATTTAAATAACAATCAGCGAGTGTTAGCATATCTTTGAATGTTAATTAAATCAAGCAGCCATCAAATCAATGTGCTAAAAAATTTATTGATTCTCATTTAATATGATAATGGGCCCTTGGATGGATGATTTAAAATGTGTTTATGTGCACGTACATTAAACATAAATGTATCCCTCCTCATCCTGCGGACTCACTAGCTTTACAGCCCACCATCCCTGTCACAAGTTCCTCTCCAGCTCGCAGCTCTGAACTGAATATCAACATCCAAACAACGACGACAATAAACGTGACAAAGATTTATTTGACATCCAGTGATCTATTATGCAATCAAAATCTATTTAATAATAGTATCTAGTATCTTTAAATGGAAAGTTCTAAAAGCTTCACACAATTCGATTAATCAAACTGTGCATTCGCGCTGCCGTCGGCATGGACGCGGGAATTGACTCAAGACGGTTGGAGTTCAGTTTTATGGGATGTAATAAACCAGTAGAACACCCCTGGCGTCGTCACCACACTCCAGGTAAGCCTCACAGGCGTTCCGCAAACAGTATCGATTTTATTTAACTCAGTAATAAAATATACAAAACTAAAGACAGGCAATTTGTCGTATCTTAACAATGTTCGAAAATCAAAACAAAAATTTTACGAGCAGCAACATCTTCAAAATGTGAACGACGTAAAGTATAATAAAATGATCCCAACCCCACCGCCTAAATTATTTTGATTGAAAATTTCCAATCAAAATATATTTCAGACTCATCACACTATTCAAAACCGTAAAGATACTTTTCAAGAGGCGTCAACTTAAGTTGTTTTGCTCAAGACTTTTGTTTTTTTTTACTTGCCGCTTCCCAAACGGTTTATATTTATGTTACACAAGAGCGAACCGAATCAGTACCAGATTTTCAAATCTTCACATCGTAGCCATTGGTATTTTAGATATTTCTTGATTCTCAAGTCAATTTCACGTCGAATTTAAATCGAAATTCAAATTAGCCAATCAATAAAAGATTGGCTCCACCTTTCAAGATGGAATAGACCATCCCCACAAGTAGTATTTTATGTTGTTTTTTGAATGGTTTTTTTTTTTTTGTTTATACTTTTGATCGTTTTTAACATAATATTGCAATTATTAATCTTCTTTTCAATCTTGCCTATTTTAAATGAAAACGTTTACGGATTTCTTTAACTAATAGACACCTGAAAGATACAATAAATAAAAGTTAACAAAAAAATTTACTTTGTATATGCACACAATAAATTTTCTTTTAAAAAATTCTTTAGTTGGTGATTTGCAGCACGAAAATAAAAAAAAAAATAATTTTTAAAAAACAAAACTAAGAAAACTGACTTCGATGTGCCCTAAACGGGGTAAAATAAATTTCATGCTAGCGGTGCCATTTCAGTTTTTATTAGTTTCATCATTCACTGTGATTGTTATATTTTCAACTTCATTATGTTGAAATTGGGAAAACTACCTTACATTAGATTTATTCCTACCCTTTTTAGGGTATTAAATTATTTTTTTTATTATTTTCGGGTGCATTGAATTCGTCTTACTGTGGCAACCGCGGAAGTCACCGCAGTTCAGACATTAAGTTATAGCAGACGGGTTCATAACCCGGGGTGGCATATTGAGGCCGGCTAGCGCTCAGTCGTGTCGCGGGTCCTCTGCTCGCGCTAAGCCACCCTACACATAAAAACTAACACGGAGGAAAGAGGGAGGTCATTGTGAGAAATGAAAGATTATTGTCTGAAAGAGACAAGGCCGTTTTATTTAATTCACAAAAAAAATTCACAAATTTTAATTCCAATAAGGAAGCCTATTTAAAATTTTATGTGAAACGATTCAAAAAGATTTTAGAATAAGAAAAAAAAATGAATTTAATAATATGAACTAACTGTAATATATGTTAAGTTACCATCTGAACCCAGAACACAGTGCTAATGCTGCGTCTTGACCTGAGTACATCGTTTCCAAAATTGTAGCAATACAATATTCGATGAGAAACCAACTATGCTGATGCAACAAAATAGAATTAAGTTTCATTTTAAATTTTATGTTAGAATTAAGTCAGAAGTAAACCGGACTTTAATAAAAACACATCGCGCTGAGCCTTAAAAAATATTATTTTATTTGAATCACAATTTGAATCACAATTAAACTAGATTTCATTGCCGAAATACAGAATTTTTAAATAGCCTCAACTTTCCCTAATTGTTTCACAAAATTACAATATAGCGTTAGTGTGTATAAATAAAAAAACCTGTAAATATAGAAATATACCAAACCTGTTATTTACATGAGTCTTCATAAAAAAAGTTGTGTTTCATTTAAATGATTTAAAACTAATTAAATATTTACCTTCTGCTGTAAACATCTGGAATTTTATATGCACCTATTTGAATTGGCAAATTTTTCAAATTTCGTATGTTTTCTTGAACTCGGGTTGGAATTGTGTATACTTTTTTTTTGTGGTAGGGAGGTGAAGGCATTTACGCCCGCCGAGTCTGGCAGTGTGGGACTCCCATGGAGGATACCCTTGGACTACCCACTAAACACCTCCCCTGTCCATCTGAGAACCTAGCCTGGAACCGTTTGACACATTACTTCGTGCTAAGCCTCATTTTTCTACGCGTTTAGGCGCCACCGGGCTACAGGGATCCCTTTTCCAACGGAAGGAGGGGAAGGGAGAGGGATCTCTAGAAAAGAGACCCCTCCGCCCTGGACGCCTCCAGGCGCTCATATATTTTCCTTTTTATCTTAAGGACTGCCCGAGCGTAATGTGCCACACAGTTCCATTTGTCAACGGATGTGAGCATCTCTCCAGTGAGTTCATCCGGAGAGAGATCTCCCATTTCTTCAATGAGGTCACCGCGCTGCCGTTCCCACCTCTTGCATACAAAAAATTTGTGGTAGGCATCATCGACCTCTCCAGCACAGAATATGTAGTCAGGAGACCGTGACTTACCAATCTTGTGCAGGTAAGACCGAAAGTGTCCACTCAGTAGCTGAGTTAGATAGAAGTCAGTCTCACCATGCCTTCGATTGAGCCACGGCCTCAGGTCACCAATAAGGCGTGCGGTCCACCTACCTTTTGTATCGCTCACCCAGGACTGTTGCCAATCACTGAGTGAGCGTTCTCGTTCTTCGTGGGCGACAGCATCTCTGTCGCATTCGTTCCTCCGCAGGTAGATTCTGCGGCGCTCCTTGGCAAGGGGGGCAATGGGTATCACTTCTGCGATGACCAGCACTGCCGACTCCGAGACAGTCCGATATGCAGATGCAATCCGCAGCGCTCCCCGTCGCTGCACCTGTGCCAAGCGCCTTCGATACAGCCCCTTGTTGAGAGCCTCACACCATATCTCCGATCCGTACAACAGCACAGATTGTACTGCACTCATCAGAAGTCTCCTTCTTGATGAGGTGGGACCCCCTATGTTGGCCATTAGCCGGCTGAGAGCCGAAACACTCGCTGCAGCTTTGTCAGCTATTGCCCTGATTTGCTCGGCGAAACGCATCTTCGAGTCGATCAAAATGCCCAGGTACTTCACTGCTAGTTTAGTCTCAACGAGTGCTTCCCCAATGTTGATCATCCTTACTCTAGGGATTCTCTTCTTTGTCAAGATGACTACTTCGGTTTTCTCCAAAGCTAGGCTGAACCCGCGAGAAGTCATCCAGTCCCTCACTCGGCGGATTAGCATACCCAGTCTGAGTTGCGCTTGTTCAACAGTGCGTCCCGCAACTAGCGCCGCGACATCGTCTGCATAGCCGATCAAGCGCGACTCATCCGGCAGCTCGATTCTCAGTAGCCCGTCGTACGTGATGTTCCACAGGTCTGGGCCAAGGATGGAGCCTTGTGCAACACCCGATGTAACTTCCATCCTCCGCCGACCCTCCTTCGTCTCATAGAGCAGGCTCCGGTCTGTCAGGTAGTTCTTCAAAATCCGCATCAGATATTCTGGAACTTGAAAAGAGTTTTCCAGTGCTTCAAGAATATCCGCCCATCTAGTGGAATTGAAGGCGTTTCTGACGTCAAGCGTCACGAGCAACACAACCCTTTTGTTTGACCGGCAGTGAGCCTCCGCTCTTTGGACCGCGGTCACTACTTCCTCTATCGCGTCAATAGTGGAGCGACCTGCTCCAAAACCATACTGCCGTGGGGATAGGTCCCCGGCAGAACGGACCGCGTCAGTGAATCTTCCCTTGATGAGTTTCTCGAGCACTTTCCCAGCCGTGTCTAGCATACACAACGGGCGGTATGCAGACGCCAACTCGGAATTTCCCTTCCTCTTGCTGATCAGTACGAGCCTCGCCACTTTCCAGCGTTCCGGAAATACACCTTCGTAAAGGCAAGCGTTGAACATACTGAGCAACAAGTCAGGACAAAGCTTGTAGACAAGCTGCAAAACCTCAGCAGGAACGCCATTTGGTCCCGGTGCCTTCCTTGCTTTCATAGATAGAATTGCCTGCTCCAGTTCCATCATTGTGAAAGGTGAGCATTCTATTGGTGTTTGTGCATGAGCTGAATCGACACGGACAGGGTGCATGGGGAATGGTGCCCGTACGATCTCGTACATCTTCTCTGCTTCATGTAAGCAGGGCTTCCGTTGGGCACCAAGTTTTCGCATGACCAGCTTGGAACATAGACCCCACGGATCCCTATTTACATCGTCCACGAGATCTTGCCAGCATTGGGCCTTGCTCTTGTTAATAAGCCTGCGAAGATATTTCCTGCCGGACCTGTATGCTGCTAGCCTAGTGTCTGCCTCCTCCCGTGTTCCCGCCCGCTGGGCCTCTCGCCGAAGTTTGTGACACTCGCTTCTTTGTTCGGCGATCTCGTTTGACCACCAGTATACTGGAGGCTTACCGTGTCGGGGTCTCCGATGGGGCATGGAAGACTCGCAAGCAGTTATGATGGTACTCATAGTTGAGTTCACCAAGTCCTTGGCTGTAGGCCCTCCACTCCCTGGCGGAGCTCCCAGCAACGGTGCGCCTGCCGGAAGCGCGTCAGCGAACCTTCAACGTCCATCCTCCCAGTCCTCCATCCGAGGATTGAAGTTTGGGCATATGCACGCAGAGTGGCACTGTCGTGAATCAGCTATATACTGGTGATCACTAGCCGAGTAGTCCTTTAGTACTCGCCAGTTGTATACTCTAGGTACCAGGGACTCCGAAGCGAGTGTCACATCGGGTATGGTTCCTACGCAACCCCAGCGGCGGAAAGTAGGGGTGTTACCAGTATTTAGTACAAAAAGCGCTGTTCTGGCCGCCATGTCCAAGATTTGCTTTCCCCTTGAGTCGGATTGTGGCATACCCCATTCAATGGCTCTAGCGTTGAAGTCTCCCCCGACCAGCATGTGGCCCTCTGTGTTCGAGACAGCGTCCTTCAGGGCATCGAGTTTCGTTCGAAAAGATGACATTGTCTCGTTAGGCGTCAGATAAACACTGAAATATGTTATCCCTGAACATCGTACCCACACAAAACCATCCCCGCGTCCATGGCCCTGCACCTGAAGGCGGGCGCTGTCTCGAACCCAGATGGCCGAGGTACCAGATTCGTCAGGGTACCACGCTTGCGAGTCCTTGTTATGATGTTGCTCGCTCAGCAACAGCAAGTCAGCTTTCTTATCCCTCGCGAACTGCTCAAGTAGGTCCTGGGCGTTTGTGCTTCGGTGCAAATTGACCTGCAGGATACGGATCATTTGAGTATCGATTTGGCTTTAGTTAGGGCCTCCTTGAAAACCCAGCATCTCCCTGTCCCCGGCTCATGTTTGAGGTCACCGGGTGCTAGCTTAGCATCCTTGCAAAGAATGCATTTTGCATCGTTCGTGCACTCCTTCCTTTTGTGCCCCGTTTCACCACATTTGTAGCACAGAGATCTCCTGTCAGGTCCCCTACAGCCATACGTGGTGTGTCCGTATTCGAGGCATCTGAAGCAGCGGATAGGGATTGCTCGTCACCGTTTCCTGCAGATCACCTAACCTATCTTAATTTTGCCCTTCGCCAGGATTTGCTGGGCGTCTTTATCAGCTAGTTCGACAATAGCCATGCGTTGCCCCCTTGTGTGTTCACGTGTCAATCTTGCCTTGACTTCACTTATGCTGGGGAACTCCCTCCTAATGGCATCCTCTACTTCAGCTTTGTCCGTGACGCAGTCGAGGTCCCTGATTTCCAGGGTGGCCATTGGTTCGAGCGAGGCAACGGTTGCCGCATCTCCAAGAACCTTTTGAACCGCGTCACGGAATGCATCTTTGTTTGTGGCCTCTGGCCCGAATTCCACCAGCAGGCCACCGGTCCGGGTTGGTCGAACTGCTTTGATGGCAGTTTCGGTGTCGTCTGGCTTGACCGCTCCTTTAATTTCACGGAGGACATCTGCGTAGGTTCGGCCCTTAGTGGGTTTAATAAGCAGTGCCTCTCGCAAGGGTTTGCGCCGCGGTTCGCTTTTTGTTTTCTGTGGTATATCGGGGGGTTCTTTGTTCTTTTCGTGGTTGAGCTCTTTGTCTGTTTTTTCTAGGAGCAGCTGGAATTCTGTATACTAGGTAGCTAAAATTTGTGCACGCACTTGCTTGGAGTTATCGAAAGATTTTGTACTTATACATTGCTGTCAATTGGTGGTTCTCTGATATTGCTTTATTGTTGTTTTTCTTCACTTACATTACCAAATATCTACAACAGGTCAAAAAAAATCCTCATTCAGAGTACCTTTATATCAGATTATACCAAATTTTTATTTTATAAATTTTGCCTTTGTTGGAAGCTACCTTTCTCTCTGGAAAGTTTAACGTTTAAAAGTTAAGTGAGTGGCTGCAATCAGGTGAATGAGTGTTTTCGTGGAGAAAAGTGATATCTAAGTATGCGAAACGCCGATAACTTAATTCATCCGGCGCGACTCAATTATAACCCAACTGCCGAGGAACGACCCTACGTAAAATTCCGGGTTCTAATAATATTGATCCTGCGGTTAATAATAACGCTGGTGACAATGCACCAAATAACGTGCCACAAATTGGCCTTATACAAACTATTTCGCGGGTAGTGGCGGACTCTGCGAACACAGGGAAGAAAGTTCTTTTATTCATTGATGAACCCTGCCTCTGACATCAATAACGAGGTTGATGTGCCAATAAACGTCAGCAACGACGGGAACTTGTCATGAATTGACAAAATTCCCGACGTTGTAAAAAGTCTAAGGACGTTCTCCGGGGAGCTCAACGAGTTCAGCTCTTGGCGAAAGAGCGTTGGCAGAATCCTCCTTATTTACGACCATTTGAAATGCAACCAAATACTATGGTACTTTTTCAGTGATTCGAAACAAGATAATAGGTCTCACGAATATCGCCTTAGAGTCGTATAGCACTCCAATGAATTGGAACAAAATTTCAAAGTGTCTCACGCTGCATTACGCAGAGAAAAGAGATCTTGGCACTTTAGATACCAGATGACAACGTTGGTACAAGGGGGCTACACGATATCTCGATTCTACCGAGAGGTTTATAATCATCTCTCACTAATTCTGAACAAATTAGGATCTATTGAGATGAGTCAAGATGGCATGAACATCATGAACCAGGTATACCGCGATAAAGCCTTAGACACATTTGTCAGGGGACTTTGAGGTGACTTACCGAGGCTATTAAGTATTCGCGAGCCAGCTGATTTGCCGCAGGCTCTGCATCTCTGCTACAAATTACAGAGTATTGACTACAGAACTCAATATACAAACAGTTCCAACCCCAATTCGCGGAAGGCACACCATAGTAGTTCCTCTCCGGTTTTTCCTCGCAGGGCCTTATATAATATTTCAAGGTCTGCACCTATTCCAGCTCCTAGGCGTACATTTCGGCCGGAACTTTTACATAATCCACTTGCTTTACAGCCACCAAGGTTTTACGTTCAAAATTATCAACAGCCCCAGAATGAAAATGCAGATAATAGACCGCCTCCTCGACCATCACGAGGTCCAGTCCCTATGGACATAGATCAATCTATTAGGACTCACAACGTTAATTACGCAAACAGGCCCCAAAATCAACGGTTTTTGCAGAAACGTCCCTTGCAGAACTCTCAAAGATTACACCTTCCACCCAAAGCCCAACGAGTTTATTACACTGAACAAGAAGAAACAAACGACGTCCCAGAAGAACAGTACAAGAAAGATATCAACGAAGAAGACATAAACTACGACCAAACATTAGCGGATTATATGGAACCGGAGGACGAAACGAGCATGGAAAGTACTATTTTTTTTTAGATTGAAAGGCTCTTCACTTCCATATTTCAAATATTCTACGAGAAGTGAAGAGCTACTGAGATTCTTAGTGGACACCGGGTCCAACAAAAACTATATAAAACCAAGGAACATCCTTAATCCTATACTAAGTAACCAACCCTTTTATGCTAATTCAGTAGCAGGAAACATTAAAATCACGCACCACGCATTCGTTAACCTATTCCGCCACCAAACACCACAAATAAAATTGTTCATACTCCCAAGTTTAACCAAGTTTGACGGCATCATTGGCAACGATACTCTTAAACATCCAAAAGCCATAATCTACACCGACGACAATTACATGACACTTTACCCGAATATACAAATCCCTTTCAAGCAGCACCTTTCACAGCCAGTCGACAGCATCAATCTCAGAACAAATAATCTGACTTCTGACCAAGCAGTCAAACTGAAAACAATCCTCAAGAAATGTTCCAGGTTACTAGGTGAACCTGAGGAGAAACTAACCTATACTAGCTCTGTTAAAGGAGAAATAAGGACAACAAGCGATGAACCGGTCTATTCAAGGGCGTACCCTTATCTGATGACCCTAAAGGGAGAAGTCGAGAAAGAAATAAATAAACTTCTCGAAAACGGGATTATAAGACCCTCAAAATCTCTCTACAACTCACCAGTTTGGGTCGTTCCTAAGAAAAGCGACGCATCTGGTGAAAAAAAATATCAGATGGTAATTGATTACCGCAAACTCAACACCGTCACTATTGCGGATAAGTACCCAATACCCGAGATCAGTGAGATTTTGGCGAACTTGGGAAGGAACAGCTATTTTTCAATTGTCGATCTTAAGAGCAGTTTCTACCAGATTCCACTCCGAGAAAAACTGCCTTTTCCATCAACAACGGAAAATTCGAGTTTACTCGACTCCCATTCGGGCTGAAAAATGCTCCTTCAATTTTCCAGAGAACTCTGGATGACATTCTCCGAGAGCACATTGGTGTCCGCTGCTATGTGTACATTGATGATATCATCATCTTTGGGAGGAATGAAGCAGAGCATTTCGACAACCTGGAGAAGGTGCTCACGACCCTGGAAGTCTCTAACATGAAAATTCAGTTAGATAAGTGTGAATTTCTGAAAAGAGAGATAGAGCTCCTAGGATTTGTTGGAAGTCTCCATGGCATAAAAACCAACTCCTAAAAGGTTAAGGCAATAGCAAACATGCCGAAACCTAAGTCCTTAAAAGATCTAAGATCCTTCTTAGGGATGTCGGGCTACTACCATCAATTTATACAGAATTGCGCAAAAATTGCAAAGGGAGGATGGACAAGCAAGAATCAATCGAAAAAAAAATCATTTACCTTGATTCTAAAGCCATCAACGCATTTAACACTCTTAAAGACTGTTTGATATCTAAGGAGGTAGTACTGACACATCCGAATTTCGAGAGAGAATTTCACCTTACTACAGATGCTTCTGAGTATGCTACTGGTGCAGTTCTTTCTCAGGATGACAAACCAATCATCTTCTTCTCACGAACATTATCCAAAACGGAGGAAAACTACGCTACCAATGAGAAGGAGATGCTTGCCATCATCTGGGCTCTCACCTCATTGAGGAGCTACCTTTATAGATCGAGAATAGTGAATATATACACCGACCATCATCCCCTTACCTATGCGCTTAGCAACGAAAATACAAACTCCAAGATGAAGAGATGGAAGGCCATCTTGGAAGAGTACAAGCATGAGCTGAAGTGCAAGCCGGGTAAGGCTAACGTTGTTGCGGACTCTCGATTACGACCCCCCCCCCCCCCCCCCCAAAAAACTTGATTAAACTATCTCACCCGAACAGAGCACAGCGACGACAGCTCATCTCACAATTTAATGCCCACCGTTGAATCTCCCATAAACGCATTCCGAAATCAAATTATTCTAAAAAATTGTCAACGAAGATAGTTATGAGCTCCAAAACCCATTCCTAAATAACATGAGGCATAAATTTATAAAACCCTAATATACTGATAATGACATTTTAAATATTTTCAAGCGCTATCTGAATCCTCACACTCTAAACGGTCTCTTAACATGCGCGGAAACCATGGGTCGCATTCAGGAAATTTACCCCCAACACTTTGCAAGTTATCGCATTCGATGCACCAAAAATTTGTCGAAGATATTCCCAACGAAGCGGAGCAGGAAGAAAAACTCCTACAAACCCACAAAAGAGCAGAGCGGAATGCCGAAGAGAATCGCCTACAACTCCTCCAAAGTTTCTATTTTCCAAAGATGTCTGCAAAAATTCAAAACTTAGTAAAGCGATGTTGTATTTGTAAAGGGAATAAGTATGACCGGCATTCTAATAAACCAGTTTTAAATCCTGCCCCAATCTCACCCTGCCCTGGCCATACAATACGCATCGATCTTTTCAGCACCGGAAAACATCGGCTTCTAACCGCTATAGATAAGTTCTCGAAATTGGGTCAGGCTAAAATCGTTGCTTCAAAATCAATTGAGGATATCAAGCAACCACTCACCGACTTGCTCTTTTATTTTTGTGTACCCGAAATTGTCGTCATTGAGAATAAAATTCTCTAAGATCGGCCTCCATTACGTCTTTAATGGAAGATGACCTCAAAATTAAGGTATACAAGACAGCTCCATACAAAAGTTAGGTTAATGGGCAAGTCAAACGCTGGCACAGTACTTTCATAGAAATAATGTGATGTTTGAAAAAGGATGGACCACCCAGATCTTTCGAAAATCTTCTACAACACACCGTGCACGAATATAACTTCTCAACTCACACAAGGACTGGAAGGAAACCCATCGAGCTACACTTCGGAAGGACTCCAAGGACTAACCCAGAGGAAATGGAGAGGATAGGATAGAATGACTGAAACGAAAACAAAATACTGACCTGACAAACCACAGTAAAACAAGACAACTTACCAAACAGTATGAGATCGGAGAAACCATTTTCGTTAGACAGAATAAAAGTAAAGGGTCTAAATTGACAGTGCGATATAAACAAGAAATAGTGAAAGAAAATAATAACTTAACCGTTTTAACAGAATCCGTTAAAGTTATTCACAAGAGCCACATACGTAACTGACCTTTCTCTTTCAGGCTTCTACTCTCCATAATCGACGCCAAAATCGAAATTTTGGACTTTTCAAGCTCCCAAATCATTTCTTTTCACACTGGAAGACCTAAAATATAGGATTCGTTGTTAAAATAATAACGAACATGTCTTTGTTATATTTTTGGTTATGGACCTATTATTTGAGCCATAAAGTCTTACTGCTTCATTCCAACCCACTTACATTTATCTTCAACCTGCTCGGACTCTTCCATTGTACTTCAGTTAAAGATATTGTATTTTCAGTGTAATCATACCTTTTTTATTTAAATGTTTTTTTGGTTCTACATTTCCAGTTTATACTTGTTACTTGGAGTTCTGCTGTTGTTCCGTTTTGCTTTGCACGTTGCCTCGTTGTTCGGGGGCAGCCTGTCCGGAATTTCGTGGTGGGGCCACCTTGGCCTTCCCGATCTGTATTTGCATTTGCTTGCGACGCCGGTACTCCTGCCGCAGTTCACTGACCATACGCCGGAATTTGTCGCGCTCCGCTGCCGTTGTTGCGACCTTGGCGAGTCGCTTTGCTTCGCAGGTGCGTTGTCGTAACTGCACCTGCCAGCCTCCACGCAATGCCGTTGGTTTGCCCTCTACGACCTTGGTATCGAGCGGCTTCTTCTGCCGGGCCCGATATTCAGCGATGCTGATTGGTTTGGGGCCGGCTTGGGGGTCCGCTGCAATGGCCTCTGCCAAACTTGGTCCTGGCGGCATCTAGGGTTCTAGGCAAATAGCCAACCAGAGCACTTAGATATGGGGAGACGGGTCTAGCCACTTAGCCAACCAGACCAACACCAGGCGCAAGGCCAACTGGTTTTTAACCAATCTGTTAGGCAAAGCCAATCAACAGAAAGGTTTTAAGGAAGGTTGTCTAGGCGCAAGGCCAGCTAGACAAGACCAAGCGCAAGGCCAACTGGTTTTCCTAGTTAATGACTAGGCAAAGCAACTACTGATAGTCGCTTGTATTTTCCCAGCCTGCTTCGCTGTTTATATATATATATATATATATATATATATATATATATATATATATATATTATTGCTTGCTCAGCAAAATTGTCTTTCCCTAAATCGTGGAAAAGAATTGATTTGTACCTCATGCCGTCGTCGTTGTCTTGGATATCATTACGATCAAAGTTTCTAAATAAGGTTATTGTATTGGAACAGTGGTACGAGGTTGTTATCTCCACTGTTATATTTTTTATGAAAACTAGTTTGTTGTATCAACTGTTCTGTTTTCTATGAAATCTAGTTTGTTATTTCCACTGTTCTATTTTCTGTTATATTTACAAAGTTATGTTGTAGTGGATCAATAATGTTCACTAATCATTAGAGAAATTCATATCGTAACATATTTAATACTTTACATAATTAACATTCCGGCGAAAACAAGCCTTTTATTTACTACAACGGATCTAAAATGCATGTATACTAAATCTATTATAGAGAATATTTTTCGCAAATGCTGACTTTCGCTGATATTGCTGATCGCTTTCCCTCATAAAGAATAATCTCTCATCATTGCCGGATCGCATCTGCCTTGGTATCGTTGCTCCATTGTTGGGATGTTCTGATGGAACCTTTCTCCTTGCTCATCGCTAACCGTACCCAAATTTTCGAGAAAGAAGTTTAAATGTGAGTAGAGGAAGTGGATTATAAGGGACATGCGACAGCTCATTTTGCAATAGTGCTCGAATAATTCTTTTGCCAGTTTTTCGTACGATTCAATTTTTCTGTTTCTTAAAATTTCAGAAACAATTGTTTTAAACGACTTTCACGCAGCTAATTTAACATTACTTAATGTTTGATGGAATTTCTCATCCTTTAGAATTTTTGAATTTGAGGTCCACCAAAAATGACTTCTTTAAGCTTGGCATCGCTTAGTTTAGGAAAAATTTATTTAAGGTATTTTAATGCATCTCCATCTTTATCCAATGCTTCAACAAAATTTTTCATCAATTCCAGCTTAATATGTGATGGAGGTAACAAAACTTTTTTGGGATCAACGAGAGGTATGTTCTTCACGTTAGTCTGGCCTGGAATAAAATTGATCTCTCTGAAGCCACTCTTTTACTTTATAATGGCTTGCTGTTGCTCTACTGTCCCAAAGACACAGAAAACAGCAATACTTAGTAAATCCACCCTGAAGTCCGAGTAAGAATCCGATGACATTTAGGTCACCACATATTTGCCACTTGTAAGCATCATAGTTTATTGAATTCAGAATCTGTGACATACTTTGGTATGTTTCTTTCATGTCAACTGCATGCGCAAGAGAGATAGATGGTCTTTTGTTGCCATTATGAAGCAAAGCCGCCTTCAAACTTATTTTTGAGGACTCTGAATAAACGCCACCCGTCCGGATTATGCACAAAGTCCAATCTTCCTATAACACCATTTGGACTAACACAAACTCAAATTTTATCTTGCATGGTGAAAAACGAGAATAGCTCCTGGTTATGGGTTCTAGAAATTGTTACTTTTGTTCTTGATGCCAGTAAATTCCACTGTTGTAGTCTTGAGCCAAATAGCTCAGCATGGTCCTTGGACAAGTGAAGGTCTCTTACTACGTCGTTGAATTCAGCTTATTCGATTAAATGGGGTCCTTCTTTTCCGTTATTTTCAGGAGAATAGGTAGCGTCAGTTTTTTCTGCACTGTTTAGTTCTCCTTCATCATCATATCCCAAATCTTCTTCCCAATTTGCTGGGGAAGCTGGAGCTGGTAAGCCTACCTCGTGAGGAACAGGTCTTGTTCCTGAAAGAATCTCTGGATATTCAATATTATGCTTGTTTTTTCCTGAAAAACCAGACACCTTGGTCAAAAAAAGTAACAGTCGTTGAAATAGTTAGTTGGTTCTTGCCAAATCATTGGAACCGCAAAAGGCATAGAAGATCGTTTACCATGTAACCAGTTACTTAGATTTGCAGCACAAGTTTGACAAAAACGTGAGGAACCCACTCCCGATCTTGATCGCCAAAAACACAGCCAAAATATTTGTGATAAGCTATTTTTGTCATTTCATTATTTGTCCTCTCCTGTGATTTATTTATTTATTTATTTAAAAAATCCTATTTACAGATTTACTTAATCCAATTACAAAACAGGCGAAAATAAAGAAAATACAAAAACGAAACTAAAAAAGAAGGCTACGTTAACCATATATATTGAGAGCATTCCGTACTGTTGATTTAAAAATTCGCAAAGAATGCGGTGGAGGACCAAGCTGAAGATTATTGTAGGCTCTTATAGATCGCACCAAAGCCGAGCACAGATACGTGTCGTTTTTTGCAAATGGAACGATAAAGTGATCGGATGATCGTGTCCCCAATGGCGCAGGTGCATGTAATGCATTGCATAGGTCCGATGCTAAGAGGCCTCTGGAGAGCTTAAAAAGGAAGCATAAATCTAAAAATTGTCTTCCAATGTCGAGAGTTGGGATATGAAGGAAATTTAGACGTTCACTGTAGGAGCGATACGAAAGGTTTTATTTCTATAAGAGAGTGCGTGTGAACTTGCGCTGGATTGATTCGACAGCTTCCGATAGATAAATGAAACGGGGTACTTGACAGGCATACTCGAGAATTTTTTTTTTTTTTGTGGTAGGGAGGTGTAGCATTTACGCCCGCCGAGTCTGGCAGTGTGGGACTTCCATGGAGGATACCCTTGGACTACCCACTAAACACCTCCCCTGTCAATCTGAGAACCTAGCCTGACACATTACTTCGGGCCAGGTCTCGTTTTGTTACGCCGTGGGGCGCCTTCAAGCTGGGGAGTCCCTTTCCTAGCGGGAGGGGAGAGGGGAAGAGGAAATGCCAGAAGAGCGATCCCTCAGCCCCAGCGCCTCCGGCTGCTGTGAGTCCCTTTTATCTTTTAGGACTGCCCGAGCATAATGTGCCACCTGGTTCCATTTGTCAATCGATTCGAGCATCACCGCAACAATATTATCCGGGGTGAGCTCTCCCGTCTCCCTGTAGAGTTCCCTTCGCAGCCTGGCCCATTTGGTACACGCAAAAAATGTGTGACAGGCATTGTCCTCCTCTCCTGGGCAAAACCGACAATCGGCAGACCGTGACTTACCGACCTTGTGCAGGTAAGACTGAAAACACCCGTGTCCGCTCAAAAGCTGGGTCAGATAGAAGTCAGTCTCACCATGCCTTCGATTTAGCCACGGTCTCACATCCGGGATGAGGCGCGCAGTCCACCTTCCTTTCGTGCAATTCCTCCAAGACTGCTGCCAATCGTTGAGCGAGCGTTGTCTCTCCTCGCGGACAACCATCTCCTTCGCATCCTCGTTTCGGCGCAGGTAAATAGCGCGGCGCTCTCTAGCAAGGAGGGCGACAGGTATCACGCCTGCAATCACTCTCACCGCCGAGTCGGAGACTGTTGGATACGAAGATGCAATTCTCAATGCTCCTCTTCTATGTACCTGTGCCAATCGTTTTCGGTATACCTCCTTGCTGAGAGCGTCGCCCCATACCTCTGCTCCGTACAGTAGCACTGACCCTACAGCACTCATCAAGAGGCGTCTTCTTGATGGGCTGGGTCCCCCTACGTTGGCCATAAGTCGACTCAGGGCCGATATTCCCGAAGCAGCCTTCTCAGCCGTTGCCCTGATTTGCTCAGAGAAACTCATCTTCGAGTTGATCAGTAGCCCCAGGTACTTCACCGCTGGCTTCGATTGGATTTGTATGTCTCCAATACTGATCATCCTTACTCTAGGGATTCTTTTTGTTTGTCAAGATGACCACTTCGGTTTTCTCCAGTGCTAAACTCAGCCCGCGAGCAGTCATCCAGTCCCTCACTCGGCGCATTAGCATACCTAGCCTAAGTTGCGCTTGTTCAACGGTGCGTCCAGCGACCAGAGCCGCAACATCATCCTCATAGCCGACCAAGCGCGACTCATCTGGCATATCAAGTCTCAGTAGCCCGTCGTAAGACACGTTCCACAGGTCCGGACCAAAGATAGATCCCTGGGCAACACCCGATGTAATTTCCATCCTTCGTTGGCCCTGTGTCGTGTCGTAGAGCAGGCAACGGTCCTTTAGGTAGTTCCTCAAAAGCCGCATTAGATATTCTGGAACTTGAAAAGAGTTTTCCAGCGTGTCCAGAATATCCACCCATCTAGCGGAGTTGAAGGCATTCCTGACGTCGAGTGTCACCAACAGGACGATCCGTCGCTTGGTGCGACTATATGCCTATGCCTTTTGGACCGCGTTCACCGCCTCTGCAATCGCATCAATGGTAGAACGTCCTGCTCTAAAGCCGTACTGCCGAGGAGATAGGTCCCCAGCAGCACGAATCGCGTCAGTGAGTCTTCCCTTGATGAGTTTCTCTAGCACTTTCCCTGCCGTGTCTAGCATGCATAACGGGCGGTATGCAGACGGCGATTCGGGATTTCCCTTCCCCTTGCTGACCAGCACGAGCATCGCCACCTTCCATCGTACCGGGAAAACCCCGTCCCGTAGGCAAGCGTTGAATGTGCTGAGCAGCAAGTCAGGACAATGGTGATAGACGAGGTGCAAAATTTCAGCTGGAACACCATCTGCCTTCCTCGCTTTCAGGGAGAGGACTGCCTCCTCCAGTTCCAGCTGTGTGAAGAGTGGGCACTCGACTGCTGTTTCATCATGGACAGCGTCAACACGGACGGGATGGGCGGGGAAGAGTCCTCGCACTATCGCGTCCATCTTTTCCGCGTCATGTATACAAGGCTTCCGTAGGGCACCAAGTTTCCCCATGACCAGCTTGTAGCCAAGGCCCCACGGATCCCTATTTACATCGTCCTTGAGGTCTTGCCAGCATCGGGCCTTGCTCTTGTTAATAAGCCTGCGAAGATATTTCCTGCCGGACCTGTATGCTGCTAGCCTAGTGTCTGCCTCCTCCCGTGTTCGCGCCCGCTGGGCCTCTCGCCGAAGTTTGTGACACTCGCTTCTTTGTTCGGCGATCTCGTTTGGCCACCAGTATACTGGAGGCTTACCATGTCGGGGTCTCCGACGGGGCATGGAAGACTCGCAAGCAGCTATGATGGTACTCATAGTTGAGTTCATCAAGTCCTTGGCTGTAGGCCCTCCACTCCCTGGCGGAGCTCCCAGCAACGGTGTGCCTGCCGTAAGCGCGTCAGCAAACCTCTCAACGTCCATCCTCCCAGTCCTCCATCCGAGGATTGAAGTTTTGGCATATGCACGCAGAGCGGCATCGTCGTGAATCTCAACAGCTATATACTGGTGATCACTAGCCGAGTAGTCCTCTAGTACTCGCCAGTTGTGTCACATCGGGTATGGTTCCTACGCAACTCCAGCGGCGGAAAGTAGGGGTGTTACCAGTATTTAGGACAAAAAGCGCTGTTCTGGCCGCCATGTCCAAGATTTGCTTTCCCCTTGGGTCGGATTGTGGCATACCCCATTCAATGGCTCTAGCGTTGAAGTCTCCCCCGACCAGCATGTGGCCCTCTATGTTCGAGACAGCGTCCTCCAGGGCATCGAGTTTGGTTCGAAAAGATCGCATTGCCTCGTTAGGCGTCAGATAAACACTGAAATATGTTATCCCTGAACACCGCACCCACACAAAACCATCCCCGCGTCCATGGCCCTGCACCTGAAGGCGGGCGCTGTCTCGAACCCAGATGGCCGAGGTACCAGATTTGTCAGGGTACCACGCTTGCGAGTCCTTGTGATGATGTTGCTCGCTCAGCAACAGGAGTTCAGCTTTCTTATCCCTCGCAAACTGCTCAAGCAGGTCCTGGGCGTTTGTGCTTCGGTGCAAATTGACCTGCAGGATACGGATCATATGAGTATCGATTTGGCTTTAGTTAGGGCCTCCTTGAAAACCCAGCATCTCCCTGTCCCCGGCTCATGTTTGAGGTCGCCGGGTGCTAGCTTAGCATCCTTGCAAAGAATGCATTTTGCCTCGTTCGTGCACTCCTTCCTTTTGTGCCCCGTTTCACCACATTTGTAGCACAGAGATCTCCTGTCGGGTCCCCTACAGCCATACGCGGTGTGTCCGTATTCGAAGCATCTGAAGCAGCGGATAGGGATCGCTCTTCTCCGTATCCTGCAGATCACCCAACCTATCTTAATTTTGCCCTTCGCCAGGATTTGCTGGGCGTTTTTATCAGCTAGTTCGACAATAGCCATGCGTTGCCCCCTTGTGTTTTCACGTGTCAATCTTGCCTTGACTTCACTCAAGCTGGGGAACTCCCTCCTAATGGCATCCTCTACTTCAGCTTTGTCCGTGACGCAGTCGAGGTCCCTGATTTCCAGGGTGGCCATTGGTTCGAGCGAGGCAACCGTTGCCGCATCTCCAAGAACCTTTTGAACCGCGTCACGGAATGTATCTTTGCTTGTGGCCTCTGGCCCGAATTCCACCAGCAAGCCACCGGTCCGGGTTGGTCGAACTGCTTTGATGGCAGTTTTGGTGTCGTCTGGCTTGACCGCTTCTTTAATTTTACGGAGGACATCTGCGTAGGTTCGGCGCTTAGTGGGTTTAATAAGCAGTGCCTCTCGCAAGGGTTTGCGCCGCGGTTTGCTTTTTGTTTTCTGCGGTATATCGGGGGGTTCTTTGTTCTTTTCGTGGTTGAGTTCTTTGTCTGTTTTTTCTAGGAGTAGCTTTTTGGCCGCTTTTTTCGCTGCCTTGTTTCGCACCACATGAAACTCCTCGCCTGGAGTGTCAACTTCGTTTATGGTCTCGTCCTTCCTTCTTTTCTCACGGTCGCCTTCAATTGGGCTACCGGCCATTCTTTTGCTGCTGCTAGGACCCACTGATGCCTCGAGGGAGAGCGTGTCTGTTTGGTGCTTTTCGGTTGCAAGCCACCTCCGCCTGTAGTGCGTTATGCGGCCAAAAAGCTCCTCGAGTTCAAGAATGCCATTCCTGACACTCTTGCCATGTTTTTCTGCACTTCGCAGGCAGCCCTCAGTTGTTTGACGATAGTCCCCGCTTTCCGAGTAAGCCGCTCCTATTCGGCGCGGTCAAGGGCGATTGTGTTATTTGGCACCACCTCCTGGGAGAGGCCCCCGTTTCCTAGCCCTTTTGCTTCTATCGCTTGGGTGACGTTTGAAGTGGCGTCGGCCAACGGCAAAACTTCTCCCTCCCCCAGTCTTACACTGGCCTCTGTTGGTGTCCAAGCTTGATCCGGATTGTGTACGTCTTGCACTGGGCGCTCCGGGGTGCGCATAGTCCTTCTACTGCGCCCAAAGGTCGCAATGATGCCAGGTTGCACAATGCACTCTGACTTCTTTCGTTCGTTAGTCCGTCTGTGGTCTGTCTCCGATGATTTAACCTGTGATGTTGACTTTGACAGTGTTTCTGGGGTTTGCTGCCTCCCCCCGCAATCGGTGACTTGTTTTATCGGTGTTCTTGCCAACAGCGGTTTTTGCCTGAAAGGGTTCCCCGTGCTAGCGTCCTGTTTGCTTGTGGTTTCATTTGTTGGATGTTTTTGATCTGTTGATTTTGTTTGCTCCATTTTATTGGGTCCCCCCTCGGAGCCGCTATCTCCGTTCGTGTGTGTAGTCGCCTTTTTGGTCCCATGGTTATGTTTGCAGAGCAGGGAGGCCATGCGAGGGTTGGCACAAGCCCTTATGGGGGCAAGTGCTCAGAGCCAGACCAGCGCTAATCGGGAGTCCGTCTCAACCGAACCTACACCACCAACCCAATGGTGCGAACTTCGAACGTACTCCGAGGCCTGCCAAGGTTTTACCGGGACGGAGACGGTATGATAGTTGAATTGGAGCCGTTCACACACGAGTTTCACCTCGGCGCTACTGTGCAAAGCAACTAGGTCCAAACCATCACATCCGCCAGCCCAAAGCGTCAATTCCAGTTCGTTGTCCAAAGCGTAGTCTAGATACAATAAGAGTCGTTACCTGTCATCCCAGGAGGGAACCTCACGGCACCCCCATATCCTCGGGTCCGTTGGGGCGGCACTCCCCAAAGAATGCTAGCCTCCAAGAATGTTCTTGTCGACCGGCTTTCTCCCTGCGGGAATTTCCTCGGGTACGTGGGGGCGGAACTCCCCAAAGAATGCTAGCCTCCAAGAGTGGTCTTGTCGACCGGCATTCCCCCTGCGGAATTCCTTTAGACACTGAAGATGACTCAAAGGAGTCGAAACGCGCCTGCTCACACAACAAGGCAAGGCCCAATGACTTTTCGAAAAAAAGAGAAAAAAATACATTGTCCTGCAGCTCGTGCGGTATGACTTTATGCATCAAGCGACACTTCGTTTGAGGAGCATTACATACACCGAATGGGATGAACTTGAAATGTAACAGAAACATGCCAGGGACAAAAAATGCTGTTTTCTCATTACTCGCATCATGCGATGGGATTTGCCAAAAGGTCCAAGCTGGTAATGAATCTGATGCTCTGCAATCATCCCAACAACCTTTCAATTAGCTGCAACGGATAGAGATTCTTAACGGGCATTTCATTGTCGCATCTAGCATCAAGACACAAACGTACAAAGACAGCATACGATCGAATTTGTCATACACCATATTGCGGCTGCTTAGTGGGACGAGCAGAACTACTATCTTTGTGGTGAGACACGAGACTGGTCTTACCCAAGCCTTTCTCATAATACGATGAGAACTGTTGTTTCATTAAATCAAATAGTTGCTGATCCTCTGGAGCTAATAGGCGAAATTCAGGGCTTGCAGGCTCTGCGGCTGCTTCGTTAGCATTGAACTGAATTGGTGCGATTTTAAAGAGCTCCCAGAAGTTAATTCCAATATACACTGGGTGCGTCAAGGAAGGGACAACTATGAACTTTATCAATGCAGTTGCCATGCTTAGACGCACAAGAGTAGTGTCGTATCCCAGCACTGGATCCTTGTGTCCTGATGCAGTCCTAACATGGGCATGCATGGTATGCATATGCAAGCCCAATTCCAACAGCAGGTCAAAAATTCCGGCTTCAAGGAGACTAGCTCTAGCTTCACTATCAAGTAAGCTCGTTGGTTTGGGACCGTTTCCGAAAATCTCTGCGCAGGGTTTAGTGTTACACCGGGTAGCAACAATTGACTCCACGCACGTACGGTTCAACAGACGCCTGGCGAAGAAATACCTCCAGGATCTCCGGAAACTATTCCGAAAGGAATGCGCTTTAAAACAGGCTCCTGATTATCACCCTCCATTTCATTATTTTTGGAGAACCGGGTAACGACTCGGGATAATCGGACATGCAAATTTACTTGATGGGTTGACCGTACTAATAGGGGGGGCTTAAGCTGGTACTGGATCAGATCTTATTTGGGTAGCGTTCGTGAAAGCCAGTATAATATCCCACCGCTGTCTTCCTCTGAGAATCACACCAAAAATTCTCTAAATTATTGACGACGTTAACGTTGAGAGGATGTCTGCTGTGATGGTCAACCGGAATGCTACCACATAGCCTCAACTCGGGTGCAGTGTCTTACTAATTCAGATTCTCAACCTGCCAAATGATTTGTCCATGTTTCTCGAAAGGCTGGTCTGCAAATCAAAGGCAGATAACCGATTTTAAGAGGCACATCGTCTATATGGAACCATGGAACTCACAGAAAGATTCACCTGGCCTCTGGAAACGCGCAACGATTGCGAAATCGGTCCAATGAGACTCAAAACGCTCTTTCAAAGAATACCGGCAAGGGCCGAATTTCGCAAAAGCATACTCGTATATTTGTCTGATAGCTACAGTATTGGTATTAATGCAACAGCCGTTGAAAATATTCGTTAGCGCAAATTTAATTTACTCAAATCAGAATCGTGTCAACAGAAAAATTAAAATCTTATTAGTTTGATCCTGTCTGACGAACCAATAAAAAATTCAAATTCTAGCAATAAATCTTTAATGATTGTCCTTTCTTCCTTTGAAGATTCCGTATTCAAATTAAAACGCTTCCCATGCAAAGTAAAACTATTTTAATTTACAAAAACCCATAATTGAATGTCATTTTGAAAAACCAATTCTGCCATTTAAATTGGTGATTAGAGTACGTCAAACCGGTGTTGCATGTACGAGTATTAAAAGAAACGTTTGAAATGATCCTGCGGATCGTAAGAAACTCTAGTCAACGCATCAATATCACAACTAAAAAATTTAAATCAGCCTCTGAAATGAAAATGTTCAGGATATGGCAATAAAAAGGAATTCACAGAACTTCCAAACAAAATAAAAGCAAAATGAGAAGAAATTCTCAAATTCATGAGGAACACATACCTGAAGACTTGCCAGAGTCTCGTTAATAAGATGAAAATCAGCCTGTGTCTGCCTGCCTCAATTTTCAGTGAAATAGGTAGAGGTAGTGTCCAGACAAATGAGTGCCGCAGCAATCAAAGCGAAATGGATAAAGGTAAAAATGAAGGCAAACGTTTGCCGTGAATGATTAACGAAATAACTAAAAAAAAATTTACTCCAATTTGAGGGCGTTCCTAGGAAAATTATTAGTTTGTTTAAGGAGAGGAAACAAGAAAGGTTCGATACTTCAAAAACCCATTTTTTGTGGATAATTCTATAGGCTGGAAGTCAATCCAGCGAAAAGTTGAAGGTTCATATGTGATAAATCGAAAAAATGAGGAATTTGATTGCCTAATGATTGTGACCATAATATTTATTTCTTCCTTGAGATAAGTATACGGACGCAGAATGTGAAGACAAGCCGCTGATTGGAGATGCTGCCATTAGGAATTGTTGATGATCTTCTCTAGCTATTTTACGTGTAGTTAGCGAAGGTAAATATATAATTATATTTTTGGGGTTTAGGCTCGTGATACGTAATTAGACTGATACCATCTTGCCAATGTGTTCTAGGTAGTGGCAGGGTATTTCAGAGAAAAAGCACAGCTGAATCGACTAAAATGATGGCTTCTAGTTTCTTTTAATTTTACTCAGAAAAAGAGATTCAAATTATGCAAATATACTCGTACAAGATTATAACGCAACAAATACTGGCCAAATTTTATGAAGCTCATAATTTTTATATTAAGCCTTTAATCAAGGTTTGTAATAAACCATATTTTGGGCAATTATCTACAATAGAAAGTAGATCTTTAGTCATATACCGTACACAGCCTGCATGAAAGAGAAAAAAAAAATTTCAAACGTTATGTCATCCACAATCTTGAGTATGGAAAACCCTGTAAAGCTTGAATTTAATGGTCGTCCAGTCCTCGAAATACGATACAATTCTAGCTTTTGTGGTCGAGGGCAAGAGTATTCGCCCTTCAGTGACAGAGGAGACGTTCAAAATTAACGTTTGCTGGCTTATAAATTCTCAAAACAGACAACAAGCATTGGATCATTATTTACAATACGGTAGGCTTCAATCTTAGTGTCTTATTTCAAAGCACTTAAGTGTTTAAAGTTGTTTTTGACATTTTCAGTGTTTTTTTTTTATTTTTTCAAAGGAATTTCAATGTTTAATTCTGCTCACGTATCATAAACGATTTATGATAAAGCTTTGAAGAACGTAACGCGCTTTTACGAAAATGTAGACTTAGACTGCGTGATTATGAAAATAAGAATCAAGTTTAAGTTAGGTTTTGCAGAAAAAACCAAACCGCATGCGATGGTGTATGCTTGAATAGAGTAGCTAGACCATATAATGTTAAAGTGATGTCGAAATGTTATGTAACGTTTAAAACGATTTGATATGAAAGATATAAAATATATTTACAGTCTGTTAAGTGAGAGCGTGCCCAGCATAGCTTGCGATCGGTAAGTGATAACGGCTACAATTTTTTTTATCGGTAGGGATAACCTCTGTCTTTGACGCTTTGAAGAAAAATTTCAGTCGAAATCAATCTTCCGTCGGGAAAACACTAAAAGCGCGATGAGTGCCATTTACGCAAAGCGCTTCGAGGCCGTGTTCCTTTGCACACACCCTAAAGGACAAAAAATGAACTATGTAGTGGCGGCTAAATACATTAAGAAGTCTGTATCGTTTGTAAAGAAGTGGGTTCAACGATTTGAAGAGTCAAAAACCGTCGATGACTTTCCAAATCGTGGTTGGGTAGGAAAAGTGACCAAAAAAGAAGAAAAGCGAATCGTGGCTTTGTTTTCGCGCAATCCAGGCTTGTCCTTCCATCAAGGACAAGCGAAATTGAAGAAAAAAGGCCTCGATTATCACTCGTTGTCATTCGGGAACATCTATGCGTGAGCAATGTAAAATGGCGGAGTACCAATAGTTATCCCAAACACCGGAGCCGGCTGTGTACTGAATGGAAACAGGAAAAATGCATTATGAAACTCGATTGGCCTTCGCAGTCGCCTGATGCAAACCCTATCGATAACGTTTGGGCCTACATCAAGTAGAAGCTCTGTGGAAAACGTGTTTACACTTTGAAGCAGCTCTCCCGACAATTTCGACTCGTTTGGAAGGCACTTCCCCTCGAATACGCCGAAAATTTAGTCGAAAGTATGCCAAGCAATAAATGATGCTGGTGGTGATTGGACTCACTATTAAACTGAAAGCGTGTCACCTCAGAATGTATTTAATGTATGTATAAGTTAAAAACTGTTGTCAAATAAACTATTTCAAAATTATGCTGGACACGCTCTTAGTTAACAGACTGCAAGTAACCTTAAGTCACTTCTAAGCGCACCAGGTAATCTATATTACCTACCAAATACTTCATCAGCCAGCTAAAAACTTCGCCTGCAACCGATTAGTACATTACATTGGGCTAGGCCTCATTTTCCTTCGCCTGGAAACGTCTCCGGGATCCAGCAGCCTCCTTTCTAACGGTAATGACGGCAGGGAATGAGATTGCACCGAAGGAGATCGACTGCCCCGACGCATCCTGATGCTCATGTACGCCTTTTTTATCCTCCAGGACAGCCCGCACATACTCGCTCAAGGGAGTCAAATTGAAATCAATCTCACCATGCCTTTGATCGAGCCACTGAGACATCAGATGCGCAGTCCACCTTGCATTTGCGTCACTCTTACAGGACTGTTGCTAATGCAGAGTGTGTTGTCTCTCCCTGATGCTTATCAGCTGTTGTCTGCATTCGCAGCCCCAACACCCCCAGCTGCTGTGCGTCCATTTTACCTTCTAGGACTGCCCGAACATAATGAGCCCCCTGGTTCCATTTGTCAATCGATTCGAGCATCACCGCGACTATATTATCCAGGCTACGCTCTCCCGTCTCCCTGTAGAGGGCCTTTCGCAGCCTGTCCCATTTTATGCACGCAAAAAATGTGTAACAGGCATTGTCTTTCTCTCCTAGACAATACCGAAAATCGGGGGACCGTGACTTACCAATCTTGTGCAGGTAGGACTGAAAACACCCATGCCCGCTCAAAAGCTGGGTCAGATAGAAGTCAGTCTCACCGTGCCTTCGGTTTAGCCACGATCTCACATCCGGAATGAGGCGCGCAGTCCATCTTCCCTTCGTGCAATTCACCCAAGACTGCTGCCAATGTTTGAGTGAGCGCTATTTCTCTTCGCGGACAACCATCTCCCTCGCATCCTCGTTTCGGCGCAGGTGAATAGCGCGGTGTCACGCCTGCAAAAACTCTCACCGCCGGATCTGCCTTTTGGACCGCGTTCACTATCTCGGACAGGCGTTGGGGAAGATCATTAATGAAAATGTTGAATAGCAAAGGGCCCAAAATTGATCCTTGAGGAACTTCAGATTTTAGACTAAACGAGGCCGACGAAAAAAAAAAAATATTCCATATAACGGTGCAGGAGCGATGGGATAAGAAGGATAATATCCAAGAGAGGATTGAGTCGGAAACGCGGAACGATCGGAGTTTGTTAGCCAAACGGCCATGATGAACACTGTCAAAGGGTTTAGCAAAATCGGTGTATATGATATCAACTTGTTAACTGTTGTCAAAAGCAAGACAGATGGTATTCGTAAGTTCTGACAAATTAGTTATTGTCGAACGACCTTTATTGAGGCCATGTTGTTCATTTGCAAACAGGATACTGATGGCATCGTACATTCTGTTATGCACAATTTGCTTAAGGAGCTTGCCAAAACAAGACAGCAAAGAAATTGGGGGATAGTTCAAGATTTCACTACGATCTCCGGACTTACGGACCGAAAAGATGTTAGCATGTTTCCAGACGTCGGGAAAGCAGGAGGAAGAAAGGCTAATATTGAAAACAATTGATAGTGGGGTAGATAATGAAGAAGATGACTTTATGAGCAGATTTGGTATTCCATCAGGACCCGAACCACCATTAATGTCAAAAGTTAGCAGTACATTTTTAATTTGCGATGGAGAAGTCACGATAAAATGCACAATAGGGGAAGGAGAAGGACACGATGAGTATACAGTGGGGTTTGAAACCTTAAATGTGGAGGAAAAAATTGAGCAAAAAGGTCACAGATAGCTTGTCCATCACAAGCTTGAAAGTTATGCCATGGGAAGATATTAGGATTATGGGATGTCCCTTTCAGGGAGCGTATGTATGTCCAAAAGGGCTTAGGACTATTAGATTGCAGTGATGTTTCAATCATATAATAATAAGATCGCATTGCGTTCTTAACCGGTTTTTTGGCTCCTCTACGAAGCAGTCGGTAGTTGGCGAGGTCAGTATCTAAGTTGGAATAATGAAGTGTTGCGCGCCTGGTCCTTCAATTAAAGAGCGTCTGAGACTTCAGCGGAAAACCAGCTGGGGTTTTTTTTCCGACGGAACGGCAGATAGGTACATGATTTGTAATTATGCTACTGATATTTTCATAGAAAGTTGATAGCGCTGAATTGACATCGAGCTTCTGTAGTATTGAATTCCAATCAATATTATCCAGCTCAAGCTGAATGGCTGCATAGTTGGCTTTGCGGAAATTAAATCATGGGGTAAAAGGAGTACGTTAGGACTGAGGTGCGAGAACAGATAAACGAACCTCAAGCGGAGGATGATGGGGATCAGGTTTTCCATATTTGGAGGGGGATTTGGAGATCGAGGAGATAGAGACAGGATTGGTAGTAAGGATGAAATTTAGAAGTTGATTGTTTGCGTTCGGGATCGTATTTAATTGCGATAGGGAGCAAAGCGATAAAAAAAAAGAAGTAAACAGAATAGAGAGACCTTCGGTCTTCGGGATCCATAAAACTCCTTACTAGTGGTAAGGACGGGAAGGGAAGAGATTGCTAGGAAAGAGATCCACTACCCCGACGCATCCTCATGCTCATGTATGCCTTTGTTATCCTCCAGGACGGCCCGTAAATACTCGCTCTAGAGCAGGGTCAAATTGAAATCAATCTCACCCTGCCTTCGATCGAGCCACTGCCTCATCAGTTGTGCAGTCCATCTTCCCTTTGTGTCACTCTTAGAGTACTGTTGCTGAACGCAGAGTGCGTTGCCTCTCATTCATTCCAAGTACCTCGGTGTATATACATATATTGTTGGATAATCTAAATACTTACCCTTTTGAATCTAAATCATCATCTCAACAAAGTCAGCACAGCCAATCCATGGAGTCCATCTTCATCATCAGCACACTCTAATGTGCGATAAGCGCAGGACGCGACCACGGCACGGAGGCCAAGTCAGCACTTCTCACGATGTGAAATATAAACAGTCCCAGACTGAATTTGAGGAATTGATTCAATGTTATGACTGTAATTAGTTGGATGCTATGGCTTTACGCTGTAAGCTTTTGCTGGCATGCATAAATGCTCTTATGATTGTTAGATGAAAGGTTTGGAAGCCAGTTGAGCTTGGGATTCGAGCCAGTTAGGTTTGGTCGGCATTTTGTTAAACAAATAAGTTGAATTAAATTGTAATATTCTTAGAAGACTTGGATTTGATTTCAATTAATCACCGTTTTTCGTGCACGGTTCGTCGAGCCGGATCGGCCGGTTCGAGTTATTGAAAAACGGCGGGAAATCTCGGGATCAGTTCAGTATGAGTGAAGAACCACAGATCCTGTTAAATCGGATTGCGGACATTAAACGCAATTTCAGAAATGACAACGTGGAAAGGGAAGATAAGGACGATTTTAATAGTGTTTTCGAAGAACATGAAACTCAGTTTTAAGAGTTACGAGATGCCCTTGCGGAACATTTGTGCAGGTTTCGTGCTAGACAGACTGGCAAACATAGCGAATCTAACGGTGGTCATGTGGGTGTCAAAGGACCGAAAATCAAAATTCCACGACTTTATGGGAACGTCGAGAATTTGACGAATTTTCGGGACTTTTTTGGGTCGTTGGTGCATCAGAGTGGGCAATAGACAAAAACGGACAAATTTCACTACTTGAAGCAGCAATTTGATGAAGCACGTTAATTGTGTGAGTGAAAAGTACGTTCAAGCGTGGGACACGGTGGTTAAAAGGCATCAAAACCAACGGACACTTGTCAACGTGTATATCAACCGCATATTTAACCATCCCCGTGTGGATGGTACCACAAAATCACTTGAGCGTCACATTGAAATCATTGAACCAATTCGTGGATAAGTTGGATTATTTGATCGTGTATACAGCGGAATCGAAAATTGATCACGAAACAAGAGTGTTATGGGAAACGGAAATCAAAGGGATGACCAGTGTGCCCATTTGGGATCGGTTTCACGAGTTTCTACAGCAGCGCATTCGGGTACTGGAAGTTTCGTAGAAACCGAAACCAGTGAAAGCAGATGGATTGAAAGGCAAGGCGCATGTCGTTGCGGGCAAAGGGACAAGCAAGTCCAAGTGTCGCATGTGCAATCTCGAGGTACATCCACTGTAACGATGTGATCAGTTTCTGAATTCCAGTGCGGAGCAACAAGGTGTGTTACAATTGTCTCCGCTTGGGTCATGCAGCTGCCAATTGTAAATCGGCTTCCAAATGTAAAAAATGTGAAGGCAAGCATAATACTCTGCTGCACTATCCTAGAGTTGTTAAAGTATAGAATAAAATTGGTATCCAGAAACAGACTGTGGCGACCACCGACTTTACATTCAACGCCTGCTGTGCCAGCTCAACTACCTTGCTACCAACAGCCAGAATTAACTTGATTGCAAACGGGGGAAGCGTTATAGTGAAGGCGTTAATAGACCAGGGTCCACAGAGGAACTACATCTCTGAAAGGGCAGCTCGAGCTTTACATCTCAAAGGTGAAAGAGCAGATGTGCAGATATGTGGTGTTGGCGAACACCTTATTAAGCCACTAGCTTCTGCGCTTGTGCAAGCACAGTCAATACACGGCAAGAATTTATAGATCGAGCTGGAAGCACTCATTTTAAAGGCAATAGCGGGTATACTACCGAGCAAAGCAAAAGTTGTTCGGTCCTGGAATCATATTGAGCCTCTTCAACAGGCGGATCCACAATTTGCTTCACCGGAAACTATTGATTGTTTGATTGGAGCTAGAGAAATCCCTGCGATAATGCTATCAGGCATCAGACACAGCAGAATCAAGGCGCCTCTGGCCCAACAGACTATATTTGGCTGGATAATTTAGGGGCCAGCCAACACCATGAATCGCCTTGAGGCAAGTTTCGCAACAATCACGACCGATTGTGAACTTTCTGACCTTATAAGAAGATTCTGGGAGGTCGAAGAGATAGGTACAGATGAACAACAGTACACACAGGAAGAAAAGGAATGCGAAACTCATTATGCAGCGACGTACACACGAGAAAGCACTGGTAAATTCATTGCTCAGTTACCTCTCAAACAGAACCCGAGAGTCCTTGGCGATTCCTGCAGAAAGAAATTCGCATCAGGACGCTGGGCATGGAATGGGATCCCAAAAGTGATACTTTTCGATTCAAACCATCAGATCTTAAGCCAACCGCAGATATAGCTACAAAACGAAAGATAGTCAGTGACGTAGCCAAGCTTTTCGACCCTATGGGATGAATTTGCCCGATTGTAGTGACGGGCAAAGCACCACTACAACGCATATGGCTGCTGCAAAATGGTTGGGATGATGAAATTCCCGACAACATTCGAATGGAATGGAACGAGTTTTTCGAAGGGCCGCAGCATATTCAAACGATTCAAGTACCAAGATGGAAAGTGTATGTTGCAAACAGGGTGTCGGAGATCCATAATCATAAACACATTAACCAATGGCTTTAAGTTCTAACTAGGGACAACCCTGCAGACGTGGCTACTCGCTTAAGAACTAGCTGGTTATAGAATGTGGTGGCATGAACCCTTTTAACTACAACAACCACACGAAAATTGGCAAAAGACTAAACATATGACTGAGACTAGCTTGGAATTGAGCTCCAGGAGTTTGGTTTCAACAATTTTGCGGCTCCCTTACGAAAATTACAGCAGTTCTCAACGTTCGGCCGGTTGTTGCGAACAACCGCCTGGTGCCTCAGATGCCGCATGAAAGCCAAGGAACCTTATATTACCGTTGGAGAAGTGGAAAACGCAGAGCATATCTGGGTCAAAGTAGAGCAAGCGGAATCTTTCGAGAGGGAAATCAGACAATTGAAAACCAACAGGAACACCCCAACGAGCAGCTGAATCAAGGAATTAACGCTATTCCTCGATTCAAACGGAATTTTGCATGTGAGAGGACGTTTGACAAACTCAGATTTGAGATTCAGTGAAAAAACATCCAATAATATTGCCATCTTTTGGACACTCCACGGATTTGACAGTGCGCCAAGCACAGCATCAGACGTTGCATGGGAAAGTCTAATTGATATTGTCACACTTGCGCCGTAGATATTGGATATGCCGAGGTAGACCAACCGTGAAGCGAATAATCATGCATGCCATATATGCGTTCGATACAATCAAGCGGTGTGTCAAACACTCATGGGAGACTTGCCGCCTACGACAGTAAAACCCAACAAGCCATTTCAAGTGGTGGAACTAGACTACACTGGGCCGATCGATGTTCGACGACACGGATACAGAGGATAACAAACAGTAAAAACGTATATAGCTATCTTTGTGTGTTCTGCAACAAAAGCTGTACATTTGGAGGTGGTCACCGACTTGTCAGCTTCTGCTCTCATAGCCACCATACGCAGATTTGTGGCAAGACGCGGTCGATGCAATCGCATACATATACACTGACAACGACAGAAACATGGTGGGGGCAGCGAATCAACTTAAGGAGCTTCGGAAGAGTGTTGAGTCACAACATCTTGACATAGGACGCCAAACTACCTCTCTGTCAATATCTTGGCATTTTATTCCACCAGGTGCACCGTACTTTTGAGGCCTCTGGGAAGCCGCAGTGAAGTCTGCTAAAACACATCTAAGAAAGATAAGGGGCTTAACAACATTCTCCATCGAGGAGATGTCTACAGATCTATGCCAGATAGAAAGCTGTTTGAATTCAAGGCCACTGTGCAAGATAAGCGACGATCCAGATGACGACTTGATTTTAACGCTAAGCCACTTTTTAACGGACTCCAATCCGGTTGCAATTAGCGATGAAGCATGCCGTACAATATTGTGTTCAACAATTTTGGCGACAATGGTCACGCGAGTACTTGAGCATACTCATGACGAGGTCAAAATGGCAAACGATGACGAGCGACGTTCTAGTGGGGCGGCTGGTGCTTCTAAGGAATGAAAATCATCCTCCAACACAGTGCAGCAAAGGCGTGATAACTGAGGCGACTAAAAGAACAGGCGGCTTCGTTAGAGCGGTAACACTGAAAGCGGCCAGTGGAGTGTTCCAGCGTCCAGTCACGAAGATATGCTTGCTGCCAGTAGAGTCGGAGAAAATCAACCGCCGGAGCGAGGCGTCAATCTCCGGAGGGCATGCTCACGCAGCAACTGAATCGAGGCCTAAGAGACCGTCTCATCAGATTATTGCTGGACCTGAATGGAGATGGTGGTGGATTCTGTTAACAATCGTTACTTGTGCCTCCAACCTTGGGTAGTCGCAAAGCCGTCAAAACTACAGCAGCTGGTACAACGTATCACAACTCAAAACCCAAAAGAGATTGTTGTTAGAGCACAGTTCCGATTTGAAATGGGTGACCAGTCATTGGACGTTGTTGGCATACTCTAACCTGACGTTGTACCAACTAGAAATCTGGCGAATCGAAGCATCACTCAGCAAGGTCAGGCAATGGTGTGATAAAACTGAAGCAAACGAGCATTATTGCAAGGCAGTCGACGCCCGACTACGGAAAATATTGGAACAGATCATTGTCAATGATTCACTTCTGGGAAACCATGATGGTGCTCTGCATCAAAAGATAAAACGCGGACTGCTTAACATCGTAGGTGGGATTCCCAACAAACTCTTTGGCGTGTTGGGCGAAGAATTTGCAGAGAATTATTGAAAGGACATAGCTGCAATCAAGCGCGATCAATCGTACCTAGCTAATCTCAGCAGGAGGCAGATATCCGTATTAGATCTAACTCAGAATTTGTTACGGCAGCAAGACGAGAAAATCCAAAATTTAAACAAAGCTGTAAATGATAGGCTGTCTAGGATTGCCAACAGAATCAGTCGTGCGGAATTATCTACGGATACGCAGGTGAGTTTGGAGAAACTCATCGCGTTATTAACATGGGAGATGAACATGTTTCAAAGGCGTCAGGAAAGATTGCTGGCTGTAATACTGGACGCGTAATATGGCATACTTAAAACTGGCGTTTTGCCGGTTTTCGTTATCAATGAGCAGTTATCGGAAATTCGCGGGCGTCTGCCTAACGGCAAACATGTCTTGCATGCGGCACAAATCAACTGGAAGGACCTTTACAAGACGATGGACACTAAGGTGGCGGCTTTGAAATTCGATTGTTTATCGTGGATCGTGCTGTACAAAGTGCATTCGCTGCCAACCCTGCTGAATCACACCTATATGATTGTTGCACCCGGAATAGACAACCTAATGTTCAATGAGCGCCGAGATAGATACTTCACGTTAACTGATCAAGATGTCAGAGCATGCAGGCCTTCGACCGACAAACTTTTATGAGAATTCAGAGTATCTCGTCCATCTACTCTGCTTCATGTATGCAAGGCCTCACAGATCATTGTTCACATTTTCCACTAAATCTTGCCAGCAGCGAGTCTTATGCTTGTTGAAAAGTTTACGAAGGCATTTCCTGGTCGGCTTACATGCTGCTACCTGGTTGCATGCCCGTTGAGCCTGACACCGAAGCTTGTGACACCCCGTCTTCGCTCTTCAGCGGTTTCTGTCGAACACCAGTACACTGGGGGCTTTCGTACCAGGGTCTCCGACGGGACATAGAAGCACTGCAAGCATTCGTGATGATGCTCATAGTTGAGTTCACCACGTCTAGAGCTGCCGGTTCTTTTGTCCCCGGCGAATCACACTATAGCAGAATACATGACGTGAGCACCTCTACCAGCCTCTCGACGCCCATCCTTTCGATGCGCCACCCAATCGTAGAAGGTCGAGGGTGGGAAAGTCAGTAGAAATCACGGATCTCAAGCAGAATTTAATGACGGTCGCCGGCTGAGTAGTCTTCTTATACTCTCCAATTGTGTATCCTCCGTTCTAAGGACTTCGAGGCGAATGTCACGTCCGAAATTGTTCGATCACAGTCAATACGGCGAGAAGCCGGCATATTTTCAGTGTTTAGCACGACGAGCGCCGTGCTGAAAACCATTTTTAGGATACGTTTTCGCAGTGGATCTGTTCAAGACATGCCCCATTCGATTGCTTTCGCGTTGAAGTCTCACCCAACGAGCGCGTTGCCACCTGCGTTTGAGACATCGACAAAGCATTAAGTTTGGCTTGGAAAGATGAAATCGGTTCGTTCGGCGTTAGGTACACACTAAAGAAGGTGGTCCTTGAGTACCGAACCCACACGAAACCGCCCCCGTCCACAGCCCTCCTGCCGAAAATCAGTTTTCCGAACCCAGATAGCGGCAGTACCACTTTCATCAAGATACCATGATGCAGAACTTTGATCGTGGTGTTGCTCACTCAGCAGCAAAACGTCGACTTTTAAGTCCCTCACAAACTGCTCAAGCAGGTTTTCGGCGGTTGAACTGCGGTGCAGGTGTACCTGCAGGATGCGAGTCAGTTCTGATTTTGTCTTGTGTAGGGCTTCTTGGAAAACCCGACATTTTCCTGATCCCAAGACGTACCAAAGATCCGGTCTGGGATTAGCATCCTTGCAAAGGATACAGTGTGCTTCCTTCAACCACTTTTTTTCTTTTTACGTACCATTTAAGCCCTATGGTTTTCTGGTGTCAGCCCAAACTAACCAGCTCCCTTTTTATGGCTTCTTCTTCCTCGGCCAGGTCCGTGACGTAGTCAATGTCTCTTGTTTCGATCGTTGCGATCCGCTCGGGCGGGGCTTCAGTTGCGCGTTTTCCAATGACTTTCTATACTGCGTCGAAGAATGCTTCTTTATTGTCGGTGCTCCGAATTCGACCAGTATGTGGCCCGGCCAGGTATCCCGCATTGCTAGAGAACGCGGAAACAGTATGCAGTGACTCGGATATCAGTTTCGTTAAGCTTGAATATTTCTTCAACAGGTCATCCAAAAAATTTTGTGTGCGTAATCCAACTGATATGTGCCCGAGATAGTGGAAATAAGCTATTCACAGTTCAAGTTTAATACAAGCTAATAAATTTAGGAAACGTGGTTAATTTGGTGGAAGCTATGTATAGAGTGATTGTTATACACTCAGTATGACATCGTTGGGTACAAATACAGACAGAATGAAACATTGGAATCTATACAATGACAACTGTTGATGTGTACAACACCAACATTAACTAGTACAAGCTGACGTTTCTCAACATCAGTTGATTGTAGATTGCGAATTTTAGGCCATTTACCAGCACCACCAGTCTGCCAACTTGGCCCATTCGACCACAACTGATTGTGCATTAATTAACCGGGCTTGACTCCTCTGGAAGCTGCATTGGCTAGATCACATTTTGACGGCACTTATCGACATATTGCCAGTAATGTCCAAACGTCCTAATGCTTACAAAAAGAGACCAACATGACGGAAGACACTTCAAGCTTACCAGAACAATTTCGGAGTTGATCCACAACCAAGTAGATATTTTTTCGAATCTTTAGGACATGATGGCATCGTTTGCTAATTGGGACAACAAGATCATTCTCACCGAGGAATAGTAATTGACCTAACTGGTGCTACTTTGGTTTTGACTGATAAAAAATGACATTGATGCTGACCGCACAGTTAAGTAAATTGCTGCCGCGTACACACGTTGACGGGAATCAAAGAAACTGTGAAGCGCTACTTCTGCGTATTCATGGTTTGCTAATCATCATAGAATTTGAATATCTTCGATTTTAGGTAAATGCTTCAATCAGTAGTTCGAATCGATTCATCCCAATCTTGTCCGGACAGACGGTACTTTGTAACAATATTTTAGCCACTTCTGTAATAGGAGCTATCTAGCCTAATGGGTCATACAAACATGCGACTTCTGACAAAATTAACCGTTTTTTATGCGTCGCTAACCTTTAACGTTTTTTAAGTCGATACGTTAAGTAATCCACAGATGGATACCACAAGATTCCCAACGATTTGTATCCATTGTCTTTAATGAAATCGATTACATCTTTCATTTCCACATCTTCAGGTGGGAGCCCTTCAAAGTTTGCTTTTCCCTCAATTGAAACCCGCCAGAGTTCAGTAGCCCAGTCAGCTCGTTTCTTTTGGCCATGCTTTCTTGCAGGCTACGTCCACCAGATAATATGGTTAAGTAATCTACGAGGGAGGTCCGATAAGTACTTAGCCTCAACGCCCGATGGCGCCACTATTGCAAGAGAGATTCCTTATTGTGTAGTAGCCGCGGACACATCCGCTTTGACAAGTGGTCAGAACAAAACGACGAGTCTGATTTGGCTGAAATTTTGACAGCTCAGCCAAATCGGACCACGTGTTGAAGCGGGCGTGTTCGCGGGTTTTAAGAAAATGGGTAAAGAGCAATATCGTTCGGTGATTCGATTCTTGCTTTTGGAAGGAAAATCGCGAAGCGAAATCAAAGAGCCCTTGGATGCTGTATACGCACGTCGGTTATTGATGAGCCACGCCCAGGTGCCCCGAAAATTTTGGGCAAGAGAAAACTTACGGCGCGTTTGCTCACTCGGGACAACCAACGCAACCGTGAGACTACTTCAGAGCAGCGTTTGACGCTGTTTAAGCGCAATCCGAAAGAACTTCTACGCCATTTCGTGACCGTCGACGAAACTTGACTTCTCTGGTATACACCAGAGACTAAGGAGCAGTCGAAACAGTGGACTTGACTCGGCGAACGTGGTCCGAAGAAGGCGAAGACTGTCCCATCGGCCGGAAAGGCGATGGTCACCGTTTTCTGGGATTCACAAGATGTGATCTGCATCGACTATCTGGAGAAAGACAAAGCAGTCACAACTCTCTACTATGCCAAATTATTGAGCCGATTCGATGCCGAATTGAAGAAAAAAGGCCACATTTGGCGAAGAGAAAAAATACTCTTCCACCATAACAGCGCACCGGCTCACATCTTCGCCGTCGCGGCCTAATTGAGCGAATTCGACTACGAACTGCTACCCCAACCAACGTATTCGCCAGACTTGGCCCCATGCGACTTTTTTTCTTTGTTTCCAAACCTGAAAAGGTACTCGCGGGGCAGAAATTTGAATCGAATGAGGTGGTCATCGCCACCATGGAGGCCTACTTTGCAGGCCTCGAGAAAACGTGTTTTTCAGACAGTTTAAAGAAATTGGAGCACCGCTGGGTCAACTGTGTCAAGCTAAGAGGAGATGCCCTGCCCTTTCATTTTCGACTGTGCATCAATGGATTTTAGAGTTGTAACGTGGTCGTACAAGCATTGAAGATGAACCACATAGTAGACGTCCAAAAAGCGCAACAACACCACAAATCATTGGGAAACTCTATGATATTGTTTGTAAAGATTCAATTGCGATTATGTGTGAAACTGCTGATACCATAAGCATCTCGGACGAATGAGTACTCTGTATTTTAACGAAGGATTACGTAGGAAAAAGCTAGTCGGAAAAAAGTGTCGCATTCGTTAAGAATTCAAAAAAAAACTGAATCGAAAACAAATCTGTAAGCGTAATTTGGAGCGTTTTAGGCAGAAGGAAACCGATTTTATACATCGTTTTCTGACTTTGGATTAGACTAGGATTTACCATCATGATCTTAAGCTGAAACAAGAACATTTACAGTTGACTAAAGCTGGTTGTTAAGCTTCAAAACAGGTCAAGTCAGAACGCTCTGCAAAAAAAAGGTTATAGCATTAATTTTTTGGGATTCAAAACGAATTTTGTTGATCGTATTATCGCAACCTTTGGACCAGTGGAATGAAAAATGTTCTTGAAAAAAGATCCGGCCCGGAAATTATTCTTCGTCAAGACAATGCAGGTCCTCACACAAGTGCTTTAACGATGGCTAAATTGAAAGAATTAAAGTACGAATTGCTTGAACACCCACCGTATTCACCAGATTTAGCTCTCTCCAGTCATTAACTTTTGAGGAATTTGAAACGTTTTTCGGTAAATGAAAAAGCTATTGCAATCGTTGAACAGAATTTTGCAGAGCTTCTGGACAATCATTACAAAGGTGGTATAAAATTATTGGAGGATTGTTGGAATAAGTACATATGTTGAGGTTCAGGGAGACTATATTGAACGTTCAACAAACGTTTGTACATTTTCATATATTTTTGATTTGTTTAACAAGTACTTTGTAGTGCATCCTTCTTTGAAAAAATTTGCGTCCTTTTATTTGATTTATTGATTTTAATTCAATTTAATATAAAATACCTACGCTCGAATATTATATTAAAATAAAACCTACTATGACAAGAAAACCTCTCAGATTTTTCTACCCTTCAATTACGAAAATGACTCTCTATAGTCCTGCTGCCAACCTACAACAACAAGCAAATCATGTTCTCCGAATCGGAAATATTGGGTTGAAAAAAAAAGGAACTGCGACCTAGCTAATGGAATTGCTTTCTGCTCTCCTATCACCAACATTTAACCAGCCCTCTGTTCTCTTCAATTCACCCATTCCTTTATGGTGAATGCCTCTCATTTTATACTTCTTTTTTTTTGGTGCTGGAATCAACTCACATGAAGGATAGCCAAAAAGATGAATGCAGACAAGAGTAGACATATCAGCAAAGGCCAATATATCGATTCAAAATATACCCTTATACTCGTATGTGTATAAAACGATTTTCATGGAAAATAGCAAACGAGTCCTCATCACATTTTCATTTTTGCTTAATGAAAATAGATGAACATAAATTTCTCGATAAGCCCAAATATGGGCTTACCCTATTAAAAGTATTAAGATATAAATCCCTCACATTCCCTCTCTCTAAAATGAATTTTATCAACGCTTCGTTGACCCTAGTGTGGTATTCGGAAATGATTTCGTTAGTTTTATGCTCATGCCACCAATTCGACGAGGTTTTTCTTATCAACTGTTTCAAGTTAATTAAAATGTTTAAAATTATAAGGGTCAAAATCGAACTGGCACTGGCTATCATAATGCCCGTATTATTGATTCAGAATCATTCTTAGACGTTCATTCGAATTAATTAATTAATTAAATCTTGATCGATGATGAATCAATTTCATGTGTTGGGCATAGGATCTTCATTAGTGATAGTTGGAGAAACCTAAAAAGAATGTTATTAGCTTTATACAGTTGCCTCTGAAAGTTCAATTTTGATAAGACCATTTCATCATTGAGTAACTATTAATTAGTGGGAGAATAATTTTTCTGGCAGATATTTCAGTTGAATGAAATTATAAACGGAAGTTTATTCGTAGCTTTAATTTAGATTTTCCCGAGATGAGTTACACTGTTTTTGTCTAAAGTAAAAACACAAACTACTCTGGCACTTGTTCCCATAAGGGCTTGTGCCAACTTTCGCATAGCCTCCCTGCTCTGCAAAAATAACCGTGGGACCAAAACTACACGACTACACATTGTTGCGAATCCCGGCGTACAGGCATTCGCCCATTCACAACTTCAAATTGTCGCCATAACATCTCCCCTTGAGTCGTTCTTCTTTTGTGGCTGATGACTCATCCGAAGTTGTTGACCACCACCTATCTTTCATCGATGAGGTGCAGCTGAGCAAAAGCATCCCGATTTCTAAACATCTTTATTCGGGTACTGCTCATTACACGGTCGATACTCGCTACAGTGGGGAGATCGTACTGCTGAATGAGGTGTACAATAATTCGGATGGAGCATTGTCTGCCGGGAGGAGCGAGTTAAGTGACGGATACTCGGGATCGCCCATCACCTAATCAGAGACCAGACACAATATTTCCATGGTGTGAAGTCCACTGAATGTCTATTTCTTCTTGTTTGTTTTTTTTCAGTTGCCCCTGTCGACATCCCATCGTTGCCCGGCTAAATGAGATACTCAGGGTCTGGGTCGTCCCCATAATTGTTGCGAATTTCGGCGTACCGGCATTCTCCCATTCGAAACTTCAAAATGCCGCCGTAACATCTCCACCTTCTTTTGGGCGCATATAGTACACCTTTTTCTCGGTGTATTTATTTATTTTTTGTTAACATTTATTCAATTCATTCATTTATTTAAAGACAAAGGAGTTAGCTTGTTTTATAATATTATCATTTTTTTCATGATTTGTTGTGTTTTTTTTTATTTCAAATAAAAACGACCACATTTTTCCTTCCTTCCTTCCTTTTGTGATAGTTTTTTATTGTGTGGTGGCCCAGCATGGGCAGAGGATTTCCCGGAAAGTCCCACGACACGACTTAGCGCTAGCCGGGCTCAGTATGCCACCCCGGTTTACGCACCCCTCTACCAAAAACGAATGTCTGAAACCGCGTTGACTGCCGTGGTTGTTACAGAATGTGGGGCGCCATTCTGTAACAACCACGGGAGGTTTTCTGATAATTTTAGATGATTTTGTTAGTTTTTTATTATACTTTAATTTTATTAAATTTTTAAGATTTGTTGGACGGAGTGCCTGCCTTGAATGGTGGTTTTAGCATCCCAAGGAAATTATTTTTTTTGTTTTTTGTCAGAAAGTTGATAATGTTGGGTATATTTTGATTAATAAAAATTCCATTAAGTTTAAAAATTTTCAGTTTTGATCTTGAATGTATACTTATTTTTTTGATCACGGGTTTGCCGCAGTTGCAGGGGCGCCCATCGTGCTGAAATGTATGTTTGTCAGTCTTCACGGGCTATGACAGTGGTTATGCTGCAAAAGTTCGGGTGTTGGTTGGAAAAATGCGAATCTCATGACATTGGCTATATCTCCCTCCACGGGATAGTTGGACTTGGATCCAACACTTGGAATAAGCCAACGCTTTCGGCCCTGCCCTCATCTTACTGCTTTTAGCTTGGTCTTGCAGTCAGCCCTTTGTGGTGACAATTTGAGCGGAGTCCGCCTTCGAGTTCCATATCTATGATAGGCACTTTTGTGGTTTTTCTGCTCCATGTTGTGTGCAAATTCAACCTTCATCCCATTTAATTACCCATTCGTTTCCTTTTCATTTTAATGGGGGTCATTTTGAGAACTGAGTTTTAATGAATGCTGCACATCATAAAAATCTTCAGTTGCTTTCTTTTTATCTTTCCTTGCCTCTTGGATCAGTTATTCGTTTATTTTCAATTTTGATATAGTTTTCTTTTTAAGTTACTAATTTTTTTTTTTTTTTGGGAGATGAATGCCATTTACGCACAGAGTGTGGGACTCCCATGCTCGCAAGAAGGCGACTGGACTACCCACTAAACACCTCTCATGTCAAACTGAGAACCAAGCCTGGAACCGTTTGACACATTATTTCAGGCCAGGTCTCGTTTTGTTACGCCGTGAGGCGCCTTCAAGCTGGGAGGCCACTCTTCTAGCGGGAAGTGAGAGGGGAAGAGGAAGTGCCAGAAAAGCGATCCCCCAGCCCCAACGCCCACGGCTGCTGTGAGTCCTTTTTATCTTAAAGACTTCCCGAATATAATGCGCCACCTGGTTCAATTTGTCAACCAATTTGAGTATCTCC
This sequence comes from Odontomyia ornata, assembly GCA_963969285.1. Classification (NCBI taxonomy): domain Eukaryota; kingdom Metazoa; phylum Arthropoda; class Insecta; order Diptera; family Stratiomyidae; genus Odontomyia; species Odontomyia ornata. Next base: position 23,933,165 of record OZ017741.1, read on the forward strand.
GAAACTATATTATCCGCGGTGAGCTCTCCTGTCTACCTAGAGAGGGCCCTTTGCAGCCTGTCCCATTTTGTGCACGCACAAATTGTGTGGAAGGCATGTTCTTCCTCCCCTGGACAAAACTGACAATCGGGGGACCGTGACTTACTAATCTTGTGCAGGGAAGACTGAAAACACCCATGCCCGCACAAAATCAGTCAGATAGAAGTCAGTCGCACCATGCCTTCGATTACCCACGGTTTCACATCCGGGATGAGGCGCGCAGTCCACCTTCCCTTCGTGCAATTCACCTAAGATTGCTGCCAATCGTTGAGCGAGCGCTGTCTCTCCTCGCGGACAACCATGTCCTTCGCATCCTCGTTTCGACGCAGGTTAATAGCGCGACGCCCACGCGCAAAGAGGGCGATAGGTATCACGCCTGCAATAACTCACCGCCGAACCAGAATCTGTCGGATAGGAAATGCAATCCACAGTGCTCCTCTTCTCTGTACCTGTGCCAAGCGATTTCGGTATACCTCCTTACTGAGAGCGTCGCCCCATACCTCTGCTCCGTACAGTAGCACTGACCCTACAGCACTCATCAAGAGGCGTCTTCTTGATGGGTTGGGTCCTCCTACGTTGCCCGTAAGTCGACTCAGAGCCGATACTCCCACAGCAGCCTTCTCAGCCGTTGCCCTGATTTGGTCAAAGAATCTCAGTTTCGAGTCGATCAGTAGCCCCAGGTACTACGCCGCTCGCTTCGATTCGATTTGTAAGTCGCCAATACTGATCATCCCTACTCTAGGGATTGTCTTTTTTGTCAAGATGACCACTTTGGTTTTCCCCAGTGCTAAACTGAACCCGCGAGCAGTCATCCAGTCTCTCACTCGGCGCATTAGCATACCTAGCCTAAGTTGCGCCTGTTCAACGGTGCATCTAGCGACCAGAGCCGCAACACCATCCGCATAGCCAATCAGGCGCGACTCATCTGGCATCTTCAGTCTTAGAAGCCCGTCGCAAGACACATTCCACAGGTCTGGATCAAGGATAGATCCCTGGGCAACACCCGATGTAATTTTCATCCTTCGTTGGCCCTGCGTCGTGTCGTGGAGCAGGCTTCGGTCGTTCAGGTTGTTCCTCCAAAGCCGCATATGACACTCTGGAACTTGAAAAGAGTTTTCCAGCGTATCCAGAATATCCACCCATCTAGCGGAGTTGAAGGTATTCCTGACGTCGAGTGTCACCAACAGGACGACCCGTCGCTTGGTGCGACTATATGCCTCTGCCTTCCGGGCCGCGCGCACCACCTCTGCAATCGCAACAATGGTGGACCGTCCTGCTCTAATGCCGTACTGTCGAGGATATGGGTCCCCAGCAGCACGTATTGCGTCAGTGAGTCTTCCCTTGATGAGTTTCTCTAGCACTTTCCCAGCCATGTGTAGCATGCATAACGGGCGGTATGCAGACGGCGATTCGGGAACCCTCCTTCCCCTTGCTTATCTGCACGAGCCTCGCCACCTTCCATTGTACCGGGAAAACCCCGTCCCGTAGGCAAGCGTTGAATGTGCTGAGCAGCAAGTCAGGACAATGGTGACAGACAAGCTGCAACACCTTAGCCAGAACACCATCTGGACCTGGAGCCTTCCTTGCTTTCAGTGAAAGGACTGCATCTTCCAGTTCCGGCTGTGTAAAGAGTGGACTCTCGACATGGACAGCGTCAACACTAATGAGATGGGCGGGGAAGAGTGCCCGCTTTATCTCGTTCATCTTTCCCGCATCATGTATGTAAGGCTCCCGTAGGGCACCAAGCTTCCGCGTAACGTAGCAAAGTTGGAAGGCATACAAAAGCTCCGCATGGGCATATGGAAATGCCGGACTCCAAATTTAGCCATGTCCATATCGACAACGTTGGACCACTGACACAATCCAAGGGTTTCTCGTATGTGTTGGCAATGATAGATAGATTCACGCGATGGCCCGAGGCAATTCTAATACGAACAATAACGATGTCCGGAGCTCCTGCTGTACTGACATCGGATCAAGGATCTCAATTTGAGCCTTTAATATTCCAGTCGCTAATACATTTAGTAGGTTGCAAGAAGACTCTGACGAGAGCGTATCACCCTGCAACTAATAGAAAAATTGAGCGGTGGCATCGTTCTCTGAAAACTGCCATCATGTGCCGCAATATCCGAGAATGGGCGGAAATTCTTCCAACCATGTTACTCGGCCTTCGCACAAGCGTGAAGGAGGATATCGACGCAATTTCTGCGGAATTGGTATACGGCACGTCACCGCGAATTCCCGGAGAATTCTTCTTTAATGGAGATATGCCGCCGGACCCGAAACTATTCGTTCAAAAATTTCGCAAGCATATCAAGCTAGTCCGCTCAACGCCAATACCACGCCACGATAAGCGGAAGGTTTTCGTCCGTCGGGAACCAAGAAGAGTTTTTGATTTATCTTTGCGTCACTCTCTCTCCGACTTTAACCGCACACATTTTTGTTACTACGGAATACGTCTTTTTGTTAATAGACCTTATAATTAACCCTGTGCATTTTAATTTATACGGACAAACAGTGAACCCCTACAGTAGTAAATCCCTACAATGCCATAAAAATTTCAAGTCATTCCGATCAGTACAAAACAGATGATACCCTTCCAAAGTTGACAGGTGATGTTTGTTAAGAACAATGGATAAAATCCAGTATTGCGGGTTGATAAAGTACCTCTATTTGAGAGGGAAAAAAACTCGGGAAGGCAAAGAAGAGTCATACTTTGTGTATGGTGAATCGTCTCCCTCATTTACAGCCGTGAAACATTGGGGTGGCCGAGATGAAAAGTGGTCGCACAAGCAATTTTTACGATGAACATTCTGGACTTCCGAAAACTGTTTCTAAGGAAGATATCGTCAGTTAAGTGCACACAACCGTGATGGAAGATCGCCAATTAACCATTAAAGTAATTGCTGATGCTTATGGGAAATAAACTGAAGGGGGGGCATAAGAGTTTACATGAAGATTTATGCATGAGAAAATTATCCGCGCGATGGGTGCCCGCAAGCAAAAACGCGCACGGAGAGACATGTTGCACGCGACTCTTCAGCTGTTCCAACAGATACCCACCGAGTTTTTGCGCCTATTAATTGCTTTCGACGAAACCTGGGTCCATCACCATACTCCGGAGACTACGCAACAGTCAATGCAGTGGATTGTGGTGGGGGAAGCAGCTCCAAAGAAGGTGAAGGTCGTTCTTTGTGCCGAAAAGAGATGGTGACCGTTTTTGGGACAGCCGTGTAGTAATTATGGTTGATTACCTACAAAAAGGTAAAACCATTAACGAGCCCTATTACGCTGCGTTGCTGGAGCAATTGGAGACAGAACTCAAGAAGAAGCGACCACATTTGGCGAGGACCAAGGTGCTGTTTCGTCAAGACAACACGCGAGTCCACACGTGCATGGTCGCAATGGCAAAATTGGAGGAATTGTAGTTCGAATTACTTCAGTACCCACCCTACTCACCAGACCTAGCTCTGAGTGACATTTTTTGTTCCCCAACTTGAAAATATTCTGGATGGGAAAAAATATGGGCCAAATACTGAGGTTGAAGAGGCAATAAACCAGTATTTTTGAGGTTTACCTAAAGAATTTGTTTCTGGTGACCTGAAGGGTGGGGAAAAGCGTTTGACCAAATGTATTGACATGCGTGGAGAATATGTCGAGAAACAAACTTTTGTTTGGCTTGAATTATGTGTTAATCTTTAAAAGGCCGGAAATCCTCGCAGCTAAACTATTTCCTTCGAGAATTCGAAAGTAGAATCGATCAAAAGTCTTCAAATTTTTGTAAGTTAAATACTAGGTGGACGATATATGAAAGACCTTTTTTTGTGGATATGCCAAAGATATGGCTTCGAACAATCCTACATTCAAAAACAGTACCCGACTACAAGTGTTCGTCTTACTTTTGAAGTAATTTCACCTGGGAGCGAGTATGCTACATTGCTCCAGTTTCTCGGGGTGTTAAAAACCCGTGCCCATCGAAGGAAGGTTGCCAGGGGGAAAACGACCGTCGCGAAAGGAACCTCGAGGCTTGGCGATCCTTTGAATATGCCCCTGGTGGTAGGTAAAACACTATGGGAAGGAACCAAGATCAAACGCAACCATGATAGCGGTGAAGGAGAATAAAACTTACAGTGCAAGGGGTCGGATTTCTAGTACCGGCAGCAAGGGGTAGCGTGCAAGCACGCTCCTGACCATCATCAACCAGCGAATGCAATGTTATAGAAGTGGTGAGCTTGGCTTCTATAACAGATATATCTACAAGCAACCTCAGGCCAGACGGAGAAAATCCATTAGGTCGTAGAAACCTGGCGCGAACACCGTCAAAGCAAGAGAGCAAACGTGGGGAAAGCTAGTGAATCAAAAAATAAGACGCGGCAAATGCTTTTAAGGACCACGCAGCCTCCGATAGGGGAACCATCAATCCCGACGTCATTGTTAGAAACAATAAAGTCGGCTAAAAATTGGGGACAAAACAGAGAACAACGGACAGCCTTGCCTAAATTCCAGCAAAAACAAGGATGTGAGCGGCAAAACGTCCTAAAAAGAAAGAGCGGGGAACACTGCAGGATGCGACAGATGTTGGCGCGGTATCGTTAATTAGACAATTACTGCTGCGACCGCTACCAAAACGAGTGAAGCAAGGGTCTTAAATTACGGAATAATAACGAACTATCCTCAGGTTCACGTAGTTCATGTGGAGCAGTAGGTTAGGACACACTACGCTTGTGCAGCAGCTCCCAAGTTCAAACCCCGGCGGCATCGAGTTTGAGCTTTTGATGCTGCTGTTGTGATGAGTACTAATTGCAAAAGTAGATAATAATCACATGGTTGATCGTGATATTGACCACCTTCCTCTTCGTAGCACTACAGCCCCTCTCGGGCCTTCGCTTCCTGCAAATAGCGCCTCCAACTGTCTCGGTCCATTGACCGCGCCCTCCAATTTTGAGAAGCGGGCACCGATGAATTGTCTTCGTCGACCGAGTTAGACCAGCGTTTCCTCGGTTTTCTCACCTTCTTGGGTATCCGTTGTTCGTCCATACGATTTATGTGGCCAGCCCATTGCAGCTTGCGCAGTCCGACAATCGTTGAAAACTCCGGTTCGTCAAATATTTCATACAGCTCATGGTTGTATCGAATTCACCATGGGTCCCCGTCTAGCTTTGCTCCGGCGATTCGCCTGAGGACCCATTGCTCAAAGGCGTTCAATATATTTACGGGTGCTTGGGTTAGGGTCCATGTTTCACACCCAGAGCATAACACTGGTCTTGTCACAGATTTGTATACTTGGAGCTTTGTTTTCCTGTATATGCAGCTGGTCTTCAAGATCGTCAAAACTGAATAAAATATTTTATTTGCACACAAATTCGCTCACATTTTCGATACTGTATGCGCCAAGTGTGATATTTTGAGTATTTGTTAGGTATTTTCTTGAGCTTTGTTCTATTTTTAGTCATTGATGTTGACCATATCACCTCGAATTCTTTGACGGTTGTGGAATGAAATACCCTAACAATTAATCTCAACGACAAGGTTCGGGTTTGGACTGTTGTGCAATGGATAAATTAATTAATGCTGAGGTCCACAAAGTGATCAAGGCAGTAAAAGAAAGGAGTGGACAGACATACGAAGCACCGTTGTGCGATTTCATCGCCACCGTCGAAAAGTACTGTTTTCGAAAACGGAGGTTACAAACTACGATTGCCGTTCAGCGGCATCAAGAAGACTGGATAATCTGAAAAGCGGGAGATGTTCTTAAAAATAATAAAATCTGTGTGCAACTTGCCAAAAAACCAGCAAAAGTGCAAAGAATAGGCTCCTTGAACTAGAGAAGCTCCTAGACTGCATAGGGAATCCCGAAGAGCTTTTTTCAGGCCGAAGTGGGCACGAAGGCTAAGAAAGCGCTGAGGGCTAAGCCTGAAAGGTACCCCCAGATAGCTCCACCATCAAATATCAATAAAAGAGTGGCGTCTAGCCCAATCAAAGACGACCGGGACAAGAGAAAGAAGGAAGAGGCACTTGATGAACGTGGAACGCTAGGCAGCCAGGGCTGACAAAAGGAACGCAGAAACCCACAAAGTAACTCCTCCAAAACGTCCCAGAAGATAAAGTTTGCATGGACGCATATCAAGTAGAAAAACCTGACGCGAGACAGGAGAGAAAAAAGCCACAATGAAGACCACGGCAACAGGCACTGCTCCTAAAACCCCTGAGATTGCCGATCCTACGCAAAAGTGCTGCGGGATGTCAGCGAAAATGTATGGCCCGAAGACACTAACACAGCTTTTAAAGCAAAACGACCAACCCGGTCGGGCCACAGACTAGTCGAATTAGGAACAGGGGCCAACAAAAAAAAAACATTTTGCGACGCAGTCAAGGGGGTCCACGGCAAAAGCGCAACTGTAGCCTCGCTTGAACCGATGGCAACAACCGGCCGAAGTGGAAGAGGCCATAAAGAGAGAGCTCCTCCCTACCATGGGGTGGATTCAAGCGAGGCTGACACTAGGAAACAATAGGGGACAACGCATGGCCAGCATTGACTTGATTGAAAAGGACGCTGAAAAATTTCTGAATCAGGGCAAAGTAAGAATAGGATGGATCACCTGCAGGATACGGCGAAGAGCATTGCCTTTTCAATGTTTCAAATGTCTTGGCTATGGCCACACCGTACAAGCATGCAAAGGACCCGATAGAAGTTCCCTATAATACAAATGTGCGGAAATAGGACATAAAATAAAAGAGTAAATGAAGGAGGCACACTGTATTCTTTGCGAAGATGCTGCTCCAAAATCTTGGGCATGTCTTGTAATCAGGAAAATTTCGGGTTTTCCAGGAAGCCCTAGCAAAGGAAAAATCAGAACTTCAATGAGCTGTGTCCTGCAGGTAAGCCTACACTGCAGTTCAACTGCCCAAAACCTGCATGAGCAATTTGCGAGGGGCATGAAAGCCGACTTTTTGCTGCTGAGTTAACATGAAACAAGGACTGCCGCTATCTAGGTCCGGAACAGTGATTTCCAGGCTAAGGACTGTGGACGGGGTGATGGTTTATGAGGATTCAGACCATAGGGGACACCTTACTTCTTCTTCATTTTTGTAGCACTATAGCCCGTCTCGGGCCTTCGCTTAGAGATAGTTAGAGTATCTCATTTTCATGACCGGTATGATTTGTTCGGAAGTTGGTTTGGTCAGTACCATGCTCCCGTGTGCCTGCTCAGCTATGATATGATCTGATTAAATCAGTACATATCACCACTGAGTGAACACTCATAGTCTGTCCGAAATATTCCCGGAACTAAATCACGTTGCTCCCAACGAGATTTGAACCTGGGACCTTCGGCTTATGCGTTCATGCTCTAACCACTAGGCCACACAGACTACAACATCTTATTTAGTGTATATTAAACACCGAACGAACCAATATCACCATTGCAAGCCAAGCTTAATGCTTTGGAAGGCGCTGTCTCCAACGCAGATTGCATCGTGCTCGTTGGGAGGGACTCCAGTGCTTAGAAAATCGAAAGGAGCATACCTTTTACAGGCCCGTGGGGAAAAAGAGTACTAGAAATGGCGGCCGAGACAGCGCTCATCGGGCTAAACGCCAAAAGTACGCCGACGTTCCACCTTATTGGCTATGAGGGAACCATACCGGGCAGCCTCACTACTGGAAAAATCTTGTGGACAATATGAACAAGGATCCGTGGGGCCTTGGTTTCAAACTAATTATGCGGAGGCTTGGTGCCCTACGGACGTCTTGCATACACGAAGCGAAAAAGATGCACAAGGTAGTGCGCCCACTTTTCCCTGCCTATTCCGTCCACGATGACGGTGCCCAAAGTCAAACAGCTATCGAATGCCCATTCTTCGCAGAGCCGGAACTGGAAGAGGCAGTCCTATCACTAAAAACAAGGAAGGCTTCAGGCCCAGATCGTGTTTCAGCTGAGGTATTGAAACTTGTCTATCACCATTACCCTGACTTCTGCTCAGCATATTCAACGCTCGCCTACGGGACGGGATTTTCGCAGTACGATGGAAGGGAGCGAAGCTCGTTTTGATCAGCAATGGGAAGGGAGATTCCGGATCGCTGTCTGAATACTGCCCGTTATATTTGCCAGGCACAGCTGGGGCTGTGATAGAGAAGCTCATCCAGAGAGCACTCACTGACGCAATTCGGCAGTACAACTTTAGAGCAGTTTGCTCCACTTTTGATGCGATTCCAGAGTTGGTGAGCGCAGTTCAGAAGGCAGAGGCATATAGCGGCACCAAGTAAAAGATCGTTCTGTTGATGACACTCGACTTTAGGATCGCCTTCAACTCCACTTTAGGCGGATATTTTAGATAGGTTGAAAATCCCTCTTCAAGTTACAGGATATCTTATGCGCCCTCTATCGGACTCATCTTCAATGGGCTCGTTGTGTTGAGGAAGACGTGTATAAACCAGCCACTTTCTGCTCTTCCTCTTCTTTGATGTCCGTTGGGGCTGATGCTGTTTTGGAAAGCTGGATGCATGTAACTGTCTATGTGAAGGGTGCTTTGGTTGTCTCAGTGACGCAATATATGGCGATCTACGACTATTTTACCCTAACTAACCTAACTCAACTTTAATTACATCTTTAAACCAGAAAAACTTAGCAAATATAAAACCAGAAAACGTTAGCAAATATTATCAATATTGAAAGCAATAGTTGGTTTGAATGCTTACCTCATAGCTCAAATGGGGTGGTGTGCAATAATTAAAGATAATTAAGGACTGCATGCTCTTTTATTGTGGTGAGGTCCCCTGAGAAAATAGGCAATGCGCAACAAGCCTGTTTTTTAGCAGTCCGAGTTGTGTAGTGGTTAGGGCACTCATCCCGTAAGCCGAAGGTCCCTAGTTCGACTCTCGTTGGCGGCAACGAGATTTGTGCCGAGCGATTCTTCGGACGAACTATAAGCCCATTCAGTTATGATACGTGCTTGTCTAAAATTAGAACGTATCGCAGCTGGGTGGGCGGACACATGGCCAAAGCGTGATACTGACCATATCACCTTGTAGAGAGCTGGCACATTCGATCATGATGAGTACTCTAACTAACTCTAAGCGAAGGCCCGAAAGAGGTTGTAGTGCCACAACAAAAAACAAGCTTTTTACGGTATCGACTCGAACAGCAATCGAGGTTGTTGCTAGTAACACCATCGCTATAGTGGCTTTAATGCCAGAGCGGAAATCGTTTCGTAGCATGTAAAATGATCACTATTGAACTGATGAAAACTTTGAGCCGCGATGCATGGCATTAGCATACAAGCGTAGGGTGCAGCGAGCCCGATACAGGCTTTCTGCGCTACCCATACTGCAAGGAAGAAGGAGTTGACCAAGGCCATCACAAGGACTGTACGCGTTTAATAACAGGCAGTTTGTGAGGAGTCAAGATGTTGAAAGCTTAGCAACTATTTAATACACGCATTAAGCCCACCGGATCTTACCTTGTCCCTGCCGGTTTATTTCAATAAAAAGACAATTATGGTTCTCATTATATTTTTCTTTTTGTCATCATTTTAATACCATCATTTCACCAGTTCATCAGCAATGCAACAAAAAACCTTCTCATAATTTCAATAAATATTCAACGAACCAAAATAATAACTCTATTTAAAAGCAAATTAAATTATTTCTCTTAATGATTTCTGGGTAGGCGTGCGTTTGTCGCTTTTTGTGTTGATTCTGGACCATTCACTGAAAGGATTAATTTTAAATTTTAATCATAATATAAAAACTTTATAGTACAACTGAAATTCACCTAACGTAAATGCCCTTATCGTTTTACTGTTTTTTATAATTTAAAACGACGGATTATGATACGTGGAATTCATGAATACATTTACAAAAGAGATTGTGACCAGTTGGAAATTGGATGAGTTTTTAAGGGTAGGTTTATAAAGGGATGGTTAAAAAATGACGAGTTAATGTTTTAGAACAGTGTGATAGAAGTAGTGATGGTCTTTTCGGAGGTATTTGAAAAAGAATTAATTTGCTTTGTATAGTGGTTAGTCTGCAAGACGCTTATGTTGAGAGTCCCAGGTTCGAGTCCGCCCGTTCAACTACAAATTTTTTAAATGTTTCAATTGTTATTATTTTGTTATGCAATGAAGAGATCATTGCAAAAATGAAAGTAAAAATTAGTTTAGGAGCAATCATATTAACACTTTTTTTAAGAGGCCATGAATAAACAATATCCTGAAGCGTTCGGAACTTTGTCGATGAGATTGGAAAAATCGTAGACTCAATGGACTATCACATTATCATTATTTAATGGCTTTTAAAGCCTGGAAGCTTAACAAGCAGTTTCCCACCGGATCTCAATTTTCCAATTGCAGCACAACTTATTGATGCGTGGATATTTTACTTCATCATTTATCATGCATTTACGTAAGTGTGCCGATGTATGTGTGTGCGAATGTAATCGATATAATTAATCTTTTTCGCCGCAAAATCAATTTATTCGGAAAATTTATGAGATAGATTTTGCGAAAACTTTTCTCATCTACATAAAAACTTCACCTGGACTCCCTCCTCCATTCTCCCTCACATATCATTGGATGATTTCAATGAATCAGTTATAGAGAAAATCCCATATAGGACTTGACTTTTGACGCTATATCGTTCTGAATATGTTATTCATCCTTTTTCACATTATTCTTCATCCTATAGCAAACACACATGAGTGAAATATATCCAATATCAACGATTGTATCCTTGCACCAAATGAATCCAATGAACTTATGGTTATGCTGGCGGCTCGAGGCAAGAAATAAAATGAAAATTTCAACATACAAAGTTTATACGATATAAAACGACGAGCTTTATGCATTTTACATTATTCAATTATTTTTAATTTAACATTAATTTTCAGAAAACGATAATGAAACGATATGTGGACATTAAATTGTGAGAGTGTAGTTTGTATAAACGCAAAAAGGAGGGAGGATAAATTGTTGCAGATAAACGAACAGTTAAGGTAATATGCTAATATTAAATATTGAGATTACGCAAATTAATGTATTGGTAATCTTTTTTATCCTGATACAGAAATGATCCAGGATCTTGTCAGGAGTTTTGGCTGAGCTTAAGAGATTGGAATTTGAGTACTTATAGTTCGTTTGGAAGCAAAATTTTAGTTATCGCTATAGAATAATTATTTTGACCGAATTACAGGACACTACAGATTTAACTATTTGAATATCCTTTTCCTGTGGGAAATATAATTACACCTTAAAATAATATTCTGTCTTCACACATTCCCCTTCAGTGTGGTAATTGTAATTTAACCATTACGGCTATCAAACAATGCGGTTCATTTAGAGAGAATAACTCGCGAGGGATCAGGACAAAACACAGGTAGGATTAATGTTTATTATTCTTGCACATAGCCTCCGGTTACCATTGCAATCAACTTAGTGCATCGTAAAATAGCCAATAACAGTCCAAACCATTCATTCTTCATTCACCGTAGGACTACCATCCTCAACCAACAACCAAATGGACCACAGTTTTTCACAGCACGACAGTCAGAGTGTACTCTATAATCCGTAAATTTTCCTTGCAATAAACCATATTAAATGGTGTTAACGTATGGCTAATAAATAAACGTATGTGTTGCTAAATGGCTGCTGGCCACAAATTATGTTTTTCCCATTTAATTGTGAGACTGGGTGTGGACACAATATGCTACGACGAAACGGTACCACAACAACACTTTGTCATAGCGCATTTCACATTATTCTACAGGATTAGTGCATTATCAGAATTTTTTCCTCCTCTTGGCGATACGTTCTCTATGAAAAGAAATATTTGAAAGGACATTGTATGCTGCACCTTGTTCAGATCCTCGAATTGTCCAGTTTACATTTTTCAATTCTGCAATATAAAGTCCAATGAAATATAAGACCAAACCCACTAACAATCATCCACGTCATATCTATAAGTTTCCAATGTCCTTATTGTGGTGTCCTTATCCGAAAACCAAACGACCACAGCCAGACTGCACATCTGTTGTGTTTTTAGTCGGAATGATTTTATTGTGACAGGCAGGAATGTACACACGTCTTTTGTCTGTATTTATTTCGATTTGTGTATCCTTGCAACCAAATATGATAGCAAGGATACGACGATGACATGGTTAACAATCTTATATAGGATTGCTTTGATGTACAAAGGCAGGATTTTACTGGCTTTATCATTAATTTAATATTTTTACCTGGACCATAAAACGATGCGTTTATGTCAGACGGAAAATTTAAGACGGACAACGATCCTTGATGCACAAAAGGCAATTTGAAAAGTTCATTTGTTACAGGATCTTAGTTTGACTTCAACACAAAAGTCAAAAGATGATGAATTGGCAATTTTTGGGTTTGGGATAATGGAATCAATTTTGTTGACTCATGCATGTCAGGAGGTATGATCACCCAAGAGGAAGTTTACCACAAATTGAAAAAGATGGTTAGATTATTCAAAGCAATTCAGGATTAAACCTTGAATATTAAGCTTACAATTCGAAGCAGAATGTTTCATCCAGGATTTACCAGCTCTGGTTACGGCCAAATGCTAGAAGATAAAAGGTCGTCAAGTTTGGAGACTTTATTTGCTAAATCAAGAACTTTTTAAGGCTTTGTCAAAGAAATTTTACGAAGATTTACTAACAGCCCATCCAGTCCATCTCTTCATCTCTTCGTTCGTCATAACAGATAACACTCTTAAAAACTGTAGGAGTTACGATCTTCAAACTTTGTGGTAAGCTCAGAAGTGGCGATTTTATTGAAGGTTCGCCCATATCAAGATTTTCAAAACTTTTCAAGGTATTTCTACACTCCGTTCGGAACAGTGGGTTAGGGCGCAGTCCACTTATGCAGCAGCTCCCGAGCTCAAACCTCGGCGGCGGCATCGAGTTTGAGCTTCTGATGCTGCTCTCGGACTATCTGTGATGGGTACTAATTGAAGAAATTAGGTAATAATCACATGGTTGAGCGTGATATTGACCATATCGAATTCCGTTGTGGCCATGGAATGAGATACCCTAACAATAAATTTCAATGTCAAGGTTCGGATTTGGGCTGTTTTGCGAAGGATTATTATTATTATTTCCTCACATACTCAAGTGATCTTTAATATTTGCTTTTCAAAAGGTATCGAGTTTAAAATCTAATAAAAGATCTTGCCGAGAATTTTAAGTATCTGAAACAAAAACTCTAGCTAGTAGTTAATAGATCCAGGGGGAAGCAAGAAGTACGTTTGGAGTATTTATGAAAATCTTCCCAACCCTTTTACGATTGATATGTTTTAAGTCGACATCAGCAACTTTTCAAATAATGTTGGCATACAACAAGCCTTGTAAGAGAATGCCACGTTTTGTTGTGACCACGGTGCTTTCGAATTCAAGAATTATTTCATTATCGAAAATAAATCTGTTATAAATTTCTAAAGCCAGTATATTCAGGAAAAAAATCGATATTTGAAGCCAGATCTAGCAGGAACAGATTGCTTTCTTCACTTCAGCCACTTTCGGGCCTTCGCTTTGACATAGTTTGAGTATTTCATTATTTTGATCGAAGAACATATCGGCACTCGAGAAGGAGGTATGGTCATAAACACACTTTGGCCGTTGATTCAACCAACCAGCTGATAAACGTCCGGATTGGAAACCAGTACGTATTGTTACATGTCCACACAACTCTACGAACTACTATCGCAATTGTTGTTGCAACTGTTAATAACATCATGGTTACCATTGATTGAAAAAGAAGCACCCAAGAAAATTAAACAATTGACGTCACTACGGGTATTTAGAATTTTTCGACTATCCCAGGTAGTTCTCGTCAGAACATTCGCCAATATACGAGGTGTGACAATTGAGTAATGAGACTGATTCCATGAAAACCGTATATTTAAAAATTATTCTACAACTCTGCCATCAAAGTAGTCCCCTTGGGCAGCTATACAACGATTTCAGCGCGTTTTCCGTGCTTCGCAACATTTCTGGAACGCTTCGACTGGGATGTCCGCGAGTATCCTCGTCACGGCCGCCTGGATGTCCGTAATCGACTCAAAATGGGTTCCTTTGAGCACCGATTTTGTTCTAGGAAACAAAAAAAGTCACAGGGTAACATATCGGGCGAATATGGCGGCTGTTGCAACATGGCGATCCCTTTAGAGGCCAAATACTGGGACACGCTGAGGGAGGTGTGGTTCTATGGAACCATCTTCGCGAACAACTTTTTCATCCCAAAATCATCGGTTGAAATTTTTCTGACTGTTTCACGGCTCATACCCAGTTCCGAGGCCAACATTCGAACTGTTAAACGCCGATCTGCACAGATTAGGGAGCGCACACGCTGCGCATTCGGGTCGCGCTCCGCGCCTCGTCTTCCACGCTTTCACGCCCCTCCTTAAATTCTTTATGTCATCGAAATACCTGGGCACGACTAAGAGCACTATCACCATGCACTTCTACAATTTTAGCGTAAGTTTCCGAAGCTGTTTCGAAGGGACGGAAGAACGATCGAAAAGGGAGGACCAAAACCACAGTGGCTACAAATGCGACGTCTTCATGCCTCATGTGCCAGCAGACACATTCGCTATACTATTGCCCAGTTTTCCTACAGCTCACCGCCGCTAAACGGCTCAATTTTGTCCGGTACAAGGGACTTTAAGTCAACTGCCTGCAAAATGGCCATAAAGCCGCTGAGTGCCCTTTCAGGAAGTGCAAAGAATGTACCAAGGCTGACAATAGCCTGCCGAGTACGACCGTATCTAAACGGAGTGAGGAACGGCCAAGGGAAGCACCAGCACTCTCTCTGACTACAGAATCCAAGCCACTCCAAAGGGGGGTACTCCTGAGCACAGCCGCTGTCAGGTTGACCAGCAGCAAAGGGAAGACCACAAAGTGCCGAGCTGTACTAGATCCAGGCTCCCAAATCAATTTGATAGCTACGCATACACTACGCAAACTGGGGCTGGATCCTACGCCTGCGACAACCTTCATTGAAAAGGTCGGGGGAACAACATCGAGAGCGCAAGGAAAAGTGAACATTGGTCTGCAGTCCCGAATAACTGGATACGCCACGCAAATGGAAGCACACGTGTTGGATAAAATAACTTCACCATAACCCGCTCAAGAACTAGACGTGCTCAAATGGCCCATCACCAAAAATATTAAGTTGGCAGATCCAAACTTTCACAACACCGATCGGATAAACCTACTATTGAGCACCGCACATTTTTATGAGATTTTGGCCATAGGGCAAATGAAGTTGGGCCCAGAACTTCCGGGGCTTCAGAGCACGCTACTTGAATGGATTGTAGCAGGAGAGGTGGGTTCTCCGCAACCAGCTCCAGTGATCTGTGGGATCGTAGCGGAGGAGTCTAATTGGTACGCGACCATCCAGCGTGTTTTCGAGGTGGAGGAGGTTCCAGACTCAACATCTACCTTGACATCAACGGAAAGAGCGTGCGTGTTCATCCAGACAACGCAGCGGCTGCCCGATGGTCGCTTCGTAGTTCGACTTCCCTTCAGCGATGATCCCGGAAGACTGGGTGAATCGAATGATATTGCCACTTGCAGATTGTTTGGAATCGAACGCAGGCTCAGGAGGAATTCTGAACTGAAGCTCGAGTACACGGATTTCATGGACGACTACGAACGTCTGGGGCATATGGAGGAGATCAACTGGCGACCGAACGAGGAAGCAAATTATTTTCTACCGCATCATTGCTTGCTGAAATCGGAAAGTAGTACCACCAGATTGAGAGTGGTCTTCGATGCCTCCAGCAAAACCTCCACGAACATTTCCTTGAATGACATCCTGCAGACCGGACCAACTGTCCAGGATGACTTGTTCGTCTTCCTGCTGCACTTTCGTCTGTCACGCTTTGTCTTCACAGCCGACATCGAAAAGATGTAGCGGCAAGTAATGCTTCACCCAGATGATCAAAACTTCCAGATTTTGGTCTGGAGAGCCAGCCCATCACATCCATTACGATATTATCGTTTAAAACCCGTGACATATGGCACGACGTATGCTCCGTATTTGGCAACCAAATGTCTCCAGGTTCTGGCACAAGAAGAGCAACACCAAGCATCCCTGGGCAGCAGGACGTTACAGCATGATTTTTACATGGATGACGTCATGACCGGGGCAGACAACTTGGTTGAGGCAATCTAAAAACAGGAAGAGCTGCGCAGGATTTTCGCTGGCGCGGGCATGCATTTGCGCAAATGGTGTGCAAATCACCCTCGCCTTCTGCAGCAGATCGATGTCGATGACCAGGAGGTCCACTTGGACTTCAGTAGTCTATCGGAGGACTATGTTTAAACTTTGGGAGTGATTTGGCAAGGCTGACGAGTTCCAGATCCGCATTGATTTGGATCTCACCGCTTTCAAGCTAACCAAAAGGATGATCGCGTCAGCCCGTTGAGCCTTTTTGCCCCGGTTCTTGTGATGGCCAAGCTGCTCCTGCAAGGGTTATGACGCCTAGCGCTGGATTGGGATGCAGCTTTGCTGACCAGAATACAAACTCAATGATTCAAGTTCCGCAATGGCCTACCTTTTTGCGGGGGATGCGTTTTCCACGACACGTCAGTGTTCATGAGAAGATTGCGCAGATGCAATTGCACACGTTTTGTGATGCCTGAGAGAAGGCATATGGTGCAGCAGTCTACGCCCGGTCCATGTCAAGGAGCGGTCAAGTTGGAGTCAGGCTGCTGTGCGCTAAGTCCCGGGGAGCACCAATCAAAACTCTAACAGTTCCGCGCCTGGAATTGTGCGCTGCTAAGTTAGGAGCGGAGCTCACCAAAAGGTTAAAAATTGCACTGAATCTGCCGGATGTTGTCAACGTCTTGTGGTTTGATGCTGAAGTCGTGTTGGCTTGGGTCATTGCTATCGCCTTGCCCTACAATACCTTTGTGGCCAATTGAGTTTCAACTATTTAAATGCTGTCGAGGCCGACATGTTGCTTCACGGGACAATCCTGCCAATGTTCTTTCACGTGGTTTGGCGACAGCTGAACTGGGTGGCTGTGAGCTGTGGCTGCAGGCGGTCTTGTTCTTGTGCAAACCTGAAGCGGACTGGCCGCCCGAGTACAGGAGTGGAGGACCCTGCGACTTAGAAAAAGGGCGAGCCAAGGCAACAACACTAACAGCATACAGGCGGACCGCCATTTTATGCACGAGGCAAGAGAGCTCTTTCGGAAGGTTGCAGCGAATAATCGCCTATGCGTTTCGTTTTGTTGATCGCTGCCGACTAAGCTCCCGGCCTCTCCGTAAGCGCACCAAAGCAGTCACTCACCATGCGCTATCCAGAGCACTGGAGGTCATCGTGAGGGGCATGCAGCAAGACGACTTCCACGAAGAGTTGTGGAACATTCAGCTCAACAAGCAGATCCACAAAACCAGCCCTTTGACAGGGCTGGCTCCTATCCTGGATTTGGACGGAATCCTTCATGTTGGCGGGGGCCAAGGGTCCCATGTTGCTGCCGTATTCGCACCCGCGCACGAGATTACTGATGATGGACACCCATCATCACAACTATATCTTGGAGCTCAAGCGCTGCTAGCCACAAGACAACGGTTCTAGCCAATCAGGGGGCAGCAGCTGGCAAGATCGATGGTGCTATAATGCGTTCTATGTGCGCGAGCCAAACCCCAGCTGTTTGCTCAGATTATGGGAAATCTGCCGGGTACTCGCGTGCAGCCGGTACGTCCGTTCATCAATACAGGCGCTGATTTCTGCGGACCGTCGCTATTAGACTATCGTGGCAGAGGTGTGCGGCTTCAAAAGGGGTACATTGCCTTATTTTGCTGCTTTGCTACCAAGGCCGTCCATCTGTAATTGATGAGCGATCTGAGTACCGAAGCTTTCATCGGTGCTCTGAAGCATCGGGAGGCGGGGCCACTGCAAGAATCTGTACTACGACAATGCTACCAACTTTGTGGGTGAACACAATCAACTGCAAGAATTACCATTCGGCAGAGGCTCAACATAGGGTGATCAACTCCTGCAGTACCCGAGGAATAGAATTCCACTTCATCCCGCCTCACACCACTCACTTTGCTTGACTGTGGGAGGTGGCCGTTAAGTCAGCCAAGAACTTGCTCCGTCGAGGCGTTTCATCGACCGCACTCACTTATGAAGAGCTGCACACACTAGTGGTCGAGGTGAAAGCCATCCTCAACTCCAGACCGTTGTCTCCAATGTCATTCGACCCCAACGGAAACCAGGACACTTCCTCATTGGGCAACCCCTCACAGCCATGGTGGACGGACGGGCGGAGCCTGTCAGTGATGGGCTTCACACTCGCTGGAATTTGGTGAACAATTTGAATGGCGAATTTTGGCGCCGATGGTCACGCGAATATTTGACCCAGCTGCAACATCGCGTCAAGTGGCGACAGATGCAACCAAATGTGACTCCCGGAACAATCGTCATCATCAAGGAGGACAACATGCCGACCCTGAAACGGCCCCTGGGACGAATCTTACAAACACACAAAGGTGCTGACGGCTTTGTTAGAGTCGCCGACATGAAGACTGCTACAGAAACGGTGGGAAGGCCTATCCATCGGCTTGCTCCACTACGAGTACAGGAGAGTACTACACCCGAAGCAACTGTTCCCAAACTGATTGCCCAAGCCTCCCCTGAGATTCAGCATCAAGCATCTGACCCCAGCAATCATCGCAGTGAGCTTCATTCAGTAGGAAGGAGGACGCCACTACTATCGCTTTTTGCTAGGGTGAGTACCTAAGAACCTAGGCATTGGCAAAACTGAAAGACGACGACCACTTGGAAAGCCCAGGAAGCGCTAGTCTGACTCTGTAGACGATAATAGCAGAATGAATTTCAAAACTAGAGGGGGCAGTCGATGGCCCGAGACAGCTGGAGGCTAAACCTATGGAAAGCCAGGAACTAAGATGGGCTGTAGTGCTACGACGACAACGACAATTCATTTCATAAAATAGGGATTGCGATCATCAAACCTGAATTCTTTTCAGATTTTTGTGGACAGAAGCGATCATGGGGGTAACGTAGGGAGATTTGTATGTGAACGAGCTGAGCATACAACAACGACTGCTGCCAAAGCAAAACTTTCTTCTGTGAGTTGCAGGGTTGAAATTGCGTTGTTGGCTACACGTTCTCGTAAAAAGTGAAACCACTGGTGACTGGAGATATCCTGAAGTCCCCGGAGAAAGTCTTGAATATTTAACAATATCTTCTTCTTCTTTATTGCACGATAGCCTCTCTTGAGCCTTCACTTTCGGCGAAAAGGGCCTCCAACTGTCTTGATCCATTGGCCATATCCACCAATTTTATAATCCGAGTAGCAATGAACTGTCTTCGCCAAGTCACTGGTCTCCGCGCTTCAGTTCTCCCAATGAATACCTTTTTGGGTGTCCGTTGTTCGTCCAAACGATTCACGTGGCTTGCCCGTTGCAGCCTCCACAGTCTCACAATCGACAAAAATTTCATATAGCTCATGGTTGTACCGACTTCGCCTTTGGTCGCCGTCTAGTTTCGCTCCGATTATTCGTCTCAGTACCTGTCTTGCGAAGGCGTTAAATATGTTTGCGGATGTTTGGGCTAGAGTCCATGTTTCACACCCATAGCATAGCACGGGTATTATCACAGATTTATACACTTAGAGCATGTCTTCAAGATCGGCAAAACTGAATAAAATTTCAGTATATTCGAACAATATGTCGTAGTAGTACTAGGTATCTACAAAATTTCTTCGTAATCGACTATCAAACAACAAAGTTAGTACTAACGGTAAAAACTTGAGGAGTTCTAGAGGACTACTCCCCTAGTGACCAAGAATAGATAGCAATTGAGGTCCATGTTGGTGCTTCTCGACACCCGTAGGCTCAGTGTCTCGTATTTCGATCAAATAATTGCAAGGTAAACGTTGAGAGGTTCGCAGAAGTGCTAATGGCATGATCACGACTGACCCAGACTTCGCCGGAGAGAGTAGCACATGTAGCTAAAAATGTGGTGATCTCAACTATGAGAATCATTACATCTTTCATACCCCACCAAGGAGCCCGGCACGGGAACCCCCAGTGTACTGTTGGTCATCTGAAATTGCTGAAAACGAATTAGAGTGTCTTAAGCTTTGTAGAGAGATCCAGCAGGCACAGACTCGGGAAGAGACATGAAACCAGATTAGCAGCGTATAGACTTATCAACAGCAGTAAGGCCAGCGGTTGGGAAGTCTCGGTGAACTACGTGAAAAGATATTCGTAAGGCCTGGGTTTACAACCTAGTTATGCGGAAGCTTGGTACCCAAAAGTCGCCCTGCTCATACGACGAAAAAATGGATTAGATTTTGCGGACTCTTTTTCCTGTTCTCCCCGTTTACGTTGAGGGTGAACACAAAGAAACACCAGTAGAATTTCCCGTTTTGATGAAGGCAACAGAGCCTCCAGGACCAGATGGGTAAGGTACTGCAGATCGTCCATCACTTCTTTTGCTCAATATGTTTAATGATAACTTCCGTGAAGGTACATCACCTCCCCATTCTAATAGGATTACACCGTTCATACATTCCAACTTCACCCTTCAGCCATGATGCAGCACCATTCAACATGCCTCCAGGTTCATAGTTTGCCCATTCTACTAGGCTCACGCCGTTCGTCCAGTTCCACTTCTCCCATCAGCCTCCACTCCTCCAGATTTCCGCTTCCCCTCGCTGCTAAAATTACCAATCCATTCGCTCGGTTCTATTTGTTTCTTGCGGCCATCAAATCCTTTAGTTTTTTAATACGTCAGCACACCTGGTACTTCAGTTCCTGAGATACGTCAGTTCTGCTTTTATCTAAATTCACCTACTGCTCCGGCTTCCGCTTCGGTTTCCCTTCAGATCCGCACTCTTTACAACACTGGCATGCTTCACTACCACTACCACTTCACTTCCACCCTACCCTCCCCGTTTACACTGGCTTGGTTATGGGGAATGGAGTGCGGAGTCGTCGTGTGCATACCACCCGCTTTATTTGCTAGTCATGGCCGGAAAAATGCTCGAATAGCTCATCAGGGGAAGACTCGCTAACGCGGTCTATGGTAATAGACATGTATCTCGACGGCAGTATTCACAGCAGCTCACTCTTCTATCGGTGCAATCAAAGAAGTGATGAGCAAGATACAGAGTGTGGGGGCACAAAGTAGTTACATTCGACAGATTGTTTTGGTGGTTACTCTTGACGTCCGAAATGCCTTTCAGTGCGCTAGATGGGCAAATATACTGGAAAGGATGGAAAATCGTTTCCAAGTACCAGAATATCTGACGCAAGTCTGAAGGAGCGCAGTCGCTCCCCAACACGAAGAAAGGTAACCGAAGGATGGTAGTCACATCGGATGTCACTCAGTGCTTCATCCTTTCCGCTCGTTTGTGGAGCATCTTGTATGATGAGCTACTGAGGCTTGCGCTCCCGGATGAGGCACGCTTAATCGGCTATACGGATGATGTGGCGCTAGTCGATGATCGCACAGTCGAATATAGGCATTTCAGACGGTTTATCCTAATGCGCCAAGTAAGGGACTCATGGGTTCAGCTCAGCACTGGAGAAAGCCGAGTAAAGACTATCATTATTTGGGAAATGCTAGTCGAATCGAATCAGCAGTGAAATCAACTGTTAAGGCGGCAGCTCGTGCAAAGGCACTTACTCGAACGATAGCTAGCCTAGAGGAACCCACCTCATCAAAAAGACGACTCCTGATGAGCGCCGTGCAATCTGTACTACTCTATGGATCAGAGCTATGGGGCGACAGCCTCGGCGAGAAGCTCTACCGAAAGTGATTGGTACAGGTGCAATGAGAAGCAGCGCTTCGAATTTCACACGCTGACCAAAGAGCATCCGGATCGGATAGAGTGCAGAAATATCTACCTGCGCCGAAGCTGCTCTAATGCTCTCTCAGCGATTGGCAACAGACCTGGAAGAGAGATATTAAGGGAAGATGGGCTGCACACCTAATCCCTGAGCTGAGGCGATCGAGTAATCGATGGCCTGGTGAGACTGATTTTTACCTGACCCAGCCCTTGAGCAGTTATGGATGTTTTTGGTCTTATCTACACAAGTTTGATAAGTCGTGTGCTTCTGACCATATGTTTTGCACACGATAGGTGAACGATGCCTGCTACAAATCATTTGCCAGAAAATATGGCGAAATCGGAGAGCTTCCCTCGGAAACATTTGTTGGAGAGAAGCTCGGTTTACAAATGGAATGCCTGGCACATTATGTTCGGGCAGTCTTGACAGCTGAAAAAGGCATACAAGAGGGCCGGGAGACTTCGAAGGTGATAATAATTCCTTCTCCATTTTTTCGGCCACAAAGGAGATTCCTGTAACTTGAAGGTACTTTTAGGCGTAGGAAAACCAGGCCCAGTCGGAAGTAATATGTCAAATTGTTCCAGGCTAGGTTCTCAGATTGACGAGGGAGGCGTTTATTAGTTGGTCCAGAAGCATTACGCACTTGGGAATTCTACGCGCAGGAAATAAAAAGCCTTCACCACAAGGAAAAATTGCCATGCAAAGCTCCTGTGAATACTTAAGAGGGTTGGAATCGCGTAATCTCATGCAACTAAGGATTATTTATCACCGGAAAATGGACCGCCTTCTTGAAAGCACCTGGAGAAGCTTTTAAAGATTTGAGCAAGATGTCTTACAAATACCATGCATCTTGGAAATTTCATCATCATCGACTGTCAAAAAACGAAGTTCTAGTCAATTGAAAATTTTACAGTTACAACAACAACAAATGAATCACGAGAATTGCGGGTTTCCAAGCGACGTAGATACAACAGTTGCACTAGAATTTTCAAAAATCTAGCGTTTGGGAGATGAAAAAGGTAATTAAATATTTAAAGTTAAACTCTTTGATTACTTTTATTAAGTTTGATGTAGTAAATTGCCTCTTTACCAAACATTGGTCTTATTTGAATTTTGTGCTTTTTTATTAATTTTTAGGGTTTTGTGAAATAATTTTACAAAACCCTACTAGTTTTGCGACCTGTCTGTGCGTTCGTGCGTCCGTGTGTCACAGCACTTTTTCTCGCAAACTACTTAAGCTAGAAACATCAAATTTTGCATACAAGTGTAAAGTGGTGCTCTCTTCAAAGTTCAACTACAAAAAATTTTATAAGGTATTTAAGGGGGGTCTCCCCATATAGGGGAGTGGCCTGAAAAAAAAATTTCATCAAAGGTAGCCGATATGGGTATCAAATATAAGGTCTTAATGAGATATTTTCAAAACAGGTCTTAATTTGATACTTTTTACTTTGAGGGACGCGCAGGGAGTGGAAATACACGAAAAAGTTGTGTCCCCCCCCCTCGCGATTGGACACCTGTGATCCGAAAAATCTGAAAAAAATTATGGTGATAGGTGTTTATGAGTACAACAACAACAAATACCTTATAAGTCGGAATTCGCTCAACTTTGTTAATAATAGTATGATATTCGAATTTCACATTTTCCCCAATAAAATCGCATCGGTACCCTTAAACTGAATGAAATTCGATATTCACATAGTCCTACTAAGGTTTCTTAAACCTTGTAAGTTTGATGAAAATCGAATGATATACACGGAAGTTATAGCCGTTTGAAATTTCTCCAATTACAACAACAATAACACATGATTTTGGTATTTTATGGACTATCCATCGAATCAGTCGCTGCAGTTCTGACTTGATCTTCTTGAAATTTTCCAATAAGGCCAATAATATTAATACTTTTGAGAATTCATGATTTGAGTGATTTTTGTTGGTTTGCAACAAAATGGCGGCCGTTGAAAATAGAAAAACAATGGATTTTCCTTTGAACGTGCACATCTCGTTGACATATTTCTTGACGTTATTTATTGCTGGTGATTGCATTTCTGAGAAGTTGTGTACAAAACCCTTCTGACATGAGCGTAAGTCTGTTTACCCAACTTGTTATTACTGTTTCATGAAAATCACTTTTTGATGCTGATGGAATTAAATATGGCCATTGAAGAATACAATATTACATTTTCTTCTCGCTAAACTCTTTCTCCCTTCTGTATATGTTTACGATTTGTTCATGTAGGTGACCCGTCACGAGCAGAGTGTTTTTCCGATAAGACCGTGGCTAGCCGGCCTACAGTGTCATCTGGAGATTAAGCTTGTGACTCTTCTGATGGAACCAGCGGTGACAGAGCCTCCAGCTAAAGATGGTTTGAAATCTGGAACGTCAGAGAATTGAACTCGTTCTTTTGTCGATTGTAGCGGATAGTATAACAGAGTCTGGAGCGCAAAAAGGACATGTATGTAGGAAGAACAGATGAACATTGTAAAGAGTACTTTACGGTTGAAGTTTAGACGATGTTAACAACCAAAAGGGTTAGAAATACTAATTTGATGATTATAAGTACCAGGCCATAGTATGTTGCTGATTAAAGGCTATGCTCCAATCTATCTTTGTGCCCTCTCTTGTCCAACGAAAAGAGATAAAATGCCACTATCACAAAGAATGAATTCAAGTTGGAAATGAGCAATAACACTAGCATAACTGACTGCATGCATTGAAGACGAATAAAGATGTAACTCTTCATGCCTTACAATTATAACTTCAATGGCTGATGGGATGGCAAGAACAGATGAAGATGCTTTGAACTGTACCGGAAAGCATAGTTCTCAACTCGAATAGGTCTTATTGTACATCTTCTGCACAGACTACCCTGATATCGTGATTGAAGAATGTACAAGGTGAAAAAAGATGCACGACCTATTTCTCAGATACGTCTCAAACTTGTACTTTATTCAGACTGATTGCATCTTTAATTGAAGGAATCATGCTGGTTGCCACAAGTTTATGGCTTCAACTCATCGGCAGCGTCGTTGTTTCTACCCAGTTGATTCGTTTGTCTCTGATATCCTCGCGCATTATTCACAAGCTCATCGCTCACCCATTGCATTGGTCTGCAATAAATTGGCGAAAAAAGTGGTGGATAAATTCAAAAATTCGTTCATCGCGTTATCGCTAAAACAAATACTTAGTGTTCCATAAATTACTGACGAGCCGACATATCGGCATTATCTGCGTTGATGCAATGCCAGGTCACAGGTTTTCATTGCATCAGGTAATTCACAATGCACAACACCTTCAAGGGCACACCGATCAGCAAATCTGCAGATGAACGTACCAACATCTTAGTTTGTGTTGTGCATACTTTGTTTACTCAGTATAGCTGCGATTAAGATTTTCGAATTGGCAGGGATGCAAACGAAAAAATCTGTGAAATTCGAAAAGATATTTCCTTGGCATTCCTCTTTTAAAAATCCAATATTCTTCCCAGTGTATATATACATCAGATATCGGACTATGGTGTCGTTGTAAATTTACAACCATAAATCTCACGTGATAAGTAAGGAGCATGGACAATCTGACGGTTGGAGTAATCGTTGATACGACGTTTGAGCTTTGGCAGTAATTAATGTAGCGCTGAAAAGACTTCAATTGGAAGTACGTAAATGAGTGTGGAGCCCGAGAGTTAAGGAGTGCAGAATTAGTTTTTTTTAGCCAAATGAGGGGTCGTTAATTATCAATTAGAGAGAGAGAGAAAGCTTCGAAGATTGGATGTATCTTTTCTTGAAAGTAAGATCTCACGATATATCTTCAATTAAATAAACTACCAGAGGTGACAATAAGTCTAGACTTCAGTAAGCATTTGAGCCATTACTCATACATTCTCCTCACAATACCTGATCTTCATACACAAGTCCAATCTTTCTTAAAGCTCCATCTCATCCCGGCTAACGTTTATCGTCTTTCTTAGCCATCTAAGAAAGACCAAATACTTATGGGATCGGAGCTCAATCTTGGGATAACTTGCCAACAAATAAAATTACCTTATCCAATTTAGTTTGGGGCGATTGGAGGTGCAATGTATATTGGAAGATTCATATGTTTGAGCGAGTGCATCGTGAGCTGCGCGCAATGCGAGCACTGTGATGTGAAGAATCGAAAACGACAACGATGTTAAAGCAATCAGTTTTCACGGTCATTGAATGCCTCCTTAAACGGATAGCTAGTTAACCTTTGATTCAAAATGCCCCCTTGGGAGAATTCTAATAATTTACACGACCTAATGGCATTCTTCATTCACACACGGCCGCGGAAAAAAAGTGGTCGCAATCTTATTTCTGTATTCAGGCGCGACTCAAAAGTCTTTTGGAATTCTTTTGAGTATATATTTGCTGATGGTTTGGTGGTTACAGGAGAGGGTTGGGTCAAATTAGATATTTTACCCCAATAAGTGCAGGAGGAAGACCATGACAAGAATCTTATCGTAGATATTTTACATGCTAGAAATCACCGCACAAGAAGATCTCGCCTTCGAAAACCCTGCAAAGAAGGTCCTTCACGGAAAAATGCTTCAACAGCAATTTCACCAGCTGACCACCTCTTTCCTCTACAGTTAACACATCACCAGAATGCAATGGTCAAGTAGAAGTATTTTATTGATCATTCACTTGTCATTGAGAATTATTGCTCTAAAATTTAAGCACAAGACGCGTATTCGCATCGGATTCAAAAGGCGAAACATTGTAAAAAGCCTCACATGCAACACAAAAGCCGACCCAATAAATGTGTGAAAGATATTCCTCGTATTTTAACTTGGTCATTTTCTTTGGCTGCCTGAGTAGCTGCTATCCTTATTATCGAGTCATGTATACCGAGTACTTTCTTCAGGCACAATACATCCAATTGAAAGAGTATCGAACAAAAGATGTGTTTCAAAGAACTTTGAGCTTTTCTTAATCTCCTCTCGGCTAGACTAAATATCCGCGACTTAATCTAAATTAAAAGATATTCCTTGCGGGCATGAAATGTTATTTTCAATTCTCTTTCTCTCTCTCTTTATAAGCAAACTAGCGAAAAAGGTGAACGTTAAATGATTTCTTTGTATCGTAAGTTCACCTATCATTTGCCAGAGTATAATGTAAGAGGTAAGAGAAACTGATGGTTGGAAGCAAAATGCAACTGATTTTTAGATTGCTCTTTTATTGTATGGAAATTCATATGTGGAAGATAGAAGATATTCAGAATATATCAAAGTATGAATAGAACTTTATTCACAAACAAAATTAAAGCAGATCAATCATGCTTACAAAAATTAATGGTGTCTTGTATTTAACGTGAAGCTACTTTATCTGATACTGCGGCAAACTGGGAGACCCCATTTGATACACCAGAGAAAGTTTCTGATCATACAACAAATATTGCATTCGATTTTTTTTACAGAATCTTCAAGGATGCGCAAATCATGACCTTTTTTTGGCAGCTTGTAAAAAGTTTCGAATAAAAATATCATATCAGCTACAAGTATTGATATTTACCATATCATCTATCATCATCCGACATCGTCTCATGAAGCATTCTACAGGACATCCATTTATATGAAAAGAAATCAAAGAAGCGGGAAACAAAGTGTTAGAATTTCATAACTTACCTAGCTCCAAATGCATAAATGATTATCGCGCATCATCATTTCCCACAGTTCGTGTAGGAAAAATAATATACATAATATGCATTCGCATGTCTTTCAGACAATTTGTAATTCCCATGGTCCAACGCGGTAAGACTACACCGCCAGACAAAACCATAAAGTTCTATGCAGTGCGATCCCACGATCTAGCATAGAACATGAAACCGCGAAAATTCAAACATGCTTAGAAGCAAATTCCATCGACGCGTTGAACCATGGAAAGATTGAATTCGTTTGTAATTAAAAATGTATTTAAAGTAAAGAGCGATAATAAAAAGTTACATTCTATTGTCTCTCAACCACTCGGACTTATCATTTTGAGCTCATTCATAGGCGAACGAGACAGGACTTTCGACAAACTAGGCAGCAATAATTGAGGGACGAGATAGAGCGGCTGGTGCGGAACTTCACCAAGTATTCCTCATCCAGGAAGACTCAGGAATATCTGCAGCAGCGACAACACCAGCTCAGCCAACTATGGCGGGAATTCAAACGTAACCACGAACTCATCGAGGCAACCATAGAAAGCTACAAGGAGTCAGAGTATCTAGGCAACAATCACTATGACCAAATCGAGAAGCTTGCGATTAGCCTGTTCGAAAAGTTAGAGGAACTGTTGTCGACATCATCAAAGTGAGAAGCCACTAAAAGGGAGCAACTAGAGGAACTCTTAGCGACATCGTCCAAGGGAGAGGCCACTCATATGCAGCTGCCAGTGAAGATGTTATCTATGGTCAACACCTTAAAAATTTTGTTGAAGGCGTTAAGACAAGTAATGGACTGTCTTAATAGCAAATTGACATCGCCACAACCAACGCAGTTTTTGGAAATTCTGCGAGTTACCGTGCAGAAGCATTGAGAAGCCATTCAAGACAAGCACTTCAGCATTTTGAAATCAGCTGTCATTCCTAGTGATTACGATGCCGAGGCATACACGAAGATGGTCGAGGTCGAGGTTCTTCAAATGAGGATGATGGAAGCTGGATTCTCAACCCCAACGTCTTCAAGTGCCACAACGTCGTCAACTCCAACCGTCAAGCTTCCACGGATCCAGTTGCCTAAGTTTGACGGAAACAACTTGCGGTGCCAAGAGTTGCACGACTTGTTTTGCCAGTTGATTGACCAGAGCAACTGAGGACCCGCACAAAAACTGTATTATTTAAAGGCAGCCGTGGAAGGTGAAGCCGAAGCGCTAATTAAGCACCTTACAGTATGTGACAAAAATTATAGTCCAGCTTGGAAACTCATAAAGCAGCGCTATCAGAATAGACGCTTATTAGTCACCTCCATCATACAGAGCAGCCAAATCTTAGCCAGGAAACGGCCAACAACTTGAAGGCGCTACATGACGTTATGCATGAATGCATTCGGGGGCTCCGAACGTTGGAGGTGAACGTGGATCAATGGGATCCAATTTTGATATTCCTGTTGCTGAAAAAACGGGACAGCACTACACATGTAGTATTCGAGCGTGCACTTTCTTCGCCAAGAGAGTTGTCATGCATGTACCAATTCTTGCAGTTCCTAGAGTTTCGGCTCCAAGCTATGGTAGCAATAGGTGAAGCAATAGGTGTGACACCGACCAAACCAAAGATCTCCAAAATGGCCCTAACACCAGCGGATAGTGGTTGCAAGATGTGTAGAGGAGTACGTCAACTACATCAATGCAGCGGTTTTGTAAACCTGAATCAAGGCGATAGGAAAAAATTCGCAAACAAGTGGCAGCTGTGGTTCAATTGTTTGAGAGCAGGTTATGCAGTAAAAGTGTGCACCTCACGACGCTGTATAAAATGTGGGAAGCGGCATCACACACTGCTTCACAATGACGCAAGGGACAACGACGCCATCCTTAAGAAATCTATCATGGAAAGCAAATCACTGGCGGTCAAAGGCTAAGTTGACAGCTCATCCTACGTTTTGTTGGCCACAGCAGAAGTTTTCGTCATCAATCGCTACGGTGAACCTATTCATGCAAGAGTCTTATTAGACTCAAGTTCACAGCTTCACTTAATCACTGAAAGGTTTTGCGCCAAACTTGGTTTCAAATGAAAAAGAGACAACCATGAGATTGTTGGGATCGGCAACACGACACAGCAATCTAGACATCGTGTGTTTTTACGTCTGAAGTCTACGCTATTCAGCTACGAGGCACCACTAGAAGCTCTGGTTATCAGCGAGATAACAACCAAACATCTAACACAAAACTTAGACACATCAAATTGACCAATTCCTAAGAATATTTCGCTTGCTGATCCGCACTTCAATTGGCCCAAGAACATTGATCTTCTTATTGGTGTGCAGCTATTTTGTTCTATTTTATACAGTGAAAAAATAACCATGGGCCCTACTCTACCAGTTCTGCAAAACACTGTGCTAGGATGGGTGGAAATCGGAAAGGTTGATAGTAGTATCGATGCAACGAAAAACATGTTTTGCGGCACTTTGACAAGCCTCGACAAGCAGCTTGAATGCTTTTGGACTATGGAGGAAGTTGAAGAAACGAAACAGAGAATATCAGAAGTCCGAGGAATTCTTCGAATCTACAGTAACAAGAAACAATGAGGGAAGATTTGTAGTCCGATTGCCATTCTCCCGTCCACCTTCAAGTCTAGGAGAGTCGAGAAATTTAGCAGAACTGAGGCTTAGAAGTTCGCTGAGGAAGTTGGACAGAAACGATGAACTGCGGTCAACGACACAAATTTCATAAACCAATATTTGGCTTTGGGTCACTTGGAGCCCGATCTTGACTCTTCACATCTTGACACAGCACACAATACACCCCAGTACTACCTACCTCATCATAGTGTACTACCTACCTCATCATAGTGTGCTGCGCCCAGACAATACAACCACTAAATCACGAGTAGTATTTGATGGATCCGCAAAGACGTCGACCAATTTGTCTCTGAAAGACATACTGCATACGGAACCTGCTCTGCAGAATGAACTGTTTAGTATTTTGATCAGGTTTCGGACATTTAAGAACGCAATTGCAGCGGACATACAAAAAATGTTCCGACAAATACTTATTAACCGTGAAGATCAAGAATACCAAACGATTCTATGGCGAGAGAGTCCGAATGGAGAGCTGAAAACATACCGCCTAAAGACGGTGACATACGGAACCAGATGTGCACCATACTTAGCAACGAAATGTCTCCTAAATTTAGCAGAGACTGAAGAAAAAGGATTTCCAATGGCAGGTCGAGTCACCCCAAGGAACTTCTATGTTGACGACTTGCTTACCGGTACGGATGATCTCCAACATGCCATCAATTTTCAGCAGCAACTCATTGAAATGTAACAACGTGGTGGGTTCCACTTGCATAAATGATGTTACAATAAAATAACACTGCTGAAACGCATTCCCACCAATAACCGAGCTACAGAATATAATGTCACCGACTCCGATGATACCGACATTGTTAAGGCTCTAGGATTGATATGGCATCCTGCATCCAATCAATTCAAAATCAATACCAACGTTTCGGACTCAACGCAGCCAATTACAAACCAAGTTGTTCTTGCACAGACGTCACAACTCTTTGATCCCCTTGGACTTGTTAACCCAGTAGTCGTACTTGCAAAGTTATTCATGCAACAACTCTGGAAATCAAAAATGAACTACGATATACAGTGGCTCACAGCTTATTTGATGCACTTCAATAAATATTAAACAAACTGTTGTCCTTATGCAGATAAATAAAAATTTACAAATATTTTGATGCAGATTTTACAGTTAGTATAACTGAAATTCGAAGCACAAAAGAAAGTAAGAAAAAATGTTTCAAATGTCCCGTTAGCAGTAATGAAGCAAAATCATTTGCATAGGATAGCTCACAGCTTATTTGATGCAGTTAGTTCTTTGTATCCTAGCATTAAAAGTGCACGATTTTCACCGGATTTTTTTTGGATATATTGTACTTAGTGCGTTTCTTATTTTATTTTTAAAAAAGTTATTTGACCTTGATAGTTTAAAAGTGGATAAATTGTGTAATATTTAAAATGGGCCGTAGGACAACACTTGAACAGCGGGAATAAGTCATTCATCATTTTAGAAATGGTGAATCTCATCGCAAAATCAGCGAAGTTGTCAATTTAAGTTCATCAACAGTTCAGCATATAATTGAAAGGTTTACCAATGAAAAAAGGTTGGAAAACAAGGGTAGAAATGCACGTGAAGATCAAGAATACCAAACGATTCTATGGCGAGAGAGTCCGAATGGAGAGCTGAAAACATACCGCCTAAAGACGGTGACATACGGAACCAGATGTGCACCATACTTAGCAACGAAATGTCTCCTAAATTTAGCAGAGACTGAAGAAAAAGGATTTCCAATGGCAGGTCGAGTCACCCCAAGGAACTTCTATGTTGACGACTTGCTTACCGGTACGGATGATCTCCAACATGCCATCAATTTTCAGCAGCAACTCATTGAAATGTAACAACGTGGTGGGTTCCACTTGCATAAATGATGTTACAATAAAATAACACTGCTGAAACGCATTCCCACCAATAACCGAGCTACAGAATATAATGTCACCGACTCCGATGATACCGACATTGTTAAGGCTCTAGGATTGATATGGCATCCTGCATCCAATCAATTCAAAATCAATACCAACGTTTCGGACTCAACGCAGCCAATTACAAACCAAGTTGTTCTTGCACAGACGTCACAACTCTTTGATCCCCTTGGACTTGTTAACCCAGTAGTCGTACTTGCAAAGTTATTCATGCAACAACTCTGGAAATCAAAAATGAACTACGATATACAGTGGCTCACAGCTTATTTGATGCACTTCAATAAATATTAAACAAACTGTTGTCCTTATGCAGATAAATAAAAATTTACAAATATTTTGATGCAGATTTTACAGTTAGTATAACTGAAATTCGAAGCACAAAAGAAAGTAAGAAAAAATGTTTCAAATGTCCCGTTAGCAGTAATGAAGCAAAATCATTTGCATAGGATAGCTCACAGCTTATTTGATGCAGTTAGTTCTTTGTATCCTAGCATTAAAAGTGCACGATTTTCACCGGATTTTTTTTGGATATATTGTACTTAGTGCGTTTCTTATTTTATTTTTAAAAAAGTTATTTGACCTTGATAGTTTAAAAGTGGATAAATTGTGTAATATTTAAAATGGGCCGTAGGACAACACTTGAACAGCGGGAATAAGTCATTCATCATTTTAGAAATGGTGAATCTCATCGCAAAATCAGCGAAGTTGTCAATTTAAGTTCATCAACAGTTCAGCATATAATTGAAAGGTTTACCAATGAAAAAAGGTTGGAAAACAAGGGTAGAAATGCACCAAATAAAATTTTGAATGAGTCTGATGAACGGTGGATCGTCCGGAAAATAATGCAAAACCTTAAGTTATCAGCTCCTAAATTGGCGAACGAAGTGTTTACTGGAATTGGTAAAAAATGCAGTGCTGAAACCATACGTCGTGTGCTAAGAAAGCATAATTTTAATGGCCGAGTTGCACGAAAGAAGCCGTTCATCAGTATCAAAAATCGACAAAGCCGCCTGAACTTTGCTACGGAGCATATTTCAAAGGATTTGGACTTTTGGAAAACCGTGATTTTCGCTGAAGAGTCCAAATTCAACATATTTGGCTCAGATGGAATGGCGTACGTTTGGAGAAAGCCAAATACAGAGCTCAAAAAAGCAAATTTACATGAGACTGTTAAGCACGGCGGTGGCAGCGTAATGGTTTGGACCTGTATGTCAGCAGCCGGAGTTGGGAAGCTAGCCTTTATTGAAGGAAACATGGACAAGATCATGTACAGTAATATCCTAAAGGAAAATCTCCTGCAAAGTGCTGACGAACTCGGAATCCGGCGTGAATTCAGATTCTACCAAGATAATGACCCTAAACATAAGTCAGAAATCGTGCAATCTTGGCTTATTTGGAATTGTCCTCATTTGATGGCTCCCCCGGCACAGTCACCCGACTTAAATGTAATTGAGAATTTATGGGCTTTTCTGGAGAAAAAAAATCGTAACCACGCAATTTACAACAAAATTGATTTAAAGAAAGCTCTTTTAGAAGAATGGAGTAAAATAACGCCAGAAATGACAGGAAAGCTGGTTGAATCTGTTCCAAATAGACTCAAAGCTGTCTTGAGCCAAAAAGGAAACCATACGAAATATTAGTGTTGAACTGGAAATCCTCTATATGGATAAATTTAAGGAAAACGTGGACTGCATCAATTAAGCTGTGACATAAAATTTTGCCTTTAATTTTGTTTTTGTTATTTAGTTATTTAAGAATCAATTGTTGAAATGAATTAAATTGTTATTTTTAAAAAAGGGCTTTTATTTAATTTATTGCAGTTTAAATTTTTTCAATACCTTTTCTAATACAGAAGTTATAGTGCTTTTAGCTTTGAAAATGTTACTGCATCAAATAAGCTGTGAGCCACTGTACCTCTATCTGAAAAGCTCCAACAAAACTGGAAGGATTATAGAGCTCAACTATCAACATTGAGGAGATTAGCCATACCACGGTATATAATGAATTCCACCAAACGAATGTGCGCAACTTCATGGGTTTGCGGATGCTAGCAGGCTAGCTTACATCTATGGAAATATTGATGTTTCTCTAGTTTGTGCGAAGAGTAGAGTCGCACCTACTAAGCAAACAACAATAGCGCGGTTAGAACTATGCGGCGCCAAGCTACTTGCTCAGCTCATGAGAAAGGTCTAAAACTCTATATCGGCAGAGATTCAAAGAGTTTTTTATTGGAGTGATTCTCAAACTGTACTCCAATGGATAGCCTAGCTATCATCTAAATTTACCACCTTTGTCGGCAATCGGGTCACATATATTCAAACTTTGACCGAACCGAACATTTGGCAACACATTGATTCAGCCAGCAACCCAGCGGATATTGTTTCCCGAGCAATGCTTCCCAGCGCACTATGTTCAAATAAACTCTGGCTTGAAGGTCCCGAATTTTTAAAACAACAGCTGCCAGCGTCCAACGCGATACAGACAATAACCACGGAAGAACTTCCAGAATTACAAAAGCGAAAGACGGTTTTGATTGGCTCAAGTGGTTCGCAAACCCAAATAATACGACGCATAAATCATCATAATAATTTCAAACGCTTACAAGAAAAAACAGCATTTATAATACGTTTCATTCAAAATTGTAAACTGCCCAAAGAGAAAAGAAAGCTGAGCAGAAGACCCAGCCCATTCGAAACGAAAGACACACTTAAGATAATTGTTGCCGTAATACAGGTCGAAAGCTTTGAAGAAGATCTTAAACATCTACAAAACAAAGGAGCAGTCCATCAAAACAGCAAACTTCGGTTCTTAACACCATTCATAGATCCAGACGGACTTATATGCGTTGCCGCTCGAATTAAAAATAGTGATATTCCAACGAACGCCCAGCACCCGTTGCTGATATCACCAAATCACGAGTTTACTCCGCCTATTTTCAATCATCTCCATCAAAAATACTTGCACGCAGGAGCACTAGCGCCTCATTATGAAACATTTTGGTGCAGTAATGGCAGAAGGATGGCATCCAAGACAGTTTGGCAAAACATGCTGTGTGCGCGACTTAAACCAAAAACTCTAACTCAATTGATGGGGGACTTACCAGCGGACAGAGTACGAAGATCGAGGCCATTTCTCCATGTTGGAGTCGACTTTTGTGGTCCAATCCAGGTGCACCATAAAATTTGTGGGAAACATCCAGACAGGGCCTACAGAGCGCTCTTTGTATGCTTTTCAACAAAGGCCATTCACTTTGAGCTAGTTTGTGACGTTTCATCAGCGGCCTACATTGGATGTCTTAAGCGGTTCATCGCAAGGCGAGGACGTCCTGTAAAAATCTTTAGCGATAACGCTACAAATTTTGTTGCAGCAAACACGGAACTGCAAGAACTCACTTTACTGTTTAACCAGCAGCTTGCACAGATTGAGGATAGCTGTGCAGATTAAAGTATAGAATGGTTGCGCATACCGCCAGGCTCCCTCCACTTCGGTAGGTTATGGGAAGCCGGAATTACGTCCACTAAATAATTTGAATCGAATGGTAGGATGCTCTTCTCTGAGGCATGAGGAACTAAGTACGGCAATCTGTCAAATAGAGGCCGTACTGAATTTTCGACCAATCAGCCAGATCTCACCGGATCCAACTGATGTACAGGCACTAACACCAGGCCATTTCTTGATCGGCGAACCTTGAACAACAATTCCAGATCCTCAGCTTGACCCTGGATCCATGCCTCTTTTAACTCGATGGAAATTGGTGAGATATCTTCACGAAGCCTTCTGATGCCGATGGTCTAAAGAATACCTTCAAGATTTGCAACAGAGGCAAAAATGGCAAGAAATCAAGCACAATGTTGAGCAAGGCTTATTAGTCATGCTAAAGGAAGAGAACTTGCCACCTCTCAAATGGCGCTTGGGAAGGATAATCAATGTAAACAAGTTGAAGTAGCAGGAGAGTGCTCCTGCCAGAGGGGTATTGTAAAACAATTAGTAAATCAAACAATATATTCTGCATATCAAAACTTGACTAATATACAGATTCCATAAATTGAGTTCGACAAATAGTTATGGTTACTATGATCTTAAACTCACCACCATTTTATTTCAAGTGTTTGGACTCGGTTGACTAGTCATGATAACACATCAATATTACAAACCATTTCTAAAGTTTTTATCAAAATTCCGTCTAGGTCCGTTGGAAACGTGTATCTCCCTAGTATCACGTGTAAATGTTGTTGTAATTGTTAAATCTTCAATCGGCTGTAAGTTAGCTGTTTATTATTCAATCATTGTGAAATTTTCGGTATACATACAATTACTTTCGAAAAACTTAAATTGCAGGTTTTGGGATATTTAAGAGTCCCATCTTGATTTTATAGGCAAAAATGTAAAATTTATAAAATATACTATTATTAACAAAGTTGATCGAATTCCGACTTCGGAGGTATTTGTTGCCCTTGTACTCCTAAAGTTATACCTCTGTGATTTTTTTTCAGATTTTTCGGGCTGCGAGGGGGGACACAAAATTTTCGTACATTTCCCCTTCCCCTGCACCCCTCAAAACAAAACTTGTTGGTTTAAGACCTGTTTTGAAAAGTTCTTATTAAAAACTTTCATTTGATATCCATATTGCCTACATGCAATGACAATTTTTTTTTTGGGGGCTACTCCCCTATATGGGAAGACCCCCCCCTAAAGACCTTATACATATCTTTTCGTGGTGGAAATTGGAAGAGAGCGTCACTTTGCACCTACTTACAAAATCGTATGTTTCTAGCTTATGTAGTTTGCGAGAAAAAGTGGTGTGATACACGGACGGACGGACAGACAGGACGCGATTTTAGTAGGGTATTGTAAAATGATTTTACAATACCCTAAAAAGGGACCTTATGGCAGGGTAAGAGTTGTTGAGATAAAAACCGCTACTGGAATAACCTCAAAAGCAATACATATGATCAGTCCACTACCAAAGATCGGAGAGCCTTCCACAACAGAGAAGAAGACTACCAACAACCTTCGCCGGAAATATATCTCCCCAGTCAACACTGATCTCAATGACGCAGTTAAAGGCCAATCCAGGAAAAGAGTAGAGAATGCATCCAATGACTTAGCACCGAAACGAGTACGAAAGTTTCCTCTACAGCCCTTACTCTGCTTGCTACTAGTCCTTCTGGTATTGGTATTTGGAGAAACGTAAACGACTTCAGCCGAAGGAATAGTGGAGCTAATACCATTCAAGGAAACCCCTTGTATATATTTCAAGGAAGTCAATAGGATGAAATTAAGGGAGGACAGCTGGAAAATAATCACATTTTACGACCTAAAAACCTACTGGATGGAATACGATGTTATTAGAAGATATATTCCTCCCTCTTCTTCTTTGCACTACAGCCCCTCTCGTGTCTTCGCTTCCTGCAAACAGCGCCTCCAACTGTCTCGGTCCATTGACCGCGTCTTCCCATTCCGAAATCCGAGCAGCGATGAACTGTCTCCGTCGACCGAGCCAGACCAGCGTTTCCTCGGTTTTCCCACTGGCCTCCGGCCTTCAGTTCTCCCAAAGAATGCCTTCTTGGGTATCCGTTCTTCGTCCATACGATTCATGTGTCCAGCCCATTGCAGCTTCAGCAGTCTTACAATCCTTGAGACGTCCGGTTCGTCAAAAATTTCATACAACTCATGGTTGTATCGAATTCGCCATTGGTCCCCGCTCCGATTATTGACCTCAGGACCCGTCGCTCAAAGGCGTTCAATATATTTGCGGATGCCTGGGTTAGGGTCCATGTTTCACACCCATAATAGCACAGGTCTTATCACAGATTTATATACTTGGAGCTTTGTTTTCCTGTGTATGCAGCTGGTCTTTATGATCGACAATACTGAATAAAATATTTTATTTGCGAGCTGTATTCTTCGGCGTATTTCGTCTCTTTCATTTCCCGTTTTCGTTATTTTGGCGCCTAAATACACAAATTCGCTAACATACTCGATAGTGTAGTTGCCATGTGTGATATTTTGTGTATTTGAGGTATTTTTCCTCGACTGCGTCATGAACTTTTTTTTATTTGCGTTGATTTGTAGTCCTACTAGTTTTGCTTCGCTGTCGAGTTTCAGGAAGAGTTCTTTGGCAGTTGTTCTTGTCAATGACCGTGACAGAATGTTGATGTCGTCCGCATAGGCCAGTACTTGGCTCGACTTGTATAGTAATGTACGTGGCGTATCGACAGGTAGCTTCCGTATGACGTACTCAAGAGCCAAATTGAATAGCAATGGGGCCAGCCCATCTCTCTGCTTTAGTCCGATATTTGTTTTGTTGTTTGTTTCATCGGTGAGTTGGTTATTGATGCGGACTTGGGAGGTTGTCGACGTCATTGTCATTTTGGAAAGACGGACTAATGTAGCTGGGATGCCAAAACCAAGCATTATTTGGTACAGTACGTTACGATCAATACTGTCGTATGCTTGCTAGATGTCAACGAAAATTTGGTGTACGTCTATGTTGAGCTCCCAGCATTTTTCAAGTACCTGCTTGACAGTGAACAATTGGTCTGTCGTTGATCTACCTGCCCTAAAACCACCTTGATACTCCCTAATAATACTGTTGGCGTATGATCCTATTTTATTTTCTAAGATTTTAGAAAATATTTTGTACGCCGTAAAAAGTAGTGATATGCCTATATAATTTTCGCACTGTAGCTTGTCACCTTTTTTGTGGATAGGGAATATAATTTTTATATTATAAAATTTAGTATTCATGAATATTGAATTGAATTAAAATATTTGAATTGACTAAAATTATTGAATTTGGAGGTAATGCCAGCGAAGGGCAAATTCAATTGTTCTTAAAGCGAACAGAAAATGATTGATCAATCGATCGGTGAATTGAGTTAAAATGACCGATCAATTGATAAATCAATGAATTGATTACAAATGAGCTAATTACTACGTTGAATTAACCTGAAATAACTAAGCGTTGATTTTGCCGGATCAAGGCGTGATGTTCGCTCAGAGGTGTCAGGAATTCAACATCCACCACCCCGTCTAGGTAACGGTACTGGTGGTTGGACATGCAGGTTGGATTGTTGTTTGCAGGAACGCCAGCGGAGGTAGATCACCAGTATGACTAATCCGAGAATGCCCAGGTAGCCGATTGTGTACTGGTGGATGTCGTGGTCGGTCACTTGATCGGTCCATGAAACAATTCGTGCTTGTAGTTGTCGTCGCAGTTCCTCGACTTCAGATGCAGGCTCAGTGAAATGAGTGGACTCGTTGAAAGAGTCCACAAGATTCGACCCGCGGCCAGTAGAAATGTGTTGAAAGACCTCGTACACGGTTATGGCTTGGCCCTCGTACATGTAGTGCCCCTGGATGCTTGCCGTGTCGGTTTTGAGAGTCCGGGCTGCCCCCAGCTGAAGGATACCGGAGCCCTGCAACGAAATGTGTCATTTGCAAGGAGAGCGTGGTGATCAAGTCGAGCATCGGGATTTGACTTCCCTCAGGATAAGGAGCCTTGATGGCATTAGTTCTGCTCTATTGCTGTGAAACGTTTTTGGGAAATTTGTTCGGTTTTCCCAAGGATGTTTAGCGTTGAGTCGATGATGGAAGTTTGGTTGGTTAGCAGTGAGTGCACATGCCACAATTGACTTGCCGGTTCGCATCGATTGCCGCCTTGTCCTCGGGATGTTGTCACCGCTGATCTGGGACCTTTCCTTCGTCAAGTGGGGGGAACTTGCTTGAGATGGTTCGTTAGACTGTGCGTCGTCGAGTACTGGTAACGGGGCCAGTTTGTGTATTGGCCTTTTCAAGGTTCCGGAGGTGGTTTTGATATCAGCGCCTCGAACGAAACCATCAGCGCCTTCATACGTTTTGATAATTCGCCCCAGTGGCCACTTCATCAATGGGGTGTTATCTTCGCTTATGATGACCACTGTTTTTGGGATCGCATTGGGGTGTGACTGTCTCCACTTGAAACGATGCTGCAACTGCGCCAAGTGCTCGTGCGACCATCGTCTCCAAAATTTGAGTTTGAGGTGATTGATTAGCTTCCACCGGGCATGGATACCTCTAGTGACTGGTTCTGCGCGACCATCCACCATGGCTGTGAGGGGTTCTTCTCCGATGAAAAAGTGTGCTGGAGTTAAGGCTGCCAATTCATTGGGATCGTTTGACATTTGAGTCAGTGGTCTAGAATTGAGGATAGCCTCTACCTCAGCCACCAAGGTATGCAGCTCTTCGTAGGTGAGAGCCGCCGGTGAAACGCCTCGACGGATCAAATTTTTGGCTGATTTGACTGCCGCCTCTCACAAGCCGCCAAAGTGCGGTGCGCGTAGAGGGAGGAAATGGAAATCGACTCCCCGGCTGGAGCACGCCGTTGTTACTTCTTGACGCGCTTCGTTGGAATATAATGAGAATGACAATTCTGATAGCTGGTTGTGAGCTCCCACAAAGTTGGTGGCGTTGTTGCAAAATAGGTTTCGCAGTGTCCTCGTCGTCCAACGAAACGTTTGAGAGCACAGAGGAATGCCTCTGTGCTTAGATCGCTGACCAGCTCTAAATGGACGCCTTTTGTATCGGAACAGCAAAATTTGGTTAGGAACCACTTTTGCGGTCGGGTACTTCCACCTCGGCAATGGATCATCAAAGGCCCACAGAAATCCATGCGGGAGTTACGAACGGACGGCTAGGCTGAATACGTGCACTCGGCAGGTTTCCCATGACTTGTGAAAACAGCTTAGGCTTGACTTGGGTGCACCACACGCATCGTTCAACGATCGATCTTGCGAATTGTTTTCCTCGAATTGGCCAGAACCGCTGTCTAGTGGTAGCAAGCAGTGTTTGCGCACCTTTATGCTAGTGATCGCGATGGATGTCCATCATCAGCAGCCTGGTGAACGGATGTTTGAACGCTAATAAAATGGGATGTTTGGCGTTGAACGAGATCTTGGCAGCCTCCAGCCTCCCACCGACACGGATTATGCCCTCTGGATCCAAGAGTGGCGCCAGCCCCACCAACGTACTGTGCTTGGAGACTTGCCTCCCCGACCTGATGTCCAATAGTTCGCAATTAAAAGTTTTTTTGATTGTACATACCTCACAATGATCTCCAGGGCTGTGGATAATTCATCAGTCATGGGCGCTTGATTTGTCAGTTGAGATTGCTTGACTGCCGGCTTGAGACCACAGGTAAACCGCATCATATAGGCCACTATGCGCTGCAGCCCCTTGAAGGTGTTGCCGTGTTGGATCCGCTGAATGAAATGTGTTTCAGGAGCCTCTGTCGCTACCATAGCGGTCTTGATCAATCTCGTTTCCAAGTCGCAAGGGCCCCCACCCCGATACCCGGAAGGCCAAACTGGACCTTCAAACCCCACACTACAGCGGCTCAATTCAGCCGACGCCATCCCACGTGACAGGATGTCAGTTGGGTTGCTTCAGACACTATGTGTCGCCAACGGTCCGGTCTTGAGAGGGTTTGTATGGCCGGGACCCTGTTCGCCATAAAGGTATTGCACGATAATGAAGTAGAGTCGATCCACGCCAAGACAATCTCGGCATTGGTCCAGAATACCTGAAAAACCTCCTGCAGATTGAGCGCTGTCTTAACTCGTCTTGTGAGCTCAGCGCCTAGTTTCGCCGTAAACAACTCCAGACGCGGAACAGCAAGTATTTTGATCGAGGCCACTCTTGACTTGGCGCACAGCAACCTGACGATGAGTTGCGCGCTTCTCAGAGTTCACCGCACGTTTATCGCTGCGCCATATGCCTTCTCGGAGGCATCAGAAAATGTGTGCAACTGTACTTGCACGGGTTTCTCGCCTGTACTGATGTGACGAGAAAATCGGGCCTGCTGCACTGATGGCAGGCCACTGCGGAAACCGGGCTACTGGGTATGGTTGCTGCGTCCCAGCCCAATTCCAATCGGCATAATGCCTGCAGGAATAGCTTGGCGGCTACTATCACAGGAGCCAGAGTGCCCAATGGATCGCCGATTCTGGCTATATCAGATGCCGTCGTCTTCTTGGAGGACTTTG
The DNA here is from genome assembly GCA_963969285.1 of Odontomyia ornata. Taxonomy (NCBI): domain Eukaryota; kingdom Metazoa; phylum Arthropoda; class Insecta; order Diptera; family Stratiomyidae; genus Odontomyia; species Odontomyia ornata. Next base: position 23,975,282 of record OZ017741.1, read on the forward strand.
CATCGGTTGGATCGAGGTTGATTTGAATTTGGAACTCATCAGTTTTCGGACACCAGATAACTCCTAATGACTTAATGTAGTCCTTGTGTAAACTACTGAAGTCCAGCTGGATCTGTTGGTCCTCAGGTTTAATACGCTTCGACAATAGAGGATGGTTGGCACACCATTTGCGCAAATGCACACCTGCACTCGAGAGTATGGTGGATAGCTCCGCCTGATTGCGAAGCGCCTCGGTCATGACGTCGGCGATATAGCAATCCTTCTCCAATGCGATGCTGTCCAGGGGACCTTTCTGCTGGTTCTCTTGTGCTAGAACTTACCGACATTTTGTAGCTAGATACGGGGCACACGTCGTGACGTAGGTTACTGTTTTCAATTGATAGTATCGAACTGGTTGCGTTGAACTATTTCTCCAAATTAAGCCATGGTACCGGCGGTCTTCAGGATGGAGCATTATCTGCCGATACATCTTCTCAATGTCGGCGGTGAATACTAAACAAGGCATTCCGAAAAGCAGGAGTATCGAAAAAAAGGTCATCCTGAATAGTAGGCCCTGTATGAAGGACATCATTCAACGAAACGTTTGTGGTCAACCTACTGGATGCATCAGCTTTAGGACACAATGATGTGGAAGGAAGTATCGTAATCCCTCCCGCTGCTGCAACATCACCTCCTCCATACGCCCAAGCCGAATATACTCCTCCATGAAGTCCTCGTTTGGCAGTCTTAGATCAGGGTTCCTCTCCGGTGGACGCTCCAAGGCGATGAATCTGCGAGTGGCCACCGCTTGGGGATCACTTAACGTTTCAGGATCCTTTCTGAATGGTAGTTTAACTAGGAAAGGCCCGTCGGGTGGTCTTGTCATTGTCTGATAGAAATGTGCTTCGCAAGCCCTTTCAGTGAACGTAAGCTTGTGCTGCGGATCCTGTACTACCTCGACCTCCGAAAATCGCTTGATGAGCTGATTAAGCTGGTTATCTTCTGCCAGGATGCCGCATGTCACGGAAGACACTTGACGTGTGATCACTCTTCCGGCTACAATCCACCCTAGGAGCGTGTTCTGGAACACTGGGAGCTGCGGGCTCAACTTTATTTGTCCAATGGCTAGGACCTCATAAAAGTGTTCGGCACTCAGCAACATATCGATGTGCTCCGAGCACCTGGATTTATCAGCCTTATGTTTTTGGGAATTTGCCATCCCGATGTGTTTAAGTTCTGAGACGGTTGCAGTGATATAATTTTGTCCATGACGTAGGCCTCCAGCTTCCCGACATATCTTGATAATCTGGATCTTAAGGCGAGGTTCACCTTATGTTATGCCTTCTCAGTACTACCGGTTACCTTTTCAATGAGGGCAATGCGTGGTGTCGATGATAAACCTAATTTTTTGATGACTAGGGTTATTTGTGAGTCCGAATCCAGCACAGCTTGACAATCCGTCGTCTTCCCACCGCTGGTGACCAGTCTGACGACTGCTTTGCCCAAAAGTACATGTTCTTGGGGTCGGGCCTCCATCAGAGTCGTTAAAGCGAGCGATGACGGTTCTGCATTTGTTTGCGGTTTCGAGTCTTGTTTCGGCGTTGTCGAGCTCGAGGATACCGTCTTGGTCTGCTTGGGCTTGTTGTCTCCAGGCAGATGTAGCAGGGTGTTGTGATTCTTGGAAAACTGCTAACAACTTCTGGCCGCGCAGCAGGAAGCCTGATGTCTTTCTCGAAGGCAATTCACGCATAGCTTGTGAGCGCGCACGAAACTTAGTCTCTTTGCGGCAGTGATCTTGAGGAAATCTGGGCAGTAGTGAAGCGGCTGACCCTGTTCACACATTAAGCACCGAGAAGCTGTCGTGGCGGTCACGGTCGACTTATGGCTTTCCTATGGTTGATTTCCGGTTCCTTTGTTTTATGGCCGAGTGTCTCGAGAGCCTGGAAATTCTTCAAGAGTGGCAGCTCGCGCGGGTTGGATAACGATTGTTCCTATGAGGCGTGAGTCGCTGGATCCAATTTTCGGATTAGCACATGTAGTAGCAACGGATCCCAGTCCCTTGTGGACACTTGCAGGCTCTTCAGGCCTCTGAGACACTTGTGTGGTGTCATGTAGAGCCTTTAGTGCTGCCACTGATGGCTTTTTATTAGCATGACATGGCTGACTCATCAATTTTTTGATGAGCGTCGCTACCAATAGTAGCCGGCTGTCGTACCTTTCCTTCAAGGTTGTCCAAGCCGCCTCGTAGTTGTCATCCGACAATGTAAAATTTCGAATCAAAAGCTCCGCTTCTCCGATGAGACCGGCCTTGAAGTACCATAGCTTCTGGCACTTGGACATCGGTTAGCTATGCATCATTTGCATGAGCAAGTCGTGGAATTATTGCCAATGTAACTAGTTCCCATCGAAGGTGGGGAGTTTTATTTTCAGCAGAGGCATGGTAAGAAGAGTCAGCCAGAGTCGTTGAGGCAGGTGTGGCGCTGAGTTCATCCATTTCCGATTACAGACATATAACCCAAACTTGAGTAAGCTCTTCCGAATGAAGTGCTGTTGCACGTTAAAATCATACGCTTCAGGATCGTCATGGAGCTCGACGATCTGCAGATGATATTCATCTAGCTGTTGCCAACCTCGTTGAAGGGTCATGAGTTTACTCCTGCACCAGGTCCGAGTGACCTCCTTCTGGTCCACACGGTCGATGATCCTCCTCAACGAGCCTGCCATGACTTTGAAGCGACGCAGCACGCTCACCACACTTGCATCTCTTGGCGCTGAGGCTTCTGCAGTGTACTCCTTGTCTTCGCTATCCTGAATTTCGAATCCTTTTGGTAACTGCTCCCCGGATGGCGTGTCCACGTGTGTTTTAGCACGCATTTTATCGCGGAAGTGCTGCTGGTTATGGAGGTAGTTGCCTTTTGTAGTGTCGTTTATATGTTGAGTAAAATACTCGTGCGACGGAGTGACCTCCAGTAGGGATCGGATGTGACTATCGTCTAGTTCTTCCCGCGCGGCCTCCAGTCGCCGCAGTCCGTCCACATAATACCCGGCTTCCTGCTTCCTTGAGGGCGAATCCTTATTGTAGTTTGAAATGACGCCTTCGACGATTCTAGCCAATCCTTTTAGGTCCTCAATCAAGCGATCTACATTCGCCATCGAAACTTATTTAGTTGTCGAATCAAAATAGCAACGCCTTCAAGTTGCCATTTGCTATATTCTTCATGTTTAAAATGCACAAAATCAAGTCCATGAGTTCGAATTCATTAGCGAAACAATAATTGCAGTGACTCAATCATGTTTTTTCACTCTTCTTTTACAAATGAAATAAAATAGAAGCAAAGAAATGACAAGGGAATGCAAAAATATTTAAAATTTAAAATAAATGAGGTAAATATTCACTGAAGTGCAGAAGATGTACGGAAAATAACGTTAAGGGAAGAGAATCAATAGAATGGATAAAGAAGAGAATCGATAAAATGGATAAAGAAGAAGGGGTAGCAAAATCCACATTGATAATGCACAACAAACAAGTAGGTAATCAAAATTTCTACATTGATGGAACGTCCAGGTATCGTGCCGCAATAATGGTATAGCATGTCGGTAAAGAAAACTATCCATCAGGGAAAATTTATACGTGATTGTTTCATTTGCCAATGTGATACCTCCCCTATCCTATAACTCTCACTAGTGTACGTTTTTATGCAGGTGGCCTAGCGCGGGCAGTGATTTCAACGAAAAGAAATCCGACCAGACTTTGGCCCCATACCATCTCGGGACTCGAGAGTTTTTCGCCATTTAATATTTAAACTTATATACAAACAGGGTGCGTCAGAAAAATCCGGAGACACCACATTAATTAGTCGCTGGAGCGGATCTCAACGACAGCAGTCATTTGTTGTCATTTCAGCTGAGTAGAAGTATGTGCATTCTAAATAGCGCATTTTTTAGTCCATTGCATTTTTTAAATAAATTCTGCGTGACTTAATTACTTTGTATTGAAAGAAAAACGGACTATGCAAGTGAATCCCATATGTGAAAAGATTTAAAAGACTGTTTTTCGCAAATGGATAGAAAGGTTAACTAAACTGAATTTTAGACAAATGTATATACTTGTTATTAGGGTAAAGAAAACACATATCAGATCGATGAAACCAAAACGTCCATCTCTCCGAAAATCTGTTTCGTGGTGCTCTTATACAAAAGGGTGGAAATATCGGATAAGAGGTTGACCGAAAATTAGGGTAACGTCAAGCAATTATGAAATGAACCTAACCTTAAATACCATAGCCCCCCAGCTAAATTAAATCAACGAATGCCATCGAAAAATTGAAAAAACCATTCGCCCACTAGTCCTTCTAGGAATTTCCTTTTGCTATCCCAAATCAGACTCTATTAGAACAACCTCTAACCAAAATCAATAATTTCCTTTCGGAACAAGGATAGCGTGATACTGCAAATCAAAAAAGAATTTCTTCCATGGAATTCCATGATCTCCATCATTTCACGTACGTAAAACCCCATCGTGTTGACTTTGTGTGACGATGATTGGTGTGATTGGCTCCAAGAATCATGCCAGCTAGTCAGCAAGTTAGCGCAGGCCATGCAGACCTTAGCACCAGGCAGTTAGGTAGGCTGGCAATCAGGCAGGCAGGCAGGAGGTATATCCAATACCTTCAATTATTTAAAAAATGGCTTGTTAAAGGCACTTTTATCGCACCTCATTATATCAATATTTACGATACGTTCAGTTCGGTGGTTCACAGTCACTCATTGATTGCATTCAATACGTTTTTCTATGTTTACAGTAACGTGTCGTTACTTTGGATAGATACATGATCATGCTTTATACTCATACTCACATACGAGTACAAACGGTGTTAACGTGGCGACATCGTAATTGTCAGCCTTCGCGCGTTTGCACGTCGTGTGTTTTAAACGTTCAGCGTTAATGATGCGTTTTGTTGGGCCTCTGTTGAGAAGCTTTTCTGGTGGTCAGAAGCTCACATATTCGTTGGATGTTCCTAACGAGATATCAAAGGAGAAATTAATAAGGCACGGCCTACGGCTTGGAATTCAGAAACTGACCGTAGGATGAAGGGTATCATAATTGGAGTAGCCCATACATACAAGGAGCTACTAATTTTGGAATCTTGAAAGCAGAAGTCAATGCGAAATCCTCTCAAAAATACAAACCAGCATCACCTTGAACCAAAATCAACCAAAACTTTTATCCCTCACCAATAATGAGCTGGTAAGTGACTTAAGATACGAAGGAAGTAAGAGCGTTGGCACATTCTATTGCTGTATTGTTTGGTAAAATTGTCCTGACGATGCTTATCGCTCGTGTAGTTCCATGAACACTTTTAACAACTTTGTAGCAGCACATATCATGGTTGGAATGTACTCGCACTCGCGTACAATAGCCAAATGTCTTGTATGCAAGCCGCGAGGTAGGCATTTAATAGATAGAAATTTCGATAGAATGTCTCCTGGATTGAAAATTCGCGGAATAGTCATCGTATATCAAACTGTCATGTAGGCATTTGTTAAAAGGAAACCACGAAGGAGTAAGTGAGCGGGTTGAGATTTTAAGATTTTATTACTAACATTAATCGTGTCTTCGTGCCTATCCTTGGTGGTAACTCGGATATGGTAGATTTGATGATAGTTGTGGAAATGTGAATGGTTCCACCAATTTTAGTCTATCAGATTTGTGTTGATAGGACGTGTGTCGTTTAAGTAATTTTGAGGTTTTTAATTAATTACCAGGGTTGAAAAACGTGTGCTAATAATAGAGTAGTTTGCCAAGAAAATTAGTTTCTTCTTCACTTTTGGGCTTGGATGAGCATTCGAACTTTAAACAAGGACACAAAGAAAGGAATACCTTACAAAAAACAGATAAATAGAGTTGATGACATGCAATATCAAGTTGAAGAGAGATTTTGACTTCATAGAATCGTTGGTAAAAATCAAACGGATTTATTTTTTCATTTAAAATCCAAACTGCCCAAGTCGCGCAGTACTGCGGTAAGCAGATCCACCGGAAACTCTTTCAGGAAGTCAAAGAGGTCGATGGGAGGTCAAGATTATTCATAGCTTCAGGGTAAGAACTGCCCAACTCAATATCCATTCCTTCAGATGCCTTCATTTGGTTTTGTTATTGCACTACAACTCCTTTGGGCCATAACTTAGAGATAGAATATCTCATTATCTCGATCGAATCGACACTCGAGAAGGTGAAATGGTCATTACCATGCTTGGCCGTGTATCCACCTAGCTGTAATACGTTCTGATTTTAAATCAGTACGTATCATAACCAAGTGGGCTCAAAATCCATCTGAAGAATCACACGAACCAAATTTTTTTGTCAGCAAGGGGATTCGAACCAGAGGTCTTCAGTTTACGTCGCAAGCACTCTAACCACTGCACCACGCGGACTATTGCTAACCTTTATTCTTTCAATAATCTGAATCAGATTTTTCATAGGTTTAACGTAATATTCCTCTGGAATTTCTATTTCTCATGATTTTCCCGACCTCAATTTTATCTGACTCTTACCGAACTTTTATAAGATTTTTCGGTGTTTCCCTAACCACCATATCTTCTTTAGAATTTAAGCTGATATTTTCCTCCACTCTTGATTTAATTTTTTTGGCTTCCGATTATTTTCTAGAACAAGTCTTGAAGTTTTAAGTGAGTTCTTATTATTTTTCAAATATTTGTCTGTTATTTTCAAATTATAGTCCCTTGATCATTTTTGATTTTTGCATTGATTGATATTCTTATGCATTGACTTTTCTCCAATAGAAAGATTTATAAATCTCTTTTTTTTTGTGGTAGGGAGGTGAATGCCATTTATGCACAGAGTGTGGGACTCCCATGCGCAATTGGACTACCCACTAAACACCTCCCCTGTCAACCTGAGAACCCAGCCTGGAACCGTTTGACACATTACCTTGGGACAGGTCTCGTTTTGCTACGCAGTGGGGCGCCTTTAAGCTGGGGAGTCCCTTTCCTAGCGGGAGGGGAGAGGGGAAGGGGAAGTGACAGAAATGCCATCCCCCAGCCCCAGCGCCCCCGGCTGCTGTGAGTCCCTTTTATATTTTAGGACTGCCCGAGCATAATGTGCCACCTGGTTCCATTTGTCAACCGATTCGAGCATCACCGCAACTATATTACACGGGGTGAGCTCTCCCGTCTCCCTGTAGAGTTCCCTTCGCAGCCTAACCCATTTTGTACTCCCAAAAAATGTGTGACAGGCATTGTCCTCCTCTCCTGGGCAGTACCGACAATTGGGGGACCGTGACTTACCGATCTTGTGCAGGTAAGACTGAAAACACCAGTGCCCGCTCAAGAGCTGGGTCAGATAGAAGTCAGTCTCACCATGCCTTCGATTTAGCCACGGTCTCACATCCGGGATGAGGCGCGCAGTCCACCTTCCCTGGGTGCAATTTACCCAGGACTGCTGCCAATCGTTGAGCGAGCGCTGTCTCTCCTCACGGACAACCATCTCCCTCGCATCCTCGTCTCGGCGCAGGTAAACAGCGCGGCGCTCTCGAGCAAGGAGGGCGACAGGTATCACGCCTGCAATCACTCTCACCGCCGAGTCAGAGACTGCTGGATACGAAGATGCAATTCTCAGTGCTCCTCTTCTCTGTACCTGTGCCAAACGTTTTCGGTATACCTCCTTGCTGAGAGCGTCGCCCCATACCTCTGCTCCGTACAGTAGCACTGACCTACAGCACTCATCAAGAGGCGTCTTCTTGATGGGCTGGGTCCCCCTACGTTGGTCATAAGTCGACTCAGAGCCGATATTCCCGAAGCAGCCTTCTCCGCCGTTGCCCTGATTTGCTCAGAGAAACTCATCTTCGAGTCGATCAGTAGCCCCAGGTACTTCACCGCTGGCTTCGATTCGATTTGTATGTTTCCAATACTGATCACCCTGCCTCTAGGGATTCTCTTTTTTGTCATGATGACCACTTCGGTTTTCTTCAGTGCTAAACTCAGCCCGCGAGCAGTCATCCAGTCCCTCACTCGGCGCATTAGCATACCTAGCCTAAGTTGCGCTTGTTCAACGGTGCGTCCAGCGACCAGAGCCGCAACATCATCCGCATAGCCGACCAAGCGCGACTCATCTGGCATCTCAAGTCCCAGTAGCCCGTCGTAAGACACGTTCCACAGGTCCGGACCAAGGATAGATCCCTGGGCAACACCCGATGTAATTTCCATCCTTCGTTGGCCCTGTGTCGTGTCGTAGACCAGGCTTCGGTCCTTCAGGTAGTCCCTCAAAAGCCGCATTAGTTATTCTGGAACTTGAAAAGAGTTTTCCAGCGTGTCCAGAATATCCACCCATCTAGCGGAGTTGAAGGCATTCCTGACGTCGAGTGTCACCAACAGGACGATCCGTCGCTTGGTGCGACTATATGCCTCTGCCTTTTGGACCGCGCTCACCACCTCTGCAATCGCATCAATGGTAGAACGTCCTGCTCTAAAGCCGTACTGCCGAGGAGATAGGTCCCCAGCAGCACGAATCGCGTCAGTGAGTCTTCCCTTGATAAGTTCCTTCAGCACTTTCCCAGCCGTGTCTAGCATGCATAACGGGCGGTATGCAGACGGCGATTCGGGATTTCCCTTCCCCTTGCTGATCAGCACGCGCCTCGCCACCTTCCATCGTACCGGGAAAACCCCGTCCCGTAGGCAAGCATTAAATGTGCTGAGCAGCAAGTCAGGACAACGGTGATAGACGAGCCGCAACACCTTAGCTGGAACACCATCTGGACCTGGAGCTTTCCTTGCTTTCAATAAGAGGACTGCCTCCTCCAGTTCCAGCTGTGTGAAGAGTGGGCACTCGACTGCTGTTTCACCATGGACAGCGTCAACACGGACAGGATGGACGGGGAAGAGTCCCCGCACTATCGCGTCCATATTTTCCGCGTCATGTATACTAGGCTTCCGTAGGGCACCAAGTTTCCCCATGACCAGCTTGTAGCCAAGGCCCCACGGATCCTTGTTCACATTGTCCACTAGGTCTTGCCAGCAGCGAGCCTTGCTACTGTTGATCAGTTTGCGAAGGCATTTCCTGGCCGCCCAGTTGCATGCCTCGTCATGATTCTGCGCCCGTTGAGCCTCACGTTGAAGCTTGTGACACTCCCTTCGCTTTTCAGCGATTTCAGTTGACCACCAGTACACTGGGGGCTTGCCGTGCCGGGGTCTTCGACGGGGCATAGAAGCGCAGCAAGCAGTCGTAATGATGCTCATAGTTGAGTTCACCACGTCTTGAGCTGCCAATTTTTCCGTCCCCTTCGAAGCTCCCTGCAGCGGTTCACCTGTATTGAGCACCTCGACGAACCTCTCGACGTCCATGCTTTCGATGTTCCGTCCAGTTGTAGAAAGCCGAGAGCACGGACGTCGGGAGACAGCATCACTTATCTCAAGCAGAATGCACTGATGATTACTGGCTGAGTAGTCCTCTCATACTTTCCAGCTGTGTATCCTCCGTACTAAGGACTCCGAAGCGAATGTCACGTCCGATATGGTTCCCTCACTGCTAATACGGCGGAAAGTCGGAATGTTTCCGGAGTTTAGTACGACGAGGGCCGTCCTGGCCGCCATTTCCAGGATTCGTTTTCCCCGCGGATCCGTCTGAGGCATGCCCCACTCAATTGCTTTAGCGTTGAAGTCGCCTCCAACGAGCGCTCTCTGCGTTCGAGACAGCGCCCTCCAAAGCCTGAAGCTTGGCATGGAAAGATGATATCGATTCGTTAGGCGTTAGGTACACACTAAAGAAAGTGGTCCCTAAGCACCGAACCCACACGAAACCATCCCCCCGTCCACAACTCTCCGCTTGAAAGTCACTGTTCCGAACCTAGATGGCGGCAGTGTCAGTTTCATCAGAATACCATAATGCAGGACTTTTATTATGGTGTTGCTCACTCAGCAACAAGAATTCGGCTTTCATGTCCCTCGCAAGCTGCTCAAGCAGATTTTGGGCGGTTGAACTTCGGTGAAGGTTTAGCTGCAGGATGCGGGTATTCGGAGTTCTGATTTTGCCTTGGCTAGGGCTTCCTGGAACACCCGGCATTTTCCCTGAATCTGTTAGGGACTCGTCACCATGCCCTGCCTGAAAGCAAAACTTTCACATGTAACAACATACCACGTGACTAAACAAAATATCAAATATAACGCATAAAAACCAAAATAAATCGCTTGACTAAGTACAATCATATTTAGCAGAAAACACATGTAGGAACATATCGCTTGACTAAGAAAAATATCAAGCATTAGGCATAAAACCAAAACAAACCGCTCGACTCAGTAAAATCATATTAAGCAGAAAACACATGCAAAAACATACCGCGTGACTAAACAAAATATCAAATATAACGCATAAAAACCAAAATAAACCGCTTGACTAAGAAAAATAATATCTACCAGAAAGCGTCCACCAATCCAACATAGAGAAAACAAAAAATGAAACAAATTAATATGCACTGCATGAAAATGACATAGTAGTAAGGTGAAATCCCCCGATCGAATTTCATAACAACAGATGTTGGGATCCCCGGTTGTAGTAAACAATTGATTTTATGATCGAGATAGAATGAGGAAAGTAACGCAAATGCATATGTAGGAAAGAAAGAGATATAGAGATGACGCGGTCGACCGCAACACGGGAAATAAAGCCGAATTAGTGAAACGCATTGCCACAGCAAATTCGTCTGGACAGTGGATTGTGGAATTTCGAGAAATGGCGGAAAACAATTCAGTGAACGGTGCGTTGGGCGAAGAGTATGGCATTTATGCAAGTGCGTTTGTGGTGGAGCCTTTCTGTGAGCGCGAAATCGTTTTATATAAGCGCGAGGAAGAGTTAGGCGAATGGGAACTCGCCTTAGCGAGTCGCGAAATAGAGATGTTACGGCGAAGCCAATCAGTTGGTGATAGTGTTAGTGGCGACAGTGGTAGTCGTGCCGAGAACAATGTAGACGTTTATGCCGACATAGAGCATTCGCGTGTAGTGCGCTCGAGTTCGGTGGTACACACTACACCCAAAATAAATGTTGCGACGCTATCAAACCTTCCCAATGTTTTCGATAGAAAGACGGATATCTACGAAACATGGGTGAAGCAGGTTTTGTTTTTACGAAAATATTGATAGGAACACGGCTAAAGGGGAAAGCAATGGAATGGTTTCACTCCAAGCCGGAGTATATTGCGTTGTCCCCTGACGAACTTTTACGGGAATTGAAGAAGATGTTTTATCGTTGAACAAATAAAATTATAATCCGATGACAAATCAATGATCGGATTTGAAAGAGAAATGAGACGTTCTGTGACTACGTACATGATAAGACGTTTCTCGCAAATCACCTTGGCCTGGACGAAGAGGAAATTGTAAGCTATGCCATTGACGGTATCCCGGATTTACAATTGCGTGACGTGGCTCGCTTACAGGGTTTTGGGTCAATGCCCGCTTTACTAATTGCGTTTGAGGAAATCTCCTTGCAAGATCGGAAAGGCTCGACAAAATCGAACGAAAATGCTGGTGGTGAAAAACGTCCAAGCGATATAGTGTTGAAGCGATGTTACAATTGCGGGGATAAAATACACTTGAGCCGTGAGTGTCTGGATAAGTTGAAGGGGTTGAAGTGTTTTCGGTGCAACAAGTTTGGACACACTAAAGCACAATCTCAAGGAGCACAACAAGGAATTGAACGGGAGGCAGATAGAAAACACTGTAATGCATTAAATACAACGGATGGGAAAGCGTACAAAATAATGAAGGTGTGCGGAAAGGATATTAAAGCTATGTTCGACTCTGGCAATGATCTTCACTTAATGACGAGCAGCACCTACGAAAGTCTGGATGCACCTGCTTTAAAGGCGTCGACAGTATTCTTCGACGGCATAGGTTCAGTTGGTTTGAGAACGCTTGGTAGCTTCACTGCACCGGTATTTGTGGATGGATTCAATTTTGTTTTGCAGATGCACGTTCTTCCGGACGATTATGTGGGATGCGATATTTCGTTTGGAGCAGAGCTGACGAACTCCATTGAAGTACGTCTAAGAAATAGCAATGCTATATTGGTAGAGCTCAACGCTGATCCTCATACGGATAAGCTCGAAGCAAAGAACTGTATATTCCTGGAAAAGAGAGTGGAGTACTAAGGATACATTGTCGAAAACGGCACTATTATGCCAGGAAAGGAAAAAACGATGGCTGTAACAGAGTTCAAACGAAGGACGTACAAAGTTTTCTAGGGCTGACTAGCTATTTCCGTAAATTTATCTAAGGGTTTTCGACTATAGCTCGTCCTCTCTCTAATCTGTTAAAAGACGGAATAAAGTTTGAATTCGGAGAAGACCAGGCTAAAGCGTTTCAACAGCTAAAGGACTAATTCGCAAATGGTCCCGTTCTCAAGTTGTATCGAGTCGGATCCGAAACAGGATTACATACGGACGCGTCTAAGCAAGGACTCGGCCATTTCGGCGTGAGGAAGGCCGAATATGTTCTTCGACAGGAATTTTGATTCTCGCACATTCAAGCTCGCATAAGGAAATTCAACGATACATGCGTAGTCTGTATATTAGCCGAGAAGAAACACGGAAAGCTGGAGGGTTTGCTATATCCGATTGACAAAGGCGGTGGGCCACTAGATACCTATCATGTTGATCATCTTGGACCAATGCCGTCGACCAGGAAGTGTTTATAACACATGTTGCTGTTACGGATGCATTCACCAAGTTTGTGTGGCTGTATCCAACGAAGTCAACGACAACGGAGGAAGTTATATCGCTGTTGCAGAAACAAGCCACTGTTTTCGGAAACCCACATAGAATTGTTTCAGACCGAGAGACCGTATTTACTTCGAATGCTTCGCCGAATATTGCAGAGACGAGGGAATAGAACACATTCTCATCACGACGGGTGTGCCACGTGGTAATGGTCAAGTAGAGAGGCTGAACCGAGTGATTATCCGTGTTGATGAAGCTGTCTATAGAAAATCCAGCGAAGTGGTTTAAGTCCTTTGACAAAATCCAACAGAGCATTAATTCTTCGTTTAATCGTAGTATTGGAATTTCACCATTCGAGATACTGATTGGAACAGCTTTACGTACGAAAGACAACTTGAAGCTGCGTGAAATAATTGAAGCTGAAATCGTGGAAATCTTTCGGAAGGGACGATCGGAACTGAGAAGCAGAGCTATGGACAACATGAAAAAAGTTCAAGAAGAAAATCGCAAAACGTTCAATCGATGGCGTAAAGCCGCAAGCCCGTATGATGTCGGCGATATCGTAGCTATTAAAAGGACTCAGTTTGGAGGAGGTCTAAAAGCCCAGAGGAAGTTTTTGGGCCCTTTTCGAATTGTGACAGTTGAGCCTACTGAACGGTACGGAGTTGAAAAAACCGGTGATCACATAGGACCCAAGGAGACTACGACGTCAGCTGATCATATGAAGCCATATCCAGAATGTCAAGATGCAGGCATGACCGTTGAGACTTCATTCGAGGATTTGTCATCCGAGGAGGAAGTAGGTATCGGGGACGATGCAGCTATCAGAAAGGCCGAGTGTAGGAAAGAAAGAGATATAGAGATGGCGGGGTCGACCGGAACATGGGAATCGGGACAGTCTCGATCAGACCGTCGGCGCGCGTGGTTACAACAAACTGGTGCTCAATTCATTTTTCCATGAGCTTATTTTCCTATACATATTGTGCAGAAAAATTGTTTTGAGGTATTGGACGTGCGGTGGTTGATTCTGTAACAATTTCCTGTACGAAATTGGGATTTCGGTCAGCAGGATTGGCGAACTTATGAAATAATTGGATTGAGGTCTACGCAGCGCCGGCTTCTTACCCAATAAGAGCAACGGTTCGTGATAGAAGAGAGTTGAATATTTCTCTACGTGTTGCAGTCATTTCTACGAATCTTCTATACGCGTCGGTGTCATTAGGCATTGAGCCGAGGACATAGTGCAGTCATTTCTACGAGTTTTTTATACGCGTCGGTGTCACTAGGCATTGAACCGAGGACACGTACTTGCTTCCAAGTTCTGAGGTTGTACGCACGACCGCAGAGCCACCGAAACGCGCCCCAAGGACTCCACACACAGTACGCAGGATGGTAAGGTGAAGGCTCTCCGGAGGCGCTGGAAAAGGAACACGGCTGCTGGGGTTGAGAATAAACGAGTAGAAGCATAATTGTAATTGCATTGTGAAATCGTTTAATGCCTTGTGAAATACATTGTAGAATCGTGGCATAAAATTGGTGTTTCATTTCGAAAGGTGGAGGTTGAAGGACTTGGTTGTGCAGGGTAAAGTGGAGACCAGGGTACCACTGGAATAGGCCAGGGGTACACCGGGAACAGGTTATAACAAATCGAGGAAACATCCATGAAAAATTGTTGTTTATACAGAGAAACCTAGAATTATATTCTATCCTACTTTTCTCCGTGTATCCCATAATTTGTTCTGGATGTTATCGTGATTTCAAGTGGAATGTGTTTTTCTGACTTCTGTATGCTGAAAGGGTGTAGTTACTAGCCAAGCGGTGCGCACTGCAGCAGTGAAATTTATCATGGCAGACCTCTTGACACCAAGATGGCATGATAGCGCCGTTTAGGGCATAGTTGCGTTGGAAACTTGTTACGGGGCTAAAGGGCAATGTTAAGGGGTAGGCACGATATCGAAAGTGGAACACTATGGCGGCACCTACTCGGATGAAACGTGGAGTAGAGGAGAAATTCCTGGAAGCAAGTGGTGGCCACGCCCGAGCGGCCAGGGAGCTTACTCCAGCACCGGCGTTGACACCACGGTAAGTGATATGGGGATTAGCTGGACTTCAGACCGGATAGTTCAACAGTATTATAAGCCCAAGAAGAGAACAGATGTCAGCCGATATGTGACAAGGTGTAAAATCTGCCAAGCGACTAACGTGGAACGGAGGGCGTTGGGCGGTCAAATGTCCTCCAGAGTGGGTCAAACCCGAAAACCTCACTTGACGTATAAAGGTTTAACGTATAAGGGTACACGAAGTAAGTTTAAGTGCTTGTGAGAAGTCTTAGTGAGGAAGTGCAAAATAGTGCGAATAGTGACCCAGTGCTGATTTTCAGAGTGTTGCATTTGCGGTAGTATACAAATTTAGGTGAGACGGTATAGTATTTACATTAGTGCTAGCATTAGGAGATCATATTATGTCCTTTAACAATATAGTTAGAATTATGAAAATAACTCCGTGTTTTAATTTACTGGTATAAGGAACTTGTAACCATTTAGATCGCTAGGTGCCTCATCTTTCTTCAGGAATATGGCAGCGGTTGGCCGAAATCTTAGTCGACAAGCTCAGTTGCGGATAAGGAAGCAGCCGCTGGGGCCGGTGGACCAACGGTGGACGAAATGAGGAAGTCACTACGGACAGCACTCAAGATGGAACGGACGATGGATGGTTCAACTATCAGGAAGTCTATCGATTTACGGCGAAGGAAGACATAGGAACTGTCCAAGACAAGTTAAAAGAAATCAAGGGACTTTTCAAAGATTTTGGAGGTAGAACCAGCAGCAGTGGCTTCCTAAAACTTGTGAAAGGAAAAATTTGGACTCAGACGGCTGGGGAATATACCTGTGTAGATAAAGCTGATGTCTCAAAGGAGGAGAGCAGGCTAAGATCAGCTTTGAAGATGACAATGCATGAGCTTCTTATCAAAGCTGAAGGGGATGAGGAAGATGCAAAAATGGCAGAAATGAACAGAACACCAGTACTAATATGTTCAACCTCGCGAGCTGATTTGGCTACAGGGAAGAAGCAATATATGACCAAGTGGGGGATTTGATTCACCGGAGACTCTATCTCAGTGACTGTATTCCTGACAAGGATGGAAGAGCTTCGAGAGGCAAAACGGGTGTCAAAAGTCCATCTATTCAGATCATCTGTAGTTTTTTTGAGGAGAAAGCGCTGACTTGGTTTAGGTCAATTAAAGATTGTTGCAACGATTGAGTTGATATACAGAAGGAACTACATATAGAGTTCTTCCCACCGGCCTACGACGACAAACTTTTGAAAGAAATCCGACGTCGGACTCAAGGGGAGGAGTAGTCGATTGGGGTATATGTGGCTACAATGGAAGGCCTCTACCGGCGACCGACCATACCATGTACGAAGGAGAAGAAGCTGCGCCGAATTAGGAGAAATGGCAACATTGCAAGAGGATGGCCGGGATCCCTGGTGCTGGAATTGGGGAAGGTGCGTACACACCTCCAGGACTTGCAGTGAATCCCAAAAATGATTTGTTGGGGTAGAATAGGGGCTATGAAGGCCGCTTGACCGAACTGCAAACCACGTTTTGCTGGTAGACAGCAAAATTCCGGGAATGTGCGCCAACCTTATCAAGCACAAGGTGCAGGACCTTCGGGAAAAGACAGCCGTGCCGACTAGGCGACGTAGGGGGGGGGCACGAACGGTTGGAGCATACCAGTTGCAACGGAAAGCAGGACTGAATACTTCCTGGAGGAGAGGGAAGCAGATAATCGTCCACATATGAAAGCGGCAATATTGAAGGCGCGAGGGCTGAAGCTACGGAATTCAGAGAGAGCAGCGATTCGGTTATGGGGTAGTAGATTGTGTCCAAGCGGAGGGGTGGAAATGGTAAACGGTAAATCGAAATCCTAGTGTTGCCCAGAGTCCTGCACGTACTTATCTTTGGAACGGATTTCGTACACTTGTTTCGAATCATCTTGGACCTCAGTAGGAAATCATGGGAGTTCGCGGCGATAGCAGTCTGTGAAATGCTGAAATGGAGGAGAAGGATGAGGCGCACACTAATCACGAGAGCGTTTGGCTTGATGGGCGAGGGCTTGGGTTGTACCAAAGGGGTAGAATATGTGATCAAAACCTAGTCCGAATCCATCAATCAACATTATTCCTTGATGTCCCCGGCAATGTAGGCGCACATCAACAACGAGCAAAATGAAATGTTGCGCCTGGCAGTGGTGGAACTCTCTCGAAGTTCATGGTCATAGCCCGTCCTTTTGGTATAGAAGCATGGGAAGTTTCGCGTCTATGTGGACTTCCAAAAGTTGAACAGCGTATCGGAGAGGGATGCCTACCCATTGCCGTACATTTCTTCTACACTGGATAAACTTCGAGCTATCAGATACCTCTCCTCCCTGGACATTAAATCCGCTTATTAGCAAATTCCGATGGCTCTGGTGTCGAAGTCTTTTCCAGCCTGGACGCGGTCTTTTCCATTTGAACCGAAGGTCTTTTGGGCTGCACAATGTCCATAATGATTTGTTAACCGCATTTTAGGGTCAGATCTGGAACCTTTTGCCTTTTTATACTTAGATAAACGATGATAGTGGCTGGAGTTTTGAAAACACCTGGAAATTCTTCAGAAGGTACTATCTCGACTGTGTCAAGCTGGACTACGAAGATCGCAAGAAAATTGCGAGTTCTGCCAACCGCAGCTGAAGTACCTGGGGTATGTAGTAGATGAAAGTTGGACTTCACGCCGACCTAGAGAAAGTGGAATGTATTGGGTAGTCCAAAAAGTATTGAGCCTTTTTTGTCACTAGATGGTGTTCGTTGTCATATATCGGGCAATACTAATCAGATTGAGTCAAACTGACATGCGTTTGAAAGGTGACATTCCAGTCTACAATTTTCATATAGACAGTTTTCTATTTCATCATTCGTGTCTAAAGTTGTATTCATTTAAAAATCAATGACATTTCTGAAAAAATTCGTCATATTTATTTTACGCTTAAGGTGAGAATGCATCGCGGGCTCGTGAAAAAAATTTGTGGTATCTACGGTCAAGTTACTTTAGCAAAAGCCACAGCCAAGAGATGGTTCGCTCGCTTTCGTTCTGGAAATTTTGATGTCAAAGATGCACCTAGCTCAGGTCGACCAATCACTGGAAAAGTCGATGAAATCTTACAAAAAATTGAAGAAGACCAACACGTAAGCAGCCATGACATTGCTAAGGAACTGAATATCCATCACCAAAAATTTTTGAACCATTTGGGTAAGGCTGGATACGCAAAGAAGCTCGACGTTTGGGTGCATCATGAATCAACACAAAAAAATTTGATCGACCGGATTTCCATTTGCGAAATTTAATAAAATGCAACGAAATCGAGCCATTTTTGAAGCAAATCATTACAGGCGACGACAAATGGGTGAGATACAGAATGTCGTTCGAAAAAGATCACGGTCAGAAAAGGTGAATCATCACGAACGACTTCAAAGCCAGGATTGATACCAAATAAGGTTATGCTGTGTGTATGGTGGGATTGGAAGGGAATTGTTGATCATGAGGTGCTAGGACCAGGCCAAACACTCAACACACACTGTACTGTCAGCCATTAACCAGATTGCAGCAAGCAATTCAAAAAAAACGGCCAGAATTGATCCAATAGAAAGAGCGTTGTCTTCCATCATGACAATGCCAGACCAAACATCTCTTTGATGACCCGGTAAAAATTGACAGAGCTTGGCTGGGAAGTTTTGATGCATCCATCGTTTAGTCCATACCTTGCACCATCAGACTACCATTTGTTTTGGTCTCTGCAAAACTTCCTTTATGAAAAGAAATTCACTTCAAAAAAGGACTGTGAAAATCACTTGCCCATGTTTTTCGCCGATAAACCACAGAAGTTCTACACAGATGGAATAATGGCTCAACCCAAAAAAGGTCATAGAAAATAATTAACAATATGTACTTAAATAAAATCCATTTCAATAATTTTTAGACTTACCAATATTTTAGCCACAAAAATTACATGGTAACACAAATAATGAGAAGGTGCTAATTAGTCAATTATTTTAATTATTTGACATCCGCAGGCCAATTTTCTTTTTTCTTGAAAAGCCGTCGGGCTTTGCTTTGTTATGTGAGCAGACGTGTTTCGTCTCCTTAGTCATCTTCAAAGCAAGGCCCGACGGTTTTTCAAATTTAGGCCCTAGATGCGTGCTAAATTGCAATTATCCCCTCTTTACTTAATCATTATTTTAACCCGGATTGACAAAATCAACAATATTAAAAAATTCAAAACAATTATACAGTACTTACGGTAGGAGAGTTCAATGTATTTTACAGTACCTGTAAATAAAAAAAGAATTGAAGTGTATTTGTAATCAAAGAAGAGAAATATTATATGTTACTTAAATTCTTATCCCACGCCAAATAAAGACAGGTGTCTACGTGATATGAAAAGCTTATTGATTATGTTCCCTGTATCATATAATCTAGAATGATAATCTCAGCATTCGAAAATTGACGAATAAAGATGGTCTTTAATATAAGCCATATATCATACAATATGGTTAGAGTGCTACCCGCTGATACCTACGGTCTCAGGTTCGAATCCCATTGTCGACAACAAGTTTTTTTTCAGTGGCCTTTTTCCACCCAGCTCTAATTTAAAATTAAAACATATCGCTAGACGAACATAGGACTAACCGTGATACTGACGATCAAGGAATGAGATACTCTAACCATTTTAAAGCCATAATACTTGCTGTTATTATTTGTTATTGTTATTAATATAATATATTATAACCGGTCCATTGCTTATTCAGTTTTTATTGAAATTTGATCAGTTTTCAAAGTCAATCGTTTTTGTATGACCAGTTCGATCGTCGAGAGTTTGATCGGTTTTCATCCCTGAAAATCAATGGCAATCGGAGAAAAATTGCCGACGATTAATAACGAGCTATTAACAGTTTTTCTTAGAGAATTAAATCGGATCATACGCCAACAGTATTATTGGGGAGTATGAAGGTGGTTTTAGAGCAGGTTGATCGACAACGGACCAATTGTTCACAGTCAAGCAGGTACTTGCAAAATGCTGGGAGTTCAACATAGACGTACACCAAATTTTCGTTGACTTCAAGCAAGCATACGACAGTATTGATCGTAACTTACTGTACCAAATAATGCTTTGCTTTGGCATCCCGGCCAAATAAGGCCGTCTTACCAAAATGACAATGACTTCGACAACCTCCCAAGTCTGCATCAATAACCTACTCACCGATGCCTTTGGCACAAATATCTGACTAAAGCAGGGTTCTAGAGTACGTCATACGGAAGCTACCTGTCGATACGGGAGGTACATTACTATACAAGTCGAGCCAAGAAGTAGCCTATGCGGACGACAAAAACAATTTGTCACGGTCATTAACAACTGCCAAAGAACTCTTCCTGAAATTCGACAGCGAAGCAAAACTAGTAGGGCTATAAATCAATGAAATAAAACAAAGTTCATGACGCAGTCGAGGAAAAAAATACCTCAAGCACAAAAAATATCACACTTGGCGAATACAGTATCGAGAATGTGAAAGAAAAGAAATAACGAAAACCAGTAATGAAGAGACGAATTACGTCGAAGAATACAGCTCGCAAATAAAATATTTTATTCAGTTTCGACGATCTTGAAGATCAGCTGCATACACAGGAAAACAAAGCTTCAAGTATACAAATCTGTGATAAGACCTGTGTTATGCTGTGGGTGTGAAACATGGACCCTAACCCAAGCATCCGCAAATCTATTGAACACCTTTGAGCGACGGGTCCTGGGGCGAATAATCGGAGCGAAGCTAGACGGGGACCAATGGCAAATTCGATACAATCATGAGTTGTATGAAATTTTCGACGGAGCGGAGGTCTCAACGATTGTAGGGCTGCGGAAGCTGCAATGGGCTGGACACATGAATCGTATGGCCGGACACCAGATACCGAAAAAGGTATTCGTTGGGAGAACTGAAGGCCGGAGACCAGTGGGGAAACCGAGGAAGCGCTGCCCTGATTCGGTCGACGAAGATAGTTCATCGCTGCTCGGATTTTAAAATTGGAGGACATGGTCAATGGACCCAGACAGTTGGAGGCGCTATTTGCAGGAAGCGAAGGCCTGAGAGGGGCTGTAGTGCTACGAAGAAGAAAAATCACTGTAACGTTGGCTGCTGTGAAAGAGGGGGAGTCATCTGTCTTCTTGGCTTGCCTGTTGACGAGAATGCACGAAAAAACAGAGATCTGCACCAATGTCGATCAAGTGAGGGAAGTTTTCGGATGACAGCAACTTCATGCATCGTTCAGGGCTTCAGCTTTGATCGGATGCGTAACGCTAGATGGGATAGCTGACTGCCCTCTAACAAAGAAGAGAGGTGGATCGGTATCGAGGATGCACCGGTCGAAACAAAGTCAGCAAGACTTGAAGCTGAGTTTCGTCGAGTAAATCAAAGCATTAACCACACAAAGGGAGTGAAAGTGCATAGTGCATCAACTCACAAATTATAGTTCAATTAAGGGCATAATGAGACTAACTTGTACCTCACCTAATTCTTGGGTTGAGATACTATAAGTCGAACGTGGACAAGATTGGTACGCCACCGTATCCTGACTCATGTTTTACATAAAGAGGATAATGCCTGCAATACTTTTCTTGCAAGACATGGGACAGGTAGTGCGATGACTTCCTTAAGGAAATAGGGGAGTCTGGAGGTATCGAGGACAGAAGGGTCCCTTTCCGAGCCATCTCTCCGCTTCCCTCCCCCGCCGCTTGAAAAGGGATTCCTTCAGCCCGATGGCACCTAAAAGTACAGGAAAACGAGCCATAATCCGAAGAAGTATGTCAAAAGTTTCGCAAGGAAGGTGCTTTAGTTTTTTTTACGATGGGGAGGGGAAAGCTATTTAGGACCTGATTGTTGGGCTCTAAAATGCAGAAGCTTCTGGACTACCCCCTAAAAACTTCTTCTGTCAACGTGAGAACCTAGCATAGAGCCGTTCAGCACATAACTTCGGTTTCAGTGTCGTTTTCCTACGTCTAAAGGCCTGTTGGGGTTATAGAAATCTATTTTTCAGCAGTAAAAAAAGTAAAATATATTGATAGGAAAGAAACCCCTCCGCATTTGGGCATTCAAGGAGGCTTTTTCTCTTCCACGACAGCCCAAAGGGAGGTGTTTAGTGAATAGTCCAGGACCCTTTAGCACCTAGAAGTCACAAATTCAGGGCGTATATAGGTCCTGAATATGTAATTTCTAAACGCTTCAATAGTCTTAACCCATCTACCGCAAAATAAGGCCTTTGATGCTGATGATCCTAGTTCGACATGTAGAAATTTTTTCGGCTGAAAGGAAATGACTTTCACGCATTTTCTTGCAAAATTTGACTTATCATCATTATTCCTCGGTATTTCAGATATGACTTCAAAATTTATCCCTTCTACTTTCTTGCTCAATCCCTCCTCAACGACAGCTCAAAAATCGCTAGTTTCGAGGAGACCAGATTTCAAATTTGAAATGTGAAATCGTACGTCGCTCCAAAACATATTTTTTTAGTGTTATCAAAAAATTATTCATTTAAATTTTTAAAAATGATTTTGGAGTTATTCATGGTTGTTCCGGTTTTGTCTTCCTGTTCGTTCTTTACCTTTTCGCTTTCCTATACACCAGGCAATGGCAGAGGGACAAATTTGAACAATTTAATTTTTTGAAGCAATTATCTGAAAATGTTGACCTCCAAGTGTGGAATGTTCAGCAATTTTTTAGTTCGGCACTCCAAAACTATTTACTTTTTACTATCGCCACGTTCTCTTTACTCCAGGCTAGAGACAAAAGTTTTAGTAGCAATAACTTGAGATAACCTGCTACGATAATAAGTAAAGAATTTTCTACCCAATCTAAACACTTGATTTTTGATGACATTTTGGTAGCAATTTGACAAGCAAAGGGGTGCATAGAAAAAAATTGTATTTTAATTTCAGTAATTGTTGGTTTAGTTACGTAATTAGCTTTAGTCCTCATAAAATTAAATTTAAAAATTTAAAAATTCTTGCATTTAAGAAAATCGGGGTCGCAACATCCTTATGAAAATTGTGAAATTCAAATTCCCAAGTTCAATTTTGTTTTTATGATGTTTAGTAAAAAGCGAAATTTAGTACAAAGCAACCAATATAATGCTAGGAAAGTACATTATGATTGTGGGTTGCCGGTCATCAGCAAATCAAATTTATGAAATAAATAAAACATAATAAGATTTATTGCTCTATCAGTGAATAATCATTCTTTGAATGTTGAATAGTACAAAAGCAAGGGAGAAAGTTACCAATATAATGAAAGCTAACATAAAATGAAATGAAGAATTCTTCAAACAATCATCAGAATCAGATGAAACTAGTTTGTTTCCATCCATCATCACAGTCACGAAGATGATACAAAAGATCAACCTAATTTCAATTGACCTTTAAGTCGAATGTGGGATTGATTCATAAGCATGTGAAGAGAATAAGAAGGTGGTAGAATCAAAAGCAAAGAAAATAACATCCAAATTACATATGAATCTCAAATGTAATGTGATATAGATTTAGTGATGTGAACGCATTGATTGAGCCCAAGTTCGAGTTCAGCGGGATCGAATGTGATCGCGGGGTAAAGTCATGTGTAATCAATTATAATGTATCTGATAAAGATGGTATTATGTCGTATATCTTTGGAATTACTTTTTTTTCGTATTTTTTTGTCAATCGTCAGAGTGTTATCTGTCATCGTTCGAGAAGTGTGAGAATGATTGTTGCTTATTTGCTGCTCATTGGAACGCTTCAACCTTTTGTAGGAATATTTGCAGGATAAGATAAGGCTAGAGGTTCTAGTCGTTGGATTTTCACGTCAATTGACAGTGACACTGGTGACATGATGTGGTTTAAATATAGGGTTCCGTTCTGGACTGTGGTGCGTCGGACAGAACGAAGCTTAGGTATGAGGTTTTAGGGTAGTCAGGTGTTGTAGATGTGGCTCTGCATATTTAAAGCAGAAAATTGGTCGAAGAGGAAGACCATTTCAACAAACCAGAACAACGGTGGAACTGGTATCCAAATTATATTGTAACCAGGTCTCGAATCGTATCGATCTTCGATTCCAAACCAATCATCAATCCGCCAATGATGCAGGTATTCTCCTCAGCTTCACTGAACCATCGCGACCAGTCCATCGCGTCTTCTGGTCGTGTCATGGTGATTTATTTCGCTCGATATTTCTACATATAGCCGTGTGTATATTGTAATTTATACATTTCTATAAATTGGCTTAACACGGCTTTTCCATTCTCGTTTGTTAGTTGAGGCAACTTACGAGTATGTTGTGCTCTGCTTAGCCTGCCTGGATGTCGATGTCTGTCGGTCTGTCTGCGCATTCGTCGGTTTCCTCGCGCGCATTCTGTTCCGCGAGTTGTTTCCTCTGGTTCGCTTCAATCTTTTTGTTCAATCAAGGCAGCGACAAGATGTCTTGGTGAATTCAGACTCCAGATTGCCATCTGAATACAAGATTTTTGATGGGCTTCGCGCATAAGAGAAACACATAAGTGATAATATAACAAATGCATTGTCTTGTTAATTCAAGACGATTTGCATATTGGCAATTCTAGCAACAAGATAAAGTTGATTTGTTGAATGTCGCCGTGTGTTGTTGCTAGAGTACACAACAGCGAGTAGTTTCGATATCTTTGGATATTTTGAATACTTTGGGTTCTGTCGCTGTTCTCAGTGTGTGAGAGATCCGTTGCGATGCCAGGCTAGGGCTAGTCAGAGTTGTAGTTTATGCTTGCTAGCTTGCTGGCTGGGCTTGCATGCTTGTTCAGTTGTCCACCCGCGGTATTAGTCCCTGCTTGATGCCGTATTCTATCTGAACTGTAGTTAAGTTTACATTTTAATGGTGCGCTATGTAGCAGTCACTCGGGGGAACGCCATGGCTTATGAGGCTAAGACTTGACTTGTTACTCGACTGTTAGTTGATTCACTATTCAAGCATGTCAATATGCGGGGTAAAAATTTGTTCTTTATTCCTTCGTGGACTATAGAACAGCTGCCCACACTTAACTGCACAAAAATGTTCGAAACGTGTCGCATGTGAGTGAAGTTGATCGGCCAATGTTCGTATTTTTGCATTTCAGTCAGTTGGTGGAGTTTAGAGTTTTGCATAATACAATGAAAGCGTTGTCGTTAGACGCTATTTTGAATCGATAGTTCGACAGCAGTTGACCTTTGTTGAAAGCAGCGTTGAAATGTCCTAATTTGCACTTTTATGCCAAGAAGTTAACGCTTACAATGTAGAAGGCTTTGGTAACAGATTCAGGTTTACACATAGATTGCAAACACAGCAATGAAAATTCATGGATCCTTGACTCATTTAGAAGCCCCCGGTACTTCACCGCTGGTTTTGATTCTATTGGTATCTCTCCAATACTGATGATACTTACTCTAGGGATTCTCTTTATTGTCAAGATGACCACTTTGGTTTTCTCCAGTGCTAAACTGAACCCTTGAGCAGTCATCCAATCTCTCACTCGGCGCATTAGCCTACCTAGCCTAAGTTACGCTTGTCCAACGCCGCATACAGCGACCAGAGCCGCAACATCATCCGCTTAGCCGATCAAGCGCAACTCATCTGGCATCTCCAGTCTCAGTAGCCCGTCGTAAGACACATTCCACAGGTCCGGACCAAGGATAGATCCCTGGGCAACACCCGATGTAACTTCCATCCTTTGTTGGCCCTGTGTCGTGTCGTAGAGCAGGCTTCGGTCCTTTAGGTAGTCCCTCAAAAGCCGCATTAGATATTCTGGAACTTGAAAACGGGTTTCCAGCGTATCCATAATGTCCACCCATCTAGCAGAGTTGAAGGCGTTCCTGACATCGAGTGTCACCAATAGCACGATCCGTCGCTTGGAGCGACTATATGCCTTTGCCTTTTGGGCCGCGCTCACAACCCCTGCAATCGGACATATGGTAGAACGTCCTGCTCTAAGGCCGAGCTGCCTAGGAGATAGGACCCCAGCAGCACAAATCGCGTCAGTGAGTCATCTCTTGATGAGTTTCTCTAGCGCTTTCCCAGCAGTGTCTAGCATGCATAACGGGCGGTATGCAGACGGTGATCCGGCGTTTTCCTTCCCCTTGCTGATCAGCACGAGCCACGCCACCTTCCATCGTACCGCGAAACCCCCGTCCCGTAGGCATGCGTTGAATGTGCTGAGCAGCAAATCAGGGCAATGGCGATAGACAAGCCGGCAACCCTCAGCCAGAACACCATCTGGACCTGGAACCTTCCTCGCTCTCAGTGAAAGGACTGTCTCTTTCAGTTCCAGCTGTTTAAAAAGTGGACAATCGACTGCTGTTTCACCATGAACAGCGTCAACACGGACGGGATGGGCGGGTAAGAGTGCCCGCACTATCTCGTCGATCTTTTCCGCATCTTATATGCAAGGTTTCCGTAGGACACTGTTTGCGCCGGGACTCTTTTGTCCCGAACTTTGGTTTTATTAGTTTTATTCAATACATTCAGCAAAAAGCTCAAAAATTCGTTAAAAATCTTTAATAAAAGTTTAGCAGCTATTATACAGACTAAGCAACAATTAAACACTAAACAGTCTTTTGTTTCAAAGTTTTGACAAATTAAAAAATGAATGAAAAATGGGTTACTCGATTGATTAAAATGAAATGTGGTGTTCGAAACTTACAAGTATTTTCGCTTTGTGGCGAATTGAATTTGAATTTGGTTAATTGAATAAAAATTATCGATCGGTCGATAAATCAATCAAATAAATCGAATTAATTAAGAATGGGCTGAGTATTAAAGTGCTAATTAACCTTAAATAACTATGTAAGTTGATTGAGGTGTTGATGTTGCTGGATCAGATCGTGATGGGCGCTCAGGGGTGTCAGGAACTCAACATCCATCCCCCCGTTGAACGGTCCGTTCAACCTTCTCCAAGCTGTGCGGTAGGCTATAGCGTCTACGTAACGGCGCTTGGTGGTTGGGCATACAGGTTGGATTGTTGTTTGCAGGAACGCCAGCGGAGGTAGACCACCAGTATGACTAATCCGAGAATGCCCAGGTAGCCGACGGTGTACTGGTGGATGTCGTGGTCGGTCACTTGATCGGTCCATGAAACATCTTGCACTTGTAGTTATCGTGGCAGTTCCTCGATTTCAGATGCAGACTCAGTGAAATCAGTGGAGTCGTTGAAGGACTCCACAAAGTTCGTTCCGTTCTGTAGAACAGCCAATTACCGCCAATACGGTCCCAAATCGTAATAAATGAGGAACTTCCACTCGCTGGAAGATAAGTAGACTCGACCTAATGGTTGAAAATACAGACCCGTATGGGGTCTGGTTGTTGATCCTTGTGTTGGAGAGGCGTGCGGTATGGGAGCTAGCAAGCACATCAAGTGGAGCGCCAAAATTGACTTGCCCGTTCGCATCGATCGCCACCTTGTCCTCGGGATGTCGTCACCGCTGATTTGGGACCCTTCTTTCATCAAGTGGGGGGAACTTCTTTGTGATGGTTCTTGGTTAGACTGTGCGTGGTCGAGTACATGTAACGGGGCCAGTTTGTGTATTGGCTTTTTCAAAGTTCCGGAGGCAGCTTTGACATCAGCGGCTCGCACGAAACCATCGGCTCCTTCGCACGTTTTGATAATTTGTCCCCGTGGCCACTTCATCGATGGGGTGTTATCTTCGCTTATGATGACCACTGTTCCCGGTATCGCATTGGGGTCTGACTGTCTCCACTTGACACTATGCTAACACTGCGCCAAGTACTCGTGCGACCATCGTCTCCAAAATTCGAGTTTGAGGTGATTGATTAGGTTCCACCGGGCATGGAGACCTCCGGTGACTGGCTCTGCGCGACCGTCCACCATAGCTGTGAGGGGTTCTCCGATGAGAAAGTGTGCTGGAGTTAAGGCTGCCAAATCATTGGGATCGTTTGACATCGGAGTCAGTGGTCTAGAATTGAGGATAGCCTCCACCTCAATCACTAAGGTATGCAGCTCCCGTAGGTGAGAGCCGCCGACAAAACGCCTCGACGGATCAAATTTTTGGCTGATTTGACCGCCGCCTCCCACAAGCCGCCAAAACGAGGCGCGAGGAGGGCTGAAATGGGAATGGATTCCCCGGCTGGAGCACGCCGTTGATACGTCTTGACACGCTTCGTTGGAATATAATGAGGAGGACAATTCTGATAGCTGGTTGTGAGCTCACACAATGTTGGTGGCATTGTCGCAAAATACGTTTCGGCAGTATCCTCTTCGTGTAACGAAAAGTTTGAGAGCACAGAGGAATGCCCCTGTGCTTAGATCGCTGACTAGCTCCAGATAGACGGTCTTTGTAGCGAAACAGCAAAATATGGCTAGGTACCCTTTTTGCGGTCGGATACCTCTACCTCGGTGATAGATCATCATAGGCCCACAGAAATCCAGGCCAGAGTTGATGAACGGACGGGCTGGCTGAATAAGTGCACTCGGCATGTTTCCCACGAATTGTGAAAACAGCTTAGGCTTGACTCGAGCGCACCACACGCACCGTTGAACGATCGATCTCGCCAGTTGTTTTCCTTGAATTAGCTAGAGCCGCTGTCTAGAGGTAGCGAGTAGTGTTTGCGCACCTAGATGGCAGTGGTCTCGATGGATGTCCATCATCAGTAATCTGGTGAACGGATGTTTGAATGGTAATAAAATGGGATGTTTGCCGTTGAACGTGATCTTGGCAGCCTCCAGCCTCCTACCGACACAGATTATGCCCACTAGATCCAGGAATGGTGCCAGTCCCACCAACGGACTGTACTTGGTGACTTGTCTCCCCGACCTGATGTCCAAAAGTTCGCAGTTAAAAGTTTATGATTGTACATACCTTACGATGTTCTCCAGGGCTGTGGATAATTCACCACTGGTGGGTGCATGATTTGTCAGTTGAAATTGCTTGACTGCCGGCTTGAGACCACAGATAAACCGCATTATGTAGGCCACTATGCGCTGCAGCCTCTTGAAAGAATTGCCGTGTTGGATCCGCTGAATGAAGTGTGTTTTAGGAGCCTCTGCCGCTACCATAGTGGTCTTGGTCCGTTTCGTCTCCAAGTCGCAAGGACCCCCATTCCGATACTCGGAAGGCCAAACTGATTCTGCCCTGGATAAAAATGGTGATCCCAGGAACCGCATACTACAGCGGCTGAATTCAGCCGGCGCCTTCCCACGTGACAAGATCTCAGCTGGGTTATCTTCAGACGCTACGTATCGCCATCGGTCCGGCTTTGAGAGGGTTTGTATGGCCAAGACCCTGTTCGCCACAAAGGTATTGTACGATGACGCAGTAGAGTTGATCCACTCCAAGACAATCTCGGCATTGGCCCAGAATCGTCTTGTGAGCTCAGCGTAGAGTGCATAACTCTGCCTGTTTTGCTAAGTGCCTCCTCTAAGCTGTCTGCCGCGGTCAAGACATCGTCGATTTAGCAATCCTCCTCCAACGCGCTGCTGCCCAGGGGACCTTTCTACTGGTTCTTTTGTGCTAGAACCTGTAGACATTTTGAAGCTGGATACGGGGCACACGTTGTGCAGTAGGTTACTGTTTTTAACTGATAGTATCGCACTGGTTGTGTTGAACTATTTCTCCAAATCAAGCCATGGTACCGAAAGTCTTCAGGATGGAGCATTATCTGATGATACATATTCTCGATGTCGGCGGTGAATGCGAAATAAGGCATTCTGAAACGCAGAAGTATCGAAAAAAGATCATTCGGGACAGTAGGCCCTGTATGAAGGACATCATTCAACGAAGCGTTTGTGGTCGTCTTCCTGGATGCATCGAAAACCACCCGCAGCTTGGTTGTAATCCTGTCAGGCTTCAGGACACAATAATGTGGAAGGAAGTGTCGTAATTCCACCCGTTGCTGCGACGTCGCCTCCTCCATATGCTCAAGGCGAATATACTCCTCCATGACGTCCTCGTATGGAATTCTTAGATCAAGGTTCCTTTCCAGTCGACGCTCCAAGACAATGAATCTGCGAGTGGCCACCGCTTGGAAATCACCTAACGTCTCAGGATCTTTGCTGAATGGGAGTTTAACCAAGAAACGGCCGTCGGGACGTTTTGTCATTGTCTGATAGAAATATGTTTCGCAAGCCCTTTCAATTAACTCAAGCTTATGTGGCGGATCCTGTACTTCCTCGACCTCCCAAAATCGCTTGATGAGCTGATTAAGCTGGTTATCTTCTGCCAGGATGCCGCATGTCACAGAAGACACTTGAGGTGTGACCACTCTTCCGGCTACAATCCACCCTAGGAACGTGTTCTGGAGCACTGGGAGCTGTGGGCCTAGCTTTATTTTTCCAATCGCTAGGACCTCGTGAAAGTGTTCGGCACTCAGCAACATGTCGAGGCGCTCCGTTCGGTGGAAGTCTGGAACTGCCAGCCTTATGTTTTTAGGAATGTGCCATCCCGATATGTTCAAGTTCTGAGACGGTTGCGGTGAGATAGTTTTGTCCATGACGTAGTCTTCCAACTGCGCGACATATACTAATAATCTGGGTCTCAGGCCGAGGTTCACCTTATGGTATGCCTTCTCAGTATTACCGCCTACCCTTTCAATGAGGGCATGGTGTGGTGTTGATGATAAATCCAATTTTTTGATGATTCTTTTGGCGACTAGGTTTATTTGTGAGCCCGGATCCAGCACAGCTCGACAATCCGTCGTCTTCCCATTGCTGGGGACCAGCCTGTCAATAGCTGTACCCAGAAGTAAATGTCCTTGAGGTCGGGGCTCCATCAGAGTCGTTAAAGCGAGCGACGGCTGTTCGGCATTTGTTTGCGGTTTCGAGCCTTGATTCGGCGTTGTCGTGCTCGAAGATATCGTCTTGATCTGTTTGGGCTTGTTGTCTCCAGGCAGATGTAGCAGGGTGTTGTGATTCTTGGAACACTGCTTGCAACTTCTGGCTGCACAGCTGGAACCCTGGTGTCCTCAAAGGCAATTCACGCACAGCTTTTTAGCGCGCACGATACTTAGTCTCTTTGCAGCAGTGATCCTGAGGAAATCCGGGGAGTAGTAAAGCGGGTGATCCTGCTCCCACATTAAGCACCGAGAAGCTGACGTGGCGGCCACGGTCGACTTGGTGGCTTTCCTACTGTTGTTCTCCGGTTCCTTTGTTTTATGGCCGAGTCTCTCGACAGCCTAGAAACGCATTTCCATGAAGTCCAACAAACCCTTCAAGAGTGGTAGCTAGCGCGGGTTGGATAACGATTGTTCGTATAATGCGTGAGTCGCTGGATCCAATTTTCGGATAAGCACATGTAGCAGCAACGGATCCCAGTCCCTTGTGGACACTTGCAGGCTCTTCAGGCCTCTAAGACAATCTTGTGTGGTGTCATGTAGAGCCTTTATTCCTGCCACTGATGATCTTTCATTAGCATGAGATGGCTGACTCATCAATTTGTTGATGAGCTTAGCTACCAATTGCACCAGTTGTCGTACCTTTCCTTCAAGGTTGTCCAAGCCGCCTCGTAGTTGTCACCCAACAATGTAAAATTTCGAATCAAAAGCTCCGCTTCTCCGGTGAGACCAGTTTTGAGGTACCATACCTTTTGGCACTTGCGCATCGGTTGGCTATGCACCATTTGCATGAACAAGTCGTGGAATTGTTGCCAATGTAAATAGTTCCCATCGAAGGTGGGGAGTTTTATTTTCGGCAGAGGCATGGTAAGAGGAATCACAGGCAAAGTCGTTGAGGCAGGTGTGGCGCTGAGTTCATCCATTTTGGATTCCAGACGTATGACCCAATCTTCGGTAAGCTCTTCCAAATGAAGTGCTGTTGCACGTTAAAACCATACGCTTCAGGATCGTCATGGAGCTCGACGATCTGCGGGCGATATTCATCCAGCTGTTGCCAACCTTGTTGGAAGGTCATGAATTTACTCCTGCACCAGGTCCGAGTGACCTCTTTCTGGTCCAAACGGTCGATGATCCTCCCAACGAGCCTGACATGACTTTGTAGCGACGCTGCATCCTGACCACACTAGCATCTCTTATTGCTGAGGCTTCTGCAGTGAAGTCCTTGTCCTCGTTATCGTGAATTTCGAGCCTTTTTGGTGACTGTTCCCCGGATGGCGTGTCTACGTGTGTGTTGGCACGCATTTTATCGTGGAAGTGCTGCTGGGAACGGAGGTAGTTGCCTTTGGTACAATAATGTCGTATATATGTTGGGTAAAATACTCATGCGACGGATCGACCGCCGGTAGGAATCGGATGTGACTATCGTCTAGTTCAAAATCCTCACACGCGGCCTCCAGTCGCTGCAGTCACTCCGCATAATACCCGGTTTCCTGCTTCCTTGAGGGCGTCTCCTTCTCGTAGTTTGAAACTACGCCTTCGACGATTCGAGCCAATTCTCTTAGGTCCTCGATCAGGCAATACACATTCGCCATCGCGTAAAAGATCCGGAAACAGAAAGCGCGGATACACCACGACACTAAACAAAACACAACAAAGCACTTCACAACGTGTTCACCGGGGAAAAACAATTATTTAGTTATGGACAGCAAAATAAATACCAAGCGCACCTCGCCGGGGCCTCCAAATGTTTGCGCCGGGACTCTTTGTCCCGAACATTGATTTTATTATTGTTTATTTAATACATCCAGCAAAAAGCTCAAAAATTCGCTGGAAATCTTTAATAAACGTTCAGCAACTATGATACAGACCAACCAAAAATCGAATACTGAACAGTCTTTTGTTTCAAAGTTTTGACAAATTAAAAAATGAAATGTGGTAGTCGAAACTTAAAGTATTTTCGCATTGTGGCGAATTGAATTTCAATTTGGTGAATTGAATTGAATATAAATGATCGATCAATTGATAAATAAATCAAATAAATTACGAATGGGCTAATAATTGCAGTGCTAATTAACCTTAAATAACTATGTAAGTTGATTGAAGCGTTGATGTTGCCGGATCAGGCCGTGATGGGGGCTCAGGGGTGTCAGGATATCAACAAACACCAAGCTCCCGCATAACTAGCTTGTAGCCAAGGCCCGCGGGTCCTTGGTCACATTGTCCACTAGATCTTGCCAACAGCGAGCTTTGCTGTTGTTCATCAATTCGCGAAGGCACTTCCTAGCCGACTTAAATGATGCCACCCAGCGGCATGCCTCGTCATGGTTCCGTGCCCGTTGAGCCTCACGCCGAAGCTTGTAACACGATTTTTGGAAAGATGATATCGATTCGTTCGGTTTTAGGTACATGCTAAAGATGGTGGTCCCTGGGCACCGGACCCACACCAAACCATCCTCCCGACAACAGCTCTCCACCAGTAAATCTCTATTTAGACCCCAAATGGCGCCAGTACCAGTTTAATGCTGAACTTTTATCATGGTGTTGCTCACTCAACAGCAAAAACTTGGCTTTCATGTCCCTCGCAAAGTGCTCAAGCAGATTTTGGGCGGTTGAACTGCGGTGTAGGTTTAGCTGCAGGATGCGGTTCATCGAGGTTCTGATTTTGCCTTGGCTAGGGCTTCCTGGAAAACCTGGCGTTTCCCTGATCCCGGAACGTGTCCGAAATCAGGTCTTGGATCATAATCCTTGCAAAGAATACAGTGTGCTTCCTTCGTACGCTCTTTCCTTTTATGTCCCATTTCACCGCATTTGTTACATAGAAAGCTCCTGTCGGGTCCTTTGCATACTTGTGCGGTGTGACCATAACCGTGGCTATGGTATGAAACATTGAAGAGGCGCTGCTCTTCGCCGTATCCTACAGGCAACCAACCCTATTCTTGCTTTGCCCTTATTCAGAAATTGCTCGGTGTCCTTTTCGGTCCAGTCAATGATGGCCATGCGTTGTCCCCTATGGTTTTCTGGTGTCAGGTTCGCTTTGATCCTGCCCACCCTAGGGAACTCCCTTATGATGGCCTCTTTTACCTCGGCCAGATCGATGACGCAGTTAACGTCTCTTATTTCGATCGTTGCAATTTGCTCGTGCGAGGCTATAGTTGCGTTTTTGCTGAGGGCTTTCTTTACTGAGACGCAGAATGCTTCCTTACTGTTGGCCTCTGCTCCGAATCCGACAAGTATGTAGCCCGACCGCGTTGGTCGTACTGCTTTAATGGCAGTGTTGGTATCTCCGGGCCTTACGGTTCCCCTGATATCCCGCAGCACCACCGCGTAGGATCCACCATCTTGGATATTTACGAGCAGTGCCTGCTGCCGGGAACTTTGTCGAGGCTTCTTTTTCTCCTGTTACGTATCAAGTCTTTTTTCTTGTTGGGCGTCCGTGCGAACATTATTTTCTGGCACCTTTTGAAGGAGTTTCTTGGCAGCTGTCTTCGCTCCTTTTGACAGCACTATCTGGAAGTCCTAATCTGGCGTTCCGCGTCCATCAAGTGCCTCTTCCTTCAGTCTTTTATCCCGATGTCCTTCGATGTGGCTGGTCGCTATCCTTTTATTGATTTTTGATAATGGAGCTATCCGCACGTGCCCTTTAGATTTAGCCCTCTGCTCTCCTTCGGCCTTCTGGTTCTCTTCGGCCTTAAACCAGCTCCTTCGATAATGCCCTATTCGGTCTAGGAGCTCTTCGAGATCAAGGAGCCCAATTTTCACTGCATTGTTGATTTTTGACGAGTCGGATGCAGATTATATTCTTTTTAGAACATCTACCGCTTTTCAGAATAGCCTTTCTTCTTCATGTCGCTGGGCGGCAATTGTTATTTGCGATTGTAATTTGAGATTATCGGCTTCCGTTTCCGAATACAGTACTTCCGACAACTTTTCGACGGTGGCGATAAAAAATTACAACGGCGATTCGTTTGTCTGGTCACTCTTTTCCTCTCCTGCCGTAATCTCTTTGTGGACATCAGGATGGTTCGCTATTATTTCGAGATTTACGACCCTTGCTTCGGTCGCTTTGGTAGCTATCGCAACAGTGACCATGAAATTCTCGATGCTCTTTATACTTTCCTCCACCGCTTGGATGTCTGGCGCGTCCTGCAGAGTTTCCGGCTTTTGGTTTTTAGGACGCTCAGGCATTCGCGCTTTTCGTCCGTCTTCACTGTCATTTTATTCATCGTCATCATGATGTGCTATTAACATCGTGGCTGGAGCCACTTCCTGCGTCGTCATTGATGTTATTTTTGCTTTCTTTTTTAGGGGTTTTTAAATCTTTTGTTAGGGTTTTTGGTTGTTCCAGTTTTATTGAGTCCCTCTAGGAGCCGCTATCTCCATTCGTGTGTGTAGTCGCCTTTTTGGTCCCATGGTTATCTTTGCAAAGCAGGAAGGCCATGCGAGAGTTGGGCATAAGCCATTATGGGGACAAGTACTCAGAGCCACACCTGCGCTAATTCCGTCCGTCTGAAGCGAACCTACACCACCAACCCAATGGTGCGAACTTCGAACTCCGAGGCCTGCCAAGGTTTTACCGGGACAGAGACGGTATGATAGTTGAATTGGAGCCGTTCACGCACGAGTGTCTCCTTGGCGCTGCTGTGCAAAGCAACTAGGTCCAACGAGGTCCAAATTTTAAGAAGTAACAATCGACATTACTAAGAAATAAGATAAGATAATGACCTACAGGAACAACATTATAAGAGTACAATTCGAAAATGTGTCAAATAAAGAGTAAATAGTTCAGAAAAGAAAATCTCACAAGGGAAAAATTATTAATTACAAGAGAAATAATGCGCAGACTAGTATAAAGGGTTGGTTAGGAAAAATATATAACAGTATTATTCGACAGATAGAGATCAGTGGGGGGAGTGCCAGGAAAAGACTTATGATACGCAATAAGAATACTTCCTCCAACTCTCTT
Organism: Odontomyia ornata; assembly: GCA_963969285.1. Lineage (NCBI taxonomy): Eukaryota > Metazoa > Arthropoda > Insecta > Diptera > Stratiomyidae > Odontomyia > Odontomyia ornata. The sequence continues at coordinate 24,010,860 of OZ017741.1, forward strand.
ATCAAAAGCGAGTCTATCACGAGCGCGTCTTACAACTGGATGATTAAAACAAGGTAAGAAGCATACAAAGAATCAACATTGTTCATTTTTCCGTATGTGGACTTTGGAATCCAGCAACATGTCTTTCTGTTTCCACTACCAGCTAATTTGCTTGATTTGCCTCTCCTTATTATCTGTAATGTTTTTATAGTTTTATTCAAAAACATGCTTTCTAAATTTCCTCTATTTTTTTGAAAATATACCAATAAACCAAGGTGACATTTGAATTTCCCAGATTTATAGTCTTCACGACTTTTCCCGCATACTGCGAATTTGACGAATTCATAGGTTGACCAACAAATTGCTGTCGCAGGCATTGAATATAAGACTCGAGCACTGTGACCAAAAAATAAGGTGACATATGAATTTAAACTGCGCGCGTCGAAGAATTTGGAGAATTATGTTTTTTAGGTTGGTAGTACTGTCAGTGACATCTATGTCAAATTTACATGCCAAAACATCATTAGTTTTTGAGATATGCGTCGTTTCCGGGATGGCCTTCAGTTCCATCTTCGCTGCGACTTGAATCTCCTCTATAGTATCAAAACGGTGTCCCCGGAGCGGTCTTTTAAGCTTGCTGAACAGCCAGAAGCCGCACGGCGCCAGATCAGGTAAATACGGAGGTTGTGGAACGATATGGGTTGAGTTTTTGGCGAAATGATCACGAATTACGAGTGCAGTATGGGATGGTGCACTATCGTGGTATAAAAACCAAGAATTGTCTTTCCAAAATTTCGGCCTTTTTAGGCGGATAGCGTTATGCAAAACGGAGAAGAGGTTGATGGTCGCCCCGGACGCTCTTCGTCTTCGACACGTTCACGGCCGGCTTGGAACTCACTTTACCACAAGTAAACATTTTTTTAGACATAGCCTCATCACCAAAGGCTTTCTGCACCATCCTCAACGTATCCGCAGCAGAGAATTGATCCCGCAAACAAAATTTAATGCAAATTCAACAAATTTCGATATCGCAAAAAACTAAAAACTCACTTTTAGCAGCTCACAACGACGCGTATCTCAAACACTAATGAATATTTTGACATAGATGTCACTGACAGTACTACCAGCCTAAGAAAAAATAATTCTCCAAATCCTTCGACGCGCGCAGTGTAAATTCAAATGTCACCTTATTGTTTGGACAAAAAATATATTTTGTATATATATATATATATATATATATATATATATATATATATATATATATATATATATATATATATCTATATATATATATATATATATATTGTCGCGTGTTTTCGGTTCGCGGCCAATAATCTTAATGTTCCGGGAAAGTGAAAACGCAATGTCTTTTAATTTAAAAAGAGTTTATTCAATTACAATAATGCACAATAATCGATTTAACACTTTCACTAATTTTAATTTTCACTATTAAAAAATGTAACACTTGTCCATAAATTTCTTATCGTAATTGTCTTCTAAATCACTTCACAAGTACGAAAATCACTTTTCTTTTCGCTTTCCACACACTATCGCAGTTCTTATCGCGGTCGAATGAATGATGATCCCCCCATTCATTCAGCTCGCCTTTATATAGGGTCTCTACCTATTCACCCATTTCTCGTACATTGGCGAATGTTCTACCGAGAGGTACCTGGTAGATTCGAGCAAATTAATGAATGGAGTGACGTTACTTGCAGATGTTGATCATGCTTGTTGGGTTTTCGTGGGTTCGAGTAAATTCATTTGTTGACGTTCTTAATGATTATGAAAACAATTGCGACAGTAGCTCGCAGAATTATTTGTACATGTAATTATTTGTACATGTAATTATTTGTACATGTAACACTGCCCCCACCTCAGTTCTTTTCGCCCCGAAAAGATGTGTCGCTACTTGTAGTCAATTCTCCCTGGGTGTAATATGGGGCAAGACGGTCCAGATGCACGATTTTCATTTTTGCTCTCGGCTTACGATGATCCTGTATTCGGTATACGATGTCGTTGATTCGCTTTGTAACTCGGTATGGTCCCTCCCAATTATGTTGCAACTTGGAGACCTACCCTTTCGCCGTTGCGGGTTATAAAGCCACACCAAGTCATCTTGCTGGAAGCCAGTAGAATTAGCCTTTAGATCATACCTGGTCTTCATGCGGTCAGTAGCCGATTCGAGGTGTTTTCGCACTGTCCGATGTATCTGGTTCAACCGTTGTCTTAGATCACTTGCGTACTCCGAGACCGTTTGGGGTTTCTCAGGGGGTGTTCCGAACTTTATATCGGCTGGCAAACGAATAGTCTTTCCAAAAATGACTTTGGCTGGGGCTTGGCCCGTCGACGCATGTTCAGCGGCTCTATACGCCATCAAAAATAGTGGGATATGTCGGTCCCAGTCCCTTTGGTTCTCGTCAACCATTTTGGCCAGGTGTTTATTGAGCGTGCCGTTGAAACGTACGACCATTCCATCGGATTGGGGATGCAGCGGTGTTGTCCTCGTTTTCCGTATTCCGAGCAGCTCGCACATTTCGCCAAAAACTAGTGACTCAAAGTTTCGGCCTTGATCCGAATGTAGTTCGCCAGGTACGCCGTACCTACTGACCCAATTTAACACTAGCTGTTCAGCTACGGTAGTTGCTTCCTGGTTGGGAATGGGGTAGACCTCGGGCCACTTGCTGAAATAATCGGCTACAACCAGCGTGTATCGTTTTCCCCATTCAGATTCAGGAAAGGGTCCTGCGATGTCAACAGCAATCCTTTCAAACGGTACCCCCACGTTATAGGTTTGCATTTGTCCTCTCAGTAGTCGCTTTGGGCCTTTGACGGAAGCGCAAATTGTGCATCTGCGACACCAGTCCTCTACGTCTTCTCGAGCGTGGAGCCAGTAGAATCTTTCCCGCAATTTCGCTAAGGTCTTGTTAACACCAAGGTGGCCTCCCGAGGATCCTTCATGCATTTCCTTAACCACATCGTGGATTCGGCTTTTGGGTAGTAAAGTTTGCATCCTATAGGAGCTGCCATCTGCCGTTTCCCATTTCCGCTTGAGTATGCCACCCTCTACCTGAAGGGAGTTCCATTGTGCCCAATAGCTTTTCAGGGTTGCGCCATGCGTTGAAACGTCTTTCCACTCAGGTCGCCCAGTCGTCTCCTTCCATACGAGCAATGGTCCGATGTCTTCATCGGCTAGCTGGGCATTTCGAATCTCCTCCGATGACCAACCTTCATCGAATTCGGCCGTTATCAGTCGCAGATCAACGGGTGGTTCCTTTTCCTCAATCCGTCGGCAATGCTCGCAGTTAGCTGGACATGGGCGACGAGATAGGGCGTCAGCATTTCCATTAACTCCGCCCTTCCGATGAACAATTTCGTAGTCGTATGACTGCAATCTTTCGATCCATCTCGCAACTTGTCCCTCAGGGTTTTTGAAGTTAAGTAGCCATCTCAGCGATGCATGGTCCGTTCGAAGAACAAATTTCTGGCCATATAGGTACTTGTGGAACTGCTTGGTGGCCTCTATTATAGCCAATAGCTCCTTCCTGGTCACACAGTAGTTCCTCTCACTTTTTGAAAGAACTCGACTGTAATACGAGAGGACTCTTTCTTCGCCATTGATCTGCTGGGAGAGTACAGCTCCAATACCGCCGTTGCTTGCATCAGTGTCAACTACAAACATTTTTCCGGGTTTCGGATACGCCAGCACGGGTGATTTACACAGCTTTTCCTTCAGGGTCTCAAAGGCTGTCTGGCATTGTTCGTTCCAGACATACGGACGAATTTTCTCGGTTAGCTGATGGAGACACTTAGCTATTTTGCAAAGTCTTTGACGAATCTTCGATAGTAGGTTGCCAGACCCAGGAAACTTCGTAGTTGGCGCTTGTTGTTTGGTGTTGGCCAGCTTTTCACGGCTTCAATCTTCTCAGGGTCTGTTTTGACCCCTTCTGCCGATACGACGTGTCCCAGGTATTTTACTTCAGCTGCGAAAAGGGTACACTTGTCGGGACTAAGTTACAAATTTGCCAGTCGCAATCCGGAGAAAACCTCTTCTAAGTTCCGCACATGCTCTTCGAACGTTCTCCCGATGACGATGATGTCATCTAGGTACACCAAGCAGGTTTTCCAGGTTAGACCACGTAGCACGTACTCCATCAAGCGTTCGAAAGTGGCTGGAGCATTGCAAAGCCCAAACGGCATCACCACAAACTGCCACAATCCGGTCCCAACTGAAAATGCGGTCTTCTCTCGGTCCTTCTTGTCGATTTCTACCTGCCAGTAGCCACTCTTGAGATCGAGTGTAGAAAACCATTTTGCGTATGCTAAAGTGTCCATGATGTCATCGATGCGTGGGAGCGGGTAACTATCTTTCTTATTGACGTCGTTAAGCTGCCTATAGTCGACACAAAAGCGAGTGCTACCATCCTTTTTCTTTACTAGAACTACAGGCGCGGCCCATGGACTGACAGAAGGTTCAATAACGCCTTGTTTTTCCATGTCCGAGATCAGCGCGCTCACTTCTCCTTGTTTGGCTATAGGGAGGCGTCTGGGTGCTTGGCGAATCGGCTTGGCTCCCTGTGTGTCTATGACGTGAGTTACCAGACTCGTTCGGCCTTGGTCATCCGGGCTTGTTGAGAAGATGTCACTGTACTTGGTGACCAGATCAGAGGCTTCAATATTGCAGACGTTGATTCCCGGGGTTTGTCTGTGTCTTGCCTCCTTTTGCAATGATGGTCGTGAGTAGCTTCCAAAGAGGTGATGGTGGAAACAGGCTGGCAGCTGCCAATGACTTCTCCCGCTTTGATGCTCGTGGTTGAGTCTGCGGTGTTAAGGACTCTAACCGGCACATATCCATTCCTTAAAGATCTTACAAGGCTTCGTCCTACAATCAAACTCCGCAATGCGGACGTCTTCGTTGGCTCTATCAGATAAGATCGGTGGTCTCCAGAATCACCATCAAGCTTGGCCCATACAATGCTTTCGGAAGAATTCGGTACATCAGTGTCAGTACATACCACTACATTCATCTTGGGAATTTGGACGCTGGGATCCTCCATCAGTACTTCGACATTCTGCCATTTCAATACACGTTTGCCCAAATCTAACGTGATTCCATGTGGTCGCAGAAAATCCATTCCGAGAATGCAGTCATCCATAATGTTCGCGACCAGAAAATTATGTCGGAACATAAGGTCTCCCAACTGTATCTGGAGGTTGACCTCTCCATGGACAGGTGCAGTTTCTCCCGTAGCTGTTCGTAGTGAGAAAATTCTGCCCTTGTGAAGTTGTTGCTGTCTAACTAGGTCTGGTCGGATAATCGATCGGGTTGCACCAGTGTCGATTGTTATGGTGCAGTGTTCTCCGTCAACTTGACCCGGAAGGCATAAGTCCGCTTCTCCACGATGTAGTCTTGACACGATGATGGTGGTGCTGGGGACGTCGATACTCCTAGTCAACCTCTGCCCCACGAAGTTGGCTCTTACATGTTTTCCGACCCCTTTGTTTGAAGGGTTTCCATTCTGGGCTCCTGACTCGGTCTGGATCTCCTCCTAGCTGCACACCCTGGACAATAGCTCGGTTTTCTCCGCTTCTTGCAGTCTCTTTGCAGGTGCCCCTTCTCTCCGCAATTTCAGCATCTAGGCGCACCATTTACATGCGGGTCTCGCTCAATTTCCACGCGCTCACACCCGCACTCGTCTGCCACTACCTCACGGACCCGGGCAGTGGTACGAGTCGCATTCTTCGCTGCCTCAAAATTCAGACTGTAAGCAAATGCGTCCTTAACCGTTTGCTTTTGGGCTAAACGCACGACTTGCTGCAATTCCGGGTGCTTTAGTGCGCTGATGAATGCTTCTGTCCCTGCATCATCTCGATGTTCTGGGTCGTAGGCCGGGTAAGCCAAAAGTGCTAGTCGCTCAATGTCTTGGGCTAGCTGCTGTAGGGTTTCACCAGACTTCTGCACCCGATGCCTTAGCTGTGACCGATAAATCTGCTTTAGATGATCATCTCCATAACGCATGTCGAGCGCATTCATTATAGCATCCGAGTTTGAGTGCAATTCAACGGGGATCGTCTGCAAAAGCTCGGCAGCTGGGCCTCTTTGAGCAACAATCAATGCAGTTGCTCGTTCCTGCTCATTCCAGTGATTTATGCGAGCGGCTGCTTCAAACTGGGTTTTGTAAATAGTCCAGACCGTTTGCCCATCGAATATTGGTGCTTGCACATTTCTAGATAAGCTTTGCGCTGCGGTTATAATTGGGGCTGGTGAGGCGGTTACTACTGCCTTCGCTGCTTCCAAGTCCTTTTTCACTTTTTCCATCTCATGGTTGATTCTCTCCTCGACCTGGCTGATCTCAAGGTTGATTCTCTCCTCGACCTGATATACCTTCTCCTCGACGCATTTAATTTGGCTGTTGAGACTACTGAGCTCCGCTTTTATTTCGGTTGACTGTTTTTTCAGCTTCTGTGTGATGTCTGCCTTGATTTCGAACGCTTGTTGGTCTAGCTTCGCTGATTGTTCATTTAACTTCGCTGTTAAATTGGATGACTGTTCATTGAGCTTCGCAGTTAAATTGGATGACTGTTCATTGAGCTTCACAGTTAAATTGGATGACTGTTGTCGCTGCTCTTGCTGCATCAGCATCAACATTTGCAGCAGCGCATTTTCTGGTTCCTTTGGTTTTGGTGTTTCGGCTTCACCACCTTCTGCGCCTTTTTCTGCATCTGAGAGCTCACCCAAATCCAGATTCACGCCTTCCGACTCGATCGCATCACGCAAGCGTGCAATCAGTATGGCCTTTGTACCTTGTGTAGCCAGATTTCGTTGTTCCAACTCCTCTTTGAGCTCCGATATGCTCAATTGATTAATTTTAAGATGTAAATTTCCTGGCATTTTTATTGTTTCGGCTATTTTTCCACGTTAATTTTCACAATTGTGCACTTTAAAATTGTTTAAACGTTTTCACTTCCAAATTTCAATCTCACTTCTCGACACCACTGTCGCGTGTTTTTGGTTCGCGGCTAATAATTTTAATGTTCCGGGAAAGTGAAAACGCAATGTCTTTTAATTTAAAAAGAGCTTATTCAATTACAATAATGCACAATAATCGATTTAACACTTTCACTAATTTTAATTTTCACTATTAAAAAATGTAACACTTGTCCATAAATTTCTTATCGCAATTGTCTTCTAAATCACTTCACAAGTACGAAAATCACTTTTCTATTCGCTTTCCACACACTATCGCAGTTCTTATCGCGGTCGAATGAATGATGATCCCCCCATTCATTCAGCTCGCCTTTATATAGGGTCTCTACCTATTCACCCATTTCTCGTACATTGGTGAATGTTCTACCGAGAGGTACCTGGTAGATTCGAGCAAATTAATGAATGGAGTGACGTCACTTGCAGATGTTGATCATGCTTGTTGGGTTCTCGTGGGTTCGAGTAAATTCATTTGTTGACGTTCTTAATGATTATGAAAACAATTGCGACAGTAGCTCGCAGAATTATTTGTACATGTAATTATTTGTACATGTAACAATATATATTGACGAGCCTGAGGTCTCAACTATTGTAAGGCTGGAATCGGCTGTCAGGAATCGTATGGACGAAGAACGGATACCCAAAAAGGTATTCGTTGGGAGAACTGAAGGCCGGAGACCAGTGGGGAAACCGAGGAAGCGCTGATCTGACTCGGTCGATGAAGACAGTTCATCGCTGCTCGGATTTCGAAATTAGAGGACGCGGTCAATGGGCCGAGACAGTTGGAGGCGCTATTTGCAGCAAGCGAAGGCCCGAGAGGGGCTGTAGTGCTAAGAAGAAAAAGAAGAGTTTGTATCCCTGCCTAAAACTGGACATCATTTCCAAGTTACTTTTTTTCTTTTTGTTTAATATTTAGAATGCTTATTGAATCATAAATATATGCTGCCGTGTAGAATTAAGGTTCATTCTTTCTCATTTCTGAAAGTAATTTTATTGCGTCTCTATTGTCACCGTCACCTTCCTCTTATCGTGCATGTGTTTCATGTAGGTGGCTCACCATGGGTAGAGAGGTCCTCTTTTGAACGAGCCCCGAAGGAACCGAGTACTAACCGACCTTTGAATGCCGCCAGAGGACTAACAACTCTCTGAAACGGGCTTAAAAGCAATAGTTTCTATTGTAAAAAGTTGGAGTGACTTTCCTCTAATTGATTATTAAACAAAACTAACCATAAAACCATAGGCAAGGTTTCAAAATTTTGTGAAATATCAAAACACAACATCATCAGTGTATTTCTATGTACGATGAATTCACTACTGTAACAAAAGAATTCATCAATAATAAAACAAGAATTTTCTCATGGCTTTAACTATGTTATAGATATACTCATCTGGATGATTCACATTAAATAGTGAGAAACGAAAGATAGATCGGATTAAAGATGGTTTAAGTAACTTGCCACGGAAGTACTCTTTCAGCTCTAGGTCTTACCCCCTTCATTTCATCGTTGAAGAAGAAAGAGATTACTTTCATTTCATTTACAAGTTATCGTACCACAAAAAAATCAGAGTATCTTTTGCCGCTAATGATTCATCGTTAGCTTTTGTCGTTGATTATATATAGTGGAAGATGATCAGAGTAATGATGATAGGTTAGGATCATCTTCGATTGATTTGGATCCTATAACAAGACATGTTTTTTACTTGGAAATTATCTTGTTAGTAATATAGTTTGGAACCAGTGCAATTAGCGCTTAATTAAGTGGATTACATATTTAGATAATCTCTTTTATGAAGTGAAAATATGCAGGATCATTGCCTTTAATCAGGATTTTTTAAATAATTATAAATCATGTATCGTTAGTTATTTTCTAGAATATAATCCTGTGCATGCAGAGAATATCTAGAATACAAGTTAATGCATCTGCCATTAATATATTCCCTCCATTTCGACTGCATTCATTTAGTTTTATCCAAGATGGATTAAAATTGCTTAATCAATTATGAATCATTGCAAATTCCTCCTCATTCTTATACTCACTATAGACATAATCCAAATCCCCAACACAAAGAACTACTCTGCTCTATTTTAATTTCATATTTCCTTTGGTTTGCTATAACACAACACAAGAGAATTTGTCTGACGCCGATGTATCAACATTAGAATCAGCATAGACGTAGACGCCTTCAAGGATGAATTTTAAGTAGAGCCCGACCGCGTAAGAAAGACTCATGTACCGTATCCCATATTGGCACAAGAATGCTCACAAGCCCATACGAAATCGTTCAAAAGGATTGAATCATTTTCTTTTTCACCTACGAAACGAAACGATGCAATTTATGGGACGCAGAATTGTTCAACACATTTTTATTGCTTTTGCGTGGGCCAGTGGACCATTGAAAATTTCCTCCCAGAAGGAGAGGTGAAAGATATATGAGTTCGAACGGTATAATAGGATTCAGTTCACGCAGTCTTAGAATGGTAAACACACAAAGGGTTCACTGTAGGTATCTAAATATCAGCTTAATAGGACTTAGCTTAAGTCTAGTGCTAGATATAGTACTCGTATGTGGGTTGTGATGGCAAAGGCGATGGTTTAGTGAAAGAAATATTTCATTATTTACTTGCATTGTACTTCTTATTCTTTCCTTGACTGCGAGAATGTGTGTAGACTTTAAGACGGATCATTTCTAATCAACAAAACAATTGCGAATAAGAATGAAATTTGCGGTTGTTCTTGACAATGCGAGGAGAGCGCGAGAGTTGAAGAACAGCAGCTAAAAGACTATACTCGTAAGAACGTGAAGATAATGACAATGATGATGATGATGGTGGCAGAGTTAATTTTATGTCTTTGGTTGGTGAAGTGTTTATGATTTGTTGAAACGTATAATCGGCGAAGAATACTAATGAAAATAATATGTTGGAAGTAAATCAATTTTAGTTCAATTATGAAGACTACGGATCTAATGGAATGGGCGGGATCTGGCTCCTTAAGCCATTGGTAAATTGAAGCATTACGAAATAAAATTCAATAATCTTATGCAATGCGTAGAGGAATAGTCCCCTTGATAGAATCTCGGCTCCAATTTTAGGTATGGTTTTCCTTCTCGTATATGAAGGACAGAAAGTTACTAATTTCAATTCAAAGAGTTAAAACCATGCGTTTTTTCAGCCGAAAAGGATTTAATATCTAATTCACCTGCTATACTATCCGCAACACACATGGGGACGACTCACCCCAGCAAACTAATTTTATCCAGCTGTGTGAACATGATACCGTTCATAACATCAACCTGCTCTTCAAACAATCGTGTATAGAATAAGAAAATTCACAACACTGCACGACTTTTATCGACTTGTCACAGGTGTTTTTGTACCACGATAAGGTAATTTTCTTACCGCCCAAGTCACAATTTAGTACTTTACTAAATGTGCAGGAAGCAAAGCTATATTTCTAGTGCAGTACTAGAAATATTTCGACTCCTTTATGTCATAGCAAAAAAACAAACAAACCTTTTTTAACGCCGATAAAACTACAACTGAATTTATTTCCCAAAAGCTTAAGTTTAAATAGAACATTTTCTTATTCTAAAATTGCTTACTCTAAAATTCATAACGAAATTTCATTCCCATGAGGACAAAGATTGCAACTCACGTTTCATTAAATTTTCCGCGACTCAAGAAATTCTACTCAGCACATAATTCTGCGGAATCCAGCCGGACAAAACATTCCCATGAAAATTAAACGCACTCGAGTTGCAATTTCTGCTCGCGGGCGAGTGAATAATGTGATACATGATGTATATGAATTTTTAATGCATGTGAATTTAACTTATCGGGCAAGTAATTTACTTGGATTTTGATACTTTCGCTATCGTAAGCGCTGCTACTTGTATGAGGCATCTTATGGCTAAGTATGGAGCCGTTATAATGCCGTATGTTACCCTAGTTAGTTGGTAACACTTAACTGGTTTATCTGAATGGTCTCTCCAAAATATTAAAATTGAAATTTCTTAGCTTCTTCCTTCACTCTTATTTGTCGGTAAATTTTTTCGATGTCCACCATAAATACAAACATCGAAAGCCGGAAGCGTAACAGAACGGTAAATACATCGTCTTGAAGAAAAGGGCCACTGTGCAGAACTTCGTTCAAGGAGATATTCGTAGACGTTTTCGCTGAAGCATCAAATACCACTCGCAGTTTAGCTGTGGTACTTTCTGGTTTTATGACACAGTGGTGCGGCAAGAAGTAATGGGGTTTAGGTACGTGCTGAATATCGACCTCTTCCATGGGCCCCAACTGACGGTATTCCTTCATGAAGTCGGTGTACTGTTGTTTCAGCGATTTTTTCTTGTTGAATTTGCGTTCCAAAGCCAGAAAACGTTTAAATGCTGTCTCTTTGGAGTTATCCAACAACTTAAGGTCTTCCATGAATGGCAATTTTACAACAAATCGTCCATCTTGTCCTCGCTTGGTTTTAGCAGTGAAGTGTTCTTCACAACCTTTTTCTTGCTGCGTAAGGTTCGAACCTGGCTCCACTCCATCTAGTTTCCAGAACTCTTGCATCATGACTGCTGATGCCGAAGCTAAAAGTGTAGGTGTCCGAATTTGCCACTCGATCGGAGACGAACCACCCGAACACGGTATTCTGTAGGCTTCCCCAATCTTCTTCAATCGTATTTGCCCAACCAAGTTATCGGCAAAAAGTTTTCTGCTTCAATGAGAATATCAATTTGACTAGGGTGATTGAATTGAGGATCCGCAAGCGGCACATTCTGTGGAAAAGGCCATGATACGATGTCAATGAACTCTGACGGTTGATAAGTTGTAATTTGGGGTAGAACAAAGGCTTCGATTCTGGTTGAGAATCCTGTTGTCCTGGACCGTATCAAAAAATTTATTCTGGATTGAGTCTTTTGAATTCCTTGTCGAATCCCTTGAACACACAATGCTTCGGGAACTTCTTTCAAACCAAGCCGTCTGACCAGATCTTTAGTGATGAAATTTAATTGAGACCCGGAGTCTCGACCATCCACAGTCAATACCTTGACGATTACAGTGCTCAGCAAGCTGTTGTTCCTCCGTGTGTTGCTGGTTTGATGGCATTGTCGATGTTTCTGCTTGGGCTGGAGGTAAAGTAGAGCTTGACTTGGTACCCTGATTGTCGATGTGCCATAATGTATTATGCCGTTGCGAACACTTCTTGCAGCCTCGGAACGAACACTATTGACTATTATGGTCCGCCCTCAAACAGTTGTAACACAGATTATTTTTCTTCACGGTCTGGAGAAGAACCTTTGGCATTTGATTCAGGAAAGTTTTGCAAGAGTATAGTAGATGCGTTCCTTTGCACACAATGCATGAGCTCTCTTTCGATGGCGTCACTAGCGAGGCAGGCTTAGTTTGTTTTTGCTTTGGAGACGGCGAGTCCCCTTTGCCGAGGGTTTCAAGGCTTTGAAAACGACTCTCCAGAAATGATAGAAAATGCTTCACAGTGCCTAGCTGCCGGGGCTCTGCCAACGATTGCTCATACAACGTATGTGTAGTAACGTCCAACCTTTTCACCAGTACATATACTCGTAGTAATATTGAATCCCAGGCGTCGATTAAAATGCCTAAATTCTTGAGTCCCAGTAGACATTCATTGGTAACGTCATGTAGATTTCTAACTGATGATGCAGATTCAACACAGCTCGATGGTTGAGTATGAAGTTTGTTGAGAGAATGTATCACTAGCAACCTTTTGTTGTCATATCTCTCTTTAACTATATTCCATGCATATAATTCTCGCTGGAAACTGGCAAATGCTGCACTAATCGTTTTGCTTCGCCTGATAGATTGCTAAGCAGATAATACATTTTTAGTGCATTTCCGATTACACGGTTGTGGATCAGTTGGAGGTACAAATCACGAAATTGAGTCCACTGCAAATAATCTCCGTCAAAGGTCGGTAGTACGATTTTTGGCAATTGAACTCCGGTATGCAGCAGTGGATTGTCGCTTCTCCCTTCAGTGCTTCCCATACGTCCTTGCAGTAAGATTATTGTCTCTTGAGTCCAGCAGTGAAGCTCTTGGCAGATTTCAGGACTGTACTCAAAAGGGCTTCTTTCAGTGGTTTGTTCCCATATTGCCTGATCGTTCTCTGCCAGTTCATTCACGTATCTTTGTAAATTGACCTTAAGTGTGTAGTACTTGGTAGAATGTTCACTACTAGCCTTGTGTTCAATGTCTTGAATGAAGTAGATAAGGGTCCTCATGAATGCCTTTTGCTTCCAGATCACTCTTGGAAGAACATCCCTTTCTTCTTCGTCATCGCGTTTGAGTTCGAAATCTGCATGACCTTCTGGTTTTCATGTGGCAGATATATCTCCAGATTTGGTTGCAGGTAATGATGCCATGGGGTTCTCGTTAGAAGAAGTTCCCTCCAATTTTCTCCTCGCGTCATCTAGTGCATGAATGAGCTTCTCGTACACCCTCCAAATTTCGTTGTAGTAATTGTTGACAAAGTACGGATGATCTGGCGCGGTCACTTCAAATGGTTTCAATTGTTCGTGGATTTGATCAAACTCGGACCAGTACCCTTCTGACAAGCCTTGTTTCTTGCCTAGGTACTCCTTGGTTTTCTGGACACTGAATCCTTCCTAAAGTTTATCAGCAGCTGTTCCAGTTTACTCCCCAGCTCGGATTGTGTAGCCGTCAAATTCTCCATTGTAGGGCTTGTTCAAAGGCTACGATTGATTTGCAACGGTCGGCTTCGCTTTATTGTCTTCGCTCTGGATCACGTCGGGGTCACCAATGGTAATTTTCTTACCGCCCAATTCACAATTTAGTACTTTACTAAATGTGCAGGAAGCAAAGACATATTTCTAGTGCAGTACTAGAAATATTCTAACTCCTTTAACTCGTAGCAAAACACCAGAGTGTGCAGGAAGCAAAGCCATATTTCTAGTGCAGTACTAGAAGTATTTCGACTCCTTTATGCCAAAGCAAACAACAAATAAATCTTTTTTAACGCCGAAAAAAACTACAACTGAATTTGTTTCCCAAAAGCTTGAGTTGAAATACAACATTTTCTTATTCTAAAATTGCTTGCTCTAAAATTCATAACAAAATTTCATTCCCATGGGAACAAAGATTGCTGAGTAACGTGATACATGATGTGAATGAATTTTTAATGCATGTGAATTTAACATATCGGGCAAGTAATTTACTTGGATTTTGATACTTTTGCTACCGCAAGCGAACAACATGAACAATAAAAGATGCCCAAAGAAAGCCTTGGCCGAAATTTCGTGAGAGTTGACAGACATTTATAAAAGCTCCTTGTATATCTTATTATTGATTCATTAGAGTGCTGATTGCGAATAAGGAAACAAGAGTGTGCTGTTTGGAAATTTTATCTTTGTTTCGGTGTTGTGAATACATTGTTAAAATAAAGTTTATTATTTAACACAAGTAGTTTTGGATATGACGAGCCCAGGGAGGCAAATGAATACGCTGGTGTCAGCAGTGGGATTTATATATTTGTGTAATAGTAATAAATTGACGTGAACAATTGAACAGTGTGCGATAAAAGTGAGAAATATGGTTTCGAAATTCGTGAAAAGTTACTGAACTATTGTAGACAAACGGTATTCCAACTTCTAGCAACAAAAGGCCCTATGCAGAGATTTTAATTAAGGGTTGCATATATGGCACCCTTCAAATTCTTGATCATATTTACGCAGACAAAAGCATTTGAATTTCCTCCTGTAACAAGAACGATACACGATTTCTGTACCGTTTGAGATGTATAACATAAATAGGGTAAAAGTGGGAGAGATGCCAAAACAAATATACAAAACCCTAGATATTTCAATCATTTTATTTTTATTGGCAAAATTCATTGATATTGCATGTTAAAATCATAAAATAAAAAACTGGAAAACAAAAAACGTAAGTCAGCAAACGGTCATCTCTCTCACATAATGTGGGGGATATGCCGTGCGGTGTGGGAGAAAGGCCAACAATGTGATCACGACTTCTATTGATTCTTTTTACATATGCTTTCTCTTCCACAATTATTACAATTTGGCGAGTACATAGTGCAGGACTCATGAAGCCATTTGAAGCAAAATAAGCACTGGATCCAATCTGTAATTTTCCAAGCACTCAGTACACATATGTATTATTGTCATCTTCAATCGGGTTTGAAACAATTTGCTGAGCAGATGAAAGTCCTACTTTTGAAGTATCCAGCTTAAACTTTTTACTAGCTGCTTTTATTTGAACCTCAGTGGATGTTTCATTTATATTTTCCTGGGAAGTCAACACACAGGTTCCCTCCTTTCGTCGAACCGTAGGGCTGGGAAGTTTTGGAATCAATTTCGACTCCTTGAGAAGTTTTGTAGGGCTATCATTTAGTTGTCTCGAAGTTGATGGCGTCGGTTGCGGTTAGGCTTCAGTTGAATGAGCTGATGAAGGTAATTTTTGAATCAAGTCGGATATAGTGAAGAAATGATCTGGGATGCCATTTGGATTAAGTGGAAATATTCCACAAGCTTTAAAGCCTGATGTGGCATACCCTACATTTACGGCTTTCCCCCAAGCCTTCTCTAGTAAAGATCCAACTTGTAGTCTTATGAAAGTTCTATTTTTGTGTATGACGTATTAGCTTCCTGATTAAAAAAGGCCTTCAAAGGTTTAAAGAAATTACGATATAAGGGTTGAAGTGCTTGCGTGGTATGACTTGACAAACATATAATAATTACATCACTTTTATTAGCTATGCCCAAAAGGTCTATGGAATTGGAATGGGAAGTATGGCCATCTAAAATCAAATTGCTTTTCCAGTCTTTGGTTTTTTCGGCAGAAAATGTTCCAGGAACCAGGAATTGGTCTAAATTTATATAAGATGACTTTTTGTTTATGTAAACGTTGAACCCATTGGGCAAATCATCAGGGAATTCGGATTTTTTACTGATCCCTTTCATAATTATTACTGGCGGTAGGAAACGGCCTTCCGCACTACAACAAGCAACCAGAGAAATCGTTTCTCCCCTTTCCTGAAGCGTAATCACGGGAACGTCCTTAGCTCCTTTCATTGTTAAAACTTTTCCTGGTTTATTTATAAGTTGGATCCCACTCTCATCGACGTTGAAGGTATTTTCAGGTTTGTTTGTTAAATTAGTTTTCTCCATTTCTTCTTGCAAGAGTTTAAAAAATGCAGCAACTTCTTCCCTGTTCATACCTTGAGCTCTAGCAACCGATAGACCTTCTGCTTGACGCACCAAAATATCTGAATTCCTTTCTTAAAAGGAAGTAAGCTAATGTTGCCCAGCCATTTCTTTTTCCTTCGAAAATTTATGCTTGATTCCAAGCTTCCCGGCAATCGTCCATTAAGGACAGCAGCGATGCGTACAGCCTCAGCGAGCTAAGATTTGGGCAACGCGTACGGACGCTGGAAACTAGCCCCAGCGGTGTCACGGGGGGGGGGTTCTTTTCGCCAGCGCAAACACACTACGAAGAATTTGTTTTTGTGTGTAGGATTTTTAAATAAGTTATATTTAGGCGTAACAGAAACCGAAGGGGGTCTTCCGACCTACTGATGACACAAGTCATCTTTCCGTTTTCAACGCGGAAGCTAGCTAAGATCTGACAATGGGCAACCAGATGGATTTGTTGCTTCTAAGTACCCTGCCAACCGAATTAAAATCCAGATGATTAGGTCCATCTTCAGGGACCTAGGTCCATCTTTAGGGACCTATCATCCCTTGTCGCGAAAGCCCATAAATTCAACCAAGAATCAGGGCCACCCTGTGAGTCTACATCAAAAGATATATCCCCTCACGTAGCGGTTCCTTACCCCTTTCAGAGAGCAAAAGAAGACCCAGTTTTAGCTCGTTAATATTTCATTTCTTTATTAAATTTTCTGTTGCCAAACTCTACAAAGGTGGAATGTGGCATTTTTTGTTTTAAAACGAAAATTAATTGAGCCGCTTGCTGCTTATTCGAAATAATTTGCTTTGTTCATACCACAAGTACTAACAATAATCAACGTATTTTTTTATCCCCCACTAAACAAAACGAAGGAATTTTCTTTTGTGGTAGGGAGGTGAATGCCCATTTATGCACAGAGTGTGGGACTCCTATGCTCGCAAGAAGGCGACTGGATTACCCAATAAATGCTTCCCCTGTCAACCTGAGAACCTAGCCTGGAACCGTTTGACACATTACTTCGGGCCAGGTCTCGTTTTGGTACGCCGTGAGGTGCCTTCAAGCTGGGGGATCCCTTTCCTAGCGGGAGGGGAAGGGGAAGTGCCAGACAATGTGTATGTGTGGTAATATCCCCACATGGTATGGATAAATGAGGAGGCCATATGTTGACTTTAACCATAGACAGTCTTGCAGAAGCCGTGAATCATTGAGAACGATGATGTGAGATAGATAGTGGATGTAGTGCACCAGTGCGGATTAAAAAATAGTGAAATGCATGCATAGGTGAAAAAGGAAAACTTCATAGTGGAAGCTCTCAAAACCCTGAGAATCAAGAAGAGCAGTCACCAGAGGCCGACGTTAAGAAGCCAAGAAGAACGGATGAGATGTGTCCAAATATTTCTGGGTGAATCGAGTTTTTGCTATCACTGCGACTTATTTTTACTAGTGACGGACGGACAGACAAATATTCACTATTTTATACAACACTATTGGATTCAATTAATAATCCTAAACTTAAAATCTTGAGCCTTATTTTGCCCAATGGAAGGGACGATGGGATCGTGCCATGACCCAGACAAACTAGCGATTATTTTAAAAGAACAGGCCCACCAACTCCACCAAATGCAAAGTCACCACCGGCTGAGTCATCCTCTTCTTCCTGTGACGAAACAGATGAAAGGGTCAATTCTGACGAAGAAATGCAAGAAGGAGAGGAGGAAGAAGCCAGCGAAGAAGAAGAGACTCAAGAAGAGGAGGCTGAGGAAGAATAAAATCGAGCCAGCTGTCTGCTTTGCGGACATGAAGATACAAGCCAAATCATCACATTTCCATACTTACATGGAACGCAAATTCCTTGTTTCAAAGGATTGGTGAGTTTAAGCAATTTATACTGGACTTTAATTCGACATTATTCTCCTCCAGGAAAGCTTTCTGAAACCTGGAACCCGTCTCCACTTCCCAAACTACATTCTGTATAGAAACGATAGACTGTCTGGTAGAGGAGGTGGTACAGCTATTCTCGTAAGGTGAAATGTGTGTCACCATTACGTCATAACCCCCCAGTTTGCAAAAACAGAAGTTAAAGCTATCAAGGTGCAATCGAGCTCTTTCAAGTTCTCAGTGATTTCTCTGTACAACTGCCCAAGCAGCCAGGCACTTACACAAGACTTAGAAACTCTCTTCACCATCGAAGGCCCACTGTTAATCATAGGAGATTTTAACACATACCACTGAGACTGGAAAGCAGTGAGAAGCAACCGAGCTGGGGCTGAGCTAAACAGGTTCATCACTCGCACACAAGGCAGCCCTCACCTACCAAACGAGCCAACTAACCACGGTCGAAACTCAGCAACCATCTTGGATTTCGGGATTTCCCGCAAATCTCATTAATATAATAGAATCAGAGTCCTAAATGAGTTCTCCTCTGATCATCAACCGGTCCATTTTCTTACAGAAGATGTCTTCACAGACGAACCACTAAAAGAAAAGAAAACAATAAACTGGAAGGTTTTCCAAGACACTCTAGCAAGAGATAGTTTCCCACAAGAATTGATAACAGCTAGGAATGTTGATAATACTACTGTGTCCAAAAAATAAGATTTATTCTTTTCTAAGGGAGTTCGTAGGGATTGTGCTCCCTGGCCGGAGTTGAGGTGTGTTTACCTGTTTGATCTTTCCTGTTAATTCCTCTATTATACTATTAGTTGTGGTGTGTTTACCTGATACCAGATACACTAACAAAACCATGGGATTCCTCAAAAGCCCAGACATAAGGCAAAAACTTACATATCCATCCATCAGATAAATTACTAATTAGACAATCACTAGTCAAAGGCCCGAGGTTACAATGAGTGCAGGAACGCTCACAGACTGGACGACTGGATCATCCTGTTCAGAAAACACCAACTTCTAGATGGCAATCATCACTAGGACCTTTGATGCAAGAAGGGGGGGGGGGGGGGGGGGGGGTGTCCAGTTCGTTTTACATTGCTGCTAACTGGTGGTACCGTGGGTGTTGATTTGCACGCATGTTCATGCGGTGATCTCTCATATGGTGTTGAGGGGGAAGATCTGGCGCATCCCAGGGCATTGCACGCGTCACACCGCCTGGACGGTATGTAGGCTCAGGTGGTATAGTTCCCGTCTTTGGTTGTTGCGACGTTCTTTCCTGGGGGTCTCGCACTAGGTTTTTCGATGTCGGGTTAACCTGCAAAGATGGTGGCAGTGGTCCCAACGAGCGGGTCCTAGGTTGGCATTCAGGAGCCACCAGATTCATGGCGGAGCTGAGACATGGTTACTCGAATTCAATCTGCCGAACTGGTGGTACAGACCATAATTTTGCGTCAAGTCCTATTGTAGAGGAGGCCGGGGACAGTTTGACACCCGTGGTTTTTGGATCTCCGCCATTTGTTGCTCCAATTGCCCCAGCTTGGTGGTCATTCCTTTCAGCAGGTTGATACTTTCGTCCAAATTTGATGAGGGAGTCCCTGCTGATGGGGAAACAGTTTTGATTGGCGCGGGAGCTTTGGCTCCTCCAGTGGCCTCGTAGCTAGCAGCCGATGGCGCGGCTTTCTCTCGGCTGCTGGCATATTTGGCACTGTTCCCTGCGCTGTAGACGGAAACACGCTGTGTGAAGGAACTGATGCCAGTATTGGCTGCCAACAAAGCGGATAGCTAAATGAAGTCTGCCGATGGTGTTGTGGGCGATTTCGAGGGAATTGATGGCCATGTAGGTTTTGCACCGGTGGTCGACCGCAATAACGAAAGCAATCAATGAATTTCCAAAGATAGGGAGCAGTTATCGAAAATAAATTATTAGCCGTCTAATCGAAGATGGACAATAATTTCGACGACAACATGATCAAAGGGAACAACCAGGTTGCTACCGTGGCCGAGGAGGTTGAACAACTTAAACAAGACATCGAAACAAAATCGTCCGGTAGGCATGTAGTCGGAAGAATAACAACGGGTCGAGGCACAAAAGCTCCTATCTTTAATGAACCAGGCAGTGGCGTTTATATAAGAAGCAATTCGAAGCTGCTACGGAAAATATCGAATCGAATACAGAGGAACGGGAAACAGCATTACTTCTAGCATTGAACGGCCCTGCAGCAGGAACTCTATTCCGAAAGAGGGACACAAAAATTACGATTAGTTGGTTAAAACGCTGGATTCTCGATAGAAGGATACTCCACAAGCACGAGAGTAAAAAGAACAGATTTCGAGTCGTATACAAAATAAGGAGGAAACTCTTCAGGAATTGGCACAAGACATCAAACGACTGGCATTGCTAAGCGCATCCGATAGCCAAAAATACCGCGTCATGTCGGGAACGCAAGCATTTGTCAACGGACCACATGAAAGTGAGCCAAGGCGAGCGGTGAAAGTTGCAAGCCAAATGGAAAACGTCCAGCAGACTCTGGCATTTTTTTTATGAACAAAACAATTAACGTATAGGAATGTCTAGCGATTCAAACCAAAGCGTTGTAGTCTACTATTGGAATTTTGGTGAAAAAACGCACATTAGGCGCGATTGTTAGAAACCACAAAGGCCAAAATGGCCACATTACGCAGAAAAGGCAGAAAAGACCACAGTGTACTACGACTCCCTCCAAACAGTGCAGCGCGAAAATAAAACAGGCCAATTCCGTGCAGCGTTGGCTGGTAGAGAACATGGTCCCAGAAGTACCGTCTGAGTATCTCTCGACTACATCGAAACGGCAACGATTTGAGCCTCAGTGATCATATAAATGGTAACTATGCAACATTAACAGCCGACACAGAAGCATTAAGATCGATTCTAGGACCAGACCGTGTTAAGAATCAGAAAATCATCAGGACGTACAAGTATGTACTCCGGACAGCAACAAGCAAGGCAGCTCCGGTAATTGGCGGCAGTTTGATTTTGCGACCTCCTTTTTAGCAGCTAACTTCGCCGACGACTGTATGGGTTTCTTGGCGATGTACGATACCGGGTCAGATACACGAAAGCAAATACTGAGACATCGAAATACAGGAATCTTTTTAGAAGATCCGCACATTAACAATCCAAAGCTACGTGTTCGATAAAAAGATCATTTCATAGCGCGAACCTCAACCCTGGAGGTATACTCAGGTACCACAGGAGCCTGATGGTCAGCTGATTGGGTGCGGCCCTTCGGTGAATATCGTGGTGGTTGTGGTTAAAAACAAAGGTTGGTGTTGCCTTTATAGCGTCAGATACAGCTGGGTCTCGTATCTACCAGTATAAAAGTTGGGAGTTCCCCCAATGTAAACTGGAACCATACTTGGGGGCGACGATTGGCGCTTCGAACCAATCCCAGTCTAATGGTGACCGTGGGGTAAGGCTCTTATCAAGCAGGTACCCACGTGAATCCATGTCGACTTCAGTCCAAAACTACGGATAGTTGTCAATGACTTTAGTAAGGTACTGGGCAAAAATTGATGGTGATATTGGAGACCATGAATTCTATCTAGTAGAGCCAACGAAGACCCTAGCAGTACAACATCTTATGCTGGCAAGACCAATTTGTAAGGTTAATGAAAAAGGAGTGGTTTCAATAAGGGTAACGAATGTATCGAAAATAAACAGGAACCTGAAGAAAAGAACTTTTATCGGAGAATGCGAACTAGTAATAACAGCAACGATATTGAGGAGTTTTGACAACCACTGTCAGGTTGAAGGAATTCGGACGTGACAACTGGCATAAATTGTTCTCAACAAGAACAACATGGGCAAAGAAGACTACAAGAAAGCTGCGTCGTTACTGGAGAATTTCACTGACATATATGCGAAAAACAAAAATGATTGCGGGAAGACAAAGTTAGTCATGCATCGAATCGATACGCAGAGATCACAGTCAATCCGAATACCACTGAGACATCTTTCTTTAGCAAAACGAAATGACGGAGAATAACTGATCCACACGATGGAAAAGCAAGGAGTTATTGAGCCATCGAACAGCTTCCTGGGAATCTGCCATTCTATAAAGAAGAAAGGTGAATCAACATGGTTTTATATGGACTATATACAAAAAAATTATGTCACCAACAAGGACAACGACCCGCTACCACAAATGATGACATCATGGACAAAATGGTAAGCGCTGTCTGGTTCTCGACGTAAAACTTGAAAAGCGGATATTGTCAAATTGAAATAGAAACAGATGAAAGCGAGAAAACTGCTTTTTCCATCGGAAACCGATTTTGACCGTACGTTGTAATGCCATTTGTCCTTTATAATGCTCCGGCTATGTTTGAGCATCTAATGGAATATGTTCTTTAAGGATTAAACTGCAAAACGTGTCTGGTATGCTTGAGCGACATCATTGTCATCGGGAGCACTTGACAAACAAATGAAAAAACTGATATATTTTCGAACGACATCGTACCACCGCTTTGAAATTCAATCCGAAGAAGAGTAACCTCTTCTTCAAGGGAATCAAATATTTGGCCCATGTTGTGTCATCTGAAGGCGTAAGAACAGATCCTGAGGCAGTCGAAGCAGTGAAAAACTTGCCAACTTCGAAGGACAAACATCAATTGTGAAGTTTTCTTGAACCCAGCCACTTGCTACCGGCATTTTGTCAAAGATTTTTTGAGGATCGCCAAATGTCTGCCGCCAATTCAATTTGGAAGAGTACTGTCAGAAGGCTTTTGAAGAACTTAAAGCTAAGTAGAGTACCCTAGACCTGGAAAACTTTTCATTATGGATACGGATGCTAGGAATACCGGAATTGGCGTGATAGTTTCTCAAGTCAATGATGGGCAGGAAAAGGTCCTCTCCATATTACAATCAAGTTCCATCAAAGAGCTAAAGAAATTACTGCGTGACAGGGAAAGGGCTGTTAGCCAGAGTCGAAGGAACAAAGCATTTTCACGAGTACCTGTATGGTCAGAAATTCGAAAGCCGAACTGATCACGGAGCACTGCGAAGGCTGCTGAACTTTAAAAATCTAGGACAAGTAGCTAGAAGGATTGAACAACTGCAAATATATGTCTTTGAAATCGAGTGTATAGTAACGCAAATGCACTGTCGGGGAAACCATATCCTAAGAACTCTTAAAGCATTGTTATCGAATTGAGGGAAAGCCGCTGGTAGCGGTGCATGCGGTACAGGCCAAGCCGATGGAAGGATGGTCGCCGTAGGAAATGCAAAGCGCACAAGAACCAGACGTCCCTATAGTGCAATTCAACGAAACCGAGTACAGACCGAGCAGACCGATCAAAGCGCGACTTTAAAGAGTTACTGGACTCAATGGAAGTCTCTACATCTGGAAGATAGTGTTCCAAAATGCAAATGGGAGACAGCTGACGAAACATACAGCATCAAATCCAGATAATGTTGTCGAAAGTGAAAGTCGTGGAAGTGCTTAAAGAGCTACACGAAGAAACTTCTGGTGGGCATCTCGGCATCAATAAAACGTTAGCAAACGTATTGGTTACACGTTCGTGAAGACATCGAGGACAAGTGCCGGAAATGTTCGGCTTGTGCTACCCGAGAAGGACCAATCCAAAACGCAAAGGGACAGTTGCAAGCGTACAAGGTTGGCGTCCCATATGAACGAACCGCTGTTAACATCACGGGATCGTTCCTAGAAATTGACGCTGGAAACCGTTACAGCCTGAGGTTTATGCTATCTTGAATTAAGAAGCAGCTACTGTTGCTGAGCAGATTATGCAAGAGTGGATTAGCAAATATGGAGTACCTCTCGAGATGCATTCCGACCAGGGAAGAAATTTTGAGTAAAAATTATTTGCAGAAACATGTTCTATCCTTGGAATAAGAAAAGCACGAATAACCCCTCTGCATCCGTAGTCTGATCGCATGGTCAAACGCTTTAACAAAATAATCGAGGAGCACTTGGCTAAAGTACTAGCTGAAAACCAACGAGACTGGAGCAAAGCACAGAATGACAGGAGAAACACCAGCAAAGGTCATATTTGGGAAAACGATCCGATTGCAAGCTGATTATAACTTTGGAATACCATCAAGTGTTTTGGGAGCTGTAACGAATACGTTTATAATTTAAGGCATGATCTTCAACAGGTACATCGACAAGTATTGAATGGAATGAAGCTGTCGAGGGATTGAATGAAATCGAGATACGACTCACGAGCTTATGCTCCTGGATTCGAAGAGGAAGACTTAGCATGACTATATAACCCACAAAGGCAGAAAGGCTTTTCGCCTAAGCTACAAGCGGAATGGGAGGGTCCATACGGAATCGTTATTCAACTGAACGATGTCGTATACAGAATACATGAGCACCGCAAGCCAAGGGCAAAAATGAAGTTTGTTTGTATCAACCGCTTAACACCATATATCGACCACGAGGAGAAATAATACTAGTCAATTTTGGGACGAAAGAAAACTAAGAAGGGGGCAATGTAACAAGTAAGAAAATTCGCAACGCTGCGCGTATTTTCTTCAAAGAGAAGGATCGACAGTACAATAGCCGTTGAACCCCGCCAGGAAGAAAGGCTAATCCGAAAAGCGGGAAGCATTTACAAGAGAATTAAATGTACATGTGACTTGCAAAAAAAACATTAGCAAAACTGTAAAGAATGGCTTTCTGGAGCTCGAGGAGCTCCTAGACCACATTGGGCATCACTGAGTGAGCTAATTGAAAGGAGAGGAAGATCTAAAGACAAAAGAAAAGATGAGGACTAAGCCTACCCAGCTTATGAAGACAGCTCGACCAGCAAGTATGAAAGATGACCTCTAGTCCTATTCAAGCGGACCGGGATGAAATAAGTATACACGATGCACTCAATCCAGATGGAACGTTACATCAGGGGTTTCAGGCGACGTTGACAAAGGCAGCCAAGAAATTCGCCAAAAACTTCATTCCAGACTCCAGGAAATAGAGGTTCCTAAGAGGCCCAACACAACGAAATACCTGATACCACAGCGTGGATCCCTTTTTTTGTGGTAGGGAGGTGAATGCTTTTTATGCACAGAGTGTGGGACTCCCATGCGCGACTGGACTACCCACTTAACACCTCCCCTGTCAACCTGAGAACCCAGCCTGAAACCGTTTGACACTTTACTTCGGGTCAGGTCGCGTTTTGTTACGCCGTGGGGCGCCTTCAAGCTGAGGAGTCCCCCTCCCAACGGGAGGGGGGAGGGGAAGGGGAAATGCCAGAAGAGCGATCCCCCAGCCCCAGCGCCCCCGGCTGCTGTGAGTCCCTTTTATATTTTAGGACTACCCGAGCATAATGTGCCACCTGGTTCCATTTGTCAACCGATTTGAGCATCACCGCAACTATATTATCCGGGGTGAGCTCTCCCGTCTCCCTGTAGAGTTCCCTTCGCAGCCTGACCCATTTTGTACACGCAAAAAATGTATGACAGGCATTGTCCTCATCTCCTGGGCAAAACCGACAATCGGGAGACCGTGACTTACCAATCTTGAAAACACCCGTGCCCGCTCAAAAGCTGGGTCTGATAGAAGTCAGTCTCACCATGCCTTCGATTTAGCCACGGTCTCATATCCGGGATGAGGCGCGCAGTCCACCTTCCTTTCGTGCAGTTCACCCAAGACTGATGCCAATCGTTGAGCGAGCGCTGTCTCTCCTCGCGGACAATATCTCCCTCGCATCCTCGTTTCGGCGCAGGTAAATAGCGCGGCGCTCTCTAGCACGCCTGCAATCACTCTCACCGCCGAGTCGGAGACTGTTGGATACGAAGATGCAATTCTCAGTGCTCCTCTTCCCTGTACCTGTGCCAAACGTTTCCGGTATACCTCCTTGCTGAGAGCGTCGCCCATACCTCTGCTCCGTACAGTAGCACTGACCCTACAGCACTCATCAAGAGGCGTCTTCTTGATGGGCTGGGTCGCCCTACGTTGGCCATAAGTCCGCTCAGAGACGATACTCCGTAGATCCCTTAGGCAGGCCCTGCTCGCTAAACCCAAGGATAGTAGATCTTATGTAGAAATGTTGCGTGAGATCAGGGGAGGCATAAAGCCCGAAAACACAAACTGCCATTAAAGCACTACGAAGAGTCTGGTCCAAATAAAGAAGCATTCTGCGATGCAATCGAGAAGATGCTTTGTGAAAGAGTAATTGTAGCCTCGCTCAAACCCATGGCAACCATGGAAATCAGGAAGATAGACTGCGCCACGGACTTCAGCGAAGATGAGGAGGCCATTAGAAGGGAGCTTTATAGTGTAGGTTAAAGCGAGGCTGACATAAAAAAAATAGGGAACAACATATAATCATCATTGACCTCATCAAAAAGAAGCCGGGAAACTTCAGAGTAAAGACAAAATCAGAACAAGCTGGCTGATCTGCAGGGAGACTAGAGGAGGTGCTTGGCTGCATTACTCAATTCCCATATCCCCAGGCTAGATTTGAAGATTTGGGTTTTTGTCCCAAGTAATACAAATGGCCGCTGCCTTTTTCGTCGAGTCGGAGTCTCACAATCATGTGAGTATCTCCCAGACACGCTTTAGTGTTGTTGATATATTTTTTGCTTATCCGGCATTTTCTAGATCCATCGAAATTTTGTAATGCGGCGTATAACAGAACCTTTGTCCTATACTACCTATAACCTACATACGTGTTCACTTACTTTGTGCTGATAACATCCCCCTTCTGTGGAAAATGGATCCCTGCAACCCAAGGGCGGCTAGAGGGATAGAAAAGCAAGGCCTAGCCCGGATGTGTCAAACGGTTCCGGGCTAGGTTCTCATGTTAAAAAGGGAGGTGTTTAGTAGTCGAACGCTCCGGGGTTAAATGGCATTCATCACCCTACCACAAAAATGTAACAAATTAAACATATGGCAACCAGCAAAACCGAATTTGAATGAAGAATAAAAGTCTTAAAGGAAGACTTCGAATTTTAGCAAATATATTTATTTATTATTTTTATTACTTCGTGTCTTTAAATTTGATGAAAAGAAGCTAAAAACATAAAACAAAGTATAGATATAGTGATCGTGTTTTGCATTGTACCGGAAAATCGAAGCGAGCCCCCTTAAAATTTTATCTTTCCGGCCAGACAGCTATCGTTGCGGCCACGGTGTACACGGTTGTCGCAGATAAATTTTTTATGATGACAAAATGAGGTATTAATGTCCCATATTAGAGTTCAACCATCTTGGAGAGGGGAAGGGATGAAGGATTTTTATGAAAAGAAAAAAATGTTTATTTAGTGCTTCATCGTTTCAATCATTCATCGAGGGGGAAAATCAAAGAGATGTTATTATTTTCGTTATCTGAAGAAAGAAACTAGACCGAATATGCAAATAAGAATGAAGTAATGAAACTTTAAAATTCGTAACACGAAAAATTTAAATAAAACCAATCTACCTGTAGATGCACAATCGAATAAAGAGCGTAAAATTTAGTAGAGTAACACCGAAATCTGGACCACTTACCTCGCGACCTTGCACTTGTACTTGAAATTTCAAGCATCAACAGTTGGCCCAGTAAAGAAAATCATGTAATTTACTGGTTGTCGTCTTGCATGGAACGACAAATGATTGGAATCTTAAGTGCATTCTTCATTATCCATGCGCGACAGCCCACGCCGGGCCTTGCCCTCCAGGATTAATCTCCCCCAATCATCATGGTACCACGACCTTGTCCGCCAGTTGTTTACTCTTAACAAGGATCTGCTGTCAGCTTCTATCGTGTCTTCCAATCGAAAAATTCCGTTTTCAGGTACCATTAGAGGGAACGATTTTGCAGTTTATTTCTAGCCTTAAATCATATTTATCTTTCCTCTGAGTTACATCCCAATTTCATCTCATGATCCCAGAAAACCTGTCTAATTTTGTGCCGTAAACAGGACGTTAACATGCAAAATTAAAACATATTCTAGCTACTGTTCACATGACATTATTTATGGATTTTCTTAAGTATCTGCTAATTATATACTCTGACTTCATTCTCATGTATTAATTTAACGATACTAAGCAAAACAAGAATCAAAATGGCAGCGATAAACTCACCACATTTGCATTAAACAATTTCTTTTTCACCTGAATACCAATGATGGTCCATCAAGCTGAACTAACACTGCAAATTACCACAAATGTGTGGTTTTGCGTATCACTGATATGGCAATCATGGCAATAATCATAATGATGATGAGAATTAAGACGTTCTTCCGTTGCAGCTTGCAGAAGAAAATTTCACACACGGGACAAGATATTATCGGGTACTAATTGTTGGTAATGTGAACGAACATATTCCGTTTTCTTGCAATTTTCATGGCAATTCCAACAGATCTTGTGTTTTACTTTCATTTTAAACGCCTCATTGGTAAAAGATTCATTTATCTAACAAGTACAAGATTTTCACGTGATTTCTGGTCATTGTATCTGAATGAAAATTTCCATCGCTGTCAAGATGATAAATTACTTGGAATTAACAGATGAAGTTTCTCAGAAACGAACAAATTTTCGAAAAGATAAAAATCTTATCGTGTTTGGAAAAGAAAATTAGAGCATTTGTAAATAAAGAAAAAACATCTAATTGTTATTTATAGAAAGTTATAATTTCGAAAATTAATGATAGGATAATTTTTGGTGTTGATGAAGAAATGGGAGGATTAGAATTTGAATGGATACCTAATTACGTTTGAAGTAGATGTCTTGAAAAAATATTTTTAGAAATATCGAGAAGAGTTTGCGATTTTTTTTAAATACATAAAGCTGTGTCCAAAATAGAACTAGGGCTGCAAAGGGCGAAAGGTATAAGGAAATCAAAGAAATTGTGGGTTGTTTTGTAATAATCGAGCAGTGGCTTAGGCAAACTGCTCGAAAAACATTCCCGAGCGAAAAAACCCTTTTTTTTTACTACTCAAAAATCGTTGAATTTTATTTAATTTTCATTTGTAATTTAAAAATAAAAAACTAAGGCTTTAATATAAAAATATTTTAACAATAAAATTATTTTTGAATTATATCTTATTATTAATAATAAATTTTAAAAAAAGTTCTAAATTTTTTATTCCATTTAATTTTTATTCTAAATTTTTATAAATATATAATATAAGGAAACGAATTCAACCTCTTTGCAACTCAACTTAGAAAATAATTGCAGTTTTATCTCGTCGGAAAGAAACCACCGTTGCCGCCATGCAAAGGGCTCGCCGAGTAAACCTCCGCTGCCGGTATGCATAACCCACAAAGGAAAAAATTGTGTACGGTGAGAGAAATTTAAAATTTCGTTGGAAGTTATTGCATCTGTTTAGTGCAAAAGGTGGAAAGAATATCATTCGGAGCAGGAACGGGTGGAAAAACGACAAAACTAATTCGGACTGAAAAACTAGAATCGAATTGAATGGGGAATGTCCAGAAGAAACGCGCGACAAATCCACGGCGACCGCGACGACGATTAAAACGGAGACAACAAGCAAACGCGAAAATAATCGCGGAATTTGTTTACTAAATAAATAAATACAGACCGGAAAAATCGCGAAGTTATTGGAGTGCAGTGAAGAAAACGAGAAAATCTGGGAGAAGTGCGGCTAGAGAAATCTGATCTAATTATTAGGAGTCGATTCGTATTTTTTGTGCCGCGAGTCTTTGTTAGTGCAAAAGGAAGGCTTGGTGCGATTGTCATTTGTTTGAGACGTCATCGACCAGGTCACCAGCCACGGCTCTACCTCCAGTCGCGTTTTTTTTCCTGTTCGAAACTCCTCAGGGGATGCCTATTAACTAGTGATTTGCGACCGGGGTCGCTTCTATGCCGAGTTATCCCATCTGACAACGGAAAATCTTTTGGGTCTTCACTGAAAGCCTTCAGGGTATCGCATTTCGAATTGTGTGAAGAGTGGCGACGAAATCAAGTGCAAGCTGGGAACCTTGAAAAGTAGGGGAAGGAAGTGTAGAGTGGCTAAGTGTGTGCAGTGAGATATGCCGGATGAGTAAATCGACAAGCGAATGGAATGAACTGTTTTAAAGGAAATGGGTTGCCTAGCATGCTGGCAGGTTTCAGTTGGATCAAATATTGAGGAAAACACTGAACAGTTTCAGCAATTAAACATAAAACCAATATTCCTAAAAAACAAGACTAATATTGGGTGGGCTTTAAAGGAAATTCCAAGAATTTTGCAGGCCTTACCCACCTCGTGAACGAGCGCTCGTCGGAGGAGAATTGAGTAAGTGCCCTTTTTATTGACTAAATTGCATTTGTTCATTAATTAAATGCCTTATTTATATCATACGTGCAATGTTCTGAGTTTGCTTTAATATTCGTTAATGCATTCTTAAGAAATATCCTGAATAATTTTGAATTAAATAATTACATAAATAAACGCACCCTTTAATCGATGTGGACATTAATAATTTCTTCTATACAATATTATGCTGGGCAAGAATGCTGTCAAAATGAAAGAGAAATATCACAGAGGATATGTGTGCATTTTTCAAAATCGAAATGAAAAAGCAAAGACTCGCAAACTGTATTGAACGCAGAATAGATATATTCTGTTATATCTGCTTTTATATACAAACACATATGTTATGCAATATATTTACATATATTATTTATAATGGAGAAAACATGAATGAGAAAGAGAATTAAGTGAAGAGGGGTTGTGTACAAACTTTGTACAATCTTATTTTTTTATACAAAATTTTTTCATCGAAAAAAATTGCACATGTAGACTAACTTTGAAGACATCTATCCTTAAGAAAGCAAAAATAATCACACCAACGACGCAACCAGCGGCTGCAGCCACGATGTTAACAGCACATCGGGAGCGGTACTAAAGACGACCAAAACCACAATTAATACTATCACAGGAAAGACGGACGAAAAACGGAGATTAACAGAGAGTCTTGTCCAGACTGAAATCACTGCGGCGTTCTGGCGCAGTACAAAAAATGATGCACACACCAGATGGTCCTATAAAGGAAAGCGGGAAACTCTGCAGAACACGTCAGATGTTCGAGCGGTCGACGGAAATATGAAGAACATCGAGAATTCGATGGTCATTGCTGCGATCGCTAACGGAGCGGCTGAAGCAAGGGTCATAAATCCTGATATAAGAGCGAATCATCCTGAAGTCCACGAAGAGATTACGACAGGAAAGGACCGGATTTACCAGACAAATAAAGTGACGTTTTTTTGATTTCATCGCCAACGTCGAAAATGTGGCGGGAGTATAGTACTCGGAAATGGAAGCCGATAAATCTCTCCCAAGAACGATTGCGGCAAAGTACAATTGCTGCCCAGCGTCATGCAGAGGAAAGGCTATTCCGAAAAGCGGGAGATGTTCTGAAAAGAATACAATCTGCATGCGACTCGCCAAAAATCAACAAAACAGTACAGGTTGGGCTCCTTGAACTTGAGGAGCTCCTAGACCGTATAGGGCATTATCGGAGGAGCTGATTAAAGGCCGAAGAGGACCAGAAGGCCGCAGAAGAGCAGAAGGCCAAAGAAGACCAGAAGGCTAAAGAAGCGCTGGGGGCTAAATCTAAAGGGCACGTGCAGATAGCTCCGCCATCAAAAATCAGTAAAAGAATGGCGACTAGCCCAATCGCAGGAGATCGGGATATAAGAAGCAAAAAACACTTGATGGGCGTGGAACGCCAGATCAGGGGTTTCAGGTAGTGCTGGCAAAAGGAGAGAAGAAAGCCGCAAAGAAACTTCTTCAAAATGTACCAGAAAACAAAGATTGCACAGACGCCTAACAAGAAAAAAGGCCTGATGCAAAATAGGAGGGAAAGAACTCCCGACGAAGATCCCGGCAGCAAGCACTGCTCGTCAAACCCAAGACGGTCTATCCTACGCGGAGAAGCTGCGGGGTATCAGAGGAAACGTACGGTCCGAAGATATCAACACTGCCATTAAAACAGTACGACCAACGCGGTCCGGCCACATACTGGTCGAATTCGGAACAGAGGCCGACAATAGGGAAGCATTCTGCGCCGCAGTGAAGAAAGTCCTCGGCAAAAGCGCGACAAAAGCCTCGCAAAGCCGACGGCAACGAAATAAGAGATATTGACTGCGTGACGGATCTGGCCGAGGTAGAATACGTCATCAAAAGGGAGTTCCCTAGCGTGGGCAGGATCAAAGCGAAGCTGACTCAAGAAAACAACAGGGGACAACGCATGGCCATAATACGCTTGACATAAAAGGACCCTGAACAATTTATGAATAGGGTTAAAGTACGAATAGGGTGGGTTGTCTGTAGGATATGGCGAAGAGCAGCGCCTCTTCAATGTTTCAAATGCCTTGGCTATGATCACACCGCATAACTATGCGAAGAACCTGATAGAAGTTCTCTATGTTACAAATGCGGTGAAATGGGACATAAAAGGAAAGTGTGTACGAAGGAGGCACACAGTATTCTTTGCAAGAATGCTAATCCATGATCTGATTTTGGACACAACTTGGGATTAGGAAAATGCCGGGTTTTCCAGAAGCCCTAGCCAAGGCAAAATCAGGACTTCGATGACCCGCATATTGCAGCTAAACCTACACCGCAGTTCAACTGCCAAATATCTGCTTGAGGAGCTTTCGAGGGACATGAAAGCCGACGTTATGCTGTTGAGTGAGCAACACTATGATAAAAAAAACCGGCATTATGGTATCCTGACGAAACTGGTACTGCCGCCATCTGGGTTCGGAACGTTGATTTCCAAGCGGAGAGTTGTGGACGGGGGAGTGGTTTCATGTGGGTTCGGCGCTCAGGGACCACCTTCTTTAGTGTGTATCTAACGCCGAACGAATCGATATCATCTTTCCAAGCCAAGCTTAATGCTCTGGAGGGCGCTGTCTCGGACGCAGAGGGCAACGTGCTCCTTGGAGGAGACTTCAACGCTAAAGCAACCGAATGGGGCAAACGAATCCTAGAAATAGCGGCCAGGACAGCGCCCGTCGTGCTAAACACCCGAAATACGCCGACTTTCCACCGTATTGGCTGTGAGGGAACCAAACCAGACGCGACATTAACCTCGGAGTCCTTAGTACGGAGGAAAGTATTAGAGGACTACTCAGCCAGTGATCATCAGTGCATTCTGCTTGAGGTAAGCGATGTTGTCTCCCGACGTCTGCGCTCTCGGCTTTCTACACCTGGATGGAACATCGGAAGGATGGACGTTGAGAGGTTCGTTGAGGTTCTCACAGAAGGTGAGCCGCTGCAGGGAGCTTCGGAGGGGACGGCAGAATTGGCAGCTCAAAACGTGGTGAACTCAAATATGAGCATCATTACGACTGCTTGCTGCGCTTCTATGCCCGATCGAAAACCCCGGCACGGCAAACCCCCAGTGTACTGATGGTCAACTGAAATCGCTGAAAAGCGAAGGGAGTGTCACAAGCTTCGACGTGAAGCTCAACGGGCGAGGAACCGTGACGAGGCAAGCAACTGGGTGACAGCATATAAGTCGGCCAGGAAATGCCTTTGCAAATTGATTGACAATAGCAAGGCTCGCTGCTAGCAAGACCTAGTGGACAATGTGAACAAGGATCCGTGGGGCTTTAGCTACAAGCTGGTTATGCGAAAGCTTGGCGCCCTACGGAAGCCTTGCATACATGATGCGGAAAAGGTGGATGTGATAGTGTGCGGACTCTTCCCCGTCCATCCCGTCCGTGATGACGGTGTCCATGGTGAAACAGCAGTCGAGTGTCCACTCTTCACACAGCCGGAACTGGAGGAGGCAGTGCTTTCATTGAAAACGAGGAAGGCTCCAGGTCCAGATGGTGTTCCGGCTGAGATGTTGCGGCTTGTCTATCACCATTGTCCTGATTTGCTGCCCAGCACATTCAACGCTTGCCTACGGCACGGGGTTTGTGCAGCTGAGGACATATCTCCTTGGCAGTACGGCTTTAGCGCAGGACGTTCTACCCTTGTTGCGATTGCAGAGGTGGTCAGCGCGGTCCAAAAGGCAGAGGCATATTGCCACACCAAGCGACGAATCATCCTGTTGGTGACACTTGCCTTCAGGAACGCCTCCAATTTCGCTAGACGGGTGGACATTCGGGATACGCTGGAAAGCTCTTTTTAAGTTCAGAATATCTAATGCGGCTTTTGAGGGACTACATGAAGGATCGAAGGACGACACGACACAGGGCCAACGAACAATGGAAATTGCATCGAGTGTTGCCCAGGGATCTATCCTTGATCCAGATCTGTGCAACGTGTCTTATGACAGGCTTTTGAGACTGGAGATGCCAGATGAGCCGCGCTTGATTGGCTATGCGGATGATGTTGCGGCTCTGGTCGCTGGACGCACCGTTGAACAAGCACAACTTAGGCTAGGTATGCTAATTCGCTGAGTGAGAGACTGGATGATTGCTCGAGGGTTTAGTTTAGCACTGGAGAAAACCGAAGCGTTCATGTTGACAAAAAAGAGGATCCTTAGAGTAAAGATGATCAGTATTGGAGACATAAGATCGAATCAAAGCCAGCGGTGAAGCACATGGGGCTACTGATCGACTCGAAGATGCGTTTCTCTGGGCAAATCAGGGCAACGGCTGAGAAGGCTGCTTGGGGAGAATCGGGTCTGAGTCGACTTATGGCCAATGTAGGGGGACCCAGAAGACGCCTCTTGATGAGTGCCGTAGGCTCAGTGCTACTGTACAGAGCAGAGGTATGGGGCAACGCTCTCAGTAAGGAGGTATACCGAGAACGCTTGGCACAGGTACAGAGAAGAGGAGCACTGAGGATTACATTTTCGTATCGGACAGTCTCTGATTCGGCGGTGAGAGTTATTGCAGGCGTGGTACATGTTGCCCTCCTTGCTAGAGAGCGCCACGCTATTTACCTGCGTCAAAACGAGGAAGCAAGGGAGACGGTTGCCTGCGAGAAAAGACAGCGCTCACTCAACGATTGGCCGCAGTTGTGGGTGAAGTGCACGAAGGGAAAGTGGACTGCACACCTCATCCCGGATGCGAGACCGCGGCTAAATCGAAGGGATGGTGAGACTGACTTCTATCTGACCCAACTTTTGAGCGAGCAATGGTTTTTTCAGTCTAATCTGCACAAGATTCGTAAGCCACGGTCTCCCGACTGTAGATTTTGTGCAGGAGAGGAAGTTAATACCTGCCATGCATTTGTTCGTCAAAAAAATGAGACAGGCTGCGAAGATACCTCTACAGGAAGACGGGAGGGCTTACCCAGGATAATATAGTCGCGGTGACGCTTGGATCAGTTGGCAAACAGAACCATGTGGTACATTATGTTCGGGCAGCCCTAAAAGATAAAAAGGAACTCACAGTAGCCGGGAACGTTGGGGAATCGCTTGGCTGGCAATTCCTTTTTCTCCCTCGATCCCCGCTGAAGAAGGAATCCCCTAGCTGGAAAGTCCCTTAAGGCGTAGCAAAACGAGACCTGGACCGAAAGAGTGTATCAAACGATTCCAGGCTAGGTTCTCAGGTTGACAGAGAGGTGTTTAGTTGGTGGTCCAGTCGCTTGTGAGCTTTGGAGGCCCATATTCAGTTTGTAAATGGCATTCAACTCACAACCACAAAGATAATAAAACCTAACAAACTAATTCTCTAATCTATTCGAACAATTATCCATCAATTCAAATAAAACTCTATAATTATTGTAGTTGATCAGTAGGTTGGTGTTTTAAATTACTTGCACTTCACGCATATTAGCTTTCAGCGTTGTGTTTCAAATGGCTTCGGTGGGAGGCTTTTGTTGTGATAAATTAGTGCCGTAGGAACTTCTATGGAAAGATAATATTGCGGAAAGGGCAAGCAAGGCATTGTGTGCTCTATATACCTGTAAACTGATAATGGGAGCAACTTGGGGGCTATAATTTTGTATCGGCACCTGAAGTTACACTTCGATTGGTGAACCAAATCTGCTGTACGGGGCAGTATTTTGGAGGCCGTAAATCAGAAGGTGATAGAAAAACTGCGTTGGTTAACAGCCTGGTTCATCAGGAGGGCATTCCGTACTATTCCTTCAGTAGCACTCCTAGTGCTTGTTCATTGGTTTTCAACCAATTCACTCGTCTTACAGCGTGCAAAGTGCACAGGAGTAATAGTACATTGCGGTGATGCATGGAAGATGACAAAACTGGATCATTCTAAAATGTTTGTCCAGAGTATTTATGTTTCTAAAGACATTGACTTTGTTATCGCCCAAACATCTTCGGTTAAAGAGTTTTAAACTCAATTCCTGACCATTTGTGACCGGGCTAATGGGATATCCGCGGAAATAGACGCAGTGGAATT
The DNA here is from genome assembly GCA_963969285.1 of Odontomyia ornata. Classification (NCBI taxonomy): domain Eukaryota; kingdom Metazoa; phylum Arthropoda; class Insecta; order Diptera; family Stratiomyidae; genus Odontomyia; species Odontomyia ornata. The sequence continues at coordinate 24,047,175 of OZ017741.1, forward strand.
ATATATCGATGACCTCAAACTGGACAACAGCGTGGCGTATTTTCTGCTGACCTTAACTTAAAGCTTTCACTACGCTTGTTGGACCAAAGACAGCCAAGGTATTATAAAGCTCCCTGCTGGGTATTGGCTAAAGAAAAAAGTCCCATAATGGCTAACACCAATGATTAATTCGACAGCGCCATGACATCAGCCAGTCTGTTAACATGAACGGAAGTACATGCAAAAAAATACTATATGTACTCGTAATATAAGTAAGAAATATCATATATTCTGTAATAAATGTGATTTGGGTTTTCGAAATTTCCCTCACTTAATGCAGCGACGCTGGGACTCGTACCTCATCGAAGTTTTTCCTCAAATGCCGTCAACGAGATGCCGAGAGATTTAAAGGTGGATCTGATTTGGGTGCCAGGATAAAGAGACATTAAGAGAAACTGTGAAGCAGACGATATGGCAAGTACGGTTCCGGGGTTGTAATAGAATAAATGCGCAGAACCGCTGAAAGGAACGAGTTGCACAAAACCACTGTAATAACATGGCGTTACCATGTAACACACCAAAGCGCAACCATGTTCACACGGGAGAGTGTATAGTGATGCCGTTGGGCCTGTGTTAAAAAAAAAATTCGCTAGTCCGGCACGGCAGTGAAACCTTTTCGGAGAGAAAAGCAAAAAAAAACTTCGGGTAAGCGCTTCGTGTTATAAGTGGGTAGTAGCCGTACATTGAAAGGAGCAGCGAGCGGCTGACCGAAGTGAGGTAACGTGTCTTGCAACCTGACCTTGATTTAGTAGCTTATTGACGAGGTGGAAAAACAGGAAAGACAGAAAATAGAAAATTTGGATGGCGGGGAACTGGCCGAAGCAACGGAACCGCTTGCCAATGTCACCGTGGATGTCGACGTCTTTGGAATTCTCAAGTTCACTTTGGGAAAAGTTTTCAGATGTCTTACCGGAAAAGAAAACGGTAGTTCCAAGTTTAAGATTTTTTTGGAAAAATTTTGGAACGTTTTTTAAAACGGGCAATTGAATCGGTGGCTGGAGAATATTCAAGCGTAGTCTTTTCGCGTCAAGACCCACGAGCGAAATTGCTCTCCGAACTATAGCTGGCCAACAAGCAGGCACCTCAAAGTAGACTGCGAGCAACCGAACTTGTAGGCCTTAAGCGGCAGAGTTCGTGGATTCGCCTCAATGCTTCACGTCTTTGGATTTCCTTCGGTAGAGCTCGGACGAAGTGGTAGAAAATCATTAGAGAGTGTTTTATAGTTTTTCGATTGGTACTACGATGGCTTTAGGTATCCATAATTTATTTATTTATTTATTTAAATCCATTTAACAGGCAGAAATCCAATTACAAAATAGACTTAGACAATTAAATATAGTTAAATATAGTTTAGAGTAAGACAAATTAATACAACATAATCAAGCAGATAAAAGTTAATTAAAACATGTAAGAAATGAAGTTAGAGTCTAGATCAAAGTTTGAAAAAAATTGAGTGAGAAGGAAACATTAATCACTATTCGCAAAAAGTAACGTCTTTAGTTTATTTTTAAAAACAAAGTAGGACGTGGATAGAGAACCAAGCTCGAGGCTGTTATGCTTTCTGATGATTCGCGGCACAATTGACTGAAAATATAAATCTGTCCGGGTGTACGGAACCTCGAGAATTTTATTAGACCAACTAGGACGTGCATACAGTCTGTAGTGCAAGTCTTCGCTTAGAATGGAAGCAATTTGTTGGTGGTACAACTTATAAAGGAAACATTGATCTAAGAAGATTCTACGGGACGACAGAGAAGGGAGACGAAGTATGGATAGACGACGCTCATAAGACTCATAAGCTAAGTTGAATTTGAAGAACACAATACGGGTAAACTTACGCTGAACAGCTTCTAGTGAGTTCACAAGATATAAATGTCTAGGAGGCCACACTACTTAGCAGTACTCAAGAAGCGGGCGGACAAGACATGTGAACAAGCGAACAGCGGTAGCAATATATGCAATTTTGTGCAAATGCCGCATAATAAAACCCGAAACTTTTGATGCCTTGGTAATTACGCTAAAAATGTGGAGATCGAACTTAAGCTTGGGGCAAATATTACACCAAGATCTTTGCGTCAGTCTGCAGAGGAGAGAACAACATCACATAGGGTGTAATGAAAAGTTAAAGGAGCAATTTTCAAAGTAAAAGTCATTTTAAAACATTTGGAAACATTTATGCGATGGGAGTTTGCATTACACCAGTTATAGAGGTTAAAAAGATCAATTTGGAGTTGCTGACAATCTGCAAGGGATCTGATTATCCGGAATACCTTGAAATCATCAGCATACAGGAGAGAAGAAGAGGAAATTACAGAGGGAAGATCATTGATAAACAGTACAAAAAGAAGAGGTCCAAGGATTGACCCTTGAGGAACGCCAGATGTAGGATTAAATGGAAAGGTGATTGTGCCATAGAGATTAACACGACATGAACGAGAGGATAGATACGATGAAATCCAAGAATGAAGGGAACCGGATATGCCGAGGAAAGCTAACTTTTGACAGAGGAGAACATGGTTCACGGAGTCAAAAACTTTGGAGAAGTCCGTGAATATTGCATCTACTTGAAGCTGTTTATCTAAAGCTCTTGCAATATAATCTTCGAGCTCAGCCAAGTTCGTAGAAGTTGAACGACCCTTCAAGATCCATGTTGCTGTTGTGTGACAAATGAACTCAGTGACTCAAGAAGCCTGTTGTGTACAAGTCATTCCAGCAGCTTAAAGAAACAGGAGAGGAGTGACATGGGACGATAGTTTGAGGCAGATGATGGGTCGCGGTTTTTAAAGATAGGAACAACATTTGCATCTTTCCAGTACGTTGGAGATTGAATATAAGGGATTGAGGAAAACACAAAGAGGAAGAAAGTGACTTTACAAATATATAAGGCCATCCATCGGGACCAAGACTAATTTTCGGATCGAGCAAGTTAATAAGGGATTCAACTTCAGAAAGATCAGTGGAATAGGATGTACTTGATGCTGGATAAGCTTGAATTGAATTTATGGGGGAGTGTAGTATATCAGAAGAGGAAAAAGTAGAGGAAAAATATTCGACAAATAGGTTAGAAATATTCTGAGGGAAGGAGGCTAAAGTGTTACTCCATTTGACAGTATGCGGGATGGAATAGGAAGATTTAAAGGATCGGATGTATGACCAAAAGGGTTTAGCGTTATTTGTCAGGAGGGAGTCCTCTAAACTGCTAAAGTAGTTTTTCATGGCCGTTTTGAGCTCTTTTTTAGCCAAAGAGCGCAGTCTGCAAAAATTCTGTTTAGCATCATCATTTCCGGTCAATTTATAGTGCCTATGCCCCTTGTCTTTGGCTCTTAAGGCACGAAGAACACTTCGAGTAAGCCAAGGCTTCATTTTTGCTTTGCGAGGAGCTTGGAGTGGAGTATAAAGAGCAATCAGATTATTAAGGTAATCGTAAAATTTGTTCAAAGCACTATCGCAGTCAAGACGAATGAAGAAGGTGCACCAGTTGACTGAGTCCAGATTGGTTTTAATTGCCTCAAAATTTGCTCTAAAGAAATTGTACCGATAAACTGAGGCAGTTCTCTGGGGTTTTATTGTTTCAACGGTTAGTGCTTGAGGCAAAGGTGGATGATGCAGATCAGATTGAATATAAGGATGTAAAACAGGAGCTATTGATAGACACCCAGTTTAAACATTTGACATGACAAGGTCCAGAAGACAACCATTACGGATATGATTAAGCTGTGAAAAAGCACAAAGGGAAAGAAAGGAAAAAAGTAACAAAGAAGGATTATTTGTTGAAGAAATGCCAGGTGTTGTTAAGTGGTCCCATTTCACTGCCGATAGATTGAAGTCCCCACAAATTATAATTTTGGAATGTGGATGACGAGCAAGAAGATAGGCAGAGAGTTCACCGCAGAAGGCTTCGTACATAGTTAAGGGAGAATTACAGGGAATATACACAGAGGAAATTAATTATGAGAAGCTATGAGGAAGAGGGAGTTTCACAATTACACACTCAATCGCACAAGCAAAAGTGAAGTCAGCGCAAACTAAACTACTAAGGGTTTTGCAGACTGCAGCCAAGACTCCCCTACCATCATATTTATTAGTGATGTTAAGGTCACGAACAGAAGGCTAAAGTGGCGCTTGGGGCGAAATCTAAAGGCGACACGCAGATAGCTCCGGCATTAAAAGTCAATAAAAGAATGGCGTCTAGCCCAAATCGAAGGAGATCGGGATAAAAGAAGGAAGGAAGAGGCACTTAATGGGCGTGGAGCACCAGATCAGGGGTTCCAGACAGTGCTTACAAAAGGAGCGAAGAAAGGCGCAAAGAAACTCCTTCAAAAAAAGCCAGAAAGTAAAGATCGCACGGACGCCCAATTAGAAAAAGGACCTGATGCAAAACAGGAGAGGCAGAAGCCCCGACGAAGACCCCGGCAGCCGGCACTGCTCGTAAAGCCCCAAGATGGCCGATCCTACGCGTAAGTACTGCGGGACATCAAGGGAAACGTAAGGCCCGAAGACACCAATACTACCATTAAAGTAGTACGACCAACGCGGTCGGGCGACATACTGGTCGAATTCGGAGCAGAGGCCGGCAATAAAGAAGCATTCTGTGACGCAGTAAAGAAAGTCCGCGGCAAAAGCGCAACTATAGCGCCGCTCGAGCCGATGGCAACGATCGAAATATGAGACATTAACAGCGTGACGGATCTGGCCGAGTGGCCGAGGTAGAAGAGGCCATCAAAAGGGAGTTACCTAGCGGGGGAAGCATCAAAGCGAGACTGACACCAGAAAACAACAGGGGACAACGCATGGCCATAGTTGACTTGACCCAAAAGGACGCCAAACAATTCCCGAACAAGGACAAAGTACGAATTGGGTGGGTTGTCTGTAGGATACGGCGAAGAGCAACGCCTCTTCAATGTTTCAAATGCCTTGGTTATGGTCACACCACATAAGTATGCAAAGGACGTGATAGGAGTTCCCTATATTACAAAGGCGGTGAAATGGGACATAAAAGAAAAGAGTGTACGAAGGAGGCACACTGTATTCTCTGCAAGGATGCTGATTCAAGACCTGATTTTGGACACGCCTTGGGATCAGGAAAATGTCGGGTGTTCCAGGAAGCCCTAGCCAAGGCAAAATCAGAACTTCGATGACCCGCATCCTGCAGCTAAACCTACACCACAGTTCAACCGCCCAAAATCTGCTTGAGCAGTTTGCGAGGGACATGAAAGCCGACTTCTTGCTGCTGAGTGAGCAACACCATAATAAAAGTCCTGCATTATGGTATCCTGACGAAACTGGTACTGCCGCCATCTGGGTTCGGAACAGTGACTTTCAAGCGGAGAGTTGTGGACGGGGGGATGGTTTCTTGTGGGTTCGGTGCTCAGGGATCACCTTCTTTAGTGTGTATCTGACGCCTAACGAGTCGATATCATCTTTCCAAGCCAAGCTTAATGCTTTGGAGGGCGCTGTCTATAACGCAGAGGGCAAAGTATTCGTTGGGGGCGACCTCAACGCTAAAGGAATCGAATGGGGCATGCCTCACACGGATCCGTGGAGAAAACGAATCCTGGAAATGGCGGCCAGGACGGCCCTCGTCGTACTAAACTCCGGAAATACGCCGACTTTCCGCCGTATTGGCTGTGAGGGAACCATACCGGACGAGACATTCGCCTCGGTGTCCGTAGTACGGACGATACACAACTGGAGAGTATTAGAGGACTACTCAGCCAGTGATCACCAGTGCATTCTGCTTGAGATAAGTGATGCTGCCTCCCGACGTCCGTGCTCTCGGTTTTCCACAACTGGATGGAACATCGGAAGAATGGACGTCGAGAGGTTCGTCAAGGTTCTCACAGCAGGTGAGCCGCTGAAGTGAGCTTCGGAGGGGACGGAAGAACTGGCAGCTCAAGACGTGATGAACTCTACTATGAGCATCATTACGACTGCTTGCTGCGCTTCTATGCCCCGTCGAAGACCCCGGCACGGCAAGCCCCCAGTGTACTGGTGGTCAACTGAAATCGCTGAAAAGCGGAGGGAGTGTCACAAGCTTCGACGGGAGGCTCAACGGGCGCGGAGATGTGACGAGGCATGCAACCAGGTGGCAGCATATAAGTCGGCCAGGAAATGCCTTCGCAAATTGATCAACAGTAGCAAGGCTCGCTGCTGGCAAGACCTAGTGAACAATGTGAACAAGGATCCGGGGGGCCTTGGCTACAAGCTGGTCACACGGAAGCTTGGTGCCCTACGGAAGCCCTATATACATGACGCGGAAAAGATGGACGCGATAGTGCGGGCACTCTTCCCCGCCCATCCCGTCCGTGTTGACACTGTCCATGGTGAAACAGTAGTCGAGTGCCCACTCTTCACACAGCTGGGACTGGAGGAGGCAGTCCTCTCATTGAAAGCGAGGAAGGCTCCAGGTCCAGATGGTGTTCCAGCTGAGGTGTTGCAACTTGTCTATCACCATTATCCCGATTTGTTGCTCAGCACATTCAACGCTTGCCTACGGTACGGGGTTTTCCCGGTACGATGGAAGGTGGCGAGGCTCGTGCTGATCTGCAAGGAAAAGGGAAATCCCGGATCGCCGACTGCATACCGCCCGTTATGCATGCTAGACACGGCTGGGAAAGTGGTAGAGAAACTCATCAAGGGAAGACTCACTGACGCGATTCGTGCTGCTGGGGACCTATATCCTCGGCAGTACGGCTTTAGAGCAGGACGTTCTACCATTGATCCGATTGCAGAGGTGGTGAACGCGGTCCAAAAGGCAGAGGCATATAGTCGCATCAAGCGACGGATCGTCCTGTTGTTGACACTCGACGTCAGGAATGCCTTCAACTCCACTAGATGGGTGGATATTCTGGATACGCTGGAAAACTCTTTTCAAGTTCCAGAATATCTAATGCGGCTTTTGAGGAACTACCTAAAGGACCGGAGCCTGCTCTACGACACGACATAGGGCCAACGAAGGATGAAAATTACATCGGGTGTTGCCCAGGGATCTATCCTTGGTCCGGACCCGTGGAAAATGCCTTACGACGGGCTACTGAGACTTGAGATGCCAGATGAGTCGCGCTTGGTCGGCTATGCGGATGATGTTGCGGCTCTGGTCGCCGGACGCACTGTTGAAGAAGCGCAACTTAGGCTAGGTATGCTAATGCGCCGAGTGAGGGACTGGATGACTGCTCGCGGGTTGAGTTTAGCACTGGAGAAAACCGAAGTGGTCATCTTGACAAAAAAGAGAATCGCTAGAGTAAGGATGATCAGTGTTGGAGACATACAAATCGAATCGATGCCAGTGGTGAAGTACCTGGGGCTGCTGATCGACTCGAAGATGAGTTTCTCTGAGCAAATCAGGGCAACGGCTGAGAAGGCTTCTTCGGAAATATCGGCTCTTGATGAGGGCTATAGGGTCAGTGCTACTGTACGGAGCAGAGGTATGGGGCGACGCTCTCAGCAAGGACGTATACCGAAAACGTTTGGCACAGGTACAGAGGAGAGGAGCACTGAGAATTGCATCTTCGTATCCAACAGTCTCCGACTCGGTGATGAGAGTTATTGCAGGAGTGATACCTGTCGCCTTCCTTCCTAGAGAACGCCGCGCTATTTACCTGGGTCGAAACGAGGATACGAGGGAGATAGTTGTCCGCGAGGAGAGACAGCGCTCGCTCAACGATTGGCAGCAGTCTTGGGTGAGTTGCACGAAGGGAAGGTGGACTGCGCGCCTCATCTCGGATGTGAGACCGAGGCTAAATCGAAGGCATGGTGAGACTGGCTTCTATCTGGCCCAGCTTTTGAGCGGGCACGGGTGTTTTCAGTCTTACCTGCTCAAGATCGGTAAGTCACGGTCTCCCGATTGTCGGTTTTGCCCAGGAGAGGAGGACAATGCCTGTCACACATTTTTTGCGTGTACAAAATGGGTCAGGCTGCGAAGGGAACTCTACAGGGAGACGGGAGAGCTTACCCCGGATAATAAAGTTGCGGTGATGCCCGAATCGGTTGACAAATGGAACCAGGTGGGACATTATACTCGGGCAGTCCTAAAATATAAAAGGGACTCACAGCAGCCGGAGGCACTGGGGCTGGGGGATCGCTCTTCTGGCATTTCCTCTTCCCCTCTCCCCTCCCGTTAGGAGGGGGACTCCCCAGTTTGAAGGCGCCCACGGCGTAACAAAAAGAGACCAGGCCCGAAGTAATGTGTCAATCGGTTCCAGGCTGCGTTCTCAGGGTGACAGGGGAGGTGTTTAGTGGGTAGTCCAGTCGCGATGGGAGTCCCACACTCTGTGCATAAATAGCATTCACCTCCCTACCACAAAAAAAAAGGTCACGGTCGCATCGGTAGACTAAAGAATCAGGTAATATTTCCGCATTTGAAATAATCTCGTTCAACCACGTTTCAGTTAAACAGATAACAGAATCGTTAGTTAATTGAGACACGAGTAATAAGTCCTCAAGTTTGGTTCTCAAGCCACGAACATTCTGATAGTAAATAGAAATAGTTGAACGATTAGGAAGGGAAGAATTTCTTTCAGTGTTAGATGATCCTTGAAGGTTGTTGAGGCTGTTTGGAACCTGTTTCAGGACAAAATCGCCGCTTAGGTTGCCTTGTATGGAATGCTTTAACGAGTGTCCCCTTTAGCCTAAAATCGGAGCTGAGTAGGGTAGAAAGTTCAGCCGGAACTGTCAGCTTGAAAGAACATATAACCTAGTCAGGAAGGTTGTCTATTGTTAATTTTACGCACCTGAAAATACTAGGCATGTAACCAAGCTTCGATGTTACGTAGTTGGTAAGTGTATCCTTGGTTGTGTTGTAAGTGAGCCTTGATATGAACAATTGGAGAGGTGGGGAGACTGCTCGCAATACTCCGTTATCAGCTAACACACTATCTATAAAGTTTTGTGGTGCTGAAGATATAACGATATTTTGCTGAAGATTATTAGTCGTTGATTGTGTTAGGCACAGCTCGGATTGCGGCTGAATTTTTTGTTGCTGCTGAATAGGCAAGATAGATTGCTGCATGCGACTTTTTTGTTGCAGGACCGCAGCTTTATTAATCGGAGCCAGTATACTGGCTATTAAACAAAAACACTTATAAAGGTAATGATAAAGTCCTAGGCCGACGAAGCTTTCTGGCACGACCGTAAAGCAGTTATGAACAACTTTTGACTGCAGTGAAATCAGGGAGCTTCTTAAGCTTAGAAGGCAGTCTCTATACACAATGGTGTCTACTTTAATTGGACATCGTCCATTGAGTAGGCATGCAGCACGGGTATTCCTTACGACGACTTCTGCCGGGAGTGTAGATACAAGAAAGCGGAGGAAACAGCTTTTCACCTCTTATGCGAATGACCGGCCCTTGCAAGAAGAATACAGTCTCTCGGCTCTCCTACTTCTTCCCCAACCTAGCCAACCGGTGATATGGTGGGTTGAAGGAGAATCACTGTTTGATAAGACTCAGGATGCCGCTCATAATAAAAGGTCCAGTCTATTTACTCGCGGTACCATCTGTTCTTGTGTACCTAAGTGAGCTCTGTCGGAGTATATCGGCGGGCGTAGCCATTAAACCGAGCAACCTACCTAAGTGGAAGGTAATAAATAAGTATTTGGCGAATCCTGGCTTCAGATGTTTTCTGAAATTCAATCTTGGAAAATAGAGTTCAGATTAGATTCCATTTCCTGGATCAAACAATATTTAACACAGTCTCATCAACGGTATCCGTTTATCACTAATGATAATCTAATACCTCGTAGTTGGTGTTAATACGATACTAATGACACTTCACCTGAATCAATTATTCAAATTAAATAAAAAGACTATTTTATGTCTCCTGACTTCGTTAGATTCGTCTTTTCCAACGCATCAGTAATAAGAACGAATTCCAAATGTATTATTTTACCGAAAAAACTCGACAAGTCGTTGGAAAACGAACCAAGGATAAAGAGAGAGCCAAATACCCTGAATTAATTGCAGTCATTCCAATTTCTATGATACTTTTTGTATTTCAACACGAAGAGTAATAGTTGAGAATTAGTAATATGAATTTGATCTCTTTGATATCCATATCCATTTATGAACAACCATTTAAAATATCATAAATCCTACACACGACACATTAGTGGTGGATTCCATGATTGAGTCGTTTTGCCCTTATTTTCCACCAAGAGATATAGAATTGAATGTCTTTAGTCGTTGTCGTTGGTTGTCATTTGTTCTTGCGTTTTTCGCCCTTCGTGGCTAAGAAGCGCAGATCTAGAAGCGTAGACTGAACCACAACGTATAAAAGACAAGAGGAAGAAAAGTCAATGGGGAAAAACATTGAAAGGACACAGATTTCAAGCTCATGTTACATGTACCGGGGCATAGAGACCGAGAGCATAGGAACAAATGAACAAACTAACTTGCCGTGTCCACAATCTGTCGTGGTTCATATTGTCCTTCTCAAATAATTGTTGCATTAACATTACAACACACACGACATGTTGTCTTTCTGTTTTTCATTATTTATGAGTTTCAAATAGAAAATTTGTTAAGTTGACTCGTAAATATGTCCTCTAATGATGTCTATATTTTAATATGTTGTAATGTAGGATTGCCTCATAATGTTGTGAAGCGTATTAGGTTGCATTTATGCAACATTTCTGTGAAGGAGATGTTAATGTTGGATGACTAGACTATCATAGAAAATAACGAGTGTTAAAATGGTAGCCAAGGTATTCAAGATACCACCTTTTGGTTTTCTTTTGGTGAAGATGCGGAAGCCTGCATACCACTTTAATAGCGCATCTCAATTGCTATCCAATTACAACATCCTTACGATCACAGATATTTATCCGATCAATTAGAACTTTAATTGATCCTGCCAATGTGCGATCCGCCAATCTACGATCGGCGACAGGCGAAAACTTCTAATTAGAATCATTATCACTCCGCGGGCAGTCTCCCAAGTGGTGGCAATAAATGAAAATAATATGATAATTTGAAAAACGTTTCCATTTAAAATATGACTGCAATAAAACTTTTCAGAGCACACACCTTGTTTTTGTATGGAAGAGGATCTAGGCAAAAAGATACACATATGAGAACGTTGTCGGGAGTCTGACTCCCTGACACACCAACTCGCGTCAGCAACAACAAAACGATGAATAAATTTCTCATTATCATAATTTGCCGGGGCTATTCATAGTGAAAAAACATATCATATTGCTTTGAATTCTTTCGGTGTGTCTCTCATCCACAGCCATCATCATGTCAATGGTAAATTATTTATTCTTTTTTATTTAAAAACTTGATTGTTTTATTAACAAGAGTGCAGACTTCAATAATTTTTTAATTACCATTTTAAAGGGCATTAGGGTTAATGTTACCACTATTTAATATATTGCTGTAATGATGCTGATACTGATGATGATGACTACGATGATGATTCTGATGACGAGAACGACAATTTCTCGATATGATTGAATGGAAACGCAATCAAGCGATAATAAATGTTCAAATAAATCAGATATTAAGTGAGATGAATTCATCTGTTGCTGTAGATTGTCATACAAAAGATACGCGTTGTAATCTGAATGCGCGGAACGAGTGGCGAAGTGAATGCATCTTTTTATTTGTTTTTCGGTCAAAGATTTAATATTTGAATTTTATGGTTAAACGATCCAGCTAATTGACTTTAGATAAGACAACTGTCGTTTCGTGCTTCGAAAGATTGCCACAGAAGGATGATTGGAAGATGATGTAATTTTTAGTAGTTTTCCTCTTGCGCGAGAGCGATTTGTTTTATGGCTAGATTAGTGATTAGAGGCAATTATGTAGAACAGGGTGTAGTCTAGAGGAAACGTATTCTCGGTTATTAATTTTTTGGTTTGATTTCTTTTTATGGCAATAATTCATCTCATAATTATTAAATTCAGAAAAAACTAATTACCACCTGAGGTAGTTTTGTTAACAACAACGATGAAGACATTTCTCACAAAGGTCTTGGCTTCATCAATTGCACTCCTGTTTATTGGATTGTACTTCATATGCAGAAACTAGGGAGTAATACTTTTATAAATGAAAAAAAACACTAAAATTTATAATGATTACAAGTACATTGAAATTTCAATTAAAACCAAAAGTAAAGGATATAGTCTCTAATTTTGTTTATTTGATATACGCAAGCCAATTCTCTTTTTTCTTGATAAGCCGTCGGGCCTTCTTTGTTGGATGAGCAGACGCGTTTCGACTTCTTTGAGCCATCTTCAGACAATGAAGGAAGAAATAGTTTAGCTTTTAGTCTAAATTAGTAAGTGTTTCTGCAGACTTTCCACGTTGAAACAATTATCACAATTAGTTAAATGACATAATAATACTAGCAATGGTAACGATATAAACAACAATGATGTATTTACAATTAAGAAGTCACAATTTATAATAAAAACGTTATTAGCTATGCAAAAAGAGACAACAATATTTACAACATCACGTAAACTGGGAAGTCAAGTTCCTTATGAATTCGCGGCGTGAGCGTATATTCAGCTGCAGATACCGTACCATCTGGCGTAATCCGTAGAATCCCAGTTCCATCTAGTAAAATGTTCGTTTGTATGCCGTTACATACGCTCTGTACTGGTATTGGACTGGGTGTTGTGAATAACCATGAATTGGGGCTAGTTAACTTCTTCCAAAAGGGTCTAGCAAGTTTTTTTTTTTTGTGGTAGGGAGGTGAAGGCATTTACGCCCACCGAGTCTAGCAGTGTGGGACTCCCATGGAGGATACCTTTGGACTACCCACTAAACACCTCCCCTGTCAATCTGAGAACATAGCCTGGAACCGTTTGACACATTACTTCGGGCCAGGTCTCGTTTTCTTACGCCGTGGGGCGCCTTCAAGCTGGGGAGTCCCTTTCCTAGCGGGAGGGGAGAGGGGAAGAGGAAATGCCAGACAAGCGATCCCCCAGCCCCAGCACCCCCGGCTGCTGTGAGTCCCTTTTATATTTTAGGACTGCCCGAGCATAATGTGCCACCTGGTTCCATTTGTCAACCGATTCGAGCATCACCGCAACTATATTATCCGGGGTGAGCTCTTCCGTCTCCCTGTAAGGTTCCCTTCGCAGCCTGACCCATTTCGTACACGCAAAAAATATGTGACAGGCATTGTCCTCCTCTCCTGGGCAAAACCGAAAACACCCGTGCCCGCTCAAGAGCTGGGTCAGATAGAAGTCAGTCTCACCATGCCTTCGATTTAGCCACGGTCTCACATCCGGGATGAGGCGCGCAGTCCACCTTCCCTTCGTGCAATTCCCCCAAGACTGCTGCCAATCGTTGAGCGAGCGTTATCTCTCCTTGCGGACAACCATCTCCCTCGCATCCTCGTTTCGGCGCAGGTAGATAGCGCGGCGCTCTCTAGCAAGGAGGGCGACAGGTATCACGCCTGCAATCACTCTCACCGCCGAGTCGGAGACTGTTGGATACGAAGATGCAAGTCTCAGTGCTCCTCTTCTCTGTACCTGTGCCAATCGTTTTCGGTATACCTCCTTGCTGAGAGCGTCGCCCCATACCTCTGCTCCGTACAGTAGCACTGACCCTACAGCACTCATCAAGAGGCGTCTTTTTGATGGGCTGGGTCCCCCTACTTTGGCCATAAGTCGACTCAGGGCCGATATTCCCGAAGCAGCCTTCTCAGCCGTTGCCCTGATTTGCTTAGAGAAACTCATGTTCGAGTCGATCAGTAGCCCCAGGTACTTCACCGCTGGCTTCGATTCGATCTGTATATCTCCAATACTGATCATCCTTACTCTAGGGATTCTCTTTTTTGTCAAGATGACCACTTCGGTTTTCTCCAGTGCTAAACTGAGCCCGCGAGCAGTCATCCAGTCCCTCACTCGGCGCATTAGCATACCTAGCCTAAGTTGCGCTTGTTCAACGGTGCGTCCGGCAACCAGAGCCGCAACATCATCCGCATAGCCGACCAAGCGCGACTCATCTGGCATCTCAAGTCTCAGTAGCCCGTCGTAAGACACGTTCCACAGGTCCGGACCAAGGATAGATCCCTGGGCAACACCCGATGTAATTTCCATCCTTCGTTGGCCCTGTGTCGTGTCGTAGAGCAGGCTTCGGGCCTTTAGGTAGTTCCTCAAAAGCCGCATTAGATATTCTGGAACTTGAAAAGAGTTTTCCAGCGTGTCCAGAATATCCACCCATCTAGCGGAGTTGAAGGCATTCCTGACGTCGAGTGTCACCAACAGGACGATCCGTCGCTTGGTGCGACTATATGCCTCTGCCTTTTGGACCGCGTTCACCACCTCTGCAATCGCATCAATGGTAGAACGTCCTCCTCTAAAGCCGTACTGCCGAGGAGATAGGTCCCCAGCAGCACGAATCGCGTCAGTGAGTCTTCCCTTGATGAGTTTCTCTAGCACTTTCCCAGCCGTGTCTAGCATGCATAACGGGCGGTATGCAGACGGCGATTCGGGATTTCCCTTCCCCTTGCTGACCAGCACGAGCCTCGCCATCTTCCATCGTACCGGGAAAACCCCGTCCCGTAGGCAAGCGTTGAATGTGCTGAGCAGCAAGTCAGGACAATGGTGATAGACGAGCTGCAACACCTCAGCTGGGACATCATCTGGACCTGGAGCTTTCCTCGCTTTCAGGGAGAGGACTGCCTCCTCCAGTTCCAGCTGTGTGAAGAGTGGGCACTCTACTGCTGTTTCACCATGGACAGCGTCAACACGGACGGGATGGGCGGGGAAGAGTGCCCGCACTATCGCGTCCATCTTTTCCGCGTCATGTATACAAGGCTTCCGTAGGGCACCAAGTTTCCCCATGACCAGCTTGTAGCCAAGGCCCCACGGATCCTTGTTCACATTGTCCACTAGGTCTTGCCAGCAGCGAGCCTTGCTACTGTTGATCAGTTTGCGAAGGCATTTCCTGGCCGACTTATATGCTGCCACCTGGTTGCATGCCTCGTCACGGTTCCGCGCCCGTTGAGCCTCACGCCGAAGCTTGTGACACTCACTCCGCTTTTCAGCGATTTCAGTAGACCACCAGTACACTGGGGGCTTGCCGTGCCGGGGTCTTCGACGGGGCATAGAAGCGCAGCAAAGTCTAGCAAGTTCAAAGGTCTTGGTTGTGCACGTTGCATCAGCATATGTGTTGTATACTTTTCGTATTATGCAATTGGGCTAAATTTTTATGTTTATAAGCGTGGAAGTGGATAAGAGGTATTGGCGATTATTAATAGTTTGAGCTTGAAATACCTCTGCTTCAGTCGTTTAAAAAAAACAACTCATCGTTGTAATTGACTCCAAGTATAGAGGATGCAATTTCGAATACGAAAAAAATGTTTTGATATTTGTGAATTGGAATTGCAGAAGCTTTCACCAAGTCATATTTGCGATTGTCGATTATAGGGAGCTGACTGGTGATTATTAAGTGGTCATCTTCGTAGGTAGTTCCAACCTTTGTTTTCGTAGCGTGCAAAACTTCAGGATGCGCAGTTAGGAGAGACTGCAGGCTATAGATAGCTGTTTCTAGATCTGCCAATTTTACACATTCCCAAATACCCTGTTTGGTTTATATTGTTTGTAAGATGTTGTTGTATTTATGGAAAACATCATCAATATATTTTTTAGCGTGTTCATAAAGTGCGAGGAAACGTATGTGAAGCTGATTGTGATTCACTTTGGTAAACCACTCTTTAGCCTTATTGATTTCGGTCAGACCTTTTAGCAACTGCTCCGAAAATCGTGAAAACTTGTCACTAATTCTGGCGGTTGCGGAGTTTGACGTGCTTGTGGCATTCAGGACAATTATTCCTTGTCGTAAGACCACTTGTTTCAATTTTTCGTGATTCTCGCCGAACACAGATGTTAAAAGCTGACCAAATATTCCCCGCGGCTTTCGAGAATGCAAGAATCGGAGAGAGTTTATGCGATTCAAAGATTCTTGACAGAGCTCGGATAAATGTTGAGTTCAAAACAATTAATTTGATTATTCGTAAGCTTGGCAGACGTGCATGCCGTCCGAATGCTGGTATTCATTTTTTTAATGTTTTCTTCGTCGTACTTGAGGTCAGCCTGGGGTAGTTTGAAATTTAATTTGAGCGCTCCTTGCATTAGATTAGCCACATCTGTGCCTGGGTAAGTAGCGATTACCCTCGCGAAAGGCCACTGATGGATGGGATCTTCGCTGTTTTTACAAGAACAATGTCTACTTCTCGAATATTCCTTTGAGGGGTAAGCCATTTTGGTCTTTGTTGAAGTCGGTTTAAATAGTCTCGTGACCACCTATGCCAAAAGGAGTGCTTCATATATTGAACTAGTTGCCATCGTTTCAGAAGACTGACACTGCTTTCACATGGATCGCTCTTGATTTCGAACAGATTACTGCCAATCAGGAAATGACATGTAGTTAGGGCACTAATGTCTGAAGGGTTCGAGCTTACATCAGTTAGGGGCCTCGAACTCAGACATGCTTCTATTTGTGCTAGAAGTGTTCGGAATTCTTCCATGGTAAGAATTTGTTGGCCGATGCTTTTATGTAAATGACGTTTCATGGACTTAACACCAGCCTCCCAAAGTCCACCCAAGTGAGGACTTCCCGGAGGAATAAATTTCCATTGTATTTTTTCTTGTGCTAGTACTGATGCAGCCTCTTGTGTTGTTTGTTCATAATCTTTTTGTAAGAGCTTGTGCACAGCTCGGAAATTGGTGCCGCAGTCACTATAAAATGTCTTGTGTTTGCCTCTTCGGGCAATGAATCGTCGAATTGCCGCCAGAGAAGTTGGTGCATACAGATAGGAAGCTAACTCAAGATGAAAAGCATTCGTAGCCATGCAGACAAAGACAACTACATACGCTTTGGTGGTTTTAGATCCACGCCCTGAACTCCATCGTAGGTTGATTGGGCCTGCATAGTCTACCCCAGTTTTTAGGAACGAACTCAAGTGGGAGGAAGACTGCCCATAAATTGTTCATTAGGATTAGCTGACATTTTAAAGCATGGTATACACTCCTTAAGGATGCTCCGAGTCATCGTGTAGCCCGACAAAATCCAATACTTCAAGCGCAAAGTACGAAGAGTGAGTCGGACTCTTCCATGTGTCTGCAGGTGCGCATTTCTGATAAGTAATTTGGCCAAAGATCCCTTTGGAATTATAGCAGGATGCTTTATTTCTTTACCTACAAGAGCATGATAAATGCGACCCCCCACTCGAAGAACACCTTCCGTATCAAGCCATGGGGCTAATTGTTGTAAGTGGCTGTTAGTTGAAATTTGATTTGATCGCATGAACTACTTGAGCTGAGCTAGTCGAATGCAGAGTGTTTCAGCAGCGTGTAGCTCTTCAATAGTAAGAAATCCTGTACGTCGGCGGAGGCGAGCAAGCGGAAGACACACAAAGGTAAAACTTCGAAACCAAATGATGTAGCTACCGCGAGTGCGCTAATTGATGTAAAAGGCAAAAAGCGGACGAATTTTATTTTCAGTGAGTTACAACATGCGAGTGAGAGCTGTAAGTTTACGCGTAAAATCAGTTTGGAGGAACATGAAGCATTAGTCAAAAAAGCCGGTGCGTGTTTAAATTGCTTGTATCGCGGACATATTAAGACTAAATGTAGAGTGCGAGTTAAATGTGCTCGGTGCTCAAAGCATCACGTGTTGTTAATGTGCCGTGAATTTTCAAGAAAGAAAATTGATGATGTAAACGAGCAAACATCGAAACCCGCGACTACAAACATTGTCGTTAACGATTTGGCTTCCTCCGTTGCTTCGCCTACTGTTTATTTACAAACTTTACAGGTAAAATTGTACTCCGAAACTAATGAAATGACTGCGAGAGTTTTAATAGACCCTGGATCTGAAAGATCTTACATATGAACTGATCTCGCACACAAGCTTGGCTACTTTTCGAAAGGTTAACAAAAAATTACGCACTCGCTATTCGGTGGCGTAAAACTTAAGAGTGAAAAACATGACGTTTCTAAGCTTATAACTCGTATGCATGCACTTTTGATGTAATTAATAAGGATATAATCTGTGACAGTGTAGGTAGCCTTTTTTTTCTGTGGTAGGGAGGTGAATGCCATTTATGCACAGAGTGTGGAAAGAAGGCGACTGGACTCGAAAGAAGGCGACTAGACTACCCACAAAACACCTCCCCTGTCAACCTGAAAATCCAGCCTGGAACCGTTTGACACATTACTTCGGGCCAGGTCTCGTTTTTTAACGCCGTGAGGCGCCTTCAAGCTGGGGGATCCCTTTCCTAGCGGGAGGGAGAGGGGAAGAGGAAGTCCCAGAAAAGCGATCCCCCAGCCCCAACGCCCCCGGCTGCTGTGAGTCCTTTTTATCTTTTAGGACTGCCCGAGCATAATGTGCCACCTGGTTCCATTTGTCAACCGATTCGAGCATCACCGCGACTATATTATCACTGTATCTAGCATTAAGAATGATGTGAGGGTGAAAAAGTTGCGAGAAGAGGGTATATTCTTGTCGGACGTTGATTCGATCGGCGCGGACATGGCCGGAAAACTATTTACAGGCAACAAACGTGAATTAGAGAATGGTTTGATTGCCTTTCAGACTCTGTTAGGTTGGACCGTGGTGGGAAAACACGTCGGTGAAACTATTAAGTCCGATACGACAACTTTAGTGACGAGTATGTTTAGCAAGAGGCCAATCTTACTGATCTTTGGAATTTAGATGTACTCGGGATTCAGGACCCTATAGAGAAAATGAGTCGTCATTTTCAAGAGTGTCCAACGAGAGAGTTTGTAATGGAATCTACTAAAATTGACACTAAGGGCCGTTATGAAGTGCCATTGCCTTTTTTACAAGACCATTCTGATTTACGGAACAATTATAGTGTCTCCTATACACATTTAAATAGGCTAGATGATAAATTGAAAAAAAATCTATTTAGCTCGTACGATAAGGTTTTTCGCGAATGGGAACTAGAAGGCATCATCGAAAGAATACCTTATGACGATGATTCAAAACATTGTCACTATCTACCACATCGTCGTAATGAAGCCACATGCAACGACGCAGGTTCGACCCGTATTTGATGCCTCCGTGAAAGAAAGGGGATTTCCATCGTTGCATCAATGCTTCGAAAAGGGTCTTAATCTTATTGAACTTGTTCCCTCCATACTCAATAGTTTTCGCGAGCCTGAAGTGAGGGTAGTTGTCAACATAAGAAAAGTATTCTTGCAAATATCGATAGCTAAGGAACACAGAGATTTTCTACGATTTCTTTGGTACGAGAATGGAAAACTCGTATTTTTTTAGACACTGTCGACTAGTGTTTGGTTTGATATGCAGTCCTTTTCTTTTAACAGCGATAATTTTACTTTTACTGTACCAAGCTTTGAGAGTAGCAGAAGAAAGCAGTAATTGCAAATGGTCGAAGGAAACTGTTGCAAAACTAGAAGAGGCTTTTTACGTTGATAACGTTGTAACCAGTGTAAGTTCGTTGAATAAAATGAAAAAATTTATGAGTGAGGCTTCGATCTACGTGGCTGGCAATACTCTGGTGATTACTTAGACAATAGAAGAACTCTTGTTCTTGGTATTTTGTGGGATAAGGATAGCGATAGTTTTTCGATAAACCCTGATGTTTTGAAGGTTGAACATGATTTCACAGAAATCATTACAAAACGAGTTATGTTGTCGATTGCAAACCGTATTTATGATCCCAAAGGTTTTTCATGCCCAGTAACTTTGGCGCCTAAATTGATGTTAAGGAAACTGTGGGATGATAAAAAGGCTTCGGATGCTTCGATTGATCGCAAGAATAATGAAATCTTTAGACAATGGATGTTAGAGGTAGTTTATTTGAAAAGCATAGAAATTCCCTGTAAACTAGGCTCGGGAGAACTTGAAATACATGCTTTTTCGGATACAAGTGGCATTGCCTATGCAGCAGTTGTTTTTGGGCGTGTAGTTCAGGGCGGAGGTTTGGTAAACATACAGCTTTTAAATGCAAGATCTCCTATCGCGCCTAAAGGAGCCACCATTCCTAGGTTGGAACTAATGGCAGCATCTATTGCTGCACGACTAACTAGCTCGGTTACAAGCTCATTATCGCGTAAAATCAATCGTATTACGTATTAGTCCGACTCGACCACAGTACTAGCATGGATTAATCGAGATCTGCAGTGGGGAATATTCGTACATAATTGCGTTAAAGAAATAAGATCTTTGAGCGAAAAAAATTCGTGGAAATTTGTTCCTGGTAAAATGAATCCTGCAGACCTCCCTTCACGAGGCTACAGTCCAAAGCAGTTAGTAGAGTCTCGGTGGTGGCTTGGTCAAGAAGAAGAACAAAATATCAGCTGAGATAAAACGATCGTCTTTGACACAAATGATCAACACTGATAGTAACTTCAGTGCAGCTTAATTTTTCTGGAGCTACTCAAAAATCATTCGTTTTTTAGTCTTGATGCAACGATATTTGGATGGATGTCGGCAATCTCACAGACACCTAGGGATTTAAAGTTAGGGATAACTTTCAAAGAGCTTCGAACCGCTGAGACAGAATTTTTGCTTTTTTTACAGTAACAAATGTTTGAAAATTCAAATAAGTTATCATCATTGAAAGTCATGATAAATCCCGATGGGCTCAAAGTTGTAAAAACTAGGATTCTTAATAGAAAGGATGACATCAATTTTTTGTGTCCAATTATAATGGATGGGAAGCATGAAATAGTCTATTTGCTAGTAAGAGACTCACGAAAAATTAGGCCATGTAGGAACGCCAATAATTATGAATAATATACGCGAGAAATTTTGGATCATCGGACTTCGTAATGTTGCAAAGCAGGTTGTGGCTAAATGTGCCATTTGCGAAAAGCAAAAATCGAAAAATTTGCAATGTGAAAATCCACTTTTGCCTTTGGATCGTGTCCGAGATGCGAAAGTCTTTGAAGTGACCGGTATCGATCTGGCCGGCCCTGTTTTCTTCCGTGTGGAAGGGAAGGGTTGGATCTACTTGTTCACGTGTGCTTTATGTCAGGCTGTTCATTTACAACTATTATCATCCTTATCGACTGTGACCTTCTTGGAAGGGTTACGCAAATTTATAGATAGGAGAGGTAGGCCTAGCACAACAGTCTACACAGATAACGGGACCAATTTTTCTGGTGCAAACAATTCCTTCGAAGCATCAGATTGGGATAAAATCACGAAGCATAGGTCTGTGGCTCAGATAGAATGGCACTTCAATCCTCCTTCGGTACCCTGGTGGGGCGGCTGGTGCGAGCGGCTGATAGGAGTTTTAAAATCAATTTTAACGCAAAACCTTCGGTAAAACGAGTTTGTCTTACGAGACGCTAAATACCGTTTTATGTGCTGTAGAAGCTATTGTAAACTCTCGACCTTTGACATATATCTCGGAAGACACGGATGATCTTAAGCCATTTTCTACTTCGTGTTTCTTTCAAGAAAGACAGGAGGTTGATACTCCCGACATTGATATGTTTTATCATGAAAACTTAACAAAAAATTCAAACATATTTAGAAGACCCTTGACGCCCTTCGTAAAAGATTTCGAAAGGAATATCTAGGACAATTAAATTCGAAAAATTCTAAAAACGAAACTAGGAAAATACATGTCGGTGATGAAGTTTTGATTGGGGATGAAAATCATAAACGCAAAGATTGGCCTCTTGCTCGAATCGTTGATTTACTCATGGGTAAAGACGGTAACGTTAGAGTTGCCATAGTGAAAACGCAGAATAGTTTGCTTAAACGTCATATACAACGAATTTACCCTCTTGCAATTGCACAAGAGCACCTAGAAGTTAATGAATCTTTGAATCAAAAGGCTAAAGTTGTAAAATCGCGTAATTGTGACGCTAATAAATCTAAAATGAAATGTAAGCAGCCCGCCGAGAAAAATCTTTTAACGGAAAATGTTCAATCGAAAATTGTAACCACGAGAAGTGGGCGTGAAGTTAAAAAACCTGTAAAATTTGGAATAAATTAAATTTGTTTTCACAAAAGGGGGAGGGTGTTGCGAATTGTTTGACATAAGTGTATTTGTATTCGCACGCAGCGCCACCACACTTATATTATTTTTACTATCGCTCGGGTTCAGATGAGAGCTCAGTTCGAGCTGGCAAAGCGAAGCGTGAGCATCGCGCAGCTTTTTGTATCGTCATATCTGATTTGCAATTAACACCTTAATTAATAAAGCTCTCAGTATTTATTTCTCCTAAACCTGACAAAATTTTTCAAATCTGCAATTAAAATTTGGATCAGGATAATGGCGGTTTCCGAGCGGTTTGCTTAGGCGACTGCTCGATTACTACAGCTAGTATCTTTTGACGGGAAGGAGAGGGTCTATTTTGCGGAAATTCCAGATGAAAAGTTCTGTTGGGAGTTCCATACTCTAAAAACTACTATTATTCAACAATACTTCCTATACATCAAGCTTTTCATATCTTTTCCATAATAATGAAAACTGGCCCACATAATACACGTTACAAATACCGGCCTCAGCACTCCTGTTTAATCGCGGTAAATCCTATTATGCTATCAGCAGTACCCTTTGATCATGCTGACACCACAATAAAACCAACCAGACTTGCGTACCTACGCCGAAAAGTGATCAGTTGCAAGGTAGAAAACCGACTGTGGTGGTTTACAAGCATCCGGACCGGCATGTAGGCACGCAGCTTTTAATAGGTATATTTAGCGAACTTTTAAATTTTATAGGGAGCTTGCTTCTTAGCATCAAGAAAAAATCGATTGGTAGGATAGCTGGGAATCTGTTTTATTCCCAGAATGGCTGCCTTCTGCAGAAATTCGGAGGTATCATGATTTATTCACTTCTGACGATACAGGAGATCCGCTGAGTGTACAGAAAAAAAAAGTTCTAAGCATATAAATATGTGATAAGGCTTAGGCTATGCTACAGATGTAAAACATTGACCATAACCTAAGCATCCGCAATCATATTATTGAGCTCACTAGAAGAGCGGGTACTGAGACGAAATATCGGACGGCTAATCCGATACAACCATGAGCTATATGTAATATACAATAATCTGCAAGTTTCTGCGGAAGCAGAAGCTGAAAGAATTGAAGAGCAGGAAACGACGAGCAGGAATGACAGAAGTCTGGCGGAATACCAACTTGTCTGCTTACTTCAGCTTCCAAGAAACTTTAGGGATGTGGCCTCTAGCCAGCTTTATGGATCCCAAGAATAATCACTAAGGCCACCTGTATCACTATTCTAGAAAACAATGATGACATCCAGCACAGCATGTGAAGTAAATTCTAGTTCCTTTGCTCCAGCATCAACTTCTAATTTGTACCTTTAAGATAAGTATACCACTTAAAAACTACAGTTTAGATTGTTCTTTAGCAACGCAAACCATCCCGTATAATTAAAAACCAGGTCACACTTTTACTTTTTCAATCGATCATATCATATGAACATTTTCAAACACTACAAACCCTGAATTACCAGCAATAAATAAAACTCACTTGTCTCCACTGGACAGGTCTATCTCGTTAGTATTCTTCGGTCTATGAACATGCGCCCCTTACTTTCTTGACAACCATCCTCACTAACTATTCCTAATTAGTACACCAATACATCATATTGTAAAATTTAATTAAAGAACTTGATGGTTTTTTCACTATATTTTCCCAAACTACTGTTGCAACCAATTTTCGAGTATTCATTTCACAGGGAATTTAATTATTCTGAAATCAATTCCCTATTTCAGCGCGCTAAGACCAAACTACTGGTCACTAGCCAGGCAGCCAAATTGCCAGCCCCGCTAGGCCTCGGTCATTGATCATCAAATAAATGAATGAATTGAATGAATGGCAAGAAGAAATGATTGTATAATATACTTGTAGTATGCTTACAATAAAAACAGCAGCACAGTACAATCGAGATAAAAGAAAGGAGAGAAAAATCAAATAAACGAGACTTTTACTTTGCTAATAATTACTAAATGAGACTTTGCATTGACAACGGTAATTAGAGACAAGACAAGATAGTTTCAGTGAGAAGATTCAAAAATGAATTTCGAACGAGGAGGAACAAAAAAATAAAATAATAATTTAACAGCCAAATTTGAAAGTTACATGTCCATCTTCTCTCAAGTCTCTACCAATTGAGTATGGATGATGTGCTTGTGATTAATTATATCGTGTTGTAAATGACTGGGAAACTACTGCTAACAATATTGATGACAATGATGATAGGTAACTTGGCAATACACTTAATAACTTGCTATAGCTGTCCATAATCAAAAACAAATCGATTTATTTTATAAATTAAAAACAAGTAACACACAAAAAGAAAGGAAAGGTCGAAGGAGAAAACACGGAAGACCATTTTTATAAATTCGTTTCACCGTTCACATACCTGTTGTGTGATTTCCAATAAATTCAAAATCGTCATCCTGATCCCAATGCTTCAATGAAAGATTGTTAAGGGGAGTGGCGTTGGCGAACTCCAAATTAGCGAAATGCCAGTCTAGGATTTGGCGATCTTTCGATGATAGGTAGACATCACTGTAAAAATGAGAAGAGTGATTTATCTTTTTCATGTTCGAAATTGTAATTATGTTTTAACGAAGAGAATCCATTAAGGAATAATAATTAAAGCTTACCTAGGCGGATTCAATTCCAACTCCTTCAACTTCGCTGCCATCGATTCTTCCTGAATATTGAAGCCTTCCAATTCTGCCCATGCCTTATTCCATTGATACTGCGTCATTCGTATCTTAAATTCATGTTCAATGCTCCCGGCATCATCGGACGCCGCAGCCTTTTTCGCACGCAACTCCACCAGACTTTCGTAGGTATTTTTCAAGTCATTAATCCGTTTAATCAATTCCGTTGCTTTATGCTGATTATCAATTATGCTCTTCTGGGTGTTGATTATGTTGATTAGATGCTGCACTTGTTTCTCCTTGACGTGCTTCTCCTGGAGCTTGATAATCCATTCGAGAGCTTGACCCAAGGACACAGGATTATTGCCGGCATAGTTGAAGTCAAGTTGATGAGATAAGTAGCTGGCAGATTCGAGTAAGCGATTAAATTCACGTTCAACCTGGAAGGAAGAAAGGAGAGAATTAGGATTATGCAAGATTATTATTTGTTTCGTAGAATGTTGATTTGATTTGTGAACTGGCATCTAACATGGGTTTGCTTTCGTACGGTTGATAAAGTATTTACAATAGATTAGATCAAGATAATTGCTTCATCAATAGAGATCAGGTTTAATGTTGTGCTGAAGCTGACCTGTGGTTAAATCGAATTGTAAGTATACCTCAAAAATCTTATACCCAAAGCGATAAGAACGGTCGAATGTAAACCACCAGGCGAAATCGAGGTAGCACGAATGAAAATTTTGCAAGGAAAATTCAAAATAAGAGGAGAGAACTGTGAACTTGCAATAGGGGCCCAAAACCAAGAAAAAAATTGAGGTACTCGCGGGAATGACCGGAAGAAGCATAGGTTTCTTGGGCTCGGGTTTTAAACTGTATGTAATCTGAAATGCATAATAAGATGAAGGCTAGTTAAAAATACTAAACATATATCAGCCGGCTTACGGCCCCATCTCTGTAACACATAGAAGAGAGAGAGAGCACATTACATATAGCTATATAGACGAGAGCGAATGGAGTCATGAAATTTATGCACATGTGTTACATATTGTCACGTGTTACGGTCCGCGGCCGATAAGTTTAATGTCCCGAGGGAAATGATCACGCACTGTTTTTTAAATTAAATTAAAAGAGCTTATTTGCTAAGATTGCACAATAATTAATTTCACTATTTTACAAATCGCATTTTAATTTTCTTTTCACTTGTACTTTCAATTTATGTTTCAACTGTCTTCAAATACATCGCAAAAATCTTTTACTTCACTATCAATCAATATCGCTTTCAATTCGCGCTCTACTCTTATCGCCGTTTTACTATATGCCCCATTCATTCAGCTCGGCTTTATATAGGGTCTCTAGTCATTCAATCTATTTTTCGTATATTGGGGAATGTTCTGACGAGAACTACCTGGGATATTCGAGAAATTCTGAATACCCGCAGTGACATCACTTGTTTACTTTCAGATATTGATCATGGATCTACTTGGTTCTGTTTTGTGCTTTCGAGTACACGCTTTTGACGTCATTCGTTTTGTTCATGGCAGTGAACTTTTAAGTTACACTCACCTCTATAAAAAAAATTTGTTAATCTAGCATATTCATTTCGATCACCTTTTCTAAAGTAATTAAAGTGCTAACAGTGAACTTTAACTTACATTCACCTCTCTCCAAGAATTTGTCAATTAAGCATACTCATGTAATTCATTAATATTGTTCGATTACCTTTCCTAAGAAGTAATTTGCTACCGTA
The DNA here is from genome assembly GCA_963969285.1 of Odontomyia ornata. Classification (NCBI taxonomy): domain Eukaryota; kingdom Metazoa; phylum Arthropoda; class Insecta; order Diptera; family Stratiomyidae; genus Odontomyia; species Odontomyia ornata. The sequence continues at coordinate 24,073,568 of OZ017741.1, forward strand.
TTGTTCACACACATAAAAAGATTTTCATAATCTCACAAAATTCACAAACCAAACGAACCAGCTTCAAGCTGCATACATAGCACACTTGCAAGTTCATTCAAGTGCACTCAAAGTTCAATTACCTGAATTCACATCAATTGCATTTATTTATTTTAAATCAATATTGTTGTATCGACACATTCGATTTTAAATTGTGCTGTAAAGTTTATTGCCCTGATTACAAAATGAGAAGCACAATATTTGGAATAGTGTATTGTAAGCAAAAAATATATTTATAAAAGCCACAAAGAAGTACCAATAAACCATTCATTGCAAGACAGCAGTAATCATTGTTTAAATTTACAATTCGCTTCATCGAAATTCATCACGTCAGAACATTGGTCCGTCGAGCCGGATCGCAGCTATCGGAATTAGGAACGAACGAGAACCAACCCAAGATGTCGGAGAAGGCTGGACAAGATCAAAAGATAAAGGCTATTCAGCGGCTGATAGAAAACTACAAGAAGGACAGCACGAAACGTTACAGCATTGCTTACTTCAGAGCAAGGTTGGAAAAGCTTCAGGGACTTTGGAGCAAATGCGAAGAGCTTACTAGCGAGAAGAAGGAGAATCGAGCTGGTTACATGGAAGGATTCGTGGCGCTGGAAAATAGTGTACTGGACTACGTTACTCTGTTTTTGGAGAAGATCGAGGATTACGAGAAAACCTCCAACCCAACAATAACAGGAACTGGACCAGGGAATGAAGTAGAAACAATCAAATTAGAACGACTCAAAATTCCTGCCTTCGACGGCAAATATTGGTAATGGTGTGCATTTCGTGATTTATATAAATGTATGGTGCACGAGAATGATAAACTAAGTGCCGTACAGAAACTACAGTATTTGCGTAGTTCACTTCGCAGTGAAGCGGAACACCTCATTCAGCACCTGACGATCACGGAAGCAAATTACGCGCCAGCATGGAAGCTACTCTGTGAGCGGTATGACAATGACAGAGCAATCTCCAACGAAATGGTGCAACAGCTTTGGGAGCTGCCCCGGTGCAACAAGGATGATGTTGGTCAATTGAAACGTTTGATTGACATAACCAATCAGCTGGTGACTACACTTTCCACGCTAAAGGTCAACGCATTCGACTTAGTAGCCACATTCATCCTCAACCAGAAATTTGATGATGAGACTAGGAAGGATTGGCAGAAGCAGATCGGTCATTCAAAAGCAGTGCCAACATTGCAAGAGGTGTTGGACTTCTTAAGAATCGATTCATCATGCTGGAAGCATTATCATCTTCAGTTGCGAAACAACCCACTAAACGAACAGCAATCACGGTCCATTCAGTGCATACTGGCCCACAATGTCCAATGTGCAACGAGAATCATCGACTTTTCAACTGTACGAAGTTTAAACAATCTACTGTTCAGACACGACGAGAGTTAGTCAACTCAAAGCGACTATGCTTCAATTGTTTGAGCGATCAACACGGGGTAAAGCAGTGTACATCAAAGCACGGTTGCAAGGTATGTGGAAAACGACACAATACCTCCTTGCACCTATTTTCAGCTCAGCCAGTACCGTCGGCATCGGTGACTGCAAACACCACTTGCATGTGTACATCCGAAGATAAAACCCAAGTTCTATTGGCGACTGCGCTAGTACAAGCCAGTGCAATTTCTGACGCGGAATCACCAGAGGCTGAAACTATCACACTTCGAGCGTTATTAGATACGGGGGCTCAGCAATCATTGATTAGTGAAGCAGCAGTGAGAGCATTAAAGGCGTCAAGGAAGCAGGCGAAAGTGGTAATTGGTGGTGTTGGTGGGGAACATGAGGTAACTACTCGTGGAGAGACGACCATTGCAGCCCATGTCAAAGGACGAAACGGTATGGAGAAATTAATATTCAGCCCACTTATTTTAAACACCATAACAACGCCGTTACCTGCTACGCAGACGTCCAAACACCTTCCTGAAGGTCTCAAGTCAAAAGATTTAGCAGAGCCTAAATACTACGGACCGTCGAAGATTGACTTGCTAATTGGAGCTGATATCTACAGCAAGATTCTACTGCCTGGATTTTTGCCAGGTAATCCATCAGCTCAACAAACAAAACTAGGATGGGTGATTTTTGGTTCTATTGCACAATTGCCTGAGAAAAGGCAGGTACAAGTTTTGATGTCGTACAGCGCTCTGGATGAATCTTTGCGACGATTTTGGGAACAGGAGGAAGCTTGACTGTCCCGATCTCTTACACATGAAGAGGAACAAGCGAAAGAACACCATAGAAATCATACTCGTCGACTATCTAATGGTTCTTATTCGGTACGATTACCTTTTAAGGCTGATATTAATCTAAAGAGAGACATGAGCAATACTCAAAGAGTAGCGTTTATTCGATTCCTTCAATTAGAGCAGCGGTTCAAACAAAACCCCAAACGTCATGACGAATACAACAAATTTATGGGAGAATATCTCAAACTCGGGCACATAGAGCTTGTACCTATTGATGGCGTCCATAAAAACCCCTCCTTTTATTCACCCCATCATGCCGTCCTCAAAGAGAGCAGTACCACAACAAAAATGTTTAATGCATCGCAAAAGAGTCTGTCGGGTCAATCTTTGAATGACTTGCTACTAACCGGTCCTACAATTCAGGAAAGCATATTCTACATACTAATGAGATGGAGACAACACCGATACGTTATAACATCCGACATAGAGAAGATGTACAGACAGATATGGCTAGATGAATCGGATCGAGATTGTCTTCGCATTTTGTGGCGGTTCAACAGAACAGACCCCATTCAAATGTATCAATTAACAACAAATACGTATGGAACGACAAGTGCGCCATACTTGGCCATTAAGACCCTTCACAGGTTAGCAGAAGATGAATACATGAGCTATCCTAACGCATCAAAAGTTTTGAAAGAAGACTTTTATATCGACAATTGCTTAACTGGTGCAAACAACTTGGCCGACTTGCGACATGTTCAAAAGGAGCTCCAGGACTTGTTGCACTGTGGTGGTTTTCATCTGAGACAGTGGAGTGCAAATCATTCTGAATTATTGGAAAACGTTCCCTTGGCAGATTGAATTACGCAAGTTCCGCTTCATATCGAGTTATCAGAAAACGTCAACACTCTCGGCCTTTGGTGGCATCCCGCAACGTCAGCATCAATGCGATTGACCCTAAAACCAAACGAGATGTGCTCTCAGACGTATCGAAATTATTCGACCCGATAGGATGGTTGCAACCCACAATCATAATTGGAAAAATAGCGATGCGGAGGATTTGGCTAACAAAATGTGATTGGGATGAGCCACTCGATAAGGAAGTAATCAAAGACTGGATTACTGTACGGAAACAATTTCATCAATTAAGCCAAATCAAAATCCCGCGCTGGATAGGATACCTTCCATCCACCCTGGTTGAACTTCACGGATTTTGCGACGCCTCATCCAGAGCATACGCTGCTGCAGTTTACGTGAGAATTGTTAATGGTTCATCAACCACAACGAGACTTCTAGCTGCTAAATCCAAGGTGGCACCTATAAAAACGCAGTCCATACCCCGACTGGAACTTTGTGGAAGTGTAGTATTGACGAAAATTATGAAACAAGTTAAAGAAGCGCATCGTTGGGGGCATGCACGTATCAACTACTGGACTGATTCCACCATTGTGTTGGTGGAAAACTAAGTATCCAGCTATCATACCGAAAGGCAGACTAGCACAACTGCTAACCAAAAGGGCTCATCTAAAAACAATGCATGTCGTTATCCAGTACGACTTGAATACTGGATAATATCTGCGTCTTCACTAGCAAGAAGGGAGATTCGTAGCTGTCTCACATGCTTTAAGCTGACAGCAAGGCCAAATGCACAATTAATGGGATCCCTACCATCGATAATGGTACGTCCGTCAAATCCCTTTGAGCATACGGGGTTAGATTACGCGGGGCCTATAACACTCAAATGGAATGGAGGACGTGGTTCAAAAACAACAAAAGCATACGTGGTCATCTTTATATGCATGGCAACGAAAGCTTTCCATCTAGAAGTAGCGTCAGATTCGTCTACGGACACGTGTGTTGCTGCTATTCGACGATTCATAGCACGACGGGGAAGGTGTAGAGCCATTTACAGCGATTGCGGATCGAATTTTCTAGGCGCCAACCGAAAACTTCATAATGAATATAATAAAATATTGCACAAAAGTAATGAAATACTGGTTCGAGATGGTCTAGAATGGAATTTCATACCTCCTGGAAGTCCACATTTTGGTGGACTCTGGGAAGCTGGTGTGAAATCGATGAAGCGGCATCTTTTCAAAACAATAGGAAAACAGTTACTAAACATCGAAGAGTTTTACACATTTCTTGCACAGATCGAAGCGTGCATGAATTCTAGACCATTGACCGCGATAAGCAACGGTCCTTCAGATGGCGCCGCTCTGACACCAGGACATTTTCTGACTGGAGGAAATTTGTTCGAGCTCAAAAATGATCCAGAGGAGACGACTTTGACATTACTGAAGCGTTGGAGATTGGTGCAGGCAATGAAGCATTCCTTTTCGCACCGATGGACAAAAGAATATCTACAACGTCTTCAACAAAGACTAAAATGGCTTAAACCACAGGAAAATGTAAAACCAGGAGATCTAGTTCTAGTCAAAAAGGATCATTTTCCATCGTTACAGTGGCCATTAGCAAGGATATTGGCAATTCATCCTGGCGAAGATGGTCTTGTTCGGGTTGTCACTATCAAACTACATGGAAATGTGACAAAACGGCCTATTACAAAGATTTGCCCATTACCATTCCGAAGCCAATCAAATGAATCACTGATAGTTGAAACTCAATCAAAATCGCCGATACCTCAGCCATCATCTAGTACACTGTCAAGTACGAGAAAGCGAAAGCCGGTTCCAAATGATCTAGAAGCCATGGTATCAAAGCAGACTAAAGGGGAAAAACGGCAGTCGATGACTACCAAAAGAGTCATTTCAAACTTACTTACGACTTTGTTGATCTTATGTGTCTTCTCAACGCCAACACAAGCAACTGTGAACATTTCACACTCAAACGGAGGTCTGTTTATCGAGCACGTGGGTATCGGTAATTTATTACAGGGATCGTTGCAACTAAACATCAGGATCCCAATGTCTGACATACAAGATCGAAAGAACATAGAAAATGTGAACGACAGTATGAAGAGTCTATGCAGGTTGGGAGGCAAAGTAACAGACAAAATACGATGCAGAAGTCTTGTCAATCATCTCGGTAAGTTTACAGACGACACCCTCCAGAAAATTGAAAGATTACAGTTCATCACTAGTCGCGCCAAGCGGGGTATCCTAGGTCAAACGCTTACGGCAACGTTTGGCGTAAATGATCAAGTAATAGCCGATGTTAGCATCTTAGCAGAAAACCAAGAAAAGCTACAACGATTGTTTTCTCACCAAGGTGCAATTATCCTTCAAGCAACGAAAATATTAAACAAAACATCAAGCAGGATGAGCACACAACTCAGTCATTTTTCGGAACAGCTGGAGGCAGGATTAAGTCGGATTAACCAGTTCCAGGTTGACAACGATCACAATGCTTTGAATATTCAGTTTTTGGGAACATACCAACAAGCGGTGAATTTTATTCAGGAGATACAGGATAAATACAATCGTATTTTAACAGCCTTTTATACGAATGGGAATGCATACAGATGGCAGAACTAGAAGCAGACATTGATACAGCTCAAGCATTGTTATCTCCACATTTGGATCTTCTACATATAACCACGACAAAGATATCATTTTTCCACACCAATGCATCAATTGAGATCCAAGGTCATCTTCCTATTATCGATAAGCGGCCATACGACCTAGTCAAGGCAACTGCTATCCCTCAGCTGCATGAGGGGAAAACATTCTTCGAATTCAACATCAACAACAATCTCCTTGGAATCAACTATAAGGATCAGATGTATTTCGAAATATCAGAGGAAGAGTTCTTCAATGCCCAAGAAATTGGTCAAACAAATACTTGCTATCGTCATCCATATTAATTGATTTACGAACTAGATCGAACTGTATTGTCAAAGAGATATACAAAGCTTATACAATGGAAAACTGTTCAGTACATTCATTTGCTATTGAAAGCCTCGTTGTGAAACAATTGCTGACAAATAACATCTGGTTATTCGTAACGCCAGAGCCTACCCATGCACATGTCACGGCACAAGAACAAATATTATACTTAATGGAACGGGTTTGCTGTAGTTATCAGAAGACTGCACCGTTCACACCAAGGAGTTTATCCTTTCACCAAAAAGAACGGTCCAGAGTCACCAATTTTCATCTTACATTACTTCAACGGTTCCAGTTTTCAACTTAACGTATCCAGCTACGGCGACAAAACATATTGCGAAATCAACTATCATACAGTCATCTGGATCTTTAAAATCAGTCGCAACTGAGCAAGAAAACTTGATAGCTGAAGTAAAGGAAACCGTCTGGAAGAAAATCCACGACCATGGTATTACGGCAGCGGCATCAACACTAACATCCTGTTTTGTGGTTATCGTAGTAGTCATGCTAATTCGTTACCGGAAAACCTGCAACCAAGGCCACAGGAAACCAGCAGCTACATGGTATGAAGAGCATCAACTATAAGAGCCGGACCGGCTCTTGGTGGGCGGTAATGTTCACACACATAAAAAGATTTTCATAATCTCACAAAATTCACAAACAACGAACCAGCTTCAAGCTGCATACATAGCACACTTGCAAGTTCATTCGAGTGCACTCAAAGTTCAATTACCTGAATTCACATCAATTGCATTTATTTATTTTAAATCAATATTGTTGTATCGACACATTCGATTTTAAATTGTGCTGAAAGTCTATTGCCCTGATTACAAATTCCAATTAAAAACGTAATTGCATGAGAAGCACAATATTTGGAATAGTGCATTGTAAGCAAAAAATATATTTATAAAAGCCACAAAGAAGTACCAATAAACCATTCATTGCAAGACAGCAGTAATCATTGTTTAAATTTACAATTCGCTTCATCGAAGTTCATCACGTCAGAAATTCTTACGTTCATTTCTTAAGTCTGAAAAGTCAATATCTTACTTTGCGTTTTTCGTTCACTGAACTTTTTACCTACATACAAATTGATGTGTAGCATCGTTGATTATGATTTGTAAATATTGCTGTCTTTTTTGGATAGCCAGTAACTTTTTATTATAAATTGTGGGTTCTTAATTATAAATACAGCATTGTTGTTTCTATCGACACCATTGCTTGTATTATTGTGATAATTGTTTCAACGTGGTAACAGTCTGCAGATACATTTTTGGCCCGTCGAGCCGGATATGAACCAGCGACCTATGGATCGACAATCGCAAATATGATTTGGTGAAAGCTTCTGCAATTCCAATTCAGTAATATCAAAACATTTATATTCGAAATTGCATCCTCTATACTTGGAGTCAATTACAACGATGAGTTGTATTTTGAAACGACTGAAGCAGAAATATTTCAAGCTCAAACTATTCATAATAGCCAATATCTCTTATCGACTTCCACGCTTGTAAACGTAAAAATGAAGCACATGTGTTGTATACGAGAAGTATACAACACATATGCTAATGCAACATGCCCAACCAAGACCTTTAAACTGCTAGACTTGTTTGGAAGGAGTTAACTAGCCCCAATTCATTGTTATTCGCAACATCAGTCCAACACCACCACAGAGCCTATGTAACGGCATACGAACGAAAATCTTACTAAATACAAACGAACATCTTACTAGCCTACGATGAATAATGCAAGCCGGAGGCCTTCACCTACGAAAATGGACAGCCAATCATCCCGATCTGTTAAAATGCATACCACTCGTGTCAGTGTAAGCACACCGAACATCACGGACACGACGATACTGTCATTCGACATGAGGCAGTCGGAGTCCGCCATCCGCCGTGTATTGATTGCCAAATAAATTGTTTAATTGATATTTTTGTTCTTTTTGTTATTATTCACATCCATTGTTCCTCCCCACTGAATCATCCTGACGGTTCAGAAGTGGGATGATGGATTTGATAACCGAATTAAATGGATTGACGGTGAAAGTGCTGCGCGAGAAGTGCCGATATCATGGATTGGCGACCGCCAGGAACAAGTCCATGCTGGTTCAACGCCTCGCCGAATTGGGCGATAAAAGTGCGACAGGGATAGATAGTGATCTCTTGCCGAGAGTCCGCGAACTCGAAGAAACAGTCCGTCAGCTGCAAAATTTGAGTGTTGGTGTGCCACAAAGCGTTTCGACGCCAGTAACACAAACAGTTTCAGAACGCGTGGACGAACACGTTCAATCGTTCATAAGTGGAAGTGTAAACACGAACGCACACATACAACCGTATGTGCCACCGCAGGTGCCGTCGTCGACCAATATGACTCAACCACTCGCATACACGATGCCTACGCATATACATGGACCGATGATGAGTAATGTTTCGTTTGCTTCACATCACCAGTCACGCATGCAGGTCACAAATGCCTCCGCTCCGACGGGTCCGCATCTCCCTCAACCGCCAACAGGCATATACTCGTATGTATATCAACCGACGAGCGAGATCGGGTCTGTGAATGTTCGCGACATTGCCGATGTGGTGCCGGAGTTTCACCCGTTTGCCGCCGATTCTTTAACGTCCGAACAGTTTGTGTGTCGTGTCACCCAACTTAAGGAAGCCTACCGATGGAGTGACCGTCTTGTGCTGCTTTCAATGTTTTCGAAGTTGAAGGGTGCTGCTAAAACATGGATCGACTTGTCCCCAGTTTTTAATTCTTGGACAGAGTTTGTCGGAAAATTTCTTGCAGATTTTCCGTGTGTCATCTCCGTATGGCTGAAACGAAACGCAATTTTACCGAATCGATGGAGGAATATTATTATCGAGTTCTAGCGTTAGGCCGAAAAGGTGGATTGCCTGACGCAGCAATCATAAAATATGTACATGATAAATGGTTGCAACGATATCGATTTCGGGAAAATATCATCGGCACAACAATTTAATTTTTGCCACGAATTATTATCAGCAATTCGACGCTATACCGTTCAAAAAAATCTTTCCAACCGAAACCCCGATCATACGACATGCGCCCGCCGAGTCCTACGAGTAAGCCTAAAATACCGTCATTACCGAGAAAACCGAAAGAACCCGTCTGCTATAATTGTTTCAAGCCCGGACATATCTCCGTCCGTTGTCCACAACCGCAACGCCGTGCAAGATGCGCAACATGCAATCGTACCACTCATCAAACCACCGATTGCCCGCATATGAGATATGCGCCGGATAGCGCGAAAACGTACGAAATCCAGACGAATGAAAATGAAAAGGAAATCATCAAAGTGGTGTCAATACGAGGTCGTGAGATTCGAGCATTCGTGGATCCGGGGAGCAATAGAACGTTGATGAGAGCGTCGTTGGCGAACACTATAGGTGATATCGTTCCTTGCAATGTTGTTCTGTGCGGATTTGCGGGTGGTAAATACGAATGTACGAGCAAAGTAATCGTCTCAATGAACATTGATCACAAGACGTACGACGTAGATGTGTTAGTTGTCGAGGATGATTGTATCGAATACCAAATGCTATTAGGTCGGGACGTGCTATGTAGAGACGGACAATCGCTGGTAATTCGAGGGAAAGAATGCTGGTTGGAAAATGACGAGGCATTAAAATTGGGAACATCCTTAAAAGCCAAGGAACAAAACCAAGTAAAAACGTTGTTGTCTGAGTTCCGTACACTTTTTGCAACAAATTTAAACGAATTGGGAAAATGTTCGGCTGTAAAGATGGCAATATCGTTGAACACACGCGAACCGGTTACACAACGACCATATCGACTCCCATTTGCAAAATGACAAGCCGTCGAAAACATCATAGACGAACTACTCGCCGCCGATATTATACGTCCATCGGAATCCGCATATGCTTCGCCTATCGTTCTCATAGAGAAGAAAAACGGCGAAAATCGTTTATGCGTGGACTATCGCCAATTAAATGGAAAAACGATTAAGCAACCTTTCCCTATGCCGAATATCGAGGATCAGTTTGCTAAATTAGCAGGCAACAAATATTACACCACGCTTGATCTAAGGATGGGCTACCATCAAATCGAAGTGGACGAAACGTCGAAACCGTACACCGCTTTCGTTACTCATAATGGACATTATGAGTACAATCGCATGCCTTTTGGTCTGGTGAACGCGCTGGGAGTTTTTCAAAGCTTAATAAACAAGATCATTTCAAAAATGGGGCCCGGAGAAGCGATTGCGTATTTGGACGATATAGTTCTATCGAGCAAAGACATAGAGACCGGTCTAACGTCGCTCCGAAAATTTTTAGAACTTTTGAAATCTTACGGATTAACAATGAGACTTGATAAGTGCAGTTTTCTTTCCGACGAAATCGAGTACTTGGGACATATTGTCAACGATGAACGCATAAAACTGGGGGAACAAAAGGTTAGCGCGATAAAGAACTTTCAAGCGCTGAGAAATGTAACCGAAGTGAGACGATTTCTCGGACTCACAGGATTTTTCCGAAAATTCGTACCCAATTATTCGCTGATTTCGAAACCGATCACTCAACTGCTGAGAAAATACACGGAGGGATCGAAACACTTTCTATGGGGAAGTGAGCAATCCGAATCGTTCCAGAAGCTCAAGGAGATTCTATGCAACGAACCAGTGTTGGCGCTGTTCGATATCAACGCACGACACGAAATACACACTGACGCCAGTACAGTCGGACTTGCTGGTGTATTACTGCAGTCGATGGATGGAAAGAATTGGAAACCCGTCTTTTACTATAGCCGCCATTGTTCCGAAGCCGAAAGCCGTTATCACAGCTACGAGCTTGAGGTGCACGCTGTGGTCGAGAGTCTAGACAGATTTCGTGTTTATGTGCTAAGCAGACCCATCCGTGTAGTTACCGATTGTTCAGCGATAACGCATATGAAGACGAAAACCGAAATAATCCCTCGTATTGCCAGGTGGATGTTACGATTGACTGAATACGATGCTGAGCTTGTGCACCGACCCGGACGACGACTTGCACATGTCGATGCACTCAGCCGAGCTCCCGAGCTGCCGCCCGAAGATCCTGAAGTTGCAGGACTCGTCATGGCTATAACAAGTGGATCAGACGATTGGATTTATACTATGCAGTTGAAAGACGATCAACTCCGGCACATAGTGAACGTTATTCAAAATAAAATAAAAGATGAACGTGTTAAACAAATCAAAAGTGAATATGAACTAAAAGATTTCCGTTTGTATCGAAGGGTTAACGAGCAGCTAAAATTAGTGATACCAAAATCCGTCAGACTACGCGTAGTGCAAAATTTTCACGATAATTACGGACATTTCGGGATTGAGAAGACAATGGGGCGCATCCAACAAAATTATTGGTTTCCTAAAATGCGAAAAATGGTAAAAGACTATATAGACTCGTGTGTTAATTGCTGCTACAATAAATCGCGTTCAGGAAAGCCTGAAGGACGTTTATATACGGAATCGATGTTACCGATACCATTCCGTCAATTGCATGTTCAAACGTAGCAAAAGGGGCAATATGTATATAGTTGCAATTTCCGATCCTTTTTCGAAATATCTAGTGGCAAAACCCGTCCGGAATACCTCTACGCAACCCGTGATTAATATTTTAATTGATCTAACGAGCTATTTCGGTTTGCCTACGCGAATTATAACCGACCGTGGTTCCGCATTTGTGTCACGAAGATTTGCTGCGTTCTGCAAGTCACATGAAATTACTCATATCAAAACCGCCGTCCGTACTCCGCGTGCAAACGGACAAGTGGAGCGTGCAAACCAAACCATATTGTCTTATCTACGTACGACCGCCGAAAATAAAAACGATTGGGACGATTTACTACCCGCGCTGCAATGGAGTATAAATACACAGAGGAATAATACTACTGGATTCAGTCCAAACGAAATCATATTCGATTTTACACTCAGAGATGTGACAAATATTAATCTTATCTCAGTTCTGCAAGACGAGTTTATTAACAAAAACGAATCAGAACCAGTACTCGTGGACCTAGCAACTAAACGAAATACAGCTTTGGAGAATATTGAAAATCAGCGGCTGCGTTGGAAGGAACGTTTCGACAAAAAGCATTCTTCGCCCAAAGAATATATGATTAACGATATTGTACTCATTGAGAACGAAGCTGTTTCGACTGGGGAGAGTCGAAAGTTGGAACCCAAATTTAAGGGACCCTATATAATCGCCCGCATTCTTGGCAAGGACCGGTACCTTATCGAGGATATACCAGGTTTACGAATTTCACAAAAGCCGTTTTGATCGGTTTACGCCGTTGACAAGATCCGACCGTGGTGTTCAAAACCACCGGAAATCGAAGCCGCCGAAGAAACCAATGACGGAGACAGCAGTGACGAAATCGAGGACGATTCCGATGCAGGAATGGCCGAGTTGTCAGTGTAAGCACACCGAACATCACGGACACGACGATACTGTCATTCGACATGAGGCAGTCGAGGTTCGCCATCCGCCGTGAATTGATTGCCAAATAAATTGTTTAATTGATATTTTCGTTCTTTTTGTAATTATTCACATCCATTGTTCCTCCCCACTGAATCATCCTGACACTCGCTGACAGGGAATCACAAATGCCATTTGACATCAGTGTAAAGGGTGCAGTGAAGACATTAGGGCTACAATGGCGTCCAGCAACAGATCATTTCACATTTTCTATTAACAGAACTAATATTACTGAGCTTACGAAGCACAACGTCCTCTCTGAGGTGTTCAAGCTGTTTGACCCTTTAGGATGGATTCAGCCATGCATTATAATCGGAAAAATCGCTATTCGGAACTTATGGGAAATAAAGTGCGATTGGGATGATCCCTTACAAGAAAAAGACGTGCAGGAGTGGCTCACAATTCATAGACAACTACCTGCACTTAATAAGCTCAAAGTTCTAAGGTGGGTTGGATTCACCACCAAAGATGAAATTGAACTCCATGGTTTTTGTAACACCTCCAGAGTAGCTTTTGGTGCAGCTATTTATATCATTTATATCGGCAAGTTCTGTAAGGGTTACGCTGCTCACATCAAAATCTAAAGTAGCCCTTGCTAAGGAAGAATCGATTCCTCAGTTAGATCTGTTGGGAGCCGAGTTACTCATTGTACTCATGGATCAAGTCACACGTGCGCACGACTGGAAACATGTTCCAACGTTTTATTGGAGCGATTCTTCATCAGTTCTGGACTGGATCAGAAGCCCTGCAACCCGGTGGAAAGTTTTTGTTGCTAATCTTCTTGGACTAATACAAAGGAAAAGCAGTCCTCGGCTATCGTATCATGTCGCAGGCAAAGACAACCCAGCTGATTACGCTACCCGTGGAGTTTATCCGAAAGATTTATTGGACTTAACACATTGGTGGAATGGCCCAATCTAGCTGAAGACTGTTATCACCCCTTCTTGCGGTACCAATCAACCAGAAGAAACTAGTTTTAGCCATCACGCCGCAATAAACCTGGAACCCTTTGATTAAGAACCAGAGATACTACAACGCTTTTCATGCAGCAACAAGCTGAAACGGGTTGTCGCTTTATGCCTACGATTCAAGCGCAACGCGACAAAGCCATCACTAAAACGTACAGGATTTCTTACTATTGAAGAGTTACAAGCTGCTGAAACACTCTGCATTCGACTAGCTCAAGCACACTCATTCAGACACGAACTAACTAACTAACAAATTTCAACTAACAGCCACTTACAACAATTACGAGTAGCCCCATGGCTTGATACGGAAGGTGTTCCTCGAGTGGGCGGTCGAATTTATCATGCTCTTGTAGGCAAAGAAACAAAGCATCTTGCTATAATTCCAAAGGGATCTTTGGCTAAATTACTTATCAGAAATGCGCACCTGCAGACACTTCATGGAGGAGTCCAACTCACTTCTAGTACTTTGCGCTTGGAATATTGGATTTTGTCGGGGTACACGATAACTCGGAGCATCCTTAAGGAGTGTATACCATGCTTTAAAATGTCAGCTAAGCCTAATGAACAATTTATGGGCAGTCTTCCTCCCGCTTGAGTTCGCTTTGAGAGTCCCTTCCTAGAAACTGGAGTGGACTATGCAGGCCCGATCAACATACGCTGGAGTTCAGGGCGTGAATCTAAAACCAAGAAAGCATACGAGTATGTAGTTGTCTTCGTCTGCATGGCTACGAAAGCTTTTCATTTTGAGTTAGCTTCCGATCTGTCTGCACCAACTTGTCTGCCTGCAATTCGGGGATTCATTGCCCGAAGAGGTAAATTCAAGACATTTTATAGTGACTGCGGCACCAACTTCCGAGGTGTGCACAAGCTCTTACAAAAAGATCATAAACAAACAACACAAGAGGCTGCATCAGTACTAGCACAAGAAAACATACAATGGCAATTTATTCCTCCGGGAAGTCCTCACTTCGGTGGACTTTGCGAGGCTGGTGTTAAGTCCATGTAACGTCATTTACATAAAACCATCGGCCAACAAATTCTTGACATCGAAGAATTCAACACACTTCTAGCACAAATAGAAGCATGTCTGTATTCGAGGCCCCTAACTGATGTAAGCTTAGACGTTAGTGCCCTAACTCCAGGTCATTTCCTGACTGGCAGTAATTTGTTCGAAATCAAGAGCGATCCATGTGAAAGCAAGGTCAGTCTTCTGTAACGATGGCAACTATAGTGCAATATATGAAGCACTCTTTTTGGCATAGGTGGTCACGAGACTATCTAAACCGACTTCAACAAAGGCCTAAATGGCTTACCCCTCAACGGAATATTCAAGAAGGAGACATTGTTCTTGTAAAAACAGCGAACATTCCATCCATGCAGTGGCCGCTCGCGAGGGTAATCGCTACTCACCCAGGCACAGACAGGTTAGGGCGACTCGTTGCCTTGAAAATGTACGGAAAATTTACCAAGCGTTCGATTACTAAAGTCTGCATCTTACCCTTCAGCAATCTACCGCACGAGTCATCCAATGGCGCAACAAACCAACATGAAACCCCGTCACAACCTGATCACCCAGCCGAAATTGATGCGTCTGCTACAGGCAATAAAAGACTATCAACAGTCAATGATCGAACTAGTTTAAAACGAAGACAAACAATTGCTACTGTGTTGTTTTCTACTAAATTAGTCATGGGTACTTGTTTTACACCAACGTTGTCTGCAGTAAACGTTTCTCAACTGCAAGGAAGTCTTTACGTCGAACATATTGGAGTGGCTAATCTACTGCGAGGAGCGCTCAAATTAAATTTCAAACTACCCCTGGCTGACCTCAAGTACGACGAAGAAAACATTAAAAAAATGAATACCAGCAATCGGACGGCATGCACGTCTGCCAAGCTGACGTGCCATCCACCGTTCCCCATTTCCGCTTGAGTACGCCACCCTCCACCTGAAGGGAGTTCAATTGTGCCCAATAACTTTTCAGGGTAACGCCATGCATCGAAACGTCCTTTCACTCAGGCCGCCCAGCTGTCTCCTTCCATACGAGTAATGGTCCGATGTCTTCATCGGCTAGCTGGGTATTTCGAATCTCCTCCAATGACCAACCTTTATCGAATTCGCCGTTGTCACTCCCAGCTCAACGTTCGGCTCCTTTTCCTCAATCTGTCGGGAATGCTTGCAGTTAGCTGGACATGGACGGCGAGATAGGGCGTCAATATTGCCGTGAGCTCCGCCCTTCCGATGAACAATGTTGTCGTCGTATGACTGCAATCTTTCGATCCATCTTGCATCTTGTCCCTTGGGGTTTTTGAAGTTAAGCCGCCATCTCAGCGATGCATGGTCTGTTCGGAGAACAAATTTCTGCCCAATTAGGTACTTGTGGAACTGCTTGGTGGCCTCTATTATTGTCAATAGCTCCTTCCTGGTCACGCAATAGTTCCTCTCACTTTTTGAGAGAACTCGATCGTAGTACGAAAGGACTCTTTCTTCGCTGTCGATCTGCTGGGAGGGTACAGCTCCAATCCCGCCGTTGCTCGCATCGGTGTCAACTACAAACATTTTTCCGGGTTCTGGATATGCCAACACGGGTGATTCACACAGCATCTCCTTCAAGGCCTCAAAGGCTGCCTGGCATTGTTCAATCTCGACATACTGACGATTTTTCTCGGTTAGCTGATGGAGACAATTAGCTATTTTGGCAAAGTCTTTGGCGAATCTTCGATAGTAGGTTGCCAGACCGACTTCGTAGTTGGCGCTTGTTGTTTGGTGTTGGCCAGCTTTCCCCTTCTGCTGATACAACGTGTCCCAGGTATTTTACTTCAGCTGCGAAAAGGGTACACTTGTCGGGACTAAGTTTCAGATTCACCAGTCGCAATCGGGAGAACACTTCTTTTAAGTTCCGCACATGCTCTTCGAACGTTCTCTCGAGAACAATGTTGTCATCTATGTACACCAAGCAGGTCTTCCCGGTTAGGCCTCGTAGTACATATTCCATCAGGCGTTCGAAGGTGGCTGGAGCACTGCAAAGCCCAAATGGCATCACCACAAATTGCCACAATCCGATCCCAACTGAAAATGCGGTCTTCTCTCGGTCTTCTTGTCGATTTCTACCTGCCGGTAGCCACTCTTGAGATCGAGTGTAGAAAACCATTTTGCGTCGGCCAAAGTTTTCATGATGTCATCGATGCGTGGAAGCGGGTAACTATCTTTCTTAATGACGTCGTTAAGCTGCCTATAGTCGACACAAAAACGAGTGCTATCATCCTTTTTCTTTACAAGAACTACTGGCGCAGCCCATGGACTAACAGAAGGCTCGATAACCCTTTGTTTTTCTATGTCCGAGTTCAGTGCGCTCACTTCTCCTTGTTTAGCTATAGGAAGACGTGTCGGTGCTTGTCGAATCGGCTTGGCTCCCTGTGTATCTATGACGTGAGTTACCATACTCGTTCGGCCTTGATCATCCGGGCTTGTCGAGAAGATGTCACTGTACTTGGTGACCAGATCAGATGTTTGCTTGAATAGCTACACCAGCAATTTAATCTGTTTCAATATTGCAGACGAGAATCCCCGGGCTTTGTCTGTGTCTTGCCTCCTTTTCCAATGATGTTCGTGATGACTTCTCCCGCTTTGATGCTTGTGGTTGACTCTGCGGTATGAAGGACTCTAACCGTTCCTTATAGATCTTACAAGGCTTCGTTCTAAAATCAAACTGCACAATGCTGACGTCTTCGTTGGCTCTATCAGATAAGATCGATGGTCTCCAGAAATCTCGGAAGGTTTCTGCGCATTAGTGTCGGCACATACTACCACATTTATCTTGAGAATTCGGACGCTGGGACTCTCCATCAATACTTCGACATTCTGCCATTTCAATACCCGTTTTCCCAGATCCAACGTGATTCCATGTGGTCGCAAAAAATCTATTCCGAAAATGCAGTCATCAATAATGTTCGCGACCAAAAAATTATGTCAGAACGCAGGGTCTCCTAACAGTATCTGGAGGTTGACCTCTCCATGGACAGGTGCAGTTTCTCCCGTATCTATCCGCAGTGAGAAAATCCTGCCCTTGTGAAGTAGTTGTTGCCTCACAAGGTCTGGTCGGATAATCGATCGGTTTGCACCAGTGTCGATTGTTATGGTGCAATGTTCTCCGTCAACTTGACCCGGAAGGAATAAGTCTGCTTTTCCACGATGTAGTCTTGACGTTGTGATGGTGGTGCTAGGGACGTCGCTCCTCCTAGCCAACCTCTGCTCCACGAAGTTGGCTCTTACATGTTTCCCGACCCCTCAGTTTGAAGAGCTTCCAAAGTGCACATCCGATTTTCGATAAGTCCTGATCTAACTTTCTGTGGTAAGTGCCAACATAAGATCACGAAATTTGGTTAGTGTTCGAATTATGCGTTCCGCCGGGTTCACCTGCGGATGATAGAGGGCCGTGGTACTGAATTTCGGTCCGCGCTTTAGGCGACCAGGTGACCCCAGAGGCAAAAACAGCAAGTGCGTGGCGTCTTCGCGCGTTGACCGGTCATCCTTGGGCCCACGCCGTAGAGCAGATCATAGCACATTCACATAGTATCGACACTTAACCTAACCTCCAGAATAAAACCGAACACAATCCGAAGAGCAAACCATAAATCTTCGGCAGCGAGTAGGTAAGTAAATACTGACGCAAGGATTGAAATATAAACATATGCTTGGATGCGAGATTTCAGCATTACCAGACCTTAAAAAATTAATAATTTTGCAGAAAACCAAATTCATTCTATGCAATTTTTTAGTTTTTTATTAGTATCTGGCCATGCTACCATGTTCTAAAATGTGTAAAATAACACGTGCGTCGGAAATTCTATTGGCCTTTTATTTTGTTTTTTTGCATATGACAGGCCTCGGCTTAGCTGACCGGCGCCTGGGAAAATTCAGAAAGTGTCCAACACAAGATAAATGGAAGGAGTGGGTACTATATGAGTGTACTATGGAGCGGATGAGCTCCAGTCACAAAGTGGCACGGAATATAGTAAGGTTGGCGTGTCAAAAGTAGTCCGTAAAAAAAGAAAGCAACATATTAGGAAATTTATGCTAAAGAAAGCCGCTTCATTTAAATATTCAAGCAACGAAATTTATTCATTAATGAAACTATCTTTTCTATAAATTTTTCCTGTGGTATTCCTTTAAATACTATATTTTACAAAATAAAAACAAAAAAGCCTCATTTAAACGAACCAGAAAAAGTATCCGTACATGACAATATTAATTTGAAATATTCAAATATTTTATTACACAGCAGGGCTTAATAACTTGTCGGATAACATTTTCTCTTAAGGACCTCCTTAAGTCGATTTGGCATGGAGTGAACCAATTTGGCTGTGTCCTGCCTGGTAATTTTGCCCCATTCATCGACGATGGCGTTTTTCAGCATTTCCTTCGAGGTTATGGTGTGCTGACGGATTCTGCGCTCCAACAAGTCCCACAAATTCTCATGGGATTAAGGTCTGGGGATTGGGGCGGCGTACACAGTTGATGTATTGTGTTGTAGACCAACCAAAACTTCACATTGTGTGCTGTGCGCTTGAGATCATTATCTTGCTGGAACCAGAAATCGTCGCCAAGCATCAACTGCTGAACGCTTTGCTTCAAATTCACCTTCAAAATACTAAGGTAACCGTATTGATCAATAGTTGATTCTATAACCACAAGTTGGCCAACTCCACCTCCACCATGTTTCACAGTTGGTACGAGATTTTCTTTTCCGAGGGCAGTACCGCTCTTCCGCCACACTAACTTCCTTCCTTTAATACCAAATATGCAAAGTTTGCTTTCGTTAGAGAATAGAACCTGTTCCCAAAACTCTGGTGGCTTTTTTTTATATTTTTTTGTGAAATCTACACGTTTCTTCCTGTTCACTTCCGAAATATACTTATAGCTTCTTACGTGCTATGCGTGAGCGATATCCATCTCTCTTTAGTATTTTTAGTATGGTATCTTCGTGGAGAACCTTGCCAAAGGAATCTTTTATATTTGTAACAATTTGGGAAGCAGTTACTTGAGAATTCTTTTTAACTGCCTGCAAAACGTTTTTTTTTTCGCGTTCAGTCTGTATGGAGGGTTGATCACAACGAGGCTTTGACATAATCGAACCAGTTGTATTAAGTGTTTTCACCACATACTGGACAGAGGAGTAAGTTCTGCCTACTATTTGACCAATTTCGCGGTAAGTTTTCTCTTCACCAGTGGCGCCGCAAGGCGTGAGCGACGTGGGCGACCGTCTACAGCCTCGCGTTATAGGGGCCTCGCGCTTGAGAGCCTTTTCTAACTCAATAAATGTTTGAAAAGTATTGATACCAGTAAAAACTGCTAGGGTTGGCAATGAGCTACCTCATCGGGGAACGACTGGAGGATACAGCCTCCACGATGAAACAAATGACAACGGCCAGCGCCTGATCGAAATCTGGTCATACGTTCGACTTGCTTCCCACATCGACCCATTCATAAATTGACCTAGGTATCACCAGATGGCAACACACAAAACCAGATCGATCATGTTCAGATCCAACAACGTTGGGCCTCGAGCATACTTGACGTCCGTACATACCGAGGAGCCAATTGTAACTCAGATCATTACTTGATCAAATTAAACTATCGATGTCGTATGTCAAAGGCATATTCAGCGAAGACCAGCCCGCTACAAAAATTTGACATCGAAAGGCTCCAAACGGCGTCTGTGGCAGAAAATTTCACGGAGACCCTCGACAACCAGCTGGCTCCCATCTTATCAGATGCATCGTTAAAGACGATGACTGGGCAAATGTTCACCGAGCAAGAGGAATCGACCATTGGTATCCTACCCGCTATATTGCAACCATCCGCTGAAAAGTCAAAGATCCTGAAAATTGTCAAAATGCAGTAATTAGCAGAACTACACATCAATAACACAGAAAAGTTATCTCTGCTTCACAGCGATTGGAGTTATCACCAATACGCAAATTATGCCATCATTTTAGCTATTCTCACAATTGGATTTGTGAATTTATTTTGTCTTGAAAAATATTTAAAACCTATAAAACAAATTGAAATCTTTACTTCTAGTAAGGAAGCAAAACAAGCCCCAAGTATTATAATGACAGATCGCGAAGAGTCCCGCAAGCCACCGCCAATGATCAAGCACAGCCCACGTTCAATGCACTCGTCACCCGCTTCAGCGACATACCGTATTTTTAACGATCGAGGACGAACGAATTTGAAGGCGTAGGAGTTAACACCATACACAACAACGTGACGTGTAGTCAATAGTTACCTAAATACGGGAAATGCATGCTCTTCGATTCTCATGGCAAAGGCTCCCACGAGTTACCAGACGCTGATGCAGCAGTTTAAATTTATAAAAGATGAAATCTTAGATTCTAGGTGAAATTCTATTGTTAACTTTTATTTTTTTTTTTGGGGGTAGGGAGGTGAATGCCATTTATGCACAGAGTGTGGGACTCCCATGCGCGACTGGACTACCCACTAAACACCTCCCCTGTCAACCTGAGAACCCAGCCTGGAACCGTTTGACACATTACTTCGGGCCAGGTCTCGTTTTGTTACGCTGTGGGGCGCCTTCAAGCTGAGGAGTCCCTTTCCTAGCGGGAGGGGAGAGGGGAAGAAGAAATTCCAGAAGAGCCCCAGCGCCCCCGGCTGCTGTGAGTCCCTTTTATATTTTAGGACTGCCCGAACATAATGTGCCACCTGGTTCCATTTGTCAACCGATTCAAGCATCACCGCAACTATATTATCCGGGGTGAGCTCTCCCATCTCCCTGTAGAGTTTCCTTCGCAGCCTGACCCATTTTGTACACGCAAAAAATGTGTGACAGGCATTGTCCTCCTCTCCTGGGCAAAACCGACAATCGGGAGACCGTGAATTACCGATCTTGTGCAGATAAGACTGAAAACACCCATGCCCGCTCAAAAGCTTGGCCGGATAGAATCAGTCTCACCATGCCTGCGATTTAGCTACGGTCTCACATCCGGGATGAGGCGCGCAGTCCACCTTCCCTTCATGCAATTCACCCAAGACTGCTGCCAATCGTTGAGCGAGCGCTGTCGCGGACAACTATCTCCCTCGCATCCTCGTTTCGGCGCAGGTAAAAAGCGCGGCGCTCTCTAGCAAGGAAGGAGACAGGTATCACGCCTGCAATCACTCTCACCGCCGAGTCGGAGACTGTTGGATACGAAGATGCAATTCTCAGTGCTCCTCTTCTCTGTACCTGTGCCAAACGTATTCGGTATAACTCCTTGCTGAGAGCGTCGCCCCATACCTTTGCTCCGTACAGTAGCACTGACACTACAGCACTCATCAAGAGGCGTCTTCTTGATGGGCTGGGTCCCCCTACGTTGGCCATAAGTCGACTCAGAGCCGATATTCCCGAAGCAGTCTTCTCAGCCGTTGCCCTGATTTGCTCAGAGAAACTCATCTTCGAGTCGATCAGTAGCCCCAGGTACTTCACCGCTGGCTTCGATTCGATTTGTATGTCTCCAATACTGATCATCCTTACTCTAGGGATTCTCTTTTTTGTCAAGATGACCACTTCGGTTTTCTCCAGTGCTAAACTCAGCCCGCGAGCTGTCATCCAGTCCCTCACTCGGCGCATTAGCATACCTAGCCTAAGTTGCGCTTGTTCAGCGACCAGAGCCGCAACATCATCCGCATAGTCGACCAAGCGCGACTCATCCACAGGTCCGGACCAAGGATAGATCCCTGGGCAACACCCGATGTAATTTCCATCCTTCGTTGGCCCTGTGTCGTGTCGTAGAGCAGGCTTCGGTCCTTTAGGTAGTTCCTCAAAAGCCGCATTAGATATTCTGGAAGTTGAAAAGTCTTTTCCAGCGTGTCCAGAATATCCACCCAACTAGCGGAGTTGAAGGCATTCCTTACGTCGAGTGTCACCAACAGGACGATCCGTCGCTTGGTGCGACTATATGCCTCTGCCTTTTGGACCGCGTTCACCACCTCTGCAATCGCATCAATGGTAGAACGTCCTGCTCTAAAGCCGTACTGCCGAGGAGATAGGTCCCCAGCAGCACGAATCGCGTCAGTCAGTCTTCCCTTGATGAGTTTCTCTAGCACTTTCCCAGCCGTGTCTAGCATGCATAACGGGCGGTATGCAGGCGGCGATCCGGGATTCCCCCTCCCCTTGCTGATCAGCACGAGCCTCGCCACCTTCCATCGTACCGGGAAAATCCCGTCTCGTAGGCAAGCGTTGAATGTGCTGAGCAGCAAGTCAGGACAATGGTGATAGACGAGCCGCAACACCTCAGCTGGAACACCATCTGGACCTGGAGTTTTCCTCGCTTTCAATGAGAGGACTGCCTCCTCCAGTTCCAGCTGTGTGAAGAGTGGGCACTCTACCGCCGTTTCACCATGGACAGCGTCAACACGGACGGGATGGGCGGGGAAGAGTCCCCGCACTATCACGTCCATGTTTTCCGCGTCATATATACAAGGCTCCCGTAGGGCACCAAGTTTCCCCATGACCAGCTTCTAGCAAAGGCCCCACGGACCCTTGTTCACATTGTCCACTAGGTCTTGCCAGCAGCGAGCCTTGCTACTGTTGATCAGTTTGCGAAAGCATTTCCTGGCCGACTTATATGCTGCCACCTGGTTGCATGCCTCGTCACATCTCCGCGCCCGTTGAGCCTCAGGTCGAAGCTTGTAAAACTCCCTTCGCTTTTCAGCGATTTCAGTTGACCACCAGTACACTGGGGGGCTTGCCGTGCCGGGGTCTTCGACGGGGCATAGAAGCGCAGCAAGCAGTCGTAATGATGCTCATAGTAGAGTTCACCACGTCTTGAGCTGTCAGTTCTTCCGTCCCCTCCGAAGCTCCCTGCAGCGGCTCACCTGCTGTGAGAACCTTGACGAACCTCTCGACGTCCATCCTTCCGATGTTCCACCCAGTTGTAGAAGGCCGAGAGCACGGACGTCGGGAGACAGCATCACTTATCTCAAGCAGAATGCACTGGTGATCACTGGCTGAGTAGTCCTCTAATACTTTCCAGTTGTGTATCCTCCGTACTAAGGACTCCGAGGCAAATGTCACGTCCGGTATGGTTCCTTCACAGCCAATACGGGGGAAAGTCGGCGTATTTCCGGAGTTTAGTACGACGAGGGCCGTCCTGGCCGCCATTTCTAGGATTCGTTTCCCCGCGGATCTGTCTGAGGCATGCCCCATTCGATTGCTTTAGCATTGAAGTCGCCCCCAACGAGCACTTTGCCCTCTGCGTTCGAGACAGCGCCCTCCAAAGCATTAAGCTTGGCTTGGAAAGATGATACCATTTCGTTAGGCGTTACGTATACGCTAAAGAAGGTGATCTCTGTGCACCGAACCCACACGAAACCATCCCCCCGTCCACAACTCTCCGCTTGAAAGTCACTGGTCCGAACCCAGATGGCGACAGTGCCAGTTTCATCAGAATACCATAATGCAGGACTTTTATTATGGTGTTGCTCACTCAGCAGCAAGAAGTCGGCTTTCATGTCCCTCACAAACTGCTCTTGCAGATTTTGGGCGGTTGAACTGCGGTGTAGGTTTAGCTGCAGGATGCGGGTCATCGAAGCTCTGATTTTGCCTTGGCTAGGGCTTCCTGGAACACCCGGCATTTTCCTGATTCCAAGACGTGTCCAACATCAGGTTTTGGATCAGCATACAGTGTGCCTCCTTCGTACACTCTTTTCTTTTATGTCCCATTTCGCCGCATTTGTAACATAGGGAACTCCTATCGGATCCTTTGCATACTTGTGCGGTGTGAACATAACCAAGGCATTTGAAACATTGAAGAGGCGTTGCTCTTCGCCGTATCCTATATACAACCCACCCAATTCGTACTTTGCCCTTGTTCAGGAATTGTTCGGCGTCCTTTTCGGTCAAGTCAACTATGGCCATGCGTTGTGCCCTGTTGTTTTCTGGTGTCAGTCTCGCTTTGATCCTTCCCACACTAGGGAACTCCTTTTTGATGGCCTCTTCTACCGCGGCCAGATCCGTCACGCAGTCTATGTCTCGTATTTCGATCGTTGCCATCGGCTCGAGCGGGGCTATAGTTGCGAGGACTTTCTTTACTGCGTCACAGAATGCTTCTTTATTGCTCCGAATTCGACCAGTATGTGGCCCGACCGCGTTGGTCGTACTACTTTAATGGTAGTATTGGTGTCTTCGGGCGTTACGTTTCCCCGATGTCCCGCAGTACCTCCGCGTAGGATCGGCCATCTTGGGGCTTTACGAGCAGTGCCTGCTGCCGGGGTCTTCGTCGGGGCTTCTGCCTCTCTGTTTTGCATGAGGTCCTTTTTCTAATTGGGCGTCCGTACGTACTTTACTTTCTGGCTTTTTTGAAGGAGTTTCTTTACGGCTTTCTTCGCTTCTTTTGTAAGCACTGTCTGGAACCTCTGATCTGGTGCTCCACGCCCATCAAGTGCCTCTTCCTTCCTTCTTTTATCCCGATCTCCTTCGATTGGGCTAGACGCCATTTTTTTATTGACGTTTAATGGTGGAGCTATCTGCGTGTCGCCTTTAGATTTCGCCCCAAGCGCCTCTTTAGCCTTCTCTTCCCCTTCGGCCCTTAACCAGCTTCTCCGATAGTGCCCTATGCGATCTAGGAGCTCCTTTAGTTCAAGGAGCCCTGCCTTTGCTGCTTTGCTGATTTTTGGTGAGTCGCATGCAGCTTGTATTCTTTTCAGAACATCTCCCGCTTTTCGGAGTAGTCTTTCTTCTTCGTATCGCTGGGCCGCAATTGTACCTTGCAACCATCCTTGGGAGAGATTATCGCGTTCCGTTTCAGAGTGCAGTACTTCCGCCACATTTTCAACGTTGGCGGTGGATTCACGCGGTGTCTGGTCAATGTCGGGATTTGCGACCCTTGCATCGGTCGCTTTAGTAATGATCGCAGCGGTGACAATCGAATTTTCGGTGCTCTTTATGCTATGTCCCACCACTCGAACACCTGAAGTGTCCTGCAGAGTTTCCCGCTTCTCCTTAATAGGACGCTCGGGCGTTCGCATCATTTATTGCTGCGCCCGAACGCCACAGGAATCTCAGTCTGAACCAGACTGTCTGCTATTCTCCGTTTTTCGTCCGTCATCACTGTCCTTGTGTTAGTCTTCGTTTTTGTCGTTGTTAGTACCGCTCACGATGTACTGTTGACATCGTGGCTGCAACCGCTGGTTGCGTCGTCGTTATTATTTTTCGTTTCTTTTTCTGGGTATTTGTGGTCTTTTGATTTTGTTAACTCCAGTTTCGTTGGGTCCCCCCTCGGAACCGCTATCTCCATTCGTGTGTGTAGTCGCCTTTTTGGTCCCATGGTTATCTTTGCAGAGCAGGGAGGCCATGCGAGGGTTGGCACAAGCCCTTATGGGGACAAGTGCTCAGAGCCAGACCAGCGCTAATCGGGAGTCCGTCTCAACCGAACCTACACCACCACCCAATAGTGCGAACTTCGAACGTACTCCGAGGCCTGCCAAGGTTTTACCGGGACGGAGACGGTATGATAGTTGAATTGGAGCCGTTCAAACATCTCGGCGCTACTGTGCAAAGTAACTAGGTCCAAACCATCACCAGCCCAAAGCGTCATTTCCAGTTCGTTGTCCAAAGCGTAGTCCAGATCCAATCAGAGTCGTTACCTGTCATCCCAGGAGGGAACCTCACGGCGCTCCCCATATCCTCGGGTCCGTGGGGGCGGCGCTCCGCAAAGAATGCCAGCCTCCAAGAGTGCTCTTGTCGACCGGCATTCCCCCTGCGGGGTTAAACCTTGAGTTGCCTCAAAATGCCAATCAATGTAAACCAAGCGGTTGCTTGGACATGGAGGCTGGATTTGTCCTAGCTGTAAAGAAAAAACGTGACGCGATCAAGAAATTGGATATTTCGAAGCTGCCTCCTATTTTAGTTGTACATTTCAAAAGATTTTATGTCAACTCAAACGGGTTAGGAAACACGTACAAGAAGAAACAGTGTAATAGCAGGTGTTGGTAATGAGTTAAAGGGCTTTAGGGGAAGGAGATAGTACTGGTACAATTCTAGAATGGAAACTTAAAAACAAGATACATGGATTAGATTTTGCGGACTATTTTATATAAGCGTATGGAGAACGAGGGTTTATGATATTAGAACATTTAGAGACTTGTATGCAAAGGCAAAATGTGAGATTGGATAAGTGGTGACAAATTATTCAATGTAAGCACGCTGGAAACGTCAGATGATAGATCAGTCAGATTATATACGATTTCGGAAAATCAAAGACCTGAACAAAAAACGTTTTCAAACTTCGAAACAGCACAAATTTTGCATATTCGCAGTGCTTACGGCCAAGACGCAAGAGTTTCAAAGCAAAAATTGTAGAAA
Organism: Odontomyia ornata; assembly: GCA_963969285.1. Taxonomy (NCBI): domain Eukaryota; kingdom Metazoa; phylum Arthropoda; class Insecta; order Diptera; family Stratiomyidae; genus Odontomyia; species Odontomyia ornata. Next base: position 24,100,489 of record OZ017741.1, read on the forward strand.
TGCTGGTAAACCTTTCCTTATATCAACTGGAGAAGATTCCTATGTTTGCATTTGGGATGTCAATGGTGATTTAGTTTTTAACAGACGCCATCACTTCTACAAGTTGGGACTTTGAATTTGATGAAATATCAAAAACTTTATTCTCTACCAGCAGCGATGGAAATATTATATCTCATATGATATTCGATTATTTTTTTACCGGTCAAACCAGTAGATCAGAAGGACAATTTTCCATATGTAGAATATCTTGCAAAGATCAGTTATGCAAAGGAAAAATTAATGTTAGGGATAACTAGTCAAAATAGATTGCCTTACTGTAAAGATAGTATCTGGCATGTAGTAAATAGTTATGCGGGCTTTAAGTGTGCATTATAAACTTGTATCCCTATTTGAAGTTAATGGCTGTTTGCGTCAGGACTCTTTTGTCCTGGCCTCTCTTTCTCTTCTTTCGATGTTGCAACAAATTATGGTTTACTTATGTATTGAATCCGATTTAATTTTCAAAGAATATTCTTGACAAGACCGAACCAAAAACAATTCTATTTTAAATCGAAATACTTGAAAAAGTCTCGCTTCTGACTTTAATCAGCACAACCCAATCAACTAAAACAATCCTGTCAATTAACACAATTCAATCAATTAAAAACCGTTCCCATCAAACATTCATCTCCGACTGGCTGACTCTTCCCGCAATGCGAACAAGCATCAACAGCTTCCAAGCAAGAAAACGCTGACTCTTGAGCGTCTCTTGCCCGAAAACCGCTAACGCTTGCGTCTGATACGGGAATACATTGCATGATATCTGATACATAAGATAAGATCCCAATACATTTTGCCGACTCCTACGCGTCAGCAAAATAATCCGAATTTAACTTACAATGTTTGCTGATAAAATGCTTGAACAATATTTTGCTGACTCGTGCGCGTAAGCTAAGAAATTTCAACTTAGCATACAGTGGCTTCCAAAAGTTTTAGAGTCACATAAGGTGACAAAATTAATTGTGCATCAAAAATTTACAAGATGTTTAAAATTAATTTACAAATTGACCAAATTGAAATTAAGTTAAAGCCACATTAATTAACTGAATTAACGGAATTGAAACTTAACCTAAACCAAATTCGGGCTTAAATTCGAAACTTAACCTAAATTAGATTCGCACTGCTGGCCGAATGGGCATTAACAATGGCAATGATAAGATTCAAAAGATGTATGAAAAGTCCATAGTTTCTAATTTGATTCGTTCCTTCTGTTTTCTATGGAATACTGAAGCTCTAGTTTGTGACGAGAAGGGAGAATGTAAATACAGCAGTTATCAATTTGAAACCACCACATCACCAGCGGGCGCCCGGCGAGGTTCTAAGCTTGAGTACCCTTTTGGTTTGTGTGTTACATGTACATTTTTTTATCTATATTTTTGCACATCAAATTTTTGTATATTTCTTTTGGGTTTCGTTGGGTATTAATTTTTATATAGATTCCTAATAAATATAATACAACGAAACAACGGATATATAATCCTTCGAATATTGGGTATCGTGTATTTGCTCGGAACACGAATGAATTGAAAACAGTAAATGCAGCAAACTCTGCATCACGTTAAATGGAGTAAACTATATATCTTTTTAATTTTTTGTTGATCAAATGTCCTGTCCTAACCTAAATTTTATGATCATTGAATATATTTTAAGTTACCAGGCGAACTGAAATAGCTATAAGACAAGAATAAAAAAAAACAAAAAGGAAAGAAAAAATAAAAACCAATAAAGAGAAAAGTTACATTCGGTCCATAGATATAGAGAGTACTGGATCCACAACCGCTCGTGAGAGCCGAAGCAATTAGCAACCTTCGCTAAAGTTGTGTGAAGTTGAGGTATCAAGTGATATGCTTTTGTTTTAGCACTCTATTCACGGCGAAATACGTTCACATTTAAAAAGTTTTTAATTTTAGAGATCGCGCGTACGTAATCGGAACTTTAATTCACTGTTTTAATTTAAAATTTACGAAATTTCCATCCGCTTTGACACATGAGTTTTCTCGGCGATTTCGCGCTCTTTTCGATTTTCTTTTGCTTTGACGTTCGAGTTTTCCGTGAGAGTCGTTTGTAGTTTGTACTCAAACTGTTTTCTGAATGATAACGAAGGCGCGATCGTGTGCACGTGAAATGAAATTTCGTTGGTGTGCGCGGGTGTCAGTGGGGGAAGCGATTCTTCTGAAGAGAGAAAAGAAAAACCTGTCTGGAAAAAAAGGGGAAGGAGAAGCAGAGGGAATCATATAGTTTCGAGAGCGTAAGTTATTTATAATTTATTTATGTGGCAAATTTGCTTCTCACATGGACGAGTACACAGATTCTCGTTGCTCGTCTATTTGTTTATGTCTTTGATTCGGTCTTTCCACTTCATCAAACCTGACCGGGTATAGGACCCGCATCGATGGCAGGCTCCTCCGCTAGAATGGGCTAGCCATCGGGCGCGCCCTTCCTTTTGTTGCTTAACAGGGGCTCTTGCCGGATAGAGTGGCCTTCCGCTCGCGTGCCTTTTTATGGCATCGAGTTATGTGATTCCATCACATAGTTCTAAAACATAAATTGTCCACGTCTATATTTCTCATTTGATGGGGAAATTCATGCAAATTATGTTTGTATGAGTTTTCCACTCAAATGTGAAATATATGGCCACGTCTACGTTTGGATCTTGATCCGGTTGGGAGGATACGAGGGGGCACCACCACTCTCTGGATGGCCAACTCTTATTTGTGGCCCATAAGAATCGTCGGTAACGACGAAGTCCTCCTTAGTCCGTCTGTCTTCCCCAGGTCCAGTTTGTCCTCTGCGTCAGCAATTTCCGACCCTTAGTTGGTTGCCTCCTTTCCGACTTCGGTCCACATTTATTTGACCCCGGAATTCGTGGATGCGAAATTCTTTTTGTAGTGGGCCCTTGTGCTGGGGGAAAGAACCCGCCCCACGACACCGCAACGCTCGCCTGCCAGCGCATTCACGCGTACCCAGACAAGGCCAATCTCGGCAGATACTATCATACTCGGAAACATGCAAAAGTGCAGATTTTATGATATTATAAAAGAAAGCATTCAAATTAGGTGGACATATGCTTTTTAATACAACGATAACTTTACTATCTTGCATGTACGGATACTTTTTCTGGCAAGTGTATAATCATATAATATTCAAAGTTTATTGACGAGTCGATTGATAGAACTCTGAACTCTGAAGGAAATCATGAGGTACCTAAAGAAAGAAAGTCCGGCAAAGTTTTAGTACCTAATTTCGATTTTTTATTTTTAGTATTATTTTTTAACTTCTATGTCTATCAAATTCTTAAATAGATACCCTGCCTGAAATAACTTCTTAAATACCTTTTGCAAAACAGATTTCAACCATATGACAAGACCGCAAGCAATAATTCACCCAGGAAAAATCCCAAGAAACTGTTATTAACTACCCTTATCCATTATGAAGGCAAACCAAACTTTCTGGCTCTTCAGTGAAGCATCACCCATAGCAAAAGTATAGCGAATTAACACAACCAACACAATCTCTAAAACCTTCCTTACTGCAAACTCCCGAGTCGAATCAAATGATCTATTCATCACACCCTAAAGGCGGCATATGGCACGTTAAGATCAAAAATTATCCTTCCAAAGAGGGTTGGTTACCTTCTCTGCGTCTGTACCATTGCACGCAATTTAATGCAGTTCGAACTTGTTTTCGTCCCGAACAATAGTTGCCAGTCACGGACGTCAAAAGGTCCATAAAAAAAGGATAGTTGCCAAGCCGCATTAAGATTTATAGAAATTTGATGAGAGCGATTGCAACCTACTTTAAACCCCGTTCGTAGCATATTCCCCGAACCCAGAGGCTGATCCGTTTGGCAAGTTAAACGAATTATTGCAAGGATTCGAAAGTTGATATCAATCTGATCTACTTTCAGATGTGTAACGAACCGGCAAAAATAGAGTACCCTCGTAAAAAACAACACAGAGTACATGATGCCCGACAGTATCATACGAGTACAGTACAGTAGCTTGGATTAAATTAAAAAAAGGTGATACAACTTTTAGGATTTCGCCCCTGGTATACCCAGTAAATTATTTGTGGTTACCACTCAATCATTTCATGATTTATTTTGATTTCCTATTTCAAAAGGCGAGAAAAGAGGTGGCCCCGACCTCGTTTAATATTGAAACCCAATGAAATATGCCACGAATTTTTAATTTTTTTCTTTTATTTGTTCCATTCAACTATGTACCAGTTTTATTATTGAATTACGAAAGAATCTTCTTTTCTATGCAAACTATGTTACTGCGAACCCTGAAAGATTAATCTCTAAGATAAATAGTGGAAAAATTAACCCTTACATAAGATATTTGTTCGGTGCTTAAAAATATGCATTTTTAATGTAGTATTTGCATATGCAAAGAATCTCAATAGAGCGTGACTTGTGAAGAGCCAGGCAATGGCGAAGCATGAAAGCAATTGAAAGTGTAAAGATACAAAAAATGTTCATTATGAAGCTTCACAGATCATATGTTCGAGTGTGTGGTGTAGCTTTATCTTTGATGGATTTGTTGCTGAAGTGAATTATGCAGTATTTGCATAAAAAAATTGTAAAAATATTGCGATATTTTTTAGCAGGTTTTGGAAGCTATTGTAATTGATTTTCGCGCATTAAATAGGAATAACATGCATTGAAGAGAACTGCCGAATAGAAATTTTTTCGAAAGAATGCTGTCGTGTAACTGATGTTAACCTTTCAATAATATGATAAATAATATAATAATGATAAGCTATAATTAAAAAGTTTTAATTTCATGAAAAAGCGTTGTTGCACTATCAATGAAGATAATTTAATCCTGAGTTTTGGTTTGGAGGACAATTTTTTAAATTTAATTTGCTCTTACAATAAACGTTTCGAAAATAAGAAAACCGAAACAAAATGCCCCAAAAAGAGAGGAAATAAATTTCACCAGTTCAACATCATCGGTGAGAAAACATAGTAATTACACTGAAGGAAACGGGGAAGTGGATTTGACACTACTTTTATGAAATTAATTTCTTTCCTTTCAAGGCATTTTGAAGTCGATTCTTTCATTCCACTATTTTTAAAAGCAGGAAGTTTAGTTATCGACCTGTCTATCCGTGCGTCACTGTGCCACAGAAGTTTTTCTCCGAAATTATAGCAGCTACAATCTACCATCAATGAGTTCGCACGGACAAAGTAACGGTGCTGAACACAAGAGTCACAGGTCAAGTTAAATCGCCAAATTAACACAGACACTTCCAGTTGGTACACCAGAGATTTCGTTTGAAAATTTTAATTATAACTGTCGAGATGAAATCTCTCTTGTAATATGTTTTGTATGAAGTGCAAGTTGGCAACACATTTCCAGTACTTCTGACATATCAGGTGAACGAAAACCTGGCCCGGCCAAATATGGGCTAGAACCGTTGACCAAATAGTACTTGTGAAATACAACTCATTTTAGAGCTCCTTGTCGCGATGACAGAATGAGAAAATTTTGCGATTGTTAGACGTGGAATGAGAAAGTGACAAAAAATTCATTTTGGCCCACGGTTTTTAAGGAAGTATTGGTTGATAGTCCAGAACAAGATGGATACGTAAACGCTAGCATAACATATTCCTGTCCATCGTATCGTTTGGTAAATCTTACACAAAAGAACGACACAATTGTCTGATTGCGTACGTATGCTGCGCGCTGATTTTCTTGAAGTCACGGGAAGAAGTAAGGATGCAGGAGGAATGCTGGTCGACAGGAATACTCTTGGAGGTGGAAATTCCCGCAGGGGGAATGCCGGTCGACAAGAGCACTCTTGGAGGCCAGCGCCGTGAGGTTCCCTCCTGGGATGACAGGTAACAACCCTAATTGGATCTGGACTACGCTTTGGACGGCGAAGTGAAATTGATGCTTTGGGCTGGCGGATATGATGGTTTGGTCCTAGTTGCTTTGAACAGTAGCGCCGAGGTGACACTCGTGTGTGAACGGCTCCAATTCAACTATTATGCCGTCTCTGTCCCGGTAAAACCTTGGCAGGCCTCGGAGTACGTTCGAAGTTCGCACCATTGGGTTGGTGGTGTAGGTTCGGTTGAGACGGACTCCCGACTAGCGCTGGTCTGGCTCTGAGCACTTGTCCCCATAAGGGCTTATACCAACCCTCGCATGGCCTCCCTGCTCTGCAAAGATAACCATGGGACCAAAAAGGCGACTACACACACGGGCGGATTTAGTGGCTCCGACGGGGGACCCATTAAAACTGGAGCAACCAAAAACATATAAAAAAAAGACCGAAAAAACCCAAAAAAAAAAAGAAATAAAAAATAGTAACCAGCGGTTGCAGCCACGATGTTAACAGTACGATATAACGATGTAACAATGACAAAAACGACGAATAATACAATGACAGTGAAGATTGACGAAAAAAGGAGATTAGCAGACAGTCTGGTCCAGGCTGAGATTCCTGCGGCGTTTGGGCGCAGCAAAAAAAATTATGCGAACGCTAGAGCGTCCTATAAAGGAAAAGCGGGAAACTCTGCAGGACGCGCCAGATGTTCGAGCGGTGAAGGAAAATATAAAGAAACTCGAGAATTCGATGGTCACTGCTGAGATCTCTAGCGAAGCGATTGAAGCAAGGGTCGTAAATCCCGAATTAGTAAAGAACCATCCTAAAGTCAACGAGGAGATTACGGCAGGAAATGAATCGAGTGACCAGGCAAATAAAGCGACGATGTGTGATTTCATCGCCAGTGTCGAAAAGGTGACGGAAGTACTGTATTCGGAAACAGAAGCCGATAACCTCTCCCAAAGACGATGGCGGCAAAGTACAATTGCTGCCCAGCGAGCTGAAGCAGAAAGGCTATTCCGAAAAGCGGGAGTTGTTCTAAAAAGAATACAATCTGCATGCGACTCGGCAAAAATCACCAAAGCAGTAAGGATTGGGCTCCTTGAACTAGAGGAGCTCCTAGACCGCATAGGGCATAGCATAGCTGGTTAAAGGCCGAAGAGAACCAGAAGGCCGAAGAAGAGCAAAATGCTAAAGAAGCGCTGGAGGCGAAACCTAGAGGGCACGTGCAGACAGCCCCACAATTAAAAATTAATAAAAGAATGGCGTCCAGCCCAATCGAAGGAGATCGGGATAAAAGAAGGAAGGAAGAGGCACTTGATGCGCGCGGAACACCAGTTCAGGGGTTCTAAACAGTGCTTACAAAAGGAGCGAAGAAAGCCGCTAAGAAACTCCGTCAAAAAAAGCCAGAAAGTAAAGTTTGGACGGACGCTCCCGAAGAAAAAAGAACCCGATGTAAAACAGGAAAGAAAGAAGCCCCGACGAAGACCCCGACAGCAGGCATTGCTCGTAAAACCCCAAGATGGTCGATCCTACGCGCAGGTACTGCGGGACATCAGGGGAAACGTAAGACCCGAAGACACTAACAGTGCTATTAAAGCAGTACGACCAACGCGTTCGCGCCCCATACTAGTCGAATTTGGGGCAGAGGCCGAAAATAGGGAAGCATTCTGCGACGCAGTAAAGAAAGTCCTCGGCAAAAGCGCAGCTATAGCCTCGGTCAAGCCGATGGCAACAATCAAAATACGAGACATTGACTGCGTCACAGATCTGGCCGAGGTGGAAAAGGCCATCAAAAGGGAGTTCCCTAGCGTGGGCAGGATCAAGGCGAGGCTGACACCAGAAAATCATAGGGGACAACGCATGGCCATAATTGACACCGAACAATTTCTGAATAAGGGCAAAGTAAGAATAGGGTGGCTTGTCTGTAGGATACGGTGAAGAGCTGCGCCTCTTCAATGTTTCAAATGCCTTGGCCATGGTCACATCGCACAAGTATGCAAAGGACCCGATAGGAGTTCTCTATGTTACAAATGCGGGGAAATGGGGCATAAAAGAAAAGAGCGTACGAAGGAGGCACACTGTATTCTTTGCAAAGACGCTGATCCAAGACATGATTTTGGACACGTCTTGTGATCAGGAAAATGCTGGATTTTCCAGCAAGCCCTAGCCAAGCCAAAATCAGAACTTAAATGACCCGCATCCTGCAACTAAACCTACACCGCAGTTCAGCCGGACAAAATCTGCTTGAGCAGTTTGCGAGGGACATGAAAGCTGACTTTTTGCTGCTGAGTGAGCAACACCATGATAAAAGTTCAGCATCATAGCATCCTGATGAAACTGATACTGCCGCCATCTTGATTCGAAATAGTGATTTCCAGGCGGAGAGCTATAGGCATGGGGGTGGTTTTGTGTGGGTTCGGTGCTCAAGGACCACCTTCTTTAGTGTGTACCTAACACCGAACGAATCGATATCATCTTTCCAAGCCAAGCTTCAGGCTTTGGAGGCCCCTGTCTCGAACGCAGACGGGAACGTGCTCGTTGGGGGGGACTTCAATGCTAAAACCATCGAATAGGGCATGCCTCAAACAGATCCGCGGGGGAAACGAATCCTAGAAATGGCGGCCAGGACGCCGCTCGTCGTAATAAACACCGGAAATACGCCGACTTTTCCCCGTATTGGCTGTGAAGGAACCACATTTGACGTGACATTTGCCTTGGAGTCCTTAATACTGTTACATGTACAAATAGTTCTGTTTTCACAACCATTAGGAACATCATGATCAACAAACGAATGTACTCGAAAATCCACCAAGCATGATCAACATCTGAAAGTAACGTCTCTGCCCATTCAGTATTGCTCGAATATTCCAGGTAGTTCGCCAATGTACGAGAAATGGATTGAATGACTAGAGACCCTATATCAAGACGAGCTGAATGAATGGTAGATTATTAATACAACCGCAATATAGTAAAACTGCGATAGTGTGGAGTGCGAATTAAAAGCGATATTGATTGTGAAGTGATAGACAGTTGAAGTAAAAATTTATGGACATGTTGTAAAATTGTGAAATCAATTATTGTGCATTTTTAGTAAATAAACTATTTTAACATAATTTAAAAGACATTGCCTTTTCACTTTCCGGGAACATTTAAATTATTGGCCGCGAACCATAAAACATGACAATACGAAGGATACACAACAGTATTAGAGGACTACTCAGCCAGTGATCATCAGTCCATTCTGCTTGAGATCAGTAATGTTGTCTCCCAACGTCCGTGCACTCGGCTTCCTACAATTGGATGGAGGATCGAGAGAATGGACGTCGAGGTCCTCACAATAGGTGCACCGCTGCAGGGAGATTCGGAGGGTACGGAAGAACTGGCAGCTCAAGACGTGGTGAACTTAACTATGAGCAGCATTATAACTGTTGCAAAGCTTCTATACCCCGACGAAAACCCCGGCACGGCAAGCCTCCAGTGTACTGGTGGTTAACTGAAATCGAAGGGAGTGTCACAAGCTGCGGCGTGAACCATGACGAGGCAAGCAACCAGGTAGCAGCATACAATTCGACCAGGAAATGTCATAGCAAATTGATCAACAAGATCTAGTGGACAATGTGAACAAGGATCCGTGGGGCCTTGTCTACAAGCTAGTTATGCGGAAGCTTGGTGCCCTACGGACGCCTTACATACTCGTACATGAAGCGGAAAAGGTCAACGAGATAGTGAGAGTTCTTTTCCCCACCCATCCTGTCCGTGTTGACGCTGTCCATGGTGAAACAGCAGTCGAGTGTCCACTCTTCACACAGCCGGAACTGGAAGAGGCAGTCCTTACGCTGAAAGCGAGGAAGGCTCCAGGTCCAAATAGTGTTCCAGGTGAAGTGTTGCAGCCTGTCTATCACCATTGTCGTGACTTGCTGCTCAGCACATTCAACGCTTGCCTACGGGACGGGGTTTTCCCGGTAAGATGGAAGGTGGCGAGGCTCGTGCTGATCAGCAAAGGGAAGGGAAATTCCGAATGGCCGTCTGCATACCGCCCGTTATGCATGCTAGACACTGCTAGGAAAGTGCTAGAGAAACTCATCAAGGGAAGACTCACTGACGCGATTCGTGCTGCTGCTCATCTCCTGGGCAGTACGCCTTTAGAGCAGGACGTTCTACCATTGATGCGATTGCAGGTGTGGCGAGCGCGGTCCAAAAGCAGAGGTATATAGTCACACCAAGCAACGGATCGTCCTGTTGGTGACACTCCACGTCAGGAACGCCTTCATCTCCGCCAGATGGGTGGATATTCTGGATACGCTGGAAAAGACTTTTCAAGTTCCAGAATATCTAATGCAGCTTTTGAGGAACTACCTAAAGGACCGAAGCCTGCTCTACGACACGAAACAGGGCCAACAAAGAATTAAAATTACATCGGGTTTTGCCCAGGGGTGCATCCTTGGTCCGGACCTGTGGAACGTGTCTTACGTCAGGCTACGAAGACTGGAGATGCCAGATGAGTCGCGCTTCATCGGCTATGCGGATGATGTTGCGGCTCTGGTCGCCGGACGCATCGTTGAACAAACACAACTTAGGCTAAGTATGCTAATGCACCGAGTGAGGGACTGGATGACTGCTCGCGGGTTCAGTTTACACAGGAGAAAACCGAAGTGGTCATCTTGAGAAAGAAGAGAATCCCTAGAGCAAGGATGATCAGTAATGGAGACTTACGAATCGAATCGAAGCCAGCGGTGAAGTACCTGGGGCTACTGATCAACTCGAAGATGAGTTTCTCTGAGCAAATCAGGGCAACCGCTGAGAAGGCTGCTTCGGGAGTATTGGCTCTGAGTTAACTTATGGCCAACGTAGGGGGACCCAGTCCATCAAGAAGACGCCTCTTGATGAGTGCTGTAGGCTCAGTGCTACTGTACGGAGCAGAGGTATGGGGTGACGCTCTTAGTAAGGAGGTATACCGAAAACGTTTGGCACAGGTACAGAGAAGAGGAGCACTAAGAATTGCATCTTCGTATCCGACAGTCTCTGACTCGGCGGTGAGAGTTATTGCAGGCGTGATACCTGTCGCCCTCCTTGCTAGAGAGCGCCGCGATATTTTCCTGTGCCGAAACGAGGATGCGAGGGAGATGGTTGTCCGCGAGGAAAGACAGCGCTCGCTCAACGATTGGCAGTAGTCTAGGGTGAATTACACGAAGGGAAGGTGGACGGCGCGCCCCATCCCGGATGTGAGACCGTGGCTAAATCGAAGGCATGGTGAGACTGACTTCTATCTGACGCAGCTCTTGAGCGGGCATGGGTGTTTTCAGTCATACCTGCACAAGATTGGTAAATCACGTTCTCTCGATTGTCGGTTTCGCCTGCCACACATTTTTTGCGTGCACCAAATGGGTCAGGCTGCGAAGGGACAGGGAGAGCTCAACCCGGTTGACCAATGGAACCAGGTGGCACATTTTGTTCGAGCAGTCCTAAAAGATAAAAGGGACTCACTGCAGCCGGGGGCGATGGGGCTGGGGGATCGCTTTTCGAGCACTTCCTCTTCCCTTCCGCTGGAAAAGGGATCCCCCAGCTTGAAGGCGTTACACGACGTAACAAAATGAGACCTGGCCCAAAGTAATGTGTCAAACGGTTCCAAGTTGAAGGGGGAGGCGTTTAGTGGGTAGTTCAGTCTCCTTCTTGCGAGCATGGGAGTCCCACACTCTGTGCGTAAATGATATTCACCTCCCAAACACAAAAAAAAACTTAATCTGTGGTGCATCCTCCATCTTCAATAGTCTTTCTAAGTTTGTTAGGAAACTCGTTGGCAGCCAACTCATCTGCAGACGCAGTTTCTCCTTTAATTTTTATATAATGGAGAGTATATTGTTTAAGAAAACCTGTCATCCAACCTGTACTTACTGCATGAAGGAGACCGTTTCTTCGAATTTTGATATACATAAAAATAAATGTATTTTTTGCCATTTTTTCTTAAACAAAAACCTAAAGTCAAAACCGTTTCCCTAGTGAATAATTTTAAGTGAAATTTGGTACATTGGTTATGTATAGCCCATAAAACAATATAAAATTGTGATCTAATCAATTAAGGATAATGGAGCCTGATTGTGAAGTAGCATCTTTAGTTGCCAATGGGATGATTCATGTTGTTTTTTGGAAAATAATGAACAAATCATATACGCACATATTAAAAATGTTTTTATTAGATCAAAATGTATCACATTGCAGAACTTCTGGTATTTTTATGTATTTATTTTATTTTTATATTTCAAAGCACTCATCAGGATGAAGCGGGATTTCACATTTTTTGCGTAGTGCGCCTGTTACAAATTCGACAACGCTGATAGTTTGATGGACCTTTTTCTATTGTGTGATCAGTTTGGTCATTTCTGATAACATCAAGGACAGGTGTAAATTTTAAGGATGATCGAACGCCGGATGATAGTGGAGGAGTTTCATAAGACTTCAGAATGACAATCGTAACCTGTCGTCTAAATTTTAATAATGATATGGCATGCCTTGGCGACGATATAAAAGCCAGCCTTGCGTAGAGCATCCATCTACTGTTCATGCAAAAAAGGACTACCACCATTTTTTCGAGCGGATTCAGGAACGGTAGGATGCTAAACATTGATCAGCAATATCTACTCCACCCATATTGTTGTTGTTACGAGCGATTGTACCAAGAGTTTCCCCCGGAATAAATTTTGTTCAATTCGCGAATAACGGCTAGATTTTTTTACTGGATGTACGTTATCACAGTTAGTGAGTACCGTTACGACATTGTTATCGTTCCAATGAACAGCTAATATTTTACCGGTAGATGATGTTGTCGTCTCACCTCTGGGTTTCTTTTTCCATATGTTTTTTTCTGGTAGCTTCATGGAAGGATTGCACCGATTTTCACGTAGTGTACCAGTTCCACCCAATCCTCGGACACTTAGCTCATCTAACAAACCAATTGATGTGAAAAAGTTATCGAGGTAGAGACGAGATCCTTTAGGTAACTGCATATGCGCAACTAATCCTCGAACAACGTCTCCTTGATACAGACGAGTTGAAATGTCACGATAGGGCTCAACGTGATGGATGTGTTACATAACCAGTATACCCTATGTATACTGACATGAACTGGGAGCTCGATTTGATGTGTATCCTATGTACACCATCAAGGCTCCCGAGGAGTGTTCCCTCTGTACGGCACTTACCTGGTACAATAGCCATCAAAACTAGACCAACAAAGACGAGAGTTAACTTGATTATTTGTTTCATTTTATTGTTAATTTCCTTAAACATTTAAATTGACGCCAAATTGATTAATTACATCTCCGCGTGTTATATTATTGGAAACCTCTATCAGTATGTCGTGAAGCGCTTTCCACTTTCACCTTGACTTGTCGCGCTTCCCAGGTGAGCGTCAGCCTGTATCAACTAGACGAGCTAATGGATCGGGGTGGCCACACGGCTTGAACGCTAAAAGGCGGGTTGAGGTTTACGGCTCAAGCCAACACCTCATCCCTTACCATCTGATTAGCACCACACATTGCTTAGTCAAACACTTTAAACGCGGATTTCGCGTAAATACTCGAACGTTGTAATTAATCATTGGGCAGCAGCACGCTCCCTACTAGACTCGAATACAGACTCCCTTCCATAGTTCGCCCAAAAGCTTTGTATATTGTTCTTTCGTAAGCTTTTAGCCTCAATTCTCTTAAAAAGTGCCGAGTAGCCGAACATGTTCGCTCTCGTTCCACGAAAGCTTTTCCGCCCGCTCCGTCTTGCTTGCTCGGATAGTGAAAATCAGTAGACGAATATGCGAAACTGTAGAAATTGAGCAAAGGAGTGCTTTTCGCTTAAGCTTTCGGCTTTCCCACGATCTTTTGGGACATTGAGCGAGAGAGCGTTTTCGCCTGAACTTTTAGCTTTCCCTTCATCTTTACTCTGTGGGAAGCACACCCAAAGCTTGTCGTCCAGGATGTGATAGTTCGTGTGAAGCGGGTTGATCTTTTTTTATTTACTTTTTCGCTTGCTTGCTTACTTTTTCGTTTGTTCATTGGACGACAAGTACATGCTTCGATAACAATAGGCATATCTGCTTGCTTGCCTAGTTTCATTCGCGAAGCGCGAGTATATACGCAGTGTTTGCTCGCTCGCAAGCACTTCAGTGACAAAGCGTAAGTATATATGCGGTTTTTTTTCGCTCGCAACAGATGTACCCTGAAGGATCTGCAGCAACCAATAGCTTCAAACCGAATCTGATTGGTTTTCGACGTATAAATTGCTTGCAGCCATGCTTTCCATAATAAGAGATCACGCTTTCGTCGATGCTAACAGTGGGTCCAGGACTAATTTGATTGAATGCATCATTTAATAGGTCGAAAACTGGACGAACTTTATTAATTTATTCGGTTCTGTCATTGACGTCATTGTCAGCTAAATGAATGTAGCTCATCAGTTTGTCAAAACGAGTTCGGCGTATTGCATTTGACACTAACTGGGTATGTACATCGGGATCTTGTTTCCAGTATAATAGTTTGTAAGGGAGAAGGTGATATTCAGGCAACAACATCACTCTGAAAAACGACATAATTTCCTTAGGTGTAGCATTTAAGTGAAGGCGTTTCTGCATTGCATATCGGTTGGTTTCAGAAACAATGTGATGTAACACAGCTTCTGAAAAAAATTCCTTGAAGGCTTCAATTGGGCTTTTCACATTTTCTCTTAGAAAATCCTCTATGGTTGGAAAATTTTTCCTACCTATAAATTCATGTTACGCCTAATTCTTTTTGTCTAATGCATTTTGGCACTCTTCATAGTACCAATTATTTCTGTTGCGCCGGGCTCGCTGTCCGATCGTTTGTTCTGCTACGGTCTTAATTGCCGCTTTCACTTCCACCCATAGCTCGTTACTTATTTTCAGCTATGTATCTGATAGGATGGGAGCTGGCTGGTGTCAAGGGTCTCCGTGAAATTTTTTGCCAGACGCCGTTTGGACCCTTTCGATGTCGAATTTCTGTAGATTGTTGGTGTTCGCCGAATACCTTTTGTTGATTCAGAACATAGTCGATCTGGTTTTGTGTGTTGCCATCCAATGGTACTTAGGTCATTGTATGTATACGTCGATATGGGAAGCAAGTCGAACGTATAACTAGATCTCTGCTACATGCAAAGTCAATCAGGCGCTGGCCGGTGTAATATGTTTCATCATTATCATGCTTCAAAACTAGGTCAGTTGTTAATCAGTCGCGTTAGGTATCATCTCTGTGATCACCAACACCCGATATGCACGTGCAATTTGCAGTGCTCTGCAACTGTACAAACCACTTGCTGTGCAACTCCTTGATGAGAACGTCGTCCCACACTTCCCGTAAAATAATGCAAAATGCACAGCGTTCATCAGGAGTTGCCTCCTTAACAAAGTGGGTATCATTTTGTTGGCAACCTGTCGAGTAAGTGCCTTTACACGCGCAGGTGCCTTAGCAGCTGTTACCCTGAATTGCTCGGAAAAATTCGTCGAGTCTTCCAACACACCCAGATATTTCAATGCTGGTTTCGATTCCATCAGTATTACTCCAATACTGATAGTCCTTACTCTGGGGATTCAATTCTTTGTCAGGACGTCCACATAAGTTTTATCCGGTACCAGGCTGTGCACGTGAGCAGTCATTCAGTCCCTCACTCGGCGCATTAGTATACCTAGTCTGAGTTGTGCATGTTCGACTGTGTGTCAGGACCAAGTAAGGAACCCCAAGCAAAACCCGATGTAGCTACCTTCCTTCATGTCGAAAAGCAAGCTTCGGTCCACCAGATGTTTCCTTTAGATCCGCATCAGATATTCTGTTTCTTGGAACCGATTTTCCATCGTTTCCAGGGTTAGCGAGGTTGTAAGCATTTTTGACGCCAGGAGTAACCAGCGGGACAACTTGCTCGGTAGAACCGCTGTGTGCTTCCATATTGCTCGACCACGTCTACTACTTCCCCAATTGCATCGATGGTAGAGCGACCTTTTCTGAGACCATACTACTAAAGAAATAGGTCCGCAGCAGTATGAATAGCGTCAGAGAATCTTTCCTTGATGAATTTGTCGAGCATTTTCCCAACCGTGTCTAAAATACTCAATACTTAGGCGAAATGCAGACGGTGACTCAGGATTCCTCTTCTCCTTGCTGATCAGTACAAGCCTCGCTACGTCCTACCACTCCGAGTAACACTCACGCAAGCAACTGTTGAACATGCTTAGCAGCAAGTCAGCACCTCAGCTGGAATCCCGACTGGTATTGAAGCCTTTCTTGCCTTCATAGACAAGAGTGCTTCCTCCAGTTCCACCGCCGTCGTGAAAAGTGGGCATTCCATTCGTGTTTCATCGCGGACATACGCAACGTGGACGAGTTAGATAGGGAGAAGAGCCCGCATAATTTCGTCCATCTTTTCCGCCTTGTACGAGCAGGGTAAACTTTGAGCGCCGAACTCTTGCATGACCAACTTGTAGCCGAGGCCCCATGAATCCCTTTTAACAGCGTCTACCAAATTTTGCAAACAGCTGCTATTGCTACTGTTGACTTATAAGCTGCAAGCCTATTGTATGCTTCCTCCGAGACCGTGCTTGCTGCGCCTTATTGTTTCAGGTGACCATAAGTACACGAAGGCTTGCCCTGCCGATATTTCGGCGGGGCATGAAAGGCAGCCGTAATGATTCTTATAGTTGAGTTGACCACATATTTAGCTAAAAGTCTTGCGTTTCCCGGCGAAGCTTTTTTCAGTAACCGCTGCCCTGATTTGCTTAGAGAAACTTATCTTCGAGCGATCAGCAACCCCAGGTACTTTACTGCTGGTTTCGATTCAGTCAGCACTTCCCAACACTGATCGTCCTTACTCTGAAGATTCTCTTCTTTGTCAAAATGACCACTTCGGTTTTCTCTAGTGCTAGGCTGGACCCATTCGTCATTCAGTCTGTCATCCGGCGCATTCGCATACCTAGTCTATGCTGCGCCTGTTCAACTCTGCATCCAGCAACTAGCGCCGTAACATCATCTGCATAGCCGATCAGGAGTGACTCTTTCGGCAGCTCTAGTCTCGGTTGCCTGTCGTACATATGTTTCACAGCTCTAGACCAAGGATAGATCCTTGAGCAACACTCGATGTAACTTGCATCGTTCGGCGGCCTGCATCGTTCCATAAAGCAGGCTTCGGACCACCAGGTAGTCCCTCGAAAGCCGCACTATATATCCTAGAGCTTGAAAAGGGGTTTTCAATGTACCCAGAATTTCCACCCAGCTATCAGTGTTGAAGGCGTCCCGAATATCAAGTGTCACCAACAACTCACCCTCGCTTGGAACGGTTGTATGTCTCCGTCTTTTAGACCGAGCTCACGACCTCCGCAACCGCAGGCGAAGCGTGCTTCTCTTAAGCTGTACTGCCGAGGAGAAAGATCCCCTGCAACACGAATCGAGTCAGTCGGTTTTCGCTTAATGAATTTCTCAAGCACTTTCCCAGACGAGTCTAGCATGCATTACGGGCAGCATGCAGACGACAACCCGGGGTTTCTCTTCCCCTTGTTGATTAGTACGAGCCTCTCTACCTTCCAACATTCCAGGAAGACCCCTTCCCACATGCAAGCTTTGAATGTAATAAGCAGCAATGTAGTAATCGAGCAGTCACCTAAGCCGCCTGCCCGAAAACCGGCATAACACTGTTTTGAAATTTCAATTGCAGATTTTAGAAATATAATTATATAAATTTATATCTTTGTAAATTATAAAATTTAGAAAAAATTTTTTTTTTATTTTTTAGTATAAATATAAATTTATATTATTTTTTTTATGTATTGAAATTAAATTTTTCTTTACATTGATATTCTTCATATTTATCTTTTTATTATGATTTCAACTTTTCTATATATTATTTTTTTTTATTAACTTAATAACTCAAATCTGCAATTGATAGTTCTGACATGAGAACACTGATATAATACATCCTATCCATGTATTGCATTGCCGAATGCAATCTAACAGGGCTGAGCTAGAGGCTCGTCAATCCACCGTTGCGGCGTAACGATACGGACAAGCAAAAGAAAAATCGGCTTGAGCGGAAAAACTACCGTTGCGGCATAGAGATTATGCTGAGAGTTGGACGGATCGAGCAGTCTGTTTCTAATCGCCACGCGTTGAGCACGTCGGGAGAATCGCGCGGCAACGAGGGAACGTTTTTCATTTTTGCTGTATGACGTGCAAGAGGAGGAAAAATTTAGCGTTCGCGGAGACGATTGTTGCGTGTGCATTTTGTCGTTCATGCTGGAGTTTTCTGATCCAAGCCATTGCGAATATCGTTCAGGATCTTGCATTTGGGAGAGAAGTAGTGGAAAACATCTGTAGTATTGTCTAGTGGTTTACCATAGTCATTTTGAACCGCGGATAAAACGAATTTGCAGTTTCTTGGGCTGCGGCTGCATTCACTTCGTACACTCTTATCTCCAACTTAGTTTCGGATATCGGAAACGGTTGTTCAAGCGTACAGAAAACCTCTCTGCGGCTGTTGCAAATCTTGCCTGGCTTCAGGCGCAAGGAACTAACCAAAATCAATCGATTCGAGTTGTGCAGACATCGGTTTCCGTCATAGTTGGTCGGATTGCGAAATATTGCGACTTGCACGCAGTTATTTGCTATTGTGGTTAATCTATTCGTGAAATAATTGGAAAATCCGGGAAAATAGAGCGAAAAAGCATTGTTGAAAGTGGTCTGCAACGTATTTCCCTTGAGTTCCCTGGTGTGCATTTGGCAACGTGAAATGTGTTAGAACATAGTGACGGTCGAATGTCACCTTCGCCTGCGATGGTGAAATTCTCATGTCGTAGTTTATTTCTGACGAATGAAAAAAAAAAAAATATAATTTGGCGGGCAAAGTCGCATAAAAAGTGCAGTGAATACGCACATCGTAAGATGATCTTCTAGATTGCTCCAACATAGTGGAATATGCACGGCAGGTTGTTATTGACAATAAATTAACAGACGTGATATCTGTTATCTTAGGAAAAGTCGAGGGCATGGAAATGCCACATGGGATTGAGAAGTTGATACAATATGTGAAGGAATGGGATACTGTTTATGTTACGAATCAATGTTGGATACGGTGTGTTCGCAACAGATAAGTGGCTAAAGGGAAACGGAATCATGTTTCCAGATAGTGGAATTTCGTTCATAACTGCTATTGAAGGTCGTCCATATGAGGATAGAAACGAATTAATTGGTGGAGTGATGTTTACGTAGTTCATTTGGATCTTGATCCGGTTGGGAGGATGCGAGGGGGCACCGCTTCTACCTGGATGCCCCACTCTTATTTGTGGGCCATAAGTATCTGTTTGTCCAGGCCCGGTTTGTCCTCTGTGTGACCTTTAGTAGGTTACCTCAGGCTCGAACCGTGAAGTTAGTGGATGCGAAATTTCTTTTGTGGTGGGTCTTGTACTGGGGAAAAGAACCCGCCCCACGACACCGCAATGCTAGCCTGCCAGCACATTCACGCGTCCTCAGACAAGGCCAATATCGGCGAATCCCACCATCCCCTTTCGCCGAGGCAGCAGACCATCGCTGCAGTCCTTAACGGACATTTTTATACATTCATATCACTAGTCAGGACAATAGTGAAAGACGAGCTGCACATCTCAGCTGGGACGCCGTCTGAACCTGGTGTCTTCTTTGCTTACAATGATATGGCTACCTCTTCCGGCTCCAGCCACGTTAAGAGTGGGCATTCAACTGCTATTTCGCCGTAGATAGCGTCAAGATGGACGGGAAGGGCGGGAAAAAGTCGCCGGACTATCTCGTCTGTCTTTTCTACTTTATATATGCACGGCGACCCCAAGCTTCCGCATAACTAGCTTATAGCCAAGGCCCCACGAATCCCTGTTCACATTGTCTGCTAGATTTTGTCAGCAACGAGCCTTACTGCTATTAACCATTTTGCGAAGACATTTCCTGGCTGACTTATACGGTGCCTCCGGGTTGCATACCTCGTTCGTCTTCCGTGCACATTGAGCTTCACGTCAAGGCTTTTTGGCCTACGCTTTTCAGCATTTTCAATCGACCACCAGTACACTGGAGGAATGCCGTGCCAGGGTCTGCGACGGGGTATAGAAGCGCTGCAAGCTGACGTGATTATGTTCATAGTTGAGTTCAACACGTCTTAAACTGTTAGCTCTTCATCCCCCTGCGAATCTCCCAGCAGCTACACATCTGCGGTGAACTATCGTGATATCGCAAATAATATGACAGAACTTTTGGAATAAGACGAAAAACCCCGCAAGTTTTTGTTTGATTTGTTTTGTGTCCCATCTCAAATTCCTTGTTTAGGGCGATGAAGACGTAAAAGTCGAGAGACTGCATTCACCTCTTTGCAAAAGCCGGACATTCGCATAATAAGTAAAAAAACAGTTTCCTTTTCCCGTCGCAGGGCTCCAGCGGATGTTATTGTAAGGAACACCAATTCGCGCTACATGCCCGCTAAACAGATTAAAGCAGTCACCGTTGTGTGGACGGACTAAATTTGGTGTTTGAGTCAAAAGTTGTCCATGCAGCCTTTCATTTTGGTACATTTGGTACAATTTCCCAAGCTTAAATTATAGGAGATATTCGTAAAATAGCAACTTACCATATCATCCTTATGCTTCGGCACCGGCTTTCCTCCGGCTCCATACAAAGGACAAGCTTGCCGTATCGGAATCATCTCCATTCCAGTTTGCCGACTCAAAATAGTCATTGGATTTCCCCAGATCCCTGTGACAACCATAGCACCCAAATCCGCAATATAATTGTTCTTCCGGAACGTTGCAATACGACCACCGACCCTATCCCTGGCTTCCAGGACAATCACATCCATTCCAAACTGTTGTAATTGCTGAGCGGCTGCCAAGCCTGAAATTCCCGCTCCAATTACAATAACTTTTGCCAATTTCTTCGTCGGAATCGGTTTCAAGCGTTTGAAAATTCCAAAATTTATAAAACCATGACGTTCGAGAAACGCATGAACCTTCCTGACAAGCTGAGGATCACTATCAAATGGTGATTCCATGTCCGCCAAAGCATTCTCATAGGTCAGTTGGACTTTAGGATTCTCGATCCACATTTGTAAGAGCCGATTTCGAATGTTGAGAAATACTCGTTGGGCAACGAGACCTGTTTTAGCGAGATCTGCGAAGCAAGCTGCTTCCGCCGACGTCATCTTGTCAAATGGCAAGCGAGATTGGAAGGCAGCACCTTCAAGGCTGGGGGAAAAGGGTTTGAATTAGTAATATGTTATGGAAGATATTTAGGAGAATCGTACCCAGTCAGTATCTCTTTATACGGTGAATCTGTCTGGCCTTCCTTGGTGTCCTTATTCTCAGCATCCTTAGGCGGACTCTTGGAATGTTCCCGCTTTCTTGACCTCATAGTCATTTCAGATTTATCTGATCTTTTGTCAGTTCCCGAAGTGCTCGCCGTGGCCTTACTTTCAGCTTCTGCTGATCCTTTAGATACGAAATATTCAACCTGAAAGGAAAAATTAAATTTGTCAACATTCCAATCGGGAATTTCTGCAATATCTTTCAATCGAAGGTTATAGATGTCATCTTAAATCTTAAGATATTTAGAAATCTTACTTTGGCGCGCTTTCTTCGGCTCATTCGTCGCCCGGCATCCCCCTCGTCTGATGCTGCTTGCGATTGGCTCTCCATTGCAATATCTTCTAATGCACCTTTCAGTGTACTGTTGGATGTCTCGCGAATCTTTTGCCCGCTACTACCGCCGCCGCCACCGCCAGCGACTCCACTCGCGCTACCGCCCGCGACCTCGCACGTCTCACTCTCCGATTCATCACTTATCAACGTTACATACTCGATTTCCACGAATTTACGCTCGTTCGACATCGTTCCGACACTCAGTTGTGTACAAATCAAATGATAACAAAAATTCAAGAATACAAACAAATTTCTTGACACTCGAATTAAGCGGTGAGAGGTTGCAGCTGAGAAAGAACACTTGATAGATAGCCGGCGACTATGGCATTTGTTTTGATGTTTTGATGCTTGATAATTTGTTGTTGTTGCTGGTGCGGAGCAAAATTTAAGATGTCAGATGGGATGGGATTGTGAATTGACGATGATAGGGGTTCAAGCTGATAGATGTCGCTGAAAGTGATTATGAGACATTATGAAAATTCGTTAGAATACGTTGCGGCTGGTGATAAGACTTTATAAATTAATCATGCTGATTAAATGAGTTATATCCAATATGTGTATACAGTGTTTACAATTTTGAGTATTTTAAAAGAAATTTTATCACCTGGAATATTAAATCCAAATAATTTCTGCTAACTATGACCAAAAAATGTTAAAAAGAAAAATAATTTCTAGCATGATAAGATATGTAAACGTTTGGGTCTTCCAAAAACAGAATGTCCTATTGACAGTCTTCTCCTGTCAGAAATTATCAAGCTATTCATTTCAACTCCAATGATTAAAAATTTTAAATTTGTCCAAAACAAATAAATCCCTTGCGCCATGAAAAATCCTTTACGATGAGATGCGTACATCTCTTGTAATTTATCTAACAATTATGTGGATACATAAATACAATACTGTCGAATCAGTTACTGACTCCCCGAAAGAACCATTGGTGCCGGACCGTATTGCAAAAGATGATGAATTTCAATATATTGTAAGATCGTGGGCTATATTTATTACTTCGTTTTATCTTCATATGTTCATTTTTCAGGTAATAGTCATAGTCGAAGATGTTATTGATTTCCCTCTTTGCATAGGAACAATTATTGGAAGAGTAAGCGTTCTCACGGCTGCACATTGTTTGGGTACTAGCTGGAAGTATTAAATATAAAATACTTAATCCTTTATTACCATTAAAACACGTTTTCAACTCTCACAGAACTGTTCATCGAAATTTAAGAGTAATAGCAGGTAATCGATACCTACTTCCAACCGACTCACTTCATATGATTTCTCGGCGAGTGATTAAGCACACAATGCATCCCAGATTCAATACGAGGAGATTTGCGTACGACATTGCTGTTTTGACTACAGAATCACCATTTCAATTCGATAGTAATCCACGAATCAGCCAAGTTTCTCTGCGATCAAGACCAATGGAAAATGGGCGACTATGCGAGTTTCTTGGATGGGGAATCGATGCAAACGTAAACTGAATTTATTTTTATATTGATAGTGATCCTTTTTCTACTAATCAAAATAATTTTCAGTTCCGAGCCAATACTTCAAATATTCCCCTCATTGCGACAACTGTTCGCGTGTATGCATCGGATGGGTGTGAATTTATTTTTCGGAAACTTGATATCAATAAATATCAAATATGTGGACGTAGGAACATTTTCTTACCAGTTATTCTTTTTATTTTAATAGCTTTTATTTCTAGAAAAATCGAACTTCTATCAAACAACATGCGCTTTTGATATTGGAAGTCCACTTATTTGTGATAACACATTGGTGGGCATCGGTACAAAACGGTATAAATGTGAAGATTTGCGTAAACCTCACATTTTTGTTGCACTATCAAATTTAGAAAAACTTAGTTTTTACTCAGAAGATGATACTATTATTTTTAATGAAGGTACAACTTCCTGTAATGTGTTGTATTTATTTATTGTATTTAGTAAGTTATTGATATTTATACTGGCAGAATGCTTTCCTTCATGATATTTATAATTAGTTATCATCTTTTATTAAATTTATTCGTAAACTTAATTTTTCTGTTTGATTTCCCTTTACTTCATATTTTAATGAAATAATTAAATGATGTGTATTTTGAACATTTCAAATCGCTGGAACTTTTCCTTTTACTCTCTTTTTTCAAGGTGTAAGTCTTATCTGAACTGACAAAAACATCACACGTAGTAAATATTCGCTCGTGAGTAGTTGGATCAACATTGCGTTTTGTTGTAATTCTAACATGGATCGGTTGTAATGATTTTCTACGCTAGTACGAGAAATTTCCTGAAGGAAATGTAGACAGACCTCTCATCGATTAAAACGTGAAGTTTTGGTGCGTGCCAATGCACTGTACCCTACAGGTCAACTATTTCGGGCATCCTTAGTCTACTCCAAGGCTGCAGGCTGACCAACCAGGTTGTAGAAGAATTTCAGTCCCAGCTCCTACGCGAGTAGACAAAGTTCGAATACAATTTCTCAGCCACCGAGTTGAATGCCCGTTTGAAGTATGTTCCAAAATTTTTCCGAAAAAAACTTGTTGCCATTCCTTTAACTCGACCTTCGCGAGGCTTCCAATCAATCGACAACAACCAAAATCAAATCAGTGCATTCCCGATCTCAATATCGATGTGGTGCCAGACGTAAGCTACTCTAAGTCTAACCGAAATATTCTACCCTAACAGAAACACCAAACACAAACCGTGTACCCGGTCAGCGGTGGATTAATTCTTCTTTCACCGCTAAAAAACACACACACTCAAAGAAAAAAATTGATTAAACGACCGTTAACAATGGCTATAATCCGAAAATAATTGAAATATAGTAAAAAAGTTTACCCTCTCCCCACTATAACAAATTATTGTACCTTGACATACATCGGCAAAGCCACAGATATAATTAGTAGATATCTGAATAGAGAAAAATTTAAAGTGGCATTAGAAACTAATTCTTCTCTAGGTAAATTTATAAAGAATAATAAAACTATTACTGACAAAACACAAAAATCGGTTGTTTATGAACTGCTTTGTGGATTATGTAACAAAGTTTACATTGAACAGACAGGTAAATCCTTTGACTGAAGCAGGTACGGGCATCATTATAGTTATAAAAATTAGGATAGGGTTCCTAATTATACAAATCATTTGTTGGAAATGATTATTGCAATGACTTTAGTATTTTACACTTTGCTGAAAAAGGACAAAAATTAAATGCATTGGAAAGTCTGGAAATAAATAAATGGAAAACGTTTAATATTTTACTGAATGACCAATTGGACTTAAATCGTTCACCTCTATTAAATTTGGAATTCTTTTAATTAATATATGTATTGATATTGCATGGTTATGTCATATTTATTTATTCATACGATGATTATTGTATCATTGACGATTGTTGTAGTGATTGCTATGAAATTAGTTTCCAAATATTAAAATTGTTGGTTGTATTTATTAATATATTGTTGCATTAAATCCTTCTTCTTTCCTTTATCGCTAACGGATGCCTAGCAACCGATGAGTTGTGATTGCAGCAAAAGAATTTAGAATTTAGAATGTAAAAAGCCGCACTAGGACGACTAAAATGAATATATTTTTAAAACCAGCCTAGCTCACCGCGTCGGTTGTGAGATTGTTTTTAGCACACTGAATAGCAGAGAGAGCCCACACATTTCCTGCTTCAGCACTCTCTCACACCCGCAGCACATACTCCTGAAAACTTCTTCAATACATTATGATTTTTATTAAATTTGAAAAAAAGAATAATATTTAAATTATTTGTATTCTTTCTACATTCCTTTTTTTATATAATTTTATCAAAACATATTTATATACAACCATAACGTAAGGTTTGTTTTTTTTTTCGTAAGAAAATTTTAAATAATGGAAGAATATTATAAGTTTGTTGAGAATTTCAATATTAATTTAGAATGAACGATAGTTTCAAATTTAATTTTATAAGGATTTCACAGGAAAAGCAGAAAGAAGAGATTTACAGATTGTGGGTGACGTGGTTGAAAAGAGGTATTCTGTGTCTTTAATTTCTTCTTGTTTTTAGGATAGCAGTTTTTTGTAAGTATATTTATCATTTGGATGCGTAATTGATAAAGTATAAGAAAATGTACAGTAATTTAAATGGGAAAAAAATCTTCTCGTTCATTGTTTTGGTTTTAAATCCTGCTTGTCCAAATAGCTTCGGTTTGCTTTCCAGTTGCTGATGCAATGGATTGATCAATCAAATACACAGCAGTATTGACTGCTTCAGCCCAATATTTCACATCGAGACCAGCATCAAAAAGTAGACATTTGGTCCGTTCAACAATGGTCCTGTTAATTCGCTCCACCACACCATTTTGTTGGGGAGTATATGGCACCGTAGATTCATGTCGAATACCATTTTTCACGAATAGTTCTTTGAAATTATAGTTCATAAACTCAGTACCACTATCAGATTGGACAGTTTTAATTGTCATTTGGGTTTGGTTTTCCATCAAGTACTTAAATTCCAAGAACTTTTGAAAGGCTTCACTTATTGTCTCTAAAAAATAGATAACATAAACACTTTTCTCGAAAAGTAATCAATAAAACTAATAAAATATTTGGCCCCACCAATTGACAGGATTTGAATGTAACCACAAGCATCCGTGTGAATAAGTTCTAACATATCTGAAGTTTTAGATTGACTTGACGGAAAAGGAGAACGATCTTGTTTGACCCGAATGCATATTTTGCATTTCGGCAAGAGTTTGCAATTGTCATGAAAAAGATTACACTCTTTGCCAATTTTTCACAAATCACCAATATTGATATGGCCAATTCTTCTATGCCACGAAATTAGATCGCTTGGACTGGTAGTTAGAAGAGCTAATCATTCACTAGTTTGTAGTTTATATGTCCCATTTATTGATTTTGCAGTGACTAACAGTTTTGTAGTGAAATTGGTGTAGATAAATGGCCATAAAGGGCTGCAATGACGGTCTGCTGCCTCGGTGAAAGAGGATGGTGGGATCAGCATAGATTGACCTTGTCAGAGGACAAGTGGATGTGCTGGCAGGCTGGCATTGTGATGTCGTGGGGTGGGTTCTTTTCCCCAGCACAAGGACCCACTACAAAAAAATTACGCATTCACGAATTGAAAAGATCTATTGCTGATCGATGGGTGTCGAGGCCGACGTAACCTACTAAGGGTTGAAATTCCTAATAGCAAGTAACAAACTGGGCTCGGAGAAAACAGGCAGACTTGAGTGGACTTCGTCGTTACCGACAATACTTATTGCCCCCAAACAAGAAGGGGTCCACTTCCAGGTGGAAGCGGTGCCTCCTTGCACCCTCCCAACCGGATCAAGATCCAATGTAGAGGTAGCCATATATTTCCCATTTAAGTGAAACACTCATACAAACATAATTTGAATGAATTTTCTCCTTCATTGAAAAATATAAACGTGGCCAATTTATGTTATAGTATTGTGTAATGGAATCACATAACACTATACCATACAAGGGTACGCGAGTAAAAATGTAAATTTAATCAAGAATCGAATTCAATCGAAAAAATATAGAATTTATAAAAAATGTGACAATTTAATGAGTTTCAAAGGGTGTACGAGGTGCTTTCCAAAACAAACGAGACTTAGTTAAAATAGAAACAACAGGAGCTTTGTTCTGATGAATCCGAGTTTATTTATTCAAAATAGTCTCCTCCAGTCTCGATACACTATTTTGCGCGATCCAAAAGCTTTTCGAAAGAGTGTTTCAGTTCATTGACCTGAATGTTCTTCAGGATGTCGATACAAGCCTTTTGGAGGCCCTTTACGGACGCACAGCAATTTCCTTTCATGGACAATGCAATTTTTCGAATAGATGAAAGTCATTGAGAGCCATATCAGGTGAATACGGTGAGTGATTGATGGTTAAAATGCGATTTCTAGTCAAAAAATCAGTCACAAGAGTTGATTTTTATGACAAAAGTCTCGTTTATTTTGGAAAGCACCTTGACTTGTGCGGAACAAACCGTGTACAGACCTTTTGTAAGCTCAAACGACTGAACCGAATTTCACCAAACTTTCATTGGAAATCAAAGAGGGAGTAACTTTCCAACGGAGTATCTCATTCATAGATGGAGCTACGAAAAAAAATTTTATGACAAAATTCTCGTTTATTTTCGAACACAATGATCTTAATGTTCAATTGTGTATGTCGTGTCTTCTTTTAATTTGCTCATTTGAAAACTTGGTATTAATGCGTACGCAACAGCCACTTCTCCAAGATTTAATAATGTTATTATTTTGTAACATACCAAAAAAAATCTAAATGTGGAACGTTACAGTTGTTTGGAAGGATTTGCGTGCGTTTCTTTCATTTTTTTTTAAAATATGGATATACTCGTATATGAATATAGAAAAAACAAATGGGTACTCACCAGCATCCTCGACGGGCACTCGCTGGTGACCTGAAAACTCAAATTCAGTTATAACTACTATTCGAATACACCTCATATCAACTATAATTGTTTACCTAGTTTAATGGATCAAAAGCTAATTCATCATCTGTAGTTGCACTCACATGCCCACAATTAGCCCACTAAGACACAATTCCACAAATTCAATGCAAGGAAATTGAATGCAAAAAGAAAATGCTACTAAAGTACCATGAATGAGTTATGTAACGAAAAAATGTCTGAAAAATTCCAACATCATAATCAAAATGTTTCTGCAACGACCTCAATCACTGGTGATTGGTTTGCGTGGTCGTTAATTCATGCAAACCTTCATGTAACGAGTCTCAAACAAAACAAGTAGAAGTGCGTCAGCATCAAATAAGTGAAAGTTGGTCGCTGATTGCTCGGGAAATTTATTTTCATGTAGTGTGATTTCAAGTGATCAAAATTTTTTACTTCACACACATGCAAGTGCACTCCGTTTAGTTCCGCTTTCAATTTTGATATGGTTCCGATTCCCGTTACAATAAGAAGCACAAAACTGATTGCATATATTCACGTTTCATATCTACCAATCACAGGGCGTTTCCCCTTTATGAAATTGAAAGTGTTAAGCTACTAAATGTGCAATGGTATATATTATACTCTTAGACTTTCAACTAATTTGCACCAATCAATGCTAAGGAATCTAAAGATAGTTTTTTGCTCGCATTACTTTTCAATTATTGTCGTTTCCGTACAAAGTCTTTTAGTAAAATGTGGAGAAACTTAATTAAATTGCTTTTACACATATTTTCATCATTGATCGGGGTGTTCTGGTTTGCTATGAAACTGTTGGTGGTTTGCAAACTTGAAAAATCCCTCGAGAATGCTACCGCCAGTGCTATGAAATGTCACAATGCTCTTTTGCACTAAAGTGACTGCGACAAACGCGACAACTTTTCACCGTTTCAACGAGAAAATGTCATTGATCCACTGCGCTTATTTGCGCGACGATTGTATACGATATCCGTTGCGAGAAATCGTGCCAAATTGAAATTAAGTAATTTCTACAAATTGCACTTGTTGTGAAATTGATTGCATTGAGTACTTGTAGTTTATAATGACTCCAACACCACTCTTTCCTCGATTTGTTCACTTGTTTTATTTTTTTTTTTTAAACTACGAGCCCTTCCGATCCCTCCCATTGCTGCTGGCGCTGTTCTCCTGACGTCTTCGTGGTGACTATCAGTAACAGACTCCCCGATCCATCCAAATCTCGGCATAATCTCTATGCCGCAACGGTAAATTGAGATCAGCTTCTAGCTCAGCCAAGTTAGAATAATATATAGGAAAAGTTTAAATCATAATAAAAAAGATAAATCTCATGAAGAATTTCAATGCAAAGCAAAATTTACTTTTAGTATGTAAAAAAAACTATAAATTTATATTTATAATAAAAAAATTAATTTTTTTTTGTTTTTTCTAAGTTTTAAAATTTACAAAAATTTAAATTTTCGTAATTAAATTTTTCAAATCTGAAATTGAAATTTCAGAACAGTGTTATGCCGGTTTTCAGGCAGTTGGCTTAGGTGGCTGCTCGATTACGACAGTTTGTCATTTTTATTTTATACATGATATCGCAGCCAGTCTCGCTAAATATTACGCGATTACCGTTCTCAATTATTTTAACAACAGTCAAATGATTGTCTGATAAGTCGGGAATGCACAAGACATTGCCAACCTCTATGAGATTGCCATTAACGTTCATAGTTAAATTACCTACACGTTTAACCTTCATTGCTGCATTATTTGCAGTACTAATTTCTCCGATCGGTGTGTTGCGCTTTCTCTCTAAATAATTTGCATGGTGAGTCATATGGTAGGGTGCGCCACTATCAATAAACCATTCTTCCTGCAAAAAGTAACGAGATTAAAAATACGGCTCTAAATGCATTTATTTTTTAGAGTTATTTTTTGGCTATTTCCAAATTGTTACATGATTGGTTTTCTTACAAATTTTGCGCACTTTAACTGGTTTTTTAAATTTTTATTATTTGATAAAAACGCTGTACTTGCAAGATTTGAACCATGATTTACTTCAATTAAGCGGATTTTAATTAAATCACTTTTCATTTCGATTCCCGAGCTCTCGATACCCATATTAAACGTTTTGTACTCATCCATAAGTCCAGCTAATAAGAAACACCCAATCCATTCCTCATTGATTGCAAATCTAATGCTAGCAAGCTTGTTGGAATTGAATAAGATTTCACTGATGTATGAGCCCATACATGAAAAATTTTCTAATTTTGTCGTAATAAGCGTACAAATTAAGGTAATTTTTCCAGATAGACCCGAGTCTTCTTGCATCGATTTTAGCTTCGTCCAAATTCGAAAGGTAGTTGTACACTTCTCAATATGCACATACTGCTTTGGACTAAGACTTAATACCACTGAGGCTCTAACACTTTTTATTTTATATCTTCATCTATTTTATCATCCGATAAACTACTTAGACATTTATCTAATTTATTTAGTTCGAAAACTAACGGTATAGCAAATGACAACGTTTGAAAATTTTCCGAACCTTTTAATTTGTCTATCGATGCAATGTCTTTTGCCAAAGAACTCATGGCTTATACAATTTTATACTCCTGAAAATAAAGTGCCCGTTTTAAACGCCCTTTGTTTCGTATTTAGTTAAAACAAAAGATTTTACTTTTAAAACACATTTTAACTACGTGGGCCCATAACCTGTTGAAAAATAGCAAGGCTTAGCAACAGAAAAGACGACTGTTTCGTATGAAATCCAGAAACAAAGAGGGAGGTTTATTCAAAGAATATTTGTTACAAGCAGCAGAAATTTTCGTAGTTAAATGTATGCGTGAGAGTCAATAACAACAAGCATTAGTGTGCAGTATAAGTTACGGTTCTATTCAGTGCAGTTGAATTTCCGGGTGATACACAGTGAATTTTAGATACAAACAGTTATACAGTTATAGTAAATTTTAACAATATGTTTTACTTACTATTCCGAAAATTCAATTTAAAAAGTGAGTGGCAAATCGAAGGAAGGAGAAAATCCTGCTAACAGCAGGAAACGAAACCGGGAGTCATCCCCGGAAAGTATGCTCCTTAAGGACAGCTTCAAAATAGTGAAAAACTCTGTGACGACAAAGTCGTCCAACCGCTTTGCACCATTGGCTGAACTACAAATCGACAATGGGAACGATAGCAAGTCGTCGCTACTCAGCAAAACTAAATTCAAGGTGAGATTCCACCAATTACTTTTCCAGACTTGCCTCGCGATACAATCAAAAATCAGTTCGTATTCAATAAAACTAATGTCGATTGGAAGAAGGCTTTTCCTAGAGAATTTGGAAAATTATGAAATTCTGCAACATTTAAATTCGAAAAAGGTGAATTATTTCACTTCTCAACGGTCAGATTTGTGGCCGTTGAAAATTATTTTATCAGGGCTGCATGATATGCCCTTGGAGGAGCTAAAGAAAGCGTTGAAGGCAGAACACAACATCACTACACTGGATATGAAAAAATTCAGTCCCAGGTCGCAGCACTGAGGTTGTGTGTATTATTTTTTGTACAGGCAACGTGGTACCAAACTCAGCGGGCTTCGCAATATGCGTAAAATATTGCACACAAAAGTAAGCTGGAGCTACTACAACAATAAAATGAATGGGCCAACACAATGCCAAAATCGCTTGCGCTTTGGGCATGGAAGCTCCCACTGCGATTTGCCTACAAAGTGCACGATCTGTAGTGGTGCACACAATTTTTCTGATTGTACACTTATTAATGCTGAGAGCGGTAGAATAAAATGTAGCAATTGTGGTGAAAAGCACTATGCTAATTCACCCAAATTCTAAAGCCGCTTGGATTATATACAGCTCAAGCAAAAGCTTTCCAAGCATAAAATCGCTGACAAGAACCCAGTGGTGAATTACAATAGCATCTATAATTTCGAAAGTAACTTTCCAAATTCACCAAGTTCGTCAAGGACAGCGACTAGATCAAATACAAAAGCTGTTAGTACTAACAACGTCAATGTACCAACTTCATCATTGCCTTCATTTAGTGCTGCCTTCAAAGCCAATACACAAAGTGGCGAACTTTTTCACTAGAAAGCTTGCTGCAACTTTCGCAAGAGCTTATAGCAAATCTTTCAGCATGCCAAACAAAGTTAAACCAATACTATGTAATAGTTAAGCTAGCGATTAAGTTTGTTTATAGTTAATAATTTAAAAGTTTAAATTGGAATGCGCAAAGTAAGAAAAATAAGAATATAGAGTCATTTGGTTTTGCCACGAGAAACAATATTGATGTGTTCGTAATAACTGAGACATGGTCACGAACGTGCGATAAGCTTTCACATCCTCTTTATGCAATCCATCGGAAGGATAGAATTGAAAAAAGGGTGGAGAAGTCACCACCGCTATTAAAAAATCCTTAAACCATCACGTGTTACCATCTTTCAACTCATCTTCTACTGAAAATATGTAATGATTATTTTTAAATGTCCGTGTAGGACACGGGTGCCGATGGTCTGGCACAAGTGTCAGCGAGCTAAAACAACACCGAGCTCAGCTAACTAGCTTCGCTTAACGACCGCGTACGCGTGCTTGACGACTAGCATTTGCGGGATCATATGAGGCGGATTCTTGTCGAGCCACGAAGCTACACTACAAAATACTTATCACGCGTACTCTACTCTACAAGACGCACCGATCAATTTTTATTGTCTTTAGAAAAGTTTTATTAGGTGTCAATTAATCTACTCTACAGTAATTCAATATTGTTTTGCTTCGTTAAAGTTATCGGACACGGAGGCTTGAGACAAACGCAAACATTACACAAAAAGCAACCGTTACTTTCACCGAAGGAGGTCGTTGCATTACAAGGGGAATGTCAAACCTAAAGATGTTAAAGTGGCTGAAGTGAACCACTCATCTCTGCCTAAATGATGGAAACTTGACGGATGCAGTTTACTTTACACTAGTAAAACAACAACCTAAGCAGTTTCGACGGGGTGACCACCTTATCTCTTCAGGAGCAGCCACTCCTGATCACCACGGGGCTGCTCGACTGCTTATGTTTATTACAGGGCAGTCTCTTCGATGCCGACCCAGGCATGGAGAGACTGAAGGATTTCGCTCTACACTAGTGAAGAAACAATTGTTTTCGCAGTGGAGAGATGGTTGTTATAATTTTAGGCCCCTCTACTTGAATACAAGTCCCTGTCTTCTACGAAAGTATGCTAATAAAAACCGCTAACCAATCATAAAAACAAATCGGGTGTCGGTCAGGACTAATTGATGATGCGGATTTTATCACTGCCGGTCATCAGATTAGCTCCCAGCAAAAACTGACGCAATTCCAAGCAATGTATTTGAAAACCCCTAGCACCATCAGTTTGTTCAAAATTAGAATTGTCCGGCTTCAAACTGTATAAAAATGTGCAAACCTTTCTTTTGGTAACATTAAGGGACGCACTACTCTATAACATCATCGGCATGTTCAGGTGACTGAGCCACCACGAACGAAGAACTCCAGAAGATGCTATAGACCTTATTATACCAAAGACAAGACAAACAACACCAAAAGAGAGTTTATCGGTGACTCTATCTTTACTTTATGGAACCCTCCAAAGTATGCTACGTTAATATCAAATGGTGAGGGCGACAATAAAAATTGAATCGGTTCATCTGCCGACAGCAAAATTAAAAATGTGAGAACTCGAAGGAGAGTGGTGTTGTTTCCCTTTCGGGCCCCACGTTGGGCGCCATTTGTAATGATTATTTTTAAATGTCCATGTAGGACACGGGTGCCGATGGTCTGGCACAAGTGTCAGCGAGCTAAAACAACACCGAGCTCAGCTAACTAGCTTCGCTTAACGACCGCGTACGCGTGCTTGACGACTAGCATTTGCGGGATCATATGAGTCGGATTCTTGTCGAGCCACGAAGCTACACTACAAAATACTTATCACGCGTACTCTACTCTACAAGACGCACCGATCAATTTTTGTTGTCTTTAGAAAAGTTCTATTAGGTGTCAATTAATCTACTCTACAGTAATTCAATATTGTTTTGCCTCGTTAAAGTTAGCGGACACGGAGGCTTGAGACAAACGCAAACATTACACAAAAAGCGACTGTTACTTTCACCGAAGGAGGTCGTTGCATTACAAGGGGAATGTCGAACCTAAAGATGTTAAAGTGGCTGAAGTGAACCACTCATCTCTGCCTAAATGATGAAAACTTGACGGATGCAGTTTACTTTACACTAGTAAAACAACAAACTAAGCAGTTTCGACGGGGTGACCACCTTATCTCTTCAGGAGCAGCCACTCCTGATCACCACGGGGCTGCTCGACTGCTTATGTTTATTACAAATATTGGAGTTTTAATAGAAGATGTGAAAGTCAAAATATTTTCGGTCTATTTTTCAGGGACTAAACTTAATAATGAAAAGCTGTCGCAATTCAAAAGGGATATAAAAAGATTTGTTATGACTAATGAACGATATCTGCTCTGTGGTGATCTGAATGCATTGCATCCAGATTGGCACTGTGTACACTTTTATAAGGCAGGTAGGATTCTCCACGATCTATTGGTGAAACCAATATTTTCCTCCACTCACCCAATGAACCCACCTACTTTTCCCATAAGGGAACAGGATCAGTATTGGATATTGTTCTGAGTGATGGTAGCACAAAGCTATCAGATATTCGTGTTCTCCAAGCACTTTTATCTCCACACTTGCCAGTGATTTTGTGAAGTGCAGTCAAATTATAAAATTCAGAACAAGACTAAACATCTATTTTCCTATAAACAGGCTAATTGGTCACATTTTAGGGAGAAACTAAACAACTCCATCGCTTTGAATCCACATTATTTTGACTCCATTAATTCAGTGGATAAAATAAATAACGAAATACAGCGCATAAATGAAATCATTTGGAAGGCAGTAGAAAGTAGTGCTCATAAAAAGAAACCAGCATACTATTATTTGCAGCTCGATGCTGCAACATTAATGCTATTAAAAATGCGAAATTCCTTAAGACGACAATGGCAGCGAACATGAGATAAAGTCACAAAAACTGGGGCTAACAGCCTTACATCCGCCATTCGCTTGAGAATAACGACGCTACGGAATAACAACTGGCAGGCAACACTAAATGCACTCGAGTATAATTCTCAAGCATTATGGAATCTTAATCGTAGATTTAAAGGCACTCCAAATGGTATC
Organism: Odontomyia ornata; assembly: GCA_963969285.1. NCBI lineage: Eukaryota > Metazoa > Arthropoda > Insecta > Diptera > Stratiomyidae > Odontomyia > Odontomyia ornata. The sequence continues at coordinate 24,135,742 of OZ017741.1, forward strand.
CCTTATCCGCTTAAAAATACCAATGGTGATCAGATCTTTTCCAATGAGGGAAAAGCGGAACTTCTTGCGGACACCTTCGCTCACCACCAAAATATTACCATGGGTGTATCCAGTGGCATTACAGAAATAATGGTAAATGCATCCACCGAAGTATTTACGATGCCGACAACTGTTCCCATTATGGACAAACTTAAGCCTAGAGATATAATCAAAATTCTCCAAAGTCTAAAAACAAGAAAAGCCCCTAGTATTGATCGTTTACCGAATATTGTTTTAAAAAATCTCCCTCAAAAAGTAACCGTAGCTCTTTGTCATATTTTCAACGCTTGTTTTGAGCACTTTTACTTCCCAGTTGCATGGAAGCATACAGTCGTTATTCCACTGCATAAATCTGGTATATCTTTCTAATTTTATACCAATAAGTATATTGCCGGCTCTGGGTAAGCTCTTCGAAAGTTTGATCTTGAATCGAATAACCGATTTTATAGAAAGTCAGGATATCTTCCCGAACTTCCAATTTGGGTTTTGAAATTGGTACTCAACCGACTTACAACTTTGTCGTGTATCGAAAGACATTAAAAGAGCTCTGAGGCTAAAATTCTCGGTAGGGATGATTTCTGTAGACATAGAAAAGGCTTTCGACACAGTATGGCCTCGAGGACTTCTCTATAAATTAATTAAGTTTGAATTTCCTCATTAAACCTTAAACTTGATCCGGTCATTCCTTAGCGACAAAATATTTTGTGTGAAGATTCGTGAGTCTTGTTCAAATGTTGGCAACATTCCTGCTGGAATTCCTCAAGGATCACGTCTTAGTCCAACGCTGTTTAATATATTCACATCAGGCATGCCAGTGTAGAACAACTGCCAAATCACCACTGTAGTGAGTAAAATGTTCAAAAATGTCCGTGAAGGACTGCAGCGATGTTCTGCTGCCTCGGCAGAAGAAGATGACAATATCTGCCGAGAATGCCCTCGTCTGGAGACGCGTGAATGCGCTGGCAGGCTAGCATTGCGGTGTCGTGGGGCGGGTTCATTTCCCCAGCACGAGGGCCCACTACAAAGAAATTTCGCACTCACGAATTTGATGTTGCTCACGAGGCGACCGAAGTCGCAAAAAGTGTAGATAACTACACCGAGGGAGATAGTACTTGTTACGAAAACAAGAGGAACCTGAGAAGAAAGGCGGACTTGGGGTAACCTCGTCATTACCCGACGAAGCTCATGGCCCACAAATGAAAGAGGGGCAACCGGGTGGTGATGGAGCCCCTTCGTACCCACCCAACCGGAATAAATCCATATTTTGTTGCAGTGGCCAGGTATTCCTCTTCTGAGTGGAAAACTCATACAACTTGAATTACATGAACTTTCCCATCAGAAGGGGAGTACCCTGGTGATCAATTTATGCCATAGAATTATACAATCTGATTGCATAACGCTATGCCATAAAGAGGCACTCTGCTTGGGCCACTCAACCCGCCAATAATACTAACACCTTGTGGGAACACCTAGAGACGATGGACTGTCTCGTGCTCACGACTGATGATACAGCCGGGCATTTCAGGGCCCCACGTTGGGCGCCAATTGACCGATGAGGGAGAGGAAGCTCCCATCGCCTTCATGTCCAATAAGCTGAATTCGGCCCAAAGAAACTATACGGTGTCCGAGCAGGAATGTTTGGCAGCGGTAATGGCTGTGAAGAAATTCCGAGCTTATATCGAGGACCACCAATTCGAGATCATCACGGACCACGCTTCGCTACAATGATTGATGAACCAGGCAGATTCACATGGACGCCTAGCAAGATGGGCTCTTAAACTGCAAGGGTTCAAGTTTTCCATCAAACATCGGAAAGGGACCCAGAACATCGTACCCGACACTCTCTCACGGATGTTTTCCCCAGAGGGAGCCGAATTGACAATAAATGACGAGGACCCCATCGAAATAGATTTGGACAGCCCACATTTCGAATCAGACAGCTACAAAGAGTTGAGGCAAACCATCGTGACCCAACAATCGCAGCTGCCTGATTTGAAGGTAATAGACGGCTACGTGTATAGATGAAATGAATACGCCACTGGTGATCTATGGCAGGAAGAAGAGTCCTGGAAACTCTGGGTACCGGAGGAAATGACACAACATCTGATCCTCCGCGCACATGACCATCCTTTAAGTGCCCACGGAGGTTACGGTCGGACGTTACGGTGACTCAAGAAATACTTCTTTTTGCCTAAAATGGCATCCTAGGTCAAAGACTACGTGAGCGCCTGTGAGACCTGTAAAAGCACCAAAGCACCCAACCAGCCTCTTCGACCTCCTATGGGTCAACTCAACGTCCCAGAACGCGTATTCTAACGTCTATACATCGATCTACTCGGTCCATATCCTCGGTCATCCATGGGACACATCGGAGCTATAGTCGTTCTAGACCAGCTTTCAAAATTCCCACTGGTGGAACCTATCCGTAAATTCACAACTCCATCTATCGTGAAATTCCTAGAGAACCGGGTATTCCATGCGTTTGGGGTTCCAGAGAGTGTGTACTCGGACAACGGAGTACAATTCCGGTCTCGGCTGTTTAGGGGCCTACTCGAGCAGTATGGCGTTGAACACCAACTGACGCCCATATACTCTCCTCAGTCTAACGCCTCCGAACGGTTGAGCCGCACCCTATTGGCCGCGATCCGTTCCTACGTCCACCCATCTCAAAAAGATTGAGATCGGCGATTGTCGGCCATCACATGCGCCCTGCGATCCTCGTATCATCCCGTCACTGGTGTCACCCCTTACTTTGCCGCCTTTGGACAGCACATGATTTGCCACGGTAAATCATACCGGCTTTTACGGCAATTAAAGTGTTTGGGAGACCCCGTCGTTGCGCTGAAGCCCCACGAACGTCTAGGAGACCTCCGCTAACAAATCGGATGGAAGATTAAGGCCGCAGGAAGTGCAAATGAGGCGCAGTACAATCTCAGGTCACGATCTGCTTATTTCAAAGAAGGAGATGAAGTTTTCCGGCGAAATTTTCGCCAAAGTGACGCCGCGGGGCATTACAATGCCAAGCTGGATCGGCGATTCTTGAAAAGCCGCATAAAAAAGGTAATGGGACCTAACCGTTACCTGATAACGGACCCATCGGGAAAAGAAGTGGGGATATTTATTTAATTATTTATTTATTTAAATTCCATTTAACAGATAAACATTATCCAATTACAAAATGGAACAAAACAAACAGAAAAGAAAATAAATGAAAATTAGAATTAAGTATTGAAGTTAACATAAAAAAGAAATTCAATGGTACTAACAACAATAAATATGCGTGTAAAATTAAATTAAAGCACACAAAAAAAGAAAATAAAGTCTAATATTTACTCCAGTTGAGTTTTAAGAATCAGGCTTCTTAACCTCAATTTAAAAACTAGGTATGAGTCGGAAAAAGGACCAAGCTCAAGCCTATCATGATTCCTTACCATTTGTATAATAGGAGAGTGAAAATATAAATTTGTACGGGCATACGGTGGCACGAAAAAATTGTTTGCCCGAGAAGAACGCGATGATTGACGAAGACGTAGGTCAGCAAGCAATGTTAATGAAATTTGATTGTGGCAGAGTTGATACAGAAAACACTGATCTGGATACATGCGACGGGATGACAGAGTAGGCAAACGTAGGAAGGATAAACGGCAGTCATAGGGTTGATATGGGATTTTGAATTTGTAAAACAAGACACGAGTAAATTTACGCTGGACATTCTCTAACGAGTCAATGAGGTAGGAGTGTCGGGGAGACGAAACTACAGAGCAATATTCGAGGATAGGACGGGCAAGACAGATAAACAAGCGGACAGGAGTAGATATATTGTTAAATTTATGAGCGTGCCTGAAAATAAGTCCCAATATTTTCGAGGCCCTAGTAGTCGCGATTAGAACGTGTGCATCAAAATTGAGCTTAGGATCAAAAGTAACGCCAAGGTCCTTAGCAGAGCTCACAGCAGCGAGTGGGACTTCGTTCAACATATAGGTAAAATTCAGTGGAGAACGATTTAGATTAAAAGTCATTTTATAGCATTTGGCAACATTAAGACAGAGGTAATTAGACGAACACCAGTTACTTAGTGCAATCAGGTCCATCTGAAGATATTGACAATCTTGTACAGACCTGATAGCTCGAAAGACTTTAAAATCATCGGCATACAGTAGGCAATTGGAAGCGATAACCGAAGGAAGATCATTTATAAACAATAGGAATAAGAGGGGACCTAAAATGGAACCTTGAGGAACACCAGAGGATGGATAGAATGGAATAGAGGTAGTTCCACAGTAAGTAACACAACATATACGAGAAGACAAGTAGGAGTCCATCCATGATAAGAGAGGGCCAACAACCCCAAAAGTTTTCAGTTTATAACAGAGAAGTTGATGGTTGACCGTGTCAAGTGCTTTCGAGAAGTCAGTGAAGATTACATCAACCTGCAATCGATTGTCTAGGGCCTTAGCAATGAAATCGGTGAATTCAATTAAATTTGAAGTCGTAGAGCGACCTTTGAGAAACCCATGTTGTTCTTTCGACAAGATAGGAGTCAATGAAACTGAAAACCGGTTGTGTACCAGACGCTCAAGTAATTTTGGGAAACAGGAAATTAAGGAAATAGGACGATAATTGGACACAGAAGAAGGATCACCACTTTTAAGAATAGGAACAACGTTTGCTCTTTTCCAATAAGTAGGGAAAATACCAGTCTTTAGACTGAGGTTGAAGAGAAATGCCAGAGGGATACAAAGTGAAGACGCTAATGACTTGACAAAAATATTCGGCAAGCCGTCAGGACCAGGTGATATATTAGGATTAAGTGAATTAATGAGGGATTCAACTTCGATATGGTCAGTGAAAAGTGAAGATAAGTCAATGGAGTGAAGTACGGGTGTATTAACTGGATTAGACACATGAGAAGAAGAAATAAAAGTTGACGAGAAGAACTGAGAGAACAAGTTGGAAATATCCTGTGGAGAAGAGCAAACTATATTATTCCAGCGGACTGAAGGAGGGACAGAAGAGGAGGACTTAAAGGATCTAATGTATGACCAGAATGGTTTCGCATTATTCGCCAGGAGGGAACTCTCTAAGCTACTGAAGTAGTTTTTCATTGCACTCTTTAGTTCTTTTTTTGCTGCAAGACGTAGATCACAAAAGCGGGCTCTGGATTCTTCAGTACCACAACGCTTGGAACGGCGGTGTGCCTTACTTTTAGCATTCAAGGCACTTAGTACTTGCTTGGTTAGCCATGGTTTCTGCTTTACTTTGCGAAGAGCTTGTAAAGGTGTGAAGTGTTTAATCAACTCATAGAGGTAATTATAAAACTTATTCAGAGCCTCCTCACACTCCAAATCATCAAAAAACTCCTGCCAGTCAATCAAGCTCAGCTCGGAGGCTAAAACTTCGTAGTTTGCTTTGAAGAAGTTGAATTTTGGCGAAGAAGCAAACGTACGACTTGACAAAGGTATAATGGAGAGATCGAGCGATAATGGCGGATGATGACTATCGATACTCACTAGAGGATTTAATGCAGTGGAAACAGATAGACAGTTAGTGGGAAGTTAGAAAGAACTAGGTCAAGTACCCGACCATTACCATTAGGGATATTATTGAATTGCGATAGTGAACAGAGTGATAGAAATGAGGAGAGGGATAAAAAAGATGCATCGGTTGATGAAACAGAGAAAGGAAGGTTCTTCGTCCATTGCACTGTTCCCAAATTAAAATCACCGCATATTAGAATTAAAGATTGCGAATGTTGCAATAAGACATGAGAGGAAAACTCGTCATAGAATGTCTCATACACATACAAAGGAGAGTTACTAGGTATGTAGACAGAGGAAACTAATAAAGATGTATTGTTAGGAAGGAAGATCTTGACAATCACACAATCCACAACACGGGAAAAGCAAAAATCAGCACAAAGGGAGCTACGCACTGTATTACTAACAGCTACAAGAACACCACCTCCATCTCCTTTATTTGCAGAGGCCAAGTCCCGATCACAACGGTACATATCAAAATCAAGGGATATTTCCGAGTTTAAGATGTTACTATTTAACCAGGTTTCCGTAAGACATATAAATACATCTTCGATGAGTTGTAACGATAAAAAGAGCTTGTCAAGCTTGGTCCTTAACCCTCTTACATTTTGGTAATATACTGAAATATTTGAAGTTAAACTACAGTCATGAAATCTTATACTAGTTTGTAGGTTGCTGTCTACCCGGTGCACGAAAGGACTTCCTTCTTCTTGAGCTGAATGGTTTAATAAGTACTCCAGGCGGCCAAGCTTCAGGATTCAAAATAGTATCACAATTTGAGGGCACTGTAAGCTTGAAAGAAGCTACCACTCTGTCCTCCAGATTGTCCTTAGTTAATTTGTAGCAGCTAATAACTTTAACAGCTGGCCCAAATTTTTTACAAACGTAGTTTTTTAGGTATTCCGCAGTTGTATGGTAGCTTAGGCGCGAAATAAAGATCTCCTTTGGAGGGGATACGATGTCAAGTGTTGGGACTTCGTCATCCGAAATCAGAGTAGCCACAGCGGAGGTGTCAACACCAGATGAGGGCGGAAGACTAGGCGATTGATTATTTTTGATTTTAGGGATCGCCCCCCGATTTATTGATGAGGGTCCCGGAAAGCTATCACATGCCACAGGTAATTCTTTACTAACCACATGCTGAGTTGCTGCTGAAGGCACAGGAGAATTAGAACACGACGTAGTTGTGCTAGAACCAGCAGCAAGGTTCGGGGTTTTAAAGGCCGATAACTTTGCCAGCGATTTACTACGAGTAAGGATGGAAGGCTTTTGTACAGGCGTAATTGAGCCCCTAATGCATACCTGCTGAGCTGTCAGCGTAAGTAATTGCATCTGGTTATTTACGTCAGTGATATTCACTGAAGCCAGAGTTTTGGGTGACGCGTCCTCTGTAAATCGCAACAGGGTCTCGAAATCCAGACATGCACTTGAGCACTTGGTTTGAAGCTGTTTAAGCTCGTCCGCGAGCGATTTTATTGTTTTATCAGCTAATTGCAGACTGGAAACATATGCTGACAAGGAGTACCTCCTGCAAGAATCACAATACCAGTACACGCCGTTACCAGCCTTATTGATCAGGTCGGCTGAAGAACCTTTAAGGTTAACGCAAGCCGAATGGTAAGATAGCTCACAAAAGCCAAAGCAAAGGACCATAGGGGTCTTATTGGTTGGATCAATACACTTTACTGCACTGCACGACATGCTGGAAATTTCTAGTTTGATTTATTTATAATTATTATTTATAATTATTATTGACTTTATTTATATACCACGCAAAAGCCCGGCGCCGATAGATAATTAGTCACGTCTGTTCTTGTCCGTCCGCATATATTTTCAAAAACGCGCAAGGGTTGTATACTTCCGGCCAAAATAAACATAAGTCAGTCCGTCCGTCTGTCAATTGTGTTTTCTTTTATTGTTCGTCACTTCGTGTCCTGACGCCGAAGACAACCCATGGTACCCTGCAAGATCCTTCAGCCCCTTTTTCGCAATCCTCGTCGCCTTGGGATCGCAAGAAAATTAGCTGCCCTGTAGTAATCAAGCAGTTAAGGGTTAAAGGAAATTCAGGCATAAAATGTCCCAGATCAACTAAACGGACAATTTTAGATTGAACTGGAACAATTTGAGATTGTACTGGAACAATTTCGGATTGAACTGGAACAATTTGAGATTGTACTGAAACAATTTCAGATTGAACTGGAACAAATTAAGATTGATCTGGGACGATGGGATATTTTTGACAGGTGTCGGGAGGAAAAAAGAGGAGGTTATCGCGCTAAATGGATGGACGAGGAGGCACATCGAACAGAGAGTAATTTTAATAGCATAGAATTTGACCAAAATTCGAAAACAGAATCTTGTGATCAAAATTTAAATCATACCACAGATGATTTCTCGCAACAACAACCATCAACCGATGATAGTGGTGTAGAAAGTGGCAACGTTCCAGAGACTGAAGTGAAAAGCGTTCGTGGAAGAAAGAAACCTGCCTACGTTTCTCCATATAAACGTAGTGCTTTGTCTGGAAACAGCTCTCGTACTACATCTCCTAAGTCTCAAATAGGAAATACAACAGTCCGAGCTAATCTATCAGGTAAAACTAGTCCAGATTTAAAGAAGAACTTTTCATCTAAAACAGCTCCCAAAAGCCAAACGTCATAAACACATGTGCTAATTAACAAGTCTGAAATAGCGAGTAAAAGCAAGAGGGAAGCAAGAGTCGCTTAGTAAAGCCAGGATTTGTAAATAATACAGCTACGAAGAAAAGTGTTGTGGCTCAAAAGAATCTGTTCAACAAGCGTGCGACACCCACGCTCAAAATTCCAAAGACTTCTGTAGTGTCTGGTTCTAAAGATCTTCAGGAAAATACATCCACGATGATACACAACAACAAAAATTGATGGGACAATGTAAAATGGAGACAAGAAAGGACTGAAAATAAATGGCTTTTGCCCTTTAGCGAAAAAGAGTTAGGTAGAGCTGCGGCCCATATGTGAAATTGTGTTAGTAAGTTTGCCCGCGCTTGCGTTTGTATGGGTTTGTACGTGAAGCGGGAAATTATAGTTGTGTGCGTTGAAATTTAGCCATTTTCGTGTTACCAGATTAGCAAATTTTGTTGCTTAACGAAAGATATTATTGCCAGATTGATACCACAGCTGAGTTTTTTGGCGGGAATGTGATTTTGAAATCTGTTCATTTAAGAGCAATGGAAAATAAAGAGTGCATTGTAATTAAAATGAATATAGAAAATTGTTCCGGCTTCCATCGGACCATACCACGTAACACCTTGCGACTACTTTCAATGGGGCCATGTTAAAGAGAAGGTAAACGCCAACAGCCTAGCGGTGATTCATGACCTCAAAGATGGAATTCGTGAGGCTATCGAGGACATAGGGCAGCCACTTTGTGATTTGGTTATGGAAAATTTCATGAAAAGGATATGGTCCTGTAAGCGTGATCGGCATTTGCCTGATATTATTTTTCACTATTAACGGCATACCTTGCCCTTTATAATGAAATAAACATCCGATCATTTATATTAACAAATTGCATTTTTCTTTTAATATCAAAATAACACCTTTTATTGGAAAACCCTGTATTTTCGGTGCCCTCGATTCGTAGCCGTTAACTCAAATAGGTGGTTTGGCTGTCTTTTTTGTAATGAGGCTTATTTATTAACTTCATAGAGACTTGGTAGTGCATCGATTAGCATGAAAAGGACGATCGTACTTGAAGAAATAAACACATTGAATTTTTTGATTTTATTTTGATACAAAGGGAAATAGTTTCTTATATTTCTAGAAAAATGTTCCCCTAACTGTTAACGCATTCTCTCAACAAGCTATAATTATCGATAATATTACTTTTATAAGTGGCACATTAAAGTGAGGTGCTTCAGAAGCTTTCATTCTTTGACGGAGAAGGAGAAAATCCTGCTAACAGCAGGAAACGAAACCGGGAGTCATCCCCGGAAAGTATGCTCCTTAAGGACAGCTTCAAAATAGTGAAAAACTCTGTGACGACAAAGTCGTCCAACCGCTTTGCACCATTGGCTGAACTACAAATCGACAATGGGAACGATAGCAAGTCGTCGCTACTCAGCAAAACTAAATTCAAGGTGAGATTCCACCAATTACTTTTCCAGACTTGCCTCGCGATACAATCAAAAATCAGTTCGTATTCAATAAAACTAATGTCGATTGGAAGAAGGCTTTTCCTAGAGAATTTGGAAAATTATGAAATTCTGCAACATTTAAATTCGAAAAAGGTGAATTATTTCACTTCTCAACGGTCAGATTTGTGGCCGTTGAAAATTATTTTATCAGGGCTGCATGATATGCCCTTGGAGGAGCTAAAGAAAGCGTTGAAGGCAGAACACAACATCACTACACTGGATATGAAAAAATTCAGTCCCAGGTCGCAGCACTGAGGTTGTGTGTATTATTTTTTGTACAGGCAACGTGGTACCAAACTCAGCGGGCTTCGCAATATGCGTAAAATATTGCACACAAAAGTAAGCTGGAGCTACTACAACAATAAAATGAATGGGCCAACACAATGCCAAAATCGCTTGCGCTTTGGGCATGGAAGCTCCCACTGCGATTTGCCTACAAAGTGCACGATCTGTAGTGGTGCACACAATTTTTCTGATTGTACACTTATTAATGCTGAGAGCGGTAGAATAAAATGTAGCAATTGTGGTGAAAAGCACTATGCTAATTCACCCAAATTCTAAAGCCGCTTGGATTATATACAGCTCAAGCAAAAGCTTTCCAAGCATAAAATCGCTAACAAGAACCCAGTGGTGAATTACAATAGCATCTATAATTTCGAAAGTAACTTTCCAAATTCACCAAGTTCGTCAAGGACAGCGACTAGATCAAATACAAAAGCTGTTAGTACTAACAACGTCAATGTACCAACTTCATCATTGCCTTCATTTAGTGCTGCCTTCAAAGCCAATACACAAAGTGGCGAACTTTTTCACTAGAAAGCTTGCTGCAACTTTCGCAAGAGCTTATAGCAAATCTTTCAGCATGCCAAACAAAGTTAAACCATTGTGTTTCTATATATTAATATTAATAAAAATTAAAACATGGAAGAATGATTTTTACGTCAGAAATAAATCAAAGAAGCTTATAATATTTACAATATTATCGAATTTAATTCTTTCTCATTATCTTTACAAAAACTTATGTGAATTAACAATTTAATTAAAAATCGACACTAGGGATACTACGAAAAAATGAACGAATAATTTCTCCATTTACAATTCCACGGTAATTGCTTCAATGAAATTTATAAACACTCGACAAACTATTTAAGTATTTATTGCTCTTAAAAAACTAATTACCTAATCGTTTTAGACAATTATATTTAAATACTGCTTAGTGTCTTTCAAACAAATCAAAATAATCCTTTAAATATTTTACACAAGAAAATTATGTGCGATCAATTCATTTATTCATTAAACATGACCTACATAAATGAACGGGCACCCAAATCGAAAGCATTTCAATTTTTCTGCTACGCAATCGATAGGCAAATAAATATCCATTCATTTCCAATTGCAAAGAGTGAAACAATCTTCACACACTGCACATCGTGGCCGTGCCGCTAGTGCCAGCCAAAAAGCGAACACACACCGTTCCATACATTGTTCATTCGATCGCATTTATACAGAGATGTTGATCAATATATCCACCACACATCTCAATGTACATATTGTATACGTTCAGTTGCTTTTCTAATCAGCTTGAAAAGTTTGTCGAAGATGAAATTTTCCTATCTAAGACACTAACCAGCGACAGCTGCGCCGCCAAAAGCATGGGTTCTCCCAATGTGGAGTTAATTTGGTGTGCACCGTGACACCACTATGTATAGAAACACAATGGTTAAACCAATACTATGTAATAGTTAAGCTAGCGATTAAGTTTGTTTATAGTTAATAATTTAAAAGTTTAAATTGGAATGCGCAAAGTAAGAAAAATAAGAATATAGAGTCATTTGGTTTTGCCACGAGAAACAATATTGATGTGTTCGTAATAACTGAGACATGGTCACGAACGTGCGATAAGCTTTCACATCCTCTTTATGCAATCCATCGGAAGGATAGAATTGAAAAAAGGGTGGAGAAGTCACCACCGCTATTAAAAAATCCTTAAACCATCACGTGTTACCATCTTTCAACTCATCTTCTACTGAAAATATGTAATGATTATTTTTAAATGTCCGTGTAGGACACGGGTGCCGATGGTCTGGCACAAGTGTCAGCGAGCTAAAACAACACCGAGCTCAGCTAACTAGCTTCGCTTAACGACCGCGTACGCGTGCTTGACGACTAGCATTTGCGGGATCATATGAGGCGGATTCTTGTCGAGCCACGAAGCTACACTACAAAATACTTATCACGCGTACTCTACTCTACAAGACGCACCGATCAATTTTTATTGTCTTTAGAAAAGTTTTATTAGGTGTCAATTAATCTACTCTACAGTAATTCAATATTGTTTTGCTTCGTTAAAGTTATCGGACACGGAGGCTTGAGACAAACGCAAACATTACACAAAAAGCAACCGTTACTTTCACCGAAGGAGGTCGTTGCATTACAAGGGGAATGTCAAACCTAAAGATGTTAAAGTGGCTGAAGTGAACCACTCATCTCTGCCTAAATGATGGAAACTTGACGGATGCAGTTTACTTTACACTAGTAAAACAACAACCTAAGCAGTTTCGACGGGGTGACCACCTTATCTCTTCAGGAGCAGCCACTCCTGATCACCACGGGGCTGCTCGACTGCTTATGTTTATTACAGGGCAGTCTCTTCGATGCCGACCCAGGCATGGAGAGACTGAAGGATTTCGCTCTACACTAGTGAAGAAACAATTGTTTTCGCAGTGGAGAGATGGTTGTTATAATTTTAGGCCCCTCTACTTGAATACAAGTCCCTGTCTTCTACGAAAGTATGCTAATAAAAACCGCTAACCAATCATAAAAACAAATCGGGTGTCGGTCAGGACTAATTGATGATGCGGATTTTATCACTGCCGGTCATCAGATTAGCTCCCAGCAAAAACTGACGCAATTCCAAGCAATGTATTTGAAAACCCCTAGCACCATCAGTTTGTTCAAAATTAGAATTGTCCGGCTTCAAACTGTATAAAAATGTGCAAACCTTTCTTTTGGTAACATTAAGGGACGCACTACTCTATAACATCATCGGCATGTTCAGGTGACTGAGCCACCACGAACGAAGAACTCCAGAAGATGCTATAGACCTTATTATACCAAAGACAAGACAAACAACACCAAAAGAGAGTTTATCGGTGACTCTATCTTTACTTTATGGAACCCTCCAAAGTATGCTACGTTAATATCAAATGGTGAGGGCGACAATAAAAATTGAATCGGTTCATCTGCCGACAGCAAAATTAAAAATGTGAGAACTCGAAGGAGAGTGGTGTTGTTTCCCTTTCGGGCCCCACGTTGGGCGCCATTTGTAATGATTATTTTTAAATGTCCATGTAGGACACGGGTGCCGATGGTCTGGCACAAGTGTCAGCGAGCTAAAACAACACCGAGCTCAGCTAACTAGCTTCGCTTAACGACCGCGTACGCGTGCTTGACGACTAGCATTTGCGGGATCATATGAGTCGGATTCTTGTCGAGCCACGAAGCTACACTACAAAATACTTATCACGCGTACTCTACTCTACAAGACGCACCGATCAATTTTTATTGTCTTTAGAAAAGTTCTATTAGGTGTCAATTAATCTACTCTACAGTAATTCAATATTGTTTTGCCTCGTTAAAGTTAGCGGACACGGAGGCTTGAGACAAACGCAAACATTACACAAAAAGCGACTGTTACTTTCACCGAAGGAGGTCGTTGCATTACAAGGGGAATGTCGAACCTAAAGATGTTAAAGTGGCTGAAGTGAACCACTCATCTCTGCCTAAATGATGAAAACTTGACGGATGCAGTTTACTTTACACTAGTAAAACAACAAACTAAGCAGTTTCGACGGGGTGACCACCTTATCTCTTCAGGAGCAGCCACTCCTGATCACCACGGGGCTGCTCGACTGCTTATGTTTATTACAAATATTGGAGTTTTAATAGAAGATGTGAAAGTCAAAATATTTTCGGTCTATTTTTCAGGGACTAAACTTAATAATGAAAAGCTGTCGCAATTCAAAAGGGATATAAAAAGATTTGTTATGACTAATGAACGATATCTGCTCTGTGGTGATCTGAATGCATTGCATCCAGATTGGCACTGTGTACACTTTTATAAGGCAGGTAGGATTCTCCACGATCTATTGGTGAAACCAATATTTTCCTCCACTCACCCAATGAACCCACCTACTTTTCCCATAAGGGAACAGGATCAGTATTGGATATTGTTCTGAGTGATGGTAGCACAAAGCTATCAGATATTCGTGTTCTCCAAGCACTTTTATCTCCACACTTGCCAGTGATTTTGTGAAGTGCAGTCAAATTATAAAATTCAGAACAAGACTAAACATCTATTTTCCTATAAACAGGCTAATTGGTCACATTTTAGGGAGAAACTAAACAACTCCATCGCTTTGAATCCACATTATTTTGACTCCATTAATTCAGTGGATAAAATAAATAACGAAATACAGCGCATAAATGAAATCATTTGGAAGGCAGTAGAAAGTAGTGCTCATAAAAAGAAACCAGCATACTATTATTTGCAGCTCGATGCTGCAACATTAATGCTATTAAAAATGCGAAATTCCTTAAGACGACAATGGCAGCGAACATGAGATAAAGTCACAAAAACTGGGGCTAACAGCCTTACATCCGCCATTCGCTTGAGAATAACGACGCTACGGAATAACAACTGGCAGGCAACACTAAATGCACTCGAGTATAATTCTCAAGCATTATGGAATCTTAATCGTAGATTTAAAGGCACTCCAAATGGTATCCCTTATCCGCTTAAAAATACCAATGGTGATCAGATCTTTTCCAATGAGGGAAAAGCGGAACTTCTTGCGGACACCTTCGCTCACCACCAAAATATTACCATGGGTGTATCCAGTGGCATTACAGAAATAATGGTAAATGCATCCACCGAAGTATTTACGATGCCGACAACTGTTCCCATTATGGACAAACTTAAGCCTAGAGATATAATCAAAATTCTCCAAAGTCTAAAAACAAGAAAAGCCCCTAGTATTGATCGTTTACCGAATATTGTTTTAAAAAATCTCCCTCAAAAAGTAACCGTAGCTCTTTGTCATATTTTCAACGCTTGTTTTGAGCACTTTTACTTCCCAGTTGCATGGAAGCATACAGTCGTTATTCCACTGCATAAATCTGGTATATCTTTCTAATTTTATACCAATAAGTATATTGCCGGCTCTGGGTAAGCTCTTCGAAAGTTTGATCTTGAATCGAATAACCGATTTTATAGAAAGTCAGGATATCTTCCCGAACTTCCAATTTGGGTTTTGAAATTGGTACTCAACCGACTTACAACTTTGTCGTGTATCGAAAGACATTAAAAGAGCTCTGAGGCTAAAATTCTCGGTAGGGATGATTTCTGTAGACATAGAAAAGGCTTTCGACACAGTATGGCCTCGAGGACTTCTCTATAAATTAATTAAGTTTGAATTTCCTCATTAAACCTTAAACTTGATCCGGTCATTCCTTAGCGACAAAATATTTTGTGTGAAGATTCGTGAGTCTTGTTCAAATGTTGGCAACATTCCTGCTGGAATTCCTCAAGGATCACGTCTTAGTCCAACGCTGTTTAATATATTCACATCAGGCATGCCAGTGTAGAACAACTGCCAAATCACCACTGTAGTGAGTAAAATGTTCAAAAATGTCCGTGAAGGACTGCAGCGATGTTCTGCTGCCTCGGCAGAAGAAGATGACAATATCTGCCGAGAATGCCCTCGTCTGGAGACGCGTGAATGCGCTGGCAGGCTAGCATTGCGGTGTCGTGGGGCGGGTTCATTTCCCCAGCACGAGGGCCCACTACAAAGAAATTTCGCACTCACGAATTTGATGTTGCTCACGAGGCGACCGAAGTCGCAAAAAGTGTAGATAACTACACCGAGGGAGATAGTACTTGTTACGAAAACAAGAGGAACCTGAGAAGAAAGGCGGACTTGGGGTAACCTCGTCATTACCCGACGAAGCTCATGGCCCACAAATGAAAGAGGGGCAACCGGGTGGTGATGGAGCCCCTTCGTACCCACCCAACCGGAATAAATCCATATTTTGTTGCAGTGGCCAGGTATTCCTCTTCTGAGTGGAAAACTCATACAACTTGAATTACATGAACTTTCCCATCAGAAGGGGAGTACCCTGGTGATCAATTTATGCCATAGAATTATACAATCTGATTGCATAACGCTATGCCATAAAGAGGCACTCTGCTTGGGCCACTCAACCCGCCAATAATACTAACACCTTGTGGGAACACCTAGAGACGATGGACTGTCTCGTGCTCACGACTGATGATACAGCCGGGCATTTCAGGGCCCCACGTTGGGCGCCAATTGACCGATGAGGGAGAGGAAGCTCCCATCGCCTTCATGTCCAATAAGCTGAATTCGGCCCAAAGAAACTATACGGTGTCCGAGCAGGAATGTTTGGCAGCGGTAATGGCTGTGAAGAAATTCCGAGCTTATATCGAGGACCACCAATTCGAGATCATCACGGACCACGCTTCGCTACAATGATTGATGAACCAGGCAGATTCACATGGACGCCTAGCAAGATGGGCTCTTAAACTGCAAGGGTTCAAGTTTTCCATCAAACATCGGAAAGGGACCCAGAACATCGTACCCGACACTCTCTCACGGATGTTTTCCCCAGAGGGAGCCGAATTGACAATAAATGACGAGGACCCCATCGAAATAGATTTGGACAGCCCACATTTCGAATCAGACAGCTACAAAGAGTTGAGGCAAACCATCGTGACCCAACAATCGCAGCTGCCTGATTTGAAGGTAATAGACGGCTACGTGTATAGATGAAATGAATACGCCACTGGTGATCTATGGCAGGAAGAAGAGTCCTGGAAACTCTGGGTACCGGAGGAAATGACACAACATCTGATCCTCCGCGCACATGACCATCCTTTAAGTGCCCACGGAGGTTACGGTCGGACGTTACGGTGACTCAAGAAATACTTCTTTTTGCCTAAAATGGCATCCTAGGTCAAAGACTACGTGAGCGCCTGTGAGACCTGTAAAAGCACCAAAGCACCCAACCAGCCTCTTCGACCTCCTATGGGTCAACTCAACGTCCCAGAACGCGTATTCTAACGTCTATACATCGATCTACTCGGTCCATATCCTCGGTCATCCATGGGACACATCGGAGCTATAGTCGTTCTAGACCAGCTTTCAAAATTCCCACTGGTGGAACCTATCCGTAAATTCACAACTCCATCTATCGTGAAATTCCTAGAGAACCGGGTATTCCATGCGTTTGGGGTTCCAGAGAGTGTGTACTCGGACAACGGAGTACAATTCCGGTCTCGGCTGTTTAGGGGCCTACTCGAGCAGTATGGCGTTGAACACCAACTGACGCCCATATACTCTCCTCAGTCTAACGCCTCCGAACGGTTGAGCCGCACCCTATTGGCCGCGATCCGTTCCTACGTCCACCCATCTCAAAAAGATTGAGATCGGCGATTGTCGGCCATCACATGCGCCCTGCGATCCTCGTATCATCCCGTCACTGGTGTCACCCCTTACTTTGCCGCCTTTGGACAGCACATGATTTGCCACGGTAAATCATACCGGCTTTTACGGCAATTAAAGTGTTTGGGAGACCCCGTCGTTGCGCTGAAGCCCCACGAACGTCTAGGAGACCTCCGCCAACAAATCGGATGGAAGATTAAGGCCGCAGGAAGTGCAAATGAGGCGCAGTACAATCTCAGGTCACGATCTGCTTATTTCAAAGAAGGAGATGAAGTTTTCCGGCGAAATTTTCGCCAAAGTGACGCCGCGGGGCATTACAATGCCAAGCTGGATCGGCGATTCTTGAAAAGCCGCATAAAAAAGGTAATGGGACCTAACCGTTACCTGATAACGGACCCATCGGGAAAAGAAGTGGGGATATTTATTTAATTATTTATTTATTTAAATTCCATTTAACAGATAAACATTATCCAATTACAAAATGGAACAAAACAAACAGAAAAGAAAATAAATGAAAATTAGAATTAAGTATTAAAGTTAACATAAAAAAGAAATTCAATGGTACTAACAACAATAAATATGCGTGTAAAATTAAATTAAAGCACACAAAAAAAGAAAATAAAGTCTAATATTTACTCCAGTTGAGTTTTAAGAATCAGGCTTCTTAACCTCAATTTAAAAACTAGGTATGAGTCGGAAAAAGGACCAAGCTCAAGCCTATCATGATTCCTTACCATTTGTATAATAGGAGAGTGAAAATATAAATTTGTACGGGCATACGGTGGCACGAAAAAATTGTTTGCCCGAGAAGAACGCGATGATTGACGAAGACGTAGGTCAGCAAGCAATGTTAATGAAATTTGATTGTGGCAGAGTTGATACAGAAAACACTGATCTGGATACATGCGACGGGATGACAGAGTAGGCAAACGTAGGAAGGATAAACGGCAGTCATAGGGTTGATATGGGATTTTGAATTTGTAAAACAAGACACGAGTAAATTTACGCTGGACATTCTCTAACGAGTCAATGAGGTAGGAGTGTCGGGGAGACGAAACTACAGAGCAATATTCGAGGATAGGACGGGCAAGACAGATAAACAAGCGGACAGGAGTAGATATATTGTTAAATTTATGAGCGTGCCTGAAAATAAGTCCCAATATTTTCGAGGCCCTAGTAGTCGCGATTAGAACGTGTGCATCAAAATTGAGCTTAGGATCAAAAGTAACGCCAAGGTCCTTAGCAGAGCTCACAGCAGCGAGTGGGACTTCGTTCAACATATAGGTAAAATTCAGTGGAGAACGATTTAGATTAAAAGTCATTTTATAGCATTTGGCAACATTAAGACAGAGGTAATTAGACGAACACCAGTTACTTAGTGCAATCAGGTCCATCTGAAGATATTGACAATCTTGTACAGACCTGATAGCTCGAAAGACTTTAAAATCATCGGCATACAGTAGGCAATTGGAAGCGATAACCGAAGGAAGATCATTTATAAACAATAGGAATAAGAGGGGACCTAAAATGGAACCTTGAGGAACACCAGAGGATGGATAGAATGGAATAGAGGTAGTTCCACAGTAAGTAACACAACATATACGAGAAGACAAGTAGGAGTCCATCCATGATAAGAGAGGGCCAACAACCCCAAAAGTTTTCAGTTTATAACAGAGAAGTTGATGGTTGACCGTGTCAAGTGCTTTCGAGAAGTCAGTGAAGATTACATCAACCTGCAATCGATTGTCTAGGGCCTTAGCAATGAAATCGGTGAATTCAATTAAATTTGAAGTCGTAGAGCGACCTTTGAGAAACCCATGTTGTTCTTTCGACAAGATAGGAGTCAATGAAACTGAAAACCGGTTGTGTACCAGACGCTCAAGTAATTTTGGGAAACAGGAAATTAAGGAAATAGGACGATAATTGGACACAGAAGAAGGATCACCACTTTTAAGAATAGGAACAACGTTTGCTCTTTTCCAATAAGTAGGGAAAATACCAGTCTTTAGACTGAGGTTGAAGAGAAATGCCAGAGGGATACAAAGTGAAGACGCTAATGACTTGACAAAAATATTCGGCAAGCCGTCAGGACCAGGTGATATATTAGGATTAAGTGAATTAATGAGGGATTCAACTTCGATATGGTCAGTGAAAAGTGAAGATAAGTCAATGGAGTGAAGTACGGGTGTATTAACTGGATTAGACACATGAGAAGAAGAAATAAAAGTTGACGAGAAGAACTGAGAGAACAAGTTGGAAATATCCTGTGGAGAAGAGCAAACTATATTATTCCAGCGGACTGAAGGAGGGACAGAAGAGGAGGACTTAAAGGATCTAATGTATGACCAGAATGGTTTCGCATTATTCGCCAGGAGGGAACTCTCTAAGCTACTGAAGTAGTTTTTCATTGCACTCTTTAGTTCTTTTTTTGCTGCAAGACGTAGATCACAAAAGCGGGCTCTGGATTCTTCAGTACCACAACGCTTGGAACGGCGGTGTGCCTTACTTTTAGCATTCAAGGCACTTAGTACTTGCTTGGTTAGCCATGGTTTCTGCTTTACTTTGCGAAGAGCTTGTAAAGGTGTGAAGTGTTTAATCAACTCATAGAGGTAATTATAAAACTTATTCAGAGCCTCCTCACACTCCAAATCATCAAAAAACTCCTGCCAGTCAATCAAGCTCAGCTCGGAGGCTAAAACTTCGTAGTTTGCTTTGAAGAAGTTGAATTTTGGCGAAGAAGCAAACGTACGACTTGACAAAGGTATAATGGAGAGATCGAGCGATAATGGCGGATGATGACTATCGATACTCACTAGAGGATTTAATGCAGTGGAAACAGATAGACAGTTAGTGGGAAGTTAGAAAGAACTAGGTCAAGTACCCGACCATTACCATTAGGGATATTATTGAATTGCGATAGTGAACAGAGTGATAGAAATGAGGAGAGGGATAAAGAAGATGCATCGGTTGATGAAACAGAGAAAGGAAGGTTCTTCGTCCATTGCACTGTTCCCAAATTAAAATCACCGCATATTAGAATTAAAGATTGCGAATGTTGCAATAAGACATGAGAGGAAAACTCGTCATAGAATGTCTCATACACATACAAAGGAGAGTTACTAGGTATGTAGACAGAGGAAACTAATAAAGATGTATTGTTAGGAAGGAAGATCTTGACAATCACACAATCCACAACACGGGAAAAGCAAAAATCAGCACAAAGGGAGCTACGCACTGTATTACTAACAGCTACAAGAACACCACCTCCATCTCCTTTATTTGCAGAGGCCAAGTCCCGATCACAACGGTACATATCAAAATCAAGGGATATTTCCGAGTTTAAGATGTTACTATTTAACCAGGTTTCCGTAAGACATATAAATACATCTTCGATGAGTTGTAACGATAAAAAGAGCTTGTCAAGCTTGGTCCTTAACCCTCTTACATTTTGGTAATATACTGAAATATTTGAAGTTAAACTACAGTCATGAAATCTTATACTAGTTTGTAGGTTGCTGTCTACCCGGTGCACGAAAGGACTTCCTTCTTCTTGAGCTGAATGGTTTAATAAGTACTCCAGGCGGCCAAGCTTCAGGATTCAAAATAGTATCACAATTTGAGGGCACTGTAAGCTTGAAAGAAGCTACCACTCTGTCCTCCAGATTGTCCTTAGTTAATTTGTAGCAGCTAATAACTTTAACAGCTGGCCCAAATTTTTTACAAACGTAGTTTTTTAGGTATCCCGCAGTTGTATGGTAGCTTAGGCGCGAAATAAAGATCTCCTTTGGAGGGGATACGATGTCAAGTGTTGGGACTTCGTCATCCGAAATCAGAGTAGCCACAGCGGAGGTGTCAACACCAGATGAGGGCGGAAGACTAGGCGATTGATTATTTTTGATTTTAGGGATCGCCCCCCGATTTATTGATGAGGGTCCCGGAAAGCTATCACATGCCACAGGTAATTCTTTACTAACCACATGCTGAGTTGCTGCTGAAGGCACAGGAGAATTAGAACACGACGTAGTTGTGCTAGAACCAGCAGCAAGGTTCGGGGTTTTAAAGGCCGATAACTTTGCCAGCGATTTACTACGAGTAAGGATGGAAGGCTTTTGTACAGGCGTAATTGAGCCCCTAATGCATACCTGCTGAGCTGTCAGCGTAAGTAATTGCATCTGGTTATTTACGTCAGTGATATTCACTGAAGCCAGAGTTTTGGGTGACGCGTCCTCTGTAAATCGCAACAGGGTCTCGAAATCCAGACATGCACTTGAGCACTTGGTTTGAAGCTGTTTAAGCTCGTCCGCGAGCGATTTTATTGTTTTATCAGCTAATTGCAGACTGGAAACATATGCTGACAAGGAGTACCTCCTGCAAGAATCACAATACCAGTACACGCCGTTACCAGCCTTATTGATCAGGTCGGCTGAAGAACCTTTAAGGTTAACGCAAGCCGAATGGTAAGATAGCTCACAAAAGCCAAAGCAAAGGACCATAGGGGTCTTATTGGTTGGATCAATACACTTTACTGCACTGCACGACATGCTGGAAATTTCTAGTTTGATTTATTTATAATTATTATTTATAATTATTATTGACTTTATTTATATACCACGCAAAAGCCCGGCGCCGATAGATAATTAGTCACGTCTGTTCTTGTCCGTCCGCATATATTTTCAAAAACGCGCAAGGGTTGTATACTTCCGGCCAAAATAAACATAAGTCAGTCCGTCCGTCTGTCAATTGTGTTTTCTTTTATTGTTCGTCACTTCGTGTCCTGACGCCGAAGACAACCCATGGTACCCTGCAAGATCCTTCAGCCCCTTTTTCGCAATCCTCGTCGCCTTGGGATCGCAAGAAAATTAGCTGCCCTGTAGTAATCAAGCAGTTAAGGGTTAAAGGAAATTCAGGCATAAAATGTCCCAGATCAACTAAACGGACAATTTTAGATTGAACTGGAACAATTTGAGATTGTACTGGAACAATTTCGGATTGAACTGGAACAATTTGAGATTGTACTGAAACAATTTCAGATTGAACTGGAACAAATTAAGATTGATCTGGGACGATGGGATATTTTTGACAGGTGTCGGGAGGAAAAAAGAGGAGGTTATCGCGCTAAATGGATGGACGAGGAGGCACATCGAACAGAGAGTAATTTTAATAGCATAGAATTTGACCAAAATTCGAAAACAGAATCTTGTGATCAAAATTTAAATCATACCACAGATGATTTCTCGCAACAACAACCATCAACCGATGATAGTGGTGTAGAAAGTGGCAACGTTCCAGAGACTGAAGTGAAAAGCGTTCGTGGAAGAAAGAAACCTGCCTACGTTTCTCCATATAAACGTAGTGCTTTGTCTGGAAACAGCTCTCGTACTACATCTCCTAAGTCTCAAATAGGAAATACAACAGTCCGAGCTAATCTATCAGGTAAAACTAGTCCAGATTTAAAGAAGAACTTTTCATCTAAAACAGCTCCCAAAAGCCAAACGTCATAAACACATGTGCTAATTAACAAGTCTGAAATAGCGAGTAAAAGCAAGAGGGAAGCAAGAGTCGCTTAGTAAAGCCAGGATTTGTAAATAATACAGCTACGAAGAAAAGTGTTGTGGCTCAAAAGAATCTGTTCAACAAGCGTGCGACACCCACGCTCAAAATTCCAAAGACTTCTGTAGTGTCTGGTTCTAAAGATCTTCAGGAAAATACATCCACGATGATACACAACAACAAAAATTGATGGGACAATGTAAAATGGAGACAAGAAAGGACTGAAAATAAATGGCTTTTGCCCTTTAGCGAAAAAGAGTTAGGTAGAGCTGCGGCCCATATGTGAAATTGTGTTAGTAAGTTTGCCCGCGCTTGCGTTTGTATGGGTTTGTACGTGAAGCGGGAAATTATAGTTGTGTGCGTTGAAATTTAGCCATTTTCGTGTTACCAGATTAGCAAATTTTGTTGCTTAACGAAAGATATTATTGCCAGATTGATACCACAGCTGAGTTTTTTGGCGGGAATGTGATTTTGAAATCTGTTCATTTAAGAGCAATGGAAAATAAAGAGTGCATTGTAATTAAAATGAATATAGAAAATTGTTCCGGCTTCCATCGGACCATACCACGTAACACCTTGCGACTACTTTCAATGGGGCCATGTTAAAGAGAAGGTAAACGCCAACAGCCTAGCGGTGATTCATGACCTCAAAGATGGAATTCGTGAGGCTATCGAGGACATAGGGCAGCCACTTTGTGATTTGGTTATGGAAAATTTCATGAAAAGGATATGGTCCTGTAAGCGTGATCGGCATTTGCCTGATATTATTTTTCACTATTAACGGCATACCTTGCCCTTTATAATGAAATAAACATCCGATCATTTATATTAACAAATTGCATTTTTCTTTTAATATCAAAATAACACCTTTTATTGGAAAACCCTGTATTTTCGGTGCCCTCGATTCGTAGCCGTTAACTCAAATAGGTGGTTTGGCTGTCTTTTTTGTAATGAGGCTTATTTATTAACTTCATAGAGACTTGGTAGTGCATCGATTAGCATGAAAAGGACGATCGTACTTGAAGAAATAAACACATTGAATTTTTTGATTTTATTTTGATACAAAGGGAAATAGTTTCTTATATTTCTAGAAAAATGTTCCCCTAACTGTTAACGCATTCTCTCAACAAGCTATAATTATCGATAATATTACTTTTATAAGTGGCACATTAAAGTGAGGTGCTTCAGAAGCTTTCATTCTTTGACGGCTGACTCAATTTCATAATATTTCATATACATATTTACCTATGTATTGTAACATTTGTGTATCATTTTAATACTGTCTTTAAGAACCTTATC
Organism: Odontomyia ornata; assembly: GCA_963969285.1. Classification (NCBI taxonomy): domain Eukaryota; kingdom Metazoa; phylum Arthropoda; class Insecta; order Diptera; family Stratiomyidae; genus Odontomyia; species Odontomyia ornata. The sequence continues at coordinate 24,159,864 of OZ017741.1, forward strand.
TAGTTTTCATTTAACAATTAGCTATAAACAATATATAACGCTATTACTTGCCCCTTTAAGAGTGTCACAAGAGAACTGAGTACATTTGCTTTCACTAACAACGAGTTTAAATAAGAAAACTTGTGTCTTTAATATACAAAGATAAACATTTAAGAAGTATGTTAATTTTCTCATTTACATAATTTACTTCTTTTCTAGTAGAGGAGGAGCACTTTCACCTTTCTTTGGCTTCTCCTTCTTGAGAGTTTTAATTTGACCGGAGAAGTAATCTTCGATTTCTTGTAGAGTTTGTCCCTTGGTCTCTGGCAGGCAGAAGTAGAACAATATCATTCCTAAAAGTTAAAGACAATTTTTAATGAATTCCGCTTTTTGTTTTCATTATTCATGATGACTTACCTACTAATGAAATAGAACCATATAAAATAAATGTACCATGGCGATATATTGCGTGAGTTAAGAAAGGATATGTTTTGACAACGATGAATATAAAGATATGTGCACTGCATGTAGTGAAGCCACCAACAATGCCCCGAAATTTTGTGGGTAAATTTCTCCCATGGAACGACCAAGAAGCCGAGTGTGCACGCGATTGTGAAAATGAAGATACAAGCTACAGGGAACCTGGTTGCAGTTGGGAATTCTGGTGGATCAGCAGTATCCCACATATGTTTCATGTACAAGTAGATCCCTAACCCTAACATTGAAAGTCCACAGCCGATTCCTGTAAGGTTATTCGAAAATATTAAATATTGTCCTCGTCTTGATTTAATTGACACTTACCCGAAATGAATGTTAGCGGCCTTCGTCCCATTCTTCGCAGAGGAATGCAAGCAACTATGGTAAATGCTAGACGAATAGCTCGAAGCATTATGGTGTACGTGTATGTATTCATCGTGGTTCCAGAATCGCGGAAAATTTCAACCGCATAGAATGTGATAACGTTCACACCACTGAATTGGTACATCATGAAATGAAGAACTAAAATCCCAAAAGGACTAGCGTAACTGGACTGAAGAAAATGGCAATCTTTTCCTTAGCCGTCACTTTGCTGTAACATTTAAATTGAATTAATTTATCATCTTCATATTATTTGATATTTGAGCTTACTTATTAGCATTTGCCTTCCGATTGATTTCACGTTTCACATAGATCCTCGAAGTTTTTCCAAACTTTTTCTAGCTTCAACAGCTTTACCACGCGCTACCAAATAGTTGGGAGTTTTGGGTGTGAAGAACAGTAACAGAAATGTAGCAGCTGGGACCATGGTCGAAGTTATTGCTAGAATTTTCCACATTATGAAGGATCCTGGGGTATACTGCACAAGTACACCGAAACTGATAAACACCGCTGCCAGCGCACTTAACATGCCTCGCAGATGTGGTTGCGTTACTTCTGATGTATAAACTCGAGCTGGTTCGCCAACCATGCTCGATCCAAGTCCAGTTAGGAATCGGCCGGCATAAATTAATTCAACTCTGTCCGCTGAAGTGATTAAAATCCATCCTGATACTGCAGGAAGTTGAGTTAATGAAAGCGTCAGCTTTTGACGTTTGTCTTTTGACAACATTCGTTTAATTGAACGTAGAAATCGTTCAGTTGTTTATCGGACTTCTCTTTTCTTTCAATGCGATGTATTTACCAGTCAGCTGATGACTGTTCTTTCCTGTTTTACTTTCGTCGAATTTGTTACATGTTCTCCATGCCCTGTCTGTGCACGCTGTCACAAATACTATCTCACGCGTCGGCAAGTCCCGTTATTCGGAATTTTGTATGAACTGACCGTACTTGTTAGTGATTGTATTATGTCTTAACTTGTTCCAGTTCAATCTGAAATTGTTCTAGTACAATCTCAAATTGTTCCAGTTCAATCCGAAATTGTTCCAGTACAATCTCAAATTGTTCCAGTTCAATCTGAAATTGTCTGTTTAGTTGATCTGGGACATTTTATGCCTGAATTTCCTTTAACCCTTAACTGCTTGATTACTACACCACGTTTGCCGATAACACCTGTTTTTACAAAATTAAAAAATATTTATCTATATTCTCATAGGTGGAAAATAAAACCCAATATTGATAAAATAAAGGCAATGTACTTTACTAAGAATAGGAGTCCTAGAAACCTGCCAGATATATCTCTTAACTTTTTAGGAACAGAAATCTCATGATGGTAGCAAATTACCTATTTAGAGTTTGTCTTCGACAAAAAATTAACATTCAGAGATCACATTGAATCCATATGTACAAAAGTCTCTCAAACTGTACGTGCTTTATATCCACTACTGAACCGAAGATCGTTCCTAAATTCTAAAAATAAAATCCTTTTAATTAAAACGGTGATCCAGCCTATCATGCTAGATGGAGCTCCGGCGTGGGGCTCATGTGCAAGCTTCAGGTCATGAAAAACAGATGTCTTAAAATGACTCTAGACAAACCTTTATACTTTTCTACAAAAAAAAATTGCATTCGTCCGCTAGAGTTACTCATGTGAATAATCTCGTGATTAGAAGGAGAGAAAAAACTTATTGCTAAAGATCGCGCTACTCCTAACCCATTAATTCAATCGATAAATAATAACGAATGACAACCATCGCGCCTTTGTAACGTCTTCAGCGTTGTTTAAATTAGTTAAGTTTATTTTTAAGTTTTAATCTGATAGTTTAAGTACCTCTTAAGTTGAAATAAGGTTTCTTGTTAAAATTTTTCTTTTCGAAAATATAAATAAAAAAAGCGTTAATATTAAAATAATTCAGGAATGCTAAATGAACTTTACTATGGCAGTAATGAATGTAGATTCTGGTCTCCGAATAAGCTATTTACTAGAATTGTATAAAAAATATCAATAAAGATGATTATTATTATTATAAGAATTAGTGTTAATATTATTATAGACTACAATCACATTTCAACAGGAGTAATCTGTAATGATTTTCACCTTTTTGGTTCGAACGCGGAACCAACCTCTCATCGGTTCTAGACGTTAAGTCTGAGTAGTGCCAACGGATGATACCAACAGGTCAACCAATCCGTGCACCGTAACCCATTCACGCGGTGGCTGCTTGTCGGCCAGCTAGTTCGGAGAGGATTTCCGTCGCGGGTCTCCGAATGGGTTACGCTCAATTACAATATTTCAGCCACCTGAACATGCCCGTTTTCCAAAACGCGTTATCAAAACAAACGATACGGAGAGGAAACCTACTTTACGTTACTCCGTATTTCTTCTTATAACCAGTCAAGAATTCAAGATCTAATTTTTCTTTCGCGTTCCCGAAGTTTCGACGCGGTACCGAAAAGTATACTACTCTAACTCAACCCGACGAAGACTACTCTAAATAAAATAACGAAACAATCAAAGGTACCGCGTACCGCGCGCGACGCGAAACCGACCTCAGCGGATTTGGCGAAACCCTACCCTCGCGACGACATACCTACCCTGCACTCTCTCTTCCTACTGAAAAAGAAGAAACGCTGAAAAGGAAAGTCGTGGTTCTGTTTAGCAATTCATGTTGTTATTCATCAAAATGTAGGTATATATATATGCATAAACAAACTTAAAAACAATAATTTCAATAATTTCTTTGCGATTCACTATAAATCGAATTTGTGTAAAGAAAAAACATGTCAAAGATACGTTAGACTCTTGCAAAGTAATTAGAATAATAATACTAATAATAATAATTAAGATAATAAGATAATTGGACAAATAACAAATGATTCTTAATAAATTTTTAATAATTTTAACTTAACATTCACAGAATGACTTCATAGTATTTGACAATATATTTATTATATTTATACGGCAGGTAGGAAATCAGAAATGACTTGTTTAAGTTAATGTAAAGGTTGAAAGGCATTTGTAGGCGCAGTACAGTCTATAAAAAAATGGACGCATATTGTAAGGAATTGATTAAGAAATGAAGACAACCATCGCTCTATCTATATTGTTTAAACTCCCTGGATTTTGTAATTATGTCGAATATTCGTGCTCATTTAAGCAAGGAGAGTTATACATTTAATATATTAAACGAATCACGAGCTTCTAGCATCGCAATATTGAAAAAATTACAACAGGCCGGTCATGTCGAGCGTATGCTGGAAGCTATGATACCTAGGAAAGTGATGAAGGGACGCATGAAATTCATCGGGCACAAGAAAGGCCACGCAAATGATAGGAGGACTCAGTTGACGCTGATAGAAAAATATGGCTAAGAAAGTAAACTGGCGGAAGTGATCAATGGATCGAGAAGACTATCCCAGATTTAGACTTTAGCGCCACCGAAGATGTAGCAGGACTCTTAACGGAAAACAAGGACTAAAAAAAGATTTCGGTTTCCAGAGAAGTACAAAGCTACTTTTTAATGCAACAGGGAACTGAACAAGGGCTCAAAAGCTGGATCAGAAGAAACATGATCATTTGAGAGCATACATCGGTGACTTGAACGCAACTTTAATCCACTGGATCACAAATAACAAAGTATTGGACTCCAAAGCATAAAATCGCGCAAATTGTAACGCAATGGTCAAATTGCTTTTCACCAATGAAAGCGTTGAAGACTAGAGCCAAAGAAAAGCATATAAAGAGGAACCGAGGAAATAACGGAGCCACTCAATAGAAGCTGGTAGCAGATCCTTGCTAGTCCGAAAGGTAGGTGGTGACAACTCCTTGAGTTAACGAGTTAACGTTTACTATAGATAATCATATAATAGACTCCTATACTAATCTAAATTGAATTTTTACATCGAGTTTCTTAATTTTGCTTCTAATTTATTGCCTGATTTTTCAATCAGAGCCCCTCACAGCTCATTACTCGGACAGAAAAACCAACCAATCTTACTGTAAACTATCCTCACAAATGGCAAGTCGTCAGACCTTCATGAATATCGAGTGGCATTTATCGTGGACAAGAAGTTCAAGCAAATTGTTACCGACCTCAAGATAGTCAATTAGCAATAATGTTCGCAAAGACTACTCTAAATGACCTAAACATATTATATCCAAGGTATCTTATTGTAAACGATCTTCAAAAGTGGAAAGTCTTCAGGTATTTATGAATATCGAGTGGCATTTATCGTGGACAAGAAATTTAAAAAAAAATGTTCACCACCTTCCTTTTTTGCAACATTAAATTTTTGACATGTCCTGTAATTTATATCAACTTTACGTTAATACTCTATAGATAATAGACGTTAGAATTATTAATATAAATATGAAAGTACTTGGAAATCGTATTATTTCATAATAATTGCCGTGTAATGCTTTTTTTACTAAAGCAACTTTTTACTTGTCCTACATTAAATTTATTTCCTTGAAATTATTTCTACTTTCACGTCTTATCGAAAACCACCTGCTAGATTCTCGCTAGGCCGTTTCTATTACAACTAACATATTACAACTAACAAAAAAAAATTGCGCCAATTTGTGCATAATGATTTACTATTTCCTACTCGCCGATTTCTCTTCCGTTCGTTGAGTGTAACTCCTTTCGATATAGAATAAATTTGGATGACTAGCTCTGCTGTTGCCAAAATTGCTATTATCAGGGAGTAGACCGATAAGATGAATGATACCCCATTTCATATTGATCGAACACCTCGATGCAATCGTCTGGTAGCAGGATATGCACTCCGAAAATGTGGAATAGCAAAAATGGATGGCACACCGCGGTCAAGGTTAAATTGGCAGCCAACAGCAGAGCAAGAATAGCAAAAATTAAGCCAAAGAGATAGTACCTGTGATTTGCTTTTGAAATACAGCAATCCAATATAAAACTGTGATGATCAAAGCGTAATGTGGTCGCTTGGCATACTACACAGTTGTTATTCGGCCGATTGCTAACATAATCACTTTCGTCGGAGTCTTCGCCTTTTTCAATCAAGACTGCTGATGATTCTCCGTCATTATCTGGATCACCCTTTCCGTTTTCTGATTGCAACAAGCAATTTTCCCGACACTTACGTTTCACTTTATAAATACAGAAGGAAGTTAAGACCACGAACAAGAACAGCACAGCATTCTCCTCCGGTAAGATTTCCAGCAATCCTCCACTTGATACGTCATCGGCTTGGAAGTGGATACAGGGGGTAACTTTCCCGTTGAAGGATCTTAGATTCGTCAGCCACGACTTTGTGTTTAGTGCTTTGGCAACTTTCGAACGTGTTGGCTATCTTGACTAGCTTGAACCGCGCTTCCATAGAAGTTTCAACTTTAGTTAAGTGTCTGTTCCTGAGACTATTAATATTTAATAAAATGAGATCCACGCCTTCTTCAAATTAACCGAGGGAGCAGAGTAATACTAGCAATTCTTTTATTTCCCGCCGTTTCTATTCCTCGTTGCGTCGGACTGTCAATCCGACAACCGCCGACAAAACAGATGTGTGGAATGGAACGCCACATGGCGGCAATGTGCATTTCCATTTGTCGCCAGTGGCATAGTGTTTCGATGGCCACGGTGGAGGGGGGCATTCCCAGATGGATGTGTCTCGAAATGTGTCGGGGTTTTGATTAATATTATGTTTCAAATATTTAAATCCGCAGATCTAAATATTTGGAGAGAAAGAAGAAAAAAAAATATTTTCTGCGCAACGACATCCGCACGAAAGATGAAGTCCGCTTGCATTTCGAGGTCATACCCATCTGGCCGGGTGCACGGGTTCGGGATCGGAATCACTTCGATTCCCGGGCGTAGGCGTCACATTACAAATCCCTGTATTGAATAGAGTTGATTTAGCAGTTTACATAGCAAGTTCAGAAATTTCGGGGTTCTTAATTCTTGAAGAACTGTAGATTGGTATACATGTAGCGCGCTTTCTTCAGATTCATTCTTTTGGTGAGTTATTTTAAGTTCAGGTTTCTTTTTTATTTTGGATGGAGTTTGAGCCGCCAATTCAATTTCCTTAACTTCCAACAAGTTCTTTAATACTGCTACTTTTCCTTGTAGTATCTCGAGCAGTTCGCATGTACGAACTGCTCGATTACTACAATTACGCCAGTCTACGGAAGACGTTTGTGTGCAATTTGCTATCCCCTACAGTGTAAATATAGTAAGAACAACGAAATTCTACGGGATAATAGATGGCAGTATCTTCTCTATATAGATTTACTTAATGATTGTGAATTGATTTTCGAACGGGTTGAGTCGTTACTAGAAGTGGTATAGATATTAGCTGAAAGTGCAAGAGCGTTTCCAAACAGAAGAAATAGTATCCGGAAGTTGAGCAAATAAATTGTGATTCAAATATGCATCATTTGAATAAACGGAATCCAGTTCCAGATAATTTTTCACTGACTACTGAGAGAAACTTTCTGTTATTTTTGCTTTAAATTTGGTCTTGAATCAAACAGGTTTCCAACAGCCAGTTGATAGCGTAATCCATTGTTATCGCTCTCCCACACGATAACTCACAATAGGGACTCAGATGAGATCAAAATGAAACAAAAAAGTCTCACGAGAAAATCCGCTCCGTAACGTATCTCTAGTGGCTACCATATAAAGTACTCGTACGTATGTGCCTTCATCCTCTTGCATTGTACGGATGTGCGGATCGCTGAAGTTTCTTGGAAGTCAGTGTCAGCTACCCTATGCTACCTCATATTCAATCTCTGAGAGTGCTGCACTTCCACTCATCGGATTTGTGGTGTTACTAAACTTTTGACTTCTGATTCGGCTCGTTCTTTTGTTTTCCAACGATCGGCCTGTGGGTTTCGTGTTCGCGATCGCTTTGTGTATATATAGTAAGAAACAGCTGTTTGGTTGTTTCGAAAAATTATACTCGCGGCACAAAGAGCGACAGCTCTAGGTGGTCGATGATTGCTCGCGCTCGCATAATGAAATTGTAGTTCCGCGTATTGTGATACGCGGAAAGACGCGCGAGCGGTCTACATTCTACCCTATCTACTACCAATTGTAGTATCTCGCGGATCAGATACAGATTGTTGTTGTTAACTCGGGTGAACTGTTGCGATATGCAAAAAGAGCAAGTGATTGGCGTACGAGTACTACTTGGTTGGAAGTGAAGTGATAACGACGACAGTGAAATGAAATTGTTAAAATAAGAGACGCAATCTCAATACGCTTCTGTACATCACAGTGACACGGTCTACTATTTATATCGAATTGTTGAATTATTGTGAATAGACGAAGACAGGCAGATTAAGTTTAACAAATAATAGATTGCAGTATCGTGGATCCGCAAGACAAACGTGCTCCAAAAATCGAAGTTGAAGTCATCTCGGTGACCAAGTGAACAACGAACGGCTCGTTTCTGAATCAAGGACGTGCTTCGACTTCTGAAGATCTCGTGTAAAGTGGAAACCCGTTTTAACACACGTTCTAATAACTTCGTGATATCTCAGAGAATGGAATAATACCAAGCAGAAATTCTATCCAAGCACCGGAATACCGTGCTCAGCTGGGTGAAGCGATAGAGTTGCATATTGGTAAGCTAATGTTTCAATTTATTTAATGTAAAAATTTTTAATTAGTTATTAGCACTTTCAATTTCGAATCCTATGATTTATATTCGAATCACTGATTACATTTGTATCAAGTGCATGCACGTTTTTTCGCATGCCAAGAAGCGCAGATTTATTTAGAATGGGTGGATTGGAAGGGAAACAGGTTGTTTTGGTCTGGGAGCAATAAATGAATAATTATGCACGATAATTGCTGTCTGTCTACCTTTGTTTGTTGGAAGACGGGAAATGACGAAGCAATGCAATACGAAAGCTTTCGTTTTATTGAATAGTAATTTATTCACATAACAGATCTACTTAAATTACCAAATACAATTTTCTTTGTTAATCAATAAATAAAGTTGCAATTCACATATTGAAATATTTTTATAAAATATTATCGCTGGCCTCGAGTGACCTGGATATTAAATATTCCATATTTTTGGTCAATGTTAAATGAAAATAAAAATTATGTCTTCACTTCAGGTGAGCTCTTATATAAAATTGTTTAAATTGCTCCAAATGATACCCTCATTGACCTAATTATAGTTTTTGTAATGATTTTTAATACTCTCTCGTATATTCGTAATTTCCCAAAGGAAATCTAAACCGGCGTCTCATCGGTTAAAGACCTGAAGTCTCGGCACGTGCCAACGGTCTGTACACAACAGATCAACAAGTTGCGAGCACCCTTAGTCTACTCCGAGGTGGCTGCTGGCAGGCTAGCCAGTTTGGAGAAGAGTAACGGTCGCAGGTCTTATGTGAGCAGACTAAGTCCGGATACAATTTTTCAGCAACAGGGTCAAATCCATATTTAAAACGCGTTCAATGATTTCCCGGTGAAAGTTTTGAGTTTATTTACTGAGAATGCACAATAATTAATTTCCCTATTTTACAAATTTACTTTTCACATGTATTATCACTTTATGTTTCAACTGTTTTCAAATATATCACGAAAATCTTTTACCTCGCTATCAATCAATATCGCCTTTAAGTCGCACTCTACACTTATCGCATTTTTATTATTACTATCCCCCATTCATTCAGCTCGGCTTTATAAAGGCTATCTAGTCATTCAATCCATTTCTCTTATATTGGCGAATGTTCTGACAAGAACCTCTGGGATATTCGAGAAATTCTGAAGACACGCAGTGACGTCATTCGTTTACTTTTCTTGGTTGCTTCCTTTCAGTCAATGTTGATCATGATGTTATTAACAGTTGCAGAAGTTCGAAGAATTGTGTGAACATATAACACTGCCCCCACCTCAGTTCTTTTACCCCCGAAAAGATGTGTCGCCAGTTGTAGTTAGGTCTCCCTGGATGTAATATGGCGCAAGACTGTCCAGGTGTACGATTTTCATTTTGGCTCCTGGCTTACGGTGTTCCTGTATGCGATATACGACGTCATTGATTCGCTTTGTAACTTGGTACGGTCCCTCCCAATTATGCTGCAACTTCGGAGACCTACGCTTCCTTCGTTGTGAGTTATATAGCCACACTAAGTCATCTTGCTGGAAGCCAGTAGAATTTGCCTTTAGATTATGTCTGGTCTTGATGCGATCAGTATGCGATTTGAGGTGTTTTCGCACTGTTCGATGTATCTGGTGCAACCGTCGCCTTAGCTCACTTGCCTGCTCCGAGATCGTTTGGGGTTTCTCAGGGGTTGCTCCAAACTTTATATCAGCCAGCAGACGAATAATTTTTCCAAAGAGGACATTAGCTGGGGCTTCGCCCGTCGATGCATGCTCAGCAGCTCAAGATGCCATCAAGAATAATGGGATGTGCCGGTCCCAGTCTCTTTGGTTCTCGTCAACCATCTTGGCCAGGTGTTTATTGAGTGTGCCGTTGAAACGTTCGACCATTCCATCGGGTTGGGAATGCAGAAGTGTTGTCCTCGTTTTCCGTTTTCTCAACAGCTCGCACATTTCACCAAAAACTAGTGACTCAAAGTTTTGGCCTTGATCCGAATGTATTTCACAAGGTACGCCGTACCTACTGACCCAATTTAACACTAGCTGTTCGGCTACAGTAGTTGCTTCCTGGTTGGGAATGGGGTAGACCTCGGGCCACTTGCTGAAATAATCGGCCACAACCAGCGTGTATCGATTACCCCACTCGGATTCAGGAACTTCAACAGCAATCCTTTCAAATGGTACCCCCGCGTTATAGGTTTGCATTTGTCCTCTCAGTCGTGGCTTCGGACCTTTAACGGAAGCGCAAATTGTGCATCTATCACACCGGTCCTCTGCGTCTTCTCGAGCGTGGAGCCAGTCTTGTTAACACCAAGGTGGCCGCTGGAGGATCCTTCGTGCATTTCCTTAACCACATCGTGGATTCGGTTTTGGGAAGTATAGTTTGCATCTTATAGGAGCCGTTTGCCATTTCCGCTTAAGTACGCCATTCTCCACCTGTAGGGCATTCCATTGTGCTCAATAGCTTTTCAGGGTGGTGCCATGCATCGAAGGTCCTTCCACTCAGGTCGTCCAGTTGTCTCCTTCCATATGAGTAATGGTCCGATGTCTTCATCGGCTAGCTGGGCATTTCAAACCTCCTCCAATGACCAACCTTCATCGAATTCGGCCGTTATCACTCGCCGATCAACGGTTGGCTCCTTTTCCTCAATCCTTCGGGAATGCTTGCAGTTAGCTGGATATGGACGATGAGATAGGGCGTCAGCATTTTCATCCACTCCGCCCTTCCGATGAATAATTTTGTAGTCGTATGACTGCAGTCTTTCGATCCATCTCGCAACTTGTCCTTCGGGGTTTTTGAAGTTAAGCAGCCATCTCAGCGATGCATGGTCTGTTCAAAGGACAAATTTCTGGCTATATAGGTACTTCTGGAATTGCTTGGTGGCCTCTATCATAGCCAATAGCTCCTCCCTGGTCACGTAATAGTAATAGGATTCTTTCTTCACCATCGATCTCCTGGGAGAGTACAGCTTCAATCCCACCGTTGCTCGCATCGGTGTCAACTACAAAATTTTTTTCGGGTTTTGGATATGCCAGCACGGGTGATTCACACAGCTTCCCCTTCAAAGTCTCAAAAGCTGCCTGGCATTGTTCATTCCAAACATACGAACGATTTTTCTCGATTAGCTGATGGAGACACTTAGCTATTTTGACATAGTCATTGACGAACCTTTGACAGAAAACTTCGTAGTTGGCGCTTATTGCCTGGTGTTGGCCAGCTTTTCACAGCTTCAATTTTCTCAGGGTCTGTTTTGACCCCTTCTGCTGATACAACCTGTCTCAGTTATTTCACTTCAGCTGCGAAAAGGGTACACTTGTCAGGACTAAGTTTCAGATTCATCAGTCACAATCGGGAGAACACCTCTTCTAAGTTCCGCCCATGCTCTTCGAACGTTCTCCCGATACCGATGATGTCATCTAGGTACACCAAACAGGTCTTCCAGGTTAGGCCTCATAGCACATATTCCATCAGGCGTTTGAAGGTGGCTGGAGCGTTGCAAAGCCCAAATGGCATCACCACAAATTGTCACAACCCGGTCCCAACTGAAAATGCGGTCTTCTCTCGGTCCTTCTTGTTGATTTCTACCTGCCAGTAGCCACTCTTGAGATCGAGTGTAGAAAACCATGATGTCCATGATGTCGTCGATGCGAGGAAGCGGATAACTATCTTTCTTAGTGACGTCGTTAAGCTGCCTATAGTCGACACAAAAACGAGGCTACCATTCTTTTTCTTTGCTAAAACTACTAGCGCGGCCTATGGACTAACAGAAGGCTCGATAACACTTTGTTTTTCCATGTCCGAAATCAGTGCGCTCCTTGTTTGGCTATAGGAAGACATCTCGATGTGTATCGAATCGGCTTGGCTCCCTGGTTATTTATGATGTGAGCTACCATACTCGTTCGGCCTTACTCATCTGGGTTTGTTGAGAAGATGTCGCTGTACTTGGTGACCAGATCAGAGGCTTGCTTGAGTAGCTGCACTGGCAATTTGGACCACTTCAATACTGCAGAATTGAATTCCCGGGCTTTGTCTGTGTCTTTTCAATGATGGTCGTGAGTAGCTTCCAAGGAGGTGATGGTGAAAACAGGCTGGCAGCTGCCGATGACTTCTCCCGCTTTGATGCTTGTGGTTGAGTCTGTGGTGTTAAGGACTCTAACCGGCACGTATCCATTCCTTGTAGATCTTACAAGGCTTTGTCCTACAATCAAACTGCGCAATGCGGACGTCTTCGTTGGCTCTATCAGATAAGATCAGTGGTCTCCAGAATCACCATCAAGCTTGGCCCATACAATGCTCTCAAAAGTCATCAGTGTCGGCACATACTACCACATTCATCTTGGGAATTTGGACGCTGGGATCCTCTATCAATACTTTGACATTCTGCCATTTCAATACCCGTTTGCCCAAATCCAACGTGATTCCATATGGTCGCAGAAAATCCATAAAGTTCGCGACCAGAAAATGATGTCGGAACGCAAGGTCTCCCAACTGTATCTGGAGGTTGACCTCCCCATGGACAGGTGCTACCGGAGGGTAGCTTACCGTAGTGAGAAAATCCTGCCCTTGTGAAGTAGTTGTTACCTCACTAGGTCTGGTCGGATAATCTTTCGGGTTGCATCAGTGTCGATTGTTATGGTGAAATGTTCTCCGTCAACTTGACCTGGAAGTCATAAATCCGCTTCTCCACGATGTAGTCTTGACACAGTGATGGTGGTGCTGGGGGCGCCGATCCTCCTAGCCAACCTCTGCGCCACGAAGTTTGCCCCCTCAGTCTGAAGGGCTTCCATTCTGAGCTCCTGATTCGGTCTGCATCTTCTCCTAGCTGCACACCCTGAACAATAGCTCGGTTTTCTTCGCTTCTTGCAGTCTCTTTGCAGGTGCCCCTTCCACCACAGTTCCAGCATCTAGGCGCCCCATTTACCTGCGGCTCTCACTCAATTGCCACTGCACTCATCTGTCACTACCTCGTGAACCCGGGCAGTTGTGCGAGTCACGTTTGTCGCTGTCTCAAAGTTCAGACTATAAGCCAATGCGTCCTTAACCGTTTGCTTTTGAGCTAAACGCACGGCTTGATGTAATTCCTGGTCCTTTAATGCGTTGATGAATGCTTCTGTTGCTGCGTCATCTCGATGTTCCGGGTCGTAAGCTGGGTAAGCCTAAAGTTCCAGTCGCTCAATGCCTTAGATGAGCTCCTGTAGGGTTTCGCCAGATTTCTGCAGCGGATGCCGTAGCTGTGACCAATAAATCTGCTAGAAATGATCGCCTCCATAATGCATGTCAAGCACATTCATTAAAGCAGCCGAGTTTGAGTGCAACTCAACGTGGATAGCCTGCAAAAGCTCGGCAGATGGGCCTCTTAGAGCAAGAATTAATGCAGTTGCTCGCCCGTGCTCATTCCAGTGATTTGTCCTAGTGTTGGCTTCAAACTGGGTTTTGTAGATACTCCAGACCGTTTGCCCGTCGAATATTGGCGCTTTCACATTTCTGGATGTGCTTTGCGCTGCGATTCTAAGCGGGGATGGTTCCTTTTTCATTTTTTCCATCTCATGGTTGATTCTCTCCTCTACCTGGCTGATCTCATGGTTGATTCTCTCCTTGACCTGGTAAGACTACCGAGCTCCGCTTTTATTTCCATTGACTGTTTTTGCAAATCTGCCTTGATTTCGATTGCCTGTTGGTCCAGCTTTGCTGATTGTTGATTTAGCTTCACAGTTGAACTGGATGACTGTTCATTTAGCTTCGCAGTTTAACTGGGTGACTGTTGTCGCTGCTCTTGCTGCATCATCATCAACATTTGCATCAGCGCATTTTCTGGTTCCTTTGATTTTGGTGTTTCTGCTTCTCCCTTAAGCTCCGACATGTTCAATTCATTAATTTTTAAATGTAAGCTTGGTGTCATTTTTATTATTTCGGTGTTTTTCCCACCAGTTTTCTCGTTACATTTCACTATTGTGCTTTTAATTCGCTATCACCTTCAATTTGCGCTTTACACTTATCGCAGTTTTACTACTACTATCCCCCATTCATCCAGCTCGGCTTTATATAGGATCTCTAGTCATTCATTCCATTTTTCGTATATTGGCGAATGTTCTGACGAGAACTACCTGGGATATTCGAGAAATTCTGAATACTCGCTGTGACGTCACTGGCTTACTTTCAGATATTGATCATGGATCTATTTGGTCCATTCTTGTGCTTTACTTTTCTTGGTTGCTTCTTTTCAATGAATGCTGATCATAATGCTATTAACAGTTGCGATAACAATTGCGACAGTAGTTCGCAGAATTGTGTGGACATGTAACAATATGAACAGATAATATATTTCTAGCAGACATCAATACGCCGAAGAAGCCAGCTCGCAAATAAAATATTTTATTCAGTGTTGACGATCTTGAAGACCAGCTGCATACACAGGAAAACAAAGCTACAAGTATACAAATCTGTGATAAGACCTGTGTTATGCTATGGGTGTGAAACATGGACCCTAACCCAAGCATCCGCAAATATATTGAACGCCTTTGAGCGATGGGTCCTGAGGCGAATAATCGGAGCGAAGCTAGACGGAGTCCATAAACAAATTTTATTTCCTTCACAGATATTGAATATATCTCCTATAGGTACAACAGTATGTTATACCTACAAGTGGTATAAATTATCAGTGACGTACATAAAGACTATGCATAGGTTATATTTGCTACAGATACGAGTACACTACAGTTGTTCGAGTAATTTATTGTATCTACTACAGATATATTATAGCCAATCAAACTATTCACTATATCTGACAGAAATATATTATAGTTGACCAAAAAATTAATTTATCTACCACAGCTATATTATATCTCCATCAATTTATAGCTGTCTCGAATATAATGCTTCTTTGACTATATGATGCGGACACGTCAGCAATTGTGTCGTGATCAAATGTGGCGACGACCATACGATATCTAATGGAATCGCTGTACATATAATGTATTTGAAATTGTGCCTCCACTTGGTTAAAACAGATCTGGCCTCGCTCGCCAAAAGCATGGCAGTTTACACGCTCCTACTGCTTTAAAATCCCGCATGGCGTAATGTCCACCTACAGCGTTGACGCGTTCGCTGCTTTGCTCCACTGCAATACGTGCTTTGTCTTGAATAGCTCGCTTCGCGTTCTGCCAATATACGCTGGGTTTCGTTGTCCCCCGGTTGCACCGGCACGTTGTCGATACCGACAACCATTTTGCGTCCAGGCAAATATCAACTGCACAAAATATTCACTTGGATGAACGTGTTAGCTTTTTCTTGGACTCGCACAAGTAACTTTGGGTCACTACTATAATAGTCTTGCGATTTACTTTCCGTCACTATTATAAATATGCCCGGTCGACAATACAAGAACTTCGAAAATGAAATGCACTCATCAAACCCGTGGACAAACTTTATTTTCCTGCCTAATCTTCAATTACGCACAGATGATTATTAAATACAAATGTTGTAGTAATCGAGCAGTCGACTAGGCAAACTACTCGAAAAAAACCATAATGCTTGATCCAATTTTAATTGAAAATTTAAAAAAAATAAATGTTTAAATTAAAATTCATCACGGCAATCCATTGCAACGCAATTTATCAAGGAATTGCGTTGTCCCGCAAGGAAAACTGCAGTTGACGGTATGAGTTACGACAAACAAGAGGGATTCTGATTGTGATCGCGGAACGTGGCGGACGTCGCTTATGACCTGTGCGGCGACACGAATTTGCACAGCAAAAAGTTATCCTTCGCGGGTACTTCTGTTTCGGCTCAAGTTGACTATCGCCGTAAATCATTAGATGGGGAACTCGTCTGTCCATCGAATACCGCAAAGTGCTTGCTTTATACATGTTCATGCTCACTTTCCATTGTGTAGTGTGTTGCTCGTTTTCTATTAAATAAGAGTTCCTTATTACGTTGGACGGTGAAGTGATATGTTCTGATAGATTTATTTTGTGGTTCATGCATGAGTTTCTCATCCAAGCCATCGCCAATATCGTTCGAGATCTTGCATTTGCATTAGAATTCGTGTGTAACGAAAAACAAAACATGCACATAGACATAACGTCATCTCAGTTACACTCACTCGGGCCTGCCATGACTCCATCGCATCGTTACATCTTGGTGTTGGTTTGTAATAATTCCTTTAAAGCTATATCGCTGTAGTGTTAAAGGAGCACTTACAACAGGAAAAGTCAAGCCGTGCAAACTGATGCAAGTTCGATAAAAGGCATAGTGAGTGTGAAAAGATCGCGAAGTTAACAATGCAATAAAATGAAATGAATAGCAATCGTAGGGATTTGCTATGAAGCGATAGTGCGAATTGTTGCTGTCGACAGTCTTTGTTGCGGTCACAGTTTGAGAGAATGAGAATGAAGATTTTATTTCCTTTTTTTGGTCCTGACATCAATTTCATTAATTAGCTTACCCACCCCCAAAACGAGCGCTCGTCGAAGGAGGATTAGGTGAGTACCCGTTTGTTTTTATATTTATATTAAAAGTATCGCTAATTATATTCTTTCTTGTGTTAATTTATTGGTGCGAGGGAGCACCGTTTTCACCTTCAGGATGCCCCACTCCTACTTGGGGGCCATAAGTATCGTCGGTAAAGGCGAAATATTCTCAAGTCTCGTTTTTTTTCGCCATGCCCGATTTTTTGCTTGCTTTGGCAATCTTCTCCTTTAGTAGGTTACCTCGGCCTCAACACCATCGGACCGAGATGTGTTATCCACAAATTTGTGAATGGGAATTTTTTTTTTTGTAGTGGGACCTTGTGCTGGGGAAAAGGACCCGCCCCAGGACTCCGTAATGCTAGCCTGCCAGCGCATTCACGCGTCCTCAGACAAGGCCAATCTCGCGAATGTCGCGATCTGACTTGTTGCTCTTTGGCCGGTCGTCTCGTCGCTTGCACTTCGGATGCTGCGAAGATGTTTAGCGGGCATGATTTCTGTTATCTTTTTGAACGCCACTTGCAGTGGAGGCACCACATATATTTCATTTCAATAACAAACCCTTACTAAAACCTTTATCCTGGATTTTACGTTTTGGTACTGAGAAGGATGGACACAACAGACGTATAATGTAACTATCGACACAGGTTTTTTGCGTGATATACCCAGACTTCTTTCCCCGATATGTCGGTGTGGAGGTAACGATTGGGTCCTACAGCCTTCTGTACACGGCTCTTCAGAAAACGCTGGTCTAGCTTGGCGTTGTAATGCCCAGCGGCGTCACTTTGATGGAAATTGCGGTGAAAACCCCCATTTCCTTCATTAAAATCGGAAGGTCGGGACCTGAGGTTGTAATGCGCCTTATTTGCACGTACTGCGGCCTTTATCTTCCGTCCGATTTGTTGGCGGAGGTTTCTTAAACGCTCGTGGGGCTCCAGCGCAACGACGAGATCTCCCAAACAGTTCAATTGCCGTAGTCGCCTGTATGATTTACCATGGCAAATCATGCGCTGTCTGAAGGCAGCAAAGTAAGGCAAGACACCAGTGACGGAATGATAAGACGACCGCAGAGCGCAGGTGATGGCGGACAATCTGCGGTCCCCATCTTTCTCAGTTGGATAGACATAAGAACGGATCGCGGCCAACAGTGTGCGATTCAAACATTCAGATGCGTTAGACTCAGGAGAGTATATGGGCGTCAGTTGGTGTTGGACACCGTTCTGTTCGAGTAGGCCCTTAAACTGCCGAGATCTGAACTGTACTCCGTTGTCCAAGTACACACTTTCTGGAACCCCGAACACGTGGAATACTTGACTCTCTAAGAATTTCACGATGAATGGAGTCGTGAATTTGCGAAAAGGTTTCACCAGTGGGAATTTCGAGAGCTAGTCTAACACAACGATAGCTCCGATGTGTTCCATAGAAGAACGAGGATATGGACCAAGTAGACCCATGTACAGACGTTGAAATACGCGCTCCGGAGCGCTGAGTTGACCCATAGGAGGTCCAAGAGGCTGGTTGGCCGCTTTAGTGCTTTTAAAGGTCTCACAGGCGGTCACGTAGTATTTGACCTGGGATGATATTTTAGGCCAGAAGAAGTATTTCTTAAGTCGCCGAAGTGTCCGACCATAACAACCGTGGGCGCTTAAAGGATGCTCGTGTGGGCGGAGGATCAGATTTTGAGTCATTTCCTCCGGCACCCAGAGTTTTCAGGACTCTTCTTCCTGCCATGGATCACCGGTGGCGTATTCATTTCGTCTATAAACGTAGCCGTCTATCACTTTCAAATCAGGCAACTGTGTTTGTTGGGTTACGATGGTTTGCCTCAACTCTTTGTAGCTGTCTAACCCAAAATGTGGACTGTCTAAATCTATCTCAATGGGGTCATCGTCATTCAGTGTCAATTCTGCTCCCTTGGGTGAAATCATTCGCGGGAGAGTATCGGGCACGATGTTCTGGGTCCCTTTCCGGAGTTCGATGGAAAACTTGAACCCTTGCTGTTTAAGAGCCCATCGGGCCAGGCATCCATGTAAGTCAGCTTGGCTCATCAACCATTGTAGTTCATGACAAACTTACTTTTCTGGACGTTGATGGTGAGTCCCGCCTTGCTGATATGCAGGGCTACTTCTTGCAGGAGTAGGAGGTATTGGTCAAACGTTTCCGTGATGAGTAGAATATCATCCAGGTACATGAACACTTGATGTTTCAGATGGGTGGAGTTACTTTATCCATCAGCCGGGTCATCGTTTGTGGAGGATTACACAGGCCAAAAGACATCGTCACGAACTGGTATAATGCTCGTCCGAGTACTGTGAAAGCAGTCTTAACGCTCGACCCCTCATCATTTAGGTCGAGTTGGTAATGTAGTTTGCTTTTGGCAGTCTACCCAATATTCCATCGATGCGCGGAAGAGGGTAAGCATCTTTGATCGTCACTGCATTGACTTTTCGGGCGTCTAGACAAAGACGGACTTTGCCTGGCTTCACCACCAAGGTTACCGGTGAGGACCAGGTACTCTCGGACTCCTCTATAACCCCCAACTCGAGCATCCTATCCAACTCTGCATACACTAACTTTTCCATGGCCGGTGAGATGGCCATGTCTCTGTTTTATTGGCTTGCTATCGCCAACCTCGTTGACATGAGAGACCAGTGTGGTGCGGCCAAGGCCTTGCGTAGCGTAAGCTGGAAAAGCAGCGATGGATGCTTCCAGACGTTGTTGGTTAGGCGTTAATTCATGCCTGTCGGGTATAGAAGCGAGTTCGTTAACATATCTAGTATTTAAAGGTGAATCTGTGAATAAATCTGGGGCGAAACCAAATTGAAGGATGAAATCGACGCCAAGGTACACGTTCTGAGTCAGTGACGGGATAATGTAGAACGTAATGTCACGGGTGTTGTCAACCTACCTGGATAGGATGTTTGGTACCATCAGCTGTACTGATTTCAGAGCGCCAGGGTTTTACTGCCGTAGGGTTTTGTTGTAGTACGTTTGAGCCGAGGCTCGAGGCAAGGCAGCTAATACTTGCACCCGTGTCAATCAGTGCAACAGTGATTTCGCCCAACACTTTGATTGGTGCATAAGGTCGAGTATCATTCTCAGAAACCTTCGAGATGTTACATAATATTAAAGTTTAGCGAAAGGTGCGCACTCGTTTGCGGAAGCTCCTCCAACGACGGGTTGACCACTTAGTTTTGTGCTGGCGCGGGGTGACCTCTTCTGCGGCAAAAATCCTCTCTCGTGCAGTAATATACCCCTGCAGTCTAATATGGTATGGTTTCAATACACGAGTCTGTGGCTGCCGGGGTTCTCCAGGCAATACCTGAGGTGGTTGCTTCAACAAAGTCGTTGGAGAGGCCTCCGGAGAAGATGTGGCATCTGTTGCATCGTTGACCAGCAAAGGTATCGCTGTGGTTTGACTCTAGTGGGTTTACTGGCGAGGAACTTGTCGTGGTGAAACTGTCAGTAGACGGGATGGAGTACCGTTCCGTCACTTGGTCTTTCGCGAGTGCTACTGGCTGTTGTGAGCACTCGCGAGCAAGTTTTTTGACTTCTTGCAATTGGTACAATCTGGTGTATGTGCATCTGGTTTCCCACAACGGAGACAAAAGATGTTAGCCTCTGCCTGGCATGCGGTAATGTGGTGTCCCGTCTGCCGGCAGTTCCAACACCTAGGCGCCATTTCGTGTAATTCGGTTGGATGTTGTTGGTCTGGTTCTGTGGATGATGGAGAAATGGTCTTTGCCGCGCTGCCCATTCGAGGTGGAATGGGACAAGCTGGCGAGGGTAGAGCAGGCACGCTGGGCTCGAGCTCAGCTACTGAGCGTCGTTCTGATTGCTCTCGTTGGCTGGAGAAATCGCCTTGGGGTGTGGACCACTGGGAGTGTTGTACAGCTTCAAGCGCTTTTGCGGACGCTTGAAGCGCATGCACGTTGTGGCGTAGGGTGAACACCAGTCGCTCTCGCAGCTCCGGCCTGAGAAACTCAGCCTCTGGCATGGGGCTCATCAGACGTTCCAACAGGCAAAACAGGCCGCGCTATATATAAATACCTTACAAAAAAAGATAAGACAGATAAATAAATATAAACAATTAAATATTAAATAAACATCAAAATTTGGTGCTACAGATACTTGATTATAAAAGGGTGCGGCGAATTTATCTAGAAATAAAAAAAATGATTATCAATCTTAATAATTAACTCGGTCTGTCCATTTCATTTTTACCTCCACAGGCAAAGGACACCAACGGTACACTCTTCCTCTGTGTTACAGGGACTACTCTCTCATACGCAGGGATATCATGTCGAAAACTCGTGTAGTATTCTACGAGGTTTTCTACGTCGAATACCTGTGGTAGAATACTTAATCAAAAACGAGTATTCTTCATGAACGTGTCGAAAACCTCCAAAAACATTGTGTGGTAAATTACATGAAGAATAAAGTAAATTTATATATTAGAAACAGAATACAGTTTATTTTTTATCTTTACGAGAAAAATGAGAATATTGTGTGGATTAAAAACAAATTCAACGTATTACAAATCTTTGCATTCATTCTCCATCGCGTCCGAAATTTTCCAACAGCATTTCAAAGTTGTCGTGTTCTTCAACCATTTGGCCAGTTGACCTTAACGTGAAATAAGTATTCACGAGTTTTTTGGATGTTTCGTTCGAGAGTCGATTTCGGATGTCGTTGTGTATGTACGCCCAGTTTGAGAATAAGCGT
This sequence comes from Odontomyia ornata, assembly GCA_963969285.1. Classification (NCBI taxonomy): domain Eukaryota; kingdom Metazoa; phylum Arthropoda; class Insecta; order Diptera; family Stratiomyidae; genus Odontomyia; species Odontomyia ornata. The sequence goes on from OZ017741.1 coordinate 24,181,478, forward strand.
TCCAGTAGTGCGGTAGATGCGGGAATTTTCAAGTAGTCCATGGCAAATTCAGCAAGCTTATCATGGCCAAGTTCAGCGGCGAAATGCCAAAACGTTTTTGGCGAAGTGATTTTTTTCGCAGTCAATTTTGCGAAACTGCCTTCAACTTCTGTGAATTCACGCAACGATTCAAGCGCAGGCCCATCAAGCTTATCAAAAAGATAGCTTGCAACTTGCTGACGTTGATCCGAATTCAACCGTTTGCCGCGATAAACCGGATGGAAAAAATTAGCCGTCATCGTTACGATGTTCAGAACGTTGCATTTCGTCATTCGTTTTTCCAAAAAATCTTTGGCCCATCCTGCAACAATTCGAGCCATCTTTCAGTTGCATCTGCAGCTGATGTGTTGCTCTTCTGACAGAAGCTCGTCAATTCTGCCACTGGATTCAATAATTCGAGCAATGTCTTAACTGAAGCGACAAATTCTCTATCAAAGAGAATAGATGAAACGGCTGGTTTTGGTACTATTGCATTTGGATCAGACTCTCCTTCCGTTTCACAAGCGGCAGTAACAGATTTCATAGAGGACAAATTCTTCAAAAATGATTCGGCTGCATTCCGTTGAGTTGTCCAGCGTGTTGCACAAGAGAGAACTGGTTTTTGGCCACCAGATTTCAGAAGACGATCTTCTAACCCAGTTCTCTTGAAATCTTTTTGTACGCTCATTACTTTGCTCATTACGCGAGAGTTTTTTGTCTTATTCACGATGTCACCAGCCAACAGATTTGCAGTATGCGCATTGCATGTTGAATAGAGCAAATTCTTCGCTTTAACAGCATTTCCCATGCTTTGCATATTGTATGCGATATCCGTCAAAATAGCATAAACAGTCGCATCATAGCGTTCTTTTGCTAATATGATCGCTTTATCCACAGCATCGAACAAATTAGAGCCAGTTTCACGAATGCCCGAAAAGTCGAAGGGTTCCAGAATACTTTTTGGTCATTTGACGTTGCGAGCATCATCACCTCGTAGTGACGGTTCGCCGATGAGTTTTGCCAGCCATCAACCAATAACGTTTCGCGTTTGCCTATTTTGGCAATCAATTCTTCGTTGCGTTTTTCGATTGCTTCGTACGTTTTATCAAGCAACGTGCTTGCCAATACTCGACGATTAAGCGGACTATAAGCCGGTCGCAGCCCTTTCACAAAGTTCTTAAAATATGTTGAGTCAGCTACTTGGAACGGAATGCTACATCCATAAAAAAACGTCGCCGCTAACGAATCCAATTTCGCGCCTTCAACTGGTCTTACATCGTCTATGAAACGTTTCATTTTCATTTGCTTTGGTGTTAGTGCTCTGAAACTCGACGTTGATTGCTAGAAATAAAAATAAAATAAGTTTTATTTAACTTTAAACATGTATTTAACTTTTATGTATTTAACTTTTTTTTTAAATTATGTATTCAACTTTCAACATGTATTATTTAACATGTTAAAAAAAAAAGAAAAAAAAAATTACATCTCGTATATCCGATGTTTGACTTAAACTTGAATTCGGACGCGAGCTTGGACGCGAGTTTGTATTGTCACAGCCTTCCAAAGTGGCATTCAATTCACTTGATACTGAATCAACTCCCCTGTCATCGATATCGGTACCCGTTTTTTCCTTGTCATAGTTGTCATCCTTGTCAGCGATTTCACTATCAACGGTGTTGTCAGAGCCACAATATTCACTATGCGAATAAGAAAAATCAACATAAAATAAGTTTTGAACACTACATAAATTAAATTATAACATATTTTTTACCGATGTTTTATCAAACGTGCTTTTGCGGTATTCATCACCTTGGACATACAGTTGAGACACTTTGCCGCAGGTTTTGCATTGACGACAATTTTTTATAGCCATACCAATCTTCATGCATTGGTCTCCCGCCTTTCGATGTAGATGATGTGGATGCTTCACTTTCATCACTTTGTTTCATTAATTTCTCAAATGCGTTCGACATTTTCATAAAATTTTGGACAACGATTTGAATGACAAAATTATGAATCTAACAAGAGAAAACAAGTTATGACAAATCAAATGACAAACAAGTACAGCTGACGCAACAGATAAGCCATATAGACTGCTACATATAGACTGCTAGAGATGCGTATGTGTGTACCCGTACAGTTAACACTTAATCAGCGCAGCGATTCATTGCCAGCGAATGACTCATACTATGAATTTCTGAGTCTTTTGGAGTTTTCGACGTGCACGAGGTTTTCGACCGTAGAAAACGTAGAATACAGTTTTCGACGTATATTACCTACGGGACTCAGAAAATCGCGTAGAATACCATCCCTGCTCATACGCAAGTTTCGACTAGGTACAATTTGTCTGACCAGGGTGAATTCTGACCCGCAAGCAGCGCGTGTCTTATCATGGATAGTCACAGACGAGCTAAGGATTCAATCACGTGAAATCAAAATCCATGTAATGGAAAACACTTAGGCACCACTTGGTTTGGGGTGCCGATCAGAAGTCGCCACAAAAATGATATTGGGATAACAACTTCCGAATACACATGAGGACTCTAATATCATTTGGCCTTACTAGTCATACAATGGTGGTAAACCACCAAAGTATAAGTCAAAGTAGGTCTAAACGATATTGATGTCCGAGGACACTCACATTCGGAAGCTATTAATTGCTGGGGCACGATTAGTGCAATATCCTTTAGGGGTTACCTACCCGCTAAGAATCTGGACACTATGTAGGGTCACCTAGAGGCGATGGTCTGTCTCGTGCTCACGACTGATGATACAGCCGGGCATTTCGGGCCCGGGTTCCATTTTGTAGTGATATAGGTGTACATATGTCCGTGAAGGACTGCAGCGATGGTCTGTTGCCTCAGCGGATCCTAACATCCTCTTTCGCTGAGGCAGCAGACCATCGCTGCAGTCCTTCACGAACATATATATACCTATATCACTACAGCTTGAAAATGGCCACTCACCGAACGCTTCACAAAAGAAAGAAAATTGACAGTTGGCAGCGATCTTTCAGACCAATTATTTACAAGGACGGCTGAAGTAGGGATACCGATTATATCCTCAAAATCAATCAACGATACATTTGGGATCTCGGACATTTCCTCCTGTCACGTTACCGTACACGATTTCCAAATAGGATAGAATTATCGTGAAGCTATCCAAAGTATTTAGATGATTCACTTTGCCGAAGTTTTAGCACGCCTCGGAATGTATTAGCGTGAATTGGCTTGCTGACACTAACCAACTCCCGAGTATTTGCCTACTTGACTGCAAGCTGCGATGCACAGCATTGAAAAATAAATCAATGATGATTTTAGACCTACAGGTGTAATGTGCGAACATCCGATCATTCATCTTCGTTTCGTGACTGTCGTATTCTCCCTGGCGTCAGGAATATGGTAAACTTGGTAAATCAATTCTTGCTTATGGATATTCATGTGCCTTGGAAGTTGAAGCTCATTAGTTCCTGCTGTGCGACGTCCCTAGAGTAGGGTGACCAGATGACATCACTGAAAATATAGGACATTTTGATCTCTAAAAAAAAAAGGTCGAGAAAAATGGAAATGGAAAGTATTTTCAAAGTGAAGGGTACAAATAATAAGCCTAATAAATTGTTTCGTTATTTTATTGTGATGTTGTACCGATCGCAGGTATCGTCGTAACACACATTCGACATTTAAGGTTTTCTAATTCGAATGTTAGATCGTTAGTTATTCACAAAAATCGGAAAAAAGTACTGCACAGTTATAGAAAAAGATGACAGTTTGCGAATATGAAAAAGTCAGTATTTTCGCGAGTCACCAATTTGTCTGAGAAGTTTGGAATTTTCTGGTCGCAACAAATACTTGTAAAACTCAGAACAAGAAAATTGTTTGAAATTGAACTTCACGGACACAATATCTCGCACAGTTTTGACGCTGAGTCTATTCCTTTCTTTTGTCCATTGAGCCTCTATCAAAGAAAAAATTCTTTCACAGTTCGCATTGTGACCTCGTATTGAGAAAAAAAATGATGCGATCCTCAAAATTTCAGTAAAACAGACAGTGCATGAATTCGACGCGAAGAATTCACCGATTTTATCATTACAATTTTTTCTAAAAAATTCGAGATCGGCAGTAGACTGTTTTTTCTCTATGAACCTGATCAAGTTCATGGTTTGATCGAAAATTTTAGTATCATCAATCTGAACTCCTTTCCCCGCCAGATAGTCAACGGTGTCCTCCCCGAAGGGGGAATGCCGGTCGACAAGAGCTCTCTTGGAGGCTAGCATTCTTTGGGGAGTTCCGCCCCCACGTACCCGAGGAAACTCCGCAGGGGGAATGCCGGTCGACAAGACCACTCTTGGAGGCTAGCATTCTTTGGGGAGTTCCGCCCCCACGTACCCGAGGAAATTCCCGCAGGGAGAAAGCCGGTCGACAAGAACATTCTTGGAGGCTAGCATTCTTTGGGGAGTGCCGCCCCCACGGACCCGAGGATATGGGGGGTGCCGTGAGGTTCCCTCTTATTGTATCTGGATTACGCTTTGGACAACGAACTGGAATTGACGCTTTGGGCTGGCGGATGTGATGGTTTGGACCTAGTTGCTTTGCACAGTAGTGCCGAGGTGAAACTCGTGTGTGAACGGCTCCAATTCAACTATCATACCGTCTCCGTCCCGGTAAAACCTTGGCAGGCCTCGGAGTACGTTCGAAGTTCGCACCATTGGGTTGGTGGTGTAGGTTCGGTTGAGACGGACTCCCGATTAGCGCTGGTCTGGCTCTGAGCACTTGTCCCCATAAGGGCTTGTGCCAACCCTCGCATGGCCTCCCTGCTCTGCAAAGATAACCATGGGACCAAAACGGCGACTACACACACGAACGGAGATAGCGGCTCCGAGGGGGGACCCAATAAAATGGAGCAAACAAATGAAACCACAAGCAAACAGGACGCTAGCACGGAGAACCCTTTCAGGCAAAAACCGCTGTTGGCAAGAACACCGATAAAACAAGTCACCGATTGCGGGGGGAGGCAGCAAACCCCAGAAACACTGTTAAAGTCAACACCACAGGTTAAATCATCGGAGACAGACCACAGACGGACTAACGAACGAAAGAAGGCAGAGTGCGTTGTGCAACCTGGCATCATTGCAGCCTTTGGGCGCAGTAGAAGGACTATGCGCACCCCGGAGCGCCCAGTGCAAGACGTACACAATCCGGATCAAGTTGCGACACCAACGGAGGCCAGTGTAAGACTGGGGGAGGGAGAAGTTTTGCCGTTGGCCGACGCCACTTCAAACGCGATCCAAGCGATAGAAGCAAAAGGGCTAGGAAACGGGGGCCTCTCCCAAGAGGTGGCGCCAAATAACACAATCGCCCTTGACCGCGCCGAAGAGGAGCGGCTTACTCGGAAAGCGGGGAATATCGTCAAACAACTGAGGGCTGCCTGCGAAGTGCAGAAAAACATAGGCAAGAGTGTCAAGAATGGCATTCTTGAACTGGAGGAGCTTTTTGGCCGCATAACGCACTACAGGCGGAGGTGGCTTGCAGCCGAGAAGCACCAAAAAGACACGCTCTCCCTCGAGGCATCAGTGGGTCCTAGCAGCAGCAAAAGAATGGCCGGTAGCCCAATTGAAGGCGACTGTGAGAAAAGGAGGAAGGATGAGACCATAAACGAAGTTGACACTCCAGGCGAGGAGTTTCATGTGGTGCGAAACAAGGCAGCGAAAAAAGCGGCCAAAAAGCTACTCCTAGAAAAAAAGACAAAGAGCTCAACCACGAAGAGAACAAGGAGCCCCCCGCTATACCGCAGAAAACAAAAAGCAAACCGCGGCACAAACCCTTGCGAGAGGCACTGCTTATTAAACCCACTAAGGGCCGAACCTACGCAGATGTCCTCCGTGAAATTAAAGGAGCGGTCAAGCCAGACGACACCAAAACTGCCATCAAAGCAGTTCGACCAACCCGGACCGGCGGCTTGCTGGTGGAATTCGGGCCAGAGGCCACAAACAAAGATGCATTCCGTGACGCGGTTCAAAAGGTTCTTGGAGATGCGGCAACGGTTGCCTCGCTCGAACCAATGGCCACCCTGGAAATCAGGGACCTCGACTGCGTCACGGACAAAGCTGAAGTAGAGGATGCCATTAGGAGGGAGTTCCCCAGCTTAAGTGAAGTCAAGGCAAGATTGACGCGTGAAAACACAAGGGGGCAACGCATGGCTATTGTCGAACTAGCTGATAAAGACGCCCAGCAAATCCTGGCGAAGGGCAAAATTAAGATAGGTTGGGTGATCTGCAGGATACGGAGAAGAGCGATCCCTATCCGCTGCTTCAGATGCCTCGAATACGGACACACCGCGTATGGCTGTAGGGGACCCGACAGGAGATCTCTGTGCTACAAATGTGGTGAAACGGGGCACAAAAGGAAGGAGTGCACGAACGAGGCAAAATGCATTCTTTGCAAGGACGCTAAGCTAGCACCCGGCGACCTCAAACACGAGCCGGGGACAGGGAGATGCCGGGTTTTCAAGGAGGCCCTAACTAAAGCGAAATCGATACTCAAATGATCCGTATCCTGCAGGTCAATTTGCACCGAAGCACAAACGCCCAGGACCTACTTGAGCAGTTTGCGAGGGATAAGAAAGCTGACCTCCTGTTGCTGAGCGAGCAACATCATAACAAGGACTCGCAAGCGTGGTACCCTGACAAAACTGGTACCTCGGCCATCTGGGTTCGAGACAGCGCCCGCCTTCAGGTGCAGGGCCATGGACGCGGGGATGGTTTTGTGTGGGTGCGGTGTTCAGGGATAACATATTTCAGTGTTTATCTGACGCCTAACGAGGCAATGCGATCCTTTCGAACCAAACTCGATGCCCTGGAGGACGCTGTCTCGAACACAGAGGGCCACATGCTGGTCGGGGGAGACTTCAACGCTAGAGCCATCGAATGGGGTATGCCACAATCCGACCCAAGGGGAAAGCAAATATTGGACATGGCGGCCAGAACAGCGCTTTTTGTCCTAAATACTGGTAACACCCCTACTTTCCGCCGCTGGGGTTGCGTAGGAACCATACCCGATGTGACACTCGCTTCGGAGTCCCTGGTACCTAGAGTACACAACTGGCGAGTACTAGAGGACTACTCGGCTAGTGATCACCATTATATAGCTGTTGAGATTCACGACGGTGCCACTCTGCGTGCATATGCCCAAACTTCAATCCTCGGATGGAGGACTGGGAGGATGGACGTCGAGAAGTTCACTGACGCGCTTACGGCAGGCGCACCGTTGCTGGGAGCTCCGCCAGGGAGTGGAGGGCCTACAGCCAAGGACTTGGTGAACTCAACTATGAGTACCATCATAGCTGCTTGCGAGTCTTCCATGCCCCGCCGGAGACCCCGACATGGTAAGCCTCCAGTATACTGGTGGTCAAACGAGATCGCCGAACAAAGAAGCGAGTGTCACAAACTTCGGCGAGAGGCCCAGCGGGCGCGAACACGGGAGGAGGCAGACACTAGGCTAGCAGCATACAGGTCCGGCAGGAAATATCTTCGCAGGCTTATTAACAAGAGCAAGGCCTGATGCTGGCAAGACCTCGTGGACGATATAAATAGGGATCCGTGGGGCCTTGGCTACAAGCTGGTCATGGGGAAACTTGGTGCCCTACGGAAGCCTTGTAAACATGACGCGGAAAAGATGGACGCGATAGTGCGGGGACTCTTCCCCGCCCATCCCGTCCGTGTTGACGCTGTCCATGGTGAAACAGCAGTCGAGTGCCCACTCTTCACACAGCTGGAACTGGAGGAGGCAGTCCTCTCCCTGAAGGCAAGGAAGGCTCCAGGTCCAGATGGTGTTCCAGCTGAGGTTTTGCAGCTCGTCTATCACCATTGTCCTGACTTGCTGCTCAGCACATTCAACGCTTGCCTACGGGACGGGGTTTTCCCGGTACGATGGAAGATGGCGAGGCTCGTGCTGGTCAGCAAGGGGAAGGGAAATCCCGAATCGCCGTCTGCATACCGCCCGTTATGCATGCTAGACACGGCTGAGAAAGTGCTAGAGAAACTCATCAAGGGAAGACTCACTGACGCGATTCGTGCTGCTGGGGACCTATCTCCTCGGCAGTACGGCTTTAGAGCAGGACGTTCTACCATTGATGCGATTGTAGAGGTGGTGAACGCGGTCCAAAAGGCAGAGGCATATAGTCGCACCAAGCGACGGATCGTCCTGTTGGTGACACTCGACGTCAGGAATGCCTTCAACTCCGCTAGATGGGTGGATATTCTGGATACGCTGGAAAACTCTTTTCAAGTTCCAGAATATCTAATGCGGCTTTTGAGGAACTACCTAAAGGACCGAAGCCTGCTCTACGACACGACACAGGGCCAACGAAGGATGGAAATTACATCGGGTGTTGCCCAGGGATCTATCCTTGGTCCGGACCTGTGGAACGTGTCTTACGACGGGCTACTGAGACTTGAGATGCCAGATGAGTCGCGCTTGGTCGGCTATGCGGATGATGTTGCGGCTCTGGTCGCCGGACGCACCGTTGAACAAGCGCAACTTAGGCTAGGTATGCTAATGCGCCGAGTGAGGGACTGGATGACTACTCGCGGGCTCAGTCTAGCACTGGAGAAAACCGAAGTGGTCATCTTGACAAAAAAGAGAATCCTTAGAGTAAGGATGATCAGTATTGGAGACATACAAATCGAATCGAAGCCAGCGGTGAAGTACCTGGGGCTACTGATCGACTCGAAGATGAGTTTCTCTGAGCAAATCAGGGCAACGGCTGAGAAGGCTGCTTCGGGAATATCGGCCCTGAGTCAACTTATGGCCAACGTAAGGGGACCCAGCCCATCAAGAAGACGCCTCTTGATGAGTGCTGTAGGGTCAGTGCTACTGTACGGAGCAGAGGTATGGGGCGACGCTCTCAGCAAGGAGGTATACCGAAAACGATTGGCACAGGTACAGAGAAGAGGAGCACTGAGAATTGCATCTTCGTATCCAACAGTCTCCGACTCGGCGGTGAGAGTGATTGCAGGCGTGATACCTGTCGCCCTCCTTGCTAGAGAGCGCCGCGCTATTTACCTGCGCCGAAACGAGGATGCGAGGGAGATGGTTGTCCGCGAGGAGAGACAACGCTCGCTCAACGATTGGCAGCAGTCTTGGAGGAATTGCACGAAGGGAAGGTGGACTGCGCGCCTCATCCCGGATGTGAGACCGTGGCTAAACCGAAAGCATGGTGAGACTGACTTCTATCTGACCCAGCTCTTGAGCGGGCACGGGTGCTTTCAGTCTTACCTGCATAAGATCGGCAAGTCACGGTCTCCCGATTGTCGGTTTTGCCCAGGAGAGGAGGACAATGCCTGTCACACATTTTTTGCGTGTACGAAATGGGTCAGGCTGCGAAGGGAACTCTACAGGGAGACGGGAGAGCTCACCCCGGATAATATAGTTGCGGTGATGCTCGAATCGGTTGACAAATGGAACCAGGTGGCACATTATGCTCGGGCAGTCCTAAAATATAAAAGGGACTCACAGCAGCCGGAGGCGCTGGGGCTGGGGGATCGCTCTTCTGGCAATTCCTCTTCCCCCCTCCCCTCCCGCTAGGAAAGGGACTCCCCAGCTTGAAGGCGCCCCACGGCGTAACAAAACGAGACCTGGCCCGAAGTAATGTGTCAAACGGTTCCAGGCTAGGTTCTCAGATTGACAGGGGAGGTGTTTAGTGGGTAGTCCAAAGGTATCCTCCATGGGAGTCCCACACTGCCAGACTCGGCGGGCATAAATGCCTTCACCTCCCTACCACAAAAAAAAAAAAAAAAAAAAAAAAACACCTTGCTGATGTTAGGCAGCAAGCTGATTGGGCGATAGCTTTTGGGGCATGAAGATTCTTTTCCTTTCTTCAAGATTGGAAATACCTTAGCCTTTTTCCACTCATTTGAGAAATATGAATTGCTCAACATATTGTTGAACAATATGCAATAATTCCTAATAGCAACCTCAGGCAAATGTCGGAGAACTACATTTGGAATACCATCAGTACCACATAATTTCTTGTTGTTTATCCTGCGAAATATGTAACACAAGTCTTCATAGCTGACAAAATAATCAATAAGATTCAAGTTCGGTATGAGGTCAGATGTTAATGTTTCATTGAAATGAAGAATTGATTGGCCGTTCAGGCTTGACTTGAAGTCGGAAACTTTTGCTTCAACGACCTCTGAAACTATTTCATTCCCTCTCTCAGGTTTTGGTAGATGAACCAATTCAAAGTGTGTTCCAATCAGGGCAAGTTTATCCAATCCTTCACAAATGATCCTGTTTCCATTTCTATCCGGAGTCGTACTATCAATTTCGATACCAGCCCTATCGAGAAGATTTATCTCATCACTAGTGACTTCAAGATTCGATACCTTCACTCGAGACTTCTTGCGAAATATGCTATTCACTTTCGTGAACACGCCATCTGGGTTCTGTGGGCTAATACCCCTCAATTTTTCCGCCCATTGATTGCTGACCTCACTCCTGAAGTATGACCGGATTAAGTTCCGGACATTCTTCAGATGTAATTTCAACAAAGCCAACGAGGGATGGTTGTAATCCAAAAATCGTCGATAAATATTGTTGACGCGTGTGAGAAGAAGGCTTTTCAATCTTTTCAACCTTGCGATGGTTGGTGTTTCATATCCTTCCATATTGTTTCGAAGTTTAATCTTGGGAACTACTTTCTCAATCGTTTCCAAAGTCAGCTTCTCTAACTTCGACAAATAGACATCTATTTCATCGTTAGTTAGATTCCTGTCATTACGAACCATTGAGCAAGAGTTGCCACCATCAGAAGGGGGACATTGCTTCTGGTACTCCCGATTAAACTTCTTTTGAAACTTTCCCCAGTCTGTTTTTTTTGAAGTTCAACCGATGATTTTCGTGTTGAACTGGAATGAGGAAGAAATCATCTCTTTGATGATTGATTTCCATTATGATTGCGTTATGGTCGCTATCATAAGGAAGCACCTGCAGTTTCCGTTGAGGACTATTAAAGCTGAATTCAAGTCTTGCGTCAGCAATGCAGAGGTCCAAATATGAATTTGTCCTAGGGTATGTTGGGAACACCGACCCATATCGATTGCACCTGTATTCAATCTGGTTTTCTGTTATCCACGATTTCAGGAATACACCTCTTGGATTATTGGTGGCGTTCAGCCATGATGTATGCTTGGCGTTCAGGTCACCAGCAAGAATATAATAATTATGAAGCCTGTTCAATTCGAGTATTTCAAACAAGGAATTGAGTTCCTCCTTGAGCCTGAGAACAGTTCCACCAGTTGCATAGGCAGAGATAACGAAGAGGTTATCCCCACCTGGCAGTGAGATTTTGATAACGGACACTTCAAGAGATTCAAAGCTTTTGAATTCGACTTTTTCAATTTTTGGAAACAATAGGGTCTTCGAACCAATATCCCGGTGCCACCTCCCCCATCACCTATTACCCTATCGTTTCTTACGAATTCAAAATCCTTGAATGTCATGGAGTGCCATGAATTGAGGTGGGTTTCGGTGAGAAGCAGGATGTCAGGCTTTTGCTTAACAATGAATTCAAGGAGATAATCACGCCGATGTATAGTAACAATAGAGTTGACGTTGATCGAGATGAGACGAATCCTATCCATGGGAATGTGACTGGATGACAAACTATTTTGGAGCATGTTGACCTAAGCTTTGAAAAACGAAATTGATTTTTTGGTCTTGCTTATTAATTCTATCTGAAAGCAATTCAAGTTGCTGGTAGATTTTAAGAAGCAGCTCATTATTGCCACTTACATTATTTATTTTATTTATATTGTTGTTTGCTGGTCCTCTGGCAGCAAGTGCAAATGATACCCCGTGTTTGATGAAGTTGGGAGGTAACAGATTGTGATTTACTTTGGTTTGCTTTGGGGAAAATTTAGCTCTTGCATCTTGATACCGAGGGCATCCTCGGTATGATGCTGGATGACCAAATGTACCGCAATTAACACAATACAATTTTTCTTTTGGCTCCATCTGAGCCAATTTGCATTCACCGGGGGCGTGGATATCTTTGCACTTAACACAGCGATAGTGCATTGCACAATTGGCAGCCGAATGACCGAATCGTTGACACCTGTAACACTGGTTGACCTCAGTTTTTTGGAGGCATTCTCACCTCACAACTCTAAAGTTTAAGTACCTTACCTGTTGGAGGGCACTCGGACTGCTGTCGTTGGAAATTTGGACCAAATAAAATGGTAATATTTTACCTTCTACAGTTGATCTCCTTGTAGCAAAATTTTTCACACACATGAACTTAACAGCTGGTGCTGCTTCCTGCAACATCTCAAGGAGATCAACTGTATTCTCCCCACAGTCCAGGCCCTTCAACAGGAAGGTCTGATTTTTTTCCGCCTTTGGCGTATATGTAAAGTGGGGAGCTTGGACACTATTAAGAGCATCTTTCGCCTGTTTGAAGTCAGCCAGTGTCTTTGTCTTGATCGAGAGCTTATCACCGGTCACTCTCTTAATTTCAAAGTTTTCGATTTTATGTTCGGCTGCCAATAACCGAACCATATCTCCTCCACGCTGCCCAAAAACGTTTATTGGAGGAACTTTTTCATTTACCTTATTAATTTTATTAGGAGGACCAGCAGACACACCGGTTGGCTTCTTCTCCTTTTGCGAGGTTTGATTGTTATTTCCCTTCCAGTATTTCTCAACTTGATAATTTTATAAGCCAGAGATAGAGAAAAATTTGTTTTTGTTATTCTCTCGAATGATATTATAAATTGTATTTCGGAAACTGTTATTTCTGCGTATAAAAATGATGCAATGGCTCTGCGTAACAAATAGAAGACATGTCATATCTACCGTGTCTGATCTTGATGATCAAAAACCCCTAATGAACAAAATTAATCTAAATTAATGTTGATAAAACTTCGAAATAATTCTTGTCTGAATTACTAGAGATTGATATGGATTTCTAAAAAAATCTGTAAGCCTCGTCAAGCTTGCAACTACTCTTAATTAATTATCGATAGCTATGTACATAGTCCATAAGAAGTGCAATAGAAGTAGAAATTAGAAAAATGTAAATAGTTCAAGGTGGTTATTATTTACAAACCCTTTCCAAAGTCATTAAACACTTGAGTGGCGTTGATTCACATTTAATCCTTGAGTTTGTAAGAGATCTTCGTCACATTTACTCGAGTGAGTGTAAGTATCACAAACAGAAGTTTAATCTTATCTAAATTAGTAGCATGTACTTAAAAGTGTATTTGCAATTTATCAAGCATACAATAAATCGTTAAAGTCACATGTATGAGTTGATAATATATTGTATAAGGTTAAATACAATGAATCAAGTTCGCGCTTGAATAGATAAAAGTAGATATAATCACACATCAACGTTATTTGCGAAATACTTATTTTAATTCAGTCTTTGTTTGTACAAGTGTTAACATTGCAAATAATCAATCAATCACTGCAACTAAATGTATTTTAAATTATATCGTGATAATATCTTTGGATAATTGTATATAGGAGATCCGCAAATAGCAAAACTTTAAAAATATCGAGGTCGGTTTTGGTAGTACTCGTAGTAGTCAGTTAGTCTTTTATGATTATTTTATGATTTACGTCTAAATCAATTATCGCAATTTATAATTTATTTAACACAAAACAACTAAATTTCTTCTGTACATATTCAAGTGAAAGAGAAAACAAATTTACTAAAAGGTTTTATTTGTATCTAATATTACTTTAGATTGTATAATTTACAAAAGTGCAATAATATGTTCTTAAGATTATATTATTGTTAATGTTATTTTTTATTCCATTTTAAGCTGATTCAATACATTACAATAAAAATGTTTGCATTCGCTTTTGGCAAAGTTTGTTAGTACTTCAATTGAAATTAAAAAGTAAACATTTAAACAAACTGAAGAACTTAACAAGTGCTTGTTTATAATAGTCTGAAAGCTTGAAAGCATGACAATTGGCATGTGTGGATTTATAACCTAGCGCTTACAAATTACTGCATTCAAAATAAATTGTCGCGTCTGATAAATACAGAACTACTCGTTCAATTTAAATGTAATTCCATGTGAAAACATTGTATATACATACTTGCAATAAATCTGTTTTGGCATGACGGGTAACGTAATGATGCGCAATACATACATATAGTATATTTATTATTCAGAGACTTGAGATAATATATTATACATATGTTGAATATTATATAGTAAGACTGCTTAGAATAGTTCCTTATGATAGTGTAAACTACTTTAATGAAAAAAAATAACCCATTTGCGGTCAAATGAAAAATAGCAGAGAAAATTTTACTAGTCTGATTTTAATTTTTGTCACGAACATTTTCTTACCTCCTATAAGAGACCAAATCAGATGGACTCTTGGTCCCGAAAACGCTCGCTGGTGACGGGCTTAGATGCCACTTGGTCGCCTGGGAGCCCAAAGCACCGCGGAACGAAGACACGGCTTGCTGAACTTTAGGATCTTCCTGCCCTTCACAGGACGAAGGGACTCAAGCACCACTTGAGGTTTTATTTCGTGGATTGCGACTCCTCCGAGCCGAGTCCACACGTTGAACTTCTTCTCCGAAAAACAGTACGCACGTGGCCACATACAAGTTAAATAATAACACACAAAATTCGCTCTCCGAACTATATTATATTGTTCTATCCAAAAATGAGTATATTGTTACATGTACAAATAATTACATGTACAAATAATTCTGCGAGCTGCTGTCGCAATTGTTTTCATAATCAGCGTCAACAAATGAATTTACTCGAACCCACGAGAACCCAACTAGCATGATCAACATCTGCAAGTGACGTCACTCCATTCATTAATTTGCTCGAATCTACCAGGTACCTCTCGGTAGAACATTCGCCAACGTACGAGAAATGGGTGAATAGGTAGAGAAAATAAATTCTTTTAACTTAAATTAAAAGACATTGCGTTTTCACTTTCCCGGAACATTAAAATTATTGGCCGCGAACCGAAAACACGCGACAGTGGTGTCAAGAAGTGCGAGAGAAAAATTTTGAAAGTGAATATTTGAACATTTTTATAGTGCACAATAGGAAAATTTAAAGAAACATTAAAAATGCCACGAAGCTTAAACTTAAAAATTAATGAATTGACCATGTCGGAGCTTAAGGAAGAGTTGGAACAGCGAAACCTGGCTACGCAAGGTACAAAGGCCACACTGATTGCACGCTTGCGTGACGCAATTGAATCGGAAGGCGCGTATCTGGATTCGGGTGAGCCCTCAGATGCAGAAAAAGGCGCAGAAGGTGGTGAAGCAGAAACAAAAAAACCAAAGGAACCAGAAAATGCGCTGATGCAAATGTTAATGCTGATGCAGCAAGAGCAGCGACAACAGTCATCCAATTTAACTGCGAAGCTCAATGAACAGTCATCCAATTTAACTGCGAAGCTCAATGAACAGTCATCCAATTTAACTGCGAAGCTCAATGAACAGTCGTCCAATTTAACCACGAAGCTAGATGAACAATCAGCGCAGCTAAATGAACAGACATCCAGTTTAGCTGCGAAGCTAAATAAACAATCAGCAAAAATGGACCAACAAGCGATCGAAATCAAGGCAGACATCGCACAGAAGCTGGAAAAACAGTCAACTGAAATAAAAGCGGAGCTCAGTAGTCTCAACAGCCAAATTAAATGCGTCGAGGAGAAGGTATACCAGGTCGAGGAGAGAATCAACCTTGAGATCAGGCAGGTAAACCATGAGATGGAAAAAGTGAAAAAGGACTTGGAAGCAGCGAAGGCAGTAATAACCGCCTCACCAGCCCCAATTATAACCGCAGCGCAAAGCTCATCTAGAAATGTGCAAGCACCAATATTCGATGGGCAAACGGTCTGGAGTATTTACAAAACCCAGTTCGAAGCAGCCGCTCGCATAAATCACTGGAATGAGCAACTGCATTGATTCTTGCTCTAAGAGGCCCAGCTGCCGAGCTGTTGCAGACGATCCCCGTTGAATTGCACTCAAACCCGAATGCTATAATGAATGCGCTCGACATGCGTTATAGAGACGATCATCTGAAGCAGATTTATTGGTCACAGCTAAGGCATCGAATGCAGAAGTCTGGTGAAACCCTACAGCAGCTAGCCCAAGACATTGAGCGACTGCAGCGACAGAAGCATTCATCAGCGCACTAAAGGACCCGGAATTGCAACAAGCCGTGCGTTTAGCTCAAAAGCAAACGGTTAAGGACGCACTGGCTTATAGTCTGAACTTTGAGGCAGCGAAAAATGTGACTCGTACCACTGCCCGGGTTCGTGAGGTAGTGACAGACGAGTGCAGGTGTGAGCGCGTGGAAATTGAGCGAGATCCGCATGTAAATGGTGTGCCTAGATGCTGGAATTGCGGAGAGAAGGGGCACCTGCAAAGAGACTGCAAGAAGCGAAGAAAACCGAGCTATTGTTCAGGGTGTGCAGCTAGGAGGAGATTCTGACCGAGTCAGGAGCCCAGAACGGAAGCCCTTCAAACAGAGGGGTCGGGAAACATGTAAGAGCCAACTTCGTGGGGCAGAGGTTGGCTAGGAGGATGGACGTCCCCAGCACAACCATCATCATGTCAAGACTACATCGTGGAGAAGCGGACTTATGCCTTCCGGGTCAAGTTGACGGAGAACACTGCACCATAACAATCGACACTGGTGCAACCCGATCGATTATCCGACCAGACCTAGTTAGACAGCAACAACTTCACAAGGGCAGAATTTTCTCACTACGGACAGCTACGGGAGAAACTGCACCTGTTCATGGAGAGGTCAACCTCCAGATACAGTTGGGAGACCTTGTGTTCCGACATAATTTTCTGGTCGCGAACATTATGGATGACTGCATTCTCGGAATGGATTTTCTGCGACCATATGGAATCACGTTGGATTTGGGCAAACGTGTATTGAAATGGCAGAATGTAGAAGTACTGATGGAGGATCCCAGCGTCCGAATTCCCAAGATGAATGTAGTGGTATGTACTGACACTGATGTACCGAATTCTTCCGAAAGCATTGTATGGGCCAAGCTTGATGGTGATTCTGGAGACCACCGATCTTATCTGATAGAGCCAACGAAGACGTCCGCATTACGCAGTTTGATTGTAGGGCGATGCCTTGTAAGATCTTTAAGGAACGGATATGTGCCGGTTAGAGTCCTTAACACCGCAGACTCAACTACGAGCATCAAAGCGGGAGAAGTCATCGGCAGCTGCCAGCCTGTTTCCACCATCACCTCTTTGGAAGCTACTCACGACCATCATTGGAAAAGGAGGCAAGACACAGACAAAGCCCGGGAATCCACGTCTGCAATATTGAAGCAGGTCAAATTGCCAGTGCAGCTATTCAAACGAGCCTCTGATCTGGTCACCAAGTACAGTGACATCTTCTCAGCAAGCCCGGATGACCAAGGCCGAACGAGTATGGTAACTCACGTCATAGATACACAGGGAGCCAAGCCGATTCGACAAGCACCCAGATGCCTCCCTATAGCCAAACAAGGAGAAGTGAGCGCGCTGATCTCGGACATGGAAAAACAAGGCGTTATTGAACCTTCTGTCAGTCCATGGGCCGCGCCTGTAGTTCTAGTGAGGAAAAAGGATGGTAGCACTCGCTTTTGTGTCGACTATAGGCAGCTTAACGACGTCACTAAGAAAGATAGTTACCCACTCCCACGCATCGATGACATCATGGACACTTTAGCCGACGCAAAATGGTTTTCTACACTCGATCTCAAGAGTGGCTACTGGCAGGTAGAAATTGACAAGAAGGACCGAGAGAAGACCGCATTTTCAGTTGGGACCGGATTGTGGCAATTTGTGGTGATGCCGTTTCGGCTTTGCAATGCTCCAGCCACTTTCGAACGCTTGATGGAATATGTGCTACGTGGTCTAACCTGGAAAACCTGCTTGGTATACCTAGATGACATCATCGTCATCGGTAGAACGTTCGAAGAGCATGTGCGGAACTTAGAAGAGGTTTTCTCCCGATCGCGACTGGCAAATTTGAAACTTAGTCCCGAGAAGTGTACTCTTTTCGCAGATGAATTAAAATACCTGGGACACGTTGTATCAGCAGAAGGGGTCAAAACAGACCCTGAGAAAATTGAAGCCGTGAAAAGTTGGCCAACACCAAACAACAAGCGCCAACTACGAAGTTTTCTGGGTCTGGCGACCTACTATCGAAGATTCGTCAAAGACTTTGCAAAAATAGCTAAGTGTCTCCATCAGCTAACCGAGAAAAATCGTCCGTATGTCTGGAATGAACAATGCCAGACAGCCTTTGAGACCCTGAAGGAAAACCTGTGTGAATCACCCGTGCTGGCGTATCCGAAACCCGGAAAAATGTTTGTAGTTGACACCGATGCAAGCAACGGCGGTATTGGAGCTGTACTCTCCCAGCAGATCAATGGCGAAGAAAGAGTCCTCTCTTATTACAGTCGAGTTCTCTCAAAAAGTGAGAAGAATTACTGTGTGACCAGGAAGGAGCTATTGGCTATAATAGAGGCCACCAAGCAGTTCCACAAGTATCTATATGGCCAGAAATTTGTTCTTCGAACGGACCATGCATCACTGAGATGGTTGCTCAACTTCAAAAATCCCGAGGGACAAGTTGCGAGATGGATCGAAAGATTGCAGTCATACGACTACGAAATTGTTCATCGGAAGGGCGGAGTTCATGGAAATGCTGACGCCCTATCCCGTCATCCATGTCCAGCTAACTGCAAGCATTGCCGACGGATTGAGGAAAAGGAACCGCTCGTTGATCTGCGATTGATAACGGCGGAATTCGATGAAGGTTGGTCATCGGAGGAGATTCGAACCGCCCAGTTAGCCGATGAAGACATCGGACCATTGCTCGTATGGAAGGAGACGACTGGGCGACCTGAGTGGAAAGACGTTTCAATGCATAGCGCAACCCTGAAAAGCTATTGGGCACAATGGAACTCCCTTCAGGTGGAGGGTGGCGTACTCAAGCGAAAATGGGAAACGGCGGATGGTAGCTCCTATAGGATGCAAACTACACTTCCCAAAAGCCGAATCCACGATGTGGTAAAGGAAATGCATGAAGGATCCTCGGGAGGCCACCTTGGTGTTAACAAGACCTTAGCGAAATTGCGGGAACGGTTCTACTGGCTCTGCGCTCGAGAAGACGTAGAGGACTGGTGTCGCAGATGCACAATTTGCGCTTCCGTCAAAGGCCCAAAGCGACGACTGAGAGGACAAATGCAAACCTATAACGTAGGCGTGCCATTCGAAAGGATTGCTGTTGACATCGCAGGACCCTTTCCTGAATCCGATTGGGGAAATCGATATACGCTGGTTGTAGCCGATTATTTCAGCAAGTGGCCCGAGGTCTACCCCATTCCCAACCAGGAAGCAACTACCGTAGCTGAACAGCTAGTGTTAAATTGGGTCAGTAGGTACGGCGTACCTTGCGAATTACATTCAGATCAAGGCCGAAACTTTGAGTCACTAGTTTTTGGCGAAATGTGTGAACTACTGGGAATACGGAAAACGAGGACAACACCGCTGCATCCCCAATCCGATGGAATGGTCGAACGGTGCAACGGCACGCTCAATAAACATCTGGCCAAGATGGTTGACGAGAACCAAAGGGACTGGGACCGACATATCCCACTATTTGTGATGGCGTACAGAGCTGCCCAACATGCATCGACGGGCCAAGCCCCAGCCAAAGTCATTTTTGGAAAGACTATTCGTCTGCCAGCTGATATAAAGTTTGGAACACCCCCCGAGAAACCCCAAACGATCTCGGAGTACGCAAGTGATCTAAGACAACGGTTGAACCAGATACATCGGACAGTGCGAAAACACCTCGAATCGGCTACTGACCGCATGAAGACCAGGTATGATCTAAAGGCTAATTCTACTGGCTTCCAGCAAGATGACTTGGTGTGGCTTTATAACCCGCAACGGCGATAGGGTAGGTCTCCAAAGTTGCAACATAATTGGGAGGGACCATACCGAGTTACAAAGCGAATCAACGACGTCGTATACCGAATACAGGAACATCGTAAGCCGAGAGCTAAAATGAAAATCGTGCATCTGGACCGTCTTGCCACATATTACACCCAGGGAAAATTGACTACAAATAGCGGCACATCTTTTCGGGGCGAAAAGAACTGAGGTGGGGGCAGTGTTACATGTACAAATAATTACATGTACAAATAATTCTGCGAGCTGCTGTCGCAATTGTTTTCATAATCAACGTCAACAAATGAATTTACTCGAACCCACGAGAACCCAACAAGCATGATCAACATCTGCAAGTGACGTCACTCCATTCATTAATTTGCTCGAATCTACCAGGTACCTCTCGGTAGAACATTCGCCAACGTACGAGAAATGGGTGAATAGGTAGAGACCCTATATAAAGGCGAGCTGAATGAATGGGGGGGATTCATTCATTACAACCGCGATAGAAAGCTGCGATATAGTGGAACGCGAAGTAAAGACGATTGATTGTTTGAGTGCGAAGTGATTTAGAAGACAATTGCGATAAGAAATTTATGGACAAGTGTTAGATTTTTTTCATAGTGAAAATTAAAATTAGTGAAAGTGTTAAATTGTTAAATTGTTTATTGTGCATTTTTGTAATTAAATAAATTCTTTTAACTTAAATTAAAAGACATTGCGTTTTCACTTTCCCGGAACATTAAAATTATTGGCCGCGAACCGAAAACACGCGACAATATCTTATTATCATTAAAGTTTCGTACATATCAAGAATACATTTTGTTGTATATAGATTTTTGAAATCAATCGAAACTCACACAACTGCCTTTTATTACACTCATCGAAACCACATTACCAAACCATCTCCTTAAACACATTTTAGAAGTTTCTCAACATACTTTTTGTATGCACCAAATCACTGCAATCCTGTCTTGCTTGCTTTCTACGCTCATCCCGGTCATCTCTGTCTTCAGCCCCACACACTCTATCTCGACCTTGCAAAACCAAAAACCAAATTACATCATCCGTTATAATCCGTCTCCTTTTTCTCTTGTCATTCGCACAGCTCATCGATTGCCAGTGCTATTCAACAGAGCATATACACTAAATAGCACATTCAGTGCTACCAAACTTTATGTCCGCATATAACACTATCCCCTCCTTAGTTTTGTTCGTCCCGAACAATTTCGTTGCCTGGCGCTGGTGGATTAGCCCCATAATAGCGAGATAATCGTTCCAAATGAACCAATCTCATTTTAGATCTAGGTTTCCGATCGTGCTTTATCCGGTGCACAATGTCGTTGATTCGATCTATGATCCGGTAGAGCCCCTCCCAGTTCCGTTGCAGTTTTGGGCACAAGCCTTTCTTCCCGTGTGGATTGTAGAACCATACCAGATCGCCTTGTGGGAATCCTCTTGAGTTTGCTCTCAGGTCGTATCGTGCTTTCATTTGATTCGTGTTCAGCCGAATATGACTTCGGACATCTTCATGCACCTTTTCCAAGCGTTGTCGCAGTTCAGCAATATAGTTTGATACTGTCATGCCTTCTTCCGGTGGTATTCCGAGTTTCACATCCGCTGGCAACCTGATCTGTCGCCCAAATATTACTTTTGCTGGCGACTCTTGGGTGGTAGTATGTGTTGCTGCTCGATAGGCCATTAAAAATAGTGGTATCTTTCGATCCCAATCCCGTTGATTGTCAGCCACCACCTTCGCCAAGTGCTCGATCAATGTCTTATTAAATCTTTCAACCATTCCATCGGATTGCGGGTGAAGAGGTGTCGTTCTCGTTTTCTTGATGCCAAGTATCTGACACATTTCGGCAAAGAGCTGGGATTCGAAATTTATCCCTTGATGGGAATGAAACTCTTGTGGTACTCCGAATCTGCTGACCCAATTGGATACTAGCTGCTCCGCAACGGTTGATGCTTCCTGGTTAGGAATCGCGTAGACTTCCGGCCATTTACTGAAGTAATCACCAACAACTAGAATGTATCGATTTCCCTGTTCAGACCCTGGAAACGGTCCCGCTATGTCGACAGGAATTCGTTCGAATGGTAGTCCCACATTGTACAACTTCATCTCCCCTCTAGACTTCTTCCCCAGCCCTTTGGTGGCTGCGCATACCGGACATTTTCTACACCAATCTTCCACATCTTCTCGAACATTTGCCCAATAGAATCGTTCACGTATCTTCTGCAGGGTCTTATTTATTCCTAAATGGCCTCCTGATGGTCCCTCATGTATTTCTTGTAGCACTTCCTGGACTTTGCTACGGGGAACAATGATCTGCATACGATGTGATGTTTCATCGGTCGACTCCCACTTTCGCTTGAGCATGCCTCCGTCTAGGTGCAATGAGTCCCAAATGGTCCAATATCGTTTAACAACTTCATTCCTACCAGAAATGCTTTCTCGATCTGGTCGATGATGAATCTCCTTCCAAGCAATGATGTCTCGGAGATCGGGGTCCAACATCTGCTCAGCGAACAATTGCGATGGCGACATCCTTGGCTTGGTGATACTGCAATCAATTTTACTCGTTCATAAACGTTTTTCCCTTCCAACCTTTGGCAGTGTCCGCACTCCGGTCTACATGGTCGACGAGAGAGAGCATCAGCATTTTTGTGCATGTTCCCATGACGATGTACAATTTCGAAATCATACGCTTGTAGCCTCTCTATCCATCGTGCTACCTGACCCTCAGGGTCCTTAAAGCTCAGCAACCATCGTAGCGTAGCGTGATCAGTTCGTCAGACAAATTTCCGGCCATATAAGTACTTGTGGAAGTGTTTTGTTGCCTCAACCACCGCCAATAGTTCTCTCCTTGTGACACAATAGTTTCTTTCACTTTTCGAGAGGACACGGCTGTAGTACGCGATGACTTTCTCTGTGTCACCGTCTCGTTGCGACAAGACTGCCCCTATTCCCATGTTGCAGGCGTCTGTATCGATGATGAACATCTTCTCTGGATTTGGATATGCCAGTACAGGAGCATCGCATGACTCTCGCTTTAATGTCTCGAAGGCTCGTTGACATTGTGCAGTCCAGGTAAATGGTCGATTTTTCTCGGACAACTCATGCATGCATTTTGCTATTCTCGCGAAGTCCCTCACAAATCGTCGATAGTACGTTGCTAAGCCAAGAAAACTTCGAAGTTGGTGTTTGTCTTTCGGAACAGGCCAATTTCTTACAGCATCCGTTTTCTCGGGGTCCGTCCGAACACCGTCAGCCGACACAATATGACCAAGGTATTTCACTTCCTTCGCGAAAAGGGTACATTTCTTGGCACTCAGCTTCAGATTCGCTGCTTGTAATCGTGAGAATACCTCCTCTAACCTCTTGATGCGCTCGTCGAAGGTTTTGCTGAAGACAATGACATCGTCCAGGTACACCAAGCATGTCTTCCAGCTGAGTCCTCGCAGTACACATTCCATCAGACGTTCGAAAGTGGCTGGAGCGTTGCAAAGGCCAAATGGCATGACATTGAACTGCCATAATCCGGAGCCGACGGAAAATGCTGTTTTCTCCCGATCGCCTTTTTCGATCTCAACTTGCCAGTAACCACTCTTGAAATCTAAAGTTGAAAACCATCTTACGTCTGTCAATGTATCGAGAATGTCATCGATTCGTGGGAGAGGATAACTTTCTTTCTTGGTTACATCGTTCAGCCGTCGGTAGTCTACACAGAACCGGGTACTTCCATCCTTCTTTTTGACAAGAACAACTGGTTTCTCCATCGCTTTTATCATGTCATTTGCCTCACTTCTTTTGGCCAATGGTAAGGGCCTAGGAGGTTGTCGGGTTGGTTTTGAGTCTTCAGTGTTGATTCGGTGGGTTACCATGTTCGTCCTGCCATGGTCTCCCTCTTCGATGGAAAATACGGTATTGTATTTTGTAATCATTATTTCTGCCTTCGCCAGTTGTTCTGCTGTTAGCTCTTTTTTCCTGAGGGTAGACTGTACCATTTGCTGTGTTTTGTAGATCACTGGCTTCTCCTTGCACCGTTGTTTCTCAGTCATTTCTAAACATGTTACAGATGAAATGGGCTCGCAGCTTCCAAGAGTATCACCTTCCTTGATACTGATCGTGCAATCCGACACATTAAGCACTCTTACAGGTACGCACTTATTTTTGTCAACTCTTACTAAGCTTGGCGCTAGCATCAGGTTCCTTAGCGCTGGTGTTTTTGTTGGCTCAACGAGAAAGAATCGATGGTCTCCAGAATCACCATCTATTTTGGCCCATATAACTCTCTCAGATGACTTTGAAACGTTAATGTCATTATTCACAACAACTCTTAATTTTGGGGTTCCCGTTTCCGAGATGTACATCCAGAACAAAATAGAGGTCGTCTCGCCTCGCGGCACTCGCGTTGCAGATGCCCGATTTTTCCGCAATTCCAGCATTTCGGGGCTCCATGCTTCTGACTTCCAGCTGGTGCGTGCTCCATCGGGCTTCGCAGCCGTTGACACTGGCACTCTTCGACGACTTCACGTACTCGAACTGCGCTTCGTGAAGCGTGTTTTGCTGCTTCGAAGGTTAGACTATAAGTCAACGCATCCTTAATAGTTCGTTTATCCGCCAAACGGAGATTCTGCTGCAGCTCACGGTCCTGCAAAGCGTTGATAAATGTTTCCGTTGCTGTCTCATTGCGTTGCTCCGGATCGGATGTCGGATATGACAGGAGGGTTAGCCTTTCAATCTCCTGGGCGAGTTGTTGCAGTGTCTCACCCATTTTCTGCGTGCAATTACGTAGCTGCGTTCGGTGGACTTGTTTCATGTAGTCATCCCCGTATCGCATGCTCATGGCGTTTACCAATGCAGCATAGTCCTGATGTTGCTCTACAGGTACAGTCTGAAGTACTTCTGCTGCAGGCCCTCGGAGTGCGAGAATTAATGCAGTCGCTCGTTCGTTCTCGTTCCAGTGGTTTGCTACTGCTGCGGCTTCAAACTGTGTTTTGTAGATGCTCCAAGATGTTTGAGCATCAAAAGTTGGAGCTTTCAGGCTTCTTGCACAACTTTCTGTAACTGATGTTTGTCCCATAGTTCGAATCCGTTCCACGTCAAGTTGCAGCTTTTCCAATTTCTGTTCAACCATCTCAACGCATTCATCTGTTTTGGCAACGTGTTGTTTGATTTCGTCTGCTTGTTGTAATGCTGCCGTAGTTTGAGCTTGGAGTTTTACTTCCAACTGTGCCATGTGCTGCCCAAGTTGTTGTTTTTGTTGTTCGCTTTGCTTTTCCATCTGCTGTTTAATCTCAGCTGATTGCTGTTTAAGCCCGGCTGATTGCTGCTCACTTTGTTGCTTAATTTGCAACAGCAAATTCAATATGGCATTCTGTTCCTGTTGTTTCGGCTCCTCGGAACATTTCTCCGCCATTGGCTCCTCCGGTTCTGTCGTTCCTTCATGAGCATCCAAAGTTTCAGCCAAATGTTCCTCAAGTTCGAGTTCCACCTCATAACGGAATTTTTCCACGTCAACGCCATCCTTTTTCAAGGATTTTTCCACTCGCGCTAACAAAGTTGCCACGGTTCCACTTACGGACAACCCGCGTTCCAAACACAGCTTCCTAGCTCAGTTACATTGAGCTCGAACAACGATTTCATTGTAGGCATTTTTATTTTAAATTCTCAAACAAAGTTAGAATTTACAGTTAGTCACTTTCGCTTCACTCAGTCTAATCACTGATCAATTATTTTAAAAGCTCTACACTTATCCCTCTTCTGACACCATTGTTTTATCCAAAAATGAGTATATCTTATTATCATTAAAGTTTCGTACATATCAAGAATACATTTTGTTGTATATAGATTTTTGAAATCAATCGAAACTCACACAACTGCCTTTTATTACACTCATCGAAACCACATTACCAAACCATCTCCTTAAACACATTTTAGAAGTTTCTCAACATACTTTTTGTATCCACCAAATCACTGCAATCCAGTCTTGCTTGCTTCCCACACTCGTCCCGGTCATCCTTGTCTTCAGCTCCACACACTCTATCTCGCCCTTGCAAAACAAAAAACCAAATTACATCATCCGTTATAATCCGTCTCCTTTTTCTCTTGTCATTCGCACAGCTCATCGATTGCCAGTGCTATTCAACAGAGCATATACACTAAATAGCACATTCAGTGCTACCAAACTTTATGTCCGCATATAACAATATTTAATATTAATTTAACTGGGTATAAAAGTTATTAAAGCACTTCCCTACCGCCATGCTGAGGTAACATTGTTCCTTTGAACGCAGCTTTTCTACACAACAAGTTGGGTAAACAGATCTACGCTCATGTCAGAAGGGTTTTGTATTCAATTTTGAAAATGCAGTCACCAGATTGAATAAAGTCAAGAAGCATGTCAATGACGATTTTATTGGAGAAAATATGAAATTCGAAGATCATACTATTATTAACAAAGTTGAACGAATTTCGACTTCTGAGGTTTTTGTTATTGTTATACTCATAAATATCTCCCTTGATAATTATTTCAGATGTCCATTCGTGAGGGAGGAAACCACATTTTTCATGTATTTCCCCCCTGTGCCCCACTGAAGCAAAAACTGACAGTTTAAAAACGGTTTTGAAAAGCTCCCATCAAAGCTTTCATTTCATACTCATATCGGCTACGTTTGATGAAATTTTTTTTTCAGGAGCCACTCTCCTGTACTGTTATCATCGATTAATGGCTAATTTTTTCGAATCCTTGAGTTGTTACAAAGCCCTTTTGCTAGGAGCTCTCTCCCGCCTCCTTGACTTGTTTCACTTATGAGTATTAATTGTAGGTACTCATCTTCAGTCATTCATTAAATTGAATCAAGTGTTCAAAGCATGTACCTTAAACGTTGAACTTGGGAAAAAATAACTCAAAATTATTCAATCTTCGCATTTAAAACAGCCACTATTTTGTTTTACGATTGCTGATACCACTAGCTGAACCGATTCTCAAAGATCTACATGACACCTATTATTCCTGAAATTTTCATGCAAATCCTAGCAAAACTGTAGTGTCTGAGTCGGTAAAAAGCGCATGTTGTTCCATAGCCATATTGTTCCATAGTAATACAGGAAAATTCAAACCACTATAACTTCGCTAAATATGATTTAATCTTTATGAAACTTGTAGGGTATATCAGTCTTATAACTAGTCATCTGTGTACTGAATATTTAAGGGTACCGTTAAGATTTTATTCAAGAAAACATAAAATCGATAAATCATACTATTACTAACAAAGTTGATGAATTGCGACTTCTCACGTATTTGTTGTTGTTTTACTCATGAAGGCCTACATTCTTGATTTTTTTCAGATTTTCGGATCACAGGTGTCCAATCGCGAGGGGGGGACACAAATTTTTCGTGTATTTCCCCTCCCTGTGCGCCCCTCAAAGCAAACTTTGCCAAACTGAAAAGTTCTTATCAAGACCTTTCATTTGATACCCATATTGGCTACCTTCTATGAAATTTTTTTCGGGGGGTCACTCCCCTACATGGGGAGACCCCCCTTAAATACCTTATAAAAGTTTTTTGTAGTTGAACTTTGAAGAGAGCACTACTTTACACCTGCATACAAAATTTGATGCTTCTAGCTCAAGTAGTTTCCGAGAAAAACTGCTGTGACACACGGACGGACAGACGGACAGACAGACAGACAGACAGACGGACAGACAGGACGCGATTTTAGAAGGATTTTGTTAAAATTATTTTACAAAACCCTAAAAAAGTATATCCGTCGGATTGTTGTGGCATTGCCTGAGGATTTTCTTGCACCACTAGCTTCCAAGAAGCCCCGCAGAGCATGGTGTTCATCCGTAGCGTGCTTCCTAAGTTGCCCTTCCTTGAGACGGCAGCCCTAGTACGCATCCGGTTTCTGGGTGACGTTCCGCTTCATGTGCTGCACTCAGAGATCTTCCTCCTCATTGGTTATCCTTAGAGATCTGGAGAGGGTGTCCGGGACTCCTTACTCTCCGATGCATCACCTCAAAATCCAACTGTTGGAGCCTGACAGCCCAACGTGCCAAGCGTTCGGTTGGATCCTTGAGATTGTGGAGCCATACTAGAGGATGATAGTCCATAATCACCTAGAAAGAAGATCGCCCGATTTATGTCCTGAGCCAGACGTTCCCGGAGGACGAGACGGCTCTGTGCTACCTCAACTGTTCTAGTTTACCGCCTAGAGCACCACCAAGCATTCCTTCTCTGTGACCGAATACTACTTCTCCGCCTTTGAAAGGGAACAGCTGAGGTAGCACATAGCCGTCTCGTCCTACGGGAACATCTGGCTCAGAATAACCCCCAGGCGCACGTTGGAGACGTCCATCTGGGTATTAAACGGGAGGTTGAGGTCAGGGCAGGTTAGAATTGGGGCTGATGGCAACTTCATCTTGCACCAGTCAAATGATCGGAATTTTTCCGTCCAATGAAAGCACCGATTCTTGCGAAGCAGCTCCGTTAATGGTACCACTAATGATGCATGGCCTGTTATAAATCTCCTGCACCAGGATACTATGCACAAAATTGGCGTACCTGTTTCATGTTCTGCGGTTGAGGAATCCTGACCACACTCGCTACTTTCTCTGGATCAACGCTCAAACTGCACTTGTCCAACACGTAGGCCAGATAGCGCAATTCAGACCGACAGAAGAAACGCTTCTCCCTAGAGAACCTCCCAAAGGCAACAAAATACAGTCTGTGGGATGGATACGTCAGTCGTAGGCGTGACGATGATGATATTATCCACATATGTGAAAACGTACAGCTGGAGCGTTGGTCAGATGATGCGATCGATTATGTAGTAATCGAGCAGTCGCCTAAGCAAACTGCTCGAAAACCTTCAAAACCACTTGGAAATTTTAATTGCAGCTTCGAAAAAATTTCTTTTATTTCAATTTATAATTAAAAATCATAACATATTTCTGATTTCTCTTTATTTTTATTAAATATAAATTTTAGATCATTTTCGTTTCTATATTAAATTTAGACTTTGCGTTATAGTTACATTCTTTATGAGTTTTACCTTTTCCTATTATTACTTAAATTTTCCTATAATATTATTTTTCATACCTTAAAAAAAATTCAAATCTGCCATTAAAATGCGGATATGGCAACGTCTTTTCACGCTGCACATGCATGTATTGCATTGGCGAAGGCAAGTGTGTAGCGAAATGAGTGGAAGGTTCGTCAACTGCCGTTCCAAATAGCCCCGCAAGGTGACAACGAACAACAAAGAGAGTCTGCTCAAGATTGCGCACCAGTGCGGACGCCGCGGCGGTTCCAGACGTGAAGTACGGATTGTAATATATCGATTCGAAGAGAACGCGATTGAGCAACGCCGAGCGTAATTGTGAATCGTCGTGTGTCGCACAATTTTTCGTGTTTTGCGCCCGCTAAGTTGCCAAGAAAATAGTTTTCACGGGGAGAATCAATCCCAAAAGCTATCCGACAAACTTGAACGTGAAGTGTATAAGCAAATTTGTGGATTAAGTGCACACTGGATGATTTTTCGCGGGGTGCTTTCACCTGGCAAGTTCCAGTGGATGGAGTAGGAGCCCCTTTTTTGGCATTTGACACACACTAATGCATGCATGTGAAGGTTCTGGATGAAGTTGTCCTACAGCAGTTGTTGAAAAATACGCTGAATGTGCCACTTGCTTACTCACACAAACACGTCAACGGCATATTGATGTTGCCATGAAATGCCAGAAATTCAACGGCGTTTTGTCGCAAAAGTTAGTATGTCGATATTACATTGAATAGTGCGTGATGAAATCGCACGTAGTCGATTAAATGTGTGTATGCTACGTTTGCTCGCCGACTACAGAATTGCAAAATTACGGCGACGATGGGGTATTCCTGTGGAGGAGGGAAGCGCGCGTCAGTTCGTCATTCGTCGTCATTCTTTCACTGATTTAGTCGTGGCGTTCCGTAGTCTAAGTTCAAGTTTTAGTCGTTCCTTGTTTAGCGTATTGACCGGCGTCGTGTTGCGTTCTGTTTCCCTCGTTTACAGACCGATAAGAAAATCGAACCACTATTACAATTATGTGTAGCCACTCACATATGTATGTCGCACGTTTCTCCTTTCGTCTCTTTTCGCAGACGAATCATAGGAGAATTAAATATAAGATCGCGAAGAGGGGAAAAAATGGCTTTTGACGGCGTCTGTTCGTTCTACGTGCACAATTCGAATTTTTACCTGTAATCCGCACTTCTGATTTTGTCCGGGGTGGACCTGGGGAACAGGATAATTGTAGAAGGAAAACAATAAACTAACGCGCACCGTTTGTTTATAATTAATTTAATTGTGTTGAAAATACAATGGCTCAGTTGATGGTTCGGATGCGACTGACTCTTCTTAAATTCTCTCGTAGACGGTGCTCTTCAATTGGTGTTGCCATGACATATGTAATAATTTTAATTAATTTGAATTTGATATTTTTTTTAATTTAATGTTTTGAATTGATGATGTATAAATTTAGAGAGCCAGTTGGGTCATTAAGTTTATGCATTTTTATTGTTTGGAATCACATTTATAACGATAAGTATTGAATGAACGCTTTTGAGTTTGACTTTGAAGCTTTCGAGCATGAAATCCATTTGCTAATGTGTTTGCATGTACGTACATCTAATAAAAGAAAAAGCTTTTGCCTACCTGAACATCATTAAGCTCATCGTTTATATTTCCTTCACGTGCCTCTTAGTCACATTTTTCCATGAAAGCGTTTGCGAACGTTGAACACACTCAAAAGGGTTTTCAACGTTGAATACCGTTAGATTGGAATTTTGTTCTAAGTGTGCTCGCTTGTTAGCTCATATGTTTTGCATAAGCCTTATCCTATTTGCACGCCTAAACGTGCCAATGATATTAATATTGGAGTCTAGTTATTGAGAATAACGCTAATTAAATAATTTAAAAAGGTGATTTGGGCTGGTGTGAACGTAGCATTAATTCATGTTAAATTGATCTGTTTTTAAGTACATAACATACCATTGAACATTCAAAAATATTCAAGGTACATAAATTTTATTGTTGGAAAAAGTTTCTGGTAGAACTCATGAAAGTCTTTAAAAATAATTTCAATTTGAAAAGATGTGGGAATTCATATTTACTATTTACAAGTCACAGGATAGAATCTATGTTTGATCCTAAATTTAAAATTGTTTCTTTTTATTCCAGAATGACACCCTTCAGTCATATACAACAAATGTGACAATATAAATCGTTGCCATGGATTTCTTCGAAAAAATACTTAAACGTCTTAAAACGACGAAATCTCCACAACTCATTGATGATATTGAAACGGAAGAGGACTATATAAGACGATGGCGATCTATACGTGTTATATATTTTACCATGTTTTTAATGTCATTAGGATTTAGTATTGTTTTAACAGGAATATGGCCATATTTAGATAAGGTTGGTATTGTCTTGTGAACCACTTTGAATTTTTTAGTTGACTCTCTCTCTTTCCTGGTTTTTTCTTTTAGCTAGATCCAACAGCCGGAAAAGAATTTATGGGATTGGTTGTTGGCGCCAATCCGTTTGGCCAAATGCTTTTCAGTCCATTGTTTGGTTGGTGGGGCAATAAATTAGGATCAATAAGACTGCCATTAGTGTCTTCACTATTTTTATTTACGGTAGCAAGTGCAGCATACTCATCGCTGGAAGCTGTTGAGGAAGATGTCAAATATTGGATGCTAGGATCAAGATTTTTAATTGGTGTGAGTTCAGGTAAGATGTGAATATCGAACGTTTAGTACTACTCCTTCTAATCTATTTAATTAGTCTTATTCCTCATTATGCTAAAAGTGTATCAAATCTAATGGTTTCAAAGTATTGCATAATTTTAAATAACCTATTAAAGCAGAAATTTTTCAATCTTCCAGTCATAATATTGTAGTAGTGTGGTGAAATGGTTAGGGCACTTTCTGCTTATGTCAAAGTTCCTTGGTTCGAGTCACGGTTGGTTCGGGTCAATTACGTAATAATCGCATGGCCAAGCTTTTAGATTATCATTAAAAGGTTGCAAAATTAATCATTTTATAGCTTCATGTAGATCTAAAAAATGAAACGGCTATTCGAAGCTTTTGAAAAGTAAATCTTTGTCTTCTTTGTAGCACTACAACTGCTCTCAAGCCTTCACTTCCTGCGAAAAGCGCCTCTGGATGTCTTGGTCCATCGACCGCGTCCTCCAATATTGAAATCCGAGCAGCGATGAACTGTCTTCGTTGACCGAGTCAGACAAATGTTTCCTCGGTTTCCCTATTGTGTACTGATTTTAATCTTCGTCTGCCTCGTCATGCGAGACACATCTGGGTTGGAAATAACCTTCGGTAAGCTACTGGTGCTTAGGCATGACACAAATGCGGTAGATTTGCACGGTATTTTTTCGGTATTGTTTGTATTTTGTTTGATGGGTGGAGAGAAAAACTCCTTGCGTTACTCTAACTATATGTTGTAGCTCTATAAATTTTAAGCAAAGAAAGACATTCTTTTGAAGTTGATATTTGGCCTACTAGATGCGTTACCTTATTAGTAGGGCCGCCGCCATTCGAAACAAAAAGCTTTAAAGATACTTATAGCAAAATTATAGAGTGCTGAGCTGTTTGTGAAAAAGTGCTGCAGATATTGTAATTACAATGTTAAAATCGAGTCCAGAAAAGAGACCAAGAATTAAGTGAAATATTTGGAACCCTGGAATAGTTAACATTGTAACTTCATTTCTGCTTGTAGTCTCCAAGATATTTCTTACCCTTAAAACATAA
Source organism: Odontomyia ornata (assembly GCA_963969285.1). Lineage (NCBI taxonomy): Eukaryota > Metazoa > Arthropoda > Insecta > Diptera > Stratiomyidae > Odontomyia > Odontomyia ornata. The sequence continues at coordinate 24,214,276 of OZ017741.1, forward strand.
AATGCCTGGACTTGTCACTCTCTAATCAAACTTGAACGAAGGAATCAAATCGAGGTTAGATACGCACAAAACTATGTATACGGCGCCGTAAATGAACTATAACTACACCATAAATCACTTTACTTAACGTTCAGAAGAATGGTGAAAATGTGAGTGAATATAAGCCTGCGGCAAACTTTGCTCGGACCAACTATTAAATTGAAAATAAATAATTACTGATGCTTGGGTGCCACCCACGATCTAACTCTTCTCTGTCACTGACAGTGACATATGTTGCGGCCTTCGACAATTGAACCAATGATGTTCTCCGAGACTCCAGGGGAAATGAAATGTCCAAGTCGAGTTTGATTATCATTTCATTTCCAAGACCATCCTGTAATGATTTAAGCACGTCTCGTTCGTTCGAAATTTTCCGAAGGAAATCTAAACCGACCTCTCATCGTGACCTGGTCTGGGAACGTGCCAACGGACTGTACCCATCAGGTCAACAAGTTCGGAGACTCCTAGTCTACTCTGAGGTTCGGAGAGCAATTTCGGTCGCAGGTCTTCCGCGAGCAGACTAAGTCAAAGATACAAGAATCAGCCACCGATTAAAATTCCCGATTCAAAACGCGTCGAACGACTTCCAACGACTCGACTTTACTTTGTTTCACTTTCCCTTTTCTTTTGGTGCCAGAAATCTTGCGTCCACTGCAGGTAGTTGTCGTCGGTTTGATGATGGGGGGCCTTGCCGGCATGCTAGATTCGGGCGTGAGGAATGCGGGTTTTTGCCTGTCGATTGATATTGAGGCTGGATGTCCATTGACGCTCACCTTGTAGTACTTTTCCTTCCTGCTCAGTACAGGGTACGGACCATCATATGTTGGCGTTAGCGATGACTTGACTTCATCGTTTCGTATAAAGACATGCGTGCTGGTGCCTAAGGCTTGGTGTACGAAAATCGGGGCGATCATGTGATGTGCAGTGTCTTTAGGTCGCAATTTCGTTATGCGTGAACTGAGATCGCGCAAGTAATCCGTGTCGTTAGTGCTTGGTTGCGATGCGGTGAAAAATTCCCCAGGACGCCGTAAGCTGGTGCCGTAGACCATGTCGGCGGGTTTGGCATCGAGTCTTCTTTCAATGCGGCGAGCATTCGGCTGTGTCGTGGCAACGGATGGCAGTTTTGACCGTACAATGCCACCTCTCGGTGATTCCGTTGGAGGCAGGATTGTGAGGGGTAGTTCACAGGATGGTAAGGGGTAGTTTGCAGGAATCTGGGTCACCTTAGCAAAATCTGGCTCTCAAACTGGCGTCCCAGGTCGGTAATGATCCGTGCTGGTACTCCAAAGTGGCTAATCCATGCATTGATTAGCGCCTCGGCGACTAATGTGGCAGTAATGTTCTGGATCGGAATCGACTCGGGCCAACGGTTATACCTGTCAATGATGGTCAGGCAATACCTGTGACCATTGCTCGGGGACTGTGGTTCGACGAGGCTAATGTTTAGGTGCTCTAACATGGTGACTGGTGGGGTGTAACGTTGGACCGCTGACCACGTAACCTCCAATCTTATTTCGTCGGCAGGCCCTGCAGCTTCGTGCAAAGTTGCTGATGTCCTTGCTCATGACCGGCCAGAAGAATCGTAAGGTGATTGGTCATCTTGTCGCACGTATACCCGGGTGGGACAGGCCATGCATCACTTACATGATTGCTGATCTAATCTCGCGACATCCAAAGCATTTTTCGCCCTTTCTAAGTTGTTTTCTTCACATCGCACACACATCATCAGTTGCCGTCACTTCGTTTTCCAAAACTGGTTTGGCTGAACTTTAATGTGGCCAACCGACTGATTCCACTGCGCAACTAATCGAAATTTACAGTTATTTAATTATAATTACTTTTAATCGGAATCGAAAAGTTATTTTAATGGATTTTTCTCAGCTCTGGTTTCAAAGCCCTATGAATAGAATTGTAACTTGCTCTTGATGCCAATGAATTCATTTCCCATTACTCAAAAATTGAAATATTCAGCTGTTCAAGTAAATAATTGGATTTGCCAATGAACGACGAAAACTTCTATTTCCAGCAGCTCGACACCTGTTTCAAACCGTTCAAGCTCTTAGCCAGCTTGCAAACTCATCCGCTGCCATCGTCGTACCCGATCGGTTTTTTTCTAAATTACCGTTTAAAAAAACTGTCTTCACATCGAACTGTTGTAGTTGCATTCATTTTGACGCCGCCAGTGGCAAAATCGCCCGAATCGATGTAACCATAGGGCTGAACTTCTCTTGATAATCGATGCCGTATTCCTGTGTGAATCCCCGCACTACCAATCGCACTTTGTAGCGATCAATACTTCTATCTGAATCCTGCTTCAATTTGAAGATCCAACGATTATCAATTACCTTTTGGTCTTTTGATGGATTGACCAAATTCCATATATGATTTTTGATGAGTGGATTGTACTCTTCGTTAATTGATTACTCCTACTGCTTGTGATCGCCCGGTTCAGTTGCCTGTTCGTATGTTCTTGGCTCTTTGTTGATTGCGTACATGGCCTCGCTGATTGCCAACATGGCAGCGTGATCAGCTGATGCGATATATGATAAAAGTCGTGCCGCCACAATGTTGTTTCCATCGCACAAACGCCTTTCGATAGTATTCCTTTTATCGAGATTGCATCTTGCACCACGATCGATTGGTTGTTCCGGCGTTGTTCCCGCATCGTCCGCCTCCAATTCACCATCCGTCACGTTCACGTTTTCATCGACTTTTTGCTGAACGTTACCAATGTCAAGTGCGGCCATTGATTCTTCCAACAGAAAAATTACATTACGAGCCACCTCAATTTTGTTCGCCACCGGTTTCTACATTCGATACGATTTCGAATCATTGTCATATCCGCCGAACACACACTTGACTGCCTTCGGATCCAGCTTTTGTCGCCTCTGCTTCAGAATGTGTACGAAAACCTCAGATCCGAAAATATACAAATGATCAATTTTCATACGGTGATTTATCCGGAACAGTGCTCATTCCAGTTCGATTCAGCACATTCGCTACCAAATTGACAGCCTCTGCCCAGAATTTATAATTCATTTGTTTTGAATGAATCATCGCTCGTTCGACGATCGTACGATTATCGCGTTCTACGCAACCCATCTGCTCCGGCGTGTACGGTACAGTTCGTTGATGGACTATGCCCATCTTGCCGAAAAATTCTTCTGCTCAGCATTAGTGAATTCAGTTCCGTTGTCTGATCGAAAATAACGCACCTTATGTCCGTTCTCTATTTGCATTCGCATCACCGCATCCTTGACTTTTTCTGTGGCTTCCGATTTTTGCTTCAGAAAATATGCAAAACGGTAATGTGAAAAATCGTCTTTAAGAAGCAAAAATACCAAGAACCGCCAGTAGAACTCATTTGCATTGAAACGCAAATGTCCGCATGAATAATTTCTCCGCCCGTTTTTGATCTTTTCTCTCGAAGTTTGGAGCTTCCCAGATGATGCTTTCCATATACGCACGCTTCGTACGCGAAAACCTCATCCACAAAATCAATGTCGTTGCTTCGCAGAAATTTCATGCACGAAGCGAATTTCATGTCATGCACGAAGCGAAATTTTCTTGATCACATATGCAATAGCTTCACCGGTCTCCTATGATTCCTCAACTTTGAACAGCATTTGAAATACCCTTTCGCGACAAACTCCCACTGCAAAAATGTTTCCATCACTCAGACATTCGCAGCGTCTGTTATTCGACTACAATCCGGACGAAAATAAATTCGCATGAATTTCTGGCACATAAAATACATTCATCCTGCGTCTGCGAATCCATTGATTCCCATCAAACGCAAGAAAATTTATGTCGCCCTTTTCCTGGAGCCATGATCTTTTCGCGCCATTTCCAATCGTTATGTGTGACGATGCCTCTACAAAATTCTCGAACCATTCACGTCGATGGCACATGTGGACATCGGCTCCCGAAACCAACACCCAAGAGTTTCTGTCTCCAGTCGATGTTGAGCAATGACACACGAATGCATCCGCCAATGCATTTTCCTGTTTTTTGTTGTTGTCCGAATTGTTCTTCCTTTTCTGTATACAATCGCGCATCCAATGACCACTTTCGCCGCATGAAAAACAAAAATCTTTTGACTTACTGTTTCCGCCCGCCCCCTTTTGTTTGCTACTCTACCCCGACGAAGGACCCTTTTTAGGGTTTTGTAAAATAATTTTACAAAACCCTACTAAAATCGCGGCCTGTCTGTTCGTCCGTCCGTCCGTGTGTCACAGCACTTTTACTCTCAAACTACTTAAGCTAGAAACATCAAATTTTGTATGCAGATGTAAAGTGGTGCTCTCTTCAAAGTTCAACTATAAAAAAAATTTATAAGGTATTTAAGGGGGTCTCCCCATATAGGGGAGTGGCCCCCGATATAAAAAAAAATCATCAAAGGTATGGGTATCAAATGAAAGGTCTTGATGAGATCTTTTCAAAACAGGTCTTAAATTGTCACTTTTTGCTTCGAGGGGCGCGCAAGGAGGGGAAATACACGAAAAATTTGTGCCCCCCCTCGCGATTGGACACTTGTGATCCGGTGTTTATGAGTGCAACAACAACAATTACCTTAGAAGTAAAAATTTGCTCAACTTTGTTAATAATAGTATGATATTCGAATTTCACATTTCCCCAATAAAATCCTATGGGTACCCTTAGACTGAACGAAAATCGAACCATAAACACGGAAGTTATAGCCATTTGAAATTTCTCCAATTACAACAACAATAACACATGATTTTGGCATTTTATGGACTTTCCATCGAATCAGTCACTGCAGTTTTGACTTGATCTTCTTTAAATTTTCCAATAAGGTGAATAACATAAAATAAGATAACATTGTATTTGTATTTATTTATTAATGAGGTGACATTGGTTTTTATTTTCAAAATTCTGTATTTATTTTCAAAATTCTTTATTTATTCTTCCAAATCAATTTCATCCCCTTCAAAGTAATCCCCTCCCGATGCAATGCACTTATGCCAACGGATTTTCCAATCTTCGAAACACTGATTGTAGTCACTTTCCGGGATGGCCTTCAGTTCCGTCTTCGCTGCGGCTTGAACCTCCTCTATCGTATCAAAACGGTGTCCCTGGAGCGGTCTTTTGAGCTTGCTGAACAGCCAGAAGTCGCACGGCGCCAAATCAGGTGAATACGGTGGTTGCGGAATGATATGGGTTGAGGTTTTGGGGAAATTATCACGAATTACGAGTGCAGTATGGGATGGTGCATTATCGTGGTGTAAAAACCAAGAATTGTCTTTCCACAATTCCAGCCTTTTTAGGCGGAAAGCGTTACGCAAACGACATTTAAATTTGACATAGATGTCACTGACAGTACTATCAACCAAAAAAAAAAATAATTCTCCAAATCCTTCGACGCACGTAGTTTAAATGCAAATGTCACCTTATTTTTTGGGCACAGGGGTAAATATTTTTGGAATTCATGATTTGAGTGACTTTTGTTGGTTTGCAACAAAATGGCGACCGTTGAAAGTAGAAAAACAACGGATTTTCTTCTAAACGCGCACATCTCTTTGATATATTTCTTGGCTTCATTCGTTGCTGGTGACTGCGTTTCTGAGATGTTGGGTACAAGACCCTTCTGACATGAGCGTAGGTCTGTTTACCCAACTTGTTCGAATTAAAATTGTTTTTCTTCGAAAAATATCGCTTGGCCATCAACGCTTCCACACTTTCGATCTTCCCCTGCGATTTCAATCGAAGCTCCTCTGCCGTTAATCGCGCACGCAAATTTGCCATATTTTGATTTTCCACACACGTCGATTCCCACGCACTGTGAAAATGGTTGTATTGTGCTGCATTAGAATCTTTGTCATAACCATCGTGTCGAAAATATCCTCTTTTTGGTCCTTTAATTGTTGCACAACTTCCATGAGCTTCGAAATACACGTTGCAACATCATCGCCCAGCTCCTTTGTGAAACTGTAGTATTTGATTTCGATGCTTGCTCATATGTACTTTTGAGCGTCGTCCACATCTCATTTGCCGTTTCACAATTCATAATTTGTAGCAATACCATTCACTGTGTCGAACAATTCACTGGCCTCTAGGCCTTGGCGAATTTGATATTTCCAGGTCTCACAAATTCGATTGTTTAAATTTACCGCACGATTCTAAAAGTACACACGAAAACCACGAAATGCACTTTTTTGACGCAATTTTTTTTTTGACAACGAATGTCTTCCCGAAAATGCACAAGCTCCTTTGTTGAATTTACCGCACGATTCTAAACGATTCGACAAAAAATAGTCTCACTTTGCTTGTACGCGCTATTTCACAATATCTCCGAATATTGCTCAATCGAATTTCTGGTCCTTTGCACATTTTTTGTCGTCGTGGGCTGGGCCCATAACCTGTTGAATTTATTCAGCTTTCTGTTTGTTGCTGTGGAAGATAACAAACAAAGATACGAATGCTGGCGTTTCATGCAATATAGTGAAAAATTGAGTTCAGCGTGTTTATTCGCTGTTAAAAATGAAAGTGACTCTGACATTTCGAGTGAGCCAGGCGAGTCATACCAGCACACACACACAGCCTAATGGAATGTGTCAAACTCGAATTAAACCGCAATGAGTGCATTCAACGAATTTCAATAACTATGAGGACCAATTGATAAGTATCAATGTAAGTCTAGCGAGCAACAACACTAGACAAGCATACAAAGTAGTGAAAAGCCTGAAACGTGGTTATAAGCCAAAAACCACGTCGTGATAAAGTCGGCAATATCATCACTGATGAAACCAAAATTAAGAAAAGATGGGCATCATATTTCAAGAACCTCCGTAATCCTCCGCACAGCTCCAGAACATCGGAGCCTATAGATGTCTGCCGTGAGCTTCCATTGGCCCCATCAACTCTGGATGAAGTTTGTTCCACCATCAAAGCCCAAAAGAATAATAAAACGTCGGGCATCGATGAGATTCCAGTGGACCTTATCAAATATGGTGGCAACAGTGTTCATAAAGCTATTCACAAAGTCATCCCGCAAATTTGGTAACAAGAACACGGATCCTGAGGCGAATAATCGGAGGGAAGCTAGATGGGGACCAATGGCGAACTCGATACAACCATGAGCTGTATGAAATTTTTGACGAGCCGGAGGTCTCAACGATTGTAAGACTGCGGAAGCTGCAATGGGCTGGCAACGTGAATCGTATGGACGAACAACGGATAACCAAAAAGTATTCTCTGCGAGAACTGAAGGCCGGATACCAGTGGAGAAACCGAGGTAACGGTGGTTTGACTCGGTCAACGAAGACAATTCAACGTTGCTCGCATTTCGAAATTGGAGGACGCGGTCAATGGACCAAGACACTGGTAGGCGCTATTTGCAGGAAGCGAAAACCCGAGAGGGGCTGTAGTGCTACGAAGAAGTAGAAGAAGAAGGCTCTATGTTCATATCACATTATTGTTGGTAATATCATCCTTTTCTTCAACACTAAACTCCCTAACATAGAACGAATCTATAAGCACTAACATAGAACTAATCCATAAGTAAGGATTTTCTAAATATCTGGAAATTTCTTTTAGCCAACATCGCGGTCTGTCGATCATATCTCTCAGCAGCAACGCGTATTAGTGAACGTACAGGAGCAGTTTCAATGGTGTCTCTGGCGCAAGTGCTTGGCTTCATTGTTGGTCCTGGACTGCAGGCATTGGTAACACCACTTGGTGATAAAGGTATTGAGATCATACCAAAATATTTGACGATGAACATGTACACGGCAGCAGGATGGATCAATGTGTTCATGGGTATAGGAAATATAATTTTGTTCTTACCATTCTGCTTTCAGGTAATATTTTGAACTAAATACATAAGGGAAGAGATAATTAAATTAAACTCTGACTTTGTTTAGGAGCGCAAAATCGCAGCAAAAGAGGTAATGGTCATGCAGGGGAAGACATCCGAAAAGGAAACATGGAAAAGTATAAAACCAGACTATGTTTCAGCTTGGACTTTGATTGTAGCTTTCTTCGTCCTGGTGTTCAACTTTGTATTGCTAGAGACGTAAGTTCTTTCAAAGTGGGATTCGCTCAAGAGAATGGACATGTTAAATCAAATTCACATAGCTCGTTCTCCGTTCTCTTTTGCTCCAGTTCAATTCTTACGAACACTGCTGACTCATATCATTTCAGCTTAGGAACTTCATTGACGATGGATCAGTTCGCTTGGTCAAAAGAAGAGGCTCTGTATTACATGGGACTTCTGATGGCAGTAGGCGCGATAGTTGCATGTGTTACGTTTGTTGGTATAGCGCCACTCTGCAAAAGATTCCCTGAGCAGCAAGTCCTGATATGGGGTGGGTTCTCGTTAATGGTAGTCGGTAGAGTTCTCTACATCCCATGGGGTGATGCGCCAGCTAAACTCGCCGATACATACAACGGATCGCTAGTTGAAGAAGCAAATGGAAACTTCACTCTCGTTTCTCCTGACGATCCACGATTCCTTGGCTGTCCAAGATCGCAATCTTGGTGCCTCGACACACCGGCTATAACCATCACTCAATTTCTCCTTGGTTACGCGTTTACATCGATTGGATATCCGATTGGCGTGACGTTGATTCAAACAATATTTTCCAAAATACTTGGTCCTCGTCCCCAAGGTGTTTGGATGGGTCTAATGACAGGATCTGGATGCCTTTCACGAGTCATGGGACCTGTTTTTGTTGGTTATATGTATACCAGGCTGGGAACATATTGGACATTTGGTTTTACATCCATCATGATGGTTGTTTCGATGATTTGGCTAGTTGTATTCAGGTGAGATTTATAAGTACAATAAATCTTGTATATTTATAAAGGACATTTTTTCAGCCATCGTCTCATCCCGCCTGATATTGAAAAGCCTTCAGTTGAATTGCAAGAGTTAAATCCAGTAAAGGAATGCAGAAATAATCTTGAAAGCAATGGCAATGATAGCCGAATAAGAACTGACTGATTCATTTTAGATATTTAGTTATAAAGTTTTAGAGAATCCTTTTTTATTAAAAACTTTAAATACGTACATAATGTTGTAAAAAGAACTGATGTAAAAAATAACTAATAGATAACTAAATTCATTGAAAAGAATGAACGTGGTATGCCAGAGACAGCAGAATACTTTTGTAAGACTTAATTTTACAGAATAACTAGTTTTTTTAAAAATAAAACATTGTTATAAATAGTTTGCTTGATCATTTTAAGGGATCTGTGGGGCATCTTTTTCTTTATTTCCGAAAATGTTCTGTCCTATATTTTCGGCATCTGCAATAGTTGTTGGAAGTTTAGTGTTGAGAGTCTCTGGGAATTGGAGAACCAAAAGTCCAGACGTTATTGCACATGATCCATATAAAATTAGAGGTAGTGATGGTACAAATTGAGCCTGAAAGTATTGATAAGCTAATTAGCTGTACATTAATAATTGAAAATATTATTTACTATCAATGGTGTTTGTGGCGCTATCATTGATCCTACTCGTCCGCACATTGAGCAGAAAGACAATAGGCTCTGACGAAGATTAGTTGGGAAAAGTTCTGATGTGTATATATATAGAACTGAGAGGGACATAGATATTGCAAACTTTCCTAATAAGAATAATGTAAAACCAATCCATGGTTGCTCTGCAATTGAAAAAGATAGGTTTTAATTCCATCTAATTTGTTTATCAACATTTTTCACTTACCATCGCTAGTGAAAAACGACAAGAAGCATGCCACTCCACTGATGATTAGGGTACTACTTTGAGTTGGACGTCGACCCCAAAAATTTGTCGTAAAATAGCAAATAATTAATGCTGGTATCTCAGCCAAAGATACAAGAATAAAGTTTAAATACTTATCTCCAGCTAGCGAAACTGAGTTTAAACTGAGTCCATAATATACTAAAATAGTTGTGAACCAACAAAATGAACAATTAATGATTCTGCACAATAACGTCGGCGATTGAAATGCATATCGGATTGGGTAGGACTCATTAGTCTCTTTATTGCCAGCTTCGTTATACAAATTAGTAGTAGAGCATAATTCTTGTAGTGACTCCTCGGAAAGATGAACCTTGTTAAATTTCGCTACCCGTTTTAAGGCACTCTTTGCTTCTGTGTATTTACCCTTAACTAAAAGCCACCGTACACTTTCTGTTAGTACCCAAAAGTAGAGAATGTGCAAAAGCCCAGGAATATACAAAACCCGTAGCAATACTCTCCAATCAGTAATATACTTTGCTGTTATCCCCAGCAAGACCTCGCCAACAGGATAAAATATGCCCAAAATCGTTGAAACAAGAACACGTTTTTCAGGTACAACCAATTCCATTCCTAGAACAATAGCTACAGGAAATACAACCGCGCCTACCGCTCCATCAATGGTTTCAAATGCAGCGAACATTATATAATTGATTGAAAATGATCTGATCACTCCCATCAATGCACTCAGTGTTCCAGTTAGCGCCAGTGTTGTGCGACGCCCGTATCTATAAATTGATTATAGATAATTAATTGAAATGAATTTGATTATAAAATTGAATAAAATTCAGTTGAACTTATTGATATGAAGTTGAACACGTACCGATCAGAGACATAGCCACCAAGTACTATCCCAATAAATTGCCCGATATTATTCAGCGTGCCGATCAGCGTAAGTTTCCATTCATCTTCTGGGCAAGATAGATTCCACTGGAATTGAATAAGATGATGAATTAATTATTATACGGATTTATATTGTACTTAGCGTTTTTAATTTTTTTTAATTATTGTCAACTTGAAAAGAAACCAAAACTTGTTTGTATTAGGACTCAAATTTCCCGCGCGTGTTTTATAAGTTGTGATTTACGTAGGAAAAGAATGAGCCAGGAACAGCAGGACGTGTCATGGCGGTGGAGTATTCTACGTCTAGGATTCATTGCGAACACACGTGTTTTTAATCGCTCTTGTCAAAAAAATTTTCAAAACATTAAATTATTTTTTTTTTAAAGTCAGTCCAAAGCTAATTTTTGTTGGAAAATGCTTATATCGTCGAAGCAATCGACCCAAGGAATTATATCGAATATTATTTTACTTCAATAAATCAAGAAAAGCGAATAATCCAAAGAAAAATTCGGGACTGCTGGTATGGAGGAGCCCGACGGCTTCCCACCGTTGGGGGAACCCGGGGAGACATGTAATATGAAATTGACCGCAATCGTCACCAGAAGGAGACGTAACCAGGAAAACTCCACAGATGGGGGATTGTAGTGAACATGTGTACATAAAAATGTCCGTGAAGAACTGCAGCGATGGTCTGCTGCCTCGGCGAGAGAGGTGTTCACCGAGATTGGCCTTGTCTGAGGACGCGTGAATGCGCGGGCAGGCTAGCATTGCGGTGTCGTGGGGCGGGTTCCTTTGCGCAGCACAAGGCCCACTACAAAAATTTCGCATTCACGAATTGAAAGATCAAACGTGGATCGACAGGTGTCGGGGCCGAGGTAACCTACTAAGGGTCAAAAATTGCTAATGCTGACGACAAACCGGGCCGAGAGAAAACAGACAAACTTAAGGGAAATTCGTCGTTACCGACGATACTTATGGCCCCCAAATAAGAGTGGGGCATCCAGGTGGAAGCGGTGCCCCCTCGTTGTAATGATTTTTAACATTTTTGTGTTCGAACGCGGAACCGACCTCTCATCGGTTCTAGACGTTGAGTCTGAGTAGTGCCAACGGATGGTACCAACAGGTCAACCAATCCGTGCACCGTAACCCATTCACGCGGTGGCTGCTTGTCGGCCAGCTAGTTCGGAGAGGATTTTGGTCGCGGGTCTCCGAATGGGTTACGCTCAATTACAATATTTTCAGCCACCTGAACATGCCCGTTTTCCAAACGCGTTACAAAACAAAACCATACGGAGAAGAAACCTACTTTACGTTACTCCGTATTTCTTCTTATAACCAATCAAGAATACAAGATCTAATTTTCATTTCGCGCTCCCGAAGTTTCGACGCGGTACCGAAAAGTATACTACTCTAACTCAACCCGACGAAAACTAATCTAAATAAAATAACAAAACAACAAAGGTACCGCGTACCGCGCGCGACGCGTAACCGACCTCAGCGGATTTGGCGAAACCCTACCCTCGCGACGGCATACCTACCCTGCACTCTCTCTTCCCACTGAAAAAGAAGAACCGCTGAAAAGGAAAGTCGTGGTTAAATTTAGCAATTCATTTTAATATTTTCTATGCTTTTCCTAATTAAATTTCAACAATTGAACGTATTAAGGATTTATATTGAATGATAAGACTTAAATTACATATTAAACTTGTGTATAGTACGGTTGAAATTTTCAAGATACGTAATGGATTACACTACATAAGCAAACTATCATCGCCGATTAACTTTTGATACAAAATTTTGCCTGAGGTATGAATGTGTTTGTTATTGTTATTCTTTTTGCTCCGACACATACTCCTACCTGCGTGTATATATTCAATTGAATATTAAGCAAGGTACTTGTATATAAAATTAATTAACATATTCATACTTAATACTTGAAAACATTGTTCATTATATTGTTTTGTTTTCTAGGTTGTGCGGACATGCAAATAAGGAACAATTTTTAATGATTCAACTCGTAATTAATTAATCTTAATGATGAAAATAAATAGAATAAACCGTAGGGTGTATATTACAATATGAATTTTAAATGTATCCGAAATTATGACCAAATTTCAACGAGATTAGTTTATACTAGTTACGAAAATAGGGGATCTAAATTTTCAACGATTTTGTCTTCCGATTTTCAAAAGTATGCTGATAATAACATGATCTCCATTATCGCGTTTGTTTTGATTTGTTCTATTTCTAAGAACTTATATTTTTAATAGTTAAGTTTTAATTTAATAGTATAAAATAGAGTAATATGCAGTTCGTAAGTTCTTATTACAAAAGTGTGTGTGCTTTCGTATTCAAAAGTTTCCTTGTGTATATATATATTTTTTTTTAAACTGTATTCAATGCCGGTAAAATAATCAATTTTTGAAAGCGGAATTCGAAAACAACCGATTAACATCAATGAATCGAGAGATAGAAAATTTTCTCTCAATAGTTAACGACCGCGTTCGATGGTATATTCTTCTATATATATTTATCCTAATTGTTGTTAAACTTCAGTAGAAAGAACTAAGGAAATTTGTGTGCACTCATGTTTCAAATTTCCCGACTTCCTAAAGATTGTTGTTTTCATACAAATAATAACGTTTTTTTTTTTTCATTTTAAATAATATGTTCATTACTTAACTCTTCTTCGCCCAGGAATACAAATATCAAACAAATTAAATTAATATTTTATCAACACTATAACGAAAGCTGTATTTATTTTTCATTTTCTGTCTATGAAATTGATTCTTTCGTGCTATGCTTAGCAATATAATTTATTTGGTCAATTGTAGAAACACAAAAAAAAAACAATAAGGTATAAATCAGTTTTAATCTCCTTGTCCTGCTTTGTATATGCCCTTACAAAAGAATGAATTCAAAGGCAAGAAACCCAGTATATGTTCTAGAAACGCAGGTGACTTCGATCATAATGTATGCTTTCGCAGATGGCTTTAGTGAAATGTAGCTAAAAATAAGGGTCAATCATAACACTAAAGGCACAAAGCCTTTCACTGGTATCCACTTTGAAGTATAAATGATTGCTTTAAGTTCTTCACAACTGTCAACTTTCCGTTGAAGTAATCTTTAATGAAACAATAATACTGAACCAAACCTGAATTAAGAACATAATAATTCAATAGCTTTCCCAAGCAAATATGTTTCCAAAAGTTGAATTACTGCCCATACAGAAATAAAAGATGATGAATCGTCGCCAGGTTCCTGTTTTGTAGCATAATGAAAGAAGTTTTTTTGCATTCATCTTTGTTTTTGTCACTAAGACTTGATTATGAACTAACCCCAAAAGGGCTAGGAAACGGGGGCCTCTCCCAAGAGGTGGCGCCAAATAACACAATCGCCCTTGACCGCGCCGAAGAGGAGCGGCTTACTCGGAAAGCGGGGAATATCGTCAAACAACTGAGGGCTGCCTGCGAAGTGCAGAAAAACATAGGCAAGAGTGTCAAGAATGGCATTCTTGAACTGGAGGAGCTTTTTGGCCGCATAACGCACTACAGGCGGAGGTGGCTTGCAACCGAAAAGCACCAAAAAGACACGCTCTCCCTCGAGGCATCAGTGGGTCCTAGCAGCAGCAAAAGAATGGCCGGTAGCCCAATTGAAGGCGACTGTGAGAAAAGGAGGAAGGACGAGACCATAAACGAAGTTGACACTCCAAGCGAGGAGTTTCATGTGGTGCGAAACAAAGCAGCGAAAAAAGCGGCCAAAAAGCTACTACTAGAAAAAACAGACAAAGACCTCAACCACGAAAAGAACAAAGAACCCCTCGATATACCGCAGAAAACAAAAAGCGAACCGCGGCGCAAACCCTTGCGAGAGGTACTGCTTATTAAACCCACTAAGGGCCGAACCTACGCAGATGTCCTCCGTGAAATTAAAGGAGCGATCAAGCCAGACGACACCAAAACTGCCATCAAAGCAGTTCGACCAACCCGGACCGGTGGCTTGCTGGTGGAATTCGGGCCAGAGGCCACAAACAAAGATGCATTCCGTGACGCGGTTCAAAAGGTTCTTGGAGATGCGGCAACGGTTGCCTCGCTCGAACCAATGGCCACCCTGGAAATCAGGGACCTCGACTGCGTCACGGACAAAGCTGAAGTAGAGGATGCCATTAGGAGGGAGTTCCCCAGCTTAAGTGAAGTCAAGGCAAGATTGACACGTGAAAACACAAGGGGGCAACGCATGGCTATTGTCGAACTAGCTGATAAAGACGCCCAGCAAATCCTGGCGAAGGGCAAAATTAAGATAAGTTGGGTGATCTGCAGGATACGGAGAAGAGCGATCCCTATCCGCTGCTTCAGATGCCTCGAATACGGACACACCGCGTATGGTTGTAGGGGACCCGACAGGAGATCTCTGTGCTACAAATGTGGTGAAACGGGGCACAAAAGGAAGGAGTGCACGAACGAGGCAAAATGCATTCTTTGCAAGGATGCTAAGCTAGCACCCGGCGACCTCAAACATGAGCCGGGGACAGGGAGATGCTGGGTTTTCAAGGAGGCCCTAACTAAAGCCAAATCGATACTCAAATGATCCGTATCCTGCAGGTCAATTTGCACCGAAGCACAAACGCCCAGGGCCTACTTGAGCAGTTTGCAAGGGATAAGAAAGCTGACCTCCTGTTGCTGAGCGAGCAACATCATAACAAGGACTCGCAAGCGTGGTACCCTGACAAAACTGGTACCTCAGCCATCTGGGTTCGAGACAGCGCCCGCCTTCAGGTGCAGGGCCATGGACGCGGGGATGGTTTTGTGTGGGTGCGGTGTTCAGGGATAACATATTTCAGTGTTTATCTGACGCCTAACGAGGCAATGCGATCTTTTCGAACCAAACTCGATGCCCTGGAGGACGCTGTCTCGAACACAGAGGGCCATATGCTGGTCGGGGGAGACTTCAACGCTAGAGCCATCGAATGGGGTATGCCACAATCCGACCCAAGGGGAAAGCAAATCTTGGACATGGCGGCCAGAACAGCGCTTTTTGTCCTAAATACTGGTAACACCCCTACTTTCCGCCGCTGGGGTTGCGTAGGAACCATACCCGATGTGACACTCGCTTCGGAGTCCCTGGTACCTAGAGTACACAACTGGCGAGTACTAGAGGACTACTCGGCTAGTGATCACCAGTATATAGCTGTTGAGATTCACGACGGTGCCACTCTGCGTGCATATGCCCAAACTTCAATCCTCGGATGGAGGACTGGGAGGATGGACGTCGAGAGGTTCACTGACGCGCTTACGGCAGGCGCACCGTTGCTGGGAGCTCCGCCAGGGAGTGGAGGGCCTACAGCCAAGGACTTGGTGAACTCAACTATGAGTACCATCATAGCTACTTGCGAGTCTTCCATGCCCCGTCGGAGACCCCGACATGGTAAGCCTCCAGTATACTGGTGGTCAAACGAGATCGCCGAACAAAGAAGCGAGTGTCACAAACTTCGGCGAGAGGCCCAGCGGGCGCGAACACGGGAGGAGGCAGACACTAAGCTAGCAGCATACAGGTCCGGCAGGAAATATCTTCGCAGGCTTATTAACAAGAGCAAGGCCCGATGCTGGCAAGACCTCATGGACGATGTAAATAGGGATCCGT
Organism: Odontomyia ornata; assembly: GCA_963969285.1. Taxonomy (NCBI): domain Eukaryota; kingdom Metazoa; phylum Arthropoda; class Insecta; order Diptera; family Stratiomyidae; genus Odontomyia; species Odontomyia ornata. The sequence continues at coordinate 24,230,543 of OZ017741.1, forward strand.
GGGGCCTTGGCTACAAGCTGGTCATGGGGAAACTTGGTGCCCTACGGAAGCCTTATATACATGACGCGGAAAAGATGGACGCGATAGTGGGGGACTCTTCCCCGCCCATCCCGTCCGTGTTGACGCTGTCCATGGTGAAACAGCAGTCGAGTGCCCACTCTTCACACAGCTGGAACTGGAGGAGGCAGTCCTCTCCCTGAAAGCGAGGAAGGCTCCAGGTCCAGATGGTGTTCCAGCTGAGGTTTTGCAGCTCGTCTATCACCATTGTCCTGACTTGCTGCTCAGCACATTCAACGCTTGCCTACGGGACGGGATTTTCCCGGTAGGATGGAATGTGGCGAGGCTCGTGCTGATCAGCAAGGGGAAGGGAAATCCCGGATCGCCGCCTGCATACTGCCCGTTATGCATGCTAGACACGGCTGGGAAAGTGCTAGAGAAACTCATCAAGGGAAGACTCACTGACGCGATTCGTGCTGCTGGGGACCTATCTCCTCGGCAGTACGGCTTTAGAGCAGGATGTTCTACCATTGATGCGATTGCAGAGGTGGTGAACGCGGTCCAAAAGGCAGAGGCATGTAGTCGCACCAAGCGACGGATCGTCCTGTTGGTGACACTCGACGTCAGGAATGCCTTCAACTCCGCTAGATGGGTGGATATTCTGGATACGCTGGAAAACTCTTTTCAAGTTCCAGAATATCTAATGCGGCTTTTGAGGAACTACCTTAAGGACCGAAGCCTGCTCTACGACACGACACAGGGCCAACGAAGGATGGAAATTACCTCGGGTGTTGCCCAGGGATCTATCCTTGGTCCGGACCTGTGGAACGTGTCTTACGACGGGCTACTGAGACTTGAGATGCCAGATGAGTCGCGCTTGGTCGGCTATGCAGATGATGTTGCGGCCCTGGTCGCCGGACGCACCGTTAAACAAGCGCAACTTAGGCTAGGTATGCTAATGCGCCGAGTGAGGGACTGGATGACTGCTCGCGGGCTCAGTTTAGCACTGGAGAAAACCGAAGTGGTCATCTTGACAAAAAAGAGAATCACTAGAGTAAGGATGATCAGTATTGGAGATATACAGATCGAATCGAAGCCAGCGGTGAAGTACCTGGGGCTACTGATCGACTCGAAGATGAGTTTTTCTGAGCAAATCAGGGCGACGGCTGAGAAGGCTGCTTCGGGAATATCGGCTCTGCGTCGACTTATGGCCAACGTAGGGGGACCCAGCCCATCAAGAAGACGCCTCTTGATGAGTGCTGTAGGGTCAGTGCTACTGTACGGAGCAGAGGTATGGGGCGACGCTCTCAGCAAGGAGGTATACCGAAAACGATTGGCACAGGTACAGAGAAGAGGAGCACTGAGAATTGCATCTTCGTATCCAACAGTCTCCGACTCGGCGGTGAGAGTGATTGCAGGCGTGATACCTGTCGCCATCCTTGCTAGAGAGCGCCGCGCTATTTACCTGCGCCGAAACGAGGATGCGAGGGAGATGGTTGCCTGCGAGGAGAGACAACGCTCGCTCAACGATTGGCAGCAGTCTTGGAGGAATTGCACGAAGGGAAGGTGGACTGCGCGCCTCATCCCGGATGTGAGATCGTGGCTAAATCGAAGGCATGGTGAGGCTGACTTCTATCTGACCCAGCTTTTGAGTGGGCACGGGTGTTTTCAGTCTTACCTGCACAAGATCGGTAAGTCACGGTCTCCCGATTGTCGGTTTTGTCACACATTTTTTGCGTGTACCAAATGGGCCAGGCTGCGAAGGGAACTCTACAGGGAGATGGGAGAGCTCACCCCGGATAATATAGTTGCGGTGATGCTCGAATCGGTTGACAAATGGAACCAGGTGGCACATTATGCTCGGGCAGTCCTAAAATATAAAAGGGACTCACAGCAGCCGGAGGCACTGGGGCTGGGGGATCGCTCTTCTGGAAATTCCTCTTCCCCCCTCCCCTCCCGCTAGGAAAGGGACTCCCCAGCTTGAAGGCGCCCCACGGCGTAACAAAACGAGACCTGGCCCGAAGTAATGTGTCAAACGGTTGCAGGCTAGGTTCTCAGATTGACAGGGGAGGTGTTTAGTGGGTAGTCCAAAGGTATCCTCCATGGGAGTCCCACACTGCCAGACTCGGCGGGCATAAATGCCTTCACCTCCCTACCACAAAAAAAAAAAAAAAAAAACCCCTTGTTTGTTTTAAAAATATTTTGGAACAATTGGGGTTGGTCTTAGGCTATGTAATGGTATTTATTTGAAATAATCTAAAGGCAGATCAACACGCTAATTTTCCTAGCTAGCTAATATTCTACCTAGCTACCTACTATCTTGGCAGTGGGATTATTATCCTACATCTACAGGAGCGAAGTTTTAGATCAATGACTTATGTGACATTCGAATAGATTAATTAATGAAATCAATTTGTAACTTGCAGATTTGAGCACATCAGAGTTGAAATTTCGAGAAAGTGAAGCAACAATTTGTTTATATATGTTTTAATTTGACTGATTGTTTTATTATGTACCACATTTCACCAAGCCGAAAGACCTCTACAGGTGTATTCGGGCTTTAAACGTTGAAGATCTGAAGCATAAAATTGGGTAGATACGATTCCGAATCCCGGGCATGCGACCGCCATGCACTTAAGCGCGCCTATCAGTTAAAGTCTAGTACATACTAGCTTACCAACTGCATATTCTGGGAAATTCTCTCAAGGTAACTATTTCACAATAATTAATATACGCAACCCTTCCCGGTGAAGACTATAGTAGCATTTACTATTAAAAACATTCCTTTTCTTCAGTTTACTCGACAGGTTTAAGTGCCAACGAATTGCTACCGTATTGCAATATTGTAATACTAACTAAATTAATCACATACCAGGTCTTATGTTGCTCGTGTCTGGCCGAAGGCGGTTGTGAATAAAGTACGGTCGATATTTTGATGCACAAATTTCATGAGTGGTATTTGTTGTTATATATTTTAGCATTTCTGACTTTGTTTATCCGCAGCTATTGAATTGATTTACATGAAATGTAACTTTGCTTGTTTCATCGGTGTAAGTTTTCCGCGAGAATTTGGCTAGAGGGCTTTTTATTTCTGCTCCCGTTTCAACTCAACGCTGATGCCAACAATCTTTTCTCAATTGCTAGTATATTCCGAAAGTAACTGCATCTTAGCTTGGATTCGTCAGCCACGATCTTTATATTTGACTGCTAGAACAAATCAATGTCTACATCTATGAAATATTCTTATCGTGAAAATTACCAAAATATCGCTATGGCACATTATCAACATAGCCTCAACATTCAGCTGCGTCAAAAAAACTGCCAGCTATCACATATGTAGAAAGCTATCAGGACGGAATCAGTTCTATTTTACAGTTTTCAAAAATAATTCACGTATATTTACCGTTGTGCCTGTTTCATATGTCTCAGTATTTCAATCTCGAAATTATCGAAAACTGCTCCAACTTCTCATGCACAAGACCAGATGATGGCAAACAGAAATTAGAACGATAAAGAATTTCTCATTCAAATTTTATCGTCGCCGTGACATTCTTATGAAACTCGCGGCGATAGCGAAGATCGAGAAAACTTTGCCAACTTTCCGGGATTTGCAATTTTCTCCAAACGATCTATTATTCACAAAAACACCTCGGAATTTTAGTTCCTTTTTTAAAACAGTCAATCGTATAAGAATATAATTTTTCGTTGACAACTTAAAAATCTCTGTTATTTCCCGCCGTTTCTTTTCCTCGTGGCGCCGGACTGTCAATCCGACAACCACCGACAAAACAGATGTGCGGAATGGAACGCCACATGGCGGCAATGTGCATTTTTATTTGTCGCCAGTGGCATAGTTTTTTTTTTTGATGTCGGGGTTTTGATTAATATTATGTTTCAAATATTTAAATCCGCAGATATAAATATTTGGAGAGAAAAAAAATATTTTCTGCGCAACGATATCAGCACGAAAGATGAAGTCCGCTTGCATTTCGAGGTCATACCCATCTGGCCGGGTGCAAGGGTTCGGGATCGGAATCACTTCGATTCCCGGGCGTAGGCGTCACATTACATCGTACCCCCAGCCGAATCAAGATCCAATGTAAGCATAGCCATATATTTTCTATTTAAGTGAAAAACTCGTACAAACAATGCATGAATTTTTCCCTTAAATGAAAAATCTGAACGTGGAAAATTTATGTTATAGTATTATGTGAGGGAATTGCATAACTCTATACAATAAAAAGGCATGCAAGCGGAAGGCCACCCAACCCTGCGAGAGCACCTGTAAAAGATTTAATAAGAAGTGAGCTCACTCGATGGCTAGCTCCTTATAGTGGAGGGGCCCATATCCAGTCAGGTTTAACGAAAGGGAAAGACCGAGTTTTCTATTTAGTCGTCAAATATTTTCATTTCCTTTTTTAAATATTTTTTATTGGAAGATTTCATTTCATATTTTTCTATACAATTCAAAAGTAGAATCAATATATAAATAATTGATTGAGCGATAATTAATCTTTATTTATGCATATTGTAAATATGTCCTAACATGCATTTTCATCGTCACGTTGTAGATTTTCTAAAACTTACGAGTACATATTTATATGTATATTCGTATTTAAGAAGATTTTATGAATATATTTCAAGTAAAACATAATCATTTTTTTAAATCAGATTTAAAAAAATACAAATCACAATATCTGTTGTTTATATATGTTGGAAAATATAATAAACATAAGCAGTCGAGCAGCCCTTTGGTGATAAGGAATAGCTGCTCCTGAAGAGATAAGGTGGTCATCCCCTCGAAACTGCTTAGTTTGTTGTTTTACGGGATTAAAATCAACTACATCCGTCAAGTTTCCATCTTTTAGGCACAGATGAGTGGTTCACTTCAGCCACTTTTACATATTTATGTTTGACGTTTCCCTTGTAATGCAACGACCTTCTTCGGAGAAAGTAACGGTTGCTTTGTGTAAAATGTTTGCGAGTGTCTCAAGCCTTCGTATCCGGTAGCTTCAATGAGACAAAAAAAAATTGCATTACTGTAGAGTAGCTTAATTGACACCTAAAAGAACATTTCTAAAGATAATACAAATTGATCGGTACGCCGCGTAGAGTAGAGTACGGGTGTTAAATATTTTGTAGTGTAGCTTCGTGGCTCGGCAAGAACCCGCTTCATATGATCCCGCAAATAGCTAGTCGACAAGCATGCGTTGTGCGTCGTCAAGCGAAGCTAGTCAGCCGAGCTTTGTGTTGTTTATAGCTCGCTGACATTTATACCAGACAATCGGCACCCGTGTCCTACACGGATTTTTAGATATGTTAAATCATTACAAAATGCGAAAAATAATAAACAGGTACTCACCCATCATCCTCGCCAGGCACCCACTGGTGATGTGGATGATGCCTAAAAACTTTGTGAGTGAGCACTTTAATTTGTTAATTTTACTTTCTTCACTTCGTTACTATTGATTATATTTGCAAAATTACTACTACTAAAAGGTCCAATGAAACCAGGAAACTTTCACCCCTACTAGCGGGAGCAACAACAATAAAAATTCACTAAAATACGATTTTCAATTTGATCTGGAGATGAAAATGCAATTTTGTGTTAAGCCTCTCCTTCCGCTTTCTACGCTCTTCCTCCTCCGACGTTTTCTTGTGGATGATGCCGTTCGCATTCTTGCTCGTTTTCCCTCATTCAACTTTTAAAGATTGCGTCGTTTTTCCCGCATCCAAACAACCTCTTCGGGAACACGTTGATTTGCAGTATGTTATTTCGCCAGATAATAATGTAACAGATTGTTATAACGGCCCACGGACCTAAGTAACGAATTATTAGGTTTGATATTGTAAAGAAGAAATTTTCCGACTGTTGCGATGGCCATAGCTCGATGCAGAACATCATCAGTTTAGTTCACATAAAAGCTAGTCGATTTGTTCGAAAGAATTGTTCCAGATTCCTTGCATTTATTTACACTAATTGGAATCGAGTCATTCCTTGTTATTGTTAATTTAGAACTGTACTCCCAACTAGTAATACCAAAAGACCGTAAAAAGTATTAACCAACTGCAATAAGAACCGCAAATTCATCTCTAGATTGCTAACGAAAAACTCGCTCAACTCAACGGAGTAGTCGACAAAAACACAGTTTCTTAAGTGTAAAGGACAAAAATTACTGCAGGGATATTAAATAAATCACTTCAAGCTCTCAAAATCTTGTCAGCGGCTAATTTGCATTAGGATGCACGGGAAAAAGGTCAAGATAAGTTGCACACCGCCAGCAAACCATGCTCGCTCTCAGATCTTACAACCCATGAATTAATTTCATTTCAAACGAGGCTTGCTAACAAAATTTCTTTTATATTTACCACTTTCACTTTCCATTCGCAAGTTTGAAGCTCTTTTCCTAACTTTCACTTTCACTTCCACCACCGACTCTCGGTTGGGATTTCGGAAAAGGATTTCCCGCTTATACTCCACGGCCACATCGCCAGCATGGCAAGTTGTCGACTTTTCGCCACTTAATTAAGTGGGAACAGTTATCAAAGAGGTATCTATTATCGCGTTGTTGCATATTATGCGATTTAGAATTGGGGAAACATTCCTTTTCACAATTAAATTAAAGAATAATAATCAAATAAAATATCACACAAGTAATTAATGAAATTAAACGTTCCTAGCTAACTGTGCAGTTTACAATCAGATTTTCACTTCCAAGCGGAACTGCTCGCTTGTTCTCTTCAGCCACCGTACTTTAAACGCCGCAACAGAGGTTTGTGACGAGCCTCTCATCCATCCACCGTAGATTGGATTCAGCAATGCAATTCATGGATGGGCTACATTATAAAGGTGTTGCCATGTCTGAATTGTAATTGCAGATTTGAATTATTAAAGTAATATAAGATGATAATATAAAAAAATTTAAATAGTAATAAAAAGATAAATATCATAAAGAATATAAATGCATATTAACTAAAAACACAAGTTTTCCTTGAAACCATAGAATTTTGTTTATTTTGCAAATACCGATATTTCGGAAGTCAGTTTCTTGCGGCTGATAAGTTTAATATCCCGGAAAGAGAAAACGCACTGTCTTTTAAATTAAGTTAAAAGAGTTTATTTACTAAGAATACAAAATAATTATATTCACTATTTTACAAATCGCATTTTAATTTACTTTTCGCTTGCCTGTCAATTTAGGTTTTAACTGTCTTCAAATATATCACGAAAATTTTTTACTTCACTACTAATCAATATTGCTTTTAATTCGTGCTCTACTCTTATGGCAGTTTTTACTATCGCACTTTTTTTATCGCAGTTTTACTATTAGTACATCCCCAATCATTCAGCTAGGGTTTCGAGTCATTCAATCCATTTCTCGTATATTGAGGAATGTTCTGACTTGAACTACCTGGGATATTCGAGATATTCTGAATACACGCAGTGACGTCACACGTTTGCTTCTTTTCAATCAATGTTGATCATGACGTTATTAACAGTTGTGACAACAATTGCTACAGTAGCTCACAGAATTGTGTGGACATGTAATACTGCCCCCACCTCAGCTCGCCAATTGTAGTTAAGTCTCCCTGGATGTAATATGGGGCAAGACAGTCTAGGTGAACGATTTTCATTTTGACTTTCGGCTTACGGTGTTCCTGTATGCGATATGCGACGTCGTTGATTCGCTTTGTAAGTTGGGATGGTCCCTCCAGACTATGCTGCAACTTCGGGGACGTACCTTTCCGCCGTTATGGGTTATATAGCCTTTAGATCATACCTGGTCTTCACGTTGTCAGTAGCCGATTCGAGGTGTTTTCGCACTGTTTGATGTATCTGGTTCAACCATTGCCTTAGCTCACTTGCGTACTCCGAAATCGAACTTTATATCAACCGGCAGACGAATAGTCTTTCCAAAAATGACTTTGGCTGGGGCTTCACCCGTTGATGCATGTTCAGCAGCTCTATACGCCATCAAAAATAATGGGGTGTGCCGGTCCCAGTCCCTTTGGTTCTCGTCAACCATCTTGGATGTTTATTGAGTGTGCCGTTGAAACGGGTCACTATTCCATCGGATTGGGGATGCAGCGGTGTTGTCCTCGTTTTCCGTATCCCCAGTAGCTCGCACATTTTGCCAAAAACTAGTGACTCAAAGTTTCGGCCTTGATCCGAATGTAGTTTACAAGGTACACCGTACCTACTGACCCAATTTAACACTAGCTGTTCGGCTACAGTAGTTGCTTCCTGGTTGGGAATGGTGTAGAATCCAGGCCACTTGCTGAAATAATCGGCCACAACCAGCGTGTATCGATTTCCCAGTTCCCAGGATCCTGCGATGTCAACAGCAACCATTTCAAACGGTACCCCCACGTTATAAGTTTGCATTTGTCCTCTCAGTCGTCGCTTTGGGCCTTTGACGGAAGTGCAAATTGTGCATTTACGACACGAGTCCTCTTGGTCTTCGCGAGCGTGCAGCCAGTAGAACCTTTCCCGCGATTTCGCTAAGGTCTTGTTAACACCAAGGTGGCCTCCCCAGGACCCTTCGTGAATTTCCTTAACCACGTCGTGGATTCGGCTTTTGAGAAGTATAGTTTGCATCCTGTAGGAGCCGCCATCCGCTGTTTCCCATTTCCGCTTGAGTACACCACGCTCCACCTGAAGGGAGCTCCATTGTGCATAATAACTTTTCAGGGGGGCACAATGCGTTGAAACGTCCTCTCACTCAGGGCGCCCAGTTGTCTTCTTCCATACGAGGAATGGTCCGATATTTTCATCGGCTAGCTGGGCATTTTGAATCTTCTCCCGTGACCGACCTTCATCGAATTTGGCCGTTATCACTCGCAGATCAACGGTTGGCTCCTTTTCCTCAATCTGTCAGCAATGCTTGCAGTTAGCTGGACATGGACGACGAGATAGGGCATCATCGTTTCCATGAGCTCCACCCTTCCGATTAACAATTTCGTAGTCGTATGACTGCAATCTTTTGATCCATCCCACAACTTGGCCCTCGGGATTTTTGAAGTTAAGGAGCCATCTCAGCGATGCATGGTCTGTTCGAAGAACGAATTTATTGCCATCCGCTGTTTCCCATTTCCGCTTGAGTACACCACGCTCCACCTGAAGGGAGTTCCATTGTGCATAATAACTTTTCAGGGTGGCACAATGCATTGAAACGTCCTTCCACTCAAGTCGCCCAGTTGTCTCCTTCCATACGAGGAATGGTCCGATGTCTTCATCGGCTAGCTGGGCATTTCAAATCTCCTCCCGTGACCAACCTTCATCGAACTCGGCCGTTATCACTCGCAGATAAACGGTCGGCTGCTTTTCCTCAATCCGTCGGCAATGCTTGCAGTTAGCTGGACATGGACGACGAGATAGGGCATCAGCGTTTCCATGAGCTCCGCCCTTCCGCTGAACAATTTTGTAGTCGTATGACTGCAATCTTTCGATCCATCTCACAACTTCACCCTCGGGATTTTCGAAGTTGTGCAGCCATCTCAGTGATGCATGGTCTGTTCGAAGAACGAATTTCTGGTCATATAGGTACTTATGGAACTGCTTGGTGGCCTCTATTATAACCAATAGCTCCTTCCTGGTCACACAGTAGTTCCTCTCACTTTTCGAGAGGACTCGACTGTAATACGAGAGGACTCTTTCTTCGCCGCCAATCTGCTGGGAGAGCACAGCTCCAATCCCGCCATTGCTCGTATCGGTGTCAACTACAAACATTTTTCCGGGTTTCGGATATGCCAGCACGGGTGATTCACACAGCTTCTCCTTCAAGGTCTCAAAGGCTGCCTGGCGTTATTCATTCCAGACACCCGGACGATTTTTCTCGGTTAGCTGATGGAGATACTTAGCTATTTTGGCAAAGTCTTTGATGAATCTTCGATAGTAGGTTGCTAGACCCAGAAAACTTCGTAGTTAGCACTTGTTGTTTGGTGTTGGCTAGCTTTTCACGGCTTCAATTTTCCCTGGGTCTGTTTTGCTCCCTTCTGCTGATACGACGTGTCCCAGTTATTTTACTTCAGCTGCGAAAAGGGTACATTTGTCGGGGAGTAAGTTTCAGATTCACCAGTTACAATCGGGAGAACACATCTTCTAAGTTCCACACATGCACTTCGAATGTTCTCCCGATAATAATGATGTCATTTAAGTACACCAAGTAGGTCTTCCAGGTGGTTAGGCCCGGTAGCATGTATTCTATCGGCGTTCAAAGGTGGCTGGAGCATTGCAAAACCCAAATGGCATCACCATGAATTATCACAATCCGGCCCCAACTGAAAATTCGGTCTTCTCTCGGTCCTTCTTGTCGATTTCTACCTGCCAGTAGACACTCTTGAGATCGGGTGTAGAAATCCCGTTTGCGTCAGCCGAAGTGTCCATGATGCCATCGATGCGTAAAAGCGGATAACTATCTTTCTTAGTGACGTCGTTAAGCTGCCTATAGTCGACACAAAAACGATTGCTACCATCCTTTTTCTTTACTAGAATTACTGGTACGGCCCATGGACTGACAAAAGGCTCGAGAACACCTTATTTTTCCATGTCCGAGATCAGTGCGTTGAATTCTCCTTGTTCGGCTATAGGAAGACGTATCGGTGCTTGTTGAATTGGCTTGGCTCCCTGTGTATCTATGATGTGCGTTACCATACTCGTGCAGCCTTGGTCATCCGGGCTTGTTGAGAAGATGTCACTGTACTTGGTGACCAGATCAGAGGCTTGCTTGAATAGCTACACTGACAATTTAGTCTGCTTCAATATTGCAGACGTGAATTCCAGGGCTTTGTCTGTGTCTGGCCTCCTTTTCCAATGATGGTCGTGAGTAGCTTCCAAAAAGGCGATGGTGGAAATGAGCTCGCAGCTGCCGATGACTTCTCGCGCATTGATGCTTGTGGTTGAGTCTGCGGGGTTAAGGACTCTAACTGGCACGTATCTGCTTCTTATAGATCTTACAAGGCTTCGCCCTAAAATCAAACTGCGCAAGACGGCGTCTTCGTTGGCTCTATCAGATAAGATCGGTGGTCTCCAGAATCACCATCAAGCTTGGCCAATACAATGTTCTCAGAAGATTTCAGTACATCAGTGTCGGCACATATGACCACATTCATCGTGGAAATTTGGACGCTAGGATCCTCCATCAATACTTCGACACTCCACCATTTCAATACCCGTTTGTCCAAATCCAACATGACTCGATGTGGCTGCAGAAAATTCATTCCGAGAATGCAGTTATTCATAATGTTTGCAACCAAAAAATTATGTCGGAACGCAAGGTCTCCCAACTGTATCTGGAGGTTGGCCTCCCCATGGACAGATGCAGTTTCTCCCGTAGCTGTCCATAGTGGGAAAATTCTGCTCCTGGGAAGTAGTTTGTGCATCACTAGGTCTGGTCGAATAAGCGATCGGGTTGCACCAGTGTCGATTGTTATGGTGCAACACAATCGACACATGGCAAGTTGACCCGGAAGGCATAAATCTGCTTCTCGCCGATGTAGTCTTGACACGGTGATGGTGGTGCTGGGGACATTGATCCTGCTGGCCAACCTCTGCCCCACAAAGTTGGCCTCCTCAGTTTGAAGGGCTTCCATTCTGGGTTTCTGACTCGGTCTGGATCTCCTCCTAGCTGCACAAGCTGGACAATAACTCGATTTTCTTCGCTTGTTGCAGTCTCTTTGCAGATGCCTCTTCTCTCCGTAATCCCAGCATTTAGGCGCACCATGTACCTACAGCTCTCGCTCAATTTCCATGCGCTCACACCTGCACTCGTCTGTCACTACCTCGTAAACCCGGGCAGTGGTACGAGTTACATTTTTCGCTGAGTCAAAGTTCAGACTATAAGCCAATGCTTTTGAGCTAAACGCACAGCTTGTTTCAATTCCTAGTCCTTCAATGCACTGATGAATGCTTCTGTTGCTGCGTCATCTCGATGTTCTGGGTCGTAGGCTGGGTAAGCCAAAAGTACCAGTCGCCCAATGTCTTGGGTTAGCTGCTGTAGGATTTCGCCAGACTTCTGCATCCGATGCCATAGCTGTGACCGATAAATCTGCTTCAGGTGATCGTCCCCATAATGCATGTCAAGCGCATTCATTATAGCAGTCAAGTTTGAGTGGAACTCAATAGGGATGGTCTGCAAAAGCTCGGCAGCTGGGTCTCTTAGAGCAAGAACTAATGCAGTTGCTCGTTCCTGCTCATTCCAGTGATTTGTCCTAGCGGCAGCTTCAAACTCCAGACCATTTGCCCATCGAATATTTGTGCTTTCACATTTCTGGATGTGCTTTGCGCTGCGGTTATAAGCGGGGCTCGTGAGGTGGTTACTACTGCCTTCGCTGCTTCTAATTTCTTTTTCATTTTTTCCATCTCATGGTTGATTATCTCCTCGACGTGGCAGACTTTCTCCTTGATCCGGTAAACCTTTTCTTCGACGCATTTAATTTGGTTGTTCAGACTACCGAGCTCCGCTTTTATTTTGGTTGACTGTTTTTACAAATCTGCCTTAATTTCGATTGCCTGTTGGTTCAGCTTCACTGTTTGTTCATTTAACTGCGCTGATTGTTCATTTAGCTTAGCAGTTAAACTGGATGACTGTTGTCGTTGCTCCCGCTGCATGAGCATTGCCATTTGCATCAGCACTTTTTCTGGTTCCTTTCATTTTGGTGTTTTTGCTTCTCTTTTAAGCTCCGACACTCATTAATTTTCAAATATAAGCTTCGCGGCATTTTTATTATTGCGGCTTTTTTTTCACCAGTTTCCACGTTACATTTCACTATTGTGCACTTTAAAAATGCTTGAAAGTTTTCACTTTCAAAATTTTCATCCTCACTTCTGACACCACTGTCGCGTGTTAGGGTTCGCGGCCCATAAGCTTAATGTTCCGGGAAAATGAAAACGCACTGTCTTTTAAATTAAGTTAAAAGAGTTTATTTACTAAGAATGCACAATAATTGATTTCACTATTTTACAAATCGCATTTTAATTTACTTTTCACTTGTCTGTCAATGTATGTTTCAACTGTCTTCAAATATATCACGAAAATCAATATCGCCTTTAACTCGCGCAATACTCTTATCGTAGTTTTCACTCTCGCAGTTTTACTATTACTACATCCCCCATTCATTCAGCTCGGCTTTATATAGGGTATCTAGTCATTCAATCCATTTCTCGTAATTGGCGAATGTTCTGACGAGAACTGAGAAATTCTGAATACATGCAATCAATGTTGATCATGATGTTATGAACAGTTGCGACAATAATTGTGACAGTAGTTCGCAGAATTGTGTGGACATGTAACAATATATATATATATATATATATATATATATATATATATATATATATATATATATATATATATATATATATATATATACGGGTGTGGGCCGATAAGTACTTAACCTCACCGCGCGACTGTGTCACAATTGCAAGAGAGATTCACTACCGTGCAGTACATTCTCGTAGACTGTCAACATTTCAGCATTATGGGTTGAAGATTCGATTCTTGTTTTTGGCATTATGGGTTGAAGATTCGATTCTTGTTTTTGGAAGGAAAAAAACGCAGTGAAATCAAAGAACGCTTGGATGCTATGTACGGTGACTCTGATCCTGCGATGGCAACCGTAAAAAAATGCTTTAACGAGTTTCAACGTGGTCGTAGGTCGGTTTTTGATAAGCCACATCCAGGTGCCCCGAAAACAGCTACTATGGAAGATAACGTGACAAAAATCCACGAGCTCGTACTGGCAAACCGCCGATTGGAGGTGCGCGAGATAGCGGAGACAGTAGGCATTTCAAAAGGCCGCGTAACATATGTCATATCCTGCATGGAGTTTTGGGCATGAGAAAGCTGTTGGCGCGATAAGTGCCACGTTTGCTCTTTTGGGACAACAAATGCAACCGTAACACCACTTCAGAGCCGTGTTTGACGCTGTTCAAGGGCAATCCGAAGGAGTTTTTGCGTCATTTTGTGACATTTGACGAAACATGGCTCCAGTGGTACACACCAGAGACCAAGAAGCAGTCAAAACAGTGGACTTTACCCGGCGAACGTACTCTGAAGAAGGCGAAGACTATCTTATCGACAAAAAAGGTGATGGGCACTATTTTCTGGCGACGGAAATGTGCTCTTCCACCATGGCAACGCGCCAACTCACACCCCTACCGTCACCACAGCATATATATATATATATATATATATATATATATATATATATATATATATATATATATATATTGTTGAGATTTGATCAACTGACAGCTGACCCTATCCTTACCTTGCATTTACTGACTTAAATAAAACTAATAGTCAGGAAATCATTTTGAATTGGATTTAGCTATATAAATCAAAAGAAAATGAAATGATTATTCATTCCGTCTGTTCTCCTCGTGCATAAAAGTTGTATCGGTTAATTGCAAAGACATCTCTGGTTAATTGAATATATTGATGTATAGTTGTGTGTCGATATAGCAATATTTATTCAGAAGTTTGGACTGTGGTACTTTTTGATATCCAGTTCAATAAATTGATCATTTTGTCAACTTGGACTCGACTTTTACTCAACTGAAAAACCCGAACCCACTGAAATTAACAACATATATGCATATACTCGTATATATGTTGTTATCTTGGGCTAAAAAAACCAAATCATATATTTTCATCTGAAACATATTTTCTCGATATCTTGTAAAAATTAGTTTAATTTATATATTAAGGTATAATTTTTTATGACTTACTTCTGTTGCTATTGTGTTTTCTTCGCTTTTATACACAAATTCCTTGCATGTCAAAATTGTTCCCTTATCAAAATGATCTGCTGAGCAGTATCCGTTATTTTCAGTTTGATTGGTTTCCGCATATCGCTTGCATTTAAACGGCGAACCATTTTCAAATGGCACAGTGAAGTTTAACCAATTCGGTAAAAACTCAGACTTTGTACTGTTGTCTAAATCACAACCACTTATCCGACATCTAGGGGGAAAAATAAAACATAGTAAACACTTATTAAAATAAAATACAGGCCAAAGTAAATATTGAATTAAATTATTGTATCATGTTCATATATTTTTACTATATATATATATATATATATATATATATATATATATATATATATATATATATATATATATATATATATATATATATATATATATATATGCTTTGTATTTGATTTATCACCTTTGGTCGATACCGCTCGCGGTGAAAACGTAAGTTAATGTATCCACTCCGTTATAGATCATAGGCAGACAAATTAAGAAGCAACTGAATATTTGGTATGCACCAAACTGACCAATTTCCGTTAAAATCGTATCTAAATCGTTCGTTCCTGTTGACATCTTGTATGATCGTAGTATTTGGTCCTTGTGGGTTATTTTTATCACTAGTTTTAACTTGTTCAATTGATTCTATGTTCATATTAACTTATTTATTATGCATTCTTGATAGCAAGCGATTCATAATTAACAGCTTTTTGAGTTTTGTAAATATTTTTTTACAATACCCTACTAAAATCGGTATCTGTTTGTCTGTCCGATCGTCTGTGTATCCGCCAGTGCATCATAACAAGTTTTTTCAGGAACTAGAAAAGCTAGAGTCATCAAATCTTGTGAACAACGCAGAAATGACTGATTAATGGAAGTTTAATTCTCGAAAAAATTCAAAGGATTTTGAAGGAATGTCTTTCCAGAGAAGAATGTTCCCCCATAACCTTTTTTCATAGAAGATAGTCGACTATGGTCTCAAATGAATGGTCTTAATGAGATCTTTTAACATCAGATCTTAAAATTGCTATCAATGTCAGGGTAGGCACGGGAAGTGGAATAAACATAATATTTGGTACGCCCCTCTCGCAATTAGACACCTGTAGACCAAAAATTCGAAAAAATCATGGAAGTAGATCTCTGTGACATCATCATAGAATTTGTTGGTTCACAAAATTCCGAAAATTAGACGGACTTGATTAGCGAATTATTATGAGTAATAAATCAACGACAAAACCCCTGTTCATAACAGGAAAAGGTATAGACAGTCTTCTCCACCAAGAACCCTCCTTAAAATGGCAAAAAACTTTGAAACAGCAACATCATCAACGTCTCATCGCTATCCACCTCCTGCTGACATTAAGAATTGCATTGAACTCGAAAATGTGTCTCCTGTGGATGAAAGTAAATCTGAGGTGAGGGTATCATCAAAAACGTTTATTGACTTATCTCAGGAAGTAATCGATGCTATAATGAGTGGATTTAAAATCACCTCTAACTCAATAAAATTGATGTCGACCGGTAAAAGATCCTTTTTTTACTAATTAAAAAAACTACGAAATCAACAAAAATCATCTAAACCAGAAGAAAGTTAATTATTTCATTCACTAACTGGCAGGTTTGTGATCGCTGAAAGTAGTTTAATAGGGCTACATGAAATGCTCCCCTGAGGAGCTGAGTAAAATTCTCCCAACAGAATGTAGCATTAAAACAATCGATATCAAAAAGTCAATCCTAAAGTTCAACATCGGAGTAGTGTATTCTATTTACTATGTTTACACCGCGGGGTAAAGCTTAGTGACCTGTAAAAATTGAAACCATACTCCACACTACTATGAGTTGAAGCTACCATGCAAACAAATAAAATGGCCAAATTCAATTCCACTATTGTCAGCGGTATGGCCATGGATAGAGCCATTGCCACTTGCCAACAATGTACGCAATCTTTAGTGATGATCATGAACATACTGACGGCACCCTCTCTGAAAGAGAGTGTAGTAATTGTGGCAGCTCCCATTACTCTAATACAATAGCATGCTACAGCAGAATGAAGTATAGTAGACTCCCGTGCATTCGGCCTCGGTTAGTACGATCTCCGATCTCACTTGGCACACGCCAGCCGTAAGTAAGCGGGCAGCACATCTCCACTTGTTTATCCTTCGATGATTTTTGTCCGTCTCGTATATTCGTACTGTGCAGTCGTGTGGTACTCATCTTCACAGTAGGCCTACAAAGCCAGTGATTTTTGTTTCATTTGCATTTTTTGCTGTTGCTTACATACCTGTTGTTTTAGTGTTATGTCTTTTGTGTATGTACTGTTGTTTCTCATTGTTATTTGTACGAGTACGTGTTTGTTCAATAAATGTTTTGTGTCGTGTTTTAAAATGACTGAAAAGTTCAAAATGACTGAAAAGTTCCTAAAGTGAAAAAACATTTGGCGAAATCAAAACTCCCCACTAAAGCAATTCTAGTTCTTGACAACGCGCTTACTTACCCGGCAAATATTCAGTCTGAGGATGAAAAAGAAATTAAACTACTATTCCTGCCACCCAATGAAATCAGTCTCCATCAGCCGATGGACCAAGGGGTCATTGAGTGCTTCAAGACGAAGTATTGTCATAAACTCCAAACTGGAAACTGATGACAGCTTAGACCTTATGAAAGTGCTGAAGTTAGTTAACATGAAGGATGTTATGTACATGTCGGCTCAGGCATACGACAAAATACTACCATCGACGTTTGCAAAGTCTTGGAAAAAACTTTACCTAAATATAAAAGACAAGTTTGACCAAGAAAATACAATAGCAGATGAGTCAAACAACATTCTTGTTAACGAACCTGATGACAATGCAGCTCTATTGCACGACCTTCAGCAACTACCGAACTGTGGTTTCATTGTTCAAGAAGTTGTTTTGGGGTGGATCAACTTTGAAAAGGAGCCAGACAACGAGGTTTTCAACGATGACGAAATCGCCAAGTGTGTCATTTGCCAGGAAAATGAGAAAGACAACGACGCTGGTGCTGCTGAGCTTGAAGAGGAAGATGAAGAAAAAAAAAAGACACGCTGAAGGCAAAGCAGGTTTGCAACTGACAGCTACCTACATCGAACCGCAAAAAGGAGCAACTGCCGTCGATGTAATGCATATTAAAATGTGGCGTGACTTTGCACATAAAAAATCATTAGAAAAGAAAGTTCAGAAAAAAATAGCCGATTTTTTTAAGTGCTTAACAAGCCAAACCACAATGTAATATTTTTAAATTTTATTTTATCTTTTGTTACCTTTTTTTTGTGTTAGGGAGGTGAAGGCATTTGCGCCCGCCGAGTCTGGCAGTGTGGGACTCCCATGGAGGATACCCTTGGACTACCCACTAAACACCTCCCCTGTCAATCTGAGAACCTAGCCTGGAACCGTTTGACACATTACTTCGGGCCAGGTCTCGTTTTGTTACGCCGTGGGGCGCCTTCAAGCTGGGGAGTCCCTTTCCTAGCGGGAGGGGAGAGGGGAAGAGGAAATGCCAGATAAGCGATCCCCCAGCCCCAGCACCTCCGGCTGCTGTGAGTCCCTTTTATCCTTTAGGACTCCCCGAGCATAATGTGCCACCTGGTTTCATTTGTCAACCGATTCGAGCATCACCGCAACTATATTATCCGGGGTGAGCTCTCCCGTCTCCCTGTAGAGTTTCCTTCGCAGCCTGGCCCATTTGGTACACGCGAAAGATGTGTGACAGGCATTGTCCTCCTCTCCTGGGCAAAACCGACAGTCGGGAGACCGTGACTTACCGATCTTGTGCAGGTAAGACTGAAAACACCCATGCCCGCTCAAAAGCTGGGTCAGGTAGAAGTCAGCCTCACCATGCCTTCGATTTAGCCACGGTCTCACATCCGGGGTGAGGCGCGCAGTCCACCTTCCCTTCGTGCAATTCCTCCAAGACTGCTGCCAATCGTTGAGCGAGCGTTGTCTCTCCTCGCGGACAACCATCTCCCTCGCATCCTCGTTTCGGCGCAGGTAAATAGCGCGGCGCTCTCTAGCAAGGAGGGCGACAGGTATCACGCCTGCAATCACTCTCACGGCCGAGTCAGAGACTGTTGGATACGAAGATGCAATTCTCAGTGCTCTTCTTCTCTGTACCTGTGCCAATCGTTTTCGGTATACCTCCTTGCTGAGAGCGTCGCCCCATACCTCTGCTCCGTACAGTAGCACTGACCCTACAGCACTCATCAAGAGGCGTCTTCTTGATGGGCTGGGTCTCCCTACGTTGGCCATAAGTCGACTCAGGGCCAATATTCCCGAAGCAGCCTTCTCAGCCGTTGCCCTGATTTGCTCAGAGAAACTCATCTTCGAGTCGATCAGTAGCACCAGGTACTTCACCGCCGGCTTCGATTCGATTTGTATATCTCCAATACTGATCATCCTTACTCTAGGGATTCTCTTTTTTGTCGAGATGACCACTTCGGTTTTCTCCAGTGCTAAACTGAGCCCGCGAGCAGTCATCCAGTCCCTCACTCGGCGCATTAGCATACCTAGCCTAAGTTGCACTTGTTCAACGGTGCGTCCGGCAACCAGAGCCGCAACATCATCTGCATAGCCGACCAAGCGCGACTCATCTGGCATCTCAAGTCTCAGTAGCCCGTCGTAAGACACGTTCCACAGGTTCGGACCAAGGATAGATCCCTGGGCAATACCCGATGTAATTTCCATCCTTCGTTGGCCCTGTGTCGTGTCGTAGAGCAGGCTTCGGTCCTTTAGGTAGTTCCTCAAAAGCCGCATTAGATATTCTGGAACTTGAAAAGAGTTTTCCTGCGTGTCCAGAATATCCACCCATCTAGCGGAGTTGAAGGCATTCCTGACGTCGAGTGTCACCAACAGGACGATCCGTCGCTTGGTGCGACTATATGCCTCTGCCTTTTGGACCGCGTTCACCACCTCTGCAATCGCATCAATGGTAGAACGTCCTGCTCTAAAGCCGTACTGCCGAGGAGATAGGTCCCCAGCAGCACGAATCGCGTCAGTGAGTCTTCCCTTGATGAGTTTCTCTAGCACTTTCCCAGCCGTGTCTAGCATGCATAACGGGCGGTATGCAGACGGTGATTCGGGATTTCCCTTCCCCTTGCTGACCAGCACGAGCCTCGCCACCTTCCATCGTACCGGGAAAACCCCGTCCCGTAGGCAAGCGTTGAATGTGCTGAGCAGCAAGTCAGGACAATGGTGAGAGACGAGCTGCAAAACCTCAGCTGGAACACCATCTGGACCTGGAGCCTTCCTCGCTTTCAGGGAGAGGACTGCCTCCTCCAGTTCCGGCTGTGTGAAGAGTGGGCACTCGACTGCTGTTTCACCATGGACAGCGTCAACACGGATGGGATGGGCGGGGAAGAGTCCCCGCACTATCGCGTCCATCTTTTCCGCGTCATGTATACAAGGCTTCCGTAGGGCACCAAGTTTCCCCATGACCAGCTTGTAGCCAAGGCCCCATGGATCCCTATCTAGGTCTTGCCAGCATCGGGCCTTGCTCTTGTTAATAAGCCTGCGAAGATATTTCCTGCCGGACCTGTAAGCTGCTAGCCTAGTGTCTGCCTCCTCCCGTGTTCGCGCCCGCTGGGCCTCTCGCCGAAGTTTGTGACACTCGCTTCTTTGTTCGGCGATCTCGTTTGACCACCAGTATACTGGAGGCTTACCGTGTCGGGGTCTCCGACGGGGCATGGAAGACTCGCAAGCAGTTATGATGGTACTCATAGTTGAGTTCACCAAGTCCTTGGCTGTAGGCCCTCCACTCCCTGGCGGAGCTCCCAGCAACGGTGCGCCTGCCGTAAGCGCGTCAGCGAACCTCTCAACGTTCATCCTCCCAGTCCTCCATCTGATGATTGAAGTTTGGGCATATGCACGCAGAGTGGTACTGTCGTGAATCTCAACCACTATATACTGGTGATCACTAGCCGAGTAGTCCTCTAGTACTCGCCAGCTGTGTACTCTAGGTACCAGGGACTCCGAAGCGAGTGTCACATCGGGTATGGTTCCTGCGCAACCCCAGCCGCGGAAAGTAGGGGTGTTACCAGTATTTAGGACCAAAAGCGCTGTTCTGGCCGCTATGTCCAAGATTTGCTTTCCCCTTGGGTCGGATTGTGGCATACCCCATTCAATGGCTCTAGCATTGAAGTCTCCCCCGACCAGCATGTGGCCCTCTGTGTTCGAGACAGCGTCCTGCAGGGCATCGAGTTTGGTTTGAAAAGATCGCATTGCCTCGTTAGGCGTCAGATAAACACTGAAATATGTTATCCCTGAACACCGCACCCACACAAAACCATCCCCGCGTCCATGGCCCTGCACCTGAAGGCGGGCGCTGTCTCGAACCCAGATGGCTGAGGTACCAGTTTTGTCAGGGTACCACGCTTGCGAGTCCTTGTTATGATGTTGCTCGCTCAGCAACAGGAGGTCAGCTTTCTTATCCCTTGCAAACTGCTCAAGTAGGCCCTGGGCGTTTGTGCTTCGGTGCAAATTGACCTGCAGGATACGGATCATTTGAGTATCGATTTGGCTTTAGTTAGGGCCTCCTTGAAAACCCAGCATCTCCCTGTCGCCGGCTCATGTTTGAGGTCGCCGGGTGCTAGCTTAGCATCCTTGCAAAGGATGTATTTTGCCTCGTTCATGCACTCCTTCCTTTTGTGCCCCGTTTTACCACATTTGTAGCACAGAGATCTCCTGTCGGGTCCCCTACAGCCATACGCGGTGTGTCCGTACTCGAAGCATCTGAAGCAGCGGATAGGGATCGCTCTTCTCCGTATCCTGCAGATCACCCAACTTATCTTAATTTTGCCCATCGCCAGGATTCAGCTTTGTCCGTGACGCAGTCGAGGTCCCTGATTTCCAGGGTGGCCATTGGTTCGAGCGAGGTAACCGTTGCCGCATCTCCAAGAACCTTTTGAACCGCGTCACGGAATGCATCTTTGTTTGTGGCCTCTGGCCCGAATTCCACCAGCAGGCCACCGGTCCGGGTTGGTCGAACTGCTTTGATGGCAGTTTTGGTGTCGTCTGGCTTGACCGCTCCTTTAATTTCACGGAGGACATCTGCGTAGGTTCGGCCCTTAGTGGGTTTAATAAGCAGTGCCTCTCGCAAGGGTCTTTTGTTACCTTTAGTCTTTCTATGTGTGTTAAGTACCTGTATATGTCAGAGTGTCACTCTACGTTGTACTCTACTGTATGTGCAAGTGTTTTGTCTATGCTATATTTTCCTATACGCATCGATTCACAACATATATGCAAGGTATCACTGTTCTATTGGTAAGTACAATTTTAAAATCAGTTAAGTAGTTATTTCTGTATTGGTAATTTCTGGAGACGTTAATTATTTTTGTTGAAAAACAATCCTTACAAACAATAAATGGGCATTTCTTAGATGGGCAGTTCGGCCACATTGAAGTTCGGCCTAGGGTCCGGTCCCGAGGTGGCCGAACTTAAACTTTTCAAGTTTGTCTAGTTCGTTATCAAAGACAAAAACCGATTAACTTTCCGGGAAAGCTTTAACAAGCATGAATGATGACATCGGCAACATTATCATTGATGAAAACAGGATTAAGGTAGGATGTGCATTATATTTCAAGAGCCTCGTGAACTCTCTGCATAGCTCCAGAACATCGGAGCCTATAGATATTCCCGAAGAGCTTTCTTTTGCCCCACCAACTTTGGACGAAGTTTGTTCCATCTTCAAAGTCCAAAAGAATAATAAAGCACCACTCATCGGTTAGCTTTCTGTGAAATTTAAAAATATGATGGGAGTGGTATTCAAAAAGCTATCCACAAAATCAACCAATATATTTGGCAACAAGGAGAGCCCATCAGTTACATTCCCTATCCAAAAAAAAGGTGGCAAGCTAGAACGCATGCTACTACTTTGTACTGCGGCGACGAACGCTTTAGGCATTGTTGGGAGAACGACGATAACCACAAACATTGAAATACATCGTGTGGCAGCCAAGCCGTCAATGTACATGTACATTATGTGGAAGGTGAGTTGCTAAGAGAAACGAATGAGTTGATCATTAGACCTCCAACGAATACGACAAACGCGACGCGAATCTATTTGTTGCTTTTATATATCTTAGGAAATAAACGATAGTAAATTCTAATCTTACCGTACTTGGATTATTTGCTAAATTGGTGACCCGACGATGCCGGATACATTACGCAACGTAAATAAAAGTGAAGTGCAAACCCCCAGCATGTCCATGAAAGTGGAAAATGACGCGCAAGTTAGTGCAGTTACGTTCAAGTTGCCACCCTTTTGGTATACCAAACCTTTGGTTCGCACGCATCGAAGCCCAATTCGCCTACACAAAGTGAATACCAACGCCGCCAGGTTCGACAGGGTAATTGCGGATTTGGAAATGCAGAAATTACTGCACGTCGCCGATATTACTGAATCGCCGCCTGAATCCACAAAGCATGACGCGCTAAAGAAAAGGCTTTCGGCTATGTTCGGAGTTTTGAACAAGGGGAGAAATGGAAGACCTCCGACCCTCCCAGTAACTGCGCCAATTACAGTGCGCGGCAGGCAAGGCTATTCCAGATTAATTGTTAAAAACACAGTGGCTACAGTGACTGCCACTCAATGTGCGAGCCATTCTGGCGGCTAATGATAGCGATAATTTAGGAGAACTGGCAGCAACTGCGGATTGAGTAGCTAGTGTCACCACCTCAGACGTAGCATGCATTCAAAATAGTGCAACATTATAATCAACGCCAGAGTATGAGCAATTAGCGAATAATATCGCGGACAAAAGAGCAGAGCTTAGCCGAATTCAAGCGCCTTCAAGACACAGCGTCCTTTCCACGTGTAGTTTGTGCCACTCTTCACACCGGCCGGCTACTCTTTCCAAGGTGAGTCAAATTTGTTTCTACCACGAGCGATTTGGCGCCAAAGTAAAGCGCTGCAGACCACCATTTGTATTCTTCAAGCGGCAGCCGGGAAACGAATCGAGCCACTAGACCAACAGGCGACAGCTAGTGGCACATTCAAAAGTCGCCTTGAAATTTTTGACAGTAAAACAAAGCTGCGATTCCTCATCGATACGGGAGCAGACATATTTGTCGTTCCAGTATCCCGGAAGTACCCCGCTTATATATCGTCAGCCTTCAAGCTATTTGCAGAGAACGGAACCACCATCGACACATACGGTGACCGAGCCCTAACTCTCTCCTTGGGTCTACCACGAGTGTTCCAGTGGCAATTCAATGTAGCCAAAGTATCACGACCTATTCTAGGCGCAGACTTTATTCGGTATTTCGGGCTGGTGGTTCTTCTCAAAAAGGGCAAAATATTAGATCCCAGTAAGAAAGCATCTGCTAAAGGAAAAGTCAAGAAATACAACCAAAAAGAGATTTCTACCGTGAATGCAACTTTAACCCATGCCTCACTCCTCAGAGAGTTTCCGGGACTCACTAACTCTGCAGTAGCTGCACATACTCCAACTCATGGCACGAAACATTATATTACAATGACAGGACCCCCAGTGGCAAACCGGCCTCGGCGATTAAATCAGGAAAAGCCACAAGTGGCACGGCAAGAGTTTCAATTCCTGCTTGACAATGGGTTTTGTCGACCTTGCAAAAGTCCCTGGGCAAGCCCTTTGCACCTTGTCCCGAAGAAAAATGGTGGCTGGTGCCCATGTGGGGACTAACGCCGATTGAACGCCGTGACTTTGCCAGTCAAGTACACTGAATTTAGGCGGCACCCGGTATTTTTCAAAGATCGATTTGTTCCGAGCATTTCTCCAGATTCCGACAGCTGAAGAGGATATTCCAAAAACTGCAATCACTACGCCATTCGGCCTTTATGAATTCACAGTGATGACATTAAGTCCTCGAAACGCTGCACAGACGTTCCAGCGATTCATGAACGGGGTGCTTCGTGGACTAGGTTTTTGCGTGTGCTATGTTGATGATTAATTAATCGCCTCAAAAAGGAACGAAGAGCATGTGCAGCACCTACGACTTGTATTTCAGCGTCTATCAAAATGCAGAATTGTTATCAATTTAGCCAAATGTGAGCTGGAAGTCATCTGCTTAGAGTATTTGGGGCACGTTATCGACGAAAAAGGTATAATTCCCCTAAAGTCACGCGTGGACACCATTCAAAACTTTAAAAAAACCAACTACGGTTAAGGAACTTCGACGGTTTTTGGGAACAATAAATTTCTACAGGCGGCTTGTTTGTAATGTATTACAGGCTCCGCTCAACGACTTGTGCGCTGGACGTCAAAAGAATGACAAAACCGTCATCGAATGGACCCCAGAAACTAGCGATGCATTTATAAACTGTAAAAATAGCATTTATAAACTATAAAAACAGTCTGTTCTATTAGTCCACTTTCGAGCCAATGAACCTCTCTCTATTAGAGCAGAAGCAAAATAATAATTTGCTAACATTGGCATTTTTCCAGAAGAAGTTGTCCGCTCCCGAAAGTAAATATAGTGTATATGATCTCGAACTTCTAGCTATATATTCCAGCGTCAGACATTTTCAGCACTATTTAGAAGACTCTAGTTTCTACATCCTCACGGATCACAAACCGCTAACGTATGCATTCGCTCAGTCTGCAAGCAAAGCGTCGCCGCGCTAAATCAGACATCTCGATTACATCTCGCAGTTTTCAACAGATATCCACTTTATCGCGGGCGCAAGTAATGATGTCACCGATGCACTCTCGTGGCTGGAAGAGATTACGATGCCCACAGTAATCGACGAATCTGAACTGATGAAAGAGCAAGAACGAGATGTCGAACTGCAAGGACTACTTCATTCTAACACTACATCCCTAAAACTTGTCCGCCAGCCTATAGGCACAAGTGATGGAATAGTGTATGACAAGTCACTGCAACGATTAAGGCCCTTCGTTCTGCTGACGTTACAAATGAAAGTATTTGACATGATCATCAGCGCATCCCAGTGCATGTGCCACAGGCAAGGCTATAGCTCCAGAGATACGTTTGGACAAACACGAAGAAAGACTTCCGCGTTTGGGCTCGTTCATGCATTCAATGCTAGCGCTCCAAGGTTGCTTGCCATCAAAAGAACCCAGTACAGCCTTTTTTGATGCCCGATGCTCGCTTTCAACATATCCACGTCAATATCATGGGGCCGCTTGTTCCATCGCAAGGCTATAATTATTGCTTGACAGTCATCGACCGATCCTCTAGGTGACCAGAGGCATTCCCCATTGCGGATCAAACTGCAGCTCAAACAATCACCACCGATCAAGGTACTCAGTTTGAGTCGGCACTGTTCAAAGCCCTGGTTGCGTTTTTCGGAATATCACCATAGCACCCGGCGTCTAATGGATTAGTTGAACGCTGGCATCGGACACTGAAAGCTGCGATTATGTGTCACTCTAACAATTTTTCCTGGCCCAATATCCTTCCCATCGTATTACTGGGATTGCGCACCAGCTTTAAGGAAGAGTTACAGGCCTCGTGTGCAGAGTTGCTTTACGGAACTACACTGTCCATTCCGGGAGAACTCGTCAACCCTAGGAGTTCCTCCGTCAACCAGCATGATTTTATTGTTCACCTTCGGGATGTCATGTCATCAATCAGGCCCATGCATACACATCGTCATGGTGACACACCAGTTTTCATAAACAAAAAGCTGAGAACATGCACACATGTTTTTATGCGCGTCGATGCCGTTCGCAAGCCAGTTTCGCCACCGTATACAGGACCACATCTTATAGTGCGGCGCCTGTCAAACGTCGTTTACACGATCGAACTAAGCCGCCGACAAGTCAACGGGTCGATGGAGCGCCTCAAACCCGTACTCATTGAAGCTTCAGCAGACGAATATCCTCGCAATCATACATCGGAGCCAATAAGAGTAAATTCGACACCCTACACGTCAGTAGCTACACAGCCAGCCCGAAGCCAGGCGACGAACAAACAGGTTATTCCTGCTCATAAACACTCGCAACCGACCTCGCAGCGATCAAGAACGTACCCACCAAGCAAAAAGCACATATGTTCGAGGCACCATACAGATCATGACATTTTACTACCTCACCAATGTCACTTGGGAGGAAGTACTGTGGCGATGAACACTTTAGGCGTTGTTGGGAGAACGACGACAACCACACATATCGAAACACATCGTGTGGCAGCCAAGCCGTCGATGTACAATGCGAGGCAGCACACACACACGGAAACTTTATGTGGAAGGCGAGTTGCTAAGAGAAACGGATGAGTCGATCATTAGACCTCCAACGAATACGACTAATGCGCCGCGAATCTTTTTGTTATTTTTATGTATCTTAGGAAATACACTATAGTAAACTCTAATCCGACCGTTCTTGCATTATTTCCTAAAGTACGATATAAAAAAATATTTTCAAAGATCATAGAAAATAAAATCAGATCATACGCCAATAGTATTATTGGGGAGTATCAAGGTGGCTTTAGAGTAGGTAGATCGATGGAAGACTAATTGTTGACATCAAGCAGGTACTTGAAAAATACTAGGTCTTCAACATAGACGTTTATCTTTGACGTTAAGCAAGTCTACGATACTATTTATCGTAACGTACTGCACCAAACAATGCTTTGCTTTGGTATCCGAGCCAAGCGACTCCGTCTTACCAAAGTGACTATGTTGTCGACAACCTTCCAAGTCCGCATCAATAACCAACTCACCGACACCTTTGACGCAAATATGGGGCTAAAGCCGGGAGATGGGCTGGCCCCATTGCTATTTAGTTCGGCTCTGGAATACGTCATAAGAAAGCTACCTGCCAATACAAAAAGTACGTTACTAAACAAGTTAGCCTATGGGAATGACATCAACATTTTGTCACGGTTTTTCACAACTGCCAAAGAACTTTTCCTAAAACTCGACAGCGAAACAAAAATAGTACTGCTACAAATCAAAACTCATGACGCAATCGAGGGAAAGTACCTCAAATACCCAAAATATCACGCTTGGTGAATACAATATCGAAAATATGGGAAAGTTTGTTTATTTGAGTGCCAAAATAATGAGAACCAGTAATGAAAGAGCGAAATACGCTGAAGAATGCAGCTTGCAAATAAAATATTTCGTTCTGTTTTGATGACTTCGAAAACCTGCTACATACTCAGAAGAACAAAGCACCAAGTGTACTAATCTGTGATGATAGCTGTGTTATACTATGGATGTGAAACATGGATCCTAACCCAAGCATGTGCAAAGATATTGAACGCCTTTGAGAGACGGGTCCTGGAGTGAATAATCGGAGCGAAGCTAGACGAGATACAACGGCCAAATCGATACAACCATGAGCTGTATGAAATTTTTGACGAGCCGGCGGTCTCAATGATTATAAGACTGCAGAAGCTACAATGGGCTGACCACGTGAATCATATGGAAGAATAGCACCCAAAAAGGTTTTCGTTGCGAGAACTGAAACGCGGAAACCAGCGAGAAAACGCTGGTACGACTCGGTCTACGAAGACAGTTCGTCGCTGCTCGGATTTCGGAATTGGAGGACACGGTCAATGGACAGATACATTCGGAGGGGCTGTAGTGCTACGAAGAAGAAGAAGAAGAAGGGAGCATGAAACAGAGTGGAGAGTTCATTATAACGGCAATTTGTATGTATGTCCACCTGTATCCGCATGAGTAAACCTACGCAAACTACAATGAGCAGGACATGTGGAGAGAATGGAAGAATACTGGCTCCCCAGACGATTGTTGAAGTGTAGAGTACAAGAGAAACGTCCTGTTGGGAGACCGAGGAAGTGATGGGAAGATTCAATTTATCCTGGCACAGATCCATGATTGAGACTTTCAATTGGCGAACGAAGTGGCAGAACTGCGACGCTTTCAGGTGATTACTACTCGAGGCATAAATGATAAGATAAATACTTTGTACGAATTCGTATCACTTCAATAATACAAATTCGTATCAGCCAACATTTTTTTATTTTTTATGATTCATTAACTTCTTTTGTATCAGCAAAATGTTTAACGTACATCATTATGTTCGCATTATGTAATGAGACACGCGATTTGTCTAGCGCGAATGAAATTCCAAACTTCTGGAATTATTCGTACGCGCTAGACATAGTTCTCATGGCAGGTGCAATGTGATCTATCTGTCTGCAAGGCAGATGGAACATATTGCGCTTGCAATTTTACGTATGAAAAATAATTATGTCGCGCGCAATATGATCTATCTGTCTGCAAGGTAGATGGAGCATATTGCACTTGCAATTCCTGCGTTAGAACAACAAATTTATGGGAACTACTTTTGTTCCCACGGCAAATAAGTATTTAAGAAAATGTTAGTGGAAAATAAACGTGAGTCTAGTTTTGACCATCAACAAAAATATCTTGGGTTTTTTAATTTGGAATATTTTAGTAATCTCCCGATACAAGCATCGGAGAGATTTCTGAACATCAATTTGAGAGCAGAATATTATACAAGTTTATGCACTTGTATAATTAACGTCAACATCGGAGAGAGTTTCGAGCGCAGAATACTATACAAGTTTATGCACTTGTATAATTAAACTTCAACGCGGAGAGATTTCTGAGCGCAGAATATTATACAAGTTTATGCACTTGTATAATTAAACTTCAACGCGTAAAATCTGTCCAGGAGAACAAGCAGTCAGCCAAGGCAAAGCAGCCTTGACGTTAACATTTGGTGACTCCGACGTGATCGTCACACTACAACACCAGCTAAGATTGAGGAATCACAATGGATCGCTTAACACAGCAACAGACGCGTTTAGCTGCAGAAATTGATGGAATCATCATCAATTATAAAAAGGATCCATTGAATCGTAAGCAAAAGGCAGAATATTATGAGGAAAGGCTTCGCCGAATCGAAGCGGCCTGGGATCTGTTTGAAGAAACGGATACAAAGATCCGAGAACTGGAGGATAGTCAGAGACTCACGAATACTTTGTGAGCAAGTTATATGACACGACACAGGCAAACTTCTGACAGTTTCAGTCACACTTCAAGGAGAAGATGCTACAAATAAGGCGTACAGAATCAGGAGTTGGCGAACAAGCGATTGAGATGGCCCCAGCCAAGCAGAGTACCAAACCGCGAGTGGATGACTCAGTGAGAACAACTGACGTAAATGTTAGTAAACTCGTAAGACGATACGATGCACTAGCAAATTCATTGCAACGACTCTTCTCGCGATTGGAACAAACGGAACAATACTCACGTCAATTCTGCAAAGTAAAAATTGACTCAATACAGCAATACTGGTCACAACTAGATGAATACCAGCAACAAATATGGGAAATCACCACTGGTCCTGATCCAAACGGTTTCGACCTAAACCAGCACATTCAATTGGAGGATATATCGCAGGAGTGGCTTATATTTTAGAGACTAAGATCGACGAGATAAATACGAAACCCGCACCGCATGCGTCAACACCACTACTCCCAGCGTAAATCTACCAAAAATTACGCTGCCGAAATTTGATGGGGACTATTTGCAATGGCGTCATTTCCGGGACTTATACATTCAAATGGTATACAATCAACCTATGTCAAGCTGCCAAAAGATGTGGTACCTTAAGGCTAACCTGACAGGAGAAGCTGATAAACTCGTACGCAACTTTACTATATCAGACGACAATTATGAGTCAGCATGGAAAGCTCTGAATGAGCGCTACGAAAATCGACGCCTATTCGCTACCGCACTCCTTCAGAAGTTGATAGCCCAACCATACAATACAATACCCTCTGCAGCAGCAGTGAAATCTCTGCACGACACAACTGCAGAATGCTTGAGAGGCTTGCAAAATATCGACATAGTAACGCAAGATTGGGATCCGTTATCAAGAAGCTTGATACTGCAACTCACACTCTATATGAGCAGTCATTGGTCAACTCACGGGATCTCCAGTCATAGACGGCCTTTTTGACCTTTTTGCAAACGTGTTTTCAAGCTTTGGAAGCACTTGGCAATCAAACAAAGCGACTTGACGAGCATCGTAAAAAGACCATCAAGTCTACTAGTGCTGCTGTAACGACATCTTCATGCCTTGTTTGTAAAGAAGCTCATCCAGCCTACTATTGCCCAGACTTTCTTCAATGGACCCAGTCGAAGAGGTTGATACTAGTCCAAGCTAAGAAATTGTGCGTAAACTGCTTCCGAGATGGACACAAGGCCGTAAACTGTACATCACGAGGATGTAAGGAGTGTGCCCAAAAACATAACAGCCTTCTGCACTTAGGGACCATTCCCAAGGCAAAGCAAACAAAATCGCAAACAGAAGCCTCAGCAACAGCATTGGCAGAAAGGCATAAGGCACCTCAGGAGGGAGCGGCACTTTCATTAACTACACTTAGTAGTCACGAAATGACAAAATATGTACTCTTAAGTACCACCATTGTAAAATTGACTAGCAATAACGGCAAAACAGTGGAATGCCGGGCAGTATTAGATCCCGGCTCACAAATTAACTTGATTACTGAACGCATTGTTAGGAAGCTGAACTTGGCATCAACTCACCACTCGACCTTCATTGAAAAGGTTGGCGGATCGACTGAACGCGCACAGAGAAGGGTGAATGTTACCCTTCAGTCAAAATTGAATGGATATTCCACCCGTTTAGAAGCGCAAGATTATATCTATCAACCATCTGTGCAGTTGAATAAATCACAGTGGTCCATACCAAAGAATCTGAAGCTTGCCGATCCAAATTTCCATCTTATGGAACGCATAGATTTGTTATTAAGTGCTGAACATTTTTATGATATTCTAGCGATCGGTCAAATAAAGCTAGGCAGTGAATTGCCAGTCCTACAGAATACGCTTCTGGGATGGATAGTAGCAGGCAAGGTTGGTGGTACTGAATCGCTCCCTGTTACTTGTGGAGTTCTTGCCGAAGATCAAAAACTGAATAGTGCGATTGAAAGGTTTTGCACATTAGAAGAGGTCGTCGATGCCAAGTCCCAGTATACGGCAGCGGAAAGGTCCTGTGAAACTCACTTTTGCCAATCAACGCAAAGACAACCAGATGGGCGTTTTCTGGTGAGACTTCCCTTTTCTAACGACCCCGACAAACTAGGAGAATCAAAAGACGTAGCCATTCGTCGCTTTTATGGAATTGAACGGCGACTAGCAAAAAACCCGGAACTCAAGCAGTGTTATCGAGAATTCATGGACGACTACATCAGACTAGGACATATGCAAGAGGTCACAGCGCAGGTATGTGAAGAATCGCATTATTTTCTTCCACACCATTGTGTCCTGAAACCCGACAGCAGTACCACTAAACTCAGGGTGGTGTTCGATGCCTCCTGTAAAACAACTACGAACGTCTCGCTGAACGATATCCTCTATACTGGACCAACCATCCAAGACGATCTATTTGCGATATTGCTCCGTTTTCGATTGCCTCGATATGTTTTCACTGCTGACATACAAAAAATGTATCGTCAGATAGTATTGCATCCTGACGACCGCAAATATCAGTTGCTGGTCTGGAGAAATGACCCAAACCAGGCTCTACGGTTCTATCAGTTGAATACCGTGACATATGGAGCAACGTGTGCTCCATATTTGGCGACCAAATGCTTGCAAAGACTCGCCCGAGATGAAAAAGATCGATACTCTCTTGGTGCTAACATACTGCAACGCGACTTCTACGTTGATGATGTCATGACGGGATCTAATAGCTTAATCGAAACAGTTCAATCACAAGACGAATTAATAAAAGTTCTGGGAGGCGCTGGAATGAAGCTTCGAAAGTGGTGTTCTAATCATCCTCAACTACTGCAGAACATTTCACCAGACGACAAGGAAGTTCAACTAGATTTCAAAAGCCATTCTGAAGACTACATTAAAACCCTTGGCCTCACTTGGCTTCCTAAAGTAGACGATTTCAAAATCCGCATCAACCTGAATCCAAACGATACAAAAATTACCAAGAGGACAATAGCCTCCGACATCGCAAGGATGTTTGATCCATTGGGCATCATGGGCCCCGTAATAGTCATCGCCAAGCTATTTCTTCAAGATTTTTGGCGTTTGAAGTTGGACTGGGATGCTGCTTTGCCAGAAGTGATACACACCAGATGGTCCCAATTTTGGAGAGGCCTGTCAGTGCTACAAAAAATACAATTCCCTAGACACGTATTTGCCAGGGAAGTGCCCAAGGAGGTGCAGTTACATATATTTTGTGACGCGTCAGAAAAGGCATATGGTGCAGCCGTGTATGTGCGGTCTACTTAAAAGAATGGCAGAATCGTTGTGCGTCTCTTATGTGCAAAACTACGTGTGGCTCCAATTCATGTTATAACTGTTCCACGATGGGAACTCTGTGCTGCTAAATTGGGTGCGGAGCTGGCGGAAAGAGTTAAGACTGCCCTACACTTGGAAGAAGTCTTACACATATATTGGATTGATTCAGAAATCGTGCTTGCGTGGATAAACTCCACCGTTTCCTCATACAATACTTTTGTTGCCAACCGAGTATCAACAATTCAGTCACTTTCGATTCCGGAGCAATGGCGTCACGTAGATTCAAAAAGAAATCCAGCCGACATTTTATCACGAGGCATTCCACCTGCAGAGTTAGCTGGATGTAATATTTGGCTGTATGGACCACCTTTTCTGCATGGAACGGAATCATTGTGGCCACCGGAATATGTAAAGGGACCCTCTTGTGATCTTGAGAAGAAAAAAGAAAGAGTAACTATGGCTGCAACCGTAATTGCTTCCACCAATTTTATCGATGCCATACAGCATCGAAACTCTTTCAAAAAACTACAACGGATCATAGCATATGTATTTAGGTTTATAGATCGCATTACTCAAAGGCCGCGGGCCTCTACATTGTTACCAAAATCATTCTCCAGTCAGGGACTAGCCAGAGGAATCGAAGTCATCGTGAAACACGTTCAGAAGGACGAATTTCGGGATATAATAAAGGACTTGGAGAATGGAAAGCAACTCACCAAAAACAATCAGTTTGCTAGTCTGACACCGTTCCTCGATGAAAAGGGCTTACTTCGAGTTGGAGAAAGATTGGAAGCATCAAACCTATCTTATGATGCCAAACATCCTATCCTGCTCCCATACAAAAATCCATTAACAAAGTTACTGATGACGGATATCCACCAAGACAAATGCCATCTGGGCCCCCAAGCACTGCTTGTAACAACGAGACAACGATTTTGGCCAATCAAGGGCAAAACATTAGCACGAGCCATTGTTCAGCGATGTGTACGATGTTCCCGCGCGAACCCGCAGATGTTTTCTCAGTTCATGGGGAACTTGCCCTCGGCCCGAGTACAGCCTGCTCGCCCATTCGTTAATGCTGGAGTTGACTTTTGTGGACCAATTATGATCCATTTTCGCGGCACAGGAGCACGACCACAAAAGGGCTATATTGCTATATTCTGCTGTTTTGCCACCAAG
Source organism: Odontomyia ornata (assembly GCA_963969285.1). NCBI lineage: Eukaryota > Metazoa > Arthropoda > Insecta > Diptera > Stratiomyidae > Odontomyia > Odontomyia ornata. The sequence continues at coordinate 24,264,711 of OZ017741.1, forward strand.
GCAGTACATTTTGAGCTAGTAAGTGATCTCTTCACTGAAGCATTCATCGGCTCTCTTAAGCGATTCATCGGTAGACGAGGTCATTGCAAAAATTTGTATTGCGACAATGCCACCAATTTTGTGGGAGCCCATAATCAGCTTAGAGAGCTGTCCACGTCTTTGTATTCTGAGCAGGCTCAAGAAAAAATCTCAGATATATGCAACAACAAAAGTATAGACTTCCATTTTATACCACCTCGGGCCCCGCATTTTGGAGGGCTGTGAGAAGCCGCTGTTAAATCGGCAAAATACTTACTACTTAGAGGATCTTCAGCAGCAACCCTAACCTATGAAGAGCTCCAAACGCTTATAGTGGAGATTGAAGCAATTCTAAACTCAAGGCCTTTAACTCCAATGTCGTCAGATCCTAATGACCTCACTGTGTTAACACCAGGACACTTTCTTATAGGAGAACCCCCAACAGCTACGGTGGATGCTGTATCTGAGCCAGCAAAGATCGGACTACTTAGCACGTGGAAACTAGTGAGCGGTATCAAGCAGGAGTTCTGGCGCCGCTGGTCAGAAGAGTATTTAAATCAGCTGCAGCACCGTTCAAAGTGGAAGCAGGTCAGCCAAAATGCTCAACTGGGCACAGTTGTTATCATTAAACAAGACAATATGCCAGTAGTGAAGTGGCCGCTCGGGAGAATTACAAAAATTTACCAAGGCAATGATGGTTTTGTTCGTGTGGTTGACGTAAAAACATCATCAGGGATATTGAAGAGACCGATTCATAAACTGGCGCCCTTGCCAATAGAAACAGACACTATCACTGCCGGAAGCGAGACCGAAGAAGCGATCAACGTGACGGAGGTAGTCAGCGCTAAGAAACGACCATTGGAGCAAGAACCAGAACCGGGTTGCTCAACTGATTCCCCAAGAAAACAAAAACGGGCAACGAAAGGAACATCTATTAGTTCCTTACTATTGGCATGCGTATTGTTTCCTCTGGTGTTTACTGAACCAATTAAAATCACAACGGTCGGACCTCAACCAGGCTTACATTTTCAGTCATTGGGTAGTTCTTATTTAGCAACGAGTGAATGGAGGCTGCTGATATACTACGATTTAAGATCATATTGGTCGGAGATTGCGACATTGGAGAGCGGAACAAACATGCTACAGCAGCTTTGTGATCGTGGACTCACTAACAGTTGTCTCACGTTGGTAGACCATTTTGTCCATCTACGAAATGAACTCGTGAACATCAATCAATTATTGAAGATCAGAAATAAAAGAGGAGCTTTCAACATAGTTGGCAATGTGGCTAAATCTCTATTTGGCGTGCTCGATGAGGAATATGCTAACCAGATGTCACTGACAATAAAAGGTTTGAAGGGAAATCAAGATAAACTGTACCTGCTGCTAAAAAACCAAACATCTATCATTGATTCTACCTTGAACATTATTGGAAAGGGCGAACAGACCTCTCAACGAAGGTTTAAAGCGATAGAGGAGCACATGGATCGATTAGCTAACGTAGTGAGAGGTCCGGCCAGTGAAGATAATTAGCATAAAATATCGAATCTCATCACGACCTTATCGTTTCAAATGACATTGAATACCATCAATTTGCAACGAATTCAAGCCTCCATTGTTAACATCATCACCGACTCACAACATGGAAATTTTAATCCATTACTGTTATCTCAGTAACAATTAAGCATGGATATTTCCAATATCAAGGAACATTTACCTGAGACACTACGCCTTCCAATAGCACATGAAAATTTCCTGCAATTATTCAGGATATCGTCAATCAGTGCAAGACTGACCGAAGATCTGGCTATATTTGAGCTGAAGGTACCACTCGTCAACACAGTCACATTTGACTTATTCAGGCTCTATCCTATACCAACAGTAAGCCACAATCAGCTGATGGCGACACTCCCCAATTCACGATATCTTATTATCAGCTCACATCGTGATATGTATTATCCACTCACGGAAGAAGAATACATGACATGTACCTGGATGGAACCAACCATCCACATTTGTAAACAGTCTCATCCATTATATCACAAGGAATCCAACATAAGTGTATGTGAAGTTACGCTTCTGAAGGACATTCCAGCCCCAGCTGAGTGCAATTTAACCGAACTTAAAACCCCATCGCTGTGGAATCAAATTCTATTTGCCAATGAGTGGATCTATGCTCTCACAAATCGGCTGGTAGTCCACATTGTCTGCGCTGGTAACACTTTAACCAGGGTCCTGGAAGGTTCAGGCATTCTCAAACTGGACTCAGATTGCACTCTCAAATCTGATACTGTAACCATCCAAGCACGCCGGATTTATACGAGTACAATTAGTACTTCCTATACAAGGATCCATTAGCCTGACAAGAATACCACATCGAAACCTCTTAACAAATCTTCGGAGCCTTACCAAACATACGCAGCAGATCTCGAAGCTTTGAAGAAACAAATCTTAGCGCAAGACTTATCTATCCCTGATCAAATCGACTCGCACGATATCCATCAATACACGATCTCATACATCAGCCTTATTTTGATAATTTCATTGGCAAGTTATCTTGGTTGCAAACTGCGAAATTGTCGGAATGTAGCTCCAGCTCAACGGCCGATTCCACGACCAAGGAAGCGCAGCCTACCAAGCACCCAGGAAGCAGTTTGAACGGACCGTTCAACGCGGGGGAGGATGTACGAATTCGTATCACTTCAATAATACAAATTCGTATCAGCCAACATTTTTTATTTTTTATGATTCATTAACTTCTTTTGTATCAGCAAAATGTTTAGCGTACATCATTATGTTCGCATTATGTAATGAGACACGCGATTTGTCTAGCGCGAATGAAATTCCAAACTTCTGGAATTATTCGTGTGCTAGACATAGTTCTCATGGCAGGTGCAATGTGATCTATCTGTCTGCAAGGCAGATGGAACATATTGCGCTTGCAATTTTACGTATGAAAAATAATTATGTCGCGCGCAATATGATCTATCTGTCTGCAAGGTAGATGAGCATATTGCACTTGCAATTCCTGCGTTAGAACAACAAATTTATGGGAACTACTTTTGTTCCCACGGCAAATAAGTATTTAAGAAAATGTTAGTGGAAAATAAACGTGAGTCTAGTTTTGACCATCAACAAAAACATCTTGGGTTTTTTAATTTGGAATATTTTAGTAATCTCCCGATACAAGCATCGGAGAGATTTCTGAACATCAATTTGAGAGCAGAATATTATACAAGTTTATGCACTTGTATAATTAACGTCAACAGCGGAGAAAGTTCCGAGCGCAGAATATTATACAAGTTTATGCACTTGTATAATTAAACTTCAACGCGTAAAATCTGTCCAGGAGAACAAGCAGTCAGCCAAGGCATAGCAGCCTTGACGTTAACATACTTGGTATGGAGTTTGTGAGTGTATGTGACAGGCACTATTATATTAAAAGCTTTATTTATAAAAACAATTAAATAAAAACTGCACTGTTCCAGTATCATTGCTCTGTGATTTAGCAATCAAAGTCAATCGAACTGACCCTTATCACTCACTTCTATGTAGAACGCCAATATATGTAGGTATATAATCTTGAATGCAACTGATAATGTTATGCTTCATTCTTTGAATTCATCTGAAGTGTCATCAAACACGTTCGGATTGCTCAGGTGTGTTAATATATACTGGATTTCTTAAATATCTTATAGATCTAATTGTTACTCAAACTCCTCTGTCGGAATCACTATGAACAATTTTTTCGACTGTTTGAAAACTAAAAACGTAATCTGCATGCACAAAATCACACACATATTATAACGTATGGAGTGAACGCAACAATAGCCATTAATTTCAGGCAAAATACTTTGTTAACTTTATCATTTTGGACGGATCTTTATAATTTGATGTAAAATAGTATTATTTGTAAAAAGTCAAATGTTAGGGAGCTTATTTTCTCAAAATTTAAGCTTCAATCGATACTAATGTTGATATTTAACACACTTATGCGGATACCGATCTACTATAAGTCAGTGAATCGGGCGGTGTAATAAACTTTATTATCAGACTAAAAACAAGATATACAGAATTCAATTTATACTGATCGTATTTGAGTATGATTGAGTTCAACTACCTGTTCGGGAGCAAGTAATGGAATTAAATTCAATTTAAGAATGCTTGTGTATGCAGCCATTATCCATGAAAATATTTCTAAAATATGCACTAAATAGACCACATTTAGATTTGTTCTGCGTCAAGAAATCACCAAGTCAATCTTGAATAACCTGAAAGTCACGTTTTATTTAAAATACATAGTTAAGGAAAATTTATATGTAATTATGACACATAATTACTATCTTACGAGTATCAAAACTAATTGAACCAAGTCGAGTATACAGAAGTACGCTCTTGTCGGAATAATTTTGCACTAAATTTATGATATGTCGAAACTTTCGCTGCGTATCTAATGATAAAAACTACTTTCCACATAATAGGTTTAAAGAAAAAAAAACTCCTTTACTTTTATTTAAGTGCCCGCGGATTTGTTACAGTATTTCATATACCACACAGTGAACAGAATCTCAAAGATATTTAAGTTATTTATCTTTTCGGAAATTTTCAAGAGAATTTGATCAAAAGTGTAGTGTCTGATTTGAGCGAAAGCCAATATGGTACGAGGAGTAAGCATTGTTATTGTTATAATAAATGAACATTCAAATGGTGAGACAAACTTTCACTATCTGGACGTTGAATCTATGGGTACCCATACAGTTTTATTGATTGAAATGCTAAATCTATAGATTCAACTTTTATTAAAAACTTCAAAAGAAAGCACACTATTGTAGTGCAATTGAAAGAGTTTTCAAACCACGATGGACACCAGCGGTCTTGAATACCTCAGCGAGCCAACATTTTGAGCTACGCTCGAATTACCTTGCCGGACGATGCGTATGAGTTCTGGCAGCTAACTTTCTGCGGTGTCATGAGGAGCGTTCTTTCCGCCAGCGCAAAGCCTACACTGAAAATTATTTCCCACGTTGAGATTCCGTCCTAGGAATCTCTTTAATGGAAACACTTTTGCTTTCACTTTAACTTATTTACTTTATTCAACACTTTAATTGATAACAACAACAATACTTCACAGCTTAACTTAATATTGAACTATATTCAACTTGAACTAACTTAATATTCAACTCAACTTAATATTCAATTCAACTGTATTCAACCAAGGATGGATCGTAGTAGTCTTTGCGTATAGACGTCTTTTAAATCGCTCCTGTCAAAAGTTTTCAAAAATAAAATTAATTTTTTAAAAAACGTTAGTCCGAAGTTAATTTTTATCGGAAAAATTTTATATTGTCGAAGTAATCGACTCAGGAAATTTCTATCGAATATTTTTACTTCGATTGGTAACGAAAAACAAATTACCAAAGAAAATTTCGCCGCTGGTATGGAGGAGCCCGACGGCTTCCCACCGTTGGGACAACCTGGGGAAACGACGAATACGAAACTGGCAACAATCACCAAAAGAAAACATAACGAAGAAAACTCCGCAGATGGAGGGTGCAAGCTGCAAATAATAGCGGACAATCAACAAATGGCCAAATTGCAGAAAGAAAATGATGAACTAAGACAAGAGATACAGTCTCTCAAGGATCTCTTCAAGAAAGGGATGAAGCCTCAAAAGACGCAGCAACAAAATCAATGGCAACAGGTAACAAAGCCGAAGAAAAGCACAAAGCAAGCAATTCCAGAAGAAGTTCCAAGTGTTGATGGCAACAAGGAGAGCCAAAACTATTTTGCAGCTCTGGAGGGATCACCCGAAGATATGGAAATCGAAGAAAACATCGGAGGTAATTTTAATCAAGATAATGACGTTAATTTTATTCAATATTTAAAGAACGAAAATAAGGAGAAAAAACCAGCCCGCAGTTTTGCTGGTTTCTCTGAAAAAGCTTCCAACAAGACAGAAAAAGTTCCGCCAATCAACGTGTTTGAACAAACCGGGAAAGATATGGTTCGGCTATTGGCAGCCGAAAATAAACTGGCCAATTTCGAAATCAAAAGAGTTAATGCCGAAAAATTAACTATAAGGACAAAATCACTGGTTGATTCCAAGTCAGCAAAAGATGCGCTGATTTCTGGGGAGGTTCCACACTTCACCTATACCCCAAAAAGTGAACAGAATCAGACCTTCTTGTTGAAGGGTTTGGACAGCGGAGATTATACGGTCGATCTTCTTCAGGTTCTGCACCAGATATTGATTTTATTTCGGTCAAAGCCTTTGCGACAAGAAGGTCGACCATAGAAAGGAAGAATTTACCACTTTACTTGGTACAAATTGCAAATAAGAGCAGTCCAAGTGCCCTTCAACAAATAAGGTACTTGAATTTCAGAGTGGTGAGGTGGGAACGCCTCCAGAAAAGAGAAGTCAACCAGTGTTACCGGTGTCAAAGATTTGGACATTCGGCTGCCAATTGTGCCACGCACTATCGTTGCGTTAAATGCAAAGACGTTCATGCTCCCGGTGAGTGCAAATTGGCTCAGACGGAGCCTAAAGAAAAATTATACTGCGTTAACTGCGGTGTTTTTGGTCACCCAGCATCATATCGAGGATGCTCCCGATATCAAGATGCAAAAGTTAAATTTGCTCCAAAGCAAACACAAGTACACCGTAATATCATACCTTCCAACTTCGTCAAGCCCGGAGTATCATTTGCACTCGCCGCTAGAGGACCAGCAGAAAATGCTGGAAATAATGTAAATAATGTAAGTGGCAATAATGAGCTGCTTCTCAAAATTTACCAGCAACTTAATTCTTTATCGGAGAGAATCGATAAACAAGATTCAAAAATTAACTTTGCATTTCAGCGTTTAGGTCTTTCAAATGCCTAATAATAACTTGGCATCCAGTCATATTCCCATGGATAGGCTTCGCCTCATATCGATCAACGTTAACTCGATCGTTGCTATACATCGACGTGATTATCTCCTTGAATTTATTGTTAAGCAAAAGCCTGACATCATACTTCTCACTGAAACCCACCTCAATTCATGGCATTCCATGGAATTCAAAGATTTTGCATTCGTAAGAAACGATAGGCTAATAGATGATGGGGGACGTGGCACCGGGATATTGGTTAGAAGACCCTATCGTTTCCAAAATATTGAAAAAGTCGAATTCAAAAACTTTGAATTTCTTGAAGTGTCCGTCATCAAAATTTCACTGCCACGTGGGGATAACCTCTTCGTTATCTCTGCCTATGCAACTGGTCAAAATGTTCTCAAGTTCAAGGAGGAACTCAATTCCTTGTTTGAAATACTCGAATTGAACAGGCTGCATAGTTATTATATTCTTGCTGGTGACCTGAATGCCAAGCATACATCATGGCTAAACGCCACCAATAATCCAAGAGGTGTATTCCTGAAATCATGGATAACAGAGAACCAAATTGAGTACAGGTGCAACCTTTATGGGTCGGAGTTCCCAACATACCCTAGGACAAACTCATATTTGGACCTCTGCATTGCTGACGCAAGACTTGAATTCAGCTTTAATAGTCCTCAACGAAAACTGCAGGTGCTTCCTTACGATAGCGACCATAACGCAATCGTAATGGAAATCAATCATCAAAGGGATGATTTCTTCCTCATTCCAGTTCAACATGAAAACCATCGGTTGAATTTCAGAAAAACAGACTGGGGAAAGTTTCAAAAGAAGTTTAATCGGGAATACCAGAAGCAATGTCCTCCTTCTGATGATGGCAACGCTTGCTCAATGGTTCCTAATAACAGAAATCTAACTGACGATGAAATAGATGTCTATTTGTCGAAGTTAGAGAAGCTGACGTTGGAAACGATTGAGAAAGTTGTACCCAAGATCAAACATCGAAACAATATGGAAGGATATGAAACACCAACCATCGCAAGGTTGAAAAGATTGAAAAGCCTTCTTCTCACCCGCGGCAACAATATTTATCGACGATTTTTGGACTACGACCATCCCTCGTTGGCTTTGTTGAAGTTACATCTGAAGAATGTCCGGAACTTAATCCGGTCATATTTCAGGAGTGAGGTCAGCAATCAATGGGTGGAAAAACTGAGGGGTACTAGCCCACAGGACCCAGATGGCGTTTTCGCGAAAGTGAATAGCTTATTCCGTAGGAAGTCTCGAGTGAAGGTATCGAATCTTGAAGTCGCTAGTGACGAGATAAATCTTCTCGATAGGGCTGGTATCGGAATTGATAGTACGACTCCGGATAGAAATGGAAACAGGATTATATGTGATGGATTGCAGAAGCTTGCCCTGATTGGAACACATTTTGAATTGGTTCATCTGCCAAACCCAGAGAGAAGGAATGAAATATTTTCGGAGGTCGTTGAAGCAAAAGTGTCCGACTTCAAATCAAGCCTGAACGGCCAATCAATTCTTCATTTCGATGAAACATTCACATCTGACCTCATACCGACCATGAATCTTATTGATTATTTTGTCAGCTATGAAGACTTGTGTTTCATATTTCGCAGAATAAACAACAAAAAATCATGTGGTACTGACGGTATTCCAAATATAGTTCTCCGACATTTGCCTGAGGTTGCTATTAGGAATTATTGCATATTGTTCAACAAAATGTTGAGCAATTCATATTTCCCAAATGAGTGGAAAAAGGCTAAGGTATTTCCGATCTTGAAGAAAGGAAAAGAATCTTCATGCCCTAAAAGCTATCGCCCAATCGGCTTGCTGCCTAACATCAGCAAGGTGTTTGAAGTGATACTCAACAGAGCATTAAACGCCCACATTGAGAAATATGAGTTGATGCCGAATTGCCAATTTGGTTTTCGTGCCAGGCATTCGACCATACATGCAGTAACGAAAGTAACCTCAGACATTTGTTGGAAACTAAACAACAAAGAATGTGTTGGAGCATGTCTCATTGATATGGAGAAAGCCTTCGATATGGTGTGGCTAGATGGACTAGTTTTCAAACTTCTTCAGGACAGGTTCCCCAGACACCTTGTCGCCATGATGTGTAATATGTTATACGGGAAATCATTTGTTGTAACTGATGGAAATCTGACAACAATGCGCGAATTCAAGGTCTTCAATGGTCTACAGCAAGGAACAGTTACTGCGCTTCTGCTTTTCTCAATATTCATTCGCAAGCTATTGAACAGCTTTGATTTTAATGTCTCGCCAACGCGATCATTGGTAGCGTTTGCTGATGATCTGATCATCTATACGGCAGACCGAAAAGCTACAATAGTTCAGAGCAATCTTCAAAAAATGTTTAATGATGTGCAGCTCTACACCGACAATTGGCGAATGAAAATCAATGCGCAGAAGTGCGAAACAATTTTGTTTCGGACAACGCTGCAGGGGGCCAGTCAAGACCTGAAACGTAATTGGAAGGATTTCCACATTATGGCTGGTGAGGGTAGTTCAGAACGGGTTCCACATAAATCTTGTGTTCGATACCTCGGTGTTCATCTCGATCAGTATCTGTACTGTACTGAGCATGTGAAAATCATGCTCAGTAAAGCACTCAAAGTAGTCATGGCTCTTCGGCGACTCTTTCATTCCAGATACATTGATCAAAAAGTCAAAGTTATTTGTTACAAGACCCTGGTTAGGCCAGTTTTGACATACGGATGCCAGATCTGGTACAACCAGAGTGCTAGTACAATGGAAAGATTAAGAGTTTTCGAAAGGAAATGTCTTCGTGCATGTACTGGTTTGTACAGGAAGCCTGAGACGGATTGGAAGCACTATATATCGAATAGAAAAATTTATCAAACCGCTCAAGTGACAAGAGTCGATATCTTCATATTGAAACTTCTTCGGAATCATATCGCAAGATCTGTAACTGTGAGTGAAAACCCTTGGATTTCACAGCCGTTCCACCCTACAGATGGGTATATAGCGACTTGCCTCGCTAATGGCTTCATTCCTCCAGAAGCATTCGTGTATTTGGACATGAATCGATACGTTTTTGATTCTGACGGCGTCCCAGTCATATATCACATATATAGACGGGCCACCGATAAGAAGATAAAATATCCTCCGAATCTGAGTTCATGAGACCAACAATTCGAATGGAGATACTCATTTGCTAGGTTCGTTGAGGCTGGTCGAGTTGAGATGGAGCAATCTAGGTATTGGTGGCTGAATGACAATGTCTAAATTATTCGTGGTTATTTTCTGTTTTTGTGCTTTTTCTCGTTACTTAGTTTTTTAGATTCACCTCATTATTGCTACATCTAGAGTTGTTTATTTGTATTATAAATTAGGTATAGGTTTCAATATAAGGTAACGTTTTTTTTTATTTTTTTTGATTGAACTTATTTAGAATGAGTGTGTAACATATTAGGTATAGGATATAAGTTCATTGTTGTGTTAGTAATATAAGTATAATATAAGTATAAGTGGTTTTTTCTCCTTTTTCCAATTGAATCAAAAAATATGTAATAATCTTAATTAATTTAAATTTGCTAGTGTATTTTTTTTTCATTAAATGTGTTTAACTGATAACGTATAAATTTAGAGAGCCATTCGGGCCATTAAGTTTTTTATAGTTTTATTGTTTGGAATTTGCTTTATGTTCTTTTAAAAATTTATAACGATTGGTATTAAATAAAGTGCTTTTGACTTTGACTTTGAAGAAAACTGTATTCAACCATTGCTCCCTCACATAGGCCCGGAAGCGGATGCATGACGTTACAATATGTACAACGATTTTAGACCTATTGACCTGTTCTTGTAGACCACTGGTTCCCAACCAGTTGTAGTGAATTTATAAGTTTCAAAAGTCCGTAAAGGACTGCAGCGATGTTCTGCTGCCTCGGCAGAAGAAGATGGAGATATCTGCCGAGAATGCCCTCGTCTGGGGACGCGTGAATGCGCTGGCAGGCTAGCATTGCGGTGTCGTGGGGCGGGTTCATTCCCCCAGCACAAGGACCCACTGCAAAAAATTTCGCACTCACGAATTTCTTGGGGTCGAACAAGGACAAGGCAACCGAAGTCGCAAAAAGTGTAGGTAACTACACGAGGGATAAATGACTTGTTCAAGGAACAAGGGTAACAAGTAAAAAGAAGTGGAAGCAGGGTGACATCGTCCTTACCCGGAGAGGCTCATGGCCCACAAATGAGAGAAGGGCAACCGGGTGGTGATGGAGCCCCTTCGCACCCACCCAACTGGATTAATATCCATATTTGTCGCAGTGGCCAGGTATTCCTCTTCTGAGTGGAAAACTCATACAACTTAACTTGCATAAGTCTTCCCATCAGAAGAAAAGCACCCCGATGACCAATTTATGCCATAGAATTATACAATTCGATTGCATAACTCTATGCCATAAAGAGGCACTCTGCTTGAGCCACTCAACCCGCGACGCCACCTGAAACCAAGAAGATTAAATTGTACCCGGCGGCTGGCTCATGTTTTATGAGGAGAGCCTGCCACCGTACCGGGTCCTATACCCGGTCAAATCCAACGTAATGGAAAGACCGAGGGGTAAGGGTATCAATTCATTTTATTTCTTTGTTTTTATAATTTATAATTTAAATAACTTTTAAACTTCAAGGAAAATGTCCATATAATTGAATCAACGTAATGGTGTTAAGTCAATATAATTATTCTTACAAAAAAAATTGTTAATATAAAAATAGAAAAAAATATTAATTTAAAAAGTGACAAATTACGAAAAGAAAGTAATTTAAAAAACATGAGGCAAAAAGGGTACTTACCCCACATGGTCCGTCGAGCGCTCGATGACGATGCGGGTGATTTTCTCCTATATGAATATACACTGTAACAAAATCTTGCTTCATATGACCATTTAATAAGGCAATATAATATTTCTTTGACATCCGATTTTCAAAGGACTTGGATACTTCCATTCAAGCTCTCTTATTTAGGGGGATACACAGAATTTCACTCGTAGAAAAGTCCAAGCGATGAGCAAATTAGAATTCATGAGTGAGCGATGAGTCTTTGAGTTGAGAAAATTGCTTTCTTAAGATAGTTTGCACCGCGACTTTACTAGTATCATTACTATTTATTAATAAATCCGGGGGCTTATCCATCACTAGGAAATTTTCGCTGCTGTGGAGTTAAACTAATTTGTGAAAAGCCTTGTTATTAAGCTGAATATTGACCAATTAAAGGGTAAACGAACACGTAATTTGGTAATAAATAAGCTCACGCGATTGATCCAATTCTCAAGCACTTCCCGTCTAAGAAATTGAAGTAAATAATCTAAAAGTTCTAAGATCGGCCTATTGACAAACAAAATTATTATGAAAATTAAATGTCTTCCGCATCTTCATCATCTGATTTCCACGCTGCCTTTTCATTTTCCGGTTTAACATCAACAGCTTTGAGTTTTGGGACGTTTATCAAACAGTGGTTGATACATTTACTGATATTTACGTTTTTTCGGCAAACATTTTCACCATTTCTTGTAGGAAGTGACGTCGTATCGGGCCGGACATGAGGGTTGGGCTGTTTAGAAATTGTGGGAGAAAAAGGAGTTGATCGATGTGAACAACACTAGCGCCAATATTTAGGGTACCCCTTTTTTATGTGCCGTTTTGGTAAGGTAACTATGGCTGTGTGCTTGAATAATCATGATGTGATTTCTACTCTAGATTTATCAACCAAAATATTGACTTGATGCACTTTCATAGCCATTCACTGTATTCCAAATGTAAATATTGTTCATAAATATTCCAATGTGGAACAAACACAAGCGTCTTCAAACGTCACATTTGCACGGGTGTATGTATTAAATGCAAAGCGCAAGTGTAGGAACGATAAGTGTAGAGGAGATAAGTAAAAATCATGAAATGTTTCGTCTCCACATATTGCAAATCTTTCCACTTCACTTTACCGCGTCCAATCAGCCATTCAAGGAAATTATTGGTCAAGGGTGAAACTTCGCACTACCCGAGGATCGACACAAAGCACTTTCATCGTCCATTATACTACACATTTCCTCTCAATTTCTGGACTTTCTGAAAGCACCATTTTACGTTGCGTCATTACAATCACATTATGATTTAGGCAACATATCAAAAAAACTGAAAATTACACTTCGAGATCTTAATATATTGAAAATATCTTTCGCTTTGTATTCCAAACAGATAGACGCGATACGATATTCCAGCAAGCACCCCAAGGTTGTTCTTGAGCACAGTCCGTCTTCCCGTTCGATAATCGACCGAACGACACACAGACACAGCCGAGTGACCGTTCCTCCTAGCGGATCCCGTGCAGGGCGACTTCCTGCTTCCCAAGGACGATACGAGGATTACGAATTCACGTCCAATTCCGGTGGAAATCTTGATTTTCCACACAAAACTTAAACGAGTCGTGATTATGCAAAATTTTTCCTGTATCACACTCAAACTTCGATAGTTCTCTTTAGTGTTTCAACAATTCCCCCGCAATTGCTGTTCACTGTCTTCTATCCCCCTTTGAAACCTCTACCCGCTGGCCTAACTGCTCGCTCCAACCCTGTACTTCCTCCTCGCGTCCACGCTCGTTGGCAAATCCCGGCAGACTCCCCCAAATCTCTTGGCGACAGCACCAGCAACACCAACCGGTCCTACTCCCGCTACCGCCACTGCTATCGCTCGTACCGTTCACGATGACAGTCTCTTCTTAACCATCCTTTCTCGCTTGTTTTCATCTCGCTTGCGACTCGTTACAACGAAATGAAGAGGATGTCAAAGAATGCTAAAATTGATTACTATGCGTGGGTGCGGGAAGTGAAAGTTGTATGCATCGGTTGCCCTGTAGTATCTCATGCAGTTTTTGCGAGAATGTTTGTATGGACTATTACACAGTCTCGTACAAGTGTTGCATGAGTCGAAGGTATTGTATGAGTTGGATGCGTTGCATGAGTCGGATGCGTAAGCTGCGCAGTATATGTAGTATGGGTTAAGTGTGTTGCGTGCGTTGGATGAATATGCAACTGCAAGGTTCCGGCAATAAACAATTAGAAAACGTCGCAAATATATTCATTTTTGAAGGTAAACTTCGCGCTTTTATTTGCAAACTCCAGTTGTGGTTACGTAAAATCGAAGAAAATAATTATTCTGCATTTGCGACATTAAAAGCACTTATGGAAGATAAAAAGTATGACGCTATTAAAGCAAATATACAAGAAAATATCAAGACTCATTTACAAATGTTGATTGATGAATTCAATCGTTACTTCCCAGAATATACCGAAGACGCTAAAATTGATCAAAAACTGATACGTAACCCTTTTAGCACGGACGCTGGTGAAGTTTCTGAAGGAATCCAGGAAGAACTTATTGAAATCCAAAATGACAGAAACTGCAAGGATGCTTTTGAATCTAATTCACTTGAGTCGTTTTGGTGTAAGAAAGCAATTTCTTATACTAAACTTTGAGAAATCGCCTTGCGCTATTTTATGGTTTTCTCAACAACTTATTTATGTGAACAAGGATTTTCTGCTTTGTTGGTAATTAAAAACAAGGCGAGGAATCGTTTGAAAGTTAGTGATGATTTGCGTGTAGCTTTGAGCAACAATATTAGTCCTAGGATAGCCGAAATCGTGAAGAAGATGCAAGCACAGAAATCACATTAATAAAAAATTACAGATGTTTATCCTAAAAATATTATTATTTCTTTTATGTAATTTCCTATTCAGTTTTTAATTAAAGTTTCAGTTTGATTATTACAGTTTACTTTTATTATACCTACATAGTGGTCTCTGCTAACAAGAATAATATAAAAGTGTTCCCTGACCAAGAAAAGGTTGGGAACCCCTGTTGTAAACCAATTGAACAGCTGTTGACAGTTCTTACAGTGACGTCATGTACGTTAATTGCTTTCCTTTCAGTTAACTAAGAATCGCACTTTGATATGCTGATCTCAGCAATCCAAGAAAGCGAATTTGGATATTAGGATAACAGGACATTTATATTAGATTGATCAAGTTTGTGGATGACGGGATATGAGTCATAGATGATTAATACATGTACCATGGATGATTAAGGCAAAGGTTTAGTGAATTGTGTGGTATTATGCTGATGTAAGGATTTGTGATTATGTGTAACTCGCGTACGATTTAAAAGATAATGCGGCATTACGGAAACTGAAGGGGTCTTATTATTTCCTGCCTAATCTACTGATGACATAAGTCATACTACCATTTTCAACGGGAAAGCTAGCTAAGATGAGAAAATGAGGACCGTTTGGATTTCGTGCCCCACACACCCTCACAACTGGATGAAGTCGAAATGACTAGGTCCATCTTCAGGGGCCTATCATCCCTTGGCGTCTAAATCAAACAAGAAATGAGGGCAACGATGTGAGGGCTACATAAGAAGATGTATCCACTCACGTGGTGGGTTCTTACCCCTTTCAGGGTAAAAAAGATGATACAGTTTACCTGCTTAATAATTCATTTATTAGATTTTCTGTTGGAACACACGACCTAAGCAAATGTAACTTTTGTATAAAAGTATATGAAATATAAACGGAAGTATATGCATTCAAAGATCATAAAAATGTGTATGAATAGTTGAAGCTATTTATTAAATTTAATGAGAGTTATTTAAAGATATCAGCAAATGTATATCAAAATATTGGGGCAGGTCTTTATAATTTAAGTGACCATATATAAAAAGGTATGGGCATATGAGTATAAAATTGCAAATATACGTACATATAGAGTTTCCCATTAGGGACATAACAGTTTTGTATCTTTTTATATGAACGCACCCTTAAACTTTTTTAATAAACAGTCAATGTTGAAACGATAGTTAAAGTCAACATTTTTATCATGGTAAAGATCATAAACCAGCAACGTTTGGAAATTATTAAAAATTACTACCGAAATTCTGAGTAGTGGTCGCAACGGGAAGAGCGCTTACCCCAGTTTCTGGCCGTAATAATCGTCCCACCCGACAGGCTGTGTAATAACCTAGCTCTTTGCACCCTACGCCACTGATGCGACTGGCAGGTCTCTACACCCTACGCCACTGACGCCGACCAGCCGATCCATGTATCCTACGCACTGACGTCGACGGCTCGTGAGCGACTTTTAAACTACTCGCTGCCACTGAACTGCGACTTGGCGTGTGGTTAAAAAAATAAATAGGAAAGGAGTATCACGTCTGGCTCGTGCTGGTCTTCAGTTCCACCTTGTCCCTGAGTCCAGTTGGCGCTGATCCTGGCTCTAAGATTTACAGTGACAGTTACAGCAGCCCCAGTCGTCGGATGTTTCCAGGACATCATTCCGGATTGCTGATGACTGCGCCTCCAAGCTCGTATTCTCTGCCGTAAACTAGTATCCTGCCCGTTTCCCACGATAAACCGAAGCTTTTTAAACTGTACAAGTAAGTTCAATAACAGTTTTATATAATACAGCTTGCTTAAAAGTTCTGAACTCAGCGTTAGTGGCGTGAAACTCCCACCAACTACAGCTCCCTCAGTGCCCGCAAAAGAAAATTTTTTGCTGCCAAACGGCCGCGTTTGCAAAGATGATCAAGTGGAACATATACTGAATTCGAATCATCGTCAGCGGCCAAGAAGCAAACCAAAAGCACCACCGACAGTAAACGAAGGATCAGTACGACAAAAACAACAACTTCAGTTACGGCTTCCAAAAGCAGGAGGGGTTGGCATCATAATCCATTCATCAGAAAATTGGAAGGTTATGAACTATACTATAATAGCTCCTAGCGCAATAAGAGTGTGGAATTGTGCTCAGTACACTATCGAAATATGAACGAGAGTTCCTTTTGGATAAATGTCAATGTAGCGTGGAGCGTCTCACTGTTAAAACAGTTTGTTTTCTGTTTCGAGCCAAATCACTGATATTAAAAACTAATGAAATTACGCACCTTAATACCGATTCCACGGAAAATTTTTATACTGCTCTACACAATGTAGCGATTAAACTATAGTTTAATCGCTACATTGTGTAGAGCAGTATGCAAATATTTCCTTTTTTTGTTACCAGCGATCGATTCTAGTTTAGGAGTGCACGCAATGGAATGAAAAAGTATGATAAGGAGAGTGCGTGGGAATGAAGCATTTTTATTGAGGTGCTGTCTAACTTCATCGATGGACACGAGGCAGATAGTTTATAGTGGCTTGAGCAATATTGCACCCGAACACTATACAAACCATATAACGACCCGCTTGGCTGAAATTCTAGCAGCTTTCACTCCAAAATTCGTTCGATTTTCATTCAAACCTTGTAAAGCGTTTACTGGTTCACATTAGGCCCCGTGGCTAGCTGTGCGTAGTATAGTCAAAGGGGAGCGAACTGGAGCAACCAAAAACCCTTAAAAAAGAAAAAAAACAGAAAAAGGAAAAGAATGCAAAAATGACAAAATGACGAGGTTAACAGTACATCAGGAGCGGTACTAACGATGACAAAAACGACGATTAATACAATGACGGTGAAGATGGACGAAAAATTGAGATTAACAGATAGTCTGGTCCAGAATGAGATTTCTGCGGCGTTCGGGTGCAGCAAAAAATAATGCGAGCGCCAGAGCGTCCTATAAAGGTAAAGCGGGAAACTCTACAGGACGCGCCTAGTGCTCGAGAGGCAGAGGAAAATATAAAGAAATTTGAGAATTCTATGATCTGCTGGAATCGCTACCGAAGCAATTGAAGCAAGGGTCGTAAATCCTGAAATAATAATGAACCATCCTGAAAACAACAAGGAGATTACGGCAGGAAAAGTAACGAGTGTCCAGGCAAATAAAGTGACAATGTGCGATTTCGTCACTAACGTCGAAAAGGCGGCCGAAGTACTGTATTCGGGAACAGAAGCCGATAACATCTCCCACGGACGATGGCCGCAGAGTACAGTTACCGCCCAGCGACATGAAGAAGAAAGGCTATTCCGAAAAGCGGGAGTTGTTCTGAAAAGAATGCAATCTGCATGTAACTCCCTAAAAATCAACAAAGCAGTAAAGATTGGGCTCCTTGAGCTAGAGGAGCTCTTAGACCGCATAGGGCATTATTAAAGGGGATGGTTAAAGGCCGAAGAGTAACAGAAGGCCCAAGAAGAGCAAAAGGCTAAAGAAGCGCTTGGGCGAAATCTAAAGGGCAAGTGCAGATAGATCCACCATCAAACATCAATAAAAGAATGGCGTCTAACCCAATCGAAGGAGATCGGAATAAAAGAAGAAAGGAAGACTCCCTTGATGGGTCGGGATATGAGATCAGGGGTTCCAGACAGTGCTTACAAAAAGAGTAAAGAAAGCCGCTAAGAATCTCCTTCAAAAAGTGCCATAAACAGAAGAGAAAGAAGCCCCAATAAAGACCTCGGCACCAGGCACTGCTCGTAAAGCCTCAAGATGGTCGATCCTACGTGGAGGTGCTGCGGGACATCAGGGAAAAGGTAAGGCCCAAAGACACCAACCCTGTCATTAAAACAGTACAACCAACGCAATCGGGCCACATACTGGTCGAATTTGGTGCAAAGGCCAAGAATAGGGAAACATTCTGCGATGCACTGAAGAAAGTCATCGGCAAAAGCGCAGCTATATCCTCGCTCAAGCCAATGGGAACGATCGAAATGAGAGACATCGACTGCGTCACAAATCTGGCAGAGGTAGAAGAGGCAATCAAAAAGGAGTTCCCAAGCGTGGGCAAGATCAAAGTAAGGCTGACACCAGAAAACCATACGGGACAACGCATGGCCATAATTGACTTGACCGAAAAGGACGCCGAACAATTTCTGAATAAGTGCAAAGTACGAATAGGGTGGGTTATCTGTAGGATACGGCGAAGAGCAAGGCCGCTAAGATTTTTCAAATGCTTTGGCTATGGTCCCACCGCACCAGTATGCAAATGACCCGATAGGAGTTCCCTATGTTACAAATGCGGTGAAATGGGACATAAAAGAAAAGAGTGTACCAAGGAGGCACACTGTATTCTTTGCAAGGATGCTGATCCAAGACCTGATTTTGGACACGTCACGGGAACAGAAAATGCCGGGTTTTCCAGGAAGCCCTATCCAAGGCAAAATCAGAACTCCGATGACCCGCATCCTGCAGCTAAACCTACACCGCAGTTCAACCGCCCAAAATCTGCTTGAGCAGTTTACGAGGGACATGAAAGTCAAGTTTTTGCTGCTGAGTGAGTAACACCATGATAAAAGCCCAGCATCATAGCATCCTGATGAAACTGGTACTGCCACCATCTGGGTTTCGAAAAAGTGATTTCCAGGTGGAGAGCTGTGGACGGGGGGATGGTTTCGTGTGGGTTTGGTGCTCAGGGACCACCTTCTTTAGTGTGTACCTGATGCCTAACGAATCAATATCATCTTTCCAAGCCAAGCTTCAGGCTTTGGAGGGCGCTGTCTCGAACGCAGAGGGCAAAGTGCTCGTTGGGGGGGACTTCAACGCTAAAGCAATCGAATGGGGCATGCCTCAAACGGATCCGCGGGAAAACGAATCTTGGAAATGACGTCCCAGGAGTCCTTCGTCGTACTAAACTCCGGAAATACGCCGACTTTCCGACGTATTGGCTGTGAGGGACGTGACATTCGCCTCGGAGTCCTTAGTACGGAGGATACAGAATTGGAAAGTATTAGAGGACTACTCAGCCAGTGATCATCAGTGCATTCTGCTTGAGATGAGTAACGTGCCTCCCGACGTCCGTGCTCTCGGCTTTCTACAACTCGATGGAACATCGCAAGGATGAACCTCGAGAGGTTCGTCGAGGTGCTCACAGCAGGTGAGCCGCTGCAGGGAGCTTCGGAGGGGACGGAAGAACTGGCAGCTCAAGACGTGGTGAACTCTACTATGAGCAGCATCACGACTGCTTGCTGTGCTTCTATGCCCCGTCAAAGACCCCGGCACGACAAGCCCCCAGTGTACTGGTGGTCAGCTGAAATCGCTGAAAAGCGAAGGGAGTGTCGCAAGCTTCGACGTAAGGTTCAACGGGCGCGGAACCGTGAAGAGGCATGCAACTGGGTCGTAGCAAATAAGTCGGCCAGGAAATGCCTTCGCAAATTGATCAGCAACAGCAACGCTCGCTGCTGGTAAAATCTAGTGGACAATGTGAACAAGGATCCGTGGGGCCTTGGCTACAAGCTAGCTATGCGGAAGCTTAGTGCCCTAAAGAAGCCTTGTATACATGACGTGGAAAAGATGGCTGAGATAGTGCGGGGACTCTTCCCCGCCCTTCCCGTCCGTGTTGACGCTGTCCATGGTGAAACAGCAGTCGAGTGTCAACTCTTCACACAGCTGGAACTGGAGGAGGCAGTCCTCTCATTGAAAGCGAGGAAGGCTCCAGGCCCAGATGGTGTTCCAGCTGAGGTGTTGCGGCTCGTCTACCACCATTGTCCTGACTTGCTGCTCAGCACATTCAACGCTTGCTTACGGGACGGGGTTTTCCCGGTATGATGGAAGGTGGCGAGGCACGTGCTGATCAGCAAGGGGAAGAGAAATCCCGAATCGCCGTCTGCATACCGCCCGTTATGCATTCTAGACACGGCTGGGAAAGTGCTAGAGAAACTCATCAAGGGAAGACTCACTGACGCAATTCATGCTGCAGGGGACCTATCTCCTCGGCAGTATGGCTTTAGAGCAGGACGTTCCACCATTGATGCAATTGCAGAGGCATATAGCCGAACCCAGTGACGGATCGTCCTGTTGGTGACACTCGACGTAAGGAACGCCTTCTGGAAACGCTGGAAAACTCTTTGCAAGTTCGAGAATATCTAATGCGGCTTTTGAGGAACTACCTAAAGGACCGAAGCCTGCTCTGCGACACGACAGAGGGCCAACGAAGGATGGAAATTACATCAGGTGTTGCCCAGGGATCCATCCTTGGTCCGGACCTGTGAAATGTGTCTTACGAGGGGCTACTGAGACTGGACATGCCACATGAGTCGCGCTAGGTCGGCTATGCAGACGATATTGCAGCTCTGGTCGCTGGACACGAGTGAGGGACTGGATGACTGCTCGCGGGCTGAGTTTAGCACTGGAGAAAACCGAGGTGGTCATCTTGACAAAAAAGAGAATCCCTAGAGTAAGGATGATCAGTATTGGAGACATACAAATCGAATCGAAGCCAGCGGTGAAGTACCTGGGGCTACTGATCGACTCGAAGATGAGTTTCTCTGTGCAAATTAGGGCAACGGCTGAGAAGGCTGCTTCGGGAATATCGGCTCTGATTCGACTTATGGCCAACATAGGGGGACCCAGCACGTCAAGAAGACGCCTCTTGATGAGTGTTGTAGGGTCAGTGCTACTGTACGGAGCAGAAGTATGGGGCGACGCTCTCAGCAAGGAGGTATACCGAAAACATTTGGCACCTGTACAGAGAAGAGGAGCACTGAGAATTGCATCTTCGTATCCGACAGTCTCTGACTCGGTGGTGAGAATTATTGCAGGCGTGATACCTGTCGGCCTCCTTGCTAGAGACCGCCGATCTATTTTTCTGCGCCGAAACGAGGACACGAGGGAGATGGTTGTCCACAAAGGGAGACAGCGCTCACTCAACCATTGGCAGTAGTCTTGAGGGAAGGTGGGCTGCGTGCCTCATCCCGGATGTGAGATCTTGGCTCAATCGAAGGCATGGTGAGACTGACTTCTATCTGATGCAGCTTTTGTGCGGGATTGGGTGCTTTCAGTCTTACCTGCCCAAGATTGGTAAATCACTGTCCCCCGATTGTCGGTACCACCCAGGAGAGGGAGACAATGTCTGCCACACATTTTTTGCGTGCATAAGATGGGATAGGCTGCGAAGAGCCCTCTACAGGGAGACGGGAGAGCTCACCCCGGATAATATAAGCACGGTGATGCTCGAATCGGGTGACAAATGGAACCAGGTGGCACATTATGTTCGGGCAGTCCTAAAAGATAAAAGGGACTCAATGTAGCTGGGGCCGTTGGGACTGAGAGATCGCTTATCAGGCACTTCCTCTTCTCCTCTCCACTTCCACTAGAAGAGGGATCCCCCAGCTTGAAGGTGCCTCACGGCGTAACAAAAAGAGACCTGGCCCGAAGTAATGTGTCAAACGGTTCCTGGCTAGGCTCTCGTGTTGACAGGGGAGGTATTTAGTGGGTAGTCTAGTCGCCTTCTTACGAGAATGGGAGTCCCACACTCTGTGCATAAATGGGCAATCACCTCCCTACCACAAAAAAAATGTCATCACGGCAGAGCGTGGTCCTGGGCTGACGGACACGCTTCATACTTTCCAGTACTTTGTATGCTTGACTTGTGTCGTTGTTAGCTAGACTTACATCTATACTTCTCAATTGGTCGTCATAGTACTTTCTTTTCTTATTCCTAACTATCTTATTCGCTACACTTCTGAGATTTTCATAGTGTTCTCTCTTCGGCCTGATATTCCTACTTACGTATTTTTTGTACGCCTGATTCTTTTTGTCTAATGCATTTTGGCACTCATCATCAAACCAATCATTTCTTTTACGGCAGACTTGATGTCCAATCATCTGTTCTGCCACTATATTAATCGCCGCTTTACCTTCCACCCATAGCTCATCGCTTGTTTTCAGCGATATGTCTGATAGGATGGGAGCTAGCAGGTTGCCGAGGATCTCCGTGAAATTTTTTGCAACAGACGCCGTTTGGAGCATTCCGATGTCAAATTATTTTAGGGGGCTGATCTTTGCTGAATACGCATTTGAAATACGACATTGATAGGTTAATTCGATCAAGTAATTATCTATTATAAAAGGTCTTTAACAGCACCAGGGTTGCTCAGTGCCTTTGCAGGATCCAGTGCCATAGTCCTTTTTCAGTTGCAAGATCGTTGTCGTAGATCCAATCTCTTCCGAGACTCTTTTACGGTTTTCGAAACGTGCGACTCTCAGACCATTTACTACCATTTGTCTCTAGGGTTTAGAATGAGGAGTCATGGAAGGTGTGGGTTGGGGCAACAAGGTGAGCTTGGGAACGTCTACCGCAAAGTTTCAGTTGAATTGCAAGAGTTAAATTCTGCAAATGAATGCAGAAATAATATTGAAAGCAATGGTGATGACAGCCGAATAAGAACTGATGTGTAATTATGAAGTTATAGAGAATATTTTTTTTTCAAACTTTTAATTCGTATATAATGTTATGAAATGAACGTATATAATGTGACTTATAGATAAACAAAATCATCGAAAAGAAGGAACGTGGTATGCCAGACGACAACAGAATACTTTTGTAAGATTTAACTTCACATAATAGCTTAACTAGTTTTTTTTTTAAATAAATCATCGTTATAAGTAGTTTGCTTGGTCACTATGAGGAATATGTGTGGCATCCTTTTCTTTATTTTGTAAAATGTCCTGCCCTATATTTTCGGCATCTGCAATAGTTGTCGGAAGTTTTGTGTTGAGAGTTTCTGGGAATCGAAGCACTAAAAGTCCAGACGTTATTGCACAAGATCCAAATAAAATTAGGGGTAATGATGGTATAAATTGAGCCTGAAAGTTTTGATTAGTTAATGAGCTGTAAATTAATTAATTGAAAATATTATTTACTATCAATGGTGTCTGCGGCGCTATCATTGATCCTACTCGTCCGCACATTGAACAAAAAGATAACAGACTCTGACGAAGATTAGTTGGGAAAAGCTCGGATGTGTATATATATAGAACCGTGAAGGACATAGTTATTGCAAATTTCCCTAATAAGAACAATGTTAAACCAATCCATGGTTGCTCTGCAATTGAAAGAGATAGATTTTAATTCTATCTAACTTGTTTATCAACATTTTCAACTTACCATCGCTTATGAAGAATGACAACAAGCATGCCACTCCACTGATTATTAAGGTACTACTTTGAGTTGGACGTCGACCCCAAAAATTTGTCGTAAAATAACAAAGTATCATTCCTGGTATCTCAGCCAAACATACAAGAATAAAGTTTAAGTACTTATCTCCAGCTAGCGAAACTGAGTTTAAACTAAGTCCATAATACACTAAAGTATTTGTGAACCAACAAAATGAACAATTAACAATTCTGCACAATAATGTGGGAGATTGAAATGCATATCGAATTGGGTAGGACTCATTAGTCTCCTTATTGCCAGCTTCCTGATACAAATCAGTAGTAGAACATAATTCTTGTAGTGACTCCTCCGAAAGATGAACCTTGTTAAATTTCGCTACCCGTTTTAAAGCGCTCTTTACTTCTGTGTATTTACCCTTAACTAAAAGCCACCGTACACTTTCTGTTAGTAACCAAAAGAAGAGAATGTGCAGAAGTCCAGGAATGTACAAAACTCGTAGCAATACTCTCCAATCAGTAACATACTTTGCTATTATCCCCAGCAAGACCTCACCAACAGGATAAAATATGGCTAACATCGTCGAGACAAGAACACGTTTTTCAGGTACAACCAATTCCATTCCTAGAACAACAGCTACCGGATATACGACGGCGCCTACGGCTGCATCAATTGTTTCGAATGAAGCGAACATTGCATAATTAATTGAAAATGATCTGATCACACCCATCAATGCACTCAGTGTTCCAGTTAGCGCCAGTGTTGTAAGACGTCCATATCTAAATTGATATGTAGGTTAGTGATCATGTGTTGAAGTAAATTTGATTATACATAAAATTGAATAGAATTCAATTGAACTTATTGGCATGAGACTTCATACATACCGATCAGAGATGTAGCCGCCTAAAGGCATGCCAATAAATTGGCCAATATTATTTAGCGTGCCTATCAGCGTGAGCTTCCATTCATCTTCTGGGCAAGATAGATTCCACTGAAATTAAATAGGATGGTAAACAATGTTGTATATATGAATACGTCGTACGAAATGCAGGGTAGGGACGTTTGGAAGTTGAAACTATCAACAGGCGTGTGAATTCGTCAATATCGAAACTATAAAAAAAATTATTAGAAACCGAAAATTTATAAGTTTATCTCATCATACAAGATCATATACATAATGTTTGAAAATTGAAGACCGGAAGAAAGCAGAAACTTCATCTTGGGCGAGGGCCCCATCAAATACACCGTGGCCAATATTTCAGAGGCGGCAAAATGGACAAGTTTTTGTCAGCAAGCAAACACGATGGCGGAGCAAGCAGACACGATACCAGAGCAACTAAAGGCGCCAGCAAGGAAATGCCATGAACCTACTTAAAAACACGGAAGCAGTGGGATATTCGTTTACCCCCAAAAAAAGAAAAAATGTGTCGTGATACTAAGGGGTGTTAGTTCGGGCTTTGGAGCTCGGGCTGTTCGAGAAGGCATAGCCAGCCGAATTCCGAATTTAGGCCTCGAGTCGGTCAGCTCATTTACCACTGCATGGTTGAGAGCAAATAAAATTGACCTGGATTTATTTAGGATTACAGTGGGATCACATGTTGATACAAATAATTAAGCTGCGCTACATTTTGAACCAATGAGCCACATGGGAATACCCCAAAAGGAGTGATCTGGTTCAATGCTATCGGTGTCAAAGATTCGGGTACGTATCCACCAATTATGGACTCAACTTGCGATGTGTAGCATATGGGGAGGAGAATACTTCCGAAAGTTGGCCCAGAACAAATATGGACAAGCCGGAAACCACTTCATTCTGCACTATGTGCAAGACCCATAGGCATCTAGCCAATTTTTCCGGCTATCCGGAATGAAAAAGTTGGCACCTCAGATCATATTCTCACCGCTCTCTAGATATCAAAATACTACACCAACCCCCACAACCCCACACCACTTTGCTCCTCCTTCCAATCGGACCTCACATTCAGGGGTTTTAAGAAGTCGAACTCTGAGCCATACTTTTATTTTCCCGAGTTCTAATCCCATCGAACGCCTACAACAGATAACCGAGGAGTGGCTGGGAATCTCTCGCAGTGAACTGCTATCCAAGGTCAGGGCTTTCTCCCCATACTTTGAAGCCACTCCTGACCAAGAGAAGCTAATGGCGCTCCTCAATTTCTATTTCAATCTTTTTGATTGCAAATAGACTAACCATTCTTTCCCCTACATATCAACACCATAACCTCACATGACAAGAGGCTCTACATTGCTGATTTGGTCAAATCCTCCCGACCCAACATCCTCCTTATGAACGAGACAGTTCTTAACCCTCAACACAAAGCCCGTATGGAGAACTAACATGTGCTTCGTAATGACAGTGCCAGAGGTACCGCGATACTGTTGTTATATTCTTAGTCTTCAACCTGGGGTTCTGCCGGCCACTTCCGGGGATCCCTAGGGTGTTACCTTTTAGAAACACTCACCTTCGCACCTGAATTACTCTTGAAGCTGAAGATCCCTCTGAAAAATTGTAACAAAAACACCAAATGTTGCGTTTCTTTTTTCTACTTTATTTCTTCAGCAAGTCCTACTACAGGTTTTACTAAAGCAAGTTGGGTCGCTTCCACGTGCCTTGGTCCGATGACGTGCCTGGATCTCCTTCTGTATTCCCCGGCGCAGTTCCTTCGCTTTCCGTCGGAAGAAAGCCCGCTCAGTGGGTGTGACTGACAAGCGAACTAGCCGCCTCAGCTCGTCCAACTCCCGCCTCTTGCGTTCCCGCTGCCCTCCGCGCTGATGTTGTTGCTTGCGGGGATGGACGGTGGTGTTCAAGGGAGCCTTCGACCTCCTGAGGTACTCCTCTTTCGATATGGGTCGGGGGCCAGCTCGGGGCTCTGCCTGAAGCGCCTGATCTAGGGTCCTAACGGGTGCCTGACGGGGGTGGTTCGCTGGCCCGAGGTCCTTAATTATCCTAGAGGCTAGCGGGTAGAGCGGCACGCAGGTACTGGCGAGCTTGGGTCGCGATGACGGTCCACCAGGTGTTGAAGGGCACTTTTCACGCCGTCCTGAAGGGGCCACTGCGGCTGCTGGTTGTTCACCTCTTCGGGTTGCCTGCAAGAAGGAAAAATTATATTACTTATGGTGGCCACACAGTGCTTACACGCTAAAAGCCTTGGAGGAACACGGCGCTAAGAGCCAACACCTCACCATAAGTAATTCGTTGATCGACGTAAGTGGAAATCGTGTTAAAAACCGAACTTGTACCGTGTTTTACTGTCGCAGCACGTATCACGACTGACTCACTAATGTTTGCCCAAGAACTTTAAATACCGTTCTCTCGTAAGCTTTTAGCCTCGATTCTCGCAAAAAGTGCTGAATAGCCGAACACGTACGTTCTCGTTCCACGAAGCACTTTTCCTCCCCGCTCCGTTTCGCTTACGAATATGTGAAACAGGGGAAATTGAGCGAGAAAACGCTTTCGCTTAAGCTTTCGGCTTCTTGAGGCGAATTGATGGAGCTGGGGAAATTGAGCGAGAGAACGGTTTCGCCTGAACTTTCAATTTTCCCTTCAGCTGGGAGTACACCCGAAGCATGTCGTCTACGTGGTGATCATTCGTGTGAAGCGAATTGTGTATTGATATTTGCTCGAGCTTTTGCTCGCTCATTAAACGACAAGTATATGCTTCGGTGATAGTGGCCTATGTGCATGCTTTTAAAAGTTGATTGGTGAAGCGCGAGTATATAGGCAGTGCTCGCTCGCTTCGTAAATACGTAGGCGGTATTTACTCGCTCACAACACTGTTTCGCTCAGCATCCGTAGCAAATGCTGGGGTCCCAAGATTTCCCAGAGGGAATTCGTAATTAGGTAACTTCATAATATCGTCTGACCTCAACGATCCCACAATCCGCTTTACTTGCTCCACATTTAGCTCATTATCGGACCATCATGGCCTCCATCTCAACATAACCCTTAGATCACACATGCCAGTTGTTACCTGCCCACCTCACTATAGACCGTTTAATTCCATAGACTGGCCAAACTTCAGAAAAGACCTCAAAGACCTCTTTCCGAATCTCCCACCGATAAATATCATTCTCTCGAACGCAGAACTAGATTATCATGTATTGGGACTCACATCTGCCATTATATAGTGTCTAGACCAGCATGCCCCCTTCCAGAAACCACGCAGCCCACTTTATAGACGTCTAACTCAGGGGACCCTTCAATTAAGAAAAACTCGGAAGCATATGCTCCAACGGCTTAAGCGTATTTATCATCGAAGCGCTAACCGGTTCAATGAGGAGTGTTTGGAACTTAAAACGCAAATAACACGCATTTCCCGTGAAATCCAAAAACGCATCAGATCCGAAGTCAACAACTTCTATAAAAGCAAACTGATATCACTGCGACCATCTTCAGATGTTTTTAAAACAAAAAATCAACTCACAGGCCGTAAGAGCTCCAAATTTGACATTGAGAAAGACCCTGTAAAGCGGGGGAATGAAGTCTTGACTACACAATCTGACAAGATCGTTGCATGTGAGTAATATTTCAAACAACCATATTGTCGCGGTGAGTCATCCAACACAGCTTTGAACAACAACGCTAAAGCAGAGGTTCTACTAATGACGGAAAGATACAGATTATCTTATTTAACTGTATTCTCCAGTTATAATAAAGCATCCTCTCCACAACATCCCGTCATCGCTGGATTTTTAACCTTAAATAGCAAGCTATCTCACGGCCTTGATGGTATCCCGAACAGAATACTCAAGAAGTGCAGAATGACTATCTCCTCCTTCTTGACGATATTATACAATAATTGTATTAATAATGGATATTTTCCAAAACCTTGGAAAGTTAGTAAACTAATCTCAATACAAAAACCAGGCTGCGAAGGTAACATTAATAATTTTCGGCCAATTTCCCTTTTGCCTAACATGGATAAACCCCTTGAAAAGATTATTCTGCGAAACTTGAACGATTTTACTGATCCCCGATTTTCAGTTTGGATTTGAACGCGGACGATCTACGGAACAAGCAATAATGCTATTGCACAATAGAATTACCCGCAATCTTCGGCGGAAAGAGTGCACAGTGGCCTATGCTCTAGACCTGAAAAAAGCGTTAGTTTGGATCAACGGTCTCAAGCACAAACTGAAAAGGTCATCCTGTCCGGTCGCAATCCTCAGAATCCTATACAGATTCCTTTTGGATAGAACATCCCAAATTGAACTGGGGAACCACATTTCAAATCCTATCCCAATCAGCTCGGGAGTCCCGCACTGCTCAACTTTTTCCTTCATGATATCCCATGCCCAAATCGCTCGGCTATCGATATAGCAATGCAGATGATATCCTCCTCACTGTCATCCATAGCTCCCCAAAGATGCCCCAAAAAAGCTACAGCGCTCTGTCCACAATATCGTTCAATATCTAAAGGGTTGGGGGCTCGAAATAAATGCAAGCAAATTGGAACTGACCTGCTTTGGAAGTGCCAGCGGGAGAGGACACCGCCTTGCCGTGTCTCAAAGTAGGAATGTGCAAGCACATATTGCTGGTGAAATCATTCCTCTCAAGGAAAATATCAAATACATTGGAGTCCATTTTAACAATCGACTTAAGGTGAATAGACACACCAGGAAAACCTTCAATAAAGCGAAAGCCGCGTCCGCAATTGTTTCGTCTCTCTTTTCCTCGAAATCAGTCTGCCCAAAAGTTAAAGTCTTAATGTACAAAACGCTTAGTAGGCCAATCATTACCTACGCGTTTCCAGTATGGCTAGCAATCTCGTCTACAGCTGCCGAAGTAATCCAAATCTTCGAGAGGAAGATCCTTTGGAAATGCCTCTCCAAATACAGACGGCCTAGTAAGAAATACTACGGGAACTCTATCCTTTACAAAGATACGGAGTTGGAACCGATTCTTCAATACATGTTGGCAATGACTAAAGAACGCCTAGAAAAGTGGCGGGAGCACACTCTTCAATATATTCGCGCACTTTTCAAACCTACCACTGTAAATAATCCCTACTACCTATGTCCATTTAAAATCCTTGCACAATACCACCACGATCCCAATAATTTCGTAACTACCAATAAACCGGCGTTTTACGTTTCATGCGAGCTAAACAAATACCGCCCATAAGCCAAAGGTCCCAGGTTCAAATCTCGTTGGGAGCAACGTGATTTAGTTCCGGAGATTTTTCGGGCAGACTACGAGTGTTCACTCAGTGGTGATATGTACTGATTTAATCAGATCATATCATAGCTGAGCAAGTACCCAGGAGCCTGGTACTGACCAAACCTACTTCCGATAAAAATCAATACGGTCATAAAAATGAGATACTCTAACTGTCTCTAAGCAAAAGCCCGAGAGGGGCTGTGGTGCTACAAAGAAGAAGAAGAAACAAATACCGTGTTTAAACAAAATATTTGTAAATTTGGTCAGTTCATAGTCGTAATAAAATAAAAACTCAAGATAAATATAAATGTAAATTCGAGTGCTGTACTAAACAGCTTATAGTTTTAGGTTATATGTAGGAATAGATTTAATTTATATAAGGATTAGAGTTAGATTAAGTTTTAACGTATTTTCGCGTGTTTTGGTTCGCGGCCAATAATTTTAATGTTCCGGGAAAGTGAAAACGCAATGTCTTTTAAATTAAATTAAAAGAGTTTATTTAATTTGTCAAAAATGCACAATCACTTCACTAACAATTTCACAACTTTAATTTTCACTATTAAAATTCAACCTTCTACTTGTCCATAAATTTTTATCGCAATTGTCTACTTAAAATCACTTCACACTCAAACAATCAATATCGCCTGTACTTCACGTATCGCAGTTTTCTATCGTGGTTGTAATGAATGATGCCCCCCGTTCATTCAGCTCGCCTTTATATAGGGTCTCTAATCATTCAACTCTCGTACATTGGTGAATAAGCGGGAACATTCCAGCATGAATGAATAGGCAGTGACTCACTTTCAGATGTTGATAATGCTTGTTGGGTTCTCATGGTTTCGAGTAAATTCATTTGTTGATATTCTTAATGATTGTGAAAACAATTGCGACAGTAGCTCGCAGAATGATTTGTACATGTAACAGTATTTATTTGTCAAACGATTCAAGTCGTAAGCCATAAGAGCAAATGGCAAAGTCTATACATATAAAAACGCTGATGTAATATAAGTATACATATATTTTAATCTTCAAAGTTTATTTGACATCCATATACTGTCAAATATCACATAGTCATTAAGCATACTCTATAATATAAAGTTATAAAAATTTTCAATAAAATTTTTTTTGTTGTACGGAGGTGAATGCCCATTTGCGCACAGAGTGTGAGACTCCCATCCTCGCAAGAAGGCGACTGGACTGCCCTCTAAACACCTCCCCTGTCAACCCGAGAACCTAGACTGGAACCGTTTGACACATTACTTCGGGCCAGGTCTCGTTTTGTTACGCCATGAGGCACCTTCAAGTTTGGGGATCCCTCTTCTAGCGGGAGAGGAGAGGGGAAGAGGAAGTGCCAGACAAGCGATCCCCCAGCCCCAACGCACCCGGTGGCTGTGAGTTCCTTTTATCTTTTAAGACTGCCCGAGCATAATGTGCCACCCGGTTCCATTTGTCAACCGATTCGAGCATCACCGCGACTATATTATCCGGGGTGAGCTCTCCCGTCTCCCTGTAGAGGGCTCTTCACAGCGTGTCCCATTTTGTGCACGCAAAAAATGTGTGGCAGGCGTTGTCTTCCTCTCCTGGGCAACACCGACAATCGAGGGACCGTGACTTACCAATCTTGTGTAGGTAAGACTGAAAACACCCGTGCCCGCTCAAAAGCTGTGTCAGATAGAAGTCAGTCTCACCATGCCTTTGATTTAGCTATGGTCTCGCATTGCGGATGAGGCGCGCCGTCCACCTTCCCTTCGTGCAATTCACCCAAGACTGCTGCCAATCGTTGAGTAAGCACTGTATCTCCTCGAAAACAGTCGTCTCCCTCGCGTCCTCGTTTGACGCAGGTAAATAGCGCGGTGCTCTCTAGCAAGGGGGGCAACAGGGATAACGCCTGTAACAACTCTCACCACCGAGTCGGAGACTGTTGGATACGAAGATGCAACCCCCAGTGCTCCTTTTCTCTGTACCTGTGCCAAACGTTTTCGGTATACCTCCTTACTGAGAGTGTCGCCCCATATTTCTGCTCCGTACAGTAGCACTGACCCTACAGCACTTATCAAGAGGCATATTTTTGATTGGCTGGGTCCCCCTACATTGGCCATAAGTTGATTCAGCGCCGGTACTCCCGAAGCAGCCTTCCCAGGCGTTAATCTGATTTGCTCAGAGAAACTCATCTTCGAGTCGATCAATAGCCCCAGGTACTTCACCGCTGGTTTCGATTCGATTAATATGTCTCCAATATTCAGTATCCTTACTCTAGAGATTCTTTTTTTTGTCAAGATGACCACTTCGGTTTCTCCAGTGCTAAACTGAACCAGCGAGTAGTCAGCTAGTCTCTCACTCGGCGCATTAGCATACCTAGCCTAGGTTGCGATTGTTCAACGGTGCGTCCAGTGACCAGAGCCGCGACATCATCTGCATAGCTAATCAAGCGCGACTCATCTACGATCTCCAGTCTCAGTAGCCCGTCGTAAGACACGTCCCAATGGTGCGGACCAAGGATAGATCCCTGGGCAACACCCGATGTAACTTCCATCCTTCGTTGGCCCTGTAACGTGTCGTAGAGCAGGCTACGGTCTTTCAGGTAGTCTCTCAAAAGCCGCATTTGATATAATGGAACTTTAAAAGGAATTCCCAGCGTATCCAGCATATCCACCCATCTAGCGGAGTAGAAGGCGTTCCCAACGTCGACTGTCGACAACCGGACGATCTGTCGCTTGGCGCAATTATATGTCTTTACCTTTTGGACCGCGCTCACCACCTCTGCAATCGTATCAATGGTGGAATGTCCTGTTCTAAAGCCGTACTGCCGAGGAGATAGGTCCTCAGTAGCACAGATCGCGGCAGTGAGTCTTCTCTTGATGAGTTTCTCTAGCACTTTCCCAGCAGTGTTTAACATGCATTACGGGTGGTATGCAGGCAGTGATCCAGGATTACCCTTCCCCTTGCTGGTCAGCACGAGCTTCGCCACCTTCCATCGTACCGGGAAAACGCCGTCCCGTAAGCAAGCGTTGAATGTGCTGAGCAGCAAGTCAGGACAATGGTGATAGACAAGCTGCAATACCTCAGCTGGAACACCATCTGCACCTGGAACCTTCCTCGCTTTCAGTGAAAGGGCAGCCATTTCCAGTTCCAGATTAGAAGAATAGATAAAACAGGTAATAACTACAAATCAAATAGACAGAAAAATCATTGAAAACCCTCTTAATGAAACGGTTAATAGATGGAAAAACGAACTGTCATACTTAGCAACAGTGGTTATTATACAAATATTACAAAACGAATTAGAAGTTTTGCGGGATAATTTAATGTCAGCTAGATAAGAGCTCGTAAGTAGAAATATGCTAACCACCGAAGAAATAATAGAACGTGACATATACGTAAATAAAATGAATAAATGAATTACAAAGCCGACTATGTTTTTGTATTAATGAAACTTGTGTTACGACAAAAAAGGGAAAACCATCTTTTTTAGAAGAAGAAGTGTGAAGAGTGGACACTAAATTGCTGTTTCACCATCGACAGCGTCAACAAGGACAGGATGGGCGCCGAAAAGTGCCTACAATATCTTGTCCATCTTTTTCGCATTATGTATGCAAGGTTTTCGTAGGGCACCAAGCTTCCGCATAGCTAGCTTGTAGCCAAGGTCCCACGGATCCTTGTTCACATTGTCCACTAGATCTTGCCAGCAGTGAGTCTTGTTGTTGTTAATCAATTTGCGAAGGCGTTTCCTGGCCAACTTATATGCTGCCATCCGGTTGCATTCCTCGTCACGGTTTTGTGCCCGTTGAGCCTCACGCAGAAGCTTGCCACACACCCTTCGCTTTTCAGCAATTTCAGTTGACCAACAACACACTGGGGGCTTGCCGTGTCGGGGTTTTCGATGGGGCATAGAAGCGGTGCGAGCAGTCGTAACGATGCTCATAGTTGTGTTCACCATGTCTTGAGCTGCCAGTTCTTCCGTCCCGTGCGAATCTCCCTGTAGCGAGGCACCTGCTGTGAGCACGTCGACGAACCTCGTGACTTCCATCCTTCCGATATTTCATCCAATTGTAGAAAGCCGAGAGCACGGACGTCGGGAGACAACATCGCTAATCTCAAGCATAACGCACTAATGATCACTGGCTGAGTAGTCCTCTAATACTCTCCAATTGCGTATCCTCCGTACTAAGGACTCCGATGTGAATGTCACGTTCGGTATGGTTCCTTGACAGCCGATACGGTGGAAATTCGGCGTATTTCCGGTGTTCAGCACGACGAGCGTCGTGCTGGCCGGCATTTATAGGATTCGTTTTCGCCGCGGCTCTGTTTGAGGCATGCCCCATTCAGTTGCTTTAGCGTTGAAGCCTCTCCCAATGAGCACGTTCCCGTCTGCGTTCGAGACAGAACACTCCAATGCATTCAGCTTGGCTTGGAAAGATTATATCGATTCGATAGGCGTTAGGTACACACTAAAGAAGGTGGTTAATGAAGACTAACCCCCACAAAACCATCCCCCATTCACAGCTCTCCGTTTGGAAACCACTATTTCGAATCCAGATGGCGGCAGTACCAGTTTCATCAGGATACAATGATGCCGATCGTTTATCATGGTGTTGCTCACTCACGATGCTGGTCATCGAAGTTCTGAGTTTGCCTTGGCTAGGGCTTCCTGGAAAACCCAGCATTTTCCTGATCCCAAGACGTTGCATTCTTGCAAAGAAGACAGTGTGCCTCCTTTGTACACTCTTTCCTTTTATGTCCCATTTTACCGCATTTGTAACATAGGGAACTACTATCGGGTCCTTTGCATACTTGTGCGGTGTGACCATATTCAAGGCATTTGAAACATTGAAGAGGCGCTGCTCTTCGCCGTGTCCTACAGACAACCAACCCTACTCTTATTTTGCCCTTATTCAGAAATTGTTCGGCGTCCTTTTCGGTCAAGCCAGTGATGGCCATACGTTGTTCCCTTCGGTTTTCTGGTGTTAGCCTCACTTTGATCCTGCCAACGCCAAGGAACTTCCTTTTGATGGCCTCTTTTACCTCGGCCAGATCGGTTACGCAGTCAATGTCTCTTATTTCGATCGTTGCCATCGGCTCGAGTGAGGCTATAGTTATAGTAAATTAATAACATTAGAGGTCAATTCGAGGACGAATTTAAACATAAGGAGGGAGGAGTTATATCCTTAGATGAACGTAATATTGCAAATTATAAATACACTTGGACGTCCCCCGAAGAGGCAGTTCTCGACGGATCATCAATAAAATTGATTCACGAAGTCCGGTTAACAGTATGTATTAATCGAGCAGTCACACAAGCAAACTGCTCGAAAACCTTCCTATCCCCTACTCAAAATTTTATGTGGCAGATTTAGGAAAAATATTTAATTATTTCTATTCGCAATCGTAATTTGTAAAATGATTCTTTCTCCTTCTTATTATTATTATTAAATTTCATTTTATATCAATTTTCCTTTGTATCAAGTTTAAATGTTTCCCTTTAATTATATTCTTTATGAGATTTAACTTTTATTACTTTTCAAATCCCCTTCATTTTTCTTTTACTTCGGTTAAATTAAGTTTTTTTTAAAAAAAAATTTAATCTGCCACATCAAATTTACAGTGTTGATTTGGTACACCTTACCGGTGACATTCGCCTCGACACTTGAGAAGGCACGTCATTATTATTCGTAAAGTTCCTATTGTGACCGTAAGTAGATCACGGAGATAAATGTACAGTGAAGTGCTTAGTGATGGACTATATCAAATTGCAAGGATAGAGGTTATATTTCGAAGTGATCGAGTTCCAACTAAATAACGGAGTTGCAGGTAAATACAACTTGTTGCGCATAAATTCAAATCTAATGATGACTCGAATAGCATTTATTTCAACTTTGTGGTGCATGTAGCTTCGGTTTTTCAACGGAAACAGAAGCGGGAGCCTTGCAAGATATTATCTACGCTTCATTTCCAACTTCTGTGGCTACAAAATCTGCGCACTGTTCAAATCGGATACATTATCGCGGTAAATGAGTACGTGATGGAAATTATAATGCGTCTTGAAAAGTCAACATAATTTACATGCGATGTTGACCACGGATTAAGGCACTTCTTATTTGCGTGATCTCCACGCATTTTCATTAGTTTTAAAAGATTCGAGCTCCAATTTTCTCTCGACGTTCGGCTAAGTCAGTGTTCGGGATCATGAAGCACAAAATTTAGCATTTTTCAAAAATATTTCTCTTTCTTCGTCGGAACGCCATGCGATCTGTAGTTCAATTTTCATCTGTTTCATCGGCTGTTAAAATTGAGATCGGTTCGAACCAAATCTGTGATTGAATTCGGGAGTTCATTGCTATACACGGAATTCAGTTTTGGCTAGCTAAAAAATGTCGGTTGCAAGATCAATACATGAACGTAAGGATTTTGAGTTAATGCAGCTGCTATGACTGCTGATAAAGATGTTGTATCATGTGCCGTCATCAATAAATCAAGTGAAGTGCAGAGTGATGGGGAGAGTGGATGGCTTGTAAACTGAAGTGGCATTTCGGAAGGATGATTAACATTACCATCAATTCAGATTAATCACAAGTATCAATTCGATATAATCCACGTGTGCTAGTTGGCAAACTTATGTAATATATTTTGATTTAGATGGATTCCAATTATTTCATGGTCAACATATGTAGAGCAAGCGAAGAAGCTGTAAGCGATATTTTTAGTACTATTTTTGCTTGGGTGGAGTATTGTATCGGTTGATCGCGAATCGATTTGTTGAAATTTGGGGCGCATTTTCCGACAAAGAAAAGTTTTTTTTCAACGTTTTTCTACTGGACGAGGTATTATTGCCAAATTAATTGTTTTAACTTCTTTCTTAAAAATAACTTGGGAGATAGCTAATATTTTTTTTTGTCCCTAACGAAGTCTTCAAACGGTGCTCATATTTTTTAACTGTTGTTGTAAAACAAGATCACAAACACAAATTCGGATTTCATTGAATCTAGCTTGAACACCGATTACAATCTCCAATACGCTAGAACATTTGCATTCTGCAAAAAGTTTGTTGTAAAAGTTATTAAATTCAAACAAAATAGCATATTTTCGTTAAAAAATATAGTAAATCTCAGAAACTACTTAACGTACCGAGTTGATTTAAGCTACGTTTGTTAGATCTAAATTATAGCCATTGAATTAACTCATTAAAATTTAAAAAAGTTTTTTGCAATGAATATGCTAGAAGAAAATGTATAATTTGAACACACTAAACAAACATCATGCATGCACATTGATTTGTATCAAATTTGCACATTTCGTTCTATGAAATTTTTTGGAAAATCTTTTTTAAACTTTTGATGAGTTAATTCAATGGAAAAAATTTAGATATAACAAACGTAGTTTAAATCAACTCGGTACGTTTAGTAGTTTCCGAAATTTACTGCATTTTTTAACGAAAACATGCTATTTTGTTTGAATTTAATGACTTTTGCAACAAACTTTTTGCAAAATGTAATGAGTTGATTCAATAGTTAAACGTTCATTCTGACTTCTAGCTTAAACATTTTTGCAAATATTCGTAACGTCTCTGAGGTGAACGGCTCTAAAGTTTACCCAAATTTGCAGTTCCACTGGAGGCTGTTGATTGGCACTCCTTATGTTGGGACTAATGCATTGTTCTGACCTAACAGTGGTTTAAAAGTTGGGTTTAATGAGATCGTACCAGTGAGCTGGTGTGTCCTGTTGCAGCTTCTCCATGTTCAGGCCTTTTGATTTTAGGTCCTCGAAGGTTTTGGTTTCCTGTGTTAGCAGATATTGGCAAAGGTATGAGTTGGTGACTCCTCTTTTGAAAACAATTTTGGCAAAATTCGCCAACTACTCGTTTACGAACTTGCATGATGTCTCTGAGTAGGATTGTGTGATTCTTGACAGCGCCTAAGTATCTGCCTCAGACTGATGTGTAAGTGAGAAGTTATTCTGTTGGAGTTTTT
Organism: Odontomyia ornata; assembly: GCA_963969285.1. NCBI lineage: Eukaryota > Metazoa > Arthropoda > Insecta > Diptera > Stratiomyidae > Odontomyia > Odontomyia ornata. The sequence continues at coordinate 24,302,612 of OZ017741.1, forward strand.
TTTTTGTGGTAGGGAGGCGAAGGCATTTACGCCCGCCGAGTCTGGCAGTGTGGGACTCCCATGGAGGATACCCTTGGACTACCCACTAAACACCTCCCCTGTCAATCTGAGAACCTAGCCTGGAACCGTTTGACACATTACTTCGGGCCAGGTCTCGTTTTGTTATGCCGTGGGGCGCCTTCAAGCTGGGGAGTCCCTCTCCTACCGGGAGGGGAGCGGGGAAGAGGAAGTGCCAGAAGAGCGATCCCCCAGCCCCAGCACCTCCGGCTGCTGTGAGTCCCTTTTATCTTTTAGGACTGCCCGAGCATAATGTGCCACCTGGTTCCATTTGTCAACCGATTCGAGCATCACCGCAACTATATTATCCGGGGTGAGCTCTCCCGTCTCCCTGTAGAGTTCCCTTCGCAGCCTGGCCCATTTGGTACACGCAAAAAATGTATGACAGGCATTGTCCTCCTCTCCTGGGCAAAACCGACAATCGGGAGACCGTGACTTACCAATCTTGTGCAGGTAAGACTGAAAACACCCGTGCCCGCTCAAAAGCTGGGTCAGATAGAAGTCAGTCTCCCCATGCCTTCGATTTAACCACGGTCTCACATCCGGGATGAGGCGCACAGTCCACCTTCCCTTCGTGCAATTCCTCCAAGACTGCTGCCAATCGTTGAGCGAGCGTTGTCTCTCCTCGCGGACAACCATCTCCCTCGCATCCTCGTTTCGGCGTAGATAAATAGCGTGGCGCTCTCTAGCAAGGAGGGCGACAGGTATCACGCCTGCAACCACTCTCACCGCCGAGTCGGAGACTGTTGGATACGAAGATGCAATTCTCAGTGCTCCTCTTCTCTGTACCTGTGCCGTTTTCGGTATACCTCCTTGCTGAGAGCGTCGCCCCATACCTCTGCTCCGTAAAGTAGCATTGACCCTGCAGCACTCATCAAGAGGCGTCTTCTTGATGGGCTGGGTCCCCCTACGTTGGCCATAAGTCGACTCAGGGCCGATATTCCCGAAGCAGCCTTCTCAGCCGTTGCCCTGATTTGCTCAGAGAAACTCATCTTCGAGTCGATCAGTAGCCCCAGGTACTTCACCGCTGGCTTTGATTCGACCTGTATATCTCCAATACTGATCATCCTTACTCTAGGTATTCTCTTTTTTGTCAAGATGACCACTTCGGTTTTCTCCAGTGCTAAACTGAGCCCGCGAGTAGTCATCCAGTCCATCACTCGGCGTATTAGCATACCTAGCCTAAGTTGCGCTTGTACAACGGTGCGTCCGGCGACCAGAGCCGCAACATCATCCGCATAGCCGACCAAGCGCGACTCATCTGGCATCTCAAGTCTCAGTAGCCCGTCGTAAGACACGTTCCACAGGTCCGGACCAAGGATAGATCCCTGGGCAACACCCGATGTAATTCCCATCCTTCGTTGGCCCTGTGTCGTGTCGTAGAGGAGGCTTCGGTCTTTTAGGTAGTTCCTTAAAAGCCGCATTAGATATTCTGGAACTTGAAAAGAGTTTTCCAGCGTGTCCAGAATATCCACCCATCTAGCGGAGTTGAAGGCATTCCTGACGTCGAGTGTCACCAACAGGACGATCCGTCACTTGGTGCGACTACATGCCTCTGCCTGTTGGACCGCGTTCACCACCTCTGCAATCGCATCAATGGTAGAACGTCCTGCTCTAAAGCCGTACTGCCGAGGAGATAGGTCCCCAGCAGCACGAATCGCGTCAGTGAGTCTTCCCTTGATGAGTTTCTCTAGCACTTTCCCAGCCGTGTCTAGCATGCATAACGGGCGGTATGCAGACGGCGATTCGGGATTTCCCTTCCCCTTGCTGATCAGCACGAGCCTCGCCACCTTCCATCGTACCGGGAAAACCCCGTCCCGTAGGCAAGCGTTGAATGTGCTGAGCAGCAAGTCAGGACAATGGTGATAGACGAGCTGCAAAACCTCAGCTGGAACACCATCTGGACCTGGAGCCTTCCTCGCTTTCAGGGAGAGGACTGCCTCCTCCAGTTCCAGCTGTGTGAAGAGTGGGCACTCGACCGCTGGAGATGGAGTTTATTTTGCTATGAATAAACTATTCACCAGTTCCTGGAAAGTTTCTCTCGGTGATATACCCTTGATAATAGCTCCTCTGCGGCTTCTAAATTAGGTGGAAGTTAGAGGAAATAAGCTGGTATGCTTCACCCCGGAGTCGAGTTGGAAAAATCTGCATGCAGACTACGCGTTCCTAGGTGTCTAGACACCTAGGATTTCTTTGCTACAATCAATAAATGTTTGTAGGTCTTACATCATCGATGGACTGCGGGCGCCGGAGAACAGTGGGATCATCTGTGCCATCAATTCGGCTACTTTTGTGTAATCGGCCATTTTGTCTATTTTCGGTCTGAGTCTTTCCTGGGCATAAGGAGTGAGTGGGGCAAGTTCAGTGATTTCTTCCAAGACGCACTGTTTCCCAAAGTTAGTTCCTAGTCTTGGAAATTTATTAGTGAAGTGAAAGATTGTGATAGGTCGAGATTCTTGGTCCGGTCCAACAAGAATCCACCAAAAACTTTAATTTCTTCCTGAAACAATTATGTTTGTTCTTTGGATTCCTCAATACGCTTCAAACGATCTTGATGAGCCCGTTTGATGCGTTCGGTATATAAAAGTGCTTGTTTATCGTGGGGTGGGAAGGAGTCTCGTTGTGCCTTAAAGTCCTGAGATGTGGTAGACTTACTTGTTGGTGTGTACGTTTTTCCATTCCATAAGATGATTCCCGATGTGCCCGGTTGTACTACTGCCTTGTCGCCTGTCTATTAATTTATTTGACATTGGAAGACGTACCGACAACGATGTATCGTTTCCTCTGGAAGAATTGATGTTTCCAAAGATGCAAGTATTTAAGAGTGTTCGAGATTTGTATCGTGTGGACAAGTGTAGGTAAGGATTCTATTGGGTATTTGAGAATATCCCAAAAATGCTATACAACACAACCTAGTTGCATCTAGCTCGGAATCACGAACAGGCTGCGCTAATGTTATAATGATTGATGGGAGCCTGTGTTTATACAGCATGGTTAGCTAGAAGAATCGGGAGCCTATAGGATGGAGGCGGATGGGCTCGTGGAGCCTCTTACCATCCACCAGGCCTGGTGAGTGCCAAGGAGTCGATGTAACGAGAGGTTGCCCAGGAAAAGGCGTAAGCCAAGCAGTCCTTTTCGATGGTGGGGCCTGCGGCGACTGGTGACGTCTGGACAGGCATAAGCCAAGGAGCCGAAGCAATGATAAGATGCCCAGGAACAAGCGTAGGCCGAGGAGTCCTATTCGATGGTGGGACCAGCGGCGAACGGTAACTGATGAGATCCTGCCAGGCGTAAGCCGCGGAGCTGAAGTAATGGTAGGATGCAGCAACACAGCAGATGGGCCAGGTGCAAGCTAAGGGACCCAATTTGGTTGAAGTTGAATATGGTCAGGCTTAAGCCGTTGTGCCAACTTACGTCTTCACTTGCTGTTAAAACACAGGGATACCATGCATTTAGACCCACAGGAGCGATGATATGCAGTTGGAAATTTGATCATCACAAGCGCGTTATCGGCTGAATGTTAACGTCCCGGAATGAGAACAAAACCAAGCATTTGGGCATGCAACTTGCTCCCCGCAAATGTTTAGTGGACTATGGTTAGTAATTCTACTGAGAAAAAAAATTAAATTGAAGAAAATGCTAGTTCAGCATTTCTTCTTCTTTTTCGTAGCACTACAGCCTCTCTCGGGCTTCCTGCAAATGGTGCCTCCAACTATCTCGGTCCATTCTCGGTCCAAGCAGCATTTTACCTGACTGAATTATAGAACTCTGTTTAATGAAGATAATTGAATTGAAGAAAATGCAATCTCAGCATCTCACCTTACTGCATTATTGAACTCTGTTTGATGTAGATAATTGGATTGAAACAAATACATGTTCAATTTCTTAGCCGGCATAGAGTACTGAACTCTGTTCATAAAAGAAAATTAATTGACGAAAATACACGGTCAGCGGAAATGAAAGGTGGACTTTTGATTGATCGGGGAAAAGATCAATAACCCTGATCGGCAACGTCAGCACTTTGCATGTATAAAATTGCAAGGAGTGGGGAAACCGTTCTTTGTATTTTCCCAGAAAGCCAAGACGGAAGTTGGCACCTCGGCTTTAACCTGGGCACATTCAACTTCAACCAAATTGGGTTCCTTGGCTTGCGTCTGGCCCATCTGCTATGTTGCTGCATCTCAACATTACTTCGCCTCCTTGGCTTATGCCTGGCCGGACCTCATCAATCATCGTTCGGCGCCAGTCCCACCATCGAATATGACTGCTCGGTTTACGCCTGGTTCTGGGCATCGTACCAGTACTTCGGCTCCTTGGCTAACGCCTGGCCAGACCTCATCAGTCGCCGTTTGCTGGTGGCCTCACCATCGAATAGGACTCCTTGGACTACGCCTGGTCCTGGGCATCCTATCAACAACTTAGCTCCTCGGCACTCCCCAGACCTAGTTGATGATGAGTGGCTCCACGAGTACATCCTCCTCCATTCTATAGGCCCCCGATTCTTCTAGCTAACCACTCTGTTCATTCACAGACTCTCGTCAGCCCAAGAGGAACATTGGAGCGGTCTAAGGCTCCCTACGCTGTCCCGCCCACCCAGAAGCCAGCCAAGCTACTGTTCCACCACCAACAACCATCAGGCCCCCTTTAGATGTCATTCTCGCTGCGGAACCCCTATCAGCCCCTGGCCCATCGCGTTGGAAGAGTATAGGGCTTGACAGCAGTGGAAATAACAGCCCACAGCTGGGCAGAAGCGACACACCTCCTAAGTTCACGAAGTTACACAGCAGGCAAAGTTGTTGCACCAACTGGGGTAGCTGCTGCGTTTAGTTCGGGTCAGCGTCACACCGGAGAAGGAAGCCCATTTCCGCGAACAAGCGTGGGTCCTTCAGAAACAGTGTCGGTAGGAGCAACAGGAGAAGTACCGCCAATTCCGCCCAGACAGGAACTACTTAGGGGACCTTCCACTATTTTGAATACATTAGCTTTGTAGTTGTGTTTATAGCTAACTATAACGTTTTAAGAAAAAATCATAGCCTAGGTCTTTTCTTTTTTCTTTGGGATGAATCTTTCAGGCATTTCTAAGGTAAGGTGCGATTGCCAGTCACAATTATTAAGAGTGGTATTATCACGCTATTTTTTATAACAAGTGCCAGAATGCGTTAGATATAAAGAATGAGGCGTACAAAGAATACGCAGGTAGGAAAACCAGGACGAAGAGACAACACTATGAAAATCTCAGAAGAGTAGCTAAAAAGATAATTAGAATTAAAAAAAAGACAATACTTTGACGACCACTTGAGAAGTATCTATGTAAGTCTAGCTAGTAACAACATAAGACAAGCATACAAAGTATTGAAAAGCCTGAAACGTGGTTATCAGCCAAAAACCACGCTCTGTTGTTATGACACCGGCAATATCATCGCTAATGAAACCAAGTTTAAGGAAAGATGGGCATCATATTTCAAGAAACTCCTTAATTCATCGCACATTTCCAGAACATCGGAGCCTATAGATGTTTCCGGAGGGCTTTCATTGGTCCAACCAACTCTGGATGAAGTTTGTTTCACCATCAAAGTCCAAAAAAATAATAAAGCGCCGGGCATCGATGAGATTCCAGTGGAACTCATCAAATATGGAAGCAACAGTGTTCATCAAGCTATTCACAAAGTCATCCAGCATATTTGGCAACAAGAACATATGCCGAACGAGTTGAGCCAATCAATTATATTCTTTATCCACAAAAAAGGGATAAGCTACAGTGCGAAAATTATAGAAGCATTTCACTTCTTTGTACGGCGTACAAAATATTTTCATATATCATAGAAAATAAGATCGGATCATACGCCAACAGTACTAGAGCAGGTAGATCGACAACAGACCAATTTTTCACGATCAAGCAGGTACTTGAAACATGCTTGGACTTCAACATAGAAGTGCACCAAATTTTTTGTTGACTTCAAGCAAGCATACAACAGTATTGATCCTAACATACTGTACCAAATAATGCTTTGCTTTGGCATCCCAGCCAAATTAGTCCGTCTTACCAAAATGACAATGATGTCGACGACCTCCCAAGTCCGCATCAATAACCAACTCATCGATGCCTTTGACACAAATATCGGACTAAAGCAGGGAGATGGGCTGGCCCCATTGCTATTCAATTTGGCTCTTGAGTACGTCATAAGGAAGCTGCTTGTCATACACGAGGTACATAACTTTACAAGTCGAGCCAAGTGGTAGCCTAGTAGTTGTAGTAGTAGCCTATGCGGATGACATAAACATTTTTTCACGGTCACTAACAACTGCCAAAGAACTTTTCCTGAAACTCGACAGCGAAGCAAAACTAGTAGGGCTACAGATCAATGAAAATAAAACAAAGCTCATGACGCGGTCGAGGGAAAATACCTCAAATACACAAAATACCACACTTTGCGAGTACAGTATCAAAAATGTGGGTTAATTTGTGCATTTAGTCGCCAAAATAACGAAAATAGGCAATGAGATAAACGAAATACCCCGTAGAAAACAGCTCGCAAATAAAATATATTATTTTCAGTTTTGACGATCTTGAAGATCAGCTGCATACACAAGAAAGCAAAGCTCCAAGTATACATATCTGTGATAAGACCTGTGTTATGCTATGGGTGTGAAACATGGACCCTAACCCAAGCATCCGCAAATATATTGAACGCCTTTGAGCGACGGGTCCTGAGACGAATAATCGGAGCGAAGCTAGACCGGGACCAATGGTGAATTCGATACAACCAAGAGCTGTATGAAATTTTTGACGAAGCGGAGGTCTCAACGATTGTACGACCGCTGAAGTTGCAATGGGCTGGACACATTAATCGTATGGACGAACAACGGATACCCAAAAAGGTATTCGTTGAGAGAACTGAAGGCCGGAGACCTGTGGGAAAACCGAGGAAACACTGGTCTGACTCGGTCGACGAAGGCAGTTCATCGCTGCTCGGATTTCGAAATTGGAGGACGCGGTCAGTGAACCGAGATAGTTGGAGGCGTTATTTGCACGAAGCAAAGGCCCGAGATGGGCTGTAGTGCTAAGAAGAAGAATACTTTTTGAACAATCTTTAAAAAATAAGTTCAAAATAAGCTGTGCTAAATAGACGTGTTAAACGAATTATGCAGTTTAGGGTAAGTTATAAATTGAATTGACTGGAATAAGAGCGGATTCTAATAGTTAAACTAGTAGAGGTAAATAGTACCCTTGAATCTGAAACTCATTTACAGCAATTTTCAAACCTTTAAATTAATCCATTTAAATAAGTACCATATTTACTCACTTCTGTTGCTATTGTCTTTTCTTCACTTTTATACACAAAATCCTTGCACGCCAAAATCTTTTCCTCGTCAAAACGATCCGGTGAACAGAATCCATTGTTCTCATCGAACTTAGTTTCATTGATTTCCGCATATCGCTTGCATTTTAATGGCGAACCGTTTTCAAATGGCACAGTGTAGTTTAACCAATTCGGTAAAAACTCCGATTTTGTACTATTGTCTAAATCACAACCATTTATCCGACATCTAGGAAAAAAATAAACAACACATAGCACACAGCAATTAAAACGAAATACAAACCAAAGTAAATATTGAATTAAATTATTGTATCAAGTTCATTATGTATTGTAGTATTTTTACATGCTTTGTGTTTGAGTTTGATTTATCACCTTTGGTCGACACCGCTCGCGGTAAAAACGTAAGTTAACGTATCCACTCCGTTATAGATAATAGGCAGGCAAATTAAGAAGCAACTAAATATTTGGTATGCACCAAACTGGCCAATTTCCGTCAAAATCGAATCTAAATCGTTCGTTCCTGTCGACATCTTGTATGATTGTGCTTTTGGTCCGTGTTAATTTGTTTTTAGACCACTTTTATCACTGATTTCAACTTATCCAATTGATTTTAATACGTAAGATGTTAATTTATTAATTCGGGATGTTTGATAGTAAGCCATTCATGCGTGATTTACAATACTAGTTATTTCCAATTAAAGCCACTATCACAATCAGGTAAAATTTAATAATTCATTAGGTTCCTTTTATTCGATGTGCACTCTTTAACGTTTATGTTCAAATATTTCACTAAATCTTTCTCACTATAAACGTTTGTTAGCAGCAAGAAATTTAAAAACGATTTACAATTAACAGTTTATAAATTATTGTAATTAATCCAATCGGTTAGATTAGAATACTATAAACACTTGGAATGGTATTTATATGCTCCAGGCATTATTATATTATCAGCTTTGTTTAGAAATACGCTTAATTGAAAACTCCACTGTTCCAGTAACACTGCTCTTTGATTTAGCAAAAACCATTGCAAAGTTTAATTGATACATCGCGGAGAAAGGTCGCGTTGAAATGGAGTCAATCGAACGGAACCTTATCACTCACTTCTTTATAGAACGCGAAAATTTATTTATTATCTTGAATACAACTGATAATTTTATGCTCCATTCTTTGAATTCATCTGAATTGTACTCAAACGTTTTCAGATTACTCAGGTGTGTTAATACACGTTACACTTTTTAAAAGTCTTATAGATCAAGATCAAATAATTAGTTGTTGTACCACTTGGGCACTTTTATACACATCCGTCGCAAATACTTTCAACAAATTTTTTATCTATATGAGAGTTAAAAACAAAATCTGCATACAAAATATTACACATATGATATATGTACTATAAGTTATGAAATGAATGCAACAATGGTCACTAATTTCAAGCAAAATATTTAGATAACTTTAAAACTTTGGAAAGGACTTTTTATTTTGAAGCTGTATAGTTTTATTTATTTATATTATTGTATTCAAATTCAAGTCACTATTTAGTTAACAGTTCTTACAAGCTGCACCAGACATCGAAGGCTCTAAAATAACTGAAATTTGGGTAGCTTATTTTTCGCAAAATTTAAACTTGGCTAAATCGCAAGGTCAATTAATACTAATATTGATATTGAGCACACTTATGCTGATACCTATGTAAGTCAGTAAATCGGGCGGTGTAATAAACTTTATTAACAGATTAAAAACGAGATATGCAAGATTAAATTTATATTGTTCGTGTTTGAGAATAATTGAATTCAACTACGAATTAGCGAGCACAAAGAGAAATTGAATGGACGACGACCTCTCGAATTATTCAATTTGAGAATGTTTGTGTACAAAGCCATTATCTATGAAAATATTTCGAAATAAAGAAATATATCGACCAATGACTTTTTCTGCAACAAGAACTCTTCAACTTAATCTTGAATAACGTGAAAGTCTCGTTTTATTTAAAACGATTTAACGAAATTCGTATGTAATATATTTATACTATACGACGTATAATTACATTCTCATTATAAGTAATTAGAAAAACTGGTTTTAATCATATATTGATGGTTCATAGCGTAAAGTATTTACATTATTAATAATCTTTAGACTTTCATTGGAAATAATAATAATAAAAAAAACTTTTGGAAAAAATAGAAAACCGACTTTTTTTTTGTGGTAGGGAGGTGAAGGCATTTACGCCCGCCGAGTCTGGCAGTGTGGGACTCCCATGGAGGATACCCTTGGACTACCCACTAAACACCTCCCCTGTCAATCTGAGAACCTAGCCTGGAACCGTTTGACACATTACTTCGGGCTAAGCCTCATTTCTCTACGCGTTTAGGCGCCACAGGGCTACAGGGATCCCTTTTCCAACGGAAGGAGGGGAAGGGAGAGGGATTTCTAGAAAAGAAACCCCTCTACCCTGGACGCCTCCAGGCGCTCATATATATTTTCCTTTTTATCTTAAGGACTGCCCGAGCGTAATGTGCCACACAGTTCCATTTGTCAACGGATGTGAGCATCTCTCCAGTGAGTTCATCCGGAGAGAGATCTCCCATTTCTTCAATGAGGTCACCGCGCTGCCTTTCCCACCTCTTGCATACAAAAGATGTGTGGTAGGCATCATCGACCTCTCCAGCACAGAATATGTAGTCAGGAGACCGTGACTTACCAATCTTGTGCAGGTAAGACCGAAAGTATCCATGTCCACTCAGTAGCTGAGTTAGATAGAAGTCAGTCTCACCATGCCTTCGATTGAGCCACGGCCTCAGGTCACCAATAAGGCGTGCAGTCCACCTACCTTTTGTATCGCTCACCCAGGACTGTTGCCAATCACCGAGTGAGCGTTCTCGTTCTTCGTGGGCGACAGCATCGCTGTCGCATTCGTTCCTCCGCAAGTAGATTCTGCGGCGCTCCTTGGCAAGGAGGGCAATGGGTATCACTCCTGCAATAACCAGCACTGCCAACTCCGAGACAGTCCGATATGCAGATGCAATCCGCAGCGCTCCCCGTCGCTGCACCTGTGCCAAGCGCCTTCGATACAGCCCCTTGTTGAGAGCCTCACACCATTTCTCCGATCCGTACAACAGCACAGATTGTACTGCACTCATCAGAAGTCTCCTTCTTGATGAGGTGGGACTCCCTATGTTGGCCATTAGCCGGCTGAGAGCCGAAACACTCGCTGCAGCCTTGTCAGCTATTGCCCTGATTTGCTCGGAGAAACGCATCTTCGAGTCGATCAAAATGCCCAGGTACTTCACTGCTAGTTTCGTCTCAACGAGCGCTTCCCGAATGTTGATCATCCTTACTCTAGGGATTCTCTTCTTTGTCAAGATGACTACTTCGGTTTTCTCCAAAGCTAGGCTGAACCCGCGAGCAGTCATCCAGTCCCTCACTCGGCGCATTAGCATACCCAGTCTGAGTTACGCTTGTTCAACAGTGCGTCCCGCAACTAGCGCCGCGACATCGTCTGTATAGCCGATCAAGCGCGACTCATCCGGCAGCTCGATTCTCAGTAGCCCGTCGTACGTGATGTTCCACAGGTCTGGGCCAAGGATGGAGCCTTGTGCAACACCCGATGTAACTTCCATCCTCCGCCGACCCTCCTTCGTCTCATAGAGCAGGCTCCGGTCTGTCAGGTAGTTCTTCAAAATCCGCATCAGGTATTCTGGAACTTGAAAAGAGTTTTCCAGTGCTTCCAGAATATCCGCCCATCTAGCGGAATTGAAGGCGTTTCTGACGTCAAGCGTCACGAGCAACACAACCCTTTTGTTTGACTGGCAGTGAGCCTCCGCTTTTTGGACCGCGCTCACTACTTCCGCTATCGCGTCAATAGTGGAGCGACCTGCTCTAAAACCGTACTGCCGTGGAGATAGGTCCCCGGCAGAACGGACCGCGTCAGTGGGTCTTCCCTTGATGAGTTTCTCGAGCACTTTCCCAGCCGTGTCTAGCATACATAACGGGCGGTATGCAGACGCCAGCTCGGAATTTCCCTTCCCCTTGCTGATCAGTACGAGCCTCGCCACTTTCCAGCGTTCCGGAAATACACCTTCGTAAAGGCAAGCGTTGAACATACTGAGCAACAAGTCAGGACAAAGCTTGTAGACAAGCTGCAAAACCTCAGCAGGAACGCCATCTGGTCCCGGTGCCTTCCTTGCTTTCATGGATAGAATTGCCTGCTCCAGTTCCATCATTGTGAAAGGTGAGCATTCTATTGGTGTTTGTGCATGAGCTGAATCGACACGGACAGGGTGCGTGGGGAATAGTGCCCGTACGATCTCGTCCATCTTCTCTGCTTCATGTAAGCAGGGCTTCCGTTGGGCACCAAGTTTTCGCATGACCAGCTTGTAACCTAGGCCCCACGGATCCCTATTTACATCATCCACGAGGTCTTGCCAGCATCGGGCCTTGCTCTTGTTAATAAGCCTGCGAAGATATTTCCTGCCGGACCTGTATGCTGCTAGCCTAGTGTCTGCCTCCTCCCGTGTTCGCGCCCGCTGGGCCTCTCGCCGAAGTTTGTGACACTCGCTTCTATGTTCGGCGATCTCGTTTGACCACCAGTATACTGGAGGCTTACCATGTCGGGGTCTCCGACGGGGCATGGAAGACTCGCAAGCAGCTATGATGGTACTCATAGTTGAGTTCACCAAGTCCTTGGCTGTGGGCCCTCCACTCCCTGGCGGAGCTCCCAGCAACGGTGCGCCTGCCGTAAGCACGTCAGCAAACCTCTCAACGTCCATCCTCCCAGTCCTCCATCCGAGGATTGAAGTTTGGGCATATGCACGCAGAGTGGCACCGTCGTGAATCTCAACCGCTATACACTGGTGATCACTAGCCGAGTAGTCCTCTAGTACTCGCCAGTTCTGTACTCTAGGTACCAGGGACTCCGAAGCGAGTGTCACATCGGGTATGGTTCCTACGCAACCCCATCGGCGGAAAGTAGGGGTGTTACCAGTATTTAGGACAAAAAGCGCTGTTCTGGCCGCCATGTCCAAGATTTGCTTTCCCCTTGGGTCGGATTGTGGCATACCCCATTCAATGGCTCTAGCGTTGAAGTCTCCCCCGACCAGCATGTGGGCCTCTGTGTTCGAGACAGCGTCCTCTAGGGCATCGAGTTTGGTTCGAAAAGATCGCATTGCCTCGTTAGGCGTCAGATAAACACTGAAATATGTTATCCCTGAGCACCGCACCCACACAAAACCATGCCCGCGTCCATGGCCCTGCACCTGAAGGCGGGCGCTGTCCCGAACCCAGATGGCCGAGGTACTAGATTTGTCAGGGTACCACGCTTGCGAGTCCTTGTTATGATGTTGCTCGCTCAGCAACAGGAGGTCAGCTTTCTTATCCCTCGCAAACTGCTCAAGTAGGTCCTGGGCGTTTGTGCTTCGGTGCAAATTGACCTGCAGGATACGGATCATTTGAGTATCGATTTGGCTTTAGTTAGGGCCTCCTTGAAAACCCAGCATCTCCCTGTCCCCGGCTCATGTTTGAGGTCACCGGGTGCTAGCTTAGCATCCTTGCAAAGAATGCATTTTGCCTCGTTCGTGCACTCCTTCCTTTTGTGCCCCGTTTCACCAGATTTGTAGCACAGAGATCTCCTGTCGGGTCCCCTACAGCCATACGCGGTGTGTCCGTATTCGAAGCATCTGAAGCAGAGGATAGGGATCGCTCTTCTCCGTATCCTGCAAATCACCCAACCTATCTTAATTTTGCCCTTCGCCAGGATTTGCTGGGCGTCTTTATCAGCTAGTTCGACAATAGCCATGCGTTGCCCCCTTGTGTTTTCACGTGTCAATCTTGCCTTGACTTCACTTAAGCTGGGGAACTCCTTCCTAATGGCATCCTCTACTTCAGCTTTGTCCGTGACGCAGTCGAGGTCCCTGATTTCCAGGGTGGCCATTGGTTCGAGCGAGGCAACCGTTGCCACATCTCCAAGAACCTTTTGAACCGCGTCACGGAATGCATCTTTGTTTGTGGCGTCTGGCCCGAATTCCACCAGTAGGCCACCGGTCCTGGTTGGTCGAACTGCTTTGATGGCAGTTTTGGTGTCGTCTGGCTTGAACGCTCCTTTAATTTCACGGAGGACATCTGCGTAGGTTCAGCCCTTAGTGGGTTTAATAAGCAGTGCCTCTCGCAAGAGTTTGCGCCGCGGTTCGCTTTTCGTTTTCTGCGGTATATCGGGGGGTTCTTGGTTCTTTTCGTGGTTGAGCTCTTTGTCTGTTTTTTCTAGGAGTAGCTTTTTGGCCGATTTTTTTGCTGCCTTGTTTCGCACCACATGAAACTCCTCGCCTGGAGTGTCAACTTCGTTTATGGTCTCGTCCTTCCTCCTTTTCTCACGATCGCCTTCAATTGGGCTACCGGCCATTCTTTTGCTGCTGCTAGAGCCCACTGATGCCTCGAGGGAGAGCGTGTCTTTTTGGTGCTTTTCGGTTGCAAGCCACCTCCGCCTGTAGTGCGTTATGCGGTCAAAAAGCTCCTCCAGTTCAAGAATGCCATTCTTGACACTCTTGCCTATGTTTTTCTGCACTTCGCAGGCAGCCCTCAGTTGTTTGACGATAGTCCCCACTTAATTTTTTTAACATATACACAATTCATTAATAACTTTACATAACAATATTCATGCGGGTTATGCCTTAGGGCTTTTCCTGGAGTTCAATAATGATTTACTTTAATTAGATTACAATATTAATTTTTCAATAAAACAAAACTTTAAAATGTCGACACCCACAACATTATCAAACATTAATAGATGATAAAAAAGGTTTGTGAAATTCTATAGTTTTAAAATATTGATTTTTTTTTCAATTAAGTACTTTATTTCCTTAAGAACACCTTAAAACTACTCGTTTGCTGCATCCATTGAGTGGTTGTCCGTCGCTCTCCCGACTACTTCCGCCTTGTATTCCTTGGCTCTCCTGATTCCCGATTCCACCAGCTTTTCTACATACGATTTTATTGGCTCCATTCCTGTCTCCTGGTACAGGACCTCGTTGGGGTAAGACCATCTGTCTTCCCGTCTGTATAGGCCTGTGCAAGCCCGAAGGATATTTCGCTCCACGAATCTTATCTTGACCCATTTCGTTTTCGGAGCTCCATTCCATATCATCACCGCATATGGTTGAAGGTTTTATAGGCCAAAACATTGACTCGCTTGCTCATTGTCAAATGTTTCCTGAAAGAGGTGCAAGAAGATGGTACGCATAAGTCACTTTTTTCAAAATATTACCAACGTGAGCGCTAAAGGTAGCTTTCCTGTCGAAAACGACCCCCAAGTACTTCTTTTGCCTATAGCAGTGCACCATCTGCCCATTCAACTTAGTCCTGCAGTCACAGACGGCTCTTGCACGACAAGCAAAGTTTTTGTGGGGGTCCTTGAAAACAATTACAATCACTTTTTATTGCGTTTGCCTTGACCCCCCATTTCCGGTAATATGCAGAAAGAGATTCCAAATATTTTTGGAGCCGCATCCTCGTAAAACGCAAATTGTGCTCAGATGACCACCCTAACAAGTCGTCAGCAAAGAGATTCACCTGGATTCTGGGCTTATATTCATCTCTTACGCCCGGAACGTCAGAGGTGAATACGTTGAAAAGAAATAGCCCTAATTTAGACCCCTGTGGGACCCCCGAGTCAACGCGAAATGGGTCTGATCTAGCTCCACCAGCCACCGGAAAGGAGTTCGTCCCCTCATAAAGCTAGCTATAATTTTTACAATATGGGCCGGAAAGCCAAGATTTATCATTTCATAGAGAAGCCCATTGATCCATTCTGAGTCAAAGGCTTTCTTCACATCGATCAGGCAAGCTACAACAAGCTTATTGTTGTACCAGCTTCTCGTTATATCGGCTTGGAACACGGCCATAGCATACATCGTAGAGTGAGCTTTTTTGAAGTCAAATTGTCTTTCCGGCACAATTCTTGTCCCCACAGAGAATTGTATGATGCCTTCAAGTATTACCCTTTCAAGAAGCTTACCAATGTTTGAAAGCAACCAAATTGGATGAGTATCGACTACGTCAGTACTGGGTATTGCAAATATTTTTGCACATTTCCATTGCTGATGGAAGTAGCAAATGTTAATGCAGTTATTAAGAAAAATCGCGAGGAAAGCAAAAAAAAAAAAATATGGGAAAGCCTTTTAAGCATGTAATTGGAGATTCTATCAGCCCCTACTAATTTTTTAGAATTTTGCTCCAGTGCCAACAAAGTGAGTCTCTCAGGACTGACAAACAGACCATCGCCAGTAGGTGCCTCAGAGGGAATTAAAACAGAGAACCTGGGAGAGCACAATTGCTCATTATCCCTGTTGAAATTTGTTGTAGTGCTGCTCTTTAACAAAGTAACAAAAGGGTCTTCACTTGCTTTCTCTCCTTGAAGAACTTTCGCAAAATGTTTTGCGATAGAATCAGCGATAGCTTTGTCATCCATGAGCATGGATTTATCATAAGTGAGGGCCCCGGGCAGTCTTTCTGCCAGTTGTCCTACCGAGGAAACATACAGGGCTTGGTTTGATATTTTCCAAGGCCTGTTCAAACCGCTCGTTTGCAAAGGCCGTGGTTCTCGAGATCATTTGGCATAGAGACGTAATCACTAGATAAATACGTTCATACTTCTACTTGACCATATTTATATTGCGGTGGTAGATTCTTGCGAGTAGCTTTCTAAGCCGGCTACGTCTACGATGAAGTTCCAAGCTGTCTTTTGGTAAATCTCGATAAAGGTAATTCGTTGAGGATTTTTTAATGGAGTTCTTTGGGATGACCGTATCCAGGGTTGAATTTATACATGCGACTCCCTCATCGATTTCAGGAATAGAAAGGTTTTTCGATCTATTGATCCCTTCAACTTTCCTTCAAGGTCAGCACTTATTGCTGCCCAATCGATTCGCTTGTATGGAATGAAAAGTTGAGGATCTGCAACCTCAAGTTTCACACCCTTTTTCACTTTTAAGGTCAACTCAACCAAAAGATGGTTAGACCCGGTGTCAAGAACTCCACACTCGGAATTCCTCCAACTGTGGGAGAGATTTACCAGATTGGCAGACACAATGAAGAAGTCAATAATAGATGAGCTTCAGCAGAAGGTGAGCTCTTTTGGGGCAATCAGTATGAGATCCATATTCAATTGAACCCAGTTAGAGATAGCTGTTCCATAGCCATTAGATGCGATATTTCCCCACGAAGAATGCTTTGCATTGAAATCACGTCCCATGGCATAGGAATTGAATTTTTTGCACAGAGTAAGCACTATTTCCAAGTCGTCAATGAGTTCCCTTACCGAGTATCCATGTCGAACATAGATCCCTACGAACACAAAGAAACACCCTCCCAGCATGGAGCTTATTATTTCTGCTTCAATATATTTCAGATTTGGAAGGCAGCGCGTTTGGACTTTCAGGTGATCTTTGTGATCATCGTGCCTGATGATCTTGTATTTCCCCAGATGCACTCTGTGTATTTCTTTGAGTCTTATTTCCGATATAGACAAGAAGTCTGGTCTACGGGCGTTCAAGAACTCTTGAACGAAAGTCCTTTTATCGCGTGGAGCTAGTGGACATATGTTGAGGATGGAGAGTTTAATGGAACTCCTCACGACAACAAACTTCTCACTAGGATTAGTGAGTTTATTATAGTGGGGGATAAAGGAGTCCATGAGTGTGAACAAGTCACAACCGAAAAATTGTTGGCAGTCAGTGCTCAAACCCATATTTCAGTCATTCTGTGAATGCTGAGATTGCTGCTTGGTTGCTGTTTTTGTTGCCTCTATAAAAAATAATGTACGTGAGACCCCTTCACGTACATTATTTTTTATAGAGGCAGTGATGAAATCCCTCCTTTTTTCTTTTTCCTTTTGGAGATTCTTGCTAATCTCTTCGATTTCTTTTGCTTTAGGACAACCTCTAAAACTCGCAGAGTGCTCCTTAGCATTGCAGTTGTCCTTCGAGATTGGACATTCAATGGACTTATGCTGCTTGTCGCATTTAACGCATCTAACTTCAAGTCCGCAGTTAGTAGTGACGTGACCAAATCTTTGCAGTTGAAGTACTGAGAAGTGCAATTTTTCTGCAGACACTCCCAGAGCTTATATTGGAGAACCTTTTTGCTGAAAGGATATCTTCTCTGAGATATTCCTTGAGCTCAGCCACGATAACATTCTCGTCGTATGAGCTGTGCACGCCTTTGAGGAGGACAGTCAATTTTCTCTCTCCTGGAAGGGTGTAGGTGTAGCAAGCCAGCTTCGCACACATCAGAAAATTAAAAAGGCTGGTATGATCCTCAGCCATTCAAGGGTGAAGCGAAGTTTGCGAGGAGCTGTTCATCGTCACGTTGAACTCAGGCTCCATTTCAGAGTTTCGTGTGCATGCTCTTTTGACGCTATCCCTGAAAGTCTTCAGGTCAAGCCTATAGCACACTATAGGAGGCACCCTCTCTTTTTTGGTAACAGCCACGCTTGGCTGCTGGGGCTTCGATTTCCCTCAAGGCCCGGCCTTCCACCCGGCTTGGGTATAGTCCCAAGAAACTAGCGGAAGCTATTTTCGCCACATGTTTGAGTTGGGGAAAATCCCGTTCGCTCACTTCAAGGGTCTTCTTATTTTTCCAAATTTTGAATTTTTTATATTATATCGAAGAGAAATTTATTTATTTGGCGGATATTAAACAAACAATAATATATAGATAGTTCCCCTTTGGTGGACAGAATGTCGATGGACAGTGCCATGGTTGCCGGACGTGACATATCAGACAAAGGCGATTAAAATGCTTCGCTGGTTGCACAGTGCGATAATATTACGTTGAACTTACATCAAGTGCTTGTATCGCTGTTGCAAACACAAGAAATACTTGCAAAAATGAATGCCGAGCTAGCCAACCTGCAAAACAAAAACGAACTGCTAGCTGCAAAAAATGCAGAACTAGTTCAACTGCTGCAAAATAAGGCTAACGCAAACGGGAAATTTAAGAAAGATAGCCCACAGATAAAAAACGAAACCAGAGAAGGTATTCACCTCCAAAGTCTTGTTCGTCGTCTGAAAATTCAGAAAGTGAGACGGAAGTTGACTGATAAAGAGGATGAGATTTTCCCTGCCCTTCCCCCACCAAAACCAGCTAAGACATTTACAGACATGGCCATTACACCAAAACTAACACTGCCAAAAACACACAACCTGCACCACGAACACAAGAACCTAAACAGTTTCAATCATTCTTCGAGAGCCCTCCAAATGGTCGCAAACACTTTGTATTGTGCAAACACAAAACCTTTCATACACATCCGCGAAAAGGGTCTATCTTGATATGCAAATCATACCAACAACAACCACAGATCATAGACGACTGACAAAAGTACTAACTGAAAACGAAATACAATATCACACCTACATACTTCCGGAGGATAGAGAGCTGAATGTTATCATCTGGGGCCTGTATCGCCTTTCAGTCGAAGAAATCAAGGAAAACTTACAGTCTCGGGGCTTCAGCCCAATAGAAGTCTACTATACCTGTATTGAAATAAGGGAAGGTGTTTCTAGAGTAGTCAAGGTTCTCCTCCCAAAATCTGAAACTAACATTTACAATATTAAATCTGTTTGCCACCTTATGTGCATCGTGAAGGCACAGCGTCCTCCCAGGAATCCAAAGAACGTGAGAAGATCGTTCGCGCAGGTTGCTGCAGCCCAACCCACACAACCAGCACAAAAACAAACAACCACGCCACAGGCACCCCCACGCACACATAATCAACCTCACAATATGGACCAAATGTTTGCCAAAATACAGACACAATTCCAAAACATGATGCAAGATATGATAGCGAACATTATTCAAACCATGTTCGCTGCATCTCAAAATGTCGTTAACACTAATCACTAATGAGTTTAAGGAACCACGTTTCAAGTCTGACGTGGAATGCAAATCCTTGCTTCGGCATACTGGTGAAATACAACAATTTATATTTGGTCATAAATTCGACATCATTATGATTCAAGAAACCTGTCTGAAGCCTGAAAGACGATTCCGCATCCCTAACTGCATTATGTACAGAAATGACAGAATGACGGGTAGAGGAGGCGGAACGACCATTCTCGTGAGACGAAACGTGAGTCATTATCTCATTAATACACCCACGCTGCAAAAACTAGAGTCCACAGCAATCAAGGTGCGAAATGATTTTCTGGAATTCATTGTGATTTTGTGATTTCTGCCTACAATCCTCCAGGAAATAGAAATCTCTTAAATGATCTTAGAGCACTTGCTGGATTTGAAGGCCCTATCTTCGTTGCCGGAGATCTAAATGCTAAAAGGAACCGAGCTCAATACATTCATCGCAGCCAACCACTTCAGCCTACAGGTACATATCCCCAATAAGCCAACACATTATGGATTTATTTATTTATTTTGCCAAGCAAGGCGTAGTTACAAACGAAATACATATAGATAAAATACAAAAAAAAAAATACAAATTTAATATAATCATTTATGAGGAAGGGGCGTTGAGGGCATTTAAAATTTGTTTCTCAAAATTGGATTTGGAGGTGGTTGTGGAGTAATGCACGGTAAACTTGTGGAATGCTTGACAGCATCTGTTAAGCGGCTCGTTGCTAGCATAGTTGGTGTGGTACATACGCAAGGTTAGCGTTGGTGTGTGTCTTATGGCTCTTATAGGATCATTCAAGTGAATATTATCTGACAAGGATGAAGTTTGAATGTTACCTCTTAAAACAACAAAAGGCATGCAGGTGGACAATGCAACTCTCCTGGAAGCCAGTGTTGTTAGGTTGATTAGTTGAAGTTGAACCTCATAAGAAGGAAGATAGTGGAAAGAGGTAGCATTATACAAGGATCTAAGGGTGAAGAGGAAAAACTGTTTATGCACTGACTCTAATCTACGGCTATGAATGTCGAATATGGGCCCCAGACTGTGCAGCCGTAGTCAAGAAGTGGACGGACATGTGAGGTATACAAAGATCTACTAGCCCAGATATTTCTGAACACTTTGGCTCTACGTTTAATGAAACCTAGCATTTTGTAAGCTTTACTCAGGATTTCATCATAATGGAGGTTAAAGCGGAGTTTCGTGTCTAAGACTACGCCAAGGTTGACAACTCTCTCGACTCTTCTTCGTTGTGTATTATTAATTTCATAATCATGTAAGATGACGTTCTTTTTTCTTGCCAAACTTTTTTCTGGCATTTTTAAGGGTTTTGTACTAAAATACAAAACCCTATTGCAATCATGACCTGTGTCCGTCTGTCCGTCCGTCTGTATGTCATAGCACTTTTTCTCCGAAAATCAAGAGGCTACAGCCATGAAACTTTGTGGAAAGGTCAGAAGTGATGACTTCTTGAAAGTTCAAGGGTGGAAAAATTTTTCAACGGGGTTTAGGGGGCCCTCCCCATATAGGGAGGTGACCCCTCAAAAAAATTTTTTTCACCATTGGCAGTCGAGTAGGGTGTCATTGAAAAGTTCTCAATGAGATCTTTTCAAAACAACTCTTAAAATTGTCTTATGAGTACCGAGGGGGGGCACGGGAAGGGGAAATGTACGAACTTTTCGCGTACCCCCCCCCCCCCCCCCTCGCGATTGGACACCTTCCATCCGAAAAATCTGAAAAAAATCATGAACAAATACATGAGAAGTCGAAATTCACTCAACTTTGTTGGTAATAGTATGATTTATCGATTTTATGTTTTCTTAAATAAAATCAATCTAAACGGTACCCTTAAATTCAATAAAATTTGGCAACCAGATGATTATTTATAAGATTAAGCTTTTCTCAAAGTTTCATAAAGATCGAATGGTATTTAACGAAGTTATAGCGATTTTAATGTTCCTGTATTACTATGGAACAATATGCCCTGTATTACTATGGAAACATATGGCTATGGAGCCATATGCGCTTTTTACCGACTTAGGCACTACAGCTTTGCTAGCATTTGCATGAAAATTTCAGGAGTGATAGGTTTCATGAAGGTCAGTACATACAATTGAAACAAGTCGAAGAGGCAGGAGAGAACTCCTAGCAAAAGGCCTTTGTAACCATTCTAGGATTCGTAAAAATAGGCCATGAATCGATGATTACGGTACAGAGGAGTCCCTGAAAAAAAATTTCATCAAAGGTGGCCGATATAAGTATCAACTGAAAGTTCTCTATTAGAGCTTTTCAAACCAGTTTTTAAACTGGCAGTTTTTGCTTCAGTGGGGGCACAGGGGGGGAAATAAATGAAAAATGTGTTTCTTCCCTCGCGAATGGACACCCGTGATCTAAAAAATCTGAAAAAATTATCAAGGGAGATATTTATGGGTATAACTATAACAAATACCTCTAAAGTCAAAATTCTTTCAACTTTGTTAATAATAGTATGATCCTCGAACAGGACGTGTTTCTTGATTCTATTCGTTGCTGGTAACTGCATTTTGTAAGTTGAGTACAAAACCCTTCTGACATGAGCATAGGTCTGTCTACCCAACTTGTTCTATATTGAGTGCAAGCTGGTTTCTGTCGCACCACTGAAAGAGAGCAGCTAATTTAGATTCGAGAAAAGATACATCGGATAAGGATTGTATGCAGTGATAAAGTTTGAGGTCGTCGGCGTAAAACAGGCGTGGAATATCAAACAGTACTGTAGAAAGATCAGCGATGAAAATATTAAAGAAGAGTGGACCAAGATGACTGCCTTGAGGTACTCCAGAGAATACACTGAACTCACGAGACAACCGACCTTGAAACTTAACGCATTGTGTGACTGAATCCAGTTGACCAGCGAACCATAGATGCCAAAAATGTGAAGTTTATTCACTAATATTTCATGGTTCACTCGATTGAACGCATTACGGAAATCTGTGTATAGTATAAAGCATCTATCTGGTAGCCTTGCTCCATACTATAAAGAATATCCGACGTCAAGGTATTTAGATAAGTGATGTTAGACCTATTTTTACGGAAGCCATGTTGCTGTTCAATCATATACGGTTCGATAATGGGGGAAATTTTACTGCAGATAATTTTTTTCGGACAGTTTTGGCATAGTAGAAAGGATAGCAATACCCTATAGTTCTCCACGTGCCACTGATCGCCTTTTTTGTGAATTGGTGTTATAAAGGATGGTTTTCAAAGTTTGGGGAATATGCCAGATGTCAATGATTTATTAACAATAAGGAAGAGAGGTCTAACCAATTCGTCTTTGCAGAGAAACAGAAAGCAAGGAGGAATAAGGTCAAGGCCGGGTCCTTTAAGTGGATCAAGATCTTCAATAGCCTGAAGAATTTCATCTTCAGATATGGTAATGTTTCCAATTAAGGTCTCTGTGACTATTTCAACGACTCTAAATGAGGAAAAGTGACTGAATTAGAGTAAACTTGCTGAAAATGATCAGCAAAGAATTCACAGATCTGCTCGGTACAGGATGAGACAGAATCATGTTTTGTGCATAACGTTAACAAAGTCGAAGAATTTGTTGAGATTGGAAATAGTTTCCTCTGCTATGACGTTCACGTAAGTTTCATAGGCCTCTTGCGATTTAATTTTGAATTCAAGTGCAAGTTCATTATACTTAATCTGAGTCTCATCGCTTACGTATTTATCTTTTCTGAGGAACTTGTAAAGTTTTTTTCTCTGGTTACGTAAATGTCCTTGATCACTCCCCAGCCATGGTTTTGAATTCTTATCTTTTTTCTTGATTTTTGGTACGAAAGATTCAACGGTGTCAAAGATTATACGATAAAAGGTGGATAGAGCCGTATCCAAATCTAACGTTGACAGAGCACCATTCCAGTCGACACTGGATAGAAGGCTATTAATATCTCCATAACCACAATAGTTCTATTGTACAATATAGAATTGAGAGTAGCAGGAGTGGACAAATCAACAGAAAAAGCTGAGTAATGACTCGTGTTAGAAAACAGATTGTCATTGTCATCAGTGAAATTGGCCACTGCTTCGTCGTATGCATTAGAAAAAATAAGGTCTAGCCATAAACCGTTCTGGTTGGGAGCAGGAGCTATCTGCTGCAAATCGTTACTATAGAAGGTGCTCATTATGTTGAAATCATTAAGAAGATTCACTGGAAGGAGTCGACCGTCATTTTTGTTGATCACAAATTTTATATTAGGTCTATTAAGATCACCAGTAATGATAATTTTATCGTCTTCATTTATCATTGCAGTGATATCACTTATAACTTTACAGACATTGACAACTTATTTAATTTACTGCGCATACCTCCACTATTGTGTTAAAATAATTTGAGGCTTTGATCGATAGGAAGACCTCCCTTTTGAATTGAAATTGTCAGGCTGGTTTTTATTTTACCGTCTATGCAGGTTGTGTCTGGGGCCTTGTACATATAAGAAAGGTAAAGACAAATGGATCTGTAGATTTTTTTATCTCTGAGTCGAGACATAAGGTAGCTTTTTTGCAGACCAGCTCCTGACACCATAGTGGCCTTGACTGAAGGAGGCAGAAGAGGATCTAAGAATGGATGGGTTAAGTTGTTTGAGGCAGGTGATATCGGTTGAGTAAATGATCCAGATGAAACAGGAATTAAGTCCTCTCCACGGATAAAATTCCTGTATCTACCCTGATCAGTGGATTTAGGTACCAAGCAGGGACAAGCATCCAACTCCTATGCATAAGATGCCACAGAATCTGAAGCTGTTTCAGATTCGCCAGCACCTGCACAAACGGAGTGCAATGTTGATTCGGCCGAAGAAGTGTGATTAACATTCAATTGTTTAGGCGAGGGAGAAGTGGTTTTAGAGCTGAGTTTGATGTGATTATTGATTGATGGGTTGTAGTTACTATCTAAGATTTTACAATTATGCTTAAGGCTACTTATATTACCACTATCTTTGGATTCTGGGCCAGTAGTGTATTCGTTCCATTGTTTGAAAAGCCATTCCAAGAACAGGCACCATTTTTCTTCTTGAAGTTCTTAAATAGCCAGCTGTATCTTGTGGGAATAGATACCTTAAACTCACGTCGTTGCTGTCCGATAAGGAGAACATGTACTAACAGCTTCTGAACTGAGATTGCGTTGTTGAATTTTCTTGAATCCTTAGCAAAAAAGATGTTATAGTCAGCTTGCTGGTTTGGGTCTGAAAGTTCCTGTATTCTGCTATCCCACTCTTCATCGGACCAGAAGGTGCCAAATTTGTAGATGCTTCGTGGATTACGTGGAGTAGAGGGCGTTGTGTTACTGTAGTGTGTAACCAATGGGTGAGAGATCGTTGGCCTAGTGAGACTGCTTTGGTGATTAAGAAATCGCTTTGAATTGGACATTGGAATATCGCGGGATTTCACACAAAATGTTCGGTTAAATGTCTTCGACGAACTGTCTTCCGACCACAAACCAGTCTTTTTTTGTGCGTCATTCCGAAGCAGATATATGCTACCCAAATACGTCATCTTAAAATTCATCAAAGGTACGTTGAGTTCATAAGGGACCATTCCAGCTGAGCCCAGACCTTTAGCTCGCTGAGGCAGCATTCCAGCACTGCTGTCCTTAAAGGACGATGAAAAATGTATATTGCAAAAACACTACAAGATGTGAATTAAATATTATAATTTCATCATAGAATTATTATTTTATTTAAAATATTAAATAGTCTGATGTAAAAATTATAATTCAACAAAATTTAATATTTTATGATAAAAATTATGAAATCGGAATGTCATTTAATACGAAAAGAAATTACGAAAAGAAATTACGAAAAGAAATTAAAGCAAATGATAGTTATACATAAGTTATACTAATAGATGCGAGGTTTATGAGTTATCTCCTCTGTTTCCATATTATCTAAAATATTCTCTCCTATATTTTCTGCATCTGCAATAGTTGTCGGGAGTTTTGTGTTGAGAGTTTCTGGGAACCGAAGCACTAAAAGACCGGATGATATCGCACAAGATCCAAATAAAATTAATGGAAACGATGGGAAAATTTGTGCCTGAAAATAATAGTAATTATAATTACTGTGGTTCACGTTAGATTAGGGTAGTGTATACTATTAGTGGTGTCTGGGGTGCAATCATAGAACCAATACGTCCAAACATTGAACAGAAAGATAACAAACTTTGACGGAGATTAGTTGGGAAGAGTTCTGATGTATATACATATAATACAGTAAAGGACATTGTTATTGCAAGCTTTCCTATTAAGAAGAGTGCAAATCCGACCCATGGTTGTTCTGAAATTGAAAAAGATGTGAAGTTTTGCATTTTTAATACTATATATTAGTATAATAAACCTACCACCACTAACAAAGAACGACAGTAAACAGCAAACACCACTAATAATTAGTGTCGCACTCTGGGTTGGACGTCGACCCCACGAATTGGTTGTGAAGTAGCATATGAAAAATCCTGGTACCTCAGCCATGCATACTAATATGAAGTTTAGGTACTTGTCTCCAGCTAAGGAAACCGAATTCAGACTAAGGCCATAATACACTAGGGTATTTGTAAACCAGCAAAACGAACAATTGATAATTCTGCACAACAGTGTCGTGGATTGAAATGCACATCGAATTGGATATGATTCGTTTGTTCCCTTACTAATCGAACCCTTGTACAATTCCGTGGTGGAGCATAATTCCTCAAGCGATTCCTCGGAAAGATGTACCTTATTGAATTTCGCTACTTTTTTCAACGCGCTCATAGCTTCAGTGTACCTTCCTTTAACCAAAAGCCATCGAATGCTCTCCGTGAGCACAAAAAAGAAGAAAATATGCAGCAGTCCAGGAAAATATAATACTCGTAGCAAAACTCTCCAATCATTAATGTATTTGGCAATCACTCCTAGTAAAATTTCTCCAACAGGATAAAATACTGCCAAAATTGTTGAAGCAAGGACGCGTTTTTCGGGGCCAACTAGCTCCATCCCTAAAACCAGAGCTACAGGATACACAACTGCGCCAACTGCTGCATCGATTGTTTCGAATGCAGCGAACATAGCGTAATTGATTGAGAACGATCTCATCACTCCCATAATTGCACTGAGCGTTCCAGTTATAGCCAGTGTAGCACGACGTCCGTATCTAAATTGAAATGTAGATTTGAAATAAATATGTAATTTGATTATAAAATTAAATTGAATTCAATTGAACTTCTCGACACAAGAGTTGAAACATACCGATCAGAGATGTATCCACCAAGTGGCATACCAATAAATTGTCCGATATTGTTTAGCGTACCTATCAATGTCAACTTCCATTCGTCTTCAGGGCAAGACAGATCCCACTGTAATTAAATAAGATGAAGATTAACTAGATTTGAAATGAGAATAAAAGTTACTTTATGAAATAACAACGATGATAGCTCACATTATAAACAACACCACCAGAGCATTTATTCCACCGAATCAGTACTATAACTCAATTTTTGAATCTCAATTTTATTCTAAATTAAATTTGCACTACCAGGATGTTCGCCTCCTGGCGAGATAGAGACCGTGATGCTACTGGTAAGTCTGACGGTGGAGGCGTTCTAGTGGGTATACATGTTTCCCTTACTAGCATATCCTGTGATGATTTCATTCCATCTTCACCTGTTGATTGAATAATTGTGCTAGTCTCTCTGTCTGACTCTCTTACCTTCCTCGTATCATCTGAGTATATCCCTTGTAACAGCCCTGCTATTGTTTACGAACGTTTCTTTGCAGAATTCTCGAGCTACATTCATGTTCGTTTCCCTTCTATCCCTATATTGGTCTGTGGTGACTTCAACTTACCCGCTATTGTTTGGAATGATATGTATTGTACCTCTCCATAGTTTCTGGCGGTAACGTGTCTTTTGCTCTTTCTTCTTTTGTTTCCCTCTGTCTTTTCACTCAATACAACACTATTCCTAATGCCAATAACAAACTGCTTGATCTTGTTCTTTCCAACTTGTCTTGCCTTCTTCTCTGTCCGCATCGGTGGCACTCTCATCCTTTGTCAAACCTGATCCCCACCATCCACGGCTCTCTATTGGGCTTGCTATCATATCTTCTCGTTCTTTGAAGAATTCCTCACCGTCCCGCTTTAATTTTTTAAAAGCCGATTTATGGAGCATGGAAGCTAGCCTTACTGCCGTGAATTGGTACTCTTTCTTCAGTAATCTCCATACTGAAGATTGTGTTGATAAGCTCTATATGTTTCTTTCTTCCTTAATCTCGCAATTCACTCCTGTGTCTCCAGCAAGCAAACCTAAAGATGCTCCTTGGTTTAATTCAGATGTTGCCATTGCAATTAAGCTAAAGATGCTGCCCGCAAAAAATTGTTATCCAGTGGTCTTCCAATTGACCTCGCTAAATTCAAAGAGCATCGTGCCGCCGCCAAGAAAATCGCCACCTCTGAGCTTCATCCATATGTTAACCATATTGAAACTACATTAATGTCGAGTCAAACTCGTGCGTTCTGATTGTACGTAAAATTTTTAAGGACCTCTCATCCTGCCCCTGATAATTTTAGTCTGGATGGCGTGACATCTTCTACTTCTCCAGAATCTTGTGAACTCTTCGCTTCTTACTTTTCTTCCTTTTTGGTCAGGGCTAAGCATTCCCCTTCCTTTAATAAATTTCTTTGCTCTTTTTCCTCTACTACTTTTCGTACAAACCCCTTGCAGGTTGAGCTACTCTTAAATAATCTTGACAACAGTACCAGAGTGGGCCCTGATGGCATTCCAAATTTTCTAGCTAAATCTTTATTTTCTTCACTTTTTGTTCCCCTTTCAATTATTTTTAATTTGAGTTTTTCCTGTGGGGTTTTCTCTTATCCATGGAAAACTGCCCACGTTTTTCCTATCTTCAAATCTGCTGATCGTAATATCGTCTCAAACTATCGTCCTATTTCCCTACTTCCTTCTTTTGGAAAAATTCTTGAAAAGATAGTTTTTGATGTGCTGTATCCACTTGCCCTCCCATCTTTAGCAGATCAACAACATGGTTTTGTCAGAGGCAGATCTACCCTTACAAATTTACTTTCTTTTACCTATCGTATTGCAGCTGCCCTCAACCAGCAACAACAAGTGGACGTTATTTTTAAGGATTTCTCTAAAGCCTTTGATTAAGTGGATCACTCTCTCCTATTTGAGAAACTTTTGGGGTTCAATGTCCCTATTTGTCTGCATTCCTGGCTTTTCTCCTATGTCAATGTGTAGTCAACTTTAACTCTTGCTTCTCTTCTTCTTTTCACCACAGCTCGGGAGTTCCGCAAGGTTCAATACTTGGCCCCATACTATTTTTAATTTTTGTCAATGATCTACCTTCTGTTATCACATCCCCCTGTCTCCTTTATGCTGATGACTTCAAGGGTTTTCGAGTTATTGATTCCGTTCTAGACGTGGGTATCCTTCAAACTGGTCTTCAGCGTCTTAGTGACTGGTGTGAATCAAACAATCTCTCCTTAAATGCTGCAAAAAATTTCATCTTCTCTCAACGTATAGGCTTATTGGTATCCCTTTGAGCAATGTAACCTCCTTTGAGGATCTTGATATGCTTTTCGATTGTAAACTGAAGCTTGATCTCCACATTGCTCTAATTATTAAGAAAGCCTCCCGCTTAACTGGATGCTGAAAGGAATCGTTATGGACGCAGATGCAGTTAACGCGTTACTTATAGCAATGGCTGAGCAGCAAAACAAATTCGCCACACAAATGGCTAAAAATCAAAGCAAGACGGATACTACAATCGCGTTATTGATCCAACAATTGACTCAGTATCAGCCATCAACAACCCCAGCGGGAACGTCGTTCCACAACAATCTGGCGGATCGTATGGAGAAATTTTCGTATGGTGCGGAAGACGACCTGACGTTTGAGTTGTGGTACGCGCGTTATGAGCCCATTTTTGTGACAGCAGCTGCTAAAATGACAAACTCAGCAAGAATTGATCTGTGAAAAATTCAACATCGCAAAGTGCAGTCCTGACGACTTCAAGGCTCTTATGTTCGTGCAGGGATTGAATAACACACAAGACTCATTGGTCGTGAAGAAATTATTGACAAAGTTAGAGCAGCAGAAGTTGGCGGGAGAATGTGGCAGCGTAGAATCAAATGGAAGTGCCAAGCTTAAACTTTCTCGATTGTGTCAACCTTGCAAACCAGCTGAGTGACATAAAAGCTGAAAAGCCCATGGATTTGTGCTCGAAAAGCATATCCAAGAGTAAGATATTGACAGTTCACGGGAAACTGAAGGAGAACGTGAACAAGCTACGACCAGAAGAAGGAGCAAAAAGAATGCAGTTCACCGACGCTTGTAGTGAATTGGGATGTTTTCATATGTCCGTGAAGGACTGCAGCGATGTTCTGCTGCCTCGGCAGAGGAAGGTGTCGGTTTCTGCCGAGAATGCCCTCGTCCGGAGATGCGTGAATGCGCTGGCAGGCTAGCATTGCGGTGTCGTGGGGCGGGTTCGTTTCCCCGGCACGAGGACCCACTACAAAAAATTTCGCATTCACGAATTGCTTTCAGGTCAAAAAAGGCGACCAAAGTCGCAAAGTTGTAGATAACCTCACCGAAGGAGATATACTTGTTACAAGAACAAGTGAAACCTGAGAAGAAAGGCAAACTTGGGGTGACCTCGTCGTTACCCAACGAAGTTCATGGCCCACAAATGAAAGAGGGGCAACCGGGTGGTGGTGGAGCCCCTTCATACCCACCCAACCGGAATAAATCCATTGATAACTTGTTGAAGTGGCCAGGTATTCCTCTTCTGAGTGGAAAACTCATACAACTTGAATTGTATGAACCTTCCCATCAGAAGGAGAGTACCCCGGTGACCAATTTATGTCATAGAATTATACAATTGAATTGCATAAATCTATGCCATAAAAAGGCACTCTGCTTGGGCCACTCAACCCATGATGTCACCTGAAATAGAAAGGATTATTAATTACCCGGTGGCTGGCTCATGTTTTGGGGTTGAAGCCTGCCACCGTACCGGGCCCTATACCCGGTTGGATAGATATGAAGGGGCTCCACCACCACCCGGTTGCCCCTCTTTCATTTGTGGGCCATGAACTTCGTTGGGTAACGACGAGGTCACCCCAAGTTCGCGTTTCTTCTCAGGTTTCACTTGTTCTTGTAACAAGTATATCTCCTTCGGTGAGGTTATCTACAACTTTGCGACTTTGGTCGCCTTTTTTGACCTGAAAGCAATTCGTGAATGCGAAATTTTTTGTAGTGGGTCCTCGTGCCGGGGAAACGAACCCGCCCCACGACACCGCAATGCTAGCCTGCCAGCGCATTCACGCGTCTCCGGACGAAGGCATTCCTCTGCCGTGGCAGCAGAACATCGCTGCAGTCCTTCACGGACATATGAAAACATCCCAATTCACTACAAATGGCGCCCAACGTGGGGCCCGAAAAGCCCGGCTGTATCATCATTCGTGAGCACGAGACAGTCCATCGTCTCTAGGTGTCCCCACAAGGTGTTAGAATTTTTGGCGGGTAGATAGCTCCCGAGGGTAATTGCACTGATCGTGCCCCAGCAAATAGTAACTTTCGAACTTGTGTTGTCTTCGGACATCAATATCGTTTGGTCCTGCTTTTGATTTATACTTTGGTGGTTTACCACCATTGTATAACTAGTAAGGCCAAATGATATTAAAGTCCCTTTTTGTGTTCGGAGGTTATTATCCCAACAACTTTTTGCGGAGGATTCTGATCCGCTCCCCAAACCAGCGGTGCCTAGGTGTCTTAAATTACATGGATTTTGATTTCATGCGATTGGCTGATTAGCTAATCCATGACTATCCATGACAAGACACGCGCTGCTTGTGGATTAGAATCCAACCCTGGGCTAACAAGTCGTAACTTGAGAAATTTGCTAATGAGGGATCACTTCTGAACCCTGATTTTCATGGTGCCACAAGAGAGTGTCCCTGAAACGCTTTAAAAGGATTGTGCCATGGTGTCCATACTTGGGAGGAAGGACGGAAAGGAAAGACCGAGTATTTTTTTTTTTGAAAACTAATTAAACTATTTTTCATACCTTGCGGTTTTTGTTTGTGAGGTTCTTTTATAGTTCGCCACTGACGGCCACTTGAAAGTCACATATTTTAAATTATATTTCTTCACATTTTTCCAATAATTATAGATATTTATAGTTTAGATTTTATTTGAGAAAAGAAAAAATATATTAATTTTTTTAGGATGTCGACCAAACGCACGCCAGACAAGCGCAGGTTGCGTTCGGAAGCAGGGCCCACGGCATTATGCGTCATCTGCCAGCAGGCGCGAAATGATGGAACGTCCGTACAAACGTTGGCGTGCGGACACGAGTTCCACGAAGCCTGTGTGACCCAGCATTTACTAGTCAGCTGGACTTGTCCTCTATGCCGACAACCAGCCACCTCAGTGGAGTGACCTTCCAGCCACCTAGAGCTTCCAGCTGCTCAAGGGGCGGTGCCCAAACCAAAGGACCGGCGGGAGCAGGTTCCAACAGCGGCTGATGAGCCTGACTTAATGGGCCGAGCTGAAGCAGTTCCGCCTGCAGAAGAGGCGAGACCCACAGTGGCTGTGGAAGCGACCGTTTTACAAGACCTAATGGCGCTCATGCAGGACCTGTCCACCCGGGTAGCCTCGCTGGAAAGCCAGAAAAAGAATCCAGCACCACCTCGGCCAAGAACGCCTCCTATGTGGGATTCGGACCCAAATCCGTGGGATTTTCCGGTAGACTCGCGGCGCGATCCCGAACGAATCCGGTCAGGTGCAGCAATGAATCCGTTGACTCCAGTGTACCGGCCCCGATTGAGTCAAGCACCGCCACCAAATCAGGCTCCAGTGATTCCGCCGGACCAACGCTTCCATCCACACGATATGTATCGGCTAAAGCCGACACAGATCCCCAGCATCATCCAGGGATGGAATCTGCATTTCAGTGGGGAACCCAATACTATAACGGTGGAAGTCTTCATAAGTTGGGTGGAGTCGCTGATTGAGCAGATGCTAGCAGGAGACCGCACGGCGCTCGCAGGATACTTGCCAATGCTGCTTAGGGGAGCAGCACTTGAGACATATTGGCGAATACATTCAGCTCCACCATCCATACGCTGGTCACGGTTGAAGGAGGTACTCCGCATGGAGTATCCTACGGTCGACATGGACGAATTAGTACTGGACAAGATGAATGCAAGATGGCAGCGTCCGGACGAGTCCTTCCATCAATATCGAGCCGATATCCTTCGGCTGAATGACCAGTTGTCAGAGCCGTTGTCTTCTAACCAAATACTGCGCCTGCTAAAGCGCAATCTAAGGCCGGAGATTCGTCGCCATATCGTGAACTCCGATCCACAGAGTATGGAGGCCCTGCTGAGAACTGTGCGTCGTATAGAAGAGTTTGAGGAAGATCTACGGGACCGGCCATACTTACTAGCTAGGACGGGTCCTCGACGAGGAATCGCGGAATTGACCCCAGATTATACCACCATGGATCTGGAGGAAGATTTGGACCCAGACCAGCTTGCTGTAGCCGCAGTGGGAAGTCTTACGACATGCTGGAATTGCCATCAAACCGGACACCGGTTCATCTCATGCCGAGCAGAGCGAAAGGTTTTCTGCTGCGGTTGCGGCAAGCCGGACACTTACTTCCCGGACTGTTCTGAATGTGCCGCGCGAGAAAACGGCCAAAAGAGTACCCGACCACCTCAGCGGTACTCGAAGCCCCCACAGTAGCTCCTCAGCCAGCTGCTCACCCCTACAAACCTGACGTTAACCCACCAGCCATGACCACTACGACTGCGGATGTTCACTCTCTTCCGGAGACCTCACCAACAACAATCTTGAAGCGACCATCGCAGTCACTGCCAGAAGAACCCCGGCAGCCTCAATTACGCACTCTAAAACCTTATCATGTTCGACTACAGGAATATCGGGTGGCTCGAGAGCGAATATTTGCTTCCGAAGTAGTCACTTCCCGCCCGCGCACGACAAAATGGTCAACCCGTCGTTGGCGGAATTTCCGCAAGAGAGTGCTGTTGCGAACAACATGCTGTTTTATTATTATAATATTATAAATTAATTAATTTCTATAATAAATTTATACACTATAGTTTTTAATTTAAATAAAATAAAAAAATCCCAGCAAGCGGTGAAAGTTTTCTTTTTCGAACAATTGCCAAAAATGAGAAAAAGTTTGGATCTGGACTTCTGAAGCAGACGATGTTAGCGTTTTAGAGTTTTAAAAGATTGGATTTTGGTTATCGTCTCAAGTCGAATTCAATTAGTTTCTCGCTCAGTGTGAAGTTAGCGTGTCGAAGAAAAAAACAGTTGGTGTAGGCGACTGGAATGCAATAGATTTTGCAAGTGCAGTGGACAAGCAGTGGGAAGTGCGTTAATTCGGACTCTGTATTATTGCATCGGTGACAACGATTTGCGCAAGAGGAGAATTTTCGGACCAGATCTAGCAGAAATTGCATATGTTCCTTGAAGCTGTTGGCCAGTAGGTGCTCTAGGCGGCTGCCACGAGTCGAGTGGAGTGTTGGAGTCGAAAGCAGGGTACGAGCAGCGTGAACAGACTCGCAGGGTTGGGAATAGACGTGGGAATTGGTCCTGAACTAAAGCAATAGAATTGATTAGCGGTCGCAAGAGCAATGGATCTGCGCCGATGGGTGAGTTGGTAATTAAAAAGTGAAATAAACAAAAAATGTAGCGGAAATGATGGCAAAGTGAGATACAGATTTAGAAGTGTGTAGAGAGGTGAAGCGAGAAGTAACGCGTGCTGGTGTTGTAGGAGTACGGTTGTGGATTCGGTTGGTGTGCGAGACTTCCGTCATCGGTGAAACGTCAAAATCAAACCGAGCCCCAGACGGCGACCGATATCTATACCGATTTGAAGTTGGAGTGGTCTGGGGGAACATCATTGTTCGCTTGTGCGTGATAAATAGACAATTTGCTGCAAGACAGAAAAGACGGAATATACGGAATAGTGTAATCTGCGGAATCCGAGCCACAGAATTCAACCCGAACTCGAGCAGTATCGGAAAAACGATGGATTAAATGGCCAGTTGCATGGTGCGAGCGAGCTGCTACTTGACACTTGTTTATAAATTTGCGCAACATTAAAAAACCCCGAAGACCCAACAAACGAATTATTTAGTGCTTCGTTCTCGGGTGTAGTTTCCTTCGAAGCTAAAATCAGGTACTGGCGGCTATAAATTGACGCATCTTGCTGTCATCAATTTAGGTGACAAAGGACTGATGCGGCACAAGGATTTTTTTTTAGAATTATTTAGTGCTTCGTTCTCGGGTGTAGTTTCCTTCGAAGCTAAAATCAGGTACTGGCGGCTATAAATTGACGCATCTTGCTGTCATCAATTTAGGTGACAAAGGACTGGTGCGGCACAAGGATTTTTTTTTTTAAAAAGAACATTGAAGATTGTAGATGAACGTTCATGTACGAACTGTTTAAAATAGAAAATAGAAGATATTCACGCGGTGACGTCTTATCATTGTAAATTTTTTTT
Organism: Odontomyia ornata; assembly: GCA_963969285.1. Classification (NCBI taxonomy): domain Eukaryota; kingdom Metazoa; phylum Arthropoda; class Insecta; order Diptera; family Stratiomyidae; genus Odontomyia; species Odontomyia ornata. The sequence continues at coordinate 24,337,444 of OZ017741.1, forward strand.
GTAAACGAATTTAGATATTTTTTTTTTGAATTATTAATTTTTTTATTCAATTTACTTAATTACTGTAATTTCATTCCAGTCTCTTACCAGTTGCAGAGCGCTCAGCAATCAGGAAGGAGTAAGTTTGTTTTTTTGTTAAAAATTAAAATTAGTTTTTATTTGTATATATAAATACATGTTTTGTTGCAATTGAATATATATTTATAATGAAATAATTTAATTTTTATTCATTTCACAGGATGGTCCTCTCTATTCCTTTCCCTTCCCTAATCTTTTTCCTCTACCCATGTGGTAGTAAGTAATTAGGTGGCTAGCACGGGCGGTGACCTATCTCCTACGAACCCAGACACGGCTGAGCATTAGCCGGCTCAAAATGCCACCGGGAGAAAGGAACATTGGTCACCGCCACAAATAAATGTCTGCAGTTGCGGCGACTATCGCGATTGCAACAGTGCGCATCTGCCGTCAAACCCTAAACTCTTGTAACATCTCGGAGGTTGCTGAGAATGAGATCAGACCTTATCATCCAATTAAAGTGTTGGGCGAGACCGTGTTTGCATTGATCGACACGGGTGCCAGTATCAGTTGTCTTGCCTCGAGCTTTGGCTCGAAGGTGCTCCAAGACTATCCGAACTTGATTAAATCCTGGCGCAATGAAATCAGTACAGCTGATGGTACCAAACACCCTATACGAGGTAAACTAACCACACCCGTGACGTTCAGGGGTCAGACGAAAGATATTACTTTTTACATTATTCCGTCTTTGACTCAGAATATGTACCTTGGCGTCGATTTCGTCCTTCGCTTTGGACTGGCCTCCGATTTATTCACAGATTTGTCTTTAAAAACCAGAAATGTCAGCGAAATCACTTCTACTCCCGATAGGCATGAACTGACGCCTAACCAACGACAACGCCTGGAAGCATCCATCTCTGCTTTCCCATCTTACGCTACCCAAGGTCTTGGCCGCACCACCCTAGTCTCACACGCCATCGACGTTGGCGATAGTAAACCGATTAAACAGAGACACTACGCCATCTCACCGGCCATGGAGAAATTGGTGTATGCGGAGCTAGATAGGATGCTCGAATTGGGGGTCATAGAGGAGTCCCAAAGTGCCTGGTCATCACCGGTAACCTTGGTGGTGAAGCCAGGTAAAGTCCGCCTCTGTCTTGATGCCCGTAAGGTAAACGCGGTTACCATCAAGGACGCGTACCCTCTTCCACCCATCGATGGGATACTGGGGAGACTGCCAAAAGCCAATTATATCACCAGTCTTGACCTAAAAGACGCCTTCTGGCAAATTCCACTCGATGAGGGCTCGAGGGACAAGACCGCCTTCACAGTGCCTGGACGACCATTATATCAGTTCGTCACAATGCCCTTTGGCCTGTGTAACGCGCCGCAAACGATGACTCGGTTGATGGACAAGGTCATCCCACCTCACCTAAAACACCAAATGTTCGTGTACCTTGATGATCTGTTACTCATCACGGAAACGTTCGATCAACACCTCCTACTTCCAGAAGAAGTAGCCCTGCACATCAGTAAGGCGAGACTCACCATCAACGTACAGAAAAATAAGTTTGTCATGAAAGAAGTCCGACACCTAGGACATGTCATGGGACATGGCACTATCAAAACGGATCCAGACAAAACTCGTGCGATTGATGAGTTACCCTTACCAAAAACTGTGAAGCAGCTACGACGTTTCCTTGGTGTGTGCGGTTGGTACCGAAGGTTTGTTCGGAATTATGCAACAGTTTCAGCGCCTCTGTCAGACATGTTGCGGAAGGGGAAGTTCGTTTGGACTGAACTCAGCCGAAAGGCATTTGAAGAGCTTAAACAAGCCCTCACATCAGCTCCTGTCTTGCACAGCCCCGACTGCACGAAGCCCTTCTCCATTCATTGTGACGCAAGTCAACATGGAGTAGGAGCCGTGCTGGTGCAATTGACCGACGAAGGAGAGGAAGCTCCCATCGCCTTCATGTCCAATAAGCTGAATTCGGCCCAAAGAAACTATACTGTTTCCGAGCAAGAATGTTTGGCAGCGGTAATGGCTGTGAAGAAATTCCGAGCTTATATCGAGGGCCACCAATTCAAGATCATCGCGGACCACGCGTCACTACAATGGTTGATGAACCAGGCAGATTTAAATGGACGCCTAGCCAGATGGGCTCTTAAACTGCAAGGGTTCAAGTTCTCCATCAAACATCGGAAAGGGACCCAGAACATCGTACCCGACACTCTCTCACGGACATCATGGGTTGAGTGGCCCAAGCAGAGTGCCTTTTTATGGCATAGATTTATGCAATTCAATTGTATAATTCTATGACATAAATTGGTCACCGGGGTACTCCCCTTCTGATGGGAAGGTTCATACAATTCAAGTTGTATGAGTTTTCCACTCAGAAGAGGAATACCTGGCCACTTCAACAAGTTATCAATGGATTTATTCCGGTTGGGTGGGTATGAAGGGGCTCCACCACCACCCGTTTGCCCCTCTTTCATTTGTGGGCCATGAATTTCGTTGGGTAACGACGAGGTCACCCCAAGTTCGCCTTTCTTCTCAGGTTTCACTTGTTCTTGTAACAAGTATATCTCCTTCGGTGAGGTTATCTACAACTTTGCGACTTTGGTCGCCTTTTTTTGACCTGAAAGCAATTCGTGAATGCGAAATTTTTTGTAGTGGGTCCTCGTGCCGGGGAAACGAACCCGCCCCACGACACCGCAATGCTAGCCTGCCAGCGCATTCACGCGTCTCCGGACGAGGGCATTCTCGGCAGAAACCGACACCTTCCTCTGCCGAGGCAGCAGAACATCGCTGCAGTCCTTTACGGACATTATGAACATCCCAATTCACTACACGCTGTAAAAGCAAAATTTCCGTACCGCGAGTGTGATGATATCCATTTCCACAGAGACTATCCTTTCCGAGAGAAAGATTACACCGACTGCAGCAGAGTCGGACACAAAAAAGGATACTGCACGTCAGCATCGGCACGACCTCCCAGATGCTGGCGAGATATCAACACACACAAGAGCCTCAAAGTCAAATTGATGGCTACTTCGACGCGCAAGCTTGTTAAGGCCGCGATTGACAACATGAAGCTGAAATTACAACTTGATTCGGGTTTCGATTGGACAATTATTTCTGAGGTAAATTGGAGGCTATTAAGATCCCCGACATTAGCCGTATCCGAGGAGCAAGCCGTGAGCCATCGAGAGATCCACTGAAGATGCTAGTCAAGTTCAACATAGGATCAAAATTGCACGGCAGAGGAAACAGCGACATCTGCTACGTCTCGGCATTTAATTTCAATGTGCTTGGAAGCGACTGGATGGAAGCGCTTGACTTATGGAACGTGCCTATTGATAAACTTTGCAGTTCAATTGGGAAAGTGAAGGCACTGTCACTGAACGAGGAGGTGAAAGAGGAATTTTCGTCTCTTTTCAAAAGTGCATTGGGGTGATGCAATAAAATGAAGGCATCACTCACGCAAATGAAAGGTGCCAAACCAATTTTTCAAAATAAGCGGCCACTCCCATTTGCTGCTGCAGCGCCGATAGCAGACGAACTTAAACGGTTGCAGCTGCTGGAGGTGATTAGCCCTGTCGATTCCTCAGAGTATACAGCACCAATCGTTGCCGTTAAAAAGAAGGATGACAGGGTAAATATTTGCGCTGATTATAAGACGGATTTGAATGACTCGTTTGAACCGAACCAGCACCCACTGCCCACATCCGAAGATATCTTCTCGAAACTGTCCCAATATCGGGTGTTCAGTAAGATTGACCTTTTGGATCCGTTTTTGCAGGTGGAACTCGACGATGAAGCGAAGAAAATCATGACGATCAACACATACTGTGGCCTCTTCTGAGTAAATTGCCTTCAATCTAGCATTAAAACCACCCTAGACATTTTCCAGCATCTAGTCAACACAATGATGAGCGAAGCAAATGATGCATCTGATGACTTTATCGTGAGAGGGGCTAATGAGGTCGACCATCGTGAAAATCTATTTGAAGTATTGAGACGTGACCAAAGCTACGGGTTTCACGTCAAGATCGAGAAGTGCTCATTTAGTCAAAAGAAATTGAAATTACTGGGCCACGTAATCGCCGAAAACGGTTTGAGACCGAGTCCAGAGAAGATCGAAGCTCTGAACAAGATGCCGGCACCGAAAGGCGTTCAACAATTGCAAGCGTTCCTTGGGGCCATTACATAGTACGGTAAATTCATTCATCAGCTGAGGGAGCTTCACGAACCACTGTATGAGTTGCTGCATAAGAATGTCAAATTTGAGTGGAAACAATTATACTAAGAGATGTTCGAGAAGCTCAAGAAATCACTTATGAACCGCATCAAACAGTCACTCTGTGAATACATCGGCTTTTCAACAATCACTCGTGGATTGTCATTTGCCCAAATACGGCAATTCTGCTTGTTAACGAATAAACGGAGGTGAAAGTGTGCATCATCGTTGAAGATGATTTTCTTTGTAAAGTCACCATTCCCTTCTGTCTCCTCAACCAACAATTCGGCGTATTGCCGACGCTTGAAATGATCAGTAGGCTTCAGCTCTTGAGTCAATTGAACCTTGTTATCTTTATTCAAAATTGTGATGTTCAGTGATGTTCATGAGATGTTCAATTGTTGGGCACGACGACGAGTCAAGGTTGATGGCTCTTCTGCACTATAGCGAATAACAGCAACGTTTTCCGCAGAATGAATTAGGCGAGCATTCACAGGTTATTTCACATTTCCTGCAGACCCGGTTTGCTGAAATTTGCGCACAATTCTCCCGATTGTGGACACATTTGGTCGATTATGCTGACCAAAAAAATCACGAAGTGCACGAAATGCATTTTGATTTGAACGCCTATTTTCGTAAAAGCCATCAACAACCTTTACACGCTGCTCAATTGTGTACTTCTCCATGGTTGAATTTGTCAAACACTGAAACAAAGAAATGTCAAATTAAGCTGGGCAGAAACCTTGACGTTAAGGTGTGACTCACAATTAACATCGTGCATTATGGTTGGACCACCCTTTATATGTATATATATATATATATATATATATATATATATATATATATATATATATATATATATATATATATACATATATATTGTTACATGTCTATACAATCTTGCGAACTACTGTCGCAATTGTTGCCGCAATTGTTAAAAACATCATGATCGATATTGATTGAAAACGAATGACGTCAAAAGCATGTACTCAAAAGCACAAGAATAGACCAAGTAGATCTATGATCAATATCTGAAAGTAAGCAAGTTACGTCACTGTGGGTATACTGAATTTCTCGAATATCCAAGGTAGTTCTCGTCAGAGCGTTCGCCAATATACGAGAAATGTATTGAATGACTAGAGAACCTATATAAAGCCGAGATGAATGAATGGGGGATATAGTAATACAATAGTAAATCTGCGATGATAAAAACTGCGATAAGAATCGAGCGCGAATTGAAGGCCATATTGATTAGTAGTGAAATAAAAGATTTTCGTGATACATTTGAAGACATATGAAATATAAATTGATAGGCAAGTGAAACGTAAATTAAAATGCGATTTGCGAAATAGTGAACAGTGCGTTTTTACTTTCCCGGGACATTAAACTTATTGGCCGCGAACCGTAACACGCGACAGCGGTGTCAGAAGTGGGATAAAAAATTTTGAAAGTGAAAACTTCTAAACACATAGTGAAATTTAACGTGGAAACTGGTGGGAAAAAAAGCAAAACAATAAAAATGACACGAAATTAATGAATAAACCATATCGCAGCTTAAGGAAGAGTTGGAAAACTGAAATCTGGCTACACAAGGTACAAAGGCCACACTGATTGCACTTTTGCGTAACGCGATTGAATCGGAAGGCATGTATCAGGATTCTGGTCAGCCTTCAGATACGGAAAAAGGTCCAGAAGGTGGAGAAGCAGAAACACCAAAATCAAAGGAACTAGAAAATGCGCTGATGCAAATGTTGATGCTGATGCAGCAAGAAGCTGAAGCAACAGTCAACTGATTTGAAGGCAGATTTGCAAAAACAGTGAACCGAAATAAAAGCGGAGCTCGGTAGTCTGAACAACCAAATTAAATGCGTCGAGGAAAAGGTTTGCCAGGTCGAAGAGAGAATCAACCATGAGATGGAAAAATGAAAAAGGAATTGGAAGAAGCGAAGGCAGTAGTAACCACCTCACTAGCCACACTTATAACCGCAGCGCAAAGCACATCCAGGAATGTGAACACACCAACATTCGAAGGGCAAACCGTCTGGAGTATTTACAAAACACAGTTTGAAGCCGCTACTAGAACGAATCACTGGAATGAACAGGAATCAAAAACTGCATTAATTCTTGCTCGCAGAGGCTCAGCTGCCGAGCTTTTCAAGACTATACCCGTTGAGTTGCACTCAAACTCGGCTGCTATAATGAATGTGCTTGACATGCGTCTGGCAAAACCCTACAACAAGTTAGCCCAAGACATTGAGTGACTGGCACTTTTGGCTTACCCAGTTTACGACCCGGAAAATTGAGATGATGCAGCAACAGAAGCATTCATCAGCGCATTAAAAGACCAGGAATTGCAACAAGCTGTGCGTTTAGCTCAAAAGCAAACGATTAAGGACCCATTGGCTTATAGTGTGAACTTTGAGGCAGCGAAAAATGTGACTCGTACCACTGCCCGGGTTCGCGAGGTAGTGGCAGACGAGTGCAGGTATGAGCGCGTGGAAATTGAGCGAGGGCCGCAGATAAATGGTGTGCCTAGACGCTGGAATTATGGAGAGAAGGGGCACCTGCGAAAAGACTGCAAGAAGTGAAGAAAACCGAGGTATTCTCTCTGGTGTGCAGCTAGGAGGAGATCCAGACCGAGTCAGGAGCCCAGAATGAAAGCCCTTCACACTGAGAGGTCGGCAAACATGTAAGAGCCAACTTCGTGGGGCAGAGGTTGGCTAGGAGCATCGACGTCCCCAGCAGTACCATCACCGTGTCAAGACTATACGTGCAGAAGCAGACTTATACCTTCCGGGTCAAGTTGACGGAGAACATTGCACCATAACAATCGACACTGGTGCAACCCGATCGATCATGCGACCAGACCTAGTGAGGCAACAACTACTTCACAAGGTCCGGATTTTCTCACTATGGGTAGCTACGAGAGAAATGGCACCTGCCTGGAGGTCAGCCTCCAGATACATTTGGGAGACCTCGCGTTCCGACATAATTTTCTGGTCGCGAACATTATGGATGAATGCATTCTCGGAATGGATTTCCTGCGACCACATGGAATCACGTTGGATTTGGGCAAACGGGTATTGAAATGGCGGAATGTCGAAGTATTGATGGAGGATCCCAGCGTCCACATTCCCACGATGGAAGTGGTAGTATGTGCCGACACTTATGTACTGAATTGTTCCGAGAGCATAATATGGGCCAAGGTTGATGGTGATTCTGGGGACCACCGATCTTATCTCATAGAGCCAACGAAGACGTCCGCATTGCGCAGTTTGATTGTAGGACAAAGCCTTGTAAGATCTATAAGGAACGGGTACGTTGCGGTTAGAGTGGAAGTACCCCACGGCCATTATTGTAAAAGGAGGCAAGACACAGACAAAGCCTGGAGATTCACCTCTGCAATAATGTAGCAGACCAAATTGCCAATGCTAGTTCAAGCAAGCCTTTGATCTGGTCACCAAGTACAGCGACATCTTCTCAACAAGCCCAGATGACCAAGGCCGTACGAGTATGGTAACTCACGTCATAGATACACAGGGAGCCAAACCGATTCGACAAGCACCGAGACATCTTCCTATAGCCAAACAAGGAGAAGTGAAGGCACTGATCTCGGACATGGAAAAACAAGGCGTTATCGAACCTTCTATCAGTCGAGTGATAACAGCCGAATTCGATGAAGGTTGGTCATTGGAGGAGATTCGAAATGCCAAGCAAGCCATTAAGACATCGGACCATTACTCGTATGGAAGCAGACAACCGGGCAACCTGAGTGGAAGGACGTTTCGATGCATGGCGCCACCTTGAAAAGTTATTGGGCACAATGGAACTCCCTTCATGTGGAGGATGGCGTACTCAAGCGGAAATGGGAAACGGCGGATGGCAATTCCTACAGGATGCACACTATACTCTCAGACGCAATGGTGTCGTAGATGCACAATGTGCGCTTCCATTAAAGGTCCAAAGTGACGACTGAGAGGACAAATGCAAACCTATAGCGTGGGAGGTAGTGTTTGAAGAGATTGCTGTTGACATCGCAGATCTCGTTCCTGGATCTGAAGGGGAAATCGATACACGCTGGTTGTGGCTGTTTATTTCAGCAAGTGGCCCGAGGTCTACCCCATTCCCAATCAGGAATCAACTACTGTAGCCAAACAGCTAGTGTTAAATTGGGTCAGTAGGCCCGGCGTACCTTGCGAACAACACTCGGATCAAGGCCGAAACTTTGTCACTAGTTTTTAACCGAAATGTGCAAGCTGCTGAGGTAAGGAAAACGAGGACAGCACCGCTGCATCCCCAATCCGATGGAATGGTCGAACGTTTCAACGGCACTCTCAATAAACACCTGGCCAAGATGGTTGACGAACCTGGGACCGGCACATCCCATTAGTCTTGATGGCGTATAGAGCTGCCGAACACGCATCGATGGGTGAAGCCCCAGCCAAAGTCATTTTTGGAAAGACTATTCGTCTGCCGGCTGATATAAAGTTCGGAACATCCCCTGAGAAACCCCACACGATCTTGGAGTACGCTAGTGAGCTAAGGCAATGGTTTAACTAGATACATTGAACCGTGCGAAAACATCTCGAGTCGGCCACTGACCGCATGAAGACCAGATATGATCTAAAGGCAAATTCTACTGGCTTCCAGCGAGATGACTTAGTGTGGCTATACAACCCGAACGGTGGAAGCGTAGGTCTCCGAAGTTGCAGCATAACGAGTTACGAAACGCATCAACGACGTCGTATATCGCATACAGGAACACCGTAGGCCGAGAGCCGAAAATGCCCCATATTACATCCAAGGAGACTTAACTACAACTGGCGACACATCTTTTTGGGGCGAAAAGAACTGAGGTGGGGGCAGTGTTACATGTCCAAACAATTCTGCAAGCTACTGTCGCAATTGTTGTTGCAACCATTAATAACGTCATGATCAATATTGATTGAAAAGTAAACGAATGTACTCGAGAGCACAAGAGTGGACCAAGTAGATCCAGGATCAATATCTGAAAGTGACGTCACTGCGGAAATACAGAATTGCTCGAATATTCCAGGTGGTTTTCTTCAGAATATTCATCAATATACGAGAAATAGATTGAACGGCTAGAGACCCTATAAAAAGCCGAGCTGAATGAATTGGTAAGGGGTAATGGTTAAAAATAAAATAAGATAAGAGTCGAGCGCGAATTAAAGGCGATATTGATTTATAGTGAAGTAAAAGATTTTCGTCATACATTTGAAGACAGTTGAACATAAATTGATAGACAAGTGAAAAGTAAATTAAAATGTTATTTGTAAAAAAAAGTGAAATTTATTATTGTACAAATAACTTTAATTTAAAAGATAGTGCGATTTCACTTTCCCGGCACATTAAACTTGTCACGTGACAAAATATATATATATATATATATATATATATATATATATATATATATATACATAAATATATATATATATATATATATATATATATATATATAAATATATATATATATATATATATATATATATATATATCTATATAGTCGCCAAACGGCGTCTGTGGCCAAAAATGTCACGGAGAACCTCGACAACCAGCTGCCTCCCATCTTATTAGACGCATCGTTAAAGACGAGCAACGAACTCTGGACGGTAGTGAAAGTGGCTATTAGGACCGTGGCAGAACAGACGATCCCGGCGCGAGAGAAATGATTGGCTGGCTGATGTGTGCCAGAATGCGTTAGACAAAAAGAATCAGGCGTACAAAGAATACGTATGTAGGAAAACCAGGACAAAGAGAGAACACTATGAAAATCTCAGAAGAGTAGCGAATAAGATAATTAGGATTAAGAAAAGAAAATACTATGACGACCATTTGAGAAGTATAGATGTAACATCGGCAATATCATCGCTGATAAAACCAAGATTAATGAAAGGTGGGCATCCTATTTCAACAACCTTCTTAACCCTCCTCACACCTCCAGAACATCGGAGCCTATAGATGTCTGCCGAGAACGTCCATTAGCTCCACCAACTCTGGATGAAGTTTGTTCCGCCATCAAAGCCCAAAAGAATAATAAAGCACCGAGCATCCATGAGATTCCAGTGGAGCTCATCAAATGTGGTGGCAGTAGTGTTCATCACGCTATTCACAAAGTCAACCAGCACATTTGGCAACAAGAACATATGCCGAAAGAGTGGAGCCAATCAGTTATATTCCCAATCCACAAAAAAAGGTGACCAGCTACAGTGCGAAAATTATAGAGGCATATCACTACTTTATACGGCGTACAAAATATTTTCAAGTATCTTAGAAACTAAATTCAGATCATACACCAACAGTGTTTTGGGGAGTATCAAGGTGGTTTTAGAGCGGGCAGATCGACGATAGATCAATTGTTCACAGTCAAGCAGGTACTTGAAAAGTGCTGGGGGTTCAACATAGACATTCACCAAATTTTCGTTGACTTTAAGCTAGCATACGACAGTATTGATCGTAACGTACTGTACCAAATAATGCTTTGCTTTGGCATCCCAGCCAAATTAGTCCGTCATACCAAAATGACAATGACGTTGACGACTTCCCAAGTCCGCATCAATAACGAACTCACCAATGCCTTTGACACAAATATCGGACTAAAGCAGGGAGATGGGCTGGCCCCATTGCTATTCAATTTGGCTCTTGAGTATGTCATAAGGAAGCTACCTGTCGATACGCGACATACATTACTATTCAAGTCGAGCCAAGTAGTAGCCTATGCGGACGATATAAACATTTTGTCACAGTCATTAACAACTGCCAAAGAACTCTTCCTGAAACCCAACAGTGAAGCAAAACTACTAGGGCTACAGATCAATGAAATTCAAACAAACCTCATAACGAAGTCGAGGAAAAATACCTCAAGTACAAACATGGTGAATATAGTATCGAAAATGAATGCGAGACGAAATACGCCGAAGAATACAGCTCGCAAATAAAATATTTCATTCAATTTTGACGATCTTGAAGACCAGCTGCATACATAGAAAAACAAAGCTCCAAGTATACAAATCTGTGATAAGACCTGTGTTATGCTATGGGTGTGAAACACAGACCCTAACTCAAGCATCCGCAAATATATTGAACGCCTTTGAGCGACGGGTCCTGAGGTGAATAATAGGAGCAAAGCTAGACGGGGAATAATGGCGAATTCGATACAACAATGAGTTGTATGCAATTTTTGACGAGCCGGAGGTCTCAGCGACTATAAGACTGCGGAAGCTGAAATGGGCTGGGCACATGAATCGTATGGACGAACAACGGATACCCAAAAAGGTATTCGTTCGGAGAACTGAAGGCCGGAGACCAGTGGGGAAACCGAGGGAACGCTGGTTTGACTCAGTCGACGAAGACAGTTCATCGCTGCTCGGATTTCGAAATTGGAGGACGCGATCAATGGACCGAGACAGTTGGAGGCGCTATTTGCAGGAAGCGAAGGGCCGAGAGGGGCTGTAGTGCTAAAAAGATAGATATATATATATATATATATATATATATATATATTGTAATACAAAATACCTGAATCTTATTTATTAGCGTGTTGAGAACATTCTATTTTCAAACATACATTTAGAAAAGCGCAAAAATACCGAGATTCCAAACAATTTAAATGATATTTGGTTACAGTCCTCAATGGAATACATTTTAATATAATTTTACGAAGCTTAATTTTTTGGAAATACCTGACTCGTTTCAAAAATCTGGCAATTTTATTTATATATGCTTCATACCTCTTTAAAAAAAATCATCTATTCGCATGCCTGTTTGAGGGTCAAATAAGCATCATGAAATGGTAAGAAAAAATTCAAATGTTTGGGCCTTTTTCAAATGTTCATAGAAAATTGTCAAGATATTAAGGAGATGTCCCTAGAGAGGTGACTTTCAAAAAATCGTTATCAATCAAAGGTTCTCAAGTTCATGGTTCTAAGAAGAAATCATTTCGTTTCTCAAAAGGCGCAAAACATATTAAAGTTGTGTATGATTGTCTTTAATCGATTTATCCAATTTTTCTTAAAAGTATTAGTAATTAAAATGTAGGTGTATAAAATACAAGTTTATTTACTCTAGGAAACTTTGTTTACATGTATTTTAAATAGAATTTTCTTTTGAGAAATGGAGATCAAATTTCATTTTTAATGTTAAACCCCATGAAAATCGGTCTTTGCGTATAGACGTCTTTTAAATCGCTCCTGTCAAAAGTTTTCAAAAATTAAATTGATTTTTTAAAAACGTTAGTCCGAAGTTAATTTTTATCGGAAAAAATCTTATATTGTCAAAGTAATCGACTCAGGAAATTTCTATCGAATATTTTTATTTCGATTGGTAACGAAAGACAAATTCACAAAGAAAATTTCGCCGCTCGTATGGAGGAGCCCGACGGCTTCCCACCGTCGGGGCAACCTGGGGAAACGACGAATACGAAACTGGCGACAATCACCAAAAGAAAACATAACGAAGAAAACTCCGTAGATGGAGGGTGCAAGCTGCAAATAATAGCGGACAATCAACAAATGGCCGAATTGCAGAAAGAAAATGATGAACTAAGGCAAGAGATACAGTCTCTCAAGGATCTTTTCAAGCAAGGGATGAAGCCTCAAAAGACGCAGCCACAAAATCAATGGCAACAGGTAACAAAGCCGAAGAAAAGTGCAAAGCAAGTAAATCCAGAGGAAGTTCTAAGTGCTGGTGGCACCAACGAGAGCCAAAATTATTTTGCAGCGCTGGAGGGATTAACCGAAGATATGGAAATCGAAGAAAACATCGGAGGTAATTTTAATCAAGATAATGACGTTAATTTTATTCAATATTTAAAGAACAAAAATAAGGAGAAAAAACCAGCCCGCAGTTCTGCTGGTTTCTCTGAAAAAGCTTCCAACAAGACAGAAAAAGTTCCGCCAATCAACGTGTTCGGACAAACCGGGAAAGATATGGTTCGGCTATTGGCAGCCGAAAATAAACTGGCCAACTTCAAAATCAAAAGAGTTAATGCCGAAAAATTAACTATAAGGACGAAATCACTGGTTGATTTCCAGTCAGCCAAAGATGCGCTGATTTCTGGGGAGGTTCCACACTTCACCTATACCCCAAAAAGTGAAAAGAATCAGACCTTCTTGTTGAAGGGTTTGGACAGCGGAGAGGATACGGTCGATCTTCTTCAGGTGCTCAAGGAGGCTGCACCAGATATTGATTTTGTTTCAGTCAAAGCCTTTGCGACAGGAAGGTCGACCATAGAAAGGAAAAATTTACCACTTTACCTGGTACAAATTGCAAATAAGAGCAGTCCAAGTGCATTTCAACAAATAAGGTACTTGAATTTCAGAGTGGTGAGGTGGGAACGCCTCCAGAAAAGAGAAGTCAACCAGTGTTACCGGTGTCAAAGATTTGGACATTCGGCTGCCAATTGTGCCATGCACTATCGTTGCGTTAAATGCAAAGACGTTCATGCTCCTGGTGAGTGCAAATTGGCTCAGAAGGAGCCTAAAGAAAAATTATACTGCGTTAACTGCGGTGTTTTTGGTCACCCAGCATCATATCGAGGATGCTCCCGATATCAAGATGCAAATGTTAAATTTGCTCCAAAGCAAATACAAGGACACCGTAATATCATACCTTCCAACTTCGTCAAGCCCGGAGTATCATTTGCACTCACCGCTAGAGGACCAGCAGAAAATGCTGGAAATAATGTAAATAATGTAAGTGGTAATAATGAGCTGCTTCTCAAAATTTACCAGCAACTTAATTCTTTATCGGAGAGAATCGACAAACAAGATTCAAAAATTAACTTTGCTTTTCAGCGTTTAGGTCTTTCAAATGCCTAATAATAACTTGTCATCCAGTCATATTCCCATGGATAGGCTTCGCCTCATATCGATCAACGTCAACTCTATCGTTGCTATACATCGACGTGATTATCTCCTTGAATTTATTGTTAAGCAAAAGCCTGACATCATACTTCTCACTGAAACCCACCTCAATTCATGGCATTCCATGGAATTCAAATATTTTACATTCGTAAGAAACGATAGGGTAATAGGTCATGGGGGACGTGGCACCGGGATATTGGTTAGAAGACCCTATTGTTTCCAAAATATTGAAAAAGTCGAATTCAGAAACTTTGAATTTCTTGAAGTGTCCGTCATCAAAATTTCACTGCCAGGTGGGGATAACCTCTTCGTTATCTCTGCCTATGCAACTGGTCAAAATGTTCTCAAGTTCATTTTATTATTAGTATTATATTTTTGCCGGTGACCTGAATGCCAAGCATACATCATGGCTAAACGCCACCAATAATCCAAGAGGTGTACTCCTGAAATCATGGATAACAGAGAACCAAATTGGGTCGGAGTTCCCAACATACCCTAGGACAAATTCATGTTTGGACCTCTGCATTGCTGACGCAAGACTTGAATTCAGCTTTAATAGTCCTCAACGGAAACTGCAGGTGCTTCCTTACGATAGCGACCATAACGCAATCGTAATGGAAATCAATCATCAAAGGGATGATTTCTTCCTCATTCCAGTTCAACATGAAAACCATCGGTGGAATTTCAAAAAAACCGACTGGGGAAAGTTTCAAAAGAAGTTTGATCGGGAGTACCAGAAGCAATGTCCTCCTTCTGATGATGGCAACGCTTGCTCAATGGTTCCTAATAACAGAAATCTAACTGACGATGAAATAGATCTCTATTTGTCGAAGTTAGAGAAGCTGACGTTGGAAACGATTGAAAAAATTGTTCCCAAGATTAAACATCGAAACAATATGGAAGGATATGAAACACCAACCATCGCAAGGTTGAAAAGATTGAAAAGCCTTCTTTTCACACGCGTCAACAATATTTATCGACGATTTTTGGACTACAACCATCCCTCGTTGGCTTTGTTGAAATTACACCTGAAGAATGTCCGGAACTTAATCCGTTCATACTTCAGGAGTAAGGTCAGCAATCAATGGGCGGAAAAACTGAGGGGTATTAGCCCACAGGACCCAGATGGCGTTTTCGTGAAAGTGAATAGCTTATTCCGCAGGAAGTCTCGAGAGAAGGTATCGAATCTTGAAGTCACTAGTGATGAGATAAATCTTCTCGATAGAGCTGGTATCGAAATTGATAGTACGACTTCGGATAGAAATGGAAACAGGATTATATGTGATGGATTGCAGAAACTTGCCCTGATTGGAACACATTTAGAATTGGTTCATCTGCCAAACCCAGAGAGAAGGAATGAAATATTTTCGGAGGTCGTTGAAGCAAAAGTTTCCGACTTCAAATCAAGCCTGAACGGCCAATCAATTCTTCATTTCGATGAAACATTCACATCTGACCTCATACCGACCATGAATCTTATTGATTATTTTGTCAGCTATGAAGACTTGTGTTTCATATTTCGCAGAATAAACAACAAAAAATCATGTGGTACTGACGGCATTCCAAATATAGTTCTCCGACATTTGCCTGAGGTTGCTATTAGGAATTATTGCATATTGTTCAACAACATGTTGAACAATTCATATTTCCCAAATGAGTGGAAAAAGGCTAAGGTATTTCCGATCTTGAAGAAAGGAAAAGAATCTTCATGCCCTAAAAGCTATCGCCCAATCAGCTTGCTGCCTAACATCAGCAAGGGGTTTGAAGTGATACTCAACAGAGCATTAAACGCCCACATTGAGAAATATGAGTTGATGCCGAATTGCCAATTTGGTTTTCGTGCCAGGCATTCGACCATACATGCAATAACGAAAGTAACCTCAGACATCTGTTGGAAGCTAAACCACAAAGAATGTGTTGGAGCATGTCTCATTGATATGGAGGAAGCCTTCGATACGGTGTGGTTAGATGGACTAGTTTTCAAACTTCTTCAGGACAGGTTCCCCAGACACCTTGTCGCCATGATGTGTAATATGTTATACGGGAAATCATTTGTTGTAACTGATGGAAATCTGACAACAATGCGCGAATTCAAGGTCTTGAATGGTCTACAGCAGGGAACAGTTACTGCGCCCCTGCTTTTCTCAGTATTCATTCGCAAGCTATTGAACAGCTTTGATTTTAACGTCTCGCCAACGCGATCATTGGTAGCGTTTGCTGATGATCTGATCATCTATACGGCAGACCGAAAAGCTACAATAGTTCAGAGCAATCTTCAAAAAATGTTTAATGATGTGCAGCTCTACACCGACAATTGGCGAATGAAAATCAATGCGCAGAAGTGCGAAACAATTTTGTTTCGGACAACGCTGCAGGGGGCCAGTCAAGACCTGAAACGTAATTGGAAGGATTTCCACATTATGGCTGGTGAGGGTAGTTCAGAACGGGTTCCACATAAATCCTGTGTTCGATACCTCGGTGTTCATCTCGATCAGTATCTGTACTATACTGAACATGTCAAAATCATGCTCAGTAAAACACTAAAAGTAGTCATGGCTCTTCGGCGACTCTTTCATTCCAGACACATTGATCAAAAAGTCAAAGTTATTTGTTACAAGACCCTGGTTAGGCCAGTTTTGACATACGGATGCCAGATCTGGTACAACCAGAGTGCTAGTACAATGGAAAGATTAAGAGTTTTCGAAAGGAAATGTCTTCGTGCATGTACTGGTTTGTACAGAAAGCCTGAGACGGATTGGAAACATTTTATATTTAATAGAAAAATTTATCAAACTGCTCAAGTGACAAGAGTCGATATCTTCATATTGAAACTTCTTCGGAATCATATCGCAAGATCTGTAACTGTGAGTGAAAACCCTTGGATTTCACAGCCGTTCCACCCTACAGACGGGTATATTGTGACTTGCCTCACTACTGGCTTCGTTCCTCCAGAAGCATTCGTGTATTTGGACATGAATCGATATGTTTTTGATTCTGACGGCGTCCCAATCATATATCACATATACCGACGGGCCACCGATAAGAAGATAAAATATCCTCCGAGTCTAAGTTCACGGGACCAACAATTCCAATGGAGATACTCATTTGCTAGATTCGTTGAGGCTGGTCGAGCTGAGATGGAGCAATCTAGGTATTGGTGGCTGAATGACAATGTCTAAATTATGCGTGTTTATTTTCTGTTTTTGTGCTTTTCTCGTTACTTAGTTTTTTAGATTCATCTCATTATTGCTACATCTAGTATTGTTGTTTATTTGTATTATAAATTAGGTATTTTTTTTTGTGGTAGGGAGGTGAAGGCATTTATGCCCGCCGAGTCTGCCAGTGTGGGACTCCCATGGAGGATACCTTTGGACTACCCACTAAACACCTCCCCTGTCAATCTGAGAACCTAGCCTGGAACCGTTTGACACATTACTTCGGGCCAGGTCTCGTTTTGTTACGCCGTGGGGCGCCTTCAAGCTGGGGAGTCCCTTTCCTAGCGGGCGGGGAGGGGGGAAGAGGAATTGCCAGAAGAGCGATCCCCCAGCCCCAGTGCCTCCGGCTGCTGTGAGTCCCTTTTATATTTTAGGACTGCCCGAGCATAATGTGCCACCTGGTTCCATTTGTCAACCGATTCGAGCATCACCGCAACTATATTATCCGGGGTGAGCTCTCCCGTCTCCCTGTAGAGTTGCCTTCGCAGCCTGGCCCATTTGGTACACGCAAAAAATGTGTGACAGGCATTGTCCTCCTCTCCTGGGCAAAACCGACAATCGGGAGACCGTGACTTGCCGATCTTGTGCAGGTAAGACTGAAAACACCCGTGCCCGCTCAAAAGCTGGGTCAGATAGAAGTCAGTCTCACCATGCCTTCGATTTAGCCACGGTCTCACATCTGGGATGAGGCGCGCAGTCCACCTTCCCTTCGTGCAATTCCTCCAAGACTGCTGCCAATCGTTGAGCGAGCGTTGTCTCCCCTCGCGGACAACGATCTCCCTCGCATCCTCGTTTCGGCGCAGGTAAATAGCGCGGCACTCTCTAGCAAGGAGGGCGACAGGTATCACGCCTGCAATCACTCTCACCGCCGAGTCGGAGACTGTTGGATACGAAGATGCAATTCTCAGTGCTCCTCTTCTCTGTACCTGTGCCAATCG
Organism: Odontomyia ornata; assembly: GCA_963969285.1. Lineage (NCBI taxonomy): Eukaryota > Metazoa > Arthropoda > Insecta > Diptera > Stratiomyidae > Odontomyia > Odontomyia ornata. Next base: position 24,355,737 of record OZ017741.1, read on the forward strand.
TTTTCGGTATACCTCCTTGCTGAGAGCGTCGCCCCATACCTCTGCTCCGTACAGTAGCACTGACCCTACAGCACTCATCAAGAGGCGTCTTCTTGATGGGCTGGGTCCCCCTACGTTGGCCATAAGTCGACTCAGGGCCGATATTCCCGAAGCAGCCTTCTCAGCCGTTGCCCTGATTTGCTCAGAGAAACGCATAAATTAGGTATAGGTTTCAATATAAGGAAACGTTTTTTTTTTTTTTTTTTTTTTTTTTGATTGAACTTATTTAGAATTAGGGTGTAACATATTAGGTATAGGATATAAGTTCATTGTTGTGTTAGTAGTATAAGTAATTTTTGAATAATGCTGGTTGGTTTTTTCTCCTTTTTCCAACTGAATCAAAAAAATATCGAATAATCTTAATTAATTTAAATTTGCAGGTGTATTTTTTTCACTAAATGTGTTTAACTGATAACGTATAAATTTAGAGAGCCATTCGGGCCATTAAGTTTTTTATAGTTTTATTGTTTGGAATTTGTTCTTTTAAAGATTTATAACGATTAGTATTAAATAAAGCGCTTTTGACTTTGACTTTGACTTTGACCCCATGAAAATCAAGGAACATATAAAATTGATTTTGAGAATGCGTTAAATGTCGATTAGTTAATTATTTACTATGTATATAAGGTTCTAAAAGGATGAATTATTCACTCTTCATTTACAAAATACTGTAGGACAGTTTAATCGTGATATTCATATTCTATATCTTGCTTTCAAACGGTTTAGGTGCCAAAAATTAGCGTCAATACATTACATGACGCATTGTATACTTGGGATAAGATACGAGATAAAAAGATTGATTGATATAATTGATAGAATCAGGTGATATAAGAATAAATCGTATGTCCATACTTAGAAAGAAAAATGATTTCTTTAAATTCTGAGCTTTTTTTAATAAAAAATTGTTTATTACTTACTTCTGTTGCTATTGTCTTTTCGTGACTTTTATAGACAAAATCCTTGCATTCCACAATGCCTTCCGGATCAAAACGATCTGCTGAGCAGAATCCATTATTTTGTTCGACTTCTGTTTTATTTGCTTCAGCATATCGTTTGCATTTTGATGGCGAGCCATTTTCAAATGGTACAGTGTAGTTTAACCAATAAGGTGAGAACAGTGGACTTGTACTATTGTCTAAATCGCAACCATTTATCCGACATCTACGAAAAAAATAAACAACACATAACACACAGTAGTCGAAATGAAATACAAACCAAAATAAACATTGAATAAAATTTTATTTAGCATGTACTTAGCATTTTTTTTTTCAAACATGCTTTCTATTTGCATTATCACCTTTGGTCGACACCGCTCGCGGTAAAAACGTACGTTAATGTATCCACTCCGTTATAGATAATCGGTAAACAAATTAAGAAGCAACTGAAAATTTGAAATGCACCAAACTGACCGATTTCCATTAAAATCGTATCTAAATCGTTAGTTCCTTTTGCCATTTTAAGGGGTGATAGTATTGGTCCTTAAACACTTCTTTATGGGTCACTTTTATCACTTTTTTCAACTTATCCAGCTTATTTTTAACACGGAGCTGGTTAATTCACAGTCTACATATGCTTGATTGTGTGTAATTCGTATGTAGTTATTGTTAGAGATTTTTTTTTTTGTTTCACTTAACGCCACAATACCTTAATTTTATGAATTAAGAATTTTATTCTTCATCCACAAGACATTTAAACTTGATTTAGTAAACGATAATTTAATATGTAGACTATAACGTGCAAACTGCGACTATAAACTGTTCTGAGTAGCCAAAAAATCTGCACCCTCGGTATAATTAATCGTCTTCTAATTAATTACTCCAATCGATCATATTTAGTTTTATAAACACTTTGAATGGAATTTATCAGGGGTGTACATAAATATTAATAAATTTTGTTTAGCAACACATTTTTTTAAAATTCCTCTGAATATTTAAAGTACTTCTTCATTTAACACAGGACTCACGGGGAAATGGCATTTAAAGTGCATTAAAAGGACACTTATCACAGCTATATTTATTAACCATTCTTGAATCCAACTGATAGTATTACGCTCCACTTTTTTTTTCAATTAATCTCAACTATTCCCTAAGTAGTTGCAGTTCCCACTGATATTAACACATTTCGCACCTTTTAAATCTCTTGCAGATGAAGATGAAATAACTAGTTATGGTACCATTTGCGCACTTTTATACACTTTTGGCGAAAACTAATCCAAACAAAATCGGCGTTCATTTGATTTTATTTTCCGAAATGTGAAGCACCCCATCTGCATACAAACAAAATCTTAACCACAGGTTCTTGAAGAGAGGAATCCCAATAAGAAGTACCCAACACACATGTTCGTAAGGTGAATATATGTACAACAATAGTCACTAATTACGCGGAGTAAACATTTGATCTAAAGAGTTTTGTAAATTTTGTTAATTGGTTAAACTTGAAAAAAAACGTAAGACAAGTTTATTTGATTAGAGGGTATGCGAATTGATAATTCGTAGAACAACTTTTGTTTACATTTAATGGATGTGTCCCTTGTAAATGTGTAGAGAAAATTCGGATAAAATCTTTCTTAATTAATTCGGCAAACATTTGATTAAAATTTAAGGTGCTGAGTCAAATTGTCATCAGTTAATAATTAACACTTTACTATGGTTCGATTCGAGGAAGCGCCATCTTCAAAAACAAAACAATTAAACTTAAGGGAGCATATTTTATCTAGTTTACACTCTTTTAACAATTATATCAGTTCTTTTACCGTTTATGCTAATACCTTTGTAAGTCGGTCAATCGGGCAGTGTAATAAAAAGATTACAACTAAGGTATCAAGATTAAACTTCTCAAGGAGGTCTGAGTCTAAATCCACTTCAATTTCTCAAGTATTTACCAACCGAAAAAGATTAATTGAACGGACGTCGACACCAATTACATACGTATTTTTAACGTTATGTGGTAGGAATTTTTTGCGTCTACAACATTATCTGTAGAAATGTTTCTAAAATAAACGAAAGATGGACAGTAATTTTTTGCTACAAAAAACTGCAAGTAAGTGTTGAATGATTTAAATCTTAAATGACACGTATTATTTAGAAAGTTCAAAGTACATTTATATGTTACACATTAACATTAACATCACATTCTGATAATAATTAATTGCAAAGAATATGCTTATAATTAGTATATATTGATAATAGCATATGTGAAGCCTATTACTCACAAATATAATCAGCAAGTTTTTTTATTTGCCAGAAGTGAGACAGTTTTTTTTTTATTCAAAACGTTTAGATCAATCAGTGTTGTTAGTATTCATTAGGTTGATCGAATCACAACTTACGTTAAAACGTAGAATTAAATGGTCAGCTGACTTAAGACCGTTTTAAAGCGAATAAGTCATCTTTCTTTTCGAAAGGTGCTACAAGACAGTTGCTGTATATAAGAGCGGGTATATGCCTAGAATTTGAAACGTGATCTAACATTTGTTTATACGTGGTCTGCATGTGAATTTCTAGATAAAATATTCACCAGAAAAAAATACATATTAAAAATTCTGTTTGGTTTCCAGATAATAGCTTTATATACATTGAATGTTTCAGGCACGTGATCTCAGTGATTTTCAAAACGTAAAAAAAAAACATTAAAAAGGGGAATACCTGGTAAAAACCCACAATGAATTTATATTTTAGCATCGATCTGAAGCCATGTTCTTCTCGTTTGTATCACACTTTAGGAAAAAAATTTTCCAGGCAAAGATAAAGTGACGAATATGAATATATTGATGCATTTAATTAATAATAATGTGTTTGTGGCAGATATAATCTCCACCTTGATAATATTTACTTTTGTACTTCTTCTTCTTCTTTGTAGTTCTGCAGCCCCTCCGGGCCTTCGCTTCCTGCAAATAGAGCCTCCAACTGTCTTGATCCATCGACCCATCCTCCAGTTTTCAAACCCGAGCAGCGATTATCTGTCTTCGTCGACCGAGTCAGACCAGCGTTTCCTAGGCTGTTCCACTGGCTTTCGCCATTCAGTTTTTCTAATGAATACCTTTTTGGGTACCTGTTGCTCGTCCATACGATTCACGTAACGTGCTGCCTCGGTGAGTCAAATTTTGGTGCTCTCCGGAAGTGACTTGATCCAGGAACGCATATAGGCACTGGCAGGCTATTGTCTGCGTTGCCATGGGGTGGGCTCAAAGACATATAAACAAATGGACGAGCAACGAGAATCTGTGTACTTGTCCATGTGAGAAGCAAATTTGCCACATAAATAAGTTATAAATAACTTGCGTTCTCGAAACTATATGATTCCCTCTGCTTCTCCTTCCCCTTTTTTCCAGACAGGTTTTTTTTTTCTCTCTTCAGAAGAATCGCTTCCCCCATTGACACCCGCGCACACCAACGAAATTTCATTTCACGTGCACACGATTGAGTACAAACAACAAACGATTCTCACGGAAAACTCGAACGTCAAAGCAAAAGAAAATCGAAAATAGCGCGAAACACGCGGGAAAACTCATGTGTCAAAGCGGATGGAAATTTTGTAAATTTTTAATTAAAACAGTGAATTAAAGTTCCGATTACGTACACGCGATCTTTAAAATTAAAAACTGTAATGATTTTATGTCCACATGCGATCGCGGAACCGACCTCTCATCGGTTCTAGACGTTAAGTCTGAGTAGTGCCAACGGACGGTACCAACCGGTCAACCAATCCGTGCACCGTAACCCATTCACGCGGTGGCTGCTTGTCGGCCAGCTAGATCGGAGAGGATTTCGGTCGCGGGTCTCCGAATGGGTTACGCTCACTTACAATATTCAGCCACCTATACATGCCCGTTTTCAAACGCGTTACAAAACAAAACCATACGGAGAGGAAACCTACTTTACGTTACTCCGTTTTTCTTCCTATAACCAGTCAAAAGACAAAGATCTAATCCTTACTTCGCGTTCCCGAATTTCCGACGCGGTACCGAAAAATACACTACGTTAACGTAATTCCGAAAAAAGCTACGCTAAAGAAAAATCAAAATCAACTAAGGTACCGCGAAACCGACCTCAGCGGATTTTCTCAAACCCTACCCTCGCGACGGCATACCTACCCTGCACCTCATTTCCCATTGAAAAGAAGACCCACTGGAAAGGAAAGTCATTATTAGAGTTTAGTAATTCATGTTGTTATTTATTTGTTTTAGAAAGAAAAATAAATCGTTTCCCTTCAACAAATGCTCTTTTTGAGCGCATAGTTCAATTTTTCGTGCTCACGATATTAACAATTTGATTACAATATAGCTTATTTCATCAAATCTTTTACCACATAAAATAAATGACTTATAATAAATAAATTTTTAACTTGTCCAAAACATACTGATTTATTTTTTTTTCAATTTACTAAATTGGCAACCAGTTTTTCAAATATTTCTTTTGTAATTAATAATATTCATTAACCAATTTGATTGATAAACTTAAATGTTGTTTTCAACTGAATTATATCGCGAATCAAACCTTACATCTAAGTAAAATAATATACTACAAATCATTTGAAATGATGATTTAAGATTGCAGCGTCGAAATTAATCCAGAATACTTCAAATATTTGTTCGACAAATATTAATTATGAACATACAAAATTAGTTATGAAAGAATTAGTGTAAAAATATTTTCAGTTAGTTGTTTTTTCTGGTTGAGGCTATTCCATTTTAAAATGAAACAATTTGCATATTATATATTTGATGAATTAAAATTTGAAAAAGCAAGTTTCATTTTATATCACAGGAAAATTGCCACTTAAAAATCTGATCTGGATTATAAATTGTATGCGGGAAAACGTATTGAAATCTCGATGAATCGTTTTTTTTTGTGGTAGATTATTTGCAATTTTAAACTCATTATTTGAATTACAAACATATTTTATAAGTGGTATGAGAAGACAAAAGTGATCAAAGAAAAGCAAATTCGTCGTGAGAATAAATGCTATTCTTTTTATTTCAAAAGTTGTTTCATTATTCAACAAATAAACGAGCAACAGTATCCGAGAAGAGAAACAAAACAAATAAAATATTCGGAATCACAGCCAAAATCGTAAAATTCATACGTGTTAGGGTGGGCAATGAAATTTTTTTCTCTCAAATCCATTTAGAATAGTGAAATTATTTTGCCTTATAAGGTCAATTGCAAGCCTCCAAAATATTATTCATTTATTTAATTGCTTTCATTTTTGTTAATTTTGCTTTGCTTATTTATATTTTGGTAATTTTTAAGATATTCTAAAGAGGCAAGAGCCCGTAGACTATCATGTACTCCAAATGAAGTGCTTGACTAACTGGATATGTCAATGTAGTTTGAGTAAAGATTCTTTCAGTTACAAAATTCCATAAATTTTTTTTTATATGAGGTGTGCACAACTCATAAATACCCAATAAGGCTTATTATTAAAAAAAAACAATCAAGAAAAGAAGAAGAGAAATAAAATACGGAGTACATATTACTTCATTCAAATTTATAGGTGACTGACTCCCAATTCACCTGGTATGTTAGGCTTATATTTTGACTGTTTTTATGATGGTTAATTAACTTTAGGTAGATAGTGAATATTATTTTATTGTCTTCCGATTACGGCTAACTAAACTCTGCTATAAACGAATTTCGACTAATTAAATATCTAATGATAACAACTTTAAACCTGCATAACCCAATAACGAAATTCCAACCGAAAGTTTTCGTGTGTCGTTTGAAGGCATCTTAAGACAATATTTTTTTTGTTTTCGGCGCACTCAACAAAGTACATAAAACTTCTCATGCAACAAACATTTAGCAATACAATGGAGTATGTTGAAAAGCACTAAAAAGTATAAAGCGCGCTTTTTATACAGTATTGGATTCTGGCATATGAGTATAACAAATTTTTAACACCGACAATTCCTTCAAACCACGTCCTACCTCGTTGCAACAACCCGAACATAATTTAATTCTAGACCGCTATGTCGACGGCTTTTAATGAATATCTTTGATTAGTTTTAATATGCACGCCTATGCAGGAAATGCTTAATCGCGAAGTAAACCCATAAACGACTCAAGCTGCCATCGACTTCACCTTGTGCGCTTTGGCGAAGCTTTTTCTCTTTTTTTAGGGTTTTGTAAAATAATTTTACAAAACCCTTCTAAAATCGCGTCCTGTCTGTCCGTCTGTCTTTCTGTCCGTCCGTTCGTCCGTCCGTCCGTCCGTCCGTCCGTCCGTCCGTGTGTCACAGCAGTTTTTCTCGGAAACTACTTAAGCTAGAAACATCAAATTTTGTATGTATGTGTAAAGTGGTGCTCTCTTCAAAGTTCAACTGCAAAAATTTTTTATAAGGTATCTAAGGGGGGTCTCCCCATATAGGGGAGTGACCCCTCCAAAAAAAAAATTTCATTGAAGGTAGCCGATATGGGTATCAAATGAAAGGTCTTGATGAGAACTTTTCAAAACAGGTCTTAGTTTGGCAAAGTTTGCTTCAAGGGGTGCACAGGGAGGGGAAATACACGAAAAATTTGTGTACCCCCCCCCCCCCCTCGCGATTGGACACCTGTGATCCGAAAAATCTGAAAAAAAAATCAAGAATGTAGGCCTTGATGAGTACAACAACAACAAATACGTGAGAAGTGGCAATTTACTCAACTTTGTTAGTAATAGTATGATTTATCGATTTTATGTTTTCTTGAATAAAATCTTAACGGTACCCTTAAATTCAATGAAATTCAGTAAACAGATAACTATTTATAAGATTGATCTACCCTGAAAGTTTCATAAAGATTGAATCATATCGAGCGAAGTTATAGCGGTTTGAATTTTCGTGTATTACTATGGAACAATATGCGCTGCATTTATTACAATGGCAACATATGGCTATAGAACAACATGCGCTTTTTACCGACTCAGACACTACAGTTTTGCTAGGATTTGCATGAAAATTTCAGGAATGATAGGTCTCATGAATATCTTTGAGAATCGGTTCAGCTAGTGGTATTAGTAATCGCCAAGCAAAATAGTGGCTGTTTTAAATGCGAAGATTGAATAATTTTGAGTTATTTTTTCCCAACTTCAACATTTAAGTTGCATGCTTTGAACACTCGATTCAATTTAATGAATGACTGAAGATGAGTACCTGCAATTAATACTCATAAGTGAAACAAGTCAAGGAGGCGGGAGAGAGCTCCTAGCAAATGGGCTTTGTAACCACTCTAGGATTCGAAAATATTGGCCATGAATCGATGATAACAGTACAGGGGAGTGGCCCCTGAAAAAAAAAAATCATCAAACGTAGCCGATATGAGTATGAAATGAAAGTTTTAATGGGAGCTTTTCAAAACAGTTCTTAAACTGTCACTTTTTGCTTCAGGGGGGAAATACATGAAAAATGTGTTTCTTCCTTCGCGAATGGACATCTGAAATAATTATCAAGGGAGATATAATAACAAAAACCTCAGAAGTCGAAATTCGTTCAACTTTGTTAATAATAGTATGATCTTCGAATTTCATATTTTTTCCAATAAAATTGTCATTGACATGTTTCTTGGTTTCATTCGATCTGGTGACTGCATTTTGTAAATTGAATACAAAACCCTTCTGACATGAGCGTAGTTCTGTTTACCCAACTTGTTTTTTTGTTAATTATGTTTCGTTATGAACTCTCTAAGACAGTTTCGACCGTCACCGTAATAATGTTAAGAAGTTTGTAAACATAATTCATTGTCCGACAAATTTCAAACTCTCGCCTAAATAAATCACTCTTACAGACTAAATGTTTGATCATGCAATCAATGGGAAAGTACGAAGAAAACGATAAACAACAATTAACCGAATATGAAAACTTATTAAAATTTTATGAGATGTTCAATCACTAACGATAAAAATACTGGTTCCGAAACCCCGCACCGCTTCTGAATAGCAGACTATTTGCAGTAAAAAGATAGACTCTTTGAACCCATCCGTCTTGATACAGGATAAAAGAAATATATCCACACTAATTTTCATGATATGACCTTTGGTTACTTGTGCGAGCACAGACCGATGGCTGTCGAGTGAATTAAAGAGTCATAATTTTCAATTTTTCCAAAATACATGGAACTAAAGATAGTTTGGCATTTTTTCTCAACTCAAGTTCCTGCTTCATTCTTCGATTTCTCCTAAGCATACACTGTATCACTCGTAACAGATCAGCTGCAATTATCTTTGTGTTAGTTTTAAAACTGACCTTTGCTTTGCCTCTTATTAGGACTTTTTAATAGACGACTGAATGGTGCTCCACACCTGGGGGGAGGTGTTGCAACTGAATTGATGCTCTCGTTATTGTTGTAGGGTCGCCAGCTTGTATAATGGCAATGGGAACTGTTTGGGTCGGATCTCCCGGATTATGTTGTCGTTGCGGCTGTTGTGGAGGAGGCTGTTGTTCATGTTGCTGCTGGTGCTGCTGCTGTTGTTGTTGCTGCTGCTGCAAACTGATCAATAACCCGTTGCCCATCGGTGCCGGTGAAGTAGCGCATAATAAACGGCACCATTCGTAGCACACACAGTCCGTTCCTAAATAGCAGGAGGAATCCGGAAAAACAGACTGTTAGAGCGGTGAAACGAAAACTCACTAATGGAGCCGTATTTAAAATGCTACTTTTTTATGGTTACCTTTTTTGTTTTGCACTCCAGTTTCCAACGCTGTTTCGAGAGGATTAAAACAGTTTTCGGGACGAATCGACCGTGGAACAAGTTCTGAGTGCTAAACACGAACAGCCGTTAGCGCTACAAAATCGAAATATTACACAAATCGCCGAAAATTTACAGAAAACTTCGTGATTATACATAAATGCGACCACTTCGTATTTGTGCACCGTTCATTGCTGTTTAATCGTTCGCTGTCGGCCAAAACTCCTTTAAACTCCTTATGCGTGGCGGCCACTACCTCCACAATTCACTGCCATGTGGCTGTCAATCTCTTGACATCCCACGATAAAATTGACGTGGGATGTGCGCGTGTCACAACCAACGTGAAATGACAAGCCACCTAGCAGCAAAGTGCGTTGGTAGTGGTCACCAGCGGCGTCGCATGATTCATTACAAAACTTTTTAAATGTGAACGTGTTTTGCCGTGAATAGAGTGTTAAATTAAAAGCATATCACCTCAAACCTCAACTTCACACAACTTTAGCGAAGGTTGCCAATTGCTTCGGCTCTCACGACCGGTTGCGGATCCAGTACTCTCTATATCTATGGGTGGGCTCTTTCCCCTAGTACCATGTTCCACTGCAAATATTTTTCGCATACAGGAATTCGTAAAGTGACAACAAAAAGGGAAGCGCAAAAGTCTAGGCACCAACTATCAAAAGGATGATCTCGTCTCTGACGACGAGAATTGTAACCGACGGACGGTAAGAGGTGGGGCATCCTGATGGGATTGATGCTCTCTCGCACCCGTCCCGACCGGGCCAAGGGACCCGATAGCCAAGTCCACACGCAAGAACTCTCCATCCCGGTGAAAGCTCCTACAACAAAGAAAATCCCACAGCCCAATGGCTGGGTAAGTGAAAGTGCCTTGCCAACATTACAGGTCTTATACCCGGTATCCTTCAACAAAGAGTAGAAAGGAGAAGACCACTATTATTGAACAGTCCATTCTGCTTTTATTTTTCTCCAATTTTTACAAAAAGAAATTCAGCTGGTATTTTGCGTTCTGGTATTTAAGTACGTCTTACAAATATCCAGCAAAACTTTCAACACAAAAAATGGTGGATAAAAATATAGAACTCCACCGTAGACGGTTCCAAGCCCGTTGGAGAAAGGAAGAAGGAACCCCCTTGCTTCGTCAGCCCACAGCTTCCATGATTTGTCATCCAAAACGCCCCAATTACGAGTATGTTGATAATTGCATATGTGAAGCCTATTACTCACAAATATAATCAGCAAGTTTTTTTTTATCTGCCAGAAGTGAGACAGTTTTCTTATATTTAAAACGTTTAGATCAATCAGTGTTGTTAGTATTCATTAGGTTGATCGAGTCACAACTTACGTTAAAACGTAGAATTAAAGGATCAGCTGACTTAAGACAGTTTTAAAGCGAATAAGTCATCTTTCTTTTCGAAAGGTGCTATAAGACAGTTGTTGTATATAAGAACGAGTAAATACCTAGAATTTGAAACGTGATCTAACATTGTTTGTTTTGTTTATACGTGGTCTGCTTGTCAATTGCTAGATAAAATATTCATCAGAAAAAAATACATATTAAAAATTCTGTTTGATTTCCAGATAATAGCTAGCTATTAGCTTTATATACATTGAATGTTTCAGGCACGTGATCTCAGTGATTTTCAAAACGTAAAAAAAAACATTAAAAAGGGGAATACCTGGTAAAAACCCACAATGAATTTATATTTTAGCATCGAACTAAAGCCATGTTCTTCTCGTTTGTATCAAACTTTAGGAAAAAAATGTTCCAGGCAAAGATAAAGTGAAGAATACGAACATATTGATGCATTTAATTAATAATAATATATTTTTGGCAGATATAAACTCCAAATGGATAATATTGTCTTTACTTTTGTACTTCTTCTTTGTAGTTCTACAGCACCTCTCAAGCCTTCGATTCCTGCAAATAGTGCGTCTTACTGTCTCGGCCCATTCATCATGTCCTCCAATTTTGAAATTCAAGTAGCGATGAGCTGTCTTCGTCGATCGAGTCGGGCCAGCCTTTCGTAGGTTATCCCACTAACATCTGCCATTACCTTTTTGGGTATCCGTTATTCATCCATACGATTCATGTGGCCAGCCCATTGCAACTTCTGCAGTCTTACAATCGGGCTCATCAAATATAGCATACAGCTTGTAGTGATTTTAAGATGTTGTAATGATTTTTTGATTTCTACGTCCGAACGAGAAACCGACCTCTCATCGGTTCTAGACGTTAAGTCTGAGTAGTGCCAACGGATGGTACCAACCGGTCAACCAATCCGTGCACCGTAATCCATTCACGCGGTGGCTGCTTGTCGGCCAGCTAGATCGGAGAGGATTTCGGTCGCGGGTTTCCAATCTTCAGCCACCAATACATGCCTGTTTTCAAACGCGTCACAAAACAAAACCATACGAAGAGGAAACCTACTTTACGTTACTCCGTATTTCTTCATTTAATCAGTCAAGGACAAAAATTTATTTTTTACTTCGCGTTCCCGAATTTCCGACGCGGTACTGAAAAATATGCTACGCTAACAACCCGACGAAAGCTACGCTAATAAAAGGCAAAACAACAAAGGTACCGCGTACCGCGCGCGACGCGACACCGACCTCAGCGGATTTTCTCAAACCCTACACTCGCGACGACGGCATACCTACCCTGCACTCCATCTCCCGCTGAAAGGAAGAACCACTGGAAAGGAAAGTCGTTATATTGAAAAATATTTATATGATACGTATGAATTTGTCTGTAAACATTTATGACTGAAAATTAAACACGAAAAATAATATTTCCTTAGTAATATCATCAGGATATGTTAGATGATAAATTCGAATACGCTCGCCAAATGAAATTAAAATCATTTCCTACTTAGTTTAGATAAATCTAGAATTCTAGATGATAGTTGATATCGCTTCTTAATTAAAGTGAACAAATTTTAGCAAAATCGAAATTTCAATTAAAGTGTCTTTTTGAAAATAAATTAGCACTAATGTATGTATTTCATATCAATCAATAATCATATACCTACTCAATTAATCTAATGTTGCAAACAAAGGGCTCAAATTTCATATTGCTGCCACAAATGAAAATGATTTGTTTGGAGCCTTGAGTTTAAGTTAGTGAATTTCAAGTTCTTTGTAGTTTTGTCTTTCAACTAACTGCTTTAAAACTAATTTGTTGGAAACATTAACAATTTATTATAAAAAAAAAGTTGAATATGTTTTAAATATTACAGCAGTTTTCATAGTCCAAATAATGCCATCACTTATTTTCTCAAATTCCTTTGTTTATGTTTGGGGATTAATTTCAAAAAAATGTAAAAAAAATCCAAAATAAATGCTTTGTGAATTGACAATGCCGTATAATTTATTGAGTAGCGTCCAAACCAAAAATGATAATAGGGGGTCGCTGCGCTTATGTTATTAAATATTTCTTAAGGCTATCATATTTTGTTAGTACTTATGATTGTTTGTATTATTTTTTCATTATTAACATGGTTCCTTTTATTTCTTGTTATTATTTGTTACTTATTAATATGGTTCGTATTCCTGTTTTTATTATTATTTTTTTTAGTTATGAATAGGGTTCGTATTATTTTGTATTATTATTTGTGTTATTGGTTATTCATTGACATGGTTCGTATTATTGCTTATTATCATTTGTAGTTTATTTGTAAGTTAGTAATATGGGTCGTATTATTTCTTATTATTATTTGTATTATTTATTATTGCTATTCTTATGTTTAGAATTATTTCTTATTATTATTTGTATTATTTGTTACTACTATACACCAATTACTGCTTAAGTCAAGTATTCCTAATAATTGGAATACCAATTCATTTTTGAATAGATAGATTACGTTCATTGATATTGGTGAATTCTTTAATTTAAATCTTTGTATGTATGTAAATGACTAAAATGAGTAAGAAACCCCAGAGTGGGCGTTAAACAATGACTTGCTAAATGGAATTTTGAATCTTGATGAAAATAAGGGAAGCATAACTCGAAAACTTAATTGAAATTCACTGGCTAAACAATACAATTTGTTAATGTCGGGGCCTGTTGAATACCCGGCAAGTGGGTGAAGTTAACATTTAGTGAAGCAGGCACACTATCGTTTCCATCATTCAATAAATTTGTAATAACATCACTATGAAATTCTTTCAAATATTCATGCATTTCTACTTTCATTCATGCTATAACAGCATTGATGCATATGTTGCATCTTTAGCCTTTATAAAAATTTTGTTACATCAAAAGGGAATATTGTTTTGATTATTCTATTATAACCCTCATTCTATCTACTTTTTACGAATTATTAAGCATAGGAGTCCTGCAGGAGACTTTCTGCTGCGTCTCTGGTTAGACTGGCATGTAACATCGTCATTTACAGTTGTTTAATTCATATGTCCTTCAGATTGGATCGGATTTAACTTGTATGCAACATACTCACTGTAATATGGCTTCGTAGATACGGGGTTTACAAGCAAGCACAATGTTTCCAGCTTTTTGAGGTGCGTGAGTGGTTCCGAATCGCCCAACTCTTGAATATTGTTACCAGTAAGAACTATTGACTCCAAATTGGGGATAGATTCATGCAAGTAATCGTCGATTCGTATTATCCGGTTGTTATTTAAAAGCAGGAACTTTAATCTAGGCAAATACGGAAATCCATCACGTTTGCGTAGATCATTATCAGAGAAGTCTATAGTATCGAATTGGTCAAGTGTAGCTCCCAAATTTTCTATTTGCGGTGTTTTGTATCCTCGTAGATCTAGTTCACGTTCTCTGCATGGATTTATATACTGTATAGATTGATTGATGATATCCGCGGTTAGTTTAACCATTACTAAAATGTTATTTTAATTCGAAGAGGAAAAACAAACTTTGCATTCGCCGACTTACCAATAAATGTTTCTTTTCGGTTGGCTCGTACACGGCTCTTCTTGCCTTTTTCCAAATTCCTGCAATCTGACTAGTTCCTGGTTTGTTGTCGCAACAGTCGGTGATCGAATCGAAGCGTTACTATCAGCCCTTTTGTGGAGCTGTCGGCACACTCCGGGACTTCTTCATGGGTGGTGGCCACTACGTGCACACTTCACTCCCTTGTGGCTGTCAAATCCCCTTGACATCCCACGACAAAATTGACGTGGGATGTGCGCTCGTCACAACCAACGTGAAATGACAAGCCACCTAGCAGCAAAGTGTGTCAGTAGTGGTCGCCAGCGGCGTCGCATGATTCATTACACAGACTAATGGAAGTTGACCAAATAAGCATTGGGAAAAGACTCAAATGATCATATGAAAACGAGAACAAAGTAATAAAAAAAAACCATTAATGTAATTGTAATGAATCATGCAACGCCGCTGGTGACCACTACCAACACACTTTGCTGCTAGGTGGCTTGTCATTTTACGTTGGTTGCGACCAATGCACATCCCACGTCTATTTTATCGTGGGATGCCAACAGAATTTTGACAGCCACATGGTAGCAGGTGTGTGGGTAGCGAGTGCCATCGAGAGGAATTGCTTTGATCGCAGCGGGATTTTTGTGTGCAAATTCTATTGTGAGTTTTGTGGATAAAGTGAAGATTCTGTGTTACAACCTAAACCCAAACGTAAACATTTCAGGTAAATATGCTTTTGGACTAGGGTAACTGGTGATGTAACTTAGTTCTTAATTCTCGCTATACCGATAAAATCAGTGCGCCGCTAATGCTTAGCCATTTTGCAAGTGGTCGTGTATAAAAAGGCGATAAATATGTGATGCTTTCGCCAATCCGTCATTAGAAATTCATAAGCTCGACACATGTTTCCCACGATTGCAATGAGGACTCACCCCTAGAGTGTCTCAAGTCAGCATTGACGATTCGTTATGCAAGCACTGTCTTATCTATCCCAAGAATCGTGTTAAGGTTATGTGAATGAGAACAATCACGATGGAGCTTGAATGCTTACTAGCTTCTGCATGATTGATCTTTGCCATGCTACCGGGGTAAAGGGACGCAATTTCGTAAAATGCTGGATTGCGCTTTGGGTTAGCATTGTAATGGTCGTAAAAGCATTCTGATGAAAACCATAGCCAAATAGGTATGTAAAGTAGTAAAAGAAACAATATTTGGGAGACGTAGATTAACAAACTACCTATATCTAAACTAAGAAAACCCAATTCATTAAATTATAAAGTAGGATTAGATGAAAATGGAAGAAAACACATGCCCTAGGTGAAACTCCATGCGAGTAGAATGTAAAACTAATTTATGAGCGTAAACGTAAAATAGCTACCCCAAAAAGTAAAGTAATAACAAAAAGCAACACCCCATAGATCATGTCGTGTCTAACTTATTAAAAAAAGATAAAATCAAATGGAAACAAATTATACGGAAAATATAATAAGGTGTATGAAAAAATCTAGACGTGAATTCTAATTGAAGTAAAACAAACATAACCTACGAGAAAAAGTGAAGCGAAAAGCGAAAGAATTGCATAGCTGAATTGCTAACTCTTCAGTTATTTAGTTTGGAAACGTAACTAGAAAGTAAAATAGTAAAGAAATGCAGAGAATGAATGAGAGAGCGAGAATAGCAAAAATAGATTGTTAACCTTTATGAAAATCAAAGGTGTGAGATAGCATGAGAAAGAAAAAGAACTTGCAACAAGAAAAGTCTTTGATCAGACTTGTAAAAAAAATAGTTTGTGTAAAACTCTTCATTTCCATTTTGAATCGCTCATTCATTTTCCTCGCTAACATCTTGTTTTCCTCGTATATGATTCGATTCTTTGTCGCCTCGGCAATCCGTTGGATGGAAAGGACACTAAACGTCCGGTTGTTGAAAAAGAAAAACTTTTATTCTAACCTGTTGACTGTTTTTAAAACGATTCTATTTTTTATTTTAGTATTTTGAATAATATCTTTTCCCTTTGATTTGTTATGGTTAATTTGAATATCCAAGACTTTATATTTACATACTCAGTGCAATTTATTTATTGGATCATTGTACATAGAATGTGTCAGAGTCTACACTACGAAGATTATATTATATATTGCTTTTGATTTTCCAAAGTAATACAAAAAAAAAAAATTCACTCACGCGAATCGAAACTACATATATTGGTAATAAGCTTATTTTAATGTACGTTAAGTAGCCAATACCTTAGTTTAATTATATAAATAAAATAAATTTTTTTCACTTGTAAGTTGAAGACGATGCATGATATGAAAAAAAATCGAAAACGATAAAAATCTACATCAAATTTAGCCACACTTTTTCAATTTCCATACACAAGTGGCAACGTAGTAATTGAGGAAATTAAAAATAAGTAAAAGAAACAAAAAAATAAGAATTAACGTAAACAATGAAAATGAAATAAATAATTTAAAATATTGGTAGATACGAATAACAAAAAGAAAAACAATGAAAAATTGATATCAATTAAAAAAATA
This sequence comes from Odontomyia ornata, assembly GCA_963969285.1. NCBI lineage: Eukaryota > Metazoa > Arthropoda > Insecta > Diptera > Stratiomyidae > Odontomyia > Odontomyia ornata. The sequence goes on from OZ017741.1 coordinate 24,372,903, forward strand.
TTTGCACGATTTTTTTACATTACAGATTTTTAAATTATAGAAGTTTCTCGTTTTTAAATGGAAGATAATAATATTTGTAATAGAAATCCTAATTTTATTAAATTAAAATATTGAAAGTTAAAATGTCGAAGATGAAAAAAGCTGATTTAAGTGAAAGTAGAACGGCAAGCCGAGTAAGGATAGTGATACTACAATGGTTAGTAGCTTTTATCGTACGGTAATTTAAACATCAAGATTTTGTAGTAATTTTTTTCTTTTTGTTTGAAACGATAGCAAACAAAGTTCGCCTTCGCGGTTTTTATATTAAAAATGAAATTTTACGTGGATGTTTGCTACGTGTGTAACAATTTCGACTCTTTCGTAACGAGACCCGCGACCGAAATCCTCTCCGATCTAGCTGGCCGACAAGCAGCCACCGCGTGAATGGGTTACGGTGCACGGATTGGTTGACCGGTTGGTACCATCCGTTGGCACTACTCAGACTTAACGTCTAGAACCGATGAGAGGTCGGTTCCGCGTTCGGACGTAGACGTAAAATCATTACATAATAAACCCAAATCAGACATTAAAATTTCCATCCCAACAACAAGGCCAGCGAGGGTTATTTTAGTCTAGAAATAGTCAGTAAATATTATGGACGCGTGTGGAAAGAGGGCTTTTCAATCTTTCTAACATTGCGATTGTTGGTGTTTCATATCCTTTCATATTGTTTCGATGTTTATCTGTGGAACTACTTTCCCAATCGTTTCCAACGTCAGCTTCTCTAACTTCGACAAATAGAGATATATTTCATCGTTAGTTACTCGTAGATTATTGTTTTAGGAATCATTGAGCAAGAGGTGCCACCATCAGAAGGTGAACATTGCTTCTGGTAATCGCGATTAAACTACTTTTGAAACTTTCCCCAATCCATTTTTTTTAATTCAACCGATGATTTTCATATTGAACTGGAATGAGGAAGACATCATCTCTTTGATGATTGCGTTATGGTCGCTATCGTAAGGAAGTATCTGCAGTTTCCGTTGAGGACTATTAAAGCTGAATTCAAGTCTTGCGTCAGCAATGCAGAGGACCAAACATGAATTTGTCCTAGGGTATGTTGGGAGCTGCAACCCATAAAGATTGTGCCTATATTCAATTTGGTTCTCTGTTATCCACGATTTCTAAGATACGCTTCTTGGATTATTGTTGGCGTTCAGCCATGATGTATGCTTGGCGTTCAGGTCACTAGCAAGAATATTATAACTATGCAGCCTCTTCAATTCGAGTATACCATACATGAATTGAGCTCCTCCTTTAACTTAAGAACGTTTCGACATGTTGCATAGGCAGAGATAACGAAGAAGTTATCCCCACCTTTGATAACGGACACTTCATGAGATTAGAAGCTTTTGAATTCGACTTTTTCAATATTTTGGATATAATAGGGCCTTCAAACCAATATGCCGGTGCCACCTCCCCCATCATCTTACAAATTCAAAATCCTGGAATGTCATGGAGTGCCATGTATTGGGGTGTGTTTCAGTGAGAAGCATGATGTCAGAATTCAAGGAGATAATCACGTCGATGTAAAGTAAAAATGGATTTGACGTCGATCGTGATGAGGCGAGTTCCATCCATGGGAATGTGGCTGGATGACAAATTATTTTGAGGCATTCGAAAGCCCTAAACGGTGAAAGACAAGATTAATTTTCGTATCTTCTTTATCGATTTTCTCCGATAAAGAATTTAGTTGTTGGCAAATTTTGAGAAGCAGCTCATTATTGCCACTTACATTATTTACCGCATTTTCTGCTGGTCCTTTAGCAGCAAGTGCAAATGATACTCCCGGCTTGGCGAAGTTCGGAGCTTAGACACTGCGGTGTAGTTGTGTTTGCTTTGGAACAAATTTTACTCTCGCATCTTGATATCGGGAGCATCCTCGATATGATGCCGGGTGACCAAAAACACCGCAGTTACACAGTATAATTTCTCTTTTGGCTCCGTCTGAGCCAATTTACACTCACCGGGAACATGAACGTCCTTGCATTTCACGCATCGATAATGCATGGTGCAATTGTCAGCCGAATGTCCAAATCGTTGACACCGATAGCACTCATTCGCTTCTCTTTTCTGGAGACGTTCCCACCTCACCACTCGGAAGTTCAAATATCTTATTTGTTGAAGAGCACTTGGACTGCTCTTATTTGAAATCTGCACTAAATAAAGTGGTAATTTTTTTTTCTACCGTCGACCTTCTTGCCGCGAATGTTTTAACGGAAATAAATTCAATTTCTGGTGCTGATTCCTTGAGCACCTGAAGAAGATCGACGGTGTCTTCTCCGCAGTCCAAGCCCTTCAACAAAAAGGTCTGGTTCTTCTCACTTTTCAGGATATTGGTGAAGAGTGGAACCTCCCCAGAGCTTAGTGCATTTTTAGCTGATTTGAAATCAACCAGTGATTTCGTTCTGATTGTTAATTTTTCGGCATTGATTCTTTTAATCTCGAAATTAGTTAATTTATTTCCGGCTGCCAATAGCCGAACCATATCCTTTCCGCTTTGACCGAAGACATTAATTGGCGGAACTTTCTCGGTATTTTTGCAACTTTTTGAGAAGGATCAGCAGAACTGCGAGCTGGTTTCTTCTCCTTATTTTTATTTTTTAAGTAAAGGATAATATTATCATTATCTTGATTAACATTACCATCAATACTTTCGTCAATGTCCATTTCTTGTTGGAGTCCGTCCAGCGCTGCATAGTAGTTCTGGCTGTCGTTAGCGCCTCCAGCACTTAATATTTCCCTTGGGATGACTTGTTTGACAGCTTTCTTCCCCTTAATTTCCGTATTTATTTGCCTTTCCGGTTCTGCATCTTGAGTTTCCTTCCCTCTCTTGTACATACCTTCGAATGTTTTTAGTCGTAGTTTCAATTCCAGCTTGAAGTCAACTCACTTCTTGTTTGTCTTCGACTACTTAAGTCTTACGCCCACCATCTGCGGAGTCCTGGTTACTCGTGTCTTCTTTTATTGACGCTTGCCGCCAATTTCGTATTGCTACTCTCCCCGAGCTCCCAACGGGGGGAAGCCGTCGGGCTCCTCCATACAGCAGTCCCGAGTTATTTGCTTTTGTCGATTTATCGAAGTCAGATAATATTCGATATGATTCCGTGGGTCGATTCCTTCGATCATAAATGATTTTTCTAATGAAAATCAAAATTTGCTTTTGACTGACATAAAAAATTAATTTAATTTTTTGAAACTGACTAGTGAAAAATTAATTTTTAAAATTAATGACAGGAGCGATTAAAAACACTTCTACACGCAGCGAGTGCTAGACGTTTACGTTTTCCCCCATATAATCAAAACTTAAAATTTCACAATTATTTCGATTAACTAAAATTTCATTGAAATCAACTCATAATCATGTGAGATATTGCCTTCCCAATCATGTGGAATCCAACAACATGAGGAAGTTTGTATTTCTAATCGACATAGACACTACAATTTCCTTCGGATTTTCATGAAAATTTCAATAATAGTGTTTTCTTTAATAGTTATGGTTGGCTGAATATTCAGAAAATTTATTTAAAATAGTTCAAAATATATTTTTGAAAGAAACCTTCGATTTTTCGTACATATTTTAACGATTTCTTGTATGAATAAAAAAAAATTTTTTTTTGTGAACACTTCTCCTTTTTTTGTATAAAAGTTTTATATAATGTTACATGCACGAATAATTTTGCGAGTTACTGTCGCAATTATTTTCACAATCGTTAAGAAGATCATGATCAACAAAACGAACGTACTCGAAAACCCACCAAGCATCAACATCTGAAAGTGAGTCACTGCTCCATTCATTACGCTGCCCGCATGTCCCCGCTAATTCGCCAATGTACGAGAACTGGGTTGAATGACTAGAGACTCTATATAAAGGCGAGCTGAATGAATGGGGGGATTCATTAGAACCGCGATAGTAAAACAAGGCGAAAGTGTGAAGCGAATAGAAAAGCGATATTGTTCGAGTAATAGAAAAGTGATTCCGTTGATTGTGAAGTGATATTAGAAGACAATTGCGATAGAAATTTATGGACAAGTGGAAGTTAGACTTTTAATAGTGAAAATTAAAATTGTGAAATAGTAAAATAAGTGATTGTGCTTTTTTAAGTAATTAAATAAACTCTTTTAACTTAATTTAAAAGACATTGCGTTTTCACTTTCCCGGAACATTAAAATTATAGGCCGCGAACCATAACACGCGACAATACTGTATATCGAGTCTGCGAAATTATGCATAGACTTATTCGACACGAGGTTTGATTTGTTGCCAATGAACTCCAATAGGGGAAATAAATAACTTAAAAGTTTTCTAAATTGGATGGATTATAGGGAAGGATTTACAATTTAAGTCAAAAAAATTGTTTTAAACCATAAGACGGCTACAAAGTCTTTCTGGTAGGAGTACCCTGTTGCATACTCAACTTGTTTCTACCTTCTCCAATTCTGGGTTTTATTATCAATCGCATAATTCTCACTTGATGAACCTTATATTTCTTGTTGGATAAACTTTCAAAATTCAAAAATTCTGTTTTTTCCATTAAATTTTCTAACGAAAATCTGTAATGATTTTCTACTTTCAGATCGAACGCGGAACCGACCTCTCATCGGTTCTAGACGTTAAGTCTGAGTAGTGCCAACGGATGGTACCAACCGGTCAACCAATCCGTGCACCGTAACCCATTCATGCGGTGACTGCTTGTCGGCCAGCTAGTTCGGAGAGGATTTCGGTCGCGGGTCTCCGAATGGATTACGCTCAATTACAATATTTCAGTCACCTGAACTTGCCCGTTTTCCAAACGCGTCAACAATTACTCATCCAGAACGAGAAACCTACATTACGTTAATTCTGGATGTGATCTATCCACAGATCTCAAATCAAAAACGCTACAAAATCCCATAGGCGCGTTACCGATTCACCGACGCGGTACCGAAAAATATGCTACTCGAAATTAAAACGACGAAAACTACTCTAATAAAATGACGAAACAATCAAAGGTACCGCGTACCGCGCGCGACTCGAAACCGACTTCAGCGGATTTGTCGAAACCCTAACCTCGCGACGGCATACCTACCCTGCACTTCCCTTTCACGCTGAAAAAGAACGAGCCCCTGAAAAGGAAAGTCGTGTGTTATCTAGCAATTCATTTTTTTATTCATTAAATTTTCTTCAAGTTAAATTGTTGTCTCGAAAACATACGCACAAGATAATGATTACATTCTTTTCTTCATTAAAATTCTTGCATGAATAAACAAAAATTTAAAAAAATGTATAGAAATATGCCTTGCTAAGAAATCTTAAATCAAATTTAGTTTATTCATAGAAACATTTACTTTTAAGTGCGAAAAATAATTGAATGTTAATTGAAAAAGTACTTCATCAAATAAACACTATTCTGTGCGTTTCAAAATGCTATTTAAAATCCTCTACTCATTGCAAAGCCTGTATAATAATGCGTTATGTTCATTCGACGGCACAAAATTCGTTTCCTACGTGCAATTTTCATCAGCGTTTAAAAATGTTTAACTTTCCACATTAACGCTAGGAGCATCGCAGTCTCCATTTTCGATAAATTTACTATTTTATCACTGTTATCGTCATATTTATTTTTTTTTTTGTAACTAATCGCAACAAAAAACGTAAAATCTTTATTTCCTTTCTTTATCAAATTAAAAATCAAATATCTTTATCCGGAGTGCATTCAAGAATAAGCAAAAAGGGAAAAGAAAGAAAGTAGAAACTAACTAAGCGCGATTATGCCATATCACAAAAATGTTGTGCCTTTATCTAAGAACATGACAAAACGTAATAAAATATTTTTAATATAAAAAAAATGTAAAAATGTGTGTGGTTTGTTTGTGCAACTACTGTTTATCATTCTTTTCTTATAAGAACAGACTAATAAATTACACAAGCAATTTATCTTTCAACCCTGAAATGATTCCATTTCCCTACTAAAATACTAGTTTCATTAGTACTGCAAGATTGAAATTATAATAAACTGCTCAATCTATCAAATACGACAATGGATACCAATTTAAAAGTTAAACATCCTTAGAAATAAATTTGCAACATACAACTAGTATTATAGGTAGTATTTTGAATTTAACTGAATTAATAATTATTCATACGTACTTAAAAATATTTCTTACACATAAAGTTTCGTAAAATTTTAAATTTTATGGCAAAAGATTTGAATGATTTAGATTTAGATTCTTAGCTGATTTCCAGTGCGAGTATTTATTCATTAGAGTATCTGAGAGCAATTTTAAAGAAATCGAAAACATAAGCAAGGGGCCGCTAAGCATTTATTAAAATTGTCGACGGGCTTGTATCAGATTGCAAACCAAATTGAAAGAAATTATTTAAAGAGAATTACAGTTTGTTATGAAATACAATTAAATCTCTTCAGGGAATTGTAAGACAAAACAGAGCCAAATTTCAATTGCAATGTTTAAACTAAATCAATCAATTATTAGAAATCATCAAAAAGGCATTCTACGCAAGGATATAGTGCCGTTCAAAATCGGTTCAAGATCTGGAATTTTTAATAAATGCTTAAAACGTCCGTTTCAAAAGTATCCCCACTAGCGCTCATATTCCGAAAATGGCACGGCATTTACTTTTGTGTCAAATAAATAAGGGTTCTGAATCAACTTTTATAATAATCTTTCTAAACTATGGCAAATATTTGTATGCTTAATTTCTATTGAAAAGAAATTACAATACCTCAATCCTTGCACTTTCCTATGAATGCGGAAACCGCTCAATATGCACGAAGAAAGTCAATCGATCCCCACATTTTTCGCCGCACATGTTACATTTGAACTCATCGTCGCAGCTATGGTATCCCATGTGGATCGTATGCAGAACAGCATCACGGAAGTAGATTCCGCCGGATTTGCATTCGAAAGTGTCCTTAGGAGTCAGCCTGGAATTGGGATCTTCAGTGTGAGCATTGGGTAACGTTGAGTTGGAAATATTTGTCGAGTCTTTTTCTGACACTGAAGCCACGTCTTCCTCAATTTCTTTGGAAGTTTCTACCTCCATTGGCTGATTCGAGGTTTTGACAGTATCGGAAAAGTTGTCTAGCGCAAGTTTAGCTGATTGTAGATCGTATGGTCCTTCATTTTCAGGTTCAACTCCAGATGCATCAAACCTGAAAGCCCGACCCTTCCGTCGGTTTACTTTCGATGAGGATAAGACTGGAGTCGTAGTGATCTGATCAACGCGACTTGGACTGCTGGTTGCAGATGGAGTTTCGACGGTTCGAAATATGCTACAAAAATGAAACATTACAAATTTTACATATCACGGATACGAATTGTTTCATTATCCCTACCGTCACGATCTGTTCTAGCCTGAGGCAATGTTCCGTTGAAGTTCTCAAGGGTTGGATGTTCCACGTGCAGCCCTCTTGAGTACACCTCGCTCCGACCGAGTCCTACACACAAACGATCGTCAATCAAAGCACGTTAAGAGGCAGAAAAGCACTTAAAATGTTCTAGACAGCCAAAACACGATCGCGAACTATCGATCACCACAAAAAGTACTTTTCTTTTTCTTCGCCGCCATGTGGCTGTCAAAATCCCAGGTTGTCACCTCGGACAAAACATCTGTGTGTGGAGTGGCACGCCATATGGCGGCAATGTGCCTCTCCAGTTGTCGCCAGTGGCATAGTTTTCTCGATGGCCACGGTGGAGGGGCATTTCCAGATGGCTATGTCTCGAAATGTGCCGGGGTTTGGGATTAATTCTATATTTCGAATATTTATCTCCACAGATCGAAATATTCGGACAAAAAAAAAATTTCTGCACAACGATATCCGCACGACAGATGAAGTCCGCTGGCACTTCGAGGACATATCCATCTGGCCGGTTGCAAGGGTTCGGGATCGGAATCACTTCGATTCCCGGGCGTAGGCGTCACATTACAAATCATTCTTTCCTATAGAATAGGATATTCAAAATTAAAAATCAGAAACAATTCAGCAAGTAATTATAACCGAATAAATTATTTATTCAAATCTCTATACACTTAAACAGTTTTTAATTAATACTAAGCTTTTAATTTTCCCTTCTATTCCAATCAACACATCTAATGTGATCTTGCAATGTCGGAGAAAAATGTTAAAATATCGTGAATAGTAAATTCTAAAGTAATCATTGCACCTGCATAACATTTTTGTATTCTTTCTTCCAGAAAATTGTACTGAGCGATAAATTCCTCTTGCATTGCATGCCAAACAACTTGTAACAAGTTCTCTTCTTCGCATAAATGTTTTTCAACTTTCTTGTATAAATTCTCTAATCCTTTCTTAACTTCACGCGCTGGATATTGACTTATGACTTTGCGAAGCTCTTGCTTGGAGTAAGCCATCTGATAGCTTATTTCTGTTTCTTTTACACCTTGTGATACTTTTTGCTGAACTCCTTCGAAAAACAACTGGAAAATTAGAAGAAGTTTTGATATACTATATTTGTTCTTAATACTAAATAATCGAGTCCTTAACTTACGTTTAATTTTTCTAATGGACGTCCGAAATACTTTATCACATATGATTTTAAAGCATCGTTATAACGTGCCTTTGCTTCCTTCTTTTGTGGTTCTAATGCAGGCACCTTTATTTGTGCCAATAACGAGTACATATGATGATAGTTTTCCATTTTTACGACTTGACTAGGTGTCTTTTGATGCTCCAGCGCGTGAATTGGAATATACTCGAAAATTGTATTCACTAGCTGAACATACCATTTATCAATGTCAGTTCTTCGTTCAGATTTTTTGAAAATTTCTTCAGCAGTTGTCGCAAACTCTTCGAAATTTTCCACATACGGTAGTATTCCACATTTTGATCGTTTAGGCACCTTAGAGTCTCGTATCGACTGCAGCTGCTGTTGCATGAAACGATCGAAACTGCGTTTAACATGTACTAACGCTGAGGCGAATGTCATGCTGAGGAATGAGTGTGTATCCTGAGCGGACATCACATGTTGCGTAAGTCGTACCAGGACGTATAGCGAGTAGCTGTAATAATTTTGGAGTTATACTGCGTTCAGCAGGAATGTCTTTGTAAGCATACAAACTATCCAGTCTTTCAAAACTTTGAATAAAACTATTCAATTCAGGTTCAAGACATCCAAAGAGCGCCATCATCATTTTCCTGACTTCTTCATTGATTTGTCTGTCGATTTTCTTTTGTGGAAATGGAGCTAAAATGTAATTTGACAGTTTATGTGAAGAAAAGAACAGAAAATATTTCTACTACCATTTTCAGACTCTGCTTTCGAGGGTTCTTGCTCGAGAGCATCTAATGTGGTTTGCGTATTTTTTGTTGTGGGACTCAGAACATCCAATTGAAAGAATTGGATGCAGAAAGTTTGTTCTGCCAAAGCGACTGGCTCTAATTCGCCCAGTACTTTTTCTAAAATCGCATCGAACTTAGCACGTTCGCTTGGTTCGACGCCATTAGACCAGAGTTCTTTATTCACACCAAGCATCCCATAAGGCACGTTTGCACTTTGTTTGGCTTTCGCTCCTGACGTGTTAAGATCTTCTCGAGAGCCTCGAAATTTAGAACTAATCATTACACGAGCCTGAATTAGGAAGAATTTTTTGAGCAATTAAATAATCTGTATTGTATGTTATACCTACTTGACTGAAAAAGTTTCGTATGTCACGTTCGTAAATTTTAGAAAGGGATCCAGTATAAACCTTAGCAAGCCCATCGTATGTTTTCCGATCCATTGCTTTTGTCCAATGCATAAGTTCTGTGTAAGCAACTAATTCCTTGTGAACTCCAGAGTGTTTGGGTAGACTTAAGTCAGTAGATACGGGAACATTCTCTGCCATATCGTTACCTGATAAATTAAAATGTTGATGCTGATTTCAAGATCCCAGAATTAATCGACCACAATACTTACCTAAATGAATAAACAAATTATTTAAGTAACGACTTATTGTCAACGAAAATTTCGCTTTCCATTTTTCGAAACGTTTTCGCTGATCCTGAACAGCGGTAAGACGCAAAAGAGGTGGATCAATGTCTGCATTCATAGCATTTTGCAGACTTTTACCAGCAGCTATTGCAGCTTCACGGCCAGCTTGTGTTTTCAAATCCGGCTCAGATAAAGCCAACTGGTGCTCGTATGGGACGTCCAATTGCGTCTATGTTTATTGTAAAAAATGTTATTAAGCTAAAATACTATGAACCAGTTGAAGTTGGACTTACTATTAGTTTGTTTAACTCACTCATTAGCTTTATATGGTTATTGTTGACAATTTCAATCATTTGATTCTTTCCGCCCATCTTTTCCATTGTTTCACGAACATGTCCTAGAATTTCATCGTAGGAATCAAGTTGTGATTCAAGCTTTTCTGCTTCTTTAATGGCGACATCTATGTGATCCATTATCTCTTTAACTTGTTGTTCAGATGTGAGAACACTTTGGATGTTAGCCTGGAATGAAGATTCTTATAAACTAAAAGAGAGCTACTATTCTTTGAAAACATTTAAATTAGTCTGTGCTGTCATTGCTTGCACAAAGAACAGGAAGTGGTGAGTTTTTAATATGAATTCTATTACTGAAAAATTCAACTTTTTCTTCTTCTTTGTAGCACTACAGCCCCTCTCGGGCCTTCGCTTAGAGATAGTTAGAGTATCTCATTTTCATGACCGTATTGATTTTTTCAGAAGTTGGTTTGGTCAGTACCATGCTCCCGTTTGCCTGCTTAGTTATAAGATCTGATTAAATTAGTACATATCACCACTGAGTCTGTCCGAAAAATCCCCTGATCTAAATCACGTTGCTCCAACCAGATTTGAGCCTGGAACCTTCGGCTTATGCGTTCATGCTCTAACCACTAGGCCACACAGACTATAATTCAACCTTTTAATGGTTGGAAATTAAAACAAAATAGTAGTTTAAGTTGGAAGTTGCATGCAGAAAAATGTACAGTGCATATAAATTACATTTTACACAACATAAAAGACGGATCAATAAATTAAACTCATTGAATATTAACTCCCCTCTTTCACTGATCTAGTTTAGACAAAGAAAAGTGTTTTACAGTAGCTAAGGTATATATAGTGAGTTATTTTTCCGGGAGTTTTGATGTGTACTTTGGATACAAACCAATGACAACTCCCAGCTCATGCCAGTTTAAATAAGGTGTACTGGTAGTGTAATAATGGTCTGATCGCTCAAGAGCGACTTAATGGCCATCTTGTCGAAAAACGGCCCAATGCCGATCTTGCTGAAAGACGGAGTTATTATCATTTTACCCAAGGAACGGCCTAAGAATTGGCAATTAAAAACACAAATGCCAAATCGGCGCATGCATCATCACAACTACAAGTATGGGACTTGTAATCAATCGCACTGATGACGTCATTGGTTTAAGCCATACAACAGTAACAACTGCAATTGTGAGGTTGGCAATTCAAAATACGAATGGCATCATTACAACAATAAGTATGTTGTCTGTTATTAACAATACTTTACTTCATCAGCGAATGTTCGAGATATACTGATTACCCTATATTAGCGCCACGGCACAGACGCACTATAATGAGTAGACTCGAAATAATAATGGCGTCGGTAAGTGCGTAATAAATTTATTAAAGTGATCGTGAAAACTAAATATTGTGATCAACCTTAGCGGACCCGTGATTGTGATAAATAAAAATTTAATACAATTAACATACAATGTTTAAATTTGAAAAAATGATAACTTATAAGCTGCGCATCTAATACGCGCAACACTGGTGTCAGAAATGAGTATTTTTCCCGTGAAAGTAAATATCAAGTGAAAATTTTCATTGAAATTTAAAAAAAAGAGCTTTAAAGTGAAGAAATTGATATTTTAACTGAAAGTGAGAATAATAATTAGAAATAAACTGACTTTAAAGCTAAATTGCGTAACAAGTTATGACTGACTTTAATTTAAATTGAAAGTAAGTGTGCAGACGTTGGATTTACATAGTGACTACGTAGTGTTTCTTATTCCGAGTTTCACAGTAACTTTTTCTTTATTGGATACGTTCTTGTACTATTAATTCAAGTTTCATATTGAGTTCTTGTGCATCTGAAATCTCCTACCCTGCTCAAAACAGGAAAAGAAGCCCGGCATGTTCCCCGGCTAGTAATTTTCTCTGTGATAAGTTTAAAATGGCACGAATTCCCGCATCCAGCTCATCAAATACCAACAGATTCTTGCCATTAGCTGACCTTCCGGATAGCAATGAAAGCGATCAACTACGCTGATGTAAAAACTAAGGTGAGAGTCCCTCCAATAACATTTACGGATTTACCTCGCGTCACGATAGGCACCATTCTCAAAGAATTGAATATAACGAATTTTTCATTTAAAATAATGTCAATTGGTATGAGGCTTTTCCTTACCAATCTGGAAGATTACAAGACCATGGAAAGACATTTAAAAACTAAGCAATTGAATTATTTCACATTCCAACGGGGAGATTTACGACCGCTAAAAGTCGTTTTAACAGGGTTGCATAAAATTTCTCCAGAAGAGCTAAAAAAGCTTCTCAAAACAGAACATAATATTAATGCTATTGATATTGTAGCGTGTTATAGTTCACGGCCGATAATTTTAATGTTCCGGGAAAGTGGAAACGCACTGTCTTTTAACTTAAAAGAGTTTATTTACTAAGAATGCACAAGCATTGATTTGACTATTTTACAAATATTAATTAAAATGTTATTTTTCACTTGTCTATATATTTATATTTCAACTGTCTTCACTATCAATCAATAAAGCCTTTGATTCGCACTCCACACTATCGCAGTTCCTCCATTCATTCAGCTCGGCTTTATATAGGATCTCTAGTAATTCAATCCATTTCTCGTACATTAGCGAATGTTCTGACGAGAACTACCTGGAATATTCGAGCAATTCTGAATGTGACGTCACTTTCAGATGTTGATCGTGGATCTACTTGGTCCATTCTTGTGCTTTCGAATGCATTGTTTATTGATCATGATGTTATTAATAGTTCCGACAGTAGCTCGCAGAATTATTTGGACTTGTAACACTGCCCCCACCTCAGTTCATTTTGCCCCAAAAAGATACGTCGCCAGGGGTAGTTAAGTCTCCCTGGATGTAATATGGGGGCAAGACGGTCTAGGTGCACGATTTTCATTTTGGCTCTCGGCTTACGGTGTTCCTGTATGCGATACACGACGTCATTGATTCGCTTTGTAACTCGGTATGATCTGTCCCAATTATGCTGTAAATTTGGAGACCTACCCTTCCGCCGTTGTGGATTATATATCCACACCAAGTCATCATACTGGAAGCCAGTAGAATTTGCCTTTAGATCATACCTGGTCTTCATGCGGTAAGTGGTCGATCCGAGGTGTTTTCGTACTGTTCGGTGTATCTGGTTCAACCGTTGCTTTAGCTCACTTGCGTACTCCGAGATCGCTTGGCGTTTTTCAGGGGGCATTCCGGGGGTCAGCCGGCAGACGAATAGTCTTTCCCGTCGATACATGTTCGGCAGCTCTACGAGGTGTGCCAATTAAGTAATGAGACTGATACCATGAAAACCGTATATTTAAAAATTATTCTACAACTCTGCCATCCCCTTCAAAGTAGTCCCCTTGGGCAGCTATACAACGATTCCAGCGCGTTTTCCATGCTTCGGAACATTTCTGGGACGCTTCAACTAGGATGTTCGCGAGTAACCTCGTCACAGCCGCGTGGATGTCCGTAATCGACTCAAAATGAGTTCCTTTGACCACCGATTTTGTTCTAGGCAACAAAAAAGTCACAGGGTGACATATCGGGCGAATAAGGCGGCTGTTGCAACACGGCGATGCATTTAGAGGCCAAATACTGGGACACGCTGAGGGTGGTGTGGTGTGGTTCTTTGGAACCATCTTCGCGCAAAACTTTTTCGTCCCAAAATCGTCGGTTAAAATTTGTCTGACTGTTTCACGGTTCATACTCAGTTCCGAGGCCAACATTCGAACTGTTAAACGCCGATCTTCACGGATTAGGGCGCGCACACGCTGCACATTTGCGTCAAGCCACACCTTGACTGGTCTCCCGCTCTGCGCCTCGTCTTCCACGCCCACGCCCCTCCTTAAACGCTTTATGCCATCGAAACACCTGGGCACGACTAAGAGCACTATCACCATGCACTTTTACAATTTTAGCGTACGTTTCCTAAGCTGTTTCGCCCAATCTGGCCCAAATTTTATCGCGACGCGTTGCTCTTGATTTCGTTTCTCCATTTTCGTGACGAGCACCACCAACACACGTCTACTGAACAGACACAGCAGGTGAACTAAAGAAGCTAGAGCGATGGTAAATATATCAATGGAGAGGGGAAGGATGCCTGGGAAGGGGAAGGGAATTTCAAGGTCGCAGGTTTACCACAAGCGCGGCAATAAAATCAGTCTCATTACTTAATTCTGACACCTCGTATACGCCATCAAGAATAATGGGATGTCCCGGTCCCAGTCCCTTTGGTTCTCGTCAACCATCTTGGCCAGGTGTTTATTAAGGGTGCCGTTGAAACGTTCGACCATTCCATCGGATTGGGCGGTGTTATCTTCGTTTTCCGTATTCCCAGCAGTACGCACATTTCGCCAAAAAGTAATGACTCAAAGTTTCGGTGTTGATCCAAATGTAGTTCACAAAATACGCCGTACCTACTGACCCAAATTTAACACTAGCTGTTCGGCTACAGTAGTTGCTTCCTGTTTGGGAATGGGGTAGACCTCGGGCCACTTGCTGAAATAATCGGCCACAACCAGCGTGTATCGATTTCCCTATTCGCATTCAGGAAAAGGTCCTGCGATGTCAACAGCAATCCTTTCAAATGGTACCCCCACGTTATAGGTTTGCATTTGTCCTCTCAGTCGCCGCTTTGGACCTTTGACGGAAGCGCAAATTATGCATCAACGACACCAGTCCTCTACGTCTTTGTATCACTCAATGTTACACAAATAATTGTTGCGTTTTCACACGCGAAATCGCGCAAAAAGTTAATAGGCGAAAAATTACAAACATCGAATTAGAGTTGATAGCCGATGAAACTCCAGTTTCAAAATTCAAGTATCTCTTTACTCGCGGCGTCCGCGCTAGTTGGCGATTTCAAGCAGACTCCTCGATCCGTAACCAAAGCTTGTCTTTCTTCCTTTTCCCGTATCGCTGCCGGTAAAATTCCATCAGCTGCCCACTCAGCTGAACTCGAATGCATTCCGTCATGTAATGCACCGTTTGCCTGCACCAAACCAGTGTTTCCACATCCTAAATTGTAATGGGCAGATTTAAAATTTTTTTAAAACCAAAATTTAACTGAAGTAGAGGAATTTTAAATGAACTAAAGAAATTGAAATGAGGTAAAGAAATTTAAATGAAGTGAAATTTACATGAAGTGAAGAAAATTTACATGAAGTGAAGAAATTTACATGAAGTAAAGAAATGAAAATTTTAAATATTAATAAAAATTAAATTTAATGGAAAATATAATTAAAGGAAAACATTTAAATTTTAATATAGAGGAAAATTTGATATAAAGTTACATTTATATAAAAATAAGAAGAAAAATTATGCTACAAATTACAATTACAAGGGAAATAATTATATTTTTTTTAAATCAGCCATTACAATTTTGGATAGGAGATAGGAGGGTTTTCGAGCAGTTTGGTTGTATGACTGGTCGATTACTACATCTTCTCGAGCGTGGAGCCAGTAAAACCTTTCCTGCAATTTCGCTAAGGTCCAGTTAACACGAAGGTGGCCTCCCGAGGATCCTTCGTGCATTTCCTTAACCACATCGTAAATTCGGCTTTTGGGAAGTATAGTTTGCATCCTATAGGAGCTGCCATCCGCCGTTTCCCATTTCCGCTTGAGTACGCCACCTGCAGGAGTTCCATTGTGCCCAATAACTTTTCAGGGTGGCGCCATGCATCGAAACGTCCTTCCACTCAGGTCGCCCGGTTGGTCCGATGTCTTCATCGGCTAGCTGGGCATTTCGAATCTCCTCCAATGACCAACCTTCATCGAATTCGGCCGTTATCACTCGCAGATCAACGGTCGGCTCCTTTTCCTTTATCTGTCGACAATGCGTGCAGTTACCTGGACATTGGCGACGAGGTAGGGGTCCAGCATTTTCATGAACTCCGCCCTTTCGATGAACAATTTTGTAGTCGTATGACTGCAATCTTTCGACCCATCTCGCAACTTGTCCCTCGAAGCTTTTGAAGTTAAGCAGCCATCTCAGCGATGCATGGTCTGTTCGAAGAACAAATTTCTGGCCATATAGGTACTTGTGGAACAGCTTGGTGGCCTCTATTATAACCAATAGCTCCTTCCTGGTCACGCAGTAGTTCCTCTCACTTTTTGAGAGAACTGGACTGTTATACGAGAGGACTCTTTCTTCGCCATTGATCTGCTGGGAGAGTACAGCTCCAATCCCGCCGTTGCTCACATTGGTGTCAACTACAAACAATTTTCCGGGTCTTCGATATGCCAGCAAGGGTGATTCAAGCAGCTTCTGCTTCAAGGTCTCAAAGGCTGCCTGGCATTGTTCATTCCAGACATACGGACGATTTTTCTGGGTTAGCTGATGGAGACATTTAGCTGTTTTGGCAAAGTCTTTGACGAATCTTCGTTAGTAGGTCGACAGACCCAGAAAACTTCGTAGTTGGCGCTTGTTGTTTGGTGTTGGCCAGCTTTTCACGGCATACAACGTGTCCCAAGTATTTTACTTCAGCTGCGAAAAGCGTACACTTGTCGGGACTAAGTTTAACATTTGCTAATCGCAATCGGGAGAACAACTCTTTTAATTCCCGCACATGGTCTTCGAACGTTCTCCCGATAACAAGGATGTCATCTAGGTACACCAAGCAGGTCCATCAGGCGTTCGAAGGTGTCTGGAGCGTTGCAAAGTCCAAATGGCATCACGACAAATTGCCACAATCCGGTCCCAACTGAAAATGCGGTCTTCTCTCGGTCCTTCTTGTCGATTTCTACCTGCTAGTAGCCACTCTTGAGATCGAGTGTAGAAAACCATTTTGCGTCGGCTAACGTGTCCACGATGTCGCCAATGCGTGGAATCGGGTAACTATCTTTCTAAGTGACGTTGTTAAGCTGCCTATAGGCGACATAAAAACGAGTGCTACCATCATTTTGCTTTACTAGAACTACTGGGGCGGCCCATGGACAGACAGAAGGTTCGATAACACCTTGTTTTTCCATGTCCGAGATCAGTGCCCTCACTTCTCCTTGTTTGGCTACAGGAAGACGTCTCGGTGCTTGTCGAATCGGCTTGGCCGTGATTTACCATACTCGTTCGGCCTTAGTCAGCCGGGCTTGTTGCGAAGATGTCACTGTACTTGGTAGCCAGATCAGAGGCTTGCTTGAATAATTGCACTGGCGATTTGGTCTGCTTCACTGCAATTCCCGGGCTTTGTCTGTGTCTTGCTTCGAAAGAGGTGAAGCTTCGAAAGAGGTGAAGCTGGAAACGAACTGGCAGCTGCTGATGACTTCTCCCGCTTTGATGCTTGTGGTTGAGTCTGCAGTGTTAAGGACTCTAACCCGCACGTTTGCGTTCCTTATAATCTTTCAAGGCTTTGTCCTACAATCAAACTCCGCAATGCCGGAGTTGGCTCTATCAGATATGATCGGTAGTCTCCAGAATCACCATCAAGCTTGGCCTATACAATGCTTTCGGAAGATTTCGGTACATCAGTGTCAGTACATACTACTACATTCATCTTGGGAATTCGGACGCTCCTCCATCAATACTTCGATATTCTGCCATTTCAATACCCGTTTGCCCAAATCCAACGTGATTCCATGTGGTCGCAGAAAATCCATTTCGAGAATGCAGTAGTTGTTGCCTCACTAGGTCTGGTCGGATAATCGATCGGGTTGCACCAGTGTCGACTGTTATGGTGCAATGTTCTCCGTCAACTCTACCCGGAAGGCATAAGACCACTTCTCCACGATGTAGTCTTAACACAGTGATGGTGGTGCTGGGGACGTCGATCCTCCTAGCCAACCTCTGCCCCACGAAGCTGGCTCCTTTAGTTTAATGGGTTTCCATTCTGCGCTCCTGACTCGGTCTGGATCTTCACCACCCTGAACAATAGCTCCGTTTTCTTCGCTTCTTGCAGTCTTTTTGCAGGTGTCCCTTCTCACCGCAATTCCAGCATCTAGGCGCACCATTTACCTGCGGCTCTCACTCATTTTCCACTCGCTCACACCTGCACTCGTCTGCCACTACCTCGCGAGCCTGGGCAGTGGTACGAGTCACAGTGTTCGCTACCTCAAAGTTCAGAATATAAGCCAATGCTTCGTTAACCGTTTGCTTTTGAGCTAAGCGCACGGCTCGTTGCAATTCCTAGTCCTTTAATGCGCTGATGAATGATGTTCTGGGTCGTAAGCTAGGTAAGCCAAAAGTGCCAGCCGCTCAATATCTTGGGCTAGCTGCTGTAAGGTTTCGCCAGACTTCTGCATCTGATGCCGTAGCTGTGGCCGATAAATCTGCTTCAGATGATCGTCTCCATAACGCATGTCAAGCGCATTCATTCTAGCAGCCGGTTTAGAGTGCAACTCAACGGGGATAGTCTGCAAAAGCTCGGCAGCTGGGCCTCTTAGAGCAAGAAGTAATTCAGTTGCTCGTTCCTGCTCATTCCAGTGATTTGTCCTAGCGGCGGCTTCAAACTGGATTTTGTAAATACTCCAGAGCGTTTGCCCGTCGAAGATTGGTGCTTGCACATTTCTGGATGTGCTTCGCGTTGCGGTTATAAGCGGGGCTGGTGAGGTGGTTACTACTGCCTTCGTTGCTTCCAATTCCTTTTTCAATTTTCCCATCTCATGGTTGATTCTCTCCTCAACCTGTTAAACCTTTTCCTCGACGCATTTAATTTGTTTGTTCAGACTACCGAGCGCCGCTTTTATCTGATTTCGATTGGTTGTTGGATCAGCTTCTATTCTAGCTTTGATGATTGTTCATTTAGCTTTGCAGTTAAAGTGGATGACTGTTCATTGCAACTGCCGCGTGTTATGGTTCGCCCAGTTGTCTCCTTCCATACGAGCAAAGGTCCGATGTCTTCATCGGCTAGTTGGACGTTTCGAATCTCTTCCAATGACCAATCTTCACCGAATTCGCAGATCAATGGTCGGCTCCTTTTCCTGAATTCGTCGGCAATGCTTGCAGTTAGCTCGACAAGGATGACGAGATAGGGCGTCAGCATTTCAATGAACTCTGGCCTTGTGAAGTAGTTGTTGCCTCACTAGGTCTGGTCGGATAATTGCTCGGGTTGCACCAGTGTCGCTTGATATGGTGAAATTCTGCGAACTACTGTCGCAATTGTTTAATCAAAGTGTGAAATGATTTTTTTATACATTAAATCCATTCCCCTCTGTTAATCCATGCTTATGCATTTTCTGGATTGATGAATATATGTACTTGCAATAAAATGAATTGGTAAAGGAAAAATGTTCGGCTTTCTTTCGTCGTTCGAAAGAACCGAGTAGAAGACCCACATGGAGGGGAGGAATCTCCGCTAGCCCAGCCATCGAGTTTTTATTTTTGCTGTAGGGACTTTCGCCAGGAATGTTGAGTCCTTGCACGTGCATTTCGCTATCAACACCTTAAGTCCGGATCGGAGGATGCGAGGGGGCAACAACACTACCTGAATGCCCCACTTTCTTCTGTGCAATACAAATTTTTTGTCGAAAACGAGGTAGTTTTCTGACAGCGCACAGGGAACAAGGATCCTAAACAAGAAGATACCTTCAGCCGTCGAGCCTTCGCTTTTCTCTTTTCTGTGCGCTTTGTTTCTTCACCCTAAAAATCGTATATGCGATAAATAATTTGTAATCAAACTTGGTGCTAGGGGAAAGAACTCGCCCCATGACACCGCAGACGCTAGCCTGCAAGGGCATACACGCGTCCCTAGACCAAGTCACTCTCAGTGAAAGCAAACACCTGTTTTACTGAAGCAGCCCAACGCCGCTTCAAGCTCTTCACGGATATGTAACATCAAATAACACTACATAGCTACGGGCAATACTTTGAATGATTCATTTGTAGCCTTTTTTTACAATAAAGTTTCATTTTCATAAAAAAAAAAAAAGAGAAAATTTAGTTGCGCACCTAAAAAATCAGTCTCTATAGGGCTTGAAACAAAAAATATGTAAAAAAAATAAAAACGGACTTCAAAATACCCTAAAAATTATGACATAAATTTTTTGCAAACGGTACCAAATCAATTAACCTGATTTGGAAAAAGAATTTGAAAGATGTTTAACAATATGAATAGAAATTTATTTCATACTTTTTAGGGCATTTTGAAGTAGGTTTTTATTTTTTCATTAATGTTTTGTATTTGAATACGTGAGTGCAAATTGGTTTTCTATGGACAAACAAGAAGCTGTGAAATAAGAAAGTTGGCTTGAACATGAAATTTGCTTAATAATATTAATAGTTATATACAATCTTTTTAATTGCCATCACTAATTTTGTGAACAGCATTGCCAATTTTCTCTTATCCATGTGTAATGTGGAAACGGTTCAATATTAAGTTAGACTGTTTATTAACTTTAACTCACCCCATCTAAATCATGTAACTTCTTAGTCAATTTCTCAATGAACAACTCCGCATCCTTAACAGCAAAATCACATTCCGATACTAAATTCGTCAGATCAGATATTTCCTTTTCGGTCAACGTTTGAGTATCCTCATAGTCATCATCAGAATTCTCAGCAGTTTGTTCCTCAACCTTCCCCACAGTCTTTTCTGGTGACTTATCAACTAGCCAAGCAACTGGAACACTACGAAATTCTATTTTCTGCCCTCTCAAATGCTTCTGCACTTGTTTGTGCAGAACCACTATAAAGTTCTGACGTTCATGAAGGCTAATTGCATACCATTTGTAGAGTTTATCCAACATTATATCAAATTCATGCGTATCCGTACTTTCACTCTTTGCATCGACATATTTAAGCTCATCAATAGCCCAATTTCGTTTACGTTTATATTCACCATCGCGTTCGTATTGTTTTAATTGACAAATTGATATCACCGAATGAGGAGGTTGTGTTGACGCAATGCATAGATAACTTGGCTTTTTCTTCTTCAATGTTTTCGTCACGGTGCAAACGGATAAGACTTTTTCATCGTTATTGTTGAAATGTTCTTTTTGTAAAATATGTTTGATGTTTGCTAGAGCACCAATTGTAAGCATTTCGTGAAGGAAAATGTGATTTTTCCGCTATCGTCCTTAACTTAGTGGAGGAGTCAAAACAAAGTAGAAATGTCAGTGGAGAATGTCAGAAGAAGTCTTGTCAGTGTCAATCCTGATGGTGGTTTTGTAGGCCCAAACTTGGTGAAAGTCTTGTACGATATTGATACACAGAACAGCTGATCGAGTAAACAAAAATAGGAGTAAAACTTGTTTCCTACTGGTAAATTGTAACTCGCAAAAAGTGACATTTACAACGAAAAATAATCAGCTGTAAGCGCTGGAAGGGTACCCTTTTGGCGCCGGAATCTGTTGTTTGGGAAAGATTTATCAGTGTTGTGTAGTGTTATCATAATTTTATTATCTTGATAATCAAATCAAAAACAATTTTGTGATAGATAAAAAGAATTGTTTCGTGACAGATAACAATCAATTGCGAAGTGGAATTGAAAACTCAAATCAAAAATATATACAGGCAAAAGAGGTAGGAATCATTAAGTTTGTTGATTTCAAATGGCAAATTAGATCTCTACTCCTCGCGTTCCTTTAAAATTTGGGCTTTAACTTGTTCTGCTGATTTTGGAAATTATTTCACAATTCTCTATTACCCTGACAATTTTGGAGCATTAACGATTTTATTAGGTTTTGAATTCGTAGGACTCACTACCTTGGTGCACCGTATTTGATTTAAATTTTGTATTCGGCCCTCTCTCTTGCCCTGCAAAAGACAATGAGGCCCCAAGATCCTTGGGCACTGTGTTTCAGCTCTGTTGTAGGATTCCACCTCATCTATTTGAAATGCTTGCTAATTATAATCAAGAAATGTTGGAAAAAGCTTTCCCAATATTGGTCTTCCCTGTTATATGCTCAACATATTCTAATAATACATTGCTACTAGGGTGTCTACCTTGTTCCTAAGAGTTTTTATTTATGTTTGTTTTGTCGTCCGTTTCACTCCTGTCCCTTCCGGGCTTTCACAACCCATGCACAACGCCCCAAATGGTCTCGGTGCATCAAATGCATCCTCTAATTTCAAAGTTTCAGCAACGGACGAAAAAGTCAGTTGGGCGTTTTCCTATTCCAATTTCCAATGAATATTCTTTTCAGTACACTGTTTGGAGCTAGCAGCACTTTAATCGCATCCACTCACCCTTCGTTTTGCCCGGCTGAACAAACTCGTCCTAGTTCATCCGTTCTCTCATGTCCTTTACACTTATGAGTTCAAGAACTCATTTCAGTTTGAATTTTGGTGGATAACAAGCAACAATTAAGTGTAAAAAATTTTTTTTTTGTTTCACGATTTTTTGATTCACGAAATTGAATTTTAAATTCACAGAAGTAATTTACTTTATTAACTAGAGGAAAGCTGGGTGTTCAACATAGACATACACTAAAATTTCGTTGACTTTAAGCAAGCATACGACAGTATTGATCGTAACTTACGGTACCAAATAATACTTTGCTTTGGCATCCCATCCAAATTAGTCCGTCTTAACAAAATGACATTGACCTCGACGACCTCGCAAGTCTGCATCAATAGTCAACCCGCCAACGCCTTTGGCACAAATATTAGACTAAAGCAGGCAGATGCGCTGGCCCCATTTCTATTCAATTTAGCTCTGGAATATGTCAAAAAAAGCTACCTGTCGAAACACAAGGTGTAGTGTTTTAGAGGATGTTATTTGTCCGTAAAGGACTGCAGCAATAGACTGCTGCCTCAGCGGGCGACGATTTTGGTGCTCGCCGGAATTGGCCTTGTCTGAAGACGCGTGAATGCGCTGGCAGGCTAGCGTTGCGGTGTCTTGGGACGAGTTCTTTTCCCTAGTACAACGGCCCCCTAGAAAAAATTTAAATTGTCTCGTGTTTGATTTTAAGTACGTTATATAACTAACTACTGACTGATAGTAAACCAGCGAATTAACTACAATAACTGAAACGGGAGCCCCTGAACAGCGTGAAGCAATCGGAGAATTTAAGGAATTTTCAATTGTTCGTTAAAGACTGCAGCGATGACTCGGCGAGCGAAGAAATTAGTGCTCGCCGGAATTAGGCTTGTTTGAGGACGCGTGAATGCGGTGGCATACATTGCGGTGTCGTGGGGCGGGTTCTTTTCACCAAGGGTCCACTTTAAAAAAAATTCGCAGTCACGAATTAAAAGACAACTCACGGTTCGACGGTGTCAAGGCCGAGGTAACCTACCGAAGGGATGTCATACTAAAGTACGACAGACCGAGCCTGATGAACGCGCGTGGGGCACGAGAGGATCGCGTCTTTACTAACTGATACTTACGACCCCCAAATAAGAGAGGGGCATCGAGGTGAAAGCGGTGCCCCCTCGCATCCTCCCATCCGTATCAAGATTCATTGTAGACGTGGCGTATATTTTCCATTTAAATGAAAAACTCATATAAACATCATTCGCATGAATTTTTCCTTTAAATGAAAAATACGAATGTTTCAGATTTATATTAAAGTTTTTATTTTTTCTTTGGAAGAACTTTTTTATTGATAATGGTAGCGGTGGTAGTTGTGGGGTTTATTTGCGGGTTAGTAATAACAATGTTAATAAGTTGAGTATGTTATTTTTATGAAATGGTATTTTTTTCGTAAAGGTCCCTCGAGCCCAGGCGGGCTGCTTGATTACTACATAGAGCAATAACCAGGCTTCAATTAACTGCCCTCACGTATAATTAATTAAATAGTAAAATTCCTATAAGTAGAGCAAATTTTTAATCAAAACAAAAGCAAGCAGCTTAAATTTTTCGCTACACAATAAATTCCAGTTACTTAACTGTAAATTAACTAAGTAAAACTAAACAATAAAAATGAATAGAACAATTAAATAGCATCGCGATGTCAAGACAAGTCCGAACGAGCAGTATAACCCTTCGTGGTATAATGATCACAATTAAAATAACTCAAACGAATCTACCTAAGTGATAAAAGTTTATATTAGGCATGGTTTAGCAAGACATCAATAGCCATGTTGTAAGCCATTCCAACAAACAAAACCCAAGACGATATTCTTTTTGAATAGTATATATAGTTTATAATTTTCGCCGCCTGGTATTGCGCGCTTTCTTTCTAATTTTAGGTTTGTCATGTTTTCTTCTGTTGTTTCGGCGCTTAATAAACTTGAACATGAAAAAGTTAAAAAAGGAATCAAGAGACAGAAAAAGCTAAAACTTAAAGTTGCATTTTGAACCCTGACCAGGTATGGGACCCGCCACGTTGGCCGACCCCTGTACTCATGAGCGACTCTCCCCTTTGATTTTGTTGTTACACGTGCTGTTGCTGGGTAGAGTGGCCTTACACATGGGTTTCCTATTTATGTTAAAATCTTATATGCTCCATCATATAAACCTTTAATATAAATGTGAAATATTTCAATTTTTCATTTGAAGGAAAAGTTCATATAAATGGCTTTTGTATGAATTTTTCATTTAAATGGAAAATAAAATGGCCACGTCTGGATGGGAGGTGCGAGGGGGTACCGCTTCCACCTAGATGCCCCACTGTTAGTGGGGGTCGTAAATCTTAGGAGCAAAGACGAAATCTTCTCGTCGATTTCATAGTAGGTGTCTCGGCCGTCCACACCTTTTATCGGTTCGATCGAGCATTTCCTTTTATCGTATAATTCGTGAAGGCAAAAATTTTTCTGTAGTGGGCCCTTGTACTGAGAAAAGAACCTGCCCCACAACACCACAGCACTAGCCTGCAAGCGCACTTACGCGTCCTTAGATAAGGCAAATTCCGACGAGCACGGTTCGACGGGTTTGAGGCCGAGGGAACCTACTGAAGGGATGAACTATGAAAACCGCGACTGACTGGTCCCGATAACACGCGCAGCACGCGAGACTATTTCGTTCTTACTCCGAACACTTACGACCCCCACTAAGAGTGTAGCATCCAGGTAGAAGCGGTGCCCCCTCGTACCCCCCTCCCCCCTCGGATCAAGATCCATTGAAGACGTAGCCATTTATTTACCATTTAAATGAAAAATTCATGCAGATCCATTTATATGAACTTTTCCGTTAAATTAAAGTGTTATATGATGGAATCATATAAAACTTTACCATAAATAAGAAACCTGTGCGGAAGGTCAATCGACCCATCAAGAGCACCCGTAACAACAAAAGAAAAGGGAAGAGCTCACCCGATGGCTAGCTCATAAGTGGAGGGGCCAGCCAACGTGGCGCATACCCGGTCATAGTTAAATAAAGTGGGACGACCAAGTTTTTCCTTTTATCTTTCCATTTTTTTTTCTTCCAATTCTTTAACATTTTCTCATTTTATTTTAAAAAAATACGTAATTTTAAATAATAAAATGTAAAACATTTTTTTTTTATTAAATTTAATATTTTCATATAAATAGATAGAGTTAATCGATGTGAACAACACTAGTTCCAATATCTAGGGTTCCGCTTTTTTATGTGTCGTTTGGGTAAAGTGACTGTGGCTGTGTGCTTGCATAATTATAACGTACTTTCTACTCGAGATTTATTAA
This sequence comes from Odontomyia ornata, assembly GCA_963969285.1. Taxonomy (NCBI): domain Eukaryota; kingdom Metazoa; phylum Arthropoda; class Insecta; order Diptera; family Stratiomyidae; genus Odontomyia; species Odontomyia ornata. The sequence continues at coordinate 24,398,675 of OZ017741.1, forward strand.
CTAAAACATTGACACGGAAACACCTAGTTTACAGCACTCAGAGGCGCGACTCACAGCTTGCAGCTTACGACTCATATTCGCCCCATAGCCAATTGGCTGTGTTATGCTCTTATTATGAGTAGTGTTTATCCCTCCTCAGTTGAAATTGAAAATAGCTCGATCTTTGCAGCAAGCAAATATTCCGATGTATTCACAGCATTTCATGACTATGAACTGTCGAGGGAGCAGCATCAGCAGTCGAAGAAGCACGTAGTGCTTCTGCTCAATCTCCCACTATGCCACATGTTGCTTTGCTATAAGAGAGAAGCGAATAACTGGCTTGAATTCAATATTGTACGAAGTGGGGAAAAATTAGACTGACAGCACCACAAAAGCCTGATCAATGCAATTAATCACTATCAGCATAGGCTCACTTAAATATCACAATACTCGTATGTTCCGTAAACAGATTCATATTCGTCCATTACGTACATTTAAAGAATTTTTCACACACGCGCGCGCTTAACAAATTCCTTCGTTCTCATCACTAACGCAATTGCATCGAAAATTTCACTACAAAGCGAAATACAAAAAAAAATACAAGAACAATATTTCCTTTCTGGCAAATGAAAAATTATATTACGTTCAAGACGTTCAATAATTTTTATGAAATCTGTTGATTGCTTTTCGGTGCTTCTATTTTTACACAAATTTACACCTAATGTGTTGCTTTGACTGATCAATTTTTTTGGCGAACGACGACGACTGTCACAGAACTTCTCGTTTTCTTCCACGCACAAGCAAAAAACGTTTCGCAACCAAAAAATCTTTATCCTCCACATTTGCAAACTCTCTCGTCGTGGTGAAACGGTTGATTCAGTTGCAAGTGGCATGTTAGAATTACTTCGATCATTCGCGTAGCAATGGTGTTGCCATCCTCAATTGTTTGGTCATATCGTTATTTATTTATTTTGTTAACGATTTTCTGAACTAATTTAAAAATTCAATTCCAAGTTAATTATGATCGCTTTTAAAACTCACTGGGACAAATAAATTTGTGATTTTGTTGATCCCATCGTTATAGTTAGTTAATTGAAATTTTCTTGTATGCTCATTGAGTAGGGATTGGAGAAAAATTTTCATCGATGATGGTAGGAGTGATAATGGCAGTGTTTATTTCAGGTTAGTACTACTAATATTATTAAGTTGCGTATTAGATTGTTCAGCACTTATTGCGTTACTATACATGTCGAGCCAAGTAGTAGCCTTTGCGGAAGACGTTAATATTTTGTCACAGTCATTAAAAACTGCCAAAGATCTCTTCTTGAAACTCAACAGCACGAAAAACTAGTAGGGCTACAAATCAATGAGAATAAAACAAAGCTTATGACGCAGTCGAAGAAAAATACCTCACAAACACAAAATAACATTGTTCAAAAAGCAAATGTATAATAGTTGCCCTTTAGTCAGACGGCATTTCGTCTGGCTTCTCAAAAAAGACCTGATGAACAACTGATAACATAATTTTATTATTAAAGTCTTTTATAGTACAATTTTTACAAGTATTCAATTTTTAGTATCGCAAAGTCCGTAGCGCGGTCATTGCCTTAGTGCTGAGTCGTTGAGAATTCCTAGAGTTCATTGCAGCTTGTCACATGTTTAATGTCGTGGTCAGCAAAAAGCTCATGATCTCCGTGGAAATGAAATTTTCGGAGTAAGCATATTACACGAATTAATTTATTTGTTATTGGGGCATTGATCGCGCGCGGAAATAAAAAATGTTTGGAAAATTGCGGCTCAGGTGCAGTCCAGAGTACGTTGAACGTTAATCGCGCGTGGAAATTAGATTTTGTTGATGCGCGCAATTCTGTGTGAATTTTCATTGAACAAACATATCACACTTGGCGAATAAAGTATCAAAAATATGGGTTAATTTGTGGATTTAGGCGCCAAAATAACGACAACCAACAATGAAAGAGACGAAATACGCCGAAAAATACAGTTCGCAAATGAAATATTCTATTCAGTTTTGACGATCTTGAAGACCAGCTGCATACACAGGAAAAGAAAGTTCCAAGTATACAATCTGTGATAAGACCTGTGTTATGCTATGGGTGTGAAACATGGACTAACCCAAGCATCCGTAAATATATTGAACGCCTTTGAGCGACGGGTCTTGAGGCGAATAACCGGAGCGAAGCTAGACGGGGACCAATGACGACTTCGATACAACCATGAGCTGTATGAAATTTTTGACGAACCGGAGGTCTCAACGATTTTAAGACTGCGGAAGCTGCAATGGGCTGGCCACATGAATCGTATGGACGAACAACGGATACCCAAAAAGGTGTTCGTTGGGAGAACTGAAGGCCGGAAACCAGTGGGAAAACCGAGGAAACGCTGGTCTGACTCGGTCAACGAAGACAGTTTATCGCTGCTCGGATTTCAAAATTGGATGAGGCGGTCAATGGACCGAGACAGTTGGTGGAGCTGTTTTCAGGAAGCGAAGGCCCGAGAGGGGCTGTAGTGCTAAGAAGAAAAAGATAACTCCGTTCCGTTATGACACGTACTGGTTAAAATCAAAAAGTATCGCAGCTGGATGGATAGACACATGGGCAAAGCTTGGTACTGACAGTTGAATTTTTCGTTTATGTATGCCAACCATGCGAACACATTAAAAAAATGCTCAGCCCTAGGTTTCAAGTGCAATCAAAGCTCTAAAGTTATCTGCTGTACGAGAGGAGTCCTGTGAGGTTGATACGCGAAAATCGACCTCCAGATACGTTTTGTTTTTCGCAAATGGCCCTGTAACTTGGGGCGCACAAAGGCAAAAGATTCTGGTTCAAAGTACGACCTAGTCCGAGTATGTTGCAGCGGCTACGGCCGCTAAGGAAATTGTATGGTTGCGAAAATTTTTGCGCGATTTGGGAAACAGAAACGATTGCTCTACGGTTTTAAATGTCGATAACCGCGCGATAAGACCTGCGAGAAATCCCGAATATCATAGGCGAACGAAACATATCGATATACTATATCATTATATTAGAGAAAAAATTCAGGCGAAAGAGATCGAACTGAAATACGTGCGTACCGAGAAACAAGTCGTGGACGCGTTCACAAAGTGTAGTGACAAGTAGGTATACAAATATCCGTGAGGGACTGCAGCGATGGTCTGCTGCCTCGGCGGAAGAAGATGTTAAGAGAAATGCCTTGTCTGGGGACGCGTGAATGCGCTGGCAGGCTAGCGTTGCGGTGTCGTGGGGCAGGTTCCTTCCCCAAGCACAAGGACCCACTACAAAAGAATTTCGCATTCGCGAATTCTTCGGTCTCAGAAAAAGATCGACCGAAATCGAAAAATGGAGGTAACTATCTGAGGGTGGAAATTGCTTGTTCAGAGCACAAGTTGAAACGGGTAAAAACAGACGGTCTTGTGGAGACTTCGTCGTTACCCGACGATTCTCATGGCCCACAAATAAGAGTGGGGCGACTGGATGGATGTGGTGCCCCCTCGCACCCGCCCAACCGGATCAAGATTCAAATGTTGACGTGGCCATAAATTTCCCGTTTGAGCGGAAAGCTCATACAAACATACTTTGCATGAGCCTTCCCATCAACGAGAAATATAGATGTGACCGATTTATGTCATAGAATTATGTGATCGGGTCACATAAACCTATGCCATAAAAAAGGGCACGTGAGCGGAAGGTCCCTCAACCCGGCAAGAGCCCCTGAAAACAACAAAATAGGTGGAGCGCGCCCGATGGCTAGCCCATTTTCAGTGAACCGCCTACCATCGTAGCGGGCCCTATACCCGGTCAGAGGGGCAGAATGGAAAGATCGAAAGATATGTTTTTAACAATTCATTTAATTATTCGGATAACTTTATGAACACTTCAATATCTTCAGATTAAATCAAACTAAACCAAAATGCCCGAATTATAACTAAACAGATTTGTATGGGTTATATAGAAGGGAAGTTAATATTAATAATAACAGCACTGTTAAATAAAATTTATCCTGAAATATAAATAAATTATTTGTAGCTGCAATTGCTATTATATAGTTCGACCAATATTGAATAAAACAAATTTAGAAAAAACAAATTTAAAAGAAAAGAAATGAAACTAAAAGGGTACTTACCCATCCTCCTCGACAAGCGCTCGTAGATGGGATGGGTACATCCATAATTATTTCCGCTAAGGATATGTAAATCATGGATTTATAAACAATCATTGAAAAAGGTTAAACACGAAATTTGAATTTGCTGTTTTTCTTGGCACAATAGAACACAAAAAGTTAACTGTTCAGATTTACAGTAGGCAACAGACGAAAAGACGCGATGATAGAAGGCAATATTCACACAGGCGACACTGTTCAGCATCGACAGAATTACACTTTTTTTTTTAAAGTCGAATACTATTAATTTCTTACACTTGACAGAATTAATATGCCAATAATAGTTTAAATAAGCCACTCAAAAAAGTATTAAATTTCTCGTTTTCCCGTGGTCCCGTTCAGCGATTCGGTGCACTCGCTCCCTCGCGCACAAACACCTGCATCACTCGTCAGATCAATTTCCAAATATGAAAATTTTCACTCGGTTGGCGAACTGACCCAACAAGACTCCCCGCGATCGAATCCACACCCCACTTGCATTCTCGATCTACGCGTTTGCTCCTCCGTCTTCTGTTCTATTAAACTCTGCATGGACTGTGAAATCCTTAATTTGTCAGGCTTCGATTATTCCATTTCCATTAACAAGGCTAGCACAGCAATTCCGAAAGCGCCAACACAAAAACCGCTTCCGAAAATAATATTCCTAACGAAAGGGAACAGACTTTACCCGCCGGCAACAAGACTTGACTCCTCTCAAGCAAGTCACAAAAATTCAAATCTAATCCAAGGGGAGAATATTACTCTACAATCCGGACGAGCTCCGCTTCACGGCCTCTTCCCGTCATCGATCATCATGAACTCCATAAATTGTAATGCTGTCCACGGAGCAATTGTCGCAATTTATGTTCATCCCAAATGCGGCGATAGAAAATGACAATCTGATGGCTGCGACGGAATCTTTGCGCTAAAATAAATTCACACTGTTCTGCCCATAGACGCAGCGTTATATCAGAACGTTCTTGCAGATTCTTTGCAAAAGCTTCTTTCATACGATGCAAACATGCTTTCCATTAGAACGGGGCGTTTCATTCTCATGTGTTAGCAAATTATATTGGTGGCAGGAGCTCTTCGTGGTTATATGTTTCAATTCCTGCTGATTCCAGCTAGGAAACAATTCGTCCCGCGCAACACTCCAACAAACAATATGCACATCACCTCTTTCAAACAATTTCTAATTAATAGAAGGACGGTACTTTCTTTTCCTCTCTTATTTTCAACGTCGTCACTTCTTGCACCAGTTTCCGTGCCTTTTCAGTCTTCCATCAGTTCACAGAATCCCATAGCACTGTAATCGAATAATCCAAATCATAGATGTGAGCGAAGGCCGTTTTTATCCAATCGTTCGCCATTCGCTAACAGGTAACGCTTTTACCGAACAATAAGTTCCGAATTTTTCACTTATATATTTAGCGGATTAATTACAAGATTGAAATAATTAAACAGATGCGACGTCTCTTTCCACTTCGTTCTCGTCTTCTTTTCTTCCTTCGACGTGATCCCGGTCGCGATCAGAAACGGAATCCCGTAAACTCCTCATTTTTCCTTCAAAAAGTATTTCATTTCTCTTTTTTTCTTCCGCACAATTGTGTTATTCAACACACAACCAATACAATCGAAAGTTGGAATACCGTAATATGAGGAGTTTACGGTATTTGAATATCATTACTCGTTTTTGTGTATTGATCACGTCGAATTATATTGTTGCGGTTAGTGTCTCTGAATTGAATTGCTCGGACATTACGTTGACCGCTTCCTATTGCCGTCGCCACAACATAGCGCGGCTGCAATTTGGACTGCATGTTTGAGAGCAAAATCATAATAATCTATTTTAATATTGTTGCGCTATCGCTAAATTATGTAAAATTAACATTTCAGTAAAAATCATTGCTCTAAGCTCGAAATAACACAACGGAAGCATCTTTGCTTGTACCTGTTGTAATAACCGAGGAGCTATGGCTCTAAAAGCCAGCGCTGCCACAGGCACACAGCACAAACTCAATTTAACAAGGAGTAACCATTCAGTCACCTTCCCCATCGCAACACTCGCTCCTTTTCTTTTTTTTTCACATGAAAAATAAGTCAAGAAAATTTCTTTTGTACTTAACCCCCGGGGAAACAAAATTCTAAAACTGTTTAAAATTTCTAATGTGTAGTATCTTATTACAATATCTTTTGAAGATAATTTAACGAATTGCGGTGTAACGCGGTATACAAATGCTTAGAACGAAACGGCTAACCCCTTTAATTATATGAACGATAAAATCATTGTATCATTTAAACCCCTTAAAATTTGTCAAATTTTACCCATTCCAACCATAATATTAATTAAAAATTGTTTTGTTTGCCGGTAATTAACGTGAGCCTGCCTAATTCTTCCGATTTTTCCCACCTAATTACGCCTAATCATCATAAACGAAAAATTGCTTTCAATTGATAACTTAATCGAATCTACAAAAGACAGTGAAAATGGAAATTGCAAATACCGCCGTCATATACTACAAATGATAAGGAAAAAGTACATTTGATAGCAACAAAAACCTCCAATCGTGTGATTTCCCCCTTTCTGAATGTGTTCGTATTGTTCTATTTGCCCATAAAGTGTCGTAGTTGCTTGAGTGTGGAGAATATTAAATTGTGCTTGCGAAATTTGCATGCTATTGCGTCGTAAATCGTGAAAAATGGGTGATAACTACATAACAACATTGAAAATTTGAATTATCGGGGAGAGTGGCGTCGGCAAGTCGAGTCTCATGCTTCGTTTCACAAACGAGGAATTCGATTGAGATCCGGGGAGTCTGCTCGAAACCGCCAGACAGCGCGGACGCCGCGTAGAGAAAAAGGGAGTCGGGAAAAGAAACCTCCGTGGGTAGAAGACGGGTCGTGCTGTGTGTCCGCTAATGTGAAGAAGTTGCGGATGGATTCACTTCTGCGCCGCAAGATACATCGGGTTCCATCTTAGTTTAAAGTAAATTTTGTAATGTTTAATTTAAACGGTAAGACGATCATATTAAATATGAGTCTTCTAATCAAAAATCAAGCGAGCGGAGAGGCCAAACGCTTGGCGTGAGTTACGCGTGCAGTGCGAGAAGTCGAAAAAACGGAAAATTTTAGCAGTGGTCGATCGCGTCCCCACAAAATTCCGTTTCGCTCGTGACCGGTTTGATTCAGGGAAGATCAGTTAGGAGTGCAGAGGAGATTGCGGGCTGATCAGAATATCGCCGAGACACGTGGAAAAGTTTCTCGCGTAAAAGACAGTGAAATATTGTGAAAAAATAAACGATAATTATAAAAAGTGCAAAGCAAAGTGGATTGTTCCGTTCAGGGGCGAAGAAAAGAACGTGATATTTATAAATAAAGAGTTAGTTGCTAGAAAACTGGCGAAATGGACGGGAACGCAAAATTGACGGCCTAATTTAAATGTATATATTATAACCTGTTTGGAAAAAGTGTAATTTGATGAATTTGTAAATATTGATAAACTACGACAACCGTCGAAATATCGCAACGACGTAGCATAAACGCAGGGGAAATTCAACCAAATTTAGTGAAATTTTCCACGTTGAACACAACGCGTGAGGTGTGCAGTACGGCAGAGAACGGTTATCGCTGCTATTTTCGTAACAATAAATGTAAATACCTAAAATCTCCATGTGTGCGCTTAGGAATAATATCGCCGAGTTAATGTTGGAAAGAAGATGATAAGAACCCATTAATAAGATAAAGATATAATACGCCTTCAGTACAAATCTTATAATAGAATGCTATAAGAAAGCTGTGATATTCGTGCGACAGATTTTGAATTTAATCCGAATTAAATACTAAAAAGGGAAACCCAACAACAATAATAACAAAAGTAAAACACACCACTTTTCATTTTTCGTTCATTCTATTGTGAAGGAATCGTAAGGAAAAAGGAGGAGAAAGAGAAAGAATCTGAGCAAAGAGAGGAAAGAAGAGAAAGGACCGTTGTGTGTGTGTGTGTGTATATACGACTGCATAAGTTTAAACTCACCCGCCTGAAGAAGGGAGAAGAAAAGCCAGAAGAAAGCATTTTTCGTTTATGGATATTTTTTTTTACAAATTTTATTATTACTAAATAATTGATAAGGAGAGAGCGAAATACGCATCGCTGTAAGGAAAAGTTTTTATTTTATTTTATAATTTCTGCCGTCGAGGTTTTTGTGTGTGATTGATTTTTATGTACGAGTAAAACAACCAGCTGTTCTACGTTGGTAGAAGAAGATACCTGCACCCATCGAGCGCTCGACGGAACATGCAGGTAAGTACCGTTTTGGTTGCCTAATTTTCCTATTTATAATATATACAAGTATATTAACTCTAATTTCCTACATGATCCGTTTGGTTAAGTAAGCACACACAAGACGTATTTCTGCAGGACAAGAAAATATTGTTACATGTACAAATAATTACATGTACAAATAATTCTGCGAGCTACTGTCGCAATTATTTTCATCATCATTAAGAACGTCAACAAATGAATTTACTCGAACCCGCGAGTAAATTCAACAAGCATAATCAACATCTGCAAGCGACGTCACTCCATTCATGAATTTGCTCGAACCTACCAGGTACCTCTCGGTAGAACGTTCGCCAATATGCGAGAAATGGGTGAATACTTAGAGACCCTATATAAAGGCGAGCTGAATGAATGGGAGGATCATTCATTCGACCGCGATAAGAACTGCGAAAGTGTGTAGGAAGTGTGTTTCGTAATAGTGAAGTGATTTAGAAGACAATTGCGATAAGAAATTTATGGACAAGTGTTAGATTTTATTTTAATAGTGAAAATTAAAATTAGTGAAAGTGTTAAACTGATTATTGTGCACTTTCTTGAATTAAATAAACTCTTAACTTAAATTAAAAGACATTGCGTTTTCACTTTCCCGGAACGTTAAAATTATAGGCCGCGAACCAATAACACGCGACAGTGGTGTCGAGAAGTGCGATTGAAATTTTGAAGTGAAAACGTTTAAACAATTTTAAAGTGCACAATTGTGAAAAGTAACTTAAAAAAATAGCCGAAACAATAAAAAAATGCCAGGAAATTTACATCTTAAAATTAATCAATTGAGCATATCGGAGCTCAAAGAGGAGTTGGAACAACGAAATCTGGCTACACAAGGTACAAAGGCCATACTGATTGCACGCTTGCGTGATGCGATCGAGTCGGAAGGCGTGAATCTGGATTTGGGTGAGCTCTCAGATGCAGAAAAAGGCGCAGAAGGTGGTGAAGCCGGAACACCAAAACCAAAGGAACCAGAAAATGCGCTGATGCAGATGTTGATGCTGATGCAGCAAGAGCAGCGACAACAGTCATCCAATTTAACAGCGAAGTTAAATGAACAATCAGCGAAGCTAAGCGAACAATCAGCGCAGCTAAATGAACAGACATCCAGTTTAGCTGCGAAGCTAAATGAACAATCAGCGCAGCTAAATGAACAATCAGCGAAGCTAGACCAACAAGCGTTCGAAATCAAGGTGGACATCGCACAGAAGCTGGAAAAACAGTCAACCGAAATAAAAGCGGAGCTCAGTAGTCTCAACAGCCAAATTAAATGCGTCGAGGAGAAGGTATACCAGGTCGAGGAGAGAATCAACCTTGAGATCAGCCAGGTCAACCATGAGATGGAAAAAGTGAAAAAGGATTTGGAAGCAGCGAAGGCAATAGTAACCGCCTCACCAGCCCCAATTATAACAGCAGCGCAAAGCTCATCTAGAAATGTGCAAGCACCAATATTCGATGGGCAAACGGTCTGGACTATTTACAAAACCCAGTTCGAAGCAGCCGCTCGCATAAATCACTGGAATGAACAGGAACGAGCAACTGCATTGATTCTTGCTCTAAGAGGCCCAGCTGCCGAGCTGTTGCAGACGATCCCCGTTGAATTGCACTCAAACCCGAATGCTATAATGAATGCGCTCGACATGCGTTATGGGGACGATCATCTAAAGCAGATTTATCGGTCACAGCTAAGGCATCGAATGCAGAAGTCTGGTGAAACCCTACAGCAGCTAGCCCAAGATATTGAGCGACTGGCACTTTTGGCTTATCCAGCCTACGACCCAGAACATCGAGATGATGCAGCGACAGAGGCATTCATCAGCGCACTAAAAGACCCGGAATTGCAACAAGCCGTGCGTTTAGCTCAAAAGCAAACGGTTAAGGACGCATTGGCTTATAGTCTGAACTTTGAGGCAGCGAAAAATGTGACTCGTACCACTGCCCGGGTTCGTGAGGTAGTGACAGACGAGTGCAGGTGTGAGCGCGTGGAAATTGAGCGAGACCGGCATGTAAATGGTGCGCCTAGATGCTGGAATTGCGGAGAGAAGGGGCACCTGCAAAGAGACTGCAAGAAGCGAAGAAAACCGAGCTATTGTCCAGGGTGTGCAGCTAGGAGGAGATCCAGACCGAGTCAGGAGCCCAGAATGGAAGCCCTTCAAACAGAGGGGTCGGGAAACATGTAAGAGCCAACTTCGTGGGGCAGAGGTTGGCTAGGAGGATCGACGTCCCCAGCACCACCATCACCGTGTCAAGACTACATCGTGGAGAAGCGGACTTATGCCTTCCGGGTCAAGTTGACGGAGAACACTGCACCATAACAATCGACACTGGTGCAACCCGATCGATTATCCGACCAGACCTAGTTAGACAGCAACAACTTCACAAGGGCAGAATTTTCTCACTACGGACAGCTACGGGAGAAACTGCACCTGTTCATGGAGAGGTCAACCTCCAGATACAGTTGGGAGACCTTGTGTTCCGACATAATTTTCTGGTCGCGAACATTATGGATGACTGCATTCTCGGAATGGATTTTCTGCGACCACATGGAATCACGTTGGACTTGGGAAAACGTGTCTTGAAATGGCAGAATGTCGAAGTACTGATGGAGGATCCCAGCGTCCAAATCCCCAAGATGAATGTAGTGGTATGTACTGACACTGATGTACCGAATTCTTCCGAAAGCATTGTATGGGCCAAGCTTGATGGTGATTCTGGAGACCACCGATCTTATCTGATAGAGCCAACGAAGACATCCGCATTGCGCAGTTTGATTGTAGGACGAAGCCTTGTAAAATCTTTAAGGAACGGATATGTGCCGGTTAGAGTCCTTAACACCGCAGACTCAACCACGAGCATCAAAGCGGGAGAAGTCATCGGCAGCTGCCAGCCTGTTTCCACCATCACCTCTTTGGAAGCTACTCACAACCATCATTGGAAAAGGAGGCAAGACACCGACAAAGCCCGGGAATCCACGTCTGCAATATTGAAGCAAGTCAAATTGCCGGTGCAGCTATTCAAACGAGCCTCTGATCTGGTCACCAAGTACAGTGACATCTTCTCAACAAGCCCGGATGACCAAGGCCGAACGAGTTTGGTAACTCACGTCATAGACACACAGGGAGCCAAGCCGATTCGACAAGCACCAAGACGTCTCCCTATAGCCAAACAAGGAGAAGTGAGCGCGCTGATCTCGGACATGGAAAAGCAAGGCATTATCGAACCTTCTGTAAGTCCATGGGCCGCGCCTGTAGTTCTAGTAAAGAAAAAGGATGGTAGCACTCGCTTTTGTGTCGACTATAGGCAGCTTAACGACGTCACTAAGAAAGATAGTTATCCGCTCCCACGCATCGATGACATCATGGACACTTTAGCCGACGCAAAATGGTTTTCTACACTCGATCTCAAGAGTGGCTACTGGCAGGTAGAAATTGACAAGAAGGACCGAGAGAAGACCGCATTTTCAGTTGGGACCGGATTGTGGCAATTTGTGGTGATGCCGTTTGGGCTTTGCAATGCTCCAGCCACTTTCGAACGCTTGATGGAATACGTGCTACGTGGTCTAACCTGGAAAACCTGCTTGGTGTACCTAGATGACATCATCGTCATCGGGAGAACGTTCGAAGAGCATGTGCGGAACTTAGAAGAGGTCTTCTCCCGACTGCGACTGGCAAATTTGAAACTTAGTCCCGACAAGTGTACCCTTTTCGCAGCTGAAGTAAAATACCTGGGACATGTCGTATCAGCTGAAGGGGTCAAAACAGACCCTGAGAAAATTGAAGCCGTGAAAAGCTGGCCAACACCAAACAACAAGCGCCAACTACGAAGTTTCCTGGGCCTGGCAACCTACTATCGAAGATTCGTCAAAGACTTTGCCAAAATAGCTAAGTGTCTTCATCAGCTAACCGAGAAAAATCGTCCGTATGTCTGGAATGAACAATGCCAGACAGCCTTTGAGACCCTGAAGGAAAAGCTATGTGAATCACCCGTACTGGCGTATCCGAAACCCGGAAAAATGTTTGTGGTTGACACCGATGCAAGCAACGGCGGTATTGGAGCTGTACTCTCCCAGCAGATCAATGGCGAAGAAAGAGTCCTCTCGTATTACAGTCGAGTTCTTTCAAAAAGTGAGAGGAACTACTGTGTGACCAGGAAGGAGCTATTGGCTATAATAGAGGCCACCAAGCAGTTCCACAAGTACCTATATGGCCAGAAATTTGTTCTTCGAACGGACCATGCATCATTGAGATGGCTACTTAACTTCAAAAACCCCGAGGGACAAGTTGCGAGATGGATCGAAAGATTGCAGTCATACGACTACGAAATTGTTCATCGAAAGGGCGGAGTTCATGGAAATGCTGACGCCCTATCTCGTCGCCCATGTCCAGCTAACTGCAAGCATTGCCGACGGATTGAGGAAAAGGAACCGCCCGTTGATCTGCGACTGATAACGGCCGAATTCGATGAAGGTTGGTCATCGGAGGAGATTCGAAATGCCCAGCTAGCCGATGAAGACATCGGACCATTGCTCGTATGGAAGGAGACGACTGGGCGACCTGAGTGGAAGGACGTTTCAACGCATGGCGCAACCCTGAAAAGCTATTGGGCACAATGGAACTCCCTTCAGGTGGAGGGTGGTGTACTCAAGCGGAAATGGGAAACGGCAGATGGCAGCTCCTATAGGATGCAAACTATACTACCCAAAAGCCGAATCCACGATGTGGTAAAGGAAATGCATGAAGGATCCTCGGGAGGCCATCTTGGTGTTAACAAAACCTTAGCGAAATTGCGGGAAAGATTCTACTGGCTCCACGCTCGAGAAGACGTAGAGGACTGGTGTCGCAGATGCACCATTTGCGCTTCCGTCAAAGGCCCAAAACGACGACTGAGAGGACAAATGCAAACCTATAACGTAGGCGTGCCATTCGAAAGGATTGCTGTTGACATCGCTGGACCCTTTCCTGAATCTGAATGGGGAAATCGATACACGCTGGTTGTAGCTGATTATTTCAGCAAGTGGCCCGAGGTCTACCCCATTCCCAACCAGGAAGCAACTACGGTAGCCGAACAGCTAGTGTTAAATTGGGTCAGCAGGTACGGCGTGCCTTGTGAACTACATTCGGATCAAGGCCGAAACTTTGAGTCACTAGTTTTTAGCGAAATGTGCGAGCAGCTGGGAATACGGAAAACGAGGACAACACCGCTGCATCCCCAATCCGATGGAATGGTCGAACGTTTCAACGGCACGCTCAATAAACACCTTGCCAAGATGGTTGACGAGAACCAAAGGGACTGGGACCGACATATCCCACTATTTTTAATGGCATATAGAGCCGCTGAACATGCGTCGACGGGCCAAGCCCCAGCCAAAGTCATTTTTGGAAAGACTATTCGTTTGCCAGCCGATATAAAGTTCGGAACACCCCCTGAGAAACCCCAAACGGTTTCGGAGTACGCAAGTGATCTAAGACAACGGTTGAACCAGATACATCGGACAGTGCGAAAACACCTCGAATCGGCTACTGACCGCATGAAGACCAGGTATGATCTAAAGGCTAATTCTACTGGCTTCCAGCAAGATGACTTGGTGTGGCTTTATAACCCGCAACGGCGAAAGGGTAGGTCTCCAAAGTTGCAACATAATTGGGAGGGACCATACCGAGTTACAAAGCGAATCAACGACGTCGTATACCGAATACAGGAACATCGTAAGCCGAGAGCTAAAATGAAAATCGTGCATCTGGACCGTCTTGCCCCATATTACACCCAGGGAGAATTGACTACAAATAGCGACACATCTTTTCGGGGCGAAAAGAACTGAGATGGGGGCAGTGTTACATGTACAAATAATTACATGTACAAATAATTCTGCGAGCTACTGTCGCAATTATTTTCATCATCATTAAGAACGTCAACAAATGAATTTACTCGAACCCGCGAGTAAATTCAACAAGCATAATCAACATCTGCAAGCGACGTCACTCCATTCATGAATTTGCTCGAACCTACCAGGTACCTCTCGGTAGAACGTTCGCCAATATGCGAGAAATGGGTGAATACTTAGAGACCCTATATAAAGGCGAGCTGAATGAATGGGAGGATCATTCATTCGACCGCGATAAGAACTGCGAAAGTGTGTAGGAAGTGTGTTTCGTAATAGTGAAGTGATTTAGAAGACAATTGCGATAAGAAATTTATGGACAAGTGTTAGATTTTATTTTAATAGTGAAAATTAAAATTAGTGAAAGTGTTAAACTGATTATTGTGCACTTTCTTGAATTAAATAAACTCTTAACTTAAATTAAAAGACATTGCGTTTTCACTTTCCCGGAACGTTAAAATTATAGGCCGCGAACCAATAACACGCGACAATATTTAGATACATATATTAGATTTCGACAGTAGAGTTTTGGTTTCAAATTAATTGGAAGCCTAGAAATTTAGTTGACGCGTTTTCATTAGCTGAACTTGATTAAAATTAAACATTTTTACTTTGTTTGTTGAAAAGCAACTCGGTTATTTCAAAAACTTACTAAATAATTAAGAAAAACTGGAAGGAATCTTAAGATAAGAAAAACTAACTTGAAAAGCATAGTATAAACATGCAACATTTGGTATTTATATACTATAAGTAATATGAGCTCTCATTTTTTTACTCGGAACATGAATACTTAACGATTTATTAAACAATCGATTTTTGGCGGTCCTTTGCTTTAATTTATTTCCTATCGCAAATTTTGAAATCTTTACATTTTAAAGCGAGTCATTTTACAATAAGTGGCAAATTAACATTCTTGAAGAACATGCAAATTGTAAATAAAATATTAATAAAAATGCAGGAGTAAATTTTAAAATCGGTCTTTCCCTTCCGTTCTATCTAACCGGGTATAGGACCCGGTACGGTGGCAGGCTTACCCCTCAAAACATGAGCCAGCCACCGGGTAATTAATAATCCTTTTTCTGTTTCAGGTGACATCATGGGTTGAGTGGCCCAAGCAGAGTGCCTTTTTATGGCATAGAATTATGCAATCCGATTGTATAATTCTATGACATAAATTGTTCACCGGGGTACTCCCCTTCTGATGGGAAAGTTCATATAATTCAAGTTGTATGAGTTTTCCACTCAGAAGAGGAATACCTGGCCACTTCAAC
Organism: Odontomyia ornata; assembly: GCA_963969285.1. NCBI lineage: Eukaryota > Metazoa > Arthropoda > Insecta > Diptera > Stratiomyidae > Odontomyia > Odontomyia ornata. Next base: position 24,414,285 of record OZ017741.1, read on the forward strand.
AAGCTTTCAATGGATTTATTCCGGTTGGGTAGGTATGAAGGGGCTCCACCACCACCCGGCTGCCCCTCTTTCATTTATGGGCCATGAACTTCGTCGGGTAAAGACGAGGTTACCCCAAGTTCGCCTTTCTTCTCAGGTTTCACTTGTTCTAGTAACAAGTACGTCTCCTTCGGTGAGGTTATCTACAACTTTGCGGCTTTGGCCGCCTTTTTTTTTTTGACCTGAAAGCAATTCGTGAATGCGAAATGTTTTGTAGTGGGTCCTCGTGCCGGGGAAACGAACCCGCCCCACGACACCGCAATGCTAGCGTGCCAGCGCATTCACGCGTCTCCGGACGAGGGCATTCTCGGCAGAAACCGACACCTTCTTCTGCCGGGGCAGCAGACCATCGCTGCAGTCCTTTACGGACTTTATTGAAAACTCTTATTCACTACACTGTATCGTGCGAATCGGAATGTTTTGTTAGGATAAATGACTTTCTACGAAAATATGCTATAAATTCAATGCTTCGCATTCATTTTACGATATTTGTTTCCTATTATTTCGTTACTGCTTAGTGATTTGTTTTTTCTTTTTTTCCTTCAATATTTTTGGATAGAGCTTCCACGCGACTATTTTATTAGTTTTTCTGTTTTCGTCGTTTTTCCAATCATGGATTAACTAAATTGTTATTAAGGTTTCATGTCTTTAAGCAAAAAAAAGAGCATCAAATGCACACTCGTAGGGTTTTTCTTCGATTTGAGATTTAGTCACTTATGATAGCAAAAAAGAAAAATTTGTCTATAACGATTCTAAGTCGAAACGAATCATCATCATCATCATGATCTTCCTGCCTTTCAAGGAGAGTCTCTCTGTATATTTTGTATGTCTAGGATTACGATGAGCTGAGTGAGAAAATGTCTGTTTTAAATACTTTCAAGTCATAGTAGAATTTTTTAGATGGAAATGATTTGCTGGTTGTGAAGTAAATTAGTAGATCTGGTCAATAGTATGCATTACTTTTCTTTAACCATTTGCCCGCGCCGAATTCGAATCGAGCATTTTTATTGATCGCCACGTTTTTAATTGTTGAAGAATTGAATTTATATTAATGTTTTTATGTCTCATGTATATTAAGTAACAGCATTTTAAATTAAGTTTAATTTATTTTTTTAATTTTTATTTTTTTCTTCTTTCACATTTTCCTCTCAATCGTGTTTGTTGTATATTTTCCCCATTCTATTCTGAATTTCTTTGAAATTGTTTGATATTTTGCTTTCTAGCTATTTTTGCATAGATCATTTTCTATTTTCCCAATCACTTCAAAAGATGTTATTGTGGCTGTTTTGCATTGCTGATGTGGTTGCAATTTGTTGTTGTTTTTATTGTTGTTGGTTTATGTCTTGATAATCCAATCGTCCAAAGAATAAACCATCATAGCCCCTATGAGGGAACATTGATGCCATTTCCCTTCGACGGCCAAATGGATCGGTTTGCCAACCGATTCTAGGACGTCCACTGAAAACTATCTACCATTGAAATTTCGAATGGGAGATAGGAAGGTGGTCGAGTAGTGTGCTAGTGTGACTGCTCGATTACTACAAAAGACTCTCCCGAAAGGGCGATTCAACGTGCTTCGCAATGTCCTCACCAGAAATAAGTTACAAACGACGCGGGAATGCTGCATTTTTCATTTATGTATCCCAACCAAGCAACAATTCCAAATAAAAAAAAAAATTAGATTTGCAGCCCTAACTTTCAAGTGCAATAAAAGCTCTAAAGTTATCTGCTGTACTCGTATTATTAGTGTCATGGTAACACCAATTGAAGAGCACCGGCCACGGAAGAAATCGAAAACAGTCAGTCGCATCCGAACATCAACCGAGTCATTGTATTTTGAACACAATAAATTGATTATTAACAAACGATGCGCGTCAGTTTATTGTTTTCCCTCTACAATTATCCTGTTCGCAAGGTCCACCCCTACGCCATTGGAGAATAAAGCGTTTTTCATTTTGTCACGTTATTCCTCGTATTATTTCTGCGTAAACCTACTCTTATATCTAAAGCTGACCATATCACCTTCTCGAGTGCCGACGCATTCGATCAAGATAACGAGATGCTCTAACTGTCTATACTTGAAGACCCGAAAGAGGCTGTAGTGCTATAACAAAAAAAAAAATCTGTTTTCATTTGAACTAAAAAACTCTAATTGAGCAAAACTCTTAATTCAGCATGTAAGTTTCCGGGCTCTGAGGCTTCAACAAAACAGTTCTAAAAATTAATTAAGGAATCTATTTATAATGGACGACAATGCGCTTTTGAAACATCTTCAAACATATTTTGGTCATCCAAAGTTTAGAAGCAGTCTACAAAAAGATGCTATTAAAGCTGCGATTAAAGGTTAGTATAGCAATAATTAAAAAAAAATCTTTGATTATATCTGATAGTTTTACAGGAAAACGTGATATCTACGTCTCCATGCCAACTGGATCAGGAAAATCATTATGCTTTCAGTTACCAGGAGTACTGCAAGAGAACAAAGTTACAATTGTCTTCTCACCATTACTAGCTCTAATCAAAGATCAAATTGATCATTTAAATAAACTTAAGATATCAGCGGACTCAATTAACTCAAAAATGGGAACAGCGGATCGAAAACGTGTTATAAACGATTTGAAAAGTCTGAAACCTTCAATAAAGTTTCTGTATATAACTCCTGAACAAGCAAACACAGATACTTGCCGCGAATTGATGGCATCGCTTGTAAAATACGACAAACTAGCCTACATTGTAGTCGACGAAGCGCATTGTGTGAGCCAATGGGGTCACGATTTCCGTCCAGACTTTTTGAAATTAGGCGCCATTCGAACACAATATCCTGATATTCCGTGGATTGCGTTGACTGCAACAGCTTCAAAACAAATTGTTGATGATATATTTAATCAGTTGAAATTAAGAAAGCCAGTGTCTGAATTTAAAACGCCTTGCTTCCGCGAGAATTTATTTTACGATGTAGTATTTAAGAATACAATCCATAATGAAATGGCTCATTTGAAGGAGTATATACTGCATTGTATGAAGAACTATAGCAGTTCAAACAAGAGCAGTGAGCTCCCCTGCGGTATCATTTACTGCCGAAAAAGAGATGATGTCGAAAGAATCGCGCATGGTTTGACGAAATTAGAACTGCCAGCGGTTGCGTATCATGCTGGGTTGAAATTGGCGGACAGAATTCAAGTTCAGGAGGATTGGATGTGCGGTAAATATCCGGTGATATGTGCTACGATCAGTTTTGGAATGGGCGTCGATAAAGCATCTGTACGGTTTGTTGTTCATTGGAATCTACCTCAAAATATTGCTAATTATTATCAGGTGAGTTTATTAAACAAATAAGTGATTCATTCATATTATTGAGATAAAATTATTTTCAGGAATCTGGACGAGCCGGTCGTGATGGCAATCAGGCATTTTGCCGGATATATCATTGCCGCGATGATGTGAAATCAATTAGTTTCTTGTTGCAAGGCGACATTAACAGAGCAAAAAAGCAGACACGGGAAGAACAAGCGAAACTGGCGCAGAAACAATTTGATAAAGTGATTGATTACTGTGAGGGTTTTAAATGCCGTCATAGATCATTTTCGGAATATTTTGGTGATCCACCACCTCCGTGTAAAGATAGATGTGATGTATGCAAGACGCCGATAAACGTATCGAAGGCGATTGATATGTTCCAAAAATTATCGGTACGAAGTGTCTTTGGCAAACATGATATTTCATTGCAGGATACTTCTGATTTGTATGAAGGTAAGTCAAGTTTGTGGGATATTCTTTCCAGTCTGTGGATAGATAGATCTGACTCGCTTTCTACAGTAGCTTGCCCGTATAAACACATGTAAACTACTACTGGTATACCTTAAATAACCTTTTCCATTTTTTTCTTTTCTCCTAGGTGGTCGTGTCAAGTTTCGCGATACGTGCAACGATTACAATAACGATGGATGCGATTCGGATTCAAGTGATCGTGAAAGAAATGAAGCCAAATTTAAAAAAGCATCTGAGTTACTCATCAAAAAACAATTTGCTTTACGAAAAAGCAAAATCGAAGCTGAACCCGACGATATAGAAGCAGCTGTAGCAGCTCTGTCGTCTAAAGTAAAAGCTGCGCAATCGACAACAGTTAAAATAACAGGATTGACTCTTAAATTACGAGAAACATATCATACTATGTTCATCGATTCGTTACGTATGAATGTTGCTCAGAGCACTTGCAGAGATTTTACTGAATTAAATTTGAAGAATAAGGACTATGAAAACATTGCAGCCGAAATTGAATACGAATGTTTTACACAACACAAAGTGTTGAGCATGTATAGGCGAGCGATTGCTCAAAAGGTATTATTTTAAAATTTAAAATTTTGTGGATGGTATAAAATAAAAACTTCCTTAGGTTTCCGAAATCAAACAAACAACATTGAAAAAAACAATTTATCCAGCACTAATAAACTATCAACGACCAGTAAAGGTGGAGGTCAAAGGAAATGTCCCTGTTGTGCCGGAAAAGAGTACCACAGTACCTAAACGAATAGCTCACAAAAAAGGCTTTAAGAAAGAATTAGAAGTTCAAACTTCAATCAGTTCATTTTTCAAGGCTGTTGCTACGCCAAAGTCTGAACAGTCGGAAGGGGCAAGCGTCAAGGATGAAGCAATAACCATTAAACAAGAGATTGAGCCTGAAACGGCAGAAAATGAACAAGGTTCTTCAGGTGCTTCTAGACTTGAGAGTTTGAATTTGAAAAAAGAACTGGATGAAGACTCAGATATAGAGATAAAAGACGACAAAGTCCCGATAATTGAAATAAAGCAGGAAAAAATCGAAAGTACACCCTTAGAAATTCCAAAAACGTCGAAAGATACCTCCGAAACATCAGAAATAAATAGTAAAATATCCTCCGATAAACCAAATAAAAGCAATGATCAAACAAAGAAAGTTGATACAGAATTATCGAAATCAAGCTTTGGAAGCACATCTCCGCTAGATTTCCAAAAAAGAAAGCGAACATCACATCACAATAAACGTCGTCATGTTGATGACAAGGAAGGTGAAAAGATCTCGCCATCAAAAAGAATAAAACTAACACTAAACCAAAGTGAAATGCAAACTAAAGATGAAAAACACGAATCGAGGAACACAACAGCCGCTTCGAACAAAATCACACTTCAAAGTGAAGCAAAAATGGATGAAACCAGAAAAACTAAAGTCACAACTAATAAAAGCGAATCAAAGGAAAAGGAAACCAGCAAAACGAAAGTCACATCCAGTAAAAGCGAATCCCAAGATAATGTAAAAACCGAGGAAAAGTCTGATTTGGCTGCTTATGTAGTAGCCAAATTAATGCCATTTTACAAAAGCGGAAAGATTACAGGAAAGGATACCTTCAAATTACTTGCAAGAAAAATTACACATAAGTTTTGTTCAGAGCCATTTGGTAAGTGTCAATTTATGCTTGATTGTTAATTGTTCAAATAATCATCGTTACATTCTATAATACATTTTGTTTTTTCTTTATTTCCAGACAAAGCAGCTGTTAAGGATCACATTTCTAAGTTATTCGTCAACAATGGTAAAGTGGTTTAAAATATTTTGTTAATTATTTAAGTTATGCATTTTTTGATATACAAAAATAAGGTTAATTATTTGCTTAATAAAAACGGAAAGCTTAGATTTACAAATAGATTTTTGTTTGTGAAGTGATAAACAATCTTCACTATCCATTTCTTGTGAAAGGTAAGTGCTGTTGCGAATTCCGGCGTACCGGCATTCTCCCATTTGCAACTTCAAATTGCCACTGTAACATCTCCACCTTCCTTCGGGCACATATACCTATTCCTCGGTATATTTATTTATGGTTATTAGCATTTAAAATTGCCCTATAATTATTATCTCCCCATCATCTTAATCCTACCCTCTTACCCTACTTTTAATTAAAAAAAAATAGTACAGTAATAATCTTAACTTTTCCACAAACAACACTCCATTCATTACTTCCCATTAACAAAATTTCATTCGATACCTTTTCCCTAAAAAAAAACTAATTCGTTCCTTCATGCTAACTAATTTTATTCATTAGCTCCCACTAAAAAATTTCATTTGTCATACTAACAAAAATTCATTCACACTTCCCTGCTAACAAATTTCATCTCAATGCCCACTAAGAAAGATTCCCAATTGAAGTTGCTAATTGGATGAATGGGAGATCAACAGAAGGTGGCTCCGGTGGTAGCGTCGTGAGTTACTGACCGTGGGGTCCGCTGAGACCCTGGGTTCAAGTTCTCCCAAGCGCAGGAAAACATTCTTTTTGGGATATCGGCAAAAGCAATTGTTTCCGTATATAAGACGATTTGCATACAACCTAACGCTATCATGGTTATGCAAATCGCCATATATGCAAAATGAAAATTGTAGCGGAATGAAATGTATTGAACTTCGATTACGTTACCCAGATGCGGCAGCGGTAATTGGGAATGAAAAGATTGCGGGACTGAGTGGGCGAAGTTCTTGATTTGGGAAGCCAATCTGTATTTGGCTTTGAAAGGAGAGGGAGTTTTGCAGTGTGAGAGTGACTTGGCAACTTGTGAAAAGAAAAAGTTTTTTTGGGTCAGTTCTTGGGAAGGTGACGATTGTTTGGTGGAAGTGGAAAAAGGGAGAAAAATGACAATATAAACAAAAAATAAGACGGTTCGCGAGTGTATCTGAAGAAAAACGTTAATGAGATCACTAAAGTAGGTGTCAGAGTGAAAAAGTAAGTAGCAAAGTGTAAGCAACGAATGTATGATTTGGTGAATTAGATGGATTTCGAGACGCTGTCCGTGGCTGGTAGTATTGTATTGCTGAGATATTTTATCGCGTGTTATGGTTTGCAGCCGATAATTTAAATTTTCCGTGAAAGTGAACACACACTGTCTTTTAAATTAAGTTAAAAGAGTTTATTTACTAAGAATGCACAATCGTTAATTTCACTATTTCCCAAATCGCATTTTAATCTAACTTTCACTTGTCTATAAATTCCTATTACAACTGTCTTCACTAACAATCAATATCGCTTTTAATTCGCACTCCACACTATCGCAGTTTTATTATCGCGGTGTTGTCCTCGTTTTCCGTATTCCCAGCAGCTCGCACATTTCGCCAAAAACTAGCGACTCAAAGTTTCGGCCTTGATCCGAATGTAGTTTACAAGGTACGCCGTACCTACTGACCCAATTTAACACTAGCTGTTCAGCTACAGTAGTTGCTTCTTGGTTGGGAATGGGGTAGACATCGGGCGACTTGCTGAAATAATCGGTCACAACCAGCGTGTATCGATTTCCCCATTCGCATTCAGGAAAGGGTCCAGCGATGTCAACGCAATCCTTTCAAACGGTACCCCCACGTTATAGGTTTGCATTTGTCCTCTCAGTCGTCGCTTTGGACCTTTGACGGAAGTGCAAATTGTGCATCTACGGCGCCAGTGCTCTACGTCTTCTCGAGCGTGGAGCCAGTAGAACCTCTCCCGCAATTTTGCTAAGGTCTTCTTAAAACCAAGGTGGCCTCCCGAGGATCCTTCGTGCATTTCCCTAACCACATCGTGGATTCGGCTTTTGGGAAGTATAGTTTGCATCCTATGGGAGCTGCCATCCGCCGTTTCCCATTTCCGCTTGAGTCCGCCACCCTCCACATGCAGGGAGTTCCATTTTGCCCAATAACTTTTTAGGGTGGCGCCATGCATCGAAACGTCCTTCCACTCAGGTCGCCCAGTTGTCTCCTTCCATACAAGCGATGGTCCGATGTCTTCATCGACCAGCTGGGCGTTTCGAATCTCCTCCAATGACCAACCTTCATCGAATTTGGCCGTTTTCACTCGCAGATCAACGGTCGGATCCTTTTCCTCAATCCGTCGGCAATGCTTGCAGTTAGCTGGACATGGACGACGGGATAGGACGTCAGCATTTCCATGAACTCCGTCCTTCCGATGAACAATTTTGAAATCGTATGACTGCAATCTTTCGATCTATCTCGCAACTTGTCCCTCGGGGTTTTTGAAGTTAAGCAGCCATCTCAGCGATGCAAGGTCTGTTCGAAGAAAAAATTTCTGGCCATATAGGTACTTGTGGAACTGCTTGGTTGCCTCTATTATAGCCAATAGCTCCTTCCTGGTCACGCAGTAATTCCTCTCACTTTTCGAGAAAACTCGACTGTAATACGAATGGACTCTTTCTTCGCCATCGATCTGCTGGGAGAGTACAGCTCCAATCCCACCGTTGCTCGCATCGGTGTCAACTACAAACATTTTTCCGGATTTTGGATATGCCAGCACAAGTGATTCACACAGCTTGTCCTTAAGGGTCACAAAGGCTTGTTCGTTCCAGATATACGGGTGATATTTCTCGGTTGGTTGACGGAGACACTTAGCTATTTTGGCAAAGTCTTTGACGGATCTTCGATAGTAGGTCACTAGGCCCAGAAAAGTTCGTAGTTGGCGCTCGTTATTTGGTGTTGGCCAGCTTTTCACGGCTTCAATTTTCTCAGGGTCTGTTTTGACCCTTTCTGCTGATACAACGTGTTCCAGGTATTTTACTTCAGCTGCGAAAAGGGTACACTTGTCGGGACTAAGTTTCAGATTCTCCAGTCGCAATCGGGAGAATACCTCGTCTGAGTTCCGTGCATGCTCTTCGAACGTTCTGCCAATAACAATGATGTCATCTAGGTACACCAAGCAGGTCTTCCAGGTGAGGCCTCGTAGCACGTATTCCATCATGCATTCGAAGGTGGCTCGAGCATTGCAAAGCCCAAATGGTCCGGTCCCAACTGAAAATGCGGTCTTCTCACGGTCCTTCTTGTTGATTTCTACCTGCCAATAGCCACTCTTGTGATCCGGTGTAGAAAACCATTTTGCATCAGCTAAAGTGTCCATGATGTCGTCGATGCGTGGAAGTGGGTAACTATCTTTCTTAGTGACGTCATTAAGCTGCCTATAGTTGACACAAAAACGACTGCTACCATCCTTTTTCTTTACTAGAACTACTAGCGCGGCCCATGGACTGACCGACGGTTCGATAACACCTTGTTTTTCCATGTCCGAGATCAGTGCGCTCACTTCTCCTTATTTGGCTATAGGAAGACGTCTCGGTGTTTGTCGAATCGGCTTGGCTCCCTATGCATCTATGACGTGAGTTACCATACTCGTTCGGCCTTGGTCATCCCGGCTTGTTCAGAAGATGTCACAGTACTTGGTGACCAGATCAGAGGCTTGCTTGAATAGCTGCACCGCCAATTTGACCTGCTTCAATATTGCAGACGTGAATTCCCGAGCTTTGTCTGTGTCTTGCCTTCTTTTACAATGATGGTCGTGAATAGCTTCCAAAGAGGTGATGGTGGAAACAGGCTGGCAACTGTCGATGACATCTCCTGCTTTGATGCTCGTGGCCGAGTCTGCGGTGTTAAGGACTCTAACCGGCACATATCCGTCCCTTATAGATCTTACAAGGCTTCGTCCTACAATCAAACTGCGCAATGCCGATTTCTTCGTTGGCTCTATCAGATAAGATCGGTGGTCTCCAGAATCACCATCAAGCTTGGCCCATACAATGCTCTCGGAAGATTTCGGTACATTAGTGTCGGCACATACTACCACATTCATCTTGGGAATTCGGACGCTGAGATCCACCATCAATACTTCGACATTCCGCCATTTCAATACCCGTTTGCCCAAATCCAACGTGATTCCATGTGGTCGAAGAAAATCCATTCCCAGAATGCAGTCATCCATAATGTTTGCGAGCAGAAAATTATGTCGGAACGCAAGGTCTCCCAACTGTATCTGGAGGTTGACCTCTCCATGGACAGGTGCAGTTTTTCCCGTAGCTGTCCGTAGTGAGAAAATCCTGCCTTTGTGAATTAGTTGTTGCCTCAATAGGTCTGGTTGGATAATCGATCGGGTTGCACTAGTATCGATTGTTATGGTGCAATGCTCTACGTCAACTTGACACGGAAGGCATAAGTCTGCTTCTCCACGGTGGTGGTGCTGGAGACTTCGATCCTCCTAGCCAGCCTCTGCCCCATGAAGTTGGGTCTTACATGTTTCCCGACCCCTCAGCTTAAAGGGCTTCCATTCTGGGCTTCTGACTCGGTCTGGATCTCCTCCTAGGTGCACACCCTGGACAATAGCTCGGTTTTCTTCGCTTCTTGCAGTCTCTTTGCAGGTGCCCCTTCTCACCGCAATTAAAGCATCTAGGCGCACCATTCCAGCATCTAGGCGCACCATTCACCTGCGGGTCTCTCTCAATTCCCACGCGCTCACGCCTGCACGCATCTGCCACTACCTCGCGAACTCGGGCAGTAGTACGAGTCACATTTTTCGCTGCCTCAAAGTTTAGACTATAGGCCAATGCGTCCTTAGCCGTTTGCTTTAGAGCTAAACGCACGGCTTGTTGCAATTCCTGGTCCTTTAATGTGCTGATGAATACTTCTGTTGCTGCGTCATCTCGATGTTCCGGTTCGTATGCTGGGTAAGCCAAAAGTGCCTGTCACTCAATGTCTTGGGCTAGCTGCTGTAAGGTTTCTCCAGACTTCTGCATCCGGTGCCGTAGCTGTGACCGATAAATCTGCTTCAGATGATCGTCTCCATAACGCATGTCGAGCGCATTCATTATAGAAGCCGAGTTTGAGTGCAACTCAACGGGGATAGTCTGCAGAAGCTCGGCAGCTGGGCCTCTTAGAACAGGAATTAATGCAGTTGCTCGTTCCTGCTCATTCCAATGATTTATCCTGGCGGCGGCTTCAAACTGGGTTTTGTGAATACTCCATACTGTTTGCCCGTCGAATATTGATGCTTGCACGTTTCTGGATGTGCTTTGCGCTGCGGCTATAAGCGGGGCTGGTGAGGTGGTTACTACTGCCTTCGCTGCTTCCAATTCCCTATTCATTTTTTCCACCTCATGGTTGATTCTCTCCTCGACGTGGCTGATCTCATGGTAGATTCTCTCCTCGACGCATTTAATTCGGTTGTTCAGACTACCGAGCTCTGCTTTTATTTCGGTTGACTGTTTTGCAAATCTGCCTTGATTTCCATTGCCTGTTGGTCTAGCTTCGTTGATTGCTCCTCCAGTTTCTGTGCGATGTCTGCCTTGATTTCGAATGTTTGTTGGTCCAGCTTCGCTGCTTGTTCGTTTAGCTTCGCAGTTAAACTAGATAACTGTTCATTTATCTGCGCTGATTGTTCATTTAGCTTTGCAGTTAAACTGGATGACTGTTGTCGCTGCTCTTGCTGCATCAGCATCAACATTTGCATCAGGGCATTTTCTGGTTCCTTTGATTTTGATGTTATTAATAGTTGCGACAACAATTGCGACAGTAGCTCGCAGAATTGTTTGGACATGTAACAATATTCTTCCAGTTGTGTCATTGTAGGGCCTATCGGAGTTTATCTTACCAACATAAATTTTTGGCCTTACGCAGCCGCTGGATGATCTGATCATATATACGGCAGATCGAAAAGCTACTATAGTTCAGAGCAATCTTCAAAAAACGTTCAATAATGTGCAGCTATATACCGACAATTGACGAATGAAAATCAATGCGCAGAAGTGCGAAACAATTTTATTACGGACAACGCTGCAGGGGGCCAGTAAGACCATAAACGTAATTGGAAGGATTTCCATATTATGGCTGATGAGGATAGTTCACAATGGGTTCCACATAAATCCTGTATGCGATACCTCAGTGTTCATCTCGATCAGTATCTGTACTATACTGAACACGTCAAAATAATGCTCAGTAAGGCATACAAAATAGTCATGGCCCAACGAAGACTCTTTGATTCCAGACACATCAATCAAATTGTCAAAGTGATCTGTTACAAGGCTCCGGTTAGACCAGTTTTGACATATGGATGTCAGATCTGGTACAACCAGAGTACAAGTACTATGGAAAGATGAACAGTTTTCGAAAAGAAATGTCTTCGTGCATGTGCTGGTTTGTACGGAAAGCGTGAGAGAAATTGGCAGCACTATATATCGTGGTGAAGATTTATTGAACTGCTAAAGCGACAAGAGTCAATATCTTCATATTGAGACTTCTTCGAAATCATATCGTAAGATCTGTAGCTGTGAGTGAAAACCCTGGATTTCACAGCCGTCCCACCCTACAGATGGGTATATTGAGACTTGTCTCGCTACTGGCTTCGGACCTCCAGAAGCATTCGTGTATTTGGACATGAATCGATATGTTTTTGATTCTGACGGCGTCCCAATCATATATCACATATATAGCTGGGTTACCGACCAGAAGAATAAATACCCTCCGAATTTGAATTCACGGGACCAACAATTTCTATTGGGATACTCATTTGCTAGATTCGTTGAAGCTGGGATGAAGCAATCCAGGTATTGGTAATTGAATGACAATGTCTAAATTATTCGAGTTTATTTTCTGTTTTTGTGCTTTTCGTTACTTAGTTTTTGAGTTTCAGCTTTGTAGTATTCGAACAGTCGCCTATGAAAACTGCTCGAAAACCACCATAATGCTGATTCAAATTTCAATTCTAAATGTAAAATAATATGAATCATTTAAATTTGCAATTGAAATCTGGACACGCCAACCCCCTTTACAACGGAGTTTATCCACGAAGTGCACTTTCGCAATGCAATGGAAAGTGGATGGAAGCCTTGTCAACTGCCGTTGTGAGGAGTCCCGCAAGGCGACGAGCAGGCAACAACGGGGAGTCTTATGCAGAACGCCACGCAGTGCGCACGTCACGAAAACCGCGCCAGCAAGGGAAAAAGAGAGTGCGGAACGCATTGAGGAGTATGCGGAACCCTCAAGAGGATATCGCTCGCGGATACTTTTGTTCCGTCTCGAGTTCACTATCACCGTGAATCATTATATTGCCAGATTGTTCAAATTCGTGAAATGACATTCAGAAATTTCTTTTGATATTAATTATCAGTGGTGGAGCATTCGCTTAAATTGATATACCATAATTCAAGAAATCTATCATGTGAAGTGTAGAAGTGAACATAGTGAAAAGATTTACAGCTTTATAGTGCAACCATCTAACACTACAATGCTTGATTTCTCTGCAGTCGCGGATTATTTTTCATAGTATTTCTACCACATTGCATATCAAAATTAAGATAGTTTGAAGTCCTGAGATCAGTAGAGACATTCGGGTTTCGAGGTGAGGCATTAAGTGCGCTGTGTGCGCTTCGTGATGGAATCATAATAACGAAACATAAAACTGCTGAAGTCGCTGCTAAACTCTAATTTGATCATGCTGGACAAATAAAGGCACAATCAAATTGCGCTCGAACAACAGGAACAATAGTAATTTTAACAAATATCTACTCTGCCTGATTTTTACTTGTCTCCTCTACATTTACCGTTCCTACCCTTGCGCTTTGCACATAATACAAACACACGTGCAAATGTGACGTTTGAAGACGTTTGCGGTTGTTCCACATTGGAATATATGTATGTGTTTGTGCGGATGATCTTATGAACAATATTTGTCTTTGAAATATTTCACTACATGAAAATTGTACACGTTGTGAAGCTATCAACATTCGCTTTATTATCATCAAAGGAGATCGCGGTGCTCCCGGAATAAGTTCGAATTCGGTCAATGACTTCGCTGTGTACAATTTCCATTACGTAATTTTTCCCAAAAGTAAGTTCAAATTTATCAAATTGGGATTTCGAGGAGAGGTAATAAAGTGCAACAATTTCCAAATTAATATAAAATACGGGAACAAAATTTTAAGTGTAGTGTGTAGTAATATACAATATATGTAAAATTAGATTTGATCATGATAAAAATAATGATCAACGAGTATAAGACTGCGGAAGCTGCAATGGGCTGGCCACATGAATCGTATGGACGAACAACGGATATCCAAAAAGTTATTGGTTGGGAGAACTGAAGGCCGGAGACCAGTGAAGAAACCGAGGAAACGCTGGTCTGACTCGGTCGACGAAGACAGTTCTTCGCTGCTCGGATTTCGAAATTGGAGATCGCGGTCAATGGACTGGGACAGTTGAAGGCGCTATTTGCAGGTAGCGAAGGCCCGAGAGGAGCTGTAGTGCTAAGAAGAAGAAGAAAAATAACGATCTTTGCCGATCATATAAACATTAATTGGCATTATAAAAAAAAATTATTTCTAATTCGGCTTCTTTATCATAGTAGAAAAATGATGTTGGTTCATGCAAACAAGACAAAGCCTAATTTTAAGTGATTATGTGCGTCCAGTCAACAGAATTTAGCCAAGATATTATGTTCCTTTAGAATAGTATATAAATGTTTTAGCTAACGTTTTCTATAGTTTGAGATTATTGAGTTGCACAGTTTTTGCTTTAAAGAAATGTTTCAAAAGTTTTGGTAAATTCAATAAGCACCTTCAAGTTCATTATGATTCAATTGAAACAGATTCTCAAATGTTAAGTCTAATTTTGGAGCTGAAATTTGATAGAAGATAAATTAATTTTGCTTGATTTAAATTCGATCGGTTTGTAACTATAAGGAATGCATTTAGTTAAGGCGATAGGTTATATCAGTTGTCATTATTCAGACCAAAAGTGAATGAAGCAAAACTACAATGATCAGCTAACTACTTTACCTTCTAAGAATTATTTTTAAAAATTTGAGACTGAATGAAATATTTATACACTTTTTGGTTAATTTATTTAGTTGATGGTTCTGAGTTTATATCTAAAAAAATTCTACTTTGAAAATCAAATTAAAAAAAAAAACAAAATACGTTCCAGTAAATTAAAATTAATTGTTTTAAAGTTAAGAATGAAACTTGAATTTGGCCAAATTAAGCAGTCTTAACTAAATCTGATCTCATAACTGAAAAATCAGCCATTTTGTTTGTGATACTTTCAAAACCAAATTAAAAATGAGTCATTTTCATCGATTAATTTTTGAAGTGAGAGTCAGTTAGTGAATCTGAATATAATTGAATATAATGAATATAATTGAGTTTTAATTAAATATAATTGAGTTTTGATTAAATAAATAAGTGGAATATATCAACCACTTATACCAATACATGTAGAAGAAAATTTTCATCTATTTAATAGAAAAATTGTACTGGTTCATAAAAAAGACACGGAAAAGACTAGAGAAAAAACTACTGTTATTATTATTGCTACTATATACGATTTGGTTATCGATTTATTTTGGTTATCGATTTATGTTTGGTTATCGATTTATCGATAGTGCCCTCAGACCGGGGAACCAAACGCGTCCCCAGGGTTGCGGATAGGAGCAGACCTTTCTCGAAAGGTTCGCTGCGAATAACCAATAAGCAGCCGTGGAAAATGGTCGGCAGTGAAGGGAGAGTCTCAGGACAAATACCTGAGTGTCAATGATCTTCACTGTGAGATGACGAAATATATGGCGTCATCAATTATCCATATATCCTGGCAGTAGGTAAAATGCTATGGGAACGGAAACCCAGACAGAAAACCAAACTATGCAGGTCCACAAGGGGAACCAAATTACGGTGCAGGGGGTCGGATCCCCAGTACCGGCGGCAGAGGGTAGTGAGCGAGAAGGCTCCCGGCCGCCGTCATCCAGCGACTGCAATGTTATAGAATTGGTGAACTTGGCTTCTGCAACAGATATAACTACAAGCAAATAGGACGCTAGCACGGAGAACCCTTTCAGGCAAAAACCGCTGTTGGCAAGAACACCGATAAAACAAGTCACCGATTGCGGGGGGAGGCAGCAAACCCCAGAAACACTGTCAACGTCAACATCACAGGTTAAATCATCGGAGACAGACGACAGACGGACTAACGAACGAAAGAAGGCAGAGTGCGTTGTGCAACCTGGCATCATAGTGGCCTTTGGGCGTAGTAGAAGGACTATGCGCACCCCGGAGCGTCCAGTGCAAGACGTACACTCTCCGGATCAAGCTACGACACCAACAGAGGTCAGTGTAAGACTGGGGGAGGGAGAAGTTTTGCCGTCGGCCGACGCCACTTCAAACGCGACCCAAGCGATAGAAGCAAAAGGGATAGGAAACGGGGGCCTCTCCCAAGAGGTGGCGCCAAACTTCACAATCGCCCTTGACCGCGCCAAAGAGGAGCGGCTTACTCGGAAAGCGGGGACTATCGTTAAACAACTGAGGGCTGCCTGCGAAGTGCAGAAAAACATAGGCAAGAGTGTCAAGAATGGCATTCTTGAACTGGAGGAGCTTTTTGGCCGCATAACGCACTACAGGCGGAGGTGGCTTGCAACCGAAAAGCACCAAAAAGACACGCTCGCCCTCGAGGCATCAGTGGGTCCTAGCAGCAGCAAAAGAATGGCCGGTAGCCCAATTGAAGGCGACCGTGAGAAAAGGAGGAAGGACGAGACCATAAACGAAGTTGTCACTCCAGGCGAGGAGTTTCATGTGGTGCGAAACAAGGCAGCGAAAAAAGCGGCCAAAAAGCTGCTCCTAGAAAAAACAGACAAAGAGCTCAACCACGAAAAGAAGAACAAAAAACCCCCCGATATACCGCAGAAAACAAAAAGCGAACCGCGGCGCAAACCCTTGCGAGAGGCACTGCTTATTAAACCCACTAAGGGCCGAACCTACGCAGATGTCCTCCGTGAAATTAAAGGAGCGGTCAAGCCAGACGACACCAAAACTGCCATCAAAGCAGTTCGACCAACCCGGAGCGGTGGCCTGCTGGTGGAATTCGGGTCTGAGGCCACAAACAAAGATGCATTCCGTGACGCGGTTCAAAGGGTTCTTGGAGATGCGGCAACGGTTGCCTCGCTCGAACCTATGGCCACCCTGGAAATCAGGGACCTCGACTGCGTCACGGACAAAGCTGAAGTAGAGGATGCCATTAAGAGGGAATTCCGCAGCTTAAGTGAAGTCAAGGCAAGATTGACACGTGAAAACACAAGGGGGCAACGCATGGCTATTGTCGAACTAGCTGATAAAGACGCCCAGCAAATCCTGGCGAAGGGCAAAATTAAGATAGGTTGGGTGATCTGCAGGATACGGAGAAGAGCGATCCCTATCCGCTGCTTCAGATGCCTCGAATACGGACACACCGCGTATGGCTGTAGGGGACCCGACAGGAGATCTCTGTGCTACAAATGTGGTGGAACGGGGCACAAAAGGAAGAAGTGCACGAACGAGGCAAAATGCATTCTTTGCAAGGATGCCAAGCTAGCACCCGGCGACCTCAAACATGAGCCGGGGACAGGGAGATGCTGTGTTTTCAAGGAGGCCCTAACTAAAGCCAAATCGATACTCAAATGATCCGTATCCTGCAGGTCAATCTGCACCGAAGCACAAACGCCCAGGACCTACTTTGAGGAGTTTGCGAGGGATAAGAAAGCTGAGCGAGCAACATCATAACAAGGACCCGCAAGCGTGGAACCCTGACGAATCTGGTACCTCGGCCATCTGGGTTCGAGACAGCGCCCGCCTTCAGGTGCAGGGCCATGGACGCGGGGATGGTTTTGTGTGGGTGCGGTGTTCAGGGATAACATATTTCAGTGTTTATCTGACGCCTAACGAGGCAATGCCACCTTTTCGAACGAAACTCGATGCCCTGGAGGACGCTGTCTCGAACACAGAGGGCCACATGCTGGTCGGGGGAGACTTCAGCGCTAGAGCCATTGAATGGGGTATGCCACAATCCGACTCAAGGGGAGGGGGCTTTTTGTCCTAAATACTGGTAACACCCCTACTTTCCGCCGCTGGGGTTACGTAGGAACCATACCCGATGTAACACTCGCTTCGGAGTCCCTGGTACCTAGAGTACACAACTGGCGAGTACTAGAGGACTACTCGGCTAGTGATCACCAGTATATAGCTGTTGAGATTCACGACGGTGCCACTCTGCGTGCATGTGCCCAAACTTCAAAACTCGGATGGAGGACTGAGAGGATGGACGTTGAGAGGTTCGCTGACGCACTTACGGCAGGCGCACCGTTGCTGGGAGCTCCGCCAGGGAGTGGAGGGCCTACAGCCAAGGACTTGGTGAACTCAACTATGAGTACCATCATAGCTGCTTGCGAGTCTTCCATGCCCCGTCGGAGACCCCGACACGGTAAGCCTCCAGTATACTGGTGGTCAACGAGATCGCCGAACAAAGAAGCGAGTGTCACAAACTTCGGCGAGAGGCCCAGCGGGCGCGAACGCGGGAGGAGGCAGACACTAGGCTAGCAGCATACAGGTCCAGCAGGAAATATCTTCGCAGGCTTATTAACAAGAGCAAGGCCCGATGCTGGCAAGATCTCATGGACGATGTAAATAGGGATCCGTGGGGCCTAGGTTACAAGCTGGTCATGCGAAAACTTGGTGCCCAACGGAAGCCCTGCTTACATGAAGCAGAGAAAATGGACGAGATCGTATGGGCGCTATTCCCCACGCACCCTGTCCGTGTCGATTCAGCTCATGCACAAACACCAATAGAATGCTCACCTTTCACAATGATGGAACCGGAGCAGGCAATTCTATCCATGAAAGCAAGGAAAGCACCGGGACCAGATGGCGTTCCTGCTGAGGTTTTGCAGCTTGTCTACAAGCTTTGTCCTGACTTGTTGCTCAGTATGTTCAACGCTTGCCTTTACGAAGGTGTATTTCCGGAACGCTGGAAAGTGGCGAGGCTCGTACTGATCAGTAAGGGGAAGGAAAATTCCGAGTTGGCGTCTGCATACCACCCGTTATGTATGCTAGACACGGCTGGGAAAGTGCTCGAGAACTCAACAAGGGAAGACTCACTGACGCGGTCCGTTCTGCCGGGGACCTATCTCCACGGCAGTATGGTTTAAGAGCAGGTCGCTCCACTATTGACGCGATAGCGGAAGTATTGAGCGCGGTCCAAAGAGCGGAGGCTCACTGCCAGTCAAACAAAAGGGTGTGTTGCCCGTGACGCTTGACGTCAGAAACGCCTTCAATTCCGCTAGATGGGCAGATGTTCTGGAAGCACTGCAAAACTCTTTCCAAGTTCCAGAATATCTGATGCGGATTTTGAAGAACTACCTGACAGACCGGAGCCTGCTCTATGAGACGAAGGAGGGTCGGCGGAAGATGGAAGTTACATCCGGTGTTGCACAAGGCTCCATCCTTGGCCCAGACCTGTGGAACATCACGTACGACGGGCTACTGAGAATCGAGCTGCCGGATGAGTCGCGCTTGATCGGCTATGCAGACGATGTAGCGGCGCTAGTTGCGGGACGCACTGTTGAACAAGCGCAACTCAGACTGGGTATGCTAATGCGCTGACTGAGGGACTGGATGACTGCTCGCGGGCTCAGCCTAGCTTTGGAGAAAACTGAAGTAGTCATCTTGACAAAGAAGAGAATCCCCAGAGTAAGGATGATCAACATTGGGGAAGCACTCGTTGAGACCAAACTAGCAGTGAAGTACCTGGGCATTTTGATCGACTCGAAGATGCGTTTCTCCGAGCAAATCAGGGCAATAGCTGACAAGGCTGCAGCGAGTGTTTTGGCTCTCAGCCGGCTAATGGCCAACATAGGGGGTCCCACCTCATCAAGAAGGAGACTTCTGATGAGTGCAGTACAATCTGTACTGTTGTACGGATCGGAGATATGGTGTGAGGCTCTCAACAAGGGGCTGTATCGAAGGCGCTTGGCACAGGTGCAGCGACGGGGAGCGCTGCGGATTGCAACTGCATATCGGGCTGTCTCGGAGTCGGCAGTGCTGGTCATCGCAGGAGTGATACCCATTGCCCTCCTTGCCAAGGAGCGTCGCAGAATCTACCTGCGGAGGAACGAATGCGACAGAGATGCTGTCGCCCACGAAGAACGAGAACGCTCACTCAGTGATTGGCAACAGTCCTGGGTGAGCGATACAAAAGGCAGGTGGACCGCACGCCTTATTGGTGACCTGAGGCCGTGGCTCAATCGAAGGCATGGTGAGACTGACTTCTATCTAACTCAGCTACTGAGTGGATATGGATATTTTCGGTCTTACCTGCACAAGATTGGTAAGTCACGGTCTCCGGACTGCATATTCTGTGCTGGAGAGGTCGATGATGCCTACCACACATTTTTTGTATGCAAGAGGTGGGAAAGGCAGCGCGGTGACCTCATTGAAGAAATGGGAGATCTCTCTCCGGATGAACTCACTGGAGAGATGCTCACATCCGTTGACAAATGGAACTGTGTGGCACATGACGCTCGGGCAGTCCTTAAGATAAAAAGGAAAATATATGAGCGCCTGGAGGCGTCCAGGGTGGAGGGGTCTCTTTTGTAGAAATCCCTCTCCCTTCCCCTTCTTCCGTTGGAAAAGGGATCCCTGTAGCCCGGTGGTGCCTAAACGCGTAGAGAAATAAGGCTTAGCCCGAAGTAATGTGTCAAACGGTTCCAGGCTAGGTTCTCAGATTGACAGGGGAGGTGTTTAGTGGGTAGTCCAAGGGTATCCTCCATGGGAGTCCCACACTGCCAGACTCAACGGGCGTAAATGCCTTCACCTCCCTACCACAAAAAAAAAACTATATACGAGGATCATTCAACAAGTACTTAGCCTCACCGCCCAATGGCGCTACTATTACAAAAGAATTTTACCATCATACAGTACATTCTTTTAGTAGCCTTTTATCAAAGTTTCAGTCAATTCCCTTCATTAGTTTTGTTTTAATAGCCTTTGGAAGCGAGCGTATCGGTCGGTTGTACAAAAATGGAAAAAGAACAATATCGTTCAGTGGTTAGATTCTTGTTTTTGGAAGGGAAAACGCGCAGCAAAATCAAAGATCGTTTGGATGCTGTGTACGATGACTCTTCGCCTTCGATGGCGACCGTCAAGAATTGGTTCAACGAGTTTGTTCGTGGCCGCACGTCGGTTTTTGATGAGCCAAGCCCAGGTGCCCCGAAAACGGCTGCTACGGAGGAAAACGATAAAAAAATCCATGATCTCGTGTTGGCAGACTGTCGATTGAAGGTTCGCGAGATAGCTGAGACTGTGGGCAGCGCAGAAGGGACGGTGCATCATATTCTACACGAAGAACTGGGGATGAGAAAGCTGTCGGCGCGATGGGTGCCGCCTGTTTCAGCGCAATCCAGCGGAGTTCTTGCGTCGTTTCGTGACCGTCAACGAAACATGGATTCACTAGTACCAAGGAACAGTCGAAACAGTGGACTTCACCCGGCGAACGTGCTCCGAAGAAGGCGAAGACTGTTCGATCGGCCGGAAAGGTGATGGCCACCGTTTTCTGGGATTCACAAGGTGTGATCCACATCGATTACCTCGAAAAGGGTAAATCAATCATTAGGCGATACTATGCAGACTTATTGGGCCGATTCGACGTCGAATTGAAGAAAAAGCGGCCCGCTTGGCAAAGAAAAAAAATGCTGTTCCACCACGACAACGCGCCGGCTCACACCTCCGCCGTCGCCATGGCCAAATTGGTCGAATTGCGCTACGAATTGTTACCCCATCCAACGTACTCTCCAGATTTGGCCCCCTGTGACTACTTTTTGTTTCCAAACCTGAAAAAATCACTCGCCGGGAATAGATTTGGGTCGAATGAGGAGGTCATCTCCGCCACGGAGGCCTATTTCGCAGCCCTCGAGAAAATATATTTTTTGGACGGGTTGAAACAGTTAGAGCATCGCTGGGCCAAGTGTATCGAGCTTGAAAGAGATTATGTGGAAAAATAAATTGCCACCTTTCCAAAATTTCCGTTTTTTCTTCTGTAGGTTAAGTACTTGTTGAATGACCCTCGTATAAATGTAGTCATGTTTTATATCACTTTAAATATAATGAACTGCTGATCACTAAATTACATTACATATACACAAATATAGAAAACAGCAACATGAAAAATCCGAAAAATTTAACTTGTTTGATCAATAATGGATAGAATGCTGAAATAAACCATAAATTCGGTCTCTCCTTTCATTAACCCTGACCGGCTATGGGAGCCGCAACGATGGCAGGTCCCTCTCCTCAAATGAGCTAGCCATCGGGTGCGCTCTTCCCTTCTTTTGTGTTTCTGGGGCTCTTGCCCGGGTAGAGTGGCCTTCCACTTGCATGCCTTTTTATGATATATGTAGAGTTATGTGATTCCATCACATAATTCTATAACATAAATTGGCCACGTCTATATTTGTCATTTGATGGGAAAATTCATGCAAATTATGTTATATATATATGGCCACGTCTACGTTTGGATCTTGATTCGGTTGGGAGGGTGCGAGGAGGCACCGCTTCCACCTGGATGCCCCACTCTTATTTGTGGACCATAAGTATTGTCGGTAACGACGATGTCGCTCAAGTCCGTCCGTTTTTTCCACGCCCAATTTATTCTTTGAACAATCAATTTCAACCCCAAGTAGGTTACCTGGGCCTCGACACCAGTCGATCGGCACACGACATTTTTTTAATTCGTTAGTGCGAAATTCTTTTGTAGTGGGTCCTTGTGCTGGGGAAAAACTCGCCCAAGACATCGCAACGCTAGCTTGCCAGCACATTCACGCATTCTCAGATATGTCTAATCACGGCGGATACTGCTATCCTATTTCGCCGAGGCAGCATACCATCGCCACAGCCCTGTAAGGACCTATATCTACCCACATCACTACAGCTTATTACTGCTACATTTAATGTTGTTTTTGTTAAAAATTAGGGATACGTTTCAATATTTAGGATAGGTATGTATATGATATGATTATTATATTAGTCTTAAAAATAAGGATAATGTTTAGGCAATGAACGATAGTTCGACTGAACTCTGTGAAACCATCGCAAGAGACAACAGTTCAGAAATCGTGTGTCAAGAGGTCGACTTCGTGCATCTCAAGACATTCAGCATATTACAACTGCCCTCAATCCAATGACTAGGCTTAGCATACACAGCCTCGAAAGATTATGTTTGAATTCACTACCAAGAACATCATCGTCATCATGTACTGTTTCAACAAACCCAAAATTGTAGTCTTTGAACATCACACAAACTTTTATTATCAACAACTTTCTATATTATATCCACGGATTGATTACAATCTCTAATAGAAATTCGCATTTACATTATTTTCATAGCATACAATAGTTTCCATATGTGTAATACGTAACTTTAATTTCTTCAGTTTTAATGTAAAATTAGCCAAAAAATTATAATAAATACAAGACATAATAATCATTCAGAATGGGCGTGCCTGAGAGCTAAAGCCCAGACCCACCCCACGCATTGTGTGTGTGACCTGTCGCGCTACCTCGTATTGCTGCTCCATGCTCGAGAACATTTCTTCCTGCTTCTTGATTATACTCTCCCCTCCCGGAGCTACCGTACTTGCTGAAGCTACGGGTTCCTCAGCTCCCGGCTTGGGCTTGTCCTTAATCCCCATGAGTCGCATAAATTTAGACGCCACTTTCCCGTCTGTATCTTGAGCGAACTTTGCATTGCCCCATTTGCTGGCCGTGTCTTCGGACTTTTTGTTACTCCAAAGTAACTTCCGCTTTTGAACTTGTTCGGCGTATTTGTTAGGGTTGATAACGCTCGGATTGTAATAGCTGGGCAAGGAGGTAACTTGCTCGGATGACTTGTGTTGATCAGGCTCGCTAACCAATGTGTTGGCCGCCGACGACTGATATGTATCTCTGGCCGTAGTAGTGCTGTAGTGTGCATCTTTGTTGTCTGATAATCGATCGTACTCACGGGATGACCTATTCTGACTATAACTAAGGTCCTGATGAGATGAAGACGTTGTATTCCTACTAGAGTAAGTGTTTTTCTCCTGAGGCGTATCCGCACGCGCGCTGTGTCGTTTGCGCTCTCTGTCGCGTTTGTCGCTTCCTGGCGAATCTGGATTTGGGTGTCGCTCTCTGGAGGTCGATCTACTTCGCCAACTTCTTCTCTCGCGATCATTCCTTCCCCCGCCTCGATGATCACGAGGCCTGTACTGTCTGTCAGGCTGTCGATCGCGTCGTCTGTCGTCGCGGGCCCGATTATCATATCGTCTATCGTGGTCTTTATCACGATTTTCACGAGATCGATCCCAATCATTTCTGGATCGGTCATTGTCACCGCGTGAGCGTTCTGCTTCATTGCGTGGTGGTCTATCATCATTACGTGGTGGTCTATCATCATTGCGTGGTGGTCTGTCGTCATTACGTGGTCTATCATCATTACGCGGTCTATCATCATTACGTGGTCTATCATCATTTCGTGGTCTATCATCATTTCGAGGTCTATCATCACTGCGCGGTCTATCATCATTGCGTGGTCTATCATCATTTCGTGATCTATCATCGTTTTTTGGCCGATCCCAATCGTCACGGGAACGCTGATAATCATCACGTTCACGTTTTTCACTTTTGTTAGTTCGCTGTGAACTATTGCGATCTGAACTGTGTGAATCAGGCTAAAATTCAAAACTATTAGAAAAAGTGCTAAGAAAATATTAATGCCGACCTTTGATGATTTACGGCGCCGATCTGGCGAGTATCTGTCCTGTTCGTGTGAATCTTGTCTCATTGCTGGTTTTTTGCTACTCGTCCCCGAATTATGGCTGGTGTGTGAATGTGCTGAATTTGATTCCTACAAAGAACAAATCCTTAAATCAGAATTAATAAATCATTATTTTACTTTTTCGCTGAAAAAGAATTGTACTATAAAATGTGTTAGGGAGGGTTCTGAAATGCAGACCAGAGGAATTCAATCTGAATTTAGGAAAGGATCTAGGATTGGACCGGTATTCCGACAAAGTGCTTGCTACACCTATCGTAACGTGCAATGTAAGATGCTGATTTCGGTAAATGGAAAATTCCCAAAGGGGTGCTTGTCCTCAACCCATCGGCTTTTCGCGGGATTACCATTCAGCACTTCTTGGTAACGGAACTACCTAAACTACTTGAAATCTTCTGCAGTAAATTTTTCAATGTATTCTGACTGATTTTGAACAATTTAACTCAATCATTGATATTTGAAAATCGGCAAAATTAAAATGCACCCGTCGCCACCGCCATTGCAAACACTTTGACAAGAGGTTAAGTTATGGGAAAAACAAATCTATGTCGCTACTGACGAAAATCGTCGACCACAATAATATTTACCCGCGATTTGTATTCACTATCACTGTCTTGTTCATCATCACTGCGATAGCTCACAATTGAGTCCATTCTCGTTGGTATTTTGCCTTAAAATCACTAATTAAAATCTGATCAAATTCTCCATCTATCAATCAAATAAATACCAATACATTGATAACAAATACAAAATTGCGAAAAGGCGACTTACAGACAGGCAGTAGTGCCAATGTAGGAAGAAACGTGACAGATGTTGTTACTAATGCCAACTGTTGAGAAGTTGAAAATATGGTTGGTGTATTTGGTGGTTCTTCAATACGAGAAGGCCTATTCACACGGGTAGCCCTCTGTTTTGCTTGTTTGCATAAGGTTTGCATCTTTGCAACTTTCATAGTTTACAAGAGCTGGGAAGTGTCAAATGATAAGTTCGTGATTGTTGTTGATAAAATAAAGATTGTCGGAAGATATTGTGAAGTGTTTGCTTGGATTGGGACGAATCGAACCACCCAAGAATGGTAAGTTTCTGAAATGGATCTAAGTCATCGATTTTGTGTCAAAGTGCTATTTGATGTTAATCACGAATTCTAATTGGAAAACCCTCTGTGGCTGTTAGTAACCCTATCGATTTAGTTGTTTTTTCAATATTTGATATCTTAACACAACTATTGACTCTGTAGCGCAGTATGAATATGAACGGCTCTGGGTTTAACTAATCATCTTCATCTTAGTGAAACTGTCGAATAACGCCCCCAAGTTTCATTCTTATTTATTGGCTATGTAGGTTTAATTGGGAAAGACTGTAGATTAGCGCCAATTCGGATATGTGTTCCTGCTCGCATAGCCATGCTAACTTCCGCATAACATCCCTGCTCTGCATATAAGCCCATAGGATCATTATGGCGACTGCACATAAGAGCTAGGATAAAGGTTTTGAGTTTTGACCCATCGAGCACAATGTTTAAAAAATCAAAAAGAAAATGTAAAATACCTATAAATAAGTTTGTCAGACAAAAATTGGACTATACCAATCCATCTGAGGAGATGCGAGCGACGATTCTACGCGAAAAACGTAAAATACAACACAGAATCGGAGGGAAGATTTGCTCCATTGGCAGCCAAAGGAGAAATATCCAGAGATCGTACTCCATTGGATAAAGGCTGGAATGATTATCACTCGTTCGTCCAAAGATCTTTAAATTCTCCGCTCAGCTCCAGAATATCGGAGCCTATAGATATTCCCGGAGAGCTTCCATTTGTAGTGAATAAAGAGTTTCCAATAAGTCCGTAAAGGACTGCAGCGATGGTCTGCTGCCTCGGCAGAAGAAGGTGTCGGTTTCTGCCGAGAATGCCCTCGTCTGGAGACGCGTGAATGCGCTGGCAGGCTAGCATTGCGGTGTCGTGGGGCGGGTTCATTTCCCCAGCACGAGGACCCACTACAAAAATATTTCGCATTCACGAATTGGACTGCTGGAAATCGTGAGGCGACCGAAGTCGCAAAAAGTGTAGATAACTACACAGAGGGAATTAGAGCTTGTCATGAGAACAAGGGGAACCTGAAAAGAAAGGCGAACTTGGGGTGACCTCGTCATTACCCGACGAAGTCCATGGCCCACAAATGAAAGAGGGGCAAACGGGTGATGGTGGAGCCCCTTCGTACCCACCCAACCGGAATAAATCCATATATATCTTGTTGAAGTGGCCAGGTATTCCTCTTCTGAGTAGAAAACTCATACAACTTGAATTGCATGAACTTTCCCATCAGAAGGGGAGTACCCCGGTGACCAATTTATGCCATAGAATTATACAATTTGATTGCATAACTCTATGCCATAAAGAGGCACTCTGCTTGGGCCACTCAACCCGCGATATCACCTGAAACGAGAAGTATTGTTTAAGTACCCGGCGGCTGGCTCATGTCTTGAGGTGGAAGCCTGCCACCGTACCGGGTCCTATACCCGGTTAGAGTCGGGAGAAAGGAAAGACCAAAAGATTTCAGTTATGCAGCATTATTATTCAAAAGCAAAGAAAATTTTTATATACACAATTCGTCGATATTTACGTTAAAATTTATTGTTTATATTCATGTACAATTAAATAATCGCGTCTTTCTCTCATGTAGTATTTAGGTATTCAAAAAAATGAAAAAAACAACCTCTAAATTTTCTGACCAATTCAACATGCAAAAAAAAGATATATATACAAATATACCAAAAGGGTAACAAAAGACACTTACCCGCAGGGTTCTCCGAGCGCTCGATGACACATGCGGGGGGGTCCACTGAAATTTTCATTAGTATTTTGAATCGTTATTTATAAATATTACATCGACACATTAAACACTATAAAAAAATTTTTGAGAGAGAGCGTCGAATTAGATCACTATTTTATTTTTATATCCTTCTCCGAAAGTGTTTCAATTGTATAAACAACAAAAATTTTATGCGATTTTTAGATTCCAAAATATAAACGCCAAAATTATCTTCTCTTTCAAGTCAACACTTTCATCCGTCGTTACAGCATTCTAACCTCCTTTCTCTCGGAGGTGCACGTGGCTCTATTTTTGCACCCACACGAAACATAAACACTTCGAAATTCGAGTGTGGGAAAGACGGAAACTCTTTCGGGCGCCGATCAAAATGCACAAACACGTGTGAAATAGGAAACGTGCTGCACAATGCACGCATAAATGGAAAAAAATTGTTACCAAAATTTCGTTTAAATAGTTTAGGTTCACGGGAAAATTAATTAGCTGAAATGCTAGCAAAGTCACAAATTTTCAATCCGTTAAAATTTAGGGCCGTGTAAATTATTGCACTGTGTCGCTGGTTGATGTTTGAACAATTCGAAATTGCAATTTCCCACGCGTAAAATCCACTTCAAAACGCCGTAACTCAACTCTCAATCCCTTATCCCGCAAACATTGAACAGGCGAGGAAGGGAAACGTATAATTTTGGGTCAAGATAGAGATCAACCGCAGTGGCACATTGTTATATTAAACGGTCACAAGAAATCTTGATGTCAACGGTCAACACTTGATTTATTCAGAAACATTCAAAAATTGAGCGCAAATCAGACCGCAATAAAATTTCATATCAATTAAAGCACTTCCTGATAATTTGTCTGATAAATCATTTTCCTAACTTAAATTTTACTTCAATATATCCTTCACACTTTTAATATTCCATTTCGATTACAATTTATTTTGTACACTTCCATTTCATTTAACTATTTTAAAACAATCTTTTCACGCTAATTCTTATCACATGAACAAATTAAAATTAAGCTGAGAAGATTGAATGCAATCGATTGAATTTTGCTGCACTCCCCGCGTCCAAGCGCGTTCGCAGTTGCCACTCGACTCCTCTTTTCATCATCGTGCACATCGACGGTCAAACCCATCCAGCAATCCATTTCTTCCACTCTTCCGTGCACATATCAGATTCTAAACCTGATCCATAATCTTGATTTGTTAGTATTGCGGGAACCGGTTCCTGTTCGTATCAAGTTATTCTCATTCCAAACATTATCAGGGTTAGTGTAAGGCGACTGCATTCTAGTGTTATCGTCATACAATCAACGACTAATTTAGATGAATTGGTATTCATGTACATGCTACCTTTTTCTGTTTTCTTTTTTTATCTCTTTTTCTTTTGTTAAGCTACTACACTTCCATTTTATCTCAACTTGTTTTTCTTTCTGCGTTCAACGTCTTATGTATTTATAATATATATAATATTTTATATATAAATCAAAAGCAATTAAAACATATCATCAATTCTTCCTTTGTCTCTTTTTTCATATCATTTTATAGAAAACAAAATAAATGAGTTGTCCATTTCAAAATATATACCAGCACGATATCGAGAGATTCCCCATCATCAAAAATTTCGAAAATCTCTCATTCCTAGTTTCGTACAGCGTTTTGCTCACATTCACGCTTTATATGGCCTATTTTGCCACAGATGTAACATGATTTTGCGCTGTCTGGACAATTACGCGAAATATGTCCTGTTTTGTTGCAATTATAACAGATTAAGTTGCGACCAGAATCGTTGTTCTGATCCGGACAGTTACGTGCCAAATGCCCAATTTGGTTGCAATTGTAGCAACTGGGCTCATCAGCCGGTTAACTACATGTTCGAGCAATGTGTTCAACAACGTTACAACGATAACATCTGTCAGCTTCTTCGTTACACATTCTCGCGAAATGTCCAATTTTGTTGCACTTGTAACATTTTCAGACATAGACATCAATCGAACACTTGATTTATTCATAAATTGGGTAGCATTTCGAGTAATCGCCGTTATAAAATCGTCACGATCAATTGAATCGTCCAAGGAGCGTTGCGACGGTGTAATAGTCGTTTGATTAGGTGTTGGTA
Organism: Odontomyia ornata; assembly: GCA_963969285.1. Lineage (NCBI taxonomy): Eukaryota > Metazoa > Arthropoda > Insecta > Diptera > Stratiomyidae > Odontomyia > Odontomyia ornata. The sequence continues at coordinate 24,443,688 of OZ017741.1, forward strand.
GGTTGGATTTAGTGGTGTTTGGAATAGAATTCGGTGAAGATACTGTTGTTGCTTCGAGATTTATCCGAACGCTTTTTGATGAGGCATTAGTTGTTCTTTTTGTTGTATCTATGGAAGTGCTGACACGGTCAACAGGATTTACAGTCGTTTCGACAATTCTAGCGGCATTCGATGTTTTCGAGGTGTGGCGTCATTATTTGCTAAGTCAAGAGATTCATTTTCGTTTCTAGACTTATCTCGACGTGAAAGAATCTTTAATTTTATTCTAAGGTTCTTTAATTCTAGATTTTTATCAATATACTGCAATTTTTGTGCCTTCTTCATAGTCTCTTCGTCAGTTTTCTTCGCTAGTAGTCTTGATTTTCGTTTTCTGGTAACATCCTCCGTTTCCGATTGATCTTTATTTAGATTAGTTGAAATGGTTTCTAATGCAGTCAAATTCGATTGTGAATCTCTCGAGGTTTTACTGGGCACAGGTGATGGTTCAAGTCTTGATGCATTGACTAGAACGCTGTAAGCGTTAAAATCCAACAAAGAGTCAATACTGCTATCAGAATCACTGTCTTCGCCGCTTTCATTCTGGGATAGATTAACAACTGGATTGCTAGAAAAATCATTTTGCGGAACTACCTCCGTTATATTATTTACTTGTATAATTTCTGCATCCTCCTCGATTACTACACATTGGCCCCCATCAACTCTGGATAAAGTTTGCTCCACCATAAAAGCCCAAAAGTATAATAAAGCGCTGGGGATCGATTAGATTCCAATGGAGCTCATTAAAAACGGTGACAGCGGTGTTCAGAAAGTCATTGTAGTGATTTACAGAATGCAAAATTGTCCTTTCAGGACTGCGGGGCTCAGCTGGATTGACCTCGCCTGGGGACGCGTGAATGCACTGGCAAGCTATAGTTGCGGTGTCGTTGAGCTGGTTCTTTTCCCACAGCGCAAGGGCCCACCACAAATTATTTTCGCACTCACGAATTCTAAGGTGAGCGGTGTCAAAAGCGGAACCGATCGGCTGGTGTTAAAGGTACCAATGACCGAAGTATCCGACCGAAAGGGATTACAAACAGAAAAGCGACGGCAAATAGCCCACAAATAAGAGTAGGGCATCCAGGTGGTAGCGGTGCTCGCAAGCACCCCTCCCAACTGGATCGAAATTTAAAATATCTTGCCTTGGCCCATATCGGGTGTGGAAGGCCAGGTAGCCCTGCGAGAGCACCAGTAATAATCAAAAAAGGGGAGAGCTCGCCCGATGGCTAGCTCATGAGCGGAGGGGCCAGCCAACGCGGTGGGACCCATACACGGTCGGAGTTCAGACAATATTGAGCTCACGAGACCAACGATTCCAATGGAGATACTCATTTGCTATATTCGTTGAAGCTGATCGAATTGAGACGGCGCAATCTAGGTATTGATGGCTGAATGACAATGTCTAAATTATTCGTGTTTTTTACCAGTTTTTGTGTTTTTCTTCATTTTTGTTAAAAATTAGGTATAGGTTAGGTATATGTTATGTTTATTATATTAGGTTAGAGATAAGGTTAAACGCTTAGGTCAGGAACATTGTTAAAGAATTTTTTTAGTATAAGAGTTTTTTGATTGAATTTTATTAGAATTAAGTTAAAACATATTAGGTGTAAGATCAAAGTTCACTGTTGTGTTTAAATTATAAATAATTTTAGGATAGTGTTGGTTGGTTTTTTCTCCTTTTTTCCAATTGATTTTCAAAATATGTAATAATCTTAATTAATTGAATTTGCTGGAGTTTTTTTGGAGAAATATGTTAAATGATAATGTATAAATTTAGAGAGCCATTTGGGCCATTAAGTTTTTGTATGTTTATTGTTTGGAATTTGCTTTATATTCTTTGAAAATTTATACCAATTAGTATTGAATAAATCGCTTTTGACTTTGACTTTTAAGCTCAGACAATGGAAAAACCGAATTTTTGGGTTCAATCAATTGCACACGAGCAGAAGGTGTCCCAGAAAACCCGCGGCACGACTGAGCGCTAGCCGGCCTCAGTATGCCACACCGGGTGGCGCACCCCTCTGGTACAACTTATGCCTGCAACTGCGGCGAGTTCCGTGGCTGCTGCAGAATGGCACCGAAATTGCTAATTTTGTTATATTTTATTGTATGCACTTTAAAGTTTTAAATTGATTCGGATCAGTTTCAGTTAGTTGGTTTTACGGTTTTTGTTTGTTTTGAGTAATTTTAGGTTGAGTTTGATTAAAGTATTGTATATTGTAGGGTATTTTTATTTATATTTGAGCTAGTAAGTTTTAATATCTTTAAATTTTATATATTTATTTACTTGTTGGTCTGTCTGTCAGCTATTTAATTTCTAATTTATTCTTATAGAATCGTTTGTTTATCCGTCTATGATTTATTAAATCATTTATTTTATTCAAATTGTCTGTGCTGTTTGTCCGTTAATTTTTATTTAATTTATCGATTTTTCAATTTTTGCATCTAGTATTTATTATATCTATTTTAAATAATGGTACGCGTAATGCCTCTTATTCTACATACTCCAGCTCAGACAACGAATTATACTCATTCCCGCCAATGCACAAGTGGAGAGTCAATTTTGATGGTTCTTCTGCTGGTCGAGCAATTCCTCTTCAGAGCTATTACATTGGCAAGAAACTACGATATTGCCTTGTAGAAACTGGCATTGAGCCTCCACATCCTACTGTAGGGACCAGCAGAGGAATGGTACTGGGCATTTTGGCAGCTCAACCCGAATATTACGTTTCCTGATTTGGAAACTGCGTTGAAGGAACGTTTTGGGTCTCATTGGACCGACGTAGACGTGCGGCGAGCAATCGATGCGCGTTTCTAGAGACCAGACGAACCTTTCCGTGAGTTTAGTGGCTCCATAATCAGCCATCTCGAATATGGAGCATCTTAAAAATCGGTTATCCGATTTTGACATACAGGCCATCCTATTTCCGAACATGAACCAACGAATGAGGAATCATTTGGCACGCGTGGAATTCGCATCGGCAACGGAATTAGTTCGTCACTGCACTCGAGTTGAAGCAGTTTGGTATCCTTCAGCCAGACCTGTGGTTGACCATCGCAGTAGGCATCTGCCCAACATTGACGCTGTTGATAAGTTGGAGAATGCCTGGTGTGAGCCTCAAGCAATTTCTGCGGCAGGATATCATGAACGCTTTCAGAGTCGACCTCGAAGTGAGATCCCTTCTTCCTTCCAGGAACATCATCACTCAATGAATAACCAGATGCCAGACCAGTGCCCATTCAGAAGTTTATCCGTTTTACCTCGTATGTCCAATTTACCACCATTTTCTAGCGATGTGATTACGCCGAGTGATGTACCGACTTACGTCAGAAGTAGTGAAATGGCGGATAATGATCGAAAACCACCCGCCTGTTTTAGAACGCGTCCTTTCCAGGATCGCTTTCGGAGATCCTGGAGAGATTTCTTCGCCAGGCGTCTCTTCAAGCATGTGTGCGTGAAGTAAATTGTTGCAACTCTTGGCGACAATAGGCTCTACGCAGAGATTTCCGTCAAGGGTCGTAAATTGACGGCCTTGCTTGATAGCGGAGCCAGTGTCAGTATCCTTGGAGCCGGAGCCTTGGACCTACAGTCGGAATTGGGCTTGCATATGCATTCCATGCATGCGCATGTTCAGACTGCATCAGGCCAGTTCTGGGATACGTCACCACAGTATTGCGATTCAACAACACCAGCAAATTGATGAGATTCCTAGTTGCCTCTTCCTGGACGCACGCAGTGTACCTTTTTTTTTGTGTTTGGGTGGGAGGTAGATGCCATTTATGCACAGAGTGTGGGGGACTCCCATGCGCGCAAAAAGGCGAATAGACTTCCCACTAAACACCTCCCCTGTCAACCTGAGAACCTAGCCTGGAACCGTTTGACACATTACTTCCGGCCAGGTCTCGTTTTGTTACGCCGTGAGGCGCCTTCAAGCTGGGGGGATCCCCAATCTAGCGGGAGGGGAGAAGGGAAGAGGAAGTGCCAGAAAACCGATTCCCCAGCCCTAACGCCCCCGGCTGTTGTGAGTCCCTTTTATCTTTTAGGACTGCCCGAACATAATGTGCAACCTGGTTTCATTTGTCAACCGATTCGAGCATCACCGCAACTATATTATCCGGGGTGAGCTCGCCCGTTTCCCTGTAGAGCTCCCTTCACAGGCTGTCCCATTTTATGCACACAAAAAATATGTGGCAGGCATTGTCCTCCTCTCCTGGGCAAAACCGACAATCGGGGGACCGTGACTTACCAATCTTGTGCAGGTAAGACTGAAAACACCCATGCCCGCTCAAAAGCTACGTCAGATAGAAGTCAGTCTCACCATGCCTTCGATTTAGCCACGGTTTCACATCCGGGATGAGGCGCGCAGTCCACCTTCCCTTCGTGCAATTCACCCAAGACTGCTACCATTCGTTGAGCGAGTGCTGTCTCTCCTTGCGGACAACCATCTCCCTCGCATTCTCGTTTCGGCGCTCCTCTTCTCTGTACCTATGCCAAGCGTTTTCGGTAAACCTACTTGCTGAGAGCGTCGTCCCATACCTCTGCTCCGTACAGTAGCACTGACCCTACAGCAATCATCAAGAGGGGCCTTCTTGATGGGCTGGGTCCCCTAAGTTGGCCATAAGTCGACTCAGAGCCGATACTCCCGAAGCAGCCTTCTCAGCCGTTGCCCTGATTTGCTCAGAAAAATTCATCTCCGAGTCAACCAGTAGCCCCGGGTACTTCACCGCTGGTTTCGATTCGATTTGTATTTCTCCAATACTGATCATCCTTACTCTAGGGATTCTCTTTTTTGTCAAGGCGACCACTTCGGTTTTCTCCAGTGCCAAACTGAACTCATTCGGCGTATTAGCATACCTAGCCTAAGTTGCGCTTGTTCAACGGTGCGTCCAAGTACCAGAGTCGCAACATCGTCCGCATAGCCGATCAAGCGTGACTCATCTGGCATCTCCAGTCTCAGTAGCCCGTCGTAAGACACGTTCCACAGGGTCGGACCAAGCATAGATCAGCCTTATGAAAGTCGACGAACTTATTTAGACCAATGTTTTTGTACAAACTCTGCTACCATCAAGTCCCGTTGAATATTTTTTCTGAGTTGCGTTCCCGACAAACATCTCGTTCATCTCGGATGAATTCTTATTTCGTTATCCCATATGCTAGAAATGATTTATATTTCCATTCATCAATCTTAAGAATCGTACGAAATCATAATAATCTCGAGCTTGGTCCTTTCCCCTCTTCTTACATAGCATTTAAGAAAAAACTAAGAGACTTACTACTAGTTTAACTTTTAATTATCGACATTTTATTATTCTTTTTCATTTAAGTATTGCTGTAATTGTTCTTTGCGTTCCATTTTGTTATTGGATTGTTTAGTCTGTAATATGGAATAAATAAATAAATAAATACATCCCTGGGTAACACCCGATGTAACAGAAATCCTCCGTTGCCCCTGTGTCGCGTCGTAGAGCAGGCTTCGGTCCTTCAGGTAGTCCCTCAAAAGCCGCATTAGATATTCTGGAACTTGAAAAGTGTTTTCCAGCGTATCCAGAATATGCACCCATCTAGCGGAGTTGAAGGCGTGCCTGACGGAGAGTGTCCCCAACACGACGATCTGTCGCTTGGTGCGACTATGTGCTTCTGGCTTTTGGACGGCGCTCATCACCTCTGCAATCGTATCAATAGTAAAACTTCCTGCTTTAAAGCCGTACTGCCGAGGAGATAAGTCCCCAGCAGCACGAATCGCGTCAGTGAGTCTTCTTTGATGAGTTTCTCTAGCACTTTCCCAGGCGTATCTAGCATGCATAACGGGCGGTATGCAGGCGGCGATTCGGGGTTTCCCTTCCCCTTGCTGATCAGCACGAGTCTCGCCTACCGTGAAAACCCCGTCCCGTAGGCGAGCGTTGAATGTGCTGAGCAGCAAGTCAGGACAATGGCGATAGACAAGCCGCAACACCTCAGCCGGAACACCATCTGGACCTGGAGCCTTCCTAGCTTTCAATGAAAAGACTGCTTTTCCAGTTCCGGATGTTTGAAGAGTGGACACTCGACTGCTGTTTCACCGTGGACACCGTCAAAACGGACGGGACGGGCGGGGAAGAGTGCCTGCACTATCTAATCCATCTTTTCCGCATCATGTATGCAAGGCTTCCGTAGCTTATAATCGACGCTCCACGGATCCTTGTTCACATTGTCCACTAGGTCTTGCCAGACGCGAGCCTTGCTATTGTAAATGAATTTGCGAAGGCATTTCCTGGCCGACTTATATACTGCCACCCGGTTGCATGGTTCCGCGCTCGTTGAGCCTCACGTTGAAGCTTGTGACACTCCCTTCGCTTTTCAGCGATTTCAGTTGACCACCAGTACACTGGGGGATTGCCGTGTCGGGCAGTTGTAATGATACTCATAGTTGAGTTCACCACGTCTTGAGCTGCCAATTCTTCCGTCCCCTCTGAAGCTCCCTGCAGCAGCTCACCTGCTGTGAGCACCTCGACGAACCTCTCGACGTCCATCCTTCTGATGTTCCATTCAGTTGTAAAAAGCCGAGAGCATGGACGTCGGGAGACAACATCACTGATCTGAAGCAGAATGCACTGATGATCACTGGCTGAGTAGTCCTCTAATACTTTCCAATTGTGTATTCTCCGTACTAAGGACTCCGAGGCGAATGTCATGTCCGGTATGGTTCCCTCACAGCCAATCCGGCGGAAAGTCGGCATATTGCCGGTGTTTAGTACGACGAGCGCCGTCCTGGCCGCTATGTCCAGGATTAGTTTTCCCCTTGGATCTGTTTGAGGCATGCTCCATTCGATTGCTTTAACTTTGAAGTCTCCCCCAAAGAGCACGTTGCCCTCTGCGTTCGAGACAGTGCCCCCCAGAGCATTAAGCCTGGCTTGGAAAGATGATATCGATTCTTTCGGCGTTAGGTACACACTAAAGAAGGTGGTCTCTGAACACCGAACCCACACGAAGCCATCCCCCCGTCCCCAACTCTCCGCTTGGAAATCTCTGTTCCGAACCCAGATGGCGGCAGTACCAGTTTCGTCAGGATATCATGATGCAGAACTTTTATAATGGTGTTGCTCACTCAGCAGCAAGAAGTCGGCTTTCATGTCCCTCGCAAACTGCTCAAGCAGTTTTTGGGCGGTTAAACTGCGATGTAGGTTTAGCTGCAGGATGCGGGTCACTTAAGTTCTGATTTTGCTTTGGCTAGGGCTTCCTGGAAAACCCGGCATTTTCCTGATCCCGAGACGTGTCCAAAATCAGGCCTTGGATCAGCATCCTTGCAAAGAATACAGTGTGCCTCCTTCGTACACTCTTTTCTTTGATGTTCCATTCCACCGCATTTGTAACATAGGGAACTCCTATCGGGTCCTTTGCATACTTGTGCGGTTTGCCCTTAGCCAAGGCATGTGAAACATTTCCAAGGTTAACGCGGGCGTAAGTGCCGATAATCATGTACCAATATCTTCTGAGAGCAACAGACAGGGGAGGATCGAGTAGGACAAATCCTTCGTAGTCCTCGGAATAGCATCCTTGTGCTTCGACAAAACGCGTATAACGCGATTTTCACTTCGCGTAAAACTTCTGGAACTCCCTTTCCGGGATCCCCTTCAGAGATGCCGTCACGGCCTCTTGGACGTCTTCTACGGAGCCGTATCGCTTTCCTTTGAGGTCCTGCTTAAGCCGAGGAAAGAGGAAGATGCCCGGCGGTGCCGTATCTGGAGTATATATGGATGAGAGGCAACGTGTCAACCCTGCGCTTGGCAAAAAACTCCCTCACTAGCAGCGTGACTCTGGGTACGAGCTTTGCGCACACCTTTCGCATGGCCAAAGCTCGGTAATAATTTTTTGGACGCTACCGTATAAAATATCGAACTCTTCAACAATCAGACAAATGTTTGTGTTCCGGCCAGAGTTCAGGAACGTCTTTACTTGGGCCATATTTTCATCAATCCTTGGAATCCCTCCCAGCACAACTTATGCTACTCAAGCACTATTGAGCGTCTCATGGCAGCTTTCCCATAGATGTCTTTAATCATTCCAAGAGTTTTCGTCACGGTTTTTCCAAGTTTGTCGCAGAAATTGCGACGAAACTTCTTAACAGAGGTTCACGAAAATTGACGCAGGCCACTGGAGAAAATATCGGTCTCTTTGGAAGGCCCCCACGACCACGCACAGGTTGTCCAACCCCCTTCTATCGCTCGGTTTGCGCAACAGAAATTCGGTTCTACTACTTTGGTCTTACCCGCCATTTGATAGCGCCAACAGAAAAAAAACCGGCGCTACGCTGTTTAATTTTAGGATGAAGCCTTATAAGAAACAAAGGTATTGAAAGCGTGTCGCGTAAGTTCATGACATTGTGAAGTCCATCGCAAACATCACCGAAATCAAGCAGTATTGTAGTGAAATGGGTATATTGAATGTCCGTAAAGGACTGCAGCGATGATCTGCTGCCTCGGTGGAAGAGAATGGTAGTATCCGCCGAGGTTGGCCTTGTCTGGGGACGCGTGAATGCGCTGGCAGGCTAGCGTTGCGGTGTCGTGGGGCGGGTTCTTTCCCCCTAGCACAATGACCCCCTACGAAAAAATTTCGCATTCACGAATTAAGAAGTGTCAGACATGACAATTGACTGATGTCGAGGCCGAGGTAACTAGCCAAGGTTTGAAATGTTTGTTTGGAGAACAAACTGCGCTGAGCAAAAATGGACGGACAGGCGGAGACTTCGTCGTTACAGACGATCCTTATCGCCCACAAATAAGATTGGGGTATCCAGATGGAGGTGGTGCCCCCTCGGAACCTCCCAACCGGATCAAGATCCAAACGTAGACATGGCCATGTGTTTGTCATTTGAGAGAAAAACTCATACAAAAGCACTATGCATGACTCTTTCCCTCAAATGAGAAGCATAAACGTAACCAATTTATGCTATAGAGTTATGCAATGAAATCACTCTACCATGCAAGAGCCCCTGTTATACAAGAAAAAAACGGAGGAGTGCGCCCGATGGCTAGCCCGTATTAGCGGAATAGCCTGCCATCGTTGCGGGTCCTATAACCGGTCAGGTAGAATGAATGGAATGGAATTCCGTTCATTTCTTACAACTTCAGATATATCGAGCGTAGAGAAATCGTATCACATGCCTAATAAATACGTTTATATATGCAAGAACCTAACAGTCAAAAGTGTAGTGTATTTGCACGTATTATCCTGTCTTTATTTTTCAAATGGATTAAAATTTCATGGATGTCATTAGGTGCCCGGCCCTCTTCACCTAAATTATTGGATGACCTTAACGATTTACCATCGATTTTTGCTTTGCAAATTTAGCTTGGCACAAGTTTTAATAATAAAATAATCAAATATAAAAAAAATTAATCAAATATAAAAAAAATATGAAATATAAAAAAATTTAATCAAATATAAAAATTTTAATCAAATATATAAAAAATTTATTATAAAAAAAAAATAAATCAAATATAAAATTAAAAAAAAACAGATACTCACCAACATCCTCGTCGGTCGCTGGTGATGTGGTGGTTTCAAATTGATCATTGCTATTACCTTCAAATAGGGATACAAGTTTATAATGCACACTTATAGCCCACATAACTATTTACTACATGCCAGACACTATCTTTACAGTAAGGAAATCTATTTTGACTATATTAGGGAGCTGATTCTTACACTGGGATATGCTTTACCGAGTTTAAAATGTTTGAGATGATTTTGATTTTTACATATTTTGGTGGGAAAGCAATGCGAACGTGACAAACTGTGTAGTGAGTTAAAGTATCGGATTACAGCATGATAAACCTAATCATTAAACAGAAAACTGGATACCTTACGCTTTCTTGCCTCTTTCGTCACACAAGCTGAGAAGACTGCATGCACAATACTAAACGACTCGAAACCAAACTCCTTAAAGTAAGCCGCAAAGTACTGACAAGCTATTCCTATTTCTCCCATTTTTGCTGTCCTCAGCGCTGATTTTTTGGCACGCCTTTGAACCTTTTTCTTTCAGTCGCCGGCATCCAAATTATTATTTGACTACTTTTTTATGTTCATGGAGTATTTACTGCGGTTTTTACTTGCTCCAGTAATAAGATCATATATTTTTTATTCAATTCTTCTCACTGAAATCTTCAGCAGTAGCCAACGTATTTTATCCAAATAGATCAATGAAAAGCTACAATTGTTTCAGTCTAGGCAGATCACATCATCGGTCATAGAAAATTGTCAACTTTTCCAACTTGGTACTGCTGTATTTAGCCATTAATGCAACATTATGATTTTCTTCATTGCCCGAAATTTCATCAAGAAGTCTAAATTCGGGTCTGATATAATTTCCAATGCACTTTTCTAATACTTCACGGGCTTGTACTTCAAAGGTATTGTTTTGAATGTGTTTTATCGTTCCGTCCGCAATCAAAAACAAGCCCTGATAGCAGTGCATTTGCCTTAAACGTCACTGAATGCTGGCTTCTTCCAGCGAACTATTATATGCGTCACAAGTAACCGCTAAGTTAATTTTGGTGCCGACGAACATGGTTTTCGCTACAAGAAATGAACTCTTTGACGCAAACCAGAAATACATTCCACCTCACATTCCACCCAAGTAATCATCTTGCCAAAGTATACTAGTTTCAAGTTTATTTCTTTGATCAATGGATAATACCATGGAAAACTCGTAATCAAATCTTCCTTGCCCTAAATTTCCATCAACGACAGCCTTTTATCTCGGCGAACACCATCGCATCCATGGGTATTCCACTTGATATTTTAATGGGAAGCGAGGGAAAACTTTTTGTTGAAGTTTTGCTAACGGGCAGGTATTGTGGGGAAGAATTGAGTCACTTGCAAGAGAACGCCATCGCTGAACTCGTGAAAATACTATCCGAAATAATCCGCAACTACGGAAAATTTAGGCAGTATAGGATTATATGTTTGCCGGCTAGAATTGCACTCCGCGATCGAACATTTTCTTTTACGCTAAGTAATTCCTTTTCTTCCCGGCCGTTCTCCGCGTGCTCGCCGTGTCGGGGTCATAAGTCAACTCCACGATCCGTCCCCAAAACTTGTCTTTCCACTTTCTCATCCCGTGTATACCATAATACAATACCTAATAAGTATGGTCACTCTTGGATGTCAATAATTACAACAACAAAAATTGATGGGGCCATGTAAAATGAAGACAAGAAAGGACTGAAAATAAATGGCTTTCGCCCTTTAGCGAAAGAGAGTTAGCTAGAGCTGCGGCCCACATGTGAAATTGTGTTAGTAAGTTTGCCCGCGCTTGCGTTTGTATGGGTTTGTACGTGAAGCGGGAAATTATGCTTGTGTGCGTTGAAATTTAGCCATTTTCGTGTTACCAGATCAGCAAAGTTTGTTGCTTAACGACAGATATTATTGCCAGATTGATAAAACAGCTGAGTTTTTGGTGGGAATGTGATTTTGAAATCAGTTCATTTAAGAGCAATGGAAAATAAAGAGTGCATTGTAATTCAAATGAATATAGAAAATTGTTCCGGCTTCCATCGGACCATAACACGTAACACCTTGCGACTACTTCCTTTGGGGCCACGTGAAAGAGAAGGTATACGCCAACAGCCTAGCGTCGATTCAAGACCTCAAAGATGGAATTCGTGAGGCTATCGAGGACATAGGGCAGCCACTTTGTGATTTGGTTATGAAAATTTCATGAAAAGGATATGATCCTGTAAGCGTGGTCGTGGTGGTCATTTGCCTGATGTTATTTTCCACAACTAACGGCATACCTTGCTCTTTATAATGAAATAAACATCCGATCATTTATATTAAAAAATTGCATTTTTCCTTTAATATCAAAATAACACCTCTTATATAATAGTTATTGTAATACATTTTAAGGTTTGACCAAATTTTTATACAACTATGGCATCGGGCGATTTTAAGCCGCTGATAAAAACACACTGCGATAAGATTTGCCACGGATCCTTAGGCATGCGCAGAACTTATATGCCTCTTAGAAATTATGCCCTTGTCAGGAATTATCCGCGAGTACCACAAGAATGTGTGACCTGAAAATTATTATGTTTATAAAACCATTTTTTTAGAAAAAAATCGAAGAACCTTCGACAACAAATTCTGGCGAGAGAGTTACATTAGCATCCTAATAAATATAAGATTCATAGAAAACTAAGAGATGCGAGCATTTAGGAAAAACCTTTTATGACCACCGTCGCACAATCCTTTTAGGAGTGTTGCCGACGGATTTCTATTTACGATCACTGTCCTTTGCGATAATCCGTTTATGACCTTTCGGTTTTATGATAGTTGCTTGCTAGATTTTCCTAGACGTTCGCATATGTAGAATCCAGATGTTATGTATCTCAAAAAGTATTTAAGAAGGATTTCAGGATAATTTAAAGCCAGTTTATATTCATTTTCCGAATAAAGAGATACGTGGAACAAAATTAGTTTTATTTTATTCTAGTTTAAAAAGGTTAAATTTTTAAACAGATAATTGGCGCAGTCGTGCGGTTAACGCAAAAAAAAGTGTTAGTTTGTGAACTGAATTAATCCTGGCGAGTGAAAATTTTATTGAGTACTTCAAAACGCTGTGTGTTACGAATCAAGTGAATTGTTTCCAAACTGAAAACGAGTGCACCATGGCTCAACAAGGCAATCACCTCACTCAACTACCTCCGTTGATTTTACCCTCTGTTTTAGAATTGCCTTCCAATCCGACAGCTGGAGCTGCCAGTACAAAAGTGTCAGAAGCAGCCCCATCAAAACTCGACCAGTTCAAGTTCATCACTCAACTCATAGCCCAAGCTCCCTCATTTAATGGTATCACAGAACAACTGTACCAGTTTATATCCGCGATGGACAAAATTGCACCACGAATAGCCGCTTACCCAGATGAATCTGATCGCGATTTGATGTACCAGAGCATAATCTATAAACTTTCTGGACCTGCAGCACAAATCGTACAAACTTTTGCGGTGTCTTCGTGGGATGAAATGAAGCGGTTTAGCCCAGTCATATTAGGGCTTTCACCTCGGAATGAAAGATAATAAGCTGCAAATTGGTATGAACCTTTGTTTTGTCATTCTAAATGTTGTCTCAAAAGTCACAATCGTTATCGTGTTCGCGTCTCAAGATATTCAAGGTCAAAGGTCACAAAAATCGGTTTTTCGCGAATATCTGGCTTCCTATCGGTTAAATGAGATTTGCATTTATTATAAAAGTTGTAGGCTATAAAATTCCCTACAACTTTTGTTTAAACTTTTTTTTCATACGACCAACCGTTTTGAAGGTAGAGCGCGAAGAGTGCACATCGTACAGTCATATACGGCCTAATGCAAGGTCAAGCGTGAGTTATGGTTATCAGTACGTTATAAAGTCAATTATTTACTTGGAAATTATAATTATTAAACAATGCCTATTATTTATGTACTAACTATTAATTATTTATATTTAATTAAAGTAAGTAACTTGATTTGCAACGGTACAATTTCAAACTAACGAATAATCTTGACTCATACAAAGTGGAGAGAGTGGCCTTGAATACTATAGAACATCTGTCCCGGCAATGAATAGAAAAGGGCATAGGGTAGGGACAAGTATTTCCAGGTATATAAGTATTGAGAAATTTACGCGTTTTAAAGAAAAGATATATAATGTCGTGTTAACTTAAAATAAAACTAAAATATATAATCCAGAATTAATAATATTTTATACTTAAATAGTTAAATATGAATAATTATATATAAATAATCAAGTTACTTACTTTAATTAAATATAAATAATTAATAGTTAGTACATAAATAATATATATAATTATTCATATTTAACTATTTAAGTATAAAATATTATTAATTCTGGATTATATATTTTAGTTTTATTTTAAGTTAACACGACATTATATATCTTTTCTTTAAAACGCGTAAATTTCTCAATACTTATATACCTGGAAATACTTGTCCCTACCCTATGCCCTTTTCTATTCATTGCCGGGACAGATGTTCTATAGTATTCAAGGCCACTCTCTCCACTTTGTATGAGTCAAGATTATTCGTTAGTTTGAAATTGTACCGTTGCAAATCAAGTTACTTACTTTAATTAAATATAAATAATTAATAGTTAGTACATAAATAATAGGCATTGTTTAATAATTATAGTTTCCAAGTAAATAATTGACTTTATAACGTACTGATAACCATAACTCACGCTTGACCTTGCATTAGGCCGTATATGACTGTACGATGTGCACTCTTCGCGCTCTACCTTCAAAACGGTTGGTCGTATGAAAAAAAAGTTTAAACAAAAGTTGTAGGGAATTTTATAGCCTACAACTTTTATAATAAATGCAAATCTCATTTAACCGATAGGAAGCCAGATATTCGCGAAAAACCGATTTTTGTGACGTTTGACCTTGAATATCTTGAGACGCGAACACGATAACGATTGTGACTTTTGAGACAACATTTAGAATGACAAAACAAAGGTTCATACCAATTTGCAGCTTATTATCTTTCATTCCGAGGTTGACCCCTTTTTTTTACCTAATATGACTGGGCTAGTTACTTATACAACATTTTGACAGTCATGAAACGGCCGGACAAATCATTTTGAAGCTACGAAGTGCGAGATTTACGAGCTCAACCAAATACTACGAATATATACGTAAGTTATTATTTCAGCTAAATACAAAAATAAGATTTTGTGAAAATATGTCAGTAGAACATAAAAACATAACAATTAATTATAATATGCAACTAGCCACAGAAATTTTTATCCAAAATAGCCCTAGATTTATTCAAACCATTTTATACGCTCAACAACCCACGTCTCTGGAGTCCGCGTACGGTATCCTCTTAAAATCAAACTTAGCTAATTATTCAATTGAAAAGCCTAACTCAAACACAAGTTCATTTCATCCCTTTCAAAATAATAATCTCCAACAGCCAGAATATTTTGAACAACGCTCACCTTTGAATCAACCAAATTTAATCAAGTATTCTCATGAAGTCAATAGCTCGAATCATTGGCCTAATTATCAGTCGAGCCAAAACCATCAGAACCCACGAAATTATCTAAAACCACTTTCTCAAAATATTAGAAATAATCCGAATCATGGTGCAAGTCGTCAGAACGACTTGACACTTAATTCTGATGTATCCATGAACACTGCCGTATCAAGAGAATCTACTCTCCATTTGAAAAATCAATCTTTGCAACAGGATTTTCGGCTCCCAGCCTCGGAAGAGAGCTTCCAACAGTACAGCTCACAATCGGTGGGAAATTTCTAAAATGTATTATAGATACAGGAAGTACTAAATCTATTATTGACGAAAGAATCGTCCCTGAACATCAAAAACGAACATATAATATGCCCTTGAAAATAAAAACAATGAGCAATAGCTTCAATAGCTTCAAATGTCTCAGAACATTACCTCCAGCAGAATTTGGTTCTAACACCCCTGTTGAATGGAAGTTGATTTCTCTTGAAAGAAAAGATTTTCAGGCCATCATTGGGAACGATATTGCCCATGCAGTAGGTCTAGTTATTGATTACAAAACTCAAACCCTTTTTTGTGACAAAGTCCGTATATCTTTTGCAAATAATGAGGAGGAGCAAATTTATTTTACCGAGGTTTTGAAAAATATTAATGATGATTCAACGGAGTCAAAATTATCACCTCCTGAGGTAGAACATACGGCAGAAGAGAAATCAGTAATAAAAAGAATTTTGACTGAATTTAAGGACATTCAATATGAGGAAAATCAAAAACTGACTTTCACTCATAAAATTAAGCATTCCTTGTCCCTTACTTCCGATAAACCAGTGTATCAACGGAATTATCGACTGCCATATACAGTTCGGGACTTTCTTTCAAAGCAAATTCAAGAAGATCTTGCTCAAGGTATTATTCAACCATCTCAATCACCATATAACAACCGTATATGGATAGTACCCAAGAAGGGTGGTCAATATAGATTAGTGATTGATTTTAGGAAACTTAACCAACTTACTGTTGAGGATAAATTTCCAATTCCTCAGATTGACGACTTACTTGGAAAACTTGGAAATTGTCAATACTTTACATCAGTTGACCAGTTGACCTTGCAAAAGGCTTTCACCAAATTGAATTGGAGCCTTCAGATCGGCATAAAACTGCTTTCAGCACTGACTCAGGGCACTATGAGTTTTTGCGTATGCCATTTGGTTTAAAAAACGCTCCGGCTACGTTCCAGAAATTAATGAACAATATTTTACAAGAACACATAGGGAAAACATGCATTGTGTACATGGATGATATACTGGTATTCAGTTCATCTTTACAAGAACATGAAGTTACTTTAAGGGAAATATTTCAAACCTTGCGTGACGCTAATTTAAAAATTCAGTTTAGCAAAACAAAGTATTTGTCACGTCATACCGAATTCCTTGGCCACATAGTGACACCACAAGGAATCAAACCGAACCCCGCTAAAATAGAGGTCATCAAACAATTTCCGATTCCTAAAACTCCGACGGAAATCAAAAGATTTTTGGGATTTACGGGATTTTATCGTAAATTTATAAAAGACTATGCAGAAATTGCCAAGCCGATGACTATATATTTACAAAAAAATAAAAAAATTGACCTGAATGATCCATCTTATGTGGATTCGTTTAACAGACTTAAAATGTATATACAAACTGAACCCATTCTCATCCATCCAGATCTAAATAAATCATTTACTGTAACGACTGATGCTTCAAAACATGCTCTTGGTGCAGTGTTATCACAAGATCATAAGCCAATAGCCTTTGCATCAAGAACGTTGAACAAACACGAGATAAATTATTCAACGATTGAAAAAGAATTATTGGCAATCGTTTGGTCTCTAAAACGTTTTAGGCCATACCTGTTTGGTAAGCGTTTTACGCTCGTTACAGATCATAAACCACTTACCTATTTAGATAATATTAAAGAAGAAAATAGCAAGCTTCAACGTTGGCGCTTGAAAATAAGCGAATATGATTTCAATATTCAACACATTAAGGGCAAAGAAAATATTGTTGCAGATGCCTTGTCTCGCATCCAAATCTTACATATGCAAAATGGAACCGGAATGCAAACTGAAAATGTAGAATACAATGGCTCACTTATTGCAACACAACATTCGTCTCAAGAAGACAATCACCATTTTATATTTATAGCTGAGAAACCTATAAACCACTTTCAGCAGCAGATTTTTCTAAAACATGGGAACATAAATTCTACAAAGATAATCAAATACCAAGGAAAAAAAATATTTCATTTGCAATTTAAAGAAATAACGCCTAAAACAATTCAATATATTATTAAAAATCACTGTCTTCAAAAAGGTACTACTGCCATCAATTTCCCCAATAAAGAAATTCTATTATTAGCTCAAAAAGAATATAGTCAACATAAATTATCGAACCCGAACATGTGCATTGTGTCAGCCCCTAAAGTACTTCATAATTGCACTGAAACTTCAATCAAAGAACAAATTGCTAGAACGCATATAAAATCAAACCATCAAGGTATAGACAAAATATATGAAGAATTGAAAGACAAGTATTACTTCCCGAAATTGAGGGAACTAGTCACTTTGTATATCAACGCTTGTGATATTTGCAAACGGTCGAAGTATGAACGCAATCCTGTCAAACTCCCATTCAAGAAACCCGAATGTCCCAACCAAGTTCGAGATACATACCACCTTGACATCTGGTTCAAAGATAAAAATCATCCTTATATTTCAATTATTGACAAGTTTAGTAAATACTTAGCTCTATGTGCTATAAAGAATCGGCAGTGGGATACAATCAACCATGCTTTGTTAGAAACATTTAATATGATAGGGTTCCCTCGACATATCATCACAGACAACGAAAGCTCTTTCAATTCACCTAAAACAATCGATTGGCTTAAAAATCGTGGTATAACCATTCATTTTACATCTCCTCACCAACATACTGGCAATGTAGATGTTGAAGTAGCTCATAGGACGCTCAACGAAAATTTGCGTACATTTCTTATTCGGAAAGTTGAAGAAGATAGGAATTTACTTGAACTAAATCCTGTCCAAGAATGTGTTCGCATTTATAATGCAACAGTGCACTCCGCACACAAAGAAAAACCAGGAAGCGTGTTTCACCAGCAAACGCCGACACCAAACCATGAGATCCACGCAAAATTAGTACTTAATCAAATGAAACACAATGAATATCATAATAGAAACCGCGGAGAAAAACCCCTCGATGAACAGTATATTAAGAATCCGAATCCAAAAAAATTAGACCCCAGATATATAAAATTCAATAGAAATAAGCACAAACTAAAAATACATCCTCAGCGCTTTCGTAAAGCTAAACGTTCCTAACATTCCCTTGGTAAAAACAGACATCCCAGTATCCCCAGTAACAGCAAAGTCAAAGTCAAAGTCAAAAGCGATTTATTTAATACTAATCGTTATAAATTTTTAAAAGAACATAAAGCAAATTCCAAACAATAAAACTATAAAAAACTTAATGGCCCGAATGGCTCTCTAAATTTATACGTTATCAGTTAAGCACATTTAATGAAAAAAGTACACTTGCAAATTTAAATTAATTAAAATTATTTCATATTTTTTGATTCAATTAGAAAAAGGAGAAAAAACCAACCAGCATTATTCAAAAATTACTTATATTACTGACACAACAATGAACTTATATCCTATACCTAATATGTTACACCCTAATTCTAAATAAGTTCAATCAAAAAAAAAAAAACAAAAAAAACGTTACCTTATATTGAAACCTATACCTAAATTATAATACAAACAAACAACAACACTAGATGTAGCAATAATGAGATGAATCTAAAAAAACTAAGTAACGAGAAAAAGCACAAAAACAGAAAATAAACACGAATAATTTAGACATTGTCATTCCGCCACCAATACCTAGATTGCTCCATCTCAGCTCCACCAGCCTCAATGAATCTAGCAAATGAGAATCTCCATTGGAATTGTTGGTCTCGTGAACTCAGATTCGGAGGATATTTTATCTTCTTATCGGTGGCCCGTCGGTATATGTGATATATGATTGGGACGCCATCAGAATCAAAAATATATCGATTCATGTCCAAATACACGAATGCTTCTGGAGGAACGAAGCCAGTAGTGAGGCAAGTCACAATATACCCGTCTGTAGGGTGGAACGGCTGTGAAATCCAAGGGTTTTCACTCACAGTTACAGATCTTGCGATATGATTCCGAAGAAGTTTCAATATGAAGATATCGACTCTTGTCACTTGAGCGGTTTGATAAATTTTTCTATTCGATATATAGTGCTTCCAATCCGTCTCAGGCTTTCTGTACAAACCAGTACATGCACGAAGACATTTCCTTTCGAAAACTCTTAATCTTTCCATTGTACTAGCACTCTGGTTGTACCAGATCTGGCATCCGTATGTCAAAACTGGTCTAACCAGGGTCTTGTAACAAATAACTTTGACTTTTTGATCAATGTATCTGGAATGAAAGAGTCGCCGAAGGGCCATGACTACTTTTAGTGCCTTACTGAGCATGATTTTGACATGTTCAGTGTAGTACAGATACTGATCGAGATGAACACCGAGGTATCGAACACAGGATTTATGTGGAACCCGTTCTGAACTACCCTCACCAGCCATAATGTGGAAATCCTTCCAATTACGTTTCAGGTCTTGACTGGCCCCCTGCAGCGTTGTCCGAAACAAGATTGTTTCGCACTTCTGCGCATTGATTTTCATTCGCCAATTGTCGGTGTAGAGCTGCACATCATTAAACATTTTTTGAAGATTGCTCTGAACTATTGTAGCTTTTGGGTCTGCCGTATAGATGATCAAATCATCAGCAAACGCTACCAATGATCGCGTTGGCGAGACATTAAAATCAAAGCTGTTCAATAACTTGCGAATGAATATTGAGAAAAGCAGGGGCGCAGTAACTGTTCCCTGCTGTAGACCATTCAAGACCTTGAATTCGCGCATTGTTGTCAGATTTCCATCAGTTACAACAAACGATTTCCCGTATAACATATTACACATCATGGCGACAAGGTGTCTGGGGAACCTGTCCTGAAGAAGTTTGAAAACTAGTCCATCTAACCACACCGTATCGAAGGCTTTCTCCATATCAATGAGACATGCTCCAACACATTCTTTGTTGTTTAGTTTCCAACAGATGTCTGAGGTTACTTTCGTTATTGCATGTATGGTCGAATGCCTGGCACGAAAACCAAATTGGCAATTCGGCATCAACTCATATTTCTCAATGTGGGCGTTTAATGCTCTGTTGAGTATCACTTCAAACACCTTGCTGATGTTAGGCAGCAAGCTGATTGGGCGATAGCTTTTAGGGCATGAAGATTTTTTCCTTTCTTCAAGATCGGAAATACCTTAGCCTTTTTCGACTCATTTGGGAAATATGAATTGTTCAACATGTTGTTGAACAATATGCAATAATTCCTAATAGCAACCTCAGGCAAATGTCGGAGAACTATATTTGGAATACCGTCAGTACCACATGATTTTTTGTTGTTTATTCTGCGAAATATGAAACACAAGTCTTCATAGCTGACAAAATAATCAATAAAATTCAAGCTCGGTATGAGGTCAGATGTGAATGTTTCATCGAAATGAAGAATTGATTGGCCATTCAGGCTTGATTTGAAGTCGGAAACTTTTGCTTCAACGACCTCCGAAAATATTTCATTCCTTCTCTCTGGGTTTGGCAGATGAACCAATTCTAAATGTGTTCCAATCAGGGCAAGTTTCCGCAATCCATCACATATAATCCTGTTTCCATTTCTATCCGGAGTCGTACTATCAATTTCGATACCAGCTCTATCGAGAAGACTTATCTCATCACTAGTGACTTCAAGATTCGATACCTTCACTCGAGACTTCCTGCGGAATAAGCTATTCACTTTCGCGAAAACACCATCTGGGTCCTGTGGGCTGATACCCCTCAGTTTTTCCACCCATTGATTGCTGACCTCACTCCTGAAGTATGAACGGATTAAGTTCCGGACATTCTTCAGGTGTAATTTCAACAAAGCCAACGAGGGATGGTTGTAATCCAAAAATCGTCGATAAATATTGTTGACGCGGGTGAGAAGAAGGCTTTTCAATCTTTTCAACCTTGCGATGGTTGGTGTTTCATATCCTTCCATATTGTTTCGATGTTTAATCTTGGGAACTACTTTCTCAATCGTTTCCAACGTCAGCTTCTCTAACTTCGACAAATAGAGATCTATTTCATCGTCAGTTAGATTTCTGTTATTAGGAACCATTGAGCAAGCGTTGCCATCATCAGAAGGAGGACATTGCTTCTGGTACTCCCGATTAAACTTCTTTTGAAACTTTCCCCAGTCTGTTTTTTTGAAATTCAACCGATGGTTTTCATGTTGAACTGGAATGAGGAAGAAATCATCCCTTTGATGATTGATTTCCATTACGATTGCGTTATGGTCGCTATCGTAAGTAAGCACCTGCAGTTTCCGTTGAGGACTATTAAAGCTGAATTCAAGTCTTGCGTCAGCAATGCAGAAGTCCAAATATGAATTTGTCCTAGGGTATGTTGGGAACTCCGACCCATATAGGTTGCACCTGTATTCAATTTGGTTCTCTGTTATCCATGATTTCAGGAATACACCTCTTGGATTATTGGTGGCGTTTAGCCATGATGTATGCTTGGCATTCAGGTCACCGGCAAAAATATAATAATTATGCAGCCTGTTCAATTCGAGTATCTCAAACAAGGAATTGAGTTCCTCCTTGAACTTGAGAACATTTTGACCAGTTGCATAGGCAGAGATAACGAAGAGGTTATCCCCACCTGGCAGTGAAATTTTGATGACGGACACTTCAAGAAATTCAAAGTTTTTGAATTCGACTTTTTCAATATTTTGGAAACAATAGGGTCTTCTAACCAATATCCCGGTGCCACCTCCCCCATCACCTATTACCCTATCGTTTCTTACGAATGCAAAATCTTTGAATTCCATGGAATGCCATGAATTGAGGTGGGTTTCAGTGAGAAGTATGATGTCAGGCTTTTGCTTAACAACAAATTCAAGGAGATAATCACGTCGATGTATAGCAACGATAGAGTTGACGTTGATCGATATGAGGCGAAGCCTATCCATGGGAATATGACTGGATGACAAGTTATTATTAGGCATTTGAAAGACCTAAACGCTGAAAAGCAAAGTTAATTTTTGAATTTTGTTTGTCGATTCTCTCCGATAAAGAATTAAGTTGCTGGTAAATTTTGAGAAGCAGCTCATTATTGCCACTTACATTATTTACATTATTTCCAGCATTTTCTGCTGGTCCTCTAGCGGCGAGTGCAAATGATACTCCGGGCTTGACGAAGTTGGAAGGTATGATATTACGGTGTACTTGTGTTTGCTTTGGAGCAAATTTAACTTTTGCATCTTGATATCGGGAGCATCCTCGATATGATGCTGGGTGACCAAAAACACCGCAGTTAACGCAGTATAATTTTTCTTTAGGCTCCGTCTGAGCCAATTTGCACTCACCGGGAGCATGAACGTCTTTGCATTTAACGCAACGATAGTGCATGGCACAATTGGCAGCCGAATGTCCAAATCTTTGACACCGGTAACACTGGTTGACTTCTCTTTTCTGGAGGCATTCCCACCTCACCACTCTGAAATTTAAGTACCTTATTTGTTGAAGGGCACTTGGACTGCTCTTATTTGCAATTTGTACCAGGTAAAGTGGTAAATTCTTCCTTTCTATGGTCGACCTTCTTGTCGCAAAGGCTTTGACTGAAACAAAATCAATATCTGGTGCAGCCTCCTTGAGCACCTGAAGAAGATCGACCGTATCCTCTCCGCTGTCCAAACCCTTCAACAAGAAGGTCTGATTCTTTTCACTTTTTGGGGTATAGGTGAAGTGTGGAACCTCCCCAGAAATCAGCGCATCTTTGGCTGACTTGAAATCAACCAGTGATTTCGTCCTTATAGTTAATTTTTCGGCATTAACTCTTTTGATTTCGAAATTGGCCAGTTTATTTTCGGCTGCCAATAGCCGAACCATATCTTTCCCGGTTTGTCCGAACACGTTGATTGGCGGAACTTTTTCTGTCTTGTTGGAAGCTTTTTCAGAGGAACCAGCAGAACTGCGGGCTGGTTTTTTCTCCTTATTTTTGGTCTTTAAATATTGAATGAAATTAACGTCATTATCTTGATTAAAATTACCTCTGATGTTTTCTTCGATTTCCATATCTTCGGTTAATCCCTCCAGCGCTGCAAAATAATTTCGGCTCTCGTTGGTGCCACCAGCACTTAGAACTTCCTCTGGATTTACTTGCTTTGCACTTTTCTTCGGCTTTGTTACCTGTTGCCATTGATTTTGTGGCTGCGTCTTTTGAGGCTTCATCCCTTGCTTGAAAAGATCCTTGAGAGACTGTATCTCTTGCCTTAGGTCATCATTTTCTTTCTGCAATTTGGCCATTTGTTGATTATCCGCTATTATTTGCAGCTTGCACCCTCCATCTACGGAGTTTTCTTCGTTATGTTTTCTTTTAGTGATTGTCGCCAGTTTCGTATTCGTCGTTTCCCCAGGTTGCCCCAACGGTGGGAAGCCGTCGGGCTCCTCCATACCAGCGGCGAAATTTTCTTTGTGAATTTGTTTTTCGTTACCAATCGAAGTAAAAATATTCGATAGAAATTTCCTGAGTCGATTACTTCGACAATATAAGATTTTTTCCGATAAAAATTAACTTCGGACTAACGTTTTTAAAAAATTAATTTAATTTTTGAAAACTCCCCAGTAACAGCAATAACTTTAATATACGCGATCAATAGACTTCCTGTAATTGCGACGAATTAAGCGTAGGAAGAGAACATCCCTTTCACAGCCACATACTCCTAGTTTTTACGCCAGACACATGGGTTATTGAAAAAAAAATATTAAAAAAAACTATGTACCATTCAAATTGTTTTCAATGATACTAAAAAAACATGTAATTACTCTTCGTCCTATATAAAAAAAATATATGTACAAAAACATTTTATAAAGAAATTACGTACAGTATTACTGCTAATTCACACAGAAAAAGGTTGTTATTTTAATTATAATTTCAAGTCTATAGCTGTGAATTGTAACACAAATTTTTAGTTCAATATGTAAAATTCATGCAAACGTTATACTACGTTTTCATGTTTTAAAATTTGTTGTGGTTCTCTTACAAATGAATGTAATTAAAAGAATCGAGGACGATTCTGGAACAGGGGATGGAGGAGTTACATTAGCATCCTAATAAATATAAGATTCATAGAAAACTAAGAGATGCGAGCATTTAGGAAAAACCTTTTATTACCACCGTCGCACGATCCTTTTAGGAGTGTTGCCGACGGATTTCTATTTACGATCACTGTCCTTTGCGATAATCCGTTTATGACCTTTCGGTTTTATGATAGTTGCTTGCTAGATTTTCCTAGACGTTCGCATATGTAGAATCCAGATGTTATGTATCTCAAAAAGTATTTAAGAAGGATTTCAGGATAATTTAAAGCCAGTTTATATTCATTTTCCGAATAAAGAGATACGTGGAACAAAATTAGTTTTATTTTATTCTAGTTTAAAAAGGTTAAATTTTTAAACAGATAATTAGAGAAGGCGCGAAGTCGTTTGGTGTGGGCTTCCATTTAAATTATGATAGTCGCGCGCGTATCTTGTGGTAGTCTGTTCCCATCCTTTGTGATTCTCACACTCACTTTATGCTAAATGAGTTTGATCGACAGGGGTGACGCCACTTTCCTGGCATAGCCCTACGCGTCGAGGGCGCAAACTTAGTGCGCAAATCGATTCGTATTAATCCCGCGCGGGCTCCTGCGGGGCAAGAATTTTAAAACTATTTTCTAATTTTTTAATCTGACAATCAGCTGCTTCTCACATTCCTTCTGGTACAACACTTCGCCGCCATTCAATCTTGTTCGAATTTCGTATGAAGCAAATTTCAAACTTGAAATTAACTATCTTCTGCGTGTTTTCGCGTCGATTTTCGGGGCTAATAAATTACTAAGGATTTATAATGAAACGATTTACACACTGTGTCGGCGTCCGCATCGCGTAGGGCCTATGCCAGGAAAGTGCCGTCACCCCGATTGACATACTATACGTGCGCCACTAGAGAGAAAAATATGACGTTTGTCTTTTGACAACATTCGTTTAATTGAACTTAGAAATCGTTCAGTTGTTTATCGGACTTCTCTTTTCTTTCAATGCGAAGTATTTACCAGTCAGCTGATGACTGTTCTTTCCTGTTTTACTTTCGTCGAATTTGTTACATGTTCCCCATGCCCTGTCTGTGCACGCTGTCACACATAATATCTAGCGCGCCGGCAAGTCCCGTTATTTGGAAATTTGTATGAACTGACCCTACTTGTTAGTGATTGCATTATGGTGTATACGGTGAATCGCATCAGCTGAGCTCTATTACCTTCCTCAAGGTAATACACCGTTGGGGTGCACTCAATCAGCGTTCCCACACTCGAAATTTTATTTGGGAGATTTAAATTTTTAAAAACAGAAAAAACTAAAGTAAAGAAAAATGAATCAAATTTTAAATAGTAATAAAATTTAAATCTCTTTAATGAGAATATAATGAAAGGGAAACATTTAAATTTAATATAAAGGAAAATTTATATAAAGCTACATTTAATATAAAGGAAAATTGATATAGAATTACATTTAATATAAAGGGAAATTGATAAAAAGTTACATTTAGCAATAATAATGAGAAAGAAAACTATTTTACAAATGACGATTATGAACGGAAATAATTAGTTACTTTTCTAAGTCTGCCACATAAAATCACAAGTAGAGGATAGGAAGGTTTTCGCGCAGTTTTCTTGTGAAACTGCTCGATTAATACAGTATGGTCGTCGACAGTACTTACGAGTATAGTAGGCACTGTCGACGGTCATAGTGCTTGACTTCGGTGATCTAATGAGCAATCGAAAGTCCAGCATGGCTTCGACCTGACAATGCAAGATTATTAGCCATCTGTTGGTAGTCATACACGACGAGTATTTTGGTTTAGTGGGGAGAATGAAAGACCAAATTCTACCCAGCTGAAAGTTAAAGAGTAGAGCACAAGCATAGTGTCAAATAGAACACCCAGGGAAACAGAAGAGTTTTGCTGGGAGTCGCTAACTGGCGAATGAAGTCGCAAAGCTTCAATTTCTGAGGCTATTGGGTGATAAATGATTTGCAGAATTTTGTGCTTGATATTTGAATAGTTGAAAGGATCTTTTCGATTTCCTTTAAATATTGCACTTGATCATCGCGTAAAATCTCGTGGGAATTTCATAAATCTGAAAATAAAAATGGTATAAAATAAACCACTTACTTAATTTTCAAAGCCAAAATTTTATTTGATTGCATTTTTAAATATCGAATTGACTTTATACATACTACATATATATTTATACAGAATGCTTTTTTTTTTCATTGTTTTTCAAATGCCGCGAATACTCTTTCGATAAAAATTTTATTCTTTAGTACAAATACGTATCAGAAAATCCAGGTAACCTTCCGTCAGGCCATAAAATTCTTGTAGACGCCATGGATCGCTTACCACCCCAAGGATTGAACCGTTGTTTCTTACCTATGATAACACTATTCCTTTTCTCATTGCTTGCTTCGCTCGGTTTATCTACGACGACATTTTTCTTTTGTGCTGTTCGTTCTTGCACCAACGAGGATAATATTAGCTCCTGCTGGCACTTTTCCAACACTGCATTTTGTAGCATTACGTAAAAACTGACATCCTCATAAGCGAATTTGATGATTTGCGAAAATAAATCCTCGTGCGATTTATCCTTAAAATTACGCCGATGATCGCCACTAGCTTCGCTTTGTGCAGTCCCCAAATATTTTAGATGGTCACATGTGTCGTCCATATTCAATAGAAGGTTAATGATGAAGTGTTTGTAATTAGTTAATTGGTGTCCACATAGGAAAACTTCTTCGGGAGTGAAAGCGTTACTGACAGTAAGACCGAGACTCCACAATAAAAGCACCGGAAAAGCGCTCGAAGACATCCTTGCTGCGCGTGGACTGCTGTTTCGCTAGCAAAGAATATTTATTGTTATAAAGCGAAACTAGACGATAATTTAGTGCTTAAAGCAAATGCTGACATTATTTTTTGTGTTTAACTAGTAACAAATTTCTTAAAGGACACTACTTTCGAGATTACTTTATGGTTCACAATCAAAACTACTGTAACAATTGAAAATCACAACTTACTCAATTGTTGAAGTCACTCTCAGCTAGGATGCTAACTACCAACTACGACTTGTTCGTCCTAATATAATCCTTTTTATACTTGATTTTAAAATTTAGTAACTGGAAAAATTAACACTGTTTATTTGATGATTTTCTGCTTAGTTGATTTTATGTTTGGCCATTAAGACATGTAATTGAGAGTAATTTGAAGCATGATAGAAAGGGGTAAAATGTGACATTCCTTTCAGCTCTACCTACGATATTTGATGAAACGAAAAAGGAAGAAGACTGACTTCAGCGTTAAGTAAATTGAATAAATCGCTGTCCAAATATGAAATGATGAAAGATAGAGTGATTTAATTATCAAGAAATAATGGAGTATAATGGCGTATTTGCTTGCTTTGATGAAAGATTGCAGTTGGTAGAAATTCCTACTAGTAATTATGAATGTGGGTTGATATGATTAAATAATGTTGATAATCGTTTGCGTTCGAAATTTAAAGCTATACGAAGTGACAACCATTGAACTCTATAACTATTGGTAATCATTATATGATCCTTTTATTAGCCTTACATTTACTGGTTGAATTATCAGAAAAGAATGCGTTTCATATGCTTGTCTCTAAAATGCCTTCTGGTAAGGCAATAGCCTTTCAAGCTTGACTAATATGTCTTGAGCGCATTCGAAGTCACACTACAGGAGCCGGAACTTTGCAATAAGCGAACATTCAGTTTGTACGGAAATGTAGCACTCTAATAATTTAAAAGCACAAAAAAACTTTCAAATTTGAAATGTTTTTTTGCGTCACGTAAATTTTTGTTAACGTGTGCAGCTCTGCATAAATTGAATGTTGGCAACACTGCCGATGTTCCCAGAAAACTAAACGTCTTGGGATTGACAAGTGACTGAAGTGTCATCACGCGGTCGGGCTTGAAGTACATTTTGTCGCCCAGTGAATTGGTCATTCGTTTTCGAGTATATTTCCCCCAAGTATTCTGTAGTGAAAATTCGGATGTTCAAATAAGTCCGTAAAGGACTGCAGCGATGGTCTGCTGCCTCGGCAGAAGAAGGTGTCGGTATCTGCCGAGAATGCCCTCGTCTGGAGACGCGTGAATGTGCTGGCAGGCTAGCATTGCGGTGTCGTGGGGCGGGTTCATTTCCCCAGCACGAGGACCCACTGCAAAAAATTTCGCATTCACGAATTGGACTGCAGATCAAAAGGCGACCGAAGTCGCAAAAATTGTAGATAACCTCACAGAGGGAGATAGAACTTGTTACGAGAACAAGTGGAACCTGAAAAGGAAGGCGAACTTGGGGTGACCTCGTCATTACCCGACGAAGTTCATGGCCCACAAATGAAAGAGGGGCAAACGGATGGTGGTGGAGCCCCTTCGCACCCACCCAACCGGAATAAATCCATGTATATCTTGTTGAAGTGGCCAGGTATTCCTCTTCTGAGTGGAAAACTCATACAACTTGAATTGCATGAACTTTCCCATCAGAAGGGGAGTACCCCGGTGACCAATTTATGTCATAGAATTATACAATTGGATTGCATAACTCTATGCCATAAAGAGGCACTCTGCTTGGGCCACTCAACCCACGAAGTCACCTGAAACAGAAAAAGGATTAATAAGTACCCGGTGGCTGGCTCATGGTCTTAGGGGGCAGCCTGCCACCGTACCGAGTCCTATACCCGGTCAGAGTGATCGGAAAGGAAAGACCGACGTTGTACGTTTAATTCAACATTCCTTTAATGGGTATATAAAGTGCACAACATAGATTTTAAAATCAATTTACAATTTAATTTTATAACTTCAATCATATAAATACATCTTTTAATATATTATATATAGGAACAATAAATAATGTTAAAATATAAACTTTAGGTCACGTTCTCTTCGTGCTTCATAAGTATAAATTGTCCTCAAATGATCAAAATGTTAATAGCGTGTGCAAGTCGAGGGCAATTATTATCAACGCTTGAATAAATCGTAGTCCTTTATCGAAAAGGCAACTATTTTTTCTTTGCAAAGAGAATCTGAGTTGCGAGGAGATCGTTTCTACCGGTTTATTTTAAAAAAACTTTGCAGGATTGCTCTTTTGTTTGATGATAATAATCATCCGTGTTTTCTGTTTTATCATTTGAACCTATTTCCAAATTTTATGTACATTTATTTTCCTGTTTACTTTATTGAATTATTATCTTCAATATAATAGAATAATTAAATATTTTTTTTCCGTTTAACAAAAAAAAAAATAATTCGTAATAAAAAAATATACCAAAAGGGATGGATGCAGGTATCCTCTAAATTACTGGGTATGGGACACAAAAAAAAAGAATTATGATAATCATCAATTTTAAAAATTATTGCCAGAATAATTTAAATCAGAATCGCCAGATACAATCACTACAGGTAACAATTCGGTAAAACGGTGCTGCAACCTTTAAAAATTATGCTGAATCTATGCAGTGTAAAGCCATTAGGTTTGATATAAACATTCCGCGAGCAATCGTTTAGATTCATTGCGTGATAAAATGTCCGTAATTTCGCTTTATAGGCAGGTACAGAAGACAGGGGATCAGATTTCAAGGCTTCCTCCGCCAATTTTCACACACAATGCATTCGCCAAACATCATTGTTTTCATCGTTTAAAAACCAATACCAACGTTTCGACACTCGCGAGCAATTACGCAAATCACGCAAGTCTAAATGCGAAAAGATACTTTCAAATATGTGATCCGGCAACCGATTTATTATGGGTTCGTCTATATTTCCACTTCGAGTTCCGCTATTCCGATTTGTGGGCTAACACTCGAAGGACTTGTAGTTGGGAGATCCGCCTGTCTGACTGTTACAACTTACAATCAATGCTCGTCCAGAAACACTTTAACCAGCCGTAACTTTCCGATAGGCACTGTGTAGGGGACGCGGGTTTTTACAGCCAGAGTATGGAGATAACTTTTGAACGGGAAGTTAATACCTTTTATATTGAATAGCACTAGGGTAGTAACAAAAAAAATCCACTTTTAGATGAGCCTGACATACGAATCGCAATTGTATGCACGCATGACGCAAAGCCCGTAATGAACCGCTCTACAGCACAGTCGTCCAATCGACATCCCCGTATCAACTCCCTTGATAATCCACTAACGGAACTAACAAAATTCAACGAATCACAAGCCAACAGTAAACCCGTTTTTCTTGTCTTCTCCACTGCTTTTCTTTTCTCGTCAATACCAATCGAAAAGCGGATATCAACCCTCCGTCAGATGTTCGACGAAGTACCTCACGCAGCGCGCCACACACGGATCCCCTGAAACGGTAATCACCACAAAACAAACGGAATCGCTTTGCATGGGAATTCGAGGGTTTTCCGCTGACCGTCACACATTTGCTTCTACGCCGACTTCCTCATACAAACTCAATCTTCAATATATTCCAAACTATTGTAATCTTTGCACTTTTAAATTCTTACTCAAATTCTACTTTTCACACTCTCGAGCAAGAAACACCGTCACACTCAATGTTATTCGCACATAACTGTCCGGAACATTCCTCCATTTCAAGCTGAAGCCCGGTCAAGGTGCTCCCGTGATCTCGATGTTGGGTAATCCGTTATAAGAATACGAGCCGGTTGCTATTTTCGACGATAAAAAAAAAGATTTTGTTGCTTCAAGAACTTAAGTTTTTTTCGAAATTCCCCGTTCAAACGCTCGACGAACTTCGTCTTTCCATAATCTTCCCGCAATTCTTCTTCCCTATCTTCCGTCCACGCGCGTTCGCGGTTGCAACTTTACTCCCTCAAGCGTTTTCAAATTCCCGACTCCCGCGACGGCTATCTTCTCGTTGTTTTTCATTCTATCCACGAACGGCATTTTCTTCGTTTTCTTTTATTATCATCTCGCGTACACATGCACTAGGTGGGAGATTAAATATTTATCGTCTCGACAACACAAACGATGAGAATATCTCAATATAAAACGCGAACTTTTCCTCGATTACTTTTGGTATCTTTATACTTCGATTCATAAAATGGCAAAAACGCAACGAATCCACGCATGCCATTTTCTCGTCCCGCCGTGCTCGCTGTCGCTAATCCCAACCGACTCTCCTTGATCTACCCCATGAAGGCTCGCCAGAGCCTTCAGTTTTCCCCCCTCGATCAGATATTTCAATGATATTTACTCATTTATATTGTTCTCTAATTCTATGGATAAAAAACGAAATCAAATCCAACAAACAAACCGTTTTCTTCCAGATATGCATTGAATTTTTGAGTTGCCAACGCAATTATTTCTTTATTTTCTTCAATAATATTAACGACTTCTTGCTTCTTAGCTGCGATTTTTCATTTTTTATTCATCATTACGTGTTATTAGATTTTTCAGGATGTCGGATGCACTTTGCATCTTTTCGTTCAGCTCTGCAGTTATATTGACTATTTGCTCATCCAATTTTTCAATATTTTTAGTATGCTCATCGCATTTCTGGTCAATATTTTTCCGTCCCACATCGAGCAGATTATCGTGTTCGTATATTGCGCTCTTTAGCTTTTGTTCTACTTCCGATATTTCTAATGTGTAAACTCGGATCTGCTGAAAAACGCAACGTTTTGCTTTTTCAAGCAGTGGCAATAATCGTTCAACCTGTTCCTCCAACGGCTTTTCGGAATTTCGATCGGGACAGATGTCTTCGACTTTCATACCAACCAAATCACTCTGATCCGCAAATATTTGTTGCAGATGTGTGTTGAATGCCGTTACAGCGTCTGGGGTTCGTTTCATTAAGCGCGAGTAAGAAACCTGGTGTGATTCGTATTTGTATTGTAGTCAGTGTTGGCGTTCTTTTCAGAATCAAGCAGATGTCTGAGATATTGTAATTGGTTGATTGGTTCCGCTCGTTCACTCGCCGTCATTTTCTGAGCGTTAATTTCTGTCTCGATACAATCAATTCGAGCTTGCGTTTCAGTTATTTGGCGTTGCTTATGCTCACGCAATTCTTGGAGGGAGTTAATATTTTGCTGGTTTTCATTGCAAATTTTCTATCTTAGCTAAGCTATTTTTCTTACGCACAACCTGGTCTTCCAAATGTTTAAGGTCTTTCTCCAACACTAACAACTTCCCTTTACCCCTTGTTTTGTCTCGGCAAGTTCTTCTACTTCAGTGTTTAGCCGAGCTATATTGCTTTCGATTCCTTCAATGCTATGTTCGCTCTGCCGCATTTGGAGATGCTTTTCAATAAAGATGTTAGTAATTTCCGTTTTCAGGTTATTGAATTCGTCGTTTTTATTATTGTTCCACAATGAAAACCCTAGTTTAGCTGATGAACTGAACTTCAGCGCAAAATCTTAATCCATAATATCATCGACCAGCAAATATTCCCGCTCATACCCCTCGTTCGATTCATTTCTGGGGAAAAAGTCCAACATCCAACCAAAAGGTATAATCCCATTGTTGAATGCATGTGGAGCACTAGGTGTCTTCAGCCAAGACTTGTTAACAGTATAAGGGTACTCAATATGAGATAGAACTGAAACGATATCGTCGACGTAATTAGCCCCAATAGAAAGACGGGTACCAGCGACAAACTCGAGAAAAATGCGAGAATATTGCCACGAACTGTTTCGTGGACATAGATTTTAGACCTCCGCGCCGAAAGAACTCTTTACCCAAAATATCTTCGATTTCGTGCAGATATTCTGTCACACGAGCAGCTTGTGTTTGTAGGAATTTCTTATCATCCAACGGCATCCGTTCCTTCTCACCCGTCATCATAACATTGGCACTGGAATACGGAATAGGACGATTTGGCGTTCGTATAGGAGCAGCACTAGAACTCCTACGTGTCTTAGCAGCCGACGCTGTTAAATATGCTGCATTATTTATTTGATCATCAGAACATGCTCGTTCAAGTGATTGCTGGCGTTGTGACGGCCTGCGGATTGGTTGCGCTATTCTACTGACCCTTGTGTCACATTTGGAACAGGCTTTGTTTTAATGTTATCAATATGTGTAACTTGGGTAATTTTGGAGTTAGCATCTTTAATATAAACTTTTCCGCCATTTTGTACGGAGTGTCGCTGTGTTCTTGTGGTTGATGCGCTGGCATTTTGAGCCATAACTCCTCGATTACTACAATTCTGAAATCATTCCAAAATCTTTAAAACTTGCCTATTGAGCTCCTGACAACCCTGAGCGCCCATCACGGCATGATCCGGCAACAGCAACGCTTCAATCAATTTACATAGTTATTTAAGGTTAATTAGCACTGTAATAATTAGGCCATTCGTAATTAATTCGATTTATTTGATTGATTTATCAATTGATCGATCATTTTAATTCAATTCACCAAATTCAAATTCAATTCGCCACAAAGCGAAAATACTTTAAGTTTCGAATACCACATTTTTATTTTAATCAATCGAGTAACCTATTTTCATTCATTATTTAATTTGTTAAAACTCTGAAACAAAAGTTTATTCATTGTTCAATTGTTGGTTGGGTTGTTATATATTCTGCGAATTCTTGTCCAAATGTGCCCTGTTTGAATTGTTGGCTATTCATTATCTCTGTGTGGTTAAAAAGAAAGTAAAATAAAGTTAAATTTTTTAAAGTCTATAAAAAAAAAATAAAATCAAAGTTCGGGACAAAAGAGTCGCGGCGCAAACATTACCTTCAAAAGATTTAGCAACTAAACTGTTTTCATTGTTGTCCTGATTGGCTTTAAATGAAAATTCGATGCTTGGATGTTTATGTTTTGTTTTGCAATGAGTATTCAGTGAATTGTTTAAGCTTTAATTGCTTAGTTATTGGTGGCAGCTGGGAACGGCATTCGGTATTCAAATTGGGGAGAAAAAAAGTAAAGAGGTTTTTTATAGAGGTGAGGAACATAAAATCTCCATGAAATTGGCTTTACTTGAAACATATTTTTTTTGTCATTAATATTTAAAGATGACTTAGGGCAGGTGGCCGGTGTGATTCGCGCGTACGTAGCGTAATCTAGATGTCCAATTTTCGCACACTCTTCGCAGTAAATCAGGCTGTATTGCGGCAAGAACGCGTCGAGTGTTAGCTTTCAGCAGCTCAATTTTTCTGGTTTACTGGCGTAGACATTCGACTTTACATATTCCCAAAAAAAGTAATCTTACGGTGTTAAATCGCGCGAACGCATTGCACTACAGCCCTTTCCGGGTCTTCGCTTAGAGTTAGGGTATTTCATTACCTTGATCGAATGTACTGGCACTCGGGAAGGTGATATGGCCAGTGTCACGCTTTGGCCGTGTATCCGTCCACCCAGCTGCGAATTACTCGAAACAAATCTTGTTGTCGCTTCGAGCCAGCGACCTTCGGCTTACGGGGTGAGTGCTCTAACCAAAACACCACGTGGTTCCAATTGTTCGCGGACCATATTTTGGCCTCTGCGGACCGTTAATTGGGAGCCTGTGCCTTCGAGGGATTAAAAATGGATTCTTCATCTCCCGGTTCGGATTCGCAGTGTCCTTGGTTGTGTTTTCGTATTTCTTTAGAGTAGCTGATTTCTGTTTGAGTTAGAGTAGCGTAGTTATCGGCACTGTGGCGGTATAAAAATCGGTAACGCGTTAGACCGTTTTGTCTTATATTGCCGGGAGTTTTAAATGCAAGTATAGAATCGGTAGAGTGACGTAGAGTACTAGACAAAGTTAGACGCGTTTTAATTCAGGCAAATTTGATGGTGGCTGAAAATTGTAATGGAGCAGCAGTTCTACTCACGGTGCCACCCACAACCGAACTCTTCTCTGAACTAGCTGGCCGACAATTAGCCACCAGGGAATATACTGTCGGGTGTCTGAACCTGTTGACCTTAAGGGTCCGATTCATTGGCATTATAACGCTAAATCCTACCGGCTGCGCCAATGTAACGTAAAATGTGTTGTTATATGTATTTTAGTTGTCGTTGAGGGGGCCTCCTGCTTCGAGCCCAGAGTATTCGGCTATTCACTAGTTGCTGTAAAAACCAGAGGAGTGCAAATACCAAACCAGAGAAAAGCAAAAACTGTATTTTTCAAAAAAACGTTATAATTCGTGTAGCGGCGTAGGGGGGACCGGTGGATGCAACTATTGGAGCCTGCAGAAGAAACGGTTAGTAGATACGAGACGAGGGCTCCCAGAGCCGTGATTCAAATGAGGATGTGACAACGTTTATCATTGAGCAGGCTGGGGTGCTAAAGAATCAAATGGTACAGGTGATTTGCTCGACGAACGCCCAGGCTAAGGCCGAAGAACCGTTTGGTTGGAAATTGGTAGAAAGCCCAGGCTAAGCCGAAGAAGTATTTGGTCGATTATTTGCAGAGCGCCTAGGCTGACGGCCGAGGAAGCGTTTTGGCTGGATACTGGCGGAACGCCCAGCCTAAGGCTGAAGTAGCGTTTTGGCTGGATACTGGTGGAACGACCAGGCTAAGGCCGAAGTCGCGTTTTTTTGGAAGTGTACGCGTTGAACAGCAGTACGAAAAAGCGCCTTTCTCAAAACCAGCTTTGGATTTTCTTGTTAATTTTCCATCCTGGAAATCGCTGATGTGCAATTTCCCAATCAGTGCAAATCTATGGTGAACAATGTCACCTTAGCCAATTCCATTCTGATATTTTTGCAAAGCATGCTTTATTTGGGCTCAATTGTTTCCACCCGAAGCTTAATATGTTGTTGCTGCAGTTTTGTATGTTGCCCAGGTAAATTCTACTCAGCAGAATATTCTCAATTCCGTAAAGTTTGTTTGCATTTGGCAATTTTCGCAAGCCATGCTCGAAAGTTCAATGATTTCCATCTGTGACGCTAACGTTTTGTTGTTGTTTTTATTTTTTTAATGCAAAGACATTCATTTGTTTCCGTGTCCTCGCGTTCACAATGTAGGTTGAGGCTACTGTTTGTTGTTGTTTATTTTTTTACGCGCGGAGTTGTTCGCCAGGTGTGTTATTCATTGTTTGTTTTCAAGTTCAGGTAGTAGTAAACAAATGATGGAGCAATTTGACGCTTGTTGTTTGCGGAAATATTTTTCAAGGTGTTTCGTTTCGTCATGATGATTTTTTTTCTTTTTTGCTGGCTTTCTGTTTTATTAGATTAATGACCTAATTGTCAGGTAATCCTGAGAGCGATGACAATGTTAAATGTTTTGTAGGTAATATTTGATGTTAAATCAATTAGGGGTTCATTACCTTGATTTAGTGAATTAATTATTTGGTATTTAGCTAATTAAGACTGTATCGTATCTGATAGTTGGCTAGTTATCGGCTAAGTGAACTATTTCGCTTAATTTTCTGATATTTGCACTGTTTTGCTTGATTTTCCGCTAATTGGCTAGGTAGGACTATGTTATTGTATATTTGATATTTGGCTGGTTATGAATACATTCTAGTGTACTAGTGAATTATTTGACTAGATTATTCATATTGGATATTTGGCTAGTTTTTTTGTGGTAGGCAGGTGAATGCCCATTTACGCACGGAGTGTGGGACTCCCATGTTCGCAGGAAGACGGCTGGACTACCCACTAAACACCTCCCTGTCAACCTGAGAACCTACCCTGGAACCTTTTGACACATTACTTCGGGCCAGGTCTCGTTTTGTTATGCTGTTAGGCGCCTTCAAGCTGGTGGATCCCTCTTCTAGCGGGAGGGGAGAGGGGAAGAGGAAGTGCCAGAAAAGCGATCCCCCAGCCCCAACGGCCCCGGCTGCTGTGAGTGCCTTTTATCTTTTAGGACTACCCGAACAAAATGTGCCACCTGTTCCATTTGTCAACCGATTCGAGCATCACCGCGACTATATTATCCAAGGTGAGCTCTCCCGTTTCCTTGGAGAGTTCCCTTCGCTGGCTGTCCCATTTTGTGCACGCAAAAAATGTGTGGCAGGCATTGTCTTCCTCTCCTGAGCAAAACCGGCAATCGGGGGACCGTGACTTACCAATCTTGTGCAGGTAAGACTAAAAACACCCATGCCCGCTCAAAAGCTAGGTTAGATAGAAGTCAGTCTCACCATGCCTGCGATTTAGCCACGGTCTCACATCCGGGATGAGGCACGCAGTTCACCTTCCCTTCGTGCAATTCACCCAAGACTGCTGCCAATCGTTGAGTGAGCGCTGTATCTCCTCGCGGACAACCATCTCCCTCGCATCCTCGTTTTCGGTGCAGGTAAATAGTGCGGCGCTCTCTTGCAACGAGGGCGACAGGTATCACGCCTGTTATAACTCACACCGCCGAATCAGAGACTGTCGGATACGAAGATGCAATCCTCAGTGCTCCTGTGCTAAATGTTTTCGGTATACCTCCTTACTGAGAGCGTCGCCCCATACTTCTGCTCCGTACAGTAGTACTGAAACTACAGCACTCAACAAGAGGCGTCTTCTTGATTGGCTGGGTCCCCCTATGTTGGCCATAAGTCGATTCAGAGCCGATACTCCCGAAGCAGCCATCTCAGCCGTTGCCCTGATTTGCTCAGAGAAACTCATCTTCAAGTCGATCAGTAGCCCCGGGTACTTCACCGATGGCTTCGTTTCGATTCGTAAGTCTCCAATACTGATCATCCTTACTCTAGGGATTCTTTTTCTTTTGCCAAGATGACCACTTCGGTTTTCTCCAGTGCTAAACTGAACCCACGAGCAGTCATCCAGTCCCTCACTCGGTGCATTAGCATACCTAGTCTAAGTTGCGCTTGTTCAACGGTCCGTGCAGCCACCAGAGCCACAACATCATCCGCATAGACGATCAAGCGCGACTCATCTGGTATCTCTAGTCTTAGTAGCCCATCGTAAGACACGCTCGACAGATCCGGGCCAAAGATGGATCCCTGGGCAACACCCGATGTAACTTCCATCCTTCATTGGCCCTGTATCGTGTCGTAAAGCAGGCTTCGGTCCGTCAGGCAGGCTCTCAAAAGCCGCATTAAAAATTCTGGAACTTGAAAAGGGTTTTCTACCGTATCCAGAATGTCCATCCATCTAGCGGAGTTGAAGGCGTTCCTGACGTCGACTGTCACCTACAGGACGATTCGTCGCTTGGCGCGAGTATATGCCTCTGCCTTTTGGGCCGCGTTGACCACCTCTGAAATCGCATCAATGGTAGAATGTCCTGCTCTAAAACCGTACTGCCGAGGAGATAGGTCTCCAGCAGCACGAATCGCGTCAGTGAGTCTTCCCTTGATGAGTTTTTCTGGTACTTTCCCACCAGTGTCTTCCATGCATAACGGGTGGTATGCAGACGTCGATTCGGGATTTCCCTTCCCGTTGCTGATCAGCAAAAGCCTCACCACCTTCCATCGTACCGAGAAAAGCCCGTCCCATAGGTAAGCGTTTGATAGGCTGAGCAGCAAGTCAGGACAATGGTGATGTACAAGCTGCAACACCTCAACTAGAACCCCATCAGGACCTGGAGCCTTCCTAGCTTTCAGTGAAAAAACTGCCTCTTCCAGTTCCAGCTGTATGAAGAGTGGATATTCGACTACTGTTTCACCTAGGACAGCGCCAACACGGACGAGATAGGCGGAGAAAAGCGCCCGCATCATGTTTACAAGGTTTCTGTAAGGCTCCAAGCTTCCACATAACTAGCTTGTAGCCAAGGCCCCACGGATCCTTGTTCACATTGTTCACTAGATCTTGCTAGCAGCGAGCCTTGCTGTTGTTAATCAATTTGCGAAGGCATTTCCTGGCCAACTTATATGCAGCCATCCAGTTGCATTCCTCGTAACGGTTTTGTACCCGTTGAGCCTCACGCCAAAGCTTGTGACACTCCCTTCGTTTTTGAGCGATTTCAGTTGACCACACTGGAGGCTTGCTGAGCCGGGGTTTTCGATGAGGCAAAGAAGCGTTACAAGCAGTCGTAATGACGCTCATAGTTGAGTTCACCATGTCTTGAGCTGCCAGTTCTTCCATCCCCTGCGAATCTCCCTGCTGCGGCTCACCTGCCGTGGGCACCTCGATAAACCTCGCGGTGTCCATCCTTCCGATGTTCCATCCAGTTGTAGAAAGCTGAGAGCACGGAGGTCGGGAGACAACGCTTATCTCAAGCAGAATGCACTGATGATCCCTGGCTGACTAGTTGTCTAATACTCTCCGATTGCGTATCCTTCGTACTAAAGACACCGAGGCGAATGTAACGTCCGGTATGGTTCTTCACAGCCGATACGGCGGAAATTCAGCGTATTTCTGGTGTTCAGTACAACGAGCGTTGTCCAGGTCGCCATTTCTAGTATTCCTTTTTCCCGCGAATCTGTTTGAGGCATGCCCCATCGATTGCTTTAGCACGAGCACGTTCCCGTCTGCGTTCGAGACAGCGCCCTCCAAAGCATTAAGATTGGCTTGGAAAGATGATCGATTTGTTCGGCGTTAGGTATACACTAAAGAAGGTGGTCCCTGAGCACAGAATCCACACAAAACCATCCCCACGTCTACAGCTCTCCGCTTGAAAATCACTATTTTGAACCCAGATGGCGGCAGTACCAGTTTCATCAGGATACCACGATGCCGAACTTTTATCAAGGTGTTGCTCACTCAGCAGCATAAAATCGGCTTTGATGACCGTCACAAATAGCTCAAGTAGATTTTGGACGGTTGAACTGCGGTGTAAGCTTAGTTGCAGGATGCGGGTCATCGAAGTTCTGGTTTTGCCTTGGCTAGAGTTTCCTGGAAAACCCGGCATTCTCTTGATCCCAAGGCGTGTCCAAAATCAGGTCTTGGATTAGCATCCTTGCAAAGAATACAGTGTGCCTACTTCGTACACTCTTTTCTTTTATGTTCCCTTTCACCGCATTTGTAACATAGGGAACTCAGTATTTTCCTGATCCCAAGACGTGTCCAAAATCATATCTTGGATCAGCTCCTTGGAAAGCATACAGTGTGCCTGCTCTATAGACTCTTTTTTTTTATGTCCCATGTCACCGTATTTGCAACATAGGGAACTCCTATCGGGTCCTTGGCATACTTGTGCGGTGTGACCATAGCCTAGGCATTTGAAACATTGAAGAGGGGTTGCTCTTCACCGTATCCTACAGGCAACCCACCCTATTCATATTTTGCCCTTGTTCAGAAATTATTCGGCGTCCTTTTCGGTCAAGTCAATTATGGGCATGCGTTGGCCCCTTTCGTTTTCTGGTGTCAGCCTCGCTTTGATCCTGCCCACGCTAGGGAACTCCCTTTTGATTGCCTCTTCTACCTCGGCTAGATCCGTCACGCAGTCAATGTCTCTTATTTCGATCGTTGCCATCGGCTCGAGTGAGGCTATAGTTGCGCTTTTGCCGAAGACTTTCTTTACTCCATCACAGAATGCTTCCCTATTGTCGGCCTATGCTCCGAATTCGGCCAGTATGTGGCCGGCCGCGTTGGTCGACTGCCTTAGTGGCAGCGTTGGTGTCTTCGGCCCGAGCCTTACGTTTCCCCAAATATTCCGCAGCACCTCCGCATAGGATCGACCATCTTGGGGCTTTACGATCAGTGTCTGCTGCCGGGATCTTCGTCGGGGCTTTTTCCCTCCTGTTTCGCATCAGTTCTTTTTTCTTGTTGGGAGTCCGTGCGAACTTTGTTTTCTGGCACTTTTCGAAGGAGTTTCTTTGCAGCTTTCTTCGCCCTTTTTGTCAGCACTATCTGGAACCCCTGATCTGGCGTTCCACGCCCATCAAGTGTCTCTTCCTGCCTTCTTTCATCCCGATCTCCTTCGATTGGGCTAGTTGCCATTCTTTTATTGATTTTTGATTGCGGAGCTATCTGCACGTCCTCTTTAAATATCGCCCCCATCGCTTCTTTAGCCTTCTGCTCTTCTGTGGCCTTCTGGTCCTCTTCGATCTTTAACCAGCTCCATTGATGATACCCTATGCGGTCTAGGAGCCCCTCTCATTCATGGAGCCCAATCTTTACTGCTTTGTTGATTTTTGGCGAGTCGCATGCAGATTGTAGTCTTTTCAGAACATCTCCCGCTTTTCGGAATAGCCTATCTACTCCATGTCGCTGGGCGGCAATTGTGCTTTGCGACCATCGTTCTTGGGAGAGATTATCGTTTTCGAATACAGTACTTTCCGCATTTTCGACGTTGGCGATGAAATCACACAACGTCGCTTTATTTGTCTAGTCACTCCTGTCTTTTTCTACCGTAATCTGCTTGTTTTGTAGTGATCGCAGCAGTGACCATCGAATTCTCGATGTTCTTTATATTTTTCTCCACAGCTCAAACATTTTACGTGTTCTGCAGAGTTTCCTGCTTTTCATTTTTTTTGCTGCGCCCGAGAGCCGCAGGAATCTCAATCTGAACAAGACTGTCTGTTAATCTCCGTTTTTTGCCCGTCTTCACTGTCATTGTGTTATTCGTCGTTTTTGTCATCGTTAGTACCGCTCCCGATGTGCTGTTAACATCGTGGCTGCAGCCGCTGATTGCGTCGTCGTTGATGTTATTTTTGCTTCCTTTTTTGGGGTTTTTTTTAAATCTTTTTTTTAGGGTTTTTTGTTGCTCCAGTTTTATTGGGTCCTCGATCGGAGCCACTATCTCCGGTCGTGTGTGTAGTCGCCTTTTGGTCCCATAGTTATCTTTGCAGAGTAGTGAGGCCACGCGAGGGTTGCCACAAGCCCTTATGGGGACAAGTGCTCAGAGCCACACCAGCGCTAATCGGGAGTCCGTCTCAACCGAACCTACACCACCAACCCAATGGTGAGAACTTCGAATGTACTCCAAGGCCTGCCGAGGTTTTACCGGGACAGAGACGGTATAATAATTGAATTGGAGCTGTTCACGCACGAGCGTCACCTTGGTGCTACCGTGCAAAGCAACTAGGTCCAAACCATCATATCCGCCAGCCCAAGGCATGAATTCCAGTTCATTGTCCAAAGCGTAATCCAGATCCAATCAGCGTGGTTACCTATCATCCCAGGAAGGAATCTCACGGCGCCCCCGATATCCTCGGGTCCATGGGTGCGGCGCTTCCCAAAGAATGCTATCCTCCAAGAGTGGTCTTGTCGACCGGCATTCTCCCTGCGGGAATTTCCTCAGGTAGGTGGGGGCGGAACTCCCCAGCCTTCAAGAGTATTCCTGTCGGCCAGCATTCCCCTTGTAGAGAAGTCGGACACATTGACGTTATAATTCCCGCTCCGCGTTCTTTCGCGAATATGCGGAATCTCAGCACAAAACGTCTTCCAAGCGAGCAACCCGTCCGACCCGCATCAGATTCTGTATCCAACTTCCCGTTTTTCATTCTCGCGCCGGAACGGGATCACATCACAACCCATTCTCTGTTCGCACCAGACGAGTTATCTCTTTTGTGTCATCTTGCTAGATTTCTCGTCGTGGCGCCGGTTGATTTGATTGCAAGTGGAATGTTGGATTTACTTCACTCATTCGCGTAGCAATGGTGTTGCCATTCCTGACTGTTGGGTCATATCGTTATTTACTATTCTTGAATCGTGATTTTAGAGAAATTCGATTGGTATTGCACGGGATAAAATTTGTAATATTTGTTGGTCTAATTAATTTGTTGTTATCCATTGGGCGTAAATATGTTTGTCTGTTATTTGTTTTCCCTCATACAAAATCGTACGAACTATTGAAAATCGCAGAATTTTCTGCTATTTTATTTTGATGAGAAATGATTACTTTTTCTTAATTTCCAATTAATTCCTGCATAGTAGTTAACTCACATCAATGTACCATCGCTTCCACAACCTTCTCAAGAATAAGTTCTTCTCAATATGATTTGGATATTTTTGATAACGCTTTTCTGAACTGATTTAGAAATTCAATTCCA
This sequence comes from Odontomyia ornata, assembly GCA_963969285.1. Taxonomy (NCBI): domain Eukaryota; kingdom Metazoa; phylum Arthropoda; class Insecta; order Diptera; family Stratiomyidae; genus Odontomyia; species Odontomyia ornata. The sequence continues at coordinate 24,486,767 of OZ017741.1, forward strand.
AGTTTATTATGATCGGTTTTAAAACCAACTGGGAAAAGCAAATTTGTGATTTTGTTGATCTCAGCATTATTGTTAGTATATTGAAACTTTCTTGTATATTCATTGAGTAGGATCGGAAAACCTTTTCATCGATGATGGTAGCGGTGATAATGGCGGTGTTGATTTCGGGTTATTGCTATTAATATTATTATGTTGCATATTAGATTGTTCATCACTTATTGTGTAACTATTATTATGAAATTGCTTATTTGATAACACTGTTGTTCTAGCTCACTTACATCGGGTTCAACAGGTATGCTGTGGACTTTTCGCATCACCACCCATGAAACCGAATTTATCATCTTTTGAACAAGCTTCTTTTCGTGAAGAGCCCCCGAGCAGTTTGCCTAGGCTGCTCGATTACTACAAATCGTAAAGGAAATTGCTCGATTTTATCATGCAAGTAGAAAAGTTCCACAGCCAGTCGCTTAAGAACCTCTGCAACCAATCGAATTATTCTAAGTTTTTTTTAGAGAATTAAATGGAATATCAAATGTCCGGCGTTGGTGTTCGCTGGAGGAGGATGGTAGGATTCGCCGAGATTGGCCTTGTCTGAGGACGCGTGAAGAATGCGCTGGCAGGCTAGCATTGCGGTGGGTTCATTTTCCCAGCACAAAGGCCCACTACAAAAGAAATTCGCATTCACGAATGAGGAGATAAAACGACTCGGTTCGACGTCGTCGAGGCCGAGGTAACCTACTAAAGGGATAGATTGCCAAAACAAAACGACTGACTGGGCTGGTGAAAGCGAGCGAAACTCGAGAGGATCTCGTTTTTACGAGATATACTTACGACCTTCAAGTAAGAGTGGGGCATCCAGGTGGAAGCGGTTGCATAAAAATAACAAGGCTGAATTTTAAATCACATTGGTAAGGATTGTAGCAGATGGGCAGCATAAATAAAGTGTGCTAGCAATAGTGGTCAATTATAATATTAATTCCTGGGCTCATGAACCAACATACAAAAACAACCAAGATTTTGTAATTTTAAATGCAATAGAGGGTACTTACCTAGACCTCCTCCGATGAGCGCCCGTAGATGGGACGGGTAAGGGCGATTTCGGTTCCAATGTGGTCCTAATACAATATTAACGGAGCTATGCACACTTGCTATCTATTTTCACTTTTGAATGTTGAGAGAGCGCGAAATCCCAATGTTTGAGGGGGGGGGGGATGTTGATTTTTCTGGCGTGTTAATCAACTCTGTGACCAACAGACACACACATAAATTTTAACAATTTTCTTTCGCTTCTTCACTGCGATATTTGCTTACGCAACGACGCGGGAAACATTCAAACACGTTGTTTTGCCTATGAACTTGCGGGAAACCGATGGCGTTGGTTTTCACGAAATTTCCCCAATTAAGCAAACAATTAGGTTTTATTAATATCCAAACGTGTCTCGTTGCCGTTCCACTGTCGTCGTTATGCTCACGAGCACACAATGACTACCCGGTAACCAATACCATCGATTAAAACCTTTCGCACTCAATAAGGTATGTGGGCACCTCGATCGAAAGGCTTTTGGCTTTCCGCAACCAATTTCTGCCAAACATTTTATGAGTCGTCAAAGCGATATCCAATATCGTTGCTTGTGTGATATCGACAACGAGAATATCTATGGAATGCATCGCGTCAATTCCGGACGATTACGACAAATTCGTCACACCAAATTGTTTTCGGGCACCACAAAACTCATTTTTCACGAAGAAAACGAGAATTACGGCTGCATTCAAATTGAAGTTTTGGATTATTGGGCTAGCGCTTGTTGTCTTCGTCTGTCGTCACACACTTTACTCTCTTCTCTGAGCGTTTAATAAATCCACGCACATTTCTCGGGAGCCCACACTAATCAACTAACACTGCTCATGCACTTTCTCACAGGTAGTTGCGTGCGTAATAATCAATTAATAATGGAGAAAATTTCACACTGCAAAACAAAAACTAACCAGCACGGTTGTCCACCAGATTATCCCCGTCTTATCAAATCCAATCGACCTTTGCAATCAACTCCGTCCCGAACCAAACACTTTGCTTATCCTGACGAGACTCCCGGCCGCAACGGTGGTTTACTTGTCGAGCCCTCTGCATGCCGTCAACGGTGGTTTCTTTCCTACGAGATAACGCAACTCATTTTCTAAATTGCGTTGCAAAGGGGATTGCCGTTATCGAATTTTAATTGTAAATTTTCGTTTAAGTTGTTTTTTAATATTATCGATACATGAAAATTCAGACTAAAGATGAAAGTTAGTAAATTATTATTTAGAATTTTTTTTTCTTTTTAAATTTATTATTAAAAGTAAGACATACTTCGAAAAAAAGTTTTATTATTAAAATATTTCTATATTAAAAATTTTAAATCTTTTTATTTTTAAATAACAAATAAAAATTAAATGATATTTAAGGATTTTTGAGTAGCAAAAAAAATGGTGATTTCGACCGGGAATGTTTTTTGAGCAGTTTGTCTAGGCGACTGCTCGATTACTACATTTGGACTGATGCAGCTTAATTCACGCCTGTTTTCAACTTTATCGTTTTAAGAGGATTGAACATGGTTCTCTCTTGAATATTCCTGGTTACTCTTTAACCATACCTTAAGTCTATTGGCCTTTATGTGGTTTTTATAACGATGACCTACGAGGGTGTTTCAAATATGATCGAGACAAATGCTCTGACACGTTTATTTACTATCGAAAAAATTAACAAAAATTTACAGTTGTTCTAGGTACTCCCCCTTATAAATTACGCATTTTGTCCACCTTTCCGGAAGCTTTTTGATGCCGGTATCGAAGGATTCCTTGGGCAACTCGGACAGCCATGTGCGCACGAACTCCTCTACCTCGTCGTTGGTGTTGAATCTTTGATCTCCGAGGGCTTCTTTTAGTGATCCAAACATGTGGCAGTCGCAGGGTGATAAATCCGGACTGTAGGGGGGGTGTTCCAGTACCTCCCATCCCAATTCCGATATTGTATCGAGCCTGAGACGCGCGGTATGAGGGCGCGCGTTATCCTGGAGAAGAATCGCACTTCGTGCTGGTTTAGGAACCCATCGCGCCGTTGTTTTGCGATATTGAAGGTGATCGTGGATGATAGACTCTAAACTACCAATACTGATGCCGAGTTCAGCCGAAATGTCTCTAACATTCATCCTCCAAAATGAGTTGTTCTACGCGTAAATGTTGTCTGGTGAGATTCTGGTTTGCGGTCGACGATCATGCGGCTCATTCTCGACGGTTTCGTGACCATCCTTGAATGCTTTGGCCCATTTAGCAGCAGCCCTACTCACGCACTCACTACCAAACTGGTTTCGCAAATGCAAAAAAATATCCGTGTTTTTAACGCCTTCCCTCACTAAATAACGAATGATAATACGTTGCGCAACGGCGGTCGGCACTTGATGTTCACTCATGGTCGTAGCACCTGCGTGAAACATGCACTCCCGACGAAACACACACTGTTCGGTTGTGACCCAGCTATCACATACTCAAGCCACGACCTTCAAAACATACATATGCGTCATCTACAGCGTTTGTCTCCATCATATTTGAGCCTCCCTCGTATAATAGTTTTACTTCCGTTACCTCCTTTTCAAAATTATTTCTGCTTTATGAAACTATAAGTGCCAAATAAATCCTTACAAGTGCAACTAAACTTTATACAAATTTCCATTTTTTTTTCAGAAATTCCGTTTTTGTGGCGACGGTGATTGTCCAGATTGGGTTCTTGCCCAAATTCATTCGACGTTATCTAAAATCAGTTCAATAAAGTTTGGATTGCTTTCACAAATTGTTGCTGAACATATTAAAAATGATGACATTCCAGTAAGTATTCAATTCTAAATCTTTTTCTGAATTAAATTTTCTTCAAACTTCTGACAGGAAGACAAAATTAAAGACCTAACCGACTCTAAATCTGACGCAATATACGCTAAATCAGCAATATCCTGTTTGCGCTTTCTTCTAACAAGTGCAGCACGAAATAGTACTCCGGAAGTAACATTTTGTGAAGAATTACAACAATTAGGATTACCAAAAGAGCATTCTCATATTCTGTGTCGGATATTATCAGAGAAGCTGCAACACATACAGAAGCATTTGTTGCAGGACAGCTTATATGGTAAGTGACACTTTGAAATTATCTGAAAGGATTCAATGTTAATTCAAATCGATTGACTTTTTCAGTAAATTTGCTTAAGGATTTCAAATGTGGTCCGCTGGATTCTCGTCCTGATCGTGCCGTTCTCAATATAGGCATTGAAAATGAGATAGTAAATGGTCATGAACAGAATACCTCATATCGAGTGAAAATTCGTGATATTGATTTATCAGTTTTGTTAAGTGAACTTAAAGTGATTAAGGATGTAATGCATAATTATGATTATCAGAAAAAATATGCTGATTTGTAGGTCAATACAAAAACTGAAGAACATTTAAGATGACTCTATTATATCCTTAGAATTGATATTTTTTAGAACGTTAGGAGGATTAGTGTAGTGGCTGTGACTGAAAGAAAGGAAGAAAAATCAAATGATTACCAGGAGCAATATGAAAGTTTATCGGTAAGTAGTAATTTATTCTTTATTAGATTTAAGTGGATATATTTGTATAGAATGGGTTAGAAAGCTTTCTCGGTTGTAGGCATGCGTATTAGTGAACATGTATGGCTATCTAACGGATGATAGCATAATTCGCGAAACTTTCTTTCAAAGAAATATCGAAAGCTTTCGTATTTCGAAACTGCAAAGACTTGAACCGATGTATGTGGCCGTCCTTATAAGAATGGAATTGTATAGGATGATGTCGATAGAACCATTCATAACAAAAGGATTAATGAATTGAGTCCGAATCATTTGTTTATATTTTATTTCATTTCGCTTCCTTTCTTCGTCGATAAATGAAGAACCCCCATAAAATTAATCACTCTAATTTTTATGATTTTATTCATTGCATACATTTTGTGGTCACTACTAAATCTAATTGAAATGAAAAGAGACAAGTATCTTATATTCCTCCATTACTACAAAATCTACACAAATAATCTTTATAATCGAAATCCTCTAAAACAATTATTCCCTTAATTTCTCTCAAACACAAAAACAACGAAATCGCTTTCTCAGATTATAAATGATTAGATTATCATCTGGAATTCATTTCACATTTATTAAAGTCATTTGGGAATCCTACATACTTACCTTCATTTGCGCATACACGCTTGGGCTGTTGGAAAAGAAGAATGTAATGTGAATATAGCCTAAAACAAATTACGGAGGCTTTTCTTTTTATTGTTTTTCATCATTTCATATAATTTGCATGTATTTATCTGCTCATTAAGGGAAAGTAAGAAATATGTTTGCTGTCATAACTGCTGTAATAGCATATGCAGTATGGCTTATGAAAGATGCGTGTGTGAAATTGGGAGAATATTACCAGATGTGTCCTTTTTTCGTTGTTTCTCGTGAGGAAATTTTTCGCATTTCCTGAATTGTTTGTTGGAATCAGGAGTAACATTTTACGTTAACATACGAGTATATTGCGTAAATGTGTACAATAATTTTTCTTTTAAGAATTATAAGGATTTTCAAGAATATTATTTAATTGAGGCTCGCGTAATATGATAGGAGTTTTACGCAAACCTCTGAAAGCATTCACGTTTAAACTTGAATGCTTGTTTTACGCAAATCTCTGAAAGCATTCAAGTTTAAACTTAGAAAGTTTTCATTTGAAACACTTTTAACCATTTAAAGTTCTTAGTATCATCGTATGGAGAATTTTTTAAATTTCTAGTTAGCATGACTTAATCTTTAATCAATCTATCACTTGCAGCGTAAGGTGGGTAAAATTAACCCATGACATTAACGAAGCTTTTTTACATAAAATGTTTGTTTCCAAAGGAAAGGTTATTAATTCATAACGTATATTTTTTGTGGTTGCTTTTTTGTGTATGTTCACGTATAAGTTTTGAACGGAGAGAGATCGAGGAGTCCTGTTTCCGGCAAATGGTCCCATTTAAAGGACAATAAATTCAATTCACGGTAAAGGACTTTTAACGTTAAAACTAAAAAAATTGCGACCACCCCGATTTTTCAGCATAACTTATCGACGCGTGTAAGGATTTTGATTGTAGAGGTTTCAAATGAAGGACAACATATTGAACTAAAATGTATCGGAACAGAATTGTATCCCTTTCAAGGAATCTGTAGATATTAACTGTTTGAGAAATTGAATTTTAATGATCTTTCGTACGAAAAATGCCAATTATTTTGCACTCTTCAAGGACTTTATGGAGATACTGATTCCTTGGTGACGATTAATAAAAATGATCACTATCTTTAATTTCCTACATAAACGGTACATTTGAGTCAATCATTTCTACCGGAAATAACCAATAAATTATTACTAAGTGCACTTAAACACAATTCAACATGATTTAGAGCAATTTCTTTGGTGTTAATTTCAAGATGCTTTTCTCTTTCGCGTTCATTCTTCGCCTAATGATGAACTTATTAAAAAATCCTTCTTACATCCTTAGAAGTAAACGTTACACATATGTAGGATTTATAAAATTCCCCGAAGAAATAATAAGTATTGAGTGATTGCAAATTATATAGTTAAACGCCATTTGAAAATTGATTCGTTACTTTCTAGTTAATATTGTTACGTATCCAAACAATTCTGCGAGCTACTGTCGCAATTGTTGTCGCAATTATTAATAACATCACGATCAACGAAGAAAAGAAAACGAATGTATTCGAAAGCACAAGAATGGACCAAGTAGATACATGACCAATAGCTGAAAGTGACGTCACTGTGGGTATTCATAATTGCTCGAAGATACCAGGTATCGTCAGAACATTCGCCAATATACGAGAAACGGATTGAATGACTGGAGACCCTATACAAAGCCGAGCTGAATGAATCGGAGGGCTTAATAGTAAAATTGCGATAACAGTAGAGCGCGAATTAAAGGCGATATTGATTGATAGTGAAGACAGTTGAAACATAAATTTATAGGCAAGTGAAAAATAATAATATTTTAATTATTTGTAAAATAGTGAAGTTAATTATTGTGCATTCCTAGGAAATAAACTCTTTCAACTTAATTTAAAAGACAGCGCGTTTTCACTTTCCCGGAACATTAAAATGATCCGCTGCGAACTGGAACACGCGACAATATTATACATTATATGCCCAGAAATTTAAAATTAGTGATTTCCATACTAAAGGCCGACGAGAATCGCTTTTCCTTCTATAACTGATCATAACTTTAAAGATGAACATGAAAATGAATAGTCGAGTTTTTATTTAACTATAGGACACCATTCAGTTCATGGAAATTATGTTCCATAATTAACTGAAAACGGAGGCGGTGAGTATAGAATAAACGTGAACGGGTGATACGGTTATTTAGTGAAATAGGTATGGATGTAATGACCGTAACTGAAGTGATGGGCTGCTGCCTCAGCGGATAAGGATGTTAAGCTCCGCCGAGATTGGCCTTGTCTGGGGTCGCGTGAATGCGCCGGCAAGCTAGCGTTCCGGTGTCGCGGCAGGGTTCTTTCCCCCTAGCACAAGGACCCACTACAAAAAAATTTCGCATCCACGAATTCCGGTATCAAAGAAATGTCGACCGAAGTCAAAAAGGAGGTAACCAACTAAGGGTCAAAGGAAATTGCTGACTCAAAGGACAAACTGGACCTGGGGAAGACAGACAGACTTGAGACAACTTCGTCGTTACTGACGATTCTTATGGCCCACAAATAAGAGTGGGGCATTCAGATGGTAGCGGTGCCCCCTCCCAAACGGAGCAAGATCCAAACGTAGACGTGGCCATGTTTTTCCCATTTGAGTGAAAAACTCATACAAAAGCACTTTGTATGACTCTTTCCCTCAAATGAAAAATACAGACGTAACCCATTTATGCTATAGTGTTATGCAATGAAATCACATAACCCTATATAATAAAAGGGAACGCGAGCGGAAGGCCACTCTACCCGGCAAGAGCCCCTGTTAACCAGGAAATGGAGGAGCGCGCCCGATGGCTAGCCCATTCTAGTGGAGGAGCCTTCCATCGATGTAGGTCCTACACCCGGTCAGGTCGAACAAAATGGAAAGACCGTCGGTTAAGGTTTAACAATTCATTTTATTTTTTCTACTTTAATATTTATTAACTCTTATATTTGAAACTCTTTGACTCTATCGTCAGTTGGATACTATGTACAACCAACGCCTGCTTACTCTGGCCCAGAAGGAAAGAAATTAACGAGCACGACGTCACAGCGGGAACTGCCAAAAACTGTTCAATTGGTCTAAAAGAACAGGTGAATAGGTCTAAAAACCTGGTACGCATTGTGACGTCATGCTTCCGCTTTTGGGCCTGTGTGAGGAGGCATTGGTACAACACAATTAGCGATTATTTGGATAATAACGGAATTTGTGTATTGTTAAAGCAGAGCTAATTACTCGTATAAACATTTTTTCAATTGGTATAAAACAATTGATTAGATTATATAAATTAATAAACTTTAATTTTTCTTTTTTTCAAGGTGTTAAAATATAAATTTGTAATATTTTCAGTGTAAACTCAAAAATATAATTTTGCTTTAATAATAGTTCCTTAAAACGAAGTTCGTGTTCCCTATGACCCCAAGTGTTTTTTTTGCATAAATAAGTTTTCTTCCACATGCATATTTTCACGGTTTAATTAATAATAGATTGTGTACTATATCAGAATGTTGTAATAAAATTTCATTCTATCAATTAAAAATAAAACAAAAGAAAACATAAACTTAATTGTTTGAAACTGGGGTATTTTTTGACTTGGCCAGATATTAAGTTCTAATATAGCAATATTAGGATTATATAACTGTTGTTTGTTTTCATTTGTTGTCTTAGATTTAATACAAATTACAAAAACTATAAAAGTTATAGCGTCATTTGTTTGCGATTATTGTTTTATGAGTGCAAAAAAACTATTGATACTACTTGAAGTTTTTTAGGGACAAAATTATTAGCTATTTTCCAAGTTATTTTTAAGAATTAAGTTAAGACAATTAATTTGGCAATAATACCTTTTGCAGTGGACAAACCATTGAAAAACCTTTCACTTCGCATCTTTCACCCATGTAGCATTCCTTGCGTTCGCATGATGGATGCGAATAATTAGCTGCGGTGCAATCACCATGCCGACAATACAACTCGTCAAATTCCTTTGAGCATTTTCGATGCAAAACACTTTTGGTTAATGTAGAATCTTTCTCGGACACTGATCGGTGCTTCAAAGAACTATTCTTTCGCATTGAAGATGACGAAACGACAACTGGACATCGATTAGCCGGAGTAAAGTGGTCGGTCTCCCGATGCAAGAAAAATCTGCTCGAACAACATTCGTCTACTGAATCCCGACATCTATTAAGTCAAAATTTAGATTTTGTTGCATGATGCAAATGAAAACGACCACCAATCATTGTGATTGAATGATGTGGATTATGAGTGATACGTATTTGACGATCTGTATGTTGCGGTTCACCGTTTATTCCACCAATTTCTTTTGGCAATTGCCAAAGTGCACTACTCTCTTCTAAATAATTTCTCGAAAAGTGCAGTGGTGCTACCCCGTTGATGTGGCTTTAAGCACAGTATCACAATTTCCGTTTTTGATTGCTCTAAGAATTTCCGTATAGTACGTAATGCCATATGCGCTTCTAAGTCCGGTGGAAAATTTCGTTGAGTAGCACTTAAGCGATTGTTTTTAAATTTAAATCTTTTGCTTTGCACAGCACGTTTCTATAGCAGGAATACACTGTATGTTTGGCAGCTGTTTCGTATTTTTCACTAAATCTAGGTCTTCACCTGTTCTGCGTTCTCGTATATCGCCTAGAATTTCTTCTTTCAGTCGCGAGCCGGCACGTCCGGATATACCATCCGATATACTATTTCGTTCTGTCAACGTTTCATTTGTTGTATTCGTAATAGCATCAACCTGCAATAGCGTTATATCACCATCCCAAATAATGAAGCGATTATTAATCTCTTTCGATAATGGAAACGGGCTAATCCGATGCCGTGTTTCGCTAATAATAATCGTTGCGTAATCCTTTAAATACGAGTATGATTTTGTTGTGCTATCGATTGCTAGAATACGGCTCGAATGAAGCAAACAATTTTAAGATAATGAATGCATTCTACACTGAATTTATATGTATGCATTTTATGATTATTTTACTTAAATTTTCAATGGGAAGAAAAGGAACAAATTTTGTGGAAGTTTTGCTTATTGGTAGGTATTTTGGGGAAAAATTGAATCTTTCAAGAGAACACCATCAATGAACTGATAGAAATACTATCAAAGTAATCCACGACTACAGGGGAATTAAGCATTGTCATGTTATATGTTTGCCAGTTAAAATTGCACCGCATTTGTTTTTCTAACCATGTCACTTACACTCGTGACAACATTTTATCAAAATGAACTCAGATGCAACCACAATTTCAACTTCGAATTGATTTCACGACGGGGGTGTCGAGATCCTATTTGCGGGACGGAAGACAAATGGACCTGCAAATTTTCACTTTTAAAGCAGTAAACAAATCAATTTTTACAACTCACATGTACGTTTTATATAACTTTAAAACGATTTTGGAATCCAATTTAATCTGATGCCCCAAATATTCCCAACTTTAAAACGCCGTAAAGAAAATATCGCAGTCGTTCTTCGCGTCCACGCCACGTCGCCGTCCAAGTAAAGCTCCTCGATCCGTCCCAAAACTTGTCTTTCTTTCAATTCCCGTGTATACGGTAAATCCATCAGCTCCTCGCTCAGCCTAATTAGCTTGCCTTCGGGAATGTAATACACCGTTGGGATGCGCTAAATCAGTGCTCTCATGTTCAAAATTTTAATTGGCAGATTTAAAATTTTTCAAGGGAAATTAATTGAAGTAAAGAGAAATGAAAAAGGTTGTAAATAGTAATAAAAGTTAAATCTCATGAAGAATATAATTAAAGGGAAACGTTTAAATTTAATATAAAGGAAAATTGATATAAAATTACATTTAATAACAATAATAAGAAAGAAAACTATTTCACAAATAACGATTTTGAATGGAAGTAATTAAATATTTTTCTAAATCTGCCATTAAAATTTTGAATAGGAGATAGGAGGGTTTTCGAGCAGTTTGCTTGTTTGACGGCTCGATTACTACAGTTATGACGAGTCTTTTTAACCCATATGTGCTCAACGCTCCATTTTGAAAACGGCAAGTTAATTTAGTATCTGTGTCGACCTTAAATTATTTTTTTATTGGTACTATCGTTGTTTATTTCATATTTCATATTTTGGATGTTATGTTCTATTTGTATTGATTTGTGGTATATATTTACGTATTTCATTTACGTTTGTGCATATTAGAGACAGACGATGATATGGTATAATTGAGGGTTCTATTTACACATGCCCTCCCAGCAATCATATGTTGATAGTAACGAGGAAGATGCGCTTGCGGAAGACTTAAAACATTAGTCAGATAATCAAATTCGGGCTGAGACGCAACTTGAATGCGTGCGGAAATCAGGGCCAGTATTACAGTCCGAACTATTAGGGCAGGAAGATTCAAGTGATGGTGACATCCCTCTGTCGGAGATCGCATCTAGTTCAACGGCTAAAATACAAATAAGAAGAAAGAAGGTCATAGAAAAAAGAAAGGGAATGATATACCAGAATATCAAAGAAAGGAATGGAATCGTCCTCAGTTTTTGGATACCAACAGATCACCTGTAGAATGGTTTGAATTATTATACGATGATGACATTGTGAATTTGTTCGTAGAAAGTTCAAAAAGATATGCAGCTTTTGAACGAAAGTTTTTTGATGTATCTAAAAATGAAATTCGCCTTGCATTAGCAATATTTTTGCTTAGTGGATATAACGTCCAAGCTAGAAGTCGTATATATTGGGGCACTGGAGCCGACACCTATCACTCTGGCGTAGCGAATGTAATATCTCGATCACGATTTGAACAAATACTCAGGTTTATGCATGTTTCTGATAACGTAGCTTTAGACGTTCAGGATATGTTCACAAAAGTCCGACCTTTATGGAATAAACTAAAGGAAAAACGGAAAAATATTGGCCTCAGTACAACGAAGTTAGCATTTTTTTTATGGTTCTTTCGAGCTTTCTTCAACTTGATCTTAGATCCTTTTACGAAGTTCCCTAGGTAAATAATTAATTTTGTTTTCTATCTTGCAAGTGCTTTGAAATGAATTCCATTCCTAAATTTCTAAGAAAATTGCGGCGAGATTTTGTCGTTATTATTGGGATCGTAAATTATGATGCTTTTTAGACCAGACATATTAAGCATTGCATAAAAAATAACCATCGATCATCTCTTCTTCGTAGCACTACAGCTCCTCTCGGGCCTTCGCTTCACTACGTCTACACCTCCGTTTTTTGTGGTTGGGAAGTGAATGTCATTTACGCACAGAGAGTGGGACTCCCTTCCTTGCAGGCGACTGGACTACCCACTAAAAACCTCCCCTGTCAACCCGAGAACTCAGCCTGGAACCGTTTGACACATTACTTCGGATCAGGTCTCGTTTATACGTCGTGAGGTGCTTCAAGCTGGAGGATCCTTCTTCTAGCGGAGGAGGAAGTGCCAGACAAGCGATCTCCCAGCCCCAACGTCCCCGGCTGCTGTGAGTCCCTCAAATCTTGTTCCATTTGTCAACCGGTTCAAGCTTCACCGCGACTATACTATCGCGGGTGGGCTCTCCCGTCCCCCTGTAGAGGTCTCATCGTCTGTCTAATTTTTCGCACGCAAAAAATGCGTGGCAGGCATCGTCTTACTCTGTGGGGCAAAACCGATAATCTGGGGATCGTGACTTACCAATCCTGTGCAGGCAAGACTGAAAACACCCATGCCCGCTCAAAAGCTGAGTCAGATAGAACTCAGTCTCACCATGCCTTCGATTTAGCCATGGTTTCACATCCAGGATGAGCCGCGCAACCCCTTCGTGCAATTCACATAAGATTGCCGCCAATCGTTGAGTGAGCGCAGTCTCTCCTCGCGGGCAATTGTATCCCTTGCGTCGTCGCTTCGGCGCAGGTAAATAGCGTGGCGCTCACTAGCAAGTAGAGCAACATGGATGACGCCTGCATAACTCTCACTGCCGAATCAGTGACGGTCGGATATGAAGATGCAACCCTCAATGCTCCTCTTCTCTGCATTTGTACCAAGCTTTTTCGGTACACCTAGTACCTGTTGCGTACAGTAGCACTGGCCCCAGGGCACTCATCAAAAGGCGTCTTCTTGATGAGTTGGTTCCCCCTACATTGGCCATAAGATGACTCAGAGATAATGTATCCGATGCAGCCTTCTCAGCCGTTGCCCTGATTTGCTCAGAAAAACTCACCTTCGAGTCGATCAGTAGCTCCAGGTACTTTACCGCTGGCTTCGATTCGATTAGTACATATGCCTCCAATTTAGATCTTTGTTACTTGAGGGATTCTCTTTTTTGTCAAGATGACCACTTCGGTTTTCTCGAGCGCTAAACTGAACCCACGAGCAGCTATCATGTCTCTCACACGGTGCATTAGCATACGTAGTCTAAGTTGCGCTTGGTCAACAGTGTGTCCAGTGACTAGAGCCGCAACATCATCCGCATAACCGATCAAACGTGACTCATCTGGCATCTCTTGTTTCAGTAGCCCGGCGTAAGATACGTTTCACAGGTCTGGACCAAGAATAGATCCCTGGGAAACACCCGATGTAACTTCCATCGTTCGTTGGCTCTATGTCGTATCGTAAAACAGGCTTCGATCTTTCAGGTATCCTTAAGAAGCCGCATTAGATATTCTGGGACTCGAAAAGGGTTTTCCAGCGTATCCAGAATATCCACCCGCCTAGCGGAGTTGAAGGCTGTTAAAAGTGAAACTGCACTCTTCTTAAGGTTGAGCTGCCAGTCGATTCATTTAATTTAGAATAAATAAAAAAAACCTTTCCAAGACGAGGTCATCGCTTTTCGAAATTTCTACAATGTAAAGGAATTAATATGTCCAATTACTATTGTCAATTTTTCTTCAAAATTTACTTGAATATTCATTTGGTTGCCGTGAATTGGAAAATTGATATAGAGGGAATCCGTTGTTGGAGTGAAGAGACGTCGTAGAGGGCACTGGACCCTGAGAGCAACGGCTTCAAGTATACTGGACCCCTAATCATGCTTGCCTTCAGCAACATGGTTTAGCACCAAAAGTGCTCACACAACAAAGCAAGACCTGACGGCCTTTCAAGAGAAAAGAAAATTTGCCTGCGGATATAAATAAACAAAATAATTGACTACCAAGAGTTAAAGCTACTCGTACCCGGAAAGAATGGAGGTAGCACTTTCACTGTCGTAACACATGGCCGATTTCAAATCTCTTATCAAAACTATTAACCCAAAACAAAACTTTCCCGTACCACAGAAGAATACCTTCGTTTCTGCTGATAAAACTCTAAGTGGAACATTTAACGCGTCAATAAATGCTGTTGACGGTGACAATACAAACATTAAATTAAAATTATCTTTGACGTATGAATCCTGCATTACGCTCTTAAAAATTTTAACTACACGCGACAATCGTTAAAGCGTTAATAGTGAACAAGTACTAAACTTGGAATTTGATTCTCGAGTACGGTACGTACAAGTATTGTGGTGATTTTCTGGAGCGGCAACGTGTGGACCTGTCAATGATGGTTAGGCAATAGCGGTAACCATCGTTCGGGGACAGTGATCCAATGAGGTCTATGCTAATATGCTCGAATCTGGTGACGTGACGTCCGATCTTGTTGCGTTGGTAGGCCATACAACCACGTAAAAAGCTATTGATTTCCTTGTTCATGGCCGGCCAGAAGAAACAGTCGGTGATGAGTCGTCTAGTTGCTCGAATGCCCGGGTGGGCTAGGCCATAAATCATCTGCATGATTGTTGACCTAAACTACTGTGGTGCTTAGGGTCGCACCTTGCTATCTGTGATTATGCAGAGCAGTGGCGTAGACGAATCCGCAAGCTCCTGCTTCTTCCACTCGAGCCGATTTGATCGGTCCTCTAACAAAACCTTGAGCTCGGGCTCGTTTTGTTGAGCTGAAGCGAGAGAAAAGAGGTCGATCTTGGAAATCGTACTTTCCCGAGAAAAGTAGTCCGCGATGGAATTATTCCGGCCCGCAAGGTGGTGGATGTCAACTGTGAACTGAGAAGTGAAGTCCAGTTAACGTTGTTGCATCGGTGACGCTTTTTCTGGTCGCTGCTGGAACGCAAACTGCAATAGCTTGCAGTCGGAAAAGACTGTGAAGACTGTGCCTTCCGGCATGTAGCGGAAGTGCTTGATGGCTAGCAACTCCCAGCCGTAGGTGCTGTAGCATCGCTGGGTATCGTTCAGCTTGCATGAGAAAAATCCCAAAGGTTCCAGTCCAGTGCTCGTTGTCTGGTGTAGGACAGATCCGAGTCCATCGTCTGAGGTGTCCGCAGTCAGGGACCATATAGCCGCTGGATCAAGACGGAACCCTGCTCTGTTCTGATTTGTACTTCTCGAATGCTGCTGATGCCTCGTCGCTCCACTTAAGCTCCGTTTTATCGCGTCTTCTGTTTCCTTGTATTAGCTATTGGTGCGGACGTTTATTTTGGGGGCGTGCAGCAGGAATCGTCTATAGAAGTTAATCATTCCGAAGAATTACTTTAGCTGCAGTGCTGTTCTGGGCCTGGAGATCGCGAGTATAGCTTGTAGCTTCTCAGATAAAGGTTTGAATCTACCAGATGACATTGTATGACCCAAAAACGAACTCTGTTTCCTTGTATAAGCTCTTGGTATGGATGTTGGTTTTGGGCAGCGTGCGGCAGGCATCGTCCATAGAAGTTTATCATTCTTAGGAATGACTTCAGCTGCAGTGCTGTTCTGGGCCTCGAGATCGCGGATATGCCTTGTAGCTTCTCAAGTAAAGGTTGCAATCTACCAGATGACATTGTATGACCCAAAAACGCACTTCATCTAGTCCAAATTTGCATTTGTCTATGTTGATCGAGAGTTTGTATTGGCGCAGACGATCCAACACCTCCGGTGCATACTGTTGATGAGTCTGCTGGTCCAGAGAGGACACTAATATGTCATATATGTAGACGAATACGCTGCCGAGTCCCCTTAACACATCATGCATAACGCGCTGGAAGGACTGGCCCGCATTGCATAGGCCAAAAGTCAAGGAGACGAACTAATGCAGTCCAAAGGCGTGATAATCGCCGTCTGCGAGACATCACTTGGCTCGACTGGAGTTTGATGAAATGTTTTCTGTAGATAGATTACAGCGAAGACCTTCATTTCGTCTAAGAAGGCAGTATAGTATTGCAGAAATCCAATTGGATATTGATCCGGAGCAGTGCATGCATTGAGCGCCCGATATTCTTCGCATGGCCGCCAGTCTCCGTTGGCTTTACGTACCATATGCAGAGGACTGCTCTATGCACTATTGGATGCTCGACAGATTTCCAGTTGTACCAAGTTGTTGAACTCGGCTTTTGCAGGGGGGAGTTTGTCGGAGGAATTCGGCGTGCCTCCGTGTTGACTGGAGGGCCTTTTGTCACAATGTGATGTGCCGTCGTACGATTAATCTTGCGACAAGTTTCTGTCGATGTGATTTCCGAATACTCTGCTAGAATTGAAGCGTATTCACTTTTGATAGTTGCGGATGTCGATGAGACTGCAAGTAGTTGGTCCTTGGATGGGGCTTTCACCTCAGCAGCATTCGCAATTGGTCGTTCGATAAGCTTTCGTCCTCTGATATCAACAAGTAGTCCATGATGCTCAAGTAGATTGGCTCCGATGATTAAGGCACTAACGTCCGCTATGATGAAGGTCCAAGTAACAGGCTTCGGGAGCCCGAGATTTAATGTTAACTTCAACTTCCCCTGGGTGCGAATAACAGAACCTTGAGCGGTTAACAAGCGGGTGCCAGATTTCGGGTTATTTCGATCTCGGATGGTAGGTGGGACGGTGGATACGTCTGCGCGTCAATCAATAGTGCGCCAATGCCTTTACTGTCATGAATGTATAAGCGATGCCCTGAGCGCGTGCCGGCTACTCGTTGCGGAGAGGATGACTTCAGTTTTTTATGTTTGCCATACTTGCATGGCGGTCGGCATTTCGTGGCGTCTGATCCATAATGGGTGTGGTACCAGCAGGCCCCGGTTGGAGATTTGGGTGACTTTGGGCGTGATTATGACGGCGCTCGTGGTTTCCCTGGCTTATCTTTGCATGGACACGTCCACTGAGCCCTCTGAGCTAGGCTCTTATGATCCTCATCAATTTAAGGAACCATGGCCATTGATGAGTCCTCGTTTTGTTCGCGGTCTAGGTTTCAAAGATAGGAATTTGTGTTCTAACTCAGTGATTTTAATTTTGGTAATGGCCAACGTGTTTGGTATTTCGTTACTTTGGTCAAATTTTGTAATGGAGGTTTTGATGTTATCTATTGCTTTTTCATAATTTTCAAGTCAAATTATATGAATCAGGTTGCTGTATATAATTATGTTTCTACGCATTTCAAGTCTGAGTGGTAGAAGTCCGTGGTAATTGTTCAACTCCTGTGAGCTCTGCTAAGGACCTTGGCGTTACTTTTGATCCTAAGCTCAATTTTGATGCACACGTTCTAATCGTGACTACTAGGGCCTCGAAAATATTGGGACTTATTTTCAGGCATGCTCATAAATTTAACAATATATCTACCCCCGTCCGCTTGTTTATCTGTCCTGCCCGTCTTATCCTCGAATATTGCTCTGTAGTTTGGTCTCCCCGACACTCCTACCTCATTGACTCGTTAGAGAATATCCAGCGTAAATTTACTTGTGTCTTGTTTTACAAATTCAAAATCCCATATCAACCCTATGACTGCCGTTTATCCTTCCTACGTTTGCCTACTCTGTCGTCCCGTCGTATGTATCTAGATCAGTGTTTTCTATATCAACTCTGCCACAACCAAATTTCACCAACATTGTATGCAGACTTACGTTTTCGCCAATCATCGCGTTCCTCTCGGGTAAACAAATTTTTTCGTACTACCGTATGCCCGTACAAATTTATATTTTCATTCTCCCATTATACGAATGGTAAGGAATCGTGATAAGCTTGAGCTTGGTCCTTTTTCCGACTCATATACCAAGTTTTTAAATTGAGATTAAGAAGCCTGACTTTTAAAACTCAACTGGAGTAAATATTAGACTTTATTTTCTTTTTTTATGTGCTTTAATTTAATTTTACACGCATATTAATTATTGTTAGTACCATCGAATTTCTTTTTTATAATAACTTTAACACTTAATTCTAATTTTCATTAATTTTCTTTTCTGTTTGTTTTGTTCCATTTTGTAATTGGATTATGTTTTATATGTTAAATGGAATTTAAATAAATAAATAAATAAATAAATTTCTATCTCTGTCCCTTGGCCATCAACATCACCCTGAAATTTACGTTGAGCTTTTATTTTTGATTTAGGTAATTTTTGATCCTTAGTGGCTAGATTTGGGACCGAAATGCGTTTAACTTTTTTAGATATTCATGTTCATTATTGAAAAAGAGGGTTTTATTTAAGCTGTGAGTTCTACCCAAAAATACCTCGTAGAGGGTAGGTTTGGTTGTCGAATGTATAGCTTTATTGTATGTGATAAGTGCTTCGTTCGGTATGTCGTCGTGGTCTATGTCCTGGTTTTACTTCTTTCGTTTGTCTAGGATTATACGATACGTTTCTGTCAGTGTAGAGTGCCATTGTGGGTTTTCGTTCGGAGTCAGAACCCAACAACTTTTTAACCGGGTTAAATGAAATTCCCTTTCCCGTAAAAGACAAGTTTATTCGCGTCCGAACAAAATGAACATCATATAAACAAATGTATGGACGATACAATGTTGGTTGTCGATGCGTTGTCGCGTGCGTTTCGCGGTAGACTAACTCCAATGCCAATCTTCTCTTGGTGTTAGGATTTGCTTCCTTCGATGTGTTCGTATTGCTGGTGGCGTTATTTGTATCAGTTCTGGAGCCGCCACATCTACCCCCTTCCTAGTGACTTTCTTGGAATTGTTGGAAAAAGTCACGATTTTTTTAGCTGTTTCGTTTTCTTGAGTTTTTGGTATCGCTCGAGTTTCTGGAATTTGTGGAGTTTCTGGAATCTGTGGAGTTACTGGAATCTCTAGAGTTCGTGGATTCAAGTTTTTATTCGCTTCGTTTGCTTGGTCTGATTCAAGATGTGCTGCAGTCAGTTGTGATATTGAGATGTTTTGTTCTGGATCGTTGACTAGGATTTTGTAAAGTTCATCGGCTGTTCGCTCGGGCACTTGATGCGGCCCTGTGTATAGTCTCTGCAGCGGGCTTTTCACGCGGTCGCAGCGTACAAACACATGTGTGCATGTTTTAAGCTCTTTTTGTCAAAAGGTTTTATTTTTGAGTGATGAGCTGTCGGTATGTGCTTGATGCTGTGCATTATTTTGCGATGGTTTTCCACAAACTTTACAGGGTCAGCGTTTATCGTTTCTCGAGTAACGAAAAATTCCCCAGGTATACGTAAAGTTGTGCCGTACAGCATTTCAGCAGGTGATGCTTTTAAATCTTCTTTGTAGCATGTACGAAGACCGAGTATTACTGAAAGAAGTGCGTAGATCCAGCCAATATCAATTTCGCACATAAGTGCTGCTTGTAAAGTACGATGTAGTCGTTCAACGACTCCGTTCGGCTGGGGGTGATACGGCGAGGTCCTGGTTTTTTTACTTCCCAAGAAGTTTGTCATGGCTCCAAATAAGGCGGACTCGAATTGCGGTCGTTGGTCTGTCGTGATGGTGAGAGGGGTGCCGTAATAGACGATCCGACGGTTGAAGACTGCCATTGCAACTGTCGGTGCTGTGGTTTCTTTCAGAGGTACCGCCACGGGTCATTGTGAAAATCCGTCGATGATTGTAGTAGCGATATCCCTCTACAGGCGGCAGGATGATTAAATCGATGTTAATGTGATTGAGCCTAGAGTCTGTGACACTAATGTTTTGTGGAGTTGTTTTATTGTGTCGATGAACTTTTGATTTTTGGCACTCAATGCATCCTCGTGACCATTTTAATGCATCTTTTTTGATACCGGGCCTGATGTATTTTTCTCGTAATGTCCGAGCGGTAGAGCGACCACTTGGATGTGAAAGGCCGCGAGTGATTCCGAATGCAATTTTTCTTAAGCTTTGAGGAAGGTACGGTCTTATTACATCTATGGAGATGTCGCAGTAGACTGGCGAGTTTTCGATGTAGAAATGTAGCTGGAGGGATGTCAAGTTTTTTAATAACTCAGATAATTCCTCGCCGTTTTTTGTTGCTCACTAATTTCTTTTGGGTAAAATTTTGACGGCATATCGATTGTGTTGATTCTCGATAATGCATCCGCTACGACATTCTCGCTTCCTTTAACATAGACTATGTTGGTCAAGAATTGTGAGATATAGTCTAAATATCTTAGTTGGCGTGGAGATGCTTTTTCAGATTTTTGTGAAAACGTATAGATTAATGGCTTGTGATCGGTTTTTATTGCAAATAGCCTGCGTTTGAGTTGGTGTTGGAAATGTCAAATCCCTGCAAAGATCGCCAAAAGTTCTCGATCGTAGACGCTCCAATTGCATTCTGATTTGGTTAATTTTCGGGAGAAGAATCCGATCGGCATCCAAGCGTTGTTTACAAGTGATCATGGATTGTTTTTGCGGAGATCATGGATTGCTTTTGGTTTTGTATAATGGGTGGGGGTTTCTATCTTCTTTTGTGGTGGCTTGTAACCAGCAGCATTTATTGTATATACAAGAAAATTAACATCATTTTTCACGAATGAACATTGTAATTTATCGTGATCCCGTTGTCTTTCAGCCTATGAAAAATGGTTCGTGAATGTTTCATGTACTCTTTGTGAGTGTCAGAAAATACGAGGAAATCGTCAACGAAGCAAAAAGTGTAATCGAGGTCAAGAAAAATTGAATCAATCCATCGTTGACAAATTTGGGAGGCGTTTCGAAGACCGAATGGCATGACCAAATATTCAAATAGTCCGAAGGGTGTAGCGATGGCTGTTTTCGGTATATATTCTTCGGCCATGGGTATTTGGTGGTAGGCCTTCACAAGGTCAATCGTGGAAAATACATTTTTGTTGAAAAGCTTAGGAAAAGATCTTGTATCAGCGGCGGCGTGTATCGGTCGGGCACGCTTTGGGCATTTAGCTTTCGATAATCGCCGCAGGGGCGCCAATCGCCAGTTTTCTTTTGTTGCATGTGCAGCGGAGATGACCGTTGACTTTTTGAAGGCCTTATATAGCCGGCTTCGAGCATGGCTGAAATTTCGGTTTCTGCGCTTCATCGTTTTTCTCCCACGAGTTTGCGTGCTCTTTCGACAACAGGGGGGCCTTCAGTGATGATATGATGCACGGCGTCACAGTTTTGTGTAATTGCCTTTTTTATTGATGGTTTCGTTAAGTAGGAGAATTCTTACATCAGTTTCGCAAATTCCATGTTTTCGTTTTCTGTTGTTATAATGGTCGATATTCCGTGCTCCGATGTGATTTTGATTTTTCCTGTTGTCGAAAGGGACATTTGTGTGTCGATTAGGCGTCGTTTCCTCAGATCAAGTAGAAGTCCGTAATGGTAGATGAGATCGGCTCCTATGATGCCCGTCTTGACTTCAGCAATGATGAATGGAAATGGCATGTTTCGGCGCAGTCCTAAATCCAAACTTAATAGTCGCTGGCCATATGTGTGGATTACTGAGGAATTAGCTGCGTAGAGTTTCAGTGGGGATTGTTCGGGCTTCGTTTTGAACCAGATGCGTGGAACGACTGATACACAAGAACCAGAGTCTATTAAGTAGTGTTGTCCTGTTTTATCTTGCAAATGTAGGTGGTACTCTTTTTTCATGTTTTTGCTATCGTCTTCCGCCTTTGATGCTGTTGATGTAGACAATAGCATATTTAGTTTCCCGGATTTTCTCTTTTGTTATAGGAGCATGGCACTCGGCACTTTCGCGCGGCTACTCCGAAATGTTCGGGATAGTAGCACAAGTCTGAACTCGATTTTTGTTCTTTTGGTTCTCTTTTTCGCGATTTTGATATCAAGCGCTCCGATTTTTGTGAATTCATTTGCTTTTTTAAATCCTCAAGCTCTCATGAGATTTTTGCAATGTGATCTCGTAGTTCTGTGAGTGGGCTTGTTTCACTTTTTGAAATCGCCGCCATCTCAAATCCATCCACTTTCGACATCTCTAGAATTTTGTCGGCTTGCACCGCAAGTTTGCACAGATCTTGGACTTCACTTTTTGCTAATATACTGCGGACTTGCTTTGGAAGTTGTTCTAGGAAAACCGTTTTTAAAATTGTGTCGTTGCATGTTCGCCTGCAATTTTTTGTAGGATGAAGTACGGCATCCCATTTGTAATTTCTAAACCCCTGAGGAGGCGTCTGAGTTTGGATTCATTTGTTTCGCCAAGAGTTTCAACGATTCTTTGCTTTATTTCATCGTATTTGTTCGTTTCGGGTGGTGTTGAGATGATATCCGAAACTAGAGGGAGGGTCTTTGTGTCGAGGTTGAGGAACACATGTTGAAATTTTGTTTTGTCGGCGCTGATTTTTGAAATGGAAAATGCTGCTTCTACTTGCACAAACCAAAGCGCTGGGTGGTCTCTCCAGAATGCGGGTATTTTGACATGATTGTTGTTGATCATTGCCACTTTGGCTTCCGTATTTCCGTGTGACGTTTCATTATAATTTGTTGACATGTCTCTGAGTTGCTGCATTTGATCGTGAATTCGTTGTTCCATAGCCTCAAGCTCCGCTTTAGTTTCTTTCAGAGTCGTTTTAATATTTTCCGATTTATAATTTGAAGTGAAAGGTAGGTATAGATGTCCGTAAAGGACTGCAGCGATGGTCTGCTGCCTCGGCGAAAGAAGATGTGAATATCCGCCGAGAATGCCCTTGTCTGGGGACGCGTGAATGCGCTGGCAGGCTAGCGTTGCGGTATCGTGGGGCGGGTTCACTCCCCTCAGCACAAGGACCCACTGCAAAAGAATTTCGCATTCACGAATTCTCGGGTCTCAACAGAAAAGATCGACCGAACAAAATCTAATTTTTACTTCGCGTTCCCAAATTTCCGACGGGGTACCGAAAAATATGCTACGCTAACTCAACCCGACGAAAGCTACGCTAATAAAAAGGCAAAACAACAAAGGTACCGCGTACCGCGTGCGACGCGAAACCGACCTCAGCGGAGTTTCTCAAACCCTACCCTCGCGACGGCATACTTACCCTGCACTCTATTTCCCGCTGAAAGAAAGAACCACTGGAAAGGAAAATCGTGTTTCGAGTTAGGAATTCATGTTGAGCTTATTATTTTCATTGATCATTTTCATCCTATCACAATTTAATTTTAGCCTTATTCAATCGATTAAATTTCTAGCCAATATATGTATATTTAAGTTTACATTATATTAACGGAATTCTTAAAAATTTATTCTAGTTCATTTCAGTTCCGGTTTTTTTTCCATGCACATGAAAAAAATTTTTTTTTGTTTTTTTATCATATATGGTACCATAGAATTTTTAATTACATGGGAAATTTATACACAATTTCTAGGATTTTACTTGAACTTAAAAACAATATTTATGGGAATTTTTTTTTTTGAGACGTAATATCTAGTTACATTGGTTGTAAAAACTTCTAATAAATTAAACTATATTACTGTAGGAATGTTTATATGAAATTTTTAAAACGAATATGTTTTCAATGGAGCAGTTCATAACTCAATTGTTGATCAATTTTATATCAGTTACTAACTAAAATGTTCTATCTCTACTGTAACTTTAAACGCGATACCAATATTTTAAATTATTTGTTTCATATTCATTGAAGATCAAACTATCAAGGACTTACAAAAGATACGATAGAAGTTAAAACATTACTAAGCACGTTTGAATTGTTTAGTTTAAAACAACTTCTTAAATGATTTCCTATCGGTTGGTTGAAGGCGCAAATATCAATTCACAGCGAATAATTGTCTCTGAGTTCGAAACTCCACCCCATATTCTCACCGTTATTAGAAAAAATAGTTTAAAAAGGAATGCAAAATTGAAATTATTTAGGGATTAAAACCTGCCTCACAAAAAATTTAAAACTCACAGCGAATACGTTTGCACTTAATTTCGTCTTGAATTTTTCCTCTCCAACAGTTGAAATTGTTCTGTTTTCTAAGGGCATTCATTCGGAATTTTTGCGCATTTTCTTCACAGGACATTCATCTGCATTCGTTTCACATTTGTTTACGAGAGCGTATTTAGGAAGCCATTTAGCCAGTTCCTCTTCGAAAAATTGTTCTAGATAACGGGCATGCACATATGTTTTTGAATCCTCCGGATAATATAAGTATACATTTTTGAACAACAATCGAACGTCAGCTACAAATGTGGCAATGTCTTTGTAGTGATTCGGACTTGATGGATCCAAACAAGTTCGGATAACATCTAGCGACATAGGGTGACAAATTATTTCATAATATGCAGTGTGTGTTGCAGGTTCTGGCTCTCTAAATGGTAAACTTTGTTCGTATTGGCAATATAATTCTAAACATGTCCTCTGTATAATCTTTAATTCATTTGCGCCAAGTTCTCCTGCATTATGTCTTTCACATTCAGCTGATAGCAAACTTTGCCACGTTTCACTTTCATCTGGTTAGGAACTTATAGCTGGTATGTGACAATTTTGGTGAAATACTTTTGGATATTTATCGCAACACATCAATTCACCACCATCCACTAATCTTCATTTGGATCGTCTTCTGGTCAGCTTTCTCTTCAGCAACATTCGGAATATTTGCTGAACTATGGTCTTGTGGCGATGTCGTCTTATTCCTACCTTCCGGAAGAACTTGTACTCCGTTCGAATCTAATTTCGCTATTGTTGCCATCAAATCATTTATTGTATCGTCTCGAACTTTATCAATTGGTTCCGTAAAATCTGCTAGCCTGATTCCTTTGATGGTCGTTGATGGGCCACCTTCTTCAGCAAAAACTCCCTTCCTTTTCGATGTAATGCGAGGTAGAAGTTACCAAGCAATCTCCTCAGTTGTTGGAGGTAGATAACCGAACTTCCAACGTGCAATTTACAAATATCTTAAACCACCCGGCGAATCTTAAATCGCGACCGGCCAACTCAAGGTAAACTCTTCTTGGGTGACGTCCGCTACGCGCACTTTTCACTGCCATGTGGCTGTCAATTCCTCTTGACATCCCACGACAAAATTGACGTGGGATGTGCGCCCGTCGCAACCAACGTGAAATGGCAAGCCACCTAGCAGCAAGGTGTGTTAGTAGTGGTCGCTAGCGGCGTCGCATGATTCATTACAGTTGGTTGAACATGTTGTACTGATTTCGGACAATATTGCAACGCTAGTGTTGACGGCACAGTTCCTCTAGTCCAAGGAGCCCATTCTTCATATCTTTGCTAATTTTTGGCGAGTCGCATGCAAATTTTTTTCTTCTTAGAACGTCTTCCGCTTTTTGGGTTCGTCTTTCTTCTTAATGTCGCTGGACGGAAATCGTACTTTGTGAACTCCTCCAGCCACGCGGTAAATTGGTCCCTCCTTTCTTTTTCTGCGGTGATCATTTCGTGGACTTCAGGATGGTTGGTAATTATTTCGGGAAAGTAAAGCAAATTGGTCTAAACTATCATATCCGCTAGCCCAAAGCATCAATTCAAATTCATTGCCCAAAGCCCAGGCCAGATTCAGTCAGGATTGTTATCAGTCATCCCAGGAGGAACCTGACGCCTGTGGAGGTGGCACTCCCCAAAGCATGCTAACCTCCAAGCGCATTCCTGTTGACCGGCAATAGTATACAAAAATTTATAAAAATATTAATAAATAAGGTACTCTAATAAAAATCATAAAAATAAGCTTTTTTGTAGCTCAGACCCTTTTCCCCTCTGAAGTTGGTCAAAAATGTTTAAGCGTTTTGTTTCAAAGCACCTTAATCATTTGCATTCTAGGAGTTATAAACTTTCAGTGATAAAGCTTTAAAGCGCTCTAAGCTTTCTCACGCATCTAGCATACATATAACTAATATAATTGGTATTAAAATGATGCATACATGTAACTAATATAATTAGTATTTAAATGATGAAACGAAAAATCAAATAGAATATTTAGAGGCTTGATTGTAAAGAATAATTAACGATTGGCGTATTCAAATTGGATCATTTGGAATATTTAGCTACGAGTTTAATTCACGCAAAATACCCTTCAAATAAAACATGGAAAATAATTAAATAATAACACTTTTAAATGTTTAAAGAGTAACTTTAAAAACTTACTCACTTAAGTGGTTTGAAAAAAAGCTCGCAATTTTGTGCTTTGAAACAAAACACTCATAATTTACTAAGGTTTGAGATACTTATAATTGAAAAAATGTTCCTTCCTGCATTCGTGCCCAGAATTGAAATCAGTTCTTCAATTTTTGGTTTTTCTACTATGTCACCTCATTTGAATTTAAAAGTCCTCGCATGTACACAGTTTACTTTGCATTAAGAAATCAAAATAATCATTACCAATTTATATCCTTTATTTCAAATACCTAAACGTCTCAACATACGTGAGTAATGATGAGACACAAAATTTGATTTTGCTTACCTAACCCCCAAATCATATGAAATATACTAAAATTGTACGTGCCCATTTTATAGAAAATATTCTGAATCGACTTTCATTGATTTGCCTTGCACCTTTTGCGGCTATAAAACGCCAAATTCACATAATCCTTCGCCCTGTGTATGGAGAAATCCACAAAATGCCGAACTGAAAAAAATGTATATTTCAATTTTATAGATCAGCTATAAACCGCAGCGCATAAGAAAGGCATCACACAACAACCTGAACCTGAATTTCCCAATTTTTATATGCTTTGCTGACTGTTTTGTTTTCTGGAGTGGCAAAGGTTTCGCTTCTTCTTTTTTTTCTGCATCCCATTCCAGTGTGATGAGAGCGGCAGTATTCTGTCTATTTCATTGGTATGGATGAAAGGTACATCATACTGGGAACAGATTTCAAGGATAGCCTGCTGTTGCCTCCCCGCTATTCCATTACTCTCTTAATCGACAACCTTTAGTCTATCGTGCACCGAAATTCCATATGTGACCGACCGGTAAAGTTAAATATGTCATTAAATGTTGTAATCGTAAAAAAGTGTACATATATGAGAAAGGATATCATATAATAAAAATAAAAACATGAAGAGCATAAAGGCAACGCTACGACGACGCGATGAAGGAGCAAAAGGATGACAGCGGGCAAGGCAAATTGTGATTGTTTTCGATATCAATTTCAAAATTGAGAGGATCTTGTGCTTTCTTCGTGCAGAGCGAACACAATAAAAATATTAAGAGGAAACTATAAAAATTCGGGAATCAAAACACTGGAGCAGATGTTTCAATAATGTCTTATCAAATCGAAGCAAAATATGTTTGGTATGTGGTTATAAATAAATTAATGCAAATATGTCTTATTTTTACGACGCCATATAGAGTTTAAAGGAAAATAAAACGGTTAACATATGAAGCTTTTCAATTGGTTGAAGTTGCGTTAACTAAATTATATTCGTTACTTAATTTTCTCACTTGCTTAGAATGACCCAAATGTTGGAGAGTTCCTTAATTGAATTTTACGGATATCAAAAATAATGCCTTCAAAATGAACTTCACCGCACACACACATCGTCGTAACCATAGCCAGGATCTCAACCAGTTTCCAAAATATCCTTCAGCATCATATCATATCTGATACAATAATATAATGTATTCTCAAATTAGATTAAAACACCCCATTTAACAAAACCCCATTTGAACGAGGTGGAAGTCCTTGCCTCGTACACATGTTCCAGTTGAGCCGTACAAACACGAGTAGCGAGCCTAAGAATCAAATGAAATACATGTGTCAAAACAAAATCCTTTCATTATTGCTGGCTCCTTCCCCTATGCGAAGTTGGGCCATAATCATATCCTTGCTTTCGCGCTTCTTCATTGACTCGAACATTTCCTTGGTCCATTCCTTTCGCAATCCCTCTTTCTTCGCGTATTCAGGCCGTAAGATAAATCCAATGATATTTGTCGTGCCTCACTCTGAACCGGCAATTGAATTAATTTCTGAACATCTTTCATCCACAAAGTATCGCCTAAATTAAGTGGAGGAGTCAAAATGTTTGGTTCATTGTTAAATTGAGCATTGCCTTTGTTGTCGTCGAGCTCAACCAGCCCAGCCCGACCCAGCAAGTGCGGCAGGCAAAAGATCTTCTTGGTATCCTTGAAATCGTTTCGGCGTTTTAGGCAGGGGTGTTAAATGCCGGAACGATTTGAAGAGTGTATAGCGGTTTAAGCTAAAATTTACGGGGGGTTTAGCCGACCAACTTGATACGAGTATTTCCCTGGTGCATTGTCTCTGCTGTGGTGGTGGCTGACTGGGGTCCTTCGCTTCACATTTATCCCGAGCTTGTACAATTCTATTTAAGCGGATAACTTCCGATGTTTTACCCGATATACAATTTCATCGTCCACCCCGAACAAGTGTACGAGGGTTCTCTCATTGTAACGGATAGGGGTGGAAGTTGTTTGAAAGTGTCATTTTGACTTCATGTCTAATGATATCGACAAAGTGATTCAGCAAAATAAGTTGTTGAGACAATTCATCATTGGAATAGGTTGTGAAGGAGTTTAGAAATCAGAACGAAATGTAATTATTGTATTTGTAATGGGTTATTATGTTGTGGCAAAAATCATAAGGATCGCTTTTTTTCCGTTTAACATGAACAGAGAAAGAGTCCTGAGAAAGGCGATACATGAAGCTTTTTCATTAAAATTTGAACTACATGGTACCGCTTTTCAACTCTTTGCTATGCGTATTAAGTACATGGCCTACAATTTAGATTTTTCACGAAAGCAAACATAATGTTTTAGTTGAAGCAATATTATTCTTTAGCAAAAAGCTGTAGGCATTGGCTCTAATTTGACCGATAGATAGGCAAGCTAGTGTAATTAAGTTAAACTGCAATTTGATTTTCAACAGCCGCTATAGCCTTCAAAAAGAGAGAATCTCGCAATTTTACTTTTTTTGTGGTTGCGAGATAAAGGCTAATAACGCCCTGAGTGTGGGACTCAGGCATGCAAGATGTCTGGACTACCCACAAACATCTCTCCTGTGAATCTGAGAACATAGCTTGGAACCGTTTGGCTCATTACTTCGGGCTAAGCCTCGTTTTGCTACGCCGTGGGGCGCCTTCAAGTTTGAGGATCTCTTCTATTGCGGGAGCGGAAGGAGGGAGATGGATTACTAGAAAAGTGATCCCCCAATCTCGACTTTTGGGCCTGCCCGAACATAATGTGCTATATGGTTCCATTTGCAGTCGATCCAACCATCTCCCCGATCAAAATATCCCGGGAAAGCTCATCTGCTTCCTTTCAAAGGTGCTAGCGAAGCATGTCCCGCTAGTATTGCCGCCACAGTTCCTCTAGTCTAAGGAGCCCATTTTGCATTCCTTTGCTAATTTTTGGCGAGTCTTCTTAATGTCGCTGGACGGCAATTGTACTTTGCAAACTCCTCCAGCCACATTTTCGACGTTGGCGGTGAAATGGTCGCTCCTTTCGTTTTCTGCGGTTATCATTTTGTGGAATTCAGGATGGTTAGCTATTATTTCGGTGAAGTAAAGCAACTAGGTTTGAACTATTATCATATTAGCTAGCCTAAAGCATCAATTCAAATTCATTGCTCAAAGCGTAGGCTAGATTCAGCCAGGGTCGTTACCTGTCATCCCAGGAAGAACCTCACGGCTGTGGAGGCGGCACTACCGAAAGGATGCTAGCCTCCAAGAGTATTCTTGTCGACCGGCAATAGTATACCTAAATTTATAAAAAAATTAATAAATAATGTACTCTAAAAAAATCACAAAATATGCTTTTTTTTGTATCTCAGTGGTGAATATTTAGAGGCTTGATTGTATAGAATAACTAACGATTGGCGTATTCAAATTGGATCATTTGGAATATTTAGCTTTATTGCACGCAAAAAAGCCTTCAAATAAAACATTGAAAATAATTAAATATTAACACTTTTAAACGTTGAAAGAGTAACTTGAAAAATGTACTCACTTAAGTAATTTGAAAAAAAAGCTCGCAATTTCGCGCTTTGAAACAAAACACTTATAATTTACTGCGGTTTGAGATACAATAAAAAAATTTTCCTTCCTGATTTCGTGGCAAAAATTGAAATCAGTTGTTCAATTTTCGGTTTTTCTATCATGTCACCTCATTTAAATTTAAAAGTCCTCGCATGTACACAGTTTACTTTGCATTAAGAAATCAAAATAATCATTACCAATTTATATCCTTTATTTCAAATACCTAAACATCTCAACATACGTGAGTGAAGATGAGACACAAAATTTGATTTTGCTTATCTAACCC
The DNA here is from genome assembly GCA_963969285.1 of Odontomyia ornata. Classification (NCBI taxonomy): domain Eukaryota; kingdom Metazoa; phylum Arthropoda; class Insecta; order Diptera; family Stratiomyidae; genus Odontomyia; species Odontomyia ornata. Next base: position 24,517,322 of record OZ017741.1, read on the forward strand.
CCAAATCATATGAAATATACTGAGGATCTCTTCTATTGCGGCAGCGGAAGGAGAAAGATGGATTGCTAGAAGAGTGAACCCCCAATCTCGACTTTTGGGCCTGCCCGAACATAATGTGCTATATGGTTCCATTTGTCAGTCGATCCAACCATCTCCCCGATTAAAATATCCCGGGAAAGCTCATCTGCTTCCTTTCAAAGGTGCTAGCAAAGCATGTCCCACCTTTTGAATGCAAAAAATGTGTGCGCAAAACCTATGGTCAGGGGACCGCAACTTGCCAATATGTATTCTACAAATAAGACTGAAAACACGCATGTGGCTCAAGAGCTGGGTCAGGTAGAAGTCAGTCTTACCGTACGTTCGATTGAGCCACAGTCTCAAATCAGGGATGAGGCGTGCAGTCCACCTTCTCTTCGTGCTGTTCACCCAGGACTGCTGCCAATCATTGAGTGAGCGTTGTCTCTCTGTTCGCCTGGATCAATTCGCATGGGACCGGACAAAATCTATGGGGATGTCACAGCCAATGCAAAACTACGGAGGTTACGTTTAACGCCATCAATACGCACCTTATTATACGAGCCGTGCCTCTTACGCAAGTGTAGTCAGCAAGTCGTAGTATTCGCATCAATTGAATGTGCCATTCTATGGAACGCGGCGCTCAGCATTTCACCCGGATCTAGTCCAACATCTGTATATTATGCTCCATCCGAACAATCGGATTCATCGATGACGACCAACAGTAGTTCAAGCAGCGAAAACAATGCAAGCTCATTGAGTAGTGGCAGCTGCGAACAGATAAATCAGCCTGTTACAGTGCAGACTAATAATTGCGATTGTTCTTTAAATGAGAACAGTTTGAAACATTTTCTCTTGAGCCAACTAAAACCCATTACGCCTTTTGTAACGTTGGGTCTTGAGGGAAATTTTCATGCAAGAGTATCTGTTCCGAACGCTCATCTTGCTAAACAGGTTGCCTCGAATCTGCATCGAAAAAGGATTTGGTCACAAACGAATGATGGTTTCCTATACGAGAGACCAGGGCCGTTGCGTAGATTGTAGCCGCCCAAGGTAAGGCTTTAATCGGAGCCCCTCCTCTGGTTAATCCGTAATTTTGTTCGTTTCAGTTTTGGTTCGTGGGGATGATACCCTAGCTTTTAAGAGCCACTCCATTATCCACCACCTATGGACCGGCCGTGTTCCGGACTAAAAAACCAGCAGCTATTATAAATAAAAGCATCACCGACCACTCACCCTCCACTACATATTTTATATACATATACTAATATTTGATTTATTTATATACATTCTTTGATTTTTCATTCTCTGTTCTTGTCGTTGGTGCTCTTTTTGGAAGGCATTCACCTGGCTTTTGCATGTGCAAATGTTCTCAAAATTTCTCTAAAGTCTAAGTTTTTTGCAGTGTCATTTTCTATTGCTAGAATGGCGAAAGAGTTGCAGCTTTTTTTGTGCCATTGTAGAGCGCAAATAAAATTTTATAAGCTTAAGCTTACTAAAGCTTCGTTCGGCACCAGCAACTGTCACAGGTTTTGTTAGTAACACTCTTAGCGCGACCCAAAAGTTTGTAAACAAATCTTTACTGCTTTTGGTTTTGATCATACACAAGAGTTCTTTTGGTGTGACTTTGTTGTTTCTTTTTTTTCCATGACCCAAAATTGAACTTACATGTAAAAGTTCATGACACATTTTAATGCCGTTTATATCAGACACTTTGATTGTGTTGTCAGTTAAATGTCTTTCAAGATCCAAGCAACTTTGTTTTAGATATTCTTTTTTTGGAAGTTGAGCAACATTATCCACAAATCCCCACACTTTTTGGTGTTCCTTCAACGCAGTTGATCTTGGCCAAAACGTTAGCCACTAATCGATAAAAAACTTCCCTCGTAAGGGTTTCTTCAGATGATGATTGCACTTCCTCAGAAGACTCATACAAAAAAACTGTTTTCGTTTACGAATCCTTTTCTCGGGAAAAACAGGTTCGATACCAAGTTCAGCTGCTATTTCTTAAGCGGAGATTACTGAGTCCACATATCCATTCTCTCTAAATCTGTTAAAAAATTCCAAACATTTATTGAACTTTTCAGAACAGTTACTGATGTCTACCTCTTTCCCTTGAATTCTTTTACTGATCGAATTAACTTCAAAAAGAATTTCATTACACAAGACCAAAGTTACGATGAAGGAAAAGTCTTCCATCTGATTAATCAAAGATTGAGCTTCTGAGGCTGTTTGGTGGTCATAAATTTTGCCGCCTAACTCAACCAATGCATGCCTTACTTCCACATATTGGTATCTAACAGCCTGAACAGCACTGTTGCGAGCTTCCCAAAGTGTTTCACACACTTGCTTTAAAGTAAGTGCTTTAGTATGGTCGTTTATTATAAATCAGCGCTTTGTTGAACTAGAAAGATGACAAAGATTCGTTGTAAAATACCAAATAAAGATGTAGACTTAACTGATGACTTTTCTCCATCAGCAATCACTAGGTTCAAGCTATGGCACCAACAAGGAATAAACACAGCCAAAAGGAATTTGTCCAGTACACGGGCTTGAACTCCATTATGTACACCTGCGGTATTGGCGCCGTTATCGTATCCTTGACCAAAACAGTTTATCATGTTCAAATTACACTCTTCAATTTTTTTAAACAACAAGCCAACGAGAGCTTCTTCAGTGGTTCCTTCGGCAACTCGATAGGCTATAAAGCTTTCTTCTACTTTGACGTAGCAAATCGTTACTCTTTGTTACTTATGTCTGGAGTACAATCAAGAATAACGGAAAAATATTTGGATTCCTTTATTTTTGTCAAGATGATTTGCTTTACTAAGTCACGTAATATAGTTATTAGCTCATTTTGTATTGACATACTTAATAATTGAAATTTTGTTTCTTTGTCAGTTATACGTCTTAAGTGTTCCATTAGTACACTATCAAATTTTCCTTAAAAATTGTACAAGTCCAAGAAAGTTTACATTATTTTTTGTAAAAACTTTGGAAGATGACCTACGAAAAGCCATTTTGTGCTCTGCTAGATATAAAGTAATTTCCACTAACCGACGCAACACTTCTTCTGAACGCTGAGCCTCAGTTTCAATTTGCTTCATGATGTGCTTGTTAATTGATGTGTCTCCTTTAATTCTTTTTTCTGCTTCAAACCATTTAGCCATATTTTTGAAATGATCTGGTGACAACTCATGGGATTTTAAACGGTCTACCAAATTTTTCCAGTTGTTAAAACCTGTTGCTTGAACAAAATGTGACTTTGATGAGGGATTAAACAATCTACAACAGAAACAATAGACAGAATCTGATTTTTCAGAATAAATCAACCATCTCCTTGATATCTTTTCTCCATTTTCCAAAAACCAATGTCGAAATTGGTTTGAAAAGTGCCAGTTTTCATGATTTATTGGGTAGTCATGGTCTTTTTTAGAATATTTAGTCAGCCCTTTAAAAACAAGCTCAGCACGCTGAATATGTGTAATTTGCGCTCGTCACGTTGCAGGATCTGAAGTAATCGCCGGCACCTGCTCCCATTTGGAATTCAATCCAATTTCAGTGTCTGTTCAATATTCAGTCACTCTTTTATTGTCACTGCCATTATAACTATCACGATCACTGTGGCCACGATCACTTGTAACGGTATCATCAGTAGGGGAAAAAACAGGCACATATTCAGTGTCTTTGGCCTCTTGACTGCTACTTTGTGAGGAGGCACTACAGCTAGATGCAGACGTACTAGTCTCAAATGCGGGCGCGGGAACATTTTGAGTTGTATTAGTTTTAAAAAAATTGGTTAGTTTTGGCTCTATACCTAATAAAGCCACACTCGCTTTTTCGCCATAATGCTTGAGTTGTCCACTAATTTTCAATTAATTTTTTAATTTCCGTATTTCATAAACAGTACACGAATAATGCTCCTCACTAACTATCGTAAAACTGAAGTTCTTTTCGTCTCAATTACATATATTTATCAATATATTCATCTCAAGTAGCGGCACAAATGACGGTAGGTATACTGGAAAACGGCACCACACGTAACTCACTATGCGCTTCACATCAACATCTTTCAGTATTCTTAAAGCTCGTAACGCGCAGAAGAATAAACCACTGTCACAGATAATAGACTTCTGAGGTACTGTATTAATAATTGGCGTAAACAGCGATGGCGTTGTCCACGTCAATGTCACAATCAAAACAAGAATAAATTTGGCCTCTGTCCGACGCCTACTGCAGCAAGTGACAGACTGAGTTGAGTAGTGAAGGGGAGTGTGCTGTATCAGCCAGGAGTGTGCTGTATTAGCTGTGAATTCACAAGCTTGCGTAGTGTTTGCGGTTAGTGGTTCGCGCTGCTCAGTATAGAAAATTGCTGTGAGTTACTATAGTACATTATGCATAGACAGAATTTTACGCACTCAACAATGCATCCATTGTGTAATACAGAGACCGTTACAGCCATCTAAGTGCTTTGCGTTCGTATCCCTCTTAAATTAATCCATCTTATCAAAATTACAATGACGTCGACAACCTCCCAAATCCGTATCAATAACCAACTCGCCGATGCCTTCGATACAAATATTGGTTTAAAGCAGTGTGATGGGCTGTCCCCATTGCCATTTGATTTTGCTCTGAAATACGTCATAAGAAAGCTACCTGTCAATGCAAGAGGAACGATATTATACAAGTCGAACCAAGTAGTGGCCTCTGCGGGAGACATTGACATTTAGTTGCGGTCGTTGACCGCCAAAAAGCTTTTCCTGAAAGTTGACAGCGAAGCAAAGCTAGTCGTGCTACAAATCAATGAAAATAAAACAAAGCTCATGACGTACAGTATCGTCATCCGGTATCGTAAATGTAGGCATGTTTGTGTATTTAGGTGCCAAAATAACTAGAGCTGGTAATGAGAGAGACAAAACACGCCGAAAAATATAGCTCCCAAATAAAATATTTTATTCAGTTTTGACGAGCTTGAAGACTAGCTGCATACACAGGAGAACAAAGTTTCAAGCATACAAATCTGTGATAAGACCTGTGTTATGCTATGAATGTGAAACATGATCATAACTCAAGTATCCTTCGAGGGACGGAGTCCTGCGGCGAATAATCACAGCGAACCTAGACAGGGACGAATGGCCAATTCGATACAATTCTGAACTTATGAAATGTTTGACGAGCCGGAGGTTATAGAACTGAAGGCCGGAGACCGGTTGGGAAACCGAGGAAACGCTGACATGGCTTGTTCTACGAAGACAGTTCATCGCTGCTCGGATCTGAAAATTGCAGGACGTTGTCAATGATCCGAGGTAGTTAAGAGTGCTTTTTAATAAAAGCGAAGACCTGAGAAGGGCTGTAGCGCTACGAAGGAAACTTATAGGCTTCGCGCTGCTAGCATTCGTTAATAGCAGTTCACTTATGACTTATAACTCTACTTATTAGACCCTGTAAACACTAACGACCAGCACGTGCGCACTGTCGTGAAAGAAGCCAATATGGCAGACCATTGGCTACCATGTCCTAAATGAACAATAAACTTTGACTTTACAAGGCGTAATTTGAAGTTAAAGTATATGTGTGATGCATATCATCTCATGATTATCATGTTGTCATCTAGGAATCTGTACGTAAGTCCCAAATTATTTTTTTATGTTTTTATATTTTCGAAAAGTTCATGAAGAGAAAAATTCTTTGGTAAAATTGCAAAAAAAAACAAATTGTGTGAACACCATACAAATTTTTATGCATTTCTGGGTCTACAAAATCAAAGGCAAGTTGACAAAAAATTTATGTAGTTTTATTTTATTCAAGGCACTTACGTAAATCAATGCAACTTAATTTGCCTAATTTGAAATTCACTCTCAAATATTTATTCATTCAAAATAATACTTCCCAGACGTCAGGCTGGAATTGGACCCGCATACCACAATGCTATAATTGACAGATGATATATACCCTCGCTAAATTTTTTTTATCAGGTATATTCGGAAGTTAGGTTGCCGTAGCGGTAACGAACCATAAGGCTAATTTTTTTATTAGGTAAGTTTAATTTATACAATTTGCTTGTGCATTTATCCTCGTTTATCTCATATAGTTTGCTTTAAGCTATATAGTATATGACTTTGCTTAAACTTATGTATGAACCTTACCCACTAGCGTCAAAACTCAAACATTTATGGATTACCATACCACACTTTTCTAAACCAAAACTCCCAACATTTATTGAATGAAGACGGTGGAGATCATTTGAGTAATTTAGTCAGCGATCCGTGCATAATGCCGGTATTTTACTCAAATTTTGAACAAGTTAAATATTCGTGAATAGCAAAACTAACTCTCAAGTGAATTGTTCAACTTCTTCGGTTGTCGAAGTTGTGACAGCGCAGATCGCGAAAACAAGCGCGTTCCCTGAGTTGCAGATAGGGAAAGACCTTTCCCGGAAGGTTCGCTGTGAATAACTAATAAGCAGCCGTGAAAAATTGCCGGAAGAGAATGAAGAGTCTCAAGAGTGACTTATGTCGCTACAAATACTTGAGTGCCAATGATCTTCGCGGTGACATGACAAAATATATGGCACCCTCAAGGATCCATTTATCCTGGTAGTAGGTTATAACGCGATTAAAAGCCAGCTGCACCATCCAAAAGAGCATAAACAAGGATATCATCAACGGTATCCTGGAACTCAAAGAGCTCCTAGAAAGGAAGAGATACTTCTGACGCAAGTAGCTGAGGGCAGATGCGTAGCATAAGCCCGAGCAACTGGGTGAAGTTTCAGCTATCCAACCCCTATCACAAATAAAAGAGACCCCTGTGGCCCAATTGAAGGCGGCAGAGAGAAGAAGATAAAGGATGATGTCTCCAAGGAGCATACCGATTGTAACGAGGTATTCGAGGTCCCATCTAAGCCAGTTAGCAAAGCAGTCAAAAAGCTTCTCCAAATGACGAACGAAAATTAGCAGCCTCCTTAGGAACCAAGATGTGGAGAAATATTCCAGGTAATCTGAGTTATAGTCAACTAACGTAATCCTCTAAGCCAGGCTCAGCTGGTAAGTCCTACGCAAAATTCTTACGACAAATAAAAGCAGGAAGCAAGCTGGGTGACCTAAGAACCACCATTAGAGCAGTGCAACCCACCCGGTCAGGTGACCTAGCTGTGTAATTTAGCCAGAGGCAATGAGCAGGAACTCTCTCTGATGTAGTCAAAAAGGTCCTCAGAGATAATGCTGCTATAGTCTCACTCAAGCATATGGCAATGTTCGATATCAGTGACTTTCACTGCATCATGGAATCACTCGAGGTGGAAAACGTCATTAAACGTGGTTCCTCTAGCTTAACTGGAGTTAAGACTCATCAAAGAAAATAACGGGAGACAGTGCATGGCTATCGTTGTCCTGAAAAGGAAGTTAAACCTGCTTAGCATGAGTGGAAAAAGAATTGGCTGGGATATCTGCAGGATGCGGTGAAGAGCAGAACCTCTTCGCTGCTTAATGTGCCTTAGCTATGGTCATAGTACAAAAAGATGCAAGGGGCCTGATAGTCAGAATGAAAGCCCGACATATCTGGTACTGTCACCATCTAAATTTGCCCATTTGTGGATACAGAGCCATGAGTGGAGGACGGCTTTGCGTGTTTTCAGTATTCACGAATAACACTCTTTTGGATATACCTAACTTTAGCCGAAGAATACAGAATGAGACGTTCTCGCTGGGGGAGACTTTAATGCTTGAATCGGGTTTGCCTCAGTCAGTTCTGAAGATTGCAGCCAAAACTTAGTCTGTTGTATTCAATACTCCCAGCATCACAACCTTTCGCCACTGGGGATGTGTTTGAACCATTCAAGATGTGACATTCGCTTTAGAGCCCCTAGTACAAAGGGTACTCAACTGGAGAGTTCTAGAGGACTATTCAGTCAGTAATCACTAGTATTATACATTGCACTTGAGTCTCAGGTGGAACACTGGGAAGATGGAGTTTGAAAATTTATCCATAAGCTCATGGCACAAACATCGTGGTCTGGATCCTCGCAATTGAGCATAGGGCCAGCAGCTGCAAATGCAGTAAACTCAACTATGAGTATCAATATGTTGTCTGCACACTGAGAGAAAAAAATGAGGTAAAACCATTTAAATTCATGGGAAGATTTTTTCATATGGAGTTGAAAGTTCAATCAGCATAACGCACAATAATCTCCTTCAAGGCCTTCGTATAGAGATAGAATATCTCATTTTCATGATCGAATGTATCGGCACCCCATAAGGTGATATGATCATTATCAACCTTTCGCCGTGTTGTCTATACACCCAACTGCGATACGTTCTGCTTTTAAACCAGCACGTATCATGACTGAACAGGCTTATAGTCCGTCCGAGGAATCACTCGAGCTGAATCTCGTTGACGCCAACGAAACTCGAACCAGAGATCTTCGGCTTACGGGCTTAGTACTCTAACCACTACACCACGCGGACTAATAATAACCTCCTTCCTGGCGTCTTATGTAGAGATAGTACGATAATATGTCCCATTGTTCAATGCAAGTGCTTTCACCTTGTGATCGCGGGATGCGAGTTGGAGTCTAGTTCGATCTAAGGAGTAGGTCAGAATTTAGTCAGCGTGTAATGGTTGCCGTGCTTATATAAGGCCGAAAAGATAGATGAGATAGTGTAGCCCCTTTTCTCTACAAACCATGACCGTGTTAATACCATGTGCGATAAAACCCAAGTACGATGCCCACTTTTTACGAAGATGGAACTGGAAGAAAGGGTCTTGTCTATGAAGGCAATAAAGGCTCCAGGACTAAACGGTATTTTGGCTGAAGTACTGTAGATAGTTTTTCACTTGTGATCTCAGTACGTTCAATTTTTACAAAACGTTGGAAGGTAGCAAGGCTTATCCTGAACAACAGGGGAAAGAAAATCTCGAGTCATCGTCTACATACCACCCGTTATATCTACTAGAAATGGCAGGAAAACGGGTACGTGTATCCTCGAAAGCATGGTTTCAGAGCAGGTCGCTCCATCATCGATGTAATCGGGTAATTCAGCGCAGTACAGCCTGTAAGAGCACACAGCAGGTTCACTCAACGGATTGTCATGCTTGCTACCCTTGATGCCAAAAATGCTTTCAATTCCACTGGTTGGGTGAAAGTACTTGCAATTCATCCCTTTCCAAATTAATGAATACCTGTTGCAGATTTTGAGGAACTATCTGAAGGACCGTATTCTGCTCTATGACACATCCTTGGTCCTGATGTGTACATTTCGTATGACGAGTTACTTAGGCTTGAGTTGCCAGATGAGTAACGATTGAACGGCTTTGCGGATGATATCATGGCGCTAGTCGCTGGATGCACAGTTGAACATGTGCAAAATAGGCTAGGTATGAAATGCGCCGAGTGGGGGACTGGATTACTGCCTAGCACTGGAGAAAGCCAAAGTAGTCATCCTGATTAAGTAGGCAATCCACAGGGTGAGGGCAGTAGTGAAATACTTGACCAAATGATGAAAATCGCTGGTTTGGGCCTTGTTTGTTGGGTGTTCCTCTGGCGTTGCTGCTCTTCTCGATTGTCTTGAATGGGGGCCTTTAATTGGGTGTGGACTATATTGTAGCCCGGTTGGTTGCACCAGGAGACTGCTGATTGAGGCGGCTGTGGTTCAATGGATGGCTGCCAGCTTTCTTGTGGGCTTGAATTTCCCACCGCAGTTAGGCGGAGGAGTATTACGCGTTTCTTTCTAGTGGCTGCCATCTTGGCTAATCGTTTCGCCCCACACGTTTGTGATGAAGCAACACCTGCCAGTCGTCTTCTTTTAGGGTAATTCACCACAGCTATGCTAGTTTAACTTTTCTTTATCGCGACGGCTATACGAAATTGTTATTTTGTAAATGAAACACTTGGAAATATTTTTCCTACTTTATTTCACATTAATCTAAAAAACTAACAATAAGAATTCGACTATAGCAAAATAATTACAATCGCACGAGAATCTGTCCAGTGAAAAACTGTAACTGTTATTTTTACTTTGTGTGATTGTGTTGCCAGCATACTTGCAATTGTGTGTTATGATATACTTTTATTTTTACATGTTGGCAAAAATGAAATTATTGTAAGTTGTTTATACTTAGAGCTATGAAGAGGTTTGACCGTAATGCGCTAGTGATGCTACACCAGTCCCCTTCTTGACGATAGTGTTACTGATTAAGACGGAAGTTGACTTGTCTGCCACACCTGGTCGTGTACGCTGGAGTATCATTAATTGGGTTATTGTCGATTGTTGTAGATTCACTTGGCATCGATTGAAAAGTTTCCAAAAAGGCTGGTTTGAGACGATCGATTGAAACGTTTTTCTTTTGACCATTGATGTTTATTTCGTAGAATTTCGGATTTCTTTTAACCACCAAAAAAGGACCATCATACGGAAGTTGCAACGGTGGGGGGACGCTATCATTGCGGATGAAAACGTGTGTTGAATGCTCCAAATCTTTGTGGATGAAATGTTTCACATCGTTCCCATGATGTGCAGTTTGCGTTGGTCGTATCTTGCTCATCACGTTTTTGAAATTTTTAATGAAATCATTAGCATTGTTTGATGTTCTGGTTTCAACGAAGAATTCCGATGGAAGGCGAAGTATTTTCCCGTAGAACATTTCTGCGGGTGTCGCCTTGATGTCGTCTTTAAAAACACAACGTAGGCCAAGCATTATCATTGGTAATTTGGCTGACCAATTTGGATTTTGCTTGCATTTGAGTGCAGCTTTGAACGTTCTATGAAAGCGTTCTATCAATCCATTCGACTGTGGGTGGTAGGCCGTTGTGCGAAAATGTTGCACACCCAAAGTTTTGTTTAGTTGACTGAACAATTCGAATTGGAATTCTCTGCCTTGGTCGGTTGTGATTCTGGCTGGCACACCAAAACGGGATATCCAATGCTCGATTAATGCGTTTGATACGTTTTCAACAGTATGATCGATGAGTGGTATGACTTCTGGCCATCTGGTGAATCGATCGATGCACGTTAATAGAAATCTATAGCCATTTGATGGCGGAAGCGGACCGACTATGTCGATGTTCAGGTGTTCGAAGCGTGTCTCGGGCATTTGATATCTGGACAATGGTGCGTGATTGTGACGTGTAACTTTCGATCGCTGGCAGAGTACGCATTGCTTTGTCCAAGTTGCAATGTTCTTGTTCATTTGCGGCCATACGAATTTTTCGGCGATGAGTTTTTTCATTGATCTCACCCCAGGGTGAGCTAAGTTGTGAATGGAATCGAAAATTGTCGATGCATTGTCAACGGACGTGCGATGTTGTTATGCACATGGCAGTACAATTGTTTTTTGCTGTTGAGTACTAGACATTTTTGTAACGTTATCGAGTATTTTGAATTACCTTCGATGATTTGCGAAATTTCTTTGTCTTTCTCTTGTTCATCGGTGTACTTCGCTGATTCTTGGCAGATAGTTAGGCACGACATTTTTACGACCTTGGACGAACTGTATATCTGTTGAGTGCTGGCTGATAAAATCTAAGTGTCGAAGCTGACGTGGCGATACCTTTTCGCTGTTTTGATGGAACGCATAGCACAGTGGTTTGTGATCAGTCAAAATAGTGAACGGTTTTCCTCCCAGAATGTACTTGAAGTATTTAATTCCACGATAAATAGCAAGTAGATCGCTGTCGTATGTACTATATTTAGTTTCGGCATTCGTGAATTTTTTTGGAAAAAAAACCTAAGTGGTTCGATTACGTTTTGGCTCAGCTGATGCAATGCGCCACCGATACACTTATCCGATGCATCTACTGCTAGAAACAATTTGGCGTTTTCGATTAGATAAGCTAATAAAGTTGCACTTGCCAGTTTATCCTTGAATTCTTGAAATGCTTTTTCAGCGTCGTTTATCCATTCAAAAATGCGTTTGTCGTTTTTTAACGTTGCCTTGAATTGACGGTTGCAACACTATTTGAGTTTGAACAGCATTTGGTATAAAACGACGGTAGAAATTCACAACGACAATGAATTTCCGTAGATCTTTGACAACTGTACGTTTTTCAAATTGTTTCACTATTTCTACTTTTTCAGGTAGAGGCAACAGTCCATCTTTGGTTATCAAATGTCCAAGATATTTGGTTTGCGTTCGACTAAAAATGCATTTTTCGGTATTGATTGTCATGCCAAATCTTGTAGTCTTTGAAAAACGAGGCATAAATGTTTTTCATGTTCTTTTTCATTCGACGATGCAACCAAAATATCATCCTGATATGGAAAAACGAAATCTAAACCATGCAGCACTTGATGTATATGGCGTTGGACGGTTTGTGCGGCGTTGCATAACCCGAATGAATCAGCCAAACGGAGTAATTATGACAGTTTTGGGTATGTCGTCTGGATTTATCGGTATTTGGTGGTAAGCCTTTTCTAAGTCTAACGTTGAAAATATCGTTTTGCCTGCCAGTATATTTGTGAAGTCGTGCAAATGTGGTGTGGGATAACTATCAGGAATTGTTATTGAGTTTAATTTCCGATAGTCCCCGCATGGTCGCCATGTCGTCTTTTTATTGGCCATGTGTAATGGCGAAACCCATGGACTCTTCGATGGACGACAGAACCCTTTCTTCACTAAGTAATCGATTTCTGCTTTGGCGCATTTGTAACGATTTGGCGATAAACGTCTTGCTTTTTGTATCACTGGTGGGCCTTTTGTTACAATGTGGTGAAATGTCGATGTTGTTGCTATCGGTTTATTTTCTTGATTTGTCAAAATACCCTTGAAGTTTCTTAAAAGTCGTGTGTATCTATTTGATTGATTGATTACTGTGGCTGTTAGTGCTTGACATTCTGAAATGACACAGCTGATTTGAAGTTGTGTTGTTAGATCAATGAGTTTGGCATTGTTTATATCGATTGTGAGGTTATAATGTGCCAAGAAATTGGCACCAATAATTGCCTTGTCGGCTTCAGCCACTTAGAATGTCCATACAAACTGACGACGTAAATGTAGATCGAGTTTAATTGTCTTTTTACCATAAAGATTGATCGGCGTTTCATTCGCTGCATATAAATTTGCTTGAAATGGCTTGATGTTTTGCTTTTGAGTTTCTGTGGCAGGAATGATTGAAACATCAGCCCCGGTGTCGATAAGAAATTTATAATTCGATGTCTTGTCGTGAATAAGTAATCTCTTGGATGCTGTGCCGAGCTCACAGACTTTCTGATTCGCTCGGTTTATTCGTTTTTTGATGACGTTTGGCTGAATTTGCATGATTCTTTGCATTTACGTGCGCTTGATCCAAATTTGTGATGCCACCAGCAAAGGTCAAATTGTTTTCGTCCAGAATTTGAATCATTTCGCTTTGCATTTGGAGAACGTGCAGGCGTAGAGCTACGAGAAGGTTGTGTACTTCGTGAACGAAGAATTTGTTTCACGTCATTCGACAACTTGTCGACTTTTTTTCGTAACTCTTGAAGTTCCACATTCGATGTTTCACTATTTTTTGCTGCATTCCGACTGTATTGATTTGTCGGTCAGTAAAAAAAGATCCACCTTTCATCGCATCGAGTATACGGCCAGCTGTAGCTGCTTGCTGATTTAAGTCAATGCCGCCATCGGTAGACAAAATAACGCGCATAGTTTCGGGCAAGTTTCTCACCCATAATTGACGCAACAGATCTTCGTTGATAGGGGTATCTGAAGCTTCTGTGCGCATTTCGGCAAGTAGCTGTGGTGGCCTACGATCTCCTCATGGCATGTCCTCTAATAGTTTAGTTATTTTCGATTGCTCGCTATCGGCGTATTCGCGTACAATGCGTGCTTTCAGTGTTGCGTACGTTGCTCCGGTTTCTGGCGGCTTTGTACGAAAATCGTATAATTTCACAATGACATTTGGCGGTAAATGCCCAATGATTGTGTTATATTTTTTGGTATCCGATACGCTGCCACATGCGCGAAATAAGCATTCGACTTGCCAGAGCCTAGATCCACATTACCTGTGAAAAACTCTGGCAATCTAATTTTAGAAACTTGTGATATGCCAGTGGAATTTTCGCCGGTGTATGATGTTCCTTGACTTGAATTAGCTGTTTGTTCTCCAGCTCATCGTCTGACTTTTCCATCTCGTAATATATGAAAATAACGCATTGCAGTTGTAATATTTGTCGAATTTGTGGCTAATGTATAATTGATTGTTTAAATAAATGTAGCTGGATAGGATTTACTATTGCATGAAAAGTTATCCGGTGTTGGTTATGTTCACGCACTATGAAAAATGCAATAAAATGAACAAATAATGAATGCTTTACTTGATATCTGGAATATTCTTGATGCAAATGTCTTCTATTTCCAATTGTGTTGGGAAATAAAGCGGATGATTGAGAATTTCGTGATGGAAAATTTTTCACGTGTTCTTTGTTCCACACTTGTTTACAGATTGGAGTCACCAATTTAACTTTTCTGTATCGCGAGGGCTATACGAAATTGTTATTTTGTAAATGAGACACTTGGAAATATTTTTCCTACTTTATTTCACATTAAGCTGAAAAACTAACAATAAGAATTTGACTATAACAAAATAATTACAACCGCACGAGAATCTGTCTAGTGAAAAACTGTAACTGTTATTTTTACTTTGTGTGATTGTGTTGCCAGCATACTTTCAATTGTGTGTTATGATATACTTTTATTTTTACATGTTGGCAAAAATGAAATTACTGTAAGTTGTTTATACTTCGAGCTACGAGAAGGTTTGACCGTAATGCGCTATTGATGCTACACTAGGCTTCGGGGTTGTCAGTTGCATCAAACAACGCTCTCATGCCGTTTCTAGGCCAACGGCCAACCAGAAAGGGATCAGTAGAAACAGGTCTACTGGTTCCCTCCAGACGGTCTTGCTGTGCAAAACCAACCAGTAAAAAGGCAATTAGACAAAACCAGGCGCAAAGCCAACTGGTTTTCGAAAAATTTCTAAGCAAAGGCAACCAGGAAAAGCTATCTACAATTTTCCACATTTAAGTACCATAGTTGGCGCGAGTAATGACAACCACCAACAATCACTAGACAAACTTTATTAATTACTATAAACAAGATAATCATAATAAGTTGACATTTCATATCAGTCGTGGTGGCGATAGCTGTTGTTGTTTCTCTTAGACGACAGCAGCGCTAGTGGCAACGTGGCAGTGAGGTTGTGGTAGTTGATATAATACTCCCTCCTAAAAAATAATATAAAAAAACAGCTGATGACTTTTAGCAACTATTTGTTATCTATTGATTCAAAAGTTTGGATGAATGTAGTAAGTGAATTCTTCGTAATTAGATGGAGCGAAGAAGATACTATTACAATTCCATAAAAATATTGACAATACTGTTGCTTGCTGGACTCTTTTTCGTATGCAAAAAATTTATAATTTCAGACGTAGATATTATCCCTAAATATCTTCAGGTTGAAAAGAAAAATTAACTCTCTGATATCGGGAAATTCAACTCAAGAAATCATAAATTTTTGCATTCAAATACACGTGGGTCGCAACCAGATATATTATAGTTTTTTTGCTCTTGTAGCAAAACACGAGAAGCCATTTTACAGAACTTGCTCTCTCTTTAGAGAAATAGAATCAATGTCAGCTATTTTGCTACTCCTTGTATCATAGATCAATTTAAACTACGTCAGAGGAAGTCTTTCCTTATTTTTGCTCGGCGCTGAGCTTAGTAGGTATTATATATTTATTAATAAGAAACATTAAATATGTTCAGTTGTTACTTGAACTATGTACTATTAGCGACGCATCATATAACAAACCATAACAAGGATACTAACATCCTATCCTCCATTAAATCATCCATAGCTAAGCAACAAACAAGATAAATTAATTAAAAATAACAATCTGTTCCGTGAATTTTAATAAAATCGTTTTATGCCTCCCATTGTCTAATTACCATCAACACAACGCCAACCAAGAAAACACAAAAAGTAGAAAAGAAAAAAAAATATAAACCTTAAAAGATAATTATTCCCATGAACAATGTCAGATGTACATCCCTTGAGTTTTTATCTAAACTGTATCTTACTTGAATCTAATTGTAGATATATACTCGCACTCTCGCCTCCTATACAAATCTTACAATCTCGGGTGACATTCTAATCATGTCTCCTTTGAGAGATTTAATTAAAATCCATTCTGTCCGTCCTTAAAAAATTAATTAAGGACTCATCTTTGCGCACAGCTTGAATTCCGGTGTGATTGTGATGGAGACAACCACTAGCTCACCGTGTGATGATAAAAATTATACTCGTGCAAAATATAATGCATATCCCCTTATATTTTCTGGTTATACCAGCATTTTTGTCTTATTTAAATAATTAGAATAATATAGAGAAAAAACAAAAGGATAAGAACGTGTCCCATCTCCTCACACTTTCTCTTTTCGAGTGATGTTTTTTTCGAAACGAGATTGCCCATAAAAAGAAGAGTTACTTCACTTTTATCCTTGTGCGAGCTTTTATGAATAAATGAAAATAAAAAAAAAATATGAATTTCAGGATTCGTTAGGAGAGAAAACGAAGAGTTGAAAGTAAAGGGGATGAGCAATTTCCAGCAGCTTCTTAAAATAAAATAAGGGATGCAGCCTATTAGAAATATTACTGCGGCAAGGACTTTTACATAACTTTAAGTATGCAAGCGGAAGATGAAATGCGAGATTAACAGGAGAAAGTTTTTATTGTGTATAAACTCTAGAAAAACGAGAAGGATAATGAATGGGCGCATATCCTCATAATCTTGTTGTTTAAAAGAACTTAACATGGAGTTTGCAGGAAGGACTTTTCTATGGACAATTAATTTTTTATTGGCCTGTCTTATGAGTTGCATAAATAATTAGGAAACATTTGAATTTAAATATCCTTTTTTGAATTTTTTTTGAATTAAGATTAAAAATTTTAATTATGTGTAATATTAATTTGAATAATTCGACTTCACTACATCATTTATAATTTTAGTATCCAACCGTTCAAACAAAATCCCGCGCAACATCCTCATACATATTGTAATTGTTATTTACGATAATCTCAAGATTGTCTCCGGAACAATTAGATGTTGTTAGTGTGGTAAATCTGGTAAATCTACAACAGCATGTTCTCATTGTTATTCCCCGAACAAAATGATTATCTGAACAATCTCGAAATTATTTAGCTGTGAATGCCACGTGACTGAACGCATGCTATGCCCGCTCTAATATAATCCCTGAGTATCATGTTGTTTTGGGGGGTGATAACGCGAGCACTTACACGAATCATTAATTTCAGATAAACTTGTTGTTTCGTCCTGTCCTTATGTTGTTTACACTTTACATGCATGAAATTGCATATCACACGGTGGCGCGTGTGTTTTGGTATAAAATGTCATTTAAGTTAGATATTTAAAATAAATGTAAGTCTTTGGCACATTTGAATGGATAGTGAAGGATATTAGCATCAGATTTAAATTTTAAAAGGGTATGTGGGATTATTGGGAGAACCGGAGAGAGCTTCTTGAGTCCCCAAAAGATTAAGTACTGTAATGTCGCTGTTTCAAAGTCGAATTCAGAAAGTTGAACATTTCCGAATATAAATTCAATTCAGGAAGTGAGGCATGCCTAAACGGCTATTAGGACCTTATTCGGGTTCCTGATTAGACTGTACTGCTTACACATTACCACATCAAATCCTAAACAGAACAACCTTAAGCACTGAGGACGTGTTCCTTACCATGTCAAGTGAATTAGGTGTATATAAATGTCCGTAAAGGACTGCAGCGATGGCCTGCTGTCTCGGCGAGAGAGAATGATGGGTTTCGCAGAGATTGGTCTTGTCTGAGGACGCGTGAATGCGCTGGCAGGCTAGCGTTGCGTTGTCGTGGGGCGAGTTCTTTTCCCCAGCACAAGGACCCACAACAAAAGAAATTTCGCATCCACGAATTTCGAGGTTCTAAACATATCGACCGGAGTCAAGCCTGATGTGACCTGCTAAAGGTGGAAATTGCTTAAAGCCAGTAGCGAACTCAGCCTGGAGAAAATAGACGGACTTGATAGGACTTCGTCTTTACTGACGTTACTTATGGCCCCCAAATAAGAGTGGGGCATCCAGGTGGAAGCGGTGTCCTCGCACCCTCCCAGCCGGATCAAAATCGATTTAAGTGGAAAAATCATACAAACATAATTTTAATGAATTTTTCCTTTAAATGAAAAATACAAACATGGCAATTTTATGCCATCGTATTGTTACATGTCCAAACGATTCTGCGAGCTACTGTCGCAATCATTGTCGCAACTATTAATAACATTATGATTAACGAATGCACTCGAAAGCACAAGAATGTACCAAGTAGATCCATGATCAACATCTGAAAGTGACGTCACTGTGGACATTCAAACCTGCCCGAATATTCCAGGTAGTTCTCGTCAGAACATTCGCCAATGTACGAGAAATGGATTGAATGTCTAGAGACCATGTACAAAGTCGAGCTGAATGACTGGGGGGATATAGTAAAACCGCGATAGTAGAAACTGCGATAGCGTGGAGCGCGAATTAAATGCGATATTGATTGATAGTGAAGACAGTTGAAATATAAATTGATAGACAAGAGAAAAATAACATTTTAATTAATTTTTGTAAAATAGTGAAATTAATGATTGTGCATTCTTAGTAAATAAACTCTTTTAAGTTAATTTAAAAGACAGTGCATTTTCACTTTCCCGGAACATTAAAATATTCGGCCGCGAACCGTAACACACGACAGTGGTGTCAAAAGTGGGATAGAAAACTTCTAAAGTGAAAACTTTTAAACCTTTTTAAAGTACACAATAGTCAAATTTAACGTGGAAGCTGGTGGAAAATAGCCGAAACAATAAAAATGCAAGGAAGCTTACATCTAAAAATTAATGAATTGACCATATCGGAGCTTAAGGAAGAAGGTCACACTGATTGCACGCTTTCGTGACGCGATGGAGTCGGAAGGCGTGTATCTAGATTTGGAGGAGCGCTCAGATGCGGAAAAAGGCGCAGAAGGTGGAGAAGCAGAAGTATCAATATTAAAGGAACCAGAAAATGCGCTGATGCAAATGTTGAAACTCATGCATCAAGAGCAGCGAACACAGTCATCTAGTTTAACTGCAAAGCTAAATGAACAGTCATCCAGTTTAACTGCGAAGCAAGACCAGAAGCCGGACCAAAAAGCATTCGAAATCAAGGCAGACATCACACATAAGCTGGAGAAACAGTCAACCGAAGTAAAAACGGCCCTCGGTAGTCGGACCAACCAAATTGAATGCGTTGAGGAAAAGGTTTACCAGCTCGAGGAGAAGGTCAGCCAGGCCAAGGAGAATTGGAAGCAGCGAAGGCAGTAGTAACCACCTCACCAGCTTCGCTTATAACTGCAGCGCAAAGCACATCTAGAAATGTAAACGCACTAATATTCGACGTGCAAACGGTCTGGAGTATTTACAAAACCCCGTTTGAAGCCGCCGCTAGGATAAATCACTGGAATGAGCAGGAACGAGCTACTGCCCTAATTCTTGCTCTAAGAGGCCCAGGCACCGAGCTTTTGCAGGCTATTCCCGTTGAGTTGCACTCAAACTCAGCTGTCATAATGAATGTGCTTGACATGCGTCATGGAGACGATTATCTGAAGCAGATTTATCGGTCACAGCTACGGCGGTGGATGCAGAAGTCTGGTGAAAACTTACAGCAGCTAGCCCAAAATTGAGCGACAGGCACTTTGGGCTTACCCAGCATACGACCCGGAAAATCGAGATGACGCAGCAACAGAAGCATTTATCAGCGCACTAAAGGATCAGGAATTGCAACAAGCCGTGCGTTTAGCTCAAAAGCAAACAGTTAAGGACGCATTGACTTATAGTCTGAGCTTTGAGGCAGCGAAAAATGTGACTCGTACCACTGCCCGGGCTCGCGAGGGAGTGATAGGCGTGTGCAATTGTGAGAGCGTGGAAATTGACCAAGAGCAGCAGGTAAATGGTGGACCTAGATGCTGGAATTGCGGTGAGAACGGGCACCTGCAAAGAGTGTGCAAGAAGCGAAGAAAGCCGAGCTATTGGCCAGGGTGTGCAGCTAGGAGGAGAGCCAGACCGAGTCAGGAGCTCAGAATGGAAGCCTTTCATACTGAGGGGTACGGAAACATGTAAGAGCCAACTTCGTTGGGCAGAAATTAACTAGGAGGATCGACGTCCCCAGCAACACCATCACCGTGTCAAGACTACATCGTGGACATCCAGACTTATGCCTTCCGGGTCAAGTTGGCGGAGAACATTGCACCATAACAATCGACACTGGTGCAACCCGATCGATTGTCCGACCAGACCTAGTGAGGCAACAACTACTTCACAAGGGCAGGATTTTCTCACTACGGACAGCTACGGGAGAAACTGCACCTGTTCATGGAGAGGTCAACCTCCAGATACAGTTGGGAGACCTTGCGTTCAGACATAATTTTCTGGTCGCGAACATTATGGATGACTGCATTCTCGGAATAGATTTTCTGCGACCACATGGAATCACGTTGGATTTGGGCAAACGTGTATTGAAATGGCGGAATATTGAAGTATTGATAAAGGATCTCATCGTCCAATCTCCCAAGGTGAATGTAGTAGTGTGTGCCGGCACAAATGTACCGAAATCTTCCGAGAGCATTGTATGGGCCAAGCTGGATGATGATTCTGGAGACCGCCCATCGTATCTGATAGAGCCAACGAGGACGTCGGCGTTGCACACTTTGACTGTAGGACAAAGCCTTGTAAGATCTATAAGGAACGGATACGTGTCGATTAGAGCCCTTAGCACCGCAGACTCAACCACGAGCATCAAAGCGGGAGAAGTCATCGATGGCTGCCAGCTCGTTTCCTCTTTGGAAGGTACTCTCGATTATTATAGGAAAAGGACGCAGGACACAGACAAAGCCCGGGAATTCACGTCGGCGATATTGAAGCAGATCAAATTACCTGTGCAGCTATTCAAGCAAGCTTCTGATCTGGTCATCAAGTACAGCAACATCTTCTCAACAAGCCCGGATGACCAAAGACGAACGAGTATGATAACTCACGTCATAGATACACAAGGAGCCAAGCTAGCTACGAAGTTTTCAGGGTCTGGCGACCTACTATCGGAGATTCTTCAAAGATTTTGCCAAAATAGCTAAGTGTCTCCATCAGCTAACGGAGAAAAATCGTCCGTATGTCTGGAATGAAGAATGGCAGGCAGCCTTTAAGGAGAAGTTGTATATCAAAATACAAGTCCTTGAACTTCAAGAGAAGCCTATCTTTGTAAACATAATTAACATAATTTGGCCTCTCAAAAAACGGATACTTGCCTTCTATAGCGGAATGTAACCTAAAGTTGAAAATGCTTCGGGGGATACTTGCCTCGTGCGGGAGTCGATGCTTCACAATGTTTTTTTTTTATATGGAAACAAAATTATATTGATTCAAGTATTCACTCTTTATTAGTTGCTAAGTTCATTCATAAGATTATTCACGAAGCAATCAAAATATTAATCATTGTTACATCCAAAAAACAAATTTTTCACATTTTGAACAACGAAAATACAAAAAAAAGAGACTCCAAACTTTAATGTTAGATACTCGTACCTAAGGTATTTGTAAAATATTATTTATATTAAAGGTAGAGCAATATGACAATCAGCTTTGAGAATAGCATCCAGCGTCACCAGAAGCCAAGGTTTTCAGCTTTCCACATCTCATGCAATGGTTTTTGAATGTTATACAAGTTTCATGCAGTCACATTCGACACATCCCACATTGTATCCAATCGGGATGCGCAAAATCATCAACTGAAACTTTTTTTTCTTCATTTTTAACAAGTTTACACTATCTCTTGTGGATTGTTCGCCCTGTTTTCTTTTGATTGGCAGTCCTTTAGTCGATTTTTCTCGTGATGTTTTTGAATTTATGATGTTTTCTTGATTTTCATTATCAGAACTGTAAATTTGTATTTTTCGCTCCCTTAAGGTTCTTTCTTTGTTTAGTTCAATAAAATCTATGGTATCCGATTCAGTTTCTCTACTGGTAGTCTCAATATATTTTTGGTCTTTTCTGTTTTTTACGTTTGTCCTCTTTTTACCCAATTATTTTCTTGCGACCAGCTGGTTTAATTTTATGTGTCTTAAAACCTTTTTTATTCTTTGCGTTAATATTACTTTTTTAATTTTCTTTTTTTTTCTTCTTTATTCATCTTTTGGATAATATTGTCATTGGAGTTTAAAATTTCCGCAGATTGCTTAGCTTTTTTAGACGCGGTATTCTTGGTATAGGAGATGGTAGATGTAAAAATTTAGATGGTGATTCTTTTTAAAGATTTTCGTTATGTGATTCGATTACAGATGTTAGTGATAGCAACGATAGCTCAGTACCATCTAAGATGAAATTTTCAATGATGCTTTCCTGCCCAGTCTCATTTAAGACTGTTTCTAATTTGTTTTCGTAAATATCTCTTGCGACTTGATTGCCTAGTGGAGGTTCTTCATTCCACTGATTTTTTGCAAGGTCTCGCTCAGATTCAGATTCCTGTATGTTTTCAAGTAATGAAGGCTCTCCAGAAATGACTGATATTTGATCATTTAAAAGATTGGACTCTTGTTCTTGCGCAAAATCCCCCAATGCTATATCTGATATAGCAAATTCAGCGTCAAACAAAGCATTTGGATTGACTGGATAGATTCCACTGCCACGAAAACCATTTATTGCATTAGCAGGAGTAGCTGCCCGAATCCATGCTCTTCCGATTAACCGACCTGCATTGTATCGATTCAAATTTTTAGTGGATTAGTGCGCATAAAGTTGTTTGTCTCGGCATGATAATATTTTTTAAACGGTACAAATACTGATATATCTAGTGGTTGCAAAGCAGAAGTAGTACGACTAAGTAAGCAAAAAAATACCACATCATTGTCCCGAGCAACTTCTAACATATTGGCAGAGTTTGAGTGCGACGAATGGCCATCTAAGATCAGTACCACCTTTCCTGCTGGCTTGCATGCAATGAAATGCTCAGTTAACCATTTGTAAAAAAGATCTTAGGAAATGTATGCATATTTTTTATGCAAGTAAACTTTTGAACAAGGTGGAAGTCCTTCTTCAAATGCCGGCTTTTATTCACTCCCTTGATAATAAAACTGGTGGAAGCAAATTGCCGATTGCATTGCAACAAGCAACAACAGTAACTATTTCTCCTTTTTAACTAGAAGTTAGTGATTTAACTGCTCTAGCACCTTTCTTGGCTAAAACTTTCGCAGGTTTGTTATTGAGTTGGACGCCGGTTTCATCCATGTTAAATATTTTATCCGGTTTATCCATCAAATCATTTTTTGTTAAAACATTTGCAAGCAAATCATAAAATTTTTTAACTTTTACTCTGTTAAGACCCCTTGCTCTTTCAATTGATAAGCCCTCCGCTTGTCTCAAAACTATTTTGAGATTTCTTTCAAGAAAGCTTTTCAACCATTGCGGGCCAGCCATTTTCGTTTCATGGTTAAAGTTGTGCTTTAACCCTATCTTTTCGGCAAGCTGGTAAGCTAATTGGCGAATCATACTTCTTTCAGGAGGGAACCCTGCATCTCTGAGCCTTGATACATGAGCTACCAGCCTCTTTTCATTATCAAGTCCAAGCACTGGGTATTTTCATAAAAGTGCCAAAAATAAAATTGGTCAGCTATGTAGGTTGAAAATGTTCATATTTATGTTTTTAAATATAAAACTAAATCGAGGACATACCTTGAGTTAGTAGTTGTTCGTTTTTCTTTTTATAGCGTTTTCTAAGGTCCGAGAAGATATCTCATAAATTTTGGATATTTCATTGATCCCTTTTTGTTTTTTGTCCATTTCTTTGAACGCAAGTGCTAAACTTTCTTCAGTTCAGCTAATGTGGCGTGGCACCACGCCTCATTTTTGCTTATACTTGTGAGGCATTTTGCCCACTTTAAATGAGCACATAAAACATATAATTATTTATTTTATTAGTCACAAAAAGTTGGAAAGTCACAGTTCAAAATGATACCCAAAGAAGAAAATATTTCTTTGCTTATTGAAAATCTATAGTTGGGGATAGTTGCCCCTGGAGTAACTATTCGCAACAGAAACTAGAGCAACTATCCTTTTAGATACGGATACTTGTCCTTTTTATTCGCGATACATATGAACATTATTCAACAATAACAGGCAACAAACAAGATTACTCAAGCTCTCAGGTATGTGAAGAAACTAAAAGTTGACTAAAACCACAACCAGCAATAAAGATATTCAAAAGAGACTACTCACCAATATAACTCCGACACTCGTCAAACCTTTTTCACAAAACACTTTTCCTCACACGATAGAAACGCGTGCACCTACACTGACAGCTTACATGGAACTAAGGCCTATCTGAGAGGTACTTTCTATCATGACCAAGAGCCAAAGCCCTCAACATCTGGAATACTGCGCATTCGGAACTGGAGCAAGTATCCTACTGTGGCAACTATCCGTTTATTACCCTGTTACTAACAAACTTTAGCGAATTTAAACTTCTCAGGTAAAAATATCATGGAATAGAGCCCGACAACGAAGTATAGAATTATTCGCCTGAGCGCAAGCAAATTAAAAATTACAGTTGACGAAGTCACCATGCATGATGAATTAATAGATTTGATCCGCAGATCTACACCGGAAAGTTACTCCTTCATACCAATGGAACGCAAAAAAATATACAGTCATAATCAGAGGTGTAGACTCGGCATTTGGAGCTACACAGGTTAGAGAAGACTTCGAAATACAATATCCAGACATTAAAATCGACAATCTCTCGCCGTTAACTACCGGATGGTAACTAAGACTTATACAAAATAATCACCACTTTAAGCTCCGTTTCATCCTTTATCAGAAAGTGACATGGGAAAAGCCCAGAAGGAGTGACCTACTCCAGTGTTATAGATGTCAGCGCTTTGGCCATATTTCAGCGAATTGTGCCCTCCTGGCAAGATGTGTAGCTTGTGGAGTGGACTCCAAGCCCAAGAATGCCCAAGAAAGAACATTGACAAAACAAGTAACCAACGTTTCTGTGTCCTCCGCAAAGAGAGGGGCCATCCATTAAACTTCTCCGGATGCCCGGAAAGGAGAAAATTGGTAGACAAGATGACACTCTCAAAAAATAAAAGAACAACTCCCATTTCTACCCCATCTTTCGAATATATCTAAACCCCAATAGCAACAGCCACATCAGCACAAACAGTATCTCTATACTCAGATGTCAACTATGCCCAGGAACGCGGAACTACAAGAGAACCCTCTTCAAAGACTCCACTACGAAACTGTCCAAGTTTTAAAAGTGTCACCAGGGGAACTCATAAAAAAGGTTGCTGATTCTGGCCGAAATACGGTGGCACGCCAACGCAAGACAAGCCAGTTTTGCTCATTGAGCTATACCTTAACCTGTATGGGATAGTAATCTGATTACTATCTGTGTCAACATAAACTCTCTAGTTTCCCATGACAAAAAATATTCGTGTCTAACCTTACCAAATCCACTCAACCAGACATAGTTTTCCTTAACGAAACAGTCTTAAAACCGACCCACAAAGTCCGAATAGAAAACTACCTAGTACTTGGAAACGACGCAGACAGAGACCACCTATCAGTCGACCAAATAAATTTATCCATCCTGACATTTTCTGCACGCCAGAAACTTTAATCATGCGTAGACACAATGGTAGTCATGGGAAAATGCTAATTGGATCTATTTACATCCCAGGAAAACTTGGACCTTCAATAAAACCGACCCTTGATAGAATACTAATAATAGCTGCTAATCACGACTCTATCCTCCTTGGCGGAGACCTCAACGCGAGACATGAGCATTGAGGTGATTCTACACGGAATCGAAACGGCCAAAGAATATATCAACGGTTCCTATCGAGTGCATTTCTAACATGCGCCATCGTCAACGCATGTGTCCCCTCATACCCAAGAAACAGCTCATCTTAGATAACTTTCTAGGGTCACAAGACCTACTAACTGGTAACACAACTCCCTACCAATGTGCAACCCTACCATCGATATCCCATCACTCTTGTTTGAAACAAACCCTTCACCTAAATAACCAAACTACTATTGAAGAAATACCGAAAAATTTCGCTCCTATGCCTCTGTCGATTGGACAGTCAACCGCATAAGGTGGCAAATATGACGTGAGTACTAAGGAAATCTGGCGTAATTGTCGCCAAAAGCTTAACAATCATCTGCAAAAATTGCATCAATAATAGTTACTATCCCGAAAGATGGAAACGAGGCAACCATATCCTGATCCCTACACCAAACTGCGACGGAGACGTAAAAAACATCAGACCAATATCTTTACTTCCCAATAATGGTAAAATTCTGGAAAGAATCATACTACGAAGCTTTAGAGCATTTTCAATAGAGCTACTATGCCACTATGCTTGTGCACGACACGGTCGTAAAAACTTGCACGAAAAACAATGCGCAGTCGCTTGCGCGCTAGACTTACAAAAAGTGTTAGACTCCGTGTGGACTGATGGGCTTAAATTCAAACTCATGTATTCCAACTGTCCCCTGGCCCTCACGCGTTTCCTTGACAGTTTCCAACAAAATAGATATTTAACAACTGAAATATCCCATCGAAATTCAACATCTATACGTATCCTGTCTGGAGTCCTACAAGGACCCATATTAGGACCAAACCTTTTAAACTTCTTCCTACATGACATTTCACATACCGCCGCTACAAACAGAATTCAAATCATCTCCAGTAACCCAAACACGTCATGTACGCGGATTATATTTTAATTCTAGCCAGTCACACTCTTCCCATTTCCGCCATGGAAGTTAACATTAAAGCACTCTATTTAAAGGATTGGGGGCTCCAAATCTACACTGCTAAATCGGAAATAATATGCTTCCGTGACGCGAGAGGTAAAGGGCACAAACTAGCTGTTCAGTAAAGCAAACTGATAAGGGCGGTTATCGACGGGAACACGGTGAACCCAAAAGATAACATTAGACATTTAGGAGTGAACCTCAACAACAGGTTCAAAATGAACCCACATGCAAGAAAAGCAATAAACAAAGCCAAAGGAGCTGCTGCATTAATTTTACCCCTCCTTTACTCCAAATCCGTCTTCCCAAATGTGAAACTTCTCATGATAAAACCCTAATTCGCCCCATCATCACACACTCCTTCCCAGCCTGACTGACAATTTCACCAACAGCAGCCGAAGAACTGCAAATATTTGAGAGGAGGATACTCCGAAAATGTATATCGGAATACCGACGCCCCAATAAAAAAATACTATAAAAATAGCGTTCTTTACCAAGAAACTAAAGTGACCCCGATCCTGCAATACATGCTTGAAACAAGCAAAAAGCGAACAGCTAAATGGCAAATACATGAAACAAATCTAATCCGGGACTTCTTCAATAGTACCCCCACCTCTGAAAACCCATATTATCTCTCTGCCATAAGAATTCTCCATGATTTCCAGATTAACACCGAACCCCAACCAAACCCCCTAAAACCCATTTACTATTATCGTCCCCCAATACCTACAGGGGCTAAAGCAACTTGAATTTCCATCGGGAAAAAATAAAAATCAAATAAACAATAATTAAGAAACCGATCAAATATACAAAACATAACTTCCGTATATGCTGAAGATCAGGTCGGTAGGAATGATGCCTCTTCTGAAACGAGATTTTGGATGTAACGCTTGAAGAGAACACACGACCAACCAAAACTACAAAGAAGAGTTACAAAGTAATTAAGCTAAGAATAGAATAAGTTAGGTAAGTTTAGGTTTTAATCTGTAAATAAGCAACTAAAAGACAATAACCGTAAGAGCAAACGGAATAGAAAAATTAACACTAGCATTTCAAAAACCGTAAAGTATAGACTCAGGTCGTATAAAGAAGCTAAGGACATTTGACAAAAGTGTCACTGTCAAATGAATCGTAACATTAAAAGTAGGTTAAGTAACGTACTTTATGTCAAAAGAAAAGTCTCAATAAAGTACTACTACTACTACTACTACCAATTAGTATTGAATAAAGTGTAGCAAAATCAAAACCTGCGCGACGTCTACTCACAGATCGTGTATGATTTACTTGTACGTCTGGAGTTTGTGTGTTGGTTAAAGTTTGTTCCATCACTTCCAGAGTGAATGCATTCTCCTTTGATTTGTTGAAGGTTTCGGGGTGATTATCTACATTATTATTAGTGGCATCATTTGTAACATCCCACTGTCCTTTACGTGAAGGTTCTCGAGCAGTTTGCCTAGGCGGACTGCTCGATTACTACACATGGTCTTCTAGCAGCCAACTCCGAGCTCCAAACCGACTTCCTGAGACCTGAATTCTATCAAATAGCAGCTGACAATACTTACAGGGGATAGTTCAATGAAAGCTTGAAACTTAATAGTAAACAAAAATACAAAAAACTTTCCTATATATTTAGAAGCGTCCACATTCCTGCAACCCAGTTGGTTGGAAATACACCTTCCTTTAAAATGCATGTTTGAATGCATAAAACCATACAGTAGTCGAATTGTAACATACTGTGACGGACAAAAGTCTACGACAATTCCTTATATTGTGATACCGGTTATTTGGAAGCTTTAATCGAAAATTCATTGACGTGCATTTTTCAATAACGTAAATATGTTTATGAAAAAATAATGATAAACACTTTTCATACCAGAATTAAGGAGAAAGTCCAAAAAACATAGAAAATTGATTGGGCAAAAGTCTACGACAGTCAGTGTTGACTCAGTTATACAGAAAAAAATTTCCAACTAAATGTAACGGAATGTCATCAATATTTGTTTGCTTGGTATTTTTATCATTCCGTAAATGTGCTGATGCAATTCTGTTTTAGTTTTATTGCTAGTATCTAACTGTATGGACCGCAACATGACATCGCAAAAGAAATTTCTAGTGATACCCGAAATTTGATAGTACAGTATAAAAAGCACAATAAATTGTGCTCGGAAATCGCGAAATTACTGAAACTTAAACAAACAATGCTTCCATTGAAAATAAGCCGCGAACTGGCCGACCGAAAAAAATGTCGCGCATAGACATTAGTTTCATTTTAAAAGAAGTGAACAGTAATCCTAAACTGAGTGCTCCAGATTTGGCGTAACAAGCGGCTACGGAAAGGGAAAAGGATGTCCATACAAAAACCATCACGAGAGCATTAAATGGGTTTTAAAGCAGAACTCCACGTAAAAAGCCATTAATATCCGCCAAAAACCAAGTTCTGCGTCTACAGTTCGCCAAGGCCCATATTAACATGGACAATGATTTTTGGAATCGCGTCCTTTTCACCGATGAGTCCAAACTCAACATCTTCAGAAGTGATGGTCGCATTGAAGTATGGAGGAAAAAGAACACGGCTTTAGAGACCAACAATTTGGTTCTTACTGTCAAACCCTGTGGAGGTAATGTGATAGTTTGGGGAGCCATCGCTGCATCTGGGTATGGCAAATTGTCTTTTGTAGAAACTAAGATAGACCGTTATGTTTACAAGAACCTGTTAGAACAACATTTGAAGCCATCAGTGGAGAAGTTGGGTCTTGGCGGGATGGATTTTCCAACAAGACAATGATCCAAAACACACAGCACTTTTTGTCAAGAACGGTTATTGTACTACGCTCCCAGGAAACTTAATACGCCTCCACAAAGTCCAGATTCAAACCAAATAGAGCATGTATGAGAAATTTTGGAACGGAAAATTCGAAAATATTGCATTAAAAATTTGTTGAAGGAAGTGCTTGTTGCAGAATGGGACAAAATCGCATCTGCAGAAACTGGTAATTTAATCCCCTCTATGCCCCGAAGACTGCAAGTAGTAATTGATATGAAAGGGGGTCCAACCAAATATTAAGCCTGCAAAAAGTTTTTTAAAATTCCAATACATTTAGTAGAAAATATTATGTGTACAAGTCAGCCAGCACTGACTGTCTTAGACTTTTGTCCATTGATTTTTTTATGTTTTTACGAATTTCTCCTTAAGTTTGTTATGATATGTTTTTGTGTTTTTTTTCATAAATATATTCACGTTACTGAAAAATGCACATCATTGGGTTTTTGATTAAAGGTTCCAACCAATCAGAATCTCAATATAAGGAGTTGTCGTAGACTTATGTCTGCCACGGTATATAAATTGCGAACATAGTATCTCGACATAATTGCTCTAAACCTTTGATTTTAATTTGTAATTTTAGTCCAAACCCGTGAATGCTTTTAAAAGTAAAACATAAACAATCATACTGTATGCTGTCCTGTTTAGCGCGGCTTAGCATTCTTGAGATCTACCTGAAAGCCAGCTTACAGCTATAGCTCCGGGTGGACTGCAATCGGAACTGCTTTTCGCTGAAAAAACGCGGTCACGAGCCAAATGGAATTTTGTGGGGACGTAATCGACGACTGCCAAAATTCTCAGCCTTTTCAACTTCTCGCACTGCACGTGTAATCAATCTTTGCCGAAAAGAACAAAGTAACTGAACAATTGCGAACTTAAGAAAAACTGAACACGTTCCGGTCTTTTATCAAACTTACTTGTACGCTTCCAGCTTTGGGGAAAAACGTTAAGAACTTTCCTTTGCTCCTTTTTTCCACGTATGCAAATCTAGCGTAGCGCTTCTCCAGGTGGCTATATCCCTAACTCTGAAGCCTGCCCACGTTTTAGAATGCTGGCTTCTTTTTTACCGATCAAGGTTTTGTGTTCCACGAATGGCGAGTTGCAAATGCCGAGGAGTGATACGTTTCAAACCGTTCGGTGTATTTCCTGTCAATTCGAGAACCTCACCATCAAAAACTCTACAATGGCTACAGAATATACGGCAGCAGTTGCACCAACATGTCCGGGACTCGTTGTACGCGATTTCAGATGTCTATGAATTGTGCCAACGTGGAACTGAAACCCAGCACGAGCCGAACGGGATCCTCTTTCGCTTTGGTTTTTCCGGAGTCTTTTTCTGACACACGTCGAGTCGCGGTTCAGTGGCGGTGATTACTTTAAAAGTCGCTCACGAACTGTTGACGTCAGTGGCGTAGTGGCGCCAAGAGCGAGGTTACCACATCTCAACTATTTCTTACATGACAACCGGTATGAAAAGGAAAGTTCAATGTTTTCAAATTCAGTTCAATATTTTGTATCGAAATTCAGTTCAATGTTTTGTATTTTACATTGAAAGAGTTCAATATTTTGAAATTGTTTATGCATTGAAATTCAAAAAATTTATTATAGCTCTAGTGTTAAATTTTATCAGTATTCAATCGAGTTGTATTGCGCAACAGGTCGGTTTCGCGTTGCGACGGTACGTGGTGCCATATATTGAATTTTACGTTTTTTTTCTTAGAGTAGATTTTTCCGGTTTTGAATTCGAGTAGAGTATTTCAGGCACCGCGTCGATAATATTTGGAAGCGCGTTTTTTTTTCAGCGGTTGTTTTTGTTCCTTTTCGTCGGAATCAAGTTATATAATTTTAAGTAGAGTCAATGGAAGCTGTCTTTGTTCCTTTTCCTCGGAATCAAGTCATATGATTTTAACTAGAGTCAATGGAAGTTGTTCGATGCGTTTTAAATCGGGCATTTAAGTTTTTGTACTTCGGACTCAGTCAGCTCGCGTAAGACCTGCGACCGAAACTTGTAGTAAATTTCAAGTTTCCAAGTCCGTGAAGGACTGCAGCGATGGTCTGCTGCCTCGGCAGAAGAAGGTGCCGGTATCTGCCGAGAACGCCCTCGTCTGGAGACGCGTGAATGCGCTGGCAGGCTAGCATTGCGGTGTCGTGGGGCGGGTTCATTTTCCCAGCACGAGGACCCACTACAAAAAATTTCGCACTCACGAATTTGATTGCAGATCAAGAGGCGACCGAAGTCGCAAAAATTGTAGATAACTACACAGAGGGAGATGGAACTTGTTACGAGAACAAGTGGAACCTGAAAAGAAAGGCGGACTTGGGGTAAACTCGTCATTACCCGACGAAGTTCATGGCCCACAAATGAAAGAGGGGCAAACGGGTGATGGTGGAGCCCCTTCCCACCCACCCAACCGGAATAAATCCATATACCTATGTTTTGTTGCAGTGGCCAGGTATTCCTCTTCTGAGTGGAAAACTCATACAACTTGAATTGCATGAACTTTCCCATCAGAAGGGGAGTACCCCGGTGACCAATTTATGCCATAGAATTATACAATTTGATTGCATAACTCTATGCCATAAAAGAGGCACTCTGCTTGGGCCACTCAACCCGCGATATCATCTGAAACAAAGAAGAATTGCTTAAGTACCCGGTGGCTGGCTCATGTCTTGAGGTGGAAGCCTGCCACCGTACCGGGTCCTATACCCGGTTAGAGTCGAAAGAAAGGAAAGACCGAAGGGTATGATATTAATTCATTGTTTTAATTTATAATTTGTTTTTTTTTTCAGTTTTGAATTGAATGCAATTAAAAATAGAAAGATAAAATAAAATACACATTAGCTGAATTTATTTACTAAGATATACCATAATATTATAAATTGATATTTAAAGATTTAAAAAAAAACAATGTACAATTTACGATAAAAATTGATTTAGTCAAATAAAGAAATTAAAACTTCTAAAACACATGATTTTCTCAGAAGTGATTGAATTTACCTAAGTAGAATATCTGAAATTTAGTCAGTAATATTTTTTTTTCTTCTTCATTTCCTATTGAAATTGAACTTATTTAATGTTATTTTTAACTGAGATCAGAATATCTTCTATCTATATTTTTTTTCTTTTCTTTTTAGTTTTTTATATTGAAAAGCTCAACTGTAACTGTCGCAACTAGTAGTAGTAGAGTAATCCATTTGTAATGCACATAACTTTAAGTGGGAAAAATGTCACTTCACGGTATAACATGTCGGAGTTCTATGATTTGAAAATTCTTTCAATTTTACGAGCCTCAACCGAGTGTATATTGTGTCTTGCATTGAAATTCAATGCACAGTAAACTCAATCGAAATTCGGAAATCAAATAAGCTACGCCAACATGGTATCTTCAAATACGGTGCGTAAAAAAAATAAGAAAACTACTTGTACAATAGAATATATAAAAACGATAGCAGAGAATAAGAAAAATGGTATATTTGATGATTTAAGTTAGTGTAATTATTTATTACTATGAGAAAGTGATTCGTTAGTCAACAAATTGTTGTATGTGCTTAACCGAGTCCTGAATTTACGTAATTCAGAGGCAAGAATCATGGTTTGTAATATCAACTTCCTTCTAGAAGCATCGGTGGGAACAGATGAATTGAGGAGAACATAAAAATGTCATTATCAGCTCGTGAAACGGATTAAATGTATAGTATTTGGCTGATATAGAAACAAATAAATGTCTGTGTTATTTCGACAGAACCGCATTTTTTTTTTCAACACTAGAATATAAGCCAAAAAAAACCTGCAGAGCGACATAACAGTTGGTACCAGAAGTAGGATATTCACATGTAAATTAGAGAAACAATTCAATGTAAAACAGGTCAGCTTTGAGCGTGTTGTTTATTATGCACGGAAAGTTTAAAAAAAATTGTGAAGTGCTCCGAAATTCTTAGAGCGTAGATTTTGCAAAATGGATACATTGGACTCACGTACTTTGTTGGAATTCATCGTGACGGAATGAGAACTATTAAAACCCAATTCGCGAATGAATAATAGACTGCGCTGCGTTTTTACTCAAAAGGGTTCGCGCGGAAAAACTCAAGCCCTGGACGCAAACTTAAGCTGCTAGTAGCGGCGAAGGTAGCCTTTAACGAGTGTTAACGAAGAACATAGTAGAGTCGCT
The DNA here is from genome assembly GCA_963969285.1 of Odontomyia ornata. Taxonomy (NCBI): domain Eukaryota; kingdom Metazoa; phylum Arthropoda; class Insecta; order Diptera; family Stratiomyidae; genus Odontomyia; species Odontomyia ornata. The sequence continues at coordinate 24,551,183 of OZ017741.1, forward strand.
GAGGAATATGGAAGTGTGATTGCACGATCAGACGGAGAGCCTGCGAGGCAAACTGATAAAGCTCTTGAACAAATATAAAAGTAAAGCATCCTAGTGTAAATTTCTCTAAAATAAAATTAATCGGCTTTGTTGACACATACTCGTACATTCATGTAAATAATATGTTTTAAATATATTTTCTCTAAGTTTTTTTTTTTTCTATTTAAATAATATGATAGTTTGAATGAACACAATATATCAACAATACTAGCCGCCACAACTAGTGTTTTTTTTAAATTTCATATGCATATGTTTTAATTTATAAGATGCAATAAAAGGGTACGCACCCGCATGGTCTTCCGAGCGCTCGACGACGATGCAGATGGTCCTGAAATTTAGATTCTATTACATCAAATTGTACTTCTTATACTTGAAGTAGTCTGGTAAAACACTGAGGCAACAAATTCCTTTTATCACTTCTACTAGAATACACAAATCCGGATTTTTCAAATTTACCTTATAGGCAGAATTTTTAGCAGTAACTAACTCAGCTATTTTTCATATTAACAAGTCTCGATCAACTTTATTGTTGAATCGCTTGTTGATAACAATTGAAAAGCTTCCAGCACTAGCCACAAAAATATTTATCGATTAAAGAACTGAGTACGTATCTAGTGGCAGGAGAATTTTTCTTGATAAATCCTTTTAATACCCTCACTCTACACTTTGCGACACTTTCGCTAAAACAAACCCGATAGCTCTGAAATTCCGTTCAAGTCCAAGTCGAAACTATTGTGCGAAATCCTGACCGAAGTCGGGCCCCCACTAAACACTCACTGGTGATTTTCTTCAGCGCTTTCCACACGATCGAGCGGACGACTCGTTTGTGACGTTTTGCACAATATTTTACGGTGGACGCTACGCTCACCCACAGCAGCGCGCTGAGTGAATTAAAAAGACACTGAGAAGTTCTTCTACACCTTCCGCCACTATTCACACCTTTATCGCAATAAACAGTGCAAGAACTTTACACTTCCTCTTGAATTTTCCACCTGATTTTCCGTCCGGAAGGAAACTCCTGTCCATTTACTTTTCAAAGCTTCTGGCCGAGTGCAGTACTTGCTTCTACTGCTACTGCCACTGCGTGCCTTGAGAGAGAAATTGCGGGACTCTTGCTGTTCCTGCAATGGGTCTTCAGAAGGAGACCGTTGAGGTTAGCTTCGTTGAGATGACTGTAGCGCGTTATCGGGTCCGAACTGCTCCGATTATGGGCAACTATCTTCCTGTACAGGGTGTTGCAGTAATGTAAGCGTTAGTGTAATTATGGAAATTATTACCTGAAATATCACCAGCACCGGCACTAATTTTCATACGTGAGTACCTCACACGTCTCCTGCTCAATGACAACTGCCCTGTCAAAAGTGTTTCGTCGTACCAGATCAATCTCAAACCGGTTCGATTGCAAACTGTTCTAGGTCAATCGGAAATTGTTCCAATTCAATCTGCAATCGTACCGGTTCGATCGTTTCAATTGATCTGGGACATTTTGAGTTTTTCTTTAACCCTTTAACTGCTCGATTATTACAAACTTCTCTCCGAACCAACTAGCTAGCTAGCCACCATGGAGTAGACTAAGAGTGTCCGGACTTGTCGACCTGATGGGTACAGTCCGTTGTCAGTCTAGAACCAATGAGAGGTCCGTTTAGATTTCATTCGGGAAATCTCTCGACGGAGCGAACTAGACTTGAAAATCATTACACTTTCTAGTAGCTATTTTTTCAGGAGGAGACGACGATGGGACGTAAGTATGCGGTGAAGAGGAGGGCTTTAGGGTCAATCCGCGAATAATCGGTTAGTTCGGTTCGTATATTTATTTAATTTTACCATTTTCGCTCTGATTTTAATCTCCACATTATCAAAATCCTACCTTTTTCCCTTATTTTCAATTACAAAAAAAGTATATATTAATAACTTTAATTTTCCCACTAACAACATTCCATTCATTAATTCCCACTAACAAAACTTCATTCAATACATTTTCCATAACAAAATCTAATTCCTTCCTTCATACTAACTAATTCTATTCACTAGGTTCCACTAACAAATTTTATTTTTTTTATGCTAACGAAAATTTATTCACGTTTCCCTACTAACAAAATTCAATTTCATACCCAGATGCATAGATGAAGTTGCTTATTAGATGAATGGGAAATCAACAAAACATGGCTCCGTTGGTAGCGTCGCGGATTCTCGACCGGAGGTCTGCTGGGACCCTGGGTTCAAGTTCTCCGAGCGCAGGGAAGTACTTTTTTTTGGAGTATCGGCAAAATCAAAAGTTTCCGTATATGTATATGTGACACTTTGCATCTAATCAAACGCTTCTTTGATTATGCAAATTGCCATATATGAAAAAATGGAAATTATCGCGTTTGTCGGTACGAAAAGATGTGTGGGTAACAGAATCGAAGTGAAATGAACTTCGATTACGTTACCCACATGCGGCAGCGGTAATGAAAAATGAAAGGGTTCCGGGATCGGATTTGCTGGAGGTGAGATTGGGTGTTTGAATTGAGGGTAATCGGTTTTTGACTTTGGGAAGATGAATAAGAGGGATTGATTTTGGCGAAGAAGTTTTTTTTGTGAGTTTTCGATGACGACGGCGAAAGAACAATAAAAGTGTTGAGTTTGGAAGATTCCTGAAAGGAGTTTGGTATGTAAAATTAGTGAATAAAAAGCCATGATTATGATTCGGGGAGATTTATGGAGTGAAATGAAATGAAATTTGAAGGGGTAGTGACATTATAAACGAAAAGTAAAGTTTTTCTGGAGGGATAAGAGAATTTATATTGCGTGCGAGTGAAGTTTAAGTGGGCTAAACACACGAAAAACACAAAATTAGGTGAGGTGAAGCCGGAAGAAAACAGTGACGGTTTAAGATACATAAAAAAACGAAATCTAAATAGTTTCTGAATCGGAAAGAAAATTGGTACCGAGTAACAGTGGATGCAGCTTGTGGACGCCGTGAAGAAATTAAAGAGTAAAAAAAAACAAGCATTCGGTGTCGGGAATTCAAAGATAATGAAAAGTGAAAGAATGAATTAAGAACAAGAGTCTTTTAATGAAAAGTGAAACAAAAACCAAACGTGAGACTGAATTTAATTTTTACTGGGATCACTGACGGATGAATATAGTGCCAGGTCTCCGAAGAGAAGGTCTACCGTTTGTGAAAAGTGGCCGGTTTGAGTTGCGTTTTTAGTAGTGTGAATATTTTTAAACTGAAATTAATTTTCAGTGCCCCCTTCGATTGCCGAGCGCTCTGCAGCATCAATAAGGGGCGAGTAATTGCACATTTTTCGTTATATTTTCTTTTAATTATATTTTTGTCATATTGGAAATTCGTTTTATCACAATTATATCCTTAATATATTTTTTTCTTTGATATTTGCTGGTTTTTATAGCAGCGGCTTGGAAATTTGTTTATTCATTTGATCCATTCATTAAATTATTTAAAAGCAAAAGGAAGTAGCTTGCTTTATAATATTGTCGCGTGTTATTGGTTCGCGGCCAATAATTTTAATGTTCCGGGAAAGTGAAAACGCAATGTCTTTTAATTTAAGTTAAAAGTGTTTATTTAATTCAAGAAAATGCACAATAATCAGTTTAACACTTTCACTAATTTTAATTTTCACTATTAAAATAAAATCTAAAACTTGTCCATAAATTTCTTATCGCAATTGTCTTCTAAATCACTTCACTATTACGAAACACACTTCCACACACTTTCGCAGTTCTTATCGCAGTCGAATGAATGATTATCCCCATTCATTCAGCTCGCCTTTATATAGGGTCTCTACCTATTCACCCATTTCTCGTACGTGGGCGAATGTTCTACCGAGAGGTACCTGGTAGGTTCGAGCAAGTTCATGAATGGAGTGACGTCACTTGCAGATGTTGATCATGCTTGTTGGGTTCGAGTAAATTCATTCGTTGACGTTCTTAATGATGATGAAAACAATTGCGACAGTAGCTCGCAGAATTATTTGTACATGTAATTATTTGTACATGTAACACTGCCCCCACCTCAGTTCTTTTCGCCCCGAAAAGATGTGTCGCTATTTGTAGTCAATTCTCCCTGGGTGTAATATGGGGCAAGACGGTCCAGATGCACGATTTTCATTTTAGCTCTTGGCTTACGATGTTCCTGTATTCGGTATACGACGTCGTTGATTCGCTTTGTAACTCGGTATGGTCCCTCCCAATTATGTTGTAACTTTGGAGACCTACCCTTTCGCCGTTGCGGGTTATATAGCCACACCAAGTCATCTTGCTGGAAGCCAGTAGAATTAGCCTTTAGATCATACCTGGTCTTCATGCGGTCAGTAGCCGATTCGAGGTGTTTTCGCACTGTCCGATGTATCTGGTTCAACCGTTGTCTTAGATCACTTGCGTACTCCGAGATCGTTTGGGGTTTCTCAGGGGGTGTTCCGAACTTTATATCGGCTGGCAAACGAATAGTCTTTCCAAAAATGACTTTGGCTGGGGCTTGGCCCGTCGACGCATGTTCAGCGGCTCTATACGCCATTAAAAATAGTGGGATATGTCGGTCCCAGTCCCTTTGGTTCTCGTCAACCATTTTGGCAAGGTGTTTATTGAGCGTGCCGTTGAAACGTTCGACCATTCCATCGGATTGGGGATGCAGCGGTGTTGTCCTCGTTTTCCGTATTCCCAGCTGCTCGCACATTTCGCTGAAAACTAGTGACTCAAAGTTTCGGCCTTGATCCGAATGTAGTTCACAAGGCACGCCGTACCTGCTAACCCAATTTAACACTAGCTGTTCGGCTACAGTAGTTGCTTCCTGGTTGGGAATGGGGTAGACCTCGGGCCACTTGCTGAAATAATCAGCTACAACCAGCGTGTATCGATTTCCCCATTCAGATTCAGGAAAGGGTCCAGCGATCCTTTCAAACGGTACCCCCACGTTATAAGTTTGCATTTGTCCTCTCAGTCGTCGTTTTGGACCTTTGACGGAAGCGCAAATTGTGCATCTGCGACACCAGTCCTCTACGTCTTCTCGAGCGTGGAGCCAGTAGAATCTTTCCCGCAATTTCGCTAAGGTCTTGTTAACACCAAGATGGCCTCCTGAGGATCCTTCATGCATTTCCTTTACCACATCGTGGATTCGGCTTTTGGGTAGTATAGTTTGCATCCTATAGAAGCTGCCATCCGCCGTTTCCCATTTCCGCTTGAGTACACCACCCTCCACCTGAAGGGAGTTCCATTGTGCCCAATAGCTTTTCAGGGTTGCGCCATGCGTTGAAACGTCCTTCCACTCAGGTCGCCCAGTCGTCTCCTTCCATACGAGCAATGGTCCGATGTCTTCATCGGCTAGCTGGGCATTTCGAATCTCCTCCGATGACCAACCTTCATCGAATTCAGCCGTTATCAGTCGCAGATCAACGGGCGGTTCCTTTTCCTCAATCCGTCGGCAATGCTTGCAGTTAGCTGGACATGGGCGACGAGATAGGGCGTCAGCATTTCCATGAACTCCGCCCTTTCGATGAACAATTTCGTAGTCGTATGACTGCAATCTTTCGATCCATCTCGCAACTTGTCCCTCGGGGTTTTTGAAGTTAAGTAGCCATCTCAATGATGCATGGTCCGTTCGAAGAACAAATTTCTGGCCATATAGGTACTTGTGGAACTGCTTGGTGGCCTCTATTATAGCCAATAGCTCCTTCCTGGTCACACAGTAGTTCCTCTCACTTTTTGAAAGAACTCGACTGTAATACGAGAGGACTCTTTCTTCGCCATTGATCTGCTGGGAGAGTACAGCTCCAATACCGCCGTTGCTTGCATCAGTGTCAACTACAAACATTTTTCCGGGTTTCGGATACCCCAGCACGGGTGATTCACACAGCTTTTCCTTCAGGGTCTCAAAGGCTGTCTGGCATTGTTCGTTTCAGACATACGGACGATTTTTCTCGGTTAGCTGATGCAGACACTTAGCTATTGTGGCAAAGTCTTTGACGAATCTTCGATAGTAGGTTGCCAGACCCAGGAAACTTCGTAGTTGGCGCTTGTTGTTTGGTGTTGGCCAGCTTTTCACGGCTTCAATTTTCTCAGGGTCTGTTTTGACCCCTTCTGCTGATACGACATGTCCCAGGTATTTTACTTCAGCTGCGAAAAGGGTACACTTGTCGGGACTAAGTTTCAAATTTGCCAGTCGTAATCGGGAGAAAACCTCTTCTAAGTTCCGCACATGCTCTTCGAACGTTCTCCCGATGACGATGATGTCATCTAGGTACACTAAGCAGGTTTTCCAGGTTAGACCACGTAGCACGTATTCCATCAAGCGTTCGAAAGTGGCTGGAGCATTGCAAAGCCCAAACGGCATCACCACAAATTGCCACAATCCGGTCCCAACTGAAAATGCGACCTTCTCACGGTCCTTCTTGTCAATTTCTACCTGCCAGTAGCCACTCTTGAGATCGAGTGTAGAAAACCATTTTGCGTCGGCTAAAGTGTCCATGATGTCATCGATGCGTGGGAGCGGGTAACTATCTTTCTTAGTGACGTCGTTAAGCTGCCTATAGTCTTTACTAGAACTACAGGCGCGGCCCATGGACTTACAGAAGGTTCGATAATGCCTTGTTTTTCCATGTCCGAGATCAGCGCGCTCACTTCTCCTTGTTTGGCTATAGGGAGACGTCTTGGTGCTTGTCGAATCGGCTTGGCTCCCTGTGTGTCTATGACGTGAGTTACCAAACTCGTTCGGCCTTGGTCATCCGGGCTTGTTGAGAAGATGTCACTGTACTTGGTGACCAGATCAGAGGCTCGTTTGAATAGCTGCACCGGCAATTTGACTTGCTTCAATATTGCAGACGTGGATTCCCTGGCTTTTTCTGTGCCTTGCCTCCTTTTCCAATGATGGTTGTGAGTAGCTTCCAAAGAGGTGATGGTGGAAACAGGCTGGCAGCTGCCGATGACTTCTCCCGCTTTGATGCTCGTGGTTGAATCTGCGGTGTTAAGGACTCTAACCGGCACATATCCGTTCCTTAAAGATCTTACAAGGCTACGTCCTACAATCAAACTGCGCAATGCGGACGTCTTCGTTGGCTCTATCAGATAAGATCGGTGGTCTCCTGAATCACCATCAAGCTTGGCCCATACAATGCTTTCGGAAGAATTCGGTACATCAGTGTCAGTACATACCACTACATTCATCTTGGGGATTTGGACGCTGGGATCCTCCATCAGTACTTCGACATTCTGCCATTTCAATACTCGTTTACCCAAATCCAACGTGATTCCATGTGGTCGCAGAAAATCCATTCCGAGAATGCAGTCATCCATGATATTCGCAACCAGAAAATTGTGTCGGAACACAAGGTCTCCCAACTGTATCCGGAGGTTGACCTCTCCATGAACAGGTGCAGTTTCTCCCGTAGCTGTCCGTAGTGAGAAAATTCTGCCCTTGTGAAGTTGTTGCTGTCTAACTAGGTCTGGTCGGATAATCGATCGGGTGGCACCAGTGTCGATTGTTATGGTGCAGTGTTCTCCGTCAACTTGACCCGGAAGGCATAAGTCCGCTTCTCCACGATGTAGTCTTGACACGGTGATGGTGGTGCTGGGGACGTCGATCCTCCTAGCCAACCTCTGCCCCACAAATTTGGCTCTTGCAGTTTGATGGTCCTCCATTCTAGGCTCCTGACACGGTCTGAATCTCCACCATCCTGGACAATAGCTCCATTTTCTTCGCTTCTTACAGTCTCTTTGCAGGTGCCCTTTTTCTCCGCAATCCCAGCATCTAGGCGCACCATTACCCTGCGGCTCTCGCTCATTTTCCACGCGCTTACACCTGCACTCGTCTGCCGCCACTTCACGGACCCGGGCAGTGGTACGAGTCGCATTTTTCGCTGCCTCATAGTTCAGACTATAAACCAATGCGTCCTTAACCGTTTGCTTTTGAGCTAAACGCACGGCTTGTTGCAATTCCGGGTCCTTTAGTGCGCTGATGAATGCTTCTGTCGCTGCATCATCTCGATGTTCTGGGTCGTAGGCTGGGTAAGCCAAAAGTGCTAGTCGCTCAATGTCTTGGGCTAACTGCTGTAGGGTCTCACCAGACTTCTGCACCCGATGCCTTAGCTGTGACCGATAAATCTGCTTTAGATGATCGTCTCCATAACGCATGTCGAGCGCATTCATTATAGCATTCGGGTTTGAGTGCAATTCATCGGGGATGGTCTGCAAAAGCTCGGCAGCTGGGCCTCTTAGAGCAAGAATCAATGCAGTTGCTCGTTCCTGGTCATTCCAGCGATTCGCCGTTGCGGCAGCTTCAAACTGGGTCTTGTAAATACTCCAGACCGTTTGCCCATCGAATATTGGTGCTTGGACATTTCTGGATGTGCTTTGCGCTGCGGTTATAAGCGGGGCTGCTGAGGTGGTTACTACTGCCTTCGCTGCTTCCAATTCTTTTTTCACTTTTTCCATCTCATGGTTGATTCTCTCCTCGACCTGGCTGACCTTTTCCTCGACCTGGTAAACTTTTTCCTCGACCTTTTACTTCAACTGTCTATCACTTCACAATCAATATCGCTTTTAATTTGCACTCCACACTATCGCAGTTTTACTATATCGTGGTTGTAATAATTCCCCCATTCATTCAGCTCGCCTTTGTATAGGGTCTCTAGTCATTCAATCCATTTCTCGTAAATTCGAGCAATACTGAATGGGGCAGTGACGTCAGTTTCAGATGTTGATCAAGCTTTGTGGGTTTTCGAGTACATTCTTTTGTTGATCATGATGTTCTTAATGGTTCTGAAAACAATCGCGCAGTAGCTCGCAGAATTAGTTGTAACATGTAACAATACTATAACATACTCGTACATTTCCCCCAATCATATTTTTCATTTAAGGGAAAAACTCATGCAAATTATGTTTGTATGAGTTTTTAACTTAAATGGAAAATATATGGCAATGTCTACATTGGATCTTGATCCGGCTGGGGGTACGAGGGGGCACTGCTTCCACCTGGATGCCCCACTCTTATTTTGGGGTGATAAGTATCGTCGTTAATCCTCTCAAGTCCCGTCTATTTTCGCCAGGCCCGATTTGTCATATACGTTAGCAATTTTAACCCTTAGTAGGTTACCTCATATATTTGTATCTTTAAATTCGTGGATGCGAAATTCTTTTTTAGTGGGTCCTTGTGCTGGGGAAAAGAACCCGCTCCACGACACCGCAATGCTAGCCTGCCAGCAGATTCACGCGTCCTCAGACAAGGCTAATCTCGGCGAAACCCATCATCCTCTCTCGCCGAGGCAGCAGACCGTCGCTGCGGTCCTTCACATACTTTTATCTACCCTAATTCACTACAGTACTCCAAACCAAAACCGTGCAAATGGTTGAATTGTAACATAGGTTAAGGATTAAAGTAAGAATTCGTTGAGTTTAGTTGCAACTGTAAATTTGTTACTATTTAAGAGAATCTAAGCCGTATGAGCAAACGGTAGGAAAAGAAAAATATTACAATTAACCACTACTAAGTAAAGACTCCGGTCGTACCTATATCTTACTCAATCAATGACATTTGACTTCACTGTCACTGTCAAATGCCACGTAAAAAATAGAAGCATATTAAGAGATCATGTTTTGTAAAAGACTCATTGAAGCAGGTACTATTACTTCTAATATGGAACTCTTCCTATTTAGTGTGATGAATTTTGCATATCATGAAAGAATGAAAAACTTCAAACAAAATTGCATATTGTACCTTAGATTTTAAACTAAATTAAAATTTATAAATTTTGTTTTAGTTTCGTTTTTAAATCGAAAACTTTCAAATGTTACTCTAAAATGCACACTTAGTTTTCATAAAATTATTCAAGGAAGAACACGAAGTTGTAAGAGAAATTTTGTGGCATATGGAATTATCTTAATGTATTCAAATTTCTGTAAATAGTTTGCAAATTTTTAAATATTTAGGATGAAACAGGTAACGTTCTTTATAACGCAATTGTGAATTGCACTATTGCGCAAAAATTACAATGAAGTGAAAATTTTAAAAATTCAATATTCTCGGCGTCACGAAATCTTTAAAAAATCCTGAAATAATAAATTTTAATTCATACACATCGTTTACGTATTTGAAAAAAATCTGATCGATTTATTATTCAACTTTAACATTCACAAACACCAAAAAAGGTAAAATCACTTCATTATTCGTCATCAATTTTAGCCGCTGCCGCCGCCGCTACAACCGAATTTTATCACATTTTAGTGGTTTTCGCTTAACACTTTCTGCAAACATGGTAAATCGTTAAAGACACAATTCAACCAAATCCAATTCACCGTAGCAGCTCTCGAAATGATTCATCAAAGTGGTGTTGGTGCGAAAATCGTTGAATGATTGTTCATTGTTCGTCCCTCGAATTTTTTTTTTTTGTTCGTTCTAGTTGGAAAATAATAAAAACAACGTAATAATATTAAGTCTATATGAAGAACATTAAACAATGTTGTTAATTCGTTCCACTTCCACCACCATCACAACTACCACACCGTCACAAAGCGAGTCAACAAGGATTTCGCAGGCTATGACAAAATGATTTTCACGGCTTCGACGGCGAGAGATGCTCGGATCGGAAAACAATTGAAAATCATCGCTCGAGATTCTATGCACGAACTTGGGCGAAGTGACCGAGCAACATGGCATGGATTATGGACAATATAATATTATTATATTAACACTAGCCACATGTATAAATGAATATGAATCAATTAACGAAGAGATTATTAACACAAATACAAAATCATTAGCCCAGAACATGGAATCAACAGCTCGGGCTGCCACCGTCACTACAAAATGGGCTTGTAAGCGAGACTCGCTGTGCTGGTAGGGATGCGTTTCGCTGTGTGTGTGTTGGGTGAGAAGGAAGCCCAACCCATTGGTTAGCCGCAAGCCAGCCCCTTGGAAGATGTCGTTGGGAGTGCACGCAGGTCTCTGCACGTTCCAGTGGAAGGCGAAGTGAATGTCCTGTCGCGCTCGCAGGGATGCTGCTTCCGTCTTCCAGACGACAGCCGGAGCACTGCAGCATCCGTTGCACTGCAACATAAGGCGTTCCTGGCGATAATTTCTGTTCATTGGATTTGCTTTTAGACTTCTCTAATCTGGTTGAAATATGACAGGCAACTCTATGGAATAGAAGGAAGCCCACCTCTTTGATTTCCAGTTGAGTCGTCACGGCCATCGGCGCGGCGCGAGGGAGCCGACCAAGGAAGGCGAAGACGACAGCGGAGTGGTTGGTCGCCGAAGAAGGTGCCGTGACAGGGCAGCTCAGCTTTTAAATACCAGGAACAGTGATTGTGTTTGCATTAGTGTTTAATTTAAGGAGTGCAACCAGCCCACTCGTACACCGTCGTCGCAAGGCAGCTACCGTTTGTCCGTCTGTTTTTTGTTGTAGCGCGAGTGGAAGACGCGACGGGAGCTCCGGGAGCCGCAGCAGCAGCGTCAACTTTGAAAGGGGAGTAGTCAGGCAGTCCGCCCCCTTGTTAAGCGCCCATTAAGTACTTAGCCGAACGTGACGAAGTGTATGTTAGTTAAATAAGTTCGAAAGGTGCGAATATCAAGTGACTCTGCCCGAACGCGAGTAGTTTGTCCGTGTCTTGGCTGGCCAGCTCCATTGGTCTCCTTGTGATTATCGAAAGTAATTTGCAACGAGCCTTAACGTCGTTCAAGCGTAATCGGCAGTTCTAGGCCTACACGATCGGTTGCAGGCAGGATTTTTTCTGGTTGTTGTTCTTGGTGTTCGTGAGTGACTGCGTCCGATGTAAAAGCTGCTAATCGGGTAATGAAGAGTTCATTTACTTTGCTGTGCTGAAATTGGTGAAGTGGACACACAATATACAAAGTGTTGTTCGGGACTGAATTGAATTCGGTGGAATAATATAATACTCGTAATAGAGAATAGAAATTAACGACAAAGTGTTGAAAAAGTCGGTAAAGTGAAATTCTAACGATAAGCGCGGGAATGAATGTATGTTTTGCGATCTCGTGATAACAGCATCAATCTGGGTAGCCCATATATGAATGTGGGGGGCTCTGATAGCCCGAAACTGAGTGGACTGTCCCATCATATCGCATCCAATCTAGTGTCGAACGCGGCGGCGGCAGCGGCGAATAAACAGTTTTCCGGGTTCTCCCTGCAGCCATCAACAGCGTTCAATTTCGCAGCTTTCCGATCGCCGAGCGGTACCAGCGCGATCATTAATCCGAGCGCAGCGGCGGCTGCAGCGGTGGCAGCCCATGGCTTTGGCCCCTTCGCGAGCCAGTTTATCGCAGGAACCGTTCCCAACCATCAATCCGTGTTCAATTACAGCCAATGCCAAAGCTATCGGGACGAGAACAGTTCGAATTCGATAGAGTTTAACCAATCCGGGAAATATATGCGACAGAACAGTGGTAGTCCTGCCAACCAGTACACTGGAGCGAGTAATAGTCCCGTTCTCGAAAACCAGAGTGAGTTTCACGCGTTCAAGCCGAACAAGGACAATTCGCACTATCATAGTTGTATAAATAATAACAATAATATCGAGCGGGTTAGCACTGAATCCTCGGGTGGTCCTTTGAATAACCGTCTCGAAGACTCTACAACAATCACATCCTGCATACAATCGGACAGTCCGGAGTTGAACCATCACCGGTATGAGAACAATAACAGTCCTGTAGACAGTGCACAATCATATCCTGTGAGTCAGAAAAGTAGTGAAGATACAGGCGGACAAAGTCCGCCTCCCGGTGGTGACAATTTGACTACACGTAGTCCTGAGAATTTGTCGAATAAACGTTTCGTTGACTATCATTCGTCCAAACTTGCCGTGCCCGATATGTTAGAGCATAAATTGCCGTTAAGTTTTCTGGGTCCACCGTTGGCCGCCCTGCACTCAATGACTGAAATGAAATCGCCCGGTGGCCCCCCACGTATGAATGTGAATGACAATAGTGCATTAGGCGGCGGCGGTGGAGGTCTGGGGAGTGGATTAGGTGCAACACAAACATCAACACACAATTCGCATGGAACGGCTAATCCGCATGGTATTGATACAATTCTCTCACGACCTCCACCTGTAACTTCAAACGGACTGAATGCATTGGCCGGAGGTGAGTGGATGAATTGTACGTAGGATTTTTTTACTTCTCGTCTTGTTTTAAAATTCAAATGTTAAGAGCGAATTCGCAAAAAAACATTTTTTTAATGGTTGAATTTTTATTGCTGTACAAATGTAAAATTTTAGCGAAAAAATTGATTGACTTGTGTAATTTGAGATGCATAGAATCCCGCTTTTTTGATAAAGATCTGCAAATTTGTAGATTAATTTATGCAGATTTTCGTGTACGCGTATTGCATTATCCTTGACTTTTTCGTTTGATTTATCTTGACTACGACTTTGATTTAATGGCATCGGCACTTTCTATAACGCCATCAAAAAAATGTTTGTGTGTTCGGGTTTCTTTATTAAAAACTTCAAAGCTTGTAGGCATCCTCGGTCTCAGGACTTGCAAATTTTCTTGGGATCGAGCAAGCATTTCTTAGCTACTTTCTACAACGACAACCCTCTCTTGGACATGTTACTGTATTATTAATGTAGGATACTCCAAACTTAACTACACTGCAACGCTATTTATTCAGTCAACTGTGCGTCAACTGAGTTGACAAAAATCACAAAATTCTTTTATTCTATACCTAATTTATTAATTTTGCTTTAGCTTAGAGACAGAGTATCTCATTATCATGATTGAATGTATCGGCACTCGGGAAGTTGATATGATCAGTATCACACTTTGGCTGTGTGTCCGTCCGCCCAACTACGATACGTTCTGATTTTAAACCAATGCGTATCATAATTGAATGAGCTTACAGTCCGTCCGAAGAATCGCGCGAAATAAACCTCAGTGTCACCAACGGGACTCGAACCAGGAACCTTCGGCTTACGCAGCGAGCACTCTAATTACTACACCACGCAGAATGATTATTTTGTAAGCAATATTTCTGAGTTGGTGACGTCGTCCAATCATTTTGGTGACTATCCGTGGCTGATTTTCTTCAATTTATCCTTTCGGTTACTTTCTTTTCAGCAAAGATTGAATCAGATATTCTATGTCATCAGAAGATTTGAATTTACATGGGATAGAAAATATAGACACACTTTTGAGCCTCCACCATCAATGCATTTCTCCTATGTCTAACATTGCAGTTAGCAGACCACTTAGTGAGGGTAGGAGCAAGGGCGGCATTTGTCCGTCCTGAACTGTTTAGTATAGTCAGAAATCATTTTGTCTGGGGATACCTGAAGGACGCACACAGGAGTATTTGACCAAAAGAGCTGGCCAAATTATTTCACTTGATTTTTTGATGAAATAAGATAACCTGCGATAATCTTTTGATATTCTGATCATTCAGACGTTCAATTATTATTATTAGTTTAAAAAAATGCGTGAATTTATGAAAATAAGCATATATTTATTCAAATCCAGGGAACAACAATACAACAATTGTTTCGTCGGAATTACTTTGAATTGCCTGGGAATATAGCACTGGTTCATTATTTGGGTCGTTTTCCCAAGGTAGTAGCATTTGCAGAGCAGCTTGAGTAAAAGGTTTGGATTTTTTTCGCTGCTTTTGGCCATATACAACTTAAATATGGAGTAGGTATACTACACTGGAGTATTTTTGACGAAATTGTCGGAATTGCTTATAAATAATTAGACGCTGCATTAAAAATCTACTATAGAACTTACTTGCAGCATTAGAAAGGGCTCGCTTGTCGTGGGAAACGCAAATGGTGTAGGTGGAGGCGCAGTCATTCGCAATCCGGGATGATGTCCAGGAGCACTCAACTCGAGGTGGCTATCACTGAAACTCACGTTGTTTTTCTTTTTTTTTAAATTTTGTCTGGCCGGTATCCGCACTGCTGAGGTCTTGCAACGTAAAATTCTCATCCCGCGCAAACCGGACGTCATCCGTTCTTCTGTTTGACACCTGTCAAAGCGCGATTCAGTGGCAGCGGGTGGTTAAAAGGTTGCTCCCGAACCGTGGACGTCAATAGCGTAGGATACATGGATCTGCTGATCGGCGTCAGTTGCGTAGGACTAACTTATTACAGGGCAGTGTCCACGATGACAACCAGACATGGGGAGACTGAAGGACAAGATGTCAAGCTCTGAGCTGAGTCCACCCGTCTGGGGCGTGTGTCGGATGGATGGCTAACCTTCCCATGGTATGTTCTAGGTAGAAGTGAACCATGCCAATCGTAAAACAAAGCAGAAAAAACGAGAACTTCTTGGAGATGGCGTACTTCACTGTCGTAAGGCCTTGGCGCTTGGGACTTAACATCTGCAGGACCTGATACTTCACGAATTTCTTGTCCAAGTTAGTATTGTAGTGCCGGGCCGCTTCACTCTGCCTTAAGTTCCGTCGATAGATCTCGTCGCCTGCCTTGAAACCAGAAGGGTGAGATCGCAGGTTGTAGCGCTCCTCCCCTGCACGTCTGCTATCTTCAATCTTCTCCCGGAATTGGTCTCGCAGTATTTGGAGTTTCTCATGCGGCTCCAGAACCACTATTGGGTCTTCCAAACATTTTAAATAACGCAACAACTGGTACGAGTTACCGTGGCAAATCATGAACACGGCGAAGTAAGGTGAGATCCCTGTGGTGGTGTGGTATGAAGAGTGCAAAGCAAAGATAATGGCGAAAATCCTGCGGTCCCAATCCTTCTGATCCGGATTGACATAGGCACGAATAGCGGCAAGGAGGGTACGGTTCAGCCGCTCGGACACATTTGCTCGAGGAGAGTAGACTGCGGTCCGCTGGTGAGTAATACCATACTTGTCCATCAGGTCCTGAAATCTACCCGAAGTGAACTGGACTCCGTTGTCGGAGACAACATTTTCCGGTACTCTAAATACATGGACGACGCGTTTCTCCAAGAAGCTGACTATCGGGCTTGTGTGCATGTTACGAATCGGCTCTATGATTGAGAATTTTGACAATTGCTCCAGGACCATGACAGCTTCCGTGTGACCAGAAGTCGAACGAGGATAAGGACCTATAAGATCGATATACAAGTGCTGGAACACACGCTCAGGTAGTTTAAACTTACCCATCGGAGGCCGAAGGACAGTATTGGGTGCTTTGGTGCACTTACACAACTCACAGGCGGTTACATACGCTTTTATTTGTTGTGCCATTTTAGGCCAAAAGGAATAAGTTTTCAGCCGCCGAAGCGTACGACCGTATCCACCGTGCGCACTCAACGGATGGTTACGTTTAATAAGATCAATGGTCAATTCTTCTTCCATAACTTTCACTGTTCCTCTTCTTGTATGGGGTCTCCAGATGCGTGTCCCATCCGCTTGTATATAAATCCCTCCGTCACCCGCAGTTCTGGCAGCTGTGGTAATTGGCTCTGAATAGTATGCATCAGCTGGGTGAATCTGCCGACTTGAAGGCGGGATGGTCCAGGTCGATCAATAAGGGGGTTTCGTCCTCCTGGGCCAACTCGGCTCTTTCCGGGGCGAACATCCTCGATAAGGTGTCCGGTACCACATGTTGGCTTACTTTCCGCTGCAATTGCAATTGCAATTTCAAGGCCCATCTAGTCAAACTGCCATGAAGGTCTGTTTGGCTCATCAGCTATTTCAGGAACACATGATCCGTAATGATTTCGAAGGGGTGTCTTTCCGCATATGCTCGAAAGCGTTTCACCGCTGCCAAGTATTCCTGCTCCGAGACAGTGTAGTTCCGCTGGGCCGGGTTCAACTTGTGTGACATAAAGGCTATAGGCATCTTCTCGCCGTGTTGCGTTTACCAAAGTCCGGGCTATGTAGTACGGGGGCTGTTGTCAGACTCTTCTTTAGCTCTTTAAAGGCTTGCAAGCTGGGCCCTTCCCAGACGAACTTTCGTCCCTTACGCAGCATGTCGGTCAAGGGTGTGGTGATGGCTGCGTAGTCACGTACGAATCGTCGGTACCATTCGCATAAACCTAGGAATCGGCGTAACTGCTTTGTGGTCTTGGGCAGTGGAAAAGCATCAATCCCTTGTGTCTTGTCCGGGTCGGTTTTGATGTTGCCATGGCCAATGATGTGACCCAAATACGTGACCTCCGTCATTCCAAACTGACTCTTTTGTATGTCGATGGTTAACTCTGCTTTCCGGATGTGCAAAGCCACTTCCTGAAACAGGCTGATGTGTTCGTCACAGGTCTCGGTTATAAGCAATAGGTCGTCCAAGTATACGAAAACTTGGTGCCGTAAATGCGGTAGTATCACTTTATCCATAAAACCCGTCATTATTTGAGGGGCATCACAGTCCGAATGGTATGGTCACACATTGGTACAGTGGGCGTCCGGGGACCGTGAAGGCTGTCTTCTCTTTTGAGCCAGGATCTAAAAGGATTTGCCAGAAAGCGTCTTTGAGGTCCAAGCTCGTAATGAAAGGGGCTTTAGGTAATCGACTCAGGATACTCTCAACTAACGGTAGGGGATATGCGTCCTTGACAATGACGGCAATCAAACGTCGGGCATCTAAGCATAGCCGAACCTTGTTCGACTTAACAACTAAAGTGACCGGTGAAGCCCATACCCTCTGCGATTCTTCGATCAGGCCTTGTACTAACATTCGATCAACTTCGGCATATAACGACTTTTCCTTCACCGGAGATATGGCAAAATGTCTCTGCTTTAAAGTTTTAACATCCCCCACATCTATTGTGTGAGACACCAAGGTTGTCCTGCCGAGACCCTCCTTCTCATGCGATGGAAAAGCCGATATAGCCGAGTCAAGTCGCAGTTGTTGATTCGCATCCAGTGCATGTCGAAGTGAGTGAGAAGTTGGGGTCGCGTCGTGAACAGTGGCGACAGAGTCAAGTATCGTGCTAGAAAATAGTGCCAGGGCCAAATTAAATTTTCGGACAAAGGTAAAGATTCTGTGTTAGTTGGGGTATAATGTAGAATTCCACGTACTTGGACACCCCTTTAAAGGTGACATCTGTCGTAAGTTTCTCCACTACGGAGTGACGAGTTCCGTCCGCCATGCTTAACCAGGTAGTAAAATGCTGGATTTGATCTGCGTGAGTCGTCAGGTCCTCATCCTTCCATAATTCGTCTAAATGGCTCCCCCTCAACGTCTTTCTCGACTGCCTGACCCTTCTCCAGAAGTTCCGCATCCAAAGCGTGGTTCGCTTCCTTCTTGGAGGAGTAGTTGGAACCATCTTCTTATTGAAGATGCGCTGACAAGTAGCTAGGTAGTCCCGCAGTGTAACATGAAAGGGTTTAACATGCCAGGGGACCTTCGTCTCATGACCATTCCCCTGAACGTCCGGCTCAGCAATGCGGAACTTCAGGAGGACTGTATTTGGCGGTGCGAATCAGCAAAGTTGGGGTCATATCTGGGGCTTGCATGCACATAGCAATGGGTTCAGTATCTGTCCGTTCGAGCTTTAGGAGTGGTGGCCCAGTTGTCGGCAGTTCCAACAGACCGTCGGGCTTGCAACTACCTTGACGAAAGGTCGGTCAGTTGCTAGACCGGACTTGCGATCCAGGGGGACTCCGCTCCTCGGGATATGTGTCGGCTCCATATCTACGTGGTCAGCTGCTACTAATTCTGCAATATGATTGCTTCGTTGACTAGGTCCCGTCATGCGAGGTTGTGGCTGCAAGGTTCCTCGCTGTTCATCTAGCCATTCTTGTCTACGAGCATGAAGGCGTAGGCCCTGCACGGTGTATATTGGCACATGAAGGAGGCTGTTTGAAGCCCCCAACGCATGTTCTCCCTGATGATCTCCATCAGTTCGTGCTCGGGCATGGGTGTTCGTAAGCGAGTGCTTAGGCGCAGTATGCTGGTAAAATACTGGTCAAATGGTTCGTGGAAGCCTTGCTTGTGTTTCCATAGTTGTTCACGCAATTCTCTTTCAGTGAGGCCGTCATCAAAGTGGTTGCGAAAAGCTGCACAGAAAGAATTCCAATCGGAGGTGTTACGGACTCTTTGAAACTCCATTAACATTCGGCCGTATCCCCGCTGAATAAGAGGTGTGCGAGTTTAAATCATTACAAAAACTGGATCTATTTATGACAGCTTGCTCCATTCTTTCAACAAAACTACCTTCACTGCAATCTTTGGCCACCATAAAAATGCTGTGTTGCGTCAAAAATGTAACTCTGGAGGAACCTACAACCACCAAATGCGACAATGAATGATATAGACCGTATATAAAA
Organism: Odontomyia ornata; assembly: GCA_963969285.1. NCBI lineage: Eukaryota > Metazoa > Arthropoda > Insecta > Diptera > Stratiomyidae > Odontomyia > Odontomyia ornata. The sequence continues at coordinate 24,570,430 of OZ017741.1, forward strand.
CTTAAGCCTAGTAAAAAAGTTGATGCAATTAAAACATAATTTCGAATGGTGCACTAAGTAGAATCTAAATTCTTTTTAATCGTACTAACGGCTAATTATTTTCAAAAGAAATAACGCTGGGACTGGTTGGGAAATATAACTATATACTTCTCTTATTTTAACGAAGGTAAATAATAAGTAAATTTAAGGTGGTCTAGAGAATTTTAAATTCTGCAAATACAAAACAATATAATTCCAACTCAATAAACAATATTTATTCTACAAACCTTGCTCAATAGCATCCATTCCAACAAATTTTAAGTTTTCACTTATTTCCGCAATAAAAACAATAAAACCCTTTGAAGAACAATATTCTAGTCCCCAACGCGTTCGAACAACAACTGACTGATAGTCTTAAACGAGATAATTGTAAGTGAAATTGTCGTATATTATGCATTAAGAGATGGATCAGACTACGACTATATAGTTGCACTACTGTCGCAAGTTACACATGGTTAAATGGAAGTGCGCACACTGCGATTTTCGACAATTTTGGCCAGGTTGGCAGTCGGAGGAATTTACGATTTTTCCTAAAACAAGTTTAGTACGAAGTTTTTGTGATACTCGCGCAGGCGCACATCATTTGGATATTTGACGCTGGCGTGCATGGAAGTTTCTTGCATAGCGTACATATGAGTTAGCGCATGTATTACTGGCAAAGATAGACCTTCAAATGAGCAAATTAGTTCTGCGCATGCCTGGAGTTCCTTTGCAAATCTTGTCGCAGTGTGTTCATATTTACGTCTAAAAATCGCTGGTTACGATAGTAAAATCGCAATGTTGCCGAACCCGAAGTTCTTGTCTATAACTGGGTGGTAAACTTAATGCCCTGTAAGGATCCTAAGTTGAAGGGCATTTCAAGAAAATGGATCTCAAAGAGAAAGGCGAGTAGAAATCCTTCAGGTTTCCAGATGAAACACCAGAACATTTTTAACATTTGTCATCTATAGAGAAGTGCCGATTTGATTGACTTTGAGTCTTCTACTCAGTGTTGCTTTTTGGATAATATCAGGATTCGCAAAGGATATAAAAACATGTTCTTAATGAATGTGACTGGGTTAAAGCGTTCAAAAACTAGATTTTGAAGAAAATTTTCTTTTATTATACCACTGATAGTTTTGTAGTTTTTCACCAGTATATTTAATTAATAGCGCGACGTTTGTTTTATGACGCACATAGAAGAATACGTTAAAAGAATCAATCGATGCGTTCAATGAATTGCGTTTTGCCCGAATATACCACCCGCCTCATTGCGTGTTAGCATTGATGTAACGAAATTCCGATTATTTATATAGCCACTCTCGAGCCTTCGCTTCCTGCAAATAGTGCCTCCAACTGCCTCGATCCATTGACCGCGTCCTCCAATTTTGAAATCCAAGCAGCTTTGAACTGTCTTCGTTGACCGAGTCAGACCAGCGTTTCCTCGGTTTTCCCACTGGTCTCCGGCCTTCAGTTCTCCCAACGAATACCTTCTTTGGTATCCGTTGTTCGTACATACGATTCGTGTGGTCAGCCCATTGCATCTTCCGCAGTTGGACAATCGTTGAGACCTCAGGTTCGTCGAAAATTTCATACATCTCATGGTTGTATCGAATTCTCCATTAGTCGCCGTCAAGCTTTGCTCCGATTATTCGCCTCAGAATTCGTCGCTCAAAGGCGTTGAATATATTTGCGGATGCTTGGGTTAGGGTCTAGGTTTCACACACATAGCATAACACAGCAATTATCACAGATTTGTATACTTGGATTTTTGTCTTCCTGTGTATGCAGCTGGTCTTCAAGATCGTCAAAACTGAATAATTATTTTATTTGCGGCTGTATTCTTCGCGCAGTTCGTCTCTTTCATTACTGGCACTCGTTATTTTGGTGCCTAAATACACAAATTTCCTAACATTCTCGATTCTGTATTTACCAAGTGTGATATTTTGTGTATTTGAGGTATTTTTCTTCAACTGCGTCATGCTCTTTGTTTTATTTTCATTGATTTGTTGCCCTAATAGTTGTCGAGTTTCAGGAAGAGTTTTTTGGCGATTGTTAACGACCGTGACAGAATGTTGATGTCAGCCGCATAGGCTACTACTTGGCCCGACTTGTATAGTAATGTACCTCGTGTATCGATTCCTCATGACGGACTCCAGAGCCAAATTGAATAGCAATGGGGCCAGCTCATCTCCCTGCTTTTATCCGATATTTGTGTCAAGGCACCGGTGAGTTAGTTATTGATGCGGTCTTGGGAGGTTGTCGACGTCATTGTCATTTTGGTAAGACGGACCAATTTGGCTGGGATGCCAAAGCAAAGCATTATTTAGTATAGTACGTCACGATCACTACTGTCTTATGCTTGCTTGAAGTCAACGAAAATTTGGTGTACGTCTATGTTGAACTCCCAGCATTTTTCAAGTACCTGTTTGACTGTGAACAATTGGTCTGTTGTTGATCTACCTGCCCTAAAACCACCTTGATACTCCCCAATAATACTGTTGGCGTATGATCCGATTTTAATATCTAAGATTTTAGAAAATATTTTATACGCCCTACAAAGTAGTGATATGCCTCTATAATTTTCGCACTGTAGCTTGTCACCTTTTTTGTGGATAGGGAATATAATTGATTGGGTCCACTCTTTCGGCATATTTACTTGTTGCTAAATGTACTGGATGACTTTGTGAATAGCTTGCTGGACACTACTGCTACCATATTTGATAAGCTCCACTGGAATCTCATCGATGCCTGGCGCTTTATTATTCTTTTGGGGTTTGATGGTGGAACAAACTTTATCCAGAGTTGGTGGAGCCAATGCAAGTTCTGCGCAGACCTCCGATGTTCTGGAGCTATGCTTAGGATTAAGGAGGTTCTTGAAATATGATGCCCATCTTTCTTTAATCTTGGTTTCATCAGCGATGATATTGCCGATGTCATCACGAAAGAGCGTGGTTTTGGGCTGATAACCACGTTTCAGGCTTTTCCCTACTTTGTATACTTGTCTTGTGTTGTTGCTCGCTAAACTTACATCTATCCTTCTCAATTGGTCGTCATAGTTATTGAAATTCGTTGAACGCACTCATTGCGGTTTAATTCGAGTTTGACACATTCCATTAGTATGTGTGTGCTGGTATGACTCGACTGATTCACTCAAAATGTCAGAGTCACTTTCATTTTTAACAGCAAATAAACAAGTACGCTGAATTCAGTTTTTCATTGTATTGCATCAAACACCGGCATTCATATCTTTGTTTGTTATCTTCCACAGCAACAAACAGAAAACAGAATAAATTCAACAGGTTATGGGCCCAGTCCACGACGACAAAAAAGTGCAAAGGACAAAAAATTCGATTGAGCAATATTCGGAGATATTGTGAGAAAGCGCGTGCAAGCAAAGTGAGACTATTTTTTGTCGAATCGTTTAGAATCGTGCGTTAAATTCAACAAAGAGTTTGTTTATGTTATTGATCTTATTTGAAAATTTTAAGAAGATCAAATCAAAACTGTAGTATCTTATTCGATGCAAAGTCCAAAAAAAAACCAAAATCGTGTGGTATTGTTGTTTTAATTGGAGAAATTTCAAATGGCTATAACTTCTGTGAAAATGATTCGATTTTCAGCAAATTTTCACTGCATTAGGATCTAACGTAACACAAGTTAAATGTAGAGTTTAAAGGTATCCATACGATTTTTTAGGGAAAAAATATATAATAATATACTATTATTAACGAAGCTGAGTGAATTTTGACTTCTGATGTATTTATTGTTATTGTTCTCATAAACACCTGTCTACATAAGTTTTTTTAGATTTTCAGATCACAGGTGTCCAATCGCGAGGGGAGGGGGGACCCAAATTTTTTCCTTTTTTGTGCGCCTCCCAATGCAAAAAATGTCAGTTTAAGACACATTTTGAAAAGTTCTCACCAAAACCTTTCATTTGATACACATCTTGGCTGCCTTTGTTGAAATTTTTTTTTGAGGCCACTCCCCTATATGGGGAGATCCCCCTTCAACACCTTATAACATTTTTTTTTTAAATTGAACTTTGCACCTACATACAATTTGATGTTTCTAGCTTACATCGTTCGTGAGAAAAATCGCTGTGACATACGGACGGACGAAAAGACCGGCCGCGATCTTAGTAGGGTTTTGTAAAATTATTTTACAAAACCTTAAAATGTAAAAGTTTGTTAACCAGGGGAAATGAATTGCCGTTTACCAACTAGGCAGCCCGTTAGGGTGAAATGATAAAAGGACCGAAATTGATGTGCTCGCTCTCTTTTTTGTCGTTGCAAGATTGTTATTTGGGGGTGGTTATTTTGTGCGAAAAACTTCTGTTGGCAAAAAGACGCATCGCATACGTTAAACAATCAAAGTGAAAGTTGAGGAGTATGCATTGGAGATATTCCAGGTTCAAGGTTTCCTTTTGTCGGCGTAATTTTCTCTGGTGGTATTCGGACGATAGGAACGAAGGGGCTCCCAACGTTTAGGGTAACAGATAAGTAGGTGAGCAAAATTCATTCTAAAACAAGAAATTTTCTTTTGATCTAGGATTGAATTAATTTAAACCGTGCGTGCTGTGTGGTTAGTCGCATCGTCTTGTTGAAACCACATATCGTTGATGTCACGTTCACCCAATTCTGGCCACAAATAATCTTCCGACCTAACACGATAGCGCTTTCCATTGACGGTAACATGACGGTCGTTTTCATTCACGAAAAAATACCGCTCAATCACACCTCCGGCATGAAAACCGTACCAAACAGTAATTTTTTGCGTATGCAAAGGTGTCTCAAAAAGCATATGTGGGTTTGTCGCTGACCAATAACGCATATTTTGCTTATTAGCAAAGCCATTGATCCAGAACTTCATCGCTGAAGATGATTTTTCGATGAAACTTTTCATTTTCTTCGAGCTTTGCCAGATCCCACTTAGAGAAGTTTCGGTGTTTCGAATGATCAAGTGGCTTTAGTTCTCGAATCAATTTGTTCTTGAAACCATGTAGGCCAAGATCCTTTCGTCGTTTGAGCGATGCCAAATTCTTGAGAACAACGTGGAATTGACTGATTTGGCTCATTTTGAATCGATGCACTCACGGCTGCGATATTTTCTTCGCTTCGAGCGAAATGACGTCTTTTTGGCACCGGAACGTCCAATAGTGAAAATTTGGACTCAAATATATCCACTATAGCACGCACAGCCTGTCGGATCGGACGATTATTACGGCCGGGAATTAGAGTAAGCACTCTTAAAGTTTCGACCACTGACTCAGAATTTCGGTAGTAATTTTTAATAATTTCTTAACGTTGCTGGTTCATGAACTTTACCATGATAAAAATGTTGACTTTAACTAACGGTTTGACATTAACAATACTTTAAAAAATTTAAGGGTGCATTCATATAAAGATACAAAATTGTTATGTTCCTAATGGAAAATCATATACGTACCTACGAGTATGTGAAACAGTTTTATTCCGTGCGTTTTATTTAAACTGTTGAAAATAATTTAGCGTTCCCGATCAAGTGTTCCCAAAGTGTGTGGGTGGCAAGCTAATTTCCAGGGCATGATACAATATTAGCTAGCCAAATTGTTAGTAAGGTGATTCCTCCATTTATTCCTGGTGAGGATAGGTGCCGTGGCCCTGGTCGACAGTTCGTGCTTGATGGATTAGGCGACTCCGGAGATAAGTAAGTAAGCGTATGGCGCCCCACGACCTATATCTGTGGGTTGGCCGCCATTCCCGTGGTCACGCTGTAGGGCACCAAGGTCTCCTCCTTGTAAATTATCTGCGTAACAAAGTCCCTGTGAAATCGAATGATCTTTTGATTTTTCTGGGTTTAAGACTTTGAATAAATTCGCGGATTTGATGAAGCTCGAAGGGTAAGTGTGATGGAGAGGGATAGTATCTCACTCCCTTTCTATTCTCGGAGTTTGACCGGAATGCAATTCGATAGTTTTTTTCCGGTTGTGGAATGTATCGTACAATTCGGTTCGTGACTAGCTCGTTGCAACAGATTTTCAAATGATCTACGAGGCTCATTCTTCTTCAGGCACCTTATAATCTCAGTAAGAGTGCTATGCCGCCATTTGACCTCTCCGTTGACCTCTTTCTTGTATGCTGGTGTAAAGACCTTAATTTTGAGGTCGTCCTCCTTTAATGATGTTATCAAAGTTGATCTAAGTGGCCTTTTGTTGTCTATAAGGACAATTTCCGGCACACATAAGTAGAAGAGCAGGCCTATCAGGGGTTGTTTCGTGTCTTCGATGGACTTAGAAGCAATGATCTTTTCCTGACCGAATTCGTGCTTTTCAGTTCTAAACAAATCAATATGAATTGTGTGGCCTGGATATATTGGAATTGATGTCGGATTTAGTACAGGTTTATTGGGATACTGACCATATTGTCTGTCGACATCTTTGGGAAGTGGAAATTTTCAATGAGCTGCATGTGGTTCTCTTCTGCGTATTGGTGTCCTCTTTTATGAGTCTGCAGAAGCTTCATTCACAATATCTTTACCGTAATTTTGAGTGTATCGAATCCGAAAACTCTTCAAATGTGCTAAATAAATGTCTTAAATACGGCCCATGATTTCTTCAGAAGTAAGAATGCCGTTCACCTCGTTAGGGTTAAGATAGCGTTTGAAGATGCTTATTATGTTGGTATCTGAATATTGTCACTTTATAAGGGTGTGTTTGTTTGGTATCTTAGCCAAATTAGTCCGTCTTCTTCCTCTTCGCAGCACTACAGCCCCTCTCGGGCCTTCGTTTCCTGCAAATAGCGTCTCCAACTGCCTTTGCCCATTCACCGCGTCCTCCAATTTCGAAATCCGAGCAGCGATAAACTGTCTTCATCGACCGAGTCAGACCAGCGTTTCCTTGGTTTCCCTACTGGTCTCCGGCCTTCATTTCTCCTAGCGAATACCTTTTTGGGTATAAGTTGTTCGTCCATACGATTCACGTGTCCACCACATTGCAGCTTTCGCAGTCTTACAATTGTTGAGATCTCCGCCTTGCCAAAAATTTCACACAGCTCATGGTTTTTATATTTGGAGCTTTGTTTTCCTGTGTATACAGCTAGTCTTCAAGAGCGTCAAAACTGAATAAAATATTTTATTGGCGAGCTGTATTCTCCGGTGTATTCCGTCTTTTTCATTGTTAGTCCTCGTTATTTTGGTGACCAAATACGCAAATTAACCCACATTTTAGATATTGTATTTACCAAGTGTTATATTTTGAATATTTGAGGTATTTTTTGCCGACTGCGTCATGAGCTTTGTTTTATTCTCATTGGTTTGTAGCCGTACTAGTTATGCTTTGTTGTCGATTTTCAGGAATAGTTCTTTGGCGGTTGTTAATGGCTGTGACAGAATATTGATGTCGTCCGCATAGGCTATTACTTGGCTCGACTTGTATAGTAATGTACCTCGTGTATTGACATGTAGCTTTCTTATGACTTATTCCAGAGCCAAATTGAATATCAATGGGACCAGGCCATCTTCCTGCTTTAGTCCGATATTTGTGTCAAAGGCTTTGGTGAGTTGGTTATTAATGCAGAGTTGGGAGGTAGTCGACGTTATTGTTATTTTGGTAAGACCGACTAATTTGGCTGGGATTCGAAAGCAAAGCAGTATTATGAACCCTCAGTTTATCTCAAGTACCTGTTTGACAGTGAAAATTTGGTCTATTGTCGATCTACCAGGTCTAAAACCACATTGATACTCCCCAATAATATTTTTGGCGTATGATCCGATTTCATTTTCTAAGATCTTTGAAAATATTTTGCAGTGATATTCCTCTATAGTTTCCGTACTCTAGCTGTCACCTTTTTTGTGGCTAGGGAATATAATTGATTGGCTCCACTCTTTCGGCATGTGTTCTTGTTTCCAAATGTGCTAGATGACTTTGTGAATAGTTTTATGAACACTGCTGCCACCATATTTGATGAACTCCACTAGAATCTCATTGATACCCCTTTATTCTTCTTTTGACCTTTGATGATGGAAAAACTTCATCCAGATTTGGTGGGGCCAATGGAAGATCGCCGCATACAACTATAGGCTCTGGTATTCTGGAAATGTGCATCCTCCGCACAGGTTCTTGAAATATGATACCCATCTTTCCTTAATCTTGGTTTCATCAGCGATGATATTGCAGATATCATCACGACAGAGCGTGGTTTTGGGCTGATAACCTCGTTTCACGCTTTTCACTACTTTGTATGCTTGTCTTGTGTTGTTGCTCGCTAAATTTACAACTATACTTCTCAATTGGTTGTCATAGTATTTTTTTTCTTAATTCTAATTATCTTATATATTCGTTGCTCTTCTGAGATTTTCAAAGTGTTTTCTATTCGTCCTGGTTTTCCTACCTACATATTCTTTGTATGCCTGATTCTGTTTGTCTAACGCATTCTAGCACTCATTATCGAATCAATCATTGCTTTTGCGCCGGGCTTGATATCCAGTCGTCTGTTCTGCCGTGGTCTTAACAGCCGCTTTCACTTCCCCCCATAGCTCGTTTTATGTTTTCAACGGTGTATCTAAGAAGATGGGAGCTAGCTGATTGTCGAAGGTCTACATGAAATTTTTTGCTACAGACGCCATTTGGAGTCTTTCGATGTCAAATTTTTGTAGCGGGCTGTTCTTCACCGAACACACCTTTGACATATGACATTGATTCGTTGATTTGATCACGGAATTGTCTGAGTTGCAATTGGCTCCTTGGTCTGTACGGACGTCAAGTATGCTCGAGGCCCAACGTTGTTGGAAAAGGATAGGGTCGATCTGGTTTTCTGTGTTGCCATCCGGCATTACCTAGGCCGTATGACTAGATTTCTGCCACGTGCAAAGTCAATCAGGCACTGGCCGTTGTCATTTGTTACATCGTCGAGGCTATATCCTCCAGTTGTTCCCCGATGAGATAGCTCATTGCCAATCTTAGCGTTGAAATCACCCAGAAGTTTTTTTGTGTCGTTTGTAGGCAATGAGTCGACCAGCATTTCCAGGTGATTGTAGAACGTTTCCTTCGTTTCTTCATCCTTTTTTTCGGAACAGGATAGGGTCGATCTGGTTTTCGGTGTTGCCATCCGGCATTACCCAGGCCGTATGACTAGATTTCTGCCACGTGCAAAGTCAATCAGGCACTGGCCGTTGTCATTTGTTACATCGTCGAGGCTATATCCTCCAGTTGTTCCCCGATGAGTAGCTCATTGCCAACTTTAGCCTTGAAATTACCCAGAATTATTTTTGTGTCGTTTGTAGGCAATGAGTCGACCAGCCTTTCCAGGTGATTGTAGAACGTTTCCTTCGTTTCTTCATACTTTTCTTCGGTCGGCGCGTGAATATTAATCAGCCCGATTCTGAAGAATTTCGCTTTTATACGGATCGCACACAACCGTTCATTGACTGCGATTTGAACTCTCTATCCACAATGAAGGCCACTCCGAATTCTCGTTTGCTAGTAGGCTTCCCACTTGTGAATATTATGTGGGATCTCATGTCTTGAATATCATTACCAGTCCAGTTCGTTTCCTGGGTTGCCAGTGTTTTGAATTTATATTATATTGACTGACTCGTTGTAAAGGTCCTTAACAGCGCCAGGGTAATTGAGTGATCTGGCATTCCAGGATCCAATGCCATAGTCCTTTTTTCGTTTGCGAGGTCATTGCCGTGAGACCAATCCATTCCGAGGTCCATCTGCAGATTTCGAAACACTTAAAGGTTTTCCGGGGACGGGGAGCTAGCCCGTCCACCAACCTCCATTCCGGCGGCATGGTTATCACGTCGATCCCGTTATCAGTCGCGGAAGATTCGCCTACACCCTCTTACCTCCCCACAAAGGAAGTGTAAGTAGGATTCAGTAGCAGAGCTGCAGATGTATTTACGGTTATTAACATTCTTTTAAAGACTACAATACCCTGTATTATTTACGCTATCATGTCTTGCATCATAGTTTGAAATTATGTCTGCATGGTGGCAAAAAATCTGTCCATATTGTTGTTTGTATTTATGGTTCCTGGAACGTTTGTTTGTTTTTGATTGTTTTTGGTTCGCTGTTGCGTAGGTATTGTGGTGGTTTTGGTTTGGTTGTGCAAACGACTTCCTGACATTTGCTGGGTTTCGGGGACATCCATCGTAATTGGCCGGATGCTCTCTACCGCAGTTGACACATTTCGGCTTTTCCTCAGCTTTTTGGACGCATTAGTTTTATGTAGTGGATTCCGCTCGGGTGAAATCCCTGGCTGTCTAGATCTTCTTTGATATTCTCAATTGATAGTTCATACAGACCCCTGATAACCACATCGAGACTCGAGACTCTTTTGACAAATCTTTGCTTAATTCCACGTTTTTTTATTCCTTTTAGAGCTTGGGTACACTTATCGAGCTCGCGGGTACCTCGTCTGTTTTTTGTTGACGTCCAAGGATACGGATGGGTTCTGTAGAAGTAGTTTCTTTGAGTACTGGTAGAGTCATTAAGTGACCCGGTGGTAGCAGAGCAGGGAATTCTTAATCCTTCTCAGCAGATTCCTTCTGCATGGACTTATTTTCCTCCTAACCTTCTTCTCTTGTTTTCTTTTCCCATGCTTCTTCTTTCGAAACGGAAAGAGAGGGTGAACAGTTCTCTGATGAGGAAGATGAAGATTCCACTTTCCTCTTTTTGTTTTTCATTTTGGATTTACCCAGCGTTGAATCGCTTAATTGCTCCATTAACTCATTGCTAACTCGACGTTGTTCTGCCAGGTTTGGGTTTGTTTCAGTTAGTTGTTTTTGAGACTATCCATCAATTGTTGTAGTACTTTGCTAAGCTGTACCTGCACAGTTTGCAAAGCTTTTAATTGGGAAATTAGCAGAGCAATCAGCTAATCTTTGTCCATTGTGGATATGTTAGTAATATTCACAATTTATCCAAAAAAAAAAACTCAATCACGCTAATATTCAATCCGATCCAATCATTATATGTTTGTATGCAGACTATTGAAAAGTTAAAGAAAAAATAAAATGATCTCGCAAACAGGAAAGGCAAAAATCACTCACCCAGAAGACTTCTTCATTCCTGTTTGGTATCTCATTCTCATTCTGCTTCTGTCCTATCTCCTCGCTTCCTCTTTCCACCTTGGTGCTTTTTTACCGTCATTTACACTAACCCAACCACAACTTCAGAATACCGCTCACTGTCCAATGCAGGCGAATATGAGTCTTTGATCAACATGACGCGTATTTATATCCGAAACTAAGTGTGCCACATATTTTTAGAAGATTCGCGGTTTGTAAAGAAAACTGTATTGAAAAAAATGTATATATGATGTGGAAAGCTGAAAGAAGTTATCGATGCACCCGGGCCATGCGTAGCCACTTTCCAATACCGTTGCGCTATCCTTGTCTTTTATATAACTTTAATCTTTTTATATAGCAAAGAGCGCGTGCATTTAGATTTAAGTTTTGCTTTAGGTTTATTATTTGAATAAAAAAGACATGTTATGCAAAGGCAATAGTTTTTGTAATAACGTTTACTTGCACTACATAACAACACAAAATAATAATATACGCAGTTGTGACGCTTCGATGCTTCGCGTGTGTCTCTGTTCTCTCAACTGCTATCTCACAATAACTATCTGTCATATGGGAAACGCTACACTGCTCCATCTTGAGTGACATTCCCACTGTCACGATGGCGCTTTGCAGGCGGATATGCTCTGACAGCCGCATGAGATCGTGCTATGATCGGTTCCCATGTAAATGTTTCTCTTTTTTCGGGTGTAGAAACTATTCGCTTCGTTACGGAGTCTGACGGAGCTTCGGTTTGCTGAGTAGTGGCGACGGTCATGAAGGCTGGCTTCAGTCATTCGGTGGAGACGTTGATTTGTCTACCTTCGGTGTCAATCGTAAACAGTACATCTGAAATTCGTTTGATCACTTTGTGTGGTCCTGAATACGGTTGACATAGCGATTTCCTTACGGCGTCAACTCTTAAGAAGACGTCTGTACATGAATTTAATTGATGATGTACGAAGGTCGTTTGATCATTGCGGTGGTTAATTGGAACAGGTCGCAATTCACGCATTTTCTGTTTTAACATGGATCCGTGCGTGCGGATCGAAAAGATCATCTTCACTCACAAAGAATCCTCAAGTAGGCATATAGTTGTTCCGTAAACGGTCGGCACGATGCGAGGCCAGTTGGAAGTCTACTCATGGCACATGATGGCGGCTTTCAATGTGCGATGCCATCGCTCTACCTCTATTGGATGCTGGGTGATACGGCGATGTTTGCGTACGTTAACATCCCAAAAGTTTGGAAAGAGATGAGAAAAGCGCGGACTCAAATTGAGTTCCTTGGTCAGTTATGATTATGTGCGGCACTCCAAATCTCGATACCCAGTTAGTGTAAAATGCACATGTGACAGTTTCAGCTGTTTGGTCGCAAAAAGGAACTGCTTCTGGCCAGCGTGTAGATCGGCCAACCATCGTTATGCAGTAGCGATAACCGTTGGCTGTTATCAGTGGTCCGATGATATCAAGGTGCACTTGCTGGAATCGTTTGTCCGGTATCGAAAACTGCTGGATATCATTTCATGTATGCCTTCCAATCTTTGATCTGTGACATGGTATACAAGTGCGTGTGTACAGCACGATTCATCGTGCGGGTTCCAGGGTGCGAGCATCTATGGAAGGTGTTCTTAACTCAATTACGTAGAGTTGATGGTACGTTTGGCCGAATATTGTTCGTCGACGTACCACAATATAAACTTCCATATTCCTCTATATTCAGTGGATGCATCTTAAGTGATGAATTGTTTTTAGAGAGAAATGATTAAAGTGCAGTGTCGTTACCTTGTTCATCTAACAGCTCGTGGTTGGTCAATGAAGGTTGATCGCTTCGATTCTTGAAAGCGTATCTGTTACAATATTTTCCTTTTCATAAATTTGGATGGTTTGGGTATAATATTCCGATATAAAACTTAAGGGCCTAATTTGTCTCGGCGAAGATTTTTCTGTTTTTTGACTGAACGCATATGTCAACGGTTTGTGGTCCCTTTTGATAACAAACTGGGTGCCTTTGAGCCAGTGTTGAAAGTGATTTAAACAGCTGTAAATAGCCAACAGCTCTCGGTCATAAACGCTATACTTTGATTCAGCGTGATTCAGTTTTCGTTGAAAATAAGCTAATGGTAGCCAACTGCCATTTACTTTTCGCTTTAATACTGACCCGATTGCAACATCAGATGCGTCGGTAACAAGTTGTAGTGGCATCGATGGAAAAAAATGTACTAGCAGTGTCTCCTTCACAAGGCTTTCCTTACAATCGTTCAAGGCTTTTATGGCGGAGCGGTGCTTGTAGGTTGGTAGCATTACGATGAATCTCCTGTAAAAATTTAATATGCCCAAGAAACGGCGTAGTTGTTTGACTGTTGTTGGTAATTGAAAATCACGAATGGCTTGAACTCGCAAATCAGGTGGCGAAATGCCATGTTTATTTATTTTGTGTCCCTGGTACTCAATTTCTTCGACGCCAAAGACATATTTTGCAACGTTGATTATCACTCAGTAAGTTTTTAATCGTTCAAATACGATACGGAGATGGTCCATATGTTTTTCGATTGAGTTAGATAATACAAGAATGGCATCAAGATAACAGACACAAAAGTCCAATCCACGCAACACTTCGTCAACAAACCGTTGAAAGGTTTGGGCGGCATTCCGGAGGCAAAAGATCATTACCGTAAATTCAAATAGGCCAAACGGTGTTGTAACGGCCGTCTTTGGGACATTCACATCCGCAACTGGGATCTAATAGCATGCTCGAAGCAAGTCTATTTTAGAAAATATACATTTATCTGAGAGATCTGATGCAATGCCCTGAATATGTCGCATGGGATAGCGATCGGGTATGGTAATCTCGTTTAGTTTACGATAATCTCCGCATGGGCGCCACGAACCTTCCTTTTTGGGCACAAGATGCAAAAGGCTAGCCCATGGGCTGTTCTATGTACGGCAGTAGTTCTTATCCATCATGTACTAGAACTCTGTTTTAGCTATTTTCAGCTTGTCTGGTGGTAGTTGTCTCGGGCGTTCTGCTACCGGGGGGCCAGTAGTGATGACATGGTGTTGTACAGAGTGCTGTGTAGTGTTTGCTAGAGCAAGACTCGTTACTTCTGGGAATGATTTCAGTAATGTGTAGAACTGCGATTTTTCGATCAATGTAGAGATGGATCCTGTGGGTAGAGTTGATACGGTTCCTGCTGTTGAAAGTTTCGTTTTCGAGTCTACAAGACGTCTGTTTGTAATATCTACAGAGAGGCGGTATTATTTTAGAAATCAGCACCTATAATTGGCTGTGCAACGTCTGCTATTATAAATGGCCACGTAAATTGTCAACGGAAATTGAGATTTAATGTAAGCAACTTTTCGCCATTAGCGTCGATTGGAGATTTATTGGCCGCGTAAAGCTTAAATTCTGTTTTTGTGTTGTTTTTAAGCGATGGAAGTCGAGGTATAACTGACGCGTCTGTACCTGTGTCGCTTAGAAACTTAAGTTGTGTTAGTTTGTCCGTGACAAAAAGACGGTTTGTTGTGGAACGACTGCGAGCCGTCTCAACACGCAGGGCTCCTTTCCGACTTCGATGAGGCCTGAAAGTTACATGTTTTGATACAATGAAGAGCGGCTATTCCGAATTTTTGAAGATAGAAGCAGATTTTTCTTTTGTTTTCTCGATTGCGAGAACGGCTTCAACTTCTGAAGTGTCGTGGTGGTGTGGAGCGTCGAGCAGGTGGTATTCGTAATTGTTGGATTGATGCTTTTATTTCTGCGATTTGTGTAACAAAATCTGCAGTACTGGTCGAAATTCCTTTTGATATTTGGCAATCTGAGACTCCACAGATTCCGTTATGCCTTTTCACATCTAGAATTTGGTCAGCCATTTCTGTGAGGCAGGTTAGATCCGTTGTTTCGGTGATGGCGAGAATCGATTGTACATCTGCGGGCAGCCGTTGTAGCCAAAGTGATTTCAAATATTATTCACTTACCTTGCTTTTTGCAGCCAAACTCATGCACGGTAGCAATTGTGACGGCTTGCTGTCACCTAATTCCATGCCGGTGAGTAGAGTTCGAACTAGAGCCTCTCCGGACGGCGCGTAAACCTTGATCAATCTTGTTTTCAGCGCTTCATATTTGCCCGTTTCCGGCGGTTTCTCCACGATGTCCGCTATAGCGTCCAAGCAGGTGCAATCAAGTTGGCTGACGATCTTTGTAATGATTTTTTTTTAATGCCCGTGTAGGACACGGGTGCCGATGGTCTGGCATAAGTGTCAGCGAGCTATAAACAACACCGAGCTCAGCTAACTAGCTTCGCTTAACGACTGCGTACGCGGGCTTGACGACTAGCATTTGCGGGATCATATGAGGCGGGTTCTTGTCGAGCCACGAAGCTACACTACACAATACTTATCACGCGTACTCTACTCTACAAGACGCACCGATCAATTTTTATTGTCTTTAGAAAAGTTCTATTAGGTGTCAATTAAGCTACTCTACAGTAATTCAATATTTATTTGCCTCGTTAAAGTTAGCGGACACGGAGGCTTGAGACAAACGCATACATTACACAAAAAGCAACCGTTACTTTCACAGAAGAAGGTCGTTGCATTACAAGGGGAATGTCAAAACTACAGATGTTAAAGTGGCTGAAGTGAACCACTCATCTCTGCCTGAAGGATGGAAACTTGACGGATGCAGTTTACTTTACACTAGTAAAACAACAAACTAAGCAGTTTCGACGGGGTGACCACCTTATCTCTTCAGGAGCAGCCACTCCTGATCACCACGGGGCTGCTCGACTGCTTATGTTTATTAAATCTTGTCAAACATGGCGGCGTCTGGGCTTATTCTGCACCCTCGTAATTGCGCCTTAACGCGGGCGAACCACAGCGTTGGTAGAGTTGTCCAAAATGGTGGTACGCGAACATTTGCGATGTCGTTGTTGCTAAATGGTGGCTCCTGTATGATTCTGGTGTCGGTTGTGGCTCCTGTGGTGGACTCGGTTCCAATAACAGCTTTAGTGGCCTTTGTATTTTCTGCCTCTGGCTTTTTAGTTGTATCACGTGCAGGTTTTCCTTTAGCAGAATCACGTTGGGGTCACCAATGTTATGTAAAGGCAATAGTTTTTGTAATAACGTTTACTTGTACTACATAATATTACACAATAATAATATACAAAGGAAAATCTTTGTTTTGCAGTTCTGACGCTTCGATGCTTCGCGTGTGTTTCTGTTCTCTCAACTGCTATCTTAACTCGAATGCCTGGCGGTGAACACAATAACTATCTGTCATATGGGAAACGCTACATATATATTCACTATACACTATACATACAAACAATTAAAGTGTTGAAAACCTGAGTTGTGTGTAATATGTTCGAAAGTACGTGCATCTAAATGTGAGAACAAAAAAATCTATTTCGGATTTTTAATTAGCATTTTTCATAAGAACAGAAAAAGTTTTTTAAATTTTATAGCTAGTAGGGGTAGTTTGCCAGTTCTAATCCACTTTTTCCATACGAATTGAGGTTGATTTTGCGCGCCACCTAGTGGCGGAAATTGGAACTAATGGCGCTTGAAGCGGCCGGGAGTGAAACTAATGGTTTGTGTCTCGGATATGTGGGTATGTGTCTTGGGTGTATGGGTGCTTGTATTAGGGTGGTATAGGTAGGTGCCTGGGATAAGAAGGTATGAGTCTGGAATAGGTGTGGATGTCATGGATGGTTGCGGCGAGGGTGTGGATCTTAGGTATATGGGTATGTGTATCAGATTAGTATAGGTGCGGGCTAGGTGGCGCTCTGGGCGGTTGTTCGCAGGGCTTGAGATCCTTTAGTGTGTGACTTATTGAAGGCGTTTGGTTCGAGCGATTTACTTGGTCACGAAAGGCGGGCTGGATTTTTTTATGATGCGAGTGGCTGCGTGGGGACGAAGGGCGCTGCTATAGACGGGTGACTATGTTATTGACGGGTGATGGGCTCGTCAGCGAGTGCTCTAAGGCATGGGAATTTGCTGGGTGGGTGCTTGGACAAGGAACGCGTTGCTCAGCGATTGGATTGGCGAGTAAACGTCATGCGTGTAGATTGTTCGAAGATGTAATTTGAGGTATAGTTTTTATGGCGCGGATGGTTGCATGGTGTCGGAGGGCGCTGCTGTAGATGGGTGACTTTGCATTATGGATGGGCGATGGGTTTGCCTTTCGACGGGTATTCTAAAGCGTTACAATTTGCTCCGTGGGTGCTTGCTTAAGGTGCGCGTTGCTCTTCGATTGGCGTCGGTGGTTAAGGTTGGGCAGCAACGTGTGGAAATCACCGATTTGCTTGATCACGTTAGGCATGCTGGACGTTTTTCATGGTGCGAGTGGTTGCGTGGTGACGGAGGGCGCTGCTGTAGATGGGTAACTTTGTATTATGGATGGGCGATGGGTTTGTCTTTCGACGGGTTTTCTAAGGCGTGAGAATTTACTTCATGGGTGCTTGGTTAAGGAGCGCGTTGCTCATCGATTGTTGTCTTTGGCTAAGGATAGACGGCCGCGTGTGGAAATGGCCGATTCGCTTGATCATGCTAGCCGTGCCGGAAGTTTTATGATGCGAGTAGTTGTGTGGGATGGAGGGCGCTGCTATAGACGGGTGGCTTTGCATTATGGATGGGCGACGGGCTTGCCTTTCGACGGGTGTTCTAAGGCGTGAGAATTTGCTTCATGGGTGCTTGCTTAAGGTACGTTTTGCTCCTCGTTTGATGTCTATGGTTAAAGATGGATGGTATTGTGGATGTGATGCGCGTCGCTTGTCGGAGGAAGTAATCTGAGGTGTATGTTTCTACCGAGGCATAGAAATTTGTCTCGTGAGCGTTTGCCTAAGTTTCTCATCAAAGGATGCCTGTCTTTAAGTATGGACGGCCTTGTCGGCGATTCGGAATGATTTGCGTCGCTTTTTGGAGGATCGTGATTGGGGTGTAGATTTGTTCGGCGGTGAATGCTGTAAGGCATGGAAATTGTCCTCGGGGATGCGTGGCATGTGCAAGTGAGTTTGCTTGCTAAGTGTAGTGTTTCGTTCGCATAGACTTCCCTGTTGGCGGGAGTTTTAGGGCATCGGAATCTACAGCGTGGAAGAGAAGTGGTGCGATATACACTGCATTGCAATATGGTTTTGCTTGATGGAGGCGGATTTTTTGTTGTATTGGTCGTGGGCAGCGGGTAACGTGATGCGCGGCATTGAGACGTGTTTTCATAAATGTCCATTCAAAGATGCGCCTGTTATAGTTTGCTGATTATTATTTATATTGATCGTTTTCAGTTTCTTTTTGCTTCGATACATCGTTTCTTTGTTTTGTGACTCATTGCTATTGTATATTATTGCTTTTATCGGTTTCATTGTAATAGTACTTTAAGAATCATCTACAATGTATTTCGTTCGGTTAGACTACTATGTTGATTGTTCAAATCTATAGATGCAGGGAAAGAGATCTTAATGTTTGTTGTAATGCGTTCTTGATATTTAGTGTAGTATTAAATTTTAGTTTGCTTGTAGCAGCATTTTGTTTGTCTGCATCATCATCACTTATTTCTTAAAGCAGTTTCTATACTTCATTCTCTGATTGTACTATTATGTAGAAGTATGGCACTATATTCATTCATTTTTTTCTTTACTATAGGATGCTCATTGATTTCGTTCAAAAATTCTAATAATTTCTTCCAAGACGAGTTATTTTTTCAAATTAATGATCTTGTAGTGCATGAGATGGTGATAATTTTGTTCGTACATCATATGATTTGTCCCTTTTGATAATTGCTTAGGTCTATTTTTTAGATCACTATGTTGAGATGTATGTTTTGGGTATCTATTCTAAATTTGAGATTATTTATGGATGTTGTATAGGAAAGATATTACGGTTTATGGCTTCTGGAATGTTACTTTTTTATGGAGTTTATGTATGATGGATGTAGAAATCATCGTGGTGGTCCTAATGAGTAGGAATATAGACGCATTTTCATTGATAAATTTTTTATTACTTACTGAAAGAATAAATAATACAGAAAAAGTGATATGTGACAGGTCATTGACATAAGGGGTTTGTTGGTATTATGGTATTATTCTTTGTTTATGCTCATAATGCATGGGAAAATATTTTTTAGTCATGCTAGCATTATAGGCATGCACTAGATTGAATAAATTTTTATATTTACTCTGAATTAGGTGGTGTTATTATGGATCTGTATTATTTAGTTTAAGTAGTTTCATGAGTGTCAGTATAATATAGAGTAAAACTGTTATTTTATGCTTGTCTCATATTCTACACAGTATGTATGATTTTTTGACATTTCCGAATTTCTCTAGGCATATTTTCATTTAGAACTTGTTGATGTTTTTTTGAGTATGTTAATTTTTAATTTGTTATCTCCTTAGGAAAATGATGCTTGGATGGTGCCGTTAAGTTGATACTTTTCGGACGCATATTATCGCTTTTAATGCCTATATGATTGCATGAGAATTTACAAACCTCATACTTTGTGTGCTTGTTTTAAGCGTAAAGCCACTTCTGCTATATTCATATACATTTTCAATATTTGTGCATTAAGTAAAATACGTATTTACCACATTTTAAATATACTGGATTTATCATCATAGGGATTGTCGGGTATGCTCATTAACATATTCAAGTATTATTTTCACATAAGTAAAATATATTCTTGTTGAGTTTTTTCTTATCAGAATTTTTTTCTGCTGGATGCTTGGTTGAATTTTTATATGTTTGAGGAAGATCTAATTATGTATGTTTTGGGTTGGCGCACTGCTACTATAGATCACTTAGGCTAATGTTTATGTAAGATAGTTCGGTATAGATAACGATGTGTGGAAGCATATGAGTTTATGGTAGGCTATTTTTAGATCGATCTCATCGTATCTTGTATAGACAAGTAGCATATGTTATAAAGTGTTCTTGATAAGGATGGTCACGGGTCATTGTAGGATGTTAAGATATGATCATTACTTTCAGGAGGTGTTTGTCTGCTGGTAATTTGATGACTCAAGTATACAGTTGAATGAACTCATGCGGGTTTTTTTTTGTCCATCGCTTGATATTTTTGAATGGTAGAATTGAGTGTTTGATACTTGGGAGTTTCGGATATGCTAGGAATGTATAGGTTTTTTTGGTTTATTGTTTGAGGTATTTGTTTACTTGAGCAGTGTTAGATTAGTTGTTAAAATAAAAAGATTGTGTTTCTTTCTAATAGAAATAATTTATTGAGTAATGCTATTTTTGTTATATATATATAAATAAATGTTCATACAATTTACAGAACATCTAATATATGGGTTGATATATTTATGAATTCTATAGCATATTGAAGGTTTATTCAGCTGCACTATTTCTGCTTTAGGGCCATACAAATGTATAGTAAGTCCTCTCACGTCTTTTTTAATGTTTATTATACAATTTATATAGCAATTCAATATCCTCAGCATATAATTGTAGCTTATGTCCCCTTCACTCTAGTGCAAACTGTTGATGTTTCAATTCGAATTTCGTTTTGGTTGCATTTTATGAGAATAGTATGTTCCTTGATGAATTACTGGTGAGGATTTCCCGATACATTCTAATAGCGCTGGCCACCAGCTGGCTCTAATTTTGTTTGGACTATTTATACTACCCGATGCTATGAATTATTACTTTGTCGTATGTATGCGAGACTGCAGGAGTATGTACTGTTTTATTAGTTTAAAAATATTTCTTGTCTCTTGATCGTATGAATGACAAATACATGTATCAGTGCCTGATGTCGTATTAGAGTTGGACCATTCACATATTTGGTAGTGTATTCCATGTTTATTAGATACTTTCTCGCTCATATTACCATATTTAAGCATATAATTCTCGATTCGTATTCGGTGTTCAGGAAAAATATCACGGTACACTTCCATGAAGTATAGGATAACCATTGTAATAGATCTTATCGCGGTGAAAGTGTATTGACCTCTGTTTTCCTAGTTTTCTTGACGTCGTTTACGTTGGTTTGCTGAATTTTAAAAACCTCATAATAATCCGTAGAATTATATGTAGTCTAGTGATAGAAAAAACGACGTGCTGCCTTTAAGTTAACATACATTCATGTCCTAGTTTGTACAGTGCAGCTAAGATGAGGGTCTGTTTCTCAATATTAAATTTCAGTATTTTATAGACTCAAGAGATTATACTTGATTTCAAAGCCTTTCACAATAGTTTGTAGTTTACCAAGTCTCAATTTCCAATTTCCTTATGAATAATTCCTTTAAGTGAAGTAAAACATTGTTTATAGGGTTTTTAGTATTTTATTTCATCACATGGAAAATAAGATCGTTACATAGTACTGGTATTTCATAAAAAAGCCTAGAGTAGTTTATATTTACAAATGATGTTTGAGTTGGAGTGAAGAAGTCGTTGATATCCAGTTTAAGTACGCTTTTTTCTCTGCATCTTGCACAATATTGGTCATAGTATTCCTTCACACAATCGGTAAGCAAATTGTTGTATTGCATGACAATGTTGAAAAACTCCATCAAGATGAAAAGCGTGAAGAGCTCGGGATGTTTAAGTATTAGTCTCTCTCCTCCAATAGGTATGTAGAAGAGTTCAAGAAGTCCAAGCTGATTTGCAGGGAACTCATCTACTCTATCCTTGAGATCAATGAGGTATTGGCGAAGTGAAGTCCATTGACTGTTATCTAACTCCAACTGATTTTGTCCACTGCATCGGAAGATTATTTTCGCTTGAAATGTCAGCGGGTCAAATCCAAGTATTACTTTGCTTTTGTGGAAGCCTTCATCAAGATAGTATGTATAGTTCAGCAAGAGGTTTTTCTCATAGATTCGCTGTTTCTCTCGATTCTTTTTTAGTTTCTTCTCTTTCTTGTTCACTTTTCTGGCTGAAGTAGCCTTATCAGTCTGGCTGGCCTTTTCATGCTTCTGTCTGACTGACGAAGTTACTGGATCTGCTCCGTTCATTTTAAATGACTGCTTCTAGTAGTAAAACTAAAGATGTATATTTGTTACACCAGCATATATATTCGCTTCTCTGCATTTACGGAAGGAGTGGGGGCAAGTTCAATATGTGTTGATAATTCTTTTGCATAAGTAAACATGTTTAGCCCTTGAATGCTGTAATGTTGCTTACTCTCATGATTTGAATTCAAAGATAAGAAAGTGCTATGGAGTTAAGATTTGAACCACCAAGCTAACAGGAGTAGGAGTCAGTAACAGGAAATGACACTTTGCTCCGTATTTCCTTTAGAATTTTTAGGAGTACTGCTGGGCTACAATAGATTGCTTCTAGGCTTATTAGCTGTCTTTTTATCTGTTAAACTATCTATTTAGCTGTCACTTTTGCTGATGAGCTGTCTATCTTATGTGTAATGCTGTCTTTTAAGCCGATTCCCTGTCTGTTTAGCTGATATGCTATCCTCTTGAGCTGTCTATTTAGCTGTCACTTTTGCTGATGTGCTGTCTATTATATGTATAATACTGTCTATGCAGCTGTCTATTTAGCTGATGCCCTGTCTGTTTAGTTGTTTTGCTGTCTGCTGAGCTAACCGTTTAGCTGATAAACCCGTCTATTTAGCTGGTAAGTGGTCTATGTAGCTTTCTTTTTAGCTGATGCCCTGTCTATTTAGCTGATATGCTATCTCTTGAGCTGTCTATGTAGCTGTCTTTAGTTGATAAGTTGAGCATTTGACCCAACGTCCTATCTTTCATTCGCTAAATTTATTGTTGCTGGGGGAGTATCCATTAATAAGAAAATACTATTGCTTTCCATACAGTTACAGTCCGCATTTTTACACATTACTTTAAATGTTATATGCTCGGCACAATTTACTTTAAGCCTACTGATTGCCAAGACTGCATCGTCATCATCCTCCAAGTTATTCGTAGGCATACATGGGTCAGACAAGAATCTTCACGTCTATGTTGCTCTTCTGGTGAACAAATCTTGATTAGGAGCAAGCCATTGTTATTTGCTCGAGAGTTAATTGATCTTATTTCACACTGATGCATTCTTCATAATAATGAGTCAAGTCATCATTCTTTTTTATCTGCGTCAGTTTTTCTCATGACCTCTGTCTATCTAATCTATAGGATCCTCTTTCTACAGCAATTCGATTTCAGTTCTCTAGGTTTTCATGTCTTCATAGGATTTACGGCCTATGGGACCCTTATTGCCCACTATAATGTTCCATTGCATTGAAATTATGTTGCTACACTTATGAACTCATCCAATATGTCCAAAAATCATATGATCCCATGGATCAGCCATTTGAATCATTTTGTAAAGCACAAACTTGTTGAATAAATCTCTACTTCATGCAAACCATTGCTAGGACCTTAACATGAATTAGTTCAGCCTGTTGCTTAGTCGATGTATTAAGGGTTTATAGTGGAACTTATTAAGTATATTGAATCATCTTGGCGTTCTCATGTATGATCAACCCTTTTGGATTATCCGGGATATGCTATGACTGGAACGATTTTTTCCCTATCATTGAACAATTGAGTAAAATTTTGATACCTCCAACTGACTAAAAATTTGTCATTGATCTATTTTCAGAAGATGTTTGAATGGTTTGGAAGACTTGAGGCTGCATCATTACCCAAAACCTGTGAAATGATTAAATATCATGGACAAATGTGTCTACATATGTACGTTATAATAGCTATCAAATGTCTATGTATTAGTATCATATGATTGACTGGTCTCTTTATCATGCAAAGAGGGTTATCCACAATCACCGATCAGTTGAGCCGTCTGATACGATCATGAGTTGCCTGTTCAGCAGTTGAACTTTGGTCAACTTCACACCAATATGTTTTCTCTTTCGCACCTGCTAACCCAATTGCCTGACGAACTCAAGGTAGCCTTCTCTTTCACACCTACAACTCGAGTTGATTGGTGTGCAGAAGGTGGTGAAGGGCCTTACAGGGCTTCTACCCAGCCTGCCCTGTGGCACGCATACATGATGATCCTCACAGAGATGCAGAATAACCTTCTACCCAGCCTACCTCATTGCCACGCAGGCATCAATGACCCATCATCATGCGTTATGACGCGTCATAATGCATGATGATGGGTCATTATGCCTGCATGGCAATGGGGTAGTCTGGGTAGAAGGTTATTCTGCATCTCTGTGAGGATCATCATGTATGCATGCCACAGGGCAGGCTGGGTAGAAGCCCTGTAAGGCCCTTCACCACCTTCTGCACACCAATCAACTCGAGTTGTAGGTGTGAAAGAGAAGGCTACCTTGAGTTCGTCAGGCAATTGGGTTAGCAGGTGCGAAAGAGAAAACATATTGGTGTGAAGTTGACCAAAGTTCAACTGCTGAACAGGCAACTCATGATCGTATCAGACGGCTCAACTGATCGGTGATTGTGGATAACCCTCTTTGCATGATAAAGAGACCAGTCAATCATATGATACTAATACATAGACATTTGATAGCTATTATAACGTACATATGTAGACACATTTGTCCATGATATTTAATCATTTCACAGGTTTTGGGTAATGATGCAGCCTCAAGTCTTCCAAACCATTCAAACATCTTCTGAAAATAGATCAATGACAAATTTTTAGTCAGTTGGAGGTATCAAAATTTTACTCAATTGTTCAATGATAGGGAAAAAATCGTTCCAGTCATAGCATATCCCGGATAATCCAAAAGGGTTGATCATACATGAGAACGCCAAGATGATTCAATATACTTAATAAGTTCCACTATAAACCCTTAATACATCGACTAAGCAACAGGCTGAACTAATTCATGTTAAGGTCCTAGCAATGGTTTGCATGAAGTAGAGATTTATTTAACAAGTTTGTGCTTTACAAAATGATTCAAATGGCTGATCCATGGGATCATATGATTTTTGGACATATTGGATGAGTTCATAAGTGTAGCAACATAATTTCAATGCAATGGAACATTATAGTGGGCAATAAGGGTCCCATAGGCCGTAAATCCTATGAAGACATGAAAACCTAGAGAACTGAAATCGAATTGCTGTAGAAAGAGGATCCTATAGATTAGATAGACAGAGGTCATGAGAAAAACTGACGCAGATAAAAAAGAATGATGACTTGACTCATTATTATGAAGAATGCATCAGTGTGAAATAAGATCAATTAACTCTCGAGCAAATAACAATGGCTTGCTCCTAATCAAGATTTGTTCACCAGAAGAGCAACATAGACGTGAAGATTCTTGTCTGACCCATGTATGCCTACGAATAACTTGGAGGATGATGACGATGCAGTCTTGGCAATCAGTAGGCTTAAAGTAAATTGTGCCGAGCATATAACATTTAAAGTAAGGTGTAAAAATGCGGACTGTAACTGTATGGAAAGCAATAGTATTTTCTTATTAATGGATACTCCCCCAGCAACAATAAATTTAGCGAATGAAAGATAGGACGTTGGGTCAAATGCTCAACTTATCAACTAAAGACAGCTACATAGACAGCTCAAGAGATAGCATATCAGCTAAATAGACAGGGCATCAGCTAAAAAGAAAGCTACATAGACCACTTACCAGCTAAATAGACGGGTTTATCAGCTAAACGGTTAGCTCAGCAGACAGCAAAACAACTAAACAGACAGGGCATCAGCTAAATAGACAGCTGCATAGACAGTATTATACATATAATAGACAGCACATCAGCAAAAGTGACAGCTAAATAGACAGCTCAAGAGGATAGCATATCAGCTAAACAGACAGGGAATCGGCTTAAAAGACAGCATTACACATAAGATAGACAGCTCATCAGCAAAAGTGACAGCTAAATAGATAGTTTAACAGATAAAAAGACAGCTAATTAGCCTAGAAGCAATCTATTGTAGCCCAGCAGTACTCCTAAAAATTCTAAAGGAAATACGGAGCAAAGTGTCATTTCCTGTTACTGACTCCTACTCCTGTTAGCTTGGTGGTTCAAATCTTAACTCCATAGCACTTTCTTATCTTTGAATTCAAATCATGAGAGTAAGCAACATTACAGCATTCAAGGGCTAAACATGTTTACTTATGCAAAAGAATTATCAACACATATTGAACTTGCCCCCACTCCTTCCGTAAATGCAGAGAAGCGAATATATATGCTGGTGTAACAAATATACATCTTTAGTTTTACTACTAGAAGCAGTCATTTAAAATGAACGGAGCAGATCCAGTAACTTCGTCAGTCAGATAGAAGCATGAAAAGGCCAGCCAGACTGATAAGGCTACTTCAGCCAGAAAAGTGAACAAGAAAGAGAAGAAACTAAAAAAGAATCGAGAGAAACAGCGAATCTATGAGAAAAACCTCTTGCTGAACTATACATACTATCTTGATGAAGGCTTCCACAAAAGCAAAGTAATACTTGGATTTGACCCGCTGACATTTCAAGCGAAAATAATCTTCCGATGCAGTGGACAAAATCAGTTGGAGTTAGATAACAGTCAATGGACTTCACTTCGCCAATACCTCATTGATCTCAAGGATAGAGTAGATGAGTTCCCTGCAAATCAGCTTGGACTTCTTGAACTCTTCTACATACCTATTGGAGGAGAGAGACTAATACTTAAACATCCCGAGCTCTTCACGCTTTTCATCTTGATGGAGTTTTTCAACATTGTCATGCAATACAACAATTTGCTTACCGATTGTGTGAAGGAATACTATGACCAATATTGTGCAAGATGCAGAGAAAAAAGCGTACTTAAACTGGATATCAACGACTTCTTCACTCCAACTCAAACATCATTTGTAAATATAAACTACTCTAGGCTTTTTTATGAAATACCAGTACTATGTAACGATCTTATTTTCCATGTGATGAAATAAAATACTAAAAACCCTATAAACAATGTTTTACTTCACTTAAAGGAATTATTCATAAGGAAATTGGAAATTGAGACTTGGTAAACTACAAACTATTGTGAAAGGCTTTGAAATCAAGTATAATCTCTTGAGTCTATAAAATACTGAAATTTAATATTGAGAAACAGACCCTCATCTTAGCTGCACTGTACAAACTAGGACATGAATGTATGTTAACTTAAAGGCAGCACGTCGTTTTTTCTATCACTAGACTACATATAATTCTACGGATTATTATGAGGTTTTTAAAATTCAGCAAACCAACGTAAACGACGTCAAGAAAACTAGGAAAACAGAGGTCAATACACTTTCACCGCGATAAGATCTATTACAATGGTTATCCTATACTTCATGGAAGTGTACCGTGATATTTTTCCTGAACACCGAATACGAATCGAGAATTATATGCTTAAATATGGTAATATGAGCGAGAAAGTATCTAATAAACATGGAATACACTACCAAATATGTGAATGGTCCAACTCTAATACGACATCAGGCACTGATACATGTATTTGTCATTCATACGATCAAGAGACAAGAAATATTTTTAAACTAATAAAACAGTACATACTCCTGCAGTCTCGCATACATACGACAAAGTAATAATTCATAGCATCGGGTAGTATAAATAGTCCAAACAAAATTAGAGCCAGCTGGTGGCCAGCGCTATTAGAATGTATCGGGAAATCCTCACCAGTAATTCATCAAGGAACATACTATTCTCATAAAATGCAACCAAAACGAAATTCGAATTGAAACATCAACAGTTTGCACTAGAGTGAAGGGGACATAAGCTACAATTATATGCTGAGGATATTGAATTGCTATATAAATTGTATAATAAACATTAAAAAAGACGTGAGAGGACTTACTATACATTTGTATGGCCCTAAAGCAGAAATAGTGCAGCTGAATAAACCTTCAATATGCTATAGAATTCATAAATATATCAACCCATATATTAGATGTTCTGTAAATTGTATGAACATTTATTTATATATATATAACAAAAATAGCATTACTCAATAAATTATTTCTATTAGAAAGAAACACAATCTTTTTATTTTAACAACTAATCTAACACTGCTCAAGTAAACAAATACCTCAAACAATAAACCAAAAAAACCTATACATTCCTAGCATATCCGAAACTCCCAAGTATCAAACACTCAATTCTACCATTCAAAAATATCAAGCGATGGACAAAAAAAAACCCGCATGAGTTCATTCAACTGTATACTTGAGTCATCAAATTACCAGCAGACAAACACCTCCTGAAAGTAATGATCATATCTTAACATCCTACAATGACCCGTGACCATCCTTATCAAGAACACTTTATAACATATGCTACTTGTCTATACAAGATACGATGAGATCGATCTAAAAATAGCCTACCATAAACTCATATGCTTCCACACATCGTTATCTATACCGAACTATCTTACATAAACATTAGCCTAAGTGATCTATAGTAGCAGTGCGCCAACCCAAAACATACATAATTAGATCTTCCTCAAACATATAAAAATTCAACCAAGCATCCAGCAGAAAAAAATTCTGATAAGAAAAAACTCAACAAGAATATATTTTACTTATGTGAAAATAATACTTGAATATGTCAATGGGCATACCCGACAATCCCTATGATGATAAATCTAGCATATTTAAAATGTAGGAAATACGTATTTTACAATGCTCAAATATTGAAAATGTATATGACTATAGCTGAAGTGACTTTACGCTTAATACAAGCACACAAAGTATGAGATTTGTAAATTCTCATGCAATCATATACGCACTAAAAGCGATAATATGCATCCGAAAAGTATCAGCTAAATGGCATCATCCATGCATGCAAGCATTCCTAAGGAGATAACAAATTAGAGATTCTCATACTCGAATATCGACAAGTTCTCAATGAAAATATACCTAAAGAAATTCGGAAATGTCGAAAAATCATACATACTGTGAAGAATATGAGACAAGCATAAAATAATAGTTTTACTCTATATTATACTGACACTCATGAAACTACCTAAACTAAATAATACAGACCCACAATAACAGCACCTAATTCAGAGTAAATATAAAAATTTATTCAATCTAGTGCATGCATATAATGCCCTCATATAGGACTAAAAATAATTTTTCATGCATTATGGACATAACCAAAGAATAATAACATAATACCAACAAACTCCTAATGGCAATGACCTGTCACATATCACTTTTTCTGTATTATTTATTCTTTCAGTAAGTAATAAAAAATTTATCAATGAAAATGCGTCTATATTCCTACTCATTAGGACCACCACGATGATTTCTACATCCATCATACATAAACTCCATAAAAAAGTAACATTCCAGAAGCCATAAACCGTAATATCTTTCCTATACAACATCCATAAATAATCTCAAATTTAGAATAGATACCCAAAACATACATCTCAACATAGTGATCTAAAAAATAGACCTAAGCAATTATCAAAAGGGACAAATCATATGATGTACGAACAAAATTATCACCATCTCATGCACTACAAGATCATTAATTTGAAAAAATAACTCGTCTTGGAAGAAATTATTAGAATTTTTGAACGAAATCAATGAGCATCCTATAGTAAAGAAAAAAATGAATGAATATAGTGCCATACTTCTACATAATAGTACAATCAGAGAATGAAGTATAGAAACTGCTTTAAGAAATAAGTGATGATGATGCAGACAAACAAAATGCTGCTACAAGCAAACTAAAATTTAATACTACACTAAATATCAAGAACGCATTACAACAAACATTAAGATCTCTTTCCCTGCATCTATAGATTTGAACAATCAACATAGTAGTCTAACCGAACGAAATACATTGTAGATGATTCTTAAAGTACTATTACAATGAAACCGATAAAAGCAATAATATACAATAGCAATGAGTCACAAAACAAAGAAACGATGTATCGAAGCAAAAAGAAACTGAAAACGATCAATATAAATAATAATCAGCAAACTATAACAGGCGCATCTTTGAATGGACATTTATGAAAACACGTCTCAATGCCGCGCATCACGTTACCCGCTGCCCACGACCAATACAACAAAAAATCCGCCTCCATCAAGCAAAACCATATTGCAATGCAGTGTATATCGCACCACTTCTCTTCCACGCTGTAGATTCCGATGCCCTAAAACTCCCGCCAACAGGGAAGTCTATGCGAACGAAACACTACACTTAGCAAGCAAACTCACTTGCACATGCCACGCATCCCCGAGGACAATTTCCATGCCTTACAGCATTCACCGCCGAACAAATCTACACCCCAATCACGATCCTCCAAAAAGCGACGCAAATCATTCCGAATCGCCGACAAGGCCGTCCATACTTAAAGACAGGCATCCTTTGATGAGAAACTTAGGCAAACGCTCACGAGACAAATTTCTATGCCTCGGTAGAAACATACACCTCAGATTACTTCCTCCGACAAGCGACGCGCATCACATCCACAATACCATCCATCTTTAACCATAGACATCAAACGAGGAGCAAAACGTACCTTAAGCAAGCACCCATGAAGCAAATTCTCACGCCTTAGAACACCCGTCGAAAGGCAAGCCCGTCGCCCATCCATAATGCAAAGCCACCCGTCTATAGCAGCGCCCTCCATCCCACACAACTACTCGCATCATAAAACTTCCGGCACGGCTAGCATGATCAAGCGAATCGGCCATTTCCACACGCGGCCGTCTATCCTTAGCCAAAGACAACAATCGATGAGCAACGCGCTCCTTAACCAAGCACCCATGAAGTAAATTCTCACGCCTTAGAAAACCCGTCGAAAGACAAACCCATCGCCCATCCATAATACAAAGTTACCCATCTACAGCAGCGCCCTCCGTCACCACGCAACCACTCGCACCATGAAAAACGTCCAGCATGCCTAACGTGATCAAGCAAATCGGTGATTTCCACACGTTGCTGCCCAACCTTAACCACCGACGCCAATCGAAGAGCAACGCGCACCTTAAGCAAGCACCCACGGAGCAAATTCCCATGCCTTAGAGCACTCGCTGACGAGCCCATCACCCGTCAATAACATAGTCACCCGTCTATAGCAGCGCCCTTCGTCCCCACGCAGCCACTCGCATCATAAAAAAATCCAGCCCGCCTTTCGTGACCAAGTAAATCGCTCGAACCAAACGCCTTCAATAAGTCACACACTAAAGGATCTCAAGCCCTGCGAACAACCGCCCAGAGCGCCACCTAGCCCGCACCTATACTAATCTGATACACATACCCATATACCTAAGATCCACACCCTCGCCGCAACCATCCATGACATCCACACCTATTCCAGACTCATACCTTCTTATCCCAGGCACCTACCTATACCACCCTAATACAAGCACCCATACACCCAAGACACATACCCACATATCCGAGACACAAACCATTAGTTTCACTCCCGGCCGCTTCAAGCGCCATTAGTTCCAATTTCCGCCACTAGGTGGCGCG
This sequence comes from Odontomyia ornata, assembly GCA_963969285.1. NCBI lineage: Eukaryota > Metazoa > Arthropoda > Insecta > Diptera > Stratiomyidae > Odontomyia > Odontomyia ornata. The sequence continues at coordinate 24,601,878 of OZ017741.1, forward strand.
CAAAATCAACCTCAATTCGTATGGAAAAAGTGGATTAGAACTGGCAAACTACCCCTACTATAGCTCCGTTATCACAAATATATTCATTTAATATTAAACTTTCTTGTTGACTTGCGTTGGAATTGAACCCACATATCACGGATCACATCGAAGAAATGCTCCCTACGGGATATCTTGGCAAACCTTGAACTAAATCACTAACATAACGTCCGTTCAAGTGTTCGGTTGTCATGGCAGTTTCGATGCGTAATAGTGATTACTTTAGTAGCTAAGCACAATTTACGCAAGTTTCCAATGCATTTGGCCTAGTGCAGTTTTATGTAATTTGCCAAAACTGATGATTTTTCCTAAAGTTATGAACGGTTTCCACCGATCATATGAAAAAACAAAATTTACTCAAATTAATGTGGTGCTTTTACTACAATTTTTATTTATCAGTATACATTGATAATGAATAATGTCTCTTTGAATTAATCATATAATAATTTCGATTTTCAAACCTAGTCTAAATATTTTCCTTTAATTTTTACAGGTGGAATGCCACGGTTTTCCATCGCAGCAGCAGCGGCTGGCATGGCACAATACCTATCACAAAGTCAAGGAGGTCCTTTAAAAGCACACTCCGGACATATAGTTGATAGACCGCATTTGTATTGGCCTGGCTTGCAAGGATTAGTGGCGAATCCAATGGCATGGCGAGATCGAATAACAAGTTCAAGTAAGTTGCTCCGCTTGTACTCGTACATAAAATCAAATCTCTTTAATACAACAAACATAATAATTTATTACAATGAGTAATTTGCTTTGGAATTGAAAGCTAGAATTAAAATAACAACTTCATAACAATATTCATCATTTACTTCAATTTTCATGGATTTGCCACTTGTTGAAAAATTAAATAGAAAAAAATTGTTAACATACTCGTACTCGTATCACGCAAGTCATCTGCATGATTCGCATTCGTACCTTTGATACTCGTATTGTGGCGTCAATAATTTTTCGTTGGTAATAATCAACTTCTTATTATGATCCAAGTTTAAATCTTACCTTTGTCATGACAAAACTCGAAAATAATACACTTGAAAAGTCAATGGCTAGGTAGCGAGTGACTGGATCAGCTACCGTTGAGCCGCGGTGGCGACGCGTCACGTCTGAATTATGCTATTATAATAATGTTACCATCCGCCACCGTTTCAGCTCTTTTTTTTCTTTATCAAAAAACCAAATTATAGTATGATTTGATCGATTTTATTTACATATGAGCTTAGCGCGACGCGAAAGAAGAGTGGGTTAATACTCGTATGTGAGTATGTTCTGATTATGGTGGAACGAGTATGAATAAGTCATGTATACATGTTTGTACGTATCAACAGTCTCTAATGGGGATTTTCACGCTTTGAGTACGGATTTAATTAATTTAGATGGATGATATTATATATGTATTTATGATAAGTTGACTTCTATCATATATCGAACATATGTACTTATAATGAACAGTAGAGCATATGGTGGTGGAAAGGTTATTAAAAATTATTAATATTGTATCTTTATTAGTGTTTGATAAACATATGAGGATATAATGAAAGCAATAATAGGTGTAATCAAATTGGTATATCTGTTGCATATGTCATTCGAGATGTCAAATTAACGAGCCAGAAGTTAAGGAATCAATTATTCAGGTTTTATTGGAAGCTATTACATATGTAATTACTGTTGATTTTTGGCAGGATATCAAAGGGTTTTATCGGAAAAAATGTTGTTGATTCTAATGAACGCTATAGCAATCGGTCGGTGTGTAAAAGTGTTATTATACGATTTTTTATAATTAAATGAGACTTATAACCGAAAATAAAGCGGATAACATTGGGACCGAAAAAAATACCTATTCAAGGTAGCACTCGTTGCGTGTAGACGTGTTTTTCATCGCTCCTGTCATTAATTTTAAAAATTAATTAATTTTTCATAAAAGTTGGTTGGAAACAATTTTTTTTAATTGAAAACTATCAACTTCGAATTATTCGAGCATTTATCGAATACCTGAAATTCATTTCCTGAAGAAAAATCAAAAGTGGAAATACGTTCAAGGGAAGTCCCGGTCTGAGAATATTCCCTCTAGTCTCGCTGCAAAAGCAACGAGATGGAGGAGCCCGATGGCTTCAGCCATCAACCAGAAGGTTCGTGCCCATCGCCAACGATGACGGGCGAAAAAAAAAACTTAAAAGAAGATACGACGATAAAGAAGAAAAACCGACAATCCTATCAGTAATCGAAATCGACCAGCTGATCAAAGATAAAGAGAAAGCTGACAAAATTGAAAAAGACAATGAAGAGCTCAAGCTTCGAGTCAAATCATTAGAAGCACTTGTTGGAACATTAACATTCAACAAAGCTAAAGAAACCAAGAAAGGCCAACAAACAAATTCAAAAACCGAAGATAAGAAAACTAAAAAGCCAAAGGAAGAAGCTGATCAAGAGGATGTCCTCAGCGCAGGCGGCGCAAACGACAGCAGAAATTACTATGCAGCGCTAGCTGGACTTGCAGATACGATGAGTATTGAAGAGGATCCAGGTAAAACTTCTAAGTTAGATAATGAGTTCATAGAATACCTTAAAATTGAAAATCGGGAGAAAAAACCAAAAGTTTGGTCTGCTGGTCCGTCCGTTAAGATTAATGAAAAACAAGAAAAAGTCCCACCAATCAATGTATTTGGGCAAACGGGCAAAGATATGGTTCGGCTTTTGGCAGCCGAAAATAAGCTAAAAGATTTTGAGATAAAAAGAGTCAATGCCGATAAATTGACAATTAGGACTAAGTCGCTGGTTGATTTCCAGGCAACGAAAAGTGCATTAAATCCTGGAGATGTTCCGCATTTCACGTACACCCCAAAAAGCGAAAGAAACCAAACCTTTTCATTGAAGGGTCTGGACTGTGGTGAGGACACAGTCGATCTCCTTCAGGTGCTCCAAGAAGTTGCACCAGAAATACAATTTATTTCAGTTAAAAACTTTGCAACAAGGAGATCGATTGTGGAGCGCAAATACTTGCCTCACTACTTAGTCTAGATTTCCAGCAAAAGTAGTTCAAGTGACCTGCAAAAAATACGGTACTTGAACTTCCGCGTGGTGAGGTGGGAACGCCTCCAGAAAAGTGAGGTCAACCAGTGCTACAGGTGTCAAAGATTCGGGCATTCGGCTGCCAATTGCGCCATGAAATATAGGTGTGTTAAATGCAAAGACATTCATGTTCCCGGTGGAGCCATAAGAAAAACTACATTGTGTGAACTGCGGTGCCTTTGGTCATCCAGCATCATATCGAGGATGCCCCCGGTATCAAGATGCGAAGATTAAAGTCACTCCGAAACAAAGTCAAGCACACCGCAGTGTGATACCTACCAACTTGGTCAAGCCAGGGTGTCATTTGCACTTGCTGCGAGAGGACCAGCAGACAATGTAAATAAAATACATAATGTAAGTGGCAATAATGAGCTGCTCCTCAAAATTTATCAGCAATTAAATTCCTTATCGAAGAGAATCGATAAACAAGATTCGAAAATTAACATTGTTTTTCAGCGTGTAGGGCTTTCAAATGCCTCATAATAAGTTGTCATCCAACCACATTCCCACGGATAGGATTCGTCTCATCTCGATCAACGTCAACTCCATTGTTACTATACATCGGCGTGATTATCTCCTTGAATTCATTGCCAGGCAAAAGCCTGACATCGTGCTTCTCACCGAAACCCACTTCAGTTCATGGCACTCCATGACATTCAAGGATTTAGAATTCGTAAGAAACGATAGGGGAATAGGTGATGGGGGAGGTGGCTCCGGGATATTGGTTCGAAGACCCTATCGTTTCCAAAATATTGAAAAAGTTGAATTCAAAAAGCTTTGAATCTCTTGAAGTGTCCGTTATCAAAATCTCACTGCTCGGTGGGGATAACCTCTTCGTTATCTCTGCCTATGCAACTGGTGGAACTGTTCTCAAGTTCAAGGAGGAGCTCAATTCCTTGTTTAAAATACTCGAATTGAACAGGCTGCATAATTATTATATTCTTGCTGGTGACCTGAACGCCAAGCATACATTATGGCTGAACGCCACCAATAATCCAAGAGGTGTATTCCTGAAATCATGGATAACAGAGAACCAAATTGAATACAGGTGCAATCTATATGGGTCGGAGTTCCCAACATACCCTAGGACAAATTCATATTTGGACCTCTGCATTGCTGACGCAAGACTTGAATTCAGCTTTAGTAGTCCTCAACAGAAACTGCAGGTGCTTCCTTATGATAGCGACCATAACGCATGGAAATCAATCAACACAGGGATGATTTCTTTCTCATTCCAGTTCAACATGAAAATCATCGGTTGAATTTCAAAAAAACAGACTGGGGAAAGTTTCAAAAGAAGTTTAATCGGGAGTACCAGAAGCAATGTCATCCTTCTGATGGTGGTAACTCTTGCTCAATGGTTCCTAATGACAGGAATCTAACTAACGATGAAATAGATGTCTATTTGTCGAAGTTAGAGAAGCTGACGTTGGAAACGATTGAGAAAGTAGTTCCCAAGATAAAACATCGAAACAATATGGAAGGATATGAAACATCAACCATCGCAAGGTTGAAAAGATTCTCACACGCGTCAACAATATTTATCGACGATTTTTGGACTACAACCATCCCTCGTTGTCTTTGTTGAAATTACACCTGAAGAATGTCCGGAACATAATCCGGTCATACATCAGGAGTGAGGTCAGCAATCAATGGGCGGAAAAATTGAGGGGTATTAGCCCACAGGACCCAGATGACGTGTTCGCGAAAGTGAATAGCATATTCCGCAAGAAGTCTCGAGTGAAGGTATCGAATCTTGAAGTCACTAGTGATGAGATAAATCTTCTCGATAGGGCTGGTATCGGAACTGATACTACGACTCCAGATGGAAATGGAAACAGGATTATTTGTGAAGGGTTGGATAAACTTGCCCTGATTGGAACACATTTTGAATTGGTTCATCTACCAAACCCTGAGAGAGGGAATGAAATATTTTCAGAGGTCGTAGAACCAAAAGTTTCCGACTTCAAATCAAGCTTGAACGGCCAATCAATTCTTCATTTCAATGAAAGCCTTCGATACGGTGTGGTTAGATGGACTAATTTTTAAACTCCTTCAGGACAAGTTCCCCAGACACCTTGTCACCATGATGTATAATATGTTATACGGGAAATCGTTTGTTGTAACTGATGGAAATCTGATAACAATGCGCGAATTCAAGGTCTTGAATAGTCTATAGCAGGGAACAGTTACGCCTCTGCTCTTCTCAATCTTCAATCGCAAGCTATTGAACGGCTTTGATTTTAACGTCTCGCCAACGCGATCATTGGTAGCGTTTGCTGATGATCAGATCATCTATACGGCAGACCGAAAAGCTACAATAGTTCAGAGCAATCTCCAAAAAATGTTCAATGATGTATAGCTGTATACTGACAATTGGCGAATGAAAATCAATGCGCAAAAGTGTGAAACAATCTTGTTTCGGACAACTCTGCAGGGGGTCAGTCAAGACCTGAAACGTAATTGGAAGGATTTCCACATCATGGCTGGCGAGGTTAGTTTAGAACGAGTTCCACATAAATCCTGTGTTCGATACCTCGGTGTTTATCCCGATCAGTATTTGTACTTTACTGAACATGTGAAAATCATGCTCAGTAAGGCACTAAAAGTAGTCATGGCTCTACGAAAACTCTTTCGTTCCAAATACATTGATCAAAAGGTCAAAATTATCTGTTACAAGACCCTGGTTAGACCAGTTTTGACATATGGATGTCAGATCTGGTGCAACCAGAGTGCTAGTACTATGGAAAAATTAAGAGTTTTCGAAAGGAAATGTCTTCGTGCATGTACTGGTTTGTACAGAAAGCCTGAGACGGATTGGAAGCATTACATATCGAATAGAAGAATTTATCAAACTGCTGAAGTGACGAGAGTCGATATCTTCATATTGAAACTTCTTCGGAATCATATCGCAAGACCTTTGACTGTGAGTGAAAACCCTTGGATTTCACAGCCGTTCCACCCTACAGACGGGTATATTGCGACTTGCCTCGCTACTGGCTTCGTTCCTCCAGAAGCATTCGTGTATTGGGACATGAATCGATATGTTTTTGATTCTGACGGCGTCCCAGTCATATATCACATATATCGACGGGCCACCGATAAGAAGATAAAATATCCTCCGAATTTGAGTTCGCGAGACCAACAATTCCAATGGAGATACTCATTTGCTACATTCGTTGAAGCTGATCGAGCTGGGACGGGGCAATCTAGGTATTGGTGGCTGAATGAAATGTCAAAATTATTCGTGTTTATTTTCAGTTTTTTTTGTCTTTTTCGTTTATTTAAATTTTTGAGTTTCAGCTCATTATTGCTACATTTAGTGTTGTTGTCCATTTTTGTTAAAAATTAGGTTAAAGTTAGGTATAGGTTAGGTATATGTTATGTTTATTATATTAGATTAGCGATATGGTTAAGCGCTTAGGATAGGAACATTGTTGTAGATTTTTTTTAGTATAAGATAAAGTTTTTGATTGCATTTTATTAGAATTAAGTTAAAGCAAATCAGGTGTAGGATCAAAGTTCACTGTTGTGTTAAGATTATAAATAATTTTAGGATAGTGTTGGTTGGTTTTTTCTCCTTTTTCCAATTGAATGAAATGATATGTAAAAATCTTCATTGATTTGAATACGCTACGGTTTTTTTTTCTAAATGTTATTAATGATAACGTATAAATTTAGAGAGCCATTTGGGCCATTAATTTTTTTTATTGTCATTGTTTGGAATTTGCTTTATATTCTTTTAAAATTTATAACGATTAGTATTAAATAAAGCGCTTTTGACTTTGACTTTGAATGCCGATTCAAGAAGGGTGTATCCTTAAAAGGATTTTTTAAGCAATAATTAACTACTCGAAAAAAAAACTGTATACAATTTTATATAAATGGATTTATTTGATATAACAAACTAACAAAAATAAATTCGTTTCAAAAATAACGAATTCCATTTTCCAAGTAGCAAACTTAAATGTAAACTCGAAATTAGCGAAGATTACCTTAGAACTTATACATAAGTCACTTAGGAGAAAAATGTTGTAAAGAAATAATCAATTTCCCATAATTGCACTAAATGAATTAACTTTTGAATTTAGAACTAAAACTTAGAACACCAGTCATATCTTTTTAGAAGCTTGAAACGAATTGTTATATCCAAAGACATAAAGTAATGGACGGGAAATATACTTCTTTTCATCCATACGTGAGTGAAAGCTTTTCAATACATACATGCCTTCCTCTCCCGGTTGAGCCCCCGCCTTTCACGCCACTAGAGCATCCACATAACGAATTCCCACACTCAAGTGGGTCTCTAGTTGTTCTCACAAAAATCCTACTCCTTTTATACTTTAAGTCCGGAATTGTCAGCGAAAACTCAACCATATGATTGAAAACATATGATTCGTGAAAATTCAACAAATGACGGGAAACATGTTGTCAAGTTGAATTTGAAATTGTACGCAGAACAATTTTTTAAGATAAATCGTGTCGAATGTAGTGTATCCGCTATGGGAAACATGCCAGGGACGTATCCTTGGCAGGGTATTTCATGTTAAATCTTTTACTAAGTTTAAATTAGAATACCCACACGCAAAATATAGTCTGTGTGGTCTAGTGGTTAGAGCATGAACGTATAAGCCGAAGGTCCCAGGTTCAAATCTCGTTGGGAGCAACGTGATTTACTTCAGGGGATTTTTCGGACTAATTACGAGTGTTCACTCAGTGGTGATATGTCCTGATTTAATCAGATCATACCATAGCTGAGCAAGCAAGCGCACGGGAGCATGGTGCTGACCGAACCAACTTCCGAAAAAAAATCAATATGGTCATGAAAATGAGATACTCTAACTTTCTCTAAGCGAAGGCCCGAGAGGGGCTGTAGTGCTACAAAGAAGAAGAAGACACGCCAAATTGATTTGGTCCAAGATGCGAAAATTTGTGGGAGATGTATTTCACATTCTTTCTCTCTGACATCTATGGTCATGTCCTCTCTCTCTCAGCCTACTTCCGTCCGTACAGTAAACAAGTTATGGATACTCATGAGTTTGGTTCTCAGCTCTCCAATTTTGTGCAAAAATATTTTTTGAAATTGGCAAACGTTTTGCAATATTGCGTTTAGTTACAAATGTGCAACGTGCATGGAGTGTAAGCTGAAATTTTACGATTTCGACACAGAATATTCTATCGCAAATCGGGTGTACGAGTATAGAACGCTTGAGAGGTCGTGAAAACTATGATAGCTAGAAAATTTCAGCGCAGGCGATTCTCGAACTTCATAGTTTGCGAAGCCACATCAATGGTATAAGCTCGGAGAAGGATCCGAAAAAGCCTGCGGAAGGAGAAATGCGCGTGAAGTCCAAGCTAACTCTAATGGTGGAGCCGGTTAATTATAGCCACATTGAATCTGCAAGTACGGGTAAAGAAATTTGTCAGAATCTCAAAACACCATTCGATATAGTGGATTGATGCGACGGGTTGGTTTGCTGCGTTCAATCAACAACACAAAATTTGGAAAATTGCTCATTCATGAAACAATTCATCTACGTAATATTAGTGTCTGCGCATAAATTACGAGGCACGGGAAGGGCTGTCGACGATGATTGGACTGAGACTCTATTTCTGGCAGGTCTGAGCGAGGAATATAAGCCAAAAGTAATGGCGATTGAAAGCAGTCGTCAGACAATTTCGTCCGAATTTGTCAAAATTAAACTTCAGCAGGATATCGGTAATAGTTTCGCACAACCGCCCAGCGATTAAAGTAAATCGAATGCATTATTTACGAAGAAGTGTAGCGCCAATTATTTTGGACATTGCAAGAATGCATTCAAAAATAAAAAAAATTAACTGCTTCAAATGCAATCAGCGTGGACATACAGCAAAATAGTGTCTAAAGAGAACGTCACCTAGCGCAACGAGCTTTTTTTGATTGACAGTTGCACATTTAACATCGATTGATTCCGGAGCAAGTATGCAGACGAGTATGACGAATCGTAGCGTCCGGATGTATAATTTAAGAGTGACATCAACGAAATCTATAGCAGTGGCTAATAACTGTACGTTAGATGTCAAAAATGTTGGTGACGTGAAACTCCTTCTGGATGTAAGACACCCAACAAAAACAGTGGAGGCTACTGTGAATAACGTTTTATATATTCCAGACTTGTGTATGAACCTTCTATCAGTTTCCCAATTGGTAATAACAGAAAAGTCCGTAAATTTCACTAGCAGTGGTTACTAACGTAGCTGAGAAGTCTATTTACAGGGGCAGCAAACTCGTAAGCCGTTTGTTAATAGTCAAAGCAAGAGAACAGATCTTTTGGAATTAATCCACACAGAAGTCTGCAGGCCGATGCAGGAAGCTTCATTTGGAGGGGCGTTATACTCCGTCACATTTATCGATGACTTCAGTGGCAACAAGTTCACGTACTTGATGAAGCATAAGTTTAAGGCTGTTGAAGAAAATCATGCTGGCAAGAAGATTAAGATTCTTTGATCGGATAACGGTGGCGAATATATGAACATAACGTTCAGTGATTTCTTGCGCAAACACGGCATGTTTCATCAGATGACTACGGCATACATGTCAAAACAGAATGGCAAAGCCGAGAAGATGAATAGGACTCTTGTAAAGAAGGCGTTATGCATGCTAATTGACAGCCACCTACCAATAAAATTCTGGGCAGAGGAAGTTAACACTACTGCGGATTTGGTCAACCACTTGCCAGTCAAGGATTCGAAGAAAACTCCAGAGGAAATTTGGTCTAGACAAAAGCCAGATGTTCATCATCTAAAAATCTTCGGATGCAACGCGATGGTACAGATACCAAAAATAACAAAGAGGAAGCTAGATCCTAAATCAATTCGGTTCGTTATGGTCGGCTATCCTGGTTCGCGATGTCGATTTTATGAACAACATGAGGTAACAGATTAAAGTGTCGTTCACTTTCAAATTTATATCTTTTTAGAAGATGTTCAAATTGAAATGGGGGATGTGACTCCGATGGTCGACAGTTCAGGGAACCCAGAGATAAAGGATGACCAGATAGCAGATGATGACGATACGCTTGCAAACCAAACCCTTTTTTGGTGAATTCTTTGAAGAAGCTGAAAATAACTCGGACGGCGGTGAAACTTTTCGGCCATCAATATATGTACAGCGACGATCCTGTGACGTTCTGGATCATGATGAGCTTTAATGATCTTGTTACAGTCATTGAGGCACTAGAGAGTGCAGAAAGATATAACTGGAGGAATGTCATGTTCAAAGCGTACAAGTCTTTGGTACAAAACGGAACTTGAACAATTGTAGAATTACCAAAGGAACAAAAAGCGATTAACAATCGATGGATTTTCAAGACCAAACGCACCGAAGCACTGGATGCTGTACGGTTTAAGGCAAGGCTTGCTGTAAAAGGATGCTCTCAGAAAGTGGGCATCAACTACGAGGAGACGTTCTTGCCAACTGTAAGGCATGGGTCGATTCGTTATCTTCTTGACATGTCTACAAGATACGATTTGACGATTGACCAAATGGACATAGACACGCTATTTCTACACGTTGATCTGTGTGAAGAAATATACATGAAGCAGCCCAAATGCTTTGATGATGGATCTGGACGAGTCTGTTGTCTGAAAAAATTACAGGAGGAAAGTAGAGTTTGGAACCAGAAGTTGGGTTCTGCACTTACAGTGTTCAAAGCCGATGCTTGCATTTATTATTGTATATAAGACAAACGAATTCTTGTTTTGACCGTATATGTTGATAACCTGATCATTTTTTCGAATGATGCACCACTAATAAATGATCTGAAAAATTACCTAAAAACACAGTTTAAAATGAAGGATTTGGGAGCTGTAAAACACATCCTTGGTATGCAAATTACACCAAGGATGTGTTTATATGAGGTATCCTAAAGAAATTTGGATTGAAGGATTGTAACCCGATTTTAACTCTAGTGTACTTAAGTCAAAAATTAACTTACAATTTGTGTCCACAAAACGGAACGAAATGTCAAAAATATGGCTGCCCACGAGGAAAGACAGCGCTCACTCAACGATTGGCAGCAGCCTTAGGTAAACTGCATGAAGAGATGGTAGATTGAGCGCCTCATCTCGGATGTTAGTACGTGGCTAAATCAAAGGCATGATGCGACTGACTTCTATCTGACCCAGCTTTTGAGCGGGCTTAGGTCTTTTCAGTCTTACCTGCACAGGACTCGTAAGTCACGGTCCCCCGACTATTGGTTTTACCCAGGAGAAGAAGACCATCTCTATCATACATTTTTTTGCGTACAATAAATGGGACAAGCTGCAACGGGACCTCTACAGGGAGACGGGAGAGCTCACCTCGGAACGGAACCGTAGGGACTCACAGCAGCTGGGGACGTTAGGGCTGGGGTATCGTCTGCCAATTCCTCTTCCTCTCTCCCCTCCCACTAGCAGAGGGATCCCCTAGCTTGAACGCGCCTCATGGCGTAATAAAGTGAGATCTGGCCCGAAGTAATGTGTCAAATGGTTGCAGGCTGGATTCTCGAGTCGACAATGGAGGTGCTTAGTGTGTAGATCAGTCGCTTGTGAGTCTGGGATTCCCAAACTCAGTGCGTAAATGACATTCACCTCCCAACCACATGAAAAAAAGGGACAGTTGATCTGAAGTTATCTTCGCAACGGAACGGGGTTATTGATTGCGTGGTTTCTGCTACTCAAATCATGCTAGTGATTCGAAAGATCGTTCAGTCACAGGATATGTATTTTTCCTCATGAATGGAGCCATCTCTTGAAACTGCAAAAAGCAACTAACTATTGCGTTATCGACAACCGAAGTGGAATACATGGCGACGTCGGCATCCTTACAGGAAGCTTTATGGATTCAGCACTTGCGTCGTGAAACTTTCAAGGAAGATATCGATGGTACTATAAGCTGTGACAACAAAGGAGCTATACACTTAGCAGATACAACGTCCCGTCATTCATGAACGATACATAAAGACATTTGGCACCATTTCTTGCGTGAACATCTTCTCAAAGCTAAAGTCCAACTCAATCACGTCAAATCAAGCAACATGCTGGCAGATTTTTTTGACGAGGCCTGTGACTGCCAAACAACATAATTTTAATCGTAGTGGGTACATTTAAATTGAATATTCAGTGGAAGTGTTGTAAGGAAATAATCAATTTGTTATAATTACACTAAATAAATTAACTTTTGAATTTAGAACTAAAATTGAGAACACTGGTCATATTTTTTTAAGAAGATTGAACTACATTAACGAAGTGTCATGTCATGTGCTCTCTCTCAGTTTTCTTCTTTCCGTACAATAAACAAGTAAGTTCCATAAGCCTGATTTAATAACTTCATACCCAAAATCCACGAGCATAAAAAAATTCATATAAAATAGACTGACAGACCATGTCACGAATCCCAACATCTTGACAGTTGGGATTTTAAATTTGATAAAAGTTCGTATGTATAATGTGTAACTTCATCGTTCTTGAATGTCTCCTCTATCGATGCACAATCCGTCCCATTTATGTCAGTACCCTGCTGTACTCTAATCTACTACAAAGTGAATGCCATCTCAAGCCTACATATGCAAAATGTCAAATGTCAAATGTCCGGTACCAGCCTTCATAGATTTGCTCTTCGGAGGATGGTTGGAAGAACGGTTCCAGTGTCTTAAGCGAGTGACCTTTAAAACTCTCTTATACGGGATCTGCGCCAACTGGCAGTTGTCGATATCTCTTAGCACGTAGTGATTATGAGGGAAGACATGATGAACGACATATGGCTCGAGGTATTTCGAGATGAGCTTAGGGTTAGGACCCGCGGACGGGTGCACAATCGGGCAGATGACAACATTACGCACTTGATATTTCGTTGGCGGATGGCTTCTGTTAGCATACCGTAGAAATTTTCGCATTCGGGCCTGACGGATGGCCACGCCGGCCTTCGCTCGGACATGACATATATTCACTTGGCTAGCACTGCTTTTTAAGTTGAGGTATTCCAGCAAATCGTCAATCACCGGACGGTACTAAACTGGACAACGTTTGGGATTTGGCGGGTAATGGAGTGAACGGTGCTGTTCGGAACGTATTCAACCCTGATGGAGAGAAGGGACCAGTTGGAGTGTTCTAGAGGCTTACATAACTAAGAAAGCATGGAAGTCAGCATTCGAATAGTACGCTTTACCTGCCTGTTGGCTTGCGGAGAAGCATCAGCAACTTTAACGTGAATGATGTTGTCGCGTGTTCCAGTGCGCGGTCGATAATTTTAATGTTCCGGGAAAGTGAAAACTTAATGTCCTTTAAATTAAGTTAAATAAGTTTATTTACTAAAAAATGCATAATCATTAATTTAACACTTTCATTAATCTTATTCATGTCTATAAATTTTTACTTCAAGTGTCTATCACTTCACATTCAATATCGCTTTTAATTCGCACTCCTCACTATCGCAGTTTTACTATTTCACGGTTGTAATAATCCCCCCATTCATTCAGCTCGCCTTCATATAGGGTCTCTTGTCATTCAATCCATTTCTCGTACATTAGCGAACTGCCTGGAATATTCGAGTAGCTATAGTGTGACGTCACTTTCAGATGTTGATCAAGCTTGGCGGGTTTTCGAGTGCATTTGTTTGTTGATGTTCTTAATGGTTGTGAAAACAATGGCGAAAGTAGCTCGCAGAATTCTTTGTAGATGTAACACTGCCCCCGCCCCGAAAAGATGTGTCGTCAGTTGTAGTCAATTCACCCTGGATGTAATATGGGGCAAGACGGTCTGGGTGCAGGATTTTCAGTTTGGCTCTTGGCTTACGGTATTCCTGTATGCGGTATACGACGTCGTTGATTCGCTTTGCAACTTGGTATGGTCCCTCCCAATTATGCTGCAACTTTGGAGACCTACTCTTTCGCCGTTGTAGGTTATATAGCCACACCAAGTCATCTTGCTGAAGTAGAATTCGCCTTTAGACCATATCCGGTCTTCATGCGGTCACTAGCCGATTCGAGGTGTCATCGCACTGTCCGATGTATCTGGTTCAACCGTTTTCTTAGCTCACTTGCGTACTCCGAGATCGTTTGGGGTTTCTCAGGGAGTGTTCCGAACTTTATATCAGCTGCCAGACGAATAGTCTTTCCAAAAATGAATGGCTGGGGCTTGGACTGTCGATGCATGTTCGGCAGCTCTATATGCCATCAAAAATAGTGGAATGTGTCGGTCCCAGTCCCTTTGGTTCTCGTCAACCATCTTGGCCAGGTGTTTATTGAGAGTGCCGTTGAAACGCACGACCATTCCATCGGATTGGGGATGCAGCGGTGTTGTCCTCGTTTTCCGTATTCCCAGCAGCTCACACATTTCGCCTAAAACTAGTGACTCAAAGTTTCGGCCTTGATCCGAATGTAGTTCGCAACGTACGCCGTACCTACTGACCCAATTCAATACTAGCTTTTCGGCTAAAGTAGTTGCTTCCTGCTTGAGAATGCGGTGAACCTCGGGCAACTTGCTGAAATAATCGGCCACAACCAGCGTGTATCGATTTTCCCATTCGGATTCAAGAAAGGGCCCAGCGATGTCAACAGCAATCCTTTCAAATGGCACACCCACGTTATAGGTTTGCATTTGTCCTCTCAGTCGTTGCTTTGAACCTTTGACGGAAGCGTAAATCGTACATTGACGGCACCAGTCCTCTATGTCTTCTCGAGCGTGGAGCCAGTAGAACCTTTCCCGCGATTTTGCTAAGGTCTTGTTAACACCAAGGTGGCCTCCCGAGGATCCTTCGTGTATTTCCTTAACCACATCGTGGATTCGGATTTTGGGAAGTATAGTTTGCATCCTATAGGAGCTGCCATCCGCCATTTCCCATTTCCGCTTGAGTACGCCACCCTCCACCTGAAGGGAGTTCCATTGTGCCCAATAGCTTTTCAGGGTTGTGCCATGCAGTGAAACATCTTTCCACTCAGGTCGTCCAGTTGTCTCCTTCCATACGAGCAATGGTCCGATGTCTTCATCGGCTAACTGGGCGTTTCCGCCGTTATCAATCAATTTTCCTCAATCCGTCGGCAATGCTTGCAGTTAGCTGGACATGGACGGCGGGATAGGGCGTCAGCATTTCCATGAACTCCACCCTTCCGATGAACAATTTCGTAGTCGTATGACTGCAATCTTTCGATCCATCTCGCAACTTGTCCCTCAGGGTTTTTGAAGTTGAGCAACCATCTCAGTGATGCATGGTCCGTTCGAAGAACAAATTTCTGGCCATATAGATACTTGTGGAACTGCTTGGTGGCCTCTATTATAGCCAATAGCTCCTTCCTGGTCAAGCAGTAGTTCCTCTCACTTTTTGAGAGAACCCGACTGTAATAAGAGAGGACTCTTTCTTCGCCATTGATCTGCTGGAAGAGTACAGCTCCAATACCGCCGTTGCTTGCATCGGTGTCAACAACAAACATTTTTCCGGGTTTCGGATACGCCAGCACGGGTGATTCACACAGCTTTTCCTTCAGGGTCTCAAAGGCTGTCTGGCATTGTTCATTCCAGACATACGGACGATTTTTCTCGGTTAGCTGATGGAGACACTTAGCTATTTTGGCAAAGTCTTTGACGAATCTTCGATAGTACGTTGCCAGACCCAGAAAACTTCGTAGTTGGCGCTTGTTGTTTGGTGTTGGCCAGCTTTTCACGGCTTCGATTTTCTCAGGGTCTGTTTTAACCCCTTCTGCTGATACGACGTCTCCCAGGTATTTTACTTCAGCTGCGAAAAGGGTACACTTGTCGGGACGAAGTTTCAAATTTGCCAGTCGCAATCGGGAGAAAACCTCTTCTAAGTTCCGCACATGCCCTTCGAACGTTCTACCGATGACGATGATGTCATCTAGGTACACCAAGCAGGTTTTCCAGGTTAGACCACGTAGCACGTACTCCATCAAGCGTTCGAAAGTGGCTGGAGCATTGCAAAGCCCAAACGGCATCACCACAAATTGCCACAATCCGGTCCCAACTGAAAATGCGGTCTTCTCTCGGTCCTTCTTGTCAATTTCTACCTGCCAGTAGCCACTCTTGAGATCGAGTGTAGAAAACCATTTTGCGTCGGCTAAAGTGTCCATGATGTCATCGATGCGTGGGAGTGGGTAACTATCTTTCTTAGTGACGTCGTTAAGCTGCCTATAGTCGACACAAAAGCGAGTGCTACCATCCTTTTTCTTTACTAGAACTACAGGCGCGGCCCATGGACTAACAGAAGGTTCAATCACGCCTTGTTTTTCCATGTCCGAGATCAGCGCTCACTTCTCCTTGTTTGGCTATAGGGAGACGTCTCGGTGCTTGTCGAATCGGCTTGGCTCCCTGTGTATCTATGACGTGAGTTACCAGACTCGTTGGCCTTGGTCATCCGGGCTTGTTGAGAAGATGTCACTGTACTTGGTGACTTGATCAGAGGCTCGTTTGAATAGCTGCACTGGCGATTTGACCTGCTTCAATATTGCAGACGTGGATTCCCGGGCTTTGTCTGTGTCTTGCCTCCTTTTCCAATGATGGTCGTGAGTAGCTTCCAAAGAGGTGATGGTGGAAACAGGCTGGCAGCTGCCGATGACTTCTCCCGCTTTGATGCTCGTGGTTGAGTCTGCGGTGTTAAGGACTCTAACCGGCACATATCCGTTCCTTAAAGATCTTAAAAGGCTTCGTCCTACAATCAAACTGCGCAATGCGGACGTCTTCGTTGGCTCTATCAGATAAGATCGGTGGTCTCCAGAATCACCATCAAGCTTGGCCCATACAATGCTTTCGGAAGAATTCGGTACATCAGTGTCAGTGCATACCACTACATTCATCTTGGGAATTTGGACGCTGGGATCCTCCATCAGTACTTCGACATTCTGCCATTTCAATACACGTTTGCCCAAATCCCACGTGATTCCATGCGGTCGCAGAAAATCCATTCCGAGAATGCAGTCATCCATAATGTTCGCGACCAGAAAATTATCTCGGAACACAAGGTCTCGCAACTGTATCTGGAGGTTGACCTCTCCATGAACAGGTGCAGTTTCTCCCGTAGCTGTCCATAGTGAGAAATTTCTGCCCTTGCGAAGTTGTTGCTGTCTGACTAGGTCTTGTCGGATAATTGATCGGGTTGCACCAGTGTCGATTGTTATGGTGCAATATTCCCTGTCAAATCGACCCGGAAGGCATAAGTCCGCTTCTGCACGATGTAGTCTGGACACGATGATTGTAGTGCTGGGGACGTCGCTCTACCTAGCCAACCTTTGCCCTACGCAGTTGACCCCGTCAGTTTAAAGGGCTTCCATTCTGGGTACCTGACTCGGTCTGGATCTCCTCCAATAGCTCAATTTTCTTCGCTTCTTGCAATCCCCTTACAAGTGCCCCTTCTCACCTCAATTTCAGCATCTAGACGCACCATTTGCATGCGGCCCTCGCTTAATTTCCACGCGCTCACACCTGCACTTGCCTGTCACTACCTTGTGAACCCGGGCAGTGGTACAACTCACATTTTTCAGTACCTCAAAGTTCAGACTATAAGCCAATGCGTCCTTAACCGTTTGCTTTTGAGCTAAACGCACGGCTTGTTGCAACTCCTGGTCTTTTAATGCACTGATTAATGCTTCTGTTGCTGCGTCATCTCGATGTTCTGGGTCATAAGCTGGGTAAGCCAAAAGTGCCAGTCGCTCAATGTCTTGTGCTAGCTGCTGTAAGGTTTCGCCAGACTTCTGCATTCAATGCCGTAGCTGTGACCAATAAATCTGCCTTAGATGATCGTCTCCATAACGCATGTCGAGCGCATTCATTACAGCAGCCGAGTTTGAGTGCAACTCAACGGGGATCGTCTGCAAAAGCTCGGCAGCTGGGCCTCTTATAGCAAGGATCAATGCAGTTGCTCGCTCCTGCTCATTCCAGTGACTTATCCGAGCGGCGGCTTCAAACTGGGTTTTATAAATACTCCAGAATGTTTGTCTGTCGAATATTGGTGCTTGCACATTTCTGGATATGCTTTGCGTTGCGGTTATAAGTGGGGCTGGTGAGGTGGTTACTACTGCCTTCGCTGCTCCCAATTCCTTCTTCATGTTTACCATCTCATGGTTGATTCTCTCCTCGACCTGGCTGTCTTTTTCCTCGACCTGGTAAACCTTTTCCTCAACCTAGTCAACCTTTTCCTCCACCTGGTCCACCTTTTCCTCAACGCCTTTATTTTGGTTGTTCAGACTACCGAGCTCCGCTTTTATTTCGGTTGACTGTTTCTCCAGCTTGTCTGTGATGTTTGCCTTGATTTCGATCGCTTGTTTGTCCAGCTTTGCAGTTAAACTGGAGGACTGTTGTCGCTGCTCTTGCTGCATCAGCATTAACATTTACATCAGCGCATTTTCTATCTCTTTTGATTTTGGTGTTTCTATTTCTCCACCTTCTGCGCCTGTTTCCGCATCTGAATACATGCCTTCCGGAATCCAGATACATGCCTTCCGACTAGATCGCGTCACGCAAGCGTGGCCAGATTTCGCTATTTCAACTCCTCCTTGAGCTCCGATATGGTCAATTCATTAATTTGTAGATGTAAGCTTCGTGGCATTTTTATTGTTTCGACTATTTTTCCACCAGTTTCCCCTTAAAATTTTACAATTGTGCACTATAGAAATGTTCAAATTTCCACTTTTAAAGTTTTTTTCTCACTTCTTGACACCACTGTCGCGTGTTATGGTTCGCGGCCGATAATTTTAATGTTCCGGGAAAGTGAAAATGCACCGTCTTTTAAATGAAGTTAAAAGAGTTTATTTATTAAAAATGCACAATCGTTAATTTCACTAGTTTTACAAAGATCAATTAAAATGTTATTTTAATTTGTCTACAAACTTATATTCCCAACTGTCTTCATTATCACCTTTAATTCACACTCCACACTTATCGCGGTTTTACTATTCCCCCCAATCATTCAGCTCGGCTTTGTATAGGGTCTCTAGTCATTCAATCCATTTCTCGTACATTGGCGAACTACTTGGAATATTCGGGCAATTCTGAATGGCGCAGTGACGTCACTTTCAGATGTTGATCATGCTTGGTGGATTCTTGTGTTTTCGAGAACATTCGTTTGTTGATCATGATGTTGTCGCGAAGACAATTGCAACAGTAACTCTCAGAATTATTTGCACATGTAATAATATAGATACAATATAAAGACTTACCTTCAAGTATCTAAGAAATATAACGAAGATTATAGCACAATGGTAAATACTTTTTACTGTCAAAATATGTAATGGTGCACTGACAAGCAGCAGCTGGAGTGTGAAACGTGTCCACTTCACTAAAGGGTGGTCGATGCTTAAACTTCTATTGACACTTGGTCACGATACTGTGCAGAAGAATGCTGCGCCAAACGACCAGGGGTCCATTTAAGGGGAGGGAGTCCGGTTTAAGGAACTTTCCTCTAATGGCTGAAACTGCAATTAGCAATTAATTAGTTGTTAATTGCAGAAATCACAATTAACAATTAATTAACTGTTAATTGGAGTAGTTGCAATTAACAATTAATTAATTGCTAATCTTTAATTGTGACGATAATAAAATTTTGTCCAGCACTACACTGCCAACTGAGGTGGTATCAAATATCTTTGTAAAAGATAAGTTATCCTTTATAAAAGTTATGTAAGAACATGTGTGAAAATAATTTGGAAATCAATTCAAACCCAACAGCTATGAAGATAGGAATTCAAATAAATTTCAATATCTGAATGATTGTGATGTACCTATATAAGACCAAATCATTAATTGATAACACTAATATTTCTAATTCATCTAGGTTTCTCTATCACCCAAGTTCAAATGATAAAAAATAAATCCAGACATTCTTTTCTAATCCTACATTCAATACCAACTCATACTCATACCATATGTGAATTCGAAAAAATTTGTATCATTTTCAAGCAACATTCCATTGTAAAAGTTTTCGACACCTTTTTTCCAATCGCACGAATCACTTATCCAGACTTATAAATTGATCATAGTTGGATTGATTGGTGCTTTCGTTCTTTCGTCAAATTGCAGACGCCACCGCTCAATCATTCTCAATCATTTTTGTCTGAGTACTTGGCTAATTGTTCAGGTTAATGAAGTGGGGAGCTGAGATGCGAGAGACACATCTAATGAAATACTTTTCAATTGGAGCTCGACGTACTTATTTTTGCTCCAGTTCTCTAATGATTCCACTTATGGTCTTTGTGCACTACTCGTACTCATGTGAAATGTTAGAATATCAGCGTTTGCCTAATCATGTTCCAGTCTAGGCAAGACTAGGCAAGCCCAGGCAGGTCTAGGCCATACCAGGCTCGGCTAGTGGCATTGCTCGATCAAATGGAATGGAATTCCATGAGAACACACAAAAATCTTATTAAATAATTCAGATTCATTGTTGTTTGTTTTAAGTTTTTTATCGCCAAGTGGAAAAGGATTAGAAAGAATTCTTCTGGTGGGAATTTTATTTTTGGCATGTACACAAGTCTTGAAAGATTTGTCATTAGAATTTTGCTATCTTTAGAAAGGCAAATGACGTTAATCACTCCCTCCATGTCTGTTGCCTGCGCCCTCCATTCACGACTCAAAGTCGAAACATCTGAAATGCTGTCCGAATACTTAAGTCCAACAATGGTTGATGAGCAGCTATTGGCACAATAAAAGCTCACATGATCATGAGAATGTACTCGCAGCGCTAATGTGCATCTGAATCTTCGCGTCCACCTTTCATCGATCTTTTTCGGGGCCATTGTTCACGCTCAGGCACTTTGGGGTAATGATGTTGAAATAATTTATTATAATAGATCAATGAAGTTGAATGGGAAACTAACAAAGTTAATGCTTTACAAAGCTTTATGCTTTATCTATGGACATTAACTATTGCTAACCGCAACACAGAGCCATACACTACCTGGATGACCTCCGCGTATGCTCCGGCCTAGCTCGCAACAATTGCTGAGGTAGTTTAGCAGGGGTTTTAACAACAATAGTGGATTCAATCATCTCGTGAAAAGTTTTGCTCGTCGAGTTCACTGTAATGGTACTCGTATTATGGCTCCGCGCTAAGACGCTATTAAAGATATATTTGTAAAGCTCCACACAAAGGTGATCGCTGACTGTTGGATTCCTGAGGAAGGAGGGAAGTGACCACACACGGAGCCTTCATGATGGGCGATGTGACGAAAGTTGTGCAGAACGCTCTTTCGTCAATTACAATCCCATTGATTTATTATTTTCTGATTTTTTGCACCCAAGAGATTCTGTTTTGTGTTTGTGTAATCATTTGATGGATTATTAATGCACCTATGAAATGAACATAATGTATGCTTTAATGCGATAAAACGATTCATTCATTCCGCGAATAGAAAAAGAAAAAAAAAGAAATTAAATCGCGCTCGCAAAAACCAAATCGTAATCCATCATATGCGAGAATAAAGCGAATATTCCACCCGAAATTCAACTCCATTCGCCCAACAGTGTTTAAAGACCTAAAAGTTGATTCAATGCGCAAAATCATTTTTTTGCTATTTGCTAGGAACCGTTATCATAAAAATAACGGCAAGGCACGATTATCTATGGATATGTTTACATGTGTAAGGGCGTGTATGCGGAGAAATAAAGTCAAGCGAAAATCTGAAAAATAGTCGACTACGAGTACAAGTACTACATGACAGCGCATAAAACAAACAACTCGATCCTTGTACTCGCATCCCTGCGGAGTTACAGCCATATCCATATCCGTTGGCTGTAAGAAAGGAGGAAAGTGCTCCACTGCGAAGTCGTCCTCGTCGTCATCTTTTTCATCTTCCACCCAGCCAGCCCCCTTCCGTTCAACCAACGCCACATTCTTTGTTTCGGCGGTTCTCTGTTTAACTCATATTATTATTGTCTATTTCTTCTCGTCCTTGCTGGTCGAATTGCTGACTAAGGACGAGCGGCAAGCTCGTATGTATATTTGCACGAGCCAAAGTATAGTGGAATAATATAAATACAATGAAATTGTTTCTCTATATAATAAGGATAAAAGTGGAAATGGAGTCGGTGAAGATGAGCCAGGAAGCAGCGATGGAAAGGATGGTGGAGATAGCGACCATCATCTCTGCTTACCACCTCGTGCAAGGGTCTTTGTGCTTCATTGCGAGCTCCAGCTCCCGACGGACGACGGGGAGACTTTCCTCGCTACACACAGCATGAAAACATAAAGAACGTTGATGATGTGGTGGATTTAGAAAGCTGGAAAAGACGCCGTTCCGTGGCAGGAGCTGTAGCACACATAATAGAAACATTGACTATGGCTAAGCTATGATTCAGAAAGCAAAAAACATGGTGGTGGATCGGGATGAGTACTCGCATGGAGGATGATGGTGAATACTCGTAAGTGCGACGAAATCAATTCCTTCTTGGAATTGTCGAAAGATTTGTGGAAATTTTGAGTAAATTGCAAGATGTCAATATAAGAATTGATATTGTATTACTTTTCTGATGGTTTTCCATATATTTATGATACTCTTAGATATGATTTGTTGCGAGGTTTCAACGTCGTTGAACAATTCAGGAAATTTATGAATTTTGGTACCGAGAATTCGAATACACCAGACTTTATATGTACATTTTAAAAAATATATCAAACAAGTTGGGTAAACAGACCTACGCTCATGTCAGAAGGGTTTTGTATTCAATTTACAAAATGCAACCACCAGATCGAATCAAATCAAGAAACATGTCAAAGACGATTTTATTGGAGAAAGTATGAAATACGAGGATCATACCATTATTAACAAAGTTGAAAGAATTTCGACTTCTGAGGTTTTTGTTATTGTTATGCTCATAAATATCTCCCTTGATAATTATTTCAGATGTTCATTCGCGAGGGAGGAAACACATTTTTCATGTATTTTCTCCCCCCCCCCCCCCCCCTGTGCCCCCACTGAAGCAAAAACTGTCAGTTTAAGAACTGTTTTGAAAAGCTCCCATGAAAACTTTCGGCTACGCTTGATGAGTTTTTTTTTCAGGGGCCACTCTCCTGTACTGTTATCATCGATTCATGGCCAATTTTTTCCAATCCTAGAATGGTTACAAAACCCTTTTGCTAGGAGCTCTCTCCCGCCTTCTTGGCTTGTTTCACTTATGAGCATTAATTGTAGTTACTCATCTTCAGTCATTCATTAAATTGAATCAAGTGTTCAAAGCATGCACCTTAAACGCTGAAGTTGGGAAAAAATAACTCAAAATTATTCAATCTTCGCATTTTAAAACAGCCACTATTTTGTTTTACGATTACTGATACCACTAGCTGAGCCGATTCTCAAAGATATACATGACACCTATCATTCCTGAAATTTTCATGCAAATCCTAGCAAAACTGTAGTGTCTGAGTCGGTAAAAAGCGCATGTTGTTCCATAGCCATATGTTGCCATAGTAATAAATGCAGCGCATGTTGTTCCATAGTAATACAGGAAAATTCAAACCGCTATAACTTCGCTTAATATGATTCAATCTTTATGAAACTTTCAGGATAGATCAATCGTATAAATAGACATCTACGTACTGAATTTCATAGAATTTAAAAGTACCGTTAAGATTTTATTCAAGAAAACATAAAATCGATAAATCATACTATTACTAACAAAGTTGAGTGAATTATGACTTCTCACGTATTTGTTGTTGTTGTACTCACCATGGCCTACATTCCTGATTTTTTTTCAGATTTTTCGGATCACAGGTCTCCAATCGCGAGGGGGGGGGGGGGTACACAAATTTTTCGTGTATTTCCCCTCCCTGTGCACCCCTCGAAGCGAACTTTGCCAAACTAAGACCTGTTTTGAAAAGCTCTCATCAAGACCTTTCATATGATACCCATATCGGCTACCTTCAATGAAATTTTTTTTTCGGAGGGTCACTCCCCTATATGGGGTGACCCCCCCTTAAATACCTCATAAAAGTTTTTTGTAGTTGAACTTTGAAGAGAGCACCACTTTACACCTACATACAAAATTTGATGCTTCTAGCTTAAGTAGTTTCCGAGAAAAACTGCTGTGACACACGCACGGACGGACGGACGGACAGACAGACAGACAGACGGACAGACAGGACGCGATTTTAGAAAGGTTTTGTAAAATTATTTTACAAAACCCTAAAAAAACCTTTGCCATCAATTTGGATTTTGCAACTGCCATCCATCCCATTTGATTCAATTTTATTTGATTTGTTAGATATAAAATAAAAAAATCAGCAAACAAATTTATTTCAAATAATAGAAGTTAAAGAAATCTCGTTGGCACCACATGCAAATTTCTCGCAGGTAACTTTGGTTTCAAAAAGCAAATAATTATTTGATTGGTCGCCAGTTGAAAGGTAAACTCGGGTTCAAGTTTGGTTTTTTTCTATTCTATAAATATCTCCAATGTAAGCCATTTCAAGAGTTTCTGTTAAATATAATTTGAATTTTCGCGCCTTGTAGAGCCAACTCCAACTTAGCAATTCCTTCTTGTCTATTTTTTACTTACTCTACTCTGTGACGTTATAGCGAGTGTATTCTTGTACATCATAGCGGGTGTATTTTTCGTGAAATAAATACGATTACCAGTGTATTAAAGTGGAACTTCATTTAATTTATCGGGTTATGGGCCCAGAAAAGTCCAAGAATAAAGTCAATGCATAAACTCTTAAACAAATAGTGTCAGGATGATTCAGTGGGGAGGAACAATGGATGTGAATAATAACAAAAAGAACGAAAATATCAATTAAACAATTATTTGGCAATCAATTCACGGCGGATGGCGGACCTCGACTGCCTCATGTCGAATGAAAGTATCGTCGTGTCTGTCATGTTCGATGTGCTTACACTGACAATTCGGCCATTCCTGCATCGGAATCGTCCTCGATTTCGTCACTGCTGTCTCCATCATTGGTTTCTTCGTCGGTTTCGATTTCCGGTGGTTTTGAACACCACGGTCGGATCTTGTCAACGGCGTAAACTGAACAAAACGGCTTTTGTGAAATTCGTAACCCTGGTATATCCTCGATAAGGTACCGGTCCTTGCCAAGAATGCAGGCGATTATATAGGGTCCCTTAAATTTGGGTTCCAACTTTCGACTCTCCCCGGTCCAAATAGCTTCGTTTTCAATAAGTACAATATCGTTAATCATATATTCTTTGGGCGAAGAATGCTTTTTGTCGAAACGTTCCTTCCAACGCAGCCGCTGATTTTCAATATTCTCCAAAGCTATATTTCGTTTAGTTGCTAGGTCCACGAGTACTGGTTCTGGTCCGTTTTTGTTAATAAACTCGTCTTGCAGAACCGAGATGAGATTATTATTTGTCACATCTCTGAGTGTAAAATCGAATATGATTTCATTTGGACTGAATCCAGTAGTATTATTCCTCTGCGTATTTATACTCCATTGCAGCGCGGGTAGTAAATCGTCCCAATCGTTTTTATTTTCGGCGGTCGTACGTAGATAAGACAATATGGTTTGGTTTGCACGCTCCCCTTTTGCACGCGGAGTACGGACGGCAGTTTTGATATGAATAATTTCATGTGACTTGCAGAACGCAGCAAATTTTCGCGACACAAATGCGGAACCACGGTCGGTTATAATTCCCGTAGGCAAACCGAAACAGCTCGTTAGATCAATTAAAATATTAATCACGGGTTGCGTAGAGTTATTCCGGACGGGTTTTGCCACTAGATATTTCGAAAAAGGATCGGAAATTGCAACTATATACATATTGCCCCTTTTGCTACGTTTGAACGGTCCAAGGTGGTCGATATGCAATTGACGGAGTGGTATCGGTAACATCGATTCCGTATATAAACGTCCTTCAGGCTTTCCTGAACGCAATTTATTGTAGCAACAATTAACACACGAGTCTATATAGTCTTTTACCACTTTACGCATTTCAGGAAACCAATAATTTTGTTGGATGCGCCCCATTGTCTTTTCAACCCCGAAATGTCCGTAATTATCGTGAAAATTTTGCACTACGCGTAGTCTTGTATTTTTGTAAAACTAATTTTAGCTGCTCGTTAACCTTTCGATACAAACGGAAATCTTTTAGTTCATATTCACTTTTGATTTGTTTAACACGTTCATCTTTCATTTTATTTTGAATAACGTTCACTATGTGCCGGAGTTGATCGTCTTGCAACTGCATAGTATAAATCCAATCGTCTGGTCCACTTGTTATAGCCATGACGAGTCCTGCAACTTCAGGGTCTTCGGGCGGCAGCTCGGGAGCTCGGCTGAGTGCATCGACATGTGCAAGTCGTCGTCCGGGTCGGTGCACAAGCTCAGCATCGTATTCACTCAATCGTAACATCCACCTGGCAATACGAGGGATCATTTCGGTTTTCGTCTTCATATGCGTTATCGCTGAACAATCGGTAACTACACGGATGGGTCTGCCTAGAACATAAACACGAAATCTGTCTAGACTCTCGACCACAGCGAGCACCTCAAGCTCGTAGCTGTGATAACGGCTTTCGGCTTCGAAACAATGGCGGCTATAGTAAAAGACGGGTTTCCAATTATTTCCATCGATCGACTGCAGTAATACACCAGCAAGTCCGACTGTACTGGCGTCAGTGTGGTTTTCGTGTCGTGCGTTGATATCGAACAGCGCCAACACTGGTTCGTTGCACAGAATCTCCTTGAGCTTCTGGAACGATTCGGATTGGTCACTTCCCCATAGAAAGTGTTCTGATCCCTCCGTGTATTTTCTCAGCAGTTGAGTGATCGGTTTCGAAATCAGCGGAATAATTGGGTACGAATTTCCGGAAAAATCCGGTGAGTCCGAGAAATCGTCTCACTTCGGTTACATTCCTCGGCGCTTCAAAGTTCTTTATCGCGCTAACCTTTTGTTCTCCCGGTTTTATGCCTTCCTCGTTGACAATAGGTCCCAAGTACTCGATTTCGTCGGCAAGAAAACTGCACTTATCAAGTCTCATTGTTAATCCGTAAGATTTCAAAAGCGTTAAAAATTTTCGGAGCGACGATAGACCAGTCTCTATGTCTTTGCTCGGTAGAACTATATCGTCCAAATACGCAATCGCTTCTCCGGGCCCCATTTTTGAAATGATCTTGTTTGTTAAGCTTTGAAAAACTCCCGGCGCGTTCACCAGACCAAAATGCATGCGATTGTACTCATAATGTCCATTATGAGTAACGAAAGCGGTGTACGGTTTCGACGTTTCGTCCACTTCGATTTGATGGTAGCCCATCCTTAGATCAAGCGTGGTGTAATATTAGTTGCCTGCTAATTTAGCAAACAGATCCTCGATATTCGGCATAGGGAAAGGTTGCTTAATCGTTTTTCCATTTAATTGGCGATAGTCCACGCATAAACGATTTTCGCCGTTTTTCTTCTCTATGAGAACGATAGGCGAAGCATATGCGTATTCCGATGGACGTTTAATATCGGCGGTGAGTAGTTCGTTATGATGTTTTCGACGGCTTGTCGTTTTGCATATGGGAGTCGATATGGTCGTTGTGTAACCGGTTCGCGTGTGTTCAACGATATTGCCATCTTTACAGCCGAACATTTTCCCAATTCGTGTAAATTTGTTGCAAAAAGTGTACGGAACTCAGACAACAACGTTTTTACTTGGTTTTGTTCCTTGGCTTTTAAGGATGTTCCCAATTTTAATGCCTCGTCATTTTCCAACCAGCATTCTTTCCCTCGAATTACCAGCGGTTGTCCGTCTCAACATAGCACGTCCCGACCTAATAGCATTTCGTATTCGATACAATCATCCTCGACAACTAACACATCTACGTCGTACGTCTTGTGATCAATGTTCATTGAGACGATTACTTTGCTCGTACATTCGTATTCACCACCCGCAAATTCGCACAGAACAACATTGCAAGGAACGATATCACCTATATTGTTCGCCAACGACGCTCTCATCAACGTTCTATTGCTCCCCAGATCCACGAATGCTCGAATCTCACGGCCTCGTATTGACACCACTTTGATGATTTCCTTTCGATTTTCATTCGTCTGGATTTCGTACGTTTTCGCGCTATCCGGCGCAGATCTCATATGCGGGCAATCGGTGGTTTGATGAGTGGTACGATTGCATGTTGCGCATCTTGCACGGCGTTGCGGTTGTGGACAACGGACGGAGATATGTCGGGGCTTGAAACAATTATAGCAGACGGGAAGCATGTCGTATGATCGGGGTTTCGGTTGGAAAGATTTTTTTGAATGGCAAGTGTCGGTATAGCGTCGAATTGCTGATAATAATTCGTGGCAAAAACTAAATTGTTGTGCCGATGATATTTTCCCGAAATCGATATCGTTGCAACCATTTATCATCAGGCAATCCACCTTTCCGGCCTAACGCTAGAACTCGATTATAATATTCCTCCATCGACTCGGTAAAATTGCGTTTCGTTTCAGCCTTAGATGAATATCGGCTATGTTCGTGAGACACGGAAAATCTGTAAGAAATTTTCCGACAAACTCTGTCCAAGAATTAAAAATCCCCGTTGGCAGCACCAGCCGGAAAGGTAAATTCCTCGTATGTAGCGTAAAGTTTCGAAAAAGAATTTGGCTTGCCTACTAGTAAACTTCTTTCTGCAATTTTCGTAGTACCACATGGGTATTTATTAACATAAAAAAAATCTGGCCACGTTCGTTTTTAGAGACCTTTTATCGGGGCGCAAATATTTTGCTAATTAAATTGAGTTGCACGAGTATGGATTACATATTGAAAATCGGCGGATCATAAATTGTTGTAAACATATAAATAACGGTTTCGCCCTTCTCGCATTTGCTGTTTACACAGTTCACAGTGGTAACCACACAAAGGCTTAAATAGCTCGAATAGTTAATTTGAAAAGATTTCCATAAAAGTTTAATCAGCATGTAATGTGACGCCTACGCCCGGGAATCGAAGTGATTCCGATCCCGAACCCTGGCAACCGGCCAGATAGGTATGTCTTCGAAGTGCAAGCGGACTTCATCTTTCGTGCGGATATCGTTGCGCAGAAAATATTTTTTTCAAATATTTATATCTGTGGATATAAATATTTGAAAAATAATATTAATTAAACACCGACACATTTCGAAGCATACCTATCTGGCAATGCCTCCCACAGTTGCCATCCAAAACATCGAATAGATAGAGAAGTGGAAACTGGTTGAAGGGTCATTCGTCATATAACCTTCAAGGTGTCGGCATCGTTCTAAGTTTTTTTGTACGTATGATGACTACAAGTGGGACTGGTCATTGCAGCATGTCTCGTTACAATGCTTGCAACATAAATTACATGCCATGGTAGTGAAAGGCCCAAGAGTTTTCCATATTGGAGAGTGTAGTGTCCATCACCAAAAGAAAAATTGTGAATCGAATCAGGTTAACATTAACAGTTGCAGCCTAAGAAAGAAAATGAAACTTCAAAAAGGAAATGGTGGATGGGGTGACAAACGTGATCATACCTACTTTATGTCTTAATATGACCTTTTCCGTAAGGTACTTGCCAGCCAGTTAGTAAAGAAGATTTGATCCGTGACAAAAGAGAAAAACGAATAAATAAAACAAATAAAACAAAAAAGAAAATCAACTCCACTGGCAAATCAGAGCAAGTGAGGGAAACCGATGACCCTAAATTAGGAAACAAATGTAAGATGATAGAAAGAAAATGAAAATACTCGGAAAATGTGAAAAAGTAAGATACAACATAAAAGAAAAACAATTAATGTAGTATTTTATATGAATAAATAATTGAATGTCTTGATGAATAACATGAAAAGTAACAGTTTCATCTATAATTGAATGTCAAAGCTTTGAACATTTTTGTTAATTTGATACAATTAAGAAGAAACAAAAAAAAAACAGAAAATCGAATTAAGAAAAACATTGCCATATGTGTATATGTAATTACAGTGTTTTCCCTCTATTATCCATGAAAATATTTTCCAATTGCAATATTGTTTTGCAATACTACAAATCAAGTGTTGATTTTTTTTTGTTCTTTTTATATTTCTAATTAATCACCGCTGTCTCCCTATTATTGAAATAATAACAAAATAGCATTAATAAGTTAATTATTATATTTGTACATTAATATCTCAAGTTATATATATATAGTTCCGTTATGAAAGTAAAATCCTCCCTACTTGTTGGGTGCGAGAATTTTAAATTGTATGAGAAAAATTACCGTTAAAATCATGAATTGCTAAGCTTAATCACGACTTTCCTTTTCAGTGGTTCTTCTTTTTCAGCGGGAACGGAAGTGCAGGGTAGGTATGCCGTCGCGAGGGTAGGGTTTCGAAAAATCCGCTGAGGTCGGTTTCGCGTCGTGTGCGGTACGCGGTACCTTTGTTGTTTTGTCGCTTTATTAGAGTAGTTTTCGTCGGGTTGAGTTAGAGTAGCATACTTTTCGGTACCGCGTCGGAAATTCGGGAACGCGAAATAAAAATTAGCTTTTGTTCTTTGACTGGTTATAGGAAGAAATACGGAGTAACGTAAAGTAGGTTTCTTCTCCGTATGGTTTTGTTTTGTAACGCGTTTTGGAAACGGGCGTGTACAGGTGGCTGAAAATATGTAAATGAGCGTAACCCATTCGGAGACCCGCGACCGAAATCCTCTCCGAACTAGCTGGCCGACAAGCAGCCACCGCGTGAATGGGTTACGGTGCACGGATTGGTTGACCGGTTGGTACCATCCGTTGGCACTACTCAGACTTAACGTCTAGAACCGATGAGAGGTCGGTTCCGCGTTCGGACATAAAATGTTAAAATCATTACAAATGGCGCCCAACGTGGGCCCTAAAATATCCTAAGGGGGAAAGAAATTCGCGTCTTCTGACGAGTTCGTTCTTTACGGAGGATGTAAGGTACTTTGGTACTGCCATTAATGTATACATTTTCAATTTTTTCTGAACTATGAGGGCCGTCATTTCGATTTTTATTGAAATCAGCTGCTAAAAATATTAAGCTGTAAATTTTCGACTGTTTTATTTGTCATTCGATTTGCATAACTAAATTAAATTAACTTGCCTTAATAACTTATAATTTCAAGTTTCAACGGAATCTGTTGAGAACCTTGGCTGCTAGAGGGCTACAGAAATAAAAAACATTGTGTGCCACCCCCTGTATGGGGAGACCCGCCTGTATGGGGAGACCCGCCTGTATGGGGAGACCCGCCTGTATGGGGAGACCCCCCCTTAAATACCTTAAAATATTTTCTTGCACTGCAAATTTCAAGAGGCACAACCTTTGACCTACGTAGAAAATTTCCTCATTCTAGCTCATGTGGTTTGCGAGAAAACTTGTTATGACGCACGAACAAACGGGCGGACGGACGGACAGACAGACAAGTCGCGATTTTATAATTTTTTAGGGTATTGTTAAAAATATTTTACAATATCTTAAAAATGATCTGGTTTATAAGTTCTTTCAAGTAAAGTCATTTAAAACGTTTGAATGAAAAATATTCATTATTTCAGTTGGCACTAAAATAGCGAATCGCGCTTGCCTTCAGACCTTTGGGGGCCGCCATTTTGAATGCATGCATTTGATTTTGGATTATTTTAAATCTTTGTATGCTAGGACCTCATCAATCAATGTACTATCTCGTTCAAATAGGAGTTTCACTCTAGACAGGGCAAAATAATTCAATTTTTAAAGAAAATGGCAGCTAAAAATATTAGGCTTTAAATTTTCGACTTTTTTATTTTTCATTCAATTTTAATAATTTAATTTTAAAAGTACAGGGATTCATAATCTCAAGTTTCATCAAAATCCGTTGGAAAATGTGACCGCTAGAGGGCCACAAAAACATGAAAAAAACGCATATTTAAACGGCCGCCATTTTGAAATTTGCAAATGCATGATCACCAAAATATCAAAGACTGTAGGTGTTAGTAATGTCTACCTTGGAACCAAGTTTCATATATGTCGGATCAAAATTGCGACTTTCAAAAGCCTTTGAAATTTTGACCTTCAACTGGCCGCCATTTTGTTTTTTGCAACCTGACCTCCAGTTTTTTTACGTAATTCTTTAGATACTTATAATTTCGATCCAACTGCCGAATTACATGAAAATCTGTTGAAACTTTTGACCACTATTGCAACAACAAAATTTTGCACGTTTTTCGACCTTTGAGCGGCCGCTATTTTGTTTCTGCCGTACCGACTTTGAATTTTGTATTGTGAAATTCATTACATACATCAGTGAACCTTTGTACCAAATTTCATCCAAATCGGAGCTATACTTTGGTCAGAACAGAAACCACGATTTTTCGTCTAGAATGGCCGCCATTTTGTTTTTGCCCAGCCGATATAGCTGGTTCACGAACTTAGCCGAGATAATTACCCAATACACCTTTCCTGAAAATTTGGTGAAAATCGAAGCAAAATTGCAACCTCTAGCGTGGTCACAAATTTCGTTATATCCCATATATATATATATATATATATATATATATATATATATATATATATATATATATATATAGATATATATATATATATATATATATATATATATATATATATATATATATATATATATATATATATATATATATATATATATATATATATATGATGCTCTCCGCAATAGGTAAATTTCTCTCGAGAAATTTACCTAAAATGTGCGGCAGGCGTTGTCTTCCTCTCCGGGGCAAAACCGACAATCGGGGGACCGTGACTGATCAATCTTGTGCAATTAAGACTGAAAACACGCATGCCCGCTCAAAAGCTGGGTCAGATAGAAGTCAGTCTCACCATGCCTTCAATTTAGCCACGATCTCAGATCAGGGATGAAATGGGCAGTCTTTTTTCCCTTCGCGCAGTTCGCCCCAGACTACTGCCAATCGCTAAGTGAGTGTTTCCTTTTCCGTCTTCGACGCAAATAAATAGAACGGCGCAAATAAATAGCACGGATGCAGCCTTCTCAGCCGTTACCCTGATTTGCTCAGAAAAACTCATCTTCGAGTCGATCAGTCACCCTAGGTGTTTCAACGCTGGCTTCGATTCGATTGTATGTCTCCAATACTGATCATCCTTACTCTAAGTATTCTTTTTTTCGTCAAGATGATCACTTCGGTTTTCTTCAGTGCTAGACTGAACCAACGAGCAGTCATCCAGTCGCTCACCAGCATACCTAGCCTGAGTTGCGCTTGTTCAACAGTGTACTGGGAAAACCCTGAGCAGCAAGTCACGACAGTGATGATAGACAAGTTGCAACACCTCAGCTGGAACGCCATCTGGGCCTGGAGCCTTCCTCGATTTCGGTGATAGGACTGCCTCTTTCAATTTTGGCTGTGTAAAGCGTGGGCACTCGAGCTACACCATTTACAGCGTCAACACGGACAGTATGAGCGGGGAAGAGTGTCTGAAGTATCTCGTCCATCTTTTCCACTTCATGTATGCAAGGCTTCCGCATAACTAGTTTATAGCCAAGGCCCCACATAATCTTGTTGTCATTGTCTACTCGATTTTGTCAGCTTTGCTGTTGTTAATCAGCTTGTAAAGTCATTTCCTGGCCGACTTATATGCTGCTATCTGATTGCATGCCTCGTCACAGTTCTGTGCGCTTTGAGCATCACACCGAAGTTCAAAGTCAAGTCAAAGTCAAAAGCGTTTTCTGCTTCTTCTTCTTCTTAGCACTACAGCCCTTCTCGGGCCTTCGCTTTCTGCAAACAGCGCCTCCAACTGTTTCCGTCCATTGACCGCGTCTTCCAATTCCGAAACCCGAGCAGCGATGAACTGTCTTCGTCGACCGAGCCAGACTAGCGTTTCCTCAGTTTCCCCACTGGCCCACGGTTCTCCCAACGAATACCTTCTTGAGTCCGTTGTTCGTCCACAAAATTCATATGTCCAGCCCATCGCAGCTTTGGTAGTCCTACAATCGTTGAGACCTCCGGTTTGTCAAAAATTGCATACCGCTCATGGTTGTATCGAATTCGCCATTAGTCCCCATCTAGCTTCGCTGCGGTTATTCGCCTCAGGACCCGTCCGCCAAAGGCGTTCAATATATTTGCGGATGCTTGGGTTAGGGTTCATGTTTCACACCCATAGCATAATACATGTTTTATTACAGATTTGTATACTTGGAGCTTTGTTCTCCTGTGTATGCAGCAGGTCTTCAAGATCGTCAATAATGAATAAAATATTTTATTTGCGAGCTATATTCTTCGGCGTATTTCGTCTCTTTCATTGCCCGTTTTCGTTATTTTGGCGCCTAAATACACAAATTCGCTAACATTTTCGATACTGTATTCGCCAAGTGTGATATTTTGTATACTTGAGGTATTTTTCCTCGACTTGGTCATGAGTTTTGATTTAATTTCATTGATTTGTAGCCCTACTAGTTATGCTTCGCTGTCGAGTTTCAGGAAAAGTTCTTTGGCAGTTGTTAATGACCGTGACAAAATGTTGATGTCATCCGCCTAGGCTACTACTTGGCTCGACTTGAATAGTAATGTACCTCGTGTATCGACCGGTAGCTTTCGTATGACGTACTCCCGAGGCAAATTGAAAAGCAATGGGGCCAGCCCATCTCCCTGCTTTAGTACGATATTTGTGTCAAAAGCATCGATGAGTTGGTTATTGATGCGGACTTGGGAGGTCGTCGACGTAATTGTCATTTTGGTAAGACGGACTAATTTGGCTGGGATGCCAAAGCAAAGCATTATTTGGTACAGTACGTCACGATCAATACTGTGCTTGCTTGCTTGAAGTTAATACTGTCGTATGCTCGCTTGAAGTGTACGCCTATGTTGAGCTCCCAGCATTTCTCAAGTAACTGCTTGACTGTGAACAATTGGTCTGTTGTTGATCTACCTGCCCTAAAACCACCTTGATACTCCCCAATAGTACTGTTGGGGTATGATCCGATTTTATTTTCTAAGATTTTAGAAAATATTTTATACGCCGTACAAAGTAGTGATATGCTTCTATAATTTTCGCACTGTAGCTTGTCACCTTTTTTGTGGATAGGGAATATAATTGACTGGCTGCACTCTTTTGGCATATGTTATTGTTGCCAAATGTACTGGATGACTTTGTGAATAGCTTGATAAATACTACTGCCACCATATTTGATTAGCTCCACTGGAATCTCATCGATGCCCGGCGCTTTATTATTCTTTTGGGCTTTGATGATGGAACAAACTCCATCCAGAGTTGGTGGGGCCAATTTAAGTTCACCGCAGACATCTATAGGCTCCGATGTTCTGGAGCTATGCGGAGGATTAAGGAGGTTCTTGAAATATGATGCCCATCTTTCCTTAATCTTGGTTTCATCAGCGCTGATATTGCCAATGTCATCTCGACATCTCCGTGACAGTTTTGGCCATAGACGCCGTTTGGAGCCTTTCGATGTCAAGTTTTTGTAGCCGGCTGGTCATCGCTGAATATGCCTTTGACATACGACATCGATAGCTTAATTTGATCAAGTAATGATCTGAGTTACAATTGGCTCCTCGGTGTGTACGGACGTCAAGTATGCTCGAGACCCAACGTTGTTGGATCAGAAAATGATCGATCTGGTTCTGTGTGTTGCCATCCGGTGATACCCAGGTCGTTTTATGAATGCGTCGATGTGGGAAGCAAGTCGAACGAATTACTAGATTTCTGCTATATGCAAAGTCAATCAGGCGCTGTCCGTTGTCGTTTGTTTCATCGTGGAGGCTATATCCTCCAGTCGTTCCCTGAGCATTGAAATCACCCAGAATTATTTCTCTGCCGTTTGTAGGCAATAAGTCGACCAGTCTACCCAGGTGATTGTAGAACGTTTCCTTCGTTTCTTCGTCCTTTTCTTCCGTCGGGGCGTGAATATTTATCAGCGAGATTTTGAAGAATTTTGCTTTTATACGAATCGCCCACAACCGTTGATGGACTGCGTTAAAATCAATAACGTGCGATTTGAACTCCCTATCCACAATAAAGGCCACGCCGAATTCTCTTTTTCCAGTAGGCTTCCCACTTTTGATTATTTTGTGGGATCTCATGTCTTGAATGTCGTTTCCAGTCCAATGCATTTCCTGGACTGCCAGTAATTTTAATTGATATAGACTGGCCTGTTGTAAAAGGTTCTTAACAGCATCAGGGTAATTGAGTGATTTAACATTCCAGGATCCAATGCCATACTCCTTTTTTTCGTTCGCGAGGTCTTTGCCGTGAGTCCAATCGTTTCCGAGGCTTATCTGCAGGTTTCGAAACGTTTAAAGGTTTTCCAGGGACGGGGAGTTATCCCGTCGCCCAACCTCCATTCCAGCGGCATGGTTATTTCAATACTAATCGTTATAAATTTTAAAAGAATGTGAAGCGAATTCCAATTAATAACAATACAAAAACTTAATGGCCCAAATCGCTTTTTAAATTTATACGTTATCAGTTAAACACACTTTATCGAAAAAACTATAGCAAATTCAAATTAATTAAGATCATTACATATTTTATGATTTTGTTGGAAAAAGGAGAAAAAATCAACCAACACTATTCCAAAATTATTTATAATTTTAACACAACAGTGAACTTTGATCCTACATCTAATATGTTATACTTTATCTTATACTAAAAAATACTACCACAATGTTCCTAGCCTAAGCGTGTAACCTTATCTCTAACCTAATAAAATAAACATAACATATTCCTGACCTATCCCTAATTTTTAACACAAATAGACAACAGCACTAAATGTAGCAATAATCAGCTGAAACTCAAAAACTAAGTAACGAGAAACACAAAACTGAAAAAAACACGTATAATTAAGACATAGTCATTCGCCCATCAATACCTAGATTGCCCCGTCTCAGCTCGATCAGCTTCAGCGAATCCAGCAAATGAGTATCTCCATTGGAATTGTTGGTCTTG
Source organism: Odontomyia ornata (assembly GCA_963969285.1). Lineage (NCBI taxonomy): Eukaryota > Metazoa > Arthropoda > Insecta > Diptera > Stratiomyidae > Odontomyia > Odontomyia ornata. The sequence goes on from OZ017741.1 coordinate 24,638,837, forward strand.
TGAACTTAAATTCGGAGAATATTTTATCTTCTTATCGCTGGCCCGTCGATATATGTGATATATGACTGGGACGCCGTCAGAATCAAAAACATATCGGTTCATGTCCAAATACACGAATGCTTCTGGAGGAACAAAGCCAGTAGCGAAGGAAGTCACAATATACCCGTCTGTAGGGTGGAACGGCTGTAAATTCTATGGCATAGTCGACTACACTCAAAATATACGTACGACCGTAAGTGGATCTTGGAAGGGATCCCACTAAATCAACACATGCGGTGTCCAAGGGCGTTTGAGTACTTCCTGCTTAAAATATCATGGCTTCTGTCGGGTACGGGGATTGACAGGAAAGCAACTGATCTCGTTCCAAACCTGGAACTACTGGACGCTAGGCAAGATCTTCCAACTTTCGGTGTCGACTTAGAAAGTTTTAGAGACACTGTTCTGACACCTTCCAGTCAGAGAAATTATCAGCGCATGTGGTGACCCTATTCATCCTTCCCTAATATCACTTATTCATGGTCGATTCAGCACTCTCTACTATAGTTATGGATCGGGACAACGCATCGGGGATACAATTTTCTTTCCCTTTACTGTTTATTACTTCAAAGTCATACTGCTGAAGTCTCAACATCCCTTCCAGCAGAATCCTTTAGGTTGCTCAACCATACCAAGGATTAATGCTCAGTCACCACTGTGAAGTGTGTGCCTTCCACGTATACGTGTAGTTTTTCGATGGCCCATAAAAAGGCCAAGTACTCTTTCTCTGTCATGGAGTACTTCCACCCAGTCCTATTGAGTGAGTGGCTCAGATAGCAGCTGATCTTCTCTTTACCTGGATGCATCTGCGTTAGAAGCATTTAAAACCCCTTACTAGGTGCATCTGTCTGAATGGTGAAAAGAAAATCATAGTCCAGACATATGAGGATTAGGACTGAAGTGAGACGAAATTTTGCCGCGCTTTTGCGCTCCTCAATCCAATTGAAATTTCGATTTTTTTAGGGGTCTTATCAATGGAGTTACCAATGTACCCCAAGCTGGTAGAAAGCGGCAATACCACGGCATTATTCCCAGGAATTGGCGAATGCCCTTGAAGTTCGTTGGATATTCAAAATACCCTCTATCTTTTCAGGGTCCACATAAAGGCCTAGATTGTCAACAACATACCCAATGTATTTCTGTTCCGGGCGACTCGCAGCTCTGCTTTTTTTACCCGACAGAAAATCTCTCTCAGCACTTGCATATGCTGCTGAAGATTGCAGGTGACGATGATACCGCCATTTAAATATACGAAGACGAATGGCACCAATTGCGGCCCCAATACCTGGCCAATGAACATTTGTCAGGTCGCCGGAAGGAAGGTCAAAGGCATCCTCAAGAACTGGAATAATCTACAACCTGGTACCATGAAAACTGTATATTTCTTCCAATCGGCCGACTTATGTTAGTGTCCAAGATGGAGGGCAATCGCGCATTGCTTGGCTTGTTCAGGGTTGTGAAGACATACGAAAGGGGATATGCGTCACATTTGCCAACCCGATTGAGTTACCATCTTTCATTTAACCATTAGGATTGGCAAAGACCAGTGACTTGGGGAAGGTTAAATTTCGGTTTCCAGCACCTCCCGCAGTTCCTGCACTACTGGCGAATAGTATCGATGATTCTTTGGAGATGAATCTGTTTTAATCACATGATCAACAACTGAGTTTCTTCTGATTCCCTCTTCCATCAACTCGAACTCTCTTGAAGAGGCTTTTCCAACTACTCATTTCCGATGAAGTCAAGTAAGTCGCTTCAACTCCTGCCACTTTGAACAAAGTCTCTCGCGTTGGAATCCCTAATACCAAGGGTACACAACTCGAGAGTACTAAGGGACTACTCGATCCATGATCACCAGTATATAGCGTTTCAGATCAAGGACAGTTCTTCTCGGCGTCCATGTGCTCAGTCCCCCAGTCTTGAATGGAACACTGGCATGATGGACGTTGAAAATCTGTCGGCGTACTCATAGCATGAGGATCGATGCTAAGAGCTTCGCAGGGCAGTGGAAGATTAGCAGCTATGGATGCGGTGAACTCAATTATGACTATCATCACGTCTGCCTGCAAGTTCCTCAGCCACGGTTGGAGACTCCGACACGGAAAGTCTCTAGTGTACTAGTAGTCATCTGAAATAGCTGAACAGCGAAGTGAATGACACAAGTTTCGACGAGAAAGCACAGAGCAAAGATTTTGGAAGGGGTATGCACAAACCTGTCTACAAATAAGTCGTCTATTACCATCGCCCTGACTTGCTATCAGTACGTGCAACACTTGCCTGCATGCAGGAATATTCCCGGAGTGCTGCAAAGTAGTGAGGCTTGTGCTGATCAGCAAGGAGATGAGGAATATCACCCATTGTGTATACTAGAAACGGGTGAGAAAGTGTTCGAAAAACTCATCAGGGTAAGACTCGTTAACGCGATTCATGCTTCTAGAGACCTATCTTCACGGCAATATGGCTTTAGAGTAGGTGGCATTACCACCAACGCTATCGGGGTATTGGGGAGCGCGGTCCAGCGCGCAGAGGCACATTGCAGTTCCGTACGACGGGTTGTCAGGGTAGTCACTCTTCACGTCAGAAATGCTTTCAACTTCGCTAGATAGAGACTCACTGAAGGAACGTAACCCACTCTATGACACGAAAGGAGATGGACGGAGGATGAAAATTACATTGGATATCACGCTTGATCGGCTATGCAGATTATGTTACGGCACTAGTCACTGAACATATGGTCAAACATGCGCAACATATGCTTCGTATGCTAATACACCGAGTGAGGGACTGGATGACAGCTCGCGGCTTCAGCCTTGGACTGGATGGAGCTGAAAAGAATTCGCAGAATCTTCACTATCAATATGGGGAAAATGTTAGTAGAATCACAAACAGTAGTGAAGTACTTGGTTATATTGATATTGATAGACTCAAAGATGACCTATTCAGAGCAAATCAGGGCAACAGCTGATAAAGCGGCAGGGAGAGTAATGACGCTTGCTAGTTTTATAGTCAATAAAGGGGGACCCTCCTCATCAAGAAGACAACTTTTAATAAGCACTGTGCAGTATCCACTACTTTACGGATCGGAAATATGGACCAGCGCTCTCAGCAAGAACCTGCACTGAAGGTGGTTGGCACAGGTACAAAGACAAGGAGCACTATCAATTGTTTGAGTATATCGAACAGCCTTGGGTCGGCAGAATTAATGATAGCAGGGTTCATACCCATTGCCTTCCTTACAAGAAAGCCTACAAATATTTCCTATGCCGAAGCGAGGGCAAAAGCAAGGTAGTCGCAATAGAGGGAGACAACGCACACTCTGTGGTTGGGAACGGTCCTGGAAGAGTGACACAACGGGTAGATAGACTGCGCATCTGATTCCTGAATTGAAGCATGGTGAGATTGAGTTGCGTGCGGTTTTTAAGGATGAAAAATGCATATTCGATCTCTTTGCTAGTAATTCCTTCCCCTCCCTTCTAGGTGAAGAAATTGAGGCCTAGCCAAAAATGCTAGAATCTCAGCTGATAGAGGAGGCGTTTAGTGGGTAGCCCATAGCCTGGTGTGCTTGGAAGTTCCATGCTCAGGGCATTAGTAGTCTTCATCTCGCACCTTAATAAGTCTCACTCCCCCTCCTTTACATCCCTCATATCCGTATCACAAAGGTCGGAAAAAATCCACGCCTAAGGACAACTCGGGAGGTACAGAGGGAATGACCAAAAATGTGCACCACTCAGCCTACTCTTCTAGTGTCATTGGTGCCGATAATGGTATCCCTCGTATATTTCGCCAGCTTGATAAAGGGACGGCTAGTTTTGCGTAACTCTTCACTCTGAGCCTTCAATCACTCCCAGCTCTCTCCCTCGAGAATGGAATCGATGGTAACAGAAAAGACCCCACTGAGATACTTGACCTCAAACACGTTTACTTTCATGTGCGGCTGGGAATCCATGTCTTTCTGTATAAGAAGCCACTCTACACATGGTGACCTGTCAATTACCTCGAATCTAGCAGCGGAATTCACCTCACCCTCTAGTAAGCTCCAATCCAGTTCCTCGTCGATTTTCCGCGAGCAGACACACTTGCCACCCCTCTCCCAGATATTCTGAGCTCTTTCCGATCTCCTTGTAGCAGTCCACAGGTTTCCAGAACCACCTGATGCGGGATTACCATTAGGGCAGGCAGTCCAAACAACTGGGGCGAGGGTCTAGTTCCTCTACAGCTGCCACTTCTTTGATAACCTCTCTATATTTAAGCCAGACCGAGCTCCAGGAGCCTTTGGGTTCTCCAAATTGAAGGAGGAAACAAGTTGGCTAAACAGACCTACGCTCACGTCAGAAGGGTTTTGTATCCAACTTCTCAGAAATACAGTCACCAGGAATGAATAACGTCAAGAAATATGTCAAAGAGATGTGCACGTTTAGAAGAAAATCCATTATTTTTCTATTTTCAACGGTCGCCATTTTGTTGCAAACCTACAAAAATCACTCAAATCATAGATTCCCAAAAATATTAATGTTATTTGCCTTATGGGAAAATTTAAAGAAGATCAAGTCAAAACTGTAGTGACTGATTCGATGGAGAGTCCGTAAAATACCAAAATCATGTGTTATTGTTGTTGTAATTGGATAAATTTCAAATGGCTGTAACTTCCGTGTATATGATTCAATTTTCATCAAACTTGCATAGTTTAAGGACTCTTTGTATGACTACTCAAATATTGAATTTCGTTCAGTTTAAGGGTTCCCATACGATTTTATTTGGGAAAATGTGAAATTCGAATATCATACTATTATTAACAAAGTTGAGCGAATTTTGACTTCTAAGGTATTTGTTGTTGTCGTACTCATAAACACCTCCACGCCTAATTTTTTTCAGACCACAGGCGTCCAATCGCGAGGGAGGGACACAAATTTTTCGTGTATTTCCCCTCCCTGTGCGCCGCTCGAAGCAAACGTTGCCAAACTAAGACCTGTTTTGAAAAGTTCTCATCAAGACCTTTCATTTGATACACATATCGTCTACTTTTGATGAAATTTTTTTTCGGGGGGTCACTCCCCTATATGGGGGGACCACCTTTAAATACCTTATAACATTTTTTTCTATACGGACTTTGAAGAGAGCACAGCTTTACACCTACATACAAAATTTTAGGTTTCTAGCTTGAGTAGTTTCCGAGAAAAACTGCTGTGACATACGGACGGACGGACAGACAGACGGACGGACAGGACGCGATTTTAGTAGGTTTTTGTAAAATTATTTTACAAAACCCTAAAAAAGGAGCCGGTCTTTGATTTAAAGCCTGCAACACACTTCCTCTTGTCTCGCATTTGGACCTCCCCGCCGGCTCCGTGGCTGCCACCAGGGAGTTGTAAGTAAAAAAAGTTTTAAAATACTTTGAGTTTACATAAATTTTTCAATATTGTCATTGAAATAAGTCAAATGTATTGATAATGACAATTGCGTTAAAATCCTATAGTGGAAAATTAAGGTGCTGTTATTTTAACTCTTTAACTGTAAAGAGGATACCACATATGAGTAACATCTTAAGCTTTTGTTACCTAGGATGCATGCATACATGCATGCAGGCTGCATACTGTAGACATACCTACCCGGCGATTAATAAAAATTAATATCCCTAACTGAAACTTATCTCAACTTTACTTTGAGCGTAAATTTACTCGTTACATTAATGATCCTGATGAAGAAATATTTGTGACGTCAAACTACAAGTGAATTGTCCTTGCAATCTCTCCAAAACAACTCCACCCATCAACTTCACTTGCTAAAAATACCCAATTTCCTACCTCCACCCTTAATAAACGCATTCCATCAACTCCTTTTAAGGACAATATTGCTATAAACATTAGACTAATTGTTAAATTAAGGATAATGTCCTTATGGCCGACCCACAATTACATTCACATGATGATGATAATGGTATCAAACCCGACGAGGACGAAAAGCTTGGTGACACGAGGGAGAGAGGGGAATGGGATGTATATACTTACGTGTAACACACGAACAACTAATGGAATGGCAAATTAGGGTACAAAAGGGATACAGTTATTTTATTTAATTTTTGGGATCATAAGGAACGAGCAGCACCGGAATCACAGGAGTTGGGATATGAGCAAAAATGTACGTAGAAGAAAGGGTGATACGATTACAGACCATCGGATTCGTATCCTTCATTCCTACCCTTACCATATATTGCATAAGTATTCTATCTTATGTCCCTTGCTTGCCGTTACTCGTTTAAATCATTTCACATAATTAGGGATCGTTTAATAATGGGGTGACATTAATTGCCTCAGGGAGTACCTTAACACCGGCCGAGTGCGAGCGTAGCAATGGCACACAAGCAGCAAATTGCCTCAACATTTTGACTAAGGAGGTTGGCAATTTGATTGGGATCCCAAACAGGACTAACAGCTCTATTGTTGCTTAGTTTCGGCACTAAATTGATACGTACTTGAGCAGCTGATACGGCTAACGGTGGGTGCGTGTGTGAAGACTGACGAGTATAAGTTTTGTTTGGCAACAAATCACGTGCGCTCCTTTGTAAAGCATAACTTTGATTTTGTGGCCCCACACTAATAATAGGCCATTGAGTGCATATTTAATGGCGCTTCAACATTTGGACGTCCACTTTTACGAGCCCATCACATCACCAATTCCTTAATTAGTACGCTCTTTAGCTTTAACGATGTGTTGTTGAAGAGTTTCGTGGGTCTGGTCATCCGCAGCGCGCTCATTTCCATCTCCTCCTCCGGCCTGGCCGGCTGGCCCAATGGAGCGCACCCATGCAGCCAGGTCGACCTCAATGGTGGCTTTCATCCGACATAATTTACCAACAGCAACTTTTTGAGTGGGAAGTTAATGTTCATTTTATGATTTTTCTTCAATATTTTACGACTTTCTGCGTGTGTGTATAGTCAGATTTGATTGATCGTTTAGTTGAGAACAGCAGCAGCAGCCACGAACCAGCGGAATGGTGATTGGCTTTTTAATTGTGGTATTTTGTGTGTTCACATGTGTTGGTATGGGAATAAAAATCGAAGAAGTTTGATTGAAGGGCTTATGGGAAAACTCGCTGAGAATAGCTACAAAGAATGCAGACATTAAGATTGCGTTGTAGTACTTTGTACCATAATGAGGATAATCATTATTAGCTCAATTGTACAAGAACCGTATTGACTTAGAGGAATATGTTGTTAATTACCTCCTGCGGCTATTAAGTTAGTTTTAAAAATGAGCGTGTTAAAATGAATTTTCATAAACATAAAACTTATTTGTGCAGAAATCTTTTCTTGACACATTCTTCCGATTTATTAATTTGATTTTATTTTTTTTTTTAAATTTAAATTAATTGAAAAACATTGTCTCGAATCAATATTCTGTAGCATTGACACTGAAGAGGACACATTATTTGCAACGAAAGTGCTGTCTGTTTTAAGCTCTTCGAATTTTAATGTCTTTCTAATTTCACGGCTTGTTTTTTCCGTGCGACATATCAAGCTTATTCCGAATGTTTGGAAATAGTGATTTCGGGGAAAATCACAAATAACGGCTTAATAAATTTTTTGAATGGAATACTCAGGCCCATAAGGAAATCAATTAACGTACCTGACGTCACTTCCCGTACCGGAAACAGTAGCTCTAAATTTCATCAGTAGCTCTAAATTTCGATAAACAGCTACTTTTGAGATTGTCAAATATGACATTTCTCAGATGAAATTTAGCGGAAATGATACAAACGGGATCGAAATCAAAACTGACGATAGATACAAGCCATATGGCAGCAGCGCTCACTACCACACACATGACCATTAGTAGGCCGCATAGATGTAAGAGAGAGGATACGAAATGCATCGAGAGAATTGAAGCACTTTATCATGTAGCGTGAAGTTGGCGCGTTATCAGCAGTTGATTCGAATTTCAAATAAATTTGACGTGACGTCTCCCACTAATTTTCGCATTTTGAACTAAATCAATTTTCCGTGCGGGTATTCTAACTTGAACGATATAAAAGATTGAACATGACTTACCCTACGAAGGATACGTCCCTGACATGCTGCCTAGGGCTGTTTTTACAGTCCCGCACACGTCACTTCACTTTTCATTTTTCGACACAAAAACACTCGCGATCTGTAACAAACTTTTCAGTTTGCTAAATTATCACATTTGCAACGCTTTTGCACTAGATTCAACACGGTTTATCTTAAAAAAATTGTTTTGTGTACAATTTCAAATTCAACTTGATTAGACGCTTCCCATCAATGTTGAATTTTCACAAATCATATGTTTTCAATCATATGGTTGATATTTCGTCGACAATTCGGGGGTTAAGGTAGACGACGAGTGGGATTTTCGTGAGAGCAACTAGAGAGCCACTTGAATGTGTGGATTCTCTAGCGGCGTGAAAGGCAGGGGGATTTCAATTCGTATGCGAGAGGAAGGCATGTATGTAGTAAAAGTACTTCACTCACGTATGGATGAAAATCAGCCCATTTCGCGTCCATTACTTTATATGTCTTTGGTAGGCCGACTTTGCTGGCTAACTTACATGGCGTTATATGAAGAATTGTGGAGGTGCCAACGAAAATTCGAGGTTTTGTACGGTTTTGAGACGGATTTCTACAGGGAAATCCAGATGGTCCGCGGAGAACACAATAGCGCTCCTAGTGAAGTGAAAATTATTTCAGTTCTTACACCCGTTTAGTTTTTATCGCCTTCCAAAGTGAATTTATAGGAGTTTGTTTACATCTCAACGCTGAGCTATCAGTCGAAGGTGCAAAACGTGTGCCTCATTTGCTCGTCTTGGAAAGTTTAGGAGCACAATAATGGGCTATACAAGGTGAATTTATAGCATGCACGGAATGTGTTTGGCACGTTTTTTATTCGGAAAATAGTATATACATATGACGAAATATAAGCATTTGCTAATGCAGCAGTTGGGTGACAGCTACCGGAAGCTTGTCCATAGTAGGCCGACTAATACATATGCATTGCTGCCATATGGCTTCCTATCTAACGTCAGTTTTGATCGAAATACATATATTTGCGCGCTAATGTCTTCGACGTCTCATATTTAAAATAAATCGTTGACATAGTAATGATAAAATTTCAAATTACAGTCATATGTACTGTCAAAAATCTTTAAAAAATTTGTATGATGTAAACAACACCAAATGGCGCTGATTAGGTTGCTCGAAGTGGTTAGTTCGCAACGTGACGCGGTGTTTCCATTTTCGGGCCTGAGTAAGAAGGCCACGCGTCGACCCGAGTAGAAATTCAGTTTAGGCAGCCATTAGGCCCCAATCAGGCATGCCTAAATGGGCATTAGGACCTTATGCGGATTCCGCTAAAAAGGTGACAAGGTACATGTGTCGTTTGATTAACGTGAGCACCTGCCTGTTATAGGCCTAATCTCACGGTCACCATTAGACAGCGATTGGTTTAAGCGCCAATCATTCGCCCCCAAGTTCGGTACCAGTTTACATTGAGGAAACTCTCAACTTTGATACTGGTAGATCCGAGACCCAGCTGTATCTGACGCTATAAGGTTAACGCCAACCTTTGTTTGCACCACAAGCCACCACGAAACTCCCCGAAGGGCCGCAACCAATCAGCTGACCATCTTTATGATGGAGGCTCATCAGCTGCCCGTGGTACCTGAATATACCTCCAGGGTTGAGGTTCGCAGCAATGAGTTGATCTTGTTATCGAACAATCACAAAGCCACTATGTTTCGGATCCAGTTTCAATCCTAGTATTTTTACTAAGCGATTCGGGTACCCCGGGAACGCCAGTCCCCGTCGGCTTCACTGGAATCGGAGACGACAACCCAACGATAGCAGTTGCACCCCTTTGAATTACCAGATCAGTTCCGCCCTGGGGGTGGTGACAAGGTACAGTGCGAAAACGATGGAGGCATATCATTAACTTCTACGGCGTACAGCATTTTTTGAAGATCTTAGAAAACAATATTAGATCATACGCCAACAGTATTATTGTAGAGAATAAGGGTAGCTTTACAGCAGGTAAATCGACGATAGATAAATTGTGTGGAGTCAAGCAGGTACTTGAGAAATGCTATGAGTTCAACATAGACGTACACCAAATTTTCGGTGACTTTAAGCAAGCATACGATAGTATTGATCGTAACGTACTGTACTAAATAATGCTTTGCATTAGTATTGCAGCCAAATTGGTACTTCTCACCAAAATGACAATGACGTTGATAACCTTTCGTTGACAACAACCCACCGACGCCTTTGAAACAAATATCGGACTAAAACAGGGCGATAGGCTGGTCCCATTGCTTTTCAATTTGGCTCTGGAATATGTAATAAGAAAGCTACCTGTCGATATAAGAGGTACGTTAGTAAATAAGCCGAGCCAAGTGGTAGGCCATGCGGACTGCATGAACATTTGGTCGTGGGCGTTAACAACCGCCAAAGAACTTTTCCTGAAAGTTGACAACGAAACAAAACTAATAGGGCAACAAATCAATGAAAATAAAACAAAGCCCATGACGCAGTTGAGGAAAAATACCTCAAGTACACAAAATATCACAGTCGGCGAATAAAATATCGAAAACGTGGGCGAATTTGTGTATCTAGGGTCAAATTTGTGTAAAATAACGAGAACCGGTAATGAAAGAAACGAAACACGCCGAAGAATACAGCTTGAAAATAACATTTTTTGTTCAGTTTTGACGATTTTGTAGACAAGCTGCATACACAGGAAAACAAAGCCTTAATTATACAAATCTGTGATAAGATCTGGGCTGTGATATGGGTGTGAAACATGGACCCTAACCCAAACATCCGTAAACATATTGGGCGCCTTCGAAGGACGGGTCCTGAGGCAAATAATTGGGGCGAAGTTAGATACGACCTCTGACGAGCCGGAGGTCTCAACGATTGTAAAACTACGGAACCTACAATGGGCTGGCCACGTGTATCGTGTGGACGAACAATGGATACCCAAAATGATATGCTTTGGAAAAACTGGATGCGGAGGCTATGAGGAAACCGAGGAAAAGCTGGTCTGACTTGGTCGACGAAGACAGTTTATCGCTGCATTTATTTCTAAATTGGAAGACGTGGTCAATGCACCGAGACAGTTCGAGGCGCTTGTTGCAGGAAGCGAAGGCCAGAGAGAGGCTGTAGTGCTATGAAGAAGATGAAAATGAAAGAAGAGTAGAAATTTTAAAGGAACGCCTGTATAATAAATCCATGGTTGCCTTTTTTTCGATATGAATTTGGCTGATTTCTCAAAGTGTCCAGTATAAATAAAATGGTACAAACTATAATAACAAAATGATACGAACTATCAGGCAAATAGCTGTAGATTTGTTTAGTCCCAAAAATCGCTAATAGCTTGTATTGCAAGTACTCAATTTTGGCGCAGTTGCAGACGAGCGCACTCCTAATACAAAGATGCATAAAAGCGTGAAATATTTTTTCTTTAATGGCCGTCGGACCTTGCTTTGTTGTGTGAGCAGACGCGTTTCGGCTACTTCCAGTCATCTTCAGTGTCTAAAGGATGTGTTGAAGGGAATGACTTTATATAGTCGTAGGATGGGTAATTAGCGGGTGGGTAATTAGGTCAGGTAGTAAATTACGTCAAGTACTGAATTATGCCAGGAATAGGGATATTAGGTTTTTTGGATCTCCGTTTGTTCTGTTTCATCTCGTTTCCGCTTTCGTCTAAAAGTGTGGTCTAGTACTTACAAAATTGCGTCGGATTTTTGTCAAAAGATTCAATGTAATATTTTACAGACGATATGTGGATGAATGTTTCATCGTTATTGACTTACAAGGAAATAAACAAGACGAACTACTTACCTTTATGAATGAATATCACCCGAATATACATTTCACTATAGGAAAAGAAACAAACGGACAACTTAACTATATGGACACCCCGCACAACATAAGCTAGCAGCGTACAGATCAATGGTGCAGAGGCTTCACTCCATCCCCATGACTCTTACTAACTACTCCAACGAACTAAACAACATTTACAGAATAACTAATAATAACGGATACAAACAATGCGACATTGACAAACTTGTCACACAGTACAAACAAAAACAGGAACGCCAACCGATTGAAACTCATAAGAACGACGAACAGCGAGTTTCGTTAACATACGTAGGCAAAGAGACATACAAACTATCAAACTTCCTTAGGAAATACAAATTACAAACTGCATTCAAAACGAACAACCACATTGGAAAACTGTAACCAAAAATGAATGACAAATCAATACACGAAAATAGTGGCATATACAAACGGACATACAAGGGCTGCGACATGGTATATATGGGAAGGACAACACGAAAAGTAACGACTAGGTACTAAGACCACTTACTATCTTTCTCACACAATATGGCAGCTTCCAATTATGCGACACACCTACAAAACCACGCACATGAGCCTGACGCTATGATAAACTTTATGAAATTGCTACACAAACAAAGTAAAGGACCGAGACTTGACATCCTAGAGAGGCTTGAAACGCAAACGAGATGAAGCAGAAAAAACGGGCATCCAACAAGCAAAAAAAAAACAAAAACTTAATAATAACTTACTACCTAACCTAATTACCCATCCGCTAATTACCCACCCGCTTAAACCATCCTACGACTATATAAAATCATTCCCTTTTACATATCCTTTAGACACTGAAGATGACTCGAAGTAGTCGAAGCGTGTCTGCTCACACAACAAAGCAAGGCCCGAAGAAAAAAGAGAACTGGCCTGCAGATATCAAATAAACAAAATTATTGACTGTTCTTAATTCCATTACTTATATCTTAATATCATCTGACCCCCTTTATAAGGCACCTTCATTTTTATCTCCTCCAATATTTTTGAATGATGATAAGTTATATGAACCTGATGTCAATACCACTGAAGATATTTGTGGCTAACCACTTAAAATTTCTGGACAAATGGTTTCTAGTCTTCATGAATCAACTACAGCTCCCGAAACATCCGTTTCACCAACTACGTACATTAATTTGGAGCGTGGTGAAGTCCAAACACCGCTAGCTATGGGCTCATTAGGACTGCCAACATAACCTTCTTCTTCTATTTTAAACAATAGCAAATCATTTTTAGATCCACTCTTCCCATCAACAATTAAGGACACTTTCGTCTCGAGTAATGATCTAGAAAACGAAGACTAGCCTTAAAATCTTAATCCAAAGAGAAGGCCTTCCGGTCGATTTTGACACCTTTAGGAGCCTTTGTTTTCGCTATCATGAAGAGATTGATGTGACCATAGGCCAGGGGAAAAAGAATCTGAGACGTATGCTTCCTTTGCTAGTTCCAGCTATATTTCTTCACTACAAAGGACAAGAGAAAATCAACACAAATTTTTTCGTCCCCTTTCATAAGTCTTATATTATTTTATCACAAATGTAGTGGTAGTAAACTACGCCAACTATTTCTTGACGCAAAATCTCGCCATCTTAATAGACTTACCCTAATCGAAACCTGTTTAAATGACTCTCATAGAAATGAAGCGATTCTTGACAGTAATTGGTCCATTTGGAGGGACGGTAGAGATTACCTCAGTAGCGGTCAAACAAGTTGAGGTGGGGTATTGATCGCTGTGCACAACTCCTTGCCTAGTGAGCCCGTCAATTGCCTACCAAATTCATTATTTAAGCATGAAATAGTGCAAATAAAGCTGCCGAAATTTTTTGTGTACATTGGCGATTTCAATGTTCCTCCTAAATCATGCTTACCTCCAGAATCTGTTGAAATTGTCTACAACAATGTTGGTGATATTATATCTGGAATTACCCAGAACTAATGAAGAAAGCAGAGTTATTATAACTGGAGACTTTAACCGGCCAAATATTAGAACTCGATAATCTTCTTCTCATCAATCTTCTGGACAGTAATGAACTCTCCAAACTTTCCGTCCTCTGAATTAGCACCAAGAACTCGAATCGATAGTATTTCAATATCAATATCTTCTTGACTTGAATAAGGGACCTGGCTCTGATCTTATTCCCCCTTGTTTTTTGGCCCTGTCTAAAGATAATTTGATCCACCCTCTTTTGATCATTTTCAATAAATCACTTTCTTGTGGTATCTTCTCCGCGCCATGTAAACTCTCGTACATAAAACCAATCCTTAGAAAAACGGTCTGTTGAAAATTACAGGGGGATTGCTACATTATCTACTATACCGAAGCTTTTTGAAAAGATTGTATGCAATAAAATTTCACCACTTATCAAACCGTATCTCAACGACGAACAACATGGCTTCCAAAAATGCAGACCTACTAGCACAAACCGTGTTGTATTGATATCTGACATTCTTTGTGAGATAGAAAAAGGCAACCAAATCGACGCTATATACGAGTACACTGATTTCAGTAAAGGATTTGACAGTGTGCATCATGAAATATAGATAAAGAAACTACATAGCTTTAGAATCGCTGGCCCACGCCTTAACTGGATTCATTCCTATTTGATGAACCGCATGCAATGTGTTAAGTTTTAAGCTCGTTTATCCTCTCTGGGGTACATCAAGGTAGTCATCGTGGTCCACTGCTTTTCGTTATTTTCATATCAGATCTTTCAGTGACACTATCAAATATACCCCACCTCCGACTATCTGAAGGTGTATCAGATTATAAAATCTCATACTGAGGCTTTCTTTCTTCAATCCAAATTAAATACAATATTTGCGGCAATGGTGCGACGTTAATAAACTTTCACACAATTTGGATAAATGCCATGTCATAAGTTTTTCTAGAAGAATGAATACCATCCTGAACGACTATCAAATCAATAACACGAATTTGAGCAGAGTTGAGAGCGTAGTAGATCTAGGCGTAACCATAGACACGCAGCTTCGGTTCAATCTTCAATACGACGAATTCCTCTCTAAAGCTTATAGAATGCTAGGTTTCATCAAAAAAAGAGCCAAAGAATTCGAGAATATTTGGGTCACAAAATCATTGTACGCCACACTATATTGTCCCATTCTTGAATGCGCTTGTGTGATCTGGGAACCTATTTTTGACATTCACAGCAAAAGGTTGGAGACGTTGCAAAAACAATTTTTACTTTTTACTCTTAGATCCCTCTATGACTCCAGAGATTTCCCTAGCCTTTCATCCTACGATAACTGACTCCAAACATTAATATGGCATCATTAGCTTCTAGGTGAACTGCGTTGTCCTCATGTCTAATTTTCGATGCCCTTAGGGATAATATTAATGTTAAAAAGAAAGTCCAAGGAAGTACGGCTAAATAGCATTTCTAGAACTACCAGAAATACTTCCATACTTACCTCAAGTACCCACCGTACCATAAATGCGGATAACGAGCCAATTAATAGATATAGCAAGACATTCAATAGTTTCAGTAATCATTATTCCTCTACAATTTTCAAGTCCCTTTTCAAATCCAAAATTATAGAATCCTTCTCCTCCCGGATACAATATTGTATATCTTAAATTTATAAAGTTTATAATTGTCATATAATTTAATTTTTAATTTTTTTATACTAATGCCTTGTTCATCAATAAATAAATGGATGGATATGCATCAGCAGTACTGGTAGCTAGAAGAAAATCGACAGGGTCCAACAATTGACTAACTCCATCGCTTAGATAATATAAACCATAAAAAGAAGATATTCAATAATCCAGTAGATAGAACTGATTCAGCACTGCTTTTTCCTTTTGCGGCCATCAAATCACTTTTTTGGTAGTGGAAACATAACTGATTATCTTCTGCCTTTACTACTCATCGCATTTTTCCTCCCTATTCCTTTCCAGCTGTTGGCCATGAATTTTCTGTGTCTACCCATATGACCAAAACAATGAAACTGCTTGTCAGATGATCCCCACTTTACAAAACGCAATCGTCCATCAGGTCTCTCGGTTTGACTGTCAACCTAGTCGGAAAAAACTACGTGGCCGGCGATGAAAATTAAAGCACGAATACGCTCCTTTGATTATTCTTTGATTTTGTGGCCGTGATATAAGCCATGAAAACTCGCAGAAGGTATTTAAATTCCATTCATATAACATTCAAAGCTATTCGACAGTTGAAAATAGCGGTCCAGTATGGTCCAAGGAGAAACTTGAGAAACAACTGACGTGTCAAAATCAAAAGAAAGTGTAAAAATTTGAACGGCAGGCTTCTGAGCGTTTAGATTCTCAGTAATAAATATGTGTACGCTGAAAATTTCACAACAATCGAGCTATAAATAGCTTAGTTTCAGCCAATTGAATATTTCACAATTATAGTAGCAACAACACTTAATTCTCTAGATATACGCCTTCGCAAGAGACCTAAGCATTGCAGTTGTGTAGAAATAACATAAAATAACGCAAAAAGAAAAATATAATTTAAAAAAACAACGCTATTTATTTGTTTTCTGACAAATATATATATTTCGGGAGTAAATGTTCTCCCTTCTTCAGTGTAAAATTAGACACTGAAGAAGGGAGAACATTTACTCCGGAAATATATATATTTGTCAGAAAACAAATAAATAGCGTTGTTTTTTTAAATTATATTTTTCTTTTTGTTTAATTACAGCGCTAAAATATGGAGATTTTCAATAGATAAAATAACGATTTAAACAAATGGCATGAAAAATGACATAAAAAAGCAACATATAAATAGCGTTCCACCAGTTTCTCAAGTGCTGTAGAAGCCTGAGTCCTCAAACGCTTTGAATAAGTAATAAATTGTTGCCTTTTTAAAGTTTCAAGGTTGAAAACAATTTGAAAGGATTTTTAGAGGATCTCCCCGTATAAAGATACCATTCGTTAATAGTTTTATCTTTGAAGATGATTGAGCAGGGTATCAAACAAAAGGTCCTTTTTTAGGTGAATGTGATTTACGCACTGGGTATGGTACTCGCATGCTCTCGAGGAACTGGACTACCCACTGAACACCTCCCCTCTCAAGCTGAGAACCTACCCTGGAACCGTCTGACATACTACTTCGTGCCAGGTCTCGTTTTCCTGCGCCGTGGAGAATCACTCTCCTTGTGGGAGGAGAGGGACGAAGGGGAATTGCCGGACAAGCGATCCCCCAGCTCCAACGTCCCCGACTGCTATGAGTCCCTTTTATATTTTAGGACTGCCCGAATATAATGTTTCACATGGTTCCATTGGATGACCGATCCACGCATCACGGTGACTATATTATAAGGGATGAGGACTTCCGTCTCTCTGTAGAAGTCCCGTCCCAGCCTACCCCATATTTTGCAAGCAAAAATGTGTCGCAGGTATCTTCTTCCTCTTCTGGGCAAAACCAACTGTAGGCGGATCGTAACTTGCCAATCTTGGGCAGGTAAGACTGCAAACACCCATGCCAGCTCCAAAGCAGGATCAGATAAAAGCCAGTCTCAGCATGCCTTCAATCCAGC
This sequence comes from Odontomyia ornata, assembly GCA_963969285.1. Taxonomy (NCBI): domain Eukaryota; kingdom Metazoa; phylum Arthropoda; class Insecta; order Diptera; family Stratiomyidae; genus Odontomyia; species Odontomyia ornata. Next base: position 24,656,296 of record OZ017741.1, read on the forward strand.
CACAGTCTTAGATCCGGGATGAGGCGAGCAGTCCTTTTGTCAACCGATCCAAGCATCACCGCGACTATATTATCCGGGATGACGTCTTCCGTTTTTCTGTGGGGGTCCCGTCCCAGCCTATCCCATTTTTTGCTCACAAAAAATTTGTCTCACGCATCTTTTTTCTCTCCTGGGCAAAACTGACAGTTGGGGGATCTTAACTTACCAATCTTGTGCAGGTAAGGCTGAAAATACCCATGTCGGCTCGAAAGCAGGATCAGATAGAAGTCAGTCTCACTATGCCTTCGATGCAGCTACGGTCTCAGATCCGGGATGAGGCGCGCAGTCCACCTTTCTTTCGTGCAATTCACCCAGGACTTCTGCTAATTGTTCAGTGGGCGTTGTCTTTCCTCGCTGGCAACCATCGCCCTCATGCCCTCGTTTTGACGCAGGTAAAAATGACGGCATCCGCTAGCAAGAAGGGCAACAAATATCACACCTGCAATAACTCCCGCCGCCGAATCAGAGACTGTTGGATGCGAAGATGCAATCCTCAGTGCTCTTCTTCTCTATATCTTTCGCCCTATATTTTTGCTCCGTATAGTAGCACTGTCCCCACAGCACTCACCTTCTTGATGGGTTGGGTCCTCCGATGCTGGCCATAAGTCGACTCAGAGCCGATACGCCCGAAGCAGCCTTCACAGCCGTTTTCCTGCTTTGCTCAGAAAAACTCATCTTCAAGTCAACCAGTAGCTGCGGGTACTTCACCGATGGCTTCGATTTAACTAGTATGCCTCTGATACTGATTTTCCTTACTCTAGGGACTCTCATTTTTGCCAAGATGACCAGTGCTCCGGTGCTAGATTGAACCCACGAGCAGTCATCCAGTCTCTCAGTTGGCATATTAGCATACCTAGCCTAGCTTGCACTTGTTCAACGGTGCGTCTAGTGGCTAGAGCCGCAACATCATCCGCATAGCCGATCAGACGCAATTCATTTTTCATCTCTAGTCTCAGTAGCCCGTCGCATGATACGTTCCACAGGTCTGGACCAAGGATAGATGCCTGGGCAACGCCCGATGTAACTTCAATCCTTCACTGGCCCTGTGTCGTATCATAAAGCAGGCTTCGGTCCTTCAGATAATTCCTCAGAAGCCGCATAAAATATTCTGGTACTTAAAAAAAGGGTTTTCCGCGTATCCAGAATATCTGGAAACACTAGAGATGAAGACGTTCCTAACGTCGAGTGTCGCCAACAAAACGATCCGTCGCTTGGTGCGGGTATGTGCCTCTGGCTTGTGGACCGCACTCACCACCCCTGCATTTGCATTAATAGTTAAGGGACCTCCACGAAAGGGTAGGTATTAATCGTATCGTAGTAGCACGAATTGCGTCGGTGAGTCCTTATTAGATAAGTTTCTCTAGTACTTTCCAACAGTGTCTAGCATGCATAATGGTTGTATGACTAGCCAAGGCCCCACGGATCCTTGTTCTCATTGTCCACTAGATCTTGCCAGCAGTGAGCCTTGCTGTTGTCGATCGAGGTGCGAAGGCATTTCCTCGCCGACTTATATCCTGCTATCCAGTTGCATGCTACGTCACGATTCCGTGCCCGTTGAGCCTCACAACGAAGCTTGTGACACATTCTTCGGTTTCCAGCGAGTTCACCTGGCCAACTGTACTCTTGGGGGTTTGCCGTGCCGAAGGAAACAAATGTTCTTAGTGATATCTTCTAAGGTCAAGTATTAAAGCTCAAATTTTTTAAAATAGCGTTGCAGGAAATAAAAAGAAAAAATGTTTACCGCTTCGCGATGGTATCTAAGACCAACAAATCTGAAAATTCAGATGTAGGTCTTTATGGATTGTAATATTGGGCAATCGCATAAAAACCTCATAAGCCAAATATCTATCAACTTTGTTAATAAAAGGTTGATTTGTAAATTTAATATTTTTGTCTAGAAAATCAAAACAGGATCCTTAAAATCAAAACAGAAAACGCAAATTCACCTTCTTCTATTTTCAATTTTTGGTTTTTACTTTGAGCCGCTCTGGCTTCCTTAGAAATTCGAACTCGCATACAAGATAGTAAATTTAAAAAACATTAACCAAAAACATAGTAGTCCGCGTGGTTTAGTGGTTAGAGCACTCATCCTGCAAGCCGAAGGTCCCAGGCTGAATCCCGTTGACGAACTATAAGCCCGTTCATTTATGATATGAACTGGCTTAAAACCAGAACGTATCGCAGCTGGATGGATGGACACATAGCTAAAGCGTCGTACAGACCATATCACCTTCTCAAGTGCCGACACATTCGATCAAGATAATGAGATACTCTAACCAGCTCGAAGAGAAGGCGCAAAAGGGATTGTAGTACTAAACAAAAAAAGAAAAAAAAAACAGTCAAGCTGTTGTTTTAGTATTTAAAGTCCATTTAAAGTATTAGATTTCATTTAGAACACAACAGAGCCGAGTTAGCCAAAATGACCTGTATGAAATTGGGGAATCTCTTTCTATCAAATTATTTTATAATTATTTTATCATAATATTTACTTAAAGCTAAGAAGTTCTTATTCGCACTCCCAACTACCTTCGTGCCCTCATAATTATATACAGAGTAGAAGGATAGATTATGTTGGTCAGTGTTCTGGCTGCTAGTTTCCTTTTGTTTTAATTTAAATCATCTTATACATATGTTAGTAAACATTTTACGTTAATTATCATTTAACTCATAACTAAGTTAAAAGTTCATTATCATTTAACTTATGACCAAGTTTTACACAAATATATGAACAAACATTTTTGAAAATTAGTCTGGGAAAAAAATAACTTTTTATTACAAGTATCTTAATCACCTCTCATTGGATCGCACTTTAAAGAAAATATAAGAAGGGCATTTCAGGATACTAGGCTTTAACGCTGAATCCTACTGATTATGATCATGAATAGACGTGGCATTTAAGCCCTCTGCTATGGAACTTTGATAATTGAAAATCTCAGAAATTATTAGATGTGCCAAGAAATCGTCACTAAAGTCGCAACTTTAGCTTTTAATCGTTGATCTTCCCCTCTTCTTCTTAGCACTACAGCCCCTCTCGGGCCTTCACGTTGTCTCGGTTTATTGACCACGTGCTCTAATTTCGAAATCCGAGCAGCGATGAACTGTCTTCGTCGACCGAGTCAGAACGTTTCTTCGGTTTTCCCACTGGTCTCCGGCCTTCAGTTCTCCCAACGAATACCTTTTTGTGTGCCCGTTATTCGTCCATACGATTTATGTGACCAGCCCATTGCAGCTTCCGCAGTCTGACAATCGTTGAGACCTCCGATTCGTCAAAAATTTCATACAGCTCATGGTTGTATCAAATTCGACATTGGTCACCGTCTAGCGTCGCTCTAATTATTCGCCTCAGGACCCGACGCTCAAAGGCGTTCAATATATTTGTGGATGCTTGGATTAGGGTCCATGTTTCACACCCATAGCATAACACAGGTCTTATCACAGATTTGTATACTTGGAGCTTTGTCTTCCTGTATATGTAGGTGGTCGTCAAGATCGTCAAAACTGAATAAAATATTTTATTTGCAATCTGTATTCTTCGACGTATTTCGTCTCTCTCATTGCCCGATTTCGTTATATTGGCGCCTAAATACATAAATTCGCAAACATTCTCGATACCCTATTCACCAAATGCGGTATTTTATGTATTTGAGGTATTTTTCCTCGACTGCGTCATGAACTTTGTTTTATTTTCATTGACTCGTAGCCCAACTAGTTTTGCTTCGCTGTCGAGTTCAGAAAGACGTTCTTTGGCAGTTGTTAATGACCATGACAAAATGTTCATGACGTCTGCATAGGCGACTTGTATAGTCATATACCTGCTTCGACTTGTATAGTAATGTACTTCGTGTATCGACAGGTAGCTTCCTGATGACGTACTCCAGAGCCAAATTGAATATCAATGGGGCCAGCCCATCTCCCTGCTTTAGTCCGATATTTGTGTCAAAGGCATCGGTGACGCCGACGTCATTGTCATTTTGGTAAAACGAACTAATTTGGCTGGGATGCCAAAGCAAAGCATTATTTGGTACAGCACGTTATGATCAATACTGTCGTATGCTTGCTTAAAGTCAAAGAAAATTTGGTGTACGTCTATGTTGAACTCTCAGCATTTTTCAAGTACCTGCTTGACAGTGAACAATTGGTCTTTTGTCAATCTACCTGCTCTAAAACCATCTTGATACTCCCCAATAATACTGTTGGCGTATGATCCGATTTTATTTTCTAAGATCTTTGGAAAATATTTTGTACGCCAAACAAAGTAGTGATATGCCTCTATAATTTTCGCACTGTAGCTTGTCGCCTGTTTTGTGGATAGGGAATATAATTGATGGGCTCCCCTCTTTCGGCATATGCTCTTGTTTCCAAATGTGGTGATAACACGTTTCAGGCTTTTGACTACTTTGTATGCTTGTCTTGTGTTGTTGCTTGCTAAACTTATAACTATACTTCTCAATTGGTCGTCATAGTATTTTCTTTCCTTAACCCTAATTGTCTTAGTCGCTCCTCTTCTGAGATTTTCATAGTGTCCTCTCTTCGTCCTGGTCTTTCTACCTACGTACTCTTTGTACGCCTGATGTTTTTATCTAACACCGACCGTCTGTTCTGCAACGGTCCTAATAGCCGTTTTCACTTCCATTCAGAGTTCGTTGCTCGTCTTTAACGATGCGTCTGACAAGATGGGAGCCAGCTGGTTGTCGAGGGTCTCCGTGAAATTGTTGACTACAAACGCCGTTTGGAGCCCTTGATGTCAAATTTTTGTAGCGGGCTGGTCGTCGTCGGTATGTACGGTCGTCAAGTATGCTCGAGGCCCAACGTTGTGGATCAGAACATGATCTATCTGGTTCTGTATGTTGCCATCCGGTGACACCCAGGTCATTTTATGAATGCGTCGATGTGGGAAGCAAGTCGAATGTATGACTTGATTTCTGCTACATGCAACGTCAATCAGGCGCTGGCCGTTGTCATTTGTTTCGTCGTGGAGGCTATATCCTCCAGTCGTTCCCCGATGAGATAGCTCATTGCGAACCTTAGCGTTGAAATCACCCAGAACTATTTTTGTGTCATTTGTAAACAATTAAGTCGACTAGTCTTTCCAGGTGATTGTAGAATGTTTCCTTTGTTTCTTCGTTTTTTTCTTCGGTCGGGGCGTGAACATTAATTAGCCAAATTTTGAAGAATTTCACTTTCATACGGATCGCACACAACCGTTCCCTTACCATTGTTTATTTTCCATGTCTTTCAAATGAGATCTTATAACTTTCGCAAAAATTGAGCACTTCTACACATTTTCGTTATATTGAGAGAAAAAACTACTGTAAACCACTTCACTTGAGTAAATTTTCATTCATTCATTATTCGCATATCAACGATAAAAATCTTGCATGACTTAAGGCAAAACAAATACAATATAAGGCAAATTACATAATAAAGCATCAGGCCAAATAAATTAGAAACTTGTGGAAATTATCTTAAGCTAGTAAAGCAATTAGCATTGCGCATACTATTCGCCACGACAATTGAGCTTTCGAATGCGCCTTATGTAGATGATTTAGTTTAGGGTCAGATAACGCATCTCGTGGCTCAATGCGCACACTTCAGCCTTGTGGTCCGTGACATGCGGGTTCAATTCCAAGAGTCGCAGGAATGAATATTTATCCGACGCTAAAAAAATATAAAATAAAACTTCATAATAAATTGTTGGCGCAGAAACTGGAAGGACGAAATAGGTTTGGCAGAATGTTTTCGTAAGTTTAAGTTTGCTTTTTTTCAAATGGGCTGCGATTCACCTAGCGTCTAGCATAAAATACATTTATACAAATTTTTTGACAACAGGATTTTTGCTGACGTTAAAATGCCTTAAAACTTGCATTACATTTACTATACATGATTTTGGCATAGTTAAGTAAGTTTTTCGGTCAGTGTATGCTTAAAAAAATATAAGAGCAAAAAGAGGACGCATAGTATCGAAATCATTCAGTTTTAAAAACATAAAAAAAAAATGAATAACAAACCAAACTCTTCTTCTGTTTTCTTTCGTCCCATTCAAAGTATTTTTGGTATTAAATAATACTCAAAATACATCTACATAAAGCGTGTAAAAATAATTCATATATTTTTTCCTTGTTTGCGTTGATGTTTATTAATCCTTCTCCATCATAATCGGCCCCCCGTGTGGAAAAAGCTCAATATTGACTGTCATATGTATGCGCGTACAAAAGAGGGTGGAATTCCGGGAAATAATCGCAACATGAACGAAACTCACCACGTATCAAATGTAGCGAGTCCTTCTCCCGGTTAGGGTAGCATTCGCTGAGTATCATAAAAATGAATGATGCGTTTGTTTTTATCATCAAGGATAAGGGAATTAATAAACATCTTTGTATCGATGGTGGTGTAGAATCTTCCTCTGTAATACCGTGATACTACAAATAGATAATAGATAACAATAAAATTGAAATAAATAACGTTTGAGTTTGTTGGGTATGTCGGGAGCTAGTGATTGCAAGGATATGAAAAAAAAACATATACACAGATCAGGGAGCAATAAATAATCATGAATTGAAAATATTGGCTAGGAAATATTGTTTATATGAACACGATGAATAATTGCTGATATTTTGAATTTCTCCTCGTTTTTCTCTTTCCAGTGTCAGCAAGCCTATCACAGTCACATCACAATTCGGAAAAGGATGGGAAAAAGAAACACACCCGACCGACATTTAGTGGACAACAAATTTTCGCTTTAGAGAAAACGTTCGAACAAACAAAATACTTGGCGGGGCCGGAGCGGGCCAAGTTAGCATATGCCTTAGGAATGACAGAATCACAAGTAAAGGTAGGTGGGCATTATTCTTATTCTGATTTGAAGTGTGAAAATACTACGGCGAAATAAAACGTTCTCAAACCATCCTGCGAAGCAGCTTACTCGTAAAAGCCGCTTGTCTGCTGAACAGGGACTTAATGGGCTTATTAAATGGTTTTTAATAGCGTTGCCTATTTTTCCAAACGGCGACAGCGTCGAAAAAGACATCCCAACGGTGAAGACGACGTTTTCATTACACTTATAGAGGCGTCAACGGCGATTTCCTTACTTCATTCAGGCGCTATTTGCATATTTATTGAAACAAATCCAAGAGGATTTAAAAGTCTCTGGTTTTTGTGGGCACTGACAGCGGTTGATTTGTATTCCTGTGGCTTGAATTGGATTGGATTGCCTGGTGCGGTGTTCCTTCAGCAGATTTCCTCTCGCCGTTGATGTTGATGCTAAACGGCAAGGAGGAGGCCGAGCTGGTATAACTCTCAGTATTCCCTTGGGTTGGTCGGAGTTGAATCCTTGCGTTATAGGTAAAATAGAGAAGTACGTGGCACGACAAGAAGGGGAGAGATATTCACTCGTTGGGCGTATACTTTTCCACTGATGATGACAAAGACGACACAAAGTGGAAAACTTCGACGAGCGGCGTTCTATGCTCTCATACTTACTTGCTCTCGATTACTCTATGATACCCAGAGGGAGATCTATAGCCGCGTCACACTCGCTTTTGGAAATCTTTTTTATCCTTGTCATTGGATTTGTACCCACACGTGGCTGTATTTTAATTCAAATTAGTCGTAATCCTAATTTTAATTGAGTTCCTTGCACGTCATTTAAAACAACCACTGAAAAATATGTAGATTTAATACTGGTATTAGTTTAGTGTCGCTATCTCCTTAGTCGCGAATGTGAAATTGGCAAATGGGTTTTTATGTTGTCGAAATAAATTTTCTTTCTTACATTGGAAATGATACATAAGAAGTATCTAATGAATAATACACAATTTTTTATTTAACTGCCCATACAACGAGTCCTTTTTTTAACTAACTTTTCTCGTATTTTCTTCACGTAAAATAATTTTAGAGCCCGGGTTTGTGGATTTTGAATTTATTTTTATTTTAAGCTAATAAAATCACCCATCAATACAATATAGACCGTGTTAGAAATAATATTTAGGATTATTTCTATAGGTCACGTTCCTTATCTGTAATGATTTTCACACATCTCGTACGTTCGAGATTTCCTGAAGGAAATCCAAACCGACCTCTCATTGGTTCTAGACGTGAAGTTTTGGAACGTGACAACGAACTGTACCCATCAGGTCGACAAGTCCGGACACTCTTAGTCTACTCCGTGGTGGCTGATGGCTAGCTAGCTAGTTCGGAGAGGAGTTTCGGTCGCGAATCTTACACGAGCAGACTGAGTCCGAAATATAAAAACTCAGCTACTGGTTCAAATGTCCGATTTAAAACGCGTCGAACAACTTCCATCGACTCTACTTTAAATTACGTAACTTCATTCCGGGGAAAGGGAAAAAAACAATCGTGGAAGAAAAACAAAAAAATGTAAAAACACGCGCTTCCAAATATTACCAACGCGGCACCCGAAATACCCTGCTCGAATTCAAAACCGAAAAAATCTTCTCTAATACAAACACACAAATAGGGTTGGGACATATAAAATTTTCTTTGTATATTTGGAATCTACGCATGAGACTTTGTTATGAAAATTTTTTTCCCAAATCTCTCGCATCATTTTTGAGAGTGCTACAGCGTTTTAAAACGCCGAATTTCAAAACGCTTCTACGAATGGGAGAAAGCGCGTGACGTCATTATACTGTTGGGCCTTTCGTCCCAACAGCTGCTGTAGGCAGCAAGCCCGCGTTGCACCGCGTTGTGACTCGCGCTCTTGTAAAAGTGTTTATTGTTCGTGTTTTATAGTGCGATTTCCAAAATGCCGACTCCGAAAATGAGTTATCGTTGGTGTTATGTGCCTGGTTGTAAAAACACAACAAGAAATACCCCGGAAAAACTATTTTTTTGCGTTCCTTCGGAAGAAAAAAAGAAAAAACAGTGGTTTCGTGCTGCTCGTCGGGAGTATTTACCATTTAAAACACAGTTTTTTTGCTGCGAGGATCATTTCACTTTGAAAGATGACATGGATAACTACATACAGTATTCATTAACTGGTACTGCTAAAAAAATTAAAAAAAACGTTCTGCCCCACATTTTCAACTGTCAAAATAACAGAACATTTAGTGAAAATCTTCGTCCCACTTCAGTCCAGAGAGCTCGTCGAGCACAAATTGCAGAAATAGTGGAGTCAGTTACTTCACATCCTGATGGATTAGCAGACTTAGAAGAAATTGAGAATAACGATACACCGAACGTCACAGGTAAGAATTAGTAACCGTTGAGATGTATACGTATTTTAAGATAAAAAATTTTGTGAATGTAGCCAGTGTTAAAAGGGCTGAGAGTTGTTTTAGATGGATGCGAATTTATATTCCGAGGCAAAGCCGAGGGATATAATTTTATTATGAGTCTAAAACAATTTGTTGCCTTTTTGCGCATAATGTACAACTAATTATTTGAATTTCATTGATCATACTGTACTATTAAACTTATCATTGAGCATTTTCATCGTTTAATACTTAGCAATTTGAGCGTGATTTTTAAGTTTGAAAGAACAAGTCAGGAAAAATGTTGAAGAGTTTTATGATTGTTGAATTAATTTTCGGAAACTGTTATTGTTGCAGCTACCACTCATGCGATCCAAACCTCTTTTAGAGACCAAGGTATGCAAACGGACGGTCGTCTGAAGAAGACTTATGTTCGAAGCGTTGGAGTTATGTGCGAAATTTTGGATACCAGCTTCCTAAAATCGGTCAACTGTTCACCTGTCAAAGAACGAGCATCGCCTTCAAAAGAACTGTCTCCTTTGAAACATCAATCATCGTTTAGTGAAAGTGAGGTCTCCAATGCTTCAAACTTTTCATCTGGGAATAGTATTGTTTCAAAAAGTAATAATCCTGTCGATTCAGAATGCGAAGAATTAATCTCAGCAGAAAATAGTGCGATGGCTGATTTGAGCGCTAAATTGAAAAATTTCAATATTAGTAAGAGTCCGAAAGAATACGTTGGTCTTTCTGATGAGTTACTGTGGGTGATTGATTTATTACACAAACACACACAAATCGAGGTTAGAAATCTTAAGTTAATTCTAACAAAATTAAAATTGGACGACAGTTTTTCAAGGATTGGAGATGATTTTGGGATGTCGCGCAGGCAAGCTGGAAGAATATTCTCGCAAAATATTTCAACACTTGCTTCGATGTTAAGTGTTTTTGTATGTTTTCAACCTCACATGAATGTCCAAGCGTTGCTTTCCATTCCTTTTCGTGCCAATTTTGAAAATGTCCAGTCTATTATTGATTGTTTAGAAATTGAAATTATGAAACCATCCGATCCTATGAAACAGGCACTAACATGGTCTGAATACAAACACTGCAATACCATGAAATACCTTGTCTCGTCTGCTGCCGACGGTACAATCAATTTCATATCGCAAGGTTATGGAGGTCGAGCATCAGATATGGCAATATTCGAAGACTGTGGAATTTTAGAAAAGCTCCCTGAAAATGCATGCGTCATGGCTGATCGAGGTTTCAAAAAAATAGAAGTTTTATTGAAAAAAAAATGTACTCTTGTTCGACCTCCAAGTGTTTCAAGTAACGTCAAATCAACTGCTTCAGAAGTCCAGGACACAAAAAAATAGCAAGTTTGCGAATTCATATAGAGCGTGTAATAAGAAGATTAAGAGAATTTGCATTTTTGGGGCCCCATTCTTGTACTCACCATTCACTGATTCCACACTTAGATTCAGCCATCGTCATTGCTGCAGCTTTGATAAATTTGCAATCTCCGATTATTAGAACATAAACACGATTTTAAAAAATTTTGAATGTGCTATACACAAATGAAAAAAGTGGATCAATAAATCACAAGTTTAATTCAGATCATACGTGTATTTATTTACGCTGAATTGCTTCTTATCAAATTTTATTTTTATCATCACTGAACCTAGTACATATTATGAAGATCGTACAACTTAAGGACCCATTAGTCGTGGAAATACATTTAATTTCCAAAAATCTGTCGCTTTCTCAATAACTTGTTGAACATAAAGTTCATCAAAATCTTCCTTACAAATTTCGACATCACCTGTTGTTTCAAAATCTGGTTTCGCAACGCATAAATATCCTATTTTTGTTTTCGTCGCAAGCATTTGAAGCTGCATTTGCGCTTTACATTTTCCTTTTATCTGTCCGTTACATAAGTAATTTGAGACCGTGGACTCTTTTCCTGGACACTTAATTTCCAAAATAAAATCATCCCCAACAGCGTCAGGTGAAGCGCCAAGTACTGGAAAGTCAGACAGTTAAATCAACCCTGATTTGCGACACTGGAATCCACATTTTTTCATTACGATACTTAAAACTTCTTTTTCCAGTTCCCTACCGCGCTTCATGTATTTGTTATCAAACACTTTTGCTGCTCCAATTATTGTTTTTACGAGAGAACCATCTGTTTTGGTGCAATGAGCAGCTTGATACGAATTCGAGGCTGTGACTCGACCATATCGCAACTCATGCCACAGTAAAGAGTCGTTTTGAGACCTACTTGAAAGTTCTGCTAGCTCACACAGTTTCTGCGTCAACACAGTTTTTGCGAAAAGAATAAATTCATCAGCCGTTGTGAAATTTGATTTTTTAAATTCTATCATTATCTGATGAATGGACAAACACATAATTTCACGCTTTTTAACATTATAAAAATATCTAGTGAATTGCACGTCAACTTGTTTTTTCTCAGCTGTCTCTAAAAATTCGCGTAAAAATGATTTTTTTGCATCGTCCGTGTATGGCGCTGAAACCGCATTATTATCATTAAATTCAGATGCTTTAATGAATTTTTTAGTCGTTAACACTGTACTTCCGTAACAGCAGGTTCTTCGTTTCGACGATACAACCACATTAAAAAAGCTATCGCGTGCTTACAACCTCCTAAAAACCAAAAAATTAAATCTAAGACAGCTAAATCTTTTGACTTGAATAACATTACAACACCCCTGCTCCCCTGGTGATATATCTTATATTTTTACCTTTTGCTGCTGCACAGTCTAAACAAGAAACACTTTGGATGACATCTTCTTCTTCATTAATTTTCATCTCCACGCGATAATTTGTTGATCTTACTTTGTGTTCCGGGCAGACCGTGCAATTTATAATGCACAAGGGCCCATCCCGTTGTAAAGAAACGTAACCCACTGCTTGGTCACCATAGCTCTCTCTGGATGATCTTTAAAAAATGTTTAAAAATGAAAAAATATTGAACTTCTGTAACGTCAATAAAAAGCACGATGAACACGATAGTATCTACGTACCTTGCCAGTTTTGCGTTTCGTATTTCTTCGGCATTGAAGTTATTGTCGTTTCTTACATACTCGAGCACCATAAATATATCTATTTTAGGCAGATTTCGGGAATCAGCCTTAACGAACCCAGACTGCATTTTATTCGCCATTTTGAATAAAAATGACAGTGAATTTGAGGAACGAATCAGTCAAAACCAGATAACTGCTGACTGGCGACTGTCGGGCGCAGACTGATGAACGTGCCGCTCCGAGTCCCAACAGTATCGTGACGTCACGCTAGATAAATTCCATTTCGAGCGCTCTCGATTTTCGAGGTCTTTTTTAAATAAAACTAAATGACTTAAATTTTTTTTTCGACGGTATGATTGTTTTTCGTGACTACTCTACCTAATAAGAGTAGTTTCGAACTAATTTTTGATACCATGTCCTAACCCGATACAAGCTCTGGCACCGCCTACCGACCGCAACGCGAAACCGACCATTCGTGGATTACTGGAATCCTACCCTCTCGGGGGCATACTCGCCTTTCGCCGACTTGATATTCTTCCTTCTTTTACTTGTATCAAATTCGTTTTAATAGTCTTTCGTAACAATTTTTTCTTGAATGTGGGCTTTCTTCGGCTTCTTTAGATTTCCTTTTACGGGACTTTTGTATTTAAATTTTTGCTTGTTCGGTTATGCCCTTCAATGTACTAAGCATTGGAACGGTTGATGTCAATTTTTGGCGCCCCTCCGATCAATCCGATGTGCACCATTTTCGTGGAATCTATCACCACTGCCCTTCTCTGCACATCAAGTTTGAACTTGGAATTTATTAAAGTCACAAAAAATCACGGTGCGAATTTGGACATCCGTCTTTGCAGAGCGTATGGTCGAATCCACGAAATAACCTTGCACACAACTTAATCATGTAATATGTTATATCATCGTATTGCAAAGAAAACCAACGACGGTTCACTTTAATTTAATCTTAGTTTTGCTTTGTACAAAGAAGGCTGTTTACGTTATCAGTATGTGGCTCTCAGATGCGCAAAAGGCTTGGACAACCCATTGAACATTCCCCTATCAGCCTGAGAACATAGCCTCGAACCGATTGACACATTATTTCAGGAGCGCCTTCAAATTAGGGAATCCTTCTTCCGGAAGGGAAGAGTAGAAGAGGAATTGCTAGCTCTTTTACGTTTTAGAACTGCCCGAACGTAATGAGCACAATGGTTCCATTTGCCAATCGATCCAAGCATCTCCCCGATTGGATTATCTGGGAAAAGCTCTCCTGTTTCCTTCTAGAGGTCGCGGTGCAGCCTGTCTCATCTTTAAAATGCGTAAAATATGTGGCAAGCATCAATTTCGTCTCCTGTGCAAAATCCAAGACTTGCCAATCTTGTGCAAATGAGACTGAAAACACCCATGCCCCCCCCCCCCCCCCCCCCCCAAGAGCTGCATCAGATAGAAGTCAGTCTCTCCATTTATTCGATTAAGCCATGGTCTATGATCAGGGATGAGGTGTATAGTCCATCTTCCTTTCGTTCTATTTTCTCAGTACTGCTGTCAATCATTGAGTCAGCATTGTCTCTCCTCGCAGGAATAGCACGCCGCTCTTCAGCAAGTCAGTTATCACATTTAAGACTAAGCTTATTGCCAGTAAAACCTTGACTAATGGAAGCCTGATGCCCCGAAAATCTTTGATTGCAGAATGGTAAATTATTGACTTCTTAACGATGACACTTTACTCGTAGTTTGCAAGAGCAAATCCCCAACTTGGCTGAAGCTAAATGACATAACACGTCATACAGAGAAAGGATGTGATTTACATAGCTACCTACCAAGAAGAGGCCCAACCTCACGGACACCAATAGATAGTAATTAGAACGATGCGCCGATCAGCGTCCATCATCCATTGGGATGTGGTCCCAGTTTACCCCCGTTCAAGAAAGTTGGAACACAACTGATGTATGCTTAAAACTATTTTCCATACTATTCTAACCACTGCCACCACGTTTCAGTCAGGATAGGTTTCTCATCATGTGGGGGTGACAGTCATTTGTTATGGGCTCCCCCTAACCCATTGTACAGACTAAACCTCTGTTCAACTTTTTGTGACGCTCTGTTTGAGTATCACTTCCTATTTGGATCTTTTACTGAAGATGGTACCGCTAGTTTCTGAAATTTTTTTTCAGAGATTAGCAAATCGTTTTGACTACCTTGCTTCATCTCTTATTCTATCATATATATTTGGGTCGAGAAAAGTAGTCGCGGATTACAATTCTTGGCCTCTCTTACATGCATCAAAAATATTATTCAACTCTTAGTGCAACACGCACTAATGACTACCAAGATTAAGCCCTAGTTCTTCGCGCCTCCAGGTCCCTCGTTTCCCCTTCTTACTAACCTTGCGCCATTTGTCCAGTTCCGCTTCGCCCTTCTGGTCTTCATGCCTCCAGATCAATAATCTCCCCTTATGCTGGTCATCCAGCTCGACTTCATTCTTCAGCCATAATACAGGTATACCACCAATAACCGACGTCTCCAGGTCCATCGTTTCCCTTTTCTGTTAAGCTTTCGCAATTTGTGCAGTTCCACTTCTCCCTTCTGACCAGCACACCTCCAGGTTGTTCGGTTCTCACTACCGGCCACGATGCCTCCAGGTCCATCGTTACCTCTTTCTGCTAGTTTTACGCTGTCGGTCCCACTTCTGGGTTTCATTTATCTCTTCTGGCAATCTTGCACACTGAATAACTATGCCTCCGGGTTCGTTGCGCTAAGGCTCCCGCGATACAGCCAGACCATATCCTGTGCAACTCGCTTTCCATTAACATTGACTCACGATCCATCGCTCTTTGGATTCTCCGAGCTAGCGTCTTCATCTCTTAGCTCAAAGTCAAAGTCATAAGCGCTTTATTCAACACTAATCGTTATAAATTTTTAAAAGAACATAAAGCAAATTCCAAACAATAAAACTATAAAAAAATTAATGGCCCGAATGGCTCTCTAAATTTATACGTTATCAGTTAAACACATTGCATGAAAAAAATACACTTGCAAATTTAAATTAATTAAGATTATTAGATATTTTTTGATTCAATTGGAACAAGGAGAAAAAACCAACCAGCATTATTCAAAAATTACTTATACTACTAACACAACAATGAACTTATATCCTATACCTAATATATGTTACACCCTAATTCTAAATAAGTTCAATCAAAATAAAAAAAAAAAACGTTACCTTATATTGAAACTTATACCTAATTTATTATACAAATAAACAACAATACTAGATGTAGCAATAATGAGATGAATCTAAAAAACTAAGTAACGAGAAAAAGCACAAAAACAGAAAATAAACACGAACAATTTAGACATTGTCATTCAGCCACCAATACCTAGATTGCTCCATCTCAGCTCGACCAGCCTCAACGAATCTAGCAAATGAGTATCTCCATTGGAATTGTTGGTCTCGTGAACTCAGATTCGGAGGATATTTTATCTTCTTATCGGTGGCCCGTCGGTATATGTGATATATGATTGGGACGCCGTCAGAATCAAAAACATATCGATTCATGTCCAAATACACGAATGCTTCTGGAGGAACGAAGCCAGTAGTGAGGCAAGTCACAATATACCCGTCTGGAGGGTGGAACGGCTGTGAAATCCAAGGGTTTTCACTCACAGTTACAGATCTTGCGATATGATTCCGAAGAAGTTTCAATATGAAGATATCGACTCTTGTCACTTGAGGGGTTTGATAAATTTTTCTATTCGATATATAGTGCTTCCAATCCGTCTCAGGCTCTCTGTACAAACCAGTACATGCACGAAGACATTTCCTTTCGAAAACTCTTAATCTTTCCATTGTGCTAGCACTCTGGTTGTACCAGATCTGGCATCCGTATGTGAAAACTGGCCTAACCAGGGTCTTGTAACAAATAACTCTGACTTTTTGATCAATGTATCTGGAATGAAAGAGTCGCCGAAGGGCCATGACTACTTTTAGTGCTTTACTGAGCATGATTTTAACATGTTCAGTATAGTACAGGTACTAATCGAGATGAATACTAACTATTGTTGCTTTTCGGTCTGCCGTATACCAATGATTCCGTTGGCGAGACATTAAAGTCAAAACCCGTCGATAGCTTGCGAATGAATATTGAGAAAAGCAGAGGCGCAGTAACCGTTCCCTGCTGTAGACCATTCAATACCTTGAAGTCGCGCATTGTCGTCAGATTTCCATCAGTTACAACAAATGGTTTCCCGTATAACATATTGTATACCTTATGGCGACAAGGTGTCTGGGCAACCTGTCCTGAAGGAGTTTAAAAACTATACCATCTAAACACACCGTATCGAAGGCTTTCTCCATATCAATGAGACATGATTCAACACATTCTTTGTTGTTTAGTTTCCAACAGATGTCTGAGGTTACTTTCGTTATCACATGTGTGGACGAATGCCTGGCGCGAAAACCAAATTGGCAATCCGGCATCAACTCATATTTCTCAATGCGGGCGTTTAATGCTCTGTTGAGTATCATTTCAAATACCTGGCTGATGTTAGGCGGTAGGGTGGTAGCTTTTAGGGCATGAAGATTCCTTTCCTTTCTTCAAGATCGGAAATACCTTTGCCTTTTTCCACTCATTTGTGAAATATGAATTGCTCAACATGTTGTTGAACATTCTGCAATAATTCCTAATAGCAGCAACAGGCAAATGTCGGATAACTTCATGATTTCTTGTTGTTTATCATGTGAAATATGAAACACAAGTCTTCATAGCTGACAAAATAATCAATAAGATTCAAGTTCGGTATGAGGTCAGATGTTAATGTTTCATTGGCCGTTCAGGCTTGATTTGAAGTCAGAAACTTTTTCTTCGACGACCTCTGAAAATATTTCATTCCCTTTCTCAGGGTTTGGGAGATGAACCGATTCAAAATGTGTTCCAATCAGGGAGAGTTTATGCAATCCTTCACAAATAATCCTGTTTCCATTTCTATCCGGAGTCGTACTATCAATTTCGATACTAGCCCTATCGGGAAGATTTATCTCATCACTAGTGACTTCAAGATTCGATGCCTTCACTCGAGACTTCTTGCGGAATATGCTAATCACTTTCGCGAACGTTCCGTCTGGGTCCTGCGGGCTAATACCCCTCAGTTTTTCCGCCCATTGATTGCTGACCTCAATCCTGAAGTACGAACGGATTAAGTGCCGGACACTCTTTAGGTGTAATTTCAACGAAGCCAACGAGGGATGGTTGTAGTCCAAAAATCGTCGATAAATATTGTTGACGCGTGTGAGAAGAAGGCTTCTCAATCTTTTCAACCTTGCGATGGTTGGTGTTTCATATCCTTCCATATTGTTTCGATGTTTTATCTTGGGAACTACTTTCACAATTGTTTCCAACGTCAGCTTCTCTAACTTCGACAAATAGAGATCTATTTCATCGTTAGTTAGATTTCTGTCATGGGGAACCATTGAGCAAGAGTTGCCATCATCAGAAAGAGGACATTGCTTCTGGTAATCTCGATTAAACTTCTTTTGAGATTTTCACCAATCCGTCTTTTATTCAACCGGTGATTTTAATGTTGAACTGGAATGAGGAAGACATCATCCCTTTGATGATTGATTTCCATTACGATTGCGTTATGGTCGCTATCATAAGGAAGCACCTGCAGTTTTCGTTGAGGACTATTAAAGCTGAATTCAAGTCTCGCGTCAGCAATGCAGAGGTCCAAATATGAATTTGTCCTAGGGTATGTTGGGAACTCCGACTAATATAGATTGCAGCTGTATTTAATTTGGTTCTCTGTTAACCACGATTTCAGGAATACACCTCTTGGATTATTGGTGGCGTTCAGCCATGATGTATGCTTGGCATTCAGGTCACCAGCAAGAATATAATAATTATGAAGCCTGTTCAATTCGAGTATTTCAAACAAGGAATTGAGTTCCTCCTTGAGCCTGAGAACAGTTCGACCAGTTGCATAGGCAGAGATAACGAAGAGTGAAATTTTGATAACGGACACTTCAAGAGATTCAAAGCTTTTGAATTCGACTTTTTCAATATTTTGGAAACGATAGGGTCTTCGAACCAATATCCCGGTGCCACCTCCCCCATCACCTGTTACCCTATCGTTTCTTACGAACTCAAAACCCTTGAATCTCATAGAGTGCCATGAACTGAGGTGGGTTTCGGTGAAAAGCACGATGTCAGGCTTTTGTCTGGCAATGAATTCAAGGAGATAATCACGCCGATGTAAAGTAACAATGGAGTTGACGTTGATCGAGATGAGACGAATCCTATCCGTGGGAATGTAGCTGGATGACAACTTATTATGAGGCATTTGAAAGCCCTAAACGCTGAAAAACAATGTTAATTTTCGAATCTTGTTTATCGATTCGCTCCGATAAGGAATTTAGTTGCTGATAAATTTTAAGGAGCAGCTCATTATTGCCACTTACATTATTTATTTTATTTACATTGTCTGCTGGTCCTCTCGCAGCAAGTGCAAATGACACTCCGGGCTTGACGAAGTTGGTAGGTATCACACTGCGGTGTGCTTGACTTTGTTTCGGAGTGACTTTAATCTTCGCATCTTGATACCGGGGGCATCCTCGATATGATGCTGGATGACCAAAGGCACCGCAGTTCACACAATATAGTTTTTCTTTTGGCTCCGCCTGAGCCAATTTGCACTCGCCGGGAGCATGAATGTCTTTGCATTTAACACACCTATATTTCATGGCACAATTGGCAGCCGAATGCCCGAATCTTTGACACCTGTAGCACTGGTTGACCTCACTTTTTTGGAGGCGTTCCCACCTCACCACGCGGAAGTTCAAGTACCGTATTTTCTGCAGGGCACTCGAACTACTTTTGCTCGAAATCTGGACTAAGTAGTGAGGCAAGTTTTTGCGCTCCACAATCGATCTTCTCGTTGCAAAGTTTTTGACTGTAATGAATTGTATTTCTGGTGCAGCTTCTTGGAGCACCTGAAGGAGATCGACTGTGTCCTCACCACAGTCCAGACCCTTCAATAAAAAGGTTTGGTTCTTTTCGCTTTTCAGGGTGTCCGTGAAATGCGGAACACCTCCAGAATTTAAGGCACTTTTCGTTGCCTGGAAATCAACCAGCGACTTAGTCCTTATTGTCAACTTATCGGCATTGACTCTTTTTATCTGAAAATCTTTTAGTTTATTTTCGGCTGCCAAAAACCGAACCATATCTTTGCCCGTTTGCCCAAACACATTGATTGGTGGGACTTTTTCTCTTTTTTCATTAATGTTAACGGACGGACCAGCAGGCAAACCTTTTGGTTTTTTCTCCCGATTTTTAATTTTAAGATATTCAATGAAATCATTATCTAATTTTGACGTTTTACCTGGATGCTCTTCAATGTTCATCGTTTCTTCAAGACCAGGTAGCGCTGCATAGTAATTTCTGCTGTCGTTTGCGCCTCCTGCGCTGAGGACATCCTCTTGATTAGCTTCTTCCTGTGGCTTTTTAATTTTCTTGTCTTCGGTTTTTGGGTTTCCTTGTCGGCCTTTCTTGCTTTCTTTATCCTTGTTGAACGTTAACGTTCCAACAAGTGCTTCTAACGATTTAACTCGAAGCTTGAGTTCTTCGTTTTCTTTTTCGATTTTTTCAGCTTTCTCTTTTTCTTGGATAAGCTGTTCGACTTCGATAACTGATAGGACTGTCGGTTTTCTGCTTTATTCTCGTGACTTCTTTTTAGTTTTTTTTCGCCCGTCATCATTGGCGAGGGGCATGATCCTGATTGATGGCTGAAGCCATCGGGCTCCTCCATCTCGTCGCTTTCGCAGCGAGACTAGAGGGAATGTTCTCAGACCGGGACTTCCCTTGAACGTATTTCCACTTTTGATATTTCTTCAGGAAATTAATTTCAGGTATTCGATAAATGCTCGAATAATTCGACGGTGATGGTTTTCCCAATAAAATCAAAATTTGCTTTTGACTGGCTCGTAAAAAAATATTGCAATTGTTTGAAACTGACTTTTGCGAAAAATTAATTAATTTTTGATATTAATGACAGGAGCGATTAAAAACACGTCTACACGCAACGAGTGCTAGACGTAGAATCCTTTTGAAATCCTCTTTACCTCCGGTATGTTGTTGTGCTTAATTTCGGCATGCGCTGAGCGAATGCCAAACGTTTAGTGCCCGATGAACTACTCGAATCGATCTCGTCGCGAAGTGAACGTTTTGAACTGTGAAATGATCGACTGCAACCGACACTTGATTTATCTGCCGCCGAATCCTGGTCTAACGGTGCTTTATACCAGACGACTGAGCAGTCACGTTTGCCATCAATAACATAGTAAACAGTATTATCAAATTGGACACGCTCTGAAACGCCATACTCGCTTACGTTAAACGAGTCTAATTTATGCTTATAACTAAGAATTGAACCAGCCAATGCTCTTGTAGAAAAAGTATTCCCAGACTTCTCACACACCCATGTCTCAGGTGCAGCTGTTTCTGACGAACTAACCTTCGCTTGCAGTTCCAGACGATGTCCTGTTATACTTCCCGCCAAAGCCGTGGTACATTCACGATTTGATGCATACGCTAGTATGTCAGAAACTGTGTTTCGACCAGGAACGCTAAGATGACAGCCACTCGCTACACTTAAGCTGACTTCACCTATCCTTATTGGTGCAATTCGTGATACAGCATCCACACTAGCCCCTTGACCTTGATTTCTCAACTGATTTTCTTCTTCGTCGTCGAATTCGAACTTGAAACCGTCGCCGTCACAAAAAAAGAAGAAAGAAAATGTCAAACGCACGGTCTTATATATTTTTTGCTGAGCCGTGGGTTGCTGTAATTTTGTTTTTTTTATAAATGTTCGTTCCTCGTTTCACAGATTCTACAGTATCTGTCGTTTCTATTTTCCGTGTGGGCAGTTGAAGAGACTTTTGTTGAAGTCTTATCGGCGGAGGACAGCTATCCTACTTCCTTAGCTTAAATCTATATTTAACCTATAATAATTTAATTCCACGATTATCAACGAGTGTAAGCGGATTTAAGTCAGTTTTCTGGATTTTAAAGTTAATTTCCTCGTTGGTGAGGCAGAGGCAGCCAAGTGCTCGATGCGCGAGGTGCTTCAAAGGTATTCCCCAATTCAGAATTGTAGCAGCTTCGGGGAGAGAAAATAATGAGTACCAAATATATTTGCAGGCTTAAGTTCGTTGAAATCGAGTGTCCTAAAATATTGTATAATAAAATTCAATGAATTGGTGCTAAATGAATTTTTCGGATCAGAACATCTTCGTACCCGGAGGGTAATCATCAATCAATAAAACGGATAATAATTAATTTCTCAATGCCTATGTGAAACTTAGTTAATTCATTCCAGAGCATTTTGAATAGGTTATAGCGGTTTTTTTTTTTCAATAGTTATATGAGGTTTGGAATATGATCGGCTATTATCTGCTTATAAATTGCAAATCCATGCCATGTTCTCGAAATATTCATTGGTCATACTAATCCATTTTTCATAACAAATAAAACCTCATCATTTTATTCACCACACAAAAACAGAAGAAAAAAAAAATCAATCAAATTCTATTAACCTCAATAAAGAATGCATAACTTCTGTTGAAAACACTTTTAAGCATCGAGAAATAAAGTTTTGCCTTTATTTTACCTTTTTGCCTGTTAATCAACGTATTGTGCTTTATAGCATGAATTAATACCTGTTGAAATAGTTTTAACGATTTCTTCCAACAAATGAGCGAGGTATTCATCACAGCCATCAATAAAGTGTGTGATGTGTGTAGACGAGTATTTTGAAATGCCACTAACGAATCAAACAAAAACGCTGCCATCCCCATCGCCATACCTTAACCCGCTTATCGGGCAGAATCTTCTTCGTTTTGAGCGTTTTAAGCGAACTATACTAAAAATTCACTTAAACATCACTCAAATAAGATTTATTATCAATTGGTTTAACAGTTGGTGGTGATTCTTCATTTTTTCCCGATTTCTTCTTTTCCTGAACGTTTTATTGCACTGTGTGAGTATTCATTGCGATTGGTTGCAATAAAACTATGAAAGGCTTTTTGTATCTTTTGGTCTCGGTATCTTTATAGTGATACGAGTACGACCGCATTTTTTCTACATTTACTCAGGAAAAAAGTTTGTGCGTTGTTTTGCTATACGCTCAGCAGTTGGCTCCTGCGATCAATTGATTCAAACATGTCTGTCCGTTTGTCCGTCTGTTGTTAGTGTTGTATATTTTGATCTTTTGGTTTCAGAAATTTCACTGTTTTTATGATTTAAACCGTTTTACGACTATAAAGTCGCCAGTATGAGGATCAGATAGATGGCAGTCAGATAAAGATGAAGGATTGATGACAAATTCGTCAACTTCTAGAGTGATGTGTGCCATAAATTTTTACCTACCCCAATGAATAGAAATCGAATTGATATCCGTAAAGATTCAGTTTTGTGTGGTGAAGATTCAGATTTTAGAAAAACCCAGCGGATGAGATACGACCAGTTTGCGTATGTATGACGATTGAAGTTTTCATTAGCACCTTCACTAGTTATACATTTATAGGCGATTCACTTCCTTTGTAAATTGAAGGTTTAAATCTGGGAACAGTAAATTCAGCCCTACCTGATTTTTAAACGACTTATGAAATATATTGCGTCTGATTTTAAAAGTCATTCGATAATGGAGTCTCGATGATGTTGATAAGAAAACTAGCACATTCGAATGCTTCTATCTTAATGGACCAGATTACCGGAAATTGACTAGCACAAAATTAATTCTGGGAAATAAGATACGGCAATTTAGTACTTATGTATGTATTATACAAACGTGCTTAGTTCTAAGTTTTTATTACTGAAGAAGTCCTGTAAAACGTATAAAAGCAGACCAAATTGATACTGGACTGATAGTATTGATACACGTTTACGCTATCTAAATTGTATGATTTATCAAATGGAGTACTGTAGTAATAGAGCAGTCACCCTATCAAACTGCTCTAACACTTACCTATCTCCATCACCCCTACAGCATGGTGATCAAGAAAATTGAAATTCTTACTAGAAAAGTGAAGATAGTTCGATTAAACGCATATCGCTATGGGCGGTGACAAGAAGACATTAATGATTATTCAGTTTAGAATTTTTTCTAAATATATAATGTCTTCTTTTCTTAAAATAATCCAGAACTAATAAACACCTCGCACACCAATTTTGTTTCAAATCAACGTGATATCAAAGAAAAATCATTCATTATTATTTCTTTACATTGGAAATGAATTCAAATTTATCAATAAAACCGTATGATACTAATATTAGTTAAAAACAAAAACAACCACCAAGAAGCAATTCTGTTTATTCCGACATAATTTGCATTTATACTCATTTTTTTTTGTGTGGTAGGGAGGTGGAGGCATTTATGCCCGCCGAGTCTGGCAGTGTGGGACTCCCATGGAGGATACCTTTGGACTACCCACTAAACACCTCCCCTGTCAATCTGAGAACCTAGCCTGGAACCGTTTGACACATTACTTCGGGCCAGGTCTCGTTTTGTTACGCCGTGAGGCGCCTTCAAGCTGGGGAGTCCTTTTCCTAGCGGGAGGGGAAGAGGAAATGCCAGAAGAGCGATCCCCCAGCCCCAGTGCCTCCGGCTGCTGTGAGTCCCTTTTATATTTTAGGACTGCCCGAGCATAATGTGCCACCTGGTTCCATTTGTCAACCGATTCGAGCATGACCGCAACTATATTATCCGGGGTGAGCTCTCCCGTCTCCCTGTAGAGTTCCCTTCGCAGCCTGGCCCATTTGGTACACGCAAAAAATGTGTGACAGGCATTGTCCTCCTCTCCTGGGCAAAACCGACAATCGGGAGACCGTGACTTGCCGATCTTGTGCAGGTAAGACTGAAAACACCCGTGCCCGCTCAAAAGCTGGGTCAGATAGAAGTCAGTCTCACCATGCCTTCGATTTAGCCACGGTCTCACATCTGGGATGAGGCGCGCAGTCCACCTTCCCTTCGTGCAATTCCTCCAAGACTGCTGCCAATCGTTGAGCGAGCGTTGTCTCTCCTCGCGGACAACCATCTCCCTCGCATCCTCGTTTCGGCGCAGGTAAATAGCGCGGCGCTCTCTAGCAAGGAGGGCGACAGGTTTCACGCCTGCAATCACTCTCACCGCCGAGTCGGAGACTTTTGGATACGAAGATGCAATTCTCAGTGCTCCTCTTCTCTGTACCCATGCCAATCATTTTCGGTATACCTCCTTGCTGAGAGCGTCGCCCCATACCTCTGCTCCGTACAGTAGCACTGACCCTACAGCACTCATCAAGAGGCGTCTTCTTGACGGGCTGGGTCCCCCTACGTTGGCCATAAGTCGACTCAGGGCCGATATTCCCGAAGCAGCCTTCTCAGCCGTTGCCCTGATTTGCTCGGAGAAACTCATCTTCGAGTCGATCAGTAGCCCCAGGTACTTCAGCGCTGGCTTCGATTCGATCTGTATACCTCCAATACTGATCATCCTTACTCTAGGGATTCTCTTTTTTGTCAAGATGACCACTTCGGTTTTCTCCAGTGCTAAGCTCAGCCCGCGAGCAGTCATCCAGTCCCTCACTCGGCGCATTAGCATACCTAGTCTAGGTTGCGCTTGTTCAACGGTGCGTCCGGCGACCAGAGCCGCAACATCATCCGCATAGCCGACCAAGCGCGACTCATCTGGCATCTCAAGTCTCAGTAGCCCGTCGTAAGACACGTTCCACAGGTCCGGACCAAGGATAGATCCCTGGGCAACACCCGATGTAATTTCCATCCTTCGTTGCCCCTATGTCGTGTCGTAGAGCAGGCTTCGGTCCTTTAGGTAGTTCCTCCAAAGCCGCATTAGATATTCTGGAACTTGAAAAGAGTTTTCCAGCGTGTCCTGAATATCCACCCATCTAGCGGAGTTGAAGGCATTCCTGACGTCGAGTGTCACCAACAGGACGATCCGTCGCTTGGTGCGACTATATGCCTCTGCCTTTTAGACCACGTTCACCACCTCTGCAATCGCATCAATGGTAGAACGTCCTGCTCTAAAGCCGTACTGCCGAGGAGATAGGTCCCCAGCAGCACGAATCGCGTCAGTGAGTCTTCCCTTGATGAGTTTCTCTAGCACTTTCCCAGCCGTGTCTAGCATGCATAACGGGCGGTATGCAGATGGCGATTCGGGATTTCCCTTCCCCTTGCTGACCAGCACGAGCCTTGCCACCTTCCATCGTACAGGGAAAACCCCGTCCCGTAGGCAAGCGTTGAATGTGCTGAGCAGCAAGTCAGGACAATGGTGATAGACGAGCTGCAAAACCTCAGCTGAAGCACCATCTGGACCTGGAGCCTTCCTCGCTTTCAGGGAGAGGACTGCCTCCTCCAGTTCCAGCTGTGTGAAGAGTGGGCACTCGACTGCTGTTTCACCATGGACAGCGTCGACACGGACGGGATGGGCGGGGAAGAGTCCCCGCACTATCGCGTCCATCTTTTCCGCGTCATGTATACAAGGCTTCCGTAGGGCACCAAGTTTCCCCATGACCAGCTTGTAACCTAGGCCCCACGGATCCCTATTTACATCGTCCACGAGGTCTTGCCAGCATCGAGCCTTGCTCTTGTTAATAAGCCTGCGAAGATATTTCCTGCCGGACCTGTATGCTGCTAGCCTAGTGTCTGCCTCCTCCCGTGTTTGCGCCCGCTGGGCCTCTCGCCGAAGTTTGTGACACTCGCTTCTTTGTTCGGCGATCTCGTTTGACCACCAGTATACTGGAGGCTTACCATGTCGGGGTCTCCGACGGGGCATGGAAGACTCGCAAGCAGCTATGATGGTACTCATAGTTGAGTTCACCAAGTCCTTGGCTGTTGGCCCTCCACTCCCTGGCGGAGCTCCCAGCAACGGTGCGCTTGCCGTAAGCGCGTCAGCAAACCTCTCAACGTCCATCCTCCCAGTCCTCCATCCGAGGATTGAAGTTTGGGCATATGCACGCAGAGTGGCACCGTCGTGAATCTCAACAGCTATATACTGGTGATCACTAGCCGAGTAGTCCTCTAGTACTCGCCAGTTGTATACTCTGGGTACCAGGGACTCCGAAGCGAGTGTCACATCGGGTATGGTTCCTACGCAACCCCAGCGGCGGAAAGTAGGGGTGTTACCAGTATTTAGGACAAAAAGCGCTGTTCTGGCCGGCATGTCCAAGATTTGCTTTCCCCTTGGGTCGGATTGTGGCATACCCCATTCAATGGCTCTGGCGTTGAAGTCTCCCCCGACCAGCATGTGGCCCTCTGTGTTCGAGACAGCGTCCTCCAGGGCATCGAGTTTGGTTCGAAAAGATCGCATTGCCTCGTTAGGCGTCAGATAAACACTGAAATATGTTATCCCTGAACACCGCACCCACACAAAACCATCCCCGCGTCCATGGCCCTGCACCTGAAGGCGGGCGCTGTCTCGAACCCAGATGGCCGAGGTACCAGATTTGTCAGGGTACCACGCTTGCGAGTCCTTGTTATGATGTTGCTCGCTCAGCAACAGGAGGTCAGCTTTCTTATCCCTCGCAAACTGCTCAAGTAGGTCCTGGGCGTTTGTGCTTCGGTGCAAATTGACCTGCAGGATACGGATCATTTGAGTATCGATTTGGCTTTAGTTAGGGCCTCCTTGAAAACCCAGCATCTCCCTGCCCCCGGCTCATGTTTGAGGTCGCCGGGTGCTAGCTTAGCATCCTTGCAAAGAATGCATTTCGCCTCGTTCGTGCACTCCTTCCGTTTGTGCCCCGTTTCACCACATTTGTAGCACAGAGATCTCCTGTCGGGTCCCCTACAGCTATACGCGGTGTGCCCGTATTCGAAGCATCTGAAGCAGCGGATAGGGATCGCTCTTGTCCGTATCCTGCAGATCACCCAACCTATCTTAATTTTGCCCTTCGCCAGGATTTGCTGGGCGTCTTTATCAGCTAGTTCGACAATAGCCATGCGTTGCCCCCTTGTGTTTTCACGTGTCAATCTTGCCTTGACTTCACTTAAGCTGGGGAACTCCCTCCTAATGGCATCCTCTACTTCAGCTTTATCCGTGACGCAGTCGAGGTCCCTGATTTCCAGGGTGGCCATTGGTTCGAGCGAGGCAACCGTTGCCGCATCTCCAAGAACCTTTTGAACCGCGTCACGGAATTCATCTTTGTTTGTGGCCTCTGGCCCGAATTCCACCAGCAAGCCACCGGTCCGGGTCGGTCGAACTGCTTTGATGGCAGTTTTGGTGTCGTCTGGCTTGACCGCTCCTTTAATTTCACGGAGGACATCTGCGTAGGTTCGGCCCTTAGTTGGTTTAATAAGCAGTGCCTCTCGCAAGGGTTTGCGCCGCGGTTTGCTTTTTGTTTTCTGCGGTATATCGGGGGGTTCTTTGTTCTTTTCGTGGTTGCGCTCTTTGTCTGTTTTTTCTAGGAGTAGCTTTTTGGCCGCTTTTTTCGCTGCCTTGTTTCGCACCACATGAAACTCCTCGCCTGGGGTGTCAACTTCGTTTATGGTCTCGTCGTTCCTCCTTTTCTCACGGTCGCCTTCAATTGGGCTACCGGCCATTCTTTTGCTGCTACTAGGACCCACTGATGCCTCGAGGGAGAGTGTGTCTTTTTGGTGCTTTTCGATTGCAAGCCACCTCCGCCTGTAGTGCGTTATCCGGCCAAAAAGCTCCTCCAGTTCAAGAATGCCATTCTTGACACTCTTGCCTATGTTTTTCTGCACTTCGCAGGCAGCCCTCAGTTGTTTGACGATATTCCCCGCTTTCCGAGTAAGCCGCTCCTCTGCGGCGCGGGCAAGGGCGATTGTGTTATTTGGCGCCACCTCTTGGGAGAGGCCCCCGTTTCCTAGCCCTTTTGCTTCTATCGCTTGGGTCGCGTTTGAAGTGGCGTCGGCCAACGGCAAAACTTCTCCCTCCACGGAGGACATCTGCGTAGGTTCGGCCCTTAGTTGGTTTAATAAGCAGTGCCTCTCGCAAGGGTTTGCGCCGCGGTTTGCTTTTTGTTTTCTGCGGTATATCGGGGGGTTCTTTGTTCTTTTCGTGGTTGCGCTCTTTGTCTGTTTTTTCTAGGAGTAGCTTTTTGGCCGCTTTTTTCGCTGCCTTGTTTCGCACCACATGAAACTCCTCGCCTGGGGTGTCAACTTCGTTTATGGTCTCGTCGTTCCTCCTTTTCTCACGGTCGCCTTCAATAGGGCTACCGGCCATTCTTTTGCTGCTACTAGGACCCACTGATGCCTCGAGGGAGAGTGTGTCTTTTTGGTGCTTTTCGATTGCAAGCCACCTCCGCCTGTAGTGCGTTATGCGGCCAAAAAGCTCCTCCAGTTCAAGAATGCCATTCTTGACACTCTTGCCTATGTTTTTCTGCACTTCGCAGGCAGCCCTCAGTTGTTTGACGATATTCCCCGCTTTCCGAGTAAGCCGCTCCTCTGCGGCGCGGTCAAGGGCGATTGTGTTATTTGGCGCCACCTCTTGGGAGAGGCCCCCGTTTCCTAGCCCTTTTGCTTCTATCGCTTGGGTCGCGTTTGAAGTGGCGTCAGCCAACGGCAAAACTTCTCCCTCCCCCAGTCTTACACTGACCTCTGTTGGTGTTGCAGCTTGATCCGGATTGTGTACGTCTTGCACTGAGCGCTCCGGGGTACGCATAGTCCTTCTACTGCGCCCAAAGGCCGCAATGATGCCAGGTTGCACAACGCACTCTGCCTTCTTTCGTTCGTTAGTCCGTCAGTGGTCTGTCTCCGATGGTTTAACCTGTGATGTTGACTTTGACAGTGTTTCTGGGGTTTGCTGCCTCCCCCCGCAATCGGTGACTTGTTTTATCGGTGTTCTTGCCAACAGCGGTTTTCGCCTGAAAGGGTTCTCCGTGTTAGCGTCCTGTTTGCTTGTTCTTTCATGTGTTGGATGTTTTTGATCTGTTGATTTTATTTTTTTGGTCCCATGGTTATCTTTGCAGAGCAGGGAGGCCATGCGAGGATTGGCACAAGCCCTTATGGGGACAAGTGCTCAGAGCCAGACCAGCGCTAATCGGGAGTCCGTCTCAACCGAACCTACACCACCAACCCAATGGTGCGAACTTCGAACGTACTCCGAGGCCTGCCAAGGTTTTAACGGGACAGAGACGGTATGATAGTTGAATTGGAGCCGTTCACACACGAGTTTCACCTCGGCGCTACTGTGCAAAGCAACTAAGTCCAAACCATTACATCCGCCAGCCCAAAGCGTCAATTCCAGTTCGTTGTCCAAAGCGTAGTCCAGATGCAATAAGAGGGAACCTCACGGCACCCCCCATATCCTCGGGTCCGTGGGGGCGGCACTCCCCAAAGAATGCTAGCCTCCAAAAATGTTCTTGTCGACCGGCTTTCTCCCTGCGGGAATTTCCTCGGGTACGTGGGGGCGGAACTCCCCAAAGAATGCTAGCCTCCAAGAGTGGTCTTGTCGACCGGCATTCCCCCTGCGGAGTTTCCTCGGGTACGTGGGGGCGGAACTCCCCAAAGAATGCTAGCCTCCAAGAGCGCTCTTGTCGACCGGCATCCCCCCTGCGGGGGCATTTATGCTCATTAAGTGTGCGCACCCACACATATAAAAAAATATCATATGCAACCTACCTTGAGGCTTGAATCGAAAAGATATGTGTGAAGTGTTGCGATGTTCCTCGACGTATCGAGAAGGTTGCCTAAAGTGACGAAATGTCAGTGTGGTTGCCGACGGATGTCGAGGTTGACAAATGTTCATTGGTGGCGGAGATAAACTGTAAATTTTTGATTGTTTAAACAAAGGGCATTCTCGGCGGATATCTACTTCCTCCTCTGCCGAGGCAGCAGAGCATCGCTGCAGTCCTTTACGGACTTTGGAAATTACCTATTCACTACAGTACTTTTTGCAAGGTTAACAAATCAAATGAATAATATCGGATAATATTTCCTGCTGAATTTATTTAAAAATTTCTCATCTAGAAAGAACTCATAATTGCCTCATTTTTTACTGGAGAAGCAATAAAATAATCGGACTTCAATTTGAAGTGGTTCAAGCTGAGCAAACCTTAATTAAAGCAATATTCAGAAAAACGTGAAAGTTGTTTTTGAATATTGGGCTGCAACTGGGTGTAGCTTTCCAAGTGAAGGAAGAGTGTTCCAGGTCTATTTTTATGGGGCAGCCCCCGTCCTGGGCTAAATCAGCCCCTTCGGGAGAGAGCATTCGAAATAATGTATCTACGACGGTATTCTGTGATCCTTTCTTGTGCTAGATCTTGGCTATCTAGCCAGACAGCCATGCGAATTTGATTTGTTCATTAGCCACTTCAGCAAGGCGTCATTCTTTATTATTTCGAATTTGAGGTCTTCATCATATACGTAAAATCGTTTTACTGCCATCATCCCTGCCAAGTATTTCCGCTCAGAAATAGGATAGCTCCGCTGGGCGAGGTTCAGCTTGTGGGATATGAAGGCTATAGGTGCTTCCTCTCCGTTTTCAGTTATTTAAACCATAACTGCATCCACTTCATCTTGATTCGCATTACAACGGATTGAGATAAGGTCTCCGCTATGAAGTTCTGCAGGTCTACAAAAGCCCGCAACTCGGGCTCGATCCCTAGGAACTTCGGTCCTTTCGACAGTATTTTGTCGGTAGCGTGGTAACTGTCGCGCAATTGCGCAAGAACTATGAGACCAAACAAAAACAAGCGAAAGAAATGACGCAATTGTTTGGTAGGCTTGGGCAGAGGAAACTCGTCGATGACTATGGTCTTATCTGGGTGTGCCCTGTTAGTATCATGTCTGAAATGTGTCCAAGATACTTAACTTTCGTCATGGCAAACTGACTCTTTCGAATATTGAGGGCGAGGCCAGCCTTGCAAATCTGCAGTGCTACTTCCTGCAGCAAAAAAGAACAATGAAATAAAATTAACCCCTTAACAATAAACTCTTGTCTTTGGTGTTCTAGTTTAGATGGATAGAGTAGCAGGTAAGTGTCGTACAGGGAGATCTCTGCCCGGCAGCCTTGATGATTTATATAGGATACACATCATATCGAACTCCCAGTTCATACCAGTATACATAGGGTGTACTGGTTATATAACAAATGTATACTGGTATAAACTGGGACCTCGATATGATGTGTACCCTATATACATCATCAAGGCTCCCGGGGAGAGATTTCCCTGTACGAAACCTACCTGCTACTCTATCCATCTAAACGAGAACACCCAAGACGAGAGTTTATTGTTAAGGGTTTAGCTTTATTTCATTGTCCTTTTTTTTAAAAACATTTATACATAAAAACCGAATTGGTTGCTTACATCTACGCGTCAAAAATTTTTTAAGCCTCTAACTATCAGTGTTAGGTGTAGCGCTATTCATTTTCAGCTTAACTTGTCGCACTTGACAGGTGAGCGCCAGCCTGAAGAGGGAAACAAGTGGACGAGCTTATGGATCGGGGTGGCCACACGGCATGAAACGTCAAAAGGCCGATTGAGGGTCGCGGCTTAAGCCAACACCTCACCCCTCACTATTTTGTTGAGCACTTCCGTCTAAAACTTCAGTCGCGTAATTACACGAACGTTTAAATTAATGGGTAGCAAACACGTGCCCTCCGTTCCACGAAAGCTTTACCTCCCCGCTGCATCTCGCTTGCTCGGATGGTGAATATGTGAAACTGGGGAAATTGAGCGAAGGAGTGCTTTTCGCTCAAGCTTTCAGCTTTCTCACGATCTTTTGGGGTGAATTAGTGAAACTGGGGACATTGAACAAGACAGCGTTTTCGCTTTGAATATTTTCATTCAGCCATATTTCGGTCAGACAGATGATTGAGTTTTTAGACACAGACAAGAAACATATGGGTCATCGAGCTTGGTTCATAAATCTAGAACATTTTGATAATATAAATTCACAGTTGATAGTTTTTGCAAAGATAAATTTCAATCATAGTTAGGTATGAGGGAGTGGTTGTCCTGCAATCCGAAAACGCCTTTTTGATGTAGAAGTGTAGATTTTCACTTTTATTCCAGGGGGTCAGAATTTGGATTTGGTAATTAAAGTATAATAATCTGGAGCAGCGACTTCAAAGAAAGCAATAACCATATTCGGTAGATTCTAGTGATAGTATGCCTGAACATGCGGCAAACTAATGTCGCTTCTATCAAGGACGTAAAGCCCCGGCCTTGATCAGCGAAATTTTAAGTCGATTGCCAAAAGTGCACTACATGACCAGTCTGGGTACAAAGAGGATAAGACCGCCTTGGCGGTACCCGAACGCCCGCTATATCAGTTTGTAACCATGCCCTTTACTGACTTGCTGACATGGCAGGGGTTCATCACCATCATCCCAAATGAATTTAGTACTGCCACCATCTAGGTATTGTACGAAACAACACTCATATGCGGGTGCAGTCATCGGCAGGGGAATGACTTATTGTGGGTTCAGTATATGGTTACAACACTCTTTAGTGTGCATCTTACCCCGAATGAACTTTTACTGTCCTTCTAGTCCAGACACGATGCTCTACAAGACGCTGTCTCCAGTGCAGAATAGCGTGTTCTCGTTGGGGGAGACTTCAATGTGAAACCCATTGAATGGAGCATACCTCTCTATGATGCAAGAGGAAAATGAGTCTTGGACATGGTAGCCAGAACTGAGCTTGTTGTGTTAAATGCGGGCTGTGTTGGAACCATTCCAGATGTAACATTCGCATCGGTATTCCTAGTATCAAAGGTGCACTACTCGAGAGGTCGAGAGGACTCCTCGGCCAATTATCACCAGTATATAGCACTTGAGATTAACGACGGTTCTTCTTGGTGTACATATGCTCAGTCTCCTAGTTGCGGATGGAACCCTGGGCAGTTGCACGTTGAAAAGTTTGTCGGTATGTTCATGGTATAGGTTTTGATGTCAAGACCTTTCCATGGGAGTAGAAGACTAGCAGTTACAGAAGCGGTGAACTCAACTTACCTCTGCTTGCAAGTCCTCATGCCCCGTAAGAGACCCCAACATGGCAAACCTCCCAGTGCCCAGTACGAGTATTTGCTCCACAGGTTATCCTCTTGTTAGTCAGGTATTTTTTCAAGGCTGTCTTGCCACCCCTTCCATCCGTCTTCAGGTGTTCCTCAAGGATCCATTCTTGGCCCACTATTGTTCACTCTGTTTATAAATGACTTGCTATCCGTTGTCATCAATTCCTCGTGTCTTCTCTATGCAGACGATGTCAAAGTTTTTAAAGAAGTGTCATCTAACGATGACTGTGCCCCATTTCAAGAAGATTTGAATGCCATTTTACTTTGGAGTTCTTATAACCAGCTCTCATTCAATATTTCTAAGTGCATTCATCTTTCATTTTCCAACAATCGTAGCCTTCGTAGCTTTCAATTTTCATTAAATAATCCATAGATAAGTACGGTGACACATTTTAGGGACTAATATGTCATTTTCGACTCTAAGTTGAAGCCACTGTTGTTTCAGGCTATGTTCTCAGGAGACAGGGAAAGTTTACAGGGTAGTTCATACTGCCTGGTATGCTTGGCAGTCCTACACTCAGAATGTAAATATGTTAGCCTTTATTTCCCAATAAGGAAAAAAATGCTCAGAAACGTGTTGAAAATATGAATTCGATCCTCATGCGTCTCTGGGGTCCCGCTCGCATAGTTACAAAAAAATGCTCAGAAACATGTTGAAAAGTTGAATTTGATCCTTATGCTTCTCCAGGGCCCCGCTCGCATAATCAGATGATATGCACTAACACCAGTGTCATCTAAGCCTATCATCTGGCCATCAGGCATCCTTGATCGAAGCATACGGACAAATATTTACTCGTAGTAATAGTCAATTATTTTGTTTATTTTACATCCGAAGCCCGATTCTCTTTTGTCTTGCAAAGCCCTTGGGCCTTGCTGTTTTGGAGTGAACCGACGTATTTCAACTTTTTTGAGTCATCTTGAGCGCTAAAGGATGTGTGGAAAGAAACAACTTTATATAGGTATACCTGTAGAATGGGTGTAGTCCACGTGGCTTAGTGGTTAGAGCACTAAGCCCGTAAGCCGAAGGTCTCTGGTTCAAGTCTCGTTGGCGTCAACGAGATTCAGTTCGAGTGGTTCTTTGGATGGACTATTAGCGCGTACAGTTATGATACGTGCTGGTTTAAAATTAGAACGTATCGCAACTGGGTGGACGGACACACGGCCAAAGCGTGGCAATGATCTTATCACCTTGCGGAGTGCCGATACATTCGATCATGACAATGAGATACTCTAACTCTCTCTAAGCGGATGCCCGAAAGGGGCTGTAGGGCTACAAAGAAGAAAGAAGGAGGTATAGAATGGGTTAAGCAGGTAGTTCTAGATTAGGCAACTCAGAGAGGTATCGGGGATATGAAGTTTTTGTTTTTTATGCTGTTGAATGTCCGTTGATTCTGGTTTGTCTTGCTTTTATTTTCATCGGAGGGTGGGGTCTAGTACTGAGAAAACCGTGTCGAGATTTGTAAAAATATATATGAACGAGCAACTTATGACAAATTAGCTCAATACTAGACCACATTCTGCGACAAAAACGGAAGCAAGACGAACAAGAACAAACAAATATTTATCACTACAAAACAAAAAAAATTAACATATTAGATAACCCTCTACCTGGCCTAGACGTTGGGTGCACTTTTTAGGCCGGGGGGGAATCGGTCCATAAATCTTCGAAAATAATAATAATGATCACAATGTTACAGTCAAAAGTGAGCGGTACAGAGACATGATTACTAACTTTTTGGTGCCTCAATTGGAAGGCATTAGTGTTGCTGACATGCAGTTTGTTACACTCATCGTTGAGGTTATTTTGGCTGAGAGCCTTTGGACTCGGATAGCCCTCGAAGGATAGCCGTGAGCGCCACTCGCTTAGCCAGTAGGCTCTCAAAAGCCGTCAAGCAAGAATAGTTACCCAAACCTCGGTTTTTCCGCTCCAGAGGGGAAAAAGAAAGGAGGGAAATTACCTTATGCTGCTATTAAAACTAGATTTTCTAACACAGAGGGCGAAAGGGGAAAAAGAGGGAGAGAAAAACTGCTTTCTGCTTCCATAAGACCACCAAGCTTGAAACGTGCGTATAACAACGAAACCTCCTTCCGTGCCCAGGCTACGCTGAAATCTACAAATCTTAATAAAACTAAAGGTAATCAACAATATCCAAAGCAAAAAGGAAAGTGTGTTTTTCTTGTTAAATTTAAAAGACAAGTAAATTTCGTTACCAGTGGTACTACAAGTGCGTTATTCTTCTCATTTTCTTTAAATAACAATAGGAAAAGGGTCGTGTTGGAGGCCCCTATCTACTGCTAATTCACACTTCGCCTCACTCGCACCGTCTCAATCGTATTGGACCCGCCTTGGACTTTCTTTCTCAATTTGCGTATTTCCTCCTTAATCTACACATTACCTCAATGGTTGCCCGTTTTATTAAATTTGATTATCTTCCACTACTTCGATACAGTCCGCTATTTTCCATTATCTCACAGTTCACAAAACTTTGATTTTTCAATATCCTTTTCAATGATTCTTATTAGATACACAGATCCCTGTACACTTTTTTCACACTTTTTTAATTTTCATGTACTTCTAACTTTAAAAGCAAAGAAAAACTTCACGTGCATAATTAGCGATAACGATCCACTGTCGACAGTCACGCCACTTAATACGAACCAACTTGAAAAAATAAAAACCGCTCATTCATTCCGACTCCTTGTACATATGTACTCGTATATCTCTCGGGGTTGTCCGCTATCCGAAAAGGACGATAACCAGCCATCCATCTTTCATTGTTTAAATTTGAAGCAGCCATGATTCTTTGGCGTAGTTATCTCAAACTAATGCCTTTTCGGATTTAGTAGAAACTCGAGAAGATATCTGAAACATCGCAACTGAACTTGATCGAGCCTCGACCAACTACTTGAACTTGTCTTTTGCGACATGCCAAAATGTGACGTTCGCAAATGTTTGTTTATATATTTATATTTCGGATTGTGCTCCCAGAGTAGTTTTAATGTTTCCAACTAGTATCTTGACGATGAGAAACGTCCATCGGTGACTCCTCCCAAGATCATTTGGCTTGCGTAAACATCAAAGGAACTGTCGCCGACATTATAAATAAACCTGACAACGGCGTCCACTGGTACTGCGAGACCTGCAGACGTTATTCAAATTCAGCCTACGTTTCTCGGCTCCGCATGGCTAGCTTAACGGTTAAAACTTTATGTGATGAGCTGAATGCTTTGCACAAAAAATGTTCGGCTGTGTGTAATGAGATTGCTCTCTTGCTCCAGTTTGGTGACACTATGTCTTTGCATCCTCTAACTGAGACGAGCCTGGATACTCGCGATATATTACAGCATTCTACACCACATCCTCCTCAATCGGAGTAGAATACTAAAATCACATTAAATACAGCTCCCGCCATAATAACGAGAAGTAAGTCGCAAGCTAAACCTGCAACAAAAAACAGAGCTAAACTGTTGTAATTTCAATCATCGTCTGGGCCCTCATCTTCTCATCAAGGTGCTATATCGAAAAATGTGCCCCCTTCACCCAACACTCTTGTAACGGATATTCAACCAACGTAAGTAGCTGATGTTTCTAATTCCGCTGAAACTCTGCCAGCACCACAAATAGTTCCATCTCCTGATGTCGTGGCGCCGCCGAAGCAAATATTTATATCTCGTCTGGATTATGAGACATCGACGAATGACATCTGTGATTACGTCTCAACGAAATTTGTACCTTCAGTAAAGATCATCAGCTGCCACAAACTGACAAAAGACAACATTGAGGGAAGAGTTATAGCTTCCTTTAAGCTTACTGTACCATCAAACTGCAGCATAGTTCTTCAACCAGAATACTGGCCCCCTGGAGCATTAATTAAACCTTTCAAGGCAACTAAAAGAAGAAATTTTCGTCGCGTGGTGAGCTCTCTTCCGAGACTTTAACAACTGGTCACCCTAAACCTTTTTCAAATATTAATTTAAATTTTTATATTCGAAACACTTCTCATAGCTTCAATCTTATTATCAAAATGTACGTAGCATGCGAACCAAGCTGGAAGCTATTAAAATTGCCTCTTCCATTTCCGGCGATGATTTCATTTGTTTAACAGAAACCTGGCTGACTCCTGATATCGTCAGCAGTGAAATTTGTCCACCGAACTGATAGAGATCGTTTGGTTTCAGGTAAATCTGGCGGTGGTGGTGTACTTATTGCTATTCATAAAGCCTTAGACAGCAAACTCTGCTCTGACTTTTCCCTGTCGCTTCCAGTAGAATGCATCACTGTCTTAATCAATATCTCTCAAGTATTGCTTTGCATGTGTATCACTTGCAATGCTCCTTTCCGCGTTTACAACCGTTTGTTTTTTGAATTTTCTTCATATTTCTGCAGCATCAACCCTTTATATACTATTTTAATCCGTGGTAACTTTTACATGCCTTGCCTAAGGTGGGACTCAAGCTCTCATACCCTCTCATCCTTCAATGATCTTTCTATCCTGTTTTCTTCTTTTTTATCGCTTTGCTCCCTATCGCAATTGAATATGATCCCAAACGCAAGCAATCAATTTCTCGATTTCATCCTTACCCTTATCCTGCCTCTATCTCCTCGAACACAAAATCTCCCTCCGAATATGTAAAACCTGATCCTCATCATCCTCCGCTTGAGGTTCGTTTATCTTTTCTCGCACCTCAGTCCAAACGCACTCCTTTCTCCCTAAGATTTAATTTCTGCAAAGCCAACTATGCAGCCATTCAGCTTGAGCTGGATAATATTGCCTGGGATTCAATGCTACAGAAGCTCGATTTCAATTCAGCGCTATCAACTTTCTATGA
Organism: Odontomyia ornata; assembly: GCA_963969285.1. Taxonomy (NCBI): domain Eukaryota; kingdom Metazoa; phylum Arthropoda; class Insecta; order Diptera; family Stratiomyidae; genus Odontomyia; species Odontomyia ornata. The sequence continues at coordinate 24,694,439 of OZ017741.1, forward strand.
GAATCTCAGTAGCGTAATTACACACAATGTACCTATCTGCCGTTCCCTTCGGGAAAAGAGCCACAGCTGGTTTTCTGCTGAAGTCTCAGACGCAGACCAGGCGCGCAAAAAATTTTAGTATTCCAACTCTAACACGGACCTCACCAACTACCGACTGCTTCGTAGAGAAGCCAAAAAAGCAGTTAAGAACGCAATGCGATCTTATTATTATATGATTGAAACATCACTGCAATCTAATAGTTCTAAGCCCTTTTGGACATACATACATTCTCTGAAAACAACATCCCATAACCCTAATATCTTCTCATGACATAATTGCCAAGCTTATGATGGGCATGCTATCTGTGACCTTTTCGCTTAATTTTTTTCCTCCACATTTAAGGTTTCGAACACCACTATATAATCATGGTGTCCTTCTCCTTCCCCTATTATGCATTCTATCGTGACCTCTCCATCGGAAATTGAAAATGTACTGCTTACTTTTGGCATTAATGGTGGTCCGGGTCCTGATGGAATACCAAATCTGTTCGTAAAGTCATTATCTTATTCATTATCTACCCCACTATCAATTATTTTCAATATTAGCCTTTCTTCCTCCTGCTTTCCCGACGTCTGGAAGCATGCTAAGATCTTTCCGATCCATAAGTCCGGAGATCGCAGTGAAAACTCGAACTATCGTCCGATTTCTTTGCTGTTTTGTTTTGGCAAGCTCCTTGAGCGAATCGTGCATAACAGAATGTATGATGACATCAGTATCCTGTTTGCAAATGAACAACATGGCTTCATTGAAGGTCGTTCGGCAGTAACTAATTTGTTAAAACTTACTAATACTATCTCTCTTGCTTTCGGCAAGAGCCAACAAGTCGATGTCATACACACCGATTTTGTTAAAGCCTGTGACAGTATTCATCACGGCCTTTTGGCTAACAAACTCCGATCGTTGCGCGTTTTCGACTGAATCCTCTCTTGGATCTTATCCTTCTTATCCCATCGCTCCTGCACCGTTACATGAAATAATTTTTTTTCGTCGGGCTCATTTAGCCCAATATCTGGTGTTCCTCAAGGATCAATTTTAGGCCCTTTGCTATTCAACATTTTCATTACTGATCTTCCCCAATGCCTGTCTTCTAACTGACTTCTTTACGCTGATGATTCTAAAATTTGTCGTTCCATTAACTCCAGCAAAGACTGCTCATATTTTCAAAATGATCTTGACAATCTTCAAAATTGGTGTCAAGGTAATTTACTTCCTCTTAACATTTCAAAATGTTGTCACATGAGATTCACCCACAAAATTAATCCATTTTTATATGAATTTGCTGACTTTAAATTTGCTCGAGCTGTTGAGTGTGTAATTGTGAAACTCCCTCTTCCTCATAACTCCTCATTATTAATTTCCTCTGTGTATATTCCTTGTAATTCTCCCTTAACGGTATACGAAGCCTTCTTCGATGAACTCTCTGCCTATCTTCTTGCTCGTCACCCACATTCTAAAATTATAATTTGTGGGGACTTCAATCTACCGGCAGTGGAATGGGACCACTTAACAACACCTGGTATTTCCTCAACAAATAATCCTTCTTTGTTACTTTCTTCCTTTCTTTCCCTTTGTTCCTTTTCACAGTTTAATCATATCCGTAACCCTAATGGTCGTCTTCTGGACCTTGTCATGTCAAATTTTCAAACTAGGTGTCTATCTATAGCTCCCGTTTTACATCCTTATGTTCAACCTGATCTCCATCATCCACCTTTGTCTCTAGCACTATCCGTTGATACCCTTAAACCCCAGAGAACTGCCTCAGTTTGTCGTTATAATTTCTTCAAAGCAAATTATGAGGCAATCAAAATCAATCTGGACTCGATCAACTGGAGTACCTTCTTCACTCGTCTTGACTGCGATAGTTCCTTGAGCAAATTTTATGATTACCTGAATAATCTGATTGCTCTTTACACTCCGCTCCAAGCTCCTCGCAATGCGAAAATGAAGCCTTGGCTTACCCGAAGTGTTCTTCGTGCCTTAAGAGCCAAAGATAAGGCGCATAGGCACTACAAATTGACCGGAAGTGATGATGCTAGGCAAAATTTCTGTAGATTGCGCTCTTTGGCTAAAAAAGAGATCAAATCGGCCATGAGAAACTATTTTAGCAGCTTAGAGAGTTCCCTCCTGACAAATAATCCTAAACCCTTTTGGTCATACATCCGATCCCTTAAATCTTCCTCTTCCATCCCGCATACTGTCAAATAGAATAACACTGAAGCCTCTTCCCCTCAGGATATTTCTAACCTATTTGCCGAATATTTTTCCTCTACTTTTTCCTCTTCCGACATACTACACTCCCCAATAAATTCAATTCAAACTTATCCAGCATCAAGTACATCCTATTCCACTGATCCTTCTGAAGTTGAGTCCCTTATTAACTTGCTCGATCCGAATGTTAGCCCTGGTCCTGATGGATTACCCAATATATTTATAAAGTCACTTTGTTCCTCTTTGTGTTTTCCTCTTTCCCTTATATTCAATCTCAGTCTTAGTACTGGCACCTTTCCAACGTACTGGAAAGATGCAAATGTTGTTCCTATCTTTAAAAACGGCGACCCATCATCTGCCTCAAACTATCGTCCCATATCACTCCTCTCCTGTTTCTCTAAGCTGCTGGAACGACTTGTGCACAACAGGCTTCTTGAGTCCCTGAGTTCATTTGTCACACCACAGCAACATGGATTCTTAAAGGGTCGCTCAACTTCTACAAACTTGGCTGAGTTCGAAGACTATATTGCTAGAGCTTTAGACAAACAGCTTCAAGTAGATGCAATATTCACGGACTTCTCGAAAGCCTTTGACTCCGTGAACCATGTTCTGCTCTGTCAAAAGTTAGCTTTGCTGGGCATATCCGGTTCCCTTCATTCTTGGATTTCATCATATTTATCCTCCCGTTCATGTCGTGTCAATCTCTATGGCACATTTTCCTTTCCATTCAATCCTACATCTGGTGTCCCTCAAGGTTCAATCCTTGGACCTCTTCTTTTCGTACTGTTTATCAATGATCTTCCTTCTGTAATTTCCTCTTCTTGTCTCCTGTATGCTGATGATTTCAAGGTATTCCGGACAATTAGATCCCTTGAAGATTGTCAGCAACTCCAAATTGATCTTTTTAACCTGTATAACTGGTGTAATGTAAACTCCCTTCGTATTAATGTTTCCAAATGTTTTAAAATGACTTTTACTTTGAAAATTGTCCCTTTAATTTTTAATTACACCTTATGTGATGTTGTTCTCTCCTCTGCAGACTCATGTAAAGATCTTGGTGTAATATTTGACCCCAAGCTTAAATTTGATGTCCACATTTTTAGCCTAATTACCAAGGCATCAAAAGTTTCGGGTTTTCTTATGCGGCATTTGCATAAGTTTGCAAATATTGCTACCGCTGTTCGCTTGTTCACGTGTCTTGTCCGCCCGCTCCTTGAGTACTGCTCAGTGGTGTGGTCTCCAAGACATTTATATCTTATGAACTCAATAGAAGCTGTTCAGCGTAAGTTTACCCGTATTGTGTTTTTCAAATTCAACGTAGCTTATGAGCCTTATGAGCGTCGTCTATCCACACTTCGTCTCGCTTCTCTGTCGTCCCGTAGAACCTTCTTAGATCAATGTTTCCTTTATAAGTTGTACCACCAACAAATTGCCTCCACCCTAAGCGCAGACTTGCAATACAGACTGTATGCACGGCCTAGTCGGTCTAATCACATTCTCGAGGTTCCGTACGCCCGAACAGATTTATATTTTAACTCAATTATGCCACGAATTATCAGAATGCATAACAGCCTCGAGCTTGGCTCTCTATCCACGTCCTACTTTGTTTTTAAAGTTAAATTAAAGATGTTACTTTTTGCGAATAGTGATTAATGTTCCTTAGCACTAAATTTTACAAACTTTGTTCTTGACTCTATCTTCATTTCTTTCATGTTTTAGATTAACTCTTTTCTGCTTGATTTGTTGTAATGATTTGTCTTACTCTGAATTATATTTAACTATATTTAATTGTCTAAGTCTATTTTGTAATTGGATTTCTGTCTGTTAAGTAGACTTGAATAAATAAATAAATAAATAAATAATGGATCGCTGCTCGCACTTGTGGACAAATTTAAAGATTTGGGAGTAGTATTTGACCCAGGTTTGAAATTTAACATCCATATTTCATGCATAATTACTAGAGCTTCACGTGTCGCTGGTTTATGTTACGATCCTCCTGCAAGTCTTTTAACTTTTCAACCAGCGTCCATGTATTTGTACTTCAAGCCCGGTCAATCCTTGAGTATGCCTCCCAAGTGTGGTCTCCTCACTAAACCAATCTATCGGATGCTGTTGAAAATGTACAGCGTAAATTCACACGTTCTCTATTCTACAAATATAATCTCCCTTACAGCTCCTACAATACAGACCCTCAACATTCCATCACTCAAAAAAAGGAAAGAATTCTTAGACCTGTATTGCTTATTTAAATTATATAACGGTATTCTTTCATCCAACCTTCGTGAAAGGCTTTATATACGTCTCACATCATGACATATTCATTGTGCCCTTTGCTCGTATCGATATTAATTTTTAATTCTTTTTGGGTACACGTATCACGTCGTTACAATGAGCTCCAGCTGGGTCCTCTGCCACATTCCTTAAACGCTTTTAAAAGCATATTGCATAATATTCTCCTTAACTCCCAACAGCTTGTTAGTATTTTATATTCATATTTTTTTTTCTGATTTCAAATTGCTCACTTTGTTTTTTACATGTGTTATATTATATTATATTTCATTACCTATTTTGTAATTGGATTCATGGATCTGTAAAGTAGTGTAAATAAATAAATAAGACCAGTTCAGTATACTTGAAGCCGTTGCTGTCAGGGTTCGGTACTCTCCATGACGTCTTTCTGCTTCAACGACAGATTCCTTTCATTTACAATAATGAAGTAAGGTTCTAACTGTAAATTTAGAAGAACATTTGCTACAGTAATTTAATATAATAATTACATTACTTGCTGAAACTTCGTAAGGTGACGACCTCGGCTCGGAAAAGTTTTTTTTCATTGGTTCCAAGTTAAAAACTGACTGCCCAACAATAGGAAGAAGGCAGGTTCACGCCTAACAGGTTTCAGCAGGATCATGCCACAGAGCGCGCGATACAATTAATATGCTGAAAGCATTTGTACGATTCGACACCGTTAGATTACTTTCTTTGGGGTATGTAAAACCGGATCTTTACGCCGATATATAAGAAACAATTTAGCACTTGGAAGCGAACATTTGATGCGTTATTGCCGAAATACAACCTGATTTACTGCGAAGAGTCTGTAAAAATTGGACCTCAAGATTACGTCACGTACACGCCAGCCGTGGCTGCCACATGCTGGAAATCATCTTTAAATATTAAAGACAAAACTACATCTTTCAAATAAAGCCAATTTCATGAATATTAAAAATATTTTTGTTTGTTTCATTTCAATTTAAAGTACTCAAGCCATCTCTTATTAGTTGCCGCAAAGTCAATCATCTTTTTGAGATTAGCCAAAATGATTACTCCACTGAATTACCCTGTTTTGTTTTAATCCCCAACCACGCATTGCCCACTCAAATCAACCTCCTTTAGACAATCCTAATTATTATTCAAAACTAATGAAGATTATCTATAATTTGAAAATGTCTATTCTGTCATGTAATCTCTGTGCCTTGTACGGTGTGTATATCCTTATCACATATATCACAATGGTCCTTAATAGTCCAACTTCATTGGCTGACTTTATCGCCTGCTACAATTCCTGAGACACTATACTCATAGTCTGTATAAAACGAGCGCATGTACGTCTGTTACTCCTTTTATCCGACATATCTCTATATCCGTGTAGTGTAGGAGTAAATCCAAATATGGTAATTGGATCCTAAAATCGATATACAGACATGCATACGATTTTTGATTGCGAGTATTCCTCCCGACTGCGGATTCGAGCGTTTTAAAATTGGACAAGTCTTGCAAAAATTATGGCTTTCGATTTGTATGAAATGCAATTTTTTCCTGCACCATTAACCTCGTCGCATTTGGTAGTTTGCCATCGATGTGCTCACTTACTTCTCCCTTCTCTATGGGTCCTTGTTCCCTGACTACGATAAGTAATAGCGCGCGGCATCCAACAACCGGGTTGCATGCTCGTATATTTGAAAAGACATCAAACCGTTGTTGTAGGCTTCAAAAATTCTACCTTGATGGAGGTTTTACGTGAACTGCAGAGGATGAGGTTGCCGATTTGGAAAGCATTTGAAAAAATGGTTTTTTACACAATACCTAGATCCGGATGCGCTACGTGTTCCAGTCGCTTCGGAAAAAGGATTTGTTTCCGAACAGATACATTTATAAAATTGTAGAGGTGAACCGAATGCGAGGCAATTTAAACTTGCGACATATCTGGAAAGTGCAATCAAATTGAAAAATAAAATTCAATTTCTGCTGTTTTGATTTAGTGCAAAAGATTGTCCTTTACCTTCGATGTAACATAGGGGGAGCTTTTTTTTCCTTGCAAGGATATCTACATTTGCATAGTTTCTATTTCGTTGTGCACCCGAAAAGGAGTAAGATAAATGCAACTCATTGTTTTAATGAATTGCAAACTCATATCCACATTAAAATCCTGCGAATGTCGAGAACACTTGCGACATTTCAATCCGTAATGATCCCAATCAATCATTACCATCGCACTCATCGCATCCTTTCCACTCGCCACACACACTGGCTGCAATTGCCACCCTTAAACCAATGCTTTTTATGGGGGAACAAATGATAGGACACTCTTCATTATTACATATAATTATTCTGCACATCAAATTATCTTCAAAAAACTTTGTAGATCCTTTTTATCATGAACTAACCATACTGCGGCCCTTATATAAAAGTCATTAAGAATGCTTTTCATAGCCATTATTCGGAGACCACAGATGTGCACGGATCTCCGGCATGAGTTGTATGTTCCTCCAGTGAAACGGAGACGAGTGAGAGTGGCTTTATTCGAATCACGTCTCCTTTTCACCCACAATGAGCGCCAACGAATCAACTGCTACCTACTTAGATCCTATATACGAGTATTGTATATTGTCTGGCAACATGTTGTAGCGAAACAAGGTCATCTACATTGGTAAGTGTATCGCGTTAAAGTGAATCAAGGCGAGTCGAAATTCGTCGAAACGTTGCCGCCTGGTGAATCTCACATGCATGACGATGCTGTACATTATTCAAGGGATAATATATTTTTGCTACCTAAATACAGTTTGCTGCTACTTGTTTATGAATTTGCAAATCCCTATCAGTCTATCCCTTCCTTGTGTATATGATTTAGAAGAGGACATTTGATGTTATGATGGTGAAATTGAAGGACGTTTTTTAACTTAAGGACAATTTGTAAAGCTCGATTGAATTTTCGCGATAAAAAAGAGTGGAAGTTGAATATTATACTAGTTTTATGGAACGTTATGACACCTTAACATTCCTCCAAATGTATCCTTTGACTAGAAATCATACAGTTTTTTCGGTTAATATTCTAAATTTATTTTCCTCATGTGTACATAGTCCATCATTCAAGTTTGCAGGTAACCCGTCATACCCACTGAGTGTTTGTCTTATGTTGGGGCAAGATGGCTGTTTCAGTCACTCTTTAGCGCTCAGACGGTGAATGCCATTTTCGCTCAGAGTGTGGGACTCCCATGCTTGCAAGAAGGCGACTGGACTACCCACTAAACACCTCAACTGTCAACCTGAGAACCTAGTCTGGGAGCGTTTGCCACATTACTTCGGGCAAGGTCTCGTTTTGTTACGTCATGAGGCACCTTCAAGCTGAGGGATCCCTCTTCTAGCGGGAGGGGAGAGGGGATCAGGAAGTTCCAGACAAGCGATCCCCCAGCCCCAACGCCCCCGGTTGCTGTGAGCCCATTTTACTTTTTAGGACTGCCCCAACATAAAGTTCCATTTGTCAACTGATTCGAGCATCACCGCGACTATACTATCCGGAGTGAGCTCTCCCGTCTCCCTGTAGAGATCCCTTTGCAGCCTGTCCCACTTTATCAATGCAAAAAATGTGTGGCAGTCATTGTCTTCCTCTCCTCGGAAAAACCGGCAATCGGGGGTCCGTGACTTACCGATCTTGTGCAGGTAAGACTGAAAACACGCATGCCCTTGGTCCATTGCACTCGACAACTCTATCTATCAGACGCTACTCGTTATTTTATAGTGACGATAGATTTTCATCCGTGAGCATATTTCAGCTCATTGCTGTGACACCAAATATCTAAAGCCTGGGATAGGCAGAGGCACTTAAATAGTGCATGGTTGTTTCATCCTCGCCTAAGCTCCATTGGCAAATAGGGTGTTCAGCAATACCTATTCTTTGCAGATTAGCACGACGGGAATTGCGCCCTGTAATTATTCTAACCAGAGCTCTACGCTTTTTCTACTTAATTTAAGTACAGGTTAACACTCTGGTTTGGCTCTTTTACTAAAGATTTGCTAAGTATACGCCATTACATCCCCACTGAGACTTCGCTGACCGAGGCTTTAGCTAGTAGTTTTTTTTTGTAAATAATATGAGAGCTCGAGAATCATGTACAGGGTTCCGAGTTGTGGCATAAGGTCTCGGAGCTCTCTTCACTAAAGTGTAAGATTTTTCATTGCCGTCGTACCCTCTATTCCCGGGAACCCAGAAAAACCTGAGCAAATTGTGACTCCCAGCAGAGTTTAATTCATTCAAGGTTTCATGGACAATTTTCGATGTTACTTTCCAACCCGAGAGGGCAAGCAGTGCCGTTTCGCTATCACTGTAAGTGTTGATTTGCCTCCCTTTCCATCTATTCTAATTGGTCTATGACACCACGTCTAGTATAGCAAACAATTCTGCATGAAACATAGAAGTCCACATTCCTTGTGGTATCTGTTTCTGGATGTCCTGATTTGAGAACCGTTCTGCTCCAGTTCCCTTTTTGATCCTAGAGCCATTCATCTAGATAGTTATGTCTGCCTCCACGAATACTGACTCCGAATGTGACCACCCGATCCTGTCTGGGACCCTGACATGAGACCTTCGTTAAAAATTCAGAACAGCATTCATCCTCTCAGTTGGCATAACTATCCCCGATACATATTCCGTCAAGTATTTAAAGATATTGTTACGACCTCCTGAAGATCTTCCTAAGTAGCCTGTTATCTCAAGCCTCAGGGCGGATAACAGCGTCTCTACTTTTATGAACAATTCAAAATGAAGCAAGTTTAATCCTTAAATTCGCGTTGTTGCATATCTGCAACATACCGAAATTCAACGGATTTAACCGAAACCGTTACACACATTCGAATTTAATATACCATAATTTAAACCAAATTTTATAGTTGTTTTGACAGTTGAAGTGGCGTCTTGATTTTAAATTTCTGCACTTGGGAATCAGACTTTGTTAGATCGCGGGCGCGTGTGAATGTGAACAAGTGATTAGTGCAAAGTGTAATTCAGTTTTTTTCGTAACTTTGTTAGGCAAGTGTTGCTTATTTTTCGTTTTTAGACATCTTATAACACCAAAAGAGCAAGAAATAAATATTTTTCCGGAAATTCAGAGAGTTGATATACATTTTTCGTCAAAATCAGTTTATTGCATAAGTGCAACATTGCACATTTGCACTCAAAGCAATTTGATTTCCGGCTGACTTACTTGCTGCATTCCATCCAAATTCTGGTTGTTTTTCTCTAGGATGCCAAGAGGGCTGACCATCCAAGAAATCGAGAAATACCTCCAGAACCTAGATCAGTCTGAGGATGACATGGAACCCTCAGAAGGTGAAGTAGAAGATGAGGAAGTTGAACATAGGAATAATCGTCAGCTATTGGCGGAAGCAGATGCTGAAGATATGGACATCCCTATGGAAAGTACTGTTGATGATCTTTATGTAATTTTTATAATGATAATGCCCCAACTTTAGGAAATGTAACTTAGGCACCACAGCCTTCCGTTCAGCAGAATGAGGCAGCACGTCAACGATTTGGCAGCGTAGCCTGGAGACGCATAAATCTCAGCACCAATCAAAACATTACAAATTTTCCACAAAATATTCAATATCCTGACAGCTACTAAAATGGGCCACTACATGAAGCAATACCTTCCCAATAAATCGCACAAATGGGGTTTCAAGCTTTTCTTGATATGTAGCATATATGGATTTGCACACAAATTTGAGATCTATACTGGCGCTGGCAATCATCCTCGCATAAATGGCGAACCAGACTTGGGACCAACTGGTAACACAGTTGTGCGGCTAGCGCGGATTGTTCCAAGATGTGCAAACCATATTATATACTTTGACAATTACTATACATCGGTGCGCTTGGTCACTTATCTTGCAAAGGCAGGAATATATTGCTTGGGAACAATCCAGTCAAATCGTATCCCAAATAATAAACTGCCGGATAAGAAAAGTGTGATGAAAAGAAAAGTACCAAGGGGATACCATGAGGAACAGGTAGCCAATGTCGATGGTATCGATATCAGTGCAGAAGTCTGGAAGGATAATAAGCCAGTTACTTTGTTGTCAAGCTATACCGGAGCCTTGCCTGTAACCACTACTTCGAGGTATGATAAAGCAACGAAACAGCGGGTACCAATAAATTGTCCGAATATAATAAAAGACTACAACACCCATATGGGGGGAGTTGATCTGCTTGACAGCTTTATTGGAAGGTACCATATTACTCGAAAAAGCAGCAAGTGGACAAATCGCTTGTTTTTCCACCTTTTGGATGTGACCATAATAAATTCATGGTTATTGTACAAAAAAACTCTGAAACAAACCAGACCTAATACGAAGCCTTTGAATCTGTGCAAATATAGACTTGAGCTGGCAAATACCTTATGTAACCTCGGCCTACAGAGCAATGGTGCAAAAAGGGGCCGCCCAAGCACTTCAACTTTAGAAGCTGATTTGCAGCTGAAGAAGTAGCGTGGACCAGCACAAACTATGCCCACTAAAGATGTCCGCCAAGACAATACAGACCACTGGCCAAAATGGGGTGATCGGGCCAGGTATAAATACCCAAACTGTAAGGGCTACACGTTCACATATTGTGAAAAATGTAGAGTGAGCTTATGCTATAATAGAGATAAGAATTGTTTTTGTAAATTTCACCAAGAATAAATAAAGAATTTCAAATATCTACTTTATTGAGTATTTAGCATACATCTTATTACCTGTACGTAGCTATAAGTGTACACTGTTGCAGGAATGTAATAAATGCGTGCTGTTGCAGATATGCAACATATGGTTTTTTCATCTTCAGTGGCTACAAGTCAATGCTATATTTTTTTGACTATTTTTCCTGTGCTTTATAGACCTTAATATAATTAAAAATAATTATTCCAAATCAATAACAAAATTCATGCATTTAAGGTTTAATATAATGCTCAAGGCCTTGTCTTGTGTTGTGCTAAATGCCTCAGTAATTTCCATTCTTTGCAGGTTAGGCAAGCGAGACGACGCCTAAGAGTGGTCTACTATATGCCACCAGACCACAGATACATAGCATATCAGTGGCCTGAAAATCAATGTATGCAGACATAAGGCCTAGTTGGGCATCGAATCCACCACTTGCCAAAAGTATTTCTGCATTGCCCAAACAGTCTCCTGGCCTGCGTGGTCTTCGCAGGAATATACTCCTTCCAAAAAAGTTTTCTATTTAAAGTGACCCCAAGATATTTGACTTCTGATCGCAGCTGTATAGTAACATCATCCAATTAAGCTAGAGTTATTGTAATAACCTCTGATATATCGGAGCGATACCTGACAGAGATCTGTTATCCCTACACGATTTCGCAACCAGCTGATAAGATTAGATGACAGATCTCTGTCACTGAACTGCCACTCATCGAACGAGAGGGACGAAGAGATAAAATCATTACAAATGGTGCCCAACGTGGGACTCAAACGTCCTTAAGTGGAAAAATTTGCGTCTTCTGGCGTTTCGGTCCTTTACGGAGGATGCAAGGCGCCTCGGTACTAGAGTCCCACGGACAGGAGTAGTGGAGTTGTGCCAGACATACCTTCAGTCACTTCACGTGGGTTGTAGCGTTCGCTCTTCTTTGTTTTATTTATTTTCGCGAAAGGGGATGTGTTATCCCAGGTCAAAACCTGTAAGGACGTTCACTCTATACATCTTTTTATGCGTGATAGATGAGTGGTTTCGGTTCGACTTTTGGTGGTGTATGCTGGGATTACGAGGCCCGAAATGCTTCCACGCGTACAAAATTTTTACGGTAACACTATCACTTATCGAGTCAATTAACGTAATTTAGAGACGGTTTTTTAATGTCCTTTGGATGGGATAAATTTTAAAATCGTCCAGGAGCGCCCTCTCCTCGGCAGACCAACACTTATTTTCGTTTTTCGCTAAGAAGGACGACGCTGCTGGAAAGAAAAGAGTTTGTCAATCTTTGTATTCTTTTTTTCGATAGGTTTATTTATAGTTCGCACTATCGGCCACTTAGCCGCTTGTAGTTAAGTTTCTTTTATAAAGGGTGGTCCAACTTAAACGCACGATGTTAATAGTAAATAAAATAAAAAGTTTCCAGAGAATTATGTTAATATTTTTTTTTATAATAGAAGGATCTATGACCAAACAAAATATCGCCCAAATGTTCACCACGGCTACGGTGGCATACTTCTATCCAATGGTCCGTATTTCCAATGACTCTCAGACATAATTGGGGTTCAATGTTGTTAATGTGCTGAATTATCTCATCCTTTAGCTCTTGAATTGTTCTTGTTTATTGGCGTACACTTGTTTGTTAAATATCCCCAGAGAAAGAAATCTAATGATGTCAAATCACATGATCGTGGCGGTCAATTAACATCGTCACAACGTGAGATAACACGGCCATTGAATTTCTCGCGCGAAAAAAGCCATTTTTTCATTGGCTGTGTGGCAAGTGGCACCATCCTGTTGGAACCACATATCTTCCAGGTCCATAAACTCAATTTCTGGCCACAAGAAGTATGTTCCCATCTCGCAATAGCAAAATCATTCACGGTAACTGCTTGACCGTCCTCATTTTCGAAGTAGTACGGCCCGATGACGCCGCGAGGCCATAAACCGCACCGAAAAGTCACTCTTTGTAGATACATCGGCTTTTTAACAATCACTCGTAGATTCTCATTTACCCAAATGCGACAATTCTGCTTGTTAACGAATCCGCTGAGGCGATAGTGTGCCTCGTCGCTGAAAATGATTTTCTTTGTCAAGTCACCATCCCCTTCTGTTTGATCAACCAATCATTCGGCGTATTGCCGACGCTTGAAATGGTCAGTAGGCTTCAGCTCTTGAGTCAATTGAACCTTGTAAATGTGTAAATACAAATCTTTATTCAAAATTCGCATCAATGAAGTTCGTGAGATGTTCAATTGTTGGGCACGACGACGAGTCGAAGTTGACGGCTCTTCTGCCACAGTACCGCGAACAACAGTAATGTTTTCCGCAGAACGAACTGGGCAAGTATGCACAGGTGATTTCACATTTCCTACTGACCCGGTTCGCTGAAATCTGCGCACAATTCTCCCGATTGTGGATACATTTGGTCGATTATGTTGACCAAAAAAATCACAAAGTGCACGAAATGGATTTTGATTTGAACGCCCATTTTCTTAAAAGACTTTAACAACCTTAACGCGCTGCTCAATTGTGTACCTCTCCATGGTTGAATTCATCACACACTGAAACAAAGAATTGTAAAATTAAGTTGGGCGAAAAACTTTACCTTAAGGTGTGACTCAGAATTAATATCGTGCATTATGGTTGGCCTATCCTTTAAATATCCATAGTTAATATAATTTTACTTATTTTAGACGTACATTTTTTTTTTTGATTCTTCCTAACCAGACATGGCCTTTAAGTGGACTCCAGGAAAGCGCTGGACCCACTCCAAAAATATACAGCCAGGCAACTGTTGCATATGTTTTGAGGAGGTTTCAGAGGGCTTTACTAGCGTGAGATTGGAGTGCGGACATCTTTTACACCACATATGGGTCCAGGAGCTCCTGCAAACCTCCAGCCTTTATCTTCTGTGCAGACGTTCAATTGATCAGACCATTTTCGACACCTCACCTAAAACTCAAGCTTATGCTTGGGGCAGTCTCAAAAGACTCACCCTCTTCTCAACATCCAAGGAGCCGCTGGCGGAGAAGACCCAGTTTCAGAAACGCAGTCAGATATCCAAACAGCGCCACCAAACGCAACTGTCAATGACGTGATCCTGTCTTTATCACAAGGGCTGACCGACAGGATGGGACTAATGGAGAAAGAATTCCAGGACCTGACGATCAGCCAGCTCACCAGTCCCACGAGAACTCCACCGAACTGGGAATCGAATTCAAATGCAGCTATTCTCACATCTAGACCGGTAGATGACTGGAACTCCTTCGAATGGGCTCAGTTATGGACCCCTGAGCCCCAGAGTATAGACCACGGCTCAGTACCTCACCCCCACTGATACCGCCAACGCAAGACTCAGTTCCGTACTGTGGACTGAGTAATGAAGCTACCCCTCAGCTGCCTTCGCAACGCAAGCCCGAGACCCCACATCATGCATAATGGAGACTTGACACCTCAGCTTCACTGGCTTTAATTCTACCACACCAGTGGACAGGTTCTTGTCCCGAGTGCAGTAGCCAGTACGCTACTTCTCGGCCTTTCTTCGACACGCGCACTTCTTATTCAGCGGGGATGCCACTGAATAGTACTGGAGTCTTAGGGAATAGGGAATCCGTAGCATCCTCTGACTGGAATTCGTTCTGCGCGGCTTTTCGCAACCACTTCGACGACGGCCTCACTAAACGGGACTTGCATGAACAAATAGGAAAGCGCAAACAAGGCTCTCATAAAACGTTTGACCAATTTATACCAGTTAACTACACCTAACGAATCGGCTACGAAAACCTATGGTCGAGGAAAAACTGGTGGAAACCATCAGAGAGAACTTGCTTTCGGAGTTTTAAAAAAGGCTTCTTCATGTGCCAACACAAACCACGCAAGCATTACGCCTCCATACTCACAGGTCAGAACGACGTGGAACCTTCCATCCACAACCTTGCATGACGGGACCTAGTCAGCGAAGCAGTAATACTGCAGAGTTGGTAGCAGCTAGTTACTTAGGCACTGAGCCGACCAATGTCTCAAGGAGTGGAGTCCCTCTGAATCGCGAGTCCAAACGAGAAATTGACCCACCTTTCGTAGAAGTAGTTGCAAGCCCCACACTCTGTTGGAGCTGCCGACAACCAGGACTCCGGTTTTTTGCATGCCCGTCGGTCATCTGTTATCGCTGCGGGAACGGGGACACTTACGTCATGGATTATGCAGACTGCAAGCAGTGGAAAAATTTGCCAACGGGTGCTGCGAACATCCGTCGGCGCGCCTAGAGCCCGACCGAAAAGGAACTGAACCCATTGCTACTGACAATCAAACCCAGGATACGACCCTGACCTTGCTAACTCACACCGTCAAACACAGTTCTCCCGAGGTTCCGCAGCTGATGTCAAACGCTACCGAATCGGACCCTCAAGGAAATGGTTATGAATCGAGTGACCTTTGATTGCTCCTTAAACTTTTCCGTTAAGGAAGCGAGCCACCTGTCGGATGCGGAGCTTCTGGAGACAAGTGAGGCAGTCGAGAAAGGTTGCGTGTGATCAAGTTGGACGAATTATTGAAAGACAACGTTCGCCCATACGTGTCAGTACAGATTTTGCAAAATCGACTGGAGACACTGGAGATAGCGTCAGCTGCAAATCAGCCGATTTTGCAAGAAAAGTCCTAAAAAATCATGTAAATCAAATCCAGCACTTCACGACCTGGTTGAACATGGCGGACGGGACTCGTCTCTCCATAGTAGGGAAACCCTCGACGGATGCCATCTTTAAAGGTGTGGCCACTGGATTATTACATTATATCCCAATTGACTCAAAATCTATACTTAGGGACGGACTTCGTCCGACGATTTAACTTGGCCCCGGCCTTATTTTACAGTACCTCAGTTGACTCTGTCTCCACTGTAAATGAAATTCCACTGAATTCTCATCCACTTCAACACGCACTTGATGCCAATCAACAGGTACGATTAGACGCGGCTATAGCGGTTTTTCCTTCTCATGAGAAGGAATTTCTCGGCCGGACAACTTTGGTGTCTCACACTATAGATATGTGGGATGCTTAGCCCATCAATCAGAAACATTTTTCCATATCTCCCTCGAAGAAAAAGTCGCTATATGCCGAAGTCGATTAGATGTTTGCACTAGGGGTGATTGAAGAATCGCAAAGTGCATAGGTTTTGCCAGTCACTCTAGTGGTCAAGCCGAATAATGTCCGGCTATGCTTGGATTCCAAGCGTCTAAGGACGTATATACTCTACCATTGATTGAAGGTATCTTAATTCGGTTACCTCAAGCAAACTTTAGTACTTTAGTACTTTAGTACTTTAGTCTTAAAGACGCATTCTCAAATCCATTGATCAATATGGTTTTGGCTACAAGCTACTTATGCGGGAGCTTGGTCCTAACGGACGCTTTGTATATAAAAACCCGAAAAGATTGATGAGATAGTGTGTCACCTTTCCCTGCCCATCTTGTCCATCTTGACGCTGCCCACGGTGAAACAGCAATCGACTGCCCACTCTTCATACAGTTGGAACTGGAAGAGGCAGTCGTATCATTGAAACCGAGGAAGGCTCCAGGCCCAGAAGGTGTTCTAGCTGAGGTGTTGCAACTTGTCTATCACCATTGTCCAGACTTGCTGCTCAGCACATTCAACGCTTGCCTACGGAACGGGATTTTCCTGGTACGATGGAAGGTGGCGATACTTGTGCAGCTCAGCAAGTCAAAGGGAAATTCCGGATTGCCATCTGCATGCAAGCTAGAAACTGCTGGGAAAGTACTAAAGAAACTCATGTAGGGAAGACCCACTGACACGGTTCGTGCTGCTGGGGATCTATCTCCTCAGCAGAGAATCGCAGAGATGGTGAGCGCAGTCCAAAAGATAGAAGCATATAGCCGCATGAAGCCGCGGGTCGTCCTCTTGGTGACAGTTGACGTTAGGAATGCCTTCAACTTCGCTAGATGCGAGAATATTTTGGATACGCTGGAAAACCTCTTTTGAGTTCCAGAATATCTGATGCAGGTTCTGAGGGACTACATTGAAGGACTGTAGCCTGCTTTATGACAGGATACAGGGCCAACGAAGGATTGAAGTCACATCGGGTGTTGCCCAGGAATCTATCCTCAGTCCAGACCTGTGGAGCGTGTCTTACGACGGGCTACTGAGACTGAAGATGCCAGACGGGTTGCGCTTGATTGGCTATGCGGATGATGTTGCGGCTCTAGTTGTCGAACGCACCGTTGGACAACGGAACTTAGGCTAGGTTTGCTAATGCACCAAGTGAGAGACTGGATGACTGGAGAAAACCGAAGTGGTCATCTTGACAAAAAAGAGAATCCCTTGGGCAAAGATGATCAGTATTGTAGACATACCAATCGAATCGAAGCCAGCCGTGAAGGGCCTGGTGCTATTGATCGACTCGAAGATGAGTTTCTCTGAGCAAATCAGAGCAACGGCTGAGAAGGCTGCTTCGGGCGTATCGGCTCTGAGTCGACTTATGGCCAATGTAAGCGGGGCCAGCCCATCAAGAAGACGCTTCTTGATGAGTGCTGTAGGGTCAGTGCTACTTTATGGAGCAGAAATATGAAAGGATGCTCTCAGCAAGGTGGGGCACCAAAAGCGCTTGGCATAGGTACAGAGAAGATGAGCACTGAGAACTGCATCTTCGTTTCCGACAGGCTCTCACTTGGTGGTGAGAGTTATCGCAAGCATGATACCTGTTACTCTCTTTGCTATATAGGATCGTACTATTTAGCTGTATCGAAGCGAGGACAAGAGGGAGACAATCAACCGCGAGGAGAGGCTTTGCTCACTCAACGATTGGCAGCAGTCTTGGGTGCATTGCACGAGGGGAGGTAGCCAGTGTGGCTTATCTCGGATCTGAGACCGTGACTGAGACTGACTTCTATCTGACCCAGCTTTTGAGCGGGCATGGGTATTATCAGTCTTATCTGTACAAGATTGGTAAATCACCGTCTCCCTGTCACACATTTTTGCGTACAAAAAATGTAATAGGCTGTAACGGGACCTCTACAGGGAGACAGGAGAGCTCACTCCGATTAGTATAGTCGCAATGATGCTCGGACCGGTTGACAAATGAAACCATGTGTTACATTATGTTCAGGCAGTCGTAAAAGATAAAGGGGACTCACATCGGCCGGGAGCGTCGAGGCTGAGGGTCACTGGACTGACAATTTCTCCCCTCCCGCTAAAGGAGAGATCCTTACCTTGAAGGCGCCTTACGGTAAAGCAAAATGAGACCTGGCTGGAAGCAATGTTTCAAACGGTTCCAGGCTAGACTCTCAGGTTGACAGGGGAGGTATTTAGTAAGTAGTCCAGTGGCTCGCAAGCATGGGAGCCCCACACTCAGTGCGTAAATGATATTCACTCAGTGCGTAAATGATATTCACCTCCCAACCACAAAAAAAATACTCCAGAACAAACTTCGAGTTTTTTCTTCGATTTTCGTTTGAATATTTTCTGATTTTATCTAATTTTCATTCGCGCGCTTGTAAAAATGAATGTTAAGTGACGTTAGGTTTTTTTTAAATCTTCTTTAAGCTTTTTTAATCTTCTCTGAGCCTTAAGGTAAATTGGATCAATGAAAACATGGATTTGCAGTATTTTTCAATTCAAATTCATTGTTCTCTATGTCGATTCAAACTCACTATTATATTTCCACTATTTTGCTTCGAGTTCGAGGATACTACTCCTGTTTGTTACGATTTCAAAATATTTCACAGCGAACACTCTCAGGCCGAAGGGCCTGGAACGAATCTTTGGCACAGTCAAGCCAATGCTCAACTTTCAACTTCACTTCACATGGTGGATAATTACCAACTGATGCCTAGGCAGCGCCGCGAATTATTTTTATAAACAAACGCTAAGAGGGAAAGCTGAGGCTTCTTTATAATAATTCCATTGACAATCTCACGTATCAGCGTCATCGGAACTCGCCACGCTTTGGCACTTGAGGCCAAGGACTAGAATCTTCCCCACGATGGAGTCAGAAAGGTCGTCTTCACTGTACGACCGAACACAATGAACTATCGCCGATGGTCACCATAGACGATACAATTAGGGAACACGACATTTACTTAGAATTTATAAAAATTTCACTCGACAGTTTCTTGCATTTGTCTATAATGCAATATGCATTTGTGAATTCAAAGAGCCGTCTGCACAGCCACACCGATTCGCTTTTTTACACTTCTCAACCAGATTTTCTTCACACCACCTCACAGTCTATCTCAATCCACGTGACCACCGTAAATCATCCCGCCAAAACTCTCTCGTACCCCAGTCAAAAGTTCATCAGCCGGCAACTGCTGTTGTCAACGCGTCTCTTTTGAAAAACACATTGCTCATGCTCCATGACACTTGTTTGGCTGGTTCTTATCAGCTCTGCGTTTAACAAAATTCCGTGCCGTCGCCACGCCAGCAGATGCAAACTTGTTGGTGACGGTAACGCCTAGATACTACCTACTATTGTTTCGTTGGCTATGTGGCAAGTGGCACCACCCTGTTGAAACCACATATCGTCGAGATCCATAACCTCAATTTTTGGCCACAAGAAGTCTGTTATCATCTCGTGATAGCGAACACAATTCATGGTAACTGCTTGGCCGTCTTTATTTTCAAAAAAGTACGGTCCGATGACGCCGCCAGCCCATAAACCGCACCAAACAGTCACTCTTTGAAGATACATCGGCTTTTCAACAATCTAATTCTGCTTGTCAACGAATCCACTCAGGTGATAATGTGCCTCGTCGCTGAAGGTGATTTTCTTTGTCAAGTCACCATTCCCTTCTGTCTGTTCAACCAAACCTTCGGCGCATTGTCGACACTTGAAATGGTCAGTAGGCTTCAGCTTTTGAGTCGATTGAACCTTGTAAGCGTGTAAATTCAAATCTTTATTCAAAATTCGCATCAATGAAGTTCGTGAGATGTTCAATTGTTGGGCACGACGACGAGTCGAGGTGGATGGCTCTTCTGCCACACCACCGTGAACAACAGCAATGTTTTCCGCAGAAAGAACTGGGCGAGCATGTACAATGTGACTTCACGTTTTCCTACAGACCCAGTTTGCTGAAATTTGTGCACAGTTCTCCCGATTGTGGACACATTTGATCGATTATGCTGACGAAAAAAAATCACAAAGTGCACGAAATGCATTTTGATTTGAACGTCCATTTTCGTAAAAGGCTTCAACAACCTTAATGCAGTGCTCAATTGTGTACCTCTCCATGGTTGGATTTATCAAACACTGAAACAAAGAATTGTCAAATTAAATTTGAGGCAAAGTGCTTAAACATTTATATGGCATAGACACGATTTTTGTGCAATTGTACACAATTTATGTTCCCGTTTCTAGACGCAAAACACTTCATGCTAGTGATCTTTTAACAACCAGTTGGCTTGCTCAGTGGCACATTCCACTCTTTTCTTCTTCGTAGCACTACACCTCCTCCGAAACGGTCGCTTCCTGCATACCATCTTTGATTACGCCTTAATATATGCAATCTTTAATCGAAAGCATTTTCTCAAAACTACCTATAGACGACATCTATAGCCAAGAATCAAAAATGCCCAGATCTCATATAAAATTTTTACGGACTGAGAGGTTGCGGGGAACATTGAATTTTAGTAGATAGATATATTGCGACTCGAAAACGTGAAATAAATTTAATATATCTCAGGCTTTTTTGTCTGGAATTCCCTTTTGAGGGAATATTAGAAAATATTTAATCTAATTTTTCTTTGAAATTTAAAAATGAGCAAAATTTCGAACCCATTGTCAAGATTTAGCACCTACAACTTCATATTAGTGTCACCTATCGACTAGAAAACAATTTAATTTTCTTTAAAAATTTGTCCTTGCTGAGTTAATTGGGCTTTTTGATATGCTATCTTTCATCACGCCTAAATGTCTGCAATCCTTAATGGAAAGAATATCCTCAAACCGCCTATGGACGACATCTATTGCCGAGAATCAAAAATTCGAAAATAAATTGCTTGCTTCTAGTTCTGGGGGCCTGGTAGAATGCCCAGTTCTCATATACAATTTTTATGAATTGAACTGATTGATCAAGAAGGTTGTGGGGAGTATTGAATTTTAATGGTATATTGCGAGTTTAAAGAGTAGAGGAAATTTATCAAACCTAGGGCATCCATGGTTGGAGATCGATCCTGAGGGAATTTTTGAAAATATTTTTTTTTTAGTTTTTCTTGGAAATTTAAAAATAAATAAGATTTCGAAGCCATTGTCAAGATGGCACTAAGATGAAGTTTTAAGTACTCAAACTTCATATTACTGCCACCTATCGACTAGAAAAAATTTGAATTTTCTTTAAAAATGTGTCCTTGCTAAGTTGATTTGGCTTTTGGATATACTATCCTTCACCACGCCTAGATATCTGCAATCCTTAATAGAAAGAATTTTCTCAAACTACCTATGGACGACATCTATTGCCGAGAATCAAAACTTCGAAAATCATTTACTTGCTCCCAGTTCTGGGGGCCTGGTAAAATAAATTTCTGTGGATTGAATTGATCGTGGGTAAAAATGTGAAAGAAATTTAATGAATCTCGCGCATCCGTTTTGGAATTCTATCTTGAGAGAATATTAGAATACATTTGTTTAGTTTTTCTTGGAAGTACAAAAATAAATAAAATTTCGAACCCATTGCCAAGAAAGATTTAGTGCTTAAAACATCTTATTAGTGCCACCTATAGACTAAAAAATAATAATTTTCTTGAGAAATGTGTCTTTGCTGAGTTGGTTCGGTTTTTGGATATACTATCTTTGACCACGCCTTGATATCTGCAACCCTTAATCGAAAGAATTTTCTGGAAACTACCTATGGACGACATCTTTTGCCAAAAACTAAAAAATCGAAAACCATTTACCTGCTTCCATTTCTGGGGGCCTGGTAGAATGCCCAGATTTCATGTAAAATCTTTACGGATTGAACTGATTCATGGAAGAGGTTTTGGGGAATATTGATTTTTTAGTGGATACTTCGGGCATCCATGTTCAGAGATCGATGCTGAGGGAAATTTGAAAATATTTGGTTTCAGTTTTTGTTGGAACTTTAAAAATAAAACGCATTGTATTCAATACTTATCTTGTGTTATGTTATTTGAAGTTTTTGATAATGAACAATAAAGAAAAATTTAAAACAGCAAATTCTGATACATACATATACAAAATTGTTTAGATTTTATTTTTTTTTTTTTTTGACAATAAATACGACTTAAAAATAAATTTTGATTAAATTATGTGCATTGATTCGGTAGCTTTATTGAGATGATTCTAATTGGTTATATGATGATGGTATGACCGTTATGCGTGTAAATGCTAGGGCAGTGTTTCACGTAAGTTGCTATGGTCAGGAAGGTTGAGACTTCCTGAGGAGATAATTGTTTCTTCGGCATTCGTCGCTCGTTTCGTGATTTCATAATTTTTTCAACTTTCTTGATTACGATGCCAACTTTCTAAATTTGTAACTCTCTGTCTCCTCTTCTCGTTACAGGTTTGGTTTCAAAATCGACGTACCAAATGGCGTAAAAAACATGCCGCAGAAATGGCAACTGCTAAACGAAAACAGGAAGAACTTGGTGACGGTGATGAAGATTGTAGTGAAGCGTTGGATAGTGATACAGAAAGTTTAGATTTGGGTGAACCAGGACGAAAGCGAAGTCGACTGGAGGATGATGTACGGCAATAGGAGTGGCCGTGATTGTGATCATCGCCATCAACCCTGAAATAAAGAAAACAAAAAAAATAAAAAAAAAAAAATAATGAAAACTATTGTACATTGCCCGGCATAAAAATTTATCTAGTAACTATTACTAATTATTAAATAAAATATTGATAATAATAATAATGAAGAAAAAAAGTAAAATGAAAGTAAAAACTATGGAAAAAAATAAGCAACAACGTCATAATTTTTTTCTCATTCGATTAAGATTAGATGATAAAATTACTTTAAAGAATATTTTTTATTTGTTATTCTGAACAAAGATAAGATTAAATATAATTAAAAGTAAAAAAAATAAAATGAGAACTGTTCAAAAGTTCACAAATGATTATAATGTATGTATATGTTTCCCCCCAGTGAGGCACTTTTACAGTGCAATAAATTAATGTAAAAAAATTACTTGATGTTTGCTTTCTATTGCTGAAGTTTTTTTTTTATATATTTAATGAAATCGTAGGTGACAACAGACAAGACATCGACCAGAGGCTATGAAAAGGGTGATCCTAATTGTGTTTTCTATATTGGCAACACTATAAACAGTGCCGGCTGGTTTTTAAGTGCGCTCGGGCAACGAACCACCAAAATTGATATTCAGCTTGAGGAAAAATAATCATTTCAATTTAGCAATAACCATCTAAAATAAAAATAGTTTATCGATTGGTAACACCTTATTAATAATCTACAATATTCCAACATGTGTTTACAATATGATCCGTGCCGTGCATCATGATGCGCGTGCGACATCAATACCGCACGAGCATCTAACGAATTTTCTATAGTAAAACCATCAAGCCCACATAACCGTGAGATTGGCAAAATGTATGGCGATGCATCATTTTTTCGAGCGCCGCACCAGAGTCAAAGTTTTCCTCAACATTTATTTCTGGTGTACATATACATATTTTGTTGCGGAGTTAGCCCACATGCCCACTTAATTTGGTATCGGGGCTGTCATGCAGATTATTAGTAGCAAAGCAAGAAACCATTTTTTCAACTGTCTATTTGATCGATGCTATCAACAAGTCAAGTGCACATTGGCTGCCCCTTTGTGGGTTCAATTGATTAAGTTTAGTCGTGCGAAATTTGTACAATTGTGTGGAGTGTTGATAGACGAAAGTGTTTAAAATGAGTGTGAGTTATATAAAAAAAAATGCGCAAACATACGACGATCAACTAAATTTAAAGAAAGTTGGCCCACGTCGACCATTCTTAAATATCAAGCAAGTGTGTGAGTGTAAAAATAAAAGGTATACGCGGTGCTTTAAAATTGAGTTTTATGAGAAAGCAAATTGGTTGTGTGGATGTGAAAAGGTAAATAGACTTTTTTGTTTCCCTTGTTTACTTTTTCAGGGTGATTCTTTATGGACAGCGAAAGGAGTAGACGACCTCACGCATCTATCCGAAAAAATAAAAAAGCATAACTGCTCGCAATCACATTTAGACAACATCATAAATTTGGCGGCCTTGGGAACCGTCGATATAAGACAGCAGTTAAATTCTGCCTATCGGTTGCAAATAAAAACGCACAACGACACAGTTCATAAAAATAGATATATATTATCAAAAATAATTGACTGTGTGGTTTTTTGCGGTGCATTTGAATTGGCGTTGCGAGGTCATGATGAATCCAGGGATTCTTTGAATCAGGGAATTTTTAGAGGCTTGATTGATTTCGTTTCCGAATTGGTTAAAGTTATGAAACAACATTTAAAATCTTCTACAGTTTTTAAGGGCACATCCAAAACGATATTTTGGATGCGATATTGCAGGTTTACCAGGAAGAAGTTAGATCCGATATTGCTAAAAGCGATTTTGTTTCAATTCAAGCTGATGAGACAACAGATGTTTCTACAGATGCTCAGTTGGTATTAATTATAAGATATGAAATTGCAGGTCATATTTATGAAAGATTTTGGAAATATTTGCTACTTAATTCTCTTTGCGCCGATGGAATCTATTCTGCTTTGACAGAAGAACTCCAATATCTGAATATTACACCGAATAAACTCATTGCGCAGTGCTATGATGGTGCTGCTGTGATGAGCGGAAAAATTGGTGGAGTTCAAGCAAAGATAAAAAGTTCATTTCCTTACGCGCATTATATTCACTGTTACGCTCATCAATTGAATTTGATTATTGAAAAGGCTGTTTCGCAAAACAAAATAGTGCAACGATTTTTTGCTAACTTGCATGCTTTCCCTAATTTTTCCGCAAGATCGGCAAAGCGGACTCAAATTTTGATGGAAACAGTCAAAAGAAAAATACCTTCAGCTCCTCAAACAAGATGGAATTTTGATATACGAACTGTCAAGACTGTCTTTATTTACAAGGAACAGCTGGTTGAATGCCTCGGAATAATTTACGATTTACAAAATGATACCAATACAATAAACCAAGCTGATATGCTCATGAGATATCTTCACGATGAAAATTTCATTTATTGGTTAAATTTTTTTCAAAAAATTTTACCTCATTGTGAGATTTTATTTCAGCAATTTCAATCCAGATCATTGGATGTGCTCAAAGTTAAAAAATATGTATTTAATTTTGAAAAAGCAATTCAAAATGTCCGAGATTCAACCGATTATTTTGAGGAGCCGCCGCCAAAAAGAAGTAAGACATCGAATTGTGTTATTTGCAAAGAAGTATGTGATCTGATATTAACACTGTTGAAAGAAAGATTTGAATTTCAAGATCATCTTATAGCATCAGTACAATTTATAATAGGAATGACTTTCAAGAAGCGGATGGAGCTCTTGCAATTTTACAGTATTTCAACAACAATGGATTAATTGAAGCATTTTCTGAAAGTGTTAAGCTCTTAAAAATTTTTGTCACCATTCTGATGACATCTATGGAAAGTGAACGATGTTTTTCAACATTGAAACGGGTCAAAACGTTTCTGCGAAATACAATGTGCAATGTGGCTAAATGCGCTTTCGGTTTTAAGTATCGAATAAAGATTTATACAGTCTCTTCCAAACTTTAATCAGAAAGTTATAGAGACTTTTGCAAAACAGAAAAACAGGCGAATTGACCTGTTGTTCAAGTAAGTATCGTAATTTGATTTCATACTAGGTAAAATAATACTTTATATTGTTTTCATTGAAAGAAACAATTAACTTGATTTTTTAAATAATGTTTACTAATATTAGATTATTATTAGATTGTTTGAACCAACAACTGAATCATCACAATTTTTATTTGAAGGGTTATGTACATGCAAATGTGGAAACGAAGCCCTCATAATATCATTCGTGTGTCTGTCTGTCTGTCTGTCTGTCAAGTACATTTGCTTTGAATATACTGAGCCGATTCCGGTGGGATTCGGTGCAAGTATTGATTTCGATAACCGAAACATTAACGTGTAACAAAAAGAAATGAATTTTGAAAAAAGAGTCACTTTTTGCATGGGAGCAGGAGGAATGGAAAACTATGTATTTAAAGTGTACCGCGTGACACATCAAATGATAGGTCTTGTTGTGACAATCTGAAATATATTTTTTAAGTCTTTATTCTTTATATTCTTAGCTTATAAATTACAAGAAAACCTGTTAGATGACTATGCTTAAAAAATAAAATGGAAATTTTTTTAATATTGTGCATACAAATCTGCAGTTTTAAAGCATTTGGTTTTCAATTCTAAAATGCATTTCGAAAATTGCAACCGAATGAATTAAGAATGCTAACAGTGAACGAAAAAGGAGATTTCAAAAACATTTTTTAACAAATTAAAAATTTAAAAAACCAGACAGAATTCAACAATACATATTCAGTAGTTTCCTCTTCAATCCAATGCCATAGAAAGCTTTTTTTAGTAACCATATAAAAAAATGGGCAAGATTCAGATCACTTGCCCGTGTTCTTTAATCAATTTAACTGTTTTACTGTTAAAATATTCATTTTATCGACATTTTGAATCTTCTTTGGGTTTTTTGAAGTCTAGTGCTTCATCTTGGAGAATTTCTCTCCTAAAACACACTATAAACCGCTTATTTGATTTGCAAATGAATCGTGATTATTTATGTATATATGAAAGAGGAAACGAAACCAGCTTACTTACTTAAAAACAATTTTTTTAGAATCTTATCCACGTATGAAACTAAAACTTAACGTTCAGTTAACAGCATATTTGAATAGGGTAGAAAAAAAAATAAATCGACCAACATGTATACAGCGCACCCCCTACGTTCCGAGCCACGAGCCGCCACTGACTATAAATCATACCGCTGCAAATAAACATCAGTTTACAAAGTGTCAAAAATCTGTTTGGAATAAGACATTTTCAAAATGGATCGCACAACCATCACGGAATGCGTTAAATTGGGTTATTTTTTTTAATAGAAACAACAATTTTTAAAGGCTTTTAAGGGAAGATAATGGTCCGCATAATCGTCCCACAGAACGAGTAATTCGAAATATTGTGAAAAAATTGAAAAGACTGGGAGTGTTGGAGACAAAGAAAGGTCTATGCAAATTCTATTCACGATTTAAAAGTTCTTAAAAAAAACTAATTTATTGGAACAATTAAACTATGAAAATACAATACTAAAGGGTATTTTTTAGATGCGGAGAGCTTTAAATTAAAATAAAACATAGAAAAATATTTTTAGTATTCTTGAAATTGGTTTCATTTAGAAGATATTTTTAGTCATTAAATTTAAAGATGATTTTCGGCATGTGTACACTGCAGCAGGCAAAGAGGTGGCGTCATCTCGAGGTCAAATTTGCATACACTCTTCACAGTAAATCAGGCTGTATTTCGGCAATAACGCGACGAATGTTGGCTTTCAAATGCTCAATTGTTTCTGGTTTATCGGCGTAGATACTTGACTTTTTATATTCCCAAAGAAAGTAATCTAACGGTGTCAAATCGCAAAAACGCGGTGGTCAATTAACAGCGCCGTTTGGTGAAATTAATCGTTCGTCAAATGTGTCTCGTCAAATTTATTGTATCGCACGCTGCATGGCATGTTGTGCCGTCTCGATGAAACTACATGCTAGTAATTATGTCTTCATATCGCTCACCGTTGACTGTAAATATGTGACCATCATTACTTTTGAAGGCATATGGACTAATTTTACCACTGGCCTATAAAATGCAACAAACGGTGATTTTTCTGAATTTAATGGTGTTTCGGCAACTGATTGTGGGTTATCAACGCTCCAAATGTGGCAATTTCGTCTGTGTGACGTAGCTATTTAATCAAAAGTGTTCTTCATCGCTTAACAAAATTTTCAAATGAAATTTTGGATCAATGACAATCTGTCCTACGCTCCAATTTGAAAATGCTGCTGCGGCGTGAGTCTACTCATGTTGAATTGCCAAACAAAACTAACTTCAAACCAACCGAGAAACTTGACATCTGCTTTCACCAGAGATAGTGTTGCCATTTTCATGTTCTCCGCCTCTTAAAAAAATGTCCTTTATTTTGAATGATTATCACTGACGATTGACTGACTGGCTTATGTCCTCGGATGTGGATCTTCTATTATTTGGAATTGAATCTGGTCCAAGTTCTGGGAAAGAATTAGTTGCTGGTTGTATTTCTGCGAATAGGTGATGGACAGGTGCTCAGGTGGGAGTCGAATATTGATCGCACCCTACTGCTTGTGTGTTGATTGGAAAGCGTTATTAACTCCTCCCTACTTAGATTCAATTGTTAAAAATAGGGTAGATCATTAAACCGTTTCGTTGGTATTGATATTGTTACATGTACAACTAATTCTGCGAGCTACTGTCGCAATTGGTTTCTTAACTATTAAGAACATCATGATCAACAAAAGAATGTACTCGAAAACCCACCAAGCATGATCAACATCTGAAAGAAACGTCACTGCCTCATTCAGTATTGCTCGAATGTTCCAGGTAGTTCGCCAATGTTCGAGAAGTGGATTTAATGACTAGAGACCCTATATAAAGGCGAGCTGAATGAATGGGGGGATTATGACAACCGCGATATAGTATAACTGCCATAGTGTTGAGTGCGAATTAAAAGCGATATTGATTGTGAAGTGATAGACAGTTGAAGTAAAAATTGATAGACAAGTTGTAAAATAGTGAAATCAATTATTGTGCATTCTTAGTAAAAAAAAACTCTTTTAACTTAATTTATAAGACAGTGCGTTTTCACTTTCCCGGAATATTAAAATTATCGGCCGCGAACCATAACACGCGACAATATGATAAACCTCGGGCATGGTTGATTGCAAAATTTCATCTCTGGACCCTATTTCTGGAAGGAGTGCATTCGACATAACGATATTTTCTGATTTTGATTTTTCCAATATTTTGCAGGGACTGTATATTATTGCGAAGATTGATAGTGTACTCAGAGTTTCATATGATGTTATTTTTTGTCCGCGGTTTTCTGATTCGAACTGAAGTTTTTGATTTCAAATCAAGCCTGAACGGTGAATCCATTCTTCATTTCAATGAACCATTGACCTCCGACCTCCGAAGCTGAAATTATTTTGACTACTCGTATTTTGCCAGTTATGAAGACTTGTGTTTCTACATGAGCAGTTTGTAAGCGACATGAAAGCCGACTTTATGCTGCTGAGTGAGAAACACCATGATAAAAGTTCTGCAGCATGGAATCCTGATAAGACTGGTACTGCCACCATCTGGGCTCGGAACAGTGATGTCCAGGCGGAGAGCTGTGGGCTGGGGGAATGTTTCCGTGTGGTTTCGGTGCTCAGGGACCACCTTCTTTAGTGCTCAATGCTTTGTAGAGCGCTGTCTCGAACGCAGACGGCAACGTGCTCGTTGTGGGGGACTTCAACGCTGAAGCAATCGAATGGAGCATGCCTCGAACAGATTCGCGGGGATAACGAACCCTAGAAATGGCGTCCAGGACGGCGCTCGTCATACTAAACACCGGAAATATGCCAAATTTCTGCCGTGTTGGTTGTGAAGTAGCGATACCGGACGTGACATTCGCCTCGGAGTCCTTAGTATGGAGGATACACAATTGGAGAGTATACGAGGACTACTCAGATAGTAATCATCAATGCATTCTACTTGAGATCAGTGATGACGTCCATGCTCTCCATTTTCTACGATTGGATGGAACATCGGAAGGATGGACTTTGAGAGATTCGTCGAGGTGCTCCGCTGCAGAGAGCAGCGGATGGAAGAACTGGCAGCTCAAGACTTGGTGAGCTCAACGGTGAGCATCATCTCGACTGCTTACAATGCTTCTATGCCAAGTAGAAAACCCAGGAGCGGCAAGCCCCCAATATACTGGTGGTCGACTGAAATCGCTGAAAAGCGAAGGGAGTGTCACAAGCTTCGGCGTGAAGCTCACCAGACATGGAACCGTGACGAGGTAACAACCGGGTAGCAGCATATAAGTCGGCCAGGAAATGCCTTCGCAAATTGACTAACGATAGCAAGGCTCGCTGCTGGCAAGATCTAGTGGACAATATGACTAGTGGACAATATGAAGAAGGACCCATCGGGCCTTGGCTACACGCTAGTTATGCAGAAGCTTGGTGCCCTATGGAAACCTTGCATACATAGTGCGGGAAGGATGGACGAGATAGTGCAGGAACTCTTCCCCGCCCATCCCGTCCGTGTTGGCGCTGTCCATGGTAAAACAGCAATCGAGTTTCCACTCTTTATGCAGCTGGAACTAGAAGAGGCAGTCCTTTCACTGAAAGTGAGGAAGGAGCCAGGTCCAGATGGTGTTTCAGCTATCGTGATGCAACTTGTCGGTCACCATTGTCCTAACTTGCTGCTCAGCACATTTAACGCTTGCCTACGAGACGGAGTTTTCTCATTAAGATGGAAGGTAGCGAGGCTCGTACTGATCAGCAAGGGGAAGGGAAATCCCAGATCACCGTCTACATATCGCCCGTTATGTATGCTAGATACTGCTGGGAAAACGCTAGAGAAACTCATCAAGGGAAGACTCACTGGCACGATTCGTGCAACGAGGGGTCTATCTCCTCGGCAGTGCGGCTTTAGAGCAGAGCACTCCACTATTAATGCAATTGTAGAGGTGGTCGGCGGGATCCAAAAGGCAGAGGTATATAACCGCATCAAGCGGCGGATCGTCCTGTTGGTGACACTAGACGGTAGGAACGCCTAGAGGTATGTAACCGCATCAAGCGACGGATCGTCCTGTTGGTGACACTAGACGGTAGGAACGCCTTCAACCTCGCTAGATGAGTAGATATCCCAAGTTCTAGAATATCTTATACAGCTTTTGAGGGACTACCTGAAGGACCGAAGCCTGCTTTACGACACGACACAGGGTCAGTGAAGCATGGAAGTTACATCGAGTGTTGCCCAGGGATCTACCTTTGGTCCAGACTTTTGGAACGTGTCTTACCACGGGCTACTGAGACTGAAGATGCCAGATGAGTCGCGCTTGATTGGCAACTTAGGCTAGAGTCAGTCAGTCTAGCACTAGAGAAAACCGAAATAGCCATCTTGACAAAAAAGAGAACTCCTAGAGTAAGCATGATCAGTACATGGGGCTACTGATCGAGCAAATCAAGGTAACGGCTAAGGCTGCTTCAGGCATATCGCGTCAGTGCTACTGTACCAAACAAAAGTATGGAGCGACACTCTCAGTAAGGAGGTATATCGAAAACGCTTGGCACAGGTACAGGGAAGAGGCCACTGAGGATTGCATCTTCGTATCCGACAGTCTCTGATGCGGTGGTGAGAGTTATTGCAGGCGTGATACCTGTTGTCCACCCTACTAAGAGTGCCTTGCTATTTACCTGCGTGGAAGCGAGGACTCCTTTGAGTCATCTTCAGTGTCACACTGAAAATTGCGATCGACAATTCACCCTTTCCGCTAAGCTTATAGATGATCGAACTCACGTAATCGTAGTAATTCAAAAGTACAGAATCGCTGGGATGCAGAGGGCTTGTGTTGGTACCATTCAAGATTTAGCTGCGAAGCAAAGAAATACAGAGCCCCGTGTAAACTACCGGAAAAGGCATTTCCATTCATGACCTTCGGACTCCGAATTGCTGCAGAGACCTTTAAATGGTTCACGGACGAAGTACTTCGAGGTCTGGACTTTGTGTTTGCATATTTAGACGACATTCTAGTGGCGTCAGAGACCTCGGAAGAACGCGTAGAGCATTTATGACAAGTTTCCACACGGTTGGCAAAATACGGCATAGTCACCAACATGTCAAAATGCAAGTTTAGCGCCAAATAATTATCCTTTCTTGGCTATATCGTCTCAAATGATGGCATCAAACCAGTACCAGAGAAGGTTGAGATAATTTTCTGCTCCCCCAGCCGACAACCGCCAAGCAACTTCGTCAGTTATTGGGGAACAATTTTTATAGAATGAGCATGCCAAATTACGCTAACACACAGACACCGTTAAACAACATGCTGCACGACAAAATCAAAGGGAACGCATTGCTCCAGTGGATACCAGCAGACGATGATGCGTTAAAAAAAAATAAAACGGGACTTAGCGCGAGATACGCTCCTTGCACACTTTAACGTCGGCGCAAAAATGGGAGTATTTTGTGACGCTTCTGGCATCGCCGTGAGTCCAGCTCTAGAATAACGAGTCGACGGCCATTGGGAATCACTTACTTTCTTCTAAAAAAAAACTCAGTCCAGCAGACTGCCGATACAGCGCATTTGACAGAGAGTTAGTTGGCAATCTGCCTCGCTATCAATCACTTCCGGCACATGACAGAAGTAAGGATTTTCACGGTCTACACAGACCGTAAGCCGCTGAAATTCGGCTTCCGGCAGACACCCAACAAAACGTCGCCTCGCCAACCTCGGCACTTGATTTCATTGGCCAATTTACGACCGATATTCGCCACATTTCGGGAAGAAATAACATCGTTGCGATGCACTGTTGCGAATCGAGGAAATTGGAGCACCAACCAATTACGCTGAGCTGGCGAAACCTCAAGAGAATGGCGAGGAACTCAAAAATCTTTTGCGTTCGGGAACATCTTTGCAACTCAAGCAAATACATATCCCAGGAACGAACGTTCAAATTTTCTGTGACACTTCAACAACAAAAGCCCGACCGTATATCGGACCAGCTTTCAGGAGAGCCCCATTCGAATCTATACATCGCCACTCTCAGCCAGGCAGAAAGGCAACTGCGAGGCTCGTCGCATAGCGATTCGTCTGGCCGGCTATTAAGAAGGACTGCTGCGAATGGGCACGAGCTAGCATCCAGTGATTAACAATCGAAAACCACCAGGCACGCGTTCGCCCCTGTGAAAATTTTGCACCACCTTCCACGAGACTCGAACATGTACGTAAAGATATTATTATCACGCCGATATTAGAAGGAAAAAGATATTGTCTCGCCTGTGTGGACCGTCTCTCACATTGACCAGAGGCTATACTGATTCACGACAAAGAAGCTGAAACAGTCGGTAGAGCCTTCTGGGAAGAATGGGTAAGCTGCTTCGCTGCAAATCACCACCGACCAATGGCACCAGTTTGAATCGAATTTATTTCGTTCCCTCAATCGTCTAGCGGCCACAAAACACTTTGCAAATCGCCTCATAACATCCTCAATCCAACGGGGTGGTAGAGCGTTTTCATCGCTAACTAAAAACAGCAATTTGATGCCACTA
Organism: Odontomyia ornata; assembly: GCA_963969285.1. NCBI lineage: Eukaryota > Metazoa > Arthropoda > Insecta > Diptera > Stratiomyidae > Odontomyia > Odontomyia ornata. The sequence goes on from OZ017741.1 coordinate 24,727,993, forward strand.
GCATGAACAGTGGACCAAAATCATACCGAGCGTCATTATGTGCATCAGGGTAACCATCCGTGAAAACTTGGGTGCATCTCCTTTTAGTGTTTATTTATTTATTTAAATCTATTTAACAGACAGAAATCCAATTACAAAATAGACTTAGACAATTAAATATAGTTATATAGTTTAGAGTAAGACAGATTAATACAACAAAATCAAGCAGGAAAAAGTGAATTAAAACTTGTAAGAAATGAAATTAGAGTCTAGATCAAAGTTTGAAAAAATTGAGAAAATTGAAAAATTGCTATGTGGACAACCCATGTGTCTTTCAGGAAAATTGTGGACACAAATTTTTCGTACATTTTCCCTCCCTCTGCAGCCTCTGAAGTGAAAAGTGCCAGTTTAAGGACTGTTTTGAAAATTTCTCATCAATACCTTCAATTTGATACCCATACCGACTGTTTTCAGTAAAAAAAATGTTTAAGGCTTTTTCAAGGCTTTTAAGGGTCATCCCCCCTTGAAACCTTATACAAACTATTTTATACTGTAACTTTTAAGAGGGCACGAATTTTGACCTACTCATCAAATTTCATGTTTCTAGCTTATATAGTTTGCGAGAAAACTTGCTGTGACACGAAGGACGGACAGACAGACGGACAGACAGGTCGCTATTTAAGAAGGGTATTGTAAAAAATATTATTTTACAATACCCTAAAAAGGCCTCCTTTAAAGAAGTAAATAACAAAGTTAGATATAAAACACAGCACGGGCCCGAAACAACCTCTCCTCGAGAATTTAAATACATATCGTTAATGACCAGAATTAACTGAGGCAGAAGTACCGCGGCGGTTAGTTTCAATATAAATTCATATTAAAAATAAATTTCAGAAAATAAATTTTTCAACCTAAATATTCAGTAACTTTAAAAAGAAACATTCTGGGAGTAACCTTATTTATTTTAAAGACAGGGAAAAAGTATTTTTAAGCCAGTCTTAAAACACGAGGGTCATTTGAAAGATTGCCGGCCTTACCGGCAAGAAGCCATGGCACATGAAGTTTTCTTTCCAACCAATGGATGACATACGTATGCCATAAAAATTTCAAACCATTCCGATCAGTACAAAGCACATGGTACCCTTCCAAAGTTGACAGGTGACGTTCGATAAGAACAATGAATAAAATCGAGTATTATGCGATGATAAAATACCTCAATTTGAAAGGGAAAAAATTCGGGAAAGAAGATGTGTATGGTGAATCGTCACCCTCATTTACAACCGTGAAACATTGGGGGGCCGAGTTCAAGCGCGGCCGCACAAGCATTTTTGACGATGAACGTTCTGGACGTTAAAAAACTGTTACAACGGAAGATATCGTCAGTTTTTTTTAATTTTAGTAGGGAGGTGAATGCCCATTTACGCACGGAGTGTGGGACTCCCATGCACGCAAGAAAGCGACTGGACTACCCACTAAACACCTGCCCTGTCAACCCGAGAACCCAGCCTGGGACCGTTTCACACATCACTTCGGGCCAGGTTTCGTTTTCTTACAACGCGAGGCGCCTTCAAGCTGGGGGATCTCTTCTAGTGGGAGGGGAGAGAGGAAGTGTCAGACCAGCGATCCCCCAGCCCCAACGTCCCCGGCTGCTGTGAGTCCCTTTTACCTTTTAGGACAACTCGAACATAATGTGCCACCTGGTTCCATTTGTCAACCAAATCGAGCATCACTGCGACTATATCATCCGCGGTGAACTCTTCCGTCCCCTGTAGAGGTCTGTTCGCAGCCTAACCCATTTTGTACTCGTAAAAAATGTATGGCAGGCATTGTCTTCCTCTCCTGGGCAAAACCGACAATCGGGGGACCGCGACTTACCAATCTTGTGCAGCTAAGACTGAAAATACCCATGCCCGCTCAAGAGCTGGGTCAGATAGAAGTCAGTCTCACCATGCCTTCGATTTAGCCATGGTCTCCCATCCGGGATGAGGTGCGCAGTCCACCTTCCCTTCGTGCAATTCATCTAAGACTGCTGCCAACAGTTGAGTGAGCGTTGTCTCTCTTGGCGGATAACCATCTCCCTCTCATCTTTGTTTCTACGCAGGTAAATAGCGCAGCTCTCTTTAGCAAGGAGGGTAACAGCTATCACGTCTGCCATAACTCTCACCACCAAATCAGAGACTGTCAGATTCGAAGACGCAATCCTAAGTGCTCTTTTTCACTGTACTTGTGCCAAGAGTTTTCGGTATACCTCTTTACTGAGCGCATCACCCCATATTTCTGTTCGTATAGTAGCACTGAGCCTACAGCACTCATCAAGAGGCGTCTTCTTGATGGACTGGATCCTCCTACGTTGGCCATAAGTCGACTGCTGATACTCCCGAAGCAGCCTTCTCAGCCGTTGCCCTGATTTGCTCAGTGAAACTCATCTTCGAGTCGATCAGTAGCCCCAAGTACTTCACCGCTAGCTTCGATTCGATTAATATGTCTCCAATACTAATCATCCTTACTCTAGTGATACTCTTTTTTGTCAAGATGACCGCTTCGGTTTTCTCTAGCGCTAAATTGAACTCTCGAGCAGTCATCCAGTCTCTCACTCGGTGCATTAGCATATCTAGCCTAAGTCGCGCTTGTTCAACGGTGTGTTCAGCGACCAGAGCAGCAACATCATCCGCATAGCCGATCAAGTGCGACTCATCTGACATCTCCAGTCTCAAAAGGCCTTCCTAAGCGCATTCCACAGGTCCGGGCCAAGGATAGATCCCTGAGCAACACCCGATGTAACTTCCATCCTTCGTTGGCCCTGTGTCGTGAGGTAGAGCAGGCTTCGGTTCTTCAGATAGTCCCTCAGAAGCCGCATTGGCTATTCTGGAATTTGAAAAGGGTTTTCCAGCGTATCCACAATGTCCACCCATCAAGCGCAGTTGAAGGGGTTCCTGACGTCGAGTGTTACTAACAGGACGATCCGTCGCCTCTGCATTTTGGATCGCACTGATTACCTCTGCAGTTGCCGTACTGCCGAAGAAATAACTCCCCAACAGCACGAACTGCGTCGGTGAGCCTTCTTTTGATGAGTTTCTCTAGTATTTTCGCAGCAGTGTCTAGCATGCATAACGGCCGGTATGCAGACGGCGATCCGGGATTTCCCTTCGCCTTGCTGATCAGCAGGAGCCTCGCCACCTTCCATCATACCGGGAAAAACCCGTCTCGTAGGCATGCGTTGAATGTGCTGAGCAGCAAGTCAGGAAAATGTTGATATGCAAGCCGCAACAGCTCAGCTGGAACACCATCAGGACCTGGAGGCTTCCTCGCTTTCAGTGAAAGGACAGCTTCTTCCAGTTCCAGCTGTGTGAAGAGGGAACACTCGATTGCTGTTTCACCGTAGAAAGCATCAACACGGACGGGATGGGCGAGGAAGTGTGACCCACTAACTTGCCCATCTTATTCGCATCATGTATGCAAGGTTTCCGTAGGGCACCAAGCTTCCGCATAACTAGCTTGTAGCCAAGGCCCCACGGATCCTTGTTCACATTGTCCACTAGATCTTACCAGCAGCGAGCCTTGCTGTTGTTAATCAATTAGCGAAGTTCCTGGGCGACTTACCTGTATATGCTGCCACCCGGTTGCATTCCTCACGCTGAAGCTTATGATACTTCCTTCGTTTTTCAGCGATTTCAGTTGACCACCGGTGCACTAGGGGCTTGCCGTGCCGGGGTTTTCGACGGGGCATAGAAACGTTGCAAGCAGTCGAGATAATGTTCATAGTTGAGCTCACCAAGTCTTGAGCTGCCATTTCTTCCATCTCCTCCAAATCTTCCTACAGCGGCTCACCTGCTGAGAGCACCTCGGCGAACCTCGCGACGTCCATCCTTCCGATGTGCCATCCAATTGTAGAAAGCCGAGAGCACGGACGTCGAGAGACTACATTGCTGATCTCAAGCAGAATGCACTGCTGATCACTGGCTGAGTAGTCCCCTCATACTCTTCAATTGTATCCACTGTACTAAGGACTTTGCGGCGAATGCCACGTCCGATATGGTTCCTTCACAGCCAATACGGCGGAAATTCAGCATATTTCCGGTGTTTAGCACAACGAGTGTTGTCCTGGCCGCCATTTTGAGGATTCGTTTTCCCCGCGGACCTGTTTGAGGCATTCGATTGCTTTAGCGTTGAAGTCTTCCCCAACGAGCATGTTTCTGTCTGCGTTTGAGACAGCGCATTCCAAAGCATTAAGCTTGGCTTAGAAAGATGATATCGATTCGTTCGGCGTTAGGTACACACTAAAGAAAGTGATCCGTGAGCACCGAACCTACACAAAACCATCCCCCCGTCTACAGCTCTCCGCTTGGAAATCACTATTTCGAACCCAGATGGCGGCAGTACCAGTTTCATCAGGATAACATGACGCCGAACTTTTATCATGGCGTTGCTCACTCAGGAGGATAAAATCGACTTTGATGTCCCTGGCAAACGGCTCAAGCACATTTTGGGCGGTTGAATTGTGGTGCAGGTTTAGCTGCAGGATGTGGGTCATCGAAGTTCTAATTTTGCCTTGGCTAGGGCTTCCTGGAGAATCCAGCATTTTCCTGATACCAAGACGTGTCCGAAATCAGGTCTTGGATCGGCATCCTCACAAAGCTTACACTGTGCCTCCTTTGTACACTTTCCTTTTATGTCCCATTTCACCGCATTTGTAACATAGGGAGCCCCTATCGGGTCCTTTGCATACTTGTTTGTTATGACCATAGCCAGGGCATCTGAAACATTGAAGAGGCGATGCCCTTCGCCGTATCCTACAGACAACCTACCCTAGTCTTATTGTTCAGCGTCCTTTTCGGTCAAGTCAATTATGGCCATGCGTTGTCCTCCTTGGTTTTCTGGTGACAGCCTCGCTTTGATCCTGCCCACCCAAGAGAAATCCCTTTTGATGGCCTCTTCTACCTCGGCCAGATCCACGACGCAGTCAATGACTCTTATTTCGATCGTTGCCATCGGCTCGAGCGAGGCTATACTTGCGCTTTTGCCGAGGACTTTCTTTACTGCGTCGCAAAATGCTACCCTAATGACAGCCTCTGCTCCGAATTCAATCAGTATGTGGCCCAACCGCGTTGGTCGTACTACTTTAATGGCACTGTTGGTGTCTTCGGGCCCTACGTTTCCCCTGATATCTTGCAGCACCACCGCGTAGGATCGCCCATCGAGCAGTGCCAGCTGCCGGGATCTTAGTCAGGGCTTCTTTCCCTCCTTTTTCACATCAAGTCTTTTTTTGTTGGTCGTCCGTGCGAACTGTGTTTTCTGGCTGTTTTTTGAAGTATTTTCCTTGCGGCGTTCTTCGCTCCTATTTTCAGCACTATCTGGAACCCCTGATCTGGCATCCCACGTGCCCAAGTGCCTCTCCCTTCCTTCTTTTATCCCGACTTCCTTCGATTGGGCTTAACACCATTCTTTTATTGATTTTTGATGGTGGAGCTATCTGCACGTGCCCTTTAGATTTAGCCCCCAGCGCTTCTTTTGCCTTCTGCTCTTCTGTTCCTCTTCGGCCTTTAATCAGTTCCTCCGATAATGCCCTACGCGGTCGAGGAGCTCCTCTTGTTCAAGGAGCCCAATCTTTACAGCTTTGTTAATTTTTGGCGAGTCGCATGCAGATTGTATTCTTTTTAGAACATCTCCCGCTTTTCGGATTAGCCTTTCTTCTTCATGTCGCTGGGCGGCAATTGTACTTTGCGACCATCGTTTTTGGGAGAGATGGTCGGTTTCCGTTTCCGAATACAGTACTTCCGCCACATTTTCGACGTTGGCGATGAAATCACGCAACGTCGCTTTGTTTGTCGGGTCAATCCTGTCCTTTCCTGCCGTAATCTCTTCGTGGACTTCAGGATGGTTCGTTGTTATATCGGGATTTACGAGCCCTGCTTCAGTCGCTTCGGTAGCGATTGCAGCAGTGACTATCGAATTTTCGATGTTCTTTATATTTACTTGATCGCTCGAACATCTGACGCATCCTGCAGAGTATTCCGCTTTTCCTTTATAGAACGATCGGGCGTTCGCATCATATTTTTGCTGCGCCCAAACGTCGCATGAATCTCAGTCTGGACAAGACTATCAGCTAATGTCCGTTTTTCGTCTGTTTTCCCTGTCATTGTATTAATCGTCATTTTTATCGTCTTTAGTACCGCTCTCGATGTGCTGTTAACATGGTGGCTGCAGCCGCTGGTTGCGTCGTCGTTGTTGTTGTTTTACTTTCTTTTCTTGCGTTTTTTTTATCTGGGTCCCCCCTGGGAGCCGCTATCACCGTCAGTTTAGTGCAAACCACCGTGACGGAAGATTGCCGATTAATCATTACCGAAATTGCTGAGGCTTGTGGGACTTCAACTGAACGGGTGCATAAGATTTTACGTGAAGATTTATGCATGAGAAAATTATCCGCGCGATGGGTGCCTCGTTTGTTGACGATCAACCAAAAGATGTCCAAGACTCTTCAACTGTTCCGAAAGAATCCTACCGACTTTTTGCGCCGATTAATTACTGTTGACAAAACCTGGATTCATCACCATACTCCGGAGGCTAAACAACAGTCAATACAGTGGATTGTGGTGGGGAATCAGCTCCGAAGAAGGCGCGAGGTCATTCTTTCTACCGGAAAAGTGATGGCGACAGTTTTTTGGGACAGCCGTGGAGTAGTTATGGTTGATTACCTTCAAAACGCTGCTGGAACAATTGAAGACAGAACTCAAGTAGAAGCGTCCATACTTGACGAGGAAGGAGCTGTTTCATCAAGACAATGCGCGAGTCTACCTATGCATGGTCGCAATGGCGAATTGGACGAATTGAAGTTCAAATTGGTTCAACACCTTTTTTTGTTCCCCAACTTGAAAAAATTTTTAACTGGGGAAAAATATGGGCCAAATAAAGGCAGTAAACCTGTATTTTTCAGATTTACCTAAAGAATTTTTTTCTTCTGGCCTGAAAGGTTGGGAAAGACGTTTGACCAAATGTAATGACTTGCGTAGAGACAATGTCGAGAAGTAAATTTATGATGTGTTTTTCTTTAAAAGGCCGGAAACTTTTCAAATGACCTTCGTATCAGCAAATAAAGAAAGTCGTTTGTACTAAGTGATTGTTACATAGATAAAAAAATCAATTTATGACAGATATTGGATCAATTGATATATAGTATTAGAGTGAATGTGGTCAGGACCCAGATGATTCTTGATAACGAACGTTAATACATAAGAAAAAAGTATTCCTTTCATTAGATTCATATCATTCATTGAGGAATTTTTTTAATGGCTATCAAAATCGAGATTCTAATTAAATGCAAAAATGGAAAACCATAAAATACCTCCCCTTCTATTAAAATCAGCAATAATAGGAAGGGTTGTATCTCAAATTATCCTTGGATTGAAAATATGAGGGTTGAAATTATCATAGGTGTTTCGTTTTCCTATAATATAACGCCTCGCATATCCCTAGAGAGGTTTCCACCCATCGATTCAAATTAATTACGATGGGATGGGGTCTCGCTTTAAGGTTTCATCCGAATAAATTATAAAGAACCCGTTGAATCTGCATCTACGTATTTAATTTGCAATAAAATGGTTATTTTATTACGTGATACAAAACAATCAATCAGGATCATAATTTTTAAATGCTGTAATAATTTTTTCCTCTTCATTAGGACTTACTTCCGATTTAATACCTCACTATACCCATCTTCTGACATAACCGAAAAATTTATACAGGAACAACCAAGGATAATTGTTATTGCAGAAAAAAAGCATCACAGGATGAAAACTACACCTCAAATTCCGGAATTTCCATTTGTGTTAATTTCCTACTTCCCTCCTCCTTTCAATACCTTCCGCACCAAACAACAAAACACAAAAAAAAAGAAGACAGGCTCGATACAACAGTATCCATATCTCGACACAATATCCCAAGGGAAATCGTACGCAGATTTAAGAGGCAACAAAATAAATAAATCCTATGATCCTTCCCGGCTTTGTTGACAAAACGCACGAGAAAACGATGAGAAGGATAACATGAATGAGAGTGAGAAAATGGATAAATTTTCGTATGCGTGTATTTGGTTGTGTGTGTGTGTTGGTGTGAATGTTTCAGATAATAAAAATTCATCTAAAAGGCATTAAGTCAGAAATTCGCTTTTAACTTAACCATGAAGCGGAAATGTATGTATAATAGGCTTGAAAAAAATACATGTCCTTATTCCAGGTGTCTATTGAACTATTTGTGAGTTTAGATGGCTTAGAAATTATTATCCGTTTACCTGACAGTGGTCAATCATTTAAACAATAATAAAGGAAAAATTAAATATTTCGTATTTAGGGGGAGCAATTTTTTAACGGATTGTGATTCAAAACTTGATGGTTAAATTAATTAAATATTAAGGATATTCAGCTTCTAAAAGTCTAAGCATAAAGTAGGCATTGACTGGACTTCTAAAACCTATAAATAGTAGAAAGATTAGTTCAAAATCAATCAACTGTAGCCGTACATATTTGAAAAGCACCTGTTTCGTTAAGATGCTGAGTCACATACCTCTACAGATGATGATCATGATGATGACGGTCAAAGATTTTCCATTCATAATGCGTGAAAGTCAATTTGGCAATAAAAGGACGTGTCTACGTGCTGCACAATGTCCTCACTCATTCATGACGGTGATCATGATCAATCCCTTTGGGCCTGAACTGAACTGGAGGCATAAAGGAACATCCGGTATGCCAGGGTTCATTGTTTAGCGATCTCACATACAAATAGATTGCCTATGAAGCATGTGTGCTAGACTTATTGACGGAGCATTGGAATGATCATCAGCTTTACTGACTGCACTATTGTCCCATTATACTCTACCGATCGCTCCATTATACAACTTAAATAGTTTTGTGCTAATAAGTCCAATACTTTATTAATCGGATTTGGTATTGTGACTTGTGTTCATTATAAAGGCATTCGAAGGGGAAAGATGGTTCGGTTGTTCAAATAGGAAGATGTAAGGAAGAATGCAGAAGGCTATAAGGATAATTCATCAACGAAGCAATTGAAATTGGCTTAATAAATCGGTGGTATTTTTAACAGATTTTCGAACGAGACGCTTACGATTTTAGCCGTTTTTCGGAGCATGAGCTGGTTTTCTATTAGGTCTTATCTAAAGTACATGGGCATCGAGGAATGGTAAAGGGCGATTTATTTAAATTTTTGTGTAAATCTGCTGCAGAATTTTCATTTTTTTATCCATGTGAGCATGTTTACACTGAGGTTTAGTGTCCTTGAGTATTATTAAAATTTTGTAAGGAATACTGCAGATAGGTATAAGTTAGCGTTTTCCCACGCTACAAATTATGCTGACGCTATGGCTGCATCCAACATGAAATTGGAGCGATGCAATTCCACAATTTGTGGAAAAACAAAATGTGCTGTCGCATCATTTTCCATCAAGTAGATTTAAGTTAATTATTAAGTCAGTCTTTTGTGAACCTGTAAATCGTAAACATCGGGCTCAGCCCTCAAATATATTTTTTTAACATAACCCGGTTTTGATTTATTAACTGGCGCCCGAGCAGGGACCGCTTCATCGCGCGCATAAAAAAACATAAAGGATTGGCAAAGTAAATTTGAAATTCAAATTTATTAAGTTCTAATGCCTTAACGTCGCGCTGAGACTGGCCGACGATCCTTGAACGTTTGTTCGCGATTACACTACGTAGTAAACGGTTTAATTAAATCGTGCGTGTCGTGTAGTCATAGCGACTATCCGAAATTAACCCAATTTCGTGTTGCGTGTGCGTATAGCTGATTCGGCCTCCAAGTAGCCTTTGCATAACCAGGAAAGGCAAAAAGGACGTCGTGGGAACAAAAGGGGTTCTGCGAAACGACAGCCACTCAGCGGAAGTAAGCGGTTCAAAAAACAACGAATTATCGAGGAATCTACCCGAGGACTCAATTGTTAAAGAATCAAAACAGGAAGAAAATGATGTCCAGAACAGGAATATTTTTTTTGTAAGTAAATTAAAAATTAACAAATATTGTAAAATTACGCCAATGCCAGATTCGGTTAAAAGGAATAGTGATTAAAGTATTGATTGAATGTCAAAAAGTTGATTATAATGATGATGATTATCAGTGATTGTGATTGAAAATATGAGAATATTAAATCCTCTAAATAAATTGAAATTTTAAATTAAAAATACAAACGCAACAAAGAAAAGAACATTTTTAGTCTTATATCCATTTTTTTCATTTCATTTTTACATACACATATATTTTTCCAAGCATACAATTTTTTCAGTTTTAATAAAATTTTCCAACATTTAATTAATTTCACGCCTGTCGAAAAGTGCCGCGTTAATCGAAATAAGTGAAGTGAGTTCGGGAATTGAAGTGATAATTTAAAAATCTAGTTATCTCCTTTTTTCGGAATAATGTCAAATCCCAACAACCTAATTAGACCACCGGTATTAAACCTTGAGGGTCTTGCCGACGCACTACCCCCTTTAAATCTTCCGGGTGGAAATAATGAATCAACTGATCCACCTAGTAATGCGCCTAATGACGCACTGGACAACGATATGTCCCAAATTATTTCGCGGGTGGTCGAGGATATTTTCCGAGTTCAGGGAAGACAAATTTTAAGTTCATTGTTGAATCCTGCATCCGATATAAATAATGATGCTGATGTGCCCATCAATATCGGTGTTAGGGGGAATTTGTCCGATATGGACAAAATCCCAGACGTAGTCAAGAGCTTGAGGACATTCTCTGGGGAACCAGGTGAATTCAACTCTTGGCGTAAAAGCGTCGATAGAATTCTCCAAATTTATGACCATCTGAAGGGTACCCCAAAATATTACGGAATTTTATCGGTCATAAGAAACAAAATTATCGGCCACGCGGACATCGCGTTGGAATCCTATAACACGCCCTTGAATTGGACAAAAATCTCCAAGTGTCTTACTCTCCATTACGCGGATAAGAGAGACTTAGGCACTTTGGAATACCAAATGACTACCTTGGTCCAAGGCGAAAATACAGTTTCACAGTTTTATCAAGAAGTGTATAACCATTTGTCTCTTATCCTAAATAAACTAGGATCTATTGAAATGGGACAAGACGCGATGAATATAATGACCCAGGCATATCGCGATAAAACGCTTGATACGTTCGTCAGAGGTTTGAGAGGTGGTTTGCCGAGACTGCTTGCAATTCGTGAAACAGTGGACCTACCGCAGGCATTACATCTATGTTTCAAATTGCAAAACATGGACTACCGGTCCAAATACGCAAATAATTCGAACTACAGTTTGCGAAAATCACGGCAAAACATTCCTCCTCCAATACCGCCTCGCAGAATTTCGCAAGACCATTTCAGGCCTACACCTGTTCCTGCCCCTAGAAGAGTAATTCATCCTGAACTACTGCATAATCCACAGGCTCCACAGAAACCACATTTCTTCGCACCGAGGACCAGTTCCTATGGACGTTGACAAGTCCATAAGGAGCCATGGTGTTAATTACGCCAACCGGCCTCAAAATCAACGTTTTGCTCAAAAGCGTTTTCAACAACCTTCGCAAAGGCAGCATCAACCCCAAAAATTCCAAAGACTGTACTACACGGAGCCTGACGAAACAAATGACGTGAATGAACAGGAATATGAATATGAAACAATCAAGCCTTCTATGCTAATTCAGTAGTAGGCAACGTCAAAATTACGCATCATGCGTTCGTTAACTTATTTGGCCCACAATCAGACAAAATTCAATTTTTCATCCTTCCGACCCTAATCACCTTCGACGGCATCATTGGTAACGACACTCTTAAGAAATTGAAAGCCGTAATCTATACCAACGAAAACTATATGACCCTATATCCGAATTTGCATATTCCCTTAAAACAACACATTTCAGAAACGGTAAATAGCATAGACATCAGGACTACGCACCTAAAACCAGAAAAATCAGCCAAATTAAAAGCCATCATTAAATACCATTCTAAACTACTAACGGAACCCGACGAGAAACTGACCTATACCAGCACGGTAAAAGGGGAGATACGAACCAAAACTGACGATCCCGTGTATTCAAGTTCATATCCGTATCCCATGGCCCTGAAGGAAGAAGTTGAAAGGGAAGTAAATAAACTCCTAAAAGATGGAGTAATTAGACCATCTAAATCCCCTTACAACTCCCCGGTGTGGATTGTCCCAAAGAAGCAGGACGCATCAGGTGAGAAAAAGTACAGAATGGTGATCGATTACCGTAAACTTAACTCGGTCACCATTGCAGACAAATATCCGATACCGGACAAAGGTGAAATCTTGGCCAATCTGGGGAAGAATAAATATTTTTCTGTAGTCGATCTTAAAAGTGGGTTCCATCAAATTCCACTTAAAGAACGCGACATACCAAAGACTGCTTTCTCGATTAATAACGGGAAATTTGAGTTCACTCGCCTTCCATTTGGGCTGAAGAACGCCCCATCAATTTTTCAAAGAACTCTAGATGACATACTTCGAGAACACATAGGAGTACGCTGCTATGTGTACATCAACGATATCATCATATTTGGTAAAGACGAAGCCGAGCACTTCAAAAATCTGGAGAAAGTGCTAACAACTTTGGAAACTTCCAACATAAAGATCCAGTTGGACAAATGCGAGTTCCTCAAAAACGAGATAGAGTTCTTGAGATTTGTGGTTAGTTGCGACGGGATTAAAACAAATCCCCAAAAAGTTCAAGCTATTGCAAAATTACCGACACCAAAAACATTGAAAGACCTTAGATCTTTCTTAGGAATGTCTAGATGCTACAACTGTTTTATTGAGGTTCATGCGAAGATAGTAAAACCCCTGACAGCTCTTTTAAGAGGGGAAGATGGACGAGTGTCCAAAACTCAGTCGAAAAATAAAATCATCCACCTCGACTCTGAGGCTTTACACGCGTTCGACACCTTGAAAAACTGCCTAATATGGAAAGAAGTTGTACTGACTCACCCAAACTTTGATAAGGAGTTTCAATTAACAACGGACGCTTCTGGTTGCACCATTGGTGTGGTTCTTTCGCAAGACAGTAAACCGATTGTATTTCTTTCAAGGACATTAACAAAAACAGAGGAGAACTACGCTACCAACGAGAAAGAGATGCTCGCTATCATATGGGCTCTTGACTTGTTGAGATGCTATCTCTATGGTTCGCGCAAAGTTAAAATCTTTACTGACCACCAGCCTCTTACCTACGCCCTCAGCCCTAAAAACACGAACATCAAAATGAAGAGATGGAAGTCCATCCTTGAAGAATATAACCATGAATTCGAATATAAGCCAGGAAAAGAAAACATAGTTGCAGACTCCCTGTCGAGACCTCCTAAACCAACTTTAGTCAATTCCTTAACCCCAGCAACGCACAGCGAAAACAGTTCGTCGCAAAACCTCATTCCCACCGTAGAGTCACCCATTAATGTGGTCAGAAACCAAATTATCCTTAAACTTGGTGATGAAGACAGTTACCAGATACAGAATCCCTTCCCAAATTATTCAAGATACACTCTCATTAAGCCTCATTACACCGACAGCGATATTATAAATACCTTCAAGCGTTATCTAAATCCAAACATCACAAACGGGCTCTTAACAGACGAGCAAACTATGGGTCGCATTCAGGAAATCTACCCAGATCATTTCAGAAGCTATCGAGTACTATATACACAAAAAATTGTCGAGAATATCCCCGGCGTAGTGGAGCAAGAAGATAAAATACTTCAAATACACAAAAGAGCACACCGCAATGCTGAAGAGAATCGCTTGCAACTCCTTGAGCATTTTTATTTTCCGAAAATGGCCGCAAGAATAAAGTCCCTAGTCAATCAATGTAGTATCTGCAGGGAAAACAAGTACGATCGCCACCCTAATAAACCTGTATTGATTCCAACACCAATTCCTACTTATCCACGGCATACCATCCACATAGATCTCTTCAGTACTGAAAAGCACCGAGTTCTGACAGCTGTTGACAAATTCTCGAAACTTGGACAGGTCAAAATAATTGCTTCAAAATCGATCGAAGATATCAAACAGCCCCTTACAGAATTGCTCTTCTACTTCTGTGTCCCGGAGATAGTTGTAATCGATAACGAAAGCTCCCTTCGATCAGCTTCTATAACTTCTCTAATGGAAGACGATCTTAAAATATAGGTTTACAAAACTCCCCCATATAAAAGTGAGGTGAATGGACAGGTTGAGCGATGGCACAATACCCTTAGTGAAATGATGAGATGTCTAAAGAAAGATGGACCACCCAGATCTTTTGAAAACCTGCTGCTGCGAGCAGTGCACGAATATAATCTAACGATTCACTCCACTACCGGAAAAAAACCAATCGAGCTCCATTTTGGCCGAACTTCAAGGACAGACCCAGCTGAACTAGAAAGAATCTGACTATCGAACGTTGACAGACTCAAACAGAAACGAGAACTGGACTTGGCTAACCACAATAAGACAAGACAACCCACTAAACAATACGAAATCGGAGAAATTAGTTATGTAAGACAAAATAAAAGAAGGGGATCTAAATTAACAGCTCGATACAAACAAGAAATTGTAAAGAAAAACAATAATTCAACAGTTTTGACCGAATCTGGGAAAATTATCCACAAAAGCCACATACGTAATTAAAAGTCCTCTTTCAGACTCTTGCCTTTCATCGTCAACGCGAAAGTCGAAATACTAGACTACTCAAGCTCCCAAATTGTCACTCTTCATACAGGTGAAGCGAAAATTCAGGACGGAAACTTTAAATTGATTCATACAATCAACATTGACCAGTACGAACATTTCGTCGAAAAAATCGAACCAATACTTAATCTGTCAACAGCCAGGCACTCTCTCTCTGCCTCTCATCTTTCCTACGAGCTCCAGCAGATTCGAAACCTAATCCAAAATCTAAAACCGCGGAAATTGAAATGATCACTCGATTTTATCGGTATGACGTGGAAGTGGATTGCAGGCAATCCAGATCACGAGGATTTTCTCACCATAAAAGCCAAAATTAATAACATGTTGGAAAATAGTAACAGACAAGTTATAATCAATCAAATGTACCAAGAAAGAATTAATAATGTAACCAAAATTGCAAATCAAATTTTGGAATTATTTAAAGAAAATAGCCAAACCAAGGACAATATTGTATTAGATATTCAACTTAAATTGTCATCAATTAAAGAAGAACTGAAAAATTTTAACCTAGCTATTCATTGGGCGAAATTAGGAGTTATCAATTCAATCATTTTATCAAAAACTGAAATAAAACTAGCAACAGATATTCTAGATAAGGAACTTCTTCCATATTCCACTATAGAGGAGGCATTAGACTTTGCTGATATTAAAATAATAACAAATTTATCATCCCTTCTCTAAATAATTAACATCCCGTCAACTACTAGCCTCATTTACGATACATTGTTGATTAAAGCAATTAAAAAGAAACAAATAATAAACGATATCAAATATAACAAAATACTAAAAGCAAATGAAAAGATATTTGGCGTAATTAAAAATTGTAAGAATATAAATTATTTGACCATTTGTAAATCAAACAAAATTCTGGACATCACCAACACTTCCTGCATACCAAACCTCCTGAAGAGCCTAACAGCCAGCTGCAATAAAACCAGCAACGCACACGTACCAACAATCGAAGAGATCGCATCAGACACCATACTACTGAATCAATATGTTGGACCAAGCGAAGCAGATCATGTCAGCTACGACCTAAACGGGACCTACATTCTAAAAATGCATAATACGAGCGTAAACATAAACGGGCAAACTTTTGTTAGCCGAGAAGCTACAATGATTAAGGCAATGCCTGCTTTATTACAACCATCTCCACAAAGCAGAGCATATCAAGAAGTCATTTCACTTGAGTTAATGAGGGACCTGCACATCAATAACACCAGCGAAATACAATATTTTCGAACAGAAACCACTGTGCATCAAATTGTAACTTATGGATTACTTACCATTATAGGATCCTACCTACTGACCCTCATCACATGCAAATTGATTTCAAGATTCAGGACGAAGCCAACTACTACGAAGATCGAAATAAAACAAACATCAGAATCACCAACAGCCGCTGCAACGCATCTTCAAACACCATCCCCGTCTCCGAGAATTGATCCACCGAGAGCATTTTAAAATGTCAGGTTTAATGACATTCAATTCTTTAAGCGAATCAAGGACGATCGCATTTAAAGGTGGGCGAGTTAGCGTTTTCCCACGCTACAAATTATGCTGACGCTATAGCTGCATCCAACATGAAATTGGAGCGATGCAATTCCACAATTTGTGGAAAATCGAAATATGCTGTCGCATCATTTTCCATCAAGTAGATTTAAGTTAATTATTAAGTCAGTCTTTTGTGAACCTGCAAATCGTAAACATCGGGCTCAGTCCTCAAATATGTTTTTTTAACATAACCCGGTTTTGATTTATTAACTTATAACTAGGCCAAAAGTGAATCATAAGCGTCTCTGGCGGTATTAACCTATATGTATTTGCTCAATATTTTTCAGCCTCAAAACAAATATCGAAGTGAATGAAGTATGATTTGGAGAAAATATTATTTCCGCCTATATATGTATATGTTAGGAATAACTATGTCACGTATCCCAAACAGCGAATTTAAATAAAACGCACTTTATCAATCTTAAATGTACTTTCTTTTATTCGCCATCCAAGTGCCAGCCACACTTAACGCTACCAATTTACAGACGAGTGGGAGCAACTCGACTCACCCAACGTTGTTTAGAAAAAACAGTGTTGCCACTACCACTCGTTTCATTTGATATTTATCCTAAACATTTTGCCCGGCTGAACCGGACGGTTCAGCATCGTTGCCAATTAGCTTACATACCTTTTGAACCGTTCGGGTGCATGTGCCGTGAGTAACAACCCTGATGAAACCGTCGTCACCGGGGTGAACAGCAATAATTCTGCCCGACCGCCATTGTGTGGTGATGATAAATTCTCATTCCGTATTGCCACGATGTCATTTAACTCAAAATTTCTTGATGCTTGATGCCATTTGTTCCTAGTTTGCAATGCTATGGTTGCCAAAAATGTTGATGCATCTGACGATTTTGTTGCCATTGCTTAAGTCGACAGGTTTGTCCAACGGATGTGGGCGCTTCCGGCATGGCAATCAACAATCGATCGATAAGGAAATCGGCCGGACTGAGCGCCAAATGATCATCATGTCCGTCTTGCAAAGCCAATAACGGACGCGAATTAAGGCACGCCTCAGTGCGTACAAATAAAGTGTTAAGCTGGTTGAAGAACAAGATTGGTTGCCAAACCCGTCCCGTAGGCAAGCGTTGAATGTGCTGAGCAGCAAGTCAGGACAATGGTAAAAGACGAGCCGCAACACTTCAGCTGGAACACCATCTGGACCTGGAGCTTTCCTCGCTTTCAATGAGAGAACTGTCGCCTCCAGTTCCAGCTGTGTGAAGAGTGGGCGCTCGACTGCTGTTTCACCATGGACAACGTCAACACGGACGGGATGGGCGGGGAAGAATCCCTGCGCTATCGCGTCCATCTTTTCCACGTCATGTATACAAGGCTTTCCGTAGGGCAACAAGCTTTCGCATGACCAGCTTTCAGCCAAGGCACCACGGATTCTTGTTCACATTGTCCGCTAGGTCTTGCCAGCAGCGAGCCTTGCTACTGTTGATCAGTTTGCAAAGGCATTTCCTGGCCGACTTATATGCTGTCACCCAGTTGCATGCTTCGTCACCGTTCCGCACTCGTTGAGCCTCACGTCGAAGCTTATGACACTCCCTGCACTTTTCAGTGATTTCAGTTGACCGCCAGTACACTGAGGGCTTGCCGTGCCGGGGTCTTCGACGGAGCATAGAAGCGCAGCAAGCAGTCGTAATGATGCTCATAGTTGAGTTCACCATGTCCTGAGCTGCCAATAATTTATTAACTGTTAAAGAACCGTTTGATGACCTTCAGTGGATTAAATTCAATCTTGTTCCTCGCTCTAGTAAACTAGAGTAAATTTTTGTGTTAAAATGCATTATAGAGTGTTGCGAATTCCGGCGTACCGGCAGTCTCCCATTCGCAACTTCAAATTGCCGTTGTAACCTTTCCACCTTCTTTTGGGCACATATACCCTTTTCCTCGATATATTTATTTATTTTTATTAACATCTAACAATTTCCCTATAATTTTTATTTGCCCATCATCTCAGTCCTACCCTCTTACCCTATTTTTAATTACAAAAAATAGTAATATAACAATAATCTCCATTCATTACTTCCCATTAACAAAATTTCATTCGATACCTTTTCCCTAGCAAAACCTAATTCCTTCCTTCATACTAACTAATTTTATTCATTAGCTCCCACAGACAAAATTTTATTTGTTATACTAACAAAATTCATCCACGCTTCACTACCAACAAATTTCATTTCCATACCCATCAGGAGCATAGTTGAAGTTGCTAATTCGATGAATGGGAAATCAACAGAAGGTGGCTCCGTTGGTAGCGCCGTGGGTTCTCGGCCGGGGGTCCACTGGGACCCTGGGTTCAAGTTCTGCCGAGCGCAGGGAAACAATATTTTTGGGATATCGACAAAAGCAACTGTTTCCGTATATATATGATAATTTGCATCAAACCAAACGCTATCATGGTTATGTAAATCTCTATATATGCAAAATGGAAATTGTTGCGTTTGTCGATATGGAAAAGATGTGTGGGTAGCGGAATCGAAGTGTATTGAACTTCGATTACATTACCCAGATGCGGCAGCGGCAATTGGGAATGAAAGGATTGCGGGATTGAGTGAATGAAATTTTTGATTTGGGAAAGCATTCGGTTTTGGGTTTTAAAAAGAGGAAGAAGTTCGTTGGCGGTGTGGAGAAGATTTTTTAATTTGGGCGTTGCGAAAGACTTGTGGTTTGATAGTTGAAAAGTACTTTTAATGTGTTGAAAAGTTTTTAAGTGGTTTTCATTCGGAAATTGAGAACTGACTTCAATTTGAAAGTTGAGAAGTGATCTTAATCTTGAAAGTTGAGAAGTAATTTTAATTTTGAAGCTGAAAAGTGATTTTAATTTAAAAATTGGAAGTGATTTTAATTTGAATTACTGGGTGGGACTTTAAGAATTGGATGGTAGTGTAGTTGAGTGATTTGGGATGTATTAGGGGAAAAGATTTGGATTGGGAATTGAGATTACCCGGAATTAGTTTGATTACATCCTGTGGCGCCCTTTCATTGTGTAACAGCCGTACAAGGGGTAAGTAATTACATATCATTCTTTCTATTTTATTAATACTTCATTGTTATATATTTTCTTTTATATGTAATAACCGAGGAGCTATGGCTCTAAAAGCCAG
The DNA here is from genome assembly GCA_963969285.1 of Odontomyia ornata. Lineage (NCBI taxonomy): Eukaryota > Metazoa > Arthropoda > Insecta > Diptera > Stratiomyidae > Odontomyia > Odontomyia ornata. The sequence goes on from OZ017741.1 coordinate 24,747,383, forward strand.
CGCTGCCACAGGCACACAGCACAAACTCAATTTAACAATGAGTAACCATTCAGTCACCTTCCCCATCGCAACACTCGCTCCTTTGTTTTTTTTTTTCACATGAAAAATAAGTCATGAAAATTTCTTTTGTACTTAACCCCCGGGAAACAAAATTCTAAAACTGTTTAAAATTTCTAATGTGTAGTGATTTTATTACAATATCTTTTGAATATAAGTTAACGAATTGCGATGTAACACGGTATACAAATGCTTAGAACGAAACGGTTAACCCCTTTAATTATATGAACGATAAAATCATTGTATCATTTAAACCCCTCAAAAATTGTCAAATTTTACCCATTCCAACCATAATCTTAATTAAAAATTGTTTTGTTTGTCGGTAATTAAAGTGTGCCTGTCTAATTCTTCCGATTTTTCTTTTTCCCTAATTACGCCTAATCATTACAAACGAAAATTGCATTCATTTGATAACTTAAGCGAATCTACAAAAGACGAAGTAAATTTTAAAAACAACCGAAACGAGTGTGCATTATCACCATCACGGATCCACCCATAGATGTCACTATTGAACGAAACTTTTCGCGATTTTCCACTACTGTTTCGTTGCTCGATGGTTCGGCCCCGCCATTTTGCAACTTGGGGAAAACACGAAAAAAAGAGGACGTTCTCCACGGTCTGACTGACTGCACATTCCGCCAAATTTTTTCGCAGGCTCCAATAGCAAAATAATGTAAAATTAGTTAAGTCTATTATCGTTAAAATTGGAAGAGTGTCGGAACAAGGTCATGCTATCGAGTGGCTAAAAACGTTGGTCGATGAAATGAACACTCAGTGATACGGATTTGGATGTTGATAACGAGCCTGTTTGGCAAGAGCTTCGTAGGAGATTTTACGAAATTATTGAAGGCGCTACATTTTCGGACAACGAACTCAAAGAATTAGTTAGAACAATTTGCAGTGACGAGAAGGCACGAGATAGTTCTTCAGACGAAAAAAGAGTGGAAGCAACGGCGGCGACAAGCAAGTCGATTGCGAATTTGCTCAGCTCCGCGCTAAACAACGAACTAATTAATAAAACCTCGTTTGGTGGCGAGTGACAGCGATACATATAATAGGAATTTTAATTGTCCTTCATAGGGGAGCCAGCGCGAATGCCAAATGGGACTTGCGCGTGAGTTATCGTCCAGATTTGACCAATCGGCGGCCAACCAGCGGAAATAACCACAGCGTTGGCGGCCATTCATTCAATTTTTTTGTGGTGAAACAACAATCTGAGCTAAGAACAACAAGTGAGTGATTGTGCTCGAGACAACGCGAGGAAACGTAAAATGTTGGCTGGGGTGAGCGGCCTAAGTGTCAGTGAATTCACGCCGCTTGTGAAATTGCTAACAAAACGTAAAATTCGATTTGGCCCGGCAGCTGGAAAATATCAGTGCGTGTAAATCCATGTGTCGTCACGGCAATGAAATGTTCCAATTAAATCTCAACAGACTTTTCCGTTTTGTGCTGAGCTTGAAATTGTAAAGCAATAATAAACTTTGCCTGATCCTCATTTTGGAACAATGCAACGCTTTCCGACGGCCGGCTGCAGAGAATAGTGTGTGGAATTGCTTAAACGTATCATTGAAGTAGGAAATGAAACTACGCCAAATCAAACCTATCCTTGAGCAGTCATGCAGGCGAATTTCTGCACTTTATGTAACCGGTGATAAGGCCAACGAGAACTATGCAGTCCGTACTCCTTACATGGAATTTTCCAAAACATTAGTGCAGGAGCAGCATTTATGTCGTGAAAATATCTCAAAACGTCGCATGAAGTTAGATTTAGATGCGTTGATGAAAAAGTAGGATATTTATCTTTCTAAGGAGTTAGAAAAAGTTAGTCTAGAAAAGAAAAGGGATCAAGTAGCTCACGATATCAAAGAATTGCAGAAATCAAAAGCAGATACGTCGGAGTTAAATGCAAAAAAAAAAAAAAAAAAACTAAAGGAAGAACTATACCCAATCGAAGATGATTTTATTCATAGCTTCTTACAACTACCGAATCAACTACACAAGGAAACTCCCTTCGAAGAAACCAAATTACTTTACCGTCAAGGACTCCCAACAAATAAAGGAACCGGCAATAACATCAATCATTTGAATCGCAAAGACCTGATCGACTACAGAGATCCAACCTGTTATTATCTTATGAAGGAAGCTGCACGATTTGAATTCGATATACCTATAAATTGTGTACGATACTTCCTCGAAAATAATTTTATTCAATTTTGGAATCCTGACTTCGCTAGAACGCTACTGCTAGAAGCTGCTAGGACCGATTTAAACCGGATTGACATCGTTGATGAGGAAGATATTAAAGCGTCAAAAGTTAATTTACTTCATTTAACAGGCGGTGGTTCAATAGCGAGTTTCCTCGGTTTTATTGCTAAACTGACAATTTTTCCGACATTCTTACCTCTTCGATTTATTGCCAGCGGACGGGAATATATTTTACCAAGTGATTTTATTACTAAATTTTGTATGGGATTCGCCCAAAGAACTTTTATAGTGATAGGTGAATTATTCGGTCTTAGATCGTTGTCGAATAATTGTTAAATGAGCATTTATTAGCCTTAAATGAACGTAGAGTACCAGCACCCATCGAGCGCTCGACGGAACATGCGGTGAGTCCTTTTTGACTTAATTTATTTATATAACAATTAATTCTAATATTTTTGGAGTATTTGCATTATTTATCAGTTGCTGACTTGGAAAAGACTCGCGTATTCATTTGACTTGGTTTATTATTTCGAATCATATTTGATTTCCAATCAACAATGTGTTCTGAGTTAGAAGAATCATTTCTTTGATCATTTATTCAGAATTAAAAATTTACTTGCATTCGTAATGCTCAAAAATAATGGGATAATACTCCACCAGTATGTTATGAGTTCTGTTAAAATACGAATTTTGGTTGAATACCACTTTGAATATGTTCACAATCTAGTTTGCCATTGTACGTATAGAAATATGCTTTCAATTCAAGTTGAATTCGTTAATTCCAAGAAGAATTCGTTAATTTTTTTTTCATGCCATACTCTTGAAAGTCTAATTAAAACAAAGACAAACTTTCAATCCACCATATCTGCATTTTGTATGTCTCTCGTTTCAATGCTTTAAAATATTGTCGAATTCATAATTATAATTCGACATTTTTTTTGTTATTGTTGTTGCTTTTTAAAAAAGTTTCGAAAACAAATAGTTATGATAAAACTATCGACAAGACATCGTTTTGAGATGTGTTCATTCTCATTTGTTCGTATTTGAAAGTTTGTCTTGTCCTTTTCTAAATGATTGACATGAATTCTAGCCTTGATATAAAATATTTAACTGATAATCTAGTCTATAACCCCTTGTCAAATTATTTTTTTTGTTTGTTCAATTTACAATAAAAACAAAAAACTAATAACGTAAATCATTTAAGGGAAAAGTAATATAATAAATGGTATAAAAATTAAAATAGGAGTAAAATCTACACGAAAATATATAATATTAATTAAAGAAAAAAAATAAAAATGATGAATTAAACGAAAAATCGGTCTTTCCCTTCCGATTTTTCTAACCGAGTATAGGACCCGGTACGGTGGCAGGCTTCAACCCCAAAACATGAGCCAGCCACCGGGTAATTAATAATCCTTTCTGTTTCAGGTGACGTCATGGGTTGAGTGGCCCAAGCAGAGTGCCTTTTTATGGCATAGATTTATGCAATCCAATTGTATAATTCTATGACATAAATTGGTCACCGGGGTACTCCCCTTCTGATGGGAAAGTTCATATAATTCAAGTTGTATGAGTTTTCCACTCAGAAGAGGAATACCTGGCCACTTCAACAAGCTTTCAATGGATTTATTCCGGTTGGGTGGGTATGAAGGGGCTCCACCACCACCCGGTTGCCCCTCTTTCATTTGTGGGCCATGAACTTCGTCGGGTAAAGACGAGGTTACCCCAAGTTCGCCTTTCTTCTCAGGTTTCACTTGTTCTAGTAACAAGCACGTCTCCTTCGGTGAGGTTATCTACAACTTTGCGACTTTGGTCGCCTTTTTTTTTGACCTGAAAGCAATTCGTGAATGCGAAATGTTTTGTAGTGGGTCCTCGTGCCGGGGAAACGAACCCGCCCCACGACACCGCAATGCTAGCCTGCCAGCGCATTCACGCGTCTCCGGACGAGGGCATTCTCGGCAGAAACCGACACCTTCTTCTGCCGGGGCAGCAGACCATCGCCGCAGTCCTTTACGGACTTTATTGAAAACTTTTATTCACTACAAATGGCGCCCAACGTGGGGCCCGAACCCACGACCCTGAGATTAAGAGTCTCATGCTCTACCGACTGAGCTAGCCGGGCCAAATTGAATTTTACGTTTTGTTAGCAATTTCACAAGCGGCGTGAATTCACTGACACTTAGGCCGCTCACCCCAGTCAACATTTTACGTTTCCTCGCGTTGTCTCGAGCACTCACTTGTTGTTCTTAGCTCAGATTGTTGTTTCACCACAAAAAAAAATTGAATGAATGGCCGCCAACGCTGTGGTTATTTCCGCTGGTTGGCCGCCGATTGGTCAAATCTGGACGATAACTCACGCACAAGTCCCATTTGGCATTCGCGCTGGCTCCCCTATGAAGGACAATTAAAATTCCTATTATATGTATCGCTGTCACTCGCCACCAAACGAGGTTTTATTAATTAGTTCGTTGTTTAGCGCGGAGCTGAGCAAATTCGCAATCGACTTGCTTGTCGCCGCCGTTGCTTCCACTCTTTTTTCGTCTGAAGAACTATCTCGTGCCTTCTCGTCACTGCAAATTGTTCTAACTAATTCTTTGAGTTCGTTGTCCGAAAATGTAGCGCCTTCAATAATTTCGTAAAATCTCCTACGAAGCTCTTGCCAAACAGGCTCGTTATCAACATCCAAATCCGTATCACTGAGTGTTCATTTCATCGACCAACGTTTTTAGCCACTCGATAGCATGACCTTGTTCCGACACTCTTCCAATTTTAACGATAATAGACTTAACTAATTTTACATTATTTTGCTATTGGAGCCTGCGAAAAAATTTGGCGGAATGTGCAGTCAGTCAGACCGTGGAGAACGTCCTCTTTTTTTCGTGTTTTCCCCAAGTTGCAAAATGGCGGGGCCGAACCATCGAGCAACGAAACAGTAGTGGAAAATCGCGAAAAGTTTCGTTCAATAGTGACATCTATGGGTGGATCCGTGATGGTGATAATGCACACTCGTTTCGGTTGTTTTTAAAATTTACTTCGTCTTTTGTAGATTCGCTTAAGTTATCAAATGAATGCAATTTTCGTTTGTAATGATTAGGCGTAATTAGGGAAAAAGAAAAATCGGAAGAATTAGACAGGCACACTTTAATTACCGACAAACAAAACAATTTTTAATTAAGATTATGGTTGGAATGGGTAAAATTTGACAATTTTTGAGGGGTTTAAATGATACAATGATTTTATCGTTCATATAATTAAAGGGGTTAACCGTTTCGTTCTAAGCATTTGTATACCGTGTTACATCGCAATTCGTTAACTTATATTCAAAAGATATTGTAATAAAATCACTACACATTAGAAATTTTAAACAGTTTTAGAATTTTGTTTCCCGGGGGTTAAGTACAAAAGAAATTTTCTTGACTTATTTTTCATGTGAAAAAAAAAACAAAGGAGCGAGTGTTGCGATGGGGAAGGTGACTGAATGGTTACTCATTGTTAAATTGAGTTTGTGCTGTGTGCCTGTGGCAGCGCTGGCTTTTAGAGCCATAGCTCCTCGGTTATTACAGGGCAGCTAATTTTCTCGCGATCCCAAGGCAATGCGGATTGCGAAAAAGGGGCTGAAGGATCTTTCTGTGTATCATGGGTTGGCTTCAGCGTCGGGACTAGAGATGACGGACACTAAAAGAAAAACACAATTGACAGACGGACAGACTGACTTATGTTTTGTTTGGCCGGAAGTATACAACCTTGCGCGTTTTTTGAAAATATATGCGGACGGACAAACAGACGTGCCTAATTATCTATCGGCGCAGGTCTTTTGCGTGGTATATCCCCACTTCTTTTCCCGATGGATCCGTTATCAGGTAACGGTTAGGTCCCATTACCTTCTTTATGCGGCTTTTCAAGAATCGCCGGTCCAGCTTGGCGTTGTAATGCCCCGCGGCGTCACTTTGGCGGAAGTTTCGCCGGAAAACTTCATCTCCTTCCTTGAAATTAGCAGATCGTGACCGGAGATTGTACTGCGCTTCATTTGCACTTCCTGCGGCCTTAATCTTCCGTCCGATTTGTTGGCGGAGGTCTCCTAAACGTTCGTGGGGCTCCAGCGCAACGACGGGGTCTCCCAAACACTTTAATTGCCGTAACAGCCGGTATGATTTACCGTGGCAAATCATGTGCTGTCCAAAGGCGGCAAAGTAAGGGGCGACACCGGTGACGGAATGATACGAGGATCGCAGAGCGCATGTGATGGCAGACAATCGCCGATCCCAATCCTTTTGAGATGGGTGGACGTAGGAACGGATCGCGGCCAATAGGGTGCGGTTCAACCGTTCTGATGCGTTGGACTGAGGAGAGTATATGGGCGTCAGTTGGTGTTCAACGCCATACTGCTCAAGTAGGCTCTTAAACTGCCGAGACCGGAACTGTACTCCATTATCTGAGTACACACTCTCTGGAACACCGAACACATGGAATACCCGGTTCTCTAAGAATCTCACGATCGATGGAGTTGTGAATTTACGGATAGGTTCCACCATTGGGAACTTTGAGAGCTGATCTAGAACGACTATAGCTCCGATGTGTCCCATGGAAGACCGAGGATATGGACCGAGTAGATCGATGTATAGACGCTGGAATACGCGTTCTGGGACGTTGAGTTGACCCATAGGAGGTCGAAGAGGCTGGTTGGGCGCTTTGGAGCCTTTACAGGTCTCACAAGCGCTCACGTAGTCTTTGACCTGAGATGCCATTTTAGGCCAAAAGAAGTATTTCTTGAGTCGCCGTAATGTTCGACCGTAACCTCCGTGTGCACTTAAAGGATGGTCATGTGCGCGGAAGATCAGATGTTGTGTCATTTCCTCCGGTACCCAGAGTTTCCAAGACTCTTCTTCCGGCCATGGATCACCAGTGGCGTATTCATTTCGTCTATACACGTAGCCGTCTATTACCTTCAAATCAGGCAGCTGTGTTTGTTGGGTCGCTATGGTTTGCCTCAACTCTTTGTAGCTGTCTGATTCGAAATGTGGGCTGTCCAAATCTATGTCGATGGGGGCCTCGTCATTTATTGTCAATTCGGCTCCCTCTGTGTAGTTATCTACAATTTTTGCGACTTCGGTCGCCCCTTGATCAGCAGTCCAATTCGTGAATGCGAAATATCTTTGTAGTGGGTCCTCGTGCTGGGGAAATGAACCCGCCCCACGACACCGCAATGCTAGCCTGCCAGCGCATTCACGCGTCTCCAGACGAGGGCATTCTCGGCAGATACCGACACCTTCCTCTGCCGAGGCAGCAGAACATCGCTGCAGTCCTTCACGGACTTTATGGAAACTCTTATATTCACTACATATATTCTGTGTTTCAATTCACTTTTACTGTTTTTATGCGATAATTTGGTTTTAGTTTGTTCAATTGAAAATTTGAAAAGGGGCCTTATTTAACGAACTTGTTTTTACTTTTTTGAATTGACTTCTCACATCGGTGTTTTATAATTAGATTAATTTAAAAATACAAAATTATAAAGAGGTAGAAACGATCATCTTTCGTTTCTTAAAATGACCTCCCCCTTTCCCGTCCCTACTTTTTCGTGTTAGTTTTTTTATGTGTAGGATGGCTCAGCACGAGCAGAGGGTGCCCCGGAAGTCCCACCGAACAGCTAGCCGGCCTCAGTATGCCACCTCGGGTTACTCACCCATCTGCTGAAACTTAACTTAACAGGAGTGTAAATTAAATTTTTAAAAGTGTTCACAGGACTTACCTACCCCGTCAACGAGCACTCGTTGGAGAAGGATTGAGTAAGTACTCTTTTGACTATTAAATGAAAACTGCATTGCAATAGCGAGGTTCGGAAGGAACAAATTTGTAATTTAAAAATAAAAACAAATAAAATAAATTAACGTGTAAAGTAATTCAGAAGAAAAAGCATTTACTAATTAAATTGTTTGTACATTAAATTTGTAGTCCAAGTGGCTTAGTGGTCAGAGCACTAAGCCCGTAAGCCGAAGGTCTCTGGTTCGAGTTTCGTTGGCGTCACCGAGGTTTAGTTCAAGTGATTCTTCGGACAGACTATAAGCCTGTTCAGTTTTGATACGCGCTGGTTTAAAATCAGAACGTATCACAGCTAAGTGGACGAACACACGGCCAAAGCATGATAATGATCATATCACCTTGTGGAGTGCCGATACATTCGACCATGACAATGAGATACTCTAACTATCTCTAAGCGAAGGCCCGAAAGGGGCTGTAGTGCTACGGGAAAAAAAAGTATAATAAATTTTATACCATATGAATGAAGTTATCAAAAAGAAATTAATTTATTTTAATGTTACTAATCCTTAATTATGTCCCTATTAAAAACCGTATGCTTTTGGTTTGAGTTAGAAATGCCCTTATTAATTGTATGTTTATCTGTGTTAACATTTGTATTGAAGTCTCTAGTAATGACTTCAGTTCTTGGCAACAAAAAACAGCAAAGCCCTAAAACTAAGTCAAGCTTTCCTCACCCGTGAGAAATGTTTTATTTGATTAATTTTTCGTACGGGTCTTACGAAGATATGCTTTTGCCACGTTTGTAAAAATACAAATTTCACTAATATTTTGGAGAGAAACCCGGCTAAGAAGTAGGGGAAAAAATTAAATGAACTGTTTGAACCAAATATATTTTGTATTACTCATACATATGTTACTTTAGATTCAGAACGTTTGCTTATAAAAAGAAAACCAATATTAACGTGATATGCGTGGATAACTTTTCTATTATATTTTAAATGAGAGCAAGGTTAAGCAATTTTTAATTGGACACCTTACTGCGAGAGACTTATCATGCGAGAAGGCCCCGCTTCCACCAGGTTGCCCCACTTTTATGTGGGGGTCGGAAGTATAAATAGTAAAGACGAGATCCTCTCGAGTCTCGTACGCGTTCGCCAGGCGCAGTCTGTCGTTTTGCCTTGGCAATCCATCCCTTCAGTAGGCTACCTCGACCTCGACACCGTCGAACCGAGTTCTCCGATCACTTTATTCGTGAATGCGAAATTTTTTTGTAGTGGGCCATGTGCTAGGGAAAAGAACCCACCCCACGACACTGCAATACTAGTCTGCAAGCGCATTCACGCGTCCTCAGAAGACCGAGTTCCGGTGAGAACCAACACCTTCACTCGCCGAGGCGGCAGACCATCGCTGCAGTCCTATACGGTCTTTTGATATCCACCTAATTCACTACAACAGTTGCCATGATTACTCATCGTAAGTCCCACGAACAAATGGTAGTAAAAGGTCTCAGGGTTGCACACTGGGTTTACTGGCTCCCCAATGATGGGAGACTAAATGCTAAGAAATACAAATGGCTGTAAATACACCTGCAGTTTTGCTACTAAATCCTACTTACACCTCTTTTGCGGTAACGTAAGAGGGTGAAGGCGAGTCTTTTCGCGCCTGATAACGGAATCGAAAATTTTGTAATAGCCATGCCGCCGGGTTGGAGGTTAGGCGGCTCCTGGTCCCTGTAAAACCCTACATTGTTTCTAAATCTGTAACAGAGCCTCGGAATGAAATTGACCTACGCCGACGACCTCACTACCGGAAAATGGACTATGGCATTGGATTCTAGAATGTCAGATTACTGAACAACCCTGGAGCTATTAAGGACCTTTCAAAACAGGCCAGTCAATATAAATTGAACATATTCGCAATACAGGAAACGAACTGGACTGGAAGTAATATTCAAGATATGAGATCGCACACAATATTCAAAAATGGCAAGTCTGATGAAAAGTGAGAACTTGGAGTGGCATTTATTCTAGATAGGGAGTTCAAATCGCACGTTATTGATTTTAAAGCAGTTAACGAATAGTTGTGTGCGATCCCTATCAAATCGAAATTCCGTAAAATTGAATGAAACGTTCTACGATCACCTGGGAAAACTAGTCGACTCATTGTCTACAACAACACAATAATAATTCTCGGTGATTTCAACGCTAAGGTTGGCAATGAGATATCTCATCGAGGAACGACTGGAGGATATAGCCTCCACGATGAAACAGATAACAACGGTCATCAAAACCACGCACTGTCGTGATGGCATCGACAATATCATCGCTGATGAAGCCAAGATCATGCCGCTCCCCTAGACATATTAGTCAATTGTCAACATTCATTTCCGTGGATACTGGCAGAAGAATGAATTTGTTGATGGGCCGCTTGAATTCTCTGTGATGGTTCCGAAGGGTTATAGTCTATTATCCGTTCCTTCGTGGAAAATCTCCAGACTATTCGTTGGTAGTTGACTCTGATGGGGTTCATTAGGATTTGCCTATACATCTTCACGATGTTGGCGACCATGGCGATAAGGAACGTTCGGAATTTACAGAGCAATGGTAAAATGTCGTTTTATATGGTCGGACCGACCATGAGGTTGTCGTCAAGGGATACTCCTGATGTGGATTTGGCTGAAGCATCGAAAACCACCCGCAGTTTATTGTTGCTTGTGGGCTAAAGAACTGCATAATGCGGTATGTAGTATGAATGCTGCTCATCCAACTGCAAGTCCTTCGATGTCACGGGTGACATATGTCCGAGCGCCAAGTATTCCGCCATAAATTTGTGAAAGTCTAGCCGCAGTTGATGGTTATGTTTAAGACGCTTCTCCGGGCCGTGAAATCATTGAATTGTTCGTTCCCGCGAATTACAAAGTGGCTGAGTTGTGCGCGCAAATAGTCGTATTAGATATTTGCATCCTTGAATACGATTAACCGAATTTGCATAGTGAGTCTCGCATTCCGTTTCTTCAGGAGTCCTGTCAGATTGGCTGTCTATATTTTCTAGTGCCCAGAACTTCCGCAATAGTGACTCTACGTTGATTGTGTTCATTTCCACATCGCTTGCGTCATGATGAGCGTATATTGCCGCTGAATAGCTGCCGCCGGGCTTTACAGTCCCCGTAATAATACATCCAAAAAATGTATTGCGAGTCATAAATTTATTGGTTGTGATGGTGCGTTGATCCAATATGATGCGCAAGGTTGGTTTCGCACCGAGTAACATGTCGATATGTGCTTATCAAAGTCCGAATCCGCAAGTTGTAACGTGGGACTGATGCCAAGATGTTGCCTGTTGATCCGCTGTGTTGGCATGTCCTCCAGTATCTGACGCACCACTAACGCTGATATTTAATGTTCTGCATACCGCCATTTGAAGAAAGTTTCACTGTAGTTATACCGAGTGTTCTCAATTTTGAGTGATCAGCGATTCTGGAAATTTGTATTTGTAGTGGTGTCTAGGGAAGCCGCATTGTTTTTATGAGGTTGTATGTGATGAGTGAAACCTCCGATGCCGAGTCCAGCAATATTCTGCATGGAAGAACAGGTCCACATTTTTGAATGATGAACGCTCTTGCCTTAGGTAATATGTAAGCATGTGCCGCACTGTGTTGGAAGTGAGTTAATTTGCAGGTTTCCGAGAGAGTTAACTTTTACCGTCTGCTCTCTTGTTTAAAGTGGATGGTTGATTGCCGCGTTATAATGAGCCGTGTGATGCATGCCGTTGCAAATCTTGCACCATATGCTTCTGCATTTGGTTGCCGTGGGACCAGGAGCCGAGCAATTGAAGTACACATTTGCCTGCAGTGCTATCACCTTCCGCTGTTCATCATTAGGTTTGATGAATTCCGCACATTAGTACAGCTGATGCGCTCCAGTGAAATGCCAAAACGATGTTTGATTGGGTGATGGTGATGTTGCTGCCGCTACGATCCGTGATGTGGGGGATCAAGACGACCGCTGCCGGTCGAGTGTGTTCGAGTAGGATTGTAGTTCGTGCTGCAGCTCCTCAAGGATGATATGAGCAATTTAAATGTCAGCCACTCATCCACTGCTAAATGCCGCGCCCAAAGTTGTCATGACATAGAGTCAAGTTTGTTGCTTGCTATGTACACCAACCAACAATCCCAAAGTGACGTGTCGTAGCCAAGTGCTTGGGGAGTGCTTGTCGCCTCTTCAAACGTATTAACCAGCTGCCGTATATCATGGGCAGTGGGCTTTGAGATGGGTGCATAATTTATGATCCGCTTCAGATGCGCTTCGGTGATGTATTTGGATTTGTGATACTGCGTTTTTAAATGCTCCCATGCCGTTTTGTAATTTGTCTCCATGATTGCCATATGTTTGATTGTTGATGCCGCTTCACTGACCAGTGCATCTTTTAGATAATGCATTTGCTGCACCGGAGATAGGTTCGTGTTCTCATCGACTAGATTTTGGAACGCATCATGGAATTATATCCAGTCCTCGTATTTGCCGCCATACTTTTGGATGGTAATGGTTGGGAGCTTTACCGCCACTGGCGTTATTGTCCGCACTTCTGTCGTTGTCACGCTGATCTGCATTTGCTCCTTTGTGAGTGACTCAATAATTTCGGTTACGTTTTCGGTCTGTGATGGAGTTGTCTGAAATTGTTGCCGCTGTTGACAGTACCGTGATTTTGCGTTCAGGAAGGTTTCGTCCACTTCATTTCGCCTGTCCAATTCCAACGCTACAGCTTCTTCTTCCTCTTGCTCCACTTTGTTCTCTATCTTGAACTGCAGCTCGAGAAATTTTGTATATGTCTTCTCCAGCTGGTCCAACCGCACTTGTGCTTCGACTGGCGTCATGTCTCGGATGTCCGCATTCGCGAGATTTGAAATTGCCCGTTTCGTGTTCATGCGTGCCCACCGAAGTTTATTCAAACTTAACATTCTGTGTTTACATTGTCCCAAAATGTAACCGCACACCAATTTCAATGCAAATATGCTTGCGAAATTACTTTTCCGCTTAGCTAATGTGAAAATGTCCGCAAATTGAACGAATTTAGTTCATTCCGCAAAACGAATTTTCCCCTATTACTTTAAAGAAATCCAGCTCGACGGACCAAAATGATTAGGATTTATACCGAGAAAAACGGCCGATGGCTCTAGATTTGAAAGTACGTTTTATTTCTTTCTAACGTTCCGCTCGGGATAAGGTTCATGTGTACAGTGAGTTCAAAGAAGATAAAGGATAGATTCAAGTTTGATGTCTGTCAGAGATTCTGAAAGTGCGAAGCCTGTAAACTGACATCTGTCCGAAACTACGAAAATCAGAAACTTGTCACGTTGATGTAATTTTGAATATTGTCATTTGAGGTATGAAAATGCCCGAACAGTATGCGATGAAGAGGGGGGTTTTCGTTTAAACTAACAGCCAAAGGCTATTACAAGAAATACCAATTTAAATCCACCAACCACTACCGGGTAGACAATTAGGATTGACATGATGTTTTTGTGACAGACTCGGTCGAGGCAGTGGATTGCAGTGACGGCGGACGGGCATTCGCATCGTGCACACACTCTCTCACACACCTGGGCAACGCACTATCTGCTACTGATGCATTGCTGTTCTTCATGTAGCGTGGGCCTCGCGTCTTGTTAGCATCCGACCCCAGGGGCTCCAACACGATAAGAACCATTTAAATATTGCATGGTGTAATGTGACGCCTACGCCCGGGAATCGAAGTGATTCCGATCCCGAACCCTGGCAACCGGCCAGATATGTATGACTTCGAAGTGCAAGCAGACTTCATCGTTCGTGCGGATATTATTGCGCAGAAAATATTTTTTTTCAGATATGTATATCTGTGGATATAAATATTTGAAAAATAATATTAATTAACCATCCGATACATTTCGAAGCATATCTATCTGGCAATGCCCCCCACAGTTGCCATCAAAACATCGAATAGATAGAAACGTGGAAACTGGGTGGAAGTGTCATTCGTCACATAACCTTCAAGGTGTCAGGCTAACACGAAGACGGGAGCCGGTAAATTTTATGTAAGCAGTTGGAATCTGAATTAATTATTTTTTTGCTTTAAGGGCGGGAGCGACCTTCCTTCGTGGGCCGACGGAATTTTTTGTGGAGTCATTCGCTCACTGCTGGAAACTCGACGGAAGTTAGTCAACAGAGCACTTACTAGCAATATCGTGCCTACCCACAGTCGGAAGTGCAAACGCAACAGTTGTTTGGCGTGCAGGTTTTCTTCAAGTGGTGCAGTTATTCAACGTTTTATCGGTAACTACATTCTACCGTATTAGTTTGAGTCCTAAGACAAAATTCAGTTCCAAGCAATAGGGAAACTTTGTCGTCGGTTCCATTTGAGGTTATAAATATTGTGCAACCTCTACATACAAGCTAAGACAACATTAAATAAGCTAGGTAATCTCCCACCAGACTCACCAATCGTTCATATAATAAGTGCAACATGTGCCGGTTTCGCAGCATCGACAGCAACAAATCCAATATGGTTCGTGAAAACGCGCCTGCAATTGGATTATAAATCAAAAAAGTCAAATGACCGTGCGTGAATGTATAAAACGAATTTATGCAACGTCGGGCTTTCGTGGTTTTTATAAAGGAATAACGGCCAGCTATTTTGGTATATCCGAAACTGTTATACATTTTGTGATTTATGAAGCTCTTAAAGCGAAACTTATCGAGCTACGACATAGTCATCCTTTGGATGGTAAGACGTCGAGAGATTTTCTTGAGTTTATGCTGGCCGGCGCTATATCGAAGACTGTTGCTTCATGTATTGCGTACCCGCACGAAGTTGCACGAACGCGATTACGTGTAGAAGGAAGCAAATATCGAACGTTTTGGCAAACGTTATATACAGTATGGAAAGAAGAGGGCAAGGCTGGAATCTATAGGGGATTAGCAACACAACTAGTCCGTCAAATACCAAACACTGCTATCATGATGGCAACATACGAGGCTGTGGTCTATATGTTAACACGACACTTTAATAGCGACTTTTATAGTGCATCCTAAGGAGAGAAATGTGATTCTCATGCACGTTCATGCCGTCGTTTTTGTGTGGCAGTGCAACAACGCTTAATAAAACTAGAGTCGTATATACATAACATTATGAATACATGGTAGATAAAAGTAACAACCGATAAAAATCAGCGGCAAATAAAAACAAAACAAATCAAACACACAAAATAGAACCGCGTAAGATTCAAAAAATTCAATAATATCATAGGCAATGAATGATTTACCATTTAGCTACAGATTAACCGTGAATATTAATACTTAGTTTTTGTTCGTGACAATGAATTAAAATAGTATAAAGTTTATTTGGTTATAATTTGAGAACGGGAAACGGGTAATTTAAACTCGAAGAACAACTAAAAGATTGCGAGCCAGTATCGTTGATGATAAGAGCATTTCTTCGGTTATTTGTACAAACGTTTCAAGTCTGTCCGCGCAGAGATTTTCAAAATTATTTTAGTCATTCGAAACGTAGCGATAGACGTCGGGGTTTATGGTTCTGTTGGAAAACGTGTTGTGACATATCTAGTAGAGAAAAAAAAACACAACTCATAGAAATGCGTGTTCAACTCGAAATAAAACATTCAAGTCATTCAGAACATTCAGAATAAGTAAAAGGACAATTGACAAGCCATACGTTGAATCCAAAGGAGAGCTAATTTACCTTCCATTTTTTCCGATCGCACGGAGAAAGCAAGTCCTCGTCTAAATTTGTGCATCCTACCAACCTATCGAGAGTATAAAATTTTTCATCGATAAATATCGTTCAAACTTAACATAACTTAACACCAATCAAAACATCTTGCAAAGAGACAATTGTGATCATTTTTTCTTCATATCCTTATAAAACAATTAAACATGAGAAATACTTTGGGACAATGAATTGAGACTTACTTAAAAGGCAAGAAAGAGCAATTAAGTTAGGTATGCAACACTCGCGTTGAAAATTTGAAAAAAAAACATTGATGGTATTTATAAATATAGCATTGATTTCAATGCTTGAAACAAAAGACATGAAATGATAAAAGGCCTCTTATATAGAAATTCCTAAAATAATATCCCGCCTGAGTCCTTCTAGTTTAGCTTATCCAGCGGATTAACATGATCAATGCCCTCCTTTTAGTGTACTTGTTAAATTTTTGATTTAGAATTGATGATAACAATACTTCGTGCAGAGGGGCATATTGAAACTAATACAATGATTAGGGAAGAATCGCTTCTTAAATACTGGCAACTAAGTCGTACACATAAGTTACATATACAATAGATTTTAGTAAATTAATTATACATAAATTATTAGTTACAAAACGATAGTTCACTACCGGAGCGTTAAGGAGAAGTCACCTGCAAATTAATTCGAAAATAGAGGTACTCGTATATTTTAAACGAAAGTTGCTTTATACACTAGTATATATATTTGTGTAACCCGATTGGAAATAGAAAAATAATGTACAGGAGTATTTTAAAGCCAAGCAAAAAAAAAATAACACAATATCGATATAAATTTTTAAATAACGGAGTGTTACTAAAAGAATACTGCGCAAAAATAGAAAAACCAAGGCATGAAATATGAAATAAAAAAAAAAGTATAGGGCAAAGCAATTACAGGCATCTCTGCGAATAGCGAAACACATAGCACGTTAATACTAGAAAAATTGTAAAATTTAAAATTTGATGCTCTTCCAAATGTGCTGAATTGTTGCAACCATCCATCACCAACTTGTAAGAATTTATTGTAAGTTCAGAATTCTCGATTGATGTGGCGAAGTAGCTTTGATACGAATTCAGGTGCCTATGTTTACTTTCTGTTCCATTTTAGTTAAGTTGTTAAATGTTATACATTTTATTTTTCGTTTATGAAATTTTCATGTCAATTATTTTGACTATATTCACGGATAATTAGTTTATATTTTTATATGAATTAAAGGAATGTTTTTGATTACAATGAATTGCTAACAAAAAAACGGACTTTCCTTTTCAGTGGTTCTTCTTTTTCAGCGGGAAAGGAAGTGCAGGGTAGGTATGCCGTCGCGAGGGTAGGGTTTCGAAAAATCCGCAGAGGTCGGTTTCGCGTCGTGCGCGGTACGCGGTACCTTTGTTGTTTTGTCGCTTTATTAGAGTAGTTTTCGTCGGGTTGAGTTAGAGTAGCATACTTTTCGGTACCGCGTCGGAAATTCGGGAACGCGAAGTAAAAAGGAGATTTTGTTCTTTGACTGATTATAGGAAGAAATACGGAGTAACGTAAAGTAGGTTTCTTCTCCGTATGGTTTTGTTTTGTAACGCGTTTAAAAACGGGCGTGTTTAGGTGGCTGAAAATATGTAAATGAGCGTAACCCATTCGGAGACCCGCGACCGAAATCCTCTCCGAACTAGCTGGCCGACAAGCAGCCACCGCGTGAATGGGTTACGGTACCATCCGTTGGCACTACTCAGACTTAACGTCTAGAACCGATGAGAGGTCGGTTCCGCGTTCGGACCTAAAAAGGAGAAAATCATTACAATGGTTGCAGTAAGCACTTTAATTTCTAAAAACTTTTTGGCGCGAAATCCTGAAAATATAGCGATATTTGTTTTAGAGCAGCCGTTCCACCCTAAGGACAGTTCTGCTCTCGAACACCCCAAGAAATTAGCAAATCTGAAGAACAAATCCCAAAAGAGATTTGGAGTTAAATGCTCATAAGAATAAAATTCTCACTTATAGCCTATCAAGAACTAAATTACCTAAAAAGGGAAAAGACAGAATATCTATAGTATTTGCAAGGAAGCAAGTATAATTCAACAAAAAACTAGGAATGCAGAATACATAAGTACACACAAATTGTTGCAAATTTGTTTAAGCCTTCCTTCATTCGGATTTCCGGAAAATTACAAATCCCTACTTTCAAATGCTATTTTTTCCACCAATTCAGGAGAACTGAGTTTTTCAGTATCATCAACGGCAATTCCTTCGCACTAAACCATCCTGAACCGCAAAATTAATGGATTTATGTCATCAAGCAAAATTGAGCAAATACCACTCCACCATTTGCATGTACACACGCTCAAATTATCACAGATCCATTGTACATAATACGCTTCATTCACTATTGGTCCGACTGCTCTAAATGACATTAACTCGAATTGCATTTCACATTTACAGAATGATTTTATTAATTCATAATTACCCCTTGAACAAGACCAAAGAAATCAGTGAGCTCCGAACTGGAGAGCGTTGCTTGCGTACAACAGCGATAGAGGAGCCTTCCTTCAGCATCTACGAAAAGAGGAGCGCAAGGGAGAGAACTCTTTGCCGTATATTGATTATTCGCATGTTGCGAAATGCATTTAATCTTGTTAAACGCCTATGTCATGTGTAAATCTTGTAATGTGTAAGTGGAAACATTCGCCACGTACACGTATGAGTAATACACAAACATGAAATCGTGAATAGTCAGATTTGAGAATGCACGGCGATAATAAAGTAGACAAGAAGCGAACATGCTCCGTATGAGCTCTCCATCTATTTTATTCACTTCCTTCCTTGGCTACCGACACACTCGCACAATCTTTACTGGCCCTGGAAACAACTCCCAACCCAAAACTCACCCAGCAGACTGGAAATGTTTTAACTCTGTCGGATTTCAAGCAAATCAACAATTAGCCACGCCTTGTGCGCGAGGGGCGGTAACGTTGCCCCATACAACCGTCGCCGATCCAACGGCATGGGCAGCTGTGAGTCCGTTGTAATGGCGTTTTCGTATGAATAAAGATGCGGACAGCAGAAAGAGTGGAACAGCACTCGCTCGCCTAATGCGTGGCTTTCGAAATAAATGGCGACTCGGTAATTTAAACCCCTTCGAAACTTCGAAATGATTCGTTTATACAGAGGATCTTGGGAGTCCATTTTGAGTAAATTGTTTGATGATTTCGATGTGTTTCATTGGATTTTGCTGGTCTTTGTTTTCGCTTTTCTTCTTTTTTGTTCGCTTCGTTGTTTTCAACTGCAGCGTAGCTTCGATCCGACCGAGACACGACAGGATAACAATACAAAACACCCGACAATGACATCGCAGGCGACGTCGACGACGACAATGAATTTGTTTTGTTCGGGACTTGCTGGTAGTAGACATGAGCGTAGAAAATAAAACAAAAGAAAAAAAATTCTCAATCGATTTCCACTTGAAGTATTAATACAACTGTGTGGTATCTACTCAAGAGCTTTATTTGTTTACCTCATTGTATCAAATTTAGAAATCAAATGGAGGATGAATTTATTTTGGGACAAGGAGTAAACCTTTAGAAACGATTTATTAATATGTTTTTGTATCATTACTACGCTCGGTGATTGAAGAAAAAATAAATAGTAGAAATTTAAGGGACGAAATGACTTTCCTTTCTAAGAACCGAGAGAAATTTTATTGGTAAATCAATGGGCAAATGGCACCAAACATAACATTTTTTTTTACGGAATAATAAGAAACCTATGATTTAAATTTCGGTTAAAGTGGAAATTCGCCTATGGATTATTCGTGAACGAAATCATACTCGCAAACAGTTAAAATAAATAAAAAACTAAGTACTCAATAGTAGACATCTATTGAAAATATTAAAAGAAAGAATCTATACTATAGAAGAATTTCTAACGGATAACTCCGGCCGAAAGGTACTTCTGTTGTATAATAGTGTAGGGCGGACAATTCAACGTCAACTTTATTTCATCAACATCAGGTATATGGTTGGTTTAAATTTCAAATAAAGATCATTAGGACTGCAATCTTCTTCAAACGAAGCGATTTGTAACTGAAACAAATTCAAATTTTACAATGAAGAATATGAATTGAAGTTTTCGCCTGAAAAGTATTTAGTTGGATTTATCTAAAGAGATGAGTTTTGGACATACGAGAACAAATTGAATAGTGTGTAATGAATCATGCGACGCCGCTGGTGACCACTACCAACACACTTTGCTGCTAGGTGGCTTGTCATTTTACGTTGGTTGCGACCAGTGCACATCCCACGTCTATTTTGTCGTGGGATGCCAACAGAATTTGACAGCCACATGGAATTGAAGTGTGGAGGTAGTGGCCGCCACGCATAAGGAGTGTGCCGACAGTTCCAAAAGTGTATTGTAAAATTACTTCAAAAACCTGATGTCATTACTTTTACTCTCTCTAAAATCGAGCGCTAATGCAGAAAAAAATCACTAATCATATTTTGTGAATGTGATTTTTCATTATGAGTATTCGGATATAAGTGTGTATATAATGTAACAATGTCAATAACGTGAATAACGAAGATCATCAAGATTGAGCATTTGAATTCATCGATATTTATTGGAATAATTATTATTGCAAGTGCAAACGTCAGCTGAGTTCACATAATCGGTAGAAAACAAATTTCATTCTTTGTAAATAATTCTCATACATATTTTTTTACAGCTTCATTGTAATAGGTAAGAGAATGTGTATTTTACTGTTATTGAGGAATATGAACCAGTAACAAGTATGTATACATTTTTCTTTTCATTAGTTCGCATAATATGGTCATTTTGATTTTGCGATATCAACAAGGAGGCCTGAAGTGAAAAGTATGAGTATTATGAATAATTGCTTCTACAGGGTAATGAATCTACTTGAAAGTTCTTATTTAACATACGAATGTACAATCAAATTTAAGCTCCTGAATGAGGCTATATGCTTAAGATGAAAACTTTTTCATATCACCGAACAGATTCTTGATATTACTCAAAGCAAAAGCAAATTTTACGAAGCATCAACGATTTTAGCGGCTCTTTCATTTAAGCGAAGAATTCTTAGAAGGTAACGTGAAGCACTTATATAAGAGATCACAAAGATAAGCGAGCAAAGAGTTGTAATGATTTTCAACCTTTTAGGTTCGAACGCGGAACCGACCTCTCATCGGTTCTAGACGTTAAGTCTGAGTAGGCCAACGGATGGTACCAACAGGTCAACCAATCCGTGCACCGTAACCCATTCACGCGGTGGCTGCTTGTCGGCCAGCTAGTTCGGAGAGGATTTCGGTCGCGGGTCTCCGAATGGGTTACGCTCAATTACAATATTTCAGCCACCTGAACATGCCCGTTTTCCAAAACGCGTTATCAAAACAAACCATACGGAGAAGAAACCTACTTTACGTTACTCCGTATTTCTTCTTATAACCAGTCAAGAATTCAAAATCTAATTTTTATCTCGCGTTCCCGAAGTTCCGACGCGGTACCGAAAAATATGCTACTCGAAATTAACCCGACGAAAACTACTCTAATAAAATGTCAAAACTATAAAGGTACCGCGTACCACGCGCGACGCGAAACCGACCTCCGCGGATTTGTCGAAACCCTACCCTCGCGACGGCATACCTACCCTGCACTCTCTCTTCCCACTGAAAAAGAAGAACCGCTGAAAAGGAAAGTCGTGGTTATCTTTAGCAATTCATGTTGTATTCATCGACAATTCACAATCGTGAATTGTGTTATTCCGTAGATAATTGATTTTACCAATTACGTTATCTTCTAAATAAAGTCTACCGCCCTCCGTCAATGGAAGACCTAATTACGTAACCAATCTGTACATAAGCTCAGCTCACTCTCTGAGATTCATTCAATGGTATCGATCAATTTCATATGAAAAGTATTCTGATCAGTATACTGTTCTCTTCCCGGTTTCAAAGTTTAAGACTATGTTAATGCGTAAAAGAAACCAAAACATTCCTTGAAATTATTGTAATGATGGCGATTCCAAAAGGAATTTGTAACTGGTGAGATGTGAGTTGAGGTAATTATTTACTTCTATGACTTGGCAATTCAAGCGTAATTGAATTAAATAGATTTGTTCAATTGGATTTGGTTAACCTAGATTATACAAATATTCATTTGGATATTTACTTCTACGTTTAGTACAAATATCATATCTAGATTTGACTAAAAATGAAATTAATGCCTAAATTGGATTAAATAATAAATTTTAACTAACGCTTTCAACAATTATCTAAATGTGATGAAGATTTAATTCATAAACGCGTTGAACAATCTCGTTCCGCTTCTCGTCTTAATATTTTGTACAAGGCACGCTCTTTTGGACTTGTCGAGTTTCGAAATTTCGATGCCAAGTTAGACCAATCTTCTTCTGTGAAGCAAATCACTTGCCAAACTGTACTATTACCGCCTGGTTTTCGGTCTACGAAGGAGTATCTCATCGAATCTTGGATCTCTGGCAATAGACTTCTGTCTATAAGACTTAAATCAAAATGAGCTTGTTGCTTTTTATTTTCGAATCCTTCCATCAAAGATTTGCCAGAAGTTCTTTTACCAGATTTCGAGTCATATTCGAAGTCAGCAAAAGAGGCTTGGGTGACTGATTCTGTGAGCCATTTTGGGTTAGCCTCTAAACTTAGTCGCTTAGGAGAAATTTTGTGATTTGCAGAGAATAAAGGTTTAAGTGCCAACGAATCGCTACCGTATTGCAATATTGTAATACTGACTAAATTAATCACATACTCTTCGTCGACGTCTTGGTTACGATAGTGGTCAATACTCTCGCCGCTGTTACAAGAATATCCACGCGAATTGCTGCCCTCGTCTTCGTTTAAAATAGGAGTCACCTCAATCGGCAACAATTGATTGTCCTTAACTGTGTCACTACTATTGTTAATGTTATTAGTTATATTACTAAGATAAGCGAATGATTCGATAAGTTCTGTATCAGTATCATTTGGCTCACGAATATGGCCATCAGTCTTATTAACTAGTTCACAGTTGTGACGATAGCTTTCGTTCTGACCAGGCTCTTTGAATTCTCTTCGGGATTGTTCTGTTGAAGCTATTTGATAGTTGATGTGATGAACAGTTACATCTAAAGTCGAGTTACTTAAGTTTACCATTGGATCAACGCTACTGCTTTCCAATCTATCTTCATATGATGGGGGCAGTAATTCGATCGGTGGCTGTGAAGTTTCAATAATATGTGTATTCTCTGCATCACAATATCGGTTTGTGTCATCATTTGTTAACGAAAACACTCCACCTTCAATATCCGCATCACAATTAATAGAATTCGATATTATATCTTCAGTTGGATCTTCAACATCTTTCCTACTTAAACTAATACCTACATGGGTACTGCTTTCTGGGGCATTATCTCGAATTTTTCGATGCTTCCGACGTCTTTGATGTTTGTGCTTCTTATCAGCGTCACCATCTTCATTCAGTGAATCATTATTTGCGGATAAAGTGCGCGTCCGTTTTCGCTTTTTCACTTTCCTATTTTCAATAACGGTATTGTGACTATAATCTGCGTTACATGCAGTTTCACCAAGCTGATGCAAGGATGTCCTTCCCTCTTCAGCTTTCAGTCGTTTCAGTTTCTTATTCATATAATCTTTAGTGAATTTGACGTGACTCAGAATTTTGACCACTTGGTCCAGGATAATATGATCATAATGAGGTACGACTCGCTCAAACAGATGCTCTTCATCACTGGAATCGTTTTCAAGATGGAGATTTTTATGGGGTTCTACATCAGTGACCCACCAACTAACATGGGACCTTATAATATTGGCCCCTTGAAGAGGATCCCGTAGCCTAGAATTGGACAAGCACTTCCTAACGATACTTAGCTGGGCAATTAGGATCCTCAATAGCCTCATACAACGGTAAACTAGGTGCATTTGCTTCCACAGTCGCCGAGTTTTCCAGCAATTCTCCACTTGATACAGTCATCGGCTTGGAAGTGGATACAGGGGGTAACTTTCCCGTTGAAAGATCCTGGATTCGTCAGCCACGACCTACAGGAGTAATAGACAATTGTTTATGATCACGACTCAATCTTAGGAGATTTGATACTGCGTCAATCTTATTCAAACGCAAGGCACTTTCGTCGCGGAAATTTCTTCAAAAGTTTGAAAGTATTGTTATTAAATTTAAATTGATTTGTCCTTTTAAAAAAATGAATTATAAGAGAAAAAAGTTATAATAATTTCAACTTCACTTAGGAACAAGTTAACACGTAATAATATAATGTATTGCCACGTATTTTCTTTTCTTTTAGTTTGGTCTTAAAACTTTTCACGTAAACTCATTTTGTTGGTGTTTTCATTTTATTTTCTTCTTCCAATTGAAATGTTAAAAAGTTGTATGTGTGTCGTTAAGCAAAATTTAAACGAAAATAAGATAGAGAAGAACAATAAAGAGGTTGAGAGTGTGTAAAGTATGTTGGTAGTGTAATCGATAAATGGACATGCATTGTTTGACTCAATATCTTGTATAAAAATTAAGAACAATCAATAATAAAAAAAATAAACAAGTGAAACTAGCAGTAGCACTAAAATCTAATCAGACGAGTAGCTTTACATTGAAATTTATGTTATTCCATTTTCTCTCTATTAATCTAGATGCGAAAAACTATTTTTTATTTATAATGTAAAAACCACAGCTTTGTTTCATTCTAGATTTAAATTTAATTTCTTCTCCACTTTAGTCGGTAATAATTCTATAGTTGAAATTGTTGTACAGTTAACTTTTTCGAATTTTTCATTTTGTTTCATTTTTCTAAATTTAATTACAAGTAAGCCTGCTCTTTATTTATGATATTTGTTTTCCCAACCCGAAAATTACGCTAAGGAAAACAAAAAAAACTTAAAAGGAAAAAGGAATTGTCGCCGTCTCGTTACGAAAGAATCGAAATTGTTACACACGTAGCAAACATCCACGTAAAATTTCATTTTTAATATAAAAACCGCGAAGGCGAACTTTGTTTGCTATCGTTTCAAACAAAAAGAAAAAGATTACTACAAAAACTTGATGTTTAAATTACCGTACGATAAAAGCTACTAACCATTGTAGTATCACTATCCTTACTCGGCTTGCCGTTCTACTTTCACTTTCCAAGGATACTATAGAACCAACTGACTAAAATTAATTCCAGCGAACTAACGAAATGTCGCGAAAAAAAATTTTTTTCACTTTGCACGTTTTTAACACCTTATGCACTAGACTAGATGATGGCCAACACAGCTCAGAACGATCAAGAACCTCTCACTCCTCGTGGCGACGAACTGTCAATCCGACAACCGCCGACAAAACAGATGTGCGGAATGGAACGCCACATGGCGGCAATGTGCACTTCCATCTGTCGCCAGTGGCATAGTGTTTCGATGGCCACGGTGGAGGGGGCATTCCCAGATGAATATGCCTCGAAATGTGTCGGGGTTTTGATTAGTATTATGTTTCAAATATTTAAATCCACAGATCTAAATATTTGGAGAGAAAAAAAAATATTTTCTGCGCAACGATATCCGCACGAAAGATGAAGTCCGCTTGCATTTCGAGGTCATATCCATCTGGCCGGGTGCAAGGGTTCGGGATCGGAATCACTTCGATTCCCGGCCGTAGGCGTCACATTACAGAGTAAAGATAAAGAGAAAACGAACTAAATTGGAAATTTGGGGAAGAATTTCGAATTTATTACGTTTTCCGTTGAATTTCTCTACTGAATTATTATTAATAAATATCCATGTTCAAATAACCACCGATGATAGAAAGGAAGTTAAAGCGTAAAATGCATAGTGTTTAGGTATCATTTTGAAAATATTAATTTATTCATCAATCGAATGCTAGGAGCTCCTTTAATGCGGTTGATTACTCTTGTGTCTCCCAAACAAAACCTATTATTTGACACCATTTTCTTCTAAAAATAAAGTTGAAAAAAATATTAAAAGTGGTTCTGATCGTTGTAAATAAATGAATATCATATGTCCTGAAACTGAAAACTTTCCTCTTTCCTCGGATTTGTGAAGGAAGGTGTATCAAAAACGAGAACCCCAAATGAACATCGACAATCATCTCCAAATAATCATGTTGATAACATCCAGTTGCCTCTTGCATTCGATTAATGATTAAATTCTCCTCATCAATCACATTCACACCAAACTCATCTTAACCATTTTGCGCGATCGATAATTATCAACTTTCAATATTTCAACTATCATAAACCTTAAACGTAGTATGCATAGCTTTAAGCATTAAGTATTCCATTTTCAAATCTTATTAGTAATGATCATTTCAAGAAGAAATGCATCCAATGTATTTAATGAAATATTGAAGCGAATGCGTTTCACGCAAACAAATAAAAGTGAAGCATGAAAAAGTTGCAAAAATTTGTAACTGAAGTAAATTAAGAAAATTAAAGAAAAAAGATTGACAGTTGTATTTATTCCTTTGTAAATTGTATTTTATATAAACTTTAGTCGGTATCATTAAATTTAAAATCATGTTAAGATTAAAACATTAAAATAATGAAAATGACGAGAGAAGCCCAACATTTGTTAATTTATAAGCGCTCGTTCACTAAATTTGTAGGCTATACATGTGTTGAATAGTTGTGTATGATAAGTGCAAAATCAACTAACGTTTCAATTTTTTTTACACTTCAAAGATATGTAGAGTAGCGTGAATGATTTTTATTCGTCGTATTATTGTAATTCTTAGTCAGTGATTGGACAATTCATTTCTCTAAGAGCTAATTAAAATCGTGAAAGTAAAACTGATGAAATTGAACAATATATTTGCTTGGAATTCTTGCGTACATAACAAGTAATCAGTGCTTATTCAAATATACCTACCTACTACTCGTATAATGATTTATTCAAATGAAATCTAGACTCTCATATTTAGATTCTCTAGTACGCATAATAATTGACCTTTAACTTAAGATACTGTTACATGTACAAATAATTACATGTACAAATAATTCTGCGAGCTACTGTCGCAATTGTTTTCATCATCATTAAGAACGTCAACGAATGAATTTACTCGAACCCAACAAGCATGATCAACATCTGCAAGTGACGTCACTCCATTCATGAACTCGCTCGAACCTACCAGGTACCTCTCGGTAGAACATTCGCCCATGTACGAGAAATGGGTGAATAGGTAGAGACCCTATATAAAGGCGAGCTGAATGAATAATGATTCATTCGACCGCGATAGAAAACTGCGATATAGTGGATATAGTAAAGACAATTGATTGTTTGAGTGCAAAGTGATTTTCGTAATAGTGAAGTGATTTAGAAGACAATTGCGATAAGAAATTTATGGACAAGTGTTAGAATTTTAATAGTGAAAATTAAAATTAGTGAAAGTGTTAACTGATTATTGTGCATTTTATTTAATTAAATAAACACTTTTAACTTAAATTAAAAGACATTGCGTTTTCACTTTCCCGGAACGTTAAAATTATTTCCGCGAACCATAACACGCGACAATGGTGTCGAGAAGTGAGATTAAAATTTTGGAAGTGAAAACGTTTAAACAATTTTAAAGTGCACAATTGTGAAAATTAACGTGGAAAAATAGCCGAAACAATAAAAATGCCAGGAAATTTAAATCTTAAAATTAATCAATTGAGCATATCGGAGCTCAAAGAGGAGTTGGAACAACGAAATCTGGCTACACAAGGTACAAAGGCCATACTGATTGCACGCTTGCGTGACGCGATCGAGTCGGAAGGCGAGAATCTGGATTCGGGTGAGTTCTCAGATGCGGAAAAAGGCGCAGAAGGTGGAGAAGTAGAAACACCAAAATCGAAGGAGCCAGAAAATGCGCCAATGCAAATGTTAATGCTGATGTCATCGAGTCTGACTGCGAAGCTAGATGAACAATCAACGAAGCTAAACGAACAATCAGCGAAGCTGGACCAACAAGCAATCGAAATCAAAGCAGACATCAAGGCAGACATCACACAGAAGCTGGAGAAACAGTCAACCGAAATAAAAGCGGAGCTCGGTAGTCTCAACAAGCAAATTAAAGGCGTCGAGGAAAAGGTTGACCAGGTCGAGGAAAAGGTTTACCAGGTCGAGGAAAAGGTCAGCCAGGTCGAGGAGAGAATCAACAATGAGATGGAAAACATGAAAAAGGAATTGGAAGCAGCGAAGGCAGTAGTAACCGCCCCACCAGCCCCAATTATAACCGCAGCGCAAAGCTCATCTAGAAATGTACAAGCACCAATATTCGATGGGCAAACGGTCTGGACTATTTACAAAGCCCAGTTTGAAGCAGCCGCTCGCATAAATCACTGGAATGAGCAGGAACGAGCAACTGCATTGATTCTTGCTCTAAGAGGCCCAGCTGCCGAGCTGTTGCAGACGATCCCCGTTGAATTGCACTCAAACTCGAATGCTATAATGAATGCCCTCGACATGCGTTATGGAGATGATCATTTAAAGCAGATTTATCGGTCACAGCTAAGGCATCGGGTGCAGAAGCCTGGTGAAACCCTACAGCAGCTAGCCCAAGACATTGAGCGACTAGCACTTTTGGCTTACCCAGCCTACGACCCAGAACATCGAGATGATGCAGCGACAGAAGCATTCATCAGCGCACTAAAGGACCCGGAATCGCAACAAGCCGTGCGTTTAGCTCAAAAGCAAACGGTTAAGGACGCATTGGCTTACAGTCTGAACTTTGAGGCAGCGAAAAATGTGACTCGTACCACTGCCCGGGTCCGTGAAGTGGCGGCAGACGAGTGCAGGTGTAAGCGCGTGGAAAATGAGCGAGAGCCGCAGGGTAATGGTGCGCCTAGATGCTGGGATTGCGGAGAAAAAGGGGCACCTGCAAAGAGACTGTAAGAAGCGAAGAAAATGGAGCTATTGTCCAGGATGGTGGAGATTCAGACCGTGTCAGGAGCCTAGAATGGAGGACCATCAAACTGCAAGAGCCAAATTTGTGGGGCAGAGGTTGGCTAGGAGGATCGACGTCCCCAGCACCACCATCACCGTGTCAAGACTACATCGTGGAGAAGCGGACTTATGCCTTCCGGGTCAAGTTGACGGAGAACACTGCACCATAACAATCGACACTGGTGCCACCCGATCGATTATCCGACCAGACCTAGTTAGACAGCAACAACTTCACAAGGGCAGAATTTTCTCACTACGGACAGCTACGGGAGAAACTGCACCTGTTCATGGAGAGGTCAACCTCCGGATACAGTTGGGAGACCTTGTGTTCCGACACAATTTTCTGGTTGCGAATATTATGGATAACTGCATTCTCGGAATGGATTTTCTGCGACCACATGGAATCACGTTGGATTTGGGTAAACGAGTATTGAAATGGCAGAATGTCGAAGTACTGATGGAGGATCCCAGCGTCCGAATTTCCAAGATGAATGTAGTGGTATGTACTGACACTGATGTACCGAATTCTTCCGAAAGCATTGTATGGGCCAAGCTTGATGGTGATTCAGGAGACCACCGATCTTATCTGATAGAGCCAACGAAGACGTCCGCATTGCGCAGTTTGATTGTAGGACGTAGCCTTGTAAGATCTTTAAGGAACGGATATGTGCCGGTTAGAGTCCTTAACACCGCAGATTCACCCACGAGCATCAAAGCGGGAGAAGTCATCGGCAGCTGCCAGCCTGTTTCCACCATCACCTCTTTGGAAGCTACTCACAACCATCATTGGAAAAGGAGGCAAGGCACAGAAAAAGCCAGGGAATCCACGTCTGCAATATTGAAGCAAGTCAAATTGCCGGTGCAGCTATTCAAACGAGCCTCTGATCTGGTCACCAAGTACAGTGACATCTTCTCAACAAGCCCGGATGACCAAGGCCGAACGAGTTTGGTAACTCACGTCATAGACACACAGGGAGCCAAGCCGATTCGACAAGCACCAAGACGTCTCCCTATAGCCAAACAAGGAGAAGTGAGCGCGCTGATCTCGGACATGGAAAAACAAGGCATTATCGAACCTTCTGTAAGTCCATGGGCCGCGCCTGTAGTTCTAGTAAAGAAAAAGGATGGTAGCACTCGCTTTTGTGTCAACTATAGGCAGCTTAACGACGTCACTAAGAAAGATAGTTACCCGCTCCCACGCATCGATGACATCATGGACACTTTAGCCGACGCAAAATGGTTTTCTACACTCGATCTCAAGAGTGGCTACTGGCAGGTAGAAATTGACAAGAAGGACCGTGAGAAGACCGCATTTTCAGTTGGGACCGGATTGTGGATATTTGTGGTGATGCCGTTTGGGCTTTGCAATGCTCCAGCCACTTTCGAACGCTTGATGGAATACGTGCTACGTGGTCTAACCTGGAAAACCTGCTTAGTGTACCTAGATGACATCATCGTCATCGGGAGAACGTTCGAAGAGCATGTGCGGAACTTAGAAGAGGTTTTCTCCCGATTACGACTGGCAAATTTGAAACTTAGTCCCGACAAGTGTACTCTTTTCGCGGATGAAGTAAAATACCTGGGACACGTCGTATCAGCAGAAGGGGTCAAAACAGACCCTGAGAAAATTGAAGCCGTGAAAAGTTGGCCAACACCAAACAACAAGCGCCAACTACGAAGTTTTCTGGGTCTGGCGACCAACTATCGAAGATTCGTCAAAGACTTTGCCAAAAAAGCAAAGTGTCTCCATCAGCTAACCGAGAAAAATCGTCCGTATGTCTGGAATGAACAATGCCAGACAGCCTTTGAGACCCTGAAGGAAAAGCTATGTGAATCACCCGTACTGGCGTATCCGAAACCCGGAAAAATGTTTGTGGTTGACACCGATGCAAGCAACGGCGGTATTGGAGCTGTACTCTCCCAGCAGATCAATGGCGAAGAAAGAGTCCTCTCGTATTACAGTCGAGTTCTTTCAAAAAGTGAGAGGAACTACTGTGTGACCAGGAAGGAGCTATTGGCTATAATAGAGGCCACCAAGCAGTTCCACAAGTACCTATATGGCCAGAAATTTGTTCTTCGAACGGACCATGCATCATTGAGATGGCTACTTAACTTCAAAAACCCCGAGGGACAAGTTGCGAGATGGATCGAAAGATTGCAGTCATACGACTACGAAATTGTTCATCGAAAGGGCGGAGTTCATGGAAATGCTGACGCCCTATCTCGTCGCCCATGTCCAGCTAACTGCAAGCATTGCCGACGGATTGAGGAAAAGCAACCGCCCGTTGATCTGCGACTGATAACGGCCGAATTCGATGAAGGTTGGTCATCGGAGGAGATTCGAAATGCCCAGCTAGCCGATGAAGACATCGGACCATTGCTCGTATGGAAGGAGACGACTGGGCGACCGGAGTGGAAGGACGTTTCAACGCATGGCGCAACCCTGAAAAGCTATTGGGCACAATGGAACTCCCTACAGGTGGAGGGTGGCGTACTCAAGCGGAAATGGGAAACGGCGGATGGCAGCTCCTATAGGATGCAAACTATACTACCCAAAAGCCGAATCCACGATGTGGTTAAGGAAATGCATGAAGGATCCTCGGGAGGCCACCTTGGTGTTAACAAAACCTTAGCGAAATTGCGGGAAAGATTCTACTGGCTCCACGCTCGAGAAGACGTAGAGGACTGGTGTCGCAGATGTACAATTTGCGCTTCCGTCAAAGGTCCAAAACGACGACTGAGAGGACAAATGCAAACCTATAACGTGGGGGTACCGTTTGAAAGGATTGCTGTTGACATCGCTGGACCCTTTCCTGAATCTGAATGGGGAAATCGATACACGCTGGTTGTAGCTGATTATTTCAGCAAGTGGCCCGAGGTCTACCCCATTCCCAACCAGGAAGCAACTACTGTAGCCGAACAGCTAGTGTTAAATTGGGTCAGTAGGTACGGTGTGCCTTGCGAACTACATTCGGATCAAGGCCGAAACTTTGAGTCACTAGTTTTTGGCGAAATGTGCGAGCTGCTCGGAATACGGAAAACGAGGACAACACCGCTGCATCCCCAATCCGATGGAATGGTCGAACGTTTCAACGGCACGCTCAATAAACACCTGGCCAAAATGGTTGACGAGAACCAAAGGGACTGGGACCGACATATCCCACTATTTTTAATGGCGTATAGAGCCGCTGAACATGCGTCGACGGGCCAAGCCCCAGCCAAAGTCATTTTTGGAAAGACTATTCGTTTGCCAGCCGATATAAAGTTCGGAACACCCCCTGAGAAACCCCAAACGATCTCGGAGTACGCAAGTGATCTAAGACAACGGTTGAACCAGATACATCGGACAGTGCGAAAACACCTCGAATCGGCTACTGACCGCATGAAGACCAGGTATGATCTAAAGGCTAATTCTACTGGCTTCCAGCAAGATGAATTGGTGTGGCTTTATAACCCGCAACGGCGAAAGGGTAGGTCTCCAAAGTTGCAACATAATTGGGAGGGACCATACCGAGTTACAAAGCGAATCAACGACGTCGTATACCGAATACAGGAACATCGTAAGCCGAGAGCTAAAATGAAAATCGTGCATCTGGACCGTCTTGCCCCATATTACACCCAGGGAGAATTGACTACAAATAGCGACACATCTTTTCGGGGCGAAAAGAACTGAGGTGGGGGCAGTGTTACATGTACAAATAATTACATGTACAAATAATTCTGCGAGCTACTGTCGCAATTGTTTTCATCATCATTAAGAACGTCAACGAATGAATTTACTCGAACCCAACAAGCATGATCAACATCTGCAAGTGACGTCACTCCATTCATGAACTCGCTCGAACCTACCAGGTACCTCTCGGTAGAACATTCGCCCATGTACGAGAAATGGGTGAATAGGTAGAGACCCTATATAAAGGCGAGCTGAATGAATAATGATTCATTCGACCGCGATAGAAAACTGCGATATAGTGGATATAGTAAAGACAATTGATTGTTTGAGTTCAAAGTGATTTTCGTAATAGTGAAGTGATTTAGAAGACAATTGCGATAAGAAATTTATGGACAAGTGTTAGAATTTTAATAGTGAAAATTAAAATTAGTGAAAGTGTTAACTGATTATTGTGCATTTTATTTAATTAAATAAACACTTTTAACTTAAATTAAAAGACATTGCGTTTTCACTTTCCCGGAACGTTAAAATTATTTCCGCGAACCATAACACGCGACAATACAATAAACGTTGGCAAATCTAGCGCTGCTACCTCTCACTTCTCAGTGAAAGCTTCCCAATCAAGAGCAATCCAAAAATGCAATAGAAACCGTTTTTGAAACGAAATTATCATAAGAACTAGGCATTAGAAATGAATTCAAATTGCAATCAATCATGTGTGAAATAGAGAAAAAAATCAAGTCTGCACAATAATTCAATCATATGATGCTAAGTTCAAGGTTAATACGAGTATGTTAGTACGTTATTACACTGTTATCTAAATAGACATATTCATGAAAAATGAAATTATATAACAACATGAATTGCTAATTAAAAACACGACTTTCCTTTCCAGTGGTTCTTCTTTTCATCTGGAAATGAGGTGCAGGGTAGGTATGCCGTCGCGAGGGTAGGGTTTGAGAAAATCCGCTGAGGTCGGTTTCGCGTTGCGCGCGGTACGCGGTACCTTAGTTGATTTTGATTTTTCTTTAGCGTAGCTTTTTTCGGGATTACGTTAACGTAATGTATTTTTCGGTACCGCGTCGGAAATTCGGGAACGCGAAGTAAAAATTAGATCTTCGTCTTTTGACTGGTTACAGGAAGAAATACGGAGTAACGTAAAGTAGGTTTCCTCTCCGTATGGTTTTCTTTTGTGACGCGTTTGAAAACGGGCATGTATTGGTGGCTGAATATTGTAAATGAGCGTAACCCATTCGGAGGCCCGTGACCGAAATCCTCTCCGATCTAGCTGGCCGACAAGCAGCCACCGCGTGAATGGGTTACGGTGCACGGATTGGTTGACCGGTTGGTACCGTCCGTTGGCACTACTCAGACTTAACGTCTAGAACCGATGAGAGGTCGGTTCCGCGTTCGCACGTAGACATTAAATCATTGCAGGTGTCAGGGTTCCTTTAAAGGCCAGCTTCGGGAAAGTTTTACTTATTATTAATTTATTTAAACTTAACGGATATACCTAGAGATATATACACACACAAAATTTCAGATCTAGGATACATAACATTAATATTCATGCATTGCTCATTACACCAGGGCGGATCTGTTTTCAGTTGGCTGTTGAGAGGAGGCATACTGATTTTTGCAGAAACAGTTGTGGAATAACTGGAATAAGCTTTATTTTTAATTTTTTACCACTTGAAATACAATTAGAGCCTTCATAATTCGTTGAAAAAGTCTTTATAATATCGTAAAATAGCACCACAATTTTCATCAAAATCTATTAAGTAGATTTCAGTTTATTTTGAAAAAATAAAAAATTTTTAAACTCTTCCTAATCAGAAACTAAAGCCTATAGAGGTTTGAAGTTTTTTTTTATATATAAAAAAGCACTCTAACTATCAAACATTAAGATCGGAGCATTAAGGCGGCCTTAGGAATTTTTAAAGCTATAAAGATTCTTTTGATAATAAATAAATTGAATATCTCGGTAACTACGTACTGATTCAAATTCAATAAAAAATAAATCATTGGAAAGTACTGTAATAGATGCTAATTAAAAAGGAAAAGAAAATGAATAATATGTTCTTGAGATACAACTGGGCCTTCACGATAATCGATAAAAATATCGATATCGTATCGTATCGATTTTCGATACGATATTCAGTGTGATAATACCAATAACGATACGATACAATTGATTCAAGAAATCATCGATATTACCGTATCGCCGATAAATACATCCCGATATCATCGAAAATATTGATATCGACATTAAGAATTAAAAAAAAATTTAATATTAAGTTTGATAAAAATATAATATTGTCGCGTGTTTTCGGTTCGCGGCCAATAATAATTTTAATGTTCCGGGAAAGTGAAAACGCCATGTCTTTTAATTTAAGTTAAAAAAGTTTATTTAATTACAAAAGTGCACAATGATCAATTTAACACTTTCACTAATTTTAATTTTCACTATTAAAATTCTAGCACTTGTCCATAAATTTCTTATCGCAATTGTCTTCTCAAAATCACCTCACTATTACTTGATCGCTTTTCAATTCGCTTTCCACACAGTATCGCAAGTTTTTATCGCGGTCGAATGAATGATTCCATTCATTCAGCTCGCCTTTATATAGGGTCTCTAATCATTCAACTTAGTTCTCGTACATTGGTGAATAAGCGGGAACATTCCAGCATGAATGGGCAGTGAGTCACTTTCAGATGTTGATAATGCTTGTTGCGTTCTCGTGGGTTCGAGTAAATTCATTTGTTGACGTTCTTATTGACAGTGAAAACAATTGCGACATTAGCTCGCAGAATTATTTGTGCATGAAATTATTTGTACATGTAACACTGCCCCCACCTCAGTTCTTTCGCCCCGAAAAGATGTGTCGCTATTTGTAGTCAATTCTCCCTGGGTGTAATATGGGGCAAGACGGTCCAGATGCACAATTTTCATTTTAGCTCTCGGCTTACGATGTTCCTGTATTCGGTATACGACGTCGTTGATTCGCTTTGTAACTCGGTATGGTCCCTCCCAATTATGTTGCAACTTTGGAGACCTACCCTTTCGCCGTTGCGGGTTATAAAGCCACACCAAGTCATCTTGTTGGAAGCCAGTAGAATTAGCCTTTAGATCATACCTGGTCTTCATGCGGTCAGTAGCCGATTCGAGGTGTTTTCGCACTCTCCGATGTATCTGGTTCAACCGTTGTCTTAGATCACTTGCGTACTCCGAGATCGTTTGGGGTTTCTCAGGGGGTGTTCCGAACTTTATATCGGCTGGCAAACGAATAGTCTTTCCAAAAAGGACTTTGGCTGGGGCTTGGCCCGTCGATGCATGTTCAGCAGCTCTGTACGCCATTAAAAATAGTGGGATATGTCGGTCCCAGTCCCTTTGGTTCTCGTCAACCATTTTGGCCAGGTGTTTATTGAGCGTGCCGTTGAAACGTTCGACAATTCCATCGGATTGGGGATGCAGCGGTGTTGTCCTCGTTTTCCGTATTCCGAGCAGCTCGCACATTTCGCCAAAAACTAGTGACTCAAAGTTTCGGCCTTGATCCGAATGTAGTTCGCCAGGTACGCCGTACCTACTGACCCAATTTAACACTAGTTGTTCGGCTACAGTAGTTGCTTCCTGGTTGGGAATGGGGTAGACCTCGGGCCACTTGCTGAAATAATCGGCGACAACCAGTGTGTATCGATTCCCCCATTCCGATTCAGGAAAGGGTCCTGCGATGTCAACAGCAATCCTTTCAAATGGTACCCCCACGTTATAGGTTTGCATTTGTCCTCTCAGTCGTCGCTTTGGACCTTTGACGGAAGCGACAACTGTGCATCTCCGACACCAGTCCTCTACGTCTTCTCGAGCGTGGAGCCAGTAGAACCTTTCTCGCAACTTCGCTAAGGTCTTGTTAACACCAAGGTGGCCTCCCGAAGATCCTTCATGCATTTCCTTAACCACATCGTGGATTCGGCTTTTGGGTAGTAAAGTTTGCATTCTATAGGGGCTGCCATCCGCCGTTTCCCATTTCCGCTTGAGTCCGCCACCCTCCACCTGAAGGGAGTTCCATTGTGCCCAATAGCTTTTCAGGGTTGCGCCATGCGTTGAAACGTCCTTCCACTCAGGTCGTCCAGTTGTCTCTTTCCATACGAGCAATGGTCCGATGTCTCCATCGGCTAGCTGGGCATTTCGAATCTCCTCCGATGACCAACCTTCATCGAATCCGGCCGTTATCAGTCGCAGATCAACGCGCGGTTGCTTTTCCACAATCCGTCGGCAATGCTTGCAGTTAGCTGGACATGGGCGACGAGATAGGGCGTCAGCATTTCCATGAACTCCGCCCTTTCGATGAACAATTTCGTAGTCGTATGACTGCAATCTTTCGATCCATCTCGCAACTTGTCCCTCGGGGTTTTTGAAGTTAAGCAGCCATCTCAGCCATGCATGGTCCGTTCGAAGAACAAATTTCTGGCCATATAGGTACTTGTGGAACTGCTTAGTGGCCTCTATTATAGCCAATAGCCCCTTCCTGGTCACACAGTAGTTCCTCTCACTTTTTGAAAGAACTCGACTGTAATACGAGAGGACTCTTTCTTCGCCATTGATCTGCTGGGAGAGTACAGCTCCAATACCGCCGTTGCTTGCATCGGTGTCAACTACAAACATTTTTCCGAGTTTCGGATACGCCAGCACGGGTGATTCACATAGCTTTTCCTTCAGGGTCTCAAAGGCTGTCTGGCATTGTTCATTCCAGACATACGGACGATTTTTCTCGGTTAACTGATGGAGACACTTGGCTATTTTGGCAAAGTCTTTGACGAATCTTCGATAGTAGGTTGCCAGACCCAGGAAACTTCGTAGTCGGCGCTTGTTGTTTGGTGTTGGCCAGCTTTTCACGGTTTCAATTTTCTCAGGGTCTGTTTTGACCCCTTCTGCTGATACGACATGTCCCAGGTATTTTCCTTCAGCTGTGAAAAGGGTACACTTGTCGGGACTAAGTTTCAAATTTGCCGGTCGCAGTCGGGAGAAAACCTCTTCTAAGTTCCGCACATGCTCTTCGAACGTTCTCCCCATGACGTTGATGTCATCTAGGTACACCAAGCAGGTTTTCCAGGTTAGACCACGTAGCACGTATTCCATCAAGCGTTCGAAAGTGGCTGGAGCATTGCAAAGCCCAAACGGCATCACCACAAATATCCACAATCCGGTCCCAACTGAAAATGCGGTCTTCTCTCGGCCCTTCTTGTCAATTTCTACCTGCCAGTAGCCACTCTTGAAATCGAGTGTAGAAAACCATTTTGCGTCGGCTAAAGTGTCCATGACGTTATCGATGCGTGGGAGCGGGTAACTATCTTTCTTAGTGACGTCGTGAAGCTGCCTATAGTCGACACAAAAACGAGTGCTACCATCCTTTTTCTTTACTAGAACTACAGGCGCGGCCCATGGACTTACAGAAGGTTCAATAATGCCTTGTTTTTCCATGTTCGAGATCAGCGCGCTCACTTCTCCTTGTTTGGCTATAGGGAGACGTCTTGGTGCTTGTCGAATCGGCTTGGCTCCCTGTGTATCTATGACGTGAGTTACCAAACTCGTTCGGCCTTGGTCATCCGGGCTTGTTGAGAAGATGTCACTGTACTTGGCTACCAGATCAGAGGCTCGTCTGAATAGCTGCACCGGCAATTTGACTTGCTTCAATATTGCAGACGTAGATTCCCGGGCTTTGTCTGTGTCTTGCCTCCTTTTCCAACGATGGTTGTGAGTAGCTTCCAAGGAGGTGATGGTGGAAACAGGCTGGCAGCTGCCGATGACTTCTCCCGCTTTGATGCTCGTGGTTGAGTCTGCGGTGTTAAGGACTCTAACCGGCACATATCCGTTCCTTAAAGATCTTACAAGGCTTCATCCTACAATCAAACTGCGCAATGCAGATGTCTTCGTTGGCTCTATCAGATAAGATTGGTGGTCTCCAGAATCACCATCAAGCTTGGCCCATACAATGCTTTCGAAAGAATTCGGTACATCAGTGTCAGTACGTACCACTACATTCATCTTGGGGATTTGGACGCTGGGATCCTCCATCCGTACTTCGACATTCTGCCATTTCAATACACGTTTGCCCAAATCCAACGTGATTCCATGTGGTCGCAGAAAATCCATTCCGAGAATGCAATCATCCATAATGTTCGCGACCAGAAAATTATGTCGGAACACAAGGTCTCCCAGCTGTATCTGGAGGTTGACCTCTCCATGAACAGGTGCAGTTTCTCCCGTAGCTGTCCGTAGTGAGAAAATTCTGCCCTTGTGAAGTTGTTGCTGTCTAACTAGGTCTGGTCGGATAATCGATCGGGTTGCACCAGTGTCGATTGTTATGGTGCAGTGTTCTCCGTCAACTTGACCCGGAAGGCATAATTCCGCTTCTCCACGCTGTAGTCTTGACACGGTGATGGTGGTGCTGGGGACGTCGATCCTCCTAGCCAACCTCTGCCCCACGAAGTTGGCTCTTACATGTTTCCCGACCCCTCTGTTTGAAGGGCTTCCATTCTGTGCTCCTGACTCGGTCTGGATCTCCTCCTAGCTGCACACCCTGGACAATAGCTCGGTTTTCTTCGCTTTTTGCAGTCTCTTTGCAGGTGCCCCTTCTCTCCGCAATTCCAGCATCTAGGCGCACCATTTACATGCGGGTCTCGCTCAATTTCCACGCGTTCACACCTGCACTCGTCTGTCACTACCTCACGAACCCGGACAGTGGTACGAGTCACATTTTTCGCTGCCTCAAAGTTCAGATTGTAAGCCAATGCGTCCTTAACCGTTTGCTTTTGAGCTAAACGCACGGCTTGTTGCGATTCCGGGTCCTTTAGTGCGCTGATGAATGCTTCAATCGCTGCACCATCTCGATGTTCTGGGTCTTAGGCTGGGTAAGCCAAAAGTGCTAGTCGCTCAATGTCTTGGGCTAGCTGCTGTAGGGTTTCACCAGACTTCTGCACCCGATGCCTTAGCTGTGACCGATAAATCTGCTTTAGATGATCATCTCCATAACGCATGTCGAGCGCATTCATTATAGCATTCGAGTTTGAGTGCAATTCAACGGGGATCGTCTGCAACAGCTCGGCAGCTGGGCCTCTTAGAGCAAGAATCAATGCAGTTGCTCATTCCTGCTCATTCCAGTGATTTATGCGAGCGGCTGCTTCGAACTGGGTTTTGTAAATAGTCCAGACCGTTTGCCCATCGAATATTGGTGCTTGCACATTTCTAGATGAGTTTTGCGCTGCGGTTATAATTGGGGCTGGTGAGGCGGTTACTACTGCCTTCGCTGCTTCCAAGTCCTTTTTCACTTTTTCCATCTCATGGTTGACCTGGCTGACCTCAAGGTTGATTCTCTCCTCGACCTGGTATACCTTCTCCTCGACGCATTTAATTTGGCTGTTGAGACTACTGAGCTCCGCTTTTATTTCGGTTGACTGTTTTTCCAGCTTCTGTGTGATGTCTGCCTTGATTTCGAACGCTTGTTGGTCTAGCTTCGCTGATTGTTCATTTAGCTTCGCAGTTAAATTGGATGACTGTTGTCGCTGCTCTTGCTGCATCAGCATCAACATTTGCATCAGCGCATTTTCTGGTTCCTTTGGTTTTGGTGTGTCTACTTCTCCACCTTCTGCGCCTTTTTCCGCATCTGAGAGCTCACCCGAGTCCAGATTCACGCCTTCCGACTCGATTGCATCACGCAAGCGTGCAATCAGTATGGCCTTTGTACCTTGTGTAGCCAGGTTTCGCTGTTCCAACTCTTCCTTAAGCTCCGACATGGTCCATTCATTAATTTTTAAGTTTAGGCTTCGTGGCATTTTCAATTTTTCTTCAAATTTTACTATTGTGCACTATAAAAATGTTCAAATTTTCACTTTCAAAATTATTAATCTCACTTCTCGACACCACTGTCGCGTGTTTTCGGTTCGCGGCCAATAATAATTTTAATGTTCCGGGAAAGTGAAAACGCAATGTCTTTTAATTTAAGTTAAAAGAGTTTATTTAATTACAAAAGTGCACAATGATCAATTTAACACTTTCACTAATTTTAATTTTCACTATTAAAATTCTAACACTTGTCCATAAATTTTTTATCGCAATTGTCTTCTAAATCACTTCACTATTACGAAAATCACTTTTCTACTACTCGAATAATATCGCTTCCCACACACAATCGCAGTTCTTATCGCGGTCGAATGAAAGATTCCCCCATTCATTCAGCTCGCCTTTATATAGGGTCTCTACGTATTCACCCATTTCTCGTACATTGGCGAATGTTCTACCGAGAGGTACCTGGTAGATTCGAGCAAATTAATGAATGGAGTGACGTCACTTGCAGATTTTGATCATGCTTGTTGGGTTCTCGTGGGTTCGAGTAAATTCATTTGTTGACTTTCTTAATGACTGTGAAAACAATTGCGACAGTAGTTCGCAGAATTATTTGTGCATGTAATTATTTGTACATGCAACAATATCTACTGTTCGTCTATTAGGGATTGTAAAGTTGACTTCTATTTTAGTCCAAAGCACTGGTTGTTTGAATCTGATCCATTTTCTAAGACCTTATGTGTAAAATAGGTAGTTAGTAATGTAAAATAGTTAGTTACGATATGAAGTCATAGATGGCGTTAAGTGCCTATCATAAAAGTAAAAAACCTAAATTAATCACATCTGTCAAGATTCATCATTTCTTAATTTGTATTTCCGAGCGTGTACTTGCTTGAGTTATAATGTGGCGAAAATATACGAGTTAAAAATACGCGTCATTCAATCTTAGCATGGTGCCGAAACTCGGGAAAGGAGGACAGTAGAGAAAAGAACAATTGGAACTTATGGAATTCAATATACTTCGAATTGGACAAACGTTATTGGATTTGGAGCCTCTTGTTGAACATAATTTTCGAGAATTTGTACATGAAAGTAACTGTTGACGGTGCATGCTGTTATTCTATATATGTACATTGAATGTGTGGTGCGTAGGTGCAATTGCAAGAACTAAAACCGTGAGTAAACAAACCAAATTCAGTGAATAGTCAGACTTGTAAAATTCTTCGTGATTCCATATTATTGCAAATACGTAAAATAATTACTTGAAGAAATTCCGACTGCATACGACATATAAATGGAGAGTTTAATAAAACGCCAAATGGAGTTTGTTGAGCAGCTGAGAAAGGTGGACCGTAACTTTAAAAAGGCAAATCTCGAAACGCGAACTAAATCTAGTTACGTGACTGCGAGAATGGAGTTATTAGACAAATTAGAGCATGCATTTAACGAGAACCATTTAAAAATTGTCTCGGAGTTAACAGAGGAGCAAAAAGATAAAACATCGTACTTTATGAATGACGTGCAAGATACATTTCAAGAAAGTGTTATCAACTATAAATCCTTACTCAATGAGTACTTAGAGACGAATCTGCCACATAGAATTTCGAGTGTGGGAACGCTGATATAATACAGCGTTCCACGGATTGCATTGCCAAATGTAATCTACAGTGGCTGAGCAAGGGGCTCGTCTTCATCCACCGTAACAGCGTGACGATACGATAGACGACGGACAAGCAAAGAGGAAAACCAGCTTGTGCGCGAGAAAACCACAGGGAAAAACACAGATTGAAAAGAGCAGGGCGTGTTACTTGGACGGCGATGTGGCGTGGACGTAAAGAACGACTGCCATATTTTCTTGGCCGCATTTTAAAATCGAAAATATTTGTGAACTAAAATCAAATTAGTTTCCAAAACAGTTGTAAAATTTATAAAAATGATTTGAAAACATTTTTGCTTTTAAATTTATATCGTTGCGTTTCCATGTGAGCACTTTTCAGTGGTAAACGTTAGAATTCCTGTGGCTGCTGAAAAATGTCATCATTAAAAGCATTATAACTTGCAGAAATAGAATAGAGCCCCCTCCCCATTTGTCAGTAAAGTGTAATTAATGTGTGCAACGTTCGTAACGTCCTTAACAATCAAATTTGTTTTAGGCAACATTGAAATTAACCACATGGTCAGCGGGCGCCCAGCGAGGATGCTGGGTAAGTACCCTTTGGTTAATTTTCTGATATAATTTTTGACCCAATTTTTGATATAGAATTTAATTTTTTTCAAATTCTTGCTAAATTTCGTTGCATTTTTTCTATACAAGTTTTAATTTCCATAATTTTTTTTTATCCATGCATACAATAAGTAATTTTCTTAAACCTTTCTTTTTTTGATTTTACTGCCTTTTTATACAATTATTCATTTTCGCAAATTTTTCTTAAATTTTTTTGTCTTACTATTGGAGACAAATTAGACGCGAATGGTTGTTTGGAAGAGCAAAAATAATAATAAAAAAAAACTTTTGTTTTGATTAATTACAATATCAAGCTTTGTTTGAAAACATACTTAAGTAATAGTTTGGCGTCGGTATAATAGAAATGAATAAAATGAATTATTAAACTTTAAAAACTCAGTTTTTCCATTCTGCTCTATTTCAACGGCTATAGGACCTGCATCGATGACAGGCTCCTTCCATAACATGGGCTAGCCTTCGGGCGCGCTCCTCCGTTTTTTTTGTCGCTTAACAGGGACTCTTGCCGGGTAGAGTGGCCTTCCGCTCGCATGCCCTTTTATGGTATAGAGTTATGTGATTCGATCACATAATTCTATAACATAAATTGGTCACGTCTATATTTCTCATTTGATTGGCAAGTTCATGCAAATTATGTTTGTATGGGTTTTCCACTCAAATGGGAAATATATGGCCACGGCTACGTTTGGATCTTGATCCGGTTCGGAGGGTGCTAGGGGGCACCACCTCCATCTGGATGTCCCACTCTTATTTGTGGGCCATAAAAATCGTCGGGTAACGACGAAGTCTTCTTAAGTCCGTCTGTCTTCCCCAGGGCCAGTTTGTCCTTATTCGTCTGCAATTTCAACCCTTAGCTGGTTACCTCCTGTTTTCGACTTCGGTCGACGTTTGTTTGACTCCGGAATTCGTGAATAAGAAATTCTTTTGTAGTGGGTCCTTGTGCTGGGAGAAAGAACCCGCCCCACGACACCGCAACGCTAGCCTGCCAGCGCATTCACGCGTCCCCAGACAATGCCAATCTCAGCGGATACTGCCATTCTCTTCCGCTGAGGCAGCAGACAGTCGCTGCAGTCCTTTACGGACTACAATATCTAGAGATATGTACATATATAAACACAAATTTTCAGACCTAGGGTACACAACACTAAAATTCGTGCATTGCTCATAGAAATTCAGTTACTTCAGAACTATAAATTTTGTTTGTTCACGTATCTACCAAAGGGGAGGATGGACCTTTAAACTCATAATTATTAATGCTACAATTTCCTTTAGAGGGGCGAGGATCTAACCCTCAGATTTATACATACCGAGAGAAAAAAATGTTTAAAATCTGAGGCAATTCTGGGTCGAGAATTTTTTAGGCAATTGGCCAAGAAATTTTGGTCAATGTTTTAGGTATACTCGGCGCGTACTGTAATGAAAATATTACAAACCTACAATTTTTTTGTGGTGGGGAGGTGAATGCTATTTATGCACAGAGTGTGGGACTCCCATGCGCGACTAGACTACCCACTAAACACCTCCCCTGTCAACCTGAGAACCCAGCCTGGAACCGTTTGACACATTACTTCGGGCCAGGTCTCGTTTTGTTACGCCTGGGGCGCCTTCAAGCTAGGGAGTCCTTTTCCTAGCGGGAGGGGAGAGGGGAAGAGGAAATGCCAGAAGAGCGATCCCCCAGCCCCAGCGCCCCCGGCTGCTGTGAGTCCCTTTTATATTTTAGGACTGCCCGAGCCACCTGGCTCCATTTGTCAACCGATTCGAGCATCACCGCAACTATATTATCCGGGGTGAGCTCTCCCGTCTCCCTGTAGGGTTCCCTTCGCAGCCTGACCCATTTGGTACACGCCAAAAATATGTGACAGGCATTGTCTTCCTCAAAACCGACAATCGGGGGACCGTGACTTACCGATCTTATGCAGGTAAGACTGAAAATACCCATGCCCGCTCAAGAGCTGGGTCAGATAGAAGTCAGTCTCACCATTTCTTCGGTTTAGCCACGGTCTTACATCCGGGATGAGGTGCGCAGTCCACCTTCCCTTCGTGCAATTGACCCAAGACTGCTGCCAATCGTTGAGCGAGCGCTGTCTCTCCTCGCGGACAACCATGTCTCTCGCATCCTCGTTTCGGCGCAGGTAAATAGCGCGGCGCTCTCTAGCAAGGAGGGCGACAGGTCTCAGGCCTGCAATAACTCTCACCGCCGAGTCTGAGACTGTTGGATACGAAGATGCAATTCTCAGTGCTCCTCTTCTCTGTACCTGTGCCAAACGTTTTCGGTATACCTCCTTGCTGAGAGCGTCGCCCCATACCTCGGCTCCGTACAGTAGCACTGACCCTACAGCACTCATCAAGAGGCGTCTTCTTGATGGACTGGGTCGCCCTATGTTGGCCATAAGTCGACTCAGAGCCGATATTCCCGACGAAGCCTTCCCAGCCGTTGTCC
The DNA here is from genome assembly GCA_963969285.1 of Odontomyia ornata. Lineage (NCBI taxonomy): Eukaryota > Metazoa > Arthropoda > Insecta > Diptera > Stratiomyidae > Odontomyia > Odontomyia ornata. The sequence continues at coordinate 24,792,338 of OZ017741.1, forward strand.
TGATTTGCTCAGAGAAACTCATATTCGAGTCGATCAGTAGCCCCAGGTACTTCACCGCTGGTTTCGATTCGATTCGTAAGTCGCCAATACTGATCATCCTTACTCTAGGGATTCTCTTTTTTGTCAAGATGACCACTTCGGTTTTCTCCAGTGCTAGGCTGAACCCGCAAGCAGTGATCCAGTCTCTCACTCGGCGCATTAGCATATATAGCCTAAGTTGCGCTTGTTCAGCGGTGTGTCCAGCGACCAGAGCCGCAACATCATCCGCATAGCCGATCAAGCGCGACTCATCTGGCATCTCCAGCCTCAATACCCGATGTATCTTCCATACTTCGTTGGCACTGTGTCGTGTCGTAGAGCAGGCTTCGATCCTTTAGGTAGTCCCTCAGAAGCCGCATTAGATGTTCTCGAACTTGAAAAGGGTTTCCCAGTGTATCCAGAATATCCACCCATCTAGCGGATTTGAAGGCATTCCTTGTGTCGAGAGTCACTAACAGGAAAATTCTTCGCTTGGTGCGGCTATATACCTCTGCCTTTTGGACCACGCACACCACATCTGCAATCTTATAAATGGTAGGACGTCCTGCTCTAAAGCCGCACTGCCGAGGAGTGGGCCACCAGCAAAACGAATCGCGTCAGTGAATCTTCCATTGATGAGTTTCTGCTGCGTTTCCCCAGCCGTGTATAACAGGCATAACAAGCGGTATGCAGACGGCGATCTGGGATTCCCCTTCCTTTGCTTTTCAGAATGAGCCTTGCCATTCGATTACTTTAGCGTTGAAGCCTCCCCCAACGAGCACGTTGCCGTCTTCGTTCGAGACAGGCACCATCAAAGACATTAAGCTTGGCTTGGAAAGCTGATATCGGTTTATTCGGCGTTGGGCACACACTAACGAAGGTGGCCTCTGAGCATCCAACCCACACGAAAAAATCTCCCCTACAACAGCTCTCCACCTAGAAATCATGGATCCGACCATGATGCAAAAATTTTATCACGGTGTTGCTTACTCAGCAGCATAAAGTCGGCTGCATGCCTCTCACAAACTAATCAAGCAGATTTTGGGCGGTTGAACTGCGGTGTAGGTTTAGCTGCAGGTTCCGGGACATCAAAGTTCTGATTTTGCCTTGGCTGGGGCTTCCTGGTAAACCCGGCATTTTCCCGATCACAAGATCCGGTCTTGGATCAGCATCTTTGCAAAGAATACAGTGTGCCTCCTTTGTACACTCGTTTCTTTTATGTCCCGTTTCACTGCATTTGTAACATAGGAAACGCCTATTGGGTCCTCTGCATATTTATGTGGTGTGACCACAGCCAAGGCATTTGAAATATTAAAGAGGCACTGCTCTTCGCCGTATCCTGCAGGCAACCCATCCTATTCTTACTTTGCCCTTATTCAGAAATTGTTCGGCCTCCTTTTTGGTCAAGTCAATGATGGCCATGCATTGTCCCCTTTGGTTTGATCCTGCTCATGCTAGGAAACTCCTTTTTGGTGGCCTCGTCTACCTTGGCCTGATCCATGACGCAGTCAACGTCTTATTTCGATCGTTGCCATTGACTCGAGCGAGGTTAAAGTTGCGCTTTGCCGAGGACTTTCTTTACTACGTCGCAGAATGCTTCTTTATTGTCAGCCTCTGCTCCGAATTCGACCAGTACGTGGCCCAACCGCGTTAGTCGTACTGCTTTTATTGCAGTGTTGGTGCCTTTGGACCTTTGTTTTCCCCTGATACCCCGCAGCACTTTGGCGTAGGACCAGCCATCTTGGGGTCTTACGAGCAGCGCCTGCTACCCAGATCTTCTTCGGGGCTTCGTTTTCTTCTGTTTCGCATTTTTGTTTTCTGGCGCCATTGAAAGGAGTTTCTTTGCGGCTTCATTCGCTCCCTTCGTCAGCACTATATGGAACTCTGACCTGGCGTTCCACGCCCACCAAGTGCCTCTTCCTTCCTTCTTTTGTCCCGATCCGCTTCGGTTGGGGTAGACGCGATTCTTTTATTGATATTTGATGGTGGGTCTATCTGCGCGTACCTTTAGGCTTAGCCTTCAGCGCTTCTTTAGCCTTATGCTCTTCGGCCTTTAATCGACTCCTTCGATAATGCCCTATGCGGTCTAGGAGGCCATTCTTTACACTTTTGCTGATTTTGACGAGTCACATGCAGATTTTATTCTTCTTAGAACATATCCCGCTTTTGAATTCGGCTTTCTTCTTCATGTCGCTGAATGGCAATAATTCTTTGCAACTTCGTTCTTAGAAGAAGTTTTCGGCTTTCGTTTCCGAGTACAGTACTTCCGCCACATTTTTGACGGTGGCGGTGAAATCACACAACGGCGCTTTATTTGTCTGGTCACTTCTTTCTTTTTCTGACGTGATTAAGTTGTGGACTTCAGATTTACGGGATTTACGACCCTTGCTTCGCTTGCGGTTGCAGCAGTGACCATCGAATTCTTGATGTTTTTTATATTTTCCCCTACCGCTCGAACATCTGGCACGTCCTGCAGAGTTTCCCGCTCTTCTTGTTTGGGACGTTCTGGCATTTGAATCATTATTTTGCTGCGCCCGAACACGACAGGTGTCTCAATCTTGGCAAGACCGTCTGTTAATTTGCGTTTTAGTCCGTCTTCACCATTCATCGTTTTTTTGTCATCGTAAGTACCACTTCCGATGTGCTGTAAACATCGTGGCTGCAGCCGCTGGTTGCGTCATCGTGGTTGTCATTTTAGTTTACTTTTTTTGAATTTTTATTTTTATCTATTTTCATGGTTTTTAGTTGAATTTGCTCCAGTTTTATTGGGTCCTACCTCGGAGCCGCTATCTCCGTTTGTGTGTGTAATTGCCTTTTTGGGCCCATGGTTATCTTTGCAGAGCAGGGAGGCCATGCAAAGATTGGCACAATCCCTTACGGGGAGAAGTGCTCAAGGCCAGAATAACGCTAATCGGGAGTTGAGAATTTGTCTGACTATTTCACGGTTCAAACCCAGTTCCGAGGCCAACACTCGAACTGTTAAACGCCGATCTTCACGGATTAGGGCGCGCACATGCTGCGCATTCATGTCAGTCCGCACCTAGACTGGTCTCCCGCTCCGTTCCTCGTCTGCCACGCTTTCACGCCCCTCCTTAAATTCTTTATGCCATTGAAACACCTGGGCACCACTAAGAGCACTATCACCATGCACTTTTACAAGCGTACGTTTCCGAACACGACACAGCAGGCGAACTAAACAAACTAGAGCAATGGTAAATATATCAATGGAGAGAGAAAGGATGCCGGGGAAGGGAATTTCAAGGTCGCAGGTTTACCACAAGCTCGGCAATAAAATCAGTTCCATTACTTAATTGTCACACCTCGTAAGGCAGAGTACAAGGTAGATGTCCAGCTGGAAGGCCGAGGTCTCGATGGGAAGGCACAATAGAAGCTAACAGTGTATCCTTGCTGGTAGACCAATTAGTCAAGTCAAGTTATTAAGTCGACGTGCGGAGTTCGAGTCGATCAGTCGTCGAGGCAGCACGGATCGAGCAGCAACCGTTTTTCGGAGGGGTTTCAGAGGCTTTATATGAATACTGAAATTTGGAGGAAAGTGGAAATTTCAGGAGTTGCGGAATTTCGGAGGAAAAATCTGTTTGGAAATTGTGAAAAAAGGAAAGGAGTTAAAGCGCCCAAGCAAGGGGCGCAGTGCGGGCACAAGCGGAATGATAGGAAAGAGGAAAAAGAGTTGAATTTGGAATTGGAGAAACTGGAAATAAATGAATCATTATTATCAAGGCTTTTTTAAGTGTTTTTCTTTATAATATAAGTATTTTGCTTTTTAGTCTTTCAATTAATATACGATAAGGGTCTCAGTTTCTACTTTCTTTAATTTTCTTGCGACAGTCTCCCAAGTTCTGTCTTGGAATCTGTGGGTATGGGGGAAAGTATGGAATATGGAGGACTCTCCGCCGCTAAATCAAGCTTCACGCGGAAAGCGAGTAAAACTTGCAACGGTTCTGCGAGAAATTCGGGGGAGTTTATTCCCGACTTGCTTGCTAGTTGCAAGATGCAACTGCAAGTGCCGGAAGTCTCCAGTGGCATGGCGATGGATGAGGGTGGAAGTTCCATGGACAGTGGTGACGAGGTAGAGGTTATCGTAAAGTCGGAAGCCAGAAAGACGACGATAGGGTCACCAACGCAGAAGCTTACTTCAAAGATATCGAAGACCCTTGAATTGAGCGAGTGGGATTTTCCCCTGCTCAAAAAGGTGGCAATAATATTTTCCGCTAGCTTTTCGGTGACCATACCCAAGCAGCGTGCAAGGCCGGGCCTTGTGGAAAATAACAGGAAATTGAAGCCCCAGCAGCCAAGCGTGGCTGCTACCTAAAAAAAGAGGGTGCCTCCTATAGTGTGCTATAGGCTTGACCTGAAGACTTTCAGGGATAGCGTCAAAAGGGCATGCGCACGAAACTCTGAAAAGGAGCCAGAGTTTAACGTGGCGGTGAACAGCTCCTCACGAACTTTGCTCCACCCTAAAACGGCTGAGGATCACACCAGCCTTTTTAATTTTCTGAAGTGTGCGAAAGTGGCTTACTACACCAACATCCTTCCAGGAGAGATAAAATTGACTCTTCTTCTCAAAAGCGTGCACAGCTCATACGACGAGAATGATGTGGTGGCTGAGCTGAAAGAACATCTCAGGGAAGATTTCCTTTCAGCAAAAAGGTTCTCCACTATAACTTTTAGGAGGGAATAAAGGACACTTTCATCCTTCTAAGTCCAGTTCAAACCGGACTTTGAAGTGAAGAAAGTAATGGACATAAAGTTCCCATTGTATCAGAAGATACAATGGGAGCATCTGCAGAAAAATTGCACTTCCCAGTACTTTAATTGCCAACGTGTTGGTCACGTCGCTTCTAACTGCGGACTTGAAGTTCGATGCGTAAAATGCGACAAGCAGCATAAGTCTTTTGAATGTCCAATCTCGAAGGACGAGAAAAAAGACGAGATCTTCTGTGTCAACTGCAATGCTAAGGGGCACCCTGCCAGTTTCAGAAGTTGTTCTAAAACAAAAGAAATTGGAAAGAGGAGGAAGAATCTCCAAAAGAATAAAGAAGAAGAGAGGGATTTCATCACCGCCTCTATAAAAAAAAAATACTGTACGTGAAGGGGTCTCGGACTCTAGCCTTTTGCAAGGTGGAAAGAAGCAACGTGCACCGCAGCCTATACGGCAACAAAGACAGCAACCAATGTAGCAAACCCAGCAGTCGCAGAATGACCAGAAAACGGTTTTGAGCACTAACTGCCAATAATTTTTCGGGTGTGACTTGTTCACACTCATTCGAAAAGTGGACTCTTTTATTCCCCACTTTAAAAAACTCATTAACCCTAGTGAGAAAAAAGCTGCGTACTTGGGATTCGCCTTCAAAGTGTGTTGTCGGGATAAGTTCCATTAAACCTTTCATCCTCAACATATATTCACAAGCTTCACGCTATAAAAACAATTTCGTTCAAGAATACTTGAACGCCCATAGACCAGACTTCTTGTTTATGTCGGAAACCAGACTCAAAGAAAGACATAGAGTGCATCTGGGAAAATACAAGATCATCAGGCGTGATGATCCAGAGGGAAGTCTTGGAGTTGCTATGGTTCACAAAGATCATCTGAAAGTCTAAAGGCACTGCCTTTCAAGTCTGAAATGTATTGTAGCAGAAATAATAACCTCCATGCTGGGAGGGTGCACCTTTTGTTCGTGAGGATCTATGTTCGACAAAGATATTCGGTGAGGAAACTCATTGACTCCAAGTCTTCAATGAGTTCCCTCCCCGAATATCTATGTCTTACTCTGTACGAAAAAATTCGATTTCTATGCCATGGGAGGCGATTTTAATGCGAAGCATCCCTCATGGGAAAATATCGCATCTAATGGCTATGGAACAGCTATTTCTAACTGGGTTCAATCAAATATGGATCTCATACTGATTGCCCCGAAAGAGCCTACCTTCCGCTGAAACTCGTCTGACTTCTACATTGTGTCTGCCAATCTGGTAAATCTCTCCCACAGTTGGAGGAATTTCGAGTGTGGAGTTCTTGAAGCCGAGTCTGACCATTTTTTGGTTGAGCTGACCTTAAGAGTGAAAAAGAGGTGTGAAACTTGATGTTACAGATACTCAACTTTTCATTCTATGCAAGCGAATCGATTGGGCAGCAGTAAGTGCTGACCTTGATAAAAAATTGAAAGGAATTTCGATCAATAGATCAAAAAATCTTTCTATTCGTGAAATCGAGGAAGTTGCTTGTATAAATTCAACCCTGGATACGGTCATCTCACAGATCTCCATTATGAAATCCTCGATGAATTATCTTTATCGAGATTTACCAGAAGACAGCTTGAAGCTTCATCGTAGACGTAGTCGGCTTAGAAAGCTACTCGCGAGAATCTACCACCGCAATTTAAATATGGTCAACTGGGAGTATGAACGTATTCACCTAGTGATTACGTCTTCAAACCGAATGATTTCGAGGAGAAACACGGCTTTTACTAACGAGCGATTTGAATGGGCCCTGGAAAGTATCAAAACAAGTCCCTGTGTGTTTCCTCATATCAATAGGATAACGGGCAGAAAAAGACTGCCCGGGGTCCTCACTTATGATGGATCCATGCTCATGGATGAAAAAGCCATCGCTGACTGTATCGCAAAACATTTTGGGAAAGTTCTTCAAGGAGAGAAAGCAAGTGAGGACTCTTCCGTTACCTCGTTAGTGAACAGCACAGCACCACAGCAAATTTTGACAGGGACAATGATCAATTGTGCTTGACCCGGTTCTCTGTTTCAGATCCTTCTGACGCACCTACTGGCCATGGTCTGTTTGTCAGTCTTGAGAGACTCACTTTGTTGGCACTGGAGCGAAATTCCAAAAAATCAGCAAGGGCTGATGGAATCTCCAATTATATTATATGCTTAAAAGGCTTCTCCATGTCTTCTTTGTTCTCCTCGCGATCATTCTAAATAACTGCATTAACATTTGCTACTTCCCTCAGCAATGGAAACGTGTAAAAATATTCGCAATACTCCAGCAGTCGGGCAGTACTGACGTAGTCGATACTCGTCCGATTTCGTTGCTTTCAAATATTGATAAGCTTGTTGAAAGGGTAATATTTGAAGTCATCATACAATTCTCTGCCAGGGCAAGAATTGGGCCGGAAAGACAATTTGGCTTCAAAAAAGCTCACTCCACGGTGGATGCTTTGGCCGTGTTCCAAGCCGATATAACGAGAAGCTAGCACAATAATAAGCTTGTTTTAGCTTGCCTGTTAGATGCAGAGAAAGCCTCTGACTCTGTGTGGGTCAATGGGCTTCTCTACAAAATGATAAATCTTGGCTTTCGGGCCCATATTGTGAAAATTATAGGTAGCACCATGAGGGGACGAACTGCCTTTGCGGTGGTTGGTGGAGCTAGGTCAGACCCATGAAGTATTTTTTTTTTTTTTATTTATTTAGATCCATTCAACAGACTAAGAAGTCCAATTACAAAATAGATTAAAAGATAAGCAGACTTAAATCTAAAGCGTATGTACTAAGTTAAAAATAAGTACAATTAAAAAAAATTAAACGGAATTCATAATAATTAAAGCCTTAAGTCTATTCTTAAAAACTAAGTAAGATAAGGAGAAAGAACCAAGCTCAAGATCATTATGTTTTCTATTGATACGCGGCATTATTGAATGAAAGTATAACTCAGTCCGGGCATATGGAACCTCAAGAAGACTACTAGATCGCGTAGGACGTGCAATCTGTCTGAAGTACAGGTCTTCTCTAAGAGTGGATAAAATATGATGGTAGTATAGTTTATATAGAAAACATTGATCTAACAATGTTCTACGAGAAGACAAGGAAGGAATGGAAAGAACAGATAATCGACGCTCATAGGATTCGTAGGGCAAATTAAATTTGTAGAACAAAAACCGTGTAAATTTTCGCTGGACATTTTCTAGTGAAGTTACTAAATACTGATGTCGAGGAGACCACACAACTGAACAGTATTCAAGAAGCGGCCGAACAAGGCAGGTAAATAAACGGACAGCAGTAGCAATGTTTTCAAATTTCTGGAGATGTCGCAGAACGAACCCAGCAGCCTTTGATGCTCTAGTTATTATACATAGGATATGGACATCGAATTTGAGCTTGGGGTCAAAAATTACACCAAGGTCCTTGCATGAGTCCGCCGAAGAGAGAACAACATTGCACAAAGTATAGTTGTACATTAAAGTAACCGCTTTAAGAGTAAAACTCATCTTAAAGCATTTGGATACGTTTAAAGAAAGAGCATTTGTCGTGCACCAACTACTGCGATTAAGTAGGTCATTTTGAAGAAGCTGACAGTCGTCAAGAGTCCTAATTACTCGAAACACTTTGAAATCGTCAGCATAAAGGAGGCAGTGAGAGGATATTACAGAGAGAAGATCATTAATGAACAGTAGGAAAAGAAGAGGCCCAAGGATAGACCCTTGAGGGACACCAGAAGGCGGGCAAAAAGGAGATGACAGTGTTCCATAAAGACTAACACAACACGAGCGATTGAAAATATAGGACGTGATCCAGGAAAGTAGAGAACCAGACATACCAAACATGGATAGCTTTTGTCCAAGAATATAATGATTCACAGAATCAAAGGCTTTGGAGAAATCAGTAAAGATGGCATCTACTTGACATTGTTTATCCAGAGCTTTTGCAATGTAGTCTGTAAATTCAGCTAAGTTTGATGAAGTGGAACGGCCCTTCAGGAAACCATGCTGTTGCGGTTTCATAACTGAACTCATTGATTCAGAAAGTCTGTTGTGAACAATGCGTTCAAGCAGCTTAGGGAAACAGGAGAGCAAAGATATTGGACGATAATTAGAAACAATTGAGGGATCACCATTTTTAAAGATGGGGACAACATTGGCATCTTTCCAATAAGTGGGAAAGATAGCAGAACAAAGGCTAAGGTTGAAAATGAGAGATAAAGGAAAACACAGTGAGGAACTGAGTGACTTGACAAATATATTCGGTAATCCATCTGGACCGGGACTGACGTTAGGATCTAGCGAATTGATTAGAGCTTCAACCTCAGAAGGGTTGGTGGAATAGGATGTAATGAAGACTGGACTTGCTTCGAATGTATCGGTGGATCAATACCTTATGTTATGAGGTGAAAATGTAGAGGAGAAGAACTGGGCAAATAGGTCTGAAACATCCTGTGGAGTAGACGCTACAGTGTTGTTCCATGTAACATTACAGGGAATAGTAGAGGACGATTTCAAGGAACGGATGTAGGACCAAAACGGTTTGACATTGTTTGTTATGAGGGAGCTCTCGAGACTGCTGAAGTAATTTGTCATGGCTATCCTTATTTCGCCTTTAGCAATACATCGCAGCCTACAGAAATCTGATCTGGCTTGTTCAGATCCAGTTCGTTTGAAGAGCCGGTGCGCTCTATCTTTGGATTTTAAGGCACAGAGTACTCTGTGGGTGATCCATGGCTTCATATTTGCCTTACGAGGTGCCCGCTGTGGAGTAAATTTAGCAATCAAATTATTCAAATAGCCGTAGAATTTGCTCAAGGCACTAACGCAGTCAAGGCCGCAGAAAAAGGCATACCAGTCAACAGAGTCCATATCAACTTTAATTTCCTGATAATTTGCTCTAAAAAAGTTGAACCGAAAAGCAGTAGCATTTCTCGGAGGATGGAAGGGTTCGATAGCTAGTTCTAGAGACAATGGAGGATGATGAAGGTCAGGCTTGATATAAGGATACAAAACCTGAGAGACAGATATACGATGAGCTGGGATATTTGAAAGGACAAGGTCAAGTAGACGTCCATTGGGGTTGCGGATATGGTTAAATTGAACACAAGAGCTAATGGAAAGAAAAGAAGACAGCAGCATAGATAAATGATTTGCAGACGAAATAGAAGGAATTGTATGAGTGTCCCATTCCACGGATGGTAGGTTGAAATCCCCACACACAACGATTTTAGAATGAGGGTGACGACCAAGAAGGTAGGAGGATAGTTCATCGAAAAAAGATTCATACACAACAAAGGGAGAATTGGAGGGAATGTAAACAGTGCAAATTAATAGGTATTTTTTGGAAGGGAAATTTTCACAATAACACATTCAACGGCGCGAGCAAAACAGAAGTCAGTACATAGGGAGATAAAAAGAGATTTGCAAACAGCAACTAAAACTCCACCACCATCGAGTTTTTTTGTTGCAACAGGATCACGATCACATCGGTAGACTGTATGATCAGGTAGAAATTCGGTACTTGCGATGCTTTCATTCAGCCAAGTTTCAGTTAAACAAATGACGGAGTCACTCGCTAATTGGCAGGAGAGAGATAAGTCATTGAGCTTGGTTCTTAAGCCTCTGACATTTTGATAATACATAGAAACAGAATTGCATGCAGAGTTCCTATCATTATTAGTTTTTGGTGAGTCGTTGAGCAGCTGCACGAAAATTCTTTCTAGGTGGAGGTGTGTAATGCTTCACCAGAGTCCTAGGTGGCCAAAAATCGTTCTGCGCAACAACCGCACAGTCTTCAGGCACAGTAATTTTGAAGGAGGCAACAATCCGTTTCGGTATGTTGTCCTTAGTCAGCTTAACACAGCTCGGGGGTCCCACAGGGGTCTATATTAGGCCCATTTCTTTTCAACATATTTACCTCCGACGTCCCGGGCGTACGAGATGAATATAAGCCCGAAATCCAGGTGAACCTCTTCGGTGACGACTTGTTAGTGTGGTCATCTGAGCAGAATTTGCGCATTGCTAGGATGCGGCTCTAAAAATATTTGGAATCTCTTACTGCATATTACCGAAAATATATTGAACGTCTTTGAGCGACGGGTCCTGAGGCGAATAATCGGAGCGAAGCTAGACAGGGACCAATGGCGAATTCGATACAACCATGAGCTGTGTGAAATTTTCGATGAACCGGAGGTCTCAAGGATTGTAAGACTGCGGAAGCTGCAATGGGCTGGCCGCATGAATCGTATGAACGAACAACGGATACCCAAGAAGGTATCCGTTGGGGGAACTTAAGGCCGGCGGCCAGTGGGGAAACCGAGGAAACGCTGGTCTGACTCGGTCGACGAAGACAGTTCATCGCTGCTCGGATTTCGGTATTGGATGACGCGGTCAACGGACCGAGACTGTTGGAGGCGCTGTTTGCTGGAAACGAAGGCCTAAAAGGGGCTGTAGTGCTAAGAAGAAGAAGAAGATATTACCGAAAACAGGGAATCAAAGTAAATGCAAAGAAAAGTGAATTGATTGTGTTCAAGGACCACCACAAAAATGTCGGTCATCGTGCAAGAGGCATCTGTGATTCCAGAATTAAGTTGAATGGGCAGATGGTGCACTGTTCTGGGCAAACGAAGTGCTTGGCGATGGTTTTTGACAGGAAAGCTACCTTCAGTGCTCACGTTGATAATAATTTGAAAAAAGTGACTTATGCGCACCATCTTCTTATACCTCATTTTAGGAAAGATTCGTCAGCGAGCAAGCAAGTTAAGGTTTTGGCCTATAAAACCTTGATTCGTCCGATCATCACAAATGCGGTGATGGATTGGAGCTTTGAAAACAAAATGGGGCAAGATAGGATTAGTGGAGCGAAAAATCGTTTGGGCTTGCACAGGCCTATACAGGAGTATAGGCCAGGAGACAGGAATGGAGCCAATGAAATTGTAAGCAGAAAAGCTGGCGGAAGCGGGAATCAGGAGAGCTAAGGAGCGACAGACAACCGCTCAATGGATGCAGCGAATGAGTAGTTTTAACGTATGTAGTCTTCAGGCAATAAAGTACGTAATTTTAAAGAAATCAATTATTAGTACCAGTTGTTCGAGCTAATGATTTTTACCAACTTCTTTTTATAATCTATTAATGTTGAATAATGCTGTGGGTGTCAACGTTTTAAAGTTTTGTTTTACCGAAAAATTAATATTGTAATCTAATTAAAGTAAATTATTATTGAATTCCGGGAAAAGCTCTAAGGCACAACCCGCATGAATATTGTTAGGGTAAGGTGCAGCCCCCAATAAAACTGCCAGTTTGGGTAAACTTTACAGCCTTCCATCTCAGAAACTTTTGTAATGGTTTCCCGTTTAAAAAACAACACGTATACGTCCCAGACAAAATCTGAACCGACCTCTCATCGGCTCTAGACGTGAAGTCTTGGAACATGTCAACGGACTGTACCCTTTAGGTCAACAAGTCCGGACACTCTTAGTCAACTCCAAGGTGGCTGCTGGCTAGCTAGCTAGTTCGGAGAGCAGCTCGGTCGCGGGTCTTACGCGAGCAGACTAAGTCCGTAATACAAAAATTCAGCCACCGGTTCACATGCCCGATTTACTAACACGTCAAAAATACCACTATACGGAAACGAAACCTATCCTTACTGTATTTCGTATTTCTTCCATTCATTACTCGTGCGAGAACGCCATTTTCAACTTGCAGTGGTTAAAGGGTCGCTCCCGAACCGTCGACGTCAATAACGACCTGCGGATCGTTGTCAGTGGCGTAGGGCTGATTCATTACACCTTACAAATATTCACAAAATTTTTTTAAGTAGAAATTAGTATGCACCTTTGTCTATTGAATCAGTTCATTACATTTTGCAAAAAGTTTGTAGCGAAAATTTCTAAATTGAAACAAACTAGCATGTTTTCGTTAAAAAATGTAGTAAATCACGGTAACTACTTAACGTACCGAGTTGATTTAAGCTATGTTTGTTAGATCTATATTATTTATAAAATTTAAAAAAGATTTTTGCATAAAATTTCCCAGAACAAAATGTGTAATTTGCACACACTGAACAAATGATGATTGGAGGAGTTTAATCCTGGAGGTCAAGGGTTAGCTTGGGCTGTCGCTTCATAAATGTTGATGTTCTGCAAATTTAGTTTTAAATGTATATATATTTAGTTCCTTTTATATTATCCTAATTTTATCAAAAACACTGCCATTAATCGCCTATAATAATTATAAATGATTTCATACATAAATTTATGTAAAAATATCCAAACTGCAAGCCTTACTGTACTCTAAACTAAATCATTATATGAAACACATTCTAATGTATGACTATCATGGTGGTCATTATGCGTAGAGTTGATTGTGTTACTTCCTGAGTGATATGATTTACACAATGTTCTTGGAAATTTGGCCCAAATTTATGTCATGTAAATAATTACTTTGAAAAGGTCTGATTTTTAGTTTAGAAACTTCTTTAGATGAAGATACGGTTCAGACTAGGCATATCACTATTAAACTAGAGAATTATGTTGAATAAATCTAGCTCTAGTATCAATTTCAACCGGAGAATAATGAGACATTTACAAATTTTATTAACATCAACATATCTCGATCTTCCTTGACAATAGTACATAGAAAACCGCTAGCATGTGGTTGGGATTTCTTTTTCTTCGTAAATCCTGAAAGAATCAACCAATTAATTATAAATACAAAATACCCTAATTGGAATAAATTTGCTGCTAACGAGTCACACGTATCAATTTCATCGGGTCTGCCCATATTATAAACAGATTCACATTACAACTGCATTCATTTTAATAGCGCAGGAATATAATAAAAACGCTGCAATCGGGCGCAAGGCAGGATACGGCCATCTTCCTCCTTTCCATTGTCCATATAATGGCAGAGATGACAAAATGTGTTTCCAATCATCCGAAATTTCAAAGACTTCATTCTATTCACCCAGTGAACTGAATATCCTCTTTTGCCAGTTGCTCGGCTGCACTATGAATCCTTAACGCATCAAAGTAACGTACGAGTACTCGCAGCACTCAAAAACGGATCTGAACTGTAAACGATCAATCATTGCAACGATAGGATCAATTTTCTACCTGGCTGCGTTTGTTGCTTGGATTTGGATTTCCACATTTCTTCCTGCCGGAACGATCACAGGACAATGTATCTGTCATTTAATCTATTTAATTTTTACTGCTGCTCATTTTATTATGATAACAAAAGTGCCCTAGCTACTTAGAATGCATCTTTTATACTACGTGCTCGTACTACGGATCTATGATGTATAATAACATTTAGTTTGAGAGTCAATTTGAGGGTAAATTGAGGGGAATTGGTGTGATTGGCATTTTGAGCGATTTAATAATTTTTTTTTCTTTCTTGTTGGTTACTTTTCACCAGCAGTCTCATTTATTCATTCATCCACACACAGCTCAGATTGTCGGGATGAATGGATGTGATGGAAAAAGAGGAGGACAATTAGGTGACTTTCTTTGTTAGAATGAGTGTTATAATAATGCGTAGAAGTTAATCGGATTGGCAACAAGCAAATTTATTAAAGAGGGTCACATTTGTTCCCATTTGTCAGAGTATTCATACAAATAAACTTGGGATGAAATAAATTTTCTGTTGCATTTGAAGAGAATGAACAATTTACACTGTAATTATATTTATTTTAATTATCCTTATAACTTTGACTTCAAAACCTACATTCTCCAATTATCTGCTACATTAAATACTTCAATTTGAGGAATAGTTTGTGCTGATAAAAATATGGGAACAGTTGTATTAGTGACCTTTATGAATTCTAGTTTCCTTCTAAATCTATCTGTGCGCTATAATATACGAGTACAATACAAATAAATCTGGTAAAATAAGCAATAAACAGAACCGCAATTTAAAGATACAGTACTTGCTCAATTTGAATATCAGTTACTTTGTTGCAATCATTGGAACAGCGTGTTCAGAAATAAGATTACTATGATGAAAGAGAAGTTTGTATTTTGAGATTTAAAAAACCGAAAATTTTCAAATTAATCATATCAAGGTCTCGGAATATTATTTGCGACGCGCACTGTAATTAATCAACGCAAAATCGTTGACGCTTCACTAATGCACCACACAATCTATTGAAGAAGCAAAGAGAGCAAGAAAGATAAGGAAAAAAGCAAACGCTCATCGCAAATACCGAGAGAGCAGTTCCGATCGAGAAACTAGCAGTTCGGATGCGAGGTCGGAACAGATGAGTCCAAAAATGTATTTTCAGACTCAGAAACAAGCTTGCGGCTGCTGTGTGCCGGCTCCGTGGATTTCCTACGTTTATATACTGTCACGAATCCATAATCAAATTCAGAAAGTATTTTTTAATTAAAAGAATAGATTTCGCATCTGTCTCAATTAGAATGATTTTATTTGCTAATGGATGTCATTTACACCTTCACTAATTGGTCTTTGATTCACGCATTGACAATTGTCTAAATTATGATCGATTAATAGATTAATTGATCGTGGATCCACGCTTTGACATATATTTGAATTCTAGTCGATTAATGGATTTCGCTTGCACCTTCAATAATTGATTTTGATCTCATCTGCGTATTGAAATTTTCCCAAATTTAAATAAACAAATAATAATGTATAAAAGTGTGAGGCAGATAATGAAGAAGCTAGTTTTTGTGTAACGGTTTGTGAATATTATTTAACAGAGAAATAAACGGTTCTAAATAATAAGTCTGGTTTTGATTTTGTATCGAAGATACACCCATAATCATAATTGTACGCGACCTAGGGTTTGGACGTGTACCTCGGCGCCGAAGAATTTCTCGAATGGCAAGTTATTATGGGTTAGATTGGATGTCGAAGGGAACACTCCTCTAACCATTATCACTCGAAAGCAGAGGAATGCCGGTCAACAGAAATACTCTTGGAGGCTAGCATTCTTTGGTGAGTGCCACCATGGGGTTTCTCCTGGGATGACAGGTAACGACCCTGACCAAATCTGGACTACGCTTTGGACAATGAACTTGAATTGATGCCTTGGGCTGGCGAATATGATGGTTTGGACCTAGTTGCTTTCCACGATAGCGCCGAGATGACACTCGTCCGTGAACGCCTGCAATGCAACTATCATACCGTCTCCGTCTTGGTAAAACCGTAGCAGGCCACGGGCCATGTAAGAAGTTCGCACCATAGGGTTGGTGGTGTAAGTTTGGTTGAGGCGGACTCCCAATTAGCACTGGTCTGGCTCTGAGCACTTTTCCCCATAAGGGCTTGTGCCAACCCTCGCATGGCATTCCTGCTCTTCAAAGAAAACCATGGGACCAAAATGGCGACTACACACACAACGGAGATAGCGGCTCCGAGGGAGGGCTCAAATAAGCTGGAACAATTTAAATTAAAATATATAAAAAATTCATAAAGTATGAGAGAAAACATAAACAACTACGACGAAACCAACAGTTACAGCCACGATATTAACAGCACATTGAGAACGACGACGAATACGATGACCGTAAAGACGAACGAAAACCGGAGACCAACGGACAACTATGTCCAAACTAACATGCCTACGGCGTTCAGGGGCGGCAAAAAAATTATAGGAATGCCAGAGCATCCAAAAAGGAGGAGCGAGGAACTCTGCAGGAGGTGCAGGTTGACGCCGTGGTGGAGACAAATATAAAGAAAATCGAGTGTTCGATAATTACGACTGCGACCACTAAACAAAGGTCTTACATTCCGTAGTCCAAAGAGTCATTACGGCAGAAAAAGAAAGGAGTGACCAGACAAACGAAGCGTCATTGTGTGATTTCACCCCTACCGTCGAAAATGGTGCTGAAGTACTGTACTTAGACAGAAGCCGATGACCTCTCCCAAGAAAGGAGGTTGCAAAGGGTAATTGTCGTCCAGCGAAATGTAGTGAAATGGGTATATATGAATGTCCGTGCAGAACTGCAGCGATGGTCTGCTGCCTCGGCGGAAGAGGATGGTAGTATCTGCCGAGATTGGCCTTGTCTGGGGACGCGTGAATACGCTGGCAGGCTAACGTTGCGGTGTCGTGGCGCGGGTTCTTTCCCCTAGCACAAGGACCGACTGCAAAAAAAATTCGCATTCACGATTTAAATTGGGTCGAATGCCGATCGACTGGTGTCGCGGCCGAGGTGACCTACTAAGGGTTGGGCCGAGCAAAAACGGACGGACGGACGGAGACTTCGTCGTTACCGACGATCCTTATGGCCCACAAATAAGAGTGGGGTATCCAGATGGAAGCGGTGCCCTCTCACCCGGATCAATACCAAAACATAGACGTGGCCATATACGAGTATTTCCCATTTGAGTGGGAAATTCATACAAACATAATTTGCATGAATTTTCCCATCAAATGAGAAATATAGACCTGGCCAATTTATGTTATAGAATTATGTGATAGAATCACATAGCTCTATACCATAAAAATGCACGCGAGCGGAAGGCCACTCTACCCGGCATGAGCCCCTGTTAACAACAAAAGAAACGAAGGAGCGCGCCTAGTGGCTAGCCCATATTAGTGGTGGAGCGTGCCATCGATGCGGGTAAGATACCAGGTCAGGTAGAACGATATGGAAAGACCGAGTTTCAAAGTTTAAGAATTCATTGTATTTCTTTAGGAACGGAAGTTAAACAATAAAATATAAGCGTGTTCTTCGTTTTCTTTATTTTTTTGTCTTCAATGGTGTTACCCTTCTAGGCTCAGAAACATAATTATTTGTTTTTATTTTTTACTAATTTTAAGTTTCACTGCGGCGAAAATATTATTGTACATATATATATATATATATATATATATATATATATATATATATATATATATGTATATATATATATACGTATATATATATATATATATATATATATATATATATATATATATATATATATAAGTTCCAAATTTGGGAAACTTAGGGTTTGTGTGAGAGTCTGAGTTGAATAAATCGACTCGAGTTGTTGCAGTAAAATAACTGTAATTAAATATTATTTAAGGTTACATATTAACACTATTTACATTATTGATAACATATCGATTAACACAATACCTGAAACAACAACAAGTTGGATTTAACTAAGTGTTTGATTAACAATAGTAATTGTGAAGCAAAAGTAATAACAATTTATGATCACGAAAAATGTGGCTGCCTAGCGTGGCTGCCTAGCGACGTCTGTCTCACGACGTCTGTCTCCCTGACCACAACCGATGCGAAGTTTGTAATGAGCGTCTCTCAACCGTCTGGCCGAAGGTAACTTGACCGAACGGACAGGCGGCAAAGTTTGAAAAGAGGTTTCAAACTTACATCCACCCCCCCCCCCCTCAAGAACGAAGCAGGAATTTCGGATTAGTGGAAAGGGATGAGCTTGCTTGCGTGAAAAAGGTTTGATCCTTTTTTCCTGAGACCGCTATCGACCCCATATATTACCTCAGAAATTTTCCTTTTTATTCTGAATGGCCCTTCTCTGATTGGATCCGTTTTTTTCCTGTTCAATTTGTTTCCGTTGTTTATGTAAATGAGATCATTTTCGTTGTATTCATGTTTGTTTGTTTTCTCGTCGTAATACCTCTTGTTTTGCTCGTGAATCTTTTTCGATTGCTCGAATGCCTTTCTTCTATTTTCATCTAAGTTTTCGGCATTGTTCTCGTTTAGTTCATCAGGTAGTATTGATTCTTCTTTTCCAGTTAGTAGGTAAGAGGGTGTAAAACCTGTGGAACTGTGTATAGTATTATTATATTCGTGCACGCATTCTTGTGCAACAGCTGGCCAGGAGCGTGTTTTGTTCTCGTAGATTTTACATCGTATTCTGTTGACTAGTGTTTGATTTGTCCTTTCATTTAATCCGTTTGAAAAGGCACAATCTACTGCTGTAAAGATGAGTCTTATATTTTCTGATTTTAAGTATTTTTTGAAATCATTCGAATTGATACCTGCGTATTGATCAGATATAAGCGTGTCGATCTTGTTAGTATTTTTTGTTGATTTAACTAGTTTAATAAAATTGTCGGCTGTTTGGGTTGACGATGTTATGATAAATGCGTATCTTGTGAAGTGATCTGTTAATAAATGCAGATATTTTTTTGTGCTTTTGTTTCCCGCAAAACGACCGACTGTGTCCAATGAGACTATTTCAAATGGCTTTGAGGCTGGACCCAGCTGGGATAACGGAACCTTGTAGTTTGCAATTCTAGTTTTATTCTTGATACATGTTTCACAAGCACGACAAAATATTTTTATGTGTTTGTGCATATTTTTAAAATATAATTTTGTTGTTATTGTCAAGATCATTTGTTTTACTCCCACATGACCTCGTATTTCATGAACTTTTTTTATTAGTTGTTTACCAAATGCTTCAGATAACCAAATTTTCTCTTTATTGTTTAGTGATCTGTAGATGATACCGTTCTTCTTTTCACATTTGTTATCTAAATGGAAATTTTTTTGATCATTGATTATTTCGTTTATTTCCAAAAAGTTCACGATTTTTACTGCTGAGCTTTCGAAGTTATCTTCTTCTTCTTCTAGGACAGGGTTGCGAGATAAGCAATCCGCTTCCAAGTTTTCTTTACCTGGGTTGTAAAGGATTTCACAGTTGAATTGTGAGATGTAAGTAAGGATTTTTCTTAGTTCTGGGTCGTTACAATTGTTTATGTTAAAGTCCTCTAAGGGTTTGTGATCGGTGAAAACGGTGAATTTTTGACCAATTAAATAGTACTGCCAATACAATATTGCTCCTTTTATTGCGAGACATTCGATAAATATTGCTTTTTTTTCTTTTTGTGTATTGTCCAATCTGCGTGAGAAATAGAATACTGGTTTTAGTTTTTCATCTTCCTGACGTTGTTTTAACACTGCACCGACTCCTTGAATGCTCGCGTCCGTAAAGATGTAGGTTGGTAACGCTGGATCAAAGATCGAAAGTATTGGTTCCGAACACAAGTGTTCTTTTACCGCCTCGAAATTTTTTTGACATGATGGAGACCAATCAAACTGCACATTTTTCCGGAGCAAGTTATGAAAAGGTTCCAGTACGATACTTGAGTTCGGGATATATTGGAGGTAGAAATTTAATTTTCCCAAGAATTGTCTGATATTTTTCCTTGTTTGTGGAACAGGGAAATTTTTGATTGCGACTACGTTGTCATTTAGAGGTTTAATACTGTTGTATCCTATTTTATGTCCTAAATATGACACTTCACGTTTTGCAAAAATACATTTTGAGACATTTAATTTAAAACCGTAGGAGCGCAATGTTTTTAGTACCTGTTCAGTATGCTGCATATGATCCTCATAATTATTTGAATATATTAGGATATCATCTATGTAATTTACAGTGAATGAATCCAAGCTATTTTTCCTTAAAATACTTGATAATGTCCTTTGGAAAATTGTTGGAGCGGATTTTAAACCGAAAGGTAAACAGTTCCACTGCCAGTGCCCGTGGTGAGTTACAAAAGCAGTTTTATATTTATCCTTGTCGCTAAGTGGGATCGACCAAAACGCCGAATTCATGTCCAACTTTGTGAAGTAATTGCAATTTCTTGCACACAATTTTAGTTCATCAATGCGTGGGAAAGGGTGACTTTCCGGCACGACTATTTTATTCAGTTCTCGATAATCAATACATAATCGGGATCTTTTATTTTCGTCTTTTTTAAAAGCCAATGTAACCGGAGCAGCGTACGGACTACTCGATTCTTCAATTAGACCCGATTTCAATAATTCTTTAATTTGTTTTTCTATTTCTGCTTTGTCTTGCAGAGAACATCCGTAAGGTCTTTTTGCTACATATATGTTTTCAGTGCGTCTTATTGCGGCTTCATAATCGTTGACTTTACCAATATCGAATTTTTCTTTTGCAAAGACATCTTTATAAAAACTCAAGATTTCTTTTAGTACAAGATCAGACTTAATTTCGTCAATCTCATTATTTTTACATTCAGAATTTCCTTTTACTATATCTATCTCGGCTGCTTTTTCCAAATTTTGACTTATTTTTAGGTTTTCGTCTTGGCATAACCTAAATTTTTTTATGCAGTCTAGACCTAATAAGACATCATCTTCAAATGATTTACTTTTGATGATGAAAAACAGACAGTCTTCTTTTATATTGACAATAGTAACTGGTAGGACGACACTTCCTTCAGTATTTGAGTTGCCCGAAATTGTTTTCAATTGTTTATTCCCACTTATTTTGTTATTTACACACAATTTTCTCCAATAGTTGTAATTTATCAATGAGACATTAGCTCCGGAATCGTAGAGACCGATGGCTGGACTATCATTGATTAGAATTTTTAGTTTTATAAGTGGGATCGTTATTAGTTTTTTGGATTTTCAAGGAGAGAAATTGCATCTTGCGCTTCGATATTATTTGCGACTTTGATTTTATTGTTTTTGTTTTTGCTCTGGTGTGCTATTTTCGCACGACATACTTCTTCCGAGTGACGTCTGCCTGGAAAGCCCATTTTATCGCAGTACCCACAGGTTTTTTGTTCATTTAAATTTTCATTAAAGATTTTATTATTCTTTTTCTGAACTTCATCCGGCTTTATTACAGAATTCAAAGCGGCTTTGTTTCTGGAAGGATCTATTTGCCTAAGCTTCGACATTAAATCGTCAACTTTGGTCAAGTCTTTTCGTTCTAAACGCGTTTTTATATAATTAGGAAGATCTATTACGATTAAATTTATTTGTGATCTTACCGATAAATCAGGATCAACATCAATCAAAAGATTCCTTTTCTTTAATGCATAATCTAAAACCGAACCGCCCAAATATTTATAAGTGTATGCGAAGGTGATTTCTGACCACGACTTTGAACCGAACGTGTCAACAAAAGAAGCTTTCCAAAATTCCCACGCGTGCGAGAGTTTATTTATTTTTAAAAACACCGCATACCACTCCAGTGCGACATTCTCTAAACACAAACGCAATATTTCAGAATATTTCACCTCTTGTACACCGAGTCTTTCACATTCTTGTTCGAAAGTATTTAACCATGATTCCGCGTCCACATCATTCCCGTCAAATTTATTCAGCACTAAATTTTTTGCAATGGAATGCATTGATTTTTCGGCGGGTGGGATGGGAGGTGAAGGAGAGTGAAGAGATGTAGATTTGAAAACCTCTAAATAGAACTCATTAAAAACTACGCTCGCCTTCCTTCAAGGTTATATTGACCTTTCGATATTTGTTGCGAGTAGTCAAGCTCTTGACTACCTGCTTTGTAATTTTATGCTCGAAAAGTTTTAAATGGTGTGTGTGTGTTTGTTGGTCAAGAGGAAATTGGTATGCTTCGGGACGTCCCTCAAGTTGAATAGTTTTAACCTTGACTACGGTCGTCTTTGAGTCGACCGCTTCAGAAACGAAATGAAATGTAGCCTTTACTTCCATGATGCAGTTCCTTAATTGTTGTTGTTTTATAAGTCTGAGTTGAATAAATCGACTCGAGTTGTTGCAGTAAAATAACTGTAATTAAATATTATTTAAGGTTACATATTAACACTATTTACATTATTGATAACATATCGATTAACACAATACCTGAAACAACAACAAGTTGGATTTAACTAAGTGTTTGATTAACAATAGTAATTGTGAAGCAAAAGTAATAACAATTTATGATCACGAAAAATGTGGCTGCCTAGCGTGGCTGCCTAGCGACGTCTGTCTCACGACGTCTGTCTCCCTGACCACAACCGATGCGAAGTTTGTAATGAGCGTCACACAACCGTCTGGCCGAAGGTAACTTGACCGAACGGACAGGCGGCAAAGTTTGAAAAGAGGTTTCAAACTTACATATATATATATTGATGTACTTCTTTTCTTGAAAATTCTATAAACGAACAACGAACAAGAGTGTATATTAAGCAAAATGTCTCAAACGAAATATTTGTCTATTTTTGCTTTAAATTATTATTTAAATGTAATATTTACGAAAAAAATATGTTCAATTCGTATTTCATTCAAAAAAAAAAATATATTTTTTTCTAAATATTAACATTCAAAACAAAGTGTTTCTTTTCCAAATATTAAATATTTGTGCAGTGTAAATTTCTGTTGGTACGATTTGCACTATTTTCAATACATTTCGTTAATAATTTATGATTTTTAAAACAATTTAAAATAATCCAATTTGAATGTTTTAATTCATATTCTATCATTGATTAACCACAATTTTGAGCAATCATTTCAAAGTATATATTCTATGGAAGAATAAATGGATTTATTCAAGTATCAGTTATTCAAATGGGGTTTTTGTTTGAAAACCAATGATGTGAATTTTGAAAACTTTTTAAGTAGAAAAATTTTATTTTTAAATTTTTATTTTAAAATTAATATATAAAAAAAATAGGAAATGCATTATTTGTTTTCTTTTCGTCATTTCTTTTTGAATGTTAAGAAATTGGCAAGAAGCCAGCATACAGTCTTGAGAATTGTTTCAAAAAAACTGAAATAAATTCCCAACCTTGACTTTGCCCCTTTTCCTCTGAATATAGGGGATTGAAAGTGTTTGAAAAATATACTTTGAAAATAAAACAAGGGTAGCCTAAAGGTGGGGTCGTATCGCTACAATGGGGACCATTTTCGATTCATCCAATTTTTATGAACACACAAATACCGACTGGAGAGACGCAACAATAAAGGCATGAATGGAATTAATGTGGCAAAATTGTCTTTCTTATCTATAATATTACTACTACTTATCTTGAACGATATTCCCGTTGAGTTTCTCTGCTTGTAATAGAAGTTCGGAGTTTTCTTTAGAACGTGTCACTGGGTTGTTACGCCATTACCACTTGTTGCGTATGTCACTGCATCACATTGTTCCCAAAGCATCTTTAAAGACTTCGTGATAAATTCAGCATAGGTTTTTCGGTAACTCTTATCGCAAAACTCGACTCCCGTACACAAACCCTTAGCTACCTCTTGGATATTATCGGAAATTTCTTTGGCTGTTTTACGTATTTAGTAGGCTTGATACGAGCTTTCCTCGATGATTTATTCGCTGATTGTTTTGATGATGACCGTTCACTTGAATTTTTGTACGTGTTAATATCACACGATGTTGGAAGAATATTATGAATGATGATTTGTATTTTACGCAACACACTAAATGTGCATTATCACATTGGAGTTGGCGCTTTTGAGTCCAAATGGAGTCGTGATTATCCAAAGCTTAACAACGGAGCTTATAATTTAACTAGACTCAAGAAGGCCTAAATTGGACTGGAGGCACTTATTCACCAAATTTCACTCAGAATGAATTGGGATGATGAAATTGAATTTAGTTTTTATTGCTTTTATTTTCTCGACTCACTCATTCAAACTAACTCGAAAACAACGCGCCTCATGGGCGATTTCAAGCCGATTCGTTTTCATACTTGTTATTTAGTTTAGTAAATGCTTTGTTGATTTCATATGTTGAATTCTCCACATCTGAATCGTACAAATGATCTTCACGAGTTTTTAATTACACTTCACTGGTATTCGTAAACATTAACATTCCTGGGGATGATGATCCTTCCTGCCATGAAGATAAACGTATTTTCAAAAACGTTCCTTCGTGAGTATACGAGTATACTTGACGCCCTGAATATGTCGTTTCGGGACATTCCATGAAACAATTAAGCTTAAAACTTGTTTATCAAAATCTTTCAAATAGCTACTCACCGCTTCCAAGTGCTGAGGAGTTTCACTTGCAAAACACACAACAAAATTTAAAATCTTTGACGTTTTGTAGCATTTGACTATCTAAAAATAACACAAAAAGACTATTCACTTAAATATTTGTATCGCACCGGTCCACATCTCAAACCAGACTTCTTTTTTTCTTCCGTTTTCCTTCTTTCGGTGTACCGCTAAATCCCGCAGCTGCCAGCTCAGCCGGGTTCGCTTACACTGCGTGGTGTAAGACATCGATGGCTGTACTAAATCAACGTTCCCATATGCGAAATTTTATTTGCAGATTTAAAATTTTTAAAAACAAAATTTAACTGAAGTAAAGAAAATTTAACTGAAGTAGAGAAAAAGAAGACGATTTTAAATAGTAATAAAAGTTAAATCTCATGAAGAATATAATGAAAGGGAAACATTTAAATTTAAAATAAAGGGAAATTGATATAAAAATTACATTTAAATTAATAATAATAAGAAACAAAACTATTTTACAAATAACGATTAGGAATGTAAATAATTAAACATTTTCTAAATCTGCCTTTAAAATTTCGAATAGGAGATGGGAAGGTTTTCGAGCGGTTTGCTTGTGTGACTGCTCGATTATTACAGAAATCAAGAAGAAAAGCTAATCCAAAAAGCGGGAGATGTTCTAAAAAGAATAAAATCAGTGTGTGACTCGCCAAAAATCAGTAAAGGTGTAAAGCATGGGCTCCTTTAAATAGAAGAGCTCCTAGACGAAATAGGGCATAACTGGGCGAGCTGGTCAAAGGCAAAAGAGAAACAGAAGGTCAAAGAAGAGCAGAATGCTAAAGAAGCGCTAATGGCTAAGCCTATAAAACACGTACGGGTAACAAACATAAATAAAAGAATGGCATCTAACCCAATCGCAGGAGATCAGGCTACAAGAAGGAAGGAAGAGGCACTTGATGGTCGTGCAGCGCTAGATCAGGGCTTCCAGACAGTGCTGACAAAAAGAAGGAAAAGAGCCACAAAAAACTCCTTCAAAATCTACCAGAAAATATCGTTCACACGGAAGCCTTGACACGAAACAGGTTAGAAAAAGCCACGAAAAAGACCACGGTAGCTAGCACTGCTCATAAAACTCCAAGACGACCGATCCTACGCAGACATCTTGCGGGATCTCAGGTAAAATATACCGCCTGGAGACAGGCTATATGCGAAATTGGACGCATCAACACTGCAGTGTTACTCTTTATACCTCAAAATAGCGAAAGAGGTCGTTGAAAGAAAAGGAGATTTGATGGATACTATTGAGAAAGTAGCACGAGCTAAGCAATGTGAAATAGACGGAAAGAAGAAAATTCTGGAGGAGAAATTGGATATATTACGGGTAAAAACGAGTGCGAAGCAGAAATCAACTGAGCAAAAAACAGAATTAATAGAAAACTACGTCATCAACAGATCTACGGAAAGCTTCTCAGAAGATCAGATGAAACTTCTGAATAAGGGTCTTGCATATGTACTCAACAGCAACAAGTTTCCAGCAGCAGACATTGTGATGGACATAGAGGCTGGGATGCACTACATGGATACTGAAGACGAGCAGCACGTGAGCAGGAAAACAGAGCAGGTCACTATGGTAAAACAACAAAAGACTTTGGCAATAAATCCAGAATGGAATCTAGTGAAGGAACTGAAAGAGAAACCGGTGTACTATATAAAAGCTGACAAAGGGAATTCGGTGGTAATAACGGACAATAAGCAGTACGACCACCAATTGTGAACGGATCCGCTGCCGGACATGGTGAATAGAGATAAAATCTGTGGTTGGTGATATCACAAAATTTCGGGTATCCAATCCTTGCTTCCCTAGGATGAAGTGTTTACCAAAAACACATAAGGAGGGAAATGAAATGAGGGAAATTGTAGCCGCGATCAACACCCCAACTACGAACATAGCCAAATGGCTCCTCGATGAGTGCGCGAACCTCCCCCATAAGGCAAGCACTCGAACGATAAAAAATAGAGACGAGCTGGTTGATAAGCTAAAATACGCGGAAATAGCTGAAGACAATATATTAGTCTCTTACGACGTGAAATCGTTATTCCCGAGTCTTTCAGTAAAGCAAGCTTTGGCGCTATTTGAAGATTGGCTTCTGGATATGAACCACACAGTGGAATGGAAAAGAAAACTCAGGTGTTATAGTAGGCTGGCCTCCCTGTGCGTGAATGAAAATTACTTCATGTTCAGGGACAAGTACTTCAAAGGAACTGCAGGAGCAGCGATGGGGAACCCGTTATCACCACTACTGAGTGATTTGTTTATGGAGTGGATGGAGACGGAATTAGAGGCAAAAGGACAGATGCCAAAAACCTGGCTCAGGTATGTGGACGACATTTTCATCATAGTGAAGAAAAATGAAGCTGAAGATATTCTACAAGTACTCAATCAGATACATCTGAAAATATCTTTTACCATGGAAAAAGAGATTGAGCGAAAGCTACCGTTTTTAGACCGTTTAGAACCAGCCTCGTCAAACCATCATTTTGGACAAAAAATGGCAGCTTACAATATGATGATCCGAATTGTCCCTTTAAACAAAGACCGCTTCCAATGTGAAAAGAATTATATCCTGGAAACAGCTGAGATGAATGGTTACATGAAGCCCCTCATTGAACAGAGAATTGAAAAATGAAAATGGAATTTAAGAAAAATAACCTAACTTCTCTTTATTCTCAGGCAAAAGATCAACCACAAAAATGAATTTCTGTCACCCACTCATCAGCTACTCGGGGTTTAGATCGTCTACTAAGGAAGGTTGGATACCGTACAGCAGTAACTAGTAGGAAATACAGGTTGGAATCAAGGCTTGGATCTTCAAAATACAAGAAACTTAAGGAGGAAAAAAGTGGCATCTATAGGATCACCTGCCCCCAATGCGACATGGTTTATATTGGACAAACCAAATGATTGGCCAAAGTTCGGTTCCAAAAACATTAATATCCGCCTCTCTGCCTCCTTAATGGCAGAGCATATTGCAAAAAATGGGAAGACGTATACAGCAAAATCAACGGTGGCGAAACATATTCTGGAAGAATGGCGGAATTTGGAGGTCGTTCAGGAAATGCGTGATTGGAGATGGTTGGATGCTTCGGCATGCTTGTGGATAGCGAGAACCCCGATAGATAAGCGTTTGAACACGGACTCGGGCAACGCCTACAGTAACTAAATTGAAATCATTGAATGAGTCAAATATGTTAGCAGTAATTTAAATTCTAAATATTCTAAATATCCTTTTGCACGGCTAACTCAGTAACACATCTTTTTCTTCTCATTAACTTAAAATTCTGTAATCCTTTTGTTCTTTTTCCTTTTGAGTATAAATAGCAGCCGTTCTACATTGAGTTTTTCATACCCTTACCGCTGATGAAGAAAACAACTTGTTTTCGAAACACATGTATATGGGAAGTATTGTTATACAATAGACTAAATAGCGTTTTTTAAAAGGAATTTTTAATTTTGAAAGTCTTTAATTTAATTTTGTCATTCTAGGCGCTAAAATCTTAGAAAAGAAGTCCTGGAAGAAGCAGTTTATACAGCTGTGTATTTGAAAAACTGATCTATAGCTTCAGGATTGAACCAGAAAACTCTATATGAACTTTGGAACGGCCGAAAACCAGATGTTAGTCGCATACCGATTTTTGGGAGCGTAGTCATGACCCATATTCTCAAGGAGCAATGCTTTAAGCGGGACAAAAAGGCGGTTAAACATTATCAGTTGAATATGCTGATAATGTGAAGGGATATCGTCTATATAACTCTGTGACAAACAAAGTTATAACAAGCAGAGATGTTACCATCATGGAGCCACATGATAAGTTAGAAATGATGCAAGCAGTAACCAATAAACATAAAGAATTATCAGCGACCCCTCAAGAACAGCTCGGAGAATCCACTAACCATAACTTCGAAAAACCTACAAGTACCGTGAAGAGTCAAGATGACAATATCCATGTAGGAGAGGATACAAATTCTAGCAGTACTTCATAAGAATCTTATGACAGTATTGCTAAAGAAGACGTGAAGAATACTCATAATATTGAACTAAAGAGGGAAGAAAGAAACAGAAAGAAGCCTGACACATATGTTATGGTTTCGGAAATGTATGCATTGATGCAGATTTGAACTTTTATGAAAACCAGATAACACAGAAAGAGGCCCTAAATGGATCAGAATCACAAGAATGGGAGAAAGCAATGAAAAAACAGTCAAATGGGTTTGGTTGCAAAAGGTTTTACACAGAAACCTGGAATAGAATATAAAGAAACTTTTTCACCGGTACTTCGTTATACAACCTTAAGATTTTTGTTGACATTGAGTGTTAAATTTAACCTGGATATATCTCACCTTGATGTCGCCGCAGCTTTTTTGGATGGGTATCTAAATGAAACTGTATATTTGACTTTACCTGAAAGTTTAATATGTTCTGACAAAAAAAATAATGTCTTGGAGTTGAAAAGAGCCATTTGTGGCCCAAAACAATCCACCATAGCATAGTATGAGTGGGTGAACGATTGCTTAAAAGGCTTAAGCTACCAAAAATCACGTATATGAACCTTGTTTGTTATTTAAGAAAAATGATAAAGTTAGAATAATGATAGCTTGTAGACGATTTCTTTATCTTTTTTGATTGTAAATCTTTGTAGACTAAGAACGATTTCTAGATCACTTGCTAAATAAATTCAAAATGAAGGATTGTAACCCAGTGAAAACACCTAAAAGTTAAAACTTAAAAAGGAAGATTGCTGCAAACGCGCCGCCTCATGTTGTTGACAGCCAAAGGCAGCAATACCAAACATTATGAGCAACGAAGCAAAAGAAGAAGAAGAAGGAAAAGACAGCAGCTCACGAGCAAGCTAGGTGAAAGCTCCAGAGAGGAGAATGGCGAAGAAGAAGAAAAAGAAAGAAAAGACAGCAGCGCTCGAGCGAGCCAGGTGAAAGCTCCAGAGAGGAGAAAGCTGCAATTTGCTCAAAAGCTCTCCTCGCCAGCCGCAAGTCTGTTTCCCTTAGGAGAATATCGTTTATTGGCTCTCTCAATCCACATTCAAACGAGACGAGACAGGGAGAAAAAACTTCCGTGGAATGGGAGCTCCCATGTTGCAAATTTGGCAAATTTTTAGCGAAATCTGCAACAAAAGCTCGCTTTACGACCAAGTACAAACACTTGGTGGAGTCTGCCAGTTTCAGGGTGTGTTTGAGTCTTTGAGAGAGAGTGCCGCTACCCGGTCCAGTAACAGTAAACAACGTGCGATCAAATATGCGAAACTTTTTCCTGTTTCACCAGAACTTGGGTCCGCGAAGGTTAGATTCCAATGGTAAAGGGTGAGGTGTTGGCTTGAGCGGTGAACCTCAACCGGCCTTTTGGTATGCACCACCCACGATTAGCTCGTCTTCTTGATTCCCTCTAGAGGCTGGCGCTCACATGGGAAGCGCGACAAGTCCCGCTGACATTAAGGCCTCCAAGTAAAAACGAAAGTGAAAAGCACTTCATTCAATATTGATAGATAAATGTAATTAATCAATTTGGCCATAATGTAAATGTTTAAGAAAATTAACAATAAAATAAAATAATTAATCTAGTTAGCTCTTATCTTTGATTTAGTTCAGATGGATACAGTAGGAGGATGTGTCATGCAGGAAGGTCTCTCTCTCCCCGGGAGCCTTGATGATGTATATAGGATACACATCAAATCGAGCTCCCAGTTCATGTCAGTATACGAGTACATAGGGTCAACTGATATTGTAACAAAAATGGCGCAGCCGGTAGAACACCCTATGTATACTGGTAGGAAGTAGGAGCTCGATTTGATGTGTATCCTATATACATCATCAAGACTCCCGGAGAGAGAGGGACCTTCCTGGATGACACTTACCACCTACTGTATCCACCTGAGCCAAATCATCAAAAACAAGATTTAATTTGACTAATAATTTTATTTAATTGATAATTTTCTTAAACATTTACATTATGGACAAATTGATTAATTACATTTTCACATGTCATTGTATTGGAAACCTTAAACTATCAATATTAAATGATCTGAGGCTCGGAAAACCCAAGAGTTTTTGTTGAAAAGCCTCTCTACCCTCAACGTGTGACTGTTTGGTGCGGTTTATGGTCCGGCGGAGTCATTGGACCTTACTTTTTCGAAAATGAGGCTGGAGCAACAGTTACGGTGAATGGATTGCTCTATCGAGAGATGATTAATGATTTTATATGGCCGGAATCGGATGGTGTTGATTTGGACAACGTTTAATTTCAACAAGACGGCTCTACGTGCCACACAAGCAACAAAACCATTGATCTTTTACGGGAAAAGTTTCCGGACCGTGTTATCTCTCGAAGAGGTGATCACAGTTGGCCACCGAGATCTTGTGATTTAACACCGGCCGACTTCTTCCTTTGGGACCACGTGAAAGAGAATGTCTACGCCAACAGTCCAGCGTCGATTCAAGACCTCAAAGATGGAATTCGTGAGCCACTTTGCAATATGGTTATGGAAAATTTCATGTAAGCGTGGTCGTGGTATTCATTTGCCTGATGTTATTAGGGTTTTGTAAAATAATTTTACAAAACCCTACTAGTTTCGCGACCAGTCTGTCCGTCCGTCCGTCCGTGTGTCACAGCAGTTTTTCTCGCAAACTACTTAAGCTAGAAACATCAAATTTTGTGTGTAGGTGTAAAGTGGTGATTTCTTCAAAGTTCAGCTACAAAACAATTTTATAAGGTATTTAAGGGGGGTCTCCCCATATAGGAGAGTGACCCCCCGAAAAAAAAATTTCATTGAAGGTAGCCGATATGGGTATCAAATGAAAGGTCTTGATGAGAACTTTTCAAAACAGGTCTTAGTTTGGCAAAACTTGCTTTGAGGGGCGCACAGGGAGGGGAAATACACATAAAAATTTGTGTCCCCCCCTCGCGATTGGACACCTGTGATCCGAAAAATCTGAAAAAAATCAAGAATGTAGGCCTTGATGAGTACAAAAAGAACAAATACGTTAGAAGTCGCAATTCATTCAACTTTGTTAGTAATAGTATGATTTATCGATTTTATGTTTTCTTGAATAAAATCTTAACGGTACCTTTAAATTCAATTAAATTCAGTACGTAGATATCTATTTATAAGATTGATCTATTCTGAAAGTTTCATAAAGATTGAATCATATTTAGCGAAGTTATAGCGGGTTGAATTTCCCTGTATTACTATGGAACAATATGCGCTGCATTTATTACTATGGCAACATATGGCTATGGAACAACATGCGCTTTTTACCGACTCAGACACTACAGTTTTGCTAGGATTTGCATGAAAATTTCAGGAATGATAGGTGTCATGTATATCTTTGAGAATCGGTTCAGCTAGTGGTATCAGTAATCGTAAAACAAAATAGTGCCTGTTTTAAATGTGAAGATTGAATATTTTTTCCCAACTTCAACGTTTAGGGTGCATGTTTTGAACACTTGATTCAATTTAATGAATGACTGAAGATGAGTACCTACAATCAATGCTCATAAGTGAAACAATTCAAGGAGGCGGGAGAGAGCTCCTAGCAAAAGGGCTTTGTAACCATTCTAGGATTCGAAAAAATTGGCCATTAATCGATGATAACAGTACAGGAGAGTGGCCCCTGAAAAAAAAAATTCATCAAACGTAGCCGATATGAGTATGAAATAAAAGTTTTCATGGGAGTTTTCAAAACAGTTGTTAAACCTTCAGTTTTTGCTGCAGGGGGGGCACAGGGGGGAAATACACGAAAAATGTATTTCCTCCGTCGCGGATCGATATCTGAGATAATTATCAAGGGAGATATTTATGAGTATAACAATACCAAAAACCTCAGAAGTCGAAATTCGTTCAAACTTCTTAATAATAGTATGATCTTCGTATTTCATATTTTCTCCAATAAAATCGTCTTTGACATGTTTCTTGATTTGATTCGATCTGGTGACTGCATTTTGTAAATTGAATACAAAACCCTTCTGACATGAGCGTAGGTCTGTTTGCCCAACTTGTTTTTCACTATTAACGGCATACCTTTTTCTTTATAATGAAATAAATATCCGATCATTTATATAAAAAATGGTATTTTTCTTTTAATATCAAAATAACACTTCTTGTTGGAAAACCCTGTAGTAGCTTACGGTGAAAGTGGCCCCGTATAATGCACCAATTTCTAGCCCCAGTGATATATTCTCAAGAAATAGGAGATCATAGAAATAATGAGGATCAGTTAGGGAACATCGCAGAAATGGACCGGATTCGGACGTTCTCAGGTCAACCAGGAGAATCCAGTTTTTGGCGTAAGAGTGTTGAACTCTATGATAATTTACCAGGTTCACCCAAATATTATAGAATCTTAAACTTGATCCGTAATAAATTCATAATTCAAGCGGATTCAGCACTGGAGTCTTACAATACTCCACTCAATTGGGAGCAGATACTCCGTTGTCTGACCATATAGTACTCAAATAAAAGAGATATTAACCCTCTAGAATATCAGATGAGTTCCTTAGTGCAGGGTTTTAATACCATCCAAGGTTTTTGCCAAGAAGTGTACCACCATCTATCGCTTATCTTAGATAAAATTTTCAGCATGGATATGGGTTCTGAAGCAGGAAATATTATGGTACAAACATACAGAAATAAAGCCTTAGATACTTTTGTGTGTGGGCTAAATCAATATCTGCCTCATCTCTTGACAATAAGGGAACCAGTTTATCTTCCACATTCCTTAAGATTGTATCTGGAGCAAGTAAATGTAAATAACCGGATAATTTATGGTCAGAGTAGTAGCAATGTAGTTCGTCGGATTCAGGATAATACTACGTCGCCAACCCCCTTTTGGCAAAGAAATATTCAGCAGGCACCCATGCCAGCTTCGCAGAATTTCAAGCAAAAAGCACCTCTATGTACCTCCTCCTAGATATTTTTTCCAATCACCCTCGCCAATGTATCCTAGCTTTTACCCAAAACCTAACTACGTTCAAAACTTTAATAGGTCTTATCATCCCTATCAATTTAACCACAATCCTCGCTTCTATTCAAGTTCGAGAGCATAGTTTCCATAGTGACAATCACCACCAAAGCCCTAAAATGAACCTGAGCCCATGGATGTTGACAAGTCTGTTCACTCTATGAACATAAATCACCAGAACTTACCTCAAACTAGGTCACAGTTCCCTTCAAAAAGTGATAATAAATCAGCCCATTAATTATCCTACAAAACAACAGCGTATGTATTTTACACCGGGATCAAACATAGACAAGAAAATGTCAGAATATCAAGAATCAATTGCACATGAACACCAACAACATGATCAGTCTTTGGTCGATTTCGTTCAATCTTCGGAGCTTGGAAATGAGCCTAATGCGGAGGTTGAATGACAGAAATATCCGAAGGCTAATGAAACCTCCAATTTGCAAGACATACATTTTTTAGATTAACGAGCTCTTCGCTCCCTTATTTCGAGTACATGCAGCCAAGTTGTGTAAAGTCTTGTTATCTAAACGGAAAACCTTTCCTTGTAAACTCTATTGGTGGAAATATTCAAATTACTCATCACGCATTACTTAACCTTTTTGGTCCATCTACCCCAACTTTAAAATTGTTCACCCTCCCCACGTTAAAATCGTTTCATGGCATACTTGGGAATGATAGTCTAAAGGAATTGCGTGCAATGATACACACAGCTCAGAAACATTTTACAATCCTAGATAGGTAAAACTATAAACCTGCGAAGCTGTGAATAGTGTTGGTATACGAACAGAACACCTTTCACAGGAACAGTCAAATAAATTTCTTAAGATCCTTAACATGTATGCAGACCTCTTCAGTGAGCCGAACGACAAGCTCACATACAGCAGTACTCGTGTAGTGGAAGCCGAAATCCGCATAACCACTGATAGACCGGTATATACCAAATCATATCCAAACCCTATGGCATTGAAACCTAGAGTAGATCAAGAGATGCAAAAACTTCTAAGAGACGGTATAATTCGGCCATTTAGGTCAACGTATACGATGGAGGCATCGGGAGAAAAAAAATATAGGTTTGTTATAGAATATAGGAAATTGAATGGGGCTACGATACCTGATACATATCCCTTGCCTGATATTCACGAGATTCTTGCAAATTTAGGTCAGACCAAAGTTTACACAGTCGTTGACTTAAAGAGTTTTTTCCATCAAACTCCAATGAACTCAAGGGATATGGAAAAAAATGCTTTTTCCGTCAACAATGGTAAATATGAATTTACACGTCTAGAGTTTGGTCTTAAGAACGGACTCCTAACGCTCCAAAGAGCAGTTGATGATCCAAAGAGCAGTTGATCTCCGGAAGCACATTGGGCGCAGGTCCCTGACTTATATAGATGATACCATCATAATGGCAAGGATGAAAATTAACTATTACATAACATGGACATTACATTCGAAACCCTTCATAACGCGAATTTTGAAATACAAATTAATACGTGTGAATTCATGAAGAATTCTCGGATTCGTTGTTTAGGAGCAGGTGTTAGATCAAACACACAAAAAGTCCAGGCTATAGCATATTTTTCACCACCCCCTACGCTGAAGGAACGTGAGATCTTTCCTGGGTATGCCAGGTTAATACAGACGCTTCGTTCTGGATTTTGCAAAAATAGCAAATCCCTTTGCTTCGCTTCTAAGAGGTGAAGAAGGGAGAAAGTCCAAGAACCTATTCAGCAAGATTAAAATCCAGTTGAGCCAGGAAGCACTTAAAAGACGTCATGTTGATACATCCTGATTTTACAAAAGATTTCGAGTTGACAACTGACGCCTCGCAGAACGCCCTTAGGGCTGTACTATCACAGGAAGGACGGCCGTACCGGGATAATCATGTAAATAACGAGAAGGAAATGCTAATATCGTGGCTGACACTCTCTCAAGGAAGCCTATGCAATCGAATATCAACTCAATGACGGTTGGTTCTCAAAGTGACCAAAGCTCCTCTCACAACCTGATCCTCACGGTAGAAATACCCATCAGTGGCTTCCGAACACATATTATTCTTAATATGGGCGAACAAAGTACCTTTCAGTTAGAACGACCCTTTCTCAACTATTCGAAGCGCGTATTCTCATTGAATCTCATCGAAATTTTTAAGAACGAATTTAAAAGATTCAAATACGTATTGACCGGAGTCGAGGCCGAGGTAACCTACTAAGGGTTGAAAATTGCTCAAGCAAATGGCAAACTGGGTCTGGCGAAAACAGACGGGACTTAAAAGAACTTCGTCATTACCGACGATACATATGGGCCCCAAATAAGAGTGGGGCATCCAGGTGGAACTGGGTATGGTTTGACGCCGACCGGCTCAGTTGCTTGGATAAAATATCACACAAGCGAAGGTAAAAATGAACACAAAAGTGAAGGAATTCCGACCGAGGAATCGCAGTTGTAAGCGGTGGAGTGGCACACATCTGATTTAATTGCACAAGGCGACCGTTTTGCATGAGAATAGATAGTGTACTTAAGTGATCGACAAGTTTACTATCAACCCGAGATCAAATGCAATCTGTTGGATCCACCAACAGCCGATGCGAATTTCACGCCACCAAAAGGTAAACAACAAATACCTCGCAACAGGTGAGATGCTACACTGAATCGCGAGAACGTTAGCTATTTCGTATGACCTAACTGAATGCGCGACGTAAAACCTCCCAACCGATTTCAATTTTTCTTTTTTTTCTAATCACCACTTGCCGGCGCGGTTTTCCCGACATACTTGCCATGGCGATCAAAAGCAGACTCCCCGTTTTGTTCCCAATCGTCACTTACGGCACATGTCGCAGCGGGAGTTGACAAGCCAGTTTATCCGTCTATGTAGATTGCAGCTCATACAATATATACAATATCTATGTAGATTGGATGAGCTATACAATATCTATGTCGATTGGATGAGCTGCGTTAAAAGGTGTTGCATTGTCCAAATTTCAATTGTAGATTTAAATAATTAAATTTTTCAAATTCGCAAATAAAATTTGTATCAGTATTATGGAGGTTTTTGAACAGTTTGCTTAGACGACTGCTCGATTACTACATACACTGTATCTGAAACAACGAAGGTCCAGCCCTTACTACGCATTCTACAACGGTAAGCTCAAGAGGATAACATCGAGAAAATACTATGTCTCGAAATGATGCGTGAATTACATATAAACAACACCAGGGAACTAGGCCTGATCCGAGTCAAAAGAATATCGCAAAATGGACAAGTTTGGGCCTATTTTCTATCTTATTTAAAGTACTAATCTTCGCAAAAATCATTAGCTTATGCAAAAGCTCATCGAAAACGAAGGTAAGCATCGAACCAAAATCTCCGAACTTAACTGTCCCAGCATCCAACACCATTGGTCCTTTCACAGTTTACAACCATAGGACAAGAATATGGAAGCCCCCTATAATACTCATTTTTTTATTTGGATGGGGCCATGCAAGTTAAGAGGGGAAGAGATAATACGGGCATAGCACATTCCACTATGCAAATTGCACTTTCAACAATATGAAAAATTAAGTTCACATTTTTCTTCGCGTTCCCACCAGCCACAGCATATCGGATATAATTCACCTTCCACCAGAAAAATATCACTTACCTGAAAATTAAGGGATGGACCAGACTACGATTATATAGTCGCACTACTGTCGCAAGTTACACATGGTTAAATGGAAGCGCGCACACTGCGATTTGCGACAATTTTGGCCAGGTCGGCAGTCGCAGGAATTTGCTATTTTTCCTAAAACTGGTTTAGTCGGTAGTTTTTGTGATACTTGTGCAGGCGCACGTCATTTGGACATTTGACGCTGGCGGGCATGGAAGTTTCTTGCATAGCGCACAAATGAGTTAGCGCACATATTCCTGGCAAAGACAGACCTTCAAATGAGCCTATTGATTCTGCGCAGGCCTGAAGTTCCTTTGCAAATCTTGTCGCAGTGTATTCATATTTGCGTCTAAAAATCGCTCAATACGACAGTAAAATCGCAATGTGGCCGAACCCGAATTGTGCAAGTGAACAGTCACGTGGCTCGACGACATGAATAAATAATGATAAGGTGCAAGAGAGTTTAGTTTTAAGAAAATTGTTGTAAAGCTAACATCGGAATAAAATTATATTTTTTTAAGTAAATAAGACAACCGGATTTTTAATTTATATAGGGTTATCCATTTTACGCTTGGGAAAGTATAGCTAAAGAGAACACATAAAATATTCAGATGGGAACAAAATTTTTAATTCAATATAAAGATTGAACCTTGCCATTATACGTGGAATACAACATCATTCAAATGTCTTTCACGGGACCTCTTACAGGCCTCAATCCTTTTGAAGTAATTTTCAATGACTTTTCGGCACATTTCCGGCAATATCTCGGCCATAAATTCACGAATATTGATTTTCAATTGCTCAAAATTTTGAGGATTATTCGCGTAAACATGATCTTTCGTATAGCCCCACAAAAGAAATCCAAAGGTGTTAGGTCGCAGGATCTTGCGGGCCAATTGACATCACTGGATCTCGAAATTACGCGTCCTGGAAATTTCTCTTGCAAAAGTGCTCGATTAGCCTGTGTTGTGTGGCTTATGGCTCCGTCCTGTTGGAACCACATGTTCTTCAGATCATAATCTTCAAAATTCTCCAAAAATAATCGGTTAACATCCGTCCATAGCGGTCAGAATTGACTGTAATGGCTCTTCTTTGATCGTTTTCAAAAAATATGGGCCAATAACACCACCAGACCATAATGCACACCCAACGGTCACTTTTTCCGGATGCAAAGGCCTTTCTGCGATCACCTGACGATTTTGAGAGCCCCGTATGCGGCAATTTTGTTTATTTACGTAACCACTGAGCGAAAAATGAGCCTCATCACTAAAGAAAATTTTGTTCAAAAAATCGTTGTCAATGGCTTGTTGTTCAATCACCCAATTCACATACATTCTGCGTTGTGTATGGTCTTGAGGCTTAAGATTTTGTACGGATGGAGATGCAAATCCAAATGCAAAATCCGCCACAATGAGCCATAAGACAAGTCCAAATGTTGAGCACGTCGAGGAATCCACAAATTCGTGTCTTCCTCCGAACTTTGAGCAACAACAGCGATATTTTCAGCAGAACGAATGTTGCTATGATGACAGGCCTTACAATATCAATAATCGATCCAGTTTCTTCAAATTTTCCCACTGTGTTCGAAATTATGTCGACCGTAATCGGTTCGTAGAGCCCTAAATGTTGATACAGCTGAATCACCATTTTTATAATAAAATTTAGTAATTTTAACGATTTCTTCGACTGTTAAAGGATCCATATTTCTAAATGGCAAACCTTTGTAATGATTTCCTACTTTCAGATCGAACGCGGAACCGACCTCTCAGCGGTTCTAGACGTTAAGTCTGAGTAGTGCCAACGGATGGTACCAACAGGTCAACCAATCCGTGCACCGTAACCCATTCACGCGGTGACTGCTTGTCGGCCAGCTAGTTCGGAGAGGATTTCGGTCGCGGGTCTCCGAATGGATTACGCTCAATTACAATATTTCAGTCACCTGAACTTGCCCGTTTTCCAAACGCGTCAACAATTACTCATCCAGAACGAGAAACCTACATTACGTTAATTCTGGATGTGATCTATCCACAGATCTCAAATCAAAAACGCTACAAAATCCCATAGGCGCGTTACCGATTCACCGACGCGGTACCGAAAAATATGCTACTCGAACTTAAACCGAAGAAAACTACTCTAAAGAAATGACGAAACAATCACAGGTACCGCGTACCGCGCGCGACGCGAAACCGACTTCAGCGGATTTGTCGAAACCCTACCCTCGCGACGGCATACTTACCCTACACTCTCGGTTCCCACTGAAAAAGAACGGGCCACTGAAAAGGAAAGTCGTGGTTAACGTTTTAGCAATTCATATTATTTCTACTATAACTTGGTTTGATTTTAAATTTACATTAAATTTCTTCTCTTCACTTTTTGAACTTAATCTTAAACATTCATTTTGCAATTACACTTTACAAAATAATCATCTCATAATTTGCTTGACATCTCTAGAAATTTGATGAGAAGTGATTGTTTAAATTTTTTTTTTATAATAATTATTTATGATTTGTTTAAATTTAATTAATAAATAACACAATATTAAACCGAGATACCAATATGTACTAAAATGATTAATAAAAGTCTAATCCTTTGCTAATTATCCAGTAAAAACGGGAGCGA
This sequence comes from Odontomyia ornata, assembly GCA_963969285.1. Lineage (NCBI taxonomy): Eukaryota > Metazoa > Arthropoda > Insecta > Diptera > Stratiomyidae > Odontomyia > Odontomyia ornata. The sequence goes on from OZ017741.1 coordinate 24,832,077, forward strand.
GGGCAGGAATACTTGTAATTTTATGGAGTAGACGGGAAATCGGATTAACTACCAAAGAAAGATTTACGAATCTCAAATAAGATCGGAAATATTTTGTTACGGCTCTATAAAAAGTGTTGTGTACTATTCCGGTAGGCATAATAGCGCAATATGCAAAAAAAATAGCATTCAAAGTAAAAAACCAATAAATTTTGATGTTCAAGCTACACATTAATAATAAATTCTGATTACATTCGTATTGGTGTGTTTTTTTATTTTGACCGCAACTTAGTCCATAAGAAGAAAAATCTTACTTTTTTTTTTATGCAAAACAAATTACTATCTAGCAGGTACATTATCCAATTTCCATTTCGACGCTACTGTGACAGATACGAGTTTTCGTTAAATGGTTTAATCTTACAGAAAGTGTATTAGGTTCAATTATCATCCATGTTTAACTTTAAATGCGGAAAATTCAAAATTTAGCCCATCGGACTAATACATGAATGGAAAGTGCACAATTAAGTCCATACTTTCAAGTATCACATTACAAATTTTATGAACGCTAGCTTTTATTAAATTTTAGAAGTACAAAAATATCCATTTGACGATTCATTGGATATAAGAAATATAATTTTTTTGTTGTTTTTAACTGCCCAAACGTACGTATTACAATTGGAATTCGGATTGTATGTCGTTAGGTAAATCACATAAATTCTGGAGCAGTAAGCTGACTTCTTAAAATTACATTTTGATACCTTCCCAAAATTAATTGAAGGAGCCGTTACGCGATTTTTGTTCAAATAAAGATCGTTTGGATACACACACCGTATACGCCAACACAACGTATGTTTTGCGTTATTATTCTGACTTACTATCTCGCCTTATAACTTCACCGTCGAGCATAGGAATGCGATAGGATTGTGAACTCAGCTTATCGAAAACTCGCTTGCATTCACTTAATATCCGACAAACGACGTTTTGCTTGGCATGCGTGTGTCCTTTTATTGTTTAAACAGCAACACTCAAATCACATAATCGAATTTCTCTATGGATTTTCGCATGGCATTCCTTCAGATAATTTATGCAAAGTTCATCAACATCAGCTGACGATTAACTCCATATTTTCAGGATATCTTGAAGGTTTATCAAATCCACGAAACCATACACTTGTGTACAGTCTTTTTTTTTTGCAGAGGTCAAGTTGGGATATTCCAATGAATGGGTTTCCTTTTTGCAAGCTCATTTATATTACACCACAGGATAACTAACAAAATGTGATTCCGACGCACTTGGGTGCGTGGAAAACGCCCAGTTATAGAGGATAACGTTTCAAGGTGAAAAATCGCTGTTAACAGCAATGTATTATTAGGGATATGTCCTCTGGTGGCTTTATTAAGTTAAAAGCAAATGATTATGAATTGCAATGTAGAAGCCGTATTCTAAGAACTGCTGAAAAAGCACTTCTCGTTCCATTTCGTAGGAATTTTTATTATGTAATTTGTTAATGCTTTGAAAACTTAATTTAAACACATTTCAAACTATGCAATCACTTCAATTCACTCCTGTAAGGTGAAGATTTTGGCTGGTAACCTATTTTCGAGGGTCAATTTCATCCGCACCATGCATTCACTTCCAATTTCTAGGAACCCGATGTCAGAATATTCGTGTAGTTGTTGTTCAATGGCCGAAAGTAAAATTCCAAAAAAACTAGGTGAAATATTTCAAAGCAATGTGCATTTGGTTCACGGTAGGAAGAATTAAACGGACGAATGAAACTCTTATTATTGCCCCCAAACCATTTCAACTCCCAGGTACACTATCTCACACAAACTTAGGAGCCGGCCTCGCTCTGATCCTGATTCCCTCGTTCTTTGTTTTTATCCCAGAACAACAAAACCTACATACCTCGAGATCGCTTTACCTTCCCTCCTTTTTGTCCAAATCATAAATGTGGAGTTGCGTGATGATCCCAATGATGCAAATTGTTTGCCGATGGATCCCCGCCAAACAGCTGATTGGAAACGAAGATCTGTTTTGAAATCTCGAGCAATTTCACGAACCAAACGTGGAACGGTAATTTCCGGATCAACAATTCTGTGGACTCCTGGTAACGACGAAGTTCTCGAAGAGCAACCGTACCGGGACGATAACGATGTGGTTTCCTTACACCTCCTGTCAATGGTAGTCTCGGTACTTGACTGTTGGGTGCAGATGGAGTTTCTACGCTTCGAATTATGCGTCACGATCTGTTCTAGCCTGAGGCAATGTTCCGTCTTCAAGTAGTTTACGAACGCCTGTATCAGATTTGTCCTTGCATACATAACCTGTTAACCTTAAATAGTATCCAATGTCCAAATATTTAAGTGCTTCCTCAGTGGTGCCCATGAATCCTCTAATAACAACGTACGTTATGTTTAGATATTTTCTTAATATCTCCAAGACATCTTCTTGCGCTGATCGTTCGTGTATTAAACTAGTTTGGCTAGACTACAAGCGAGATGCAATTGCTTCTCGAAAATCTCCTTCGCCGCCATCTGGCTGTCAAAATCCCAGGTTGTCACCTCGGACAAAACATATGTGTGTGGAATGGCACGCCATATGGCGGCAATGTGCCTCTCCAGTTGTCGCCAGTGGCATAGTTTTCTCGATGGCCACGGTGGAGGGGCATTTCCAGATGGCTATGTCTCGAAATGTGCCGGGGTTTGGGATTGATTCTATATTTCGAATATTTATATCCACAGATCTAAATATTTGGACAGAAAAAAAAATATTTTCTGCACAACAATATCCGCACGACAGATGAAGTCCGCTGGCACTTCGAGGACATATCCATCTGGCCGGTTGCAAGGGTTCGGGATCGGAATCACTTCGATTCCCGGGCGTAGGCGTCACATTACACCTTCAACTAAAAAAAAACACACTTTGGATGACATTTAATTCTGACAGATGTCAAATGGCAGGGTTATACTTTCCTACCATGAAATGGATAACCCTGTACTACTGCAAACTCAGATATCTTAAAAATATTTTCAAAATAGTATTGTAGTCTCGAATGATGTATTATTTTCTCATGTTAAAAACATTTTAGGAATCGCCAAAAGCAGAAATAAAAGTGCTAAGCTAATGTACAAAGTCCTCAAATATTACTACAAAAAATATACTTACTTAATACAACTATTATGAACACTTTATCCTACATTAGCCACATTTTACACCATAATTGATTCCATAAATCTGCAACCCATCTAGCAAAATCCTAGGCTATCTCTATACAATTTCGATAGCTCTTTGCGCCTGAATGTCGCCGCTTAATTTCTTCACACATACGCTTTCATGTGTTATTCGAACTTTGCTCCATGCGGTTAATTAAATTACAAAGACAAATGGTAACATATTTGAAAGGATATATTTAGCCGCCATCTCATGCATATCCTTTCTCAGCTCGTACAATGCATTTAACTCTATTTGGAATATGTATTTGTCTTTTGGTTGGCATACGCTGCACTATAAAGGCAAGTCGAATTGCACTGTCGGCAAACTTTCAAATCTACATGTGTACAAAATCTAGGAAAAGTGGTTTTGTAATTGGTAATTGACAAGTCACAGAAAATTCTCTGAATTTCACCCGTCCTAAGTGAAGAAAGAACAGTTAGTTAGCACTCTTTTCTTCGTTCGCTCCTCCATTTCGGACAAACAAAATTTTTGGCTAAAAGCCATCAGCCAAAGCTTTTGCTTGCAAAGTGACTTTGGTTTGTTTGCCGGATGAAAGTTCCTCACATTTGCGGTTAATTAAATTTTAATTTACATATCTTTTGAAAGATGTGATAAATTGTAGCACAAGGAATAGCTGGAGAATTTATGGCAAGATGTTTTGGCTACATATGAGCAAAATGCAATTTGCTTTCACGAAATAAATTTGTTTGGTTTATAATTGTTTGATGGGATAAGATTGAGTTTACGGTACATCTACATGTGATTTTAATTATTCACAAAGATTAAGAATAACAACCGTACGGAGTTTATAAATAAATTGAAATTAATTCAATATACCATTATACAATCTTCTAGACCGCATAAATTTGCCACGCATTTGTTACACTTACCACAGTCACTCTATTCTCCCCACTGAGTTCTTCCGGGTATCACAGTACGTACAACCCCTTCTCGTCCTTGGTACTTATCCCTTGCTGCCTCCAGCATCTAAAATGATGTCGTCATCATCCTTTACCAACTTTGTAGCAAAATCAGAAATTCCAAACCCGAAATATTTTACTCGTATTGACCGACGGCAGCTTTGACCACAGAATGTCCCATTTTAATTTAATGATTCTTAACCCCTTGTAATAATGTGAAGAAGAGCGAAGAGGGTGAAAAGAAAATAAAATAAAAAGTTGAAAAAGGGTTGAGTCTTCCTTCTCGGCTCGGTGGTACGTTCTGTTTGCAACCATCAACATCGCCAACATTTGCACCAATACCGCAGAAAAATATTTGGTAACGGATGTTCCATATTACATTTAAGATACTTTTTGATATGATTTTGTTAGATCATATTACGACGCACGCTTGTCATTGTTTTTTGGAAAAGTTTTGATTTTTTATCGAGAGTGTTTATTTATGTGGAGCAAACGGCATTTGAACAGCCTCGTTGAGATGTATTATGAAGTCATCTGATTGGCAAGAATGAGTTTCGTACGTTGAATACAAAGAGGTTCATTTAAAAAATCAATTTCAGTTTTCAGCGCAATCAAAGGGTTGAATGTCTGCCTTTGAAATGATTTGCAACACTTGGAAAACGCTGTTAGCAAATCGTAAGCTATTCGAAAAAATACTGATTAGCTATAAAAGCCATAATTTTGTGAAATATTACAATAGTCAAAAGATCATTACTAACAGTGATTATCAAGGTCGGATGCAGGGGTTTCGGAACCCGAGGCAAGGAAAAAATCCCCGTTGGCAGAACCAGCCGGAAAGGCAAATTTCTCGTATGTAGCGTAAAGTTTCGAAAAAGAATTTGGCTTGCCTACTACTAGACTTCTTTCTGCAATTTTTGTAGTACCACATGGGTATTTATTAACATAAGAAAAATCTGCCCACGTTCGTCTTTAGAGACCCTTTATCGTCGCGCAAATATCTTGCTAATTGAATTGAGTTGCACACGTATGGATTACATATTAAAAATCGGCGGATAATAAATTGTTGTACACATATAAATACCGGTTTTGCTCTTCTCGCATTTGCTGTTTACACAGTTCACAGTGGTAACCACACAAAGGCTTAAATACAAAACTGACGATAGATACAAGCCATATGGCAGCAGCACTTACTACCACACACATGACCGTTAGTAGGCCGACTTTGCTGGCTAACTTACATGGCGTTATATGAAGAATTGTGGAGGTGCCAACAAAAATTCGAGGTTTTGTACGGCTTAGAGACGGATTTCTACAGTGAAATCTAGATGATCCGCGGAGAACACAATAGCGCTCCTAGTGAAGTGAAAATTATTTCAGTTTTTATATTCCCGTTTAATTTTTATCGCCTTCCAAAGTGAATTTTTAGGAGTTTGTTTACATCTCAACGCTGAGCTATCAGTCGAAGGTGCAAAACGTGTGCTTCATTTGCTCGTCTTGGAAAGTTTAGGAGCACAATGGGCTATACAAGGTGAATTTATAGCATGCACGGAATGCGTTCGGCACGTTTTTTATTCGGAAAATAGTATATATAACGAAATATAAGCATTTGCTAATGCCGCAGATGGGTGACAGCTACCGGAAGCTTGTCCATAGTAGGCCGACTGATACATATGTAAATTGCTACCATATGGCTTGTATCTATCGTCAGTTTTGCTTAAATAGCTCGAATAGTTTATTTCAAAAGATTTCCATAAAAGTTTAATCAGCACTTTTGTTGCCATTAATATATACATTTTCAGTTTTTTTCTGAACTATGCGGGGCCGTCATCTAGATTTTTATTGAAATCGGCTGCTAAAAATATTAAGCTCTAAATTTTCGACTTTTTTATTTGTCATTCGATTTGCATAATTAAATTAAATTAACTTGCCCTAATAACTTATAATTTCAAGTTTCAACGGAATCTGTTGAGAATCTTGGCTGCTAGAGGGCTACAGGAATAAAAAAAATTGTATATCATCCCCCTATATGGGGAGACCCCCCTTAAGTATCTTAAAATATTTTCTTGCACTGAAAATTTCAAGAGGCACCACTTTTGACCTACGTAGAAAATTTCCTCATTCTAGCTCATGTGGTTTGCGAGAAAACTTGCTATGACGCACGAACAAACGTGCGGACGGACAGACAGACAAGTCGCGATTTTATAATTTTTTAGGGTATTGTTAAAAATATTTTACAATAGCTTAAAAATGGTCTGGTTTATAAATACTTCCAAGTAAAGTCATTTAAAACGTTTCCATGAAAAATATTCACTATTTCAGTTGCTACTACAATAGCGAATTGCGCTTGCCTTCAGAAATTTGGGTGCCGCCATTTTGAATGCATGCATTTGATTTTGGATTGTTTTAAATCTTTGTATGCTAGGACCTCATCAATCAATGTACCACCTCGTTCAAATCGGAGTTTCACTCTAGACAGGACAAAATAATTCAATTTTTAGTGAAAATTGCAGCTAAAAATATTAGGCTTTAAATTTTCGACTTTTTTATTTTTCATTCAATTTTAATAATTTCCAGCAAAATACAAGAACATAGTACAGAGATCCATAATCTCAAGTTTCATCAAAATCCGTTGGAAAATGTGACCGCTAGAGGGCCACAAAAACCTGAAAAAAACTCATATTTAAATGGCCGCCATTTTGAAATTTGCAAATACATGATCACCAAAATATCAAAAACTGTAGATCTAAGTAATGTCTATCTAGGAACCAAATTTCATATATGTCGGTTCAAAATTGCGATTTTCAGAAGCCTTTGAAATTTTGACCTTCAACTGGCCGCCATTTTGTTTTTTGCAACCTGACCTCCAGTTTTTTAACGTAATTCTTTAGATACTTGTAATTTCTATCAAACTTTCGAATTTCATGAACATCTGCTGTAAGCTTTGACCACTATTACAACAACAAAATTTTGCACGTTTTTCGACCTTTGAGTGGCCGCCATTTTGTTTCTGCCGTACCGACTTTGAATTTTTTATTGTGAGATTCATCATATACATCAGTGAACCTTTGTGCCAAATTACATCCAAATCGGAGCTATACTTTGGTCAGAACAGAAATCACGATTTTTCGTCTAAAATGGCCGCCATTTTTTTTTGCGTGGCCGATATAGCTGGTTCACAACCTAACCGTGATATTTACCCAATACACCTTTCCTGAAAATTTGGTGAAAATCAGAGCAAAATTGCAACCGGGTGTCGGGTGTTATGGTTTGCGGCCAATAATTTTAATGTTCCGGGGAAATGAAAACGCAATGTCTTTTAATTTAAGTTAAAAGAGTTTATTTCAGTACTTAAAAGTGCACAACCACTTACCAATTTTTTCACAATTTTAATTCTCACTATTAAAATTAAAACTTTCACTTGTCCATAAATTCCTATCGCAATTGTTTTAAAATCACTTCACTATTACTTGATCGCTATTCAAACTCCACACACTATCGCCGTGTTTACTATCGCGGTTGAATGAATGATCCCCCAATTCATTCAGCTCGCCTTTATATAGGGTCTGTAGTCATTCAACCCAGTTCTCGTACATTGGCGAATTAGCGGGAACATTCGAGCAGCGTGAATGAATGGAGCAGTGACTCACTTTCAGATGTTGATGCTTGGTGGGTTCTCGTGGTTTCGAGTAAATTCATTTTGTTGATGTTCTTAATGGTTGTGAAAACAATTGCGACAGTAGCTCGCAGAATTATTTGTACATGTAATATATATATATATATATATATATATATATATATATATATATATATATATATATATATATATATATATATATAAGATACTCTCTGCAATAAAAAAGTGGAGGAGCCTCAATTAATAAATATCTATTGATAATTATTTTTTCAAATTTGGACAGAAAATCTTCACGATTAGAATAGATTTTTTTCTCATTTTTTGAAAGCAATATTGCGTTACATTTAAGTAAATGAAGTTTTTTTGCGTGGTTGGGAGGTGAACGCCATGTTACAGTAAACCTGGGTAGAGGTAGAACCTCGCACTATTATCGGGACCTAAATTAAAGTAGTATTTTTGTTATATTATTTATTTGTACATATCGACGCCATCCCGAGCCAAGACAATAAGATCTTTTAAAATCCGAAAACATCATGAGGGTAATTATTTGACATCGTGAATTTTTAGGGTATAAGGTTTAGGCAGGATTAAGAGTTACATTCTAATCCCGTTTTAAATCTCTAACTCTATTATGATTCAACCGACGTTTCTTTCTTATTGGTTGAATGTGTCTAGAAATAGCAAATGCCAGATTAACCGAGTGAATATTCGATTTAGTGTAAGAAAAAAAAGAAATGTCCGACGAAATCAATCAACATAAACAAAGCAAACTGTTGCCACTGACAGCTGGAAGGTGGCTGCATTACCCACGCAATAATGACAACGTCACGGAAACCAAATGGTAAGCTGAACGTGACTTGTGAAGGCCATCACTGGAAGCCACTTTAGGGAACACTGTTGGAATGCGCGTGTTACGTTCCCACGAAGCAAGGTCAATCGCCCGAGGATAGAAAACGGAAGAAACCAAAATGGAAGCTGGAGGGGGAGTTCGGAGTCGATTTTGGCGCTTGGACCTCAACGATAGCGGATACCCCGGGAAAAAAAAACGTTTGTAAGCGACATGATCAGATCGCAGCAGACATTAGCGAAAGGAAAAGTCTAGTAGCTGTAAGTACGTTTGGAAGGTGAAATTGGCGGAATTAAAAAGAAAAGCGAGCAGCTAGCTAGCTAGAGTAATAGCTCAATAAGTAATGCCACGGACAAATTCCTACCTAACCTCAGCACTTGTCTCTGCAATAAGTTCACAAGTTGTACGAAAAAAATTATAAAAGAATCACCCGAGCCAAGTTACTATTGAAAACTTTGCAAATAGAAATATGTTGTAGTCATTAATAACACTAATGGTAAACATAGTATGTAAGTTAGGACGATAGCTTAACAAGAAATGCCCCGAATAATGGCAATGCGAAAGCGCGCATCCGAAGACAAAACGTTGAAAAATGCACGAATTGTTGGCTGTACACATATCAATGCACATACGGCAGTTTCAATCGAGACTTTGATTGAATTAGGTGCAACGATTCGATGGGCGGCCTGTAATATAAACTTGACACAGAATGGAGTTACTGCGGCATTGGCTGAAGCAGATTATCCGATATTCGCATGGCGTGGTGAGACCGAAGGAGATTTTTGGTGGTGCAAAAATAAATGTGTAAATGCTGAATTTTAGCAAATCTGATTTTGGATGATGGAGGCGATGCAACACAGTTAATGTTGAGGACATATCCAGCCATGTTTAAAATGGTTAAAGGCATGGTAGAGGAAAGTGTCACTGGGGTAGGGGAAATCCGGGAGAGTTGAACCCCCTCGTACTTAAACATGAACAAAATTGTACAGACGGCTTGAAATTTAACAGTGGAATCACGTATGCAAAGCTTTAGTAAACAGACATCACTTTCTTATACCAAAGTAACCGTTAAACTATTAACTTGAGTTGCAACTAACTTTTTTCTTTAATTGATTGATGGCTCAAATCTCCCTAACGCATGGGAGAGTTGACCACATGAATAGGGAGATTTGCCCGTATTTATTTGCATAAGAGGAGTAATGACAAATTATTTTACAAACTCGAATATTTTAATTAAAACCACCACAAATATTAAAAACAATAACTCTAAAGTTTTATTAACAAGCTTTAATTCGAAAATAAATGCAATAACATGAACATAAAAATTTATTCAAAATATAAATGTAAAAACAAAAGATTCTATTCATTTTAAGAAAATATAGTAAGATGAAAAACTAATTGTTTTTCGAAGTAAGCATCTAAGCTAAAGAGATCAGTATTTAATTTGTTTCTGTATTTCAGATCTTAAGGTTCACATTCATAGCATGTGAAATTCCGATCATCTTTTTTCGTCAATCCAACACATTTTTCATGGACATATTTCTCGCAGGAAATACAAAGCCTCATATCTAAAACTGCTTCTCTTTGGCATACAAAACAGTACCACCGGTTCTCTAGATCTGAATCCTCATTCCAATCACTATCACAAGAGCTATCAGCATATGGAATGATAAATTCATTATCAGATTCGGTTTCACTGGTTTGAATGCGCTTCTTGGTCTTAGTTTTACATATATTTTTTGTTGTTTCATTTCCTCTTTCTATATTACTTTGTAACTTTCTCTTTTTTGTTTTAACTTTCATTGCTTTTTTTTTCAGCTACACTTTTGTAACATTTTTTTTTATACTCAATTTCACTCTCACTATCCTGAAGAATTCTTTGTTTTGCTTTGCCTGTCTTTGATTTTTTGGCTTATTTTATTCATTTCTATTTTATTAAAAACCCCACTCGTACTGGATTTTGGATTGTCTGTATCATCTTTTTCAGGAGTTTGTGTTAAAATTTTCGTTTTCCCTGGCATACGGCCACGCCTTGTAGTTTTCCTGGGTGCAGCTTTTGGGTACGGTCTTATCGTTTCCAGAGTAACAAGTGAGGGCTTTTGACAAGCTGTTGCTTCTCGAGTACCATCAGCGATATTTTGGTCGCTTGGATTTGTAATCTGAGCTAAGGCTGAGAACTGTTAGTGGGTATACGGGACTGAAGCATCATCAATTTTATCGTGGCCAGTTAAAGCTGATTCATTCATGACAGAAACCTCCGCAGGATGTGGTGAAGTAAAGTCCTTTACTATATTTATCTTCTGGATAGTTAATAAGCTAGCAATCGCTGAGTTTTGCAAATTATCAGCTTCAGTTTGAAGTATGCTAATAGAAGTTTCAGTATCATCACAAGATGCTTGCTCAAGAGAAACTTGAGGAGGTGTGAGCTGAATCTGATGATTTTGATGTGAAGCAGGGTATTCAGGGAGCATCTCTTTGTCATTCGAGAAACCTCTGTCTGTGACTGCTGAGCACATGAAGTCTTCTTCGCTGAATATATCGGGGTTAAATGGATGGATGCCGGAACTTCTGAATCCTCTTAGGATGTTTGATTGGCTGAAAGCTTGTGACATCATCGCTTTTAGAAATCCAGGAATTTTGTAAATTGTTGCAGTTTTTCCGGGATTCGACAGCATCCAGTTGTTCATCACACTGTTGTATCTAGATTTGAACGAAGAGTAAATAGCTACGTCTAGTGGTTGTAGTTTTTGACTGCAGTGCGGAGGAAGTGTTAATAATGTTATACCATTGTCTTTTGCAAATTTGACTACATTCACGCTAACATGACTCTCGTGATTATCAAGAATTAGCAGAACTGGCTTTTCTTTTGATGCACGGGAGTACTTTTTAAAATGTTCCATAAATTTTAAGAAACTTTTCGTAGTCATCCATCCGGTGGAGTATGCATCACCATCTGAACCTTCTGGCCCCTCTGACACAAAATCTTGTCGATATTTCACTCGAGGAAAAATGAAAAACGGAGGAATAACATTACCGATTGCATTAACTGCAAAACAGAATGTCACAAGAGTTCCCCTTTCAGCAGAAGTAACCTGTCCTACTTGTTTCGACTTTTTACTGGCTAGTACCTTAGGGCAGTCTTGCACAGTTGTGCATCCAGTTTCGTCGCAATTATAAATATTTTGTGGTTCAAATTTGTGCTTCTCTCTTACAGATCTTAAATTTTCAATCTGCAACGTTTTTCTTATTAAAACTGGTTGCTCTTGACAAGCTAGTGGCTTCAGGTTTCCGTAGACTGATTTCTAAATTTCTTTGCAGAAAGCCACGAAACCAGTCTTTTCCAGCAGATTTATTTTTGAGCCAACTATCTGGTACTTTTTTTGTATTTGATGAAGCAAACTCAAAAGCCAATTTCATCGCCTCCACCCGAGACAGGCCATAGTTCATTTTACTGCATTTTAGTAAATATTCCACTAAAATTTTTTCCTCTGCAGTTGTGAAAACCTGGAAAGCTTTGTATCGACCCTTTTCATCGAACAGTTGTAGCTTTTCATCGTTTTTGCAATAGTGACGTAAAATGGTCCTGTCGACTCCAAACTTCGCCGCTGTTTTCCTAAGAGAATTCCCAGATTTCACTTCACGAATAGCGTTTTTTAATTCTTGGATGTTTACTTTTTTGCGAGTAGAACCAACTTTTGGTTTGTAATTGAATGGCATGACGCTGGCAACTGAAAGCAATTAGAAAATATTTGTATGTATTCCACATATACATGAGGGACACTTAAACCATTGATCATGTCTCCCTAATGCATTATGGATCAAATCTCCCTGAACATACCTCTTCACGTTGTCGCCTGTTTGAGGAAACTGTTTGACTTTGTAGATTAAAATACACTTATTTCTTACATCTACACTTTTTGACGTATTTACTTTATTAGACAGTAATTGCGGCCCTGTAGATAAGGCTATTTAATGTTAAAAACACACAAAAATATTATTTTTCACTCGTGAATACCAAAAACGTGTTTGTCTCTATCACTGTCAATTCAGAATGGTAGCAGCTGATGTCGTGCTACCCATATGATGAAGAATGAATCGGTATGTTGTGACATGTAGCAGAATATGATGGGAACCGGCATGTTGTGACATGTAGATGAAATGATTAAAGCGTTATGGAGCATCTCTCCCACCTGGGCAAATCTCCCGGATTCTCCCTACATAGACTGTACCAGCTATCAAAATCTGAGAAGTTAACAGTCCCAGCAATGAATGTAATGGATTCCGTCACTAAAACAAAATTTGATAATTTGTATAGCTGCAAAGAGTCTATTATTGATAGTTTAAAGCGTTGAACAGACGTTATGTTTGGTGGGAATCAAGTAGCCATTTGCGGATATGGTGAAGTTGGAAAGGGATGCGCCCAAGTATTGGAAGGATTGGGCTGCACCGTGTATATTACTGAAATTGACCCTATCTGCGCTCTTCAGGACAGCATGGACGGTTTTCGTGTGGTGAAACGTAATGAAGTTATTCGAAATGTAGACATTGTTGTCACCGCCACCGGTAATAAAAATGTTGTAATTCGTGATCATATGGACAAATCAAGAATGGGTGTATAGTCGGCGACATGGGGCACTTGAATACCGAAATCGATGTAAATAGTTTACGGACTCCAGTCTGATCGCAAGTAGACCAAATTGGTTGGCCGGATGGTAAACGAATTATCTTGTTGGCTGACGGACGAATTTATTGTGCTCAAATATCCCATCGTCCGTTGTTTCAGCAACATCTACTACACAGGCTCTGGTATTGATAGAATTGTTCAATGCCCCACAAGGACGATATAAATCCGACGTTTATTTGTTGCCGAAGAAAATGGATGATTACGTAGGAAGCTTACATCTTCCCACATTCGATATCATCAACTCCTGGAGTAAATTAATATAAACAAACGGAAGATACTTGACGTTTCTATCCGGCACGGCCACCAAACATTGGAAATAAGAACAACTAAATAGAAAAACACAGGGAAAAAGCTCGCAGCAGGCCAATGGTGGTGCTAGAATCCACGAGTCCAAGAAGTCGCGGCCAACTTCAACGAAGGGTTTTTTTTCAACGGGGCGAAAAATCCCATCCAAGGCGAGAACTGACCGAATACTGAACGAGGAGCGCTCTTTCTTGTTTTGGAACCCGTGTGGGAAGGTCGCACCATCGAACGAAGGAAAAAATCGCTGGGAACGATTCTCGAGTTGGCTTCTGTTTTTTTTGGAACCCGAGTGCAAGGTAAGGACGTGGCTGTCTCCGAATCGATTTCTCTAGAAATTCTTCTAGGAAGGTAAAAAAACATCGGGCCGACAAGGATACGCCGCGAGGAACTGGCGGTGAATTTTATCGAGATACACGCGGCTAGCGGGAGTCAATCAACAGGACACAATCGAAGCGGAAAATTTACCGCGGGCCCCCGTCGTTGAATTAATTGAGGTTAGGTGAATATAATTATAGAGTTATGGAAAAATTTCATTGAGATTGTTTGAAATGAGAATCATGGGTTTACTTTTATTTCTTTTCTTTCAATCAAGAAACCGCTAGAAGTGAATTGTCAGACTTGTCTCGGGAGTGAGTGTGGAAATTTTAAGGCACCCTTTTTCTGCGCAAATATTCCGCAAGTGCTGGGGTATATTAGGCTTTTTGATTGGTTTTGAATCCCAGCTCCCGGTGAAGGTAATTTCACGACAATTAAGACTTAGGGTAGATAGATTACGGGATTGTCGCGGGAGTTTATTGGTTGGTTTATACTACTATTCTTGGTTGGTACGCATATAAAGGCAGTGATCATGATAGTTTCGCCTTCAAGCTGGAGGATCCCTCTTCCAACGGGACGGGAGGAAGGAGAAAGAATTGTCAGACAAGCGATCCCCCAGCCCCGAGGTACCCTACTGCGGTGAACATTTTTTATCTTTTTAGAACTTCCCCATTTGTCAACCGATCTAAGATCACCGCGATCATACTATTCGCCGTGAGCTCTCCCGTCTCCCTGTGGAGGTCCTGTCGGAGCCTATCTCATTTCCTGCTCGCAAAACATGTTTGGCAAGCATCGTTTTCCTTTCCTAGGCAAAATCTACATTCGGGGGATCGTGTCCTACGAACCTTGTGCAGCTAAGAATGAAGACACCCATGCCCGCGAGAAAGCTGAGTTAGATAACATAGAAGTCAGTCTTGCCATGCCTTTGATTTAGACACGGTCTCAGATTCAGGATGAGCCGCGCAGTCCACCTTCCTTTTGTGCAACTCACCCAAGATTGCTGCCAATCGTTGAGTAAGCGCTGTCTCTCCTCATGAGCAACCGTCTCTCTCACGTGTTTGGTTCAGCGCAGGTTAATAGTGCGGCGCTCTCTAGCAAGGAGGGTGATAGGTATTACGCCTGCAATAATTCTTACTATCGAATCAGAGACTGTCGAATTCAATCCTTAGAGCTCACCTATGCCAAGCGCCTTCGGTACACATTCTTACTGAGAGCGTCGCCCCAGATTTCTGCTCCGTTCAGTAGCACTGACCCTAGAGCGCACATGAATGTTTGTCTTCCTGATAGGTTGCGTCCACCTACGTTGGCCATAAGTCGACTCCGAGCCAATACGCCCGAAGCAGCCTTCGTAGCCGTTGCCCTGATTTGCGCAGAGAAACTCAGCTTCAAGTTAATCAGTAGCCACAGGTACTTCATCGCTGGCTTTGATTTGATTAGCATTTCTCCAAAACTGATCGTCCTCACTCTAGGGATTCTCTTCTCTGTCAAGATGACCGCTTTGATCTTCTCGAGTAATAGGCCATCCAGTCTCTCACTCGATCCATTCGCATGCCTACCCTAAGTTGCATCAAAAGGTATGGAAGCTGGGTGGACGGACACGGGCAAAGCGTCGTAATGATCATATCACCTTCTCGAGTGCCAATACATTCTTTCAAGATTATGAGGTACACTAACTATCTCTAAACGAAGGCCCGAAAGGGGCTGTAGTGTTGAAGCAAAAAACATAAGTTGCGCTTTTTTAACGGTTCGTCCAGCGACTAACATTGAGCGTCACTAACAGAACCAACCATCGCTCGATGCGGCTATATGCCTCTGTCTTTTGGACCGCGCTCATCACGTCTGCAATTGCATTAGTGGCGAAGCGTCCTCTAAAGGCATACTGCCGAAGAGATAGGCCCCCAGCAGCGCGAATAGTGTCAGTGAGTCTTCACTTGATGAGTTTCTCTAGAACTTCGATCCGGAATTCTCTTTATCCTTGCTGATCAGCGCAAGCCTCGCCAACTTCTATTGGGCCAGACGAACTCCATCCCGTGGGCAAGCATTGAATGTGCTGAGCAGCAAGTCAGGACAATTGTCATAGACAAGTTGCAATATAAAATTAAACTCCGGAGCCACTCCTGGAAGGGAAGGATTCCTTGCACTCAAACATTTTAGTCGGAATATTACCAAGGAACCACACCACACGCTGAAGTACTGGTGGGAAGGACTAAGGTAATGTTAGGATAACCAATGTAAATTATTAGCGTTAAGTAAGGTTAGGCATTAAGCGAAAAAACACAAAAACGAAGCAGCTCCTCTTCGCCACCGAACGGCAGTAAAACCTCACAACGAGGAATGGCAGTACAAATCGTGAAATTCTTGGCACACCCGATTATGTCGCACCTGGAGTACTGCAATATGATCCATCATCATTGCAAACTGATGTGTGGTTGGTTGGTGTATTGGCCACGTTTTGTTGACTGGGTGTACACCAGTTGGTGGCCATACAAAACAGGAGACATTTTCTTTCTCCAAAATTATCACATCCTGCCGTTTGATCTAAATAGTCAGGACAGTCTTTTTTACCATCACTTTCCAATCCCAGAGGAATGCACGATCTCTCAGTACACATATATTCGTATTTTGAGCAATGGTCATCAGGACGCTCCTCAATTACTGCTTCGCATCTTTTTTCGTCGTAGTCAATCGGACAATTTTCATTTCCATCGCAGACAAATTTGTGCGATAGGCAGGTTATATTGCTGGCACAAAGAAACCATTCTGGCATTAAGCATGTTCGGTCCTTGCAATTCTCTTCGTCCAAATAATTGAGGCAATCGGTTTGGCCGTTGCATGGATATTTGTCATCGATGCAGTTTCCATCTTACATCGAAATTCAGCTTCACGACAAAAATTCTTACTAAAAGCTTGTGGCACTAGGAATACATAGGAATACACTAACAACGACCAGCAGTCGTATACAGGACATTCTTCTAAAAGTAAAGAATCTTGAGGGTACCCAACTTCTTAGTACCGCGCTGGTTGAGACTGACGGTGGTATGGAAGGCAAATGGAAGGATTGCTGAAAACAAGAGTATTTGGGGATGGACGAGTTCGCAGTTATTGAAATACGATTTCAAATTAAATTAATACAAGGTGCATTCCAAAATAAACGAGACTGGGCAAAAATAGTAACGACAGGAGCTTTGTTCTGATAAATTCGAGTATTTTTATTCAAAGTAGTCTCCGCTGGCCTCGATACACTGTCTTGCGCGATTCAAAAGCTTTTCGAAAGAGTGTTTCAGGTCATTGACTGCAATGTCCTTCAGGATGTCGGTACAAGCCTTTCGGATGCCCTTTACGGACGCAAAGCGTTTTCCTTTCATGATAAAAGTCTCGTTTATTTTGGAACACAGCTTGTACACACCATAATATCCTTTCGCGGACAAAATTATTTTAAAATATTTCGCGACGAACGTAAATGCACAAATCACAAGCATCAACACAATAATTGACAATTCAGCTAAAACAAATCGATAAGGTTGTTTTCGATAATGCAGGACTGTGCGCGAAAGAAAGGAAGAAGGAAGGAGCGTCGAAGAAACTAATCAGGCAACGAGGTAAATCTATTTCAGACAACAAGGGAAGAAAATTGATTCAGGCAGCGAGCGAGTTGAAGTGCGAGGATTTCGACCATCGATTGGGCCTCCAGGAAGTAGGAAGTAAGGAAAATTTTGTAAGTGTAAAGAATTTGAATTTTATAAATAAGAACTTCGCATGGAACTGAGATCATCTTGAATTATCGTTTAAATTTCTTATACAAAATTTTCGTGTTTTATGAAAGTATTTCAGCCAGTGTTTTCGCGCATGGAGCGAGCTGTGTTGGCGGAAGGCGTAGATTACGCCTGGTGTCCGTAAGAATCCCTCCCGTCGGGGATTTCAATCTGCTCAGTCATTTTTCTTTAGTGTCAGTTAGTGCGAATAAGGATCCTCTCTGTCGGGGGATCCTAAATTTGCATAGTTGGTGGTTTTTTTTCTGCAGTGAAAGTGGTTATAGGCGGCTCGACGAGCCGGGTAAAGGTCACCAGTGGATATTCTAGTGAAAGGACCATTCCGGGGAGCATCAAGCGCATCAATTGGCTGCTGGGGGCAATGCTAGGGTTGGCGAGTCGCGCTTTCCTACCTCGTCTCCACGGGCTAGTTGGGACCCCAAGGCCCCCAACCGGAATCGCTTGTTGTAACGTAACATTTTTTTAACGTAACAACCTCAGCTGGAATAGCATCTGAGCCTGGAGCCTTCCTTGTTTTTAATGATAGGACTGCCTCTTCCAGTTTCGGCTCTTTTAAGAGTGGGCGCTCAATTGCTGTTTTACAGTGGAAAGCGTCAACATGGACGGAGAAAAGTGCCCACACTATCTCGTCCATCTTTTTAGCTTCATTATGCATGGCTCCACGGGTCCTTGTATACATTGTCTACTAGATCTTGCCAGGAACGAGCCTTGCTGCATTGCTGCAGTGAATCAGTTTGCGTAGGCATTTCGTGGAGGCCTTATAACCCGGTTGTATTCCTCGTGCTAGTCCCGTACCCGTTAAGCTCTACGTCGAAGCTTGTGACATTCCTTTCCTATTACACTGGAGGCCTGCCATGCTGGGATCTCCCACCTGGCACAAAAGCGCTGCAAGCAGACGTGATGATGCTCTTCTTGAGACGTGATGATGCACATCTTGAGCTGCTAACTTTTCAGTCCCCTGCGAATCTTCTAATAACGGCGCACATACCGTGAATACCTCAACGAACTTCTCGCCATCCATCCTTCCAATATTCCACCTAATCGTGGAAGGTCGAGATCACGGATGCCGGGATACAACATCACAAATCTCAAGCAGAATGTACTGATGATTACCGGTTCAGTAGTCCTCGAATACTCTCCAATTGTGTCTCCTCCGTTCTAAGGATTTCGAGGCGAGTGTGACGTCCGGTATGGTTCCCGGAAGCTGGCGTATTCCCGGTGTTTAGTACGACGAGCACCGTCCTGGCAGCCATTTCTAGGATCCATTTTCCCCACGGATCTGTTTGAGGCGTGCCTCACTATATTGCTTTAGCGTTTAAGTCTCCCTCAATGAGTATGTTGCCTTCGACAGAGCGCCCCACAAAGCATTTAGTTTGGCTTGGAAAGATGATATCGGTTTGTTCTAGAAGAAGGTGATCCCTGAGCACTGAACTCACGCGAAACTATCCTCCCGTCCATAGCCTTCTACCTGGAAATCAGTGTTCCGAACATAGACGGTGGCAGTACCAGTTTCGTTAGAATACCATGATGCAGAACTTTTAATTTCGTGTTCCTCACTCAGCAGCAAAAGCTAGCTTTAATGTCCTTCGTAAGTTGCTCAGGCAGGTTTTGGGAGGTTGAATTGCGGTTTAGGTTTAACTGCAAGATGCGTCTACCCTTGGACTCTCCCGATGTGGCCCTTTTGATTTTTACCTATGGGATTTTTTGATATCCCGTATTTATATGAATCATCCAAGGACCCTACAAGACCTGAAGACAGACATCCAGGGAGAAATTACCAATATAAAGCTTGCTACGCTGGTAAGAGTCATGGCAAACGCCAGAAATCGGTTTACTCAGTGCATGGAGAATGGGGAACGTCACTTACCTAATTAGATCTTCAAAACAATGTACACTAAAACAAAACTTTTGGTATGCAACTACATTATAAAACGAAAATCATAATTTTCTGATTTATACAATGGTTTTAATTATGGCAGCGGCACTCTATATAAATGACCTTTTTTGTCACTAGATGTTGTCCGTTGTCATATATCGGGCAATACTAATCAGATTGAGTCAAACTGACATGAGTTTGAAAGGTGAGGTTCCAGTCTACAATTTTCGTATGGACAGTTTTGTATTTCGTCATTCGTGTCAAAAGTTGTATTCATTTAAAAATGAGTGAAATTTCTCAAAAAAAAATCGTTATATTTTACAATATCACTACGATCAAGGTGAGAATGCATGGCAGGCTCGTGAAAAAATTTGTGGTGGGTACGGTCAAGATACTTTATCAAAAGTCACAGCTTAGAGATGGTTCGCTTGCTTTCGTTCTGGAAATTTTGATGTCAAAGATGCACCTCGCTCAGGTCGACCGATCACTGAATAAAATATTGAAGAAGACCGACACATGAGCTGCCATGACATTGCAAAGCAACTGAATATCCATCAGCAAACAGTTTCGAACCATTTGCGTAAGGCTGGACACACAAAGAAGCTCGACGTTTGGGTGCCGCATGATTTAACACAAAAAAATTTGATCGACCGAATTTCCATTTGCGAAATGCTAATAAAACACAACGAAATCGAGCCATTTTTGAAGCAAATCAGTACGGGCGATGAAAAATGGGTAAGATACGAGAATGTCATTGGAAAAAGATCATGGTCAAAAAAGGTGAATCATCACAAACGACTTCAAAGCCAGGATTGACACCAAATAAGGTTATGCTGTGTGTATGGTGGGATTGGAAGAATATTGTTTATCATGATGTGCTACAACCTGGCCAAACACTCAATTCGGCTCTGTACTGTCAGCAATTAACCAAACCGCGACAAGCAATTCAAAAAAACCGGCCAGAATTGATCAATTGAAAGGGCGTTGTCCTCCATATGACAATGCCAGACCACACACATCTTTGATAACTCGGCAAAAATTGACAGAGCTTGGCTGGGAAGTTTTGATGCATCCGCCGTAAAGCCCAGATCTTGCACCATCAGACTACCATGTGTTTCGGTCTCTGCAAAACTTCCTTAATGAAAAGAAATTCACTTCAAAAAGGTACTGTGAAAATCACTTGCCCAAGTTTTTTGCCGATAAACCGAAGAAGTTCTACACAGATGGGGTAATGGCTCTACCCAAAAAATGGCAAAAGGTCATAGATAGCAATGGACAATATTTACTTAAATTAAATCCATTTCAAATAAAATAAATATTCAATCGAAAAATGACAAAAAAAGGTTCAATACTTTTTAATTCACCAATATATACTTAAAGGGTGGTCCAACTCAAGTTGCAAATAAAACCAAAAGTTTTCAGAGAATAATGTTAATATTTTTTTACTATTATAGAAGGATCTATGACAATTATGTGTGAAACACAATATCGCTCAAACGCTCGCCACGGCTACGGTGGCATACTTCTACCCAATGTCTATATTTGCAATGACTCTGAGACATAATTGAGGTTCAATGTCGTTAATGTGCTGAATTATCTTATCCTTTACACTTTTTCCTTTAATTGTCACATGATCACATGATGGTGGCGGCCAACTAACATAGCCACAATGTGAGATAACACGGCCATTGAATTTCTCGCGCAAAAGAGCCATTGTTTCGTTGGCTGTATGGCAAGTAGCACCATCCTGTTTGAACCGCATATCGTCCAGGTCCATAACCTCAATTTCTGACTACAAGAATTCCGTTATCATCTCGTAATAGCGAACACCATTCACGGTAACTGCTTGGCCGTCCTTATTTTCGAAGAAGTACAGCCCGATGACACCGCCAGCCCATAAACGGCGCCAAACAGTCACTCTTTGTCGATGCGTCGGCTTTTCAACAATCACTCGTGGATTCTCATTTGCCCAAATGCGGCAATTCTCCTTGTTAACTAATCGACTGAGGTGAAAGTGTGAAGTGTCCTTTGCAAAGTCACCATCCCGTTCTGTCTGTTCAACCAACCACTAACTGGGCGAGCATGCACAGGTTATTTCACATTTTCTACAGACCCGATTTGCTGAAATTTGCGCACGATTCCTCCGATTGTGGACACATTTGGTCAATTATGCTGACGGAAAAAATTACGAAGTGCACGAAATGCACTTTGATTTGAAAGCCCATTTTCGTAAAAGCCTTCAACAACCTTAACGTGCTACTCAATTGAAACCTCTCCATGGTTGAATTTGTCAAACACTGAAACAAAGAAATGTCAAATTAAGTTGAGCGAAAAACTTGACGTTAAGGCGTGACTCACAATTAACGTCTTGCATTATGGTTGGACCACCCTTTACATAGCAAAATAGGAATTCCAGTTCTTGTTGGCCTTCTGGGAACCCCTGACCCTACACCTCGTGTCAAAGTGAGACAGCACGTGGCATTTTTGCAGAGATTATCGATACCTGCACGCCATTACGATAGATATTTCTCTAAAATTGATTGGTAGGCATTTTTTTCAAAGATCGGTCTGTCACGGGCGTTTCATCGAATTCCGACAGCAGGGGAGTACGTCGTGAACACGGCAGTTACGACTTCGTTTGAATTTGGCCATCGTAGCGCTGCGCAGACCTTTCAGCGGATAATGGAAGAGGTTCTCCGGGGACTCGACTTCTGCGTGTGCTACCTGGACGATGTGGTGGCCAAATCAGGATCGAAGGAAGAGCTTGTACAGCACCTGTGTTTAGTATTCCAACGCCTATCGGAGTACGAGATTGTTATCAACATGTTTAACTGCGTGTTTAGAGTGAGCAAGAAAGAGTGTGTAGGGCATATTGCTAGTAAAAAGGGTGTGAGCACCTCAACGTTTCGAGCAGATGCAATCCGTGATTTTAAGAAGCCTGTCGCCGCAAAAGATCTCCGGCGGTTTTTGGGAACACTAAATTTTTATTTGTGGTTTGCGCGTTACGTTGCTGTACTGTTTTCGAATGGACCTCGGAGGCTGACAATGCGTTTATACAGTGTAAGAATCCGAAGTAGCCAATGCACCTCTTAGGTTTAAGACTGGCGCTTTCCGTGCCCGAGCCCAAATACGGTGTTTATGAGTTGCTCACTATATGTATATACCACAGTTTGTTATTTTCGACACTATTTATTTATGTATTTACACTATTTTATAGATCCGTGAATCCAATTACAAAATAGGGAATGAAATATAATTTAATGCATGCAACAAAAACAAAGTGAGCTACTTGAAATAGAAAAAAAAAACGAGAATCTAAAATATTAATAAAATGTTAGAAGCTTAGGAGATTATGTAATAAGCTTTAAAAAGCGTTCAAGGAATGTGCCAGGGGACCCAGCTGGAGCTCATCGTAACGACGTGATACGCGTACTAAAAACGAATAAAAATAAATATCGGTTCGAGCAAAGGGCACAATGAATATGCCAACTGAACGCGTTCTTGAGGTGGGACGTAAATAATGCTTTTCCCGAAGGTTGGATGAAAGGATACCGTGATATAATTTAAATAAGCAACACAGGTCTAATAATTCTCTCCTTTTTTCGAGTGTTGGAATGTTGAGAATCTGTAAGCGCTCATCGTAGGAGCTCTAAGGGAGGTTATATTTGTAGAATAGAGTACGTGTGAATTTATGCATACTCAGGGATTGACCGAGAGAGAAGTACAAATAGATGGATGCTGGTTAAGATTTTAAAGGACTTGCTGGAGGGACGTAAAATAAAACCTGGGTATACTACTACTCCCAAATCTTTAAATTTGTCCACATGCGCGAGCAGTGATCCATCAATCAGGTATTCATATAATACGGGTGAATCTCCTATGACAACATTTTGAAATATTAAGAGGAAGTAAATTATCTTGACACCGATTTTGGAGATTGTCAAGATCATTTTGAAGGTATGAGCTGTCTTTGCTGGAGTTAATGGAGCTGTAAATTTTAAAATCATCAGCGTAAAGAAGACAATTAGAGAACAGTCATTGAGGAAGATCATTAATGAAATTGTTGAATAACAAAGGGCTTAAGAATTTTAGGCTCTTTGTTATTTCCTTAAGGAACATCCGATTTTGGACTAAATTAGGCCAACGAATAAAAATAATTCCAGACAACGGTGCAAGAGCGATGGGATAAGAAGGATAAGATCCAAGAGAGGATTGAGTCGGAAACGTAGAACGATCGGAGTTTGTTAGCCAGAAGGCCGTGATCAACACTGTCGAAGGCTTTAGCAAAATCAGTGTATATGACTTCAACTTATGAGCTCTTGTCAAAAGCAAGAGAGATGGTATTCGTAAGTTCTAACAAATTAGTTATTGTCCAACGACCTTTAATGAAGCCATATTGTTCATTTGCAAACAGCATACTGATGGCATCGTACATTCTGTTATACATAATTCGCTCAAGGAGCTTGCCAAAACAAGAGAGCAAAGAAATCGGACTATAGTTCGAGATTTCACTACGATCTCCGGACTTATGGATCGGACAGATGTTAGCGTGCTTCCAGATGTCGGGAAAGCAGGAGGAAGAAAGGCTAATATTGAAAATAATTGATAGTGAGGTAGATAATGAAGAAGATAATGACTTTAAGAACAGATTTGGTATTTCATCAGGACCCGGACCACCATTAATGTCAAAAGTGAGAAGTACATTTTCAATTTCAGATGGAGAAGTCACGATAGAATGCACAATAGGGGAAGGAGAACACGATGAGTTTATAGTGGGGTTTGAAACCTTAAATGTGGAGGAAAAAATTGAGCAAAAAGGTCACAGATAACTTGCCCATCAAAAGCTTGACAGTTATGCTATGAGAAGATATTAAGGTTATGAGATGTTGTTTTCAGGAAACCGATGTATGTCCAGAAGGGCTCAGGACCATAAGGTTGCAGTGATGTTTCAATCATATAACAATAACATCGCATTGCGTTTTTAACCGCTTTTTTGTTTTCTCTACGAAGCAGTCGGTAGTTTGCGAAGTCAGTGTCAGAGTTGGAATACTGAAATTTTTTGCGCACCTGGTCCTTCAAATAAAGAGCGTCTGCGACTTCAGTGGAAAGCCAGCTGTGGTTCCTTTTCCGAGGTGACAGGGGGCACTACTTGGAAGGCTCTGCGTTTTTCGTTCAGACGTTCTCGATTACGTATCGTGGTTCGCAACGGTTTTCGTTTCGTCTCTGACTCTAGCAACGAAGTGGTAGACGCACTCTATCGCGTGGAGGCTATTGAGATATCCACGCTTTGAAGGTAGACTGGCTCATGAGTAGAGCCGGGACGTTGAACTTCAGGAGCTGCTCCGTAACAACACCACCTCCCTAAAGCTTGCCCGCCATTTCCGTGGTTCTCGTCAAGAGGCGGTATGCGACAATTCTCTGGGTCAGCTGAGGCTGTTCATCCTGGTTTTCAACATTTTTCATCTGCTGGCGCATCCGAGCCGTCGGGCTACGTACGATGTTCACTAATAAGTGCATGAGGTGAGACATCGATGTGTGGGCTCGCTCATGTGTGCCATGCCAGCGTTCGAAGATTGCTCGCCATCAAAAGAATTCGATACAGTCTGTTCGGGTGCCGGACAGTTGCTTCCAGCACATACATCTGGACATCCTGGGACCACTTTCCACCAACCCTACGGCCGACTACAAACTAATTTCCGAAAGTATTTGGGGAGCACTTTTCCGCTCGATTTCACTGGGCAGGAGCACTGCTTTGTGCATCGCAGATTTGTTCGTGCTTGAAGTACAGGCAAATGTAGTCCACTTGGTGTAGTGGTTAGAGCACTCACCACGTAAGCTGAAGGTTCCTCATTCGAGTCTCATTGGCGACATCGAGATTTGTTTCGAGTTATTCTTCGGATGACCTACAAGACCGTTTAGTTATGATACGAACTGGTTTAAAATCAGAATGTATCGCAGCTGAGGGTCGGACAAACGGCCAAAGCGTGGTACTGACCATATCACCTTCCCGAGTGCCGATAGGTTCGATCAAGATAATGAGATACTCTAACTATCTCTAATTACCAAAAGAGGCTGTAGTGCTAAAGCAAATAAAAAAAGCGCAGGCAAAGTGCAATCCGGCGAATCACGTTGTCGTTCGGCGGTTCTTTAGAGGCTCTTCTGACAAAAAGACTGGCGCCTACGCCTGTTTTCTGACGAGTTACTGGGACCGCGGGCCCTAGCGGGAGCACCCTCGGTTTTGAAGGGTAATAAGACGTACTCCGCCAAACAAGAATCGCGTGCGTTTTTTGTGCTCCCAGATTTTTGCGAAACGTGACATATCAGTGTCACTTAAATGTTACTTGGGAGGGAGTACTATGCCGATGCGAGTGCAGTATTGCTGCTGATTTTTGATAAATACAATGTCGTCCACCAGGGCGATAATTAGATTTGGTGCACATAAAGATTTTGGAATCTCTCTCTTGATTTCGAGTTCGTTGTGTATGGATATATATTAAGAACTTCACTGATCTTATTAATAAAGATTATTTTGTTATTGTCACCGAGTCTTGCATTTATCGATTTACCTGTACCCCAAAATCGCAAAAATAAAGCTCTGACAAATAGAAAGGTTTGCTTTGAGTCGATTTTGAGTGGGAATTTTGAAAAAAATGATGAAAAAAATACTTTGATTTCATTGAGGAGAGGAATTGAGAAATGCTATGTATTTTCGGCATTAGCTATTTCTTTGAATGAAATTTACAGACTTAGATTGATTGAAATTACAAACCAGTACATTCTGAATTTATGGCATATCAAAAATATCATCCTCTAGACAAACAACATTGATAGCAGTCAAAATCAATTCCTGCTGATTTTCCCCAGGAATACTAAAATGAACATTGTAAAGTTATGTTAAAATAAGATTATGAATGGATGACATTATATTTAGTAGCATAAACAGCAATCTCCTTAAGCACTTTGCCTTCTGCTGCAGTGTCGATACGATTTTTTTCTTTATTTGGGCTCGGAGAGAAAAAAACACGAGGGAAAAGGCGAATATCCTTTGCTTAGCATTGATTCTCACCCTCCAAATTCGTAACTACTTAATTCTGCCAGATCCTTTTTTCATTCCTCTTCATTGGAATCGAAATTCAAATCGGAAAATATCCACTCCTTGGTTGGTTGATATCGAGGAAGGAGCGAAAAAAAGCGAAGGAAATGTCATAAAAATATGCGACATTTCGTTTTTATTGCTTTTAAAAACTCTTTTTCTATACTTTTCCTTCGACTTGTGCGATTCAAATTGGGCGACTGGCGCTACTCAACGCCACCTCCTTCACTCGCACCCTCAAGTACAATTTTCGATATTTTTCTTGTTACTGTTCTTTTAATATTCATTTCTTACTCGTTCCATTTGCTCCTCACAACATGCTTGAAAATCAAATGGCAACCGACCGCCAGCGGTGGTGAGCTGAGAGCGCCAGAAGGAAAAAATACAAGAAAGTACTCACAGGATGGGAATAAAAAAGAAAAAACATGAAATGAAATTGAATAGAAATAGTGGAGCTATTCCTTCTTGGGCGCAATTCATACATACTCGTACCTATTTGGACATGTAATGAATAAAAGAAAAATAGAACAGTAATTCACTTATTGAATTGCTTAATTGAAAATCTGTCATGACGGTGAAATCGTAGGGGCGAGAGGGTGGGCAGATGGGGATGATGAACAAGATGCTGGGTATTGGAATGAGAACATTTTTGAGAAATGACTTTAATATTCTTAGGATACAGTTGCCGTTACCGTCACTATTAACGACTTTGCTTGCCAGAACGAAGAAAAAAAATTAAACGTTACTCGCGCGAAACCGTCACACGAGCATGCTGCAGTTATTTAATTAAACTTGAGAATTGATGTTTGCTCTTTTCGATATTATTTCATAATTTACGTACCAATTGTTTTACTTGCTAGCTAAAATCAATGAAGGAAGTGTGGGGCAAGGGGGAAATAAGATAAGGCGAATTGTCTTTTTAGTAATAAGGAGCTCTTAAAAGCATTATAACACAAATTAATGATTCACGTTTCTTTGGTATATTGAACGAAAGCTTTGTTGCAGCCACGGTGTGCACCACAGTTGCAACAACTTTGAAAAGCGAAGTTAAGACCAAATTATTTTGGGATGATTGGCGGTAATCGATAAACCATGAGACTAGTACTAAAGCTTCAATTACAACAGAAGTGACTTTGTGGGACAATTCGCGGTTTTTTTCAAAGTAAGATGTAGGGGAGAGTTGGATAAAACGGGATAGTTTGATAAAACGGGATAGTTTCATAAAACGGGATACGTTGCGTTGTGACCAGACTAGTGCTGCTATAATGCAAGAAACAAAAGTAACTCGCTCTAAGGTGCCATACGAGCATTTGCTGTTGACCAGTCCAAACACATGCTTGTTTATGTGAAGTTGTGTTGCGAAGAAGTGTTTCGCAGAATTTTCGTGTGTTTTTCTTTATTTTTGTGGTGCTGTTCTCCTGTGCTACTGCATTTATTTATGGTAATATTTTTCTTGTAAGTACTACAATTTCTTTGGAGCTTCTTTGCGAATATTTTCACTGAGTCAGTTCTACTTTTGCTTTACTGTTCGGGCAGTAGCCATGTTTATTTGAA
Organism: Odontomyia ornata; assembly: GCA_963969285.1. Taxonomy (NCBI): domain Eukaryota; kingdom Metazoa; phylum Arthropoda; class Insecta; order Diptera; family Stratiomyidae; genus Odontomyia; species Odontomyia ornata. Next base: position 24,860,268 of record OZ017741.1, read on the forward strand.
TCATTGTTATAGTTGGAAAAAAGGGACACTTTGGAGATGGATAAAATGGGATACGAATTTTTTTGTATCCCGTTTTATCCAACTATTTTGTGCATTGCCTTTTTAGCCCATTTTGAATAAAAGCCCTACTGTAATATTTATTTTTAATCGGCTGTTTTCCTTAAACTAAGCTTTACTCTCATTTTACTTGAAATACTTAACCTGTCCTGCATTTTGAGCATAATATCGTTAGACTATTACAATTTTTCTATCCCGGAGCACTCTGGGCCTCTGGTAGAGACCTTCGACTGGGGCCCTCGGACCCGGTTAGCCCAATGAAGAGGGGCCGTGCGCCACTCGCTTTTCCAATGGGCCCCACGGGAGTCGCCAAGCGAGAATCGCGACTCGTCGAAGACTCGTACCGGCACCGATGTTATTTCCGCGCTCGCGTACCGACTGTGTCGCCTATTCCTCCCTACACCAACTCGCACACCTAAACAGTGCGTGGAATCTAAGGGGAATTTATGTCCTGCCGGACCCTTGAGCCACACCACGTGTTGGCGGAGTACCCTCGAGCCTTCCACACGTGGGGTACTATTCGTGCTCGCCCACTACGCCACTTCCCGAGCCAAACCTTACACTTTGGCACGTTCCACTTGTGGAAGTAAATTCTACACCAGCAAATATTATTGGAAATAATTATTATTGATCGTGAAATTCAGATTTTAAAATAAATTATACAAAAAAAGAAATACTACAACGAAAATACTCTTACGCTCGTATGTCCATAGTAGCTAACTATCCGGGGGCCCCCTAGTCTGCGGCTTCCAACTGTAGCGTTCTCCTGGCTTTCTCCATCAATCGCCTTTTTCCGTGCAATTCGCCGAAATCTGCCGTCCCGCCAACTCCAAAATTGTACTTCCTTGAATATTCCGCCTCCAATCGCCCTTTTCCGCGCAATTCACCGAAATCTGCCGTCCCGCCAACTCCAAAATTGTACTTCCTTGAATATCCCGCCTAACCTCTAAAAGAAAATTCCGCCAAAAAAACGCTTGCCTAGTCGAATTCCCAGAATCCAAAAAAGAGAGCCTTTCAAGCTCCATCCGGGGCCTTTTATCGTTTCTGGTTGCCACGCTTTCCTCCAAGCGAGCTTCCGAACGTGGCTCCACTTTCTCGTCCAGTGGAGGCGCGCGGCATTACAGACTTTGCTGCATTATCCGTAGGCGTTGTTGTAATCGTTCAGTTGAACGCACTGATCATATGGCAGCTCAAAAGCTCTCGGTGGGAACTGTCATTCCCAATGTTTATTTATTTGCCGAGACCAACTTTTGTTTTGCGTTTTGTTCTGAAACCATGGTATTGTAGCTGCTTCCCTACCCCACATCACAGAACATCCTCGCATATCGACGCACGCCTGGCTAACTCCTACAGTGAAGACAGGAAGTTAGGTGACAATCCACGTAAGTTACCACAGTCAGCCTTTTGATGTTGTCTACATATTGGTGAAAATTTCCTTTGTAGAATGTTCCCAAATGGAAAATGTACGTTGATTCATTTTGCATCCTATGCTCGTACAAATAAACGTACTCCGATGTTTTAGCCTTCAAGGGCATGTCGCAATTTTCACCAAGTTTTGCATGAGTCCTTTAAAAATAATATCTGGTGGAATACCTTGAGACAACAGTTCATGGAGTCATTCCCGGACTTTTCCCAGCCACTGCGGTGTCTGCTTTAGGATAATTTGGTTCGCTGTCTCTTCCAAGTAAGTCTGCCAATCAAGATCAGTAATTTCTTGTTTGGGTGTGAATGGATATTGTTATACTCTACAAGTTCCTGGCATTAGAATTGCTCGGCGCAGGTTTCTTTTGGGCTTCGCAGCGATCCGCTACGCCAATTCTGCGGATAGATTCAGATTCTCCTTTCGACACATATTGTTCAAGATAGATATGATGTCGTCCGTTTGCGGTGCGGCAACACGAGCACCCAAACAATGACTTCTTATCGCAGCGATTACTTTCGATGTGGAGTTGACGGACAGTATAATTCGGCAGGTGGCGATATACTTCTCCATCGTTCGACGAAGCGCATGTTGAGCATCTTTTGTCAAGCCTTTCACTTCAGACAACCAATACTTGAAATTATTCTGGCCAGCTGGGTCAATTTGGTGAGTTTGTGCTACTTGTTTGATGAGGTCAATAACAACCACCCGATCGTATATTCCAGCGTCCGACGGGTTAACTTCAAGATGGTAATATCTCCGCTTTCCATATAATACCATATAATTTATAGGATTAAATACATTTTAAATATCTACTTCCGCTTGGCTCGGGAAGTTATCCTCGCGGAGAACTTATATATATATATATATATATATATATATATATATATATATATATATATATATATATATATATATATTTTTTTTTTTTTTTTTTTTTCATTATACTTTTAAATAAGACCGCGGGCACCCTTAAACTCGTGTGTGGAAGGCTCCCGTGACAAGACCTATAGCCCGTCTATAAAACAAAACATTGTATAACTATTCCATTCTTGAATCTAGAGCTGCCCATGGTATTAATAAAAATTTGATCACATTTATGAATTCAACTATTAATAAGGCAAGACATGCATGGGAAATATCTTTCTCAGGTACTCTTTTCAATCGTTCAAGCTAATTTTTTTGTGTACCAAATAGTTTTGATACAGGTCTAAGCCTTTCAATTTTTTCTCGCCTAGCCTACAAATTAATTATGATAATATTGATTTCCTGATTGTTTGTTACAGATAACATAATGTCTCAAAAATATCAAAGAAAATCTACAAGAAACAGTTGGAGTGAGACAAATATGGCTCAGGCTGTTCGAGCAGTTTTAGACGGAACTATGGGCTTTAAAAAAGCAGCTACGTCACATGGAGTTCCGAAAAGTACCCTTGAGATGAAGGTGAAAAAAGCTCGTACCAATAGCTTAACACCAGAAGCTGCAGCAGTAAAAAAATTGGGCAGGTATGAAACAGTTTTTAGTGCAGAACAAGAGAAACAGCTTGTTGGTCATGCTTTGGCTTTGGGAGAGAGGTTATTTGGTATAACCTTAACAGATCTGCGCATGCTAGCATTTGAGTTAGCTGAGAGGAAGAATATTCCCCACAGTTTCAACGAAGAGAAAAGGATGGCTGGAAAGTGTTGGCTCTATTCATTCCTTGCCAGAAATAAGATGCTTAGCCTCAGAAATCCTGAACCTACAAGTATAGCTCGAGAAAAGGGTTTCAACCGAATTTCGGTTCAAAAATTTTATGAGCTCTTACATTCCCTTATTGAAAAGCATGGATTTGCTCCAAACGATATCTATAACGTAGATGAGACAGGGATACTCAAAGTACCCAACAAGCCTTCAAAGGTGCTAGCACTGCGAGGCAAAAAAACAAGTCGGCAGTCTATCTTCTGCTGAACGCGGAGTCTTGATTACTGTTGAAACATGCATGAGTGCAGCTGGGATTTTTATTCCTCCGATGTTTGTATTTTCTAGAGTAAAAGAAAACCCAAGGCTTATGGATGATGCTTTCCCAGGGTCATTTGCAGTATACCACAAGTCTGGCTGGGTCAACAAGGACACCTTTATAGTATGGTTTAAGAAATTTGTTGAATTTTCAAATCCTACCACAGAGAAGCCTGTATTGTTGCTACTCGATGGACACTGCAGTCACACTAAAAGTTTGGAACTTGTTAACTTGGCAAGAGAAAAGAATGTCATCATTCTTACCTTTCCCCCACATACCACCCATCGTCTTCACTTAGTTCATATTATGAGCAGGAAGTCAGAAAATGGCTGTTCAATCATCCAGGTAGGTGTGTTACAATATTCGAGGTTGGAAAGCTATTTAACGCAGCCTTTTCGCGTGCAGCTCTTGCAGAAACTGCTGTGAAAGGGTTCCGTAAAACTGGTATAAGTCCTTTCAATTCTGATATTTTCCCAGACCACTTGTATGCATCCTCTCTAACAACAGATCACCCAATGCCAGAAGTTCCGAATACTAGTACTATTCAACAAAATCAAGTCACTTCAGAAAGTTCTACATTGACTGAAACAGAAATATCACAGCATCCATCGAAAGAAACACCACGCTTGCTTCAAGAACCTCTTCACCCTGAGCTCCGGAACAACAATGCCACAACATTCAAGCTAGACCAACCTACTACCTCGTCAGGGAACACAGGCTTAGAATTCACTCAAAATCAGCCTAAGCTGCAATTTTCGATCTCTCCGATGTTTGTTCTCCCTGTTCCGCAAGTTCAAGGGCCTCGATCTGAAAAAAAAGTTGATAAGAGGACGGGGAAAACCGTTGTGATAACATCATCTCCGTAATAGAATGAGCTACAAAAAGAAGAAAAGGATCGAGAGGATAAGGAAAACAGAAGAATCAGTAGCATCAGACCGAAGGAAAGGAAATACTTATTCAAAGCTCCAAATAAGAAAAACAGTAAGTCCCAAGGCCAAAATATGTCAGTTCCTAAAAAGCTTTTACCTGCTAACCGGGAATGTCAGGTGTCCTCGTCTGAAGATGAAGATGCCAATGAAGAAACCTGCATTTTTTGCAACTGTCTCTACATTGAGTCGAGGGCCGGTGAAGTTTGGATTCAATGTTTAGGATGCAAAGATGGGCCCACGAAGCATGTTCTATGGCGGAAGAAGACGACGAAACCTTTTTGTGTGACTTTTGTTCTGTGAAATGAAAGGTCCAATCCAAAAACAGATTTTTGTATTAAAAAAAAATGATAAAAATTGTTTTTCACCATTTAAATGAATATTTGCTTATGTTTGGAGTGTGTTACCTATGTATGAAGTGCGCTGAAATAAAATTTTGTGCAACAAAGTACGGTTTTGAATTATTTTGAAGCTACAAAATCCCAATCCCGTTCTGTCCAACCTAGGTCGGATAAAACGGGAACTGTTGACCCTTGAAAATTTTTGTTTTTAACTATGTTAAAAAGGCTTCATCTGATAAAAAATATTATTTTTGTAAAGTTTACATAAGGATTTACTTAAGAATAAAGTTAATTTGACTATAACGTACTTTAACCCAGAATAAACCGAAAAAACAAGAATGGTTTCCCGTTTTGTCCAACTTTCCCCTAAGTAAGATGGCACAATCAAAACCTAATACACAATAGTTAATTTGCGATCCTGTAGTTATATTACAAGGTGTCTGTGTGATCTAGTGGTTAGAGCATGAACACATAAGCCGAAGGTCCCAGGTTCAAATCTCGTTTTGAGCAACGTGATTTAGTTCAGGGGATTTTCCGGACAGACTACGAGTGTTCACTCAGTGGTGATATGTGCTGATTTAATCAGATCATATCATAGCTGAGCAAGCACAAACCAACTTCCGAAAAAATCAATACGGTCATGAAAATGAGATACTCTAACTATCTCTAAGCGAAGGCCCGAGAGCGCCTGTAGTGCTACAAAGAAGAAGAAGAAGAAGTTATATTACAAATGAAAAATTATACCTAGGTCCTTTAGTAAACCATTAATTCGTACAAAATATGAACAGAAACATATTTTTTTCCTCAAAGTAATTCAAATTATGAACAGCCTTCGAATCACAATAACAAACTCCTTGATATTTGAATGGGTTTGTCATTGATTTTTTTTTAAGTTGTAGTTGAAATACCAAGCAGCAGGCCACTTTCAAAAAGTCCCACTATTGACCATAGCCGATATTAAAGTTGTATCGTCTTATACAGCCTTAACTTCACCTGGGTAAAGTTGGTTATCATAACTAACAGCCACACAATCTCCAACATTGACTTTAATTATGTTATAAGGGTCTGTATGTTTTTTAGGTTTCGTTGGGTCACATATCACTGTCCGAACTTTCATCTAATTGTGGAGGCAAGTAGGGACTTTCATCGCTCTCTGCATAAGAAACCTGTCCTTCGCTTTCACTATCGCTGTCAGATGTATCAGGAAATCTTACGACTGGAGCTGGAGGAGGTGTCGATCAGTTATGGTGAACTACCCCTGCCGAAGTTGAAGGCTGCCCAGAATTACCGTTAGGGGGGTTTACATCATCAAATGTGATACTTTTTCCTGCAAGGACATCGACTTTTCTTCTTCATCAAATAGTTCTTGTAGATATTATTTCCTGCCTTTTAAAAGTGAGATTTTTATTAAAACTCTTCATAAGTTGTACAAATTAATCCTTCGGTACAGATAAGAATCGACTGTTAGCCGGGGTGAGCTCTCCCGTCTCCCTATATAGGTCCCTTCGCAGCCTGTCCCATTTTTTGCACGCAAAAAATGTGTGACAGGCATTATCTTTCTCTCCTGAGCAAAACCGTCAATCGGGGGACCGTGACTTACCGATCTTGTGCAGGTAAGACTGGAAACACCCACACACACTCAAAACCTGGGTCAGAAAGAAGTCAGTCTCACCATGCCTTCGATTTAGCCACGGTCTCACATACGGGATGACTGCTGCCAATCGTTGAGTGAGCGCTGTCTCTCCTCGCGGACAACTATCTCCCTCGCATCCTCGTTTCGGCGCAGGTAAATAGCACGGCGCTCTCTAGCAAGGAGGGCGATAGGTATCACGCCTGCAATAATTCTCACCGCCGAATCAGAGACTGTTGGATACGAAGATACAATTCTCAGTGCTACTCTTCTTTGTACCTGTGCCAAACGTTTTCGGTATACCTCCTTGCTGAGAGCGTCGCCCCATACCTCTGCTTCGAACAGTAGCACTGACCCTACAGCACTCATCAAGAGGCGTCTTCTTGATGGGCTGGGTCCCCCTACGTTGGCCATAAGTCGACTCAGAGCCGATATTCCCGAAGAAGCCCAGGTACTTCACCGCTCATTTCGATTCGTAAGTCGCCAATACTGATCATCCTTACTCTAGGGATTCTCTTTTTTGTCAAGATGACCACTTCGGTTTTCTCCAGTGCTAAACTGAGCCCGCGAGCAGTCATCCAGTCCATCCCTCGGCGCATTAGCATACCTAGCCTAAGTTGCGCTTGTTCAACGGTGCGTCCAGCGACCAGAGCTGCAACATCATCCGCATAGCCGACCAAGCGCGACTTATCTGGCATCTCAAGTCTCAGTAGCCCGTCGTAGGACACGTTCTACAGGTCCGGACCAAGGATAGATCCCTGGGCAACACCCGATGTAACTTTCATCCTTCGTTGGCACTTTCCCAGCCGTGTCTAGCATGCATAACGGGCGGCATGCAGTCGGCGATTCGGGATTTCCCTTCCCCTTGCTGATCAGCACGAGCCTCGCCACCTTCCATCGCACCGGCAAAACCCCCTCCGGTAGGCAAGCGTTGAATGTGCTGAGCAGCAAGTCAGGACAATGGTGATATACAAGCTGCAACACCTCAGCTGGAACACCATCTCAAACTGAAGTCTTCCTCGCTTTCAGCGAAGGAACTGCATCTTCCAGTTCCGGCTGTGTGAAGAGTGGATACTCGATTGCTGTTGCACCATGGACAGCGTCAACACGGACGGGATTGGCGGGAAAGAGTGCCCACACTATGTCGTCCGTTTTTTCCGCATCATGTACTCGTATACAAGGTTTCCATTGAGCAGCAAGCTTTCTCATAACTAGCTTGTAGCCAAGGCCCCACGGATCCTTGTTCACATTGTCCACTAGATCTTGCCAGCAGCGAGCCTTGCTACTGTTGATCAATTTGCGAAGGCGTTTCCTGGCCGACTTATATGCTGACACCCTGTTGCATGCCTCGTCACGGTCCCGTGCTCGTTGCCCCTCACGCCGAAACTTGTGACACTCCCTTCGATTTTCAGCAATTTCAGTCGACCACCAGTACACTGGGGGTTTGTCGTGCCGGGGTTTTCGACGGGGCATAGAAGCTTTGCGAGCAGTCGTGATGATGCTCATAGTTGAGTTCACAACGTCTTCAGCTGCCAGTTTTTCCGTTCCCTCCGAATCTCTCTGCAGCGGCGCAACCTGCTGTGAGTACCTGGACGTCCCTTTTTCCGATGTTCCACCCAATTGTAGAAAGACGAGAGTACGGATGTCGGGGGATAACATCACCTATCTCAAGCAGAATGCACTGATGATCACTGGCTGAGTAGTCCTCTAATACTTTCCAATTGTGTATCGTCCGTACTAAGGACTTCGAGGCAAATGTCACGTCCAGTATGGTACCTTCACAGCCAAAACGGTGGAAAGTTCACGTATTTCCGGTGTTTAGTAAGACGAGCGCCGTCCTGGCCGCCAAGTCCAGGATCCGTTTTCCCCGCGGACTTGTTTCAGGCATGCCCCACTCAATTGCTTTAGCGTTGAAGCCTCCGCCAATGAGCACGTTTCCATCTATGTTCGAGACAGCACCCTCCAAAGAATCAAGCTTGGTTTGGAAGGACGATATCAATTCGTTCGGCGTTAGGTACACACTAAAGAAGGCGGCCCCTGAGTACCGAGCCCACACAAAACCATCCCCCGTCCACAGCTCCTTGACTGCTAATCACTGTTTTGAACCCAGATGGTGGCATTAACAGTTTCATCAGGATACCACGATGCCGAGCTTTTATCACTCAGCAGAATTAAGTCGGTTTTCATGTTCCTCGCAAACTGCTCAAGCAAATTTTGGGCGGTTGAACTGCGGTGTAGGTTTAGCTGCGGGAGGCTGGTCATCGGAGTTCTGATTTGGCCTTGGCTAGGGCAGTCTGGAACATCCGGCATTTTCCCGATCCCAAGACGTGCTCTTGGATCAGCATCCTTGCAAAGGAAACAGTGTGCCTCATTTGTACACTTAATTATGTCCAATTTCACCGCATTTGTAACATAGGGAAGCCCCTTCGGGTTCTTTGCATACTTGGGCGATCTGGCCATAGCCAAGGCATTTAAAACATTGAAGAGGCGCTGCTCTGTGCCGCATCCTGCAGACAACCCATCCTATTCTTACTTTGCCCTTATTCAAAAATGGCGCAGCGTCTTTTTCGGTCAAGTCAATGACGACCAGGCGTTGCCCCCACTAATTTTCAGGTGTCAGCCTCGCTTTGATCCTGCCAACGCAAGGTAACTCCCTTTCGATGGCCTTTTCTGCCTCAGCCAGGTCTGTGACGCAGTCAATGTCTCTTATTTCGATCGTTGCCATCGGTTTGAGCGAGGCTATGGTTGCGATTTTGCTGAGGACTTTCTTTGATGCCATGCAGAATGCTTCCCTATTGTCAGTTTTTGCATTGAATTCGACCAGTATGTGACCCGATGGCTTTGTTGTTGCCTGCGGGTCTTATTTTTTTCTTGGATGTTCGTGCGAACTTTATTTTCGGACAATTTTTGAAGGAGTTTCTTTGCGGCTTTCTTCGCTCCTTTTTTCAGCACTAACTGGAACCCTGATTGTACTGTTACATGTCCAAATAATTCTGCGAGCTACTGTCGCAATTGTTTTCACAACCATTAAGAACATCAACAAACGAATGTATTCGAAAACCCGCCAAGCATGATCAACATCTGAAAGTGAGTCACTGCCCATTCATTAAGCTGCTCGAATATTCCAGGCAATTTGCCAATGTACGAGAAATGGATTGAATGACTAGAGACCCTATATAAAGGCGAGCTGAATGAATGGGGGAATTCATTACAACCGCGATATAGTAAACTGCGATAGTGTGGAGTGCGAAGTTAAAAGCGATATTGAAGTGATAAACAGTTGAAATATAAAATTAATAGACAAGTTGTGAAATAGTTAAATTAGTGATTGTGCAATTTTAGTAAATAAACTCTTTTAATTTAATTTAAAAAACATTGCATTTTCACTTTCCCGGAACATTAAAATTATTGGCCGCGAACCATAACACGCGACAGTACGTTCCGTGCCCATAAAGTGCCTCTTCCTTCTTTCTTATATTCCGATTTCCTTCGATTGGGCTAGACGCTATTGTTTAAGTAATCTTTGTTGGTGGAACTACCTGCGAGTGCCCCTTAGGTTTAGTCCTCTGCGTTCCTTTTGCCTTCTCCTCTTCTTCGGCTTTCTGGTCCTCTTCGGCATTTAACAAGCTCTTTTGATAATGCCCTATGTGATCTAGGAGCTCCCCTAGTTGAATGAGGCCAATCTTTACTCTTTTGTTGGTTTTTGGCGAGTCGCATGCAGATTCTATTCTTTTTAGAATATCTCCCACTTTTTGGATTTGCCTTTCTTAGTCATGTCACTGGGCGGCGACTGTACTTTGCGACCACCTTTCTTAGAAGAGGTTATCGGCTTCCATTTTCGAGTACATTACTTCCGCCACGTTTTTAGACGATGGCGATGAAATCACACAACGGCACTTTATTTGTATGGTCACTCTTGTCTTTGCCCTTAGTGATAACTTTGTGGACTCCAAGATGCTTCGTTATTATTTTGGGATTTGCAACCCTTGCCTCGGTTGCTTTGCTTTCGATCGCAGCAGTGATCATCGAATACTCGATGTTCTTTATGTCCTCGCCGCTCGAACGTCCTGCAGAGTTTCCCGCTCTTCTCTTTTAGGGCGCTCTGGCGTTCGCATCATGTTTTTACTGCGCCTGAACACCGCAGCGATCTCAGTTTTGACAAGACTATCTGTTAATCTCCGTTTTCACTGTAATTGTATTCATCGTCATTTTTGTCATCGTTAGTACCGCTTCCGATGCGCTGTTAACATCGTGACCCAAGCCGTTGGTTGCGTCGTCGTTGTTGTTATTTTTTGCTTTCTTTTTTGGGTGATTTCAAAGTTTTGTTTTAGGGTATTTGGTTGCTCTAGGTTCATTAGGTCCCCCTTCCAAGCCGCTACCTCGGTTCGTGTGTGTAGTCGCCGTTTTGTTCCCATGGTTATCTCGACAGGGCAGTGAGGCCATGTGCGGGTTGGCACAAGCTCTTATGGAGACAAGCGTTCAGAGCTAGACGAGCGCTAATTAGGAGTCCATCTTAACCGAACTTATACCAATAACTCAATGGTCCGAACTTTGAACGTACTCCGAGGCCTGCCAAGGTTTTACTGGGACGGAGACGGTATGATAGTTGAATTGGAGCCGTTCACACACGAGTGTCACCTCGGCAAAGCAACTAGGTCCAAACCATCATATCTGCCAGCTTAAATCATCAATTCCAGTTCATAGTCCAGATCCAATCAGGGCCGTTACCTGTCATCCCAGGAGGGAACATCACGGCGCTCCCCAAGGAATGCTAGCCTCCAAGAGTGCTCTTGTCGGCCGGTATTCCCCCTGCGGGAATTTCCTCGGGTACGTGGGGGCGGAACTCCCGAAAGAATGTTAGCCTCCAAGAGTATTCCTGTCGGCCAGCATTCCCCCTGTTGAGCACATTTTACAAATCGTCGTACTGTAGAACGGGCCACAGTTTTGCCGTTGATTGGCCAATATGTTTGCCTGGTCATCGCCAAGAATGCACCTGGTCCGACATGATTGCTTTTCAAGTGAATACGCCGTAAAATCAGCTTTGTGATAAAGTGAACATTCGGTAACACTATAGGGTGCAAGACAGGAGTTTTCCAAGCTGCCTCCAACATGAACAATACCTCGTTCGTCAAAGAGAAGACAGGCTACCTAAGTTTTTTTTGGGATTCACGCCCTTATACCCTTGTAAATCTTGAAGCTCTTATGAGAAGCACTCCTGTTGTACTTCCTTTATGATAAGTTCCATCGCATCTTCCAGTTCTTAGATGTTTGAGTCCCCCCTTTTCATATAGCCAGTTCGATAGTTGGCATTAACTAAAAATCGCAACATGTATGCGATTACTCTTTGAATTTTTGTAATCGAGCTTATGTGGCTGAGTTTGGTGGTTCTGCTTTCATGTTTCTGCATAACAGTCAGATTTATTAACGGAGTTCTCCTTTCGATAGATGTTTCAGGCAAGGTTTCCAATTTCAGCCAGGGTTTTTTCTTTTCCATGCAAGAAAAGGGGACCATAAAACCAAACTTGACATCCCGTAAATTTTTCTGGGGACAGTCCTCGCGATATTGTCTGCTGGGTTTTAATGAATTGGCACGTACTTCCAATGGGCATTGCTTGTTAACTCTTGTATATTTGACACTCGATTTGCCACAAACTTATGTAACGATAAGATCGGGGACCTGAGCCATGCCAGTACGATTGTTGAATTGGTCCAGAGATAAACTAGGTCTTGTCAAGCAAGATCCTTTTTGACACGTGCCACAAGCTCAGGACCCATTTTTGCGGCGCATAATTCCAGTCATGGTGCAGTCATCACCTTGATTGGCGTTATTCGTGACTTTTAAAGTGTATCTTATATAGAGCACAGCTCCATATACCTTTTCTGAGGCATCACAGAAAACATGGAGTTGTCTAGAAGCTGAAATGTTATGTGCACATATGTCCTTTGAGTTCCTGGGGTACGGCTTCACCCCAGCTGAGCTCCAAGTACCATAGTTTTTGGAGGATTATTTTTGCTGTTACAGTGACTGGACCCACCAAACCAATGGGGTCAAATAGATTTGCAATATCTGACAAGATTTGCCGTTTGGTAGCTCGGGATGTCTTTTTGAAATTCACTTTTATTCGGCATTCATCCGATGTTGGAAGCCAGATGAGGCCCAGTGCCTTTTGCCTCATGTTCGTGGTCAGATGTTAACTCTAATTGATGAGCTATCTTATCCTCGGCTAGATATTGGGTGAAGGCGGGATGATTTGCGGACTATTTGTGGACAATTTGCGCAGGTGAAATCCTCCTGATTTGAGTATCTCCACCATTTCTTCTTGAATTTTAAGAGCTTCAGGTAAGCTGTCTGTTCCAAACATGGCGTCGTCAACGTACATGTTCTTCCGGATTGCCTCCGTACCCCATAGTTTGCGAAAACTGGCTTCTGTTGCTAGTTCATGGAGACATCTAATTTCATGTTATGGAGCAGACGTGAAGCCGTTTGTAACGGTGTTTAGGCTATACATTTGTATTGGTTCTGATGGTTAATCTCTTCATAATATGAGTTGGCATTTTTGATCGTCTTCGTACATCAATACTGGACGATACATTTCTCGATGTCAGCACTACAAACGTATCGTGGGACTCTTAACCTCAACAATATCGAGAGGATATCTTCTTGAACCTTCGGAGCCGTGTGCAACATGTCGTTTAATGCTATGTTTGTTGTCGTTTTGGCCGAAGTATCGAATACGACTCGCACCTTCGTAGTATCGCGATTAGGTTTTCCAACGCATTGATGCGGGAGATAGTAGTGAGAGTCTGGAACGTTTATTACCTTGGTCATATGGCCTAATGTGAAGTACTCCTTCATGAATGCGTGGTATTCCAATTTTAATATTTGGTTTCGTTCTAGTTTTCTTTCCAAAGCGAAGAGTTGCTTTGAGTTCCCAAGCACCTTCTTGAAGAGAAGTCTGACTATAAATCGACCATTGTTGTTCTTCTTTTTTGTTTTAACATATAACTCCTCGCACTCTTTCTCCACTTTTGAAAAATTAGATTCAGATGTTACCAAATTTTCTATTTCTCAAAACTGTTTTATTTGGTTACGAACGTCAATTTCGTCTATTGTGGACAAGAAACTAGAGGCGGAGCTCTCGCATATGGTTTTGCTCGAAGCAATACAACCGAAGACTGTGCCCTGCAGAGATGGAAGGTCATTCCCCAAGTCTATGCGACTGGCCTTGATTATGTCGAACTAGTGCTCTGCGCCAATTAGAACGTTAATAGGACCAGGTGTGTTGAAAGAGGGGTCTGCTAATGTAAAATGTTTTGGCAACATCCATGATGATATGTCAATGAAAATTGAGGGCTGCATGTTGGTTATTTGTGAAATGATGAATGTCTCCAGTTGCAATTTACATTCTGTGAATGGTGACGTTATGTTGACGTGTGCTCTTTTTTGGGCTATGTTGGACTTATTAACGATTGTTCCTATCTTAGTAGGATTTTTTAGAAATCCATTCAGAGATGCTATTTATTTGTGAGCCAGAATCCAGCAATGCCCTGCACTTTACAATTTGCCCATCTGCGGTTTTGATTTTACAAGCGACTGTTCCCAGTAGAAAATATGATTTACTGCCTGAGTGTCTTCCAAGTAATGACCCCCTTCAATTGTGGAGCATCAGCTGGCCTTGATGACCTTTTGAGTCCTGTTTGCCTTGCATCACGATGCAGCACCAGTCTTTTATTGATGTTTGGTGGTGGAGCTATCTGCGCGTGCCATTTAGGCTTAGGTCTCAGCGCGTCTTTTGCCATCTGCTCTTCTTCGGCCTTCTGGCCCTCTTCGGCTTTTAACCAGCTCCTCCGATAATGCCTTATGCGGTCTAGGAAATCCTCTAGTTCAAGACGCCCAATCTTTGCGGCTTTGTTGATTTTTGGCGAGTCGTATGCAGATTTTATTCTTTTCAGAACATCTCCCGCTTTCCGGATTCACCTTTCTTCGTCATGTTGCTGGGTGGCAATTGTACTTTGTGACTACCTTTCTTGGGAGATGTTATCGACTTCTATTTGATGAAATCACACAACGGCGCTTCATTTGTCTGGTTACTCCTGCCTTTGCCTTGATAACTTTGTGGACTTCAGGATGTTTCGTTATTAGATCGGGATTAACGGCCCTTACTTTGGTCGCTTTGGTAGCGATCGCAGCAGGTGCCATCGAATTCTCGATGTTTTTTATGTTTTCCTCGACCACTTGAGCATCTGGCCCGTCTTGCAAAGTTTCCCGCTCTTCTTTTTTAGGACGCTCTGGCATTCGCCTCACATTTTTGCTGTGCCCGAAAGCCGCAGGAATCTCAGTCTGAACAAGACTGTATGTTAATCTCTGTTTTTCATCCGTCTCCACTGTCGATGTTTTCATCGTCGTTTTTGTCATCGTAAGTACTGCTTACCATGCGCTGTTGACATCGTGGCTGCAGCCGCTGGTTGCGTCGGGATTGATGTTATTTATGCTTTCTTTTTTTGAGTTTTTGACCTTTTTTTAGGATTTTTGGTTGCTCCAGTTTTATTGGGTCCCCCGCGGAGCCGCTATCTCCGTTCGTGTGTGTAGTCATACTTTTTGGTCCCATGGTTATCTTCGCAGAGCAGTGAGGCCATGCGAGTGTTGGAACAAGCCCTTATGGGGACAAGCGTTCAGGGCTAGACCAGCGCTAATCGGGAGTCCGTCTCAACCGAACCTACACCACCAACTCAATAGTGCGAACTTGGAACGTATTCCAATGCCTGCCAAGGTTTTATCGGCCTAGCGATACGAAGAAGAAAGACGACTCCGAAAAGCGGGAGATGTTCTGAAAAGAATACAAGCTGCATGCGACTCCCCAAAAATCAGCAAAGGCAGGGCTCCTTGAACTAGAGGAGCTACTAGATCGCATAGGGCGCTATCGGAGGAGCTGGTTAAGGGCCGAAGACGAAGAGAAGGCTAAAGATGCGCTTGGGGCGAAATGTAAAGGCGACACGCAGATAGCTCCACCATTAAATGTCAATAAAAGAATGGCGTCTAGCCCAATCAAAGGAGATCGAGATAAAAGAAGGAGGGAAGAGGCACTTGAAGGGCGTGGAGCACTAGATCAGGGGTTCCAGAGAGTGCTTACAAAAGGAGCGAAGAAAGCCGCAAAGAAACTCCTTCAAAAAAAGCCAGAAAGTAAAGTTCGTACGGACGCCCAATTACAAAAAGGACCTGATGCAAAGCAGGAGAGGCAGAAGCCCCGACGAAGACCCCGGCAGCAGGCACTGCTTATAAAGCCCCAAGATGGCCGATCCTACGTGGAGGTGCTGCGGGACATCAGGGGAAACGTAAGTCCCGAAGGCACCAATACTACCATTAACGTAGTACGACCAACGCGGTCGGGCCACATACTGGTCGAATTCGGAGCAGAGGCCGGCAATAAAGATGCATTTTGTGACGCAGTAAAGAAAATCCTCGGCAAAAATGCAACTATAGCCTCGCTCGAGCCGATGACAACGATCGTAATACGAGACATTGACTGCGTGACGGATCTGGCCGAGGTAGAAGAGGCCATCAAAAAGGAGTTCCCTAGCGTGGGAAGGATCAAAGCGAGACTGACACCAGAAAACCACAGGGGACAACGCATGGCCATAGTTGACTTGACCGAAAAGGACGCCGAACAATTCCTGAACAAGGACAAAGTAGGTATGGGTGGGTTGTCTGTAGGATACGGCGAAGAGCAACGCCTCTGCAATGTTTCAAATGCCTTGGTTATGGTCACACCACACAAGTATGCAAAGGACCCGATAGGAGTTCCCTATGTTACAAATGCGGTGAAATGGGACTTAAAAGAAAAGAGTGTACGAAGGAAGCACACTGTATTCTTTGCAAGGACGCTGATCCACAACTTGATTTTGGACACGTCTTGGGATCAGGAAAATGCCGGGTGTTCCAGGAAGCCCTAGCTAAGGCAAAATCAGAGCTCCGATGACCCGCATCCTGCAGCTAAACCTACATCGCAGTTCAAGCGCCCAAAATCTGCTTGAGCAGTTTGCAAGGGACATGAAAGCCGACTTCTTGCTGCTGAGTGAGCAACACCATAATAAAAGTCCTGCATCATGGTACTCTGATGAAACTGGTACTGCCGCTATCTGGGTTCGGAACAGTGACTTTCAAGCGGAGAGTTGTGGGCGGGGGGATGGTTTCGTGTGGGTTCGGTACTCAGGGATCACCTTCTTTGGTGTGTACCTAATGCCTCACGAAATGATATCATCTTTCCAAGCCAAGCTTAATGCTTTGGAGGGCGCTGTCTCGAACGCAGAGGGCAAAGTGCTCGTGCTCGACTTCAATGCTACAGCAATCGAAGCGGGCACGCCTCAGACGGATCCGCGGGGAAAACGAATCCTGGAAATGGCGGCCAGGACGGCCCTCGTCGTACTAAACTTCGGAAACACGCCGACTTTCTTCCGTATTGGCTGTGAGGGAACCATACCGGACGTGACATTCGCCTCGGAGTCCTTAGTACGGAGGATACAAAACTGGAAAGTATTAGAGGACTACTCAGCCAGTGATCATCAGTGCATTCTGCTTGAGATAAGTGATGCTGTCTCCCGACGTCCGTGCTCTCGGCCTTCTACAACTAGATGGAACATCGGAAGGATGGACGTCGAGAGGTTCGTCAAGGTTCTCACAGCAGGTGAGCCGCTGCAGGGAGCTTCGAAGGGGACGGAAGAACTGGCAGCTCAAGACGTGGTGGACTCTACTATGAGCATCATCACGACTGATTACTGCGCTTCTTTGCCCCGTCGAAGACCCCGGCACGGCAAGCCGTCTACTGAAATCGCTGAAAAGCGGGAGGAGTGTCACAAGCTTCGGCGTGAGGCTCAACGGGCGCGGAACCGTGACGAGGCATGCAAGCAGGTGGCAGCATATAAGTCGGCCAGGAAATGCCTTCGCAAACTGATCAACAGTAGCAAGGCTCGCTGTGGCAAGACCTAGTGGACAATGTGAACAAGGATCCGTGGGGCCTTGGCTACAAGCTGGTCATGGGGAAACTTGGTGCCCTACGGAAACCTTGTATACATGACGCGGAAAAGATGGACGCGATAGTGCGGGGACTCTTCCCCGCCCATCCCGTCCGTGTTGACGCTGTCCATGGTGAAACAGCAGTAGAGTGCCCACTCTTCACACAGCTGGAACTGGAGGAGGCAGTCCTCTCCCTGAAAGCGAGGAAGGCTCCAGGTCCAGATGGTGTTCCAGCTGAGGTGTTGCGGCTCGTCTATCACCATTGTCCTGATTTGCTGCTCAGCACATTCAACGCTTGTCTACGGGACGGGGTTTTCCCGGTACGATGGAAGGTGGCGAGGCTCGTGCTGATCAGCAAGGGGAAGGGAAATCCCGAATCGCCGTCTGCATACCGCCCGTTATGCATGCTAGACACGGCTGGGAAAGTGCTAGAGAAACTCATCAAGGGAAGACTCACTGACGCGATTCGTGCTGCTGGGGACCTATCTCCTCGGCAGTACGACTTTAGAGCAGGACGTTCTACCATTGATGCGATTGCAGAGGTAGTGAACGCGGTCCAAAAGGCAGAGGCATATAGTCGCACCAAGCGACGGATCGTCCTGTTGGTGACACTCGAGGTCAAGAATGCCTTCAACTCCGCTAGATGGGTGGATATTCTGGACACGCTGAAAAACTCTTTTCAAGTTCCAGAATTATCTTTGAGGAACTACCTTAAGCACCGAAGCCTGCTCTACGACACGACACAGGGCCAACGAAGGATGGAAATTACATCGGGTGTTGCCCAGGGATCTATTCTTGGTCCGGACCTGTGGAACATGTCTTACGACGGGCTACTGAGACTTGAGATGGCAGATGAGTCGCGCTTGGTCGGCTATGTAGATGATGTTGCGGCTCTGGTCGCCGGACGCACCGTTGATCAAGCGCAACTTAGGCTAGGTATGCTAATGCGCCGAGTGAGGGACTGGATGATTGCTCGCGGGCTTAGTTTATCACTGGAGAAAACCGAAGTGGTCATCTTGACAAAAAAGAGAATCCCTAGAGTAAGGATGATCAGTATTGGAGACATACAAATCGAAGCCAGCGGTGAAGTACCTGGGGCTACTGATCGACTCGAAGATGAGTTTCTCTGAGCAAATCAGGGCAACGGCTGAGAAGGCTGCTTCGGGAATATCGGCCCTGAGTCGACTTATGGCCAACGTAGGGGGACCCAGCCCATCAAGCAGACGCCTCTTGATGAGTGCTGTAGGGTCAGTGCTACTGTACGGAGCAGAGGTATGGGGCGACGCTCTCAGCAAGGAGGTATACCGAAAACGTTTGGCACAGGTACAGAGAAGGGGAGCACTGAGAATTGCATCTTCGTATCCATCAGTCGCCGACTCGGCGGTGAGAGTGATTGCAGGCGTGATATCTGTCGCCCTCCTTGCTAGGGAGCGCCGCGCTATTCACCTGCCCCAAAACGAGGAGACAGCGCTCGCTCAACGATTCGCAGCAGTCTTGGGTGAATTGCACGAAGGGAAGGTGGACTGCGCGCCTCATCCCGGATGTGAGACCGTGGCTAAATCGAAGGCATGGTGAGACTGACTTCCATCTGACCAAGCTTTTGAGCCGGCACGGGTGTTTTCAGTCTTACCTGCACAAGATCGGTAAGTCACGGTCTCCTGATTGGCAGTTTTGCCCAAAAGAGGAGGACAATGCCTGTCACACATTTTTAAATAGCATTCACCTCCCTACCACAAAAAAAAAGGTTTTATCGGGACGGAGACGCTATGATAGTTTAATTGGAGCCGTTCACGCAAGAGTGTCACCTCGACGCTACCGTTTAAGCAACTAGGTCCAAACCATCATATACGACAGGCTAAAGCATCAATTCCAGTTTTTTGTCCAAAGCGTAGTCCAGATTCAGTCAGGGTCGTTAAATGTCATCCCAGGAGGCAACCTCACGGCAACCCGTGGGGGCGGCGCTCCCCGAAGAATACTAGCCTCCAACAGTGCTCTTGTCAACCGGTATTTCCCCTGCGGGAATTTCTTCGGGTCCCCAAAGAATGCTAGCCTCCAAGAGTATTCTTGTCGGACAGCATTCCCCTTACGATGAGGTGGCCTTGGAGACTGAAGAAAGCATCCAGAACTTATTGAAGATGTTGGTTTACGGGAGGGTTATACTCGTTTCATGAAATCACTAAGAATTCCAAGGAGTTCGTTTCCACCTTAAATGACTGTAGATTCTGTTTGCATCAGTTGTGGTGTACATGATTCACATATCTCCTCACGAGACAGCCTATTCTGTTCTGTCATTTCTGTACAACATGTAGTTAGGGATGTGGGGACGAATTCCGGAATTCAGAAAGATTTCTTAGAGGAGTATGGAAATGTGATTCACTTGGTGCATTATTTCTTATTTGTGTTATGTGTCAAGTTTTACACAAGGAACATACGCTGGACTATTTTCGCCATCATGTCCTGCAGCATCAGTTGAGACTGAGATTGCATAGAGGCGAACAATTGTTCCATACCTGGTTGTGTGAAAATGCTGTGTGCTATTTTTCTTTCTTTGTTAGTAGATCTTGCGGTTTTTATTGGTATTGAAGTGTTTGCTGGTTTTGATGTTGGGTGTGTATTCCTACTATGTTATTCGCCCTGAGTGTGAAGCTCTCAGGCGCAAAATGTCTGGACTGCCCTCTAAACACCTCATCAGTCAACCTGAGAAACTAATCGTTTGACAAATAATTTTGGACTAAGCCTCTTTTTGCTTCGCCTTCAAGTTGAGAGATCCCTTCTCTAGCAGGAGGGGAGGAAGGATTGCTAGAAAATTACTCCTGCTGCGAGCTCTTTTTATCTTTTAGGACTGCCCGAACATAATGTGCCACATGGTATTATGTAGCGTAGCATTCTTGAGATTTTTTGAGCAACCGCACTGACACACTTTGGTGTTTCATTTTCGGCTTGAATGTATTTCCAAAGTGTACTGGTGCATTTATAGAACTTTGTTTGCCATTAATTAGTAACGACCTAAGCAGGCTATTACTTTTTTTTACTTACTTGAATTTAGGAAACACAAGGATAAGAAAATATGCATATTGTTGTATGCGGACATAAATTTTGGTAGCACTGAATGTGCTATTTAGTATATATGCTCTGTTGAATAGCACTGGCAATCGATGAGCTGTGCGAATGACAAGAGAAAAAGGAGACGGATTATAACGGATGATGTTATTTGGTTTTTGGTTTTGCAAGGGCGAGATAGAGTGTGTGGAGCTGAAGACAGAGATGACCGGGACGAGCGTAGAAAGCAAGCAAGACAGGATTGTAGTGATTTGGTGGATACAAAAAGGATGTTGATGAACTTCTAAAACGTGTTTAAGCGAGATGGTTTGGTAATGTGGTTTCGATCAGTGTAATAAAAGGCAGTTGTGTGAGTTTCGATTGATTTTCAAAAATTTATATACAACAAAATGTATTCTTGATATGTACGAAACTTTATTGATAATTAGATATACTCATTTTGGATACAATAATATATATTCGATTTAAATAGATCAGTAAAATTCGTTTCAGGATCTACTTCTGAAAAAAGTTCACGTTTTTTTCGTAATACCAAATTCAGCGATTGGCCATGTCCTGACTTGTTGATCACGGTTCATAAACCAAAGACATGACAAAACAATTGAACATAATTTCGCTTTAATATACACTATTTATTTATTTGAACCAGAAAAAACAAATTTAACAGCTTATGCTCAAGCACGTCAGCGTATTTATCTGCTACTAGTTCGGGCCGCGACTAGACACGCTGAACCAACTCTTATTTGTGCTCAAGTGTGTTTGTCGACTACTTTTGAATTAGATGTGACTCCCCTCTCGTTATGATCCGTATTGAAAAGTTGCTGAAATAATAAACCTTTACCATCGCGATCATCATCATCATCATCATCCTCCAATTGGTTCGGGATTTTTAACACCGATTTGAAGACCCAGAAGAAGAAGAGAAGTCTTTCAACGGTTTGGGCTTTGGTGGCTGGTTTGGGCATTGTCTGCCGGCGATGTTTGTCCACCGCGTCTACTCGTAGTCTGATTGCAGCGTGGACGCGTAAGGAGAGGACAAACTACGAGTACAAACCACTAAATCTGAGACGGATTCAAGTGTATCGTAAAACGTGTCTATCGACGGCATTAAAAATCCAAGAGTCATTGAGCTAAGTATGATTGATTACCTGCTGGTGTTTTTTATCGTTAATTATTCATTTCATGACATTTAATTTTGAGCACTTAACAAGGTCTCAATTCGGCCGAGTGCGAGTATGTGAACGTTTGGAGGTTTGATCGCTAACCACGGACAATTTGAGGGGAACCGAAACAACTCGCGTCCAAAGCGAAAGATTTGATTTGATTTGATGGACAGTGACTGCTCACTTCTAAAGTATCTTCTGAATCCGTTTCATTACGATCGCTTTGGATGGCGACTGCCCAGAGACATTCCCATCCATGCGACCTGCTCTGGAATATTGTCAAAGTTTTTTCATTTGAATTTCTTTCAATTACACTCAACACGGTCTGCACCTTCCCCGGCCAGTGGCTCAAATGTAGCACCTTCATTTTAATTGGAGATGAATGCGAGTACGAGTAGTAGTGACTCTTGGGAACTTACTTGTAGCGGACAAGAATCCTTTCGCACTTACTCAAACCTCTTTTAAGAAAACACACTCCACGCACGGGGACGGATCCGCGGAGTCGGGTGCGCGTTATTACTGTTGAGATACTTTATTGCCCGTAGTAAATCCAACCGTTATTGTTTACTCTTTAATAACGAGGCATTATTAACAATAGGCCAAATAGACGACGGCTCATCAGTTTATGGTTACACTTTTCTTGTTTGCCCCTTCAATGGCTATGGCTATGGCCATCGGCGTTAATCGCGGCTTAGAGGAATATTCTGTTTGTGGAGCTGCTTCGCCTGATTTGCGCGCTCTCATGACTTTACACTTCCAACAAAATTATTTTCTTTCGACTAATTGTTAAAATCGGAAGATATTTAGATCCTTTCATGATTGAATGCCAGCAAAGAGCAGCG
Source organism: Odontomyia ornata (assembly GCA_963969285.1). Lineage (NCBI taxonomy): Eukaryota > Metazoa > Arthropoda > Insecta > Diptera > Stratiomyidae > Odontomyia > Odontomyia ornata. The sequence goes on from OZ017741.1 coordinate 24,882,715, forward strand.
AATAGAAGAAATAACATGATGATGAGTGTGTAAATGATGATTGGATATATTATGCGGAATGAAAAGGGAATATTGTATCGCAGGTCATTATCATCATCATTATGGAATTAGATGTATTGGTTGGTTGGTATGGTGGATATGCAGCCTGTATGCGATGAATGAATAAGCTAATGATTGATAATTACATTTGAAAAGGCGTTATTTGTGAACATACCAATTTTGAGATTTATTCTGGTGAATTGATTTGTTTTCTGTATTTTGAATGCTATCCAAATCAAACAGAAGCGAATTTTAAGAACACTTGTAGGAATTGCTCGGATTGGTTCAAGGAATATTAAAAATTTTATGCTTCTAAAGAAGTTATAATTCTTAAATAATCATTGTTTGCGTGAATCGGGATTAATATAGATTCCATTTCAGTGAGGTGAACAGATATTGTTATTTTTTCAATTTATGATAAGCTAAGAACTGTTCTTCTGTACATGTACAACAGTGTCTTCACAATAACTTCATTAACGTTTGAGAAAAGCTCGAGAAATATATTTTTTTTTTATCTAACTTATAGGAAAAATAGGTTTTTCTTAACGATCTGGTTGCAAGCATGGAAGTCATCGCAGGTGCAAAATTAATATTTAAGCAGAGGATTCTTGAGCCCGGCGTGGCGTACTGAGGCCGAAATTAAATATTTTCTTATAGAAATGACAGAACTATCTACTGTGAACGTCAAAAGAAAGTGTACACCTATGTGTAGCATATTCATAAAATGAGTTCTAGACGTCGGATTTTAAAAATGTTTTGTGTTTTGAAAAGGTTTTCTATTTCCTAATAACAAAATAAAAAATTTGATGATAAAACATTGCACTAAAAATTCAACAACAAAATAATAAGACACACTTAATTTTTAACGCGTCAAAAATAAGTGTACACCTTGCAGCACACCCTGTATTTGATGTGTTTATCGGGAAAACTTCCGTTAAATTCAGTTTATAGTTTTTCAAAAATGCAAACTTGGTTGACCTGACGCTGTAATTCAATCATTCGTTATTTTATTTGCACCATAGATCGATCCAGTTTATACATTATCTAAAATGGGTAAGCAAAGTGCAATTGAAACGCGAAAACTTATTGTAAAATTAAGAACGGAAGGAAAATCTTTACGGGAAATATCACAAGTGGTGTGTAGAAGCCATAACACCGTGAAAAAACTTTTGGACAAATTCGAGAAGTAGAAAAACGTAAGTTACCGGCCTTGTTTCGGTAGGGCAAAAAAGTTGTCCGTATGTGATGAACGATTTATTGTGAGGAAATTGCGAGAAAATCCAGCAGTGAGTGCAGTGAAAATCGCGGAAAACATAACAGTAGATTCTCGGGTCAGTGTCAGTGGAAGTACTGTCCGCCGAATACTTAATAGGAATGGGTTACATGGCAGAGTACCCCGTAAAAAACCATACATTTCTGAAAACAATCCGAAACTCCGGGTGCTTTATGCCAAAAAGTATAAAAAAGAGCATATGTCGTTCTGGGAAAACGTACTTTTCAGTGATGAAAGTAAATTTGAAATATTTGGTTCCAAGAAATTACCCAGTATTTAAAGAAGTAAGAACGCCGAATTTGCTGGGCGCAAACGTTCGGATTCCAGATTAGGTTTCCTGATCAGGAATTCAGATTCGGAAACCTAAATGCTCTGCTTACATACAAAATGTTCAACAAGGGGCATACTATTCTTTTTTTTTTCTGAACGGAATTAAAGCCTAACGTTCGGTTCGGTGCGTTCGGATCGTAAGAACGGAAAAAACCTGATGACGTCATCCCGAATGTGGCACTCGCGTACATTTTAGCTCGTCCGCCGTACACGCACGGAAATTCCCATTCAGTTCAGCGCAAAGGTTCAGCGCGAGCTTTGTAGCGAGCGGAGGTTTATTTATCGCCCCGTCCTCAAAATTTGTGAAGCCGAAAATATAATAATGCCGGTGGAACAACATCCATGCATATCGGATATTAATAATGCGGACTACCTAAATAGAGACGTAAAGGACTTGGCTTGGGAGCAGATCTGCAAAATGGTTTTCAATGATTGGGAAACCTACACAGACAAAGCAAACAAATGTAAGTACCTATAGTTACATGTACAAACAATTCTGCGAGCTACTGTCGCAATTGTTTTCACAACAATTAAGAACATCAAAAATTTACTCGAAATCACGAGAACCCACCAAGCATCAACATCTGAAAGTGAGTCACTGCTCCATTCATTTTCAGTCGCTCGAATGTTCCCGCGAATTCGCCAATGTACGAGAACTGAGTAGAATGATTGGAGACCCTATATAAAGGCGAGCTGAATGAATGGGGGGATCATTCATTACAACCGCGATAGAAAACTGCGATACGCGAAGTACAGGCGATATTCATTGTTTGAGTGTGAAGTGATTTTAAAGTAGACTATTGCGATAGAAATTTATGGACAAGTAGAAGGTTGAATTATAATAGTGAAAATTAAAGTTGTTAAATTGTTAGTGAAGTGACTCTGCATTTTTGACAAATTAAATAAACTCTTTTAATTTAATTTAAAAGACATTGCGTTTTCACTTTTCCGGAACATTAAATTATTGGCCGCGAACCAAAACACGCGACAGTGGTGTCGAGAAGTGAGAAAAAAAATTTTGAAAGAGAAATCGGTTTAAAAAAATGCACAATAGCGAAATATAACGTGGAAACTGGTGGAAAAATAAATAAAAGCCGAAATAATAAAAATAACCACGAAGCTAACATTTGAAAATAAATGAATTTACTATGGCGGAGCTTAATGGAGACGCGGAAACACCAAAAACAAAGGAGCCAGAAAATGCGCTAATGCAAATGTGAATGGTGATGTCATCCAGTCGGACTGCGAAGCTAGATGAACAATCAGCGAAGCTCAATGAACAGTCATCCGATTTAACAGCGAAGCTGGATCAACAAGCGATCGAAATCAAGGCAGATTTTCAAAAACAGTCCACCGAAATAAAAGCGGAGCTCGGCAGCCTGAACAAACAAATTAAAGGCGTCGAGGAAAAGGTTTACCAGGTCGAGGAAAAGGTCAGCCAGGTCGAAGAGAGAATGAACCATGAGATAGAAAAAGTGGAAAAAGAATTGGAAGCAGCGAAGGCAGTAGTAACCACTTCAACACCTCCGCTTATAACCGCAGCGCAAAGCACATCCATAAATGTGCAAGCACCAATATTCGATGGGCAAACGGTCTGGGGTATTTACAAGACCCAGTTTAAAGCTGCCGCAAGGGCAAATCACTGGAATGAGCAGGAACGAGCAACTGCATTAATTCTTGCTGCCGAGCTTTTGCAGACGATCCCCGATGAATTGCACTCAAACCCGAATGCTATAATGAATTCGCTCGACATGCGTTATGGAGACGATCATCTAAAGCAGATTTATCGGTCACAGCTAAGGCATCGGATGCAGAAGTCTGGTGAAACCCTACAGCAGCTAGCCCAAGACATTGAGCGACTAGCACTTTTGGCTTATCCATCCTACGACCCAGAACATCGAGATTACGCAGCAACAGAAGCATTTATCAGTGCGTTAAAGGACAAGGAATTGCAACAAGCCGTTCGTTTAGCTCAAAAGCAAACGGTTAAGGACGCATTGGTTTATAGTCTGAACTTTGAGGCAGCGAAAAATGCGACTCGTACCACTGCCCGGGTCCGTGAAGTAGTGACAGACGAGTGCAGATGTAAGTGCGTGGAAAATGAGCGAGAGCCGGAGGTGAATGGTGCGCCTAGATGCTGGGATTGCGGAGAGAAGGGGCACCTGCAAAGAGACTGCAAAAAGCGAAGGAAACGGAGCTATTGTCCAGGATGGTGGAGATCCAGACCGTGTCAGGAGCTCAGAATGGAGGCCCATCAAACTGCAAGGGCCAACTTCGTGGGGCAAACGTTAGCTAGGAGGATCGACATCCCCAGCACCCCCATCACCGTGCCAAGGCAACATCGTGGAGAAGCAGACAGATGCCTTCCTGGTCAAGTTGATGAAGAACAATGCACCCTAACAAACGACACTGGTGCAACCCGATCGATGATCCGACCAGACCTAGTGAGGCCCCAACTGCTTCACAAGGGCAGAGTTCATGGAACTGCTGACGCCCTATCTCGTCATCCATGTCCAGCTAACTGCAAACATTGCCAACGGATTGAGGAAAAGGAGCCGCCCGTTGATCTGCGAGTGATAACGGCCGAATTCGATGAAGGTTGGTCATCGGAGGAGATTCGAAATGCCCAGTTAGCCGATGAAGATATCGGACCATTGCTCGTATGGAAGGAGACAACTGGGCGACCGGAGTGGAAAGACGTTTCAATGCATGGCGCAACCCTGAAAAGCTATTGGGCACAATGGAACTCCCTTCAGGTGGAGGGTGGCGTACTCAAGCGGAAATGGGAAACGGCGGATGGTAGCTCTTATAGGATGCAAACTATACTACCCAAAAGCCGAATCCACGATGTGATTAAGGAAATGCATGAAGGATCCTCGGGAGGCCGTCTTGGTGTTAACAAAACCTTAGCGAAATTGCGGGAAAGATTCTACTGGCTCCACGCTCGAGAAGACGTAGAGGACTGGTGCCACAGATGCACAGTTTGCGCTTCCGTCAAAGGCCCAAAGCGACGACTGAGAGGACAAATGCAAACCTATAACGTAGGCGTGCCATTCGAAAGGATTGCTGTTGACATCGCTGGACCCTTTCCTGAATCTGAATGGGGAAATCGATACACGCTGGTTGTAGCTGATTATTTCAGCAAGTGGCCCGAGGTCTACCCCATTCCCAACCAGGAAGCAACTACTGTAGCCGAACAGCTAGTGTTAAATTGGGTCAGCAGGTACGGCGTGCCTTGTGAACTACATTCGGATCAAGGCCGAAACTTTGAGTCACTAGTTTTTAGCGAAATGTGCGAGCAGCTGGGAATACGGAAAACGAGGACAACACCGCTGCATCCCCAATCCGATGGAATGGTCGAACGTTTCAACGGCACGCTCAATAAACACTTGGCCAAAATGGTTGACGAGAACCAAAGGGACTGGGACCGACATATCCCACTATTTTTAATGGCGTATAGAGCCGCTGAACATGCATCGACGGGCCAAGCCCCAGCCAAAGTCATTTTTGGAAAGACTATTCGTTTGCCAGCCGATATAAAGTTCGGAACAACCCCTGAGAAACCCCAAACGGTCTCGGAGTACGCAAGTGATCTAAGACAACGGTTGAACCAGATACATCGGACAGTGCGAAAACACCTCGAATCGGCTACTGACCGCATGAAGACCAGGTATGATCTAAAGGCTAATTCTACTGGCTTCCAGCAAGATGACTTGGTGTGGCTTTATAGCCCGCAACGGCGAAAGTTGCAACATAATTGGGAGGGACCATACCGAGTTACAAAGCGAATCAACGACGTCGTATAGCGAATACAGGAACATCATAAGCCGAGAGCTAAAATGAAAATCGTGCATCTGGACCGTCTTGCCCCATATTACACCCAGGGAGAATTGACTACCACTGGCGACACATCTTTTCGGGGCGAAAAGAACTGAGGTGGGGGCAGTGTTACATGTACAAATAATTACATGTACAAATAATTCTGCGAGCTACTGTCGCAATTGTTTTCATCTTCATTAAGAACGTCAACGAATGAATTTACTCGAACCCACGAGAATCCGACAAGCATGATCAACATCTGCAAGTGACGTCACTCCATTCATGAACTTGCTCGAACCTACCAGGTACCTCTCGGTAGAACATTCGCCAATGTGCGAGAAATGGGTGAATAGGTAGAGACCCTATATAAAGGCGAGCTGAATGAATGGGGAGAATCATTCATTCGACCGCGATAAGAACTGCGATTGTGTGTGGGAAGTGTGTTTCGTAATAGTGAAGTAATTTAGAAGACAATTGCGATAGTAAATTTATGGACAAGTGTTAAAATTAAAATTAATGAAAGTGTTAACTGATTATTGTGCATTTTATTTAATTAAATAAACACTTTTTACTTAAATTAGAAGACATTGCGTTTTCACTTTCCCGGAACATTAAAATTATTGGCCGCGAACCAATAACACGCGACAGTATATAGTTTATGTTAAAAAAACTTCGTGAGACAGGCCGGACGTGTTTTTCTCGCTGTTGCTAAATCAGTCTAGATTTTTATAGTTTATATTTCGGTGTATATTTGATCCCGTGATAAAGTGTAATAATATGTCGAAAGTGATTTTATTTTTTGTTTGCAAAAAGTGGTAATTAAAAACAAAGCCCCGTTAGTCGGGGAGTGCTTATTCTTTCGTGATGGTTTCGCGAAGTAAAGATCCCCCTGATATTAATAGTGAGGTCAATTTTAAATGTCATCCTAAACAAAGAGTAACAACTGTTATATGTATTTTCTGCGACAATAACTATCACTTAAGTGATTTCAAACTGTTGAATGATCCAACATTCTTAACACCTACATTAGTGATATGCCCTGAACATTCACATTTAAATATAACATCTAAAATCAATGATATAAATTTGAATGATGCAACAAGAGTGCTTTTAGCACAAATAAAAAGTGAAAAAATCCCCGTTGGCAGCACCAGCCGGAAAGGTAAATTTCTCGTATGTAGCGTAAGGTTTCGAAAAAGAAATTGGCTTATCTACTACTGGACTTCTTATTGCTATTTTTTGTAACACTACATGGGTATTTATTAACAGAAAGGATCTGCCGCCGTTCATATTTGGAGACCCTTCATATTTTGCTAATTAAATTGAGTTGCACACGTATGGATCAGATATTGAAAATCGGCGGGCAATAAATTGTTATAAACATATTTATACTCGTTTCGCCCTTCTCACTTTTGCTGTTTATACATTTGACAGTGGTTATCAAACAAAGGTGATAACTTTTTGGCTTAAATAGCTCAAATAGTTAATTTCAAAAGATTTCCATAAAACTTTAATTAGCACTTGCATTGCCATTAATATATACATTTTCGATTCTTTTCTGAACCATCAGGGGCCGTCATTTTAATTTTTATTGAAAACGGCTGCTAAAATTATTAAGCTGTAAATTTTCGAATTTTTATATTTGTCATCCGATTTGCATAATTAAATTAAATTAACTTACCTTAATAACTTATAATTTCAAGTTTTAGCGGAATCTGTTGAGAAACAGACCAAATTGACATTCGAAGTGTCAAAACAAAGAAGTGTCAGTTTCAGCTTTTTGAATTTCTTGGCTTAAGTGAAGTTTAAATTCTGTCATAAATTATAATTGGCTGTGTGAAATAAGTGGAGTGGTTACTAGTGTCGTTTTATCAAGTTTTCGAGATAAGTAGCGATCTTTCAAGTCATCAATTTCATTGATTAAATTTTTACTTAGGCGAACGAAAATTAACGGAACCGGGAATTCTTACTTTGGTCTAGGAGTGAGATTCCCGTGTAGCTAAATTTATTCTAAACAATTTTTGAATTTAATTTTAAATTTATATTTTGATATTTTAAATTATTTTTTTTTGCAAGTACGGATTTCTGCATTTTTTTTTTCACTAACTATATTAAATAAATCAAGGATAATAAAAAATTTTATTAAAAAGCAAATAATTGAAAAAGTTAAAAATATAATGGCTACTAAACCAGATAAGTGTGGGAAGTGTAGGAAACCCGTGGAGGATATCCACTCGGCTATGGGGCGTGATGGCTTCTGCCTCAAGTGGTTTCATTTGAGGTGTATCAAAATGTCGGAGGAGAGATATCGGGCTATTATCGACATCACCGAACATGTGATTTGGATGTGTGCCGGATGTAGAGCTCAGCACCGTAAATCTAAAGAAGACCAACTCTTCCAACAAATGAAAAACTTGCAAAGCCAAGTCGAAGAGATGAGCTCAAATGTCACCTTATTAATAGATAAATCTACGTCTGCGAGCAAGCCCTCATATGCCGAAATTATTAAAAATTCTACTTCTCCTCCATCAGTGCATCGATCTAATACAATATCGCAAAAAGGGATTATAATTAAGCCTAAAAATCACTTTTCATCAGAAAAAACACTGATTGATTTTAAGTCGAAGATCAGGCCATCAAAATGTAAAATTCCTCTACAACTAATGAGGCCTATTCGTAATGTTGGGGCGATTATAAAAACATCGACAAATGAAAATACTACTTCGCTCTTTAGTATAGCAATGGATGCAATGAAAGAGGAGTATGATGTTGCTGAGACCAGATTGCGACAGCCTAGACTTGTCATCAATGGACTAGAAAAACAATACGCAAATAATGAACTAAGAAATGAGATCCAGGCATTAAATCCCAATATAGAGGAGCGTGATTCTATGGAACTTGTACATGCTAGGCGAACAAGAAATGGAAGGTGGTTGCACATCATCCAGGTAAACGGGAGCATGTATAAGAGGCTTGCGAATAGATACATTAATATAGATTATGGATCGTATTTTGTGAAGGAGGACTTCAACGTAACGAGGTGTTATAAGTGTCAAAAATACAACCACAAAACATCAAAATGTGAAGGGGAGCAAATATGTGTAAAATGTGGAGGAAAGCATGACCTAAAGGACTGCAAAAGCACGATTGAGAAGTGCTCTAACTGTATTGGTAACAATAACAATGCTGATCATTCTCACAGAGCTGACTCTGTAGAGTGTCCGGAGTTTCAACGCAGAATATTGATCGCCAGGAGGAGTACCGACTACAACTTTGATGATTGCTAATCTTTCTAATCAATCAAGTGGAACAAATTTAACACTTATGTATGCTAATATAAGAAGCTTAAGACATAAGCCAAGTGATATTCAGATTTACCTGCAGCAAAATCCTGACATGATTTGATTTTTCTAAATGAAATCTGAATTTACCCAGAAGAAGCACGGTTTTACAATATTGAAGGATATAATGCGGTATTCTCCTGCAGACCTGGAAGAGGTGGAGGTACAGCAATCTACGTAAAAAATACAATCAATTTCATTACCAAGAGAGTGATGCCTGATAAGTATAACGTTATAATAATTGAAGTACGCCATGCAGGTAAAAAAATAAAATTAGGGACGTACTACAACCCCAATCGAATGAATGTGCAAGATTTTTGCACAGTACTAGATACATTATTCTCAACTGAAAAAAATTTGATCACAGTAGCGGACACAAACATTGATGTGCTAACGGAATCACCAGAAACACGGATTTATAAGGATACGCTAGAAACGAATGGAACGGTAATCATAAACAACAACCAAATTACTCGCCCAGTGTCAAATACCTGTCTGGATCATACAGTAACCAATGATTTAAAAGTCGCTGAAAGCATGACATACATATTTGAGGACTGGCCGGAACTGGATCATTGTGTGATAAAAATTGCTATTCAAGACCAAACCCTGAACAAACAGAAGCCGACCTACAAAACGTTCAGATTTGTAGACAAGGAGCTCTTTAAATCAAACATACGAGAGTTACTGGAAAAGCGGAAACCCAATAGTATTATTGAACTCATCATATCTGCTAAGCAAAGTTCATATCTGCTAAGCAAAGTTCTACAATTGAGAAAAAAGTCAGGTTTTGACAACGGACTTGGATAACGAAAAAAGTAATTGATGCAAGTATTAAAAAAAGGAAGGCATACATGGACTACAGGAAGAACAGTGGAAACCAGGCTTTCAAGTTTCTGTATATGCAAGCGAAAAAAGAATCGAAACGACTGGTGAAAGAGGCTAAATTCTTATATTTCTCAAGAAGAATGGAAACAGCGGCTGACAACTCCCGCGAAATATGGAAAATAATAAATGAGGTAAAGGATAACTCTTCAACCCAGGGTATATCACAAAACTTTCAACTAAATCCTGATGGGCCCTCTAACACATCGTGTCCACGTGACGCGGCGAACTCATTGAATAATTTTTTTTCAACAATTGGTGGAAGAATCACTAAAGAAATCGTTGCCAGTTCAGCAGGCAATGTAAATAATACAAATATCGCAATAAATTCCATCTTTCACATTCATCAAACAAATAAAAGGGAAGTCTTAAATGTCATCAATGAATTGAAAAAGAATACGGCGCCAGGCATTGATAGCATCACGATGAATGAGATTAGTTTAATTAAGGAGGACATAGCCCAGATTATGGCAAATTTTATAAACGTGCATATTAGGAATGGGACTTTTCCGGAAGAAGAAAAACTTGCAAAAATAGTTCCTATATTTAAGGGTGGTGATCATCTTGACCCGAATAACTATCGCCCGATTGCGCTGCTGACGGGATTTAGTAAGATATTTGAAAAAATACTAAACAATCGATTAACATCATTCTTAGTTGAAAACTCTATCATAAGTCAACATCAGTTTGGTTTTCAAAAGAACAAGAGTACTTTGGATGCCCTACATTCTGTCACACGTTTCATCAATCTAGGACTTGACAGAGGTGATTATGTCATCGCAATTTTTGTGGATTTGAAAAAAGCATTTGATACAGTTGATCATGATCTCTTGCTTCGTAAACTTGAATCGTATGGTATTCAGGATAGTCCTAAGCAGTTGTTTAAGAGTTACTTGGAGGGAAGATCGCAGAGAACTTTAATCAACAATGTCCTGAGCGACCATGCACCTACGGAAACAGGAGTTCCCCAAGGTTCAATACTGGGCCCAACTTTGTTCCTGCTATATACAAATAATCTAAATACATGTGGGCTGACGGGATATCACACATTATATGCTGATGACACAGTCCTACTTTATTCAGTACGAGACAAAACTGCCATTGAGAACACTATCAACGACGATCTAGGAAAATTCCATCAGTGGTTAATTGGAAACAAACTAGTATTGAACACATCAAAGACAAAATATATTGTTTTTAAGCAAAAGAACAAAGGAGACATAGATGTCGAACTAAATATTAACCGCGAAAAATTGCAAAGAGTGCTAGAAATGAAATATCTTGGTCTTATCATAGACCATCGTATGACCTGGTTACCACACATAAGTAGCTTAAGAAGGCAATTAGCCCCAATAATAGGATTGTTAAGAAGATATGAGGATTTTCCAATGCACATCAAGAAACTTGTTCTAAATGCGTTTGTCCTGGCGAAATTGCATTATGGAGTACTTATTTGGAGTCAATCAGCGAAGCAACATTTAAACAGTATATCCAGGCTGCTGACCAAAGCGTATAAAAACATTCTGAAGCTGCCAATGCTTACTCAAACTAGTTTGGTTTACCAATTGGCAAAATCATTAACCTTTAGTCAAATTATTATTATGGAGAAAGCGAAGTTTATCTACAGAAATTTAAAAACTAATGGATCGCAACGAGCGCCATTAATTAAGGTATCACAGATCAACCCATATAATGCGAGGAATGCAAATCAATTCGTAATACCTTTTGCCAGAACGGATCGACTAAAGAACGATGCAACGAATGATGCTCTGCGTATATATAACAATCTACCAGAAATTGTTAAGGAAGCAAACTCACTTTTGGTATTTAAGAAAAGACTAAGGGAGCATTTAATGAGTACTGATTGAAGCGTGGACCTGTAATTCTGCTTTTATGAGCCCAGTATCTTAGGGCGTTCTTTTTGACCCTATCGGCGAGATACTGAAGTGACAGTTACTCAGAGTTTTTTTTGAATGTGTCGTATGATATTGAATTTTTTTTTTTATCTCTGAGAGCTGATCATGATTTTTTGGACTAGATGTTCACGAAAAGGACTAGTTCACATTATATTGTGTGCCCCCTTATACCGATGTGTTAAACATTGTCTGGGTGGCACAAAGGACCAAGCGACGTAATGTGAATGCAGATCGCACGAGCGTTGTGCGACGAAGAAAGAGTGATGGAGAGAGTGGTAGGGAATGGAGGTAATTAAAAAAAAAAAAAAAAAACTTGGCCGCTGGAGGGCTACAGAAATAAAAAAAATGTTTATGTCACCCCCCTGTATGGGGAGACCCCCTTAAACACTTTAAAATATGTTCTTACACTGCAAATTTCAAGAGGCACCACTTTTGACCTACGTAGAAAATTTCCTCATTCTAGCTTATGTGGTTTGCGAGAAAACTTGTGACACACGAACAAACGGACGGACGGACAGACAGACAAGTCGCGATTTTATAATTTTTTAGGGTATTGTTAAAAATATTTTACAATATTTAAAAAATATTCTGATTTATAAATACGTTCAAGGTAAGTCATTTAAAACGTTTACATGAAAAAAATTCATTATTTCAGTTGCTACTAAAATAGCGAATTGCGCTTGTTCCTGACCTTTGGGGGCCGCCATTTTGAATGCATGCATTTGATTTTGGACAATTATAAATCTCTGTGGGCTAAGACCTTATCAATCAATGTGCCAAATCTCGTTCAAATCGGAGTTTCACTCTAGACAGGGCAAAATAATTCAATTTTTAGTGAAAATGGCAGCTTAAAAATATTGGGTTTTAAATTTTCGACTTTTTTATTTTTCATTCAATTTTAATAATTTTCTGCACAATACAAGAACATAGTACAGAGATCCATAATCTCAAGTTTCATCAAAATCCGCTCAAAAATGTGACCGCTAGAGGGCCACAAAAACCTGAAAAAAATGCATATTTAAAACGCCGCCATTTTGAAATTTGCACATGCATAATCACCAAAATATAAAAACCTGTAGATCTAAGTAATGCCTATCTTGAAACCAAGTTTCATATATATCAGATTAAAATTGCGACTTTTAGAAGCCTTTAAAGTTTTGAGTTTCAACTGGCCGCCATTTTGTTTTTTGTGACCTGACCTCCAAATTTTTCACGCAATACTTTAGACACTCATAACTTCTATCTAAATGCCAAATTTCATGAAAATCTGTTGAAAGCTTTGACCACTATTACAATAACAAAATTTTGCACGTTTTCCGACCTTTGAGCGGCCGCCATTTTGTTTCTGCCGTACCGACTTTGGATTTTTTATTGTGAGATTCATCACATACATCAGTGAACCTTTGTACGAAATTTCATCCAAATCGGAGCTATACTTTGGTCAGAACAGAAATCACGATTTTTGGTCTAAAATGGCCGCCATTTTGTTTTTGCCCAGCCGATAAAGCTGGTTCACGAACTTAACCGAGATATTAACCCAATACACCTTTTCTTAGTGGGTTTAATAAGCAGTGCCTCTCACAAGGGTTGGCGCCGCGGTTTGCTTTTTGTTTTCTGCGGTATATCGGGGGGTTCTTTGTTCTTTTCGTGGTTGAGCTCTTTGTCTGTTTTTTCTAGGAGCAGCTTTTTGGCCGCTTTTTTCGCTGCCTTGTTTCGCACCACATGAAACTCCTCGCCTGGAGTGACAACTTCGTTTATGGTCTCGTCCTTCTTCCTTTTCTCACGGTCACCTTCAATTGGGCTGCCGGCCATTCTTTTGCTGCTGCTAGGACCCACTGATGCCTCGAGGGAGAGCGTGTCTTTTTGGTGCTTTTCGGTTGCAAGCCACCTCCGCCTGTAGTGCGTTATGCGGCCAAAAAGCTCCTCCAGTTCAAGAATGCCATTCTTGACACTTTTGCCTATGTTTTTCTGCACTTCGCAGGCAGCCCTCAGTTGTTTGACGATAGTCCCCCCTTTCCGAGTAAGCCGCTCCTCTTCGGCGCGGTCAAGGGCGATTGTGTTATTTGGCGCCACCTCTTGGGAGAGGCCCCCGTTTCCTAGCCCTTTTGCTTCTATCGCTTGGGTCGCGTTTGAAGTGGCGTCGGCCAACGGCAAAACTTCTCCCTCCCCCAGTCTTACACTGGCCTCTGTTGGTGTCGCAGCTTGATCCGGATTGTGTACGTCTTGCACTGGACGCTCCAGGGTGCGCATAGTCCTTCTACTGCGCCCAAAGGCCGCAATGATGCCAGGTTGCACAACGCACTCTGCCTTCTTCCCTTCGTTAGTCCGTCTGTGGTCTGTCTCCGATGATTTAACCTGTGATGTTGACTTTGACAGTGTTTCTGGGGTTTGATGCCTCCCCCCGCAATCGGTGACTTGTTTTATCGGTGTTCTTGCCAACAGCGGTTTTTGCCTGAAAGGGTTCTCCGTGCTAGCGTCCTGTTTGCTTGTAGTTATATCTGTTATAGAAGCCAAGTTCACCACTTCTATAACATTGCAGTCGCTGGATGACGACGGCCGGGAGCCTGCTCGCTTCCTACCCTCTGCCGCCGGTACTGGGTGTCCGACCCCCTGCACCGTAATTTGGTTCCCCTTGTGGACCTGCATGGTTTGGTTTTCTGTCTGGGTTTCCGTTCCCATAGCATTTTACCTACTGCCAGGGTATATGGATAATTGATGACGCCATATATTTCGTCATGTCACAGTGAAGATCATTGACACTCAGGTATTTGTCCTGAGACTCTCCCTTCACTGCCGACCATTGTCCGCGGCTGCTTATTGGTTATTCGCAGCGAACGTTTCGAGAAAGGTCTGCCCTATTCGCAACCCTGGGGACGTGTTTGGTTCCCGAACCTACGCAGATGTCCTCCGTGAAATTAAAGGAGCGGTCAAGCCAGACGACACCAAAACTGCCATCAAAGCAGTTCGACCAACCCGGACCGGTGGCCTGCTGGTGGAATTCGGGCCAGAGGCCACAAACAAAGATGCATTCCGTGACGCGGTTCAAAAGGTTCTTGTAGATGCGGCAACGGTTGCCTCACTCGAACCAATGGCCACCCTGGAAATCAGGGACCTCGACTGCGTCACGGATAAAGCTGAAGTAGAGGATGCCATTAGGAGGGAGTTCCCCAGCTTAAGTGAAGTCAAGGCAAGATTGACACGTGAAAACACAAGGGGGCAACGCATGGCTATTGTCGAACTAGCTGATAAAGACGCCCAGCAAATCCTGGCGAAGGGCAAAATTAAGATAGGTTGGGTGATCTGCAGGATACGGAGAAGAGCGATCCCTATCCGCTGCTTCAGATGCCTCGAATACGGACACACCGCGTATGGCTGTAGGGGACCCGACAGGAGATCTCTGTGCTACAAATGTGGTGAAACGGGGCACAAAAGGAAGGAGTGCACGAACGAGGCAAAATGCATTCTTTGCAAGGATGCGACCTCAAACATGAGCCGGGGACAGGGAGATGCTGGGTTTACAAGGAGGCCCTAACTAAAGCCAAATCGATACTCAAATGATCCGTATCCTGCAGGTCAATTTGCACCGAAGCACAAACGCCCAGGACCTACTTGAGCAGTTTGCGAGGGATAAGAAAGCTGACCTCCTGTTGCTGAGCGAGCAACATCATAACAAGGACTCGCAAGCGTGGTACCCTGACAAATCTAGTACCTCGGCCATCTGGGTTCGAGACAGCGCCCGCCTTCAGGTGCAGGGCCATGGACGCGGGGATGGTTTTGTGTGGGTGCGGTGTTCAGGGATAACATATTTCAGCGTTTATCTGACGCCTAACGAGGCAATGCGATCTTTTCGAACGAAACTCGATGCCCTGGAGGACGGTGTCTCGAACACAGAGGGCCACATGCTGGCCGGGGGAGACTTCAACGCTAGAGCCATTCAATGGGGTATGCCACAATCCGACCCAAGGGGAAAGCAAATCTTGGACATGGCGGCCAGAACAGCGCTTTTTGTCCTAAACACTGGTAACACCTCTAGTTTCCGCCGCTGGGGTTGCGTAGGAACCATATCCGATGTGACACTCGCTTCGGAGTCCCTGGGACCTAGAGTACACAACTGGCGAGTACTAGAGGACTACTCGGCTAGTGATCACCAGTATATGGCGGTTGAGATTCACGACAGTGCCACTTTGCGTGCATATGCCCAAACTTCAATCCTCGGATGGAGGACTGGGAGGATTGACGTTGAGAAGTTCGCTGACGCGCTTACGGCAGGCGCACCGTTGCTGGGAGCTCCGCCAGGGAGTGGAGGGGCTACAGCCAAGGACTTGGTGAACTCAACTATGAGTGCCATCATAACTGCTTGCGAGTCTTCCATGCCCCGCCGGAGACCACGACACGGCAAGCCTCCAGTATGCTGGTGGTCAAACGAGATCGCCGAACAAAGAAGCGAGTGTCACAAACTTCGGCGAGAGGCCCAGCGGGCGCGAACACGGGAGGAGGCAGACACTAGGCTAGCAGCATACAGGTCCGGCAGGAAATATCTTCGCAGGCTTATTAACAAGAGCAAGGCCCGATGCTGGCAAGACCTCGTGGACGATGTAAAAAGGGATCCGTGGGGCCTTGGCTACAAGCTGGTCATGGGGAAACCTGGTGCCCTACGGAAGCCTTGTATAGATGACGCGGAAAAGATGGACGCGATAGTGCGGGGACTCTTCCCCGCCCATCCCGTCCGTGTTGACACTGTCCATGGTGAAACAGCAGTCGAGTGCCCACTCTTCACACAGCTGGAACTGGAGGAGGCAGTCCTCTCCCTGAAAGCGAGGGAGGCTCCAGGTCCAGATGGTGTTCCAGCTGAGGTTTTGCAGCTCGTCTATCACCATTGTCCTGACTTGCTGCTCAGCACATTCAACGCTTGCCTACGAGACGGGGTTTTCCCGGTACGATGGAAGGTGGCGAGGCTCGTGCTGCTCAGCAAGGGGAAGGGAAATCCCGAATCGCCGTCTGCATACCGCCCATTATGCATGCTAGACACGGCTGGGAAAGTACTAGAGAAACTCATCAAGGGAAGACTCACTGACGCGATTCGTGCTGCTGGGGACCTATCTCCTCGGCAGTACGGCTTTAGAGGAGGACGTTCTACCATTGATGCGATTGCAGAGGTGGTGAACGCGGTCCAAAAGGCAGAGGCATATAGTCGCACCAAGCGACGGATCGTCCTGTTGGTGACACTCGACGTCAGGAATGCCTTCAACTCCGCTAGATGGGTGAATATTCTGGACACGCTGGAAAACTCTTTTCAAGTTCCAGAATATCTAATGCGGCTTTTGAGGAACTACCTAAAGGACCGAAGCCTGCTCTACACACGACACCGGGCCAACGAAGGATGGAAATTACATCGGGTGTTGCCCAGGGATCTATCCTTGGTCCGGACCTGTGGAACGTGTCTTACGACGGGCTACTGAGACTTGAGATGCCAGATGAGTCGCGCTTGGTCGGCTATGCGGATGATGTCGCGGCTCTGGTCGCCGGACGCACCGTTGAACAAGCGCAACTTAGGCTAGGTATGCTAATGCGCCGAGTGAGGGACTGGATGACTGCTCGCGGGCTCAGTTTAGCACTGGAGAAAACCGAAGTGGTCATCTTGACAAAACAGAGAATCCCTAGAGTAAGGATGAACAGTATTGGAGATATACAAATCGAATCGAAGCCAGCGGTGAAGTACCTGGGGCTACTGATCGACTCGAAGATGAGTTTCTCTGAGCAAATCAGGGCAACGGCTGAGAAGGCTGCTTCGGGAATATCGGCCCTGAGTCGACTTATGGCCAACGTAGGGGGACCCAGCCCATCAAGACGACGCCTCTTGATGAGTGCTGTAGGGTCAGTGCTACTGTACGGAGCAGAGGTATGGGGCGACGCTCTCAGCAAGGAGGTATACCGAAAACGGTTGGCACAGGTACAGAGAAGAGAAGCACTGAGAATTGCATCTTCGTATCCAACAGTCTCCGACTCGGCGGTGAGAGTGATTGCAGGCGTGATACCTGTCGCCCTCCTTGCTAGAGAGCGCCGCGCTATTTACATGCACCCAAACGAGGATGCGAGGGAGATAGTTGTCCGCGAGGAGAGACAGCGCTCGCTCAACGATTAGCAGCAGTCTTGGAGGAATTGCACGAAGGGAAGGTGGACTGCGCGCCTCATCCCGGATGTGAGACCGTGGCTAAATCGAAGGCATGGTGAGACTGACTTCTATCTAACCCAGCTTTTGAGCGGGCACGGGTGTTTTCAGTCTTACCTGCACAAGATCGGTAAGTCACGGTCTCCCGATTGTCGGTTTTGCCCAGGAGAGGAGGACAATGCCTGTCACACATTTTTTGCGTGTACCAAATGGGCCAGGCTGCGAAGGGAACTCTACAGGGAGACGGGAGAGCTCACCCCGGATAATATAGTTGCGGTGATGCTCGAATCGGTTGACAAATGGAACCAGGTGGCACATTATGCTCGGGCAGTCCTAAAAGATAAAAGGGACTCACAGCAGCCGGAGGTGCTGGGGCTGGGGGATCGCTCTTCTGGCATTTCCTCTTCCCCTTTCCCCTCCCGCTAGGAAAGGGACTCCCCAGCTTGAAGGCGCCTGGCGAGACCTGGCCCGAAGTAATGTGTCAAACGGTTCCAGGCTAGATTCTCAGATTTACAGGGGAGGTATTTAGTGGGTAGTCCCTCCATGGGAGTCCCACACTGCCAGACTCGGCGGGCGTAAATACCTTCACCTCCCTACCACAAAAAAAAAAAACATGATTTACAGAAGCTTCCAGTACATTTTCCAAAGTGCGGACAAACTTAATCTACCTAAAGTCGAGTGTGATTTTCATTGTTAAGGAAAAAATTTACCGAAGTCTACCTAGTGGTTTACCCAAGGTTTTTCCTTCCTCTTAGATCAAATGGCATGTAATTATTTCTATCCCTCCGAAAAATTCAATATGAATATTCAACTATCACTTGTTTTATAAGCAGAATATTAGTCCACACACTCCACTTCATACTGAATAAAACCCTCAAAAAATATATTTTGAACTGAGAGAGTGAGAACGTTATTCAATTTTCTAATGGACTTTTACAGCCATTTATCTTCATAGACGAGCTCAATAATTGAATCAGAACCCATTTATTTCGTTGAGTTTATAAACTATGAAGGGATACAACGAATGGAAATGTAATAAAAGCTGAATAAGAGAAAACATGAACATTGTAAACATTAACTGTATGACTAACCAATTTAATACATAATGTATGTATTTCATATTTGACATTAAGTGATTCTTAAAATTTGATTATGAAATCCTTAATGGAGTTGAAAGGGAATATATGGAAGAAAAAAAAACCGCTTTTCCGTTAGTGCATTTGATAAAATCTTTTTTATCAGAAGGATTCCATAAGGATTGTAATTTATAAAAACATTTGAATACGCGAAAATTATTCTATTAATGCAAAACTGACCGAAAAAAGGACTATCAATCAATATCTAATCTCAAACAATTACTTAGAGATTTAAAATTTTGACAAGCTGAAACACTGGTTCAGCATAAACAGCACACAATAAGTGGTGGAGGAGATTCACTTTACAAGGCACTATTAATAAAGCAGGAGATTTTCTGCACAATAACCACAAAATGCATGTTTATTAATTAAGAACATTTATTTTCATTAGGGGACTTAGCGCGGGCATAGCACAGCGTACGCTTGTGTTGAGCAGAATATTTTACGCTCCCTCCCACTCCAACCAAGCATTTACCACTTCTCTCAACTTTTATGAAGGGTGTTTTAAAACAATTAATTTTGTCTACAATTTTATTTGAATCTGAATATTCCCCAAATAATTGAATTTATTTGTATGCTTGACACGCGAACTTAAACTTACTGGCGAGGATGCCAGAGTGGTTCGAAAAGGCTGGTGCCTTCCTAAAGGAAACCAATTAATATTAACAACAAACAGGGTGAGGGTGGCGGCGTAAACGCTGTTCGTATCATTTCATTTGTTTTACGCCAATGTCATCATTGTCGTGGGTTTTTCTTGCCCTCTTGAGTCCTGCAATGAGGAAGATGTGATATTGTGTTGTATTAATGACAGCAGAATAACTGTGAACCTCATCTGGTGCACTAGATAAATATATACACAGAGAGGAGAGAGGATGAGAGTGAAAGCCAGAATAGAATGAGCAGGATTCTAAGGAACGTAACAATGAATGGCAACTGAATTATAATTATATAATAAAGAGACGAAAACATGTTTGAGAATTATGACAAACCATAAGATACTAAGGACAGAGTCAACGAGAGAATTGGGGGAGGACTTTGACAGGAAATCAGGAGCATACTGACTCGAACGTTTTCAGCTTAATCGGCTATAAAAAGGTGTTATATTAATGAAGGAACAACTCATATCCGAGACAAAGTATAATCTCAAACATTTATTATTATCATAAAATGCTACTGTGATTATCTGATGTTTATGTGCTTTCGCGAGCTGGTAATGTTCAATTAAGTGCTGTAAGAAGGCTTTATTGTTCGAAGGAAAGACTCAAGTTTAAAAACTGAATCATATTGGATTATTTGGAAACTATGTGAAGTAGTGAAGAAGAGGAAACAATTTGAACTATTCCGTTGATGATTTATTGTAGTAGGGTAATTTCGCCTGTTCGCGTCCATTTAGTGCAGTTGGCAAGTTTGACGGCGATAATAAAAATGGCCCCAGCACTAATTTCTACGAAAAATGTATGTGATGTATTCATTATATAGTCTATTTTAAGATTAACTTTCAGTTTTATTAAAAACATCTTGTGTTTTCTTTTTAAATAGATAAACTTCAGAATTAGGCGTTTTTCCCACTTTGCGTCCACAAAATCCAAATTGCGTCCCCCCGTGGACCATTTAGCGTCCAGCAGCTTAGAAAAGGAATATAGGGGTGACATTTTAAAAAATTTGTAAAGAAAGATTGTATTTTAAAAATTCATTTATTTAAGAATATAAATATTAAAAATTCCACATTATTATCATTAAAAAAATCACTTTCAAAAAATAAAAATAATTCTTCTCAACATTGGTTGAACTTAAAATTAGGTAAGTAGTAGGCAAATAATGATTGCAACTTAAAGAATAAACAGTAATCAATATTGTAGTCTTAGGCTTTCAATAAATAACACAGGTCACATTTAAAAGACTTATCTTTGGCCTCTAAATAACTTAATCCTGCAAATCGCGTGCATTTCAGATGATACCAACTGATACACTTGTCACAGCCTATGTTTTTTTCATCGTCGTCTTCTACATCTGAAATTAGTATATCGTCACATTTAGAACATTTCACTCGCTCCACGGCTGGTAAATTTTCTTTCTCAAATTCCTCATTAACCGTTTCCTGTGTGACTTCTTGTATCTTCTTTTTTCGTTTTGGAGCAATTTTACGAACCGTTTGAGAATGTTTTAAAGTCTTTTTCTGTTCTTGTTTTTGTAGTCGTTCTAGCTTTCTTTTTCGTGTTAATTCCTGCTTTTCGTTCTTGGTCTGCTCTTTATCTTCATAATACTTTCTCCATGCAGCAGAAGATATGGATGCTGGAGTTCTTTCCTTATTTTTTCGTGCTTTGTTAGAAATTTCAGGTAGCATCAGGTGGTCTTTAAATGAATCAGAAATTTTGTTTTGCGTTGCTGCTGAACCTGGTTGTACTAGAGACTCTGTAGGTAAAAAGGATGGTAGCGACATAGTTGATGCTGATGATGAAGTCAGAAGCAGTTCTGGAGTTAGTTCCTTGATGAGAGTTTCTTTTTCAACACTTGATATGGTTGGAGTTGATTCAATATCTTCTAATGGTAGAACTAGAACGTCGTCTAAGGACACCATAGAGCCGACGTTGAGGTAACTGCCAGAAAGATGTAACGTCGAAAGGGACAAGTCAGGGAACAAATTGTTTTTGCTGGTATCAAGAGTTGCGTTTGATGTGCAAGGCTCGGTGAATTGTTTTGGTGCAGAATGTATTTCGGCTGATACTGTTTGAACCTGTACAGTAGGATCGGATTTAGCTTCATCATTTTTGTTTTCGGCGTCTTCGTGAAATGAAGAGATGGTAATTGCTTTAGTTGCATCCAATTCGCCATCAGTATGACTAAAAATAGTACTACTTTTTTCTGTTGAAAGTTCCATAGGTGACCTATCAGATTCAGTTTCGGTAGAAATCTCTGCAAATCCTACTTCTGCAGGGAGAGACTTTTTCAACCTATTGACTTCTTTCGTTATAGTTGTAATGTCAATATTTTTTTCTTGTAGTGTCGGCTTCAGGTGTTTCAAAACTTTTTTAAAACTTTTAATGTCCGAGTGAGTAACATCCTGTGACTGTTGATCAACGGCCTGAACATTTTCCAAAGTGTTTCTTACACATTTAGTGTAATCTGGACTATTAGCATCGAATGGGTAAAGACCACATCTCTTAAACCCATTTTTGATGTTGTCGGGCATGTTAGGATGACTTAATGCGTCATTTAACAATTTACAAAAGTTTGTTTTTGTGACGGCAGAATTCAAATTTTCTGGTTTTGATAGGAATGCGCGGACTGTAGATTTCCAATATATTTTTACCGGTGCAAATACGCTAACGTCAGCTGGCTGTAAAATATGGGTGGTGTTGGGCGGAAGAGCATACAAAATAATTTCCATTTGTTCACACATCTTACTTAACATTAAGGACATATGCGATTTATGCCCATCTACCAGCAAAAGCACCGGTTTTTTAAATGTTATTTTCCACTACCCATTTGTGAAACACGTTGGTGACGGAGTCAAAGAATACATCTCCTCTCATCCAACCTGTCTCCGATCTGCCTAAGCACCATTCTGGAGGCATACTATTCACCACAGCTCTTGGTGGTCTAATGTATGGAAACACGATACAAGGTGGACACATATCTCCATTCGCATTAAATGTTAATAATACCGTTATATTTTCTTTTTCATTGCTTGGCTTTATTTGGTATAAGTTTTTGAACCCTCTTGGACCTAAAACTTTTCCTGTCTTTGGACAAAGAGCAAAACCACTTTCGTCCCCATTAAAAATTCTTTTCGGGTCACTCAAAATATCTTTTTGGTGTATACTGTCCAAATATTCCTCTAATTCTTTAAACCACAATCTGATTGGCTGTTCTGTGACTTGGGCTCGAGCTTTATTAATACCCTCCGCATTTTTAAGTGTGATTTCTTTATTTCTGGCCAAAAATTTTTGAAACCACTTTTCACCTGGGCGATCATCCTTGAATTTATTTTTAAACTCACCGTCTCGAACTATTTTCTGAACAGTATCCAACAATTCTTGCTTTTTCACTGGAAATCCACATTTGGAAATGTTAAGAAGCCATTCAACTACTTTTTTTTCACCATCTACTCCTAACGCTGGTTCTGGTCCCGGTTTCTTTACTCCATCGGGTCTGCACCCACTGATTTTGTCCAATATTGTGGTCTTGGGAATAGCATATTCTTTGCATATTTGTCTTATCGATTTATTATTCTCTCGAACTTCATTTAACGCTTTCTTTAAATCTTCTTCTGTGTATGTTCTCTTTTCCGTCTTCTTTCTTGTCTCTGAAGAACTCATCTTAAATGGGAAAAAATAAGAATGAAAGAAATTACGCATTCCAATTACAAAATAGAGTTATAAACACGTAGTCTTAATAAAGAATACAATAATAATAAACAATACATTTTAAATTATTAATTATTATTTAAATTATTATTTTTATTATTTAAATTATTATTTAAATCATTTTTACAAGCAAGTATTTAACGAAAATAGTGGACGCAATTGGGTTTATTATTATCCCCTGTAGGTATAGTTTGCGGACGCAAAGTGGAAGTTTTCTAAAATTCGATGTAGTAATTCGCGTCCGCTTTATTTTATTCGTTAAATATAAAAAACATAAGCAAATTCATAATTAATATTATTCCTTTTTTCATCATAAAAGTGTAGAAACAGCTATGTATCCTAAAATTCACATAAAACAATAAAAAACTTACCATCAAACACGCCTCTTCACACTAATTTTTATTTAATATCCCACGAGTACGACCTTCCTTGTTGAACAACCGAGACTAACTATTTTTTCTAAACGGTATAGGTTTGACGCACAGAATTTTTGTTCATGTGTGCGCGCCTCTTATGCATTGAAGTATTAGCGGCATAATGACTTTTCGTTCGATTGGTGTGTTAGTTGACTTATTTTCGAGTATTTTTAAAGGGAGATCCGCGAAATGGACGCGAATTGGGCGATGGACGCGAACAGGCGAAATTACCCTATGTGATGAAGCTGCTTTTTGCAAATAACGTACAAAAAAGAAATAAGTATAACAAAATCATCTTTGTTGACTTGGATATTTTTTTTCATTTGTACTTTCAAAGTCTGTAATGATTTCTCGAACTCTAGCTCGTTCGATCGAGAGATTTCTCGGAGGAAATCTAAACCGACATCTCATCGGTTTCAGACGTGAAGTCTTAGTCTACTCCCATGGTATAAAAAATAACAAGATATGCTCTCTCACGAAAGCTCGATTGCCATTTAAAGCTTTTATGACATAAAAGAATCGGAAAATGTTGATTTCATATGCGACTGCATATTCTTAGTGATTGGTTTTGTGCGATTATTTCAGTGAAATACAATTCAATATTAAAGATGGTGTATTGTAATGTTAGTGGTTGTAAAAATAATAGCCACGCGAGGTCGAAAAGAGTCGGAGCGGATTTTTGCATGTAGTAGGGACATAGCAAATGTTAAAGATGCAAGAATCTGCTCAATACACTTTGAAGAAAGTTGTTATACATTAAGAGGCAGACTTCTAAATCATAATAACTGTAAAAGACAATTTAATAATTGTGTCGTGCTGACACTTCATCTCCCAGTTGAGAGATCTAAACGTGCGAGCAAAAATGCAAGAAAAACAGAAGTGGACAGCATTTTAAAGGGATCAATTGTGTGAGTATATTTCAGTAGGATTTTTTGAAAATTCCAATTTTAACGATTGTGGGTTGTAAAATTTACATTTGACAACCATCCAATAATGAATCGAGGCTGGAGACGTGTTTTACATCGTTAATGTATAAAGATACCGATAGTCAAACAGAGTAAACACACATTTGAGAAGATTCAATTAAATAATTTATTTACTACAATTCACTTATTAGAGGGTCTTGAGCGCGAATTGAATTGAGATTCTCAAATCAAAGGGGCAATCGAAACTAGCCAATCAAAATCAAAGTGGAAAAATATCAAGCCGAGCGGGCGAAATTTGGTCGTTCTATAGAACATATTTTCACTCCTGGCCTAATCAAAAAATTGCGGAATAAATCCGTAGGTATCAGAAGGAGCTTTGACGATATTTCGTCTGCCATAAGTCTTCATTCGGCTGAATCACGGACATAGAGATATATGTATCAGAAAGGCTTTCCTTTACCAGGAATGTCAGCCCTTAGAAAGTGGGTAGTCAATGGGAGCACTTAAGCTATGTTATGTGATGGTGTTCCGCAGAAAAAATAATTAAAAAAATATGATATGCATTAACAAAAAAAGCAGGATGGATGTAGTAATAGCAACTGAGGAGTTGCTCTCGCAGCAAAAAAAAAACGGTATTCAGCAAAGGTTGCTGACTAAACAAAAACAGTTTCCCTATGGAACCACATAAAGTCACATGATGGTGACTGAAGAGGAGATCTTTTTGGTTCCACGGCTAGCTCACCGCGTATGGTAGTGGGTTGAGAGACAGAAAGAATTTTTTTGTTTTTTAAAGAACTCCATAACGTCGAACACGCACACACACACACACTAAAATATTCACCAGTGCATCATGGATTCTGGTAACTTCCTGAAATTAAATTGAATTAAAGCAAACAAAATAAAAACTGGGCTTAATCCAGCACATTGAACTTATTTCATTATTTCAATTTTTCTAGGCTGTTTTGATTGTAAAATGAACATTTATTTTCGGAATGTTTAATCAGTGCTCTAACAATATTCAAGTGAGTCTTAAAGTATTTTCAAATTGAGATAATTACATACAAACTAAAACGGCACTATATTTTTAAACAGATTCCACCCATTATTTGCTTATCGACAGATTCACTCATCAGCCTCTTTATCGCAAAATGTATGCTTTGTCAAACGCATTAAACTTAATTTTAAAATGTAGCTTAAAACTGGAATCCGAATTACAGTGAATTCAAGTAAGTATACCACTAACTAGAATAAATGATTTAATCAACCCATTAAATAATTTAGAATCATTTTTATACAATGAATCTCCGCTATTTTTGGTCTCAAAAGGTTTAATATTGGGTTTCATCTTAAAAACGATTTTTGTCTTATCTATAAAAAGTCTCTATGCCAGATTGTGTTTTCACTATTGTTTCAGATTTCAAGTATTATGACCATATTCGAATTTGAAATGTTACCTAGCATCTGCAAGCCATGTTGTCAAGTGGTTGAATGTCTCTCTACGGGTTATATCATACACAAGCAGAGCTCCTGCTGCACCCCGATATTAGGAATGGATAATTGACCTGAATGCCTCCTGGCCTGCCGTATCACAAATTCGCAACTTTATTTGTTTTCCATCAATTATTATCATGCGAGCACCAAATTCCGATCGTTAAATCATGGACGGGTTGAAATCGCTTGTCCGTGAACTGTACCAAGAGACACGACTTCCTGACTCCTTTTGAGAAAAAGTAAATAAGCAAAATATTGATCACGGCAGTACATATTGCTGATAAAGGAAGCGCAGCAAACCCTCAGCGGCAACATACGTCACCGAATCCCCTCATATGCGACCAGTCTATGTCGGAGGACCTCGATGGCTTTCCTCGAACACTGTTAACAGCGAACAGACATGTCAATGTTTGTGCACTTGCTGATACTTCGAAAATCACTCCAACAACAAGACGCCCAGACAAACGACACTTACGAATACAGATCAGCTATTTCAGGAAGCCAAATGAAAGTCCAAGGCTGTACATTGCAAATGCGTTAGAAAATTTATATTCCGCCCGAGGCAACACCCGCGGCACCGATGATGTAGTATTTGAATAAATATGCATACGCCATTTTGAACAACTATGTCTCGAACAATTAATACTTAATTTGACCATGATTTACACAATCTCACAATCCTTGGAAATACTAAATATAAATTCCACAAAATCCTTTGTTGCACACACGAAAAGAGGCTATCTTTCTACGAACTTTCTGAATTGAGATTCACAGGGCTTTTTCTTTCTACAAAGGGGATACGCCATAAAATTATACGTCCGTTCACCACGACTCTTCTCGATCAGCTCTCAAACTCAACTGAACTCCTCCACGTCATTTCATCAACGCGTCTCCAAGTTATTTCAACTTCAGCCGCTGGATTACATCAGCCGCGTCATTTCATCAACGCGTCTCCAAGTTATTTCAACTTCAGCCG
This sequence comes from Odontomyia ornata, assembly GCA_963969285.1. Lineage (NCBI taxonomy): Eukaryota > Metazoa > Arthropoda > Insecta > Diptera > Stratiomyidae > Odontomyia > Odontomyia ornata. The sequence continues at coordinate 24,909,799 of OZ017741.1, forward strand.
CTGGATTACATCAGCCGCGTCATTTCATCAACGCGCGCTGGATTGCGTCTCCGCGTTGAGATGATGTTGGTTTTTGCATCGTATAAGCGAAGTTCAGCGTCGGGGTATTTAAAGGTTTGAAAATAGAGGGGCCATTAATTGTGCCAACGTAACAGCTAATGGGAAAATTGAACCTGCAAGAAGAAGAGAGAATATGTGTTTTGTCATTTGACGAAATGAAGATCCAACCAGAGTTTGGGTACGATCGTGCGAATGATAGCATAATAAAACCGTCAAACTACGTCCAAGTTGTGATAGTAAAAGAACTGGTCAAAAAATGGAAGCAGCCTATTTTTTATAACCATGATGGCTACTATTTTAATTAATATAATTTCACTGTTATATGATGCTTGATATATTCTAGCTGCAGTTGTTTCAGATATGGTTCCTGGTAATCGAGGCGTTTGGGAAAAATTATACAGGGTTATCCATTTTCCGCTTGGGAAAGTAAAGCTAAAGAAAACACATTAAATATTTAGATGGAAACGAAATCTTGCCATTATACGTGAAACACAACATCATTCAAGTGTATTCCACGGGACCTCTTGGAGGCTTCAATCCTTTTGAGGTAATTTTCAATGACTTTTCGGCACATTTCCGGCAATATCTTGGCCATAACTTCACGAATATTGGTTTTCAATTGCTCAAGATTTTGAGGGTTGTTCGCGTTAACACGACCTTTCGCATAGTCCTATAAAAAGAAATCCAAAGGCGTTAGGTCGTAGGATCTTGGGGGCCAATTGACATCACTCAATCTCGAAATTACGCGTCTTGGAAATTTCTCTTGCAAAAGTGCTCGATTAGCCTGTGTTGTGTGGCTTGTGGCTCCGTCCTGTTGGAACCAAATGTTCTCCAGATCATAATCTTCAATTTCTCTCCAAAAATAATCGGTTAACATCCGCCCAAAGCGGTCAGAATTGACTGTAATGGCTCTTCCTTGATCGTTTTCAAAACAATACGGGCCAATAACACCACCAGACCATAATGCACACCAAACGGTCACTTTTTCCGGATGCAAAGGCCTTTCTGCGATCACCTGAGGATTTTGAGAGCCCCATATGCGGCAATTCCGTTTATTTACGTAATCACTGAGCGAAAAATGAGCCTCATCACTTAAGAAAATTTTGTTCGAAAAATCGTTATCAATGGCTTGTTGTTCAATCACCCAATTCGCATACATTCTGCGTTGTGTATGGTGTTGAGGCTTAAGTTCTTGAGTGAGTTGGATTTTGTATGGATGGAGATGCAAATCCAAATGCAAAATCCGCCTCAAGCCCAGATGTTGAGCACGTCGAAGAATCGACAAATTCGGGTCTTCCTCCATACTTTGAGCAACGACAGCGATATTTTCAGCAGAGCGAATGTTGCGATGATGCACAGGCCTTGCAATATAAATAACTGATCCAGGTTCTTCAAATTTTCTCACTGTGTTCGAAATTGTTTGCTGTGTAGGTCGATTATGTCGACCGTAATCGGCTTGTAAAGCCCTAAATGTTGATACAGCCGAATCACCATTTTTATAATAAAATTTAATAATTTTAACGCGTTCTTTGACTGTTAAACGATCCATATTTCTAAATGGCAAACATTCAACTAAAAAAAACACGCTTTGGATGACATTTAATTCTGACAGATGTCAAATGGCAGGGTTATACTTTCCTACCACGTAATGGATAACCCTATTTATAGACGTCGGAAACACATCGTTTTCTCACATTAAACTATCGGAAGCAAAAGTATTTGTGTTTGCGGATGCACCTCATCTGCTGAAGCTTGTGCGCAATCATTTTGTGGACAGCGGTTTTGTCTTGAATGGCAAGTGTATTTCTATCAATCTAATCACAGAAATCATTGATGTATCAAGCACATGAGATTTAGAAATATCGTATAAAAACCTACGCGCACATAATTGCTAAAGATTCTACTAGGCAAAATGTCCGATTAGCGGCGCAGCTCCTATCACATACAGTTTCTTGTTGCCTAAAGCGATTTATGCAAAATGGAAGGTGTCACGGACAAACTCCTACCAGACCTCAGCACTTGCCTCTGCAACAAGTTTACCAGTTGTACATAAAAATCACCTGAGCGAAGTACATATTGGAAACCTTGTAAATCGAAATATGTTGTAATCATTATTAATACTAAGAGTAAACATAGTATGTAAGTTAGGACGACAGTTGAACAAGAAAAGCCCAGAATAATGGTTCTGCGAAAGTTCGCCTCCGAAGACAAACCGTTGAAAAATGCACGAATCGTTGGCGGTACACATATCAATGCACATACGGCAGTTTAAATCGAGACTTTGGTTGAATTAGGTGAAACGATTCGATGGGCGGCCTGTAATATATACTCGACACAGAATGAAGTAGCTGCGGCATTGGATGAAGCAGATTATCCGATATTCACATGGCGTGGTGAGACCGAAGGAGATTTTTGGTGATGCAAAGATAAATGTGTAAATGCTGAAAATTGGCTAACAAATATGATTTTGGATGATGGAGGCGATGCAGCAAAGTTAATGTTGAAGAAATATCCAGCCATGTTTAAAATGGTTAAAGACATGGTAGAAACCACAAGCAAACAGGACGCTAGCACGGAGAACCCTTTCAGGCAAAAACCGCTGTTGGCAAGAACACCGATAAAACAAGTCACCGATTGCGGGGGGAGGCAGCAAACCCCAGAAACACTGTCAAAGTCAACATCACAGGTTAAATCATCGGAGACAGACCACAGACGGACTAACGAACGAAAGAAGGCAGAGTGCGCTGTGCAACCTGGCATCATTGCGGCCTTTAGGCGCAGTAGAAGGACTATGCGCACCCCGGAGCGCCCAGTGCAAGACGTACACAATCCGGATCAAGCTGCGACACCAACAGAGGCCAGTGTAAGACTGGGGGAGGGAGAAGTTTTGCCGTTGGCCGACGCCACTTCAAACGCGACCCAAGCGATAGAAGCAAAAGGGCTAGGAAACGGGGGCCTCTCCCAAGAGGTGGCGCCAAATAACACAATCGCCCTTGACCGCGCCGAAGAGGAGCGGCTTACTCGGAAAGCGGGGAATATCGTCAAACAACTGAGGGCTGCCTGCGAAGTGCAGAAAAACATAGGCAAGAGTGTCAAGAATGGCATTCTTGAACTGGAGGAGCTTTTTGGCCGCATAACGCACTACAGGCGGAGGTGGCTTGCAACCGAAAAGCACCAAAAAGACACGCTCTCCATCGAGGCATCAGTGGGTCCTAGCAGCAGCAAAAGAATGGCCGGTAGCCCAATTGAAGGCGACCGTGAGAAAAGGAGGAAGGACGAGACCATAAACGAAGTTGACACTCCAGGCGAGGAGTTTCATGTGGTGCGAAACAAGGCAGCGAAAAAAACGGCCAAAAACCTACTCCTAGAAAAAACAGACAAAGAGCTCAACCACGAAAAGAACAAAGAACCCCCCGATGTACCGCAGAAAACAAAAAGCAAACCGCGGCGCAAACCCTTGCGAGAGGCACTGCTTATTAAACCCACTAAGGGCCGAACTAACGCAGATGTCCTCCGTGAAATTAAAGGAGCGGTCAAGCCAGACGACACGAAAACTGCCATCAAAGCAGTTCGACCAACCCGGACCGGTGGCTTGCTGGTGGAATTCGGGCCAGAGGCCACAAACAAAGATGCATTCCGTGACGCGGTTCAGAAGGTTCTTGGAGATGCGGCAACGGTTGCCTCGCTCGAACCAATGGCCACCCTGGAAATCAGGGAACTCGACTGCGTCACGGACAAAGCTGAAGTAGAGGATGCCATTAGGAGGGAGTTCCCCAGCTTAAGTGAAGTCAAGGCAAGATTGACACGTGAAAACACAAGGGGGCAACGCATGGCTATTGTCGAACTAGCTGATAAAGACGCCCAGCAAATCCTGGTGAAGGGCAAAATTAAGATAGGTTGGGTGATCTGCAGGATACGGAGAAGAGCGATCCCTATCCGCTGCTTCAGATGATTCGAATACGGACACACCGCGTATGGCTGTAGGGGACCCGACAGTGCTACAAATGTGGTGAAACGGGGCACAAAAGGAAGGAGTGCACGAACGAGGCAAAATGCATTCTTTGCAAGGATGCTAAGCTAGCACCCGGCGACCTCAAACATGAGCCGGGGACAGGGAGATGCTGGGTTTTCAAGGAGGCCCTAACTAAAGCCAAACCGATACTCAAATGATCCGTATCCTGCAGGTCAATTTGCACCGAAGCACAAACGCCCAGGACCTACTTGAGCAGTTTGCGAGGGATAAGAGAGCTGACCTCCTGTTGCTGAGCGAGCAACATCATAACAAGGACTCGCAAGCGTGGTACCCTGACAAATCTGGTACCTCGGCCATCTGGGTTCGAGACAGCGCCCGCCTTCAGGTGCAGGGCCATGGACGCGGGGATGGTTTTGTGTGGGTGCGGTGTTCAGGGATAACATATTTCAGTGTTTATCTGACGCCTAACGAGGCAATGCGATCTATTCGAACCAAACTCGATGCCCTGAAGGACGCTGTCTCGAACACAGAGGGCCACATGCTGGTCGGGGGAGACTTCAACGCTAGAGCCATTGAATGGGGTATGCCACAATCCGACCCAAGGGGAAAGCAAATCTTGGACATGGCGGCCAGAACAGCGCTTTTTGTCCTAAATACTGGTAACACCCCTACTTTCCGCCGCTGGGGTTGCGTAGGAACCATACCCGATGTAACACTCGCTTCGGAGTCCCTGGTACCCAGAGTACACAACTGGCGAGTACTAGAGGACTACTCGGCTAGTGATCACCAGTATATAGCTGTTGAGATTCACGACGGTGCCACTCTGCGTGCATATGCCCAAACTTCAATCCTCGGAGGGAGGACTGGGAGGATGGACGTTGAGAGGTTTGCTGACGCGCTTACGGCAGGCGCACCGTTGCTGGGAGCTCCGCCAGGGATACAGGTCCGGCAGGAAATATCTTCGCAGGCTTATTAACAAGAGCAAGGCCCGCTGCTGGCAAGACCTCGTGGATGATGTAAATAGGGATCCGTGGGGCCTTGGCTACAAGCTGGTCATGGGGAAACTTGGTGCCCTACGGAAGCCTTGTATACATGACGCGGAAAAGATGGATGCGATAGTGCGGGGACTCTTCCCCGCCCATCCCGTCCGTGTTGACGCTGTCCATGGTGAAACAGCAGTCGAGTGCCCACTCTTCACACAGCTGGAACTGGAGGAGGCAGTCCTCTCCCTGAAGGCAAGGAAGGCTTTAGGTCCAGATGGTGTTCCAGCTGAGGTTTTGCAGCTCGTCTATCACCATTGTCCTGACTTGCTGCTCAGCACATTCAACGCTTGCCTACGGGACGGGGTTTTCCCGGTACGATGGAAGCTGGCGAGGCTCGTGCTGGTCAGCAAGGGGAAGGGAAATCCCGAATCGCCGTCTGCATACCGCCCGTTATGCATGCTAGACACGGCTGGGAAAGTGCTAGAGAAACTCATCAAGGGAAGACTCACTGACGCGATTCGTGCTGCTGGGGACCTATCTCCTCGGCAGTAAGGCTTTAGAGCAGGACGTTCTATCATTGATGCGATTGCAGAGGTGGTGAACGCGGTCCAAAAGGCAGAGGCATATAGTCGCACCAAGCGACGGATCGTCCTGTTGGTGACACTCGACGTCAGGAATGCCTTCAACTCCGCTAGATGGGTGGATATTCTGGACACGCTGGAAAACTCTTTTCAAGTTCCAGAATATCTAATGCGGCTTTTGAGGAACTACCTTAAGGACCGAAGCCTGCTCTACGACACGACACAGGGCCAACGAAGGATGGAAATTACATCGGGTGTTGCCCAGGGATCTATCCTTGGTCCGCACCTGTGGAACGTGTCTTACGACGGGCTACTGAGACTTGAGATGCCAGATGAGTCGCGCTTGGTCGGCTATGCGGATGATGTTGCGGCTCTGGTCGCTGGACGCACCGTTGAACAAGCGCAACTTAGGCTAGGTATGCTAATGCGCCGAGTGAGGGACTGGATGACTGCTCGCGGGCTCAGCTTAGCACTGGAGAAAACCGAAGTGGTCATCTTGACAAAAAAGAGAATCCCTAGAGTAAGGATGATCAGTATTGGAGATATACAGATCGAATCGAAGCCAGCGGTGAAGTACCTGGGGCTACTGATCGACTCGAAGATGAGTTTCTCTGAGCAAATCAGGGCAACGGCTGAGAAGGCTGCTTCGGGAATATCGGCCCTGAGTCGACTTATGGCCAACGTAGGGGGACTTAGCCCATCAAGAAGACGCCTCTTGATGAGTGCTGTAGGGTCAGTGCTAATGTACGGAGCAGAGGTATGGGGCGACGCTCTCAGCAAGGAGGTATACCGAAAACGATTGGCACAGGTACAGAGAAGAGGAGCACTGAGAATTGCATCTTCGTATCCAACAGTCTCCGACTCGGCGGTGAGAGTGATTGCAGGCGTGATACCTGTCGCCCTCTTTGCTAGAGAGCGCCGCGCTATTTACCTGCGCCGAAACGAGGATGCGAGGGAGATGGTTGTCCGCGAGGAGAGACAACGCTCGCTCAACCATTGGCAGCAGTCTTGGAGGAATCGCACGAAGGGAAGGTGGACTGCGCGCCTCATCCCGGATGCGAGACCGTGGCTAAATCGTAGGCATGGTGAGACTGACTTCTATCTGACCCAGCTTTTGAGCGGGCACGGGTGTTTTTAGTCTTACGTGCACAAGATCGGCAAGTCACGGTCTCCCGATTGTCGGTTTTGCCCAGAAGAGGAGGACAATGCCTGTCACACATTTTTTGCGTGTACCAAATGGGCCAGGCTGCGAAGGGAACTCTACAGGGAGACGGGAGAGCTCACCCCGGATAATATAGTTGCGATGATGCTCGAATCGGTTGACAAATGGAACCAGGTGGCACATTATGCTCGGGCAGTCCTAAAATATAAAAGGGACTCACAGCAGCCGGAGGCACTGGGGCTGGGGGATCGCTCTTCTGGCAATTCCTCTTCCCCTCTCCCTTCCCGCTAGGAAAGGGACTCCCCAGCTTGAAGGCGCCCCACGGCGTAACAAAACGAGACCTGGCCCGAAGTAATGTGTCAAACGGTTCCAGGCTAGGTTCTCAGATTGACAGGGGAGGTGTTTAGTGGGTAGTCCAAAGGTATCCTCCATGGGAGTCCCACACTGCCAGACTCGGCGGGCATAAATGCCTTCACCTCCCTACCACAAAAAAAAACGACATGGTAGAGGGAAGCATCACTGGGGTACATAGACTGTACTAGCTATCAGAATCTGAGAAATTAACAGTCCCAGTAACGAAAATATTGGATTCCGTCACTAAAACAAAATTTTATAGCGTGTATAGCTGCAAAGAGTCTATTATTGATAGGTGAAAGCGTTCATTTGCGGATATGGTGAAGTTGGAAAAGGATGCGCCCATATATCGGAAGAATTGGGATGCACAGTGTACATATATTTCTGAAATTGACCCTACCTGCGCTCTTTAGGCCAGCATGGACGGTTTTCGTGCGGCGAAACTTAATGTGGTTACTCGAAATGTAGACATTGTCGTGATCGCCACCGGTAGTAAAAATGTTATAATTCGTGATCATATGGACAAATCAAGAATGGGTGTATAGTCGACAACATGGGACACTCGAATACCAAAATCGATGAAAATAGTTTACGGACTCCAGTTCGATTGCAAGCAGACCAAAATTGTTGGCCGGAGAGTAAAGGAATCATCTTGTTGACTGAAGGACGATTGGTGAATTTATGAACGTGGCTGGCACCAAAACGATAACTTCAGGAATGCTTACACGAAGGAAACGACAAAAACAACGCCAAGGACACGCCTCGAGGAATTGGTGATGAATTTCATCAGGATACACCCGGCTAGCGAGAGTCGTGCAATCCGACACGAGCGAAGCGGAAAATTTATCGGGCGCCCCCGTTGTCGAGTTAACTGAGTTGAGGTAAATATAGTCTTAGAGTTAAGGGAAAATTGCGTTGAGATTGGTTTAAATGAATAACGTAACTTAAAATGATAGAGTTAAAGAAAAATACTCTTTGAGATTGTTTGAAATGAGTAGCATAACCTATAAATAATAATTATTATTGAACTTTCAGTAAATCTGATGTACTTTTATTTCTTCTCTTCCAAAAAAAAGTTCAATCCGCTAAAAGTGAAGTGTGATACTTGTTCAGTACTGAATACGAAAATTTCGAGGCGCCCATTTTCTGCGCCAATATTCCGCAAGTGCTGGGGTATATTTGGTGTTTGTCTGGTTTCGATTCTCAGCTCAGTTGCTTTCTCGTAAACTAGGATTTAGGGTAGTTAGAATGCGGGATTGTCGCGGGAGTTAGTTAGGTGGGTTGTCCTCCTCTTCTAGGCTGGTGCACAGATAAAAGCAGTGATTCTTTCCCCTAAAAGTGAAGACTCCGGCGCGAGTAAAGCTCGTCTCGAGACTTGGGGGACAAATTTACGGGTAGACGAGTGGCGCCCACGCCCGTCTCCGACGGAGCGACCCAGGACCCAAAACGCCCCTGGCCGGAGTCGGCAAGTATCGTTGGATAATCTCGGGATTTTTTTATCCCCTAACATTATCTTAAGATAAAGTTATTTGCCCAATTGCGTACGTTGTCTGTAAAGTGTTCAAGTGAATTATAATTATAATAATAAATCAAAATTTAATCAAATAAGTTAGCGCGAGTGAATTTTTTTATATGGCACAACAATTTCGACGAATAATTAACAACCTTGGCATCACCACATCATTAGCGGGCGCCCGGCGAGGATGTAGATAAATACACCTGTTTGTTTTACTTTGTTTTAATTTGTTTGTTAAAAATAATGTCATTTATTTATAATGAGAAATAATTTTTACTCCACTTTAATTTCAAAAATGATGTAGAAGAAAAAAGAAAATAAAGAGTGGTGTGAAGGTTGAACGCAAAAATTTCGCGATAAGGAGGTAGTGGTTAGATGAATTGCCGTAAATATACACGATTGAATTAATTAGGATTTACTGAGGACTTGGAAGGGTTGTTTGTACTTGTGTCAAATATTTTTGCAATCACTTAATTGAAACAAAACGTGGCTAGTGAAAAATTGATAATACCTCCTCAATGTATGTACAGAAATTAGTTAAGTACGAGGGCGGTTCAAATATGATCGAGACAAATGCTCTGACATGTTTATTTACTATCGAAATAAATTTACAAAAATGTACAGTTTTTCTAGGTACTTCCCCCTACAAGTTACGCATTTTGTCCACCTTTCCGGAAGATTTTTGATGCCGGTAGCGAAGAATTCCTTGGGCAACGGGGACAGCCATGTGCGCACGAACTCCTCTACTTCGTCGTCCGTGTTGAATCTTTGACCTCCGTGGGGTTCTTTCAGTTGTCCTAACATGTGGTAGTCGCAGGGTGATAGATCCGGACTGTAGGGGGGTATTCCAGCACCAGCGACCCCGATTTCGATATTGTATCGAGCGTGAGGCGTGCGGTATGAGGGCGCACGTTATCCCGGAGAAGAATCGCACTTCGTGCTGGAATGCTCCTCCGTTTCGAGCGTTATTTTGCGATATTGAAAGTATTTGTGGATGATAGACCCTAAACTACCAATATTGGTACCGAGTTCAGCCGAAACGTCTCGAACATTCATCCTACGGTCCTCCGAAATAAGTTATTCGACGCGGCAAATGTTGTCTGGTGTGATGCTGGTTCGCGGTCGACGATCATGCGGCTCATTCTCGACGGTTTCGCGACCATCTTTGAATGCTTTGGCCAATTTAAACACAGCAGCCCTACTCAGACACTCACTAACGAACTGATTTCGAAAACGCAGAAAAATTTCCGTGTTTTTAACGCCTCCCCATACTAAAAACCGAATGACAATACGTTGCGCAACAGCGGTCGGCACTTGACGTTCACTCATGGTCGTAGCACTTGCGTGAAACATGCACTCCCGACGAAAATTACACCACACTCTTTGTAAGTGACCCAGCTATCACATATTCAAGTCATGACCTTCAAAGCATACATGTGCGCCATTTACAGCGTTTGTCTCCATCATATTTGAACTACCCTCGTGTAAAATAGAAAATGTGTGAGCAGATAATTACCCTCGGTCTCATTTTTCGAAACGGGTATGGGGTATATGACCCGCAACGATGGCTGCCCCTCCACTATACTGAGCTAGCCATCGGGCAAGCTCTCCCCTTTTTTATGCGTTAAAGGGGCTTTTGCCCGGGTAGAATGGCCTTTCACTCGCGTGCATAATACTATTACAGAAATTGGCCACGCTTATATTTTTCATTTAAGGGAAAAATTCATACAAATTATGTTTATATGCGTTTCTCACTTAAATGGGAAATATATGGCCACGTCTACATTTGGATCTTGATCTGGTTGGGAGGGTGCGAGGGGGCACCACTTCCACCTGGATGCCCCACTCTTATTTGGGAGCCATACGTATCGTCAGTAACGATGAAGCCCGCTCAAGTCCGTCTGTTTTCTCCCGGCCCAATTTGTTACTGGCTATACGCAATTTTAACCCTTAGTAGGTTACCTTGGCCTTGACATCAGTAGATTAACATTAGACCCTTTTCAATTCGTGAATACGAAATTATTTTATAGTGGATCCTTGTGCTGGGGAAAAGAACCCACTCCACGATATCGCGATGCTAGCCTGCTCATGACGCAGTCGAGGAAAAATACCCCAAATACACAAAATATCACACTTGGCGAATACAGTATCAAAAATGTTAGCGAATTTGTCTATTTAGGCGCTAAAATAACGAAAACGGACAATGAAAGAGACGAAATACGCCGAAGAATACAGCTCGCAAATAAAGTATTTTATTCAGTATTGACGATCTTGAAGACCAGCTGCATACACAGGAAAACAAAGCTCCAAGTATACAAATCTGTGACAAGACCTGTGTTATGCTATGGGTGTGAAATATGGACCCTAACCCAAGCATCCGCAAATATATTGAACGCCTTTGAGCGAAGGGTCCTGAGGCAAATAATCGGAGCGAAGCTAGACGGGGACCAATGGCGAATTCGATACAACCATGAGCTGTATGAAATTGTTGACGAACCGGAGGTCTCAAGGATTGTAAGACTGCAGAAGCTGAAATGGGCTGGACACATGAATCGTATGGACGAACAACGGATACCCAAGAAGGTATTCGTTGGGAGAACTGAGAGCCGGCGGCCAGTGGGGAAACCGAGGAAACGCTGGTCTGACTCGGTCGACGATGACAGTTCATCGCTGCTCGGATTTCGGCATTGGGAGACGCGGTCAACGGACCAAGACAGTTGGAGGCGCTGTTTGCAGGAAGCGAAGGCCCGAAAGGGGCTGTAGTGCTAAGTAGAAGAAGAAGAAGCCTGCCAGCGCATTCACGCGTCCTCAGAAAAAGCTAATCTCGGTGGATCCCACCCTCCTCTTTCGCCGAGGCAGTAGACTATCGCTGCAGTCCTTGACAGATATTTATCCACACCTACTTCCACTACACAGTCCCGAAAATACTAGCCCGGATACCCCAAAAACTTCGCTAAATATCGCACATGAATTGTGGCCTTGCAATGAACCCTCGTGGCTCGATGCTGTTTGCGACGATCAACAATCGCCATTTTAGGAATCACAGGTTGAGCTGTGGTTTTCCCAAATTGATGCTTAGTCATTATAAAGTTTTCTCCGCCATTGCATAATTTAATGTGGCCATAACAACGCCGGGCATAACAATTTGCAAACAAGTGGCAGACGTTGTCAAACAAATACGTGAAGCTGAAGAAACAATTATTGGCGCGATTTGCGATTTCCCCACACCATTAATTGACCCAGATGCTGACGGAGCTCAAATTAAATAACTAGTAACCTTCGCATCGATATAGACAAATGCAGGTTTTGGCGGACACTCAACTCCTGGAGGATGCACTACGCGCATTATGGATGAGGCGGCTTCCAATCTACGTGTGAACCATTATATCAGGTTCCACTGAAAAAGATATGACGTCATTTAAGAAATGGCTGACAAAATCGTGGAGGAATTTAATGCTGCGTCCGCAGTGATAGCAACTTCATCGAACGTTCAACATCAGAATTTTATACGCTGTTGCTGGAAATTTCGAAGCGCCTCAACAATCTCGAGATGAACAGCAAAAACAATTATTCCAGGAGCCAAATTTCAAGAACCGAAATGGATCTCGGTCAAGAAACTGCAACCAAACAAATCACAAGTCAAGCGCAGTTAAGAACGAAAAAGCATTACGCTTCTGTTATTACGATCGAATATATAGTGAGAAGGAAATCGGCTGTCGAGACCCCTGATATTATCAGCAACGGAAATTAACGGCCTCGTCGTCAAGAACGGTCAGCGGTGATGCCCAAACAAGGAGCCGTTTATCCATCACCAATAAAAATACGGGAAAGATATTTCTTGTGGATACGGAGGCAGAAGTGTTGGTAATTCCCTACCAGAGTGGACGTAATAAAGCGGATTGAAAACTTTATGCAGCAAACGAAACGACAATCGAAACATTTGTGAGCCTCAACGGGCACGGAACCGTGACGAGGCAGAAGCATATTAGTCGACCAGGAAATGCCTTGGAAAATTGATTAGCAACAGCAAGGCTTACTGCTGGCAATATCTAGTGGACAATATGAACAAAGATCCGTGGGGCCTTGGCTACAAGCTAGTTATGCGGAAGCATACATGATGCGGAAAAGATGGGCAAGATAGTGCGGGCACTCTTTCTCGCTCATCCCGTCCGTGTTGACGCTGTCGACGGTGAAACAGCAATCGAGTGTCCACTCATCACACAGCCGGAGCTGAAAGAGGTAGTCCTTTCATTGAAAGCGGGGAAGGCTCCAGGTCTGGATGGTGTTCTGGCTGATGGATGGTGTTCTGGCTGAGGTGTTGTCTATCACCATTTTTCCGACTTGTTGCTCAGAATGTTCAATATCTATATCTGATGCGACTTGCGAGGAACTACCTGAAAGATACAAGCCTGCTTAATGATACGACCCAGGGCCAACGAAGTATGGAAGTTACATTGGGTGTTGCCCAGGGGTCTATCCTTGGTCCGGACCTGCGGAACATATCTTGCGACAAGCTACTGAAATTGGAGATGCCAGATGAGTCACGATAGCTATGCGGATGATGCTGCGGCTCTGGTCGCTGGACGCACCGTTGAGTAAGTAAAACTTAGGCTAGATATTTTAATGGGCCGGGTGAGAGACTGGATGACTGTTCGCAGGTTCGGTCTAGCATTGGAAAAAACCGATGTGGTCATCTTGACAAAACAGAGAATCCCTAGAGTAAGTATGATCAGTATTGGAGACATACAAATCGAATCAAAGCCAGCGGTGAAGTACCTGGGGCTACTGATCGACTCGAAGATGAGTTTCTCTGAGCAAATCAGGACAAGGGCTGAGAAGACTGTTACAGGAGTATCAGCTCTGAGTCGACTTATGGCCAACGTAGAGAGACCCAGCTCATTAAGAAGACGACTTTTGATGAGTGCTGTAAGGTCAGTACTACTGTACGGAGCAGAAAGATGGGGCGACGCTCTCAATAAGGAGGTATACCGAAAACGCTTGGCACAGGTATGGAGAAGAGGAGCACTGAGGATTGCTTCTTCGTATCCGACAGTCTCTGATTCAGCGGTGAGAGTTATTGCAGGCGTGAAACCTGCCACCCTCCTTGCTAGAGAGCGCCGCGCTATTTACCTGCGCCGAACGAGGATGCGAGGGAGATGGTTGTCCGCGAGGAGGAACAGCGCTCGCTCAACGATTGGCAGCAGTCTTGAGTCAATTGCACGAAGGGAAGGTGGACTGCGCGCCTCATCCCGGATGCGAGACTGTGGCTTAATCGAAAGCATGGTGAGACTGACTTCTATCTGAAGCAGCTTTTGAGTGGGCATGGGTGTTTTCAGTCTTACCTACACAAGATTGGTAGATTGGTTGTCGGTTTTGCCCAAGAGAGGAGGACAATGCCTGCCACACATTTTTCGCGTGCACAAAATGGGTCAAGCTGCGAAGGGAACTCTACAGGGAGACGGGAGAGCTCACCCCGGATAATATAGTTGCGGTGATACCTGAATCGGCTGACAAATGGAACCAGGTGGAACATTTTGCTCGGGCAGTCCTAAAATATAAAAGGGACTCACAGCAGCCGGGGGCGCTGGGGCTGGGGGATCGCTTTTCAGGCACTTCTTCTTCCCCTCTCCCTTCCCGCTATGAAAGGGATCCACCAGCTTGAAGGTGCCTCACGGCGCAACAAAACGAGACCTGGCCGGAAGTAATGTGTCAAACGGTTCCAGGCTGGGTTCTCAGGTTTACAGGGGAGGTGTTTAGTGGGTATATAGAAGCCTTAAAAATATTTAAAAGTGTTTTTTTATATATGCCAATATTAACCAAAAATTAAGAAAGTTGGGTACTCACCGATATCCTCTTGAGCGCTCGATGATGATGTAGGCGGTGCCAGTAGCGATGAATATAATTAACCTAAGTGCAATAATATGATTCAAATTTATTTGCACGCGAGTAAAGTCTTTTTCCTACTTTAAGCTACAAACCATCACGAAAGAAATTATGTTATTTCTTATAACTTGAATTCAACATACCGCACAACAAGAAAGATATTCAAATATAAAATAAATTGTTTTTCAGACTTAGGGTGTAAACGATACGTAATATATCAATTAAAATATTTAAACCGGAATACATTTCCCTATAAATTGAGTTTATCTCATTTCTTTGCATTTTCGCTTCAAAGCCATGCACAGTTTATCCAGTTATGACTGGCGAATCTGCCAAAGGATGACTAAGGATTTCTTCCCATACTGATACATACGGTTCATATTGCGATGTAGCATCTTTATGAACAGCATAGGCGAAATGACATAACAAGCCATTTACATCCCGTTGGATCGCTATTTAGACAACCATCCGTTAGAATTGTAGTTCGGATATTTTTTGGTAATAAATGTGTGATTGATACGTATTTGCGTAGGATTTGTAGGTATCTTTTTTAATTCCAGCTCATGGATCCTGTGAAAATTGTATCCGCATTTGATTGCTCGATTTCTTTGAGAATGGATTCAAGGTCATGCACGTTTTCATGTTTTCAGGGGACGTAGTCAACAGATATATCCGCACAATGTCACTTTTGGGAACGCAGAATGGATTTACTTTTCACGAATTTTTTAAAAAACGTTAGTCCGAAGTTAATTTTTATCGGAAAAAATTTTATATTGTCGAAGTATTCGACTCAGGAAATTTCTATCGAATATTTTTACTTCGATTGGTAACGAAAAACAAATTCACAAAGAAAATTTCGCCGCTGGTATGGAGGAGCCCGACGGCTTCCCACCGTTGGGGCAACCTGGGGAAACGACGAATACGAAACTGGCAACAATCACCAAAAGAAAACATAACGAAGAAAACTCCGCAGATGGAGGGTGCACGCTGCAAATAATAGCGGACAATCAACAAATGGCCAAATTGCAGAAAGAAAATGATGAACTAAGACAAGAGATACAGTCTCTCAAGGATCTCTTCAAGAATGGGATGAAGCCTCAAAAGACGCAGCAACAAAATCAATGGCAACAGGTAACAAAGCCGAAGAAAAGTACAAAGCAAGCAATTCCAGAGGAAGTTCCAAGTGTTGGTGGCAACAAGGAGAGCCAAAACTATTTTGCAGCTCTGGAGGGATCACCCGAAGATATGGAAATCGAAGAAAACATCGGAGGTAATTTTAATCAAGATAATGACGTTAATTTTATTGAATATTTAAAGAACAAAAATAAGGAGAAAAAACCAGCCCGCAGTTCTGCTGGTTCCTCTGAAAAAGCTTCGAACAAGATAGAAAAAGTTCCGCCAATCAACGTGTTCGGACAAACCGGGAAAGATATGGTTCGGCTATTGGCAGCCGAAAATAAACTGGCCAATTTCGAAATAAAAAGAGTTTAATGCCGAAAAATTAACTATAAGGACAAAATCACTGGTTGATTTTAAGTCAGCAAAAGATGCGCTGATTTCTAGGGAGGTTCCACACTTCACCTATACCCCAAAAAGTGAAAAAAATCAGACCTTCTTGTTGAAGGGTTTGGACAGCGGAGAGGATACGGTCGATCTTCTTCAGGTTCTCAAGGAGGCTGCACCAGATATTGATTTTGTTTCGGTCAAAGCCTTTGCGACAAGAAGGTCGACCATAGAAAGGAAGAATTTACCACTTTACTTGGTACAAATTGCAAATAAGAGCAGTCCAAGTGCCCTTCAACAAATAAGGTACTTGAATTTCAGAGTGGTGAGGTGGGAACGCCTCCAGAAAAGAGAAGTCAACCAGTGTTACCGGTGTCAAAGATTTGGACATTCGGCTGCCAATTGTGCCATGCACTATCGTTGCGCTAAATGCAAAGACGTTCATGCTCCCGGTGAGTGCAAATTGGCTCAGACGGAGCCTAAAGAAAAATTATACTGCGTTAACTGCGGTGTTTTTGGTCACCCAGCATCATATCGAGGATGCTCCCGATATCAAGATGCAAAAGTTAAATTTGCTCCAAAGCAAACACAAGTACACCGTAATATCATACCTCCCAACTTCGTCAAGCCCGGAGTATCATTTGCACTCGCCGCTAGAGGACCAGCAGAAAATGCTGGAAATAATGTAAATAATGTAAGTGGCAATAATGAGCTGCTTCTCAAAATTTACCAGCAACTCAATTCTTTATCGGAGAGAATCGACAAACAAGATTCAAAAATTAACTTTGCTTTTCAGCGTTTAGGTCTTTCAAATGCCTAATAATAACTTGGCATCCAGTCATATTCCCATGGATAGGCTTCGCCTCATATCGATCAACGTCAACTCGATCGTTGCTATACATCGACGTGATTATCTCCTTGAATTTATTGTTAAGCAAAAGCCTGACATCATACTACTCACTGAAACCCATGGCATTCCATGGAATTCAAAGATTTTGCATTCGTAAGAAACGATAGGCTAATAGGTGATGGGGGAGGTGGCACCGGGATATTGGTTCGAAGACCCTATCGTTCCAAAATATTGAAAAAGTCGAATTCAAAAACTTTGAATTTCTTGAAGTGTCCGTCATCAAAATTTCACTGCCAC
The DNA here is from genome assembly GCA_963969285.1 of Odontomyia ornata. Classification (NCBI taxonomy): domain Eukaryota; kingdom Metazoa; phylum Arthropoda; class Insecta; order Diptera; family Stratiomyidae; genus Odontomyia; species Odontomyia ornata. The sequence continues at coordinate 24,926,961 of OZ017741.1, forward strand.
GTGGGGATAACCTCTTCGTTATCTCTGCCTATGCAACTGGTCAAAATGTTCTCAAGTTCAAGGAGGAACTCAATTCCTTGTTTGAAATTCTCGAATTGAACAGGCTGCATAGTTATTATATTCTTGCTGGTGACCTGAATGCCAAGCATACATCATGGCTGAACGCCACCAATAATCCAAGAGGTGTATTCCTGAAATCATGGATAACAGAGAACCAAATTGAGTACAGGTGCAACCTTTATGGGTCGGAGTTCCCAACATACCCTAGGACAAACTCATATTTGGACCTCTGCATTGGTGACGCAAGACTTGAATTCAGCTTTAATAGTCCTCAACGGAAACTGCAGGTGCTTCCTTACAATAGCGATCATAACGCAATCGTAATGGAAATCAATCATCACAGGGATGATTTCTTCCTCATTCCAGTTCAACATGAAAACCATCGGTTGAATTTCAGAAAAGCAGACTGGGGAAAGTTTCAAAAGAAGTTTAATCGGGAGTACCAGAAGCAATGTCTTCCTTCTGATGATGGCAACGCTTGCTCAATGGTTCCTAATAACAGAAATCTAACTGACGATGAAATAGATGTCTATTTATCGAAGTTAGAGAAGCTGACGTTGGAAACGATTGAGAAAGTTGTTCCCAAGATTAAACATCGAAACAATATCGAAGGATATGAAACACCAACCATCGCAAGGTTGAAAAGATTGAAAAGCCTCCTTGTCACACGCGTCAACAATATTTATCGACGATTTTTGGACTACAACCATCCCTCGTTGGCTTTGTTGAAGTTACATCTGAAGAATGTCCGGAACTTAATCCGGTCATATTTCAGAAGTGAGGTCAGCAATCAATGGGCGGAAAAACTGAGGGGTATTAGCCCAGAGGACTCAGATGGCGTTTTCGCGAAAGTGAATAGCTTATTCCGCAGGAAGTCTCGAGTGAAGGTATCGAATCTTGAAGTCGCTAGTGATGAGATAAATCTTCTCGATAGGGCTGGTATGGGAATTGATAGTACGACTTCGGATAGAAATGGAAACAGGATTATATGTGATGGATTGCAGAAGCTTGCCCTGATTGGAACACATTTTGAATTAGTTCATCTGCCAAACCCAGAGAGAAGGAATGAAATATTTTCGGAGGTCGTTGAAGCAAAAGTTTCCGACTTCAAATCAAGCCTGAACGGCCAATCAATTCTTCATTTCGATGAAACGTTAACATCTGACCTCATACCGACCATGAATCTTATTGATTATTTTGTCAGCTATGAAGACTTGTGTTTCATATTTCGCAGAATAAACAACAAAAAATCATGTGGTACTGACGGTATTCCAAATATAGTTCTCCGACATTTGCCTGAGGTTGCTATTAGGAATTATTGCATATTGTTCAACAACATGTTGAGCAATTCATATTTCCCAAATGAGTGGAAAAAGGCTAAGGTATTTCCAATCTTAGGCTTGCTGCCTAACATCAGCAAGGTGTTTGAAGTGATACTCAACAGAGCATTAAACGCCCACATTGAGAAATATGAGTTGATGCCGAATTGCCAATTTGGTTTTCGTGCCAGGCATTCGACCATACATGCAGTAACGAAAGTAACCTCAGACATTTGTTGGAAACTAAACAACAAAGAATGTGTTGGAGCATGTCTCATTGATATGGAAAAGCCTTAGATACAAACTTCTTCAGGACAGGTTCCCCAGACACCTTGTCGCCATGATGTGTAATATGTTATACGGGAAATCATTTTTTGTAACTGATGGAAATCTGACAACAGTGCGCGAATTCAAGGTCTTGAATGGTCTACAGCAAGGAACAGTTACTGCGCCCCTGCTTTTCTCAATATTCATTCGCAAGCTATTGAACAGCTTTGATTTTAATGTCTCGCCCACGCGATCATTGGTAGCGTTTGCTGATGATCTGATCATCTATACGGCAGACCGAAAAGCTACAATCGTTCAGAGCAATCTTCAAAAAATGTTTAATGATGTGCAGCTCTACACCGACAATTGGCGAATGAAAATCAATGCGCAGAAGTGCGAAACAATTTTGTTTCGGACAACGCTGCAGGGGGCCAGTCAAGACCTGAACCGTAATTGGAAGGATTTCCACATTATGGCTGGTGAGGGTAGTTCAGAACGGGTTCCACATAAATCCTGTGTTCGATACCTCGGTGTTCATCTCGATCAGTATCTGTACTGTACTGAACATGTAAAAATCATGCTCAGTAAAGCATTCAAAGTAGTCATGGCTCTTCGGCGACTCTTTCATTCCAGATACATTGATCAAAAGGTCAAAGTTATTTGTTACAAGACCCTGGTTAGGCCAGTTTTGACATACGGATGCCAGATCTGGTACAACCAGAGTGCTAGTACAATGGAAAGATTAAGAGTTTTCGAAAGGAAATGTCTTCGTGCATGTACTGGTTTGTACAGGAAGCCTGAGACGGATTGGAAGCACTATATATCGAATAGAAAAATTTATCAAACCGCTCAAGTGACAAGAGTCGATATCTTCATATTGAAACTTCTTCGGAATCATATCGCAAGATCTGTAACTGTGAGTGAAAACCCTTGGATTTCACAGCCGTTCCACCCTACAGACGGGTATATAGCGACTTGCCTCGCTACTGGCTTCATTCCTCCAGAAGCATTCGTGTATTTGGACATGAATCGATACGTTTTTGATTCTGACGGCGTCCCAGTCATATATCACATATACAGACGGGCCACCGATAAGAAGATAAAATATCCTCCGAATTTGAGTTCACGAGACCAACAATTCGAATGGAGATACTCATTTGCTAGGTTCGTTGAGGCTGGTCGAGCTGAGATGGAGCAATCTAGGTATTGGTGGCTGAATGACAATGTCTAAATTATTCGTGTTTATTTTCTGTTTTTGTGCTTTTTCTCGTTACTTAGTTTTTTAGATTCACCTCATTATTGCTACGTCTAGAGTTGTTTATTTGTATTATAAATTAGGGATAGGTTTCAATATAAGGTAACGTTTTTTTTTTTTTTTTTTTTTATTGAACTTATTTAGAATTAGTGTGTAACATATTAGGTATAGGATATAAGTTCATTGTTGTGTTAGTAATATAAGTAATTTTTGAATAATGCTGGCTGGTTTTTTCTCCTTTTTCCAATTGAATCAAAAAATATGTAATAATCTTAATTAATTTAAATTTGCTAGTGTATTTTTTTTCATTAAATGTGTTTAATTGATAACGTATAAATTTAGAGAGCCATTCGGGCCATTAAGTTTTTTATAGTTTTATTGTTTGGAATTTGCTTTATGTTCTTTTAAAAATTTATAACGATTGGTATTAAATAAAGCGCTTTTAACTTTGACTTTGACTTTGACAAATATTACTGAAGCGAACACGTTAGTCATTTCTCAAGTTTAACTGCACAGTAAGAGCCCCAATGCGGAGGCTGTCGGAAAACGATATCCGAAAGAATCGAGTTCATGTGACCGTACCCGCGGAATCACAGCTTCTCACTCCTATTTATTTATCCGACAAGCAATCAGTCACAAAGAAAAGTAGCCTCCGCAATATAATCACGATCTCGATTTGCATGAGAAAGCGGCAATGCGAAAAATTTGTTTAAACTTGCGAACACAAAAACTTCGTCGTGAGGGAAGCACGGCAAACGAACGGCCCCCTTTCCGCGTGAACTTCAATTCCCCCGCTCCGACGCTTTCCCGTTGGCCTTTCCGACGCGACTCCTCGATCCGTCCGCTAACTTGTCTCTTCATCCACATTCCGTGCCAACGGTGCATCGCCTCAGCTGATTTCCACCGCTTCGTTTCTTCTCTTCCGTGATGTACTACACCTTTGAGGAGTACTACATCAGTGTTCCTCAAACCCAGAATTTCATATGCAAATCGGAAATTTTAAAAATAACATTTAATTAACGTAGAAAGATTAAAATGAAGTAGGGAAATTTGCTATGTGGGAAAGACATTTAAATGAGGTGAAGAAATTTAACAAAAATGAAGAAATTTTAACTATATTAGGGAAACGAAACTTTTAATTTGTTACGAAAACTATTGCAAATGAATTCAATTATATTTTTTTCTTTCCAATCTGCCACGAAACTCCGAGTAGGAGATAGGAAAGTTTTGGAGCAGCCTGATTATGCGACTGCTCGATTACTACAAAGAGAAGAGAGGCAAGGACAAAAGAGTCCTGACGCAAACAACAGTTTTTCTTTCACCGCTATGTAGCGCACTCTTTGTTTTGTAAAATAAAAACTTACAATTACGTTTTCTAATTTAGATGTAATTTGATTTTATTTTTGCATGTACGTTCTGACTGCGCACATTAACTTCTATTTTTTTAATTCAAATTGCTTTAAGTGCAGTGGAATAAGCTGTACTATTCAGTAAAGTGTACTCGTACTAATAACCTTTCTGGAAAATATTGAAATGTAGGAATAAAAATGTATAAAATTAATTAAAACGTAAAAAATGAAATTAATTTGAGTCGCTACATAGTGAAATTGGAGCCGTTCACGCACGAGTGACACCTCGGCGCTACCGTGCAAAGCAAGTCGGTCCACACCATCATATCCGCCAGCCCAAAGCATCAATTCCAGTTGGTTGTCCAAAGCGTAGTCCAGATTCAGTCAGGTTCGTTACATGTCATTCCAGGAGGGAGCCTCACGGCGCCCCCCATATCCTCGGGTCCGTGTAGGAGGCGCTCCCCACAGAATGCTAGCCTCCAAGAACACTCCTATCGGCCAGTATTCCCCCTGTTGGCTAGGGTTTGAGTTTTTAGTACAAAACCCTAAAAAACACTACAGCTGTGTGTACTCTTTTTGAGATGATTGTTGAAAACATGATTTAAATTCCGGGGCTCAGTTCAGGAACTTCTTTAGCTTTACTTATCGATCTTTTCATAAATGTAGCGTACACTAGACGAATAATTGGCGATAGCGCCACAGTACTCCTAAATGTCTACTTATTTTTAGCATCTGAACGATACCTTGTGATCACACTCGTACACTGAGAAGCCTGCAGTCAAATATGCAACCCCTTATTAATGTTTGATAGTCTATTAACTTATGGAATCAATTGCGACGACGCCACTTTCATTGTCGCAAAGAAAAAACCGCAAACCCAAATAACGCCAAATAATTCTCTTCGTCCCGAGATACCAGCACAATTCTTCAATGTGTGACCCAATTTCGCCGCAAAAAACACATAACAATATTTTTCTTTTATACCTTGGGATACAAATTGCCTGTCTGGTCCAGTCCGCCGAACCATACAAAAGACACAACGCGTATGATGATCGCGTACGCTACATGCCAAAAAATAAATAAAAAATCTTCCTCAGTGAGTGCCCATCTTAGATGGGCTTGCATCGAGACTCATTGATAAGAAAGTGAAAGTTCCCATCAATTGCGCGCCGCAGCACGAGATTCAGGCAATCTGTAGAATTACACTTTAGTGCCGTAAGCCCACACTAGTTCTTCGTCAAATCAACTAATATACTCGTGATGCTGCTTAATTAGGTATAATGGGCAAAAGTGAATTAATTGAAGAACAGAACCATTCATATGTGTCGTTTAGTGGCCAATATAGCATTCACTATGGTTAATGTTAACAATCACCCTCTCACATTGCGCTTGGGTTTGAACGCTGATGAAGAACCCAAAAGGGACTTTGTCACTTCACTTGCATTGTGTAATACTCGTATACTGTTGTAGTAAGGCATTCCTCTTTCCATACCAGCACGAGTATGTGCCTCCCTATGCACATTCTCCACTTTCTTTCCGTGCACACCCAATCCAAAATGACCACAACAAATCGTACTACATTTTATTAAATTTGATATAACACAAAAAATGCAAGGTCATGCACTTGTAAGCGTAGTGCAATTACCTTATGACAATTTTCCCCCTAAGCATCATCGTCCGTACACAATGTATGCCCCTTAACCGTCATCTTCACATGCCTCTACGATACGATCGTCGTTGGACGCGCTAGAGTACAGTAAGTAGCGTGCACAGTGTCAACACCATATGTAATGCGCGATAATCAGCTTAAATTGGATTTCATTCTGATTACAGTGGATATGAGAAGATGTGGGACATGTTGAAGCAGAGACTTATTTGGACAAGGTTGTTGAGGTGGCAATCGTTAAAAGCTTAAACATTTTGGATATGTGGAAAGGATGAAAAATTTGCTTTAATTTTTAAATTTTTCGATCAATTACGGAGTGATGTGTGATTTACTTGGGTAGAGGCTTCTAACTAATTTTTCCTATGACTTTAATTCCCGCGATGCGCTGATGTAGCGGATCCACGACAATTTGAATCGGGAAAAGTTTCGTGGGTGGAGGATGTGTGAAGTTCAAGTGTTGCTCTTGGCTTTGTCGTTAGCCTTTACGCGCGTCCTTCCTGGCCAAGCGCTAACTCAAATAAAATTCTATTCTTCAATCTATTTCGCGTTTCCAACGTTATCTTTGCTAGTAGTGATACTGCACTAACCGCAGCAATCCCGCAGATGCAGCCGCGGCAACGTTCTATCTTTGCAATGAGTTGTAATCAGTTGCACCACCCCAAGAGCATAATCGTGGGGAATGAATTTTGTCTAGTGCAATATCTATTCATTCTAAACGCATTAGCCTCCGCGACAATTAAATGATAATGTAAATCGCATTGATAACGCTCTCGCGTACTTCGATCGCGGTCTCATCGAAGGCGCGGATAGTGTGGTAGCGGCACCGTCGCGTTTCGCGTATATATGAGTAGTATCGGGAAGCATCATCTTGTGCTTATTCTGCCCAGTACCAACATTGACACTGGCGGCTGGTGGTTGCTAATCAGTGAAGAAGCGCCACAAGGAAATCAACACAACCGTTTCCGAGCTTGGGCTTTAGCTTTTATTGTTGGTTCGTTGCTACCGCTACCACACCATCATCATCTCCATCAACTTCAACATCGCGCCCGCGAGACATCATTGTGCACCGAGGATGTGTGAAATGTGTAAATCTAAGCAAAGAATTCTTCGCATTAAATTTAAAACATTTCCATCTCTTTAAAAACGCGGAAATACGTTGCATGTTACTGTAATTTATTGTTAGGTGTACAATCAACTGTTGCTTCTGTTTTCCCGGATTGCTTTTCCATACTCTCTTTGCGGTTAACACGATTATACGAGTAATACGACGCGCGAGTGATTTTTATATTGCACGGTATGTAAAAATTCAATTTACATTTAATGAGTGAGTAGTTTTTATTATTAATTGTTTTAAGACTCTAATTAGTAAATTTCATTTTTATTTTTATGGCCATAATTTGATATTTTTAACGATTTTAGGAAAATTTTCGCGAACTGATTATCAAGCATAAGTTAAAATGAAGTGACTGTGAAAGTGATATAACTTAATAATGGTTTAAGTTTAAAACTACATAAATAAATAAAATTTATAAATAAAAAAGAGCTTTATATAAGAAATTGGATAGAAAAGACCGTGCTCCTACCAGAAAGGCTTTGTCAACATCCTAGGACTTAAAACTTTCCGAATCAAATCAATAAATTACTTCAATAATTACCTCGCTGCACATAGCGGTGTGCATCTACCATTAAGTTTCAACTAAGTTTATTTTGCAAAATACTTGGCTTTTTCAAGTTAAATCTGAAAACTAAAAATGCATCGTGAAAATTTTGTGAAAAAGCTATGAAAATTGTAGTTGATTTGATCATATACGAAAAAATCAACACATGTTGCTTTACAAGTAATTCCAGATAGTTCAAATGCCTGTATCTTACATAATTATGATCCGATTTCAGTGAAACTTTGTGATCGTAAGAGTCGTCATATCATGGTATTTATCGCGGTCGCAGAGGTCCTAAAATCCCGGGCGGTATCCTGAGACTGGCGAATGCTCTGTCTGTGTGGTTTTAGTTGTAGAACTATCTGCTCGTGCTGGGCCACCTAACAAAGAAGTTAAACCATACAAAGGGAAAAATAGAAGGAAAACGAGAGGTCATTTTCAACAATTGAAGATATTTGTGTTGAATTGATAGTGGGTTTTAGGGTTCCGTGCATGCAAATGGAAAACCTAAATACTTATAGGATCATTGTCTATCACCATGAATTTGCTTCGAATCTACTGGACCGATAAAGTTAAGATTCGATACGCATATGAATATCTGTAATCCGAACGGGGGCGTGTAGCGTAAAAAACCGAATTTCGTAAAATGGGGTCACATTTCGGAGAGGAGGGGTGAGACAAAAAAATACTGCAAAGTGTACCGTTTGATATATCGAATGAAAGGACTTGCTGTGAGGGTTTTACATATATTTTTTAACAATTCGAGAGTAAATAATTTGGTTTTCGAGAAAACAGATGTAATTTGACCATTTCCCCCCTCTTCTTATCATCGAAGATTGTAGATTGTATGAATTGCGTATTGTTTGCACTGGGACACTTTTGTCCCGACCTTTGATTTTATTATTTTACGTTTTTCCCCTTTAACAAACTAAAAGACAGATAAGGTGTGTAATTCCACCAAGGTGCATTTGGGCGCGGTTGGAATTCCCTTCAACAAGTCGACCTCGCATCGACTCATGTTGGATTCACTGCTGTATAATAGATGAGTTTTTCGGCAAATGTGAATGTTTGGCTCCGGTTGGATACACGGTGAGTACTTCGCCTCCGAGAGTGAGTAGTAAATGTCACGGCGCGGAGTGATTATTAAATACTGTGAGGATGGTTGTATGGTCACTAATTTGTTGGACCTCACCATAGGTATTGCGAGAAGTCTATAGAGCTTGAAGGTCGTTGCTGCTACCAGTGGAATCTTTAGTTCAAAGATGACGAAATCGGTGGTCACCTTGGCCTTGATTGACGTTATTTGAAAGAGTTGTAGGACATTCTCTTGGTGTTTAAGTAGCCGCTGGTTTTCGGGTAGATGCTCTCTGATCCTTGTCACCTCCGTGTCCTATTGTTGCTGTGACAATAACAAGGAATTGAACTGCCCGTGTTGAGTATCTGTGACTACCCTGGTGAGGGACGATTGAATTCTCTGCAAGTTGGCGGTGATGAGTGTTATTCGCAATGACAGCGTGGTTGGCACAAGCTTGTGCCAACCCTTGCTTGTGCCAACTCTCGCACGGCCTCCCTGCTCTGCAAAGATAACCATAGGACAAAAAAGGCGACTACACACACGAACAGAGATAGCGGCTCCGAGGGGGGACCCAACAAAACTGGAGCAAACAAAATCAAAAGACCGCAAATACCCAGAAAACGAAACGAAAAATAATAACGACGACGCAATCAGCGGTTGCAGCCACGATGTCAACAGTACATCGAGAGCGGTACTAACAACGACAAAAACGAAGACTAACACAACGGCAGTGAAGACGGAAGAATAACGGAGAATAGCAGACAGTCTGGTTCAGACTGAGATTCCTGCGGCATTCGGGCGCAGCAAAAAATGATGCTAACGCCCGAGCGTCCTATTAAGGAGAAGCGGGAAACTCTGCAGGACACTTCAGGTGTTCAAGCGGTGGGAGATAACATGAAGAGCACCGAAAATTCGATTGCCACTGCTGCGATCGTTACCGAAGCGACCGATGCAAGGGTCGCAAATCCCGACATTGCAACGAAAAATCCAGAAGCCAACGAGGAGAATACGGCACTAAAAGCAGAGACTTACCACACACCGCGTGAATGCACCGCCAACGTTGAAAATGTGGCGGAAGTACTGCACTCGGAAACGGAATGCGATAACCTCTCCCAAGGTGGTTGCAAGGTACAATTGCGGAACAGCGATACGAAGAAGAAAGACTACTCCGAAAAGCAGGAGATGGTCTGAAGAGAATACAAGCTGCATGCGACTCTACAAAAATCAGCAAAGCAGTAAAGGCAGGGCTCCTTGAACTAGAGGAGCTCCTAGATTGCATAGGGCACTATCGGAGGAGCTGGTTAAGGGCCGAAGACGAAGAGAAGGCTAAAGAGGTGCTTTGGGCGAAATCTAAAGGCGACCGCAGATAGCTCCACCATTAAACGTCAATAAAAGAACGGCGTCTAGCCCAATCGAAGGAGATCGGGATAAAAGAAGGAAGGAAGAGCCACTAGATGGGCGTGGAGCACCAGATCAGGGGTTCGAGACAGTACTTACAAAAGGAGCGAAGAAAACAGCTGAGAAACTCCTTCAAAAACAGCCAGAAAATTAAATTCGTACGGACGCCCAATTAGAAACAGGACCTGATGCAAAACAGGAGAGACAGAAGCCCCGACGAAGACCCCGGCAGCAGGCACTGTTTGTAAAGCCCCAAGATGGCCAATCCTGCGTGGAGGTGCTGCGGGACATCAGGGGAAACGTAAGGCCCGAAGACACCAATACTACCATTAAAGTAGTACGACCAACGTGGTCGGGCCACAACCTGGTCGAATTCGGAGCAGAGGCCGGCAATAAAGAAGCATTCTGTGACGCAGGAAAGAAAGTCCTCGGCAAAAGCGCAGCTATAGCCCCGCTCGAGCCAATGGCAACGATCGAAATACGATACATTGACTGCGTGACGGATCTGGCCGAGGTAGAAGAGGCCATCAAAAAGGAGTTCCCTAGTGTGGGGAGGATCAAAGCGAGACTGACCCCAGAAAACAACAGGGGACAACGCATGGCCATAGTTGACTTGACCGAAAAGGACGCCGAACAATTCCTGAACAAGGGCAAAGTAGGAATTGGGTGGGTCGTCTGTAGGATACGGCGAAGAGCAACGCCTCTTCAATGTTTCAAATGCCTTGGTTATGGTCACACCACACAAGTATGCAAAGGACCCGAAAGGAGTTCCCTATGTTACAACAGCGCTGAAATGGGACATAAAAGAAAAGAGTGTACGAAGGAGGCACACTGTATTCTTTGCAAGGATGCTGATCCAAAAACTGATTTTGGACACGTCTTGGGATCAGGAAAATGCCGGGTGTTCCAGGAAGCCCTAGCCAAGGCCAAATCAGAGCTTCGATGACCCGCATCCTGCAGCTAAACCTACACCGCAGTTCAACCGCCCAAAATCTACTTGAGCAGTTTGTGAGGGACATGAAAGCCGACTTCTTGCTGCTGAGTGAGCAACACCATAATAAAAGTCCTGCTTATGGTATTCTGATGAAACTGGTACTGCCGCCATCTGGGTTCGGAACAGTGACTTTCAAGCGGAGAGTTGTGGACGGGAGAATGGTTTCGTGTGGGTTCGGTGCTCAGGGATCACCTTCTTTAGTGTGTTCCTAACGCCTAACGAATCGATTTCATCTTTCCAAGCCAAGCTTAATGCTTTGGAGGGCGCTGTCTCGAATGCAGAAGGCAACGTGCTCGTTGGGGGCGACTTCAATGCTAAAGCAATCGAATGGGGCATGCCTCAGACAGATCCGCGGGGAAAACGAATCCTGAAAATGGCGGTCGGGACGGCCCTCGTTGCACTCAACTCCGGAAAAACGCCGATCTTCCGCCGTATTGGCTGTGACGGAACCATACCGGACGTGACATTCGCCTCGGAGTCCTTAGTACGGAGGATACACAACTGGAAAGTATTAGAGGACTACTCAGCCAGTGATCATCAGTGCATTCTACTTGAGATTAGTGATGCTGTCTTCCGACGTCCGCGCTCTCGGCCTTCTACAACTGGATGGAACATCGGAAGAATGGACGTCGAGAGGTTTGTCGAGGTGCTCACAGCAAGTGAGCCGCTGCAGGGAGCTTCGGAGGGGACGGAAGAACTGGCAGCTCAAGACGTGTTGAGCTCAACTATGAGCATCATCACGACTGCTTGCTGCGCTTCTATGCCCCGTCGAAGACCCCGTCACGGCAAGCCCCCAGTGTACTGGTGGTCAACTGAAATCGCTGAAAAGCGAAGGGAGTGTCACAAGCTTCGACGTGAGGCTCAACGGGCGCGGAACTGTGACGAAGCATGCAACCAGGTGGCAGCATATAAGTCGGCCAGGAAATGCCTTCGCAAACTGATCAACAGTAGCAAGGCTCGCTGCTGGCAAGACCTAGTGGACAATGTGAACAAGGATCCGTGGGGCTTTGGCTACAAGCTGGTCATGGGGAAACTTGGTGCCCTACGGAAGCCTTGTATACATGACGCGGAAAAGATGGACGCGATAGTGCGGGGACAATTCCATGTCCATGGTGAAACAGCAGTAGAGTACCCACTCTTCACACAGCTGGAACTGGAGGAGGCGGTCCTCTCATTGAAAGCGAGAAAGGCTCCAGGTCCAGATGGTGTTCCAGCTGAGGTGTTGCGACTCGTCTATCACCATTTTCCTGACTTGCTGCTCAGCAAATTCAGCGCTTGCCTACGGGACGGGGTTTTCCCGGTACGATGGAAAGTGGCGAGGCTCGTGCTGATCAGTAAGGGGAAAGGAAACCCCGGGTCGCCGTCTGCATACCGCCCGTTATGAATGCTAGACACGGCTGGGAAAGTGCTAAAGAAACTCATCAAGGGAAGACGCACTGACGCGATTCGTGCTGCTGGGGACCTATCTCCTCGGCAGTACGGCTTTAGAGCAGGACGTTCTACTATCGATGCGATTGCAGACGTGGTGAACGCGGTCCAAAAGGCAGAGGCATATAGTCAAACCAAGCGACGGATCGTCCTGTTGGTGACACTCGACGTCAGGAATGCCTTCAACTCCGCTAGATGGGGTGGATATTCTGGACACGCTGGAAAACTCTTTTCAAGTTCCAGAATATCTAATGCGGCTTTTGAGGAACTACCTAAAGGACCGAAGCCTGCTCTACGACACGACACAGGGCCAACGAAGGATGGAAATTACATCGGGTGTTGCCCAGGGATCTATCCTTGTTCCGGACCTGTGGAACGTGTCTTAGGACGGGCTACTGAGACTTGAGATGCCAGATGAGTCGCGCCCGGTCGGCCATGCGGATGATGTTGCGGCTCTGGTCGCTGGACGCACCGTTGAACAAGCGCAACTTAGGCTAGGTATGCTAATGCGCCGAGTGAGGGACTGGATGACTGCTCGCGGACTGAGTTTAGCACTGGAGAAAACCGAAGTGGTCATCTTGACAAAAAAGAGAATCCCTAGAGTAAGGATGATCAGTATTGGAGACATACAAATCGAATCGAAGCCAGCGGTGAAGTACCTGGGCTATTGATCGACTCGAAGATCAGAAGATGAGAAGGCTGCTTCGGGAATATCGGCTCTGAGTCGACTTATGGCCAACGTAGGGGGACCCAGCCCATCAAGCAGACGCCTCTTGATGAGTGCTGTAGCGTCAGTGCTACAGTACGGAGCAGAGGTATGGGGCGACGCTCTCAGCAAGGAGGTATACCGAAAACTTTTGGCACAGGTCCAGAGAAGAGGAGCCCTGAGAATTGCATCTTCGCATCCGACAGTCTTTAACTCGGTGGTGAAAGTCATTGCAGGCGTGATACCTGTCGCTCTCCTTGCTAGAGAGCGCCGCGCTATTTACCTGCGCCGAAACGAGGATGCGAGGGAGATAGTTGTCCGCGAGGAGAAACAGCGCTCGCTCAACGATTGGAAGCAGTCTTGGGTGAATTGCACGAAGGGAAGGTGGACCGCGCGCCTCATCCCGGATGTGAGACCGTGGCTAAATCGAAGGCATGGTGAGACTGACTTCCATCTGACCCAGCTTTTGAGCGGGCACGGGTGTTTTCAGTCTTACCTGCACAAGATCGGTAAGTCACGGTCTCACGATTGTCGGTTTTGCCCAGGAGAGGAGGACAATGCCTGTCACACATTTTTTGCGTGCACAAAATGGGTCAGGCTGCGAAGGGAACTCTACAGGGAGACGGGAGAGCTCACCCCGGATAATATAGTTGCGGTGATGCTCGAATCGGTTGACAAATGGAACCAGGTGGCACATTATGCTCGCGCATGGGAGTCCCACACTCTGTGCATAAATAGCATTCACCTCCCTACCACAAAAAAAAATGAGAGCGTGGTGATCAAGTCGCCCTTATCCGTCAGGATAAGGAGCCTTGATGGCATTGGTTAGTCTGGTTAACTCCTACTCTATTGTTGTGAAACGTTTTTGGGACATTTGTCCGGTTTTCCAAAGGATGTTAAGCTTTGAATCGATGATGGAAGTTTGGTTGGTTAGCAGTGACTGCAACATGTCTTGTCTTCCTTGCATTGTTTTGATGGTCCGGGCCTTTTGATTGATTGTGCAAGGCCACCCACTATATTGATAACACCTTTCTTGAACCTGATTCTCAAAATTTGGTTGATGCTCGAGAATTCCAGAAATGGTCTATAACATGTAGGCAGTTGGTCTGCACGGCTCCACCTTCGCATAGCTGCTGTGAGAGGTTCGTCCCGTTCTGCCTCCCGCCAATACGGTCCCTCCTTTATGAGTGAACTAGTAAGCTCCACACAATACAAATTATTCCAGCATAAAGTGGTTAAAATAAAGATGGGAATATCTAGCGTATATATTAGCGTGTTCTATGTCCCCCCAAAATCGAACGACACTGTCTACGACGACGTCTGTCAAGTTATAGCTGAAAACACTGCAATTACTAATGAACAGGATAAAATTATCATTACTGGTGATTTTAATCGACCAAACTTAAAATTTTTGGTCGATGAAGAAGACGGTCTCCTAGATAGTATTGATTTCAATCTTATAAGCACCTTTTATAGTAACGATTTGCAGCAAATAGCTCCTATACCCAACCAAAATGGCAGATGGTTAGACCTTATTTTTTCTAACGCATATGATGAAGTAGTGCTCAGTTTAACTGATGACAACGAGCATCTGTTTTCTACTTCAATTCATCATTCAGCTTTTACTGTTGAATTTTCCACTCCAGATAATTTTAATTCTCTATCATACAATTCCACTATTGTATATAATTTTCGCAATAAGGATTATGATAACATTAATAAACTTTTATCCCGAGTGAATTGGAATGATACCCAGTCAACGTTAGACTTGGATACGACTCTATCCACCTTTTATCGCATAATCTTTGACGCCGTTGAATCATTTATACCTAAAATAAAGAAAAGAGACAAGATTTCGGAACCATGGCTGGGGAGTGATCTCAGACATTCACGTAATCAAAGAAATAAACTTTACAAGCTCCTAAAAAGAAGGAATGATGCAAGCAACGCGATAAAGCGTAAGTATAACGACCTTGCTCTTGAATTTAAGCTTAAATCTCAAGAGGCATATCAATCGTATGTTAACGTCATAGCTCAAGAAACTATTTCCAATCCTAAAAAGTTTTTTGATTTTGTAAACGTTAAGCGTAAAACCAATGGCTATCCTTCGGTAATGGCATACAAAGACTCAATGTCATCATGTACAGAACAGATCTGTGAGTTTTTTGCCGACCATTTTCAGCATGTTTACTCCAATCCTGCTACTTTACCAAACCTCGATTCATCGGAAATAAAGTCAAGGACTCTTATAAACAGTATTTCAATTTCTGAAGATGAAATTCTCCAAGCTATTGAAGACCTTGATTTGAATAAAGGGCCTGGCCTAGATCTTATTCTTCCTTGCTTTCTGGCCCTCTGCAAAAATGAACTGATTAGACCCCTCTTCATTATTTTCAATAAATCACTATCTAAGGGTATCTTTTCTAAGCTTTGGAAGCCATTCGTTATAACGCCAATCCATAAAAAAGGTAAAAAACGGCTTGTAGTTAACTATGGGGGTATTGCTATCTTATCTACTACACCTAAATTGTTTGAGAAAATTATATGTAGTAAAATTTCTCCCCTAATTGAACCATTTCTTAATGAAGAGCAACATGGGTTCCGTAAAAATAGATCTACTACCACAAATCTAATCAGTTTGACGTCTGATATTCTTTGTAGCATGGAGCAAGGAAACCAAATGGATGCCATATATGCACAGATTTTAGCAAAGAGTTCGATAGAATGAACCATGGAATATTGTTAAAGAAACTCCGTAACTTTGGCATATCCGCTTCACTGCTCCACTGGGTTCAGTCCTATTTGAAAAACCTAACACAATTTGTTAAATTTCAAGGTCGGTTATCGCGTGAGATCAATGTCATCCCTGGGGTGCCTCAAGGCAGTCATCTCGGTCCACTTCTCTACAATATCTTTATCTCAGATCCATCAAAAGTGCTGTCTGATATTTTGCACCGTTTTTACGCAGACGACCTCAAACTGTATCATAAAATACAATCCTCAACCGATGTTCCTTTCTCCAATCCAAATTAACCATCCTCTTTCAATGGTACGTTGAGAATCATCTTGAACTCAATTTGGAAAAATGTGAATGACATACAACTGAGACGAGTTGAAAAAGTTGTAGACCTTGCGTAGTCTTAGACACGAAACTCAGATTCAACCTTCTTTATGATCAAGTTCTGTGTAAAGCCAATAAGATGCTAGGTTTTATTAAACGGAGAGCAGAAGAATTTATGAATATTTGGGCAAAAAAAACACTGTACACTTCACCAGTCCGTCTTATTCTCGAATACGGCTGCATAGTCTGGGATCCTATATACGATATCTACAGCCGTAGACTTGAGTCTGTACAAAAACAATTTCTACTCTTCGCATTAAGATCCCTGCATGACCCCACTTCTTTTCATAATCTACCATCTTATGAGGATCGACTTGAAACATTAAACCTAACATCACTCGCCTCCAGAAGAGTCGCTGCATGTCTACCATTTGACGTCTTAAGGTGTAATATTCAAGTTCCTTTTCTGTCAGACAAGATACACTTGCGTGATCCTAGTAGAGTCGCTAGACCTAGACCTATGTTAACCACGAATACGCATCACACCAATTATGCAGACAATGAGCCGGTTAACAGGTGCTGCAAAGTATTCAATAAGTTTAGTGATCATTACTCCCCAACCACTTCCAAGTCCTGTTTTAAGTCAAAAATATTAAAAGTCCTCAATTCATCCATAAGATAGACGATATTCTTGTATGTATGTATGAATTTGATATGCATGTTACTTAATTTTGTGTATAAACATTTAATTGTGCCTTATTTGGCGAATAAATAAATAAATCTTAATAAATGAGCAACTTCTACTCGGTCGAAGATAAGTAGACTCGATCTAAAGGTTGAAAATACAGACCCGTATGGGGTCTGGTTGTTGAGCCATGTATTGGAAAGGCGTGCGCTGTGGCAACTAGCAGGCACATCAAGAGGAGCGTCACAATTGACTTCCCGGTTTGCATCGATCGCCAGCTTGTCCTCGGGATGTCGTCGCCGCTGATCTGGGACCCTTCCTTCGTCAAGTGGGGGGAACTTGCTTGTGATGGTTCTTCGTTAGACTGTGCGTCGTTGAGTAATGGCAATGAGGCCAGTTTGTGTATTGGCCTATTCAAAGTTCCGGAGGTGATTTTGACATCAGCGACTCGTACAAAATCATCGGCGCCTTCGTACGTTTTGATAATTCACTTCAATGGCAACTTCATCGATGGGGTGTTAGCTTCGCTTATGTTCCCGGGATCGCATTGGGGTGTGAATGTCTCTGCTTGACACGATGCTGCAACTACGCCAAGCACTCGTGCGACCATTGTCTCCAGAATTCGAGTTTGAGGTGATTGCTGAGCTTCCACCGGACATGGAGACCTCCGGTGACTGGCTCTGCGTTGCCATCCACCATGGCTGTGAGGGTTCTCCGATGAGAAAGAGTGCTGGAGTTAAGGCTGCCAAATAATTGGGATCGTTTGACATCGGAGTCAGTGGTCTAGAATTTGGGATAGCCTCCACCTCAACCACCAAGGTATGCAGCCCCTCGTAGGTGAAAGCCGCCGAGGAAACGCCTCGACGGATCAAATTTTTGGCTGATTTGACCGCCACCTGCCACGAACTGCCAAAATGAGGCGTACGTGGAGGGATGAAATGGAAATCGATTCCCCGGCTGGAGCCCGCCGTTGTTACTTCTTGACGCACATCGTTGGAATATAATGAGAACAACAATTCTGTTAGCTGGTTGTGAGCTCCCACAAAGTTAGTGGCGTTGTCGCAAAATAGGTTTCGGCAGGATTCTCGTCGTCCCAATGAAACGTTTGAGAATACAGAGGAATGCCTCTGTGCATACATCGCTGACTAGCTCCAGATGGACGGCCTTTGTAGCGAAATATCAAAATATGGCCAGGTACCCTTTTTGCTGTCGGGTACCTCTACCTCGATAATGGATTATCATAGGCCCACAGAAATCTACCTGGAGTTGATGAACGGACGGGCTGGCTGAATACGTGCACTCGGCAGGTTTCCCATGCCTTGTGAAAACAGCCTAGGCTTGGTTCGGATGCACCACACGTGCCGTTGAACGATCGATCTTGCGAGTTGTTTTCCTTGAATTGGCCAGAATCGCTGTCTAGTGGTAGCGAGCAGTGTTTCCTTACCTAGATGGCAGTGGTCGCGATGGATGTCCATCATCAGCAGTCTGGTGAACGGATGTTTGAACGGTAACAATGTGGGGTGTTTGGCGGTGAACGTAATCGGGTATCGAAAAAGGTCATTCTGGACAGTAGGTCCTGTATGAAGGACATCATTCAACGAAACGTTTGTGGTCGTCTTACTGGATGCATCGAAAACCACCCGCAGCTTGGTAGTACTGCTGTCAGGCTTCAGGACACAATGATGTGGAAGGAAGTATCGTAATTCCTCCCGCTGCTGCGACGTCACCTCCTGCATATACCCAAGCCAAATATACTCCGCCATGAAGTCCTCGTATGGAATTCTTAGATCAGGATTCCTCCCCAGTGGACACTCCAAGGCAATGAATCTGCGAGATCCCACCACTTGGGAATAACCTAACGTCTCAGGATCCTTGCTGAATGGGAGTTTAACCAAGAAACGGCCGTCGGAATGTCTTGCCATTGTCTGATAGAAATGTACTTCGCAACGCTTTTCATTTAACGTGAGCTTGTACTGTGGATCCTGTACTTCCTCGACCTCCCAAAGTCGCTTGATGAGCTGATTAAGCTGGTTATCTTCTGCCAGGATGCCGCATGTCACGGAAGACACGATGTGTAATCACTCTTCCGACTACAATCCACCCTAGGAGCGTGTTCTGGATCATTGGAAGCTGTGGGCCCAACTTCATTTGTCCAATGGCTAGGACCTCGTTAAAGTATTCGGCACTCAGCAACATGTCGATGCGCTCTGATCTGCCAGCTTTATGTTTTTGGGAATGTGCCATCCCGATATGTTTAAGTTCTGAGACGGTTGCGGTGATATAATTTTGTCCAGGACGTAGGCTTCCAACTGCGCGGCGTATCCTGATAATCTGGATTTTAGGCCGAGGTTTATCTTATAGTATGCCTTCACAGTACTACCGCCTACCCTTTCAATGAGGGCAAGGTGTGGTGTCGATAATAAACTCAATTTTTTAAAGATTCTTTTGGTGACTATGTTGATCTGTGAGCCCGGATCCAGCACAGCTCAACAATCCGTCGTCTTCTCAGTGCTGGTGACCAGCCTAACGACAGCTGTGCCCAGACGTACATGTCCTTCGGTTGAGGCTCCATCAGAATCGTTAAAGCGAGCGATGGCAGTTCTGCATTTGTTTGCGGTTTCGAGTCTTGATTCGGCATTGTCGTGCTCGAGGATATCGTCTTGGTCTGTTTGGGCTTGTTGTCTCCAGGCAGATGTAGCAGGGCTAAAGGTCACATGCAGATAGCTCCACCACTAAAAATCAATAAAAGAATGGCGTCTAGCCCAATCGAAGGAGATCGGGATAAAAGAAGGAAGGAAGAGGCACTTGATGGGCGTGGAGCCCCAGATCACGGGTTCCAGACAGTGCTTACAAAACGAGCGAAGAAAGCCGCAAAGAAACTCCTTCATAAAGTGCGAGAAAGAAAAGTTCGCACGGACGCCCAACAATAAAAAGACCTAATGCAAAATAGGAGACACAGAAGCCCTGACAAAGACCCCGGCAGTGCGCACTACTTGTAAAGCCCCAAGATGACCGATCCTACGCGGAGGGGCTGCAGTACATCAGGGGAAACGTAACGACCGAAGACACCAGTACTACCATTGAAGCAGTACGACCAACGCGGTCGGGCCACATACTGGTCGGATTCGGAGCAGAGGCCGACAATAGCGCGACGCAGTAAAGTACGTCCTCGGGAAAAGCGCAACTATAGCCTCGCTCGAGCCGATGGCAACGATCGAAATAAGAGACATTGACTGCGTCACGGATCTGGCCATAGAAGAGGCCATCAAAAGGGAGTCCCCTACCATGGAAAGGCTTAAAGCGAGACTGAAACCAGAAAACCATAGGGGACAACGCATGGCCATAGTTGACTTGACCGAAAAGGACGCCGAACAATTCCTGAACAAGGGCAAAGTACGAATAGGGTGGGTTGTATGTAGGATATGGCGAAAAGCAACGCCTCCTCAATGTTTCAAATGCCTTGGTTATGGTCACACCACACAAGTATGCAAAGGACCTGATAGGAGTTCCCTATGTTACAACAGCGCTGAAATGGGACATAAAAGAAAAGAGTGTACGAAGGAGGCACATTGTATTCTTTGCAAGGCTGCTGATTCAAGACCTGATTTTGGACACGTCTTGGGATCTGGAAGATGCCGGGTTTTCCAGGAAGCCCTAGCCAAGGCTAAATCAGAACTTAAATGACCCGCATCCTGCAGCTAAACCTTCACCGCAGTTCCGCCTTCTTGCTGCTGAGTGAGCAACACCATGATAAAAGTTCTGCATTATGGTATGCTGACGAAACTGGTACTGCCGCCATCTGGGTTCGGAACAGTGATTTTCAAGCGGAGAGTTGTGAACGGGGGGATGGTTTCGTGTGGGTTCGGTGCTCAGGGACCACCTTCTTTAGTGTGTACCTAACGCCAAACGAATCGATATCATATTTCCAAGCCAAGCTGAATGCTCTGGAGGGCGCTGTCTCGAACGCAGAGGGCAACGTGCTCGTTGGGGAAGACTTCAACGATAAAGCAATTGAATGGGGCATGTCTCAAATAGATTCGCGAGGAGAACGGGTCCTGGAAATGGCGGCCACGACGCTACTCGTCGTACTAAACCTATGCCGACTTTCCAGTGGGGGACGTGACATTCGCCTCGGAGTCCTCAGTACGGAGGATACACAACTGGAAAGTATTAGAGGACTACTCAGCCAGTGATCATCAGTGCATTCTGTTTGAAATAAGTGATGCTGTCTCCCGATGTCCGTGCTCTCGGCCTTCTACAACTGGATGGAACATCGGAAGGATGGACGTCGAGGTGCTCACAACAGGTGAGCCGCTGCAGGGAGCTTCGGAGGGGACGGAAGAACTGGCAGCTCAAGATATGGTGAACTCTACTATGAGCATCATTACGTCTGCTTGCTGCGCGTCTATGCCCCGTCGAAGATCCCGGCACAGCAAGCCCGAGTATACTGGTGGTCAACTGAAATCGCTGAAAAGCGAAGGGAGTGTCACAAGCTTCGACGTGAGGCTCAACGGGCGCGGAACGGTGACGAGGCATGCAACTGGTTGGCAGCATATAAGTCGGCCAGAAAATGCCTTCGCAAAATGATCAACAGTAGCAAGGCCCGCTGCTGGCAAGACCTTGTGGATAATGTTAACAAGGATTCGTGGGACTTTAGCTACAAACTGGTTACGCGGAAGCTTGGTGCCCTACGGAAGCCTTGTATACATGACGCGGAACGGATGGACGTGATAGTGCGGGGACTCTTCCCCGCCCATCCCGTCCGTGTTGACGCTGTCCATGGTGAAACAGCAGTAGAGTACCCACTCTTCACATACCTGGAACTGGAGGAGGCAGTCCTTTCACTGAAAACGAGGAAGGCTCCAGGTCCAGATGGTGTTCCGGCTGAGGTGTTGCGGCTTGTCTATCACCATTGTTCTGACTGGCTGCTCAGCACATTCAACGCTTGTCTACGGGACGGGGTTTTCCCGGTGCGATGGAAGGTGGCGAGGCTTGTTCTGATCAGCAAGGGGAAGGGAAATCCCGAATCGCCGTCTGCATACCGCCCGTTATGCATTCTAGACACGGCTGGGAAAGCGCTAGAGAAACTCATCAAGGGAAGACTCACTGACGCGATTCGTGCTGCTGGGGACCTATCCCCTCGGCAGTACGGCTTTCGAGCAGGACGTTCTACTATCGATGCAATTGCAGAGGTCGCGAGCGCGGTCCGAAAGGCAGAGGCACATAGTCACACCAAGCGACGGATCGTCCTGTTGGTGACACTCGACGTCAGGAACGCCTTCAAATTCCGCTAGGTGGGTGGGTATTCTTTATACCCTGGAGTTGCTGGAGGTGGACTTCCAGAATATTTGATGTGGCTTTTGAGGGACTACGTAGCGTAAAAGACCGAAGCCTGCTCTACGACACGACACAGGGCCAACGCAGGATGGAAATTACATCGGGTGTTACCCGGGGATCTATCCTTAGTCCTGACCTGTGCAACGTGTCCTACGGAGGGCTACTGAGACTGGAGATGCCAGTTGAGTCGCGTTCGATCACCTATGCGGATGATGTTACGGCTCTATTCGCTAAACGCACCGTTGAGAAAGCGCAATTCAGGCTAGGTATGCTAATGCGCCGAGTGAGAGACTGAATGACTGCTCGCGGGTTTAGTTTAGCACTGGAGAAAACTGAAGTGCTCATCTTGACCAAAAAGAGAATCCCTAGAGTAAGGATGATCAGTATTGGAGATAGATTAATACTAATCGATTCAAAGCCAGCGGTGAAGTGCCTGGGTGAAGTACTCTGAACAAATCAGGGCAACGGCTGATAAAGCTGCTTCGGGAGTATCGGCCCTAAATCAACTTATGGCCAATGTAAGGGGCCCCAGCCCATCAAGGATATGCTTCTTGATGAGTACTGCAGAGTCAGTGCTACTGTATCGAGCAGAAATAAGGGGCGACACTCTCAGTAAAGAGGTATACCGAAAACGCTTGGCACAGGTACAGAGAAGAGGAGCACTGAGAATTACATCTTCGTATCCGACAGTCTCTGGTCGGCGGCGAGAGTTAATATATAGCAGGCGTGATACCTGTTGCTCTTCTTGCTAGAGAGCGCCGTGCTATTTACCAGCGTCCAAACGAGGATAAGAGGGAGATGGTGTTTCGCGAGGAGAGTCTTGGGTGAATGGCACGAAGGGAAGGTGGACTGCGCGCCTCATCCCGGATGTGAGACCGTGGCTAAGTCGAAGGCATGGTGGGACTGAATTCTATCTGACCCAGCATTTGAGCGGGCTTGGGTGTTTTCAGTCGTACCTGCGCAAGATTGGTAAGTCACGGTTCCGCGATTGTCGTTTTGCCCAAGTGAGGAAAACAATGCATGCCATATGTTTTTTCGTGCACAAAATAGGACAAGCTACAAAGGGACCTCTACAGGGAGACGGAAGAGCTCACTTCGGATAATATAGTCGCGGTGATGCTCGAATTGGTTGACAAATCGAACCAAGTGGCACATTAGGTTCGAGCAGTTCTAAAAGATAAAAGGGAGGCACAGCAGACAGGGGCATTGGGGCTGGGGAATAGCTTGCCCGGCAATTCCTCTCCCCTCGCACTCGAAAAGGGATCCCCCAGCTCGAAGGCGCCTCACGGCGTAACAAAGCGAGACCTGGCCCGAAGTAATGTGTTAAACGGTTCCAGGCTGGGCTCTCGGCTTGACAGGGGAGGTGTTTAGTGGGTAGTCCAGGCGCCTTCTTGCGAGCATTGGAGTCCCACACTCTGTGCATAAATGGCATTCACCTCCCAACCACAAAAAAGCGCTATATTAAGCATCCCAGTTGTTGGTATGATTTTAACTGCATTAACTCTATCAGAAGGGTTTTCTCTCCTTCTGTTTGGTATGCATGGGACTCCCGTAGGTGTTAATTAATCCTCGACCGCATTCTGCAGTTCCAGAAGAGGTCTTGCAGTTTTGTTTAATGAAACATGTTGTAGGTTATCTTCCAAAAGGGATTGATGCATAGTCCAGTTTGCTCTTCCAGGGTTCTCCTTTGTCAGGAATTCTGTGATCAAGCATTGAAGGCTTCATCGACACTACCATCTCCCTGTTATGGATGCAATATTCATGCTGCTGAAAGTATTATCCAACACTCCCTTTCTTTTATCCGTGATTATGTAGGTGTATTCTCTATGGTAAGGATGTTCAAGCTCGACTTCCTTATAAGTTCGAATTCTTCCCTACCTCTATAGCTGCTACATCTTGATAAAATAGGTAGATTACATTTGTCACTTTGTGACTCCACCTTTTAAATTTCCTTTGGAAGACTTTGTTCCATGTCTTTAGGGAAGTACTAGTATGCCCAAGCAATAGCTATGTATAAGTATTAGTATTATTTTCTGATTATGATGCGCGCCCTGAGCAGGTCCTATCTAATACTTACAATCAGTGAGGAGATTCGAGTGTTCAAACCTTGGATTTGATCGCCCTGAGTCCAGGTTTCATGAATCAGTGCTAGCTCAAATTGTTCTTTTATAAATATTTTGGTCAATACGGTGGAGATTTAACCGAGCTATAAGGGAATCTTCCACATTTATTGCTGCAAATTTAAATGTTCGGGTTCCAACCCCAGTACTTATCTCGCAACTTCATTAGAGCTACTATGTTTTTCATTGTCAGAGGTTACGCTTTCTCAAAGATTGGCAACAGCCCTGGGAAATCAATACAAAGAGAAGGCACACCGCGTAACTCAACCCAGATAAGGGAGGCACAGTGAGACTGACTTCTACTTAACCCAACTCTTGAGCGGATATGACTGATTGCGGTCTTACCTGCACAAGCTTGGTAAGTCACGGTCTCTTGACTGTGTGCTTTGTACAAGATCCGTAGACGGTTCCAAGGCCGTTTGAATCCCTTGTTTCCCCAACCCACAGCTTCCATGATTCCTCATGATAAACCCCCCGATTTAATGGTATAAATGTTCTCGGGGTCGCACATTGGATTTACTGGTTCAACAATAATGGGGTATTAAAAGCCGAAAAATGGCAATAACTGTAAATAGATCTTCAGCTTTACTACTAAATTCTACTTACACCTCCTTTGTGGGGACGTAAGAGGGCGAAGGCGAGTCTTCCGCCCCTGATAAAAAACGGCACCTCAACTAAACAGGTCTTTATTGATCGATGAGTAAACTAATACTACTTCCTCACAAGTAGTGTACGAGTTGTTATTGTCAGATGAGAGTGCATTTAATGTAATATGAAAATGTCGATTTAACAGTAATGATTATTTTAGATGATTTAATTGTTTTGAATTTGTCTAAGGATTTTGTTGTTATCGTTTTAACCTTAATTGAGGCAATGGGAGCATAACTCGTGAGATAATTTGAGCATATAACAATATAAATTTATATCTAGGTGAAACTAGCTTTTCTTTCGAAGAAGAAGAAAGACTGGCCAGCTCCTTTGGTATTGAAGAACATTTAACACGAATGCATTGTGCAACTATGGGAATATGTTACTTGAAAATAAATCCCCGATAAGTTTGTCCTTGTTTTTAGGTACCACGATATTGATGATTTATTCGTATTATCTAATTTATTTGTTTCTTTAATTTGCTAAAGTCATTTGCGCAATTATTTCTTGTTCTTTTTTCCTTTCCGACTGCACATGTCACTATCGATAAGGCTTGACATTAAAAGGTCTCATCAAAGCCTTTTGGTAGAAAAAACTTTAAGGGTTACATCCTGGTATGGGGAGATCCCCTAGAGACACACGTGAACCCATTTTAATCGGTTATTGCAAAATTATTTTCATAAAACCTTAAGAGATAGTAAACTCAAAGCTCTGCTAAAAATTTGCGATTATTTAAATCGAATTAAACATCTGATAGGAAACTTCCGTAGCAATTCCTCTCAGCTAATCTAATTTTAAACTCTAATTGATTTCATTTCAAATACACATCAATCATAAGCTAATTAATAAATTACTATCAATATTTAAACTTTAATCGTGTGGGTGAAATATTTGTGTCTAACGGGAACCCGGCTGCTCTATTACAGTTTTCAGTAGCGATAAACAAGCTTTATTATCAAGTTCATCGTGAAAACAAACAATTTTGATTTGCATTTAAAAGTAACTAGAAATGCATCTCAACAGCAGTTTACAACAACAACGACAAAATAACAGCTAACGTACATACAAATATTTTTCATCGCGTTTGGTAAATATTTCAAATGACGAGAAGCACAAGATAATACAAATCTTTATTAATTTATAAATAAAGTAAAATTTGGTGCAAATAACAAATAATATAAAGCGAAATGACAACGAACGCTTAATTATGTGTTTGTATATCACTCATAATTAAATAGGTCATTATAAGCACTCATTTAGATATTTATTTTAATTTATTTCCTTTTTCACATTTAAAAGCGCAAAATTGCAGTGTAAACAAAACAAAATTGCGAGTACTCGTATAATATCTTCCAATTTCAACGAAATGTAATTAATTTATTGACAATTTATTAAAAGTGCATATGAAGCGTCCACACCACATCATACGACAAAATTGATAAGGTTCAATCAAAATAACATTTAGAGATCGCATATGCACATATATGCATATTAATCTTGAACCTTGGATTGTGGTTTGTTTTAACGGTCAATAAATTTAAATAGATTGATAATTATTTTTAGTTGATTTGATTGACTGTACTATTTTCGGACTGAATGAGTGAGTTAACTGAAAATTCCAGAGAATCCTGACGGCTTGCACGTGTATCCGATCAAATTTGTCATATGATCGCTTGATTAAATTTGATCAATATGCACACACAAATTCTATAGAATGCATTTTTCGTTGTAATCAAACGAAAATTAAACAAAACTATATCAATTTCGTCTTGGCATGAGTAGGGGAGAGATTGAGTTGATTTAGCGGAGCAATTTGACATCATTACAGTTGGAACTTATTTTAGTGACGAGTAAAAATAGATATTGCAAATGTTTTGCCCAATTTTAAAACATTTAAATATGCTATGGAAAATGAGTACAGAACTTTCTCGTCGCCAACGCTGTGGTGCTACATCCTTGGCTTTAGGTTCTTCTTCCTCCATAGTTATCACATGAGCGGGGACTAAGCGCAGTACTAACATTTGCAAGCTTTCTGAAGGTAGCGAGGGCTCAGTCGTCGAAGTTCCTCCGGGAGTATATTTGCCCGTGCTGGGCCACATACACGTTAGGCCAGCGTTTTCTCGGTTTCTCACTGGTCTCCGGCCTTCAGTTCCCCCAAGGAATACCATTGCAGCTTTGACAGTCTTACAATTGTTGAGACCTACGGCTCGTCAAAAATCTCATGCAGCTCATGGTCGTATCGAATTCACAATTGGTTCCCGTCTGGCTTCGCTCCAATTATTCACCTCAGGACCCGTCGCTCAAAGGTGTAATAAACATAAGCAGTCGAGCAGCCCCGTGGTGATCAGGAGTGGCTGCTCCTGAAGAGATAAGGTGGTCACCCCGTCGAAACTGCTTAGTTTGTTGTTTTACTAGTGTAAAGTAAACTGCATCCGTCAAGTTTCCATCCTTTAGGCAGAGATGAGTGGTTCACTTCAGCCACTTTAACATCTTTAGGTTTGACATTCCCCTTGTAATGCAACGACCTTCTTCGGTGAAAGTAACGGTTGCTTTTTGTGTAATGTTTGCGTTTGTCTCAAGCCTCCGTGTCCGCTAACTTTAACGAGGCAAAACAATATTGAATTTCTGTAGAGTAGATTAATTGACACCTAATAGAACTTTTCTAAAGACAATAAAAATTGATCGGTGCGTCTTGTAGAGTAGAGTACGCGTGATAAGTATTTTGTAGTGTAGCTTCGTGGCTCGACAAGAACCCGCCTCATATGATCCCGCAAATGCTAGTCGTCAAGCACGCGTACGCGGTCGTTAAGCGAAGCTAGTTAGCTGAGCTCGGTGTTGTTTTAGCTCGCTGACATTTGTGCCAGACCATCGGCACCCGTGTCCTACACGGACATTTCGAAATTCATTAAAAAGGCTTCCAATATATTTTCGGATGATTGGGTTCGGGTCCATGTGTCACACCCATAGCATAACACAGGTCTTATCACCGATTTGTATACTTGGAGCTTTGTTTTCTTGTGTATGCAGCTGGCCTTCAAGATCGTCGAAACTGAATAAAATTTTATTTGTGAGCTGTATTCTTCGGCGTATTTCGTCTCTTTCATTGCTGGTTCTCGTTATTTTGGCGCCTAAATACACAAATTCGCTCACATTTTCGATACTGTATTCGCCGTGTGTGATGATTTGATATTTGAGGTATTTTTCCTCGACTGCGTCATGAGCTTTGTTTTATTTTCATTGATTTGTAGCCCTACTAGTTTTGCTTCGCTGTCGAGTTTCAGCAAGAGTTCTTTGGCAGTTGTTAATGACCGTGACAAAATGTTTATGTCGTCCGCATAGGCTTCTACTTGGCTCGACTTGTATAGTAATTTACCTCGTGTATCAACAGGTAGCATCCTTATGACATACTCCAGAGCCAAATTGAATGGCAATGGGGCCAGCCCATCTCCCTGCTTTAGTCCGATATTTGTGTCAAAGGCATCGGTGAGTTGGTTATTGATGCGAACTTGGGAGGTCGTCGACGTCATTGTCATTTTGGAAAACGGCAGTTAAAATGCGCTGGAGCCACATGAAAGATAAGGCGATCTCCGCCAATAAATCAGACAGACGATATGGGAAGCAGAACGTGCAAATGAAGTGCATTATAATCTAAGATCTCGACCTTCCGAGTTTAGAGAAGGGGATGAAGTCTTTCGTCGCAATGTCCGCCAAAACGACGCATCTGGTCATTATAATGCGAAATTAGATCGTCGATTCTTGAAAAGCCGTGTACATAAAGTTGTAGGACCTGGGCATTAACTCCTCACGGACCTGTCGGCGAAGGAAGTGGGGGTATATCACGCAAAAGACCTGCGTCGATAGTTTAAAAATAATTTCTGTCCGTAGTTAGTTTCTATCACACACATGGGCCTCCCCATCTACACCAGGTCGAAAGTATTTGCGTCAGTCTTTTCGTCCGCTAATCGTTTTCTTCTGTTGTATCATTTCTTGTTCCGACCCTGAAAACAATCGATTATCCACCTGGAGATCCTTGTTTCCTTGGGATCGCGAGAAAATTAGCTGCCCTGTAGTAATCGAGCAGTCGCCTAGGTAAACTGCTCGAAAACCAACATAATGCTTGAAACGATTTTACTTGTAAACTTAAAAAATAAATGTTTAAATTTACAATCAAAACTCGATCACGGCTACCCCTTTGCAACGCAACTTACAAGCGAACTACCTTGTCCTGCAATGCAAACTACTGTTGAATGAACGAATTCTGTTGCTGATCGCCACAAGTAGCGGAGGTCTGCTTTGAGACTTCACTCGGTGTCTGACGTTTGCACGAGGTGGATAAGTAGCCGACAAGTTCCCTTTTGGTTTCGTGTATCGTAACTTCTAGTTTTTCCAGTCTGAAGCGCGTTTGACATTCAATTTTCACACACAGAAGTGTTTTGCGAATAATGTTCACGTCTTGTCGTGCTGCATGTTTTGCGACCCCGCAACTCGTTTGAAACGTCCTGCAAACGGGTTTTGTTCCCCCGACGTGACACTACCCGAGTCCCTTATTTGCACCCATAATCATCGAGCCTGTTTGTCAGCTCGGTCAAAATACTTTTCGATTAATTCCCTCCTATTTTTATGGCTCGGCAATTTGCATTTCTGCGTTATTTGAGCGAATGGATGATAAGTTAGTTTTTGTTGTCTTTAAGAGTGTTTGGGAATCAATTCGATTGGATGAATGCTCATTGCGAATGGAAGCTCAGTAGCTGTCCCAGAATTTGCAGCGATTGTGAAGGTCGCGTGAAATTTAGAATTTTGGGGTTCTGTGGCTGTGGTGGAGACTGTCGAATGCAAATGAGTGATTCCGTGTATGCGAATCTCTGCTTGGAACAGAGTAGAGAAGAAAACATATTATGAAAATGAACTGGATTTGGGTGGTCGCTGTCGACTCGATGGAGTAATATTGGAAGAAGACTTTGGTTCCGTGCAGGCCGGATTTAGTGCTTGCAAAGTACAGTGGGATTTACACAAACGAATTGCCACGACGAAAAGTGCACAAGTGGCCCCATGATATATTTTCTTGTGTTTTCTGCGAATGCATGGAGCTCTGATGACATGTAGATAAAGGAAGAAAGTTGTGCGATTTCGGTTCCGTCTGCATTTCGTATGGTTTCGTAGGCATTCTTTCGTTCGTTTTAAGCTCGTATAATCAACAAAAATCTTTTTTCTTTACGCCAAAGTAACTAGCGGTTTCTTATTTTTATGATATACATATAATTGATTAGCTCCACTCTTTCGGCATATGTTCTTGTTGCCAAATGCGCTGGATGACTTTGTGTATAGCTTTACAAGCACTGCTGCCACCATATTCGATGAGCTCCACTGGAATTTCATCGATGCCCGGCGCTTTATTGTTCTTTTGGGCTTTGATGACGGAACAAACTTCATCCAGAGTTGGTGGGGGCAATGGAAGCTCTCCGCAAACATCTATAGACTCCGATGTTCTGGAGCTGTGTGGAGGACAAATGATAAAAATTACTGCTTTGCATTTTTATGTGCACTCAATCTGCATCAAAAATAAAATTTGTAATGTGACGCCTTGTTTCCGTTTCTTTATTTGCTCTCTTAGCTCTCTCTCAGTGAAGCCATCCTCAAATCGATTGCGGAAGGCTGCACTGAAAGAGTGCCAAGTGGGACGTGGCGTTGACTCTTTAAAGCTCCAGTACCAGTCGGCAGCGTCGCCGCTGAACAAAAGATGGGCATGCCGGAGGAAGGCCGAGGAATCACCTCCCAGGGTGCTGGATACCAACGCCTGAATCCGGAAAAGGAACCGGTCCGCCGATATCATATCGTTGAACCCTGTAAAGTTCAGGCGCCAACTCTCCATGATACGAGGTGTCGGGTCTCGAAAAGGTGCCAATGCGTTCCCGGGGGGAATCACATCCTCGATTGACCTGTGGTACTGAACTGCCTCGGGGGCTGGAGGTACCAACGGAGGTCCGGTACTGTGTCGCGGTCTGTATTCGGGAGCTCTGGGATCCATTCCCGAGTTCCTTGGGGGTGGGACCCATTGCTCGGATTGTCGGGAGTGGGGCATCGCCACACTGGGATTTGGCTCCCAGCCAAGCGGAGTTCTCACGCGGCTGGGTGGTTGGCTCAACGGGAGATTCTGGATCTTTCCCTCCAGGTTGCCAATCCTCTCCGACATATCCCTCATCAACGCCACGAGGGTGTCAATGGAGTGGGCGGGAGGCATGGTTGTCACCTCGGACACGACACTTGCAGCCGGAACTTCACCGCCTACTGCTCCTTGCAGGTCTAAGAGTGGGTGTGACGGTTCGGCTTCTGGAGCTCCTTTCGCCACTGCTCCACGCGTTGGTAGGGGCGTTCCGAGGGGGACGTCTAGGGCGGTCCGCTCTATGGGTCGCCGGCATAAGGGACACAGCTCTGACGTGAGGAGGAGCTGTTGTACACAGGCACGATGGAATAGATGTCCACAATCCAATCGCACGCTGTGTACGCCCTCCACTACGTCTTCGAAGCAGATCCCACAGTTAGCTGGTTGGACCGTTTTAGATCGGGTCCACCGCTTATCTGGGGTCCGCTTCGTGGCCATTTTCGTTTTGCTTCTAAAAAAAAAGAGAAAAAATATATAAACTAGACTTATTCCTATTATAACCCTAATATATAAATGGACAAAACTTACTACTAATTAGTGGCCGATAGTGGCGAGCTATTGATACGTGGGAAGAAAAAAAATTATTTGATATACACTTTCCTTTTCAGTGGTCGAATTCTTCAGCGGGAAATGAGAGTGCGTGGTAATCTGCCGAAGAAAGGGTGCTTCGGTCGATTTACGAAATTTATCCCCATACCCACATACATTACAAACCGTTTCTAATCTACGTTAAATGACTCGACGAGACAAGTGGTAGAGCTACCGTAACGACTTTGTACGCGGTCAAAATTCCCGACGCGTGGAAGCATTCCGGGCTTCGCAACTCCAGCATACGCCATCGAACGTTGAACCGATACCACTCGTCTAACACGCATAAGAAATAGTTAGAATCCTTCCGCGACATAAAGGCAAGGTAGCCTTCTATTTTCTTGAGAGTCCATGCTGATAGGTAAACCCATCAGACTGGCAGTTCCATCAAGAAAATAGAAGGTCCTTACAGGGGTTAACCTGGGACAACACATCGGAAGGATTCTGTCGCGAAAGCAAAATCAAACAAAGGAGAGCGGAAGCTACAACTCACGTGAAGCGACCTCTAATGTGTATCACACAATTCCACTGCTCCTGATAGTGGGACTCGAGTACCAAAGTACCTTACATCCTCCGTAAAGGACCAACTCGTCAGAAGACGCGAAGTTCTTTCCCCCTTAGGATGTTTTTGGCCCCACGTTGGGCGCCATTTGTAATGATTTTCTCTACTTTCAGCTCGAACGCGGAACCGACCTCTCATCGGTTCTAGACGTTAAGTCTGAGTAGTGCCAACGGATGGTACCAACAGGTCAACCAATCCGTGCACCGTAATCCATTCACGCGGTGACTGCTTGTCGGCCAGCTAGTTCGGAGAGGATTTCGGTCGCGGGTCTCCGAATGGATTACGCTCAATTACAATATTTCAGTCACCTGAAATTGCCCGTTTTCTAAACGCGTCAACATTTACTCATCCAGAACGAGAAACCTACATTACGTTAGTTCTGGATGGGATCTATCCACAGATCTCCAATCAAAAACGCTACAAAATCTCATAGGCGCGTTACCGATTCACCGACGCGGTACCGAAAAATATACTACTCGAACTTACACCGAAGCAAACTACTCTAAAGAAATGGCGAAACAAGCAAAGGTACCGCGTACCGCGCGCGACGCGAAACCGACTTCAGCGGATTTGTCGAAACCCTACCCTCGCGACGGCATACTTACCCTACACTCTCTGTTATTGTGTCACCGTTCACGTACAATTATTAACTTATCCAGCAAAATCTAAACTCTATATATCCTTTCGTTGCAATAGTTTCCTTTACTAGTAGTTATAAGATAAATTATACTTGGTATTTTATGTATATGTGATATAAATTTTTTTTTTTTTTTTTTAAGGAATGTTTTATTGTCTTTTCGAAGATGTATTCTGAAAGTTTTCTTGCCTTGATTGAATAATCAAATAAATCAAATAATTTTAATAAAAGGACAAAAAAAAAAATAACCTTTACAAAAAAAAGCAGCACTTAAAACTAATAGTTATTGTATGTAAACATTTTATGAAAGTTTCTTACAAAACAAGTGGAAGTAAAGTGAGTTCCCAATTATAACTTATGTCCTTAGACAATTTACTATCAATTTTAAAGATTTTTTTAAAACTAAGAATATCACTGATAAATTTGTAGAATGTCTGTTTGATAGGAAGGGTTGGAGGCTAATGTTCATAAAATCTGGCATTTTTCTCTGTGGAAGATCTTGTTTAAATTAAACAGACAGAGTGAAGAACAGAAACGTGACATTGTAAATATGAGAAAAGGAAAGTGGTTGCTGAATATTTCTCATTAATAGAAAACGAGTACCATTTTATTTCATAATATCACGTTCTTTGGTGCAGTAGGGTCATTTTACTTGCAGAAATAATTTATGATTAAATGACGCCTTTTAAACAGGTTTCGCACACGTAAGCTTTTCTGCCTGTATGCGAATCGATATGTCTTCTCAGATCAGTTTTATGATGGAATTGTTTCGGACAAAATTGACATTGATGGGGTTTTTGTGCTGCACTGTGCTTCGCATAGTGCGTGTCGAAAGTGACTTCGTTGGAAAAACGTTTGCCACATCGATTACAACGGAATGGTTGCTCGCCCTTATGGAATGTTTTATAGTGTTGTGTTAAATAGCAAATCTTTGTAAATACCTTGTTACACTCGTCGCAACGAATTTCGCCAGTCGGTGTTTTTCGGCGCATCCCATTCATGGGGCGAGGAACTCTTTATTCCCAATCAAGAGCGGCCTTCACTTTTAGACACAACACCAACCTAGAGAGAGAGGTTAACTCTTAAACTTTTAATTGATGAAAAATTGCATCACTCACTTTCTTATTGCTGTTACTTAGCCAAACGATTAATCAATGTCCGTACAACAGCGGCAATTCCCGTGACCCGTTCTTTTCCTACACCTTCTCGGCTTTTACGTCCTACAAGAGGCGCCAAATTCCCTGACATCTGTCCAAATGAAAGTATACTGACTGCCATCACTTCCATGTGGCTGTCAAATCCCTGGTTGTCACATCGGACAAAACATCTGTGCGTGGAATGGCACTTCATATGGCGGAAATGTGCTTCTCCAGATGTCGCCAGTGGCATAGTTTTCTCGATGGCCACGGTGGAGGGGCATTTCCAGATGGCTATGTCTCGAAATGTGCCGGGGTTGGATTAATTCTATATTTCGAATATTTATATCCACGGATCTAAATATTTGGACAGAAAAAAAAATATTTTCTGCACAACGATATCCGCACAACCGATGAAGTCCGCTGGCACTTCGAGGACATATCCATCTGGCAGGTTACAAGGGTTCGGGATCGGAATCACTTCGATTCCTGGGCGTAGGCGTCACATTACAAATTTAAAAGAAAAACACAACCATTTTATTTCTATATTCACGCACATTGACGCTGTTGGCTAGTACAACATTATTCAAGCTTAGTAGCAATTGCAACCTGACTCTACTACAGCTTCGTATGCAAATATCAATCACGATCAGATGTTCAGAAGTGCTTCACGAATGAGCCGAAGTAATCCCAATATTAAAATTGCAACCCAATCAACCGTTACTGCTACGGCGACAAATCCAGGAAGCATGATATCATGCAGAGATAACTCGTCTTGTACGAACTTTTAAATTGCACTTGGACGTGATCGCATTCCGGCGCTAGAAAGAGGCGCGAGTTGGGTTTCGTCGACGATGAATAGATGGGCAGTTTGCGACAACGGGGGGTTCCTGGCTGGCCGCGAACGGCGACGGTTTTTGTGGAAACGAAAAAAATGGAAGTGTAGGGATTTGAAGGAGAGAAAATAGACCCCCGCGAGCCGGAGAAAAAATAGTTTTGATTTGAAATCGGTTTTGTCTCATTGTAACATGGAAAACACGGATCAAACATTTCAATTCAGGATTGAGCAAAGATTCGGATTGCTCTTCTTTTCATTTGTTCTTTTTTGTGCTTACCGTCAGCTCTGAATTTAGCCGATTTCAAAGGAAAGTTCGCATTTTCGTGTACAACGCCTGAAGCGATTTTCGGCGTGACCAGCAATCGCGAGGAAAGCTAAGAAAAAGATTTGAAATGTTTTTCTGTCGGTGTGTGGAATGTGACAGAGATTTTGGGCGAACAAACGGTATTTAGAGGGTGACGAGAAATAGGGAAAACTCCGTTTTAAAAACAGAAGCAATCGTTCTGAAACAGGAATTGCGACTTTCGACGCAACGAACACGACCGGGTGTAGTGGGGTGTGGACCTGTACAGGGAATTTTCGGGTGGTGCGAAGAGGAACACGTCGTAAGTTGCGCGGCAAACGTAAACTGCGCTAAGCGAAATACGGCGAGAGTTAAATTGATTTTAACGCATTTGTGTGCATACCTAGAGAAACTACATTTGTGAATTTTTCCTCGCGTACTCGTCCCATCACGGGGTTTCAAGGTTATCGGTAATTTCGCAGCTTATTCGTAACTCTTCAGCTGTATGTGTAAGAGGTAGATATTGCTGTTGGGTGTATCGAGTTTTGATCGTGTCACCGAATTAAATTCGATGTTTATGCACTAGCAAACACCATAATAAAAAAACAATCAATTTATCAAGGCCCCTATGAAGTTCCGATTAAAGAAAAATTAAAGTTTGTAGGCCCCCGTATCCGCTCGTCGAAGGAGTGTGTAAGAACTTTTGTTTATTAATATTTACCAAAAATTAATATTATTTTTTATATATTAAATATACCACCCGCTTTGAAAATTTATAATTAAAAAAGTTAAGATTGAATACAATATTGTCGCGTGTTTTCGGTTCGCGGCCAATAATTTTAATGTTCCGGGAAAGTGAAAACGCAATGTCTTTTAATTTAAGTTAAAAGAGTTTATTTAATTGCAAAAGTGCACAATGATCAATTTAACACTTTCACTAATTTTAATTTTTACTATGAAAAATCTAACACTTGTCCATAAATTTCTTATCGCAATTGTCTTCTAAATCACTTCACTATTACGAAAATCACTTTTCTACTACTCGAATAATTTTGCTTCCCACACACTATCGCAGTTCTTATCGCGGTCGAATGAATTATCGTCCCCCCATTCATTCAGCTCGCCTTTATATAGGGTCTGTAGTCATTCAACCCAGTTCTCGTACATTGGCGAATTAGCGGGAACATTCAAGCGACTGCAAATGAATGGAGCAGTGACTCACTTTCAGATGTTGTTCATGCTTGTTTGGTTCTCGTGGTTTCGAGTAAATTCGTGTTCTTCATTGCTGTGAAAACAATTGCGACAGTAGCTCGCAGAATTATTTGTACATGTACCAATATATAAAAAATAATACTAATTCTTGGTAAATATAAATAAACAAAAGTATTCTTACCGTCCCCCCAACACGAGCGCTCGTCGAAGGAGTGGGTAAGAACCCTTTCGTTGATTTATGTTTAGCAAGAATTAATATTATTTTTCGTATATTAAATCTTTTTTTAACTATAAATTTTCCAAGAATTAATATAATTTGTTCCATAAAATCATTTTTAAATTATAAATTTATTATTTTTATACAATTTTGTAAGGTTATTTTTCTATAGCATTCTCCATTTTTTTATTAAATATTTATTCTTTGAAAAATATTGGGTAAAGGTCTTCCGGTTTGAAAAAAATGTGAAGTGAAATTTGCGTTTGTTTGTGATGGTTGACCGGTGAAGGAAATTTATATCAACATATTTGTAATAATGAATGAAAAAATCGAAATAACGTATGAATAGTTAAAATCGAAATTCAGTCTTTCTAATTTGAGCCACAAGCGGGTATGGGACCCACCATGTTGGCTGGCCCCTCCGCTTATAACTGAGCCATCGGGGGAACCCTTCCCTTTTTTCGTTGCTACAGGTGCTCTCGCAGGGCTGTTTGGCCTTCCACAACCGATATGGGCCAAGGCAGCATTTTTGGATTTCGATCAGGTTGGGAGAAGTGCGTGAGGGCACCGCCACCAACTGGATGCTCAACATTTATTTTCAGGCCGTGATCGTCCTCAGTGAGGGCGAAATCGTCTTGAGTTTCGCTCGCGGCTAATTAGTTATCTGACGTCGCGTGTTTCACTGTAATCCCTTTTAGTAGGTTACTTCGGCCATTTGCACCTTTTTTAGGTTTTTGTAAAATAATTTTACAAAACCCTACTAACAATCCGTCCTGTCTGTCTGTCCGTCCGTGTGTCACAGCGATTTTTCACGCAAGCTACATAAGCTAGAAACAGCTAAGCTTATGTGAGTAGGTGTAAAGTGGTGCCCTCTTCCAGTTGCACCACAAAAAAATGTATAAGGTGTTTGAGGGGGGAGGGGGTCTTCTCATATAGGGGAGTAGCCTCTGAAAAAAAATTTCATCAAATGTAGGCAATATGGGCATCAAATGAAAGGTTTTAATAAGAACTTTTCAAAACAGATCTTAAAATGAAAGGATTTGCTTTGAGGGATGCAGAGGCAAGGGAAATGTACGAAAATATTTTGTCCCCCCTTCGCAACACCTTTGACAGGAAAAATCTCAAAAAAAAAATAACAGAGGTAAATCTTTCAGAGCACAAGGGCAACAAATACCTCAGAAGTGAAAATTCGATCAACTTTGTTAATAATAGTACATTTTATAAATTTTACATTTTTCCTATAAAATCAAAATGAGACCTTTAAATTATCCAAAAACTACAATTTAAGTTTTTTGATAGCAATTTTAAGTGTCCTGAAAGCTTCATATCAATCTAACAACTAAGAGTTAAATAACAACCGATTGAATATATAACAATCACAATAACGTTAACACGTGATACTAAGGAGATACACGTTTGCAACGGACCTAGACACGACGAATATGTAGGAATTTTGATAAAAATTTTGAAAATGGTTTGTAATATCAATGTGTCATGATGACTATTCCAGCAATAGGTTCAAAACACTTGAAATAAATTTCGGCGAATTTAAATACTTAATAACCAGGATTTAATTTTTCGAATCAATTTTGGAATCTGTATATTAGTCAGGTTTTGATATGCAGAACTGTTATTATACAACGAAAAATATGCGTGTAACTGAACAGACTGTGCACAAATGCACTTTAGTCCATCAGCCGTGCTCGTTCAGTCTGAGAGCGACAAGCAACGAGTGCATGTCGGGTCTCTGCGCTGTTAAATTTTAGTCACTTAAATGTATTATTTTCCTTTCCTTCTAATGTATCGTTTTACGCTAGTTGTTTTATTTTTATAATAAAATCTAGTGTCATTAAAATAGAGCACAAAACATTCATTTTGCCTACAGGTTATGCGCTCAGACATTTGATACACAATTAGAAGATGAAGTGAAAGAACAATTAAAAGATGAAGATAGAATAATTAAAAGACAAAGTGAATGAACAGTTAAAAGCGCAGCGTTAGCATTACAGTAAAGACAAGACGTGATAGAGAAAAATGGCAGAAAGTTCAGGACACAAGTGCTCCCTTCAGAAGCTCAACGGCGATAACTACGTAGTTTGGAGTTACAAAATGGAGCTGATGCTAATGGATCAAGATTTATGGGACGTGATCGAAAAAGACAAACCTACAGAAGCAACCGCACTCGCAAAGTGGAATAAAATCGACGGCAAAGCGCGCGTGAGAATTGGCATTTCGGTCGAGGACGATCAATTGATACACATAAGAAGTGCCAGAACAGCTAACAGGCTTGGACAACGCCCAAAGACTATCATCAAAAGGCAACTTTGACATCAAAAGTACTGCTGTTAAAGAAATTATGTCGTACAGTTCTTAATGAAGATGGTGATATGGAAGCGCACATTTCAAGTTTTTCGCATACAGTCAATCAACGAACCGCTTTCAGAACTGTTTTGGATCTTATGACACACTCGTTACGGCTTTGGAGAGCAGGCTTAAAACCCAATTGGTACAC
Source organism: Odontomyia ornata (assembly GCA_963969285.1). Taxonomy (NCBI): domain Eukaryota; kingdom Metazoa; phylum Arthropoda; class Insecta; order Diptera; family Stratiomyidae; genus Odontomyia; species Odontomyia ornata. The sequence goes on from OZ017741.1 coordinate 24,966,132, forward strand.
GGCAACTTCAAAGTTTGCAGCAATTTCGCAAGACGATCCAAGAAGCAGGAGTGAAGCCTTATCAAGACCAGATAAAAACGAATGGGAAAGAGCAATGGTTGAAGAATATAATGCGCTACTTTCAAACAGTTCGTGGGAAATCGTGCCTACACCGAAAGATTGAAATATTTTGGGTTGGGTTTTCGGTTTTCAAAACTAAAAGGAACGAAGACAGCAGACTAAGCAAGTATAAGGCTAGGATAGTCGCCCGCGGGTTTTTTCAAAAGTTCGGCACAGATTATGCTGAGGATTTCGACCCCGTCGTAAAACAGATGACCTTCAAACTTCTGCTGGTCATCGTAGGTAAACGAAGATTGCCAGTCAAGCATTTAGATGCAGACTACTTTTTTCAATGGCTATCTCAAGGAAAGTATACATATGAAGCAAATAGAAGGATATGAAATGAAAAATAAAGAAGGACATATTACGGTCTGTAATCTGAAAAATGGGCTCTAAGGTCTAAAGCAAGCTGCAAATAAATGGAACAAAAAATTAGGTTCACTTTTAAAAAGCAACAATTTCATTCAGAGCAGTGCGGATCTGTGCTTATATGACAAGCGACACAAAACTGTGTCGTTTATGTAATCATACATGTCGCGATTTTTTAATAGCTGCTAAAGAACTCTCAGCCATCGACAGCACAGCGGCATTTTTACATGAAAATTTCAAGCTAACTGATCTAGGTTTTCTACAAAAATAGCTAGGAGTAGAAGTCAGAAAGAACAAGAATGGCTTTTACTGCATAAAGCAAATGAAGTACATTGAAGTAATTTTGGAAAGATTTGGATTGTAAGATGCCAAGATATCACATATAACGATAGATATTGGTTGTTTAAAGGCAACAGTCTCTGCCTTTAATGAAAAATCAAGAATTATACAAGCAATTAACTGGAGCATTGCTATACCTAGCAGTAAATACAAGGCCAGATATCAGCGCAAGTGTGACTATACTTAGGCAGTCAAATAAACAGCCGACATCAGTCGATTGGACCGAGGTGAAAAGAATAGCTCGTTATTTGAAGGGCACGAAGGACTATGTACTCATACTCGACGGCAACGGGCAAGAAGAATTAATCGGCTATGCAGAATCGGATTGGGCAGAAAACCGGAGTAATCGTAAATCAAACAGCGGTTATCTGTTTCAATTCAGAAACGCGACACGAATAAGTTGGGCAGAGTATATTTCTATAGCAGAAGCATGCCAGGAAGGTGTATGGCTACAGGAATTAACCAAAGTTATTTAAAATTTATTGATAACAAAAGGAGTAGCTATAGCACCAAAGACATTGACACCAAATATAATTTTATCAAGGCCAATAAAGATAGGAAGCTTATGAATTTTAAATATTGACCCACCGAAAAAATAACAGCCGACATGTTAACGAAGTCACTCAACAGGATCAAGCTTAAGTATTTTGCTGAAAAGAGCGGATTAAAATTACGCAATTATGTGCGTATTATCGTTGTGGGAGGGTGTTAGGATACAACGAAAAATATGCGTGTAACTGAACAGACTGCACAGATGCACTTTAGCGCATCAGTCGTGCGTTCCGTCTAAGAGCGACAAGCAACGAGTGCATATCACGTATCTACGCTATTAAATTTAAGCGACTTGAATGTTTAATTTTCCATTCATTGTTTAATTTGCCATTCATTTGAATATATCGATTTACGCTACGTGTTTTAATTTTATAATAAAATCAAGTGTCATTAGAATTCAAGGTGCATTTTAGAGCCACATTCTGGAGAGGATAGGGATGAAACAAAGAAGTCCTGCACAGTGTACCAGTTGTTATAACGAATGATGGGGCTTTTTGTGAGAGTTTTACATTAATTTTTTTTATAATTGGAGAACAGTTTGCTATTTAGCCCATAACAGCATAAACTTTATTATAAGACCTAACGAGACTGAGCTAAAATAGAAACAACAGGAGCTTTCTTCTAATAAATTCGAGTTTATTTATTTGAAATAGTCTCCTCTAGCCCCGATACACTGTTTTACGCGATCCAAAAGCTTTTCGAAAGAGTGTTTCAGGTCATTGACCGGAATGTCCTTCAGGATGTCGGTACAAGCCTTTTGGATGCTCTCTACGGACGCAAAGCGTTTTCCTTTCATGGCCAAATGCAATTTTCCGAATAGGTAGAAGTCACAGGGAGCCATATCAGGCAAATACGGTGAGTGAATGTTGAATTCTGAGCAAGTTTTGCTCATCAGTTAACTTGGGCGGAACAAAACGTGCATAGACCTTTTGTAAGCCCAAATGATCGGTTAAAATGGAGATATTCAATTTCCGATTCTATTAATTTCAACGATGATTTCGGCTCATTTTTTACATTCATCTTAGCCTAACTTGTATCTTGTGAAACAAAAATTGTAGTTTCTGTTCGCGAATATATTTATTAGTGTTAATGAAGTACCATTTCATTACCTTAAAGTGGTGACCCCGTATTTAAAACAAAAGAACAATACAAAAGCAAAATACTGTGAACTCACTCGGCAGTGTGAATTGTACTCTGCTTATGTCAGACGTGTGTGTGGAGAACGACCCCGAGCAGATCGTAGCCGAGGAACGAGATCATTTGGCTCCGGAGCCTGCCGGGCAGCAACAGGTGGATGTCGTGAGTAGCTGCGAATTGCCGTCATTTTGGCGGTCGAGTTCGGAACTAAAATATTTGAGGACATTTCTGACATTCACCGTACGCCGCCGGTGGCAGACAGTTATAACACGCTGAAAAAAGCCATAGTTTTGCGCCTCACCGATTCACCAGATGCGCAGCTCCATAAGCTCTTGACTGGTGTAGAGCTCGGGGATAAAAGGCCGTCGCAACTACTGCGCCACATACGGATACTTGCCGGCACATGTGTTGGAGATGACGTCTGATGAGTCAAATGGTTCGATCTATGGGATGGCTTGAAACCTCGGTGGTTGTCTTATCCTATAAAGATATTTATTTTAATTATTTCTACACATAACTAAAATATTGAGAATATAATTTAGAATTGTTGACTCGTTGTCGCAACGTTAAAAATTAAACTAGAACTCGCAGAGAACTCACGCGCTGGCCGCTTAAATGTGCATAAACTGCTGACGAGGGACGCCTGGCCATAACCACGGTGGTCACCATCCCCTGCCGACGAATATACATTGTTGATACTTGAGACGTCCACGCTCATCTACCAGCCAGACTGCCTGCTGTGCATTTTCTCGAGCACGCGCTTGATTTTCGTCGTTCGAGCATCCATATGCTGACGATTGTTATCTGATGCTTGGCTGAGCATTCATACAACCCAGATGGGCGATGCGTGCGTGGCAGTCGGGGGCTGGATGTCTGCTGTCGGTCCGTTGTTCAGGTGTTGCAGGATATTCGCTGCGTGTGGGTGGCTGATCCGCCACAGATCTTTTACCATAGCAGACGCGCCGCATGCTTCTTCTTATAAAAGGCCAGACACTTAAAGAGCTCACTGCTGTAGCTGATGAGGCTCATGACATAGGACCATCTTTCATGGCGATCTCTCAATTTCGAATTTCAACGCCTTCGCCCGACTATGCATCTCCGTAGCCTCCGCCTGATCTGCCAACGCAGGAGCTATCCGCAATGCCACAGGCCATCGCCCAACTCACGAACATTACTCGCGAGCTCCAATTAAATACGAGAGATCCAGATCAGAGAAGCCGTTCAGTATCACGCACCGGCCGTAAACTTCAGGCCCGCTACTCTACACCAGGCCCCAACAAAAGAGCGGGGTACTGTTGGTACCACACGAGGCACGGCAGAGGCGCGCAACATTGCAGGCAGCCTTATTCCTTCTCCGCTCAGGCACAGCCGTTTCTGGAAAACTGAAGTAGCCGGCGATACTTTTGGCGGCCGTCACCGGCAACTCTTCAGAAAGCTGCTTTTACGTCTTGGATCGCAATTCCTCGATCCGGTTTCTCGTCGACTCAGGATCTGAATTCTCTATCATTCACAAAAACATTATCAAGAAACCGCTTCAGAAACAGAGTTTGACTCCTTCTGCAGCCAACGAAATGCCTATTGCAACCTTCGGAGTGAGAAAGCTCAGCTTAAACCTTGGTTTACGCCACCCTTTTCAGTGGAGGTTTATCATAGCAAACGTGCAGATGGCAATTTTTGGAGCAGACGCTTTGAAACACCACGGACTTTTCATAGATCTCCGAAATCACCGCTTACTAGGTGGTCGCACCAACCTTTCAGCACCTTGCTCAATTGGTCCAGTTTCGGAAGTGCTTTCTATTATTATTGCTGCACCCAAAATCATACCCCACGGATCTCTAAAAGAGGTCTACGCAAAGCTTATCGACCATTTCGCCAAAAGCTCTGCCACTCTGGAGAGATGGCGCACGTTTTTGATCAACCCGTTCAGCACCACATCGTTACTAGTGGCTTTCGCCCACCTTTGCCAAAGACCCAGGCCATCATCGACTTCTCAAGGCCCGAGGACACTACGCAGCTCAGACGTTTCGTGAGAATGCTGAACATTTCCCGGCGCTGCATTTCACAAGCTGCTATGTTGCAAGCTCCTCTCACCGACTTACTTAAAGGAATCACAAAAAAGAAAGCTAAGCTTGCCTGGCCTGAGCAGACCAACGATTCTTTCATGCGCTGCAAACAGGCTATAGCTTCTGCAACAACCTCAGCTTTTCCTTCACGTACTCAGCGGCTCGCTTTACGCACGAATGCATCCAACACCGCCATAGGCGCAGTTTTAGATCAGCGGCTAACTGATAGTACGTACGTTCCACTAGGACTCTTCTAGAGAAAGCTCTCACATACGGAGCAGAAACATTCGAGCTACGATCGGGAGCTTCTAGCTATATTCGCTGCAATCAGGCATTTCCAGCGCATTCTCCTAGGCAGGCAGTTCACCACCTATACAGATCATCAGCCGCTTACTCATGCACTCAAGCAACGATCAGAAAAAGCATCGCCTCGGCAGATTCGGTAATTAGATTTTATATCGTAGTTTAATATCAAGCTGGAATACACACCTCTGGAACAACACGCTGTAGCCGACGTACTCTTCCACGTGGAAACTGTCTCCATTTCTGCCGCCTGCAACCTTAGCACCATTAGCGCTGAACAAGAGAAAGATGAAGAGCTACCGCACCTATTAGCTATCCCTCGTTTCAAGCTTTCACGCCTCGATCTCAACGGATATTCATTCGTTTGCATTGAACACGACAGCACTATCAAGCCCTACATGCCAGTCTCTTTACGCAAACAAGCATTCGACGCAGCTCACAATTTGTCACATCCGAGTGGTCGTGCTACTGCTAAGCGCATCGCCCTCAAATATTTTTGGCCAAGCCTTTGTAGACACATATTTCGGTGGGCCAAGCAGTGCATCCCCTGCCAAAACTCAAAAGTTCATCGCCACAACAGAGCGGAGCTAGGAAATTTCACAGCACCGGATCAAAGATTCGACCACATCCATTTGGACCTGATCAGAGTGTCACTCGCTGAAAATTTTGAACACTGTCTAACTATTATAGACCGCTACATCCGTTGGCTGCAGGCAATACCAGTACGTGACATGATAGCCGCAACCGTCGCCCGTGCTCTCGTTGACAATTGGATATCCTGCTTTGGAACGCCGCTTAAAATTACGACCGATCAAGGCATGCAATTAGAGGCTGAGTTTCACCGTGAACTATCTCGCCTCCTAGGAGCTCATCAAACTCATACGACCTCTTACCACCCCAAATCGAACGGCATGGTAGAGCGTATTCACCGCAAGCTCAAGGCTTTTCTCAGATGTACATTGTTTGCAGCCTTTGACATCGCTCCAGAAATCTCCTGGCCGAAAGCACTTCCGACCGTCCTCCATGGTTTGTGAACGACTTTCAAGGAGGACGTTCAGTCCTCGCCAGCAGAACTAGTCTTTGGGACATCACTTCGCATCCCAGGTGAATTCATTGATCCTTGTTCTGTTCCCGTTTGTACTCCGGCAGATTTCTTTACCGACCTCCGTCGCCATTCGCTCAATCCAAGCTTCCAGACATGTCAACTATTGCCCTTTCGTTTTTAGGGACTTAGCCACTTGCGAATACGTTTTCCGCCGAATAGACTCAATCAAAAAGCCACTGTAGCAACCGTACTCCGGCCCGCATCGAGTGATAAAGCGTAAACTATCGACCGATCAGCTGAAGCCCGCTTACATTGCTGCAGCAGATTTAAGGCATCCAGTAATCACAGATTCACAAACACTAACTCCAGTCGACTCACCAGCCTCCATACCAGAGCCTGAGACTTCACAGCCTACGCCACAGCTTAGCAGCTCATCGCCTCATTCGCGAACATCCGTCGCTCCTTCGTTACCTGCTCAGCTTCCATCACCGACAAATATACCTTAGGCCAAAAAGCGCGTTACATTTTCATTCCCTTCGCACCCCGCGAAGCTCATTGGGGAGGGAGTAGCTGTAGCGCCTCCGCTTTCACAATCTCGGCGTAAACAAAGAATTATACCAAGGGAGATTTTCGCGTGCCTTGGTTGAGATGCAAACACACGCACATGCAGAGTATGGACACGTCATTTCAGGCATCACAGACGCGTTTTCCTTTCGATCGTGATTCGTTCCTTGGCGACGCTTGGATTCTTTGCAGTGAGCATCGAGCGAAAAGGGAGCTGCAATACATGGGTCGCAGCATGTGGTAGTTTATTGCACGAGCAGCAAGACCCACTTTTCATTCTACATTTATCCTAACCTAACTTGTATCTTGTGAAATGCAAATTGTAGTTTCTGTTCGCGAATAAATTTATCAGTGTTAATAAAGTACTATTTCATAACCCTAAAAGCTCTTTGTTCGAAACTCATTTTTGTACCGATGACACAAACATACTGTCACTTCAGACGCAATAACTTCGCTTCCACTGAACCGAATGTCAACAAACTTTCACTGGAAGTCAGGGAGGGATGTAACTTTCTAACGCGCTATCTCATTCACAGATGGCGCCACCAAAAAATTGCATAACAGAAGTCTCGTCTATTTTGGAATGCACCTTGTAGAACACAAAACATTCATTACGCCTACAAGAACATATTGTTTGATTTACTAATTGTTTCACAATACCCTTCTGGCAGGAGAACTCTCCTGCTACTTCAACTTGTTTTCACCAGCCAATTGACAAGACCATTTGCAGCGTAGCACTGATTCCACTCGCTGAGGCAGCAGAACACTGCTGCAGTCCATAACGGACATTATTAATATTAGTAAAAACACTACAGATTCGGGTCGAGATGATCATTACCCTTAAATATTGGAACTATTTTTGTAAGTTTTTCCTCTTCCGAGACTGATCCATTCCTAATATATACGGTTATAAAACTTACCATAACCTCGCCTATGTCGACCTTGATCATACTAATCTCATTCATCGTGATGCTATTGATGCCTGGCGCTGTATTTTTTTTTTTTTTTTTTTTTGCATACCATGGATTACATTTAATAGTTCCATTTTATTTGTTTGATAAATCTGAAAAATGGATTTTAGTGACATATTTGTATTATTTAAATTAATTTTTGAACTGACACTGATTTCTTTGGTGATTTTCCACCATTGGTTCAAAAAAAAGTCATTCAATGAATTTGCTGCGTCACGTGGGTACGATGTATTAGTGGGCCCATTAGGATTCAGTTGAAATTTTGGTGATATAGCCCGGGATGAAGAGTTATCTTTTGCCTCATTTATTATTTTCCATATTTCATGGAAGTTGTCAGCCGCTGTTTCCATTCATTCATTCAATATGAGAGTTTAGCCTCTTTCAGAAGTCGTTTTAATATTTTTTTCGCTTGCATATACAGTGGCGGACAAAAGTCTACAAGTCCTTATATTGAGATTCTGGTTTATTGGAAGCTTTAAACAAAAACCCCATTGATGTGCATTTTTCAGTGACGTAAATATATATTTCAAAAAACAAAGACAAAAACATTTCGTAACAAACTTAAGGAGAAATTCGTAAAAACATAAAAAAATGAATGGACAAAAGTCTACGACAGTCAGTGCTGGCTGACTTATACACAAAATATTTTCAACTAAACGCATTGGAAATTTAAAAAATTTTTGCTGACTTAATATTTGGTTGAACCCCCTTTTGCATTAATTACTGGTTGCAGTCTTTGGGGCATAGAGGCAACTAAATTAGCAGTATCTACAGATCTGACTTTCTCCCATTCTGTAACAAGCGCTTCCTTCAACATGTTTTTATTTTTAATGTGACATTTTCGAATTTTCCGTTCCAAAACGCTCCCATACATGCTCTATTGGGTTTAAATCTGGACTTTGCGGAGGCGTTTTAAGTTGCCTGGGAGCGTAGTACAACAACCATGAAACGAAACGAAAAGTGCTGTATGTTTTGGATCACTGTCTAGTTGGAAAATCCATCTCTCTCCAAGACCCAACTTCTCCACTGATGGCTTCAAATGTTGTTCTAACAGGTTCTTGTAAACATAATGGTCTATCGTACTTTCAATAAAAGCCAATCTGCCAACCCCAGATGCAGCAATGGCTCCCCAAACCATCACATTACCTCCACCGTGCTTGACAGTAGGAAACAAATTGTTGGTCTCAAAAGCCGTTTTCTTTTTCCTCCATATTTCACTGCAACCATCCCTTCCAAAAATGTTGAATTTGGACTAATCTGTGAAAAGGACGTGATTCCAAAAATCATTGTCCTTGTCAATATGGGTTTTGGCGAACTGTAGACCCAGAAGTCGGTTTTTGGCGGATATTAATGGCTTTTTACGTGGAGTTCTACTGTGAAACCCATTAATAATCAATGCTCTCGTGGTGGTTCTTGCATGAATATCCTTTTCTCTTTCCGTAGACAGTTGTTTCGCCAAACCTGTAGCACTTATTTTTGGATTACTGTTCACTTCTTTTAGAATAAAACTGATGTCTCTGCGCGACAACTTTTTCGGTCGGCCAGTTCGCGGCTTATTTTCAATGGAACCACTGTTTTCAAAGTTTTTGATGATTTTATACACAGAAATTCATTTAGGTTTCAGTGATTTTGCGATTTTCGAGCACGATTTATTGTCTTTTTTATACTGTACGACCAAATTTCGGATATCACTAGAAATTTCTTTTCGGGATGTCATTTTTCGGTCTTTACAGTTAGATACTAGCGATAAAACTAAAACAAAATCGCAGCAGCACATATACGGAATGATAACAATACCAAGTTAACAAATATTGATGACATTCCATTACGTTTAGTTGGAAATTTTTTGTGTATAACTCAGTCAACACCGACTGTCGTAGACTTTTGTCCATTCAATTTTTTAGGTTTTTAGGAGTTTCTCCTTAATTCTGGTATGAAAATTTTTTATCTTTATTTTTTTATAAATATATTTACGTTACTGAAAAATGCACTTCAATAGATTTTTCATTAAAGCTTCCAATTAACCGGTATCTCCATTTAAGGAATTGTCGTAGACTTTTGTCCGTCACGGTATGCATACTTGAGGGGTTGGTTTCCACTGTTTTTCTTGTAGTCCATGTATGCCTCAATTATTTTTTCGTTATCAAAGTACGTTGTCGACATCTGGCATTTTCTCAATAGTAGAGGTTTGCTTAGAAGCTGTGATGATATTTTTGAGTTCAATAAGGTTGACTGGTTTCCGCTTCTTCAGTCATTCTAGTACCTAGGTTTGATTTGAAGAGCTCCTTACCTAGATATCTAAACGCTTCTGTTTGTGCTGGGTATTGTTTTGAATAACTATTTTTAAAACACAATGATCCGGCTCCGGCCAGGCCTCAAATGTGTATGCCATATTTTCCGCCACTTTTTGATCATTGGTTCTTATATGATTCAGACAGGTATTCGAAACTGGGCGAATTAATTTGTTGTTTATGATAACGACTCTATTTGTTTCTAGGGTATCCTTGTAAATCCTTAATCTAGTGATTCTATCATTATATCAATGCTTGTGTCCGCTACTGTATTTAAATTTTGTTTTAGTTAGGAATAATGAACGAGTATATTGCTTTATTTTATTAGACATGGTTTTGCATACATTCTTATCCCACATATTACCAAAAAAAACAAATCTAATTTATAGCCCATTATTTATTTCATAGTCACGTCAAAAATTCATTTCCAAATAAAAATTTTGATGCTAAAAATAAGTCAAAATCAAACAGCTTAGCAATGAAATGATAGCACTTAAGTCAAAATGAATTCAAATATTTTAAATGCAAACATCTTCTCAAAATTTCATTATCAAAGAAAATAAATTATATCATTCGTTGACCTCGTCATTTGCATAACAACTATCTTCCCCATTTCTCCCCTAATTCCGAGCCATTTTATATCAAACTAAGTATCATTTTACTTTGAGAAACTGTCTCAATGATCATATCGGTAGGATAATTAAGAGGGAGCCCATCATCTGCGAAATTTCGGAAGGTTCTCGTCCCTCCTCGTCGCCGCGCATCTCGCGTATCTTCTTTCACCATTAGAAGACGTTTAGATCGCAACTTTTATAACGATATTTAGTCTAAGAAGAGCTCCACACAATCCAACAACCTCTACTCAGTCTTCTACCTTGACTTTGACCTTAAACTCCACATTCCACCAGCGTCGCTGGTTAATTCTAGGCAACGAACAATCTTGAGCTGCTGAAGAATATCTTCATCTTTGATTGCTCAACTAGAAACATCTACTTAAAGTGGTTTAGATACAAAAACAACAACAGCAACTCCACCAACACCAGTTGATAGCGCAGAGACGTTACTTTTTGATTTATGGTGCACCCGAATATAATTTATAATTGTTAGTCCGCCGCAGTCGCAGAAAAAAGCTCAAACTTGTGCAAAAATATCCAAAAAATTACGCTTGTGCCTCACCAGATACCGAGAATCGGGCGCGGGTGAATTTTAAATCATAGAACTCGAGTGTCTTAGATAAGAAACGAAAAACGGAAACTTTCAAGGCGCCCCGGCGTTTACTTGTTTTTGCGTTAGTTTTGATGATCTCTTTACTACCGTGTCGTTTTAAGTAAAATGATTGTGTGTCCGCGTTGGACCTCATTATTGCACGTAGGTGAGGCCGCGCGCTAGTGCCAGTCAACGCGAAAATTTCCTTTGTTCTAATCTCTACACATTAGCGCATTCATTAGTACGTTATGTTAGTACAACCACAATCATGCCTCTACTTATTTAATTCCTGAATAAATCTTGGGCAAACATAATTAACCACATTTTACTTAAAATTCAACATCATCTATTTCTTTCTTGCGTCCAATTTTTTATTTATTCTCCTCTCGGGTAAGTTCTTTGGCGCTTTGGCTTTTCTTCATCATTGTACTGACGAAGAATGATGAAAAGCAGTTACAATAAAAATGTTCTAAGCGCTTGATTAGTAAATATTTGACGCAGCATCAGTGAAAGCGCAAAAAGTTTTTTGAAGACTTTGCAACACCTTTTTCATTCGATTCTCTTTCTATCTTCTCGATGATTTAGTGCTTTGAAGACTAGTTCTAATTTTGAAGTGTGCAAAATATTATTTTTAAGAGGAGCTTTTTAGTTAATTTGAAAAACGGGTCCAAAATATTTAACGAACTTCAAAGGATTATTCACCATCAAACGTTAAACCATCTTCCAGATAAATGAATGTTACTGATATCCTGCTGACTGGAATACTAATTATAGTATTCATCAAATACTATTTGCTGAACAGGATACGCAAGCATTCCTCCTGCTCCTTCAGTGACGAGCGAGACCAGACAGCCAAACCTTCCAACTCAGTCTGGCAGATCCCCGGACCAGTCGTTCTACCATTCTTCGGGACGAAATGGATATTCTACTTGTACTATAAGTTCAACAAAGTTCACGAAGCATATGCAGGTTGAAAGGATAATATTAAAAACTGAAAAAAATCAAAATTATCTGATCCCAAATATTTCAGATTTAAATAAAAAGTTCGGTGATATTGTGTTGGAAGTAACGCCCAGTGGAATTCCAATCGTGCATCTATTCAACCGTGAAGACATTGAAAAAGTCCTCAAGTATCCTAGCAAATATCCGTTTCGTCCACCAACTGAAATCATCACTTACTACCGTCAATCGCGACCAGATCGGTACGCTAGTGTCGGTATAGCTAACGAGTAAGTAGGTTTTCTAGCATATAATAGCCCAAATTTCCAATTCTATCTTCCAGGCAAGGAGAAAAATGGCACATGCTACGGTCCAATCTCACACCGCAAATGACATCACCTAAAGCTGTCCAGCAGCTTTCACCAGCACTAAACCTCATATGCAATGATTTCCTGGATTTACTCAAATTCAAACGACACCCTCAAACAAATGTCGTTGAAAATTTCCAGGACATCGCTAACTTACTCGGACTGGAAGCGGTTTGCGCGTTAATTTTAGGTCGTCGAATGGGATTCCTTTCAATCGATGACAGTCTACCGCCAAATTTCAAATCCCTCGTACAAGCTGTCAAACAACTGTTCATATCACAACGGGACTCCTACTATGGTATGGGCATTTGGAAATACATTCCAACCGATACCTATCGGAAATTTGTGAAAAGTGAAGAAACAATCTACAAGTAAGGCTTTCAAATAACCCTCAACCTTTTTGGATTATTTCAAATTATTTTCAATCCTGCGTAGCCTTGTTTCATATATTATTGATAACACAAACCTCGAAGAAGCTGCCACCGCAGATTCCTATGACAATGATCTCAAAAGTGTATTCCTAAAAATCTTAAATAACAACGATTTAGACATACGTGAAAAGAAATCAGCTATAATTGATTTTATTGTCGCTGGCATTGAAACGGTACCGGGTTTGCCTAGAAATTCCACCCCGACTAATTGCATTTCATTCTAGCTAGCCAACACTCTCATATTCACATTATACTACATCACCAAAGATCCCTCTTGCCTAAAGCGTATCCGTGATGAATTTCATAGTTTTAGTGAAATCATCTCACAAGACGATTTATCAAAAGCAACATATACCAAAGCCTGCATTCAGGAAGCTTACCGCATTCATCCTACGGCATTTTGTCTAGCACGACTACTAGAAGAGGATACAACACTATCCAATTATAACTTAAAAGCAGGAGTAAGTACACTTTTGACGCTAACTTCCCTTATCATTTTTTAAACCATCATTACACTTAACTTTTTTTCAGACAATCGTCCTTTGTCAAAATATGATTGCTTGCCGAAAAGAGGAAAATTTCCACGAAGCTCACAAATTCAAACCCGAAAGATGGATACAAAATAATAATTTTCACGTTCATAGTGAACCTGGCGCAGGATTGGTTTTACCATTTGGTGCAGGCAAACGTATGTGTCCAGGGAAGCGATTTGTTGGACTTGAACTCATGTTACTTATTGCAAAGGTGAATTATCCAACCTTTTAGTTAGACAAAAATTTATTGTTAATTTATTGTTGTTTTATTTTTTTAGCTTTGCATAAATTTTGATATTAAATTCAAGGACGAAATGGAAACTGATTGCGAATTTTTACTAGTTGCTAGATCACCTGTGGATATTATTTTAAAAGATATTTCTGTATAATAAACTTTTATATTTTTAAGTAATATCTATGAGTGGTTTTTATTTTTTTATTTTTAAGGGGATCTTATGAGAACTTTCAAAAACAGGCTTTTTTTATTTTTTTGTGGTAGGGAGGTGAATGCCCACTTACTTACAGAGTGTGGGATTCCCATGCTCGCAAGAAGGCGACTGGACTACTCACTAAACACCTCCCCTGTCAACCTGAGAACTTAGCCTGGGACCGTTTGACACATCACTTCGGGCCAGGTTTCGTTTGGCTACTCCATGAGGCGCCTTGAAGCTGGGGGATCCCTCGTCTAGCGGGAAGGGAGAGTCCCTTTTATCTTTTAGGGCTGGCCGAACATAATGTGCTACCTGGTTCCATTTGTCAACCGATTCGAGCATCAGCGCAACTATATTATCCGGAGTGAGCTCTCCCGTCTCCCTGTAGAGGTCCCTTCGTAGCGTGCTCCATTGTGTGCACGCAAAAACTGTGTGGCAGGCATTGTCTTCCTCTCGTGGGCAAAACCAAGAATCGGAGGACCGTGACTTACCAATCTTGTGCAGGTTAGACTGAAAACACCCATACCCGCTCAAAAGCTGCACCAGATAGAAGTCAGTCTCACCATGCCTTCGATTTAGCCACGGTCCCACATCCGGGATAAGGCACGCAATCCACCTTCCTTTCGTGCAATTCACCCAAGACTGCTGCCAATCGTTGAACGAGCACTGTCTCTCCTCGGCGAAAACCATCTCCATCGCAACTTCGTTTCGGCGCAGGTAGATATCGCGAGACGCTCTCCAGCAAGGAGGGCAACAGGTATCACGCCTGCAATAACTCTCACCGCCGAATCAGAGACTGTCGGATACGAAGATGCAATCCTCAGTGCTCCTCTTCTTTGTACCTGTGCTAAACGTTTTCGGTATACCTCCTTGCTGAGAGCGTCGCCCCATACTTCTGCTCCGTACAGTAGCACTGAGCGTACAACACTCATTAAGAAGCGTCTTCTTGATGGGCTAGGTCCCCTTACGTTGGCCATAAGTCGACTCAGAGCCGATACGCCCGAACTAGCCTTCTCAGCCGTTGCCCTGATTTGCTTAGAGAAACTCATCTTCGAGTCGATCAGTAGCCCCAGGTACTTCACCGCTGGCTTCGATTCGATTTGCATGTCTCCAATACTGATCATTCTTACTCCAGGGATTCTCTCAAGATTACCACTTCGGTTTTCTCCAGTGCAAAACTGAACCCGCTAGCAGTCATCCAGTCTTTCACTCGGCGCATTAGCATACCTAGCCTAAGTTGCGCTTGTTCAACGGTGCGTCCAGCGACCAGAGCCGCAACATCATCCGCATAGCCGACCAAGCGCGACTTATCTGGCATCTCAAGTCTCAGTAGCCCGTCGTAAGACACGTTCCACAGGTCCGGACCAAGGATAGATCCCTGGGCAACACCCGATGTAATTTCCATCCCTCGTTGGCCCTGTGTCGTGTCGTAGAGCAGGCTTCGGTCTTTCAGGTAGTCCCTCAAAAGCCGCATTAGATATTCTGGAACTTGAAAAGGGTTTTCCAACGTATCCAGAATATCCACCCAACTAGCGGAGTTGAAGGCATTCCTGACGTCGAGTGTCACCAACACGACGATCCGTCACTTGGTGCGACTATGTGCCTCTGCCTTTTGGACCGCGCTCACCACCTCTGCAATCGCATCGATAGTAGAACGTCCTGCTCTAAAGCCGTACTGCCGAGGAGATAGGTCCCCAGCAGCACGAATCGCGTCAGTGAGTCTTCCCTTGATGAGTTTCTCTAGTACTCTAAAGCAGGGTTACCAGCTTTGTAGAGTGCAGTGAAAGAAGAAATATATGCAACATTTGTGTCTGCCTCTCTCGCGACTGGACATTTTTGATCTGAAAAAATCATGGGGGTAGGTTTTTATGAGTGCAACAACAACTACCTTAGAAGTCGTAATTCACTCAATTTTGTTGTACAAATACATCACGATTTAAATTTTAAAATAATTCATAATTCATTAAAATCATATTCATTTGCCAACTTTTTGTATAATTTAAGACTGACAATTCAAGAATTCATTTCAAACTTTTCCAATTTCACGCATTATTACTTGATGTTTATTATTTTACATTAATTTACAAATTTTACTAAATTCATATTCACCCTGTAAAATGTTACAATGTATTTTTTTAATTAGAAGTAATCTGCCACTCTCACATTGGGACCCATCATCAGCATTTTTATCCGCGATACAAAGTATCAAGTATCGCTTGGAATTAGTCTTCGCTCCACAAGCGTCAGCAATTTTCTTCAGATGCGCGTGCGTCCTAATGTGAGAGTTGTGCGTTCAGAACTTTCATTATAACAAAATTTAAAAATTGAAAAACGTGTAGGTTCCAGTTGTTGATCACCACGGAAGCAGTTTGTTTTATTCTATTCAGTAGAAGTCTAACAAGATTTGGTTCATAAGGAGTGTGTTTGTTCATATACTATTGTTGTGTTTCAGTGAAGATTCATTAGTTTTGGTTTGGTTTATAAAGAGTGTTTTTTAAGGATTCATTGGTTTTCAGTGAGGATTCATTGAGGGTTGATCTGTAAAAGAACCGATCAGTCCCAGGTAAATGAGAAATCATTAGTTTCAGTAAGGACTCATTGATTGCATTTCAGTGAGGACTCAGCGGAGATTGATCTGTGCAAAGACCGATCAGTCCCAACAAAGTGAGCTGTCGCGTCGTCTCAATCAATCCAAGCTTTGATTGAGACTCACCTGTCCAGTGCGTAAATCTAATCAATTTAAAATTGATTGGATCCAACAGCAACCCTTGGTTTCTGTTGGGTATCCCATCCAATTCGCGACATTTTTTGGTGAGTCCGACATGATCTCCTTTCGACCATTTTACTAGGAGTACACATATCACATCTGCAAACATGGAGCAGGTCGCCACAGAGCAATGGAAAACCGGAGAGGAGATCCAGAATTTAATCCGAAACTTCCTCAAGGACAGCGAGTATCGTAAAACCAGACCATATTTTGAAAGTCGCCTTCGAGAATTAACAGCTGCTTGGGATAAATTTGAGGAGGGCGATAAAAGAATCCGTGCACTGGATACAGTCCCCGCTGACCATGCATATTTCCGCAGTGAGCCGATACAATAACAAAATGCTTCTAACGTCAGCGATCATATCCAAGATCATAAGCTCACCAGCCATAACTACTGAAACACCAGCATCATCCATAGTTAAAAACCTCCATGATACCGTCCACGAAGGCCTATTGGCTTTAACCAATCTGGGGGTAGATGTCTCAACATGGGACCCATCACTTCTTCACTTCATTGTGAAAAAAATTGGATAGGCAGAGCCATACGCTGTATGAACAATCAATAACGAAGCCAAAGAAAACCAATCTGTGAGAGCGTTTTTGGAGTTTCGTTTCCAGTCCCTTGGTCAGAAAGACAAACCAAGCTTGGCGCGATCACTTACGTCTACGGACCCAGCTAAGCGGAGTGCGTAGTGTGCAAGCAGTTAGCACATCGCTTGTTCTCATGCATGCAGCTCTTGGAAATGTCTGTGCCAACCAGGCTTCAGTTATCCAGAGGTATAATTTATGTGTAAATTGCCTTCGAACTGGGCACAAGGCCAGCGAATGCACCCTGCGAGCCTGCACCAAATGCAACAAAAGGCACAACACGCTTCTTCATCTGGATACCACTCCCTAAGATACAGCAAAACGAGACAGCATCAATGTGCTCAGCCAGAAAACCTACCATCAGACTCATCGTCACTTGCAGCGTCATCTAACCATGACCACCGTCACTATATTCTTCTTGGAATAGAAAGAGTCATTGCAAAGACGCATAATGGACAAGCCGTGGTCTGCAGAGCACTGCTGGACTCTGGGTCACATATAAATCTGGTGACTGATAGGCTGATTAAACGATTGGGTTTGTCATGGCGACGAGCAGACTTACACATCGAAGGAATCGGGGGAGCATCAAGTAATGCCAGGCTAAGAATCAATCTTGATATTCAATCTCGAGCTACAAGATATTCAGCTACACTCAAGCCTTTTTGCTTCCGGAGGTTGTGTCCACGCAGCCAACACATTATGTCAACATCACCTCATGGCCGATACTATTAACACTTTAAATTGCTGATCCCTCGTTCAATCAACCTGACCACGTGGATATCCTACTGGGAGCAGAGTTTCACCATCAGCTGTTAAGGCCGGGCCAACTCAAGCTAGCGAAAATTTACCCATCCTTCAAAACACGACATTTGGTTGGATGATTTCTGGAAGGATTAACTCGACCCAGATGTCTCGTGGTACTTGTGGTGTCCTCACTGCAGAGCAGCGATTGACTAATGAGCTGTTGGAACGGTTCTGGAGAATCGACGACTTCACTGAGAGTCAACCATTGATGTCAGTGGCAGAGAAGCAATGTGAAAGTCATTTTGTGGAAAACATGAAGAAATTGCAGAACGGTCGCTTTATGGTCCGATTGCGCTTTTCAGATAGACCCACTGCTTTGGGTGAATCCAGGAAGATAGCGTTCAATCGTCTCTGCGCACTGCAAAGACGACTTGCGAATGACTCTGCTGTGAGTGAACAATATCACGAGTTCATGAAAGAATACGAAGCACTGGGATATATGTCGGAAACAAACTCATGTGATGTACCAGACAACCACTACGTCATCCCACATCATTATGTACTCAAACCAGAGAGCACATCTACGAAGCTTCGAGTGGTCTTTGACGCATCGTCCAAGACTAATTCAGGATTATCACGATGATATATTGCATACTGCCCCCAGGATACAACCAGAACTATTCACGATTTTATTACGATTTCGTCGTCCCACTCACGTATTCACTGCCGACATCCAAAAAATGTATCGACCGATACTCTTGCATCCAGAAGATAGAGTGTACCATTCATTCTATGTCGGGACCATCCACTTCAGCCCACTCGCTATTACCAGCTCAACGCCGTCACTTACGGGACACATGCTGCACCATAGCTGCCAATTAAGTGCCTCCAAAGGCTCGCACAGGACAATAAGCACAAATACCCATTAGGATCTTTCACACTACGTGAGCATTTTTACGTGGATGACGGCTTGGCTGGTTCCAATTCCTTAGGAGAAGCCATGGAAATGCAGAGACAATTGACCGAATTACTAGGCATCGCTGGTTCTAATCTGCACAAATGATGTGCAAACAACCGGAGACTTTTGGACGGCATACCCACAGAGCACCAGGAGGTTGACTTGGATCTAGAAGGAGCACAAGGTGGGTCAATCAAAACATTGGGGCTGATGTGGCAACCAAGTGATGATCAGTTCTTCATAAAGGTCAGCCAATCGGTAGAAGGGAAGATTACTCGGCGAGCCGTTGTCTCAGAACTAGCCAGAATATTTGACCTTTTGGGAATATTGTCACCAATAGTCGTCACCGCAAAAATATTCATCGGAAAACTGTGGCAGTGAAATGGCTCTTGGGATGATCTATTACCCGTAAATCTGGAAAAAACTTGGAAATAATTTCGTGATGATATTCAGAGCTACACTTTCCACGGCACATATTCTCACAACAGATGCCACCATCAGTCCAAGTCCATGTGTTCGCAGATGCATTTATGGAGGCATACGGTGCAGCAGTCTATGTGCGATCCATTCTTCAGAATGGAAAGGTGGTCGTTAGACTATTATGTACCAAGTCTCGGGTGGTTCCTATCACAAGCCCAACATAACCTCTTTTGGAGCTATGCGCAGCCCTTCTAGGCATCCAGCTGGCCACTAGGGCGACACGAGATCTGCACTACGAAGATCATCCTACATATTTTTGGACCGACTCAGAAATTGTCCTCGCTTGAATTAACACCTCAGCATCTTCATTCCACACTTCGTCGCCAATCGTGTAGCTGAAATTCAGGAAGGTTCATTAGCTTACCAATGGCGTCATGTTCGATCCAACGACAATCCAGCCGACATTGTCTCTCACGGAATACCAGCATCGAAGTTGGCGTCATTAAACCTTTGGTTCTATGACCCGCTTTTTCTGCATGAGAATGAAACCTTATGGCCACATCCTTTCAACAAAAACATCAGCCGAATCAAGCCCAACGAGTCATCAGAATTAAAACAAAGGGCGCCAAAAGCCACAGTTGTGCTCATCACCGAACCAGGTGACACAATATATCATATTAATCATCGTAATTCTTTTACGACCTTACAAAGAATAGTTGCCTAGATGCTGCGTTTTGGCCGTCATGCCAGACGACCTAAAGCTGACAGAGATGTGGAGTCCATCTCGCACTAACACCAAAAGAGTTGCAGAGGGCACTTATCCTTATCGATCCAAGAGAATGATTTCAAAGATGACTTACACAACCTGCAAAAACACGGGAAGGTCAAACCAGGAAGTTCTTTTTGGGATATAACACCAATCATCGACAACGATGGAGTCATGAGAATTTCTGGCCGCCTTGGAAATTCATGTCAAGTCAAAGTCAAAAGCGCTTTATTCAATACGACTCGTTATAAATTTTTAAAGGACATAAAGCAAATTCCAAACAATAAAACTATGAAAACTTCATGGCACACTAGCAAATTTAAATTAATTAAGATTATTACATATTTTTTGATTCAATTGGAAAAAGGAAAAAAAACCAACCAGCATTATTCAAAAATTACTTATTTTATTGTGCTAACACAACAGTGAACTTTTATCCTCTACCTAATATGTTACAACCTAATTCTAAACAAGTTCAATCGGAAAGAACGTTATCTTATACTGAAATCTATCCCTAATTTATAATACAAACAAATAAACAGCAACACTAGATGTAGCAATAATAAGATGAAACTAAAAACTAAGTAACGAAAAACACAAAAAAAAAGAAAATAACCTCCAATAATTTATATATTGTCATTCACCCACCAATACCTAGATTGCTCCGTCTTAGCTCGACCAGCCTCAACGAATCTAGCAAATGAGTATCTCCATTGGAATTGTTGGTCTCGTGAACTCAGAGTCGGAGGATATTTTATCTTCTTATCGGTGGCCCGTCTATATATGTGATATATGATTGGGACGCCGTCAGAATCAAAAACATATCCATTCATGTCCAAATACACGAATGCTTTTGGAGGAACGAAGCCAGTACCCGTCTGTAGGGTGGAATGGTTGTGAAATCCAGGGGTTTTTACTCACAATTACAGATCTTGCGATGTGATGCCGAAGAAGTTTCAGTATGAAGACATCGACTCTTGTCACTTTAGCGGTTTGATAGATTTTTCTATTCGATATATAGTGCTTTCAATCCGTCTCAGGCTTTCTGTACAAACCAGTACATACACGAAGACATTTCCTTTCGAAAACTCTTAATCTTTCTATTGTACTAGGACTCTGGTTGTACCAGATCTGACATCCATATGTCAAAACTGGTCTAACTAGGGTCTTGTAACAAATAACTTTGACCTTTTGATCAATGTATCTGGAATGAAAGAGTCGTCGAAGGGCCATGACTACTTTTTGTGCTTTACTGAGCGTGATTTTGACATGTTCAGTATAGTACAGATACTGATCGAGATAAACACCGAGGTATCGAACACAGGATTTATGTGGAACCCGTTCAAGACTACCCTCACCAGCCATGATGTGGAAATCTTTCCAATTACGTTTCAGGTCTTGACTGACCCCCTGCAGCGTTGTCCGAAACAAGATTGTTTCACACTTTTGCGCATTGATTTTCATTCGCCAATTGTCAGTGTACAGCTGTACATCATTGAACATTTTTTGGAGATTGCTCTGAACTATTGTAGCTTTTCGGTCTGCCGTATAGATGATCTGATCATCAGCAAACACTACCAATGATCACCTTGGCGAGATGTTAAAATCAAAGCTGTTCAATAGCTTGCGAATGAATATTGAGAAAAGCAGAGGCGCAGTAACTGTTCCCTGCTATAGACCATTCAAGACCTTGAATTCGCGCATTGTTGTCAGATTTCCATCAGTTACAACAAACGATTTCCCGTATAACATATTACACATCATGGCGACAAGGTGTCTGGGGAACCTGTCCTGAAGAAGTTTGAAAACTAGTCCATCTAACCACACCGTATCGAAGGCTTTCTCCATATCAATGAGACATGCTCCAACACATTCTTTGTTGTTTAGTTTCCAACAGATGTCTGAGGTTACTTTCGTTATTGCATGTATGGTCGAATGCCTGGCACGAAAACCAAATTGGCAATTCGGCATCAACTCATATTTCTCAATGTGGGCGTTTAGTGCTCTGTTGAGTATCACTTCAAACACCTTGCTGATGTTAGGCAGCAAGCTGATTGGGCGATAGCTTTTAGGGCATGAAGATTCTCTTCCTTTCTTCAAGATCGGAAATACCTTAGCCTTTTTCCACTCATTTGGGAAATATGAATTGTTCAACATGTTGTTGAACAATATGCAATAATTCCTAATAGCAACCTCAGGCAAATGTCGGAGAACTATATTTGGAATACCGTCAGTACCACATGATTTTTTGTTGTTTATTCTGCGAAATATGAAACACAAGTCTTCATAGCTGACAAAATAATCAATAAGATTCATGGTCGGTATGAGGTCAGATGTTAACGTTTCATCGAAATGAAGAATTGATTGGCCGTTCAGGCTTGACTTGAAGTCGGAAACTTTTGCTTCAACGGCCTCCGAAAATATTTCATTCCTTCTCTCTGGGTTTGGCAGATGAACCAATTCAAAATGTCTTCCAATCAGGGCAAGTTTCTGCAATCCATCACATATAATCCTGTTTCCATTTCTATCCGGAGTCGTACTATCAATTTCGATACCAGCTCTATCGAGAAGATTTATCTCATCACTAGCGACTTCAAGATTCGATACCTTTACTCGAGACTTCCTGCGGAATAAGCTGTTCACTTTCGCGAAAACGCCATCTGGATCCTGTGGGCTAAAACCCCTCAGTTTTTCCGCCCATTGATTGCTGACCTCACTCCTGAAGTATGAACGGATTAAGTTCCGGACATTCTTCAGGTGTAATTTCAACAAAGCCAACGAGGGATGGTTGTAGTCCAAAAATCGTCGATAAATATTGTTGACGCGTGTGAGAAGAAGGCTTTTCAATCTTTTCAACCTTGCGATGGTTGGTGTTTCATATCCTTCCATATTGTTTCGATGTTTAATCTTGGGAACTACTTTCTCAATCGTTTCCAACGTCAGCTTCTCTAACTTCGACAAATAGAGATATATTTCATCGCCAGTTAGATTTCTGTTATTAGGAACCATTGAGCAAGCGTTGCCATCATCAGAAGGAGGACATTGCTTCTGGTACTCCCGATTAAACTTCTTTTGAAACTTTCCCTAGTCTGTTTTTTTGAAGTTCAACCGATGGTTTTCATGTTGAACTGGAATGAAGAAGAAATCATCCCTTTGATGATTGATTTCCATTACGATTGCGTTATGGTCGCTATCGTAAGGAAGCACCTGCAGTTTCCGTTGAGGACTATTAAAGCTGAATTCAAGTCTTGCGTCAGCAATGCAGAGGTCCAAATATGAATTTGTCCTAGGGTATGTTGGGAACTCCGACCCATATACATAGGTTGCATCTGTATTCAATTTGGTTCTCTGTTATCCATGATTTCAGGAATACACCTCTTGGATTATTGGTGGCGTTTAGCCATGATGTATGCTTGGCATTCAGGTCACCGGCAAAAATATAATAACTATGCAGCCTGTTCAATTCGAGTATTTCAAACAAGGAATTGAGTTCCTCCTTGAACTTGAGAACATTTTGACCAGTTGCATAGGCAGAGATAACGAAGAGGTTATCCCCACCTGGCAGTGAAATTTTGATGACGGACACTTCAAGAAATTTAAAGTTTTTGAATTCGACTTTTTCAATATTTTGGAAACAATAGGGTCTTCGAACCAATATCCCGGTGCCACCTCCCCCATCACCTATTACCCTATCGTTTCTTTCGAATGCAAAATCTTTGAATTCCATGGAATGCCATGAATTGAGGTGGGTTTCAGTGAGAAGTATGATGTCAGGCTTTTGCTTAACAACAAATTCAAGGAGATAATCACGTCGATGTATAGCAACGATAGAGTTGACGTTGATCGATATGAGGCGAAGCCTATCCATGGGAATATGACTGGATGACAAGTTATTATTAGGCATTTGAAAGACCTAAACGCTGAAAAGCAAAGTTAATTTTTGAATCTTGTTTGTCGATTCTCTCCGATAAAGAATTAAGTTGCTGGTAAATTTTGAGAAGCAGCTCATTATTACCACTTACATTATTTACATTATTTCCAGCATTTTCTGCTGGTCCTCTAGCGGCGAGTGCAAATGATACTCCGGACTTGACGAAGTTGGAAGGTATGATATTACGGTGTACTTGTGTTTGCTTTGGAGCAAATTTAACTTTTGCATCTTGATATCGGGAGCATCCTCGATATGATGCTGGGTGACCAAAAACACCGCAGTTAACGCAGTATAATTTTTCTTTAGGCTCCGTCTGAGCCAATTTGCACTCACCGGGAGCATGAACGTCTTTGCATTTAACGCAACGATAGTGCATGGCACAATTGGCAGCCGAATGTCCAAATCTTTGACACCGGTAACACTGGTTGACTTCTCTTTTCTGGAGGCGTTCCCACCTCACCACTCTGAAATTTAAGTACCTTATTTGTTGAAGGGCACTTGGACTGCTCTTATTTGCAATTTGTACCAGGTAAAGTGGTAAATTCTTCCTTTCTATGGTCGACCTTCTTGTCGCAAAGGCTTTGACTGAAACAAAATCAATATCTGGTGCAGCCTCCTTGAGCACCTGAAGAAGATCGACCGTATCCTCTCCGCTGTCCAAACCCTTCAACAAGAAGGTCTGATTCTTTTCACTTTTTGGGGTATAGGTGAAGTGTGGAACCTCCCCAGAAATCAGCGCATCTTTGGCTGACTTGAAATCAACCAGTGATTTCGTCCTTATAGTTAATTTTTCGGCATTAACCCTTTTGATTTCGGAATTGGCCAGTTTATTTTCGGCTGCCAATAGCCATATCTTTCCCGGTTTGTCCGAACACGTTGATTGGCGGAACTTTTTCTGTCTTGTTGGAAGCTTTTTCAGAGGAACCAGCAGAACTGCGGGCTGGTTTTTTCTCCTTATTTTTGTTCTTTAAATATTGAATGAAATTAACGTCATTATCTTGCTTAAAATGACCTCTGATGTTTTCTTCGATTTCCATATCTTCGGTTAATCCCTCCAGCGCTGCAAAATAATTTTGGCTCTCGTTGGTGCCACCAGCACTTAGAACTTCCTCTGGATTTACTTGCTTTGCACTTTTCTTCGGCTTTGTTACCTGTTGCCATTGATTTTGTGGCTGCGTCTTTTGAGACTTCATCCCTTGCTTGAAAAGATCCTTGAGAGACTGTATCTCTTGCCTTAGTTCATCATTTTCTTTCTGCAATTTGGCCATTTGTTGATTATCCGCTATTATTTGCAGCTTGCACCCTCCATCTACGGAGTTTTCTTCGTTATGTTTTCTTTTAGTGATTGTCGCCAGTTTCGTATTCGTCGTTCCCCCAGGTTGCCCCAACGGTGGGAAGCCGTCGGGCTCCTCCATACCAGCGGCGAAATTTTCTTTGTGAATTTGTTTTTCGTTACCAATCAAAGTAAAAATATTCGATAGAAATTTCCTGAGTCGATTACTTTGACAATATAAGATTTTTTCCGATAAAAATTAACTTCGGAATAACGTTTTTAAAAAATTAATGTAATTTTTGAAAACTTTTGACAGGAGCGATTTAAAAGACGTCTATACGCAAAGACTACTACGATCCAATTTTTCTTCTGTTCGTCTTTCCGACCGCTTGGATGTCACAGCAGTTTTCTCTGAAACAATCGCAGCTACAGGCACAAAACTTGATAGGTGGATCAGAAGTGACGACCCCTTAAAAGCTTGGGTATCAATAGGTTTTCAAGGGGGGGCCCCCGCATGTTGGAAGGGAAGCCACAAAATTGTTTTTATCAAAGGTGATCGTGTGGCGTTGTAGTAATCGGACAGTCGCCTAAGCAAACTGCTCAAAAACCTTCATAACCTTTATCTGAAAATTCAATTGCAGTTTTTAAAAATTTAATTACTTCAATTTTTAGTTATAAATCATAAAAAATTTTTATTTTTTTACTTTATTAAATATAAATTATTTCCATTTTTTTCCTATATTTTATTTAAACTTTTCTTTATAATTATATTCTTTATGATGTTTATCTTTTTCTATTATTATTTAAATTTTTCTATATTTGATGAGTTCCTGACACCCCTGAACGCCCATCACGGCCTGATCCGACAACATCAACGCTTAGTTATATAAGTTAATTCACCGTAGTAATTAGCTTATTTGTAATCAATTCGATTGATTTATCAATTGATCGATCATTTTTGTTATTGTTTTATAGACAATAATATGATTTTAATTAGCCAACGTTTTAACACAATGTTTATTGACTGAAAGATTGACAGTAGTGAACAGAGTGACAAATGACAGTTGTAGCATTAGGTTAAAGGAAGATAATTTTGAATTCAAACTATCAACGTTTTACATCAATACTTCCTCTTAACCACGATATTTCAATTTTTCAATAACAAACTAAATTCAAATTTTAAATCAGATCAGATCATTCCAAGGGTATAACGTAGATCAGCAAATCTCAGACGTGGCAGCGGCTTCGCCAGGATATCAACGAGTTGTTGATCACTTGAAATATGTTGAATATTCAACCTTCCATCCTACAATTTCTTTCGAATGAAATGGTACCTCACTTCAATGTGTTTGGTCCTCTTGTGGAACTCGTGATTCTTCGCTAACTTGATTACGCTTTCATTATCCACAAAAAGAATTGGAATGTTGTCTAAGGGAGAGACTTCTGCAAACAGTCATGCCAACCATACAGATTCCCCTGGCAGCTTCACTAGCAGCGACATACTCAGCCTCAGTTGTGGATAAAGACACACTCTGGACGTCTACTAGCCCAGGATATCGGTCCTCCACTGTGCGTGAAAACGATTCCACTAACAGACCGACGAGTATCCGATTGACTAGCATAGTCTGCATCACTGAAGGCCTTCAAGACACTTCTTTTGGAACCAGCCTCGTACCTGATACCAACTGACGGAGACCCTTTGACGTAGCTCAGGAATCTCTTTACCAGCAACCAGTGGACATCTTCCGGATCTTCCAAGAGCTGCGACGCATAATTGACTGCAAACGCGATGTCAGGACGAGTAGCAACAGCTAAGTACATCAAACATCCTACAACTTCACTGAAGGGAGCAGATATTCTCCAGTTTTCTCTTCCAACTGCACGTACTTTGTCAATGGGCCTTGAAACAGCATTGGCTTCTGCCATTTTGAACTTCAGAAGAAGATTTCCCGAGTACACCTTCTGACTCAAACGGATTGAACCATCTTTTTCACGTTCAATCACCATATTCAGGAAACAGCCAAACGCTTCACGTGTGATTTTGAACTCCATCTCAAGCTTCCTTAGGAATTGAATCACATGCTTCTGTGTTGCAGCAACCGGGCGATCACCAACATAAAGGACAATGATCAGTTTATCTTCACCAGACATACAAAAGAAAATACATGTATCAGCTTCACTCTGAACGAGACCAAACTTCATAAGAATCTCCTTGAACCGGTTGTTCCAGCACCTCTTCATTCAAAACGCCGTTTAGAAATGCCGTCTTCACATCAAATTGGGCCAACTCCAGACTTTCCATGGCAACAACACTTAGAATCATGCTAATAGTATCAAATCGAATACCTTCTTGTTGACTATAACCCTTCGCAACAAGCCTAGCTTTGTAGCGACAAGCCTTCTCTTCTGCATCTCGTTTGATACGATAGACCCAGCGATTAGCAATTGTCTTCCTTCCTGGAGGTAACACCGTTAAAACCCAGGCTGAATTTTCCTTCAGTGAAGACATTTCTTCTTTCATCGCAGCCTGCCAGTGTTCATGATTACCCGACTTCATGGCTTCTTTGTAGTCTCGAGGTTCTTCTAACTCTGCAAGAAACATTTCACTCAATTTTACAGGTTTCTGAAGTTTGCTTCTATCTCGAAGACGTCGTTGAGTGGTATTTTTTGCAGCCTTAGGAGTTTCTTCAATTTGCGGTTCAGTAGGAACGATTGAAGGTTCAGGTGAGTTCAGGACTCTGGGAAAATCGCGGGGCTCGACAGGATCTTCAATTTCTTCAACAGGAAACAAAGCTAGAACTTTAGAGGAATGCTCTGGACCAAAAACTACCCCACGATTTCAGCTCCCCTGCTTTGTATCCTTCTTTCACACACGAAAACCATCGACGTCTTCCAAGTACCCAACAAAAACTAGTTCGACGCCTTTAGCATCCCACTCCTTCCGACGTTCTTTAGGCACCATCACCCAGCATGTGGTTCCAAAAATATGAAACCTGTTCAAATGAACACTCTTCTCAACGAACAACTCGTACGGAGTTTTGCTATCTACAGAATTTGGACCAGTTCGGTTAAGAATGTAAACCGCAGCGTTGACAGCTTCAGCCCACAGAAACTTCGGCAGATCCTTGCTAACAAGCATGGTTAGTGCTAGCTCACCAATTGTCCGGTTTGATCGTTCAGCGCAACCGTTCTACTGAGGCGTATAAGGATTCGGTAATCACCATCTTCGCACCTTCGGAATCCATGAGTTCTCGCATCTTCTTGTTGTCAAATTCCTTTCCTCCGTCGCACTGGAACACCTTTACCGGTAGACCTCGTTGAGTCTTCACCAGCTGCAACATTTCTTTGGTCTTGTCAAACACCTCAGATTTTTCCTTCAAGAAGTAAACCATACAAAATTTTGAATAGTCACACGTGAAGGAGACAAAGTCCCTGACACCAGCAATAGACTCCTGTCCAAGTGAAACACCGACATCAGCATGGATAACTTTTCCTGGCATAGATGAACGCTGTTGACGTGTCTTGAACAGTTCTCGATGTTGTTTACCTTCTACACAAGATTCACAGAATTCGTCGTCCTGTTGTACTTCGATTCCGTGATTCTTGAGCATCTTCACAACATGTATTTTATTCTGATGACCTAAACGCTCATGCCAGCCTTGAAGAGAGTCCTGTCAAGGATATAGCGCTCACGCTATATTAGCCTCACTCACACAGCAAGTGTCCGATTCCTTGACCTTGAGCATCATCTTGAACAGCTGACCAGATCGCACACCTTGAGCCTTGACAACACCATCAAGCAGGAATTCACAGCTATCCTTGGATGAACTGAAAGTCATACCTTTGTCCAGTGCACGCGTAACCGAGAATAAATTTCTCCTAGCTTCCGGAACATGAAGCACGTTTTCCATGTGACAAGAAGTCCAACGGCCATTCACAAGCGCCTCAAAGTCAATATTTCCTCTTCCAAAAGCACTCATCACAGAATTGTTTCCGATACGAATCTCTGCTGGAATAGAGAAAGCCTCAAAGAATGAATACCACTCTTTCTTGAAGGTCATGTGGTCCGTAGCACCAGAATCGATGATTCAAGCTTCGTTCTTGCCTTCCGCATTGAACACTTCGCTAACGAACCCTTACTTTCAGACGTCCCATCACTCTTCTTCTTCCTGTTTGGACAATCTCTTTTAAAATGACCAGTTCCGTGACAACCGTAGCCGACTTCCCCTTCTGGTTGGACTTGACATCATCTTTGGCCTGCTTACCCGCTGCACCTTGTTGACTTCCACTTGCACCTTTGGACTGGATTTTCAACTTGGTTGCCATTAGTGCCGTCAGATTGTTCTCCTTTTCTTGTCGAAGTTTCCGCCTATGCTCATCAGATGTCAACACGTTGATATGATTATCGAGGGTCTGCTGATCATCCGACCTGGCCCACCAAGCTTGCCTGAAACTTTCAAAACTGTCAGGTAACGTTTCCAGCAACTTGACCATCAAAGCTGACTCGTCGGGTAAACTTTCAACGGCTGCATGCGTAGAATCAAACCTTCAAATTTAGCAATATGACTTATCATATCATCCTCTAAATTCATGTCAATACTTAAAAACTCAGTCTGAACTGAATGAACGGCTTGCCTTGTTTGTTGTTCATAAACACCATGCAATTTGTTCCACATCTGATGAGCAGTCTCGCAAGCGACGATCAAAGTCATGACACTCGAATCAATTGTCTTGATGATGATTTGACAAGCGGCGCGATCTGCCTTATCCCAAATTTTCATTGCCGCATTGTGAGCATCAATCGCAGCCGCATTAGCATTAGCCCCCAGCACCGGTTGAACCAACTCTCCAACACTCACTTCGTATGCTCCTTCAGCTGCTCGCAATAAATTGCGCACCATGAACTTTCAAATATTCCAGTTTTTCGAACCTTTTAACTTCTCAATACCTTGAAATTCCATGATTGTCAGTCACCGAAATTCCAAAAACTATCACCTTCAAGTTTCGAGAAAATCTCTTCAAAAAACACTATTTTGCTCAATCTTCTTGAAAAAACGTTGGTCCACCCAAATCGAACTACGCTCTGCTACCATGTTATTGTTTTATAGACAATAATATGATTTTAATTAGCCAACGTTTTAACACAATGTTTATTGACAGACAGATTGACAGAAGTGAATTGAGTGACAAATGACAGTTGTAGCATTAGGTTAAAGAACCATAATTTTGAATTCAAAATATCAACGTTTTACATCGATAATTTTAACCCAATTTACCGATCGATTGACCAATCCCATTCCCTTTAAAAACAATTGAATATGCCTTTCGCCGGCATTTTACCCAAATTCAATAATTTTATTCAATTCAAATATTGTAATTCAATTCAATATCCATGAATTCTAAATTTTGCCACACACTATAATTCGAATTGCTATTTTCATTTCCCAGGCAAATTGCTGACCCATGCACATTCAGCCAGTGCATTTGTCCGTGAAGTTGATCCGTAATCGAAGAAATCAGGTTACATTTCATGGACAAAGGCAGGATGCCGGCGAAGAGACGCAAACACAGCGTGCTTTCTCTGACGTGGTTTGTCTGGTCAGCAAATTGCGTTGGCAGCTTGAACGTAGGTGAAATGCTCGGCGAATAGATCATTTCAGTCGAATAATTTTGTTGAACGCGTTAAGTAGCATATTTGTAAAACGTAATCTGTATCACAATTTCTAAAGGTCATTCAGTTTTTGTATTGTAACAACCAAGGTGTAGTTAAATTTGCCGAACATCAATAAAATCAGATTGATTCGATTCTTTCTCAATTATAAAGAAGCGTCTTTGAGATATTAAGGAGCGGAATTTTATCAAAGGAAATAATAAAATGACAGGACAAAAGAGCCCTGACAACAACAATATTATTATTTTTCATTAATTTAATAATGCAAATCTTAAATTAAAATGCGGACATGGCAACACATTTTCCCGCTGCACATTCAAGTATTGCATTGGTGAAGGCAAGTTTGCAGCGGAATGATGGGAGGCTCGTCGAGTCCCGTTGCGACATCTAGCAAGTGGACAATTTAGGACCAAAAGAGGAGTCTGTTTTTGATTGTTGCCACGCACACGTCGCGAGAACAGCACCGGCAGCAGTGGAAGCAACCGTAACAGCTTCAGCAGTGATCATGGCGGGACTATCTTCTTGTTTGTACACGTATTTAGGTTTCGAAATGTAATTAAAAGATTTTGGTGCTGGTAGCAAGCTTTTAGTGGATCGTGGATCTAAGATCGCGTACGCCTAAGCAGTATGCGACTTTTCTACTGCTTTTTGAAACCGTTATCGGGATCGAGGTGTTCTGTGTTATTGCTTTTGCCATGCGCCTTGGATAGTCAACGAACGGACATTCCACTTAAAAGTCCGGCTGTATCAAGAGTCGTGAGCACGAGACAGTCCAACGTCTCTAGGTTACCCTACAAGGTGTCCAGATTTTTGGCGGGTAGGTAACTACTAAGGAATATTGCACTAATCAAGCCCCAGCAACCCTAACAACTTCCGAACGTGTGTTGTTCTCGGAGATCAATATCGTTTGGACCTGCTTTAGATTTATACATTGGTGGTTAACCACCATTGTATGACTAGCAAGGCCAAATGATATTAGAGTCCTTTCGTGTATTCGGAAGTTGTTAATCAACATCATTTTTGCGGCGAATTCTGATCTGCACCCCAAACCAAGCGGTGCCTAAGTGTCTTCCATTACATGGATTTTGATTGCACGTGATTGGCTGCTTAGCTAGTTCATGATAAGACACGCGCTGCTTGCGGTACAGAATCAGTCCTGGGCTGACAAATTGCACCTTGTTAAAACTAGCGCATGAGAGAGAGCACTTCCGAACTCTGATATTGAACGCGAAGGAAGAGCTCACCATTGGCGTCCTTACCTGTGAAGGGAAAAACGAAAAGGAAAGGCTTGATTTAAAAATAAACTCATCATACCTTTTAAATCGACACGTAATTACGAATTTTAATATTTATTTGTTTTTATTTATTTATATGTCTATATTTTATTTGTGAGGTGTTATTTGATAGTTCCCCACTGAAAGCCACTCTTTAATTTAAAAAAAGTTTTTTTCCAGGTTCAACACCGAACCCTCATCACCCTCTATATTACACACCGAGATGTCCCAGCTACTAGACGCCATGCAGGTAATAGCAGCCAGCATGCAGCAAATGAGGCAGCAATTAGAGCAATTGTCTGGCCCACAATCCACCATCTCGACCCATGGACACCTGCGATCTTCCACTATCAACGCAGCCAGAAGACTGTCGAACGGGAAGGCCTACACACCGCGAGGAGACAGCAACGAAACTATCTGGCAGCGAACGCAATCGTTCGCCGGGCGCTATTCCACCAGCTAAAATAGCACACAAAGTGGCTAGCTGGAAGTTGATGTGTACGGGCCAAGATGACCCTACGATTTTCGGTGCCTTTCTGAGAAGGGTCGAAAATATGGTTTCATTGAACCTGTGAGAGAATATGAGTGCAGTTATACGCTGCGCCCAAGTGTAGACACTTCTCCAACATTTGATTGGGAGGTTTTGAGACATGCCACATTGCGGGGGTTCACATCAGTCGAGGGTGACGACCTTTTAAAACAGCGACTACGAAACAGACACCAACAGGCGCAGGAGACCGTAGACGACTATTACGAAGCCCTGTGTTACCTGTTGGAACGTTTAATGAACTCCATGCCGGAGTCTGAGTTCCTAAGCCTCTTTTGGGAGGGAGTCGGGCCCCAGTTGAGAGCACTTCGCGCGTCACTAAAGGAGCTTGAAGCCGTGCAATACTCCCAGCGGTCCACACACTAAGGTAATTTCTTTATCCGACGAGAGCAACCAGAAGGACGGTCAGTAGCTGAGCTCGAACACAGCGTGCCTGCTCTACCCGCGCCAGCTTGTCGCATCCCACCCATAATAGACAGCGCGCCGGAGACTATCTCTCCATCATCCACGGAACTAGACCAAGAACACCAAACCGAAGTACCCTAACTGGCTCCTAGGTGTTGGAACTGCCCGCAGACGGGACACCGTTTTACCGCATGCCAGGCAGAGGCTAACATTTTTTGTCTACATTGTGGAAAGCCCGATACACATGCGCCAGATTGTACCAATTACCGGAAGTCGAAAAACTTGCCAGCAAGTGCTCAAAACAGCCAGCAGCACTCGCGACAGACCAAGTAACGGAATGGTGTCCCGTCCCATCCACTAAAAGTGCCACCACGACAAGTTCCTTGCTAGAAAACAAACTAGATACGAACACCCCGATAACTTTGCTGGCCCACGATGATGCAGATGACACATCTTTTCTGGAGGCCTCTCCAAAGACATTTATGAAGCGACCACCTCAGGTACTGCCTGAAGAACCCCGTGTTTTGAAACCATACCACATTAGTCTGCAGGGGTATATCGCTGCACGAGAGAGGATTTTTGCCGCAGAAGAGGTCACCCCCGCCAGGACAAGACTAAGTGGTCAACTCGTCGTTGGAGGAGCTTCCGCAGGAGAGTGCGCATCTGTCGCCAAACTATAAACGTAGGAAACATCTCGGAGGTTTCTGAGAACGGCACTCGACCTTACGAACCAATCAAAGTGTTGGGCGTAATCGCTATTTACTGATTGACACGGGTGCAAGTATTACCTGCCTTGCCTCGCGCGTCGGCTCAAAGGTTATCCTTCAACAACCTACGGTAGTAAACCCCTGGCGCTCTGAAATCAGCACAGCAAGGATTTATGGATAACACGACTCGGTCCGATGGTGTCGAGGCTGAGGTAATCCTACTAATGGAGGAGATTGCCAAAGCAAACTGCAAACTGGGCCTGGCGAAAACAGACGAAACTTGGGAATATTTCGTCTTTACTGACGATACTTATGGCCCCCAAGTAAGAGTGGGGCATCCAGGTGGAAGCCGTACCCTCTCACATCCCCCATCCGGATAAAGATCCATTGTAGACGTGGCCAGATTTTTTCTATTTGAATGAAAAACTCATGCAAACATAATTCGCATGAACTTTCCCTCAAATGAAAACCATCATTTATGTTAAAGATTTCATCCCCTTCTCTAAACTCGGAAGGTCGAGATCTTAGATTATAATGCGCTTCATTTGCACGTTCTGCTTCCCATATCTTCCGTCTGATTTGTTGGCGGAGATCGCCTAATCTTTCGTGTGGCTCCAGCGCATTTTCACTGCCGCAGTAGCCTGTATGATTTGTCATGACAAATCATGTGCTGTCCGAAGGCGAGACACCCGTGACGGAATAATAAGACGGCCGCTGTGCACAGGTGATGGCGGACAATCTGCGGTCCCAATCTTCCTGAGCTGGATGGACACAGAAACGGATCGCAGCTTACAGGGTGCAATTCAAACGTTCTGATGCGTTAGATTGGGGTGAATATATTGGCGTCAGTTGTTGTTCGATACGTTACTGTTCGAGTAGATTGAGGTGAATATATTGGCGTCAGTTGTTGTTCGATACGATACTCTTCGAGTAGAGTTTTAAACAGCCAAGATCGGAACTGTATTCCGTAGTCCGAGTACAAGCTTGCTGGAACACCAACCACATCGAATACTCGGCTCTCTAAAAATTTCACGATAGTTGGAGTCGTGTCGTGAATTTGCGAATAGGTTCCACCAGCGGGAACTTAGATAGCTGATCTGAGGGTATAGACAGATTAGATCTATATACAGATGTTGGAATACGCGCTCCGGAACGTTGAGTTGACTAATGGGAGGTCGAATTGGCTGGTTGGATGCCTTAGTGGCTTTACTGGTCTCACAGGCGCTTACATAGTCCTTGACCTGAGATAACATTTTAAGCCAAAAGAAATATTTCTTAAGGCGCCGAAGCGTCCGACCGTAGTCGCCGTGGGCACTTAGATTGTCGTCTGCGCGAAGGATCAAATTGTGAGTCATTTCCTCCGGCACCCAAAGCTTCCAAGACTCTTCTTCCTGCAACGAGTGGCCGGTTGCGTGTTAATTACGTCGTTAAATATAGCCGTCGACCTCTTTCAAATCAGACAAATGTGTTTATTGGGTTTCGATGGCTAGCCTCAACTCGGTGCAGTTGTCTGAATTGAAATGTGGGCTGTCTAAATCTATCTCGATGAGGCTTTCGTCATTTAATGCCATTTCCGCTCCCTCGGATGAAAACTTTCGCGAGAGAGTATCGGGCACGATGTTTTGTGTTTCTTTCTGGTGTTTGATAGAAAACCAGGCGTTCGTGTAGGTCCACTTGGCTCATTAGCCATTGTAGCGAAGCGTGATCGGTGATGGTGATGGCTCCTATATACGCTCGGAATTTTCTTGACAGCCATCACCGCTGCCAGACATTCTTGCTCGGATACGGTGTAGTTCCTGCGTGCCGATTTCAGCTTATTGGACATAAAAGCAATGGGAGCTCTTCCTCTTCAGTTAATTGCACTAGCACGGCTTTAACTCCAGGTTGACTTGCGTCACAATGAATGGAGAAAGGTTTCAGGAAGTCATGGCTATACCAGACAGGGGCAGGTGTCAAAGCTTGCTTGAGTTCTTTCTATGCTTTTCAGCTGAGCTCGGACCAGATGAACTTACTTTTCCGGAGTATGTCCGACAGAGGCGCTGAAACCGTTGCCTAGTTCCGAACGAGCCTTCGGTGCCAACTGCACACTCTAAGGAAACGTCGTAGCTGCTTATCAGTCTTCGATAAGGGAGACTCATCAATCGCCCGAGTTTCGTCCGGGTCGGTCTTGATGGTGGTACATCCGATGACATGTCCTAGATATCGGGCTTCGTTTTTGACGAACTTGCTTTTCTGGACATTGATGGTGAGTCCCGCCTGCTGATACGCAGGGCTACTTCTTTCAGCGGTAGAGGATGTTGGTCAAATGTTTCTGTGATGAGAAGCAGGTCATCCAGGTAAACGAACACCTGGTGTTTCAGGTGGGGTCGAATGACTGTCGTTTGCAGGGCGTTACACAGGCCGAAGGGCATTGTGACGAACTGGTATAGTGATCGTCCACGCACTGTGAAAGCGGTTTTATCCCTGGACCCCTCATCGAGTGGAATTGCCACTTCAAGTCGAGACTCCTAATGTAGTTTGCTTTTGGTAGTCTTCCCAATATAACATCGATAAGCGGAAGAGTGTACGCGCCTTTAACGGTCACCACGTTGACTTTCTGGGCATCCAGACAGAGAATAACTTACCTGGTTTTACCACCAAGGTTACTGGGGAGGACCAGGCACTTTGAGATTCCTCTATAACCCCCAGCTCTAGCATCATGTCAAACTCGGCGTAAACTAGCTTTTCCATGGCCAGTGGGATGGCGTAGGGTCTCTGCTTTATGGGCTTGCTATAACCAATGTCGATAATATGTGATACCAAAGCAGTGCGGTGAAGGCGTTGCGTAGCGTAAGATGGAATAGCAGCGATGGATGTTTCCAGGCGTTGCCGCTGTTTAGAAGTTAATTCATGTCTGTCGGGCATAGAAGTAAGTTCATGGGCGTGTCTAGTGTTAAAGTGTAACTCCAAGAATAAATCGGTGGACAAACGAAATTGTAGGACGAAATCGATGACATGGCACACGTTCTGGGTCAATGAGGTGATGATGAAAAATGTGATATCCTTAGTTATCTAAACGCGACCCCAACTCTTAGAGGCTAGCATTCCTTAGGGAGTTCCGCCCCCACGTACCCGAGCAAATTTATGCAGGGAGAATGCCGGTCGACAAGAGCACTCTTGAAGGCTAGCATTCTTTGGGGGAAAAAAATAAATAAAAAATAATAACAACGACGACGCAACCAGCGGTTGCAGCCACGATGTTAACAGTACATCGAGAGCGGTACTAACGATGACAAAAGCAACGATTAATACAATGACAGTAAAGACGGACAAAAAACGGAGATTAACAGACAGTCTGGTCCATACTGAGATTCCTGCGGCGTTCGGGCGCAGCAAAAAATCATGCGAACGCCAGAGCGTCCTATAAAAGAAAAGCGGGAAATTCTGCAGGACGCTTCAGGTGTTCAAGCGGTGGAGGAAAATATAAGGAACATGAGAATTCGATGGTCACTGCTGCGATCGTTGTCGAAACGACCGATGCAAGGGTCGTAAATTCTGACATAATAACGAACCACCTTGAACTCAATGAGGAGATTACGGCAGGAAAAGAAACGAGTGACCAGGCAAATAAAGCGACGTTAGGTGATTGCATCGATAACGTCGAAAATGTGGCGCAAGTACTGTATTCGGAAACGGAAAGCGATAACCTCTCCCAAGGATGGTCGCCAAGTACACTTGCTACAATTTTGCTGCTGAGTGAGCAACACCATGATAAAAGTTCTGCATCATGGTATACTGATGAATCTGGTACTGCCGCCATCTGGGTTTGAAATAGTGATTTCCAGGCGGAGAGCTGTGGACGGGGGGATGGTTTTGTGTGGGTTCTCTCTCTTTAGTGTGTACCTAACGCCGAACGAATCGATATCATCTTTCCAAGCCAAACTGAATGCTTTGGAGGGCGTGTCTCGAACACATAGGGGAATGTGCTCTTTGGAGGAGATTTCAACGCTAAAACAATCGAATGGGGGATGCCTCAAACAGATCCACGGGGAAAACGAATCCTGGAAATGGCGGATAGGATGGCACTCGTCGTACTAAACACCGGTAATACGCCGACTTTCCACCGTATTGGCTGTCAAGGAACCATACTGGACGTGACATTCGCCTCGGAATCCTTAGTACGGAGGATACACAATTGGAGAGTATTAGAGGACTATTCAGCCAGTGATCATCAGTGCATTCACAAATTGATTAATAGCAGCAAGGCTTGCTGCCATATCTAGTGGACAATATAACAAGGATCCGTGGGGCCTTGGCTACAAGCTAGTTATGCGGAAGCTTGGTGCCCTACGGCAACCTTGCATACATGATACGGAAATGATGGACGAGATAGTGCCGGCACTCTCCCCGCCCATCCTGTCCGTGTTGACGCTGTCCATGGTGAAACAGCAGTCGAGTGCCCACTCTTCACACAACCGGAACTGGAAGAGGCAGCCCTTTCACTGAAAGCGAGAAAGACTCCAGGTCCAGATGGTGTTCCAGCTAAGGTGTTGCAGCCATGTTGCGGCTATATGCCTGTGCAGATCCAAAAGGCACAGGCATATAGCCGCACCAAGCGACGGATCGTCCTGTTGGTGACACTCGACGTCAGGAACGCCTTCAATTCCGCTAGATGGGTGTATATTCTGGATACGCTGAAAAACCCTTTTCAAGTTCCAGAATATCTAATGCGGCTTTTGAGGGACTACCTGAATGACCAAAGCCTGCTCTACGACACGAAACAGTGCCAAAGAAGGATGGAAGTTACATCGGGTGTTGCCCAGGGATCTATCTTTGGTCCGGCTATGCGGATCACGCGCCGTTGAACAAGCGCAACTTAGCCTAGGTATGCAAATGCGCCAAGTGAAAGACTGGATGACAGCTCGCGGGTTCAGTTTTGTACTGGAGTAAACCGAAGTGGTCATCTTGATAAAAAAAGAGAGTCCCTAGAGTAAGGATGATCAGTATACTATAATATCTACTATTACAGAGTTTTGGGGTATGAATTTATCTATGAACCACGCGAGCCAGAAGTAAAAAGACCATTTTTATTTAAAGCAATAATTTTTTTGGTTTATTTTTCTCCATTTTTGGTTATTAAGGAGGCCAAGCAATACCTCAAATATATTTTGTATATAATTATTTGGTTAAATATATTGCCACGAGTTAAAAATGCCATGAGTTAAAAATGCATAGCCCAAAATACTAGAAATGTTCCAAGACTACCACATACTTAATTTATCACATGGCTACACATTCATATTCCTTCTGTTTAATATTAAAATTACAAATAAGTTAAATTGTCAAGTATCTTTTTTAACCTAAATAAAATATCAATACATACATTTCAACTAATCTACTGGACGACACAATAATAAAAGGAATTAAAAAATACCGAGGTGTGAGGATCCAAAAATTTTAAATAAATTTTCGCGCTGTTGTTGGCCGTGGAACGCCTGATGTGCGTGGTCTTTGATTTTTATTACGAATCGGCTCTTGGACACTCTCTTTGTTGTAACTTAAGTAGACGTGGGAGAGATCGACAAAGTCACTCTGGAAAAGAAAGAATTGTGTAAGTTAAATAACCGAAAATTTTGAGGCAACTATGAAAAGTGAAACGCAGATATGTAACGAAGAAACCGATAGAGAGAGATTGGTAGAGAAATATATGAAAAATGATCAATCATAGCTAATTGAACTGTTTTGAAGTGAAAACTTTTATAGGCACGTTAGGTGATGGTTGTAGTGTAGTTTGCATCACATAACGAAAAACCATTTTTTTTTTTTTGAGATAGGTCAAAGAGCGACTGGACAGTCGCGTGGCAATCTGTCGTAAATAAATATTTATACCTGGTAAAATGGATGGCAGTCGGTGTAGTGTAGTGGTAGAGTACTCGCTGCGTAAATCGAAGGTCCCTGGTTCAAATCCCGGGGGTGACAACGAGATTTGTTTCGAGTGATTCTTTGGACGAACTATAAGTCCGTTCACTTATGACACGTACTGGTTTAAATTCAGAACGTATCGCAGCTGGGTGGACGGACAAACGGCGAAAGCATGGTACTGACCATATCATCTTCTCAAGTGCCCGATACATTCGCTCAAGATAATGAAATTATATAACTATTTCTAAGCGAAGGCCCGATAGGGGCTATAATGCTAAAGCAAAAAATAAAAATGGATGGTGGATGGTAGTGAATGGCGGTTGGCGGATATTTGTGGATGGCGGATGATAGCGGAATGCGGTTGATAGCGGAAGACCATCCAGAAAACACGGTTATTTCAAAATGTTCAGTTTTCACTTCTTTCGGGTGTTTTCAGTAAGTGCGTTTTTAATTTTTTTAAAGAATTTCTTACCTCACTAGTACTGCTCTTGTTCTCCGAAATGTGTTTCCTCATATTGTTTCCAGTATAAGCAACACATTTCAACTGCCACTCTCCAATGTCTTCATTCCAATGTGTGTATCGCTCAATCATGGCCTTTATTTATAAAAAAATAATATTTAAGATTTGTACGCATTAATTAAGTTCCTATTTCTCACCTGATACTCTTTCGGGATGTATGAGTTCAAAACTAATTCACATAATGCAAGCTCACGCGATAAACTTCGAATATTCTCATAAATACCTTCTTTTTCGCGTTGATGCTCTTGTTGCTGATCGGCCAATTCAGCTTTAACGCTCATCAGCATTTGCATGACACGTTGAATTTTCTTTGTTTTGCCGACACAAGCCTCTTGAAGGCTGGAATAACGTTCCTCAATATCAATTCGTTCAGTCTAAAAAAAAAAATATTCAAAATTAATCTGCCTGTATGATGGTATATTCGAGAATAGTTACTTCTTTCTTTTGTAATGACTTTCGCAATTCTTCTTCTGCTTTCTTTTGCATTTCCAGTTCTTTGATCGAGTTTTCTAAGAGAGATTCTTGTTCTTGGGCCTTTTCAAGGAGGTTTTCACCACCAACTAAGATTTTTGTTTCCAACGACATCAATTTGGTGCGTAGTTGCTCTTGTTCGGTCCTAAAATGACAAAGACAATAATTGTGAAAAGAAAATAGATTTAAGAGTAAAATTTTAAAGATTTTGATACGCAAAGACAGTCTATAAAGTCAATTATTTTGTTTATTTGATATCCGCAGGCCAATACTCTTTTTTTTCTTGAAAAGCCGTCAGACCTTGCTTAGTTGTATGAGCAGAAGTCATCTTTAGTCATCTTTAGACACTGAAGATGACTCAAAGGATCCTAAACGCGTCTGCTCACACTGTTGTGAGTTTCGGCGTACCATAAAAAAGTGCCCTCCTTCTCCAGTTGCAGAGCGCTCGGCATCATTGGAAGGAGTGAGTAATTTTTTTTAAAACAATCATCTTTCATTTCTTAAAATGACCTCTCCCTTTCCCGTCCTTATCCCTTCGTGTTGGTTTTTTTATGTGTAGGATGGCTCAGCATGAGCAGAGGGTGTCCCGGAAGTCCCACGACACGACTGAGCACTAGCCGGCCTCAGTATGCCACCCCGGGTTACTCGCCCCTCTGCTAGAAATTAATGTCTGCAACTGCGGTGACTTCCGCGGTTGCAACAGATGGCGCCCAAACTCAGGTTTTCTAATGGTTATAGCTTGATTTTGATTGT
The DNA here is from genome assembly GCA_963969285.1 of Odontomyia ornata. Taxonomy (NCBI): domain Eukaryota; kingdom Metazoa; phylum Arthropoda; class Insecta; order Diptera; family Stratiomyidae; genus Odontomyia; species Odontomyia ornata. The sequence goes on from OZ017741.1 coordinate 25,007,469, forward strand.
TTTTAGTCTAGTCTAAACTGGAGTGCCTGACTTGAATTGTGGTCTGTGCATTTCAGGGAAATATTTTTTTTGTTTTTAAAGTTATGATGATATTAGTTATGCTTCAAATAATGGATTTATAGTTTTATTAGCTTTTTATTGATGGTTTATGGGTTTAGTTTTCTTTTTCCATGTTTTGTCAATAGATTTTTGATGCGGGGTCCGCCGCAGTTGCAGTGGCGCCCAAAAGTGGTGATTTGTGTTTGATAGTTCTCACCGGTTTTGACAGTGGTAAAGCTATGGCATGGTAGATGTTGGTTGGGATCAACTGAATTTCACGTCGTTGGCCATATCTCCCTGCACGGTATAGTTGGACTTTGATCCAACTCTTGGAATTAGCCAACGCTTTCGACTCTTCCATCATCTTTCTGGTTTTAGCGTTGGGATTTGTGCGGCTCTTGTTCGAGCCATTATGAAGTCCGTAGAGCTTCAAAATGGTCTCGTAGTCGGCTCTTTGTGGTGACAATTTGAGCGGAGTGATTATTGAATTGAGCATTTACGGTAGTAGAGTATGGTTTGCTTATTTTTTTTATATATTACTATTGGAATTTAATAACTATGCGTTGGCGAACGGCTAGTTGGGATCCGACCTATATCCAACTTGGTAGAGTTGGAAAGGCTTAGCCTATCATCCAGCTTCCTCAAGTTGGTGCGCCAAGCGCGGCAGCTACTCCGCAGATACGGGCATCCGGTAGTCCCCTTATTTCTACTACACGGCAGGCGGTGCAGGAAACGTCACCTCACGTCACTTTCCGCGAATCCCCACACAATGAATTTCCCACGCCAGGTCGACTTCCCATCAACAAATGGGGTATCACGTTTGATGGTGGAGTAAATGGCGTGTCCGCCCAACAATTTATATTTCGCGTGGGCAGCTTGACCACCGATTACAGACCGTGAATTGGTAAGGGATCTACATGTACTACTGCAAGGAGCGGCTCAACAGTGGTACTGGCAGATTCGCGACATCTTTCGGGAGAATCTGACCTGGCCAAGATTCAAATGCGAGGTAATAGTGCGCTTTTCACCACATCACACTGATGACGATATTCGCCGTAAAATGCATGGCCGCCTTCAGCGTCCCGGTGAAAAATTCATCGAATTTTATGAATCCCTGTAGGCACTGTCATTACAACTCCAGGTGCCGATTCTCGATTTCGATTTTCAATGCATCGTATCCAAGAATATGAGCCCACGGCTTCAGGATCGCCTGGCAGGCCTGACTTTTCCGTCCACCAGGGAGTTGGTCAGAAGATGCTGTCGCACCGAGGATATGAGGACGGGCGAAGAGTCCCGTCGCAGGCTGTTCGAAAGACGTGTCGTGGGAGGAGTACGTTCCGTACAAATTCCGGAAAATCTGATGGACTGGGACATATACGACAAAACGTACTCTCCAAATTGTGAAACAAATTTCGGTAGCGAGGAACCCTCAAATTGAAGGAATATTCGCAATTCGACAGCGTGTGATCCACCCTCTTTTGCAACCAAATCCATGCCTTCCCCTTGCGACTCCTCAGATTCATCTGTAGCATCCCGACCAAAAATTGGTTCTTCTTCGGACTATCAAAAACGGAGTCAATTTAAGATGTGCTGGAATTGCAAGGATTTAGGCCATAGTTTTTTTGATTGTGCTTCTCCCATCAAACACGTTTTTTTTGTTTTGGTTGTGGCAAGGAAGGAGTCACCAAGCCTCATTGCAATGTTTGCAATTATAAATCAACCCCGTTGCGTAAGGAAGTGTCATTTCCTAGAGCTAATCCAACCCAACCATATGGGCGTGTAGATGTGGCCACGAATGTGGATCTGGAGCTCAGACGCCTCGAGTGACTGAGACGTACGCTTTTCAATCACAGCAGTACTTTCACTCCTGCAAACTCTTCACACCGTTCCCAACGCCCCGGCACCTATTGTCAGTCAATTTCATTTCACCGTCCCACTGTCGCAAGAAGTTTCCCGGATCTCTGCGTACGTAATGGAAAATCGAGCGATGATCGTGAGTCACCCGCTAGTTTTAGAGCACGACGTTTTCGGGATCGCTTTCGGAGATCCTGGAGATATTTCTTCGCCAGGCGTCTCTTAAAGCGTGCCTCCGCGGAGTCAATTGTTGCAACTTCTGGCCTGCTTGATAGTGGAGCCCCAGTGTCAGAATCCTCGGGGCCGGTGCCTTGGACCTACTGTCGGACTTGGGTTTGCATATGCATACCATGCATACTCATGTTCAGACTGCATCAGAGTACAAGGATCCAGTTCTGGGATAAGACACCACATTGGTGCGATTTAATAACAAGACTAAATTAATGGGATTCCTAGTTGTCCTCTCCTTGAAACACGCAATGTATCTTGTAATTGACTTCTGGGATCTCTTCAAGATAGCACCAATCCAATCCATTATACAGAAGCTGTTGTATGACGAACTCGCTCGTATGTTGTCTTTGGGGGTAATAGAGGAAAGTCAGAGTTCGTGGAGTTCTCCTGCGAACCTCACCTCAACGAGGTAACCGTTAAGAATGCCTATCCGTTGCCGCTGATTGAAGGTCTTTTGGCCGGCTGCAGAGGACTAGGTTCATTCCCAGTTTGGACCTGAAGGATGCCTTTTGGCAAATACCGTCGGATGAGGCAAGTAAGGAGAAAACGGCCTTTACTGTCCCTGGCAGGCCCTTGTATCATTTCAAGGTCATGCCGTTCGGTTTATGTAATGCTCCCCAAATGATGTGTCGGTTGATGCATAAAGTAATACCGCATGAGCTGCAGGACAAGGAATTTGTTTACCTCGTTGACCTGCTTGTTACGAGTTCAACATTTGATGCGCACTTGGTGCTCCTGAGTACCGTCGCAAAACTGCTCAGGGACGCCAATTTGACCATCAATATTGAAAACAGCAAGTTCGCCAAAAAGGAAATCAAATATCTTGGCTTTGTAGTAAGTGATGGTATCCTGCGCACCGACCCGGAGAAGGTTCCAGGTAGAGTCTCCTATCCTGAATCCCGAACGGCCAAAGACGTGAGACGGATTTGCTATGTTGATTTCTGCTCCAGTGCTGACCAATCCCGATTTTACAAGGCATTTCTATATCCAGAGTGCCGCAAGAACAGTGGGTATTGGAAGTGTTTTGTTCCAGAAAGACGATGCGGGTGGAGAGCATCCAATCGCATCGCTGCGCAACGTAACTATAGCTTTACTGAATTGGAATGCTTAGCTGCGGTGCAGAGTGTAAAGAGATTCGGGGCATATATCGAAGGGTTACCCTTCACCATCATAACCGACCATGCCAGCCTTAAATGGCTGATGCAGCAGTCGCACCTTTCTGGTCGATTGGTCCGCTGGAGTCTGAAATTGCAAGGGTTCAACTTCCAAATTGAACACCGGAAAGGTGCTCTTAACGTTGTACCGGATGCGTTATCGAGATCTTGCTCGCAGGACGAGCGGGTGGCCTCGCTCATTGCTTGCCTCCCGCAGACAAACATATTGATGGTTAGATACTTCAGTCTGCGTTTCAGGAGCCCGAGTACGAACATTTCAAGGAGCAAATTCTGAAGCAATCTGATAAATTTGCACATTGCTGATGGCCGACTGTACATCACTACTGGTTCTCCTGTAGCGCTAACTTTGGATATTCCCCGAACAAAATTATGGGTTCCTGAGAGTCACCAACAGGCTCTTATAGTACGAGCTCAAGATGATCCCCGGGGCTCTCATTGTGGAATTCGTAAAACAAATGAAGTCTTACAAGGTATTACTATTAGCGTCGTTTGCGTCAAGATGTTATTCAGCATATCCAGAGCTGTTCAATATGCAAACAGGTCAAGCTTTCGAATTTCACTTTGAGACCTCCTATGGGCGCATCACGAGACTCGGCGAGACCTATGCAGCGCCTATTTGTGAATTTCATGGGTCCATACCTCCGTTCAAAATCAGGAAATACTCAATTGTTTGTGGTCCTGAACTATTATAGCAAGTTCATATGGCTCAATCCCATGGCTAAAGCCACTGCGGAATCAGTCGTGCGATACTTGGAGCGCGAAATCTTTTTGGCCTTCGGAGTTCCTAAATGGCTTCACTCGGATAACGGTGTGCAATTCGTTTTCAAGGTATTCGCTAAGCTTATGAGCGACTATGGGGTGCAGCACTGCTTCACTCCATATCATTCACCGCAAGCGAATGGCTCGGAGAGGTCAAACCAGTCGACATTGAACGCCATCAGAACCTATGTTACATAGGGTCCGATCATAGCAGGTGGGACGAGAATCTTCCTGAATCGTATTTTGCCTTCCGCAAGATGATTCATGAGTCCACAGGGATTTCGCCCTATTTCCTCATATTCGGGTACCACACTATCCAGCATGGCTCTGAGTACGCCCTCCTTAGAAGCTTGAATGCTTTTGAGGATGGAGAAGTACAGTAAGGTGCGAACAGTGATCGTCTGCGAGCCGTACAAGACCGGGTCCGAGCTAAGCTGGAAGAAGCCTATCACAAGGAAGCTCAATGTTATAACCTTCGGGCTCGCCCCCGTGAGCTACTCCAGGGTCAGAAAGTTTTCGTGCGAAACTTCGTCGTGAGCAATGCAGCCAATCGTTTTGCGGCTAAATTTGCTCCACGGTTTGTTCCTGCAGTGATTCGCCGCCGTACTGGGCAAGTTTCTTATGAACTTGAGGATGAATCCGGTAAGTATCTTTTACGCTAAGGACATCCGATCCGACTCATAATTACCCCTGCCGGCATTCCTTGTTTGCCCGGGCAATTGAGACACTCAGGGTCTGGGTCGTCCCCAGGGTTGTGACGAATTCCGGCGTACCATAAAAAAAAGAAAAAAATAACATCCTCAGCTAGTCAACTAAGTAAGGCCCGATGGCTTTAAAAAAAAAACAATCTATAAACTTATTTAATATTGGCAATTAGGTACTCACTTTGTTCGATTCAATTCCTCTTCATTTTCTAAGGCACGCTTCTCCAACAGTTCCTTCTCTTCATCTGTCTTCTCCTTGTCCTTTTCGTTACGTTTATTCTTCTTTCTTTTAGCATTCATTTCGCCATTCTCACCACCTTCTTCACTTCCTTCGATTTCAATTTCTTCTCCTTCTTCCTCAGTTTCATCGAGCTCTTCCGGTGTAATGGCGAAGCATCCCTCCTCTAACTGCTGCTTCAATTTGGCTATTTCTTCCTGAAAATGACGCAAAAGAGCATCTTTCGGCTCCTCATTAACATGAGTCCTATTTTGAATGTTTTTAGCACGGCCAGCATAGCGTAATGTTGAAATCGTTTCGACGTAATTCGAATCAGATGGACTAACACTTGCGCACTGGAATAATAAGATATACGACTGAAGGGACTGCTTCAATGAGACGAGAATTTACCATGACTGTTTTTGAATTGCCACCCAACGAATCCTGGAGCAATCTGGTAAGTTTCGAGTTACGGTATGGAATATGAGTGCTTTTCCCATCAACCAAAGCGCTGATCACATTTCCCAGTACAGATAATGAAAGATTTATTTTAGTAGCTTCCTTCAAACGGATTCCTGTTGCTTGTGTTTTACTTTGACGTTCCGAACCTGCCAAATCCACTAGCTGCAGTTTGCCCATTTTAACATGTTGAGCTCCTTCGAGATCTAATTCGCTAGATTCAACTGTTATTGAAAAGATTGCATGCGATCGGGAAGATTCCAGGTTCATCTTTGTTGCCCCAACCATTCCTAAAAGAAAAATAAAATTATTTATTCTTAAAAATTTAAAGGTTTATGGTTAACTCACGATTTTTATTCCCCAGCTTCATTATATTGTCCAAATCGTCTGCATTATGAACAACATATCCACTTAGGTCCTTCACAAACACGCCAATATCAGCACGTTCCTTTACTTCAAGGCTTTTGTTCAGTTCTTTTCCCAGCAGATCTCTGACTTCTTCGTTATATATTTCCATGTAACTGACTCGTACCAAGAATCTGAAGGAGAAATTTAATATTTTAACTTTATCGCAGTTTGATATGTTTAAAAAACTACTTTTGATTATCCTTGGCCTTAGCAATGTGTCCGAAAATATGAGCGAAACTGTTGGGTATAATTCCTTTTGTCTGAATCGAGTCAGGATTGCCAGACATCGTATATGTTTTGCCTGTTCCAGTTTGACCGTATGCCAAAATCGTCCCATTGTATCCTTCAAGAACTTTGTCAACGATCGGACGAGCTGTGTCCACGTAAAGATCGATCTGAAAAGTTTAAAAAATCTTGCTTCATTTGTTATAAATAATATAGACTGCTACTATATCAACCATAAAATCAAATAATTTTAAACATTTTTATCTTTCCTCAATTATGGTCTAATTTAATGTTGAGAAAATAATCTTACAAAAGAAACTCTTCTCAAATTGATCCGATCTAATTAAAAATGCCCATAAAATATTTTATATCAGACATGAATTCATGAGTTTAATTGGCTAATGACCTAATTTTTATCTTACGTCGAACGTTTGAGTCGGGAATAACACCCCCAGCTAGTGAATTGTCATTCAATAACTTTAATTATACAATGTCCAGCTCATGTGAGGGAGTTCTATGCACTCTCTGTACCATGTAATTAGTCATGAATGGTATTTTTTCTCGAAAGATTCAATGTCAAAAATTGTTTGCTTCGACAATTCACAGCACTAACAAATATAACAATGATGCTAAATAATTGATAGGAACAATTGTTGGAGTAAATATTTTGAAATGTGTACAAAAATCTATCAAATAGGACTTTGTTGGTTTTTCTTACAATTATGTCAGTCGTCAGTCTGTAAGAAGTGCTAACTTATTGAACAGCTATTGTTTGAGAAAATTCCCAAGGCGGCTTTTGAAATTCTTCGCGTCTGAAGAGTTTAGATGTGCAACAATTTGATGAAAAATATTGGTATATTGCGAAAAGAAGAATAATGCAAATTATTAGTACGCTTTAAAAAGAACAAAAGATCGATTTATAAATATATTCTGACGGTTGATGTAATTCCTTGCTTTTTTTCTATCACAAGAATTGTAAGCCGTTTATTTTCTCAGCTATTGCATACATGAATCAACTTCACGTAAAAAAGTGATTCGTGGTTTAGAATTCAGCAATCTGGCTTTAAATGGTCTGCATCTAAACGCAAGTGCAAGCTTCCTCACAGCGACAGCCATGTCTACTTCCGCATGGGCGACACGGAGACTGGCGGACGGATCTGAACCGCTTACTGAAAGGCAAAGTTAAGTGTAGGATCCCGAGACCCACAGCCGACCATTCAGCCTGCGGAGTTCGGGATATAAAACTTCACTTTGCCTGGCCGAAGCCCAAGGAGACGCGGTCTAAAAAGTAACGAGAAATTTTGCATCACAATGATTTCGGATACAAAACATCGTGGATGCCTAAGGATCTCTTGACATAGTCAGAATTAGGAAAAATCCATTTCAGTTATTTTCAATTCCCATTACAAGTATGTTAATTTGTAATTGAGTGATGAGACATTTCAATTCTTGAGTAATGGAAATTTAAATTTTACCCATTTCGATTACAATCATTGTAATGAGTGTAAAAAATATGGCACATCGTAGCAAAATCGGAAATTCTACGGATGATCGCAAATAAGAAGTAGCCAACGATTCGCTTTCTCCTCAACGAGATAAAATCAACTTAACCACGTTTTAAATCCATGTAATTTGTATATAGATATAAATATAGACTAGTCGGTTAAAAGAATTGTGTCTAAATTAACATCTTTAAGAACGGACATTACGTGATCCCGAAACCAGAAGTGATAAAACGAAAAATTGGAAATCGCGTAGAGTGCCACGTGCTGCGGACAAGTGACGCGACGAATGAAACAAATGAAAGAATTTGTTAAGGTAATTGACGTGTAAACGAACAATATAAACGAAATAAAAAACGCAAAAAGCCATACTTCATGATTTTCACGTGTGCTGAAATAAGAGCAATACATCTGGAGATGACATTGGATCTTTCGACTGAAAGCTGTTTATCTGTTCTTCTGCGTTTTATAGAACGTAGAGAACCTTTGAGTATTATAATATCGGGTCATACTAAATCCTACAAATGGGCCGCTCTGGAACTTATAGCCTTTCATAAATTTATATGTTTAACGAACCTGCAAGATTTTATGAATTAGAGAGGGATTAAGTGAAGACTTATCGCAGGAAAAGCACCATGGTGGGGCGGGTTCTGGGAGTGCCTAATCAGGAGTGTTAAAAATGCTCTTAAGGTTTCTATTGGACGCGCTACATTAAATGCAGAACAGTTAAGAACCCTCTTAACTGAAATCAAAGCCGTTGTGAACTTAGTGACGATCATTGGGATATTCAACCTACAGAGAGAGGCGCACTGACTTCTAACGAAACAGGAAGCAGTGCTAGCAGACCTTCCTTACTGCTGCTTTGGACTATCAAACAACAAGTTTTAAATAGACTCTGGAATAGATGGAAGAATGAATATATACAACTGCTGCGTAGTGCACATCATAAGAAACAAATAAAACCCAGTTATCTCAAGGTTGGTGATTTGGTTATCGTGCGAGACGACCCTTTACGAAGGCTACTTTGGTAATTGGCAGGAGTAGAGGAACTTTATTTAAGCGCCGAAATAATTTACAAGCAATCTCGGGCCCGAATATGAAAATCCATTCAGGCGAAGGCTCTTGTTTGCGGGAACACTGCTGACATAAGGAACCGAACGCGGGGAAAGACAACAAACCCCAAAAATTAAGTGTCTTCAAAAATAACGCAGATTCCGATAGGGGAACCAACAATCCTGGCGTCATCTTTAGCGGCAACAACGTCGGCTAAAAAAATCAGGCACAGATGACAAATGCACGAATGAACGGAAGTGCATGGCCTAAGCGGCCATATCAACGACTAATATATTAAAGAGTTTTACAGATTCAAAAAACGAAGACAAACGGAAAACTGAACGAAAAGGCCTAGAAAGTACATATCAGCCGGATATAATCACGGAGTTCAGGTGCAATAAAATGAAACTGCGCGCACTCCAGAATGCCCTATAAGAAAAGAGCGCGCAAAGAACTACCTCGAAATCGAAAAACAAACCGCGACATAAAAAGAAAAGAGTGGGGACACCAACGATGTGCCGCTACGCGAAGTTGCTGACATCGCCGAAAATATAACTGAAGCATTGTATACAGAAACCGAAGCATTGTATCCAAAGCCGATGCAGAAAACCTCATTTCAAAGAGAAGGTTGGGGAATACAATAGTCTTTGTTGAGCGCTATCAGGAAGAAAGGTTAATCCGAAAAGCTGGAAGCATTCTAAAGAGAAACCTGAATATGACTCGTTAAAAAAAAACATTAGCAAAAGAGTACAGAGCGAGCTAGAAGAGCTGGTCGAAGGCTGAAGAGGAGCAGAAGGCCGAAGAAGAGCAGAAGGCTAAAGAAGAGCTGAGGGCAGATAGCTCCACCACAAAACACCATCAAAACAATGGCCTCTAGTCCAATCAGTGGAAACGGGTATAAAAGGATGAAAGGAGGCACTTAATGGGCATGATACGTTAGATCAGAGGTTCCAGACAGGACTAACAAAAAACGCCAAAAATGTCCCAGAAAATAAAGTTTTCATAGATACCCAATAAAAATAAGTACCTGATGCGAGGTAGAAGAGAAAAAAATCACGAAGAAAACCTCAGCGGCAGGCATTGCTCGTGAAACCCAAGGATAGCCGATCCTACGCAGATGCATTGCGGGAGATCAGGGGAGGTGGAAAGCCCGAAGACACCAAAACTGCCATTAAAGCAGTGAAACCAACCCGGTCTGGCCACATACTGGTCGAATCGGGAGCAGAGGCCAATAATAAGGAAGCATTCTACGATAAAACTGTAGCCTGGCTAGAGCCGAAGGCAACGATATAAATCCGGGACACTGACTGTATCACGGACCTGGCCGAAGTAGAAGAGGCCATCGACAGGGAGTTCCCTAGCATATGCAGGACTAAAGCAAGCCTGATCAGAAAATAATAGGGAACAATGTATAGTCATCATCGACCTAGGCGGGGAAGAAGTCGAACAACTTCTGAGCTTCTGAGTAGGGGGAAAGTAAGAATGGGGTGGGTCATCTGCAGGTACGGTAAGAGTAGTATTTCTTCGCTACTTTAAGTTTCTTGGCACAGGGATGCAAGGGACCCGATAGGAGTATCCTTTACAAAATGTGGTGAAATAGACATAAAAGAAAAAGTGAACGAGGGAAGTGCACTGTAACCTTTGCAAGGATTCCTATCTAGGACCGGATTTCAAGCACGTCTTAGGATCAGGAAAGAACTTCGATGACACTTCTACTTACATCAAAACCTGGTTGAGCAATTTGCAAAAAGCATGAAACTTTTTGCTGCTGAGTGAGCAACACCACGAGAAAATTCGTCATTATGGTACCCTAAAAAAACTGGCAGTGCCACCATCCGAGTTCGGAAAAGTGCTAATTTTCTAGTGAAGGTCTCTGGACGGAGGGATGGTTTCGTGTGGGTTCGGTGTTCATTCTTTAGTGTTTACCTAACGCCGAACGAGCCGATATCATCTTTGCAAGCCAAGCTTAATGCTTTGGAGGACACTGTCTCGAACACTAGAGCTGTTGAATGCGGCATGCTTCAAATAGGTCCGTGGGGAAAACGAATCTTAGAGATAGAGGAAGGGACAGAGTTCACCGGCGATACGCCGACTCTCCGCCGTTAGAGCTGTTTAGGAACTATAAATGACGTGATATTCGCCTCGGAGCAAGTGAAATCGCTGATAAGCGAAGGGAGTGTCACAAGCTTTGACGTGAAGCTTATCGGACACAGAACCGAGGTAAGCCGTCCAATCAGTTAGCAACATATCGGTCGGCTGGGAAATGCCTTCGCGAACTGATTAACAGCAGTAAGGCTCGCTGCTGGCAAGATCTAGTGGACCAAGTGAACCGGGTTTCGCGAGGCTTTGGCTAGAAGCTAGTTATGCGGAGCTTAGTGCCCTACCCTAGCCCTGCATATATCAAACAGAAAAGATGGACGAGATAGTGTGGGCACTTTTCCCGCCCATCCCGTCCGTGTTGACCCTGCCCACCACGAAACAGCAGTCGAATGTCCACTTTTCATGCAGCTGGATCTGGAAGACATAGCCCTATAAATGAAAACAAGGAAGGCTCCAGGACCGGACGCCGTCCCAGCTGAAGGGTTGCAACACGTCTATCATCAAGGGCGCTCCATTTAGATGCGCTTGCAAATGTGGTGAGCACATTCCCAGAGGAGCAAGCAAACAAACGTACCAAGCGATGGGTAGTTCTGTTGGCAACACCTGATGTTCGAACCGCCTTCAACACCGCTAGATGGGTGGATGTTCTGAACACGTTGAAAAACTATTTTCAATATCATATCTTATGCAGCGTTTGACACAAGACCGAGTGTTGCTCAAGGATCTGTTCTTGGTCCAGACCTATAGAACATATCGTACGACGGAGTACCGAGATTTGAGCTGCCGGGTAAGTCACGTCTGATCGACTATGCGGAAGATATTGAATCACTAGTGGCTGGATGCACAGTCGAACAGGCGCAACAGAAACTAGGTATGCTAATGCGACGGATGAGAGACTGGATGACTGCTCACGGGTTCCACCTAAGACTGCAGAAAGCCGAAGTGGTCGTCCGGACAAAGAAGAGAATCTCCAGAGTAAGGGCAATCAATTTTGAGGAAGTACTGGTCGAATCGGAACCAACAGTAAAATACCTGGGTTTGGTGATCGACTCGAAGATGAGTTTCTCTGAACAAATCAGGGGAACGCCTAATAAGGCTGCTTCAGGCGTATCGCTGTGAGCGGACGTATGGCCAAAGAAGGGGAACCCAAATCATCAAGAAAGCGTCTTTTTATGAGTGCCATAGAGTCTGTACTACTGTACGGAGCATAAATATGAGGCGATGCTCTCTAGAAGGAGCTGCATGCTTGGCACACATACAGATAAAAGGAGCACAGAGGATTGCATGCGCATATCCAACAATCTCTGATTCAGCCCTGCTACACATCGCAAGCATGATACGTATCTGCCTCTTGTTATTATTCTAGCCTTACTATCTGGAAGGTTTTTCGGTTTTTACGTTTCTTCTCAGCAAATTTTTTAAATAAAAAAACTAAAATCAAATTTAATGTATATTTTTATACCTATTGACTAATTTTATGTACAAATGGTTTTTCGATTTTTTACAGATAAAATTATTGAAATCAAACTGAATTGAAGGATATTTCATCTTTGTGTGAAAAATAACATACTAACGTATTGAAATCCAAGCCGACAGCTTACTGTAAAGCCATCTCATTCATTTTATAAAGATGAAAGACCCTTCAGCTCATTCCCCATGTATTTTGCATTTATTGTTTCACGTAAAGTATTCTGCATTCAAACGAAACATAAACAAGTAATAACAAGAACCAATCAAACATACAAATTTAATTTGCTCTGGTGACCATTAATGCTGGCTTAGGTAGGGATGGCAAAAAAACTGTTCTCTAGTTTGTTGTTTTCAGTATTTTTCTATTCCTTCGTATCCGGTTTTTGAATTCGAAAGAAAAAACCGGTTTAAGCCGGGAGGAAGAAACCGAGTTTACGCACCCAAAAAATCCAGTTTCGGTTAAGCCGGTGCGGTTTTTCCCATCCCTAGTGTAGTGGTTAGAGTATTCGCTAAGTAAACCGCAGATCCCTGGTTCGAGTCGCGTTGGTGACAAAGAAATTTGTTTCAAGTGATTCTTTTGATGGATTATAAGCCCGTTAAATTATGATACGTACTGGTTTAAAATCAGCTGGGTGAATGGACATACGGCAAAGCGTGGTACTAACCAAAAACGCTCATTGGCCTGAAAAATAAATGAATGTTTATTTTTTAGATATGAAGAACATGTTGACTTCTATAGAAAAAATCGGTAGTAGTGGTTTGCTAGCTGATGTTAGGTTTACCGTGTCCAAGGCGCAATCCAATTCGGTCATAGATTTTACAACACTATCACTCAGCCCCTACTCTCTTGAGAAACAAATACTTTAACAGAATAAGCACTTTACGAGCTTGTGTTAGGTGTTTCAACTATTTCTTGTTGTTCTTCTTCGTCATCATTGTCCTCTACATTTACCTCACAAACTTCTGCTACGGATGACACCATTTCAGCGCATACATCTATATTGTCATCGAAAGTGATCAAGTCTTCAAATTCTGTATCCCCCTGTAAGCTGAGTGTCTAGTCCAAGAATCGCTTGAAACAAATCTCGTTCTCATCAAGGGATTCGAACCAGAGAACATCGGCTTACGCAGCGAGTAGTCTAACCACTACTTATGATATACTATTGGGTTGTTCGAGTAGTCCTCGTGGTGTAGTGGTTAGAACACTCATCCCGTAAGTCGAAGGTTCCTAGTTGGACTCTGGCGACAACGAGATTTAATGCGAGTGATTCTTCGGTCGGACTATAATCCCGTCCAGTTATGATACGTGCTGGTGTAAAAATCAGAACGTATCGTAGCTGGGTGGATGGCCACACGGCCAAAGAGGGATACTGACCATATCACCTTGTGGAGTGCCGACACATTCGATCAAGATAATAAGATACTCTAACTATGTCTAAGTGAAGGCCCGAAAGGGCTGATGTGCTACAACAAAAATTAGGTTGTTGATCATAGATGACGTGAACTGCATATTTCATGTAGTAGTGGTTGTGTGGCTTATATTATTATACACTAATTTAAAGATTAGAATTTAGACTATCTTCAGTCAAAAACTGAGCGTCATTAGTAAACAACAAGTTGATTAAAAATAAACTTCAAAATAGACAATCAAAGAGAGTATTATGTAGTGTTTATGGAATGTTTGAAGTCCGTAAAGGACTGCAGCGATGGTCTACTGCCTTAGCGAGCAAAGATATTGGTGCTAACCGAAATTGGCTTTGCGTAAGGACACGTGAATGGGCTTGCGGGCTAGCGTTGCGGTGTCGGGGGGCGGGTTTTTTGCCCAGCACAAGGGCCCATTACAAATAATTTTCGTACGTTAGAAATATAACTCTTCGACGGTGTCGAGGCCGAGGTAACCAACAAAAGGAATTGACATTGGAAAACGACGCCGATGCTCGATTGACGCGTGCGAGACGATTTCGTACTTACGCCGAACACTTACGACCCCCAACTAAGAGTGGGCCACTTTTGCAAGAAAAATGTCCAGGACGCGTAATTTCGAGATTGAGTGATGTCAATTGGCCCGCAAGATCCTGCGACCTAACACCTTTGGATTTCTTTTAATGGGGCTATGCGAAAGATCGTGTTTACGCGAACAATCCTCAAAATCTTGAGCAATTGAAAACCAATATTCGTGAAGTTATGGCCGAGATATTGCCGGAAATGTGCCGAAAAGCCATTGAAAATTACCTCAAAAAGATTGAGGCCTGTAAGAGGTCCCGCGGAGGATATTTGAATGATGTTGTGTTTCACGTATCATGGCAATCCATCTGAATATTTTATGTGTTTTCTTTAGCTTTACTTTCCCAAGCGTAAAATGGATAACCCTATATTAAAGAAGATCTATACTACGAGGGTCATTTGGAAAGTTTCCGAATTTTTAAAGAAAAACCCATAATTCTAGCCAAACAAAAATTTATTTGTCTTTAGGCCATCAGAAAAAAATTCTTCTTCCTCAACAATTGTGGTCGCTTCTTCTTGAGTTCCATCTTCAATTGGTCCAGCTACGCAGCGTAATTGGACCGGTTAATGGTTTTAACCTTTTTGAACGTAATCAACCATAATGATTCCACGGCTGTGCCAAAAAACTGTCGCCATCACTTTTCCGGCAGAAAGAACGACTTTCGCCTTCTTCGGAGCTGGTTCCCACACCAGAATCCACTGCATTGACTGTTGCGGCACCCATCGCGCGGATCATTTTCTCATGCATAAATCTTAATGTAAAATCTTATGCACCCATTCAGTTGATATCCTACATGCCTCAGCAATTTCCTTATTGGTTAATTGACGATCTTTCATCACGGTTTTGTGCACTAAACTGAGGATATTCTCCGTTGAAACAGTTTTTGGACGTTCAGAACGGTCATCGTCCAAAATGCTTATGCGACCGCTTTTCAACTCGGCCACCCAATGTTTGATGGCTGTAAATGAAAGCGACGATTCACCATACACGGAGTCTAATTCTTCTTTCACTTCCCGAGTTTTTTCCCTTTCAAATAGAGGTACTTTATCACCGCGCGATACTCGATTTTATCCATTGTTCTTAACCAACGTCACCTATCAACTTTCGGAATCGGGATGACTTGAAATTTTTATGGCATACATACTTATGTAAAGGCCATCTATTGGTTGGCAAGAGAATTTGAATGTACCATGATTGTTTGCCGGTAAGGCCGGAAAATTTTCAAATGGCCCTCGTATATCTGGTAAATAGGCAAACATGCGATAAATTACTTTACTCAATAATACATCTATTTGTGAAAAACATTCAAAAGCACTTGTTATATTTATGTTATTGATTTTACGTACTTCATTTATAGTATTACGATTTTTGGCTATTTCTAATCACTTCTATATATGTAAATGTAGCTTGACTTTATTTTTTTTTTAAAACATTTAAATATTCCGAAAAAAATGTTCTAATTGGTAAAATGCATATATGTTCAAAAATTGATCTGTAAATGTCTCATAATACTTCAAAGGAATATAGTTCTTTTAATCCATGTTTCTATTGTATATAGATAAATATCTCACAAATGATTCTAAAATATTTTAGGTAAATTTATTTTATAAAATTTCTGATCTTTCTCATTTCGGTTTTACTATTAAAAAAAAAAAGAAAACATGAACATTAAAACGAATTATATACGTCTTTTAAATTTTCAGTAAACATTTAAAAGAGAATACACGCTTAGAAAATTCTCTAAAGTTTTAATAAATAATACATTACATGTGACAAATAATTATACTTTTAATTTAGTCTTTTTATTTTATATATATGCGCATATATATATATATATATATATATATATATATATATATATATATATATATATATATATATATATATATATATATATATATATATATATATATATATATATATATATATAGGGTGGGCAATAAAGTAGTTTCTTTTCAAATCATTTGTTATTTTATCGCTGACAGCTGTTTCCCGCTCAAAGTTTTGTTAGTGAGTCAGTGTTCAGCTTCCGCGGAACGAAATGAATCGATTTACTGGAACAACATTGGGAAATATTGAAATCGAACTTGATGCCGATTTTTCTCAAAAAATCATCTTTTTTGATGAGGCACATTTTTATCTCGGCGGCTATGTGAACAAACAAAACTGCCACATCTCGCGCTCGAAAAACCCACATGTGGTTGTCGAGAAGCCAATGCATCCTCAGCGAGTGACAGTGTGGTGTGAATTCTGGAGTGGTGGCATCATTGGACCGCTTTTCTTTGAAAATGAGGATGGAAATGCTGTTTCGGTCAACGGGAAGTGCTGCAGAGGCATGATAACCGACTTGTTGTGGCCGGAGACTGAGCATTTGGACTTCACTGACCCTTGGTTTCAACAGGATGTCGCGCGATGCCATACAGCTCATCAAACAATCGAGCCTTGGCGATGTCAACACCGTTGGATTTCTTTTTGTGGGGCGCTGTGAAAGATCGATGTTATGTGGAAAATCCACAAACGATTCAAGTACTGAAATTGAATATTCAACAAACCATTGCTCAGATAGGGCCCGAAACCATCAATAATGTCTTGGAAAATTGGGCTGAGAGGATGGCCTACTGTAACGCCGGCTGTGCCAGCCATATGAACGAAATTGTATTTCACAACTAACGGGGAGGTTTGTTCTTGCGAATAAAGCCAAAATATAAGAAAAATATTTTATTTTTGTTCATTTTATTGCATTTATAAAAAGAAACTTGTATTTGGCTCACCCTATATAAGGTGGAATTATTCACCTAATAAAAGAAATGTCTAGTAAATTGGACGCAATGAAAGGCACTTAATCTACAAGTTGTGTATTTAGATCAAATAATAGACATGTTTAATTAACAATGGTTTCTTGGTTTTCCACCCTTCACTATCTTGAAAAACGAGTCTATTTAATTCTTTATTTCGTCCAAATTAAAATGGATCTAATATCATTGATCAAAAATCACACGTATTTTTCAGTTTTATGTTTTATTTCTTGCATGATTGCTATTGGTTTTTATTAAATAAATATTAGATCCGATTTGAGGTCATGGAAGAGAATAATCAAAGTTGAAACTGCCAAAATGAGAGTGAAACTTAGCTCGTTTAAAGATAACGTGTCTTGGAAACTTTCTTGTGCTTTATAAGTGCATGTGTTACTTTTATCTTTTCGACTTAAGTTGCCACTCTACACTTGCTCCATGAGGATCATGTAGTAAGGAACCGAAGTTGGTATGGGAGCAACGCTTGTCAAACAAGTAGGAAAATAATTTGGTTTCATCAAAGAACGCTCGATTTACGAGATATCTAACCCGGATGAATTTGTGATGGAAAACATGTTTCTCCTAGTTACCCCACAACAGGTTGGAAAATGAAATTTAGGTGAAATTTCGAAATTGAGTAACTCACGGGCTTTTGATGGAATTGATCGCATCCTTAGAACCTACAGGGACAGCCGGCAATGCTAGAGTTATTGTACTGGGAGGATTTTGAGGCTTCGGATACATAAAATTTGTGCTGAGTTCGAGCCGTTAAAGCCGCAATAGATGCAATCTTCTCCAGGATAGTACTTATGTTGCTCGTTTAATTTCTTTAATTGTAGATAATAGTCTTTATTCGATAAATTCTCCGGGCCACCAGGAGCAGAATCTTCTCCAACTGTCACATTGACATGCTTCGTAATCGTCCACAGCGAAAAGGAAATTGGACGCATGCACTTGAGCTCAGATTCTTTTGAGCCGCAACACTTTTCTTCGGAGCTGTATTAGTCACACCTCTGCAACAGATATTAATTTCCACATGAAAAAATGGTTAACCGCAAACTGGCCAGCAAACCTTCCTAAGCTCTGGTGATTTTTCGTTTTGATATGGAGTGTTTCAGCATCATCCAACACAAGATTCTTACACTCGTCGAATCCAACAATATGTCCTTCGATCCGCAACGAAATGTTTTCATACAGCCACACTTGCACGCGCGAACGATTTTGTAAATAACAGAAGTACCAAAAGATTCCAAAATTAGCGTTAAGTGCGTATTTTCGTTGCCTACAAATGACAGCCCTCGCTCGCGCTCACGCACTCCCGACGTCAAGTCGCGATTCAGAGGCCGAAACTAACTCCTCACAATGCCGACCTCAAGTGATGAGTAGTAGCAGATTTCTGTCATTCCAACACTTGTCAGCTGATTGAAATGGTATATGGATGACCGATATCTGCCAGGTATCGCTACAAGGGTTATGGCGAATGTTTGTGGCATAATATTGCCGCCAAAACAGCATACGCGTTGCGGATGTATTTTTCGGGTGCATTGGCTAATTAATATAATAATCGGCATATTTTATTGTTTTACTTCCGAATGAGCAAAAATACGATGCAAGCTCGAAAGAAATTTTGTTTATGGTGAGGACTGCCTTACTGAACGCCAGTGCCAGCGTTGGCTTGCTCGCTTTCGTTCTGGAAATCTAAATGTACAGGGTGCATCACATACTGGTCGTCCAACCACTACTGATGACGAGAAAATAAAGGCACTAATCGAAACTAACCGGCGTATAACAACTCGAAAGATAGCAGTGACGCTCGACATATCGAATTCAACCGTTTACTTGCACTTACAACAGCTTTTTTTTTTGTGGTAGGGAGGTGAAGGCATTTACGCCCGCCGAGTCTGGCAGTGTGGGACTCCCATGGAGGATACCCTTGGACTACCCACTAAACACCTCCCCTGTCAATCTGAAAACCTAGCCTGGGACCGTTTGACACATTACTTCGGGCCAGGTCTCGTTTTGTTACGCCGTGGGGCGCCTTCAAGCTGGGGAGTCCCTTTCCTAGCGGGAGGGGAGAGGGGAAGAGGAAATGCCAGAAGAGCGATCCCCCAGCCCCAGTGCCTCCGGCTGCTGTGAGTCCCTTTTATATTTCAGGACTGCCCGAGAATAATGTGCCACCTGGTTCCATTTGTCAACCGATTCGAGCATCACCGCAACTATATTATCCGGGTTGAGCTCTCCCGTCTCCCTGTAGAGTTCCCTTCGCAGCCTGACCCATTTTGTACACACAAAGAATGTGTGACAGGCATTGTCCTCCTCTCCTGGGCAAAACCGACAATCGGGAGACCGTGACTTACCGATCTTGTGCAGGTAAGACTGAAAACACCCGTGCCCGCTCAAAAGCTGGGACAGATAGAAGTCAGTCTCACCATGCCTTCGATTTAGCCACGGTCTCACGTCCGGGATGAGGCGCGCAGTCCACCTTCCCTTCGTGCAATTCCTCCAAGACTGCTGCCAATCGTTGAGCGAGCGTTGTCTCTCCTCGCGGACAACCATCTCCCTCGCATCCTCGTTTCGGCGCAGGTAGATAGCGCGGCGCTCTCTAGCAAGGAGGGCGACAGGTATCACGCCTGCAATCACTCTCACCGCCGAGTCGGAGACTGTTGGATACGAAGATGCAATTCTCAGTGCTCCTCTTCTCTGTACCTGTGCCAATCGTTTTCGGTATACCTCCTTGCTGAGAGCGTCGCCCCATACCTCTGCTCCGTACAGTAGCACTGACCCTACAGTACTCATCAAGAGGCGTCTTCTTGATGGGCTGGGTCCCCCTACGTTGGCCATAAGTCGACTCAGGGCCGATATTCCCGAAGCAGCCTTCTCAGCCGTTGCCCTGATTTGCTCAGAGAAACTCATCTTTGAGTCGATCAGTAGCCCCAGGTACTTCACCGCTGGCTTCTATTCGATTTGTATATCTCCAATACTGATCATCCTTACTCTAGGGATTCTCTTTTTTGTCAAGATGACCACTTCGGTTTTCTCCAGTGCTAAACTGAGCCCGCGAGCAGTCATCCAGTCCCTCACTCGGCGCATTAGTATACCTAGCCTAAGTTGCGCTTGTTCAACGGTGCGTCCAGTGACCAGAGCCGCAACATCATCCGCATAGCCGACCAAGCGCGACTCATCTGGCATCTCAAGTCTCAGTAGCCCGTCGTAAGACACTTTCCACAGGTCCGGACCAAGGATAGATCCCTGGGCAACACCCGATGTAATTTCCATCCTTCGTTGGCCCTGTGTCGTGTCGTAGAGCAGGCTTCGGTCCTTTAGGTAGTTCCTCAAAAGCCGCATTAGATATTCTAGAACTTGAAAAGAGTTTTCCAGCGTGTCCAGAATATCCACCCATCTAGCGGAGTTGAAGGCATTCCTGACGTCGAGTGTCACCAACAGGACGATCCGTCGCTTGGTGCGACTATATGCCTCTGCCTTTTGGACCGCGTTCACCACCTCTGCAATCGCATCAATGGTAGAACGTCCTGCTCTAAAGCCGTACTGCCGAGGAGATAGGTCCCCAGCAGCACGAATCGCGTCAGTGAGTCTTCCCTTGATGAGTTTCTCTAGCACTTTCCCAGCCGTGTCTAGCATGCATAACGGGCGGTATGCAGACGGCGATTCGGGATTTCCCTTCCTCTTGCTGATCAGTACGAGCCTCGCCACCTTCCATCGTACCGGGAAAACCCCGTCCCGTAGGCAAGCGTTGAATGTGCTGAGCAGCAAGTCAGGACAATGGTGATAGACGAGCCGCAACACCTCAGCTGGAACACCATCTGGATCTGGAGCCTTCCTCGCTTTCAAGGAGAGGACTGCCTCCTCCAGTTCCAGCAGTGTGAAGAGTGGGCACTCTACAGCTGTTTCACCATGGACAGCGTCAACACGGACGGGATGGGCGGGGAAGAGTCCCCGTACTATCGCGTCCATCTTTTCCGGGTCATTTATACAAGGCTTCCGTAGGGCACCAAGTTTCCCCATGACCAGCTCGTAGCCAAGGCCCCACGGATCCTTGTTCACATTGTCCACTAGGTCTTGCCAGCAGCGAGCCTTGCTACTGTTGATCAGTTTGCGAAGGCATTTCCTGGCTGACTTATATGCTGCCACCTGGTTGCATGCCTCGTCACGGTTCCGCGCCCGTTGAGCCTCACGCCGAAGCTTGTGACACTCCCTCCGCTTTTCAGCGATTTCAGTAGACCAACAGTACACTGGGGGCTTGCCATGCCGGGGTCTTAGGCGGGGCATAGAAGCGCAGCAAGCAGTCGTGATTATGCTCATGGTAGAGTTCACCACGTCTTGAGCTGCCAGTTCTTCCGTCCCCTCCGGAGCTCCATGCAGCAGCTCACCTGCTGTGAGAACCTTGACGAACCTCTCGACGTCCATTCTTCCAATGTTCCATCCAGTTGTAGAAGGCCGAGAGCACGGACGTCGGGAGATAGCATTACTTATCTCAAGCAGAATGCACTGGTGATCACTGGCTGAGTAGTCCTCTAATACTTTCCAGTTGTGTATCCTCCGTACTAAGGATTCCGAGGCAAATGTAACGTCCGGTATGGTTCCCTCACAGCCAATACGCCGGAAAGTCGGCGTATTTCCGGAGTTTAGTACGACGAGGGCCGTCCTGGCCGCCATTTCCAGGATTCGTTTTCCCCGCGGATCCGTCTGAGGCATGTCCCATTCGATTGCTTTAGCATTGAAGTCGCCCCCAACGAGCACTTTACCCTCTGCGTTCGAGACAGCGCCCTCCAGAGCATTAAGCTTGGCTTGGAAAGATGATATCGGCTCGTTAGGCGTTATGTAGACACTAAAGAAGGTGATCCCTGAGCACCGAACCCACAGGAAACCATCCCCCCGTCCACAACTCTCCGCTTGAAAATCACTGTTCTGAACCCAGATAGCGGCAGTACCAGTTTCATCAGAGTACCATAATGCAGGACTTTTATTATGGTGTTGCTCACTCAGCAGCAAGAAGTCGGCTTTCCTGTCCCTCGCAAACTGCTCAAGCAGATTTTGGGCGGTTGAACTGCGGTGTAGGTTTCGCTGCAGGATGCGGGTCATCGAAGCTCTGATTTTGCCTTGGCTAGGGCTTCCTAGAACACCCGGTATTTTCCTGATCCCAAGACGTGTCCAAAATCAGGTTTTGGATCAGCATCCTTGCAAAGAATACAGTGTGCCTCCTTCGTACACTCTATTCTTTTATGTCCCATTTCACCGCATTTGTAACATAGGGAACTCCTATCGGGTCCTTTGCATACTTGTGTGGTGTGACCATAACCAAGGCATTTGAAACATTGAAGAGGCGTTGCTCTTCGCCGTATCCGACAGACAACCCACCCTATTCGTACTTTGCCCTTGTTCAGGAATTGTTCGGCGTCCTTTTCGGTCGAGTCAACTATGGCCATGCGTTGTCCCCTGTTGTTTTCTGGTGTCAGTCTCGCTTTGATCCTTCCCACGCTAGGGAACTCCCTTTTGATGGCCTCTTCTACCTCGGCCAGATCCGTCACGCAGTCAATGTCCCGTATTTCGATCGTTGCCATCGGCTCGAGCGGGGCTATAGTTGCGCTTTTGCCGAGGACCTTCTTTACTGCGTCACAGAATGCTTCTTTATTGCCGGCCTCATGTTCCGAATTCGACCAGTATGTGGCCCGACCGCGTTGGTCGTAATACTTTAATGGTAGTATTGGTGTCTTCGGGCCTTACGTTTCCCCTGATGTCCCGCAGCACCTCCGCGTAGGATCGGCCATCTTGGGGCTTTACAAGCAGTGCCTGCTGCCGGGGTCTTCGTCGGGGCTTCTGCCTCTCCTGTTTTGCATCAGGTCCTTTTTCTAATTGGGCGTCCGTGCAAATTTTATTTTCTGGCTTTTTTTGAAGGAGTTTCTTTGCGGCTTTCTTCGCTCCTTTTGTAAGCACTGTCTGGAACCCCTGTTCTGGTGCTCCACGCCCGTCAAGTGCCTCTTCCTTCCTTCTTTTATCCCGATCTCCTTCGATTGGGCTAGACGCCATTCTTTTATTGACTTTTAATGATGGAGCTATCTGCATGTCGCCTTTAGATTTCGTCCCAAGCGCCTCTTTAGCCTTCTGTTCATCTTCGGCCCTTAACCAGCTCCGCCGATAGTGCCCTATGCGATCTAGGAGCTCCTCTAGTTCAAGGAGCCCTTCCTTTGCTACTTTGCTTACAACAGCTTGGTTACGTAAAGAAACTGGATGTTTGGGTTTCTCACGAATTAACGGAAACCCACCTCACTCTTTGCTGAATTATAACCAAAGCGCCCCATTTCCAAAAAGAATCATAACGAGTGATTAAAAATGGATTGTTTACGATAACATAGTCCGAAAACGATAATGTACCAAGCATGATAGGCCCCAAGAATCGATAGCCAAAGTCAATATTCATCAAATGAAGATTATGCTTTCTCTATGGTGGGATTACAAGGGTATAGTCTACTTTGAGCTGCTTCCAAAAAACCAAACTATTGATTCGAATGTCTACTGTCGTCAAATATCGAAATTGAACGAAGAAATCAAGAAAAAACGCGTTGAACTGGCCAATCGCAAAGGCGTGATGTTCCATCATGATAACGCCAGACCCCACACCTCTTTGATAATCCGTCAAAAATTAGTGGAGCTCCATTGAGAACACCCTATAGCCATGACAGCACCATCAGACTGTCATTTGTTTCGCTCCCTTCATAATCATCTGAATGGTAAAACGTTCGATTCCGATCAGGCTGTTCAAAATGAGTTGGCTCAGTTCTTCGCTTCTAAAAACCAAGGCTTCTTCAAACGTGGAATTTTTCAATTTACCGAAAGATGGCAAAAGGTCATCCAACAAAATGGTCAATATTTCATTGATTAATGTTTGTTGTTAATATAAATTTACTTTAAACAACATGAAAATGATTTCTTTTTTTGTAATTGTATGGGTATTTTGTTGCGAAAAATTTATTATAAATAAGATCAATCCATCATATGAACATTTTTAAGTTTTTACTTTTATTCCTAACAAAATAATGCAGATTAAGCATCAAATTCATGAAAAATATAGGTGGAAATCGTGTTTTCCAGCTTTTCACAATCAATTAAATTTTTCCCAACAAAACATCTAATCGTTTAAAAGTAACCCCACTCAGTTTCAACAATGTACGGCCCACACTACATCAAAATATCGTCAATAGACCTCCCCTTCGTCAGCAACAAACTCTAATGATTGTATGGTGTAAATCTTTAGCTTCAGCTTTGTTAATACTCATATATGGAAAAATCGTATGAAAGTATCTTGTATCTGTTCTGTTGTGTCGCGCGGTATTTAGTGCGACCAAGTCTCAAAGTAACTTGTACTATGCATGCTTAGTTGCTTTTGTAGATTGTTTTGTCGCTTGGTAGAATAGAGTTACAAAGTGAGGGTTGGGTGGTAGTTAGCGTAGTTAGTAGGCTCGGAGAGCGAAGCAAGAGATACACGTAGATATGTCGGGGGTCTAATGTGCAACCGTGTAATCTTTGACTTAGCGTATCTGAGAACCAGCATAAGTTAACATAATTCTGTCGAGCGTTTAGTTAACAGAAAGGCAGGTTGCAAGGAAGTTCGGTTCAAGAAACGTTTCAGTTTTGCTTTGAAATGGAAAGCGCGCGTTCGTAGTTCTCCCTCTCGCTACTAATAGTTTTTTTTCTAAATATCGTCTGAAGGTGTTCTGTGTTTAGTGTAGTTGACGTTGAAATATTTTAATGAGAGTTATTTAGTTCCAGTTTTATTTTTACATTTTTCTGTGTTTTGCCGTTCATCATCAGCTAGTGTGTTAACATCAATTCTAACTTAGGTATTTAGAATTTAATTTACGTGTACATATACGAAATGATATTCAACGTAATAGACGATTTATTGTGCTGTATTTAAATATGTATGATCGCAAACTGATGCAATCCACATTCTGTTGAGTACAAGTTTAATAATTTGTGCTAATTGATACATCATGCTTGGGAGTACTGTTTGTGCATGATTCAGACGTTTAGTGTATTACTAAGCGAATTTTAGAAGGGACATTTGAGTGTATGTAAAATTCAACACCTTACGAGTATAATATCAGCATATTGTGCAATGTTGTAATAATATGTAAGTGAACTACCGTATTTCATTCCTGTACAACCGAGCCACATATTAAAGCCCATATTCACACATTCTGTTGTGCGCCACACCCTTCTTCCACATAAAATCGAACAAACCGCGGCTTCTGGCACGCGTATGTTATTCAGCATATATTCTACGATTATTTCGCTTTCCGCTTGTTCAGATACTCTGAGATGCGTACCTGCACCAACTATAGTACGAGTACGATCCGCCAGGTATAGAGTGTGAGGGAAAACAACGTGTCATGCCGTGATACACCTGCTTTTGTTTACAACCGAACGTTATAGTAAACAAAGCCTGGAGGACGACGATGGAAATCTTAGTCATAGAAGGGCTTCTATGTAACCTGTGGTCAGTTCACCACTTGCGGCTTCCTTCGCGGGTATCTTTTATAAAGTATTCCGTTCGGTACTGTCTATGCCACATTTTCTAATCAAGTGTACCTAGTGGTCAAAGAAACAGGTTTTTTCTTCGCGCAAAGCGATTGTTATGGTTTTGATAAAGGTCGGTTGGAATGTGTATCTTGAAGATACGATATTTTAAGAGAGTTTGGTGGAGAGTGAGTTGGTTGATTCGGTGGTGAAACCAAAGAGTTGACACCAATCGAAAGAGCCGAAAAATTGAGTTGTGAGCTTTTGTCACCCTTATCAATTTAAAGAGAAAGTTAATAGAGCATAGCATCACTTTGTAAGTAGAGAATTTCATAGAAAATTAAGTATTCAAATAGAGAATTTTAACATAAATCTAGAACGCTGTGTGAAAACTTTTCAAAAGAAAATTATTTAGGTTAATAAATACTAAATTTATTCAAAAAATAATTTCATATAAAATATAGAACATAAGACGATTTTCAACATGAAATTGAATCACATTCTCAGAAATATACAAGTTCTTATAAAAAATCGAGGTAATCATAAAAGTCGAGAATCTTTTGAAACATAAAAAAACCGTACAAATGTTCGACATATGGAGATTGGTGTAGTAATTGCTATTAGGATCCGGTATGTACCGAAAAAATTAAATGTGATTTCTTAGCAAGTTATTTATATGTATGTAATTGTGAATTTTTAGCGCAGACATTGCGCGGCGTTATGCGAATTCTCTCATTAAAAATGACTATGTAATATATCGTAGAAAATTTGTAAGTTTATTGAGTTGTCTGATTTTTTTACTTAGAACACTATTCAGATGAAGAATATACCAGAAAAACGTTTTTCAGCAACATCTGTTAATTTGATTTATAGTGCCTGTTTTAATAGCATCACCACAAACTCATCTCTCAGTGTTTGAATTCAGGTGATTCATTATCATATTGCAGCAATGTTTATATATAAGTACGGAACATCTATGCAAAGACCTGATTAAATATGTTTTAATAAACTGAAAAATAATGTTAAACGTGTTAAATACGGGATGGCTAATTTTATAAACGTACATATTAGGAATGGGTCATTTCCGGAAGAGGAAAAACTTACAAAAATAGTCCCAATATGTTATTTAAGGGTAGTGATCATCTTGGCGCGAACAATTATCGCCCGGTTATGGTATTTAGTAAGATATTTGAAAAAATAGGTGAATGCAATTTGTGTGGGGCTTTCCTGCTCGCGAGTGACTGGACTACCCACTAAACACCTCTCCTGTCAAACTGAGAGGCTAGCATGGAACCGTTTGACACATTATTTCGGGCCAGTTTTCGTTTTACTACGCCGTGAGGCGCCTTCAAGCTGGAGGATCCCTCCTCTAGCGGGAGGGGAGCGGGGAAGAAAAATTGCCAGACGAGCGATCCCCCAGCCCGGACGTCCCCGGCTGTTGTGAGTCCCTTTTCTCTTTTAGGATTACCCGAGCATAATGTGCCACATGGTTCCATTTGTCAACCGATCCAAGCATCATCGAGACTACACTATCAGGGGTGAGTTCTCCCGTCTCCGTATAGTGGTCCGGCCGCAGCCTGTTTCATTTGCGTCACGCAAAAAATGTGTGGTAGCCTACCAATCTTGTGTAGGTAAAACTCAAAACACCCAAGCCCGCTCGAAAACTGCGTTGGATAGGAGTCAGTCTCACCATGTCTTCGATTTCGCCACGGTCTCACATCATGATGAGGCGCGCAATTCAGCTTCCCTTCGTGCAATTCACCCAAGACTGCTGCCAATCGTTGAATGAGCGCTGCATCTCCTCGCGAGCAATCGTTTACCTCGCGTCCCCGTTTCGACGCTCTCTAGCAATGAGGGCAACAGGTATCACGCCTGAAATAACTCTCACCGCCGAATCAGAGACTGTCAGATATTAAGATGCAATCCTCAGTGCTCCCCTTCTCTGTACCTGTGCCAAGCGTTTTCGGTATACCTCCTTCCTGAGAGCGTCGTCCCATCTTTCTGCTCCGTACAGTAGCATTGACCACACGGGACTCATCAAGACGGGTTGGGACCCTCTACGTTGGCCATAAGTCTAATCAGAGCCGACACTCCCGAAGCAGCCTTCTCGGCCGTTGCGCTGATTTGCTCAGAGAAACTCATCTTCGAGCCGATCAGTAGCCCCAGGTACTTCACCGCCGGCTTCGATCCGATTAATATGTCCCCAATATTGATCATCCTTACTCTTCTTCTTTTTCTTAGCAGTACAGCCTCTCTCGGGCCTTCGCTTCCTGCAAACAGCGCCTTCTTACTCCAGGGATTCTCTTTCTTATCAAGAGGACCACTTCGGGTTTCCCCAGTATTGTCAGCACTGTCTGGAACACAAGCATACATCCAGCCTCTCACTCGGCGTATTAGCATACCTAACCTAAGTTGCGCTTGTTCAACGGTGCGTGCAGCAACTACAGCTGCAACATTATCCGCATAGCCAACCAAGCGCGACTCATCTTGCGTCTCCAGTCTCAGTAAACCATCGTAAGACATGTTCCACAGGTCTAGACCAAGGATTGCTCCCTGGGCAACACCCGATGTAACTTCCATCCTTCGTTGGCACTGTCTCGTGTCGTAAAGCATGCTTCGGTCCTTTAGGTAGTCCCTCAGAAGCCGCATCATATATTCTGATACTTGAAAAGGGTTTTCCAGCATATCCACCCATCTAGCGAAGTTGAAGGCATTCTTAACGTCGAATGTCACCGCCTGAATGACCCGTCGCTTGGTGCGGCTATGTGCCTCTTCCTTTTGAACTGCGCTTACCACGTCTGCAATCGCATCAATGGTCAAACGTCCTGCTCTAAAGCCTTACTGCCGAGGAGATAAGTCCCCAGCAGCACCAATCGCGTCAGTGAGTCTTCCCTTGATGAATTTCTCTAGTATTTTCCCAGCAATGTCTAGCATACATAGCAGGCGGTATGGAGACGGCGATCCGGGATTTCCCTTCCCCTTGCTGATCTACACGGGCTGAGCAGCAAATCAGAACAATGGTGATAGACAAGTTGCAACACCTCAGGTAGAACACCATCTGGGCCTGGAGCCTTTCTCGCTTTCAGTGAAAGGACTACCTCTTACAGTTGTGGCTGTGTGAAGAGTGGGCACTCATTGCTGTTTCACCGTGGACCACATCAACATTGGCGGGATGGGTAGGGAAGTCTGCCCGCACTATCTCGTCCATCTTTTCCGCTTCATGTATACAAGACGTCCGTAGGACACCAAGCTTCCGCATAACTAGCTTGTAGCCAAAGCCTCACTGATCCCTGTTCACACTGTCCACTCGATGTAGCCAGCAGCGAGCCTTGCTATTGTTTATCAATTTGCGAAGGCATTTCCTGGCCGACTTATATGCTGCTACCCGGTTGAATGCCTCGTCATGGTTCCGTACCCGTTGAGCCTCACGCCGACGCTTGTGACACTCGCTTCGCTTTTGAGCGATTTCAGTCGACACCAGTATTTTGGGGGCTTGCCACGCCAGGATTTTCAACGGGGCATAGAAGCGTTGCAAGGAGTCGTGATGATGCTCATAGTTGAGTTCGCCACGTCTTGAGCTGCTAGGTGTTCTGTCCCCTGCAAATCACCCTACAGCGGAGCACCTCGACGAACTTCTCGACATCCATCCTTCCGATGTTCCACTCAATTGTAGAAGGTTGAGAGCACGGACGTCAGGAGACCATTTCACGGGTCTCAAGCAGAATGCACTGAATACTGAGTAGTCCTCTCCAATTGTATATCCTCCGTACAAGACTTCGAGGCGAATATCATGTCCGGTATGGTTCCTTCGCAGCCAATAATGCGGAAAGTCGGTGTATTTCCGGTGTTTAGTACGACGAGCGCCGTCCTGGCTACCATTTCTAGCATTCTTAGTATTTCCCCGCGGATCTGTTTGAGGCATGCCCAATACTATTGCTTTAGCGTTGAAGTCTCCCTAAAGAGCAGATTGCCGTCGGCGTTCGAGATAGCACCTTCCAAAGCATTAAGCTTGGCTTGGAAAGATGATATTGGATCGTTTGGCGTTTGGTACACACTAAAGAAGGTGGTCCCTGAGCACTGAACCCACGCGAAACCAATCCCCCGTCCACAGCTAGCCACCAGGAAATCACTGTTCCGAACCCAGATGACGGCACTACCAATTTCATAAGAATATCATGATGCAGAACTTTTATCGTGGTTTTGCCCACTCAGCAGCAAAACGTCGGCTTTCATGTCTCTCGCAAACGGCTCAAGCGGGTTTTAGGCGGTTGAACTGCGGTGTAGGTTTAGCTGCAGAATACGGGTCATTGAACTTCTGATTTTGCCTAGGCTAGGGCTTCTTGGAAAACCCAGCATTTCCCTGATCCAAAAATGCGCCCAAGGTTCGGCCTTGGATCAGCATCCTTGCATAGGATGCAGTGTGCCACATTTGTACACCCTTTTCTTTTATGTCCCATTTCACCGCATTTGTAACATACGGAACTCCTATCGGGTTGTTTGCATACTTGTGCGGCGTGAGCATAGCCAAGGCATTTGAAACATTGAAACGGCGCTGCTCGGCCAACCCACCCTATTCTTACTTTGCCCTTATTCAGAAATTGTTCAGCGTTCCTTTCGGTCAAGTCAATGATGGCCATGCGTTCTCCCCTGTGGTTTTCTTATATCAGTCTTGCTTTGATCTTACCCACGCTACGGAACTCCCTTTTGATGGCCTCTTCTACCTCGGCCAGATCATGACGCAGTCAATGTCTCTTATTTCGATCGTTGCTATTGGTTCCAGCGAGGCTAAAGTTGCGCTTTTGTCGAGGACTTTCTTTACTGCGTCGCAGAATGCTTCCTTATTATCGGCCTCTGCTCCGAATCCGACCAGTATGTGGTCGTACTGCTTTAATAGCAGTGTTGGTATCTTCGAGCTTTGCATTTTCTCTGATATCCCGCAGCACTTCTGCTTTGGATCGGCCATCTTGGGGTTTTCTGAGCAGTGCTTGCTTCCGAAGTCGTGGCTTTTTTCTCTCTTGTTTTGCATCAGGTCTTTTTCCTTACTGGGCGTCCGTGCGAACTTTATTTTCTGGCAGTTTTTGAAGGAGTTTCTTTGCGGCTTTCTTCGATCTTTTTATCAGCACTGTCTGGAACCCCTGATCTAGCATCCCATGCCCATCAAGTGCCTCTTCTTAGTTCTTTTATCCCGACCTCCTTTGATTGGGCTGGACGCCATTTTTTTATTGGTGTTTGACTGTGGAGCTATCTGCACGTGCCTTTTAGGCTTAGCCCTTAGCGCTTCTTTAGCGTTCTGCTCTTCTTCGGCCTTCTGATCCGCTTCGGCCTTTAACCAGTTCCTCCGATAATGCCCTATGCGGTCTAGGAGCTCCTCTAGTCCAAGGAGCCCAATCTTTACTGCTTTGTTGATTTTTGGGGAGTCGCATGCAGATTGTATTCTTTTCAGAACATCTCCCGCTTTTCGGAATAGCCTTCCTTCTTCGTGTCGGTGGGCGGCAATTGTACTTTGCGACCATCGTTGGGAGAGGTTATCGCTTTCCGTTTCCGAATACACTACTTCCGCCGCATTTTCAACGTTGGCGACGCAATCACCAACGTCGCTTTATTTGCCTGGTCACTCGTTTCTTTTCCTGCCGTAATCTCCTCGTTGACTTCAGGATGGTTTTTTATTATGTCGGGATTTACGACCCTTGCATCGGTCCCTTCGGTAACGATCGCAGCAATGACCATCGAACCACCACTCGAACACATGAAGCGTCCTGCAGAGTTTCCCGCTTTTCCTTTTAGGGCGCTCTGGCGTTCGCATCATTTTTTTTTTTGTTGTGCCCGAACGCCGCAGGAATCTCAGTCTGGACCAGACTGCCTGTTGATCTCCGTATTTCGTCCGTCTTCACTGTTATTGTATTAATCGTCGTTTTCGTCATCGTTAGTACCGCTCTCCATGTACTTAACATCGTGGCTGCAACCGCTGGTTGCGTCGTCGTTATTATTTTTGATTGCTTTTTTTGGGTTTTTTTAATCTTTTTTTAGTGTTTTTGGTTGCTCCAGTTTTGTTGGGTTCCGCCTTGGAGCCGCTATCTCCGCTCGTGTGTGTAGTTGCATTTTTAGTCCCATGGTTATCTTTGGAGAGCAGGTGCGAACTTCGACCATACTTCGAGGCTTTGCCAGGACGGAGACGGTATGATAGTTGAATTGGAGCCGTTCATACACGAGTGTTACCTCGGCGCTACTGTAAGAAGCAACTAGGTCCAAACCATCATATCCGCCAGCCCAAAGCATCAATTTCATTTCGTTGCCCAAAGCGTAGTCCAGATCCAATCAGGGTCGTTACCTGTCATCCCAGGAGGGAACCTCACTGCCTTAAATTCGGCCGTGGTCAATGTAAATTGAATTTTGACGGTTTTTAAAAAGATTGAGGCTTTACCATCTGCTCACATGGTTTGCACATAATGAAAGATGCTGCTTAATTTAGCTTAACCTAATTGCAATGTTTAGAATATTTGAGTTTAGGAGAATGAGTTTATTTTTCGCTTTATATGTTGCGGTATACGACGGTAGATCTACAATTGTTGAATTAACGAATGAGGACGGTTCCCGGTAGGGCTTGTTGTGTTAAAATTATCTGAATGAATGGAGTTGCGGGGAAAGGGGTGTGAATGGTGTGAACTTTTCATTGGTTGTTGGGGTGGTTTTGATATTGATCTATCCTCGGTCGGTTCCCTCCTCTACCAGTACGTAGCAGGAAGGCTTATGGTAGGGATGTGATGCGGGTATATTGAGGGAAGGGTTATCCGAACAGATCAGCGTGATGGGCGAAAGATAGTAAACATCGCTTTGAGTCATATTGCGGTGGCAGAGATTGTTTATGATAGGTTCTGGGTGGACGGCCCAGTTGCCTAGGCGTTTTTTGCTGCCTTCTATCGGATAATAAATGATAGGAGTTATTCTTGTTTCTCTGTAGAGGACTTCATTTCGGAAATGTTTCTTGTTAGGTCTTCTATATTTAGGCAGATACTTTCTGAGGATTTTCCTTTCGAAGATCTGTGGCTCCTCGGCTATCATAGGGCAAATTGTCACCCACACAGGAAAGCAGTAGACTGAGATAGGCCGTATAAAGCTTTTTTATATAAGGAGTTTAGTTTCTGTGCCTAAGCATTTCCTGGAAAGTAGAGGAGCTAGCAGCACTGTTACGGTTTTTGCTTTTTGGAGGATTGCACGAGCGTGTGGGTTAAATTTAACGCGATTGTGGAAGAGAACACCGAGGAATTTGCTGGATTCTTTCAGGGGAACAGTTTGCTGGTTAATGGACAAAGTGAGTTCCCTACTTTCAGGCGGGGCTTATTTGTGTGCTTTTCCGCTGGCATTGCGGAAGAAAATGAGTTCACATTTGTTTGCGTTTATGCTTAAGGCCCACTTCTCTAGGTATTTTTCTAAGGTGCCTGTGTGTTCCTTTATTATGGATAAGGTTTTCTTTGGTCGAGCGTGACTTGAGAATACTGAAATGCCGTCTGCGTATTGAAGGGCTTTTGAAGTAAAATTTGAAGCTGGGTAGGAACTTTGAGTCAACGGCATGTCGTGGATATAGAAGTTGGAGAGTATTGGGCCGAGGATAGTGCCTTGAGCAACTCCGAAGAGTACCTGGATACTGGTTGAGGTTTCCTTGGCTATTTTACTCTGGAGTGATCTTTCACTGAAGAAGCTTGCTAATATGCTTGAAGAAGAGTCCTTTTGTCCAAACGGAGTCGAAGGCTTTGCTTAGGTCAATTGTGCAAGCGACTTTAGTTTCCTTTTTTCTAATGGCTTCTGAAATAGTCATGGAAAAATAATGCAGTTTGCTCCGTTGACATTTTCAGTTTGAATCCAAACTGCTCAGCCGGTATGAAGTTGTTAGTGAACTCCCTTAGTGAACGGAAAAGGACTTTATCTAGAATTTCCTAGATTCGGGAGAAGTGATATTGGTCGAAGTTTAGAAATTTCTCCGTTTGTTACCTTTTTGGGGATGAGAACAAGGATGGCTTTCTTCCATGGTCTTGGGAAGTGTCCATTGTTGGTGCAGTTATTGATGATGGTGCACAGTGATTTTCTTAATACGTTACTGCATTTTCGTAGAACATAATTGGACATTCCGTCAGGACCGTAGAATTACTTACGGTTCAGGGAATGCAAAAGAAACTCCACTTCATCCGGTGTGGTGAAGAAATTGCTGTGGGCCTGAGTGGATGGGCAAGAAGATCGATTTGATGTAGAGAAGATACTTAGGTAGGATCCTGTGTAGCTGTTTATGAACTGTTCGGTTTCTTCATAAACCTGTAGCTGTAGAATTCTGAGTATACAAAGAGTTTTTACTCTGTAGTGTACACTATTTGGTCCCCGCATCTGATGGGGTCCAAGTTGAGATTGTACGAAGCACACAGGCGCCCGGTGAGTTTGTTATTTTCTTTGAATACCGTAGGCGAGGTTTTCATAGCTGAGAGGCGTTGTTTGAATTAAGTGTTGAGCTCGGAACGTAGTTTTTCCCGGATGATAGTGTCCAAACAGTTTATTTGGGCTCGCAGCGATGTGTTTTTTTTTTAATACGATTCAGGATTCTGTGGAAGACCTAGAATGTTTTCAGATATGTCTCTATATATAGAAAATGTTTTTTTCTTGGGTAGTGCGTATAAGCCCATACATCTAACGATTCTGGAGATAAGTTTATTTATTTCGTCTTCGATTTCCTCGTTAGAGAGGAAACAAACGTGAGGGGCTACGTATTGAAGGTTATCTCGGAGCTCGTCCTAAATTGACTTCAGTCGGCTTGTGAATAGGAGCGGGTCAGAGAAATTTTTTAAGGTTATAGGTCGGAGCTCATTCAACGGTAGGTGCAGAAGTAGAGCATGGTGGTCTGATGGTGCCGTAACTGTGATACAGTTGGGTCCTCTAGGGCTTAAGAGTGAGGCTGAAATGATAAAAATGTCGATGAAGGAGCTACCTCTGGGGAAAATTGCGACTCCTGCGTTGACGATTCCAAGAGACATTTGATGACCTGATGACAACCATTGAAAATTGTGTTGCCGTTGCTATTGATAGAGCGGTCGCCCCAAGAATGATGTCGTGCATTGAGGTCACCACCCCAGATGGCCTCGTCGTGGTTGTCGGCAATATTTAAAAATGGTTCAGGCTAGTGGTCAAAGTAGAACCTAATCTGCAAGGGATGTAGAGAGACCCGATCAAAAATTTTCGAGTGTGCCCGCGCTGGCCACGCAGTTGGAGCGACACTAGGGTATAGAATATATCAGCCGGTAAGTGCTGTATCTGGTGAGCAGGGTGTATATGTTTGGCGAGAATTGCGGTCCCTCATCCTTGATCGCTGAGAAACATAGTATAATGTGGGGAAACTGGGTTTATGTGCTGCTCGTAGGCAGGTTTCACTGATTAAGACGAAGTCTGGGGAATAGCGCTCCAACAAGTGTTGTAGTGCCAATCTTTTCTCGTGGCGGTGTAGTGAATTGAGATTAATTGCGAGAAATATTAATTTAGTTGTTACTTGGGACATCGATTAAAAAGTTAAGGAAGAAATTAACAAGTGCTATTGCTTTATCCTAAGGGGGAAGAAGTCTAGTATAATGTGGCAGCGAATTCTCTCGATTTTCTTAGGAGTGTGGCTGCAGAGACTCCGAGGTGCTCCTGCGTTTCTTGGGCAATATATGCAAAAGGGTTGTCTTCTACTGGATTGCAGCAGTAGGTCATGGGGGTTTTTAAACCTGAGGCAAAGGATATGTGGGCGTTGCCAGATCGCTCATCTGGGATTGTGATTAAACGGGAAAGCCGTGATGGAAAATCAGAGGGATTGTAGACGTGTGAGGTGATCGGCATGAGCTCCGGACCACTTCTTCTTGCTGCTCTCTTCTCCATTAGTTTTTTTTTTAGCTTTGTCCGTTCAGGACAGCCCGTGAAGTTTGCGGGGTGGCTCCCGGAGCCGCAGAGTGTACAGAACACAGGAGGGACTGATTGGTCAGCAGGTGCGAGGTCCTTAGTAAGACTCCTAAGGGTCTTGCGAGGGCAACTTTGCCCTTTGTGGTCTTTGCCACAAGGTCGTCATCACAACACAGAGTGACTCTAAAAAGATTTAATAAACTGTTATTGCGCCCTGACCACGCGGTTGAAAAGTTATTAATTTCAAAGTTGAGTCTGGGCAACTGCTTTGAAATATCCTCTTTGATGCTGGGAAGAGAGAAAAGGGAGCTTAGGCCTTTCAGTATAGCTACCGGTTTGCGGCATTGCAATGGAGTGAATGAGTGTCCCCCAAGTTTTCGTTCCTTCATCGTTCTAAGGAAGAAGTCGTACGCTTCAATATTGTCCACAGTAATTTTGTGGTAAGAGTCGGTAAATAGTTTTACTGGATATCTTGTTACTTTTTATGGAATTGTTTGCAGCTACATATAAATGAGTTGCATATTTTGAATAATAATTTTTCTGAAAAATTATTAGAGAAGAAAAATGTTAGAAGAAGGTGGTTTCGACGTGTGCACTAATTCTCCTCAGGCCATCACTCTTAGATACACACCGGTGATGGCGACCACCATGCTCAGAGGTCACAGGCACTTTAAAGTTTTTGGTGGGCAAAGTAATTAACAGTTGCTTCGGCGGATTCACTTTCATGTCACGCAACTCAAGAAATGTTTGAAGATTTTTCCGATTATTCTAACATAAAGCTAAACGTACGTATCTATCAAATAACAAATGAAAGAAACAACCAGTCTTCTTTCTTAATATCAAACAAAAATCATTTAGTAATAAAACAGTTCTTTTATAACAAACAAAACAACCAGAAGTCAAAAAAATGTAACTTATTATCTAAGTTGAGTTGACTACTAAACTGAGATATTATTATCAATTAAATAAAACTATATCTACTCAGTAGATCTATTAGATATTACAGATTAATTAAGAAAATATACCAATTACTCAGATTTGTTCAGTTCAAATCACAAGCCATTATTACGAATTATTTTGAAAATAGCTCCTTAAGAAGCACAAAATGTCCAAAGAATCGTCTGCTCAATGGCTTCTTATTATGTTGGCCAGATAACCAGCCACTGAGAAGGCCCTTTCGAATTCAACGCTAGTTGAAACCGACCTCAGGCAGTTATCCACGAACTGTAAAAGTTCGCCCTTTGACCGCCCGGACTCGTATAAATTAATTTCCTTTTTGATTAATGCCTCCAGAGAATTCGGAGTTAGCTTTCTGTCTATAGGTTCTTTGAGCAAAGCAGTCAATGTTTCCTGAAGTTCTTCTTGCAATGAAATACTCTTGCGTGTCTCAGAAACAGAGGGGTTAATTATCGTCATCATCAAATTCCGCTATATCATTAGCGGTAGCAGCTGATGTTGATGCGATCGGCCAAGATGGATCTGAATTTGTCTGTGTCTGTGAGTTAATCAGACTATGTTGCGGGTGCGAACGCTCTATAAGTGATTTAATTTCAGTTCGAATCACGTTTTTCGGAGGCAATTTAAATGTTTCGTCTTTCGCAAACCCTTCTTTATCTGCTTGGTATTTAGATGTATCTCTAATATACAACAAGCATGCTGTGAAATTCGTCCGAATCTCAACAATGCGCTTTCTCAAGGAGCCAGCTAGTTTTTCTACCAATGGAGTTTATAGCTCTTCCAGTTTGCGAATCATGTACGTAAGTGTTGTTTCTGTGATAGCAAAGTCTGTATCTTGACGACATAACACCACCACAGCCAGTTTTACAGGTTGAAATGCCTTGCCTAAATTCGCTAAAACCGCATATTCTTCCGCATTCAAAGGGTAGTTTGGATCAGCTTCCAGGCTGATCTCGATCAAAGCTTTGTTGACACACAGCTTGATTCTAATAAATGTAGAAATCATGTCTGCTATGCTCGACCATCGAGTTTTACAATCAAGTTGTAACTTAATATCTTTTCCAAATTCTTGCTTTACGTATATTTGCAGAGTATCATTTTTAATAGGTGATCTTTAAAAAGTTTCACCAAGTTTCTAGGTCTGCTTCTATTCTGGGCATAGAGCAATGAAAAACATCATCGTCTGAGCCTGTGCTAGAAATTCCGTCCATTTCCAAAGGAATCTCATCGTCGTTTTCCTCATTTTCAGATTCTATCACAGGTTCCTCAACATTAGTTTGTTTTTTATAAAAAGTATCTATTATGCCAAATTGAACTCCATGGGCATAGCAGAGCTGATGTGAAAGTGATATCAATCGACCCAACTTTTTCATCACACTTGCCTCAGCTGTAGTAATATTGATAATATCTTTTCCAGAATAAGGCCAAATTCGATTAACTTTGTTTTCATAATACTGACACCGCTTTTAGCAGGCACTTCCAAAGACGCGAATCATACCTAAGTTCCAAAACAGAGCATTGCAGTTCAAAAATGTGTGTACGTTTACATTTATGGTCCTTCAACAAGTTCAACACGAGAGAACGATAAGAAAAGTATTTATTATTTACAGATTATTAAATGGTTACTATATAATCGATACGCGCTAGGATAAAAATTAATTCGAATGTCGTTTTGATGTCTGGTTGTCGTTTCGATGTCGTTCCTACGATCGCTCTAGGTGAAGTGATTAGCGTCTCGTCGACGCGATAACAAAAATTCCTAACTCCGTGCATGCATTCATACCACATTTGCTGAGCATGCACACGCGCAGCGATAACAAGATCCCCAACTCCGTGCTTGCATCCATATCACATTTGCTGAGCATGCAAATGTATCAAATGATTGTATCGACGCGATACAATCTCCGTCAGAGCGTTCCTTATCGCAGCACAATCGCTGACCACGCACAAGCGCAACCAGCAGACATGCTGAGTGGATCTTTGGTCATGTAACCCATATCGTATGATTATCGCGGTGGCTGAAGCATCGGGACAATGTTGCACACTACTGTTGCATGCATGCAATGCATGCGTTGTGTTGTCGCCACACTACTCCCCTCGCAGTGGCTTGGCCACGATACTTTATTGGAAGCGTACGGGTGGCCGGATCTTACGTCCACTGCGTGTGGTTGTTGTTGGTTCGCTAATGAGGGGCCTCGCCTTTGAAGTAGGTTCTGGCGTGAGGAATGCGGGTTTGAGCCTGTCGATCGAAATTGAGGCGGGGTGTCCATTAATGTCGATGCGGAAATACTTGTCCTTTCTGCTTAGGACCGGGTATGGGCCGTCGTATGGTGGTGTGAGCGATGATTTTACCTTGTCGTTGCGTACAAAGACGTGTGAGCTGCTGCCTAGCGTTCGGTGTATGAAAGTTTGGGTGGTGGTGTGGTGTGCCGTGTCTCGAGGTCGCAGTTTCGTCATGCGTGACCTGAGATCACGCAAGAAGTCCGTTTCGTTGGTTTTGGACTGCGATGCGGTGAAGAACTCCCCCGGAAGCCGTAGGCTGGTGCCGTAGACCATGTCTGCGGGTGTGGCGTTAATATCCTCCTTTAATGCGGCGCGCAGTTCTAGGAGCACGAGAGGTAGCACCTTCGTCCATATCGTAGCAGCGGATGGCGGCCTTGACTGTGCGATGCCATCTCTCAATGATCCCGTTGGCGGCAGGATGGTATGGGGTCGTCCGCAGGTGGTTGATTCCCAGAATACGGGTCAGCTCGGCGAAGATTTGGCTCTCGAACTGGCGTCCCAGGTCGGTAGTTACTCTTGCCGGCACTCCGAAGCGGCTTATCCATGCATTGATAAGCGCCTCGGCGACTGTTGTTGCGGTGATATTCTGGAGCGGAACGGCTTCTGGCCAACGTGTGAACCTGTCAATGATGGTTAGGCAATAACGGTAACCAT
This sequence comes from Odontomyia ornata, assembly GCA_963969285.1. Classification (NCBI taxonomy): domain Eukaryota; kingdom Metazoa; phylum Arthropoda; class Insecta; order Diptera; family Stratiomyidae; genus Odontomyia; species Odontomyia ornata. The sequence goes on from OZ017741.1 coordinate 25,046,803, forward strand.
CGTTCGGTGATAGTGGTCCGATGAGGTCGATGTTAATATGCTCGAACCTGGTGTCCGGCTGGGTGTATCGCTGGAGCGGTGACTTGACGTGACGTCCGATCTTGTTGCGCTGGCAGGCCGTGCAGCTTCGTACGAAATCATTAATCTCCTTATTCATGGCCGGCCAGAAGAAGCGGTCGGTGATGAGTCGTCTAGTCGCTCGTATGCCTGGGTGTGCTAGGCCATGCATCGTCTGCATGATTGTTTGCCTAAGCTGCTGCGGTACGTAGGGTCGAACCTTGTTTTCGGTGACTATGCAGTGGAGTGGCGTGTCGGAAGTAGCAAGCTCCTGCTTCTTCCACTTGAGTTTGTCCGTCTGGTCCTCCAGCAAAGCCTTGAGCTGTGGATCGGTTTGTTGAGCTGAAGCGAGAGAAAGGATGTCGGTCGTTGAAACTGTACTCACCCGAGACAAGTAATCCGCGACGGAGTTATTCCGGCCCGGAATGTGGCGGATGTCGACTGTGAACTGGGAGATAAAATCCAGCTGACGTTGTTGCCTCGGTGATGCTTTCTCCGGTCGTTGCTGGAACGCAAACTGTAATGGCTTGTGGTCGGAGAAGACTGTGAAGACTCTGCCCTCCAACATGTACCGGAAGTGCTTGATGGCTTCGTGAATCGCTAGCAACTCTCGGTCGTAGGTGCTGTAGCGTCGCTGGGTGTCGTTCAGCTTGCGTGAGAAAAATCCCAGAGGCTCTGTTCCAGTGCTCGTTGTCTGGTGCAGGACAGCTCCGAGTCCATCGTCCGATGCGTCCACTGTTAGGGACCATGTAGCTATTGGATCAGGATGCGCGAGTGACGGAACCTTGGTTAGTTCCGACTTGCACCTCTCGAATGCTGCCGATGCCTCGTCGGTCCATTGAAGCTCCGTTTTGTCGCGTTTTCTGTTTCCCTCTATCAGCTGTTGGAGCGGGCGTTGGGTTTGAGCGGCATGCGGTAGGAACCTCCTGTAGAAGTTAATCATTCCTAAGAATGACTTTAGCTGCAGTGCTGTCCTGGGCTTCGGAATAGCGGATATGCCTTGCGTCTTCTCAGGCAAAGGTTTCAATCCGTCAGTTGAAATCGTGTGCCCCAAAAATTGAATCTCGTCCTGTCCAAATTGGCACTTATCCTTGTTGATTGCAAGTCCGTATTGGCGTAGACGGCTCAGCACCTCCGACACATGCTGTTGGTGTATCTGCGGGTCCGGTGAAAACACCAATATGTCGTCTATGTAGACGAATACATTACTGAGTCCCCTTAGCACCTCGTGCATGAAGCGTTGGAAGGTCTGGCCCGCGTTGCATAGGCCAAAGGTCATGTAGATGAACTCATACAATCCAAATGGCGTGATAATCGCCGTCTTCGGGACATCACTCGGCTCGACTGGAATCTGATGAAACGCCTTCTGTAGATCGATCACAGTAAAGACCTTCATCCCGTGCAAAGCAGCAGTGCAGTCCTGCAGGAATCCGATTGGATATCGGTCCGGAACGGTGCATGCGTTGAGGGCTCGGTAGTCTCCGCATGGACGCCAGTCTCCGTTGGCTTTACGTACCATATGAAGAGGACTGCTCCATGCACTCTTGGATGGTCGACAGATTCCCAGTTGTATCATGTTGTCGAACTCGGCTTTCGCAGCGGCGAGTTTGTCGGGGGGAAGTCGGCGTGCCTTCGCGTTGACTGGAGGGCCTTTTGTCACAATGTGATGCGTCGTCGTGCACTTAACGTTGCGGCGAGGTGCTGTTGATGTGACTTCGGGATAGTCTGCCAGAATTGCAGCGTATTCACTGGTGATTGTCGCGGATGTCGATGGTTGTATCAGTGGTTGGTTCGTTGATGTGGCCTTCACCTCAGCTGCGTTCGCAATTTGTCGCTCGATGAGTTTTCGTCCTCTGATGTCCACGAGTAGTCCATGATGCTCGAGCAGGTCAGCTCCGATGATTGGGGAGCTGACGTCCGCTATGATAAAAGTCCACGTAATAGGCCTCGGAAGGCCGAGATTTAAGGTCAGCTTCCTCTTCCCGTAGGTGCGAATAGCAGAACCGTTAGCAGCTAATAAGCGGGTGCCAGATTCTGGGTTACTTCGATCTCGGATGGTAGGTGGGATCACGGATACGTCTGCGCCGGTGTCGATCAAAAGCGCGCCAGTGCCATTGTTATCGCGGATGTATAAGCGATGCACTGATCGCGCGCCGGCCAGTTTTTGCGGAGAGGACGGTTTTAGTTTTTTTGCTGTTTGCCGAACTTGCATGGCGGTCGGCATTTCGTGGCGTCTGATCCGTAATGGGCGTGGTACCAGCAAGCTTCGGTTGGAGGTTTGGGCGACTGTGGGCGTGATTGCGATGGTAATCGTGGTTTCCCTGAATTACCGGCACATGGGCACGTGCACTCGGTCCTTTGTGAAATGCTCCTGTGGTCTTCGTCGATTCGGCGTGCCAGCCTCACAACTTCCGCCGTCAGTTTGGAGAGCTCTGACAGGATTCTCGTTGTTGGCAGAGTGGCTTCCGCAGAGTCGTGATTCGAGATTGATCCGATGGTGTAAGGCTTGGACCCTTTCGTCACTTCGTGGACCCTATCGGCGATCGTTGCTAGATTCTGCAGCGAGGCGTCGTTTGCTGACAGAATGCTGCGCAACGTGATGTCCAGTCTATTAAGCCACATCTGTTTTAGCGTCTCCTCCGAAATGCTGTCAGCGGCGAGAGTTCGCATTTGGTTCAGCAGCTGTGATGGTCGCTGATCGCCCAATTCGACCTCCGACAACAGTTTCTGAATACGCTGCTGGGCGGACTCCGCGAAGGCTCTAATAATCTCTCGCTTGAGGTTGTCGTACTTTCCTTCCGCTGGTGGCTTGGACACGGCACTCCGCACTTGCTTCACGACTCTGATGTCTAGGCTGGCGACGATCAGCTGGAAGCGCGTTGTGTCTCCCGTTATGCGGCTCGCCCCAAAGTATGCCTCGATTTGCTCGAACCAAAGTTCGACGTCCTCCTCCCAGAACGGCGGAATCCGGAAGGTGGCATTTTTCACACCGCTTATCTCGCCGGCTTCGGGGTCCGCTCCATCGTGCGTGGCTGCCGGGATGTTGTTCTTGTCTTCGTTCGACATTTTAACTGTTATGGTCGAGCTTGGGGGGTATTCGCTTGCGCGCGCCGCTTTACGCCGCGGACGTGGTCCCTGTACAATATGTACACTAGGGACGCGATGTCTACGATGAGCACGCACAATCGTGTCACCTCAAGACGGTCACTTTGCACCGCGAGCGCCGAATTTATCACTAAGGTGTTCGTAACTTCACCCGTCACCTCTTTCACCGGTTTATTTCCCATTCACGCTGACGTGGGAAAACGAGCACTACACACGTGAGATTGGCAGTTCTGTAGCGTCGGGCGCTATGTTCCACTCGCGGGAGGCAGGATCGCCAGTTATGGTCCTTCAACAAGTTCAAACGCGAGAGAACGATAAGAAAAGTATTTATTATTTACAGATTATTAAATGGTTACTATATAATCGATACGCGCTAGGATAAAAATTAATTCGAATGTCGTTTTGATGTCTGGTTGTCGTTTCGATGTCGTTCCTACGATCGCTCTAGGTGAAGTGATTAGCGTCTCGTCGACGCGATAACAAAAATTCCTAACTCCGTGCATGCATTCATACCACATTTGCTGAGCATGCACACGCGCAGCGATAACAAGATCCCCAACTCCGTGCTTGCATCCATATCACATTTGCTGAGCATGCAAATGTATCAAATGATTGTATCGACGCGATACAATCTCCGTCAGAGCGTTCCTTATCGCAGCACAATCGCTGACCACGCACAAGCGCAACCAGCAGACATGCTGAGTGGATCTTTGGTCATGTAACCCATATCGTATGATTATCGCGGTGGCTGAAGCATCGGGACAATGTTGCACACTACTGTTGCATGCATGCAATGCATGCGTTGTGTTGTCGCCACACATTCATGTATCGCTTATTCATAGAAAAAGTCCACTCATCAAATGTTAGCGTAAATATGTGATCATTTTCCTTCAGTTGAGCCAATTCACGCATTATTTTCATTTTCAATCTCATGCCATAATTCATAACTATAAGTTTAATTGTGTTTAGGGACACAGACAGTTTGGGTCCCGAAGAATGAAGAGATCTCTCATACCTTTGGAAGTACAGAAAACACGGAAAGGTAGTCCATCTTTGGCTGCGATTCTTGATACTTTTTTCTCCATAGAACTATCTTCAACCGTGAGGATATGATCAGTAATTCTCTTCTTTCTTGCTGGTGGCACTGGTGCCGACGATCCTGGTGATTTTGGACCAACATTCGACGTAGATGCGGATGCTGTTACTAATTCCATGTTTTTATTAGTAGCCCCAGTATTTGATAATGGTGGCGGCAAAGAAAACGCTGGGGGGGTGATGTGGCATTCTTCGTTTTCGTGTCAATTTCATGAATCGATTTTAAATGCACATGCAAGCCACGCGGATTTCGATCTTTGGTTTTAAGAATCTTCTTACAAAGTTTACACTTAGAACTCAATCCATTTTCCGATCCCAAAAAGTATTTCCATACTTTGGACACACTCTCATAGTCTTTATAAACTATTTTCGCCGACATCGTTCGTTATTCCACTCGTAAATCACATAAGAAACTTTTTTTGCATAAATAACCAAAAAATACACGAATGCAATCAAACTTAATTACGTTAGCTAGTAACAACTATTAGTTAACAACTGCGCGCCGATGACGCTGCACGCCAGCTCGATTTTCGACCAATCGCACGCAAGAACGAATCTGAGAGAAACCACGTCCCGCGACCGCTACCACAGGCTGCCGCCTCCCGCGCACAGAACGAAACCGACGGATCGCAACTCCGTCCGTGTCAGTCCGCGCTTCGAATAAAACGTTTTTATGCCCGAGTGTAATCTCGTTAAATTCGCGAGATCTCGCCCTTTTTTCGTCCGAGATCAATCTCGCTAAAAAAGGCCAAGATTTCGCGAGAACGAGGTCTCGCGAGACGAAGGTTGCATTCCCTAGATAACACCTAAACTTTATGAAACCACTACTTCTTACCTTTCCACAAAATTTGAGCTTTCTACCTTCTATAGTTTCAGAGGACTCTTGCTGTGATGCACAGTAAAGTGGACGGACCGACAAACTAGTAGATCTTTGCAAAAATTGGTTCAAAAAGCCCTAAAAATGGGAAGACTTCTTAATACTCGATTGAGTTTTTGTTTTTACTCCAAAGCATTCAAGTGGTCGTCATTTCTGACCTTTCCAGGACATTTGATGCATGAAGCTTCTATATTTTCAAAGAAAAACTGCTGTGAGGCACATATAGATGGACGGTAATAGGTCGTGATTTCAATAGGGTTTAGCATTCCAGTACGAAACCCTAAAAACGCATACAAGAAACACTTTGAATGTTTGGTACAAAAGCAAGCCTCATCTCATTTCATCTGTTGTTTACAATATTTGGTCATGTATACTCAGATCGAGTTGAATGATGCTAAAATGCTCACCTTCGAAAAGGTTACCGCATAACACCGCATTATTAAGGAATATTATGTTTGACCTTGTGAATCATTGAATTGAAAATGAATCACAAAAGTGGTATGCGCAATAAGCCGAAGCACAATTGTTGTTTGATACAGCATGATGATGACCATACGAGTACAAGCTTTTTATGTACCATCCAGTTTGTAATCAGATATTCAAACAAGTCTCAACGCCAAGCTTGACTAGTTGATTGGATATGTACCTAACTTCGATTGATTATTATCATTAGAAAGATTATCTTCATTTATATAACTACAACTCATTGATTGTGGATTGCATAAGTACTCAGTTGATTTTAGACTAATTAATTTTAGATTTTCTTTCTACTTCGTGATTGAAGAAGCATCATAAGTACGAAATGTTTTATTTGGGAAACTCAACGCTAACATTCTTTTTTTTTTACAAGACCAAACAATAGAGTGGCAAACTCTCTAAACACCAAAATAAGCAATAAAATTTATAAAAAATATGTAGATAAAATAAACTATGTCAGCTTAATACTTTCTGATAGTATAATTTTAATTTTAGTTTTATTACAATTTAATCAAATTTAAATTGTAAAGCAAAATAAATTTACATTTTGAAATCAATACATTTTCACGCTATATTTTTCAGAGCTTAATCGAAATATTTGCTCTGTGCAGTGTACAATCATTCTACTACTATGCATTATTTGCAGGGCATAGGTATTTAATTGATATTCAGAGAACGTTAAAAATTAACTAGTACTCATTTCACATGCACGACTTATTCTATAAATATTTTTTTTTATCAAACTACTAAAATGTTAATCAAATCTTAAGTAAAATTGAATAAGAAATTCAACTATGTACTCACTGCACAATTGAAAATTTTATCATTGATAAAACCAAAAGCTAATAATTTTTTTAAACTGGAATCACCACAATTTACTTAAAGCAAAATATATTAAAAGCACAAGTTAAATTGAAATTTCACATCTAATGCGCTCAAAATTGCATAAATAATGCTCACAAACATTTGAAATTATTCATAAGCACTGTTTACAGTACACTCTTGATGATAAAAATATTAAAATTAAATTTAAAAAAATAATACTGTACTAATTGCTCAAATTTATTTTCAAGAAATTTCTCGAATTGAACCAACAACTACAATGGATGGATCTCATGATGATACATCGAAAAGTTCCAACCTCATTCTGGTTGGAATTAAAGTGATAGAACTGGTAAGCAATACCAATTTATTTATTTACCAACAAGGTCTACAATTTATTTCACAATTAATTTTACAATCTACATACCTATATATATATACGAGGTCTGTTCAAAAAGTACCCGGAATTTTTAAATTTCGCGGGTCTGGAGAGTCCGATTGTCAAATTTTTTTTTTATTATGTTGGTATACATGCCCCTAAAATATGATAAAATTTTCAGCCATATTCACTGTTTACTTTGTCTGTGGTAGTCGCTAAGGTTCGACGTGTTTTTATGAGCTCGGCGATTTTTGCTGAAACTGCTGAATTTGACCAAAAAAGCAATCGCATGAACATCGCTCAGGAGCTGTTAAATGACGTCAACGACGATCCAAGTTTGCTTGAAAGGGTCATAACTGGTGATGAAACACGGGTGTACGGTTATGATGTCGAAACCAAAGCACAATCCTCCACCTGGGAGCATTCAACGTCACCAAGAGCGAAAAAAGCATGTCAAGATCGATCAAATGTCAAGGTTTTGCTTACTATTTTTTTTTCGATTATAATGGCATAATGCCTCAAGAGTTCTTACCACAAGGTCCTACGGTTAATAAGGTGTATTACCTTGAAGTTACGCGACGTTTGCATGAAGCAATCCAAAAAAACGCGCCGATTTATGGAAAAAGAATTCATGGCTTTTGCACCACGAAAACGCACCTGTTCACTCGTCGTTGCTTGTTCGTAATTTTTTTGGCCAAAAACAATACCGTAGTCATTCCCCAACCTCCATATTCACCAGATATGGCTCCGTGTGACTTTTTCCTGTTCCCAAAGTTGAAGAGACCCATGAAAGGTCGCCGTTTTTCCTCGATTGAAGAAATAAAGGCCGAATCGCTGAGAGTGCTCAAAGACATACCAAAAAGTGAATACCAAAAGTGCTTCGAAGATTGGAAAAAACGCTGGCATAAGTGTATTATATCTGGGGGGGACTACTTTGAAGGGGACCACATTGATATAGACGAATAAATAAATATTTTTTTGAAAAAACCAAAATTCCGGGTACTTTTTGAACAGACCTCGTATGTATGTTTATATCACATTTTTCACACAAATTTGGTAAGGTCGAAATTGGCACCTTGAGATAGTTGGGGAATAGAGATGGCTCAGACTGTTAAACTTTTGACATACCTATTTACCGGCTCATTATCACCATAGACAGTAAGATGATTACTTTCTACCAGTAAACGTGCATTTCTCGTAAGTCTTATGGGCTCATTCAATATTATTTTGTTGTTTAAATATTGGACTTCCTTGAACATCGGTTCCTCGAAGAACATCAAATGCAAAGCAAGAGCACAATATGGTCCCACGGGAGGCAAGTATATTAAGTAAAAACAGCCGATTTTATCATATTGTTACATGTACAAATAATAACATGTACAAATAATTCTGCGAGCTACTGTCGCAATTGTTTTCATCATCATTAAGAACGTCAACGAATGAATTTACTCGAACCCACGAGAATCCAACAAGCATGATCAACATCTGCAAGTGACGTCACTCCATTCATGAACTAGCTCGAACCTACCAGGTACCTCTCGGTAGAACATTCGCCAATGTGCGAGAAATGGGTGAATAGGTAGAGACCCTATATAAAGGCGAGCTGAATGAATGGGGGGAATCATTCATTCGACCGCGATAAGAACTGCGATTGTGTGTTTCGTAATAGTGAAGTAATTTAGAAGACAATTGCGATAAGAAATTTATGGACAAGTGTTAGATTTTTTTGTAATAGTGAAAATTAAAATTAGTGAAAGTGTTAACTGATTATTGTGCATTTTGTTTAATTAAATAAACTCTTTTAACTTAAATTAAAAGACATTGCGTTTTCACTTTCCCGGAACGTTAAAATTATTGGCCGCGAACCAATAACACGCGACAGTGGTGTCAAGAAGTGCGAAAGAAAAATTTTGAAAGTGAAAATTTGAACATTTTTATAGTGCACAATAGTAAAATTTAAAGAAACATTAAAAATGCCACGAAGCTTAAACTTAAAAATTAATGAATTGACCATATCGGAGCTCAAGGAGGAGTTGGAAAAGCGGAATCTGGCCACACAAGGTACAAAGGCCATACTGATCGCACGCTTGCGTGACGCGATCGAGTCGGAAGGCGTGAATCTGGATTCGGGTGAGCTCTCAGATGCGGAAAAAGGCGCAGAAGGTGGAGAAGTAGACACACCAAAATCAAAGGAGCCAGAAAATGCGCTGATGCAAATGTTGATGCTAATGTCATCCAGACTGACTGCGAAGCTAGATGAACAATCAGCGAAGTTAAATGAACAATCAGTGAAGCTGGACCAACAAGCGATCGAAATCAAGGCAGACATCACACAGAAGCTGGAGAAACAGTCAACCGAAATAAAAACAGAGCTCGGTTATCTGAACAAACAAATTAAAGGCGTCGAGGAAAAGGTTGACCAGGTCGAGGAAAAGGTTTACCAGGTCGAAGAAAAGGTCAGCCAGGTCGAGGGAAAGGTCAGCCAGGTCGAAGAGAGGATAAACCATGAGATGGAAAAAGTGAAAAAAGAATTAGAAGCAGCGAAGGCAGTAGTAACCGCCTCACCAGCCCCAATTATAACCGCAGCGCAAAGCTCATCTAGAAATGTGCAAGCACCAATATTCGATGGGCAAACGGTCTGGAGTATTTACAAAATCCAGTTTGAAGCCGCCGCTAGGATAAATCACTGGAATGAGCAGGAACGAGCAACTGCGTTAATTCTGGCTCTAAGAGGCCCAGCTGCCGAGCTTTTGCAGACTATCCCCGTTGAGCTGCATTCAAACCCGGCTGCTATAATGAATGCGCTGGACATGCGTTATGGAGACGATCATCTGAAGCAGATTTACCGGGCGCAGCTACGGCATCGGATGCAGAAGTCTGGCGAAACCTTGCAGCAGCTAGCACAAGACATTGAGCGATTGGCACTTTTGGCTTACCCAGCGTACGACCCAGAACATCGAGATGACGTAGCAGCAGAAGCATTCATCAGCGCCTTAAAGGACAAGGAATTGCAACAAGCCGTGCGGTTAGCTCAAAAGCAAACAGTCAAGGAAGCATTGGCTTATAGTTTAAATTTTGAGGCAGCCAAAAATGTGACCCGCACCACTGTCCGGGTTCGCGAGGTAGTGACAGATAAATCCAGGTGTGAGCGCGTGGGAAATGAGCGAAAGCTGCAGGTGAATGGTGCGCCTAGATGCTGGAATTGCGGGGAAAAAGGGCACCTGCAAAGAGACTGCAAGAAGGGGAGAAGACCGAGCTATTGTCCAGGGTGGTGGAGATCCAGACCGTGTCAGGAGCCTAGAATGGAGGCCCATCAAACTGCAAGGGCCAACTTCGTGGGGCGAACGTTGGCCACGAGTATCGACATCCCCAGCACCGTGCCAAGGCAACATCGTGGAGAAGCAGACAGATGCCTTCCTGGTCAAGTTGATGAAGAACAATGCACCCTAACAAACGAAACTGGTGCAACCCGATCGACGATCCGACCAGACCTAGTGAGGCCCCAACTGCTCCACAAGGGCAGAGTTCATGGAATTGCTGACGCCCTATCTCGTCATCCATGTCCAGCTAACTGCAAACATTGCCAACGGATTGAGGAAAAGGAGCCGCCCGTTGATCTGCGAGTGATAACGGCCGAATTCGATGAAGGTTGGTCATCGGAGGAGATTCGAAATGCCCAGTTAGCCGATGAAGATATCGGACCATTGCTCGTATGGAAGGAGACGACTGGGCGACCGGAGTGGAAGGACGTTTCGATGCATGGTGCAACCCTGAAAAGCTATTGGGCACAATGGAACTCCCTACAGGTGGAGGGTGGCGTACTCAAGCGGAAATGGGAAACGGCGGATGGCAGCTCCTATAGGATGCAAACTATACTACCCAAAAGCCGAATCCACGATGTGGTAAAGGAAATGCATGAAGGATCCTCGGGAGGCCACCTTGGTGTTAACAAAACCTTAGCGAAATTGCGGGAAAGATTCTACTGGCTCCACGCTCGAGAAGACGTAGAGGACTGGTGCCGCAGATGCACAATTTGCGCTTCCGTCAAAGGCCCAAAGCGACGACTGAGAGGACAAATGCAAACCTATAACGTAGGCGTGCCATTCGAAAGGATTGCTGTTGACATCGCTGGACCCTTTCCTGAATCTGAATGGGGAAATCGATACACGCTGGTTGTAGCTGATTATTTCAGCAAGTGGCCCGAGGTCTACCCCATTCCCAACCAGGAAGCAACTACTGTAGCCGAACAGCTAGTGTTAAATTGGGTCAGCAGGTACGGCGTGCCTTGTGAACTACATTCGGATCAAGGCCGAAACTTTGAGTCACTAGTTTTTAGCGAAATGTGCGAGCAGCTGGGAATACGGAAAACGAGGACAACACCGCTGCATCCCCAATCCGATGGAATGGTCGAACGTTTCAACGGCACGCTCAATAAACACTTGGCCAAAATGGTTGACGAGCACCAAAGGGACTGGGACCGACATATCCCACTATTTTTAATGGCGTATAGAGCCGCTGAACATGCATCGACGGGCCAAGCCCCAGCCAAAGTCATTTTTGGAAAGACTATTCGTTTGCCAGCCGATATAAAGTTCGGAACAACCCCTGAGAAACCCCAAACGGTCTCGGAGTACGCAAGTGATCTAAGACAACGGTTGAACCAGATACATCGGACAGTGCGAAAACACCTCGAATCGGCTACTGACCGCATGAAGACCAGGTATGATCTAAAGGCTAATTCTACTGGCTTCCAGCAAGATGACTTGGTGTGGCTTTATAACCCGCAACGGCGAAAGGGTAGGTCTCCAAAGTTGCAACATAATTGGGAGGGACCATACCGAGTTACAAAGCGAATCAACGACGTCGTATACCGAATACAGGAACATCGTAAGCCGAGAGCTAAAATGAAAATCGTGCATCTGGACCGTCTTGCCCCATATTACACCCAGGGAGAATTGACTACAAATAGCGACACATCTTTTCGGGGCGAAAAGAACTGAGGTGGGGGCAGTGTTACATGTACAAATAATAACATGTACAAATAGTTCTGCGAGCTACTGTCGCAATTGTTTTCATCATCATTAAGAACGTCAACGAATGAATTTACTCGAACCCACGAGAATCCAACAAGCATGATCAACATCTGCAAGTGACGTCACTCCATTCATGAACTAGCTCGAACCTACCAGGTACCTCTCGGTAGAACATTCGCCAATGTGCGAGAAATGGGTGAATAGGTAGAGACCCTATATAAAGGCGAGCTGAATGAATGGGGGGAATCATTCATTCGACCGCGATAAGAACTGCGATTGTGTGTTTCGTAATAGTGAAGTAATTTAGAAGACAATTGCGATAAGAAATTTATGGACAAGTGTTAGATTTTTTTGTAATAGTGAAAATTAAAATTAGTGAAAGTGTTAACTGATTATTGTGCATTTTGTTTAATTAAATAAACTCTTTTAACTTAAATTAAAAGACATTGCGTTTTCACTTTCCCGGAACGTTAAAATTATTGGCCGCGAACCAATAACACGCGACAATATGAGGCCCAATTATGAAAATTTTCTGGATCATAGAGTGATCTCAAAGCAAACAGTAAAAATGGTTTCTGAGCTGACTCGAACCTTTCGGAGTGAACGTCAAAGACCGGATTCTAAACGATACGAGCGTATTCAAGAATTGGGCGCACTATTGATGTTTATAGCGTTTTTTATGAAACCTAGAAGTTTATTGGAACCTCATCGTAATGCAAATTAAAGCGCAGTTTCTTATCCAAGTGGACTCCAAGATCTACTATACTGTCCACCCTTGAAAGATTTGCATTGTTGAGCTGATGATCACACAATAAAACTGTACTTTTCCGGTAAAAACTTATTACATGACATTTTTCAAAATTTAAATATAGGTGATTTTTGTCGGACTACTCTTACAGAGTATCTATTTTACTTGTAGAAACAACGAATCATTTTGGGTGCTAACATGATATAATTTGAGATCATCCGCGTAAAATAAGTGTGGTATATCGAATAACACTTCAGAAAGGTCCGACATAAAATGTTGAAGAGAAGAGGCCCGACGTGACTGCATTGAGGCACACCGGAATATGCATGAATTTTCTTGGACATATATCGCTGAAATTTAACGGTTTGACTTCGAGTTTTAAGATACAAGTCCAGCAAATGAAGCAAAGAGCTAGTGATTCCTAAATTTACGCAATTTATGAGACAAAATTGCATGATTTACACAATCGAAGGCTTTACTAAAGTCAGTATAAATTGCATCAATTTGGTATCCCTTTTTCATTGCACAAAGAATGGCAGAGACCATTACTGTTAGGTTGATGGTTGTTGATCGATTTTTTCTGAAGACATGATGTTGGTCATTGAGACGTTGTTCTATGATGGGAGATATTTTGGAACAGACAATTTTTTCAAACAATTTTGGGGCAGCAGGTAGTATAGCTATCCCTCTATAATTTTGAACATCAACTTCAGTTTTGTTTTTATGGATGGGAGTTAAGTGGGAAGATCAACTGTACGTTGGGAACACGCCAGTTGATAGCGATTTGTTAAAAATAATATGAAGAGGTAAAATTAATTGTTCTCTGCATTGAAATGAAAGATATGGTGGAAGTAAATCAGGGCCAGACCAAGAGTTTCGATTGCGTTGAAAATTTCACCTTCTGAAACTGAAATTTCTTGAAGTACGGTCTGTGTCAAGTGGTGAAAAATGAGGCGAATCGGTTGTTGAACAATAAACTGTTTGAAAATGGTCTGCAAAATAATTGACGATTTCTTCAGGGAGAGTGGAACTGCAGTCTTTGTATGTCATTTCCTTAGGATAGCCGTGAGCTTTGCGCTTAATGTTGACAAATCCAAAAAATTTCTTGGGGTTTTTGATTTTATTCTCACCTATAACATTAACATAGGCCTCGCGCAATTTTAATTGAAATTCAAATACTCATTTTTAATTTCATTGTTCACATCAAGTCTCTCTTGCACAATTTTATACAGTTTATTTCTTCTGTTCCTTATAGGTTGAAGATCACTATCCAACCAAGGTTCGGATAATTTGTCATTTTTCTTAATTTTGGGTACATACCTTTCAACGGCGTCAAGGATGTGCTGATAGAATAAATTTACTGCATTATTTATATCTAACGTTGAAAGCATGGCAATCCAGTCTATATTAAAAGTATGATTTTCAATGCTCTCGTAATCAACATTGCGAAAATTGAATACAATCGAGTTATTGTACGAAAGAGTGTTGGAAGCTTCAGCAGTAGAAATTCTATAGACAGTGCGGAATGGTGCAGGGTATTTGAGAACAAATTTTCAACGTCACTAGTTTGATTAACCACTACATTGTCATATGCATCGGTAAAAACAAGATCTAGTCAATTGCCACAGATATCTGCTGTAATCATTGCCATAAAATGTAGAAAGAAGGTTGAAAACACTGTGGTCTAAAAGATTAACTGGGAGAAGACGATTATCAAGTTCGTCGACCGCAAACGTTAAATTTGGTCTGTTAAAGTCTCCATGTATTTTATGTTCTTCATTAGTAAGTGATGCAAGTGAAGACATTGTAAACTTCTTCTTCTTTTTAGCACTACAGCTCCTCTTAGGCCTTCGCTTTCTGCAAATACCGCCTCCAACTGTCTCGGTCCATTCACCGCGTCCTCCAATGTCGAAAATCGATCAGCGATGAACTGTCTTCATCGACCGAGTCAGACCAGGGTTTCCTCGGTTTCCTCACTGGTCTCCAGCCTTCGGTTCGCCCAACGAATACCTTTTTGTGTATCCGTTGTTCGTCCATACGATTCATGTGGCCAGCCCATTGCAGCTTCCGCAGTCTTACAATCGTAGAGACCTCCGATTCGTCAAAAATTTCATACAGCTCATAGTTGCATCGAATTGGTCATTGGTCCCCGTCTTGCTTCACTCCGATTATTCGCCTCAGGACCCGTCACTCAAAGGTGTTGAATATATTTGCGGATGCTTGGGTTAGGGTCCATGTTTCACACCCATAGCATAACACAGGTCTTATCACAGATTTGTGTACTTGGAGCTTTATTTTCCTGTGTATGCAGCTGGTCTTCAAGATCGTCAATACTGAATAAAATATTTTATTTTCGAGCTGTATTCTTCGACGTATTTCGTCTCTTTCATTACTCATTTTTGTTATTTTGGCACCTAAATACACAAATTCGCTAACATTTTCGTTACTGTATTCGCCAAGTGTGATATTTTGGGTATTTGAGGTATTTTTCCGTAACTGCGTCTTGAGCTTTGTTTTATTTTCATCGATTTGTAGCCCTACAAGTTTTGCTTCGCTTCGTTGTCGAGTTTCAGGAAAAGTTCTATGGCAGTTGTTAATGACCGTGACAAAATGTTGATGTCATCCGCATAGGCTACTACTTGGCTCGACTTGTACAGTAATGTGCCTCACGTATCGACAGGTAGCTTCCGTATGACGCACTCCAGACTCAAATTGAATAGCAATGGGGCCAGCCCATCTCCCTGCTTTAGTCCGATATTTGTGTCAAAGGCATCGGTGAGTTGGTTATTGATGCGGACTTGGGAGATCGTCGACGTCATTGCCATTTTGGTAAGACGGACTAATTTGGCTGGGATGCCAAAACCAAGCATTATTTGTTACAGTACGTTACGATCAACACTGTCGTTTGCTTGCTTAAAGTCAACGAATATTTGGTGTACGTCTATGTTGAACTCCCAACATTTTTCAAGTACCTGCTTGACTGTAAACAATTGGTCTATTGTTGATCTACCTGCTCTAAAGCCACATTGATACTCCCCAATAAAACTGGCGTATGATCCGATTTTATTTTCTGCGATTTAAAAAATATTTCGTACGCCGTTCAAAGTAGTGATACTCGTATGCCTCTATTATTTTCGCACTGTAGCTTGTCACTTTTTTTGTAGATAGGGAATATAGTTGAATGGCTCCACACTTTCGGCATATGCTCTTGTTTCCAAATGTGCTGGATGACTTTGTGAATAGCTTTATGAACACTACTGCCACCATACTTGATGAGCTCCACTGGAATCTCATCAATGGCCGGCGCTTTATTATTCTTTTGGGCTTTGATGATGGAACAAATTTCATCCAGATTTGGTGGGGCCAATGGAATGGCAGCTCTCCGCAGACATCTATAGGCTCCGATGTTCTGGAGCTGTGCGGAGGATTATGGAGGTTCTCAAAATATTGTATGATGCCCATCTTTTTTTAATCTTGGTTTCATCAGCGATGGTATTGCCGATGTTATCACGACAGAGCGTGGTTTTGGGCTGATAACGTTTCAGACTTTTCACTGCTTTGTATAATAATCAAGCGCTCGCCGTTATAATTTGTTTCATCGTGAAGGCTATATCTTCCAGTCGTTCCCCGATGAGATATCTCATTGCCAACCTTAGCTTTGAAATCACCCAAAATTACTTTTGTGTCGTTTGTAGGCAATGAGTCAACTAGTCTTTCCAGGTCATTGTAGAACGTTTTCTTTACTTCTTCGTCCTTTTCTTCGGTCGGGTCGTGAACTTTTATCAGCCACATTTTGAAAAATTTCGCTTTGTAAACTACCTCACTGGAATTTAGAGGAATATGGAAAACATCAATGTACAAGAAAAATTTGTTACTTTATGTTTGATTCAGACTATTGCATGCTGGAAATTATTATGTGCGGTGGTATTGACGGGTTCACTCAACAGAGGGTTATGTACAGCGATTAGCATATCACCACCTTGTTTGAGCCCGTTACTAAGTCTCGATCATTACTACAAATAGTCCAGCTACTATCAAGAATCTCTTCATTACGAAAGGAGTCATTCAAACAGGTTTCTTTTAGAGCAAAAACAGTGAAAGGGCATGATTTAGCGTCAAGAAAAAGTTTACCGAGTTTACTTTTCATACCACCGCAGTTATGGTCGAACATTTTGACGATTTTTATTGCGGACGAAAAAATTTATATGTTGCTCTCGTGACCTTTGTAGCGAGGATATATAATTTGACCTTACATGTGAACCGTAGGTCTCAAGATCTTTTTCGCTTGTTCTGAATTTATACCAAGTTGTTCGTTATATCTAAGGTATAAATTGCGAGGAGGTTCAAATTCGATGGGAAGACCTTCTCTTTGTATCATTACTTTCAGATTGGTCTTCGTTTTACTATCGATGCACGTTTTGTCTGGCGCATTATGCATGTAGGCCAGGTAGAGTCGAACAAACTCATATATTTTATGCACTCCCACCCTTCACAAGAGACCCTCAAGATCGTTACTGGAATTAATAGCTTTTACGCCTGGAGGTAAGAGAGGGTCTAAGGGTTCGGCCACATTGCGATTTTCCTGTCGTAACCAGCGATTTTTAGACGCAAATACGAACACACTGCGACAAGATCTCCGAAGGAACTTCAGGCATGCGCAGAACTAAAATGCTCATTTGAAGGCATGTCTTTGCCAGGAACACATGCGCTAACTCATTTCTGCGCTATGCAAGAAACTTCCATGCACGTCAGCGTCAAATGTCCAAATGATGTGCGCCTGCGCGAGTATCATGGAAACTACCTGCTAAACTGGTTTTAGGAAAAATCGCAAATTCCTGCGACTGCCGACCTGGACAAAATTGTCGAAAATCGCAGTGTGCGGGCTTCCATTTAACCATGTGTAACTTGCGACAGAAGTGCGGCTAAATAGTCGTAGTCTGATGCATCCCTAAAAGAGATGCTTTTTCGGTGACCGAATTATTTGATGCGCTAGGTAACTGAATTGTGCATTTTGTGCATGAAATCTGAAACCATCACTCACGAAATTGGGATTTATCTAATGATTTCTACTATCAATAGTGTTTTCTATATTTCAGTGCCTAATTGTAGTGCTGTTGGGGCTTATAGATGATCCCGCAAACAATTCACAAAATCGTATATTCATATCTTCGAGAACAATTGGAGTTTCTTATGCTGCTATTGGTGCTTTTCTCATCTTTACAGCTGTCTACATTTTGATGAAATTATTCAGTGATTCGTAAGCTTACTTTATAAATTTAGTTTAGCACTAATTTTAATGATTTCTTTGCTAGATGCCCATGGAAGACTTCCGCACTTATGTCGATTATTGCTGTGATACTTTTCATAGCTAGTGGAACGATGCTGTTACGAGATTGGTCATACGTGAAGGAGAGAGGATATTGGCCACCAAATACGCAGAGGTTTATTACACTATATTAGGTCCACAAGAATTTATTTAGACTTTTATCTATTCTCTCGACAGATTGGATTTTCTATGTGGAGCCGGCGCAGTCTCAATTGTTACAGCCGTGATTTTTATAATAGATTTAGGTTTGACTGTTTTACTGGGAATCAAAGGTGATCTGGAATAATTTATCAAGTTAAGTCGTTAAAAACCAAATTGCAATATCAATGATCATCTATCAATTCTAATTACAAAAAGAGCACAAACATTTTTCAACCCCCTTTCAAACGAAAATTCGACTAAAGTACCATCACGTTAAAATAATCCGTCCATTAAATCTCTTAAATTTCTGTCCAGCTGACAGGCATAATAAGCAGTTTTTTAACAAATTAATTATTTTATTTTTCTACAATATCTTCATAAATGTTTGTAAGCAATAAACTAGCACTTAAGGATTCTAAATGGAATATATGACATAATCACTATGGGCTCGTTGCAAACATTCCGTCCAAAATGCGACTCTCTTTTATAAGAATATAAAATATTGTATAATGAAATTAATGCTAATTTACTTGTTAGTCATTTCATCTCGTTCTTTAAGCAATTTTTGAATACATAAAAGATTATAAATTTACTAATTTTTAAAAAATAAAGTTGATGTTAATATATCAAGTTCAAATTAGTATGCCAAATATAATTTAAATGAAATTTGAAAATTCATTATTGTAATTATATTTAAAGTGTTTAAAATGTACGAAATAAATGACATGTGTTAATGTAAGGTCAAGAGATAATAAAGATTGTATTACAGTTGTATGATATATTTATTGGATTTACGCAAAGCTGGAAAGGAATGCGTTATGTGAGATATAAAATTCGTTCATAAACAAGGTTTTCACCTTCTTTTGTCGAAGACTATGAAACTTAAAATGGGAAGTTCAACTCGATTTTTTTTTTTTTTTGTAAATTAACAGTTCATATCAAAGAATTATATAGGGTATCCATTTTACGCTTGGGAAAGTAAAGCTAAAGAAAACACATAAAATATTCAGATGGAAACAAAATTTTTTATTTAATATAAAGATTGAACCTTGCCATTATACGTGGAATACAACATCATTCAAATGTCCTCCACGGAACCTTTTACAGGCCTCAATCCTTTTGAGGTTATTTTCAATTACTTTTCGGCACATTTCCGGCAATATCTCGGCCATAACTTCACGAATATTGGTTTTCAATTGCTAAAGACTTTGAGGATTGTTCGCGTTAACACGATCTTTCGCATAGCCCCATAAAAAGAAATACAAAGGTGTTAGGTCGCAGGATCTTGCGGGCCAATTGACATCACTCAATCTCAAAATTACGCGTCCTGGAAATTTCTCTTGCAAAAGTGCTCGATTAGCCTGTGTTGTGTGGCTTGTGGCTCCGTCCTGTTGGAACTACATATTCTCCAGATCATAATCTTCAATTTCTCTCCAAAAATAATCGGTTAACATCCGTCCATAGCGGTCAGAATTGACAGTAATGGCTCTTCCTTGGTCGTTTTCAAAAAAATACGGGCCAATAACACCACCAGACCATAATGCACACCAAACGGTCACTTTTTCCGGATACAAAGTCCTTTCTGCGATCACTTGAGGATTTTGAGAGCCCCATATGCGGCAATCCTTTTTATATACGTAACCACTGAGCGAAAAATGAGCCTCATCACTAAAGAAAATTTTGTTCGAAAAATCGTTATCAATGGCTTGTTGTTCAATTCGCATACATTCTGCGTTGTGTATGATCTTGAGGCTTAAGTTCTTGAGTGAGTTGGATTTTGTACGGATGAAGATGCAAATCCAAATGCAAAATCCGCCACAATGAGCCGTAAGACAAGCCCAAATGTTGAGCACGTCGAGGAATCGACAAATTCTGGTCTTCCTCCACACTTTGAGCAACGACAGCGATATTTTCAGCAGAACGAATGTTTCGATGATGCACAGGCCTTGCAATATCAATAGCCGATCCAGTCTCTTCAAATTTTCTCACTGTGTTTGAAATTGTTTGCTGTGTAGGTCGATTATGTCGACCGTAATTGGCTCGTAAAGCCCTAAATGTTGATACAGCAGAATCACCATTTTTATAATAAAATTTAATATTTTTAACGCGTTCTTCGACTGTTAAACGATCCATATTTCGAAATGGCAAACCTTCAACTAAAAAAACACGCTTTGGATGACATTTAATTCTGACAGATGTCAAATGGCATGGTTATACTTTCCTACCACGAAATGGATAACCCTGTATAACCTTCATCTATAAATATTGTTTTGGACAAATATATTGTTATAATCACACTTACGTTTCATACAGAACGCGGAGCGTGAAGATTGCATCAGAGGAATTTTATTTCGAAATCTTAAAATAACAAATTTCGAAGTACAAGTTTGTAATAATCGAGCAGCCCGCCTAGGTAAACTGCTTGAAGGAATTTTACTAAAAAAGATAATTTCATAGTAATAACAACGCAATAAGTACGGAACAATTTGATACGCAACTTATTAACATTGCTATTCTTCTTCTTCTTTGTAGCACTACAGCCCCTCTCGGGCCTTCGCTTAGAGATAGTTAGAATATCTCATTTTCGTGACCGGATTGATTTTTTTTCGGAAGTTGGTTTGGTCAGTATCATACTCCCGGGTGCTTGCTCAACTATGATATGATTTGATTAAATCGGTACATATCACCACTGAGTGAACACTCGTAGTCTATCCGAAAAATCCCCTGAACTAAATCACGTTGCTCCCAACGAGATTTGAACCTGGGACCTTCGGCTTATGCGTTCATGCTCTAACCACTAGACCACACCGACTACAACATTGCTATTACTAACCCGCACTAAGCCCAGCCACTACCACGGCTAGCATATTATCGATAAAAAAAAATTTCAAACGAAAAAAAATTAATAAAAAAATCGATAATGGCAACCCCCTTTGCGACACAATCTACCGAAGCAATTGCTAGATTCTCTCGACAATAATCTGCCGTTACCGCCATACATAGGCTCATCGATAGAGGCGATAAAGGCATACAGGGATAGCATTGAGTGCCGCGACACTAACAATACATTATTGATGGTAGGATGGTTTTCGCGTTATCTGGGGGAATTGAATCACATGAAACAGTTTTGCTCACTTGAATTTTTGTGCGGGACTTAAACTGTAAAGCAAGAAGCCTGTCGCTTTAAAATATTACGTCGAATCATCACGTAAGGGCAGCGAAACATTCTGGGTGGTGCTTTATTTATTTATTTAAATTCCATTTAAACGATTAAACATAATCCAATTGCAAAATGTAACAAAACAAACAGAAAAGAAAATTAATGAAAATTAGAATTTAGTGTAAAAGTTAATATAAAAATAAATTCAACGATATTACGCATGTAAAATTAAATTAAAGCACAAAAAAAGTCTAATATTTACTCCAATTGAGTTGTAAGAATCAGGCTTCCTAATCTCAATTTAAAAACAAGGTATGAGTCGGAAAAAGGACCAAGCTCAAGCTTATCATGATTCCTTACCATTCGTATAATGGGAGAATGAAAATATAAATTTGTACGGGCATACGGTGGTACGAAAAAATTATTTGCCCGAAAAGAACGCGATGATTGTCGAAAACGTAAGTTTGCAAACAATGTTGATGAAATTTGATTGTGGCACTGATCTAGATACATGCAACGGGATGACAAAGTAGGCAAACGTAAGAAGGATAAACGACAGTCATAGGGTTGATATGAGACTTTGAATTTGTAAAACAAGACACGAGTCAATTTTCGCTGGACATTCTCTAACGAGTTAATGAGGTAGGAGTGTCGGGGAGACCAAACTACAGAGCAATATTCAAGAACAGGACGGACAAGTCAGATAAACAAGCGAACGGAGGGTATATATACTGTTAAATTTATAAGAATGCCTGAAAATAAGTCCCAATATTTTCGAGGCCCTAGTAGCCGCGATTAGAATGTGTGCATTAAAATTGAGCTTAGGATCAAAAGTAACAACGAGATCCTTAGCAGAGCTCACAGCAGCGAGTGGGAATTCATTTAACATATAAGTGAAAGTCAGCGGAGATTGATTTAGATTAAAAGTCATTTTATAGCATTTGGCAACATTAAGATAGAGGTAGTTAGGCGAACACAAGTTACTTAGTGCAATCAGGCCCATCTGAAGATATTGACCATCTTGTACAGACCTGATAGCTCGAAAGACTTTGAAATCATCGGCATACAGTAGGCAATTTGGAGGCGATAACCGAAGGAAGATCATTTATAAACAATTGGAATAGGAGCGGACCTAAAATGGAACCTTGAGGAACACCAGAGGATAGACAAAATGGAATAGAGGTAGTTCCACAGTAACTAACGCAACATATACGAGAAGACAGGTAGGGTCCACCCATGATAAGAGAGGACCAGGAACCCCAAAAGCTTTCAGTTTGTAACAGAGAAGTTGATGGTTGACCGTGTCAAACGCCTTCGAGAAGTCAGTGAAGATGACATCAACCTGCAATCGATTGTCTAGGGCCTTAGCAATGTAATCGGTGAATTCAATTAAACTTGAGATCGTAGAGCGAGCTTTGAGAAACCCATGTTGTTCCTTCGACAACATAGGGGTCAATGCAACTGAAAACCGGTTATGTACAGACGCTCGAGTAATTTCGGGAAACAGGAATTTAAGGAAATAGGACTATAATTGGACACAGAAGAAGAATTGCCACTTTTAAGAATAGGAACAATGTTTGCTCTTTTCCAATAAGTAGGGAAAGTACCAGTCGTTAGGCTGAGGTTGAAAAGAAAAGCCAGAGGGATACAAAGTGAAGACGCTAATGGCTTGACAAAAATATTGGGTTAGCCATCAGGACCAGGTGATATATTGGGATTAAGTGAATTAATGAGGGATTCAACTTCAATATGGTCAGTGAAAAGTGAAGAAATGTCAATGGAGTGAAGAACAGGTATATTAACTGGATCGGAGACATGAGAAGAAGGAAGTTGACGAGAAAAACTGAGAGAACAAATTGGAAATATCCTGTGGAGAAGAGCTAATGATATTATTCCAGTGGACTGAAGGAAGGACAGGAGAGGAGGACTTGAAGGATCTAATGTATGACCAGAATGATTTCGCATTATTCGCCATGAAGAAACTCTCCAAGCTACTGAAATAGTTTTTCATTGCAGTCTTTAGTTCTTTTTTTTTGCTACAACACGCAGATCACAAAAGCGGGCTCTGGATTCTTCAGTACCACAACGCTTGAAACGGCGGTGTGCTTTACTTTTAGCATTCAAGGCACAAAGTACTTGTTTAGTTAGCCATGGTTTTTGCTTTACTTTGCGAGGAGCTTGTAAAGGTATGAAGTGTTAAATCAACTCATAGAGGTTATTATAAAACTTACTCAGAGCTTCCTCACACTGCAAGTTATCAAAAAACTCCTGGCAGTCAACCAAACTCAATTCGGAGGCTAAAGCTTCGTAGTTTGCTTTGAAGAAGTTGAATTTTGGAGAAGAAGCAAAAGTACGATGTGACAAAGGTGCAATTGAGAGATCGAACGATAATGGCGGATGATGACTATCAATGCCCACAAGAGGATTCAATGCAATGGAAACAGATAGACAGAAAGTTAGAAAGAACAAGGTCAAGTACCCGGCCATTAGCATTATGGAATTATTAAATTGCGACAGTGAACAGAGTGATAGAAATGAGGAGAGAGATAAAGAAGATGCATCGGTTGATGAGAAAGGATTGCACAGTTCCCAAATTAAAATCACCGCATACTAGAATTAAAGATTGCGGATGATACAATAAGACATAAGAGGAAAACTCGTCAAAGAATGTCTCATACACATACAAAAGAGAGTTATTAGGTATGTAGACAGAGGAAACTAATAAAGATGTATTGTTCGGAAGGAAGATCTTGACAATCACACAATCCACAACACGGGAAAAGTAAAAATCAGTACAAAGAGAGCTACGTACTGTGTTACTAACAGCTACCAGGACTCCACCTCCATCTTCTTTATTTGCAGAGGCCAAATCCCGATCACAACGGTAAATATCAAAATCAACGGAAATTTCCGAGTTTAAGATGTTACTATTTTACCAGGTTTCCGTAAGACATATAAATACGTCTTCGCTGAGTTGTAACGATAAAAAGAGCTTAGCAAGCTTGGTCCTTAACTCTCTTACATTTTAGTAATATACTGAAATATTAGAAGTTAAACTACAGTCATGAAATCTTATACTATTTCGCATGTTGCGGTCTTCCCGGTGCACGAAAGGACTTCCTTCTTCTTGAGCTGAATGGTTTAATAAGTACTCCAGGGATCCAAGCTTCAGGATTCAAAATAATATCACAATTTGAGGGCACTGTAAGCTTGAAAGAAGCTTCCACTCTGTCCTCCAGATTATCATTAGTTAATTTGTAGCAACTAATAACTTTAACAGCTGGCCTAAATTTTTTGCAAACGTAGTTTTTTAAGTTTTAAGTTATCTCATGCATCGCTGCACGTGTTACATTGTGCATTATACTTAGAAAATACCGTCAATGTGAATACTGTTCATTGTGCTACAGGTTTGTGTAAAAGAAGTTAGGTTGATTAGTATTTTCGTAATGAGAATAATATTTTGCTATTGTGACAATTGAATTCATGCATAAGCTTGATACGGGGAAAACAATTTCAAAAAGAATAAAAACAAGAATTGATGAATCGGGGAAAAAAAGTAAAACATGGAAAACCAATAAGAGAATGTATGTCCGAACCTTTTCTAACAATCGCATGTTACTATATATTCCAATTTGCACACAAATTAACAAGTTTCTAAGTGGACCTTCACGATTTTATTGGCGTTAACAGTCTTGTAGTAAATTCAGTTTTTTAGAAACAACGCAGAACAAGCGATACGGATGTTTAAAGTGAATCGGATTCATCTCTTCATTGCAAACGTCGCGTATTAGTAAATATAGCGTAAAACAGGGTTTTGTATTGACGTGTTACCACCTATATCCGTAGATTATATTTTTTCTTGATTTTCAATTAAGTCGGCGATTTCTCTGATCCCATTCAAATACGACCTGCCAGCCGAAGCTGCTACAACTGAACCATTGTACCTGATTTCGACGCTTTAATTGCACGAAGAATTGTGATTATTCAAATGATAATTAAGTTACAGACCCTTACATAACTTTAACATAAATCTGAAACATTCTTATTTTTAAATAAAGGAAAAATTCATGCGAATTATGTTTGTATCAATTTTTCATTTAAATGGAAAATATACGGCCACGTCTACAATGGATCTTGATCCAGATGGAGGGTACGAGAGGGCACCGCTTCTACCTAGATGCCTCACTCTTATTTGGGGGTCCCTAATATCGACTAGTAAAGACGAGATCCTTTCGAGTCCCGCGCGCGTTAATCAGCCTCGGCCTGTCATACTTTAGTATTGCATCTTCGGTAGGTTACCTCGGCCTCGACACCGTCGAGCCGCGAGTCTACCTTTTAATTCGCGAATGCGAATTTCTTTGTAGTGGACCCTTGTACTCAGTGGACCCTTGTACTCAGACAAGGCCAAGCACTAATATCTTCGCTCGCCGAGGCAGCAGACCATCGCGGCAGTCTTTTCCTGACATTGAACATTTTACAATCACTACAAGTTTTCTGCAAACATTCTGTTTTCCGTATGAAATACATGCTTGGCAGCCCTTCCACTGCCCACTTTTCGAGATCCCGCCCGAGTTCTGACCAGGGATACAAGCGATACATCGAATTTGTGAAAACATCGACGTATCGCTCATAAACATCGATGTTTTAACATCGATATTACAGCTCAGAAAACATCGATACGGCTGTCGTCATGAACGATGTTTGGTTTTCAGAATCAAAGCAAGACCAGTGTAACATTAGCCCGCATTAGGGTGGGGTCAGAATCTCAGGAAACAACTTTTTAAATTTCTTCTTCTTTGTCGCAGCACTACGGGCCTTCGCTTCCCGCAAACAGCGCCTCCAACTGTCTCGGTCCATTGACCACGTCCTCCAATTTCGAAATCCGAGCAGCGATGAACTCTCTTCGTCGACCGAGTCAGACCAGCGTTTTCTCGGTTTCCCCACTGGTCTCCGACCTTCAGTTCTCCCAACGAATACCTTTTTGGGTATCCGTAGTTCGTCCATACGATTCATGTGTCCAGCCCATTGCAGCTTCCGCAGTCTTATAATCGTTAAGACCTCAGGTTCGTCAAAAATTTCGTACAGCTCCGATTATTCGCCTCAGGACCCGTCGCTCAAAGGCGTTCACTATATTTGCGGATACTTGGGTTAAGGTCCATGTTTCACATCCATAGCATAGCACAGGTTTTATCACTTGGAGCTTTGTTTTCCTGTGTATGCAACTGAGTAAAATATTTTATTTGCGAGCTGTATTCTTTGGCGTATATAGTCTCTTTCATTACCAGGTTTCCGTTATTCTGGCGCCTAAATATACAAATTCGCTCAAATTTTCGATACTCTATTCGCCAAGTGTGATATTTTGTGTATTTGAGGTATTTTCCCTCGACTGCGTTATGAGCTTTGTTTTATTTTCATTGATTTGATTTGCATGCCCTACTAGTTTTGCTTCGCTGTCGAGATTAATGGCCGTGACAAAACGTTGATGTCGTTCGCAAAGGCTACTACTTGAATACTAATGTACCTCGCGTATCGACAGGTAGCTTCCTTATGACGTACTCCAGAGCTAAATTGAATAGCAATGGGGCCAGCCCATCTCCCTGCTTTAGTCCAATATTTGTGTCAAAGGCATCGGTGAGTTGGTTATTGATGCGGACTTGGGAGATCTTCGACGTCATTGCCATTTGGGTAAGACGGACTTATTTGGCTGGGATGCCAATGCAAAGCATTATTTGGTACAGTACGTTACGATCAATACTGTCGTATGCTTGCTTAAAGCCAATGAAAATTTGGTGTACGTCTATGTTGAACTCCCAGCATTTGTCAAGTTCCTGCTTGACTATAAACAATTGTTCTATTGTCGATCTATCTGCTCTAAAACCACCTTGATACTCCCCAATAATACTGTTGGCGTATGATTCGATTTTATTTTCTAAGATCTTAGAAAATATTTTGTACGCCGTACAAAGTTGTGATATGCCTCTATAATTTTCGCACTGTAGCTTGTCACCTTTTTTATGGATAGGGAATATAATTGATTGGCTCCACTCTTTCGACATATGTTCTTGTTGCCATATGTTCTGGATGACTTTGTGAATAGCTTTATGAACACTACTGCCACCATATTTGATGAGCTCCACTGGAATCTCATCGATCCCCGGCCACTTTATTATTTTTTTGGGCTTTGATGATGGAACAAACTTCATCCAAAGTTAGTGGGGCCAATGGAAGCTCTCTGCAGACATCTATAGGCTCCGATGTTCTGGAGGTATGCGGAGGATTAAGGAGGTTCTTAAAATATGATGCCCATCTTTCCTCAATCTTGGTTTCATCAGCGATATTGCCGATGTCATCACGACAGAGCGTGGTTTTGGGCTGATAACCACGTTCCCGGCTTTTCACTTCTTTGTATGCTCGTCTTGTATTGATGCTCGCTAAACTTACATCTATACTTCTCTATTTGTCGTCATAGTATTTTCTTTTCTTAATCCTAATAATCTTATTGGCAAATTTTCTGAGATTTTCATAGTGTTCTCGCTTCGTCCCGGTTTTTCTACCTACGTATTCTTTGTACGCCTGATTATTTTTATCTAACGCGAATACGACCATGAACTGTATAAAATTGTTGACGAATGCCGTTTTTCGTTCAAATGATTCACGTAGCCAGCCCATTGCAGCTTCTACAGTCAAAATTTTTATAAAGCTCATACTTGTATCGAATTCGCCATTGGTTCCCATTTAGCTTTGCATCGGATCATAAAGCAGACTTCGGGTTTTCAGGTAGTCTCTGAAAAGTCGTATAAGATATTCTGGAGCTTAAAAGGAGTTTTCAGCGTATCCAGAACATCCACCTACCTAGCGAGGCGTCCCGAGCATCGTGTCACAAACAGAACTAGACGGCTATGTGCCTCTGCCTTTTGGGCCGCGCTCACCACCTCTGCGATTGCATCAATGAGGGAGCGTCCCACTCTAAAGCCCTACTACCAAGGAGATAGGTCCTCAGTAGCACGAATCGCGTCAGTTAGACTTCTCTTGATGAGTTTCTCTAGCACTTTTTTCCAGCCGTGTTTGGCTTGCATAACGGGTGGTATGCAGAGGGCAACCCAGGATTCCCTTCCCTTCGCTGATCAGTACGAGCTTTGCTACCTTCCAAAGTTTCGGGAAGACCCCCTCCCGCAAGCAAGTGTTGAATATACTAAGCAAAAAATTAGACCAATGGTGATAGGGTGATAGGCAACACCTCAGCTAGGCCGACGTCTGGACATGGAGCCTTCCTTGTTTTTAATTATAAAACTGCTTGTTCCAGTTCCAACCACGCGAAGAGTGGGTATTCGACTGCTCTTTCGCCGTGAGCAACGTTAATTAGGACGGGATGGGCGGGGAAAAGTACCCGCACTATCTCGTCCATTTTTTCTGCTTCTTGTATGCAGGGCGTGCGTAGGGGACCAAGCTTTTACATAAATAGCTTATAACCAAGGCCCCCTAAGGATTTTACTACTAGCGAACTTTGCTGCTGTGTGCTCAGTTTGCGAAAGCATTTCATGGCCGACTACGAATATGTGCTGCTAAACGCTTGCAGGCCTCCTACCAGTTCCGTGCCCGTTTAACTTCATGTCGAAGCTTGTGATAGTCCCTTAGCTTTTCAGCAATTTCAGTCTACCACCAGTACACTGGAGGCTTCCAAGTCTATAATATTACAAAAAATACGGAAGCTTATAAAAAGTAAGTATAAGCCAACAGAATGAATATATCCCAGGATCTATTAGGTTGCAGAGAGTGCGAGTAATTGTAAATCCCAACAAGCAACACTTGAAACATCACATATTGATGCATTTGGAGAATGTGCTTTCTCGAACCCATCTAAGCAGAGTTCATTATATTCATCTGTCATGGCGCTACTGCCCAAATTAGGCTTTAGCTCCTATCAGCGACTAAAAGGCGTACACTTTCTTGGTTTACCATAGCTCATTTCGTCAGTCGTTGCTGGACTTGTTTCTGGTTACATTTTTCTCACTTGATTCCTATTTGAAATTGAAATATTGCCTCTGTGCAATCGATAATACTTTAAGCACATGGATATAATTGATCGTCATAAATTTCATACACTGACCCAGAAATTCTTCAATGCAAACTCATTATTGGGTTTTAAGAAAAGACTTAAAGAACATCTAAGAAATTCAAATTAATGATAAGTCCTGAGGAGTGACAATGCAGTATCTAAGGGTATTTATACCCTATCATCGAGATACTTAAAGACAGCTAGTTTTTATAAACTCAATAGTTTTTTTGCGTCGTATTATAGATATATACATATATATTTTTTTTTTCATCCATGAGAACTGTTCATGCATTGAACTAGACTAGCAAGAAAGGAGTACTTCACAGCATTTTGTGCGCCCCCTTATAACATCGCCTGGAAGGTACACGTAGGAGTCGACGAGGTGTGAAGTGCAGAGAGCACAGAGAGCGTTGTGCGACGATGAAAAAGTGATGGATTGGTAGGGAATGGAGGTATTTAAAAAAAAATTCCCGAATTCCTCTCGCTGCTAATTGTTTATAATTTCGATTTTTTGCAGGATCTAAAACTGTTACCAAACACAATTTTGACATAGCTACCGATAAGTTTATTTTAAATCTAAAAAAAAATCCAGTTATTCGAATAAATCGATCGAATTAGACTGTATATGAATACATATTATTCGCACTAACCTGTGATGAATCCTCGCCAAAAACATTATCAAAATAATATGTTTTGGGAGGCTCATTTTGTGTAGCACCTGGCTTATATACGGTTACGGATCGATTGATTTTGTCCACCTTGACAATGTTTTGAGTTCCACTTTCGATTTCTTGTTTGTCCATCGGACGAACTCGAACAACGACGCGAACATTTTCCAATTCGCCTTGTTCAGTATTTTCCTGTATAGAGAATAATTGAAAAGAATTGAAAAACAAGAAATTAAGACCTTCCAATTTTTTCAACTTACTGGCATTATTAATAAAATCTGATTCACACAACAATATCAAACACAACCAACACCTAACAACACTTCTTGCACAAGTGGAAAAAACATAAATGTTGAAATGTCAATATGACGGTAAACATTATGGCAAATTCCAGCTGTTTTGAAGTTGTGCTGCCATTATTTTATATAAATGGTTTAAGTCAAAGATATAAGAATAGTGGTTTTTCAAATTGCTATTATCGTCACCTTCGTAATAAAGGGTAGTCCACCCGAAATACACGATGTTAATTGTAAATAAAACAATATGTTTCCAGAGAATTATGTTAATATTTTTTATTATAATAGAAGGATCTATGACAATTATACGAGAAACAAAATATTGCCTAAATGCTCGTGCCGGCTACGGTGGCATACTTCTATCCCATGGTCCATATTTTCAATGACTCTGAGATATAATTGAGGTTCAATGTCGTTAATGTACTGAATAGAGATACCTTTAGGGATGCATCAGACTACGACTATTTAGCCGCACTTCTGTCGCAAGTTACACATGGTTAAATGGAAGCCCGCACACTTCGATTTTCGACAATTTTATCCAGGTCGGCAGTCGCAGGAATTTGCAATTTTTCCTAAAACCAGTTTAGTAGGTAGTTTTTGTGATACTCGCGCAGGCGCACATCATTTGGACATTTGACGCTGACGTGCACGGAAGTTTCTTGCATAGCGCACAAATGAGTTGGCGCATGTGTTCCTGGCAAAGATATACCTTCAAATGAGCATATTAGTTCTGCGCATGCCTGAAGTTCCTCTGCAAATCTTGTCGCAGTGTGTTCGTATTTGCGTCTGAAAATCGCTGGTTACGGCAGAAAAATCGCAATGTGGCCGAACCCTTAGCTCTTCAATTGTTCTTGGCTTATTGACGTACACTTTTTCTTTTAAATATCCCCGGAGAAAGAAGCCCAACGGTGTCAAATCACATGATCGTGGCGGCCAATTAACATCGCCACAACGTGAGATAACACGGCCATTGAATTTTTCCCGCAAAAGAGCCATTGTTTCGTTGGCTGTGTGGCAAGCGGCACCATCCTGTTGGAAACACATATTGTTCAGATCCATAACCTCAATTTCTGGCCACAAGAAGTCCGTTATCATGTTGCAATAGCGAATACCATTCACGGTAACTGCTTCGTACGGCCCGATGATGCCACCAGCCCATAAACCGCAACAAACAGTCACTCTTTGCGAATGCATTGACTTTTCAACAATCACTCGTAGATTCTCATTTGCCCAAACGCGGCAATTCTGCTTGTTAATGAATCCACTGAGGTGAAAGTGTTCCTCGTCGCTGAAGATGATTTTCTTTGTAAAGTGACCATTCCCTTTTGTCTGTTAACCAACCATTCGGCGTATTTCCGACGCTTGAAATGGTCAGTAAGCTTCAGCTCTTGAGTCAATTGGAATTTTTAAGCGTGTGAATTCAAATCTTTATTCAAAATTCGCATCAGTGATATTCGTGAGATGTCCAATTGTTGGGTACGACGAAGAGTCGAGGTTGACGGCTCTTCAGCCACGCTATCGCAAACAACAGCAATGTTTTCCGCAGAACGAACTGTTCAAGTATGCACAGGTGATTTCACATTTCCTACAGACCCGGTTTGCTGAAATTTGCGCACAATTCTCCCGATTGTGGACACATTTGGTCGATTATGCTGACCAAAAAAAATCACGAAGTGCAGAAAATGCATTTTCATTTGAATGCCCATTTTCGTAAAAGGCTTCAACAACCTTAACGTGCTGCTCAAGTGTGTACCTCTCCATGATTGAATTTTTTCAACACTGAAACAATGAGGAGCTGATAGCGATGGATCGCAAGTTATTTAGAAACTGAGTAAACAATAGTAGCCAATAATGAATCCATGAGAAGCACTAGAAAGTAAATGGAAAGCAGTGAAAAGGCAAACCTGAAAAGATTGACTAATACGATTGAATAGGTAAGAGGGCAATCAACGGGGCAATTACTGAGGAACGTCAAAAAATCTTTGTTTCTTAACAAAATAATGTGATTTACTGACTCAAGAGCTTTAGAGAAACCTACATACAACGTTTCTACTTTTAAATTTTCCTCCAAGGCTTTTGAAGTAACACTTATGGGTTCTAGCATATTGGTCAATGTAACTCGCCCGTTGATGGAACCATGTTGTTCAGGAACTTACACATCCTGAGTAAATGAAAAAAGTCCAAGTAGACAATTTTATCCAGTAGTTTAGAATAATAAGATGATAGGGAGATTTCCCGATAATTAGCAACGTCCAAAGTATTCCCCCTTTTAAAAATAGAAGTGATATAAGATATTTTTCAACATAAAGGAAAAGTGCCTGAAAATAAGCTAGATTTAAAAAGGAAAGAAAGGGGAACACAAATTGAAGTAGCTAATGACTTCAAAAAGTGATTAGGAGTACCATGAGATGTAGTGAAAGTAGGCTTATATGAATGTCCGTAAAGGAATGCGTTGGCAGGCTAGCGTTGCGGTGTCGTGGGGAGGGTTCTTTTCCCCTAAGCACAATGATCCACTACAAAAAAATTTCGTATTCACAAATTAAACAGGTCAACATCCCAATCGTCTGGTGTCGAGGCCGAGGTAACCTACTAAGGGTTGCAATGCTTGTTCCAAGAACAAATTGGACCGGGCAAAAACGGACGGACTTACAGAGACTTCATCGTTACCGACAATACTTATGGCCCACAAATAAGAGTGGCGCATCCAGATGGAGGTGGTGCCCCCTCGCACGCTCCCAACCGGATCAAGTTCCAAACATAGACGTGGCCATGTATTTCCCATTTGAGTGAAAATCTCATGCAAACGTACTTTGCATGAATATTTCCCTCAAATGAGGAATACGAACGTAATCACTTTATGTTATAGCGTTATGCAATGGAATCACATAACTCTATATCCTGAAAGGGCACGCGAGCGGAAGGCCAATCTACCCGGCAAGAGCCCCTGTTAACGAAAAGAAGGGAAGAGCTCGCCCGATGGCTAGCCCATGTTAGCGGAGGAGCCTACCATCATTGTGGGTCCTGTACCCGCTGAAGTTCTTTTAACATTAAGTAAAAATGATTTTATTGATTATAAACATTCATTCATATACAATACAATTTGATTATATTTCATTACTATACTAATATATAAATAGTTTTATACAGTTATAAGTTTCAGTTAGCAGCGCAAAGTTGAGGAAACATCAATTACCGCTATTTGTAGAGTTTGAGTAAAATTTGTAGCTATACCACCAGAAGGTTTATACAGAGTATATGAAATTTACAACAAACGTATTGTTACATGCACAAATAATTCTGCGAGCTACTGTTGCCATTGTTTTAACAACAGTTAAGAACCTCATGATCAACAAAGTGAATTTACTCGAAACCACGAGAACCCACTAAGCATGATCATTATCTGAAAGTGACGTCACTCCACTCGTTAAGCTGCTCGAATATACCAATTACCTCTCGGCAGAATATTCGCCAATGTGCGAGAAATGGGTTGAATGGGTAGAGACCCTATATAAAGGCGAGCTGAATAAATGGGAGGATCATTCATTAGAACCGCGATATAGTAAAAAACTCCGATAGCGAATTGAAAAGCGATATTGATCGAGTAATAGTGGAATGATTTCCGTTGATTGTTAAGTGAAGACAGTTGTTAGAGAAATTTAATTGACAAGTGAAAGTTAGATTCTAATTAAAATTGTGAAATAGTTAAATGATTGATTGTGCATTTTTAGGCATTGCGTTTTCACTTCCCCGGAATATTAAAATTATTGGCCGCGAACCGAATCACGCGAGAGTGGTGTCTTGAAGTGAGAAAGAAAATTTTGGAAGTGAAAACTTTTAAAGATTTTTAAAGTGCACAATAGTGAAAATTAACGTGGAAACTTGTGGAAAAATAGCCGAAACAATAAAAATGCCGGGAAATTTTCATCTAAAAATTGATCAATTGACCATATCGAAGCTCAAGGAGGAGTTGGAACAGCGAAATCTGGCCACACAAGGTACAAAGGCCATATTGATTGCACACTTGCGTGACACGATCGAGTCGGAAAGCGGGAATTTGGATTCGGGTGATCTCTCAGATGCGGAAAAAGGCGCAGAAGGTGGACAAGTAGAAACACCAAATTCAAAATCCCCGTTGAGTTGCATTCAAACTCGGTTGCTATAATGAATG
This sequence comes from Odontomyia ornata, assembly GCA_963969285.1. Classification (NCBI taxonomy): domain Eukaryota; kingdom Metazoa; phylum Arthropoda; class Insecta; order Diptera; family Stratiomyidae; genus Odontomyia; species Odontomyia ornata. Next base: position 25,081,211 of record OZ017741.1, read on the forward strand.
CGCTCGACATGCGTTATGGAGACGATCATCTGAAGCAGATTTATCGGTCACAGCTACGGCATCGGATGCAGAAGTCTGGCGAAACTTTACAGCAGCTAGCTCAAGACATTGAGCGACTGGCACTTTTGGCTTACCCAGCGTATGACCCAGAACATCGAGATGATGCAGCGACAGAAGCATTCATCAGCGCATTAAAAGACCAGGAATTGCAACAAGCCGTGCGTTTAGCTCAAAAGCATACATTAAGGACGCATTGGTTTATAGTCTGAACTTTGAGGCAGTGAAAAATGTGAGCCGTACCACAGCTCGGGTCCGCGAGGTAGTGACAGACGGGTGCAGGTGTGAGCGCGTGGAAATTGAGCGAGACCCACATGTAAACGGTGCGCCTAGATGCTGGAATTGCGGAGAGAAGGGGCACCTGCAAACAGACTGCAAGAAGCGAAGAAAACCGAGCTATTGTCCAGGGTGTGCAGCTAGGAGGAGATCCAGACCGAGTCAGGAACCCAGAATGGAAGCCCTTCAAACAGAGGGGTCGGGAAACATGTAAGAGCCAACTTCGTGGGGCAGAGGTTGGCTAGGAGGAGCGACGTCCCCAGCACCACCATCACTGTGTCAAGACTACATCGTGGAGAGGCGGACTTATGCCTTCCTGGTCAAGTTGACGGAGAACATTGCACCATAACAATCGACACTGGTGCAACCCGATCGATTATCCGACCAGACCATGTGAGGTAACAACTACTTCACAAGAGCAGAATTTTCTCACTACGGATAGCAAAGGGAGAAACTGCACCTGTCCATGGAGAGATTAACCTCCAGATACAGCTGGGAGACCTTTTGTTCCGACATAATTTTCTGGTCGCGAACACTATGGATGACTGCATTCTCGGAATGGATTTTCTGCGACCACATGGAATCACATTGGATTTGGGCAAACGGGTATTGAAATGGCAGAATGTCGAAGTATTGATGGAGGATCCCACCGTTCAAATTCCCAAGATGATTGTAGTAGTATGTGCCGATACTGATGTACCGAATTCTTCTGAAAGCATTGTATGGGCCAAGGTTGATGGTGATTCTGGAGACCAGCGATCTCATCTGATAGAGCCAACGAAGACGTCCGCATTGCGCAGTTTGATTGTAAGACGAAGCCTTGTAGGATCTATAAGGAACGGATATGTGCCGGTTAGAGTCCTTAACACCGCAGACTCAACCACGAGCATCAAAACGGGAGAAGTCATCGGCAGCTGCCAGCCAGTTTCCACCATCACCTCCTTGGAAGCCACTCACGACCATCATTGGAAAAGGAGGCAAGACGCAGACAAAGCCCGGGAATTCACGTCTGCAATATTGAAGCAGATCTAATTGCCAGTGCAGCTATTCAAGCGAGCCTCTGATCTGGTCACCAAGTACAGTGACATCTTCTCAACAAGCCCGGATGACCATGGCCGAACGAGTCTAGTAACTCACGTCATAGATACACAGGGAGCCAAGCCGATACGACAAGCACCGAGACGTCTCCCTATAGCCAAACAAGGAGAAGTGAGCGCGCTGATCTCGGACATGGAAAAACAAGGCGTTATTGAACCGTCTGTCAGTCCATGGGCCGCGCCTGTAGTTCTAGTAAAGAAAAAGGATGGTAGCACTCGCTTTTGTGTCGACTATAGGCAGCTTAACGACGTCACTAAGAAAGATAGTTAGTCGCTTCCACGCATCGATGACATCATGGACACTTTAGCCGACGCAAAATGGTTTTCTACACTCGATCTCAAGAGTGGCTACTGGCAGGTAGAAATCGACAAGAAGGACCGAGAGAAGACCGCATTTTCAGTTGGGACCGGATTGTGGCAATTTGTGGTGATGCCATTTGGGCTTTGCAATGCTCTAGCCACTTTCAAACACCTGATGGAATACGTGCGACGTGGCTTAACCTGGAAAACCTGTTTCATCTATGTACATGACATCATTGTTATTGAGGGAACGTTCGAAGAGCATGTACGGAACTTAGAAGAGGTTTTCTCACGATTGCGACTGGCGAATCTGAAACTTAGTCCCGACAAGTGTACCCTTTTTGCAGCTGAAGTGAAATACCTGGGACACGTTGTATCAGCAGAAGGGGTCAAAACAGACCCTGAGAAAATTGAAGCCGTGAAAGGCTGGCCAACACCAAACAACAAGCGCCAACTACAAATTTTTCTGGGTCTGGCAACCTACTATCGAAGATTCGTCAAAGACTTTGCCAAAATAGCTAAGTGTCTCCATCAGTTAACCGAGAAAAATCGTCCATATGTCTGGAATGAACAATGCCAGACAGCCTTTTAGACCCTGAAGGAGAAGCTGTGTGAATCACCTGTGCTGGTATATCCGAAACCCGGAAAAATGTTTGTAGTTCACACCGATGCAAGCAACGGCGGTATTGGAGCTGTACTCTCCCAGCAGATCAACGGCGAAGAAAGAGTCCTCTCGTATTACAGTCGAGTTCTCTCAGAAAGTGAGAGGAACTACTGCGTGACCAGGAAGGAGCTATTGGCTATAATAGAGGCCACCAAGCAGTTCAACAAGTACATATATGGCCAGAAATTTGTTCTTCGAACGGACCATGCATCGCTGAGATGGCTACTTAACTTCAAAAACCCCGAGGGAGAAGTTACGAGATGGATCGGAAGATTGCAGTCATACGACTACGAAATTGTTCATCGAAAGGGCAGAGTTCATGGAAATGCTGACGCCCTATCTCGTCGTCCATGTCCAGCTAACTGCAAGCATTGCCGACGGATTGAGGAAAAGGAACCGCCCGTTGATCTGCGATTGATAACAGCCGAATTCGATGAAGGTTGGTCATCGGAGGAGATTCGAAATGCCCAGTTAGCCGATGAAGACATCGGACCATTTCTCATATGGAAGGAGACGACTGGGCGATCTGAGTGGAAAGACGTTTCAATGCATGGCGCAACCATGAAAAGCTATTGGGCACAATGGAACCCCCTTCAGATGGAGGGTGGCGTACTCAAGCGGAAATGGGAAACGGCGGATGGCAGCTCCTATAGGATGCAAACTATACTCCCTAAAAGCCGAATCCACGATATGGTTAAAGAGATGCATGAAGGATCCTCGGGAGGCCACCTTGGTGTTAACAAGACCTTAGCGAAATTGCGGGAAAGGTTCTACTGGCTCCACGTTCGAGAAGACGTAGAGGACTGGTGTCGCAGATGCACAGTTTGCGCTTCCGTCAAAGGTCCAAAGCAACGACTGAGAGGACAAATGTAAACCTATAACGTGGGGGTACCGTTTGAAAGGATTGCCGTTGACATCGCAGGACCCTTTCCTGAATCTGAATGGGGAAATCGATACACGCTGGTTGTAGCCGATTATTTCAGCAAGTGGCCCGAGGTCTACCCCATTCCCAACCAGGAAGCAACTACTGTAGCCAAACAGCTAGTGTTAAATTGGGTCAGTAGGTACGGCGTACCTTGTGAACTACATTCAGATCAAGGCTGAAACTTCGAGTCACTAGTTTTTGGCGAAATGTGCGAGCTGCTGGGGATACGGAAAACGAGGACAACACCGCTGCATCCCCAATCCGATGGAATGGTCGAACGTTTCAACGGCACGCTCAATAAACACCTGGCCAAGATGGCTGACGAGAACCAAAGGGACTCCCACTATTTTTGATGACGTACAGAGCTGCCGAACATGCATCGACGGACCCAGCCCCAGCTAAAGTCATTTTTGGAAAGACTATTTGTCTGCCAGCTGATATAAAGTTCGGAATACCCCCCGAGAAACCCCAAACCATCTCGGAGTACGCAAGTGAGCTAAGGCAACGGTTGAATCAGATACATCGGACAGTGCGAAAACACCTCGAATCAGCTACTGACCGCATGAAGACCAGGTATGATCTAAAGGCAAATTTTACTGGCTTCCAGTAAGATGACTTGGTGTGGCTATATAACCCACAACGGCGAAAGGGGAGGTCTCCAAAGTTGTAGCGTAATTGGGAGGGACCATACTGGGTTACAAAGCGCTTCAACGACGTCGTATATTGCATACAGGAACACCGTAAGCCGAGAGCCAAAATGAAAGTCGTGCACCTGGACCGTCTTGCCCCATATTACATCCAGGGAGAATCGACTACAACTGGCGACACATCTTTTCGGGGCGAAAAGAACTGAGGTGGGGGCAGTGTTACATGTACAAATAATTCTGCGAGCTACTGTCGTAATTGTTTTCACAACATCATGATCAACAAAAGAATGACTCGAAAACCCGCCAAGCATGATCAACATCTGAAGGTGACGTCACTGCCCCATTCATTAAGCTGCTCGAATGTTCCAGGTAATTCGCCAATGTACGAGAAATAAATTGAATAACTAGAGACGATATATGAAGCCGAGCTGAATGAATGGGGGGATTCATTACAACCGCGATATAGTAAAACTGCGATAGTGTGGAGTGCGAATTAAGAGCGATATTGATTGTGAAGTGATAGAGAGTTAAAGTAAAAATTGATAGACAAGTTGTGAAATAGTTAAATTAATAATTGTGCATTTTTAGTAAATAAACTCTTTTAACTTAATTTAAAAAGACATTGCGTTTTCATTCTCCCGGCCGCGAACTATACACGCGACAATATTTTATAATTTATAACTATGAATGGAAGTAATTAAATCTTTTTCCAAATCTGCAATTAAATTTCCGATAAGGGTTAGGAAGGTTTTCGAGCAGCTTGCTTGTGTGACTGTTCTATTACTACACAAGGCATGAACTGACAGATTCGCTTAATAATTTCTTTTGGATAGCAAATATAAGAGAATGAGGTCGGCATGCGTGTAATTGAAACTAAAGAGCCATTGCCGAGGGTAGAACTTAAAATAGAATAAAACTGAGTTGAGTAAAGTTGCCAAGCAACCACTCAAGTGAAGAGAGGAGGGAATATGAGAAGAGAATTTGAGAGAATGTATATATTTCCAAAATGGTTTGGAATGATTTAAATTCAGAGAGCCCTCTATACTATGAAAATAAATATAAAATGTTTGGTCAGGGATAGTTTGAGGAAAGCATATTTTCAATTCAATTCAATTTCTTTATACTCGTATTTTAACCTTTTATGGTGAAATTTGAGCAGCTGTAAAGCAGGCATATATCGTTTCGGGCTCAAACTATTAACATCGATCACTAGGGAAAGACAATGAACTTTGTAAACGATTACAATCAAAGTTCCTCTTTGTAAGGAAATAATATTCTTTTTTAATTTATTCTATTTAAAACCAACTAAGGCTTTTCCTTTGAATAATTACGAGAAGTTACACGAAACTTCGTAAGATTCAATTACATCATAAATTCTTTTAGAAAAAAATATACTCATACCTCCAATACATAAGGAGTTTCACATTGATAAATATGTACTACAATCTACGATTATTAAGATAATTCATGTAGGCATATAATTAGCATATTTAATTGTAATTTAAATATATCATTACCCAGGTCATTAATATCATGTAGATGCATGTATTCTGAAAAACAAGAAATATATTGAATAGGTTTAAGCGAAAACCAGTAAAACTACTTCTAGCTTTCACTTGCATTTCACATTTAAATATTTAATTGCATCATAGTTTGCCGATAATCACCTTAAAATAAGAAGATAGGTCATCATTTGAGCCGAATATGTACATATAATTTACGATATTAACTGGAAAAATTTAACTATATAATGAGAAAATGATTGACTCTAGTTTCACAGAGTTGGTATTGGTTTTGCCACCAACGAAATTTGTTAGCATCCTTTAGATTTTTACTTTGTTTTGGGGCATCGATTAAAATAGTAAAAATAAGATAATATGAAATATTTTAAATCTGCAAGTCATTATATATTGATTTGGGAAGCCCTTTCAGCACATATACCTTCTATTAAGGTTAATATATCTTCTTTTAAGGTTAATAATTTCATTGATTGGGCTACTAAATAAATTTTTTTTTAATATATGCGGATCATCTATGTAAAAATGTAAATACCTGAAAATATTAGAAAAAATATAACACAATAACTATCAGAAAATTATAAGATCCGCTCATACATCAAAATTGATATCAAAGTGAAATCTCTCCATCAGACAATATTGACAGCTTATGAAACTCGAGTGTAATTTAATATGTTTCAGGGGTTTAAACTAACTTACAGCACCTTATTATCTGTCCATCCACCTGCCCCAGAAGTTTATTTTCTGAAACTGTAATCGCTTCAAATAATAAACTTACTCGTAGTTGGTAGATCAGAAAAGATAGCGTAAGGCAAGTTGGTTGTACGTACGGGAAGCGCCGCTTCCCTTATAACATCTACTAATATTTCCGTTTTCAGAGCCTGCCTTAGGGGCTTGCGTTATTACACCTGGTGCTCCTCCGCATTTTGCATTCTGGGGAGGCTGATGATTTTCCGTGGTTGCTTTTTTGGCTGCCTTGGATTGGATTGCTTAGAAACCTTCATTTAACGTGGTGAACTCTTTGTGAACTTCATCCTTTCTCTTCTTCTCTGTGTCTCCTTGGATCAGGCTACAGGGTACCCTTTTGCTAGTAATAGGAGTGAGGATGGCCAGTGCTTTGCCAAGTATCTCAGCAATGTACTCTTCATCTAGGCAAACTGATCAAAGGACCTTTGCGAAGAAAAAAACCATCTCATAAAAATAACAACGCAATAAGTGCGGAAAAATGAAATACGCAACTTATTAACATTGTTATTTCTAGGCTTCACCACTATCACCGCTACCATTATCAATAAAAAGTTTTGCCAAAGAAAAAGTAAAAAAATAAACTAAAGTAACAAATATATTGTAAATTAATAATGAATAATTTATTAATTTACAATATATTTGTTACTTTAGTTTATTTTTTTACTTTTTCTTTGGCAAAACTTTTTATTGATAATGGTAGCGGTGATAGTGGTGAAGCCTAGAAATAACAATGTTAATAAGTTGCGTATTTCATTTTTCCGCACCCATTGCGACAATCTAACGAAAGAATTGCTAAATTGTTGCAATGAGAATATTCCGTTACCGCCATGAAGAGGCTCATCGAGTCAAGCGGGATTGATAAGAAGTAGAACTGGTAGCCTAAGATCAAGCAGGCTAGCCACCGCGCTAGAGTGCTAAGGTATGCAAGGTATGCATTACGTGATACAATACGTCCTGGATTTAACATAAATCTGAAACATTCTTATTTTTTGTTTCAAGGTAAAATTCATGCGAATGATGTTTGTATGAATTTTTAATTTCAATGGGAAATATACGGCCACTTCTACAACGGATTTTGATCCGGATGGAAGGGGGGGGGGAGCACCTCTTCCATCTGGATGTCCCACTCTTATTTGATGGTCGTATGTAACAAACAGTAAAGACGAGATCCTCTCGAGTACCGCGCGCGTTACTTAGGCTCGGTCTGTCGTACTTTAGTATGACATCCCTTCGGTAGGTTACCTTGGCCTGGATAGCGTCGAGCCGTGAGTTGTATCTTTTAACCGTGGTGCTGGAGAAAAGAATCTGCTCCACGACACCACAATGCTTGCCTGCTAGCGCATCTACGTATCGTCAGACAAGACCGATTCCGGTGAGCACTAATATCTTCGTTTGCCGAGACAGCAGATCATCACTGCAGTCCTTCACGGACATTGATAATCCTCAAAATCACTACAATCTGCCCTCAGCCACTTCCATCTGTAGTGTCCGATTCTTTCTAAGAGCTCCTCTACCTCAAGGACGCCGATCATGACGTCCTTACTTATGCTCTTTTGGACACTGCAGCTGGCTTTTATTCCCTTTATTGAGCCGCTCTTCTTTGGAACGGTCAAGAGCAATCGAGTTGCCTAGCATCTTTCTGTACCTCAGTCGCTATAGTGGTCATAGGAGCAACATCATGCATTGTCAATGTTGTCGCGTAGTTGTTGTTAGTGCTGTAGTTATTGTTGTTGTTTTATTTATGAGGAATCAGGTTCAGGTTGATTGGGTCTGTAGTGAATAAGAGATGTTCAATAAGTCCGTGAAGGACCGCAGCGATGTTCTGCTGCCTCGGCAGAGGAAGGTGTTGATTCCTGCCGAGAATGCCCTCGTCCGGAGACGCGTGAATGCGCTGGCAGGCTAGCATTGCGGTGTCGTGGGGCGGGTTCGTTTCCCCGGCACGAGGACTCACTACAAAACATTTCGCATTCACGAATCGCTTGCAGAGATCAAGAGGACGACCGAAGTCGCAAATCTGTAGATAACCTCCACGAAGGAATTACGACTTGTTGCGAGAACAAGTGCAACCTGACAAGAAAGACTAATTTGGGGGTGACCTCGTCCTTTCCCAAATACCTTCAGGGCCCACAAATGAAAGAGGGGCAACCGGGTGGTGGTGGAGCCCCTTCATGCCCACCCAACCGGAATAAATCCAATGTTAAATCGTTGAAGTGGCCAGGTATTCCTCTTCTGAGTGGAAAACTCATACAACTTGAATTATATGAACTTTCCCATCAGAAGGAGAGTACCCCGGTGACCAATTTATGTCATAGAATTATACAATTGAATTGCATAACTCTATGCCATAAAAAGGCACTTGGCTTGGGCCACTCAACCCATAAGGTCTCCTGAAACAAAAGAAGGAATTATTCTGTACCCGGCGGCTGGCTCATATTTTGGGGTGGAAGCCTGCCACCGTACCGGGTCCTATACCCGATTGGAAAAGACCAATTTTTGTTTAACAATTCATCATTTTTTTATTTTTATATAAATTCATAGAAAATTAATTAAGAACAAAGAAATTAAAATGTAAGCTACAAATACTAAATGAGAAGGATGAGTGTGTGGAAAAAAGAAAGAGATCTTAAGGCTATGTTACTCAAATTAAACGAGTATCATAAAAACACAGCTTAACATTTTAAATTGCACTCTACAATGGAGGAATGTATACTTGTACATAGCTCGCCTGGAGAAATGATAATGAACGAAAAAAAAAACCACTGTTTATATAAAATACCGTAGGTGCTATAACAGTTAACGACTTTGCGAGTAATAGGATGATATAATACGATAAGATGCCTCTTGTGCTTTGATGGCAAACAAATATCGTTAATCGATTATTTTTTTTAAAGACAATGTTATGATTATGATGATAATAAAGCCGGTAAGTATCCAATTCAAATCTCTGTTGGATCTTGGATTTATATAAAGTAGGACTTAAGAATGAGTACAAAGTTAAATCATCTGGATTCGCTTCACAATTTTCCGTAAGAATCTTCCCCACTATTTAACCGATTTCTTCACTTCTCACAGTTTTTTCCTGGCGTTTCTTTTAAATTTATCATTTATATTGTGCTGTTTATTAAACATTCAAATAGACTTTGTGTTGCTAGATGTAAGACGACATTAAGCATTAATTTATCACACAATTCAACAGAATTTATAAAACATAAACAGAAAACATCAACTTGTGCAATCATTCGTTATTGTAATGCTTTGTGCTTTGAAAAGGAGATTCATTTGATTCCACGAATTTTTCGAAGCGAACAGAGTCAAGCCTGAGACTGATATATGCGAATGCGAGAGTACGACTCCAATTGACTTGTAAGGAGTGTCGAGAAATTCGTAAGACACACTGTAACTGATCTGTCATTACTGCCCGATGGCACAATACGCGATAAAAGTATTTATGATGTGGGAACGAATCAATTTGACTTATAACAAAGTCAAGAAATTCGGAGAACGTTATATGAAAAATTTTAACTCAATCTGAATTGAACTTTAGAACATTTAAGTATTCGAGAGTAAATTTTTTTTTTTTTTTTTTTGTGTAGCTGAAACTCACAATTCTGTCATTTATATAAGTGAAATAGTGATAATAATTAATTAAAATTTTAGATAGAAAAAATTTAGACAAATATAGAATAAATAGTATAATATTATATATATAGAATAAATAGTGTAATATTATATATATAGAATAAATAGTATAATATTATATATATAGAAATTAAAAGGGTACTTACAATACCTTTCCCTCGACGACGAGCGCTCGTTGACGATTTGTAGGTAAGCAAGTCCTGTAATTCATTTTTAAGCGTATTATTGTACCGGTTGTAATTTATGAGTCACGACTTCTTTCTTTTGGTAGTGTAGATTCGCATTCGTATAACAACTATTAGTACACGAGTAGGAAGGCATAAAATATATCCTAAGTGTGTATACAATCCTATAAAAATTCAGCTATCCAATGGTAAATACATGTAAACTTTTTTTTTGAATATCACAAACGTATGGTCTTTGAACGTGGTAATGCTTGCTGCTACTTATTCTACGGCTTTTAATGCTTAATGTTTCTTTATATGCAATCCGTTGGTCAATATGGGATTGAGTGATTTGACTAATTCTCCTGGATCTAACTTTTCAATTGATTTATCACTCTTTGTTGAACTATGTGTGAATACACCATTCGCCTTTTTGCATCCAAACGGTGTGTTTTCCCAGAAACAGGGAGTACGGTCCCGCCGTTTCCCAATCAACATGTGCCGCTCCGTACGATGACGATCTTCACCTCGCCTTCCAACCACCTGTTGCACAACACTTCGGGACCTAATGCTGATGGCTCATGGCGATATTGGCAGCTGCTATCATTTTTTTACAGGCACTGTCGTAGAAAAAGTAGCAATATCTGAAGTGTTCCTTTTTTTTTTCTTCTTCTTTTCTTTCGCTGTGTATCCACAGGATGGTAGAAGTTGTCTCTGCCACAAACCTGAAATAACGCATATTGAACTTGACGTATCGAACAAAGACCTATAAAGTAATGGACGCGAAATGAGCTTATTTTCATCCATACGGGATTGCATGCAAACGTTCATTAAAAAAAAATTCTGTGCATTTGCATTTGCCTATTTCATACATTTTGGTCGCGTCTGCTCCCACTCGTCTATTATTCACACCATTTTATCAAAGTGCGCTCTTTCTTTATCCCTATTAAATTCAATTTTATTACTGTTTGGACTCTAGAAATCAGAGCCTGAGTTCGTTTTGCCAAATCATTCTAGGCCCCATATATTGGGCCAAACTGTTCTGCACTACTTACAGATTCATCTAACTCCTTCCCCTATTCCTCATTAAAGCTAACGCGACCAACTTTAGCTCTTTTCATGATGTTAATTTTTTCCCTTTTCTCCTCCCAATACTCTTGAAAACTCTTTGGTAATCAATCCCCTACAATCCCTTTCATAATTTATCATTCGAATCGCATAAGTATTAAAAATCAAAATTTTCATTCACGCCGTTTCATTCACAATTTGTTCATTCATAAAGTACTATAAATCCAAAACGCGAATACATTCACACATAAATCAGGCACTCGCGCATTCCCGCACGGACTAACACACTTGTAGCCTTTAACTATTTCAGAGACATCGTTTTTCCCACGTTTTCCCACTTGCTCACGTTCCCTTCTTTATTGATTGATGAATTGCTCATGTCGTTTCCGTTACCGCTTTGCAAACTTGGTAACGAGTTGGCAACGTAAGCGAAGGATCGACCACCTTTGGAATTGGTTTAATCTCAGGGCTAATTCCTTTTCAATGCGATGCAAATCGAAACGATCCTCATATGCGATTAGATTGATGGCAATACCCAAGGGTACGAAACGCCCTGAACGGCCAATACGATGCGAGTAAGTCTCAGCCATACGTGAAAAATCGCAATTAATAGCAACATTCACAGCCTATACATCAATACCACGTGTAAAAAGATCAGAGCAGACTAGATTTCTGCATAGCCCCTGTCGAAAATTCATGGAAAACACGATTTCTATGCGCCTGCGCCATGTTGGCATGGATATAATAACAACAATAACCAAGTTCCGTGATCTTCTTAGCCAGCAATTCCACACGTCGCGTTGAATTGCAAAATATTATCGATTGGCTTATTTGCAACTTAGAGAATAACGCATTAAGACGATGCGCTTTTTGCTTCAAATGTATGAACTTTTGATGATTGAAATGTTTAAGGCCAATATAAAATTAAATTTTCATCCCTGTATCCAATTTTAGAGCTTGTTTAAGTATTTCGTATGTGGAAAATGAAACAGCTACCATGGGTATTGCTCTTAAATAGTTAATTGACATTCCTCGATATAATCCTCGAACGATACCCTTTTCACGGTAAATTAACGTTAATGTTTGCATCATTCCCATCCCAAATTTTGTTGTATCTGGGCTCATCATTGCGAGTTGCATTCTTCTTCTAGTAACATTCAAGGGATATGAAATTGATTGCGCAACAGCTCCAGCTAAGCCACCACATACCAGTTTTACAGGTATATGTAATACAAGGCCACCAGTATTCCTTTCGCATTTATTGCATGCGTACTTTGGCAAATACTTCATGCAAAAAAAATTTAAACATCTCAAAACAGTAAAATGACAGCCCGGCATACGGGACCATGCCTGTTAAAGTAGGAAAAAAAAACCCTCTGTAAAGTGCACGTATTCCGCCTTCATTGCGGAACATTTCAGAAGCACACTGCAAAATTCCAGTGTATTTGTGTTCTCCCATTACTTGAAATGCTAAACGAGCACGAATTGTATCTAGCGGATATGCCAATGTAACAGCCGTCAGTCCTGCACAAGCTCCTGCTATAAATTTATCCGCGTGTACTACAAACTTTTAAATGTAGTTCAAACTGCGATAAGTACTTCTGGTACATTTCAAAAGATGTGAACTGCGTGGCTGCGTACGGAAATATCCTAATCATCTGTGCTCCATTGCCTTTATACAATGCCAAAATGATTCCTTCAATATTATGTGCCTGAGACCACTAAACACCCCTAAATGTCCGTAATGAGAGGAATGTGCTTGAAGTAAGATTTTTATCCTATCTAATGGCGCTACAGCAGTTTTAGAACACATCCCAGCAATTCCCCCAGCCAGAAGATCTTTCAGAACAAGTTCATAGTTGCGAAAAGATTCAGCGGAAATAACCATTGTGGATTGATAAATGTCTATTTTCCACAAATTAAGTCTGGCTAAAGTTTCACAGGAAATACTATTACTAACATTTCACGAAGAAACAATATAAAGAAAGCCGATAAACTGTCGGTTAAGCTCAAATTTATTTTAAGCACGTTCAGGAAGTTCGATTCAATGTTTTCATTAATTCAGTTCGAGATCGGCGTAGCAGATCGGGATAAACAACAGTAATACACGCTTTATTGTCGCGGCTTACGACGAGCATCACCTTGGCGTTTCTAATAAATCCAATAACCACTAACGAATAGCGATACTCCCCTTTCAACGTAGTAAAACCCATACTAAATGCACAAAGTCTTCACTGCTTCCATTTGCTCTATGTTGCACACTTTCCTGCCTTCGTCGTCCCTTCGAATCGCTTACAAAACATAATTTGTGTCGCTGGCGGATTCGCACGCGTAGATTCATTAACTGACCTGAACTCGGATACTTTAGCAATCTCTGGACACGCACAAAACAACCATTAACTGTCCTATACACTCGCACAACTCCAATTATCCAACTTTTGCCTCGAGTCTTTGCTAAATTGCGTTTTTGTCTCTGGCTTGAAGCTTTCATGAACAAAAGATTTTTCCATAGAACTTCATATCAATAACAATCCACCAAACAGTCCCTTTTCTTTTTAGTTCGAAAAGGAATTTTCTTGCAGTCAACGAAAGCAGGACAGGTGATACAAAGAGCGTCGAAGAAAATGAGACAAAACACAGTTTAGCTGACTGCCACTTACACTGCCCCCGTTCGTCCTAAACTACACTCCACGTTCTAACGTGTCCGATTTCCGCCTGCTGAGTCCCGCAAGCAGAAGTCACACTCTCGATGGTACGATGGCACGAGCTTGGATAACATCACGAGATGGGTCGATTTGCTCGATTACGGGAATGCAATAAGCACCGGTTTTTCCAGTACCGTTTTTCGCTCGTGCTAATATATCCTTACCACTTAAAGCAATTGGTATAGCCGCCTTTTGAATAGGCGACGGTTCCTCCCAGCCCTTCTCGTTTCAAACAGAATTCTTCGAATTCATTTTCTCTGGGGTCTGTTACATCACTAGTCTTAGATCTATTAGCCTTCGGAGGAATCCGCAATTTTGATTTCCAGCCCATGTCATCGTTTACGTTGTTATCATTGCTTAAACTTATACACTCATTCGAAAGAAAAAAAAAAGAAAAATAGTCCTTAGAAAAACTAATATTAATTTACTCACGGTTTCTTAATAAGACTCCCTCTCCAACCATTCACATCACTTCACCTCACACTTCACTGGCACTTTATCTTATCCGCCTTGCGTACGGAGCGGTTTATGGGAAACTGTTCACTGAAACATGTTCGAGGCAAACGCAATAACCTCGCTCGTACCATGTGGAAATAGAAGTGCCATCTATGTGTGAACATGCGGTGGTGATAATGCACACTCATTTCGGTTATTTTTTAAAATTCTAAATTGTTTATTTTTTTTTTGTGTAGATTCGATTAAGTTTTCAATTGAAAGCAATTTATGTTTATAATTATTAGGCGTGATTAAGGGGGAAATAAATCGAAAGAATAGGACAGGCACGCGTTAATTTCCGACAAACAAAACAATTTTTAATTAATATTATGGTTGGAATGGGTAACATTTGACAAATTTTGTGGGGTTTAAATGATACAATGATTTTATCGTTCCTATAATTTAAGGGGTTAACCGTTTCGTTCTAAGCATTTGCATACCGCGTTACACCGCAATTAGTTAAATTATATTCAAAAGATATTGAAATAAAATCACTACACATTAAAACAGTTTTAGAATTTTGTTTCCCGGGTGTTAAGTACAAAAGAAATTTTTTCTTTACTTATTTTTCATGAAAAAAAAAAAAAACGAGTGTTGCGATAAGAAAGGTGACTGAATGGTTACTCCTTGTTAAATTGAGTTGGTGCTGTGTGCCTGTGTCAGCGCTGCTTTTAGAGCCATAGCTCCTAGATTACTACAGGTCTCTCTTAGGAACTGCCTTCTCCGCTCGTATGTGTGGTCCCGTACTTGATCCCATTGTTAACTTTGTGAAGCATGGAGGCCATGCAACGGTTGGCGCAAGCACTTTTGGGGACAGGTGCTCAGAGTCAGATCGGTATTAATCAGGAGTCCGTCTCACTGAACCTACATCACCACTTCAATGGTGCGAACTTTGAACGAACTCTGAAGCCTACCAAAATTTTACCAAGACGGAGATGTGTAGTAATCGAGCAGTCACACAAGCAAACTGCTCGGAAACCTTCCTAATCCTGATCCGAAATTTCAATTGCAGATTTAGAAAAAAAGATATTACTTCCATTCATAGTTGTAATTTACAAATTTTTTTTTCTCATTATTAGTATTAAATGTAATATTATATCGATTTTCCTTTATATTAAATTTAAACGTTTCCCTTTAATTATATTCTTCATAATATTTAACTTTTATTATTATTTAAAATCCTTTTTCATTTTTCTTTACTTTTTGAAAAATTTCAAATCTGCAAATTAAAATTTTGGACAAAGAAACACTGATTTAGTGCATCCCAACTGTATATTGCATTACCGAATGCAATCGAACTTGGCTGAGTGAGCAGCCGATTCAAGTGCTGTTGCGATACGGAAGGGGAGAAAGAAAAGATTTGGACGATTGAGTAAGTCGACGGGAGATCGTGAAGAACCACGGATAAATTGGCGAAGCTTTGATCGAAGAACCCCTTTGTGATTCGATAAGCTTTGTCGCTATTTTGGATGTGTGCCGGTGGATTGATTGTGAAAAGTTTAGTTCAAAGTGTTTGCGTGTATTTTCTGTAGTTTTAGATCAAAATTTTTATTTTCATATATAATTTCTGCAATTTCTAAGACTAGTCATAGTAATTCGAGAATGTAGTGTGTTGTGGCTGTGAAAACTTTATTACGCACCCATTCACTCTTTATTACGGCGACAGGACTGTAAAAGCAATCAGTAACTCAACGGTCAGTCCTATATCTCGACTCTGATGTACGGATGATGAAAAGGGCTTTTATTTTGAATAAATCACGTGAAATATGTACAGGTTCATACGATGGCTTTGACAACTACATCACTTTAGAAATACTAAAAGAAAACATCATTGACATTGATTTGCTTGATGATACCCTCCATATAGTTAAAGAAAACGGATCGGTATATATAACCAACATCATTTCTTTTTCAGACAATCATTGGGAAGAAGTTTTATTTCCTACAGGACAGGGTTTTCCCGGTACTATCGAAGGTGGTGAGACTCATGCTGATCAGCAAGGGGAAGGAAAATCCCAAATCGCTGTCTGCATACCGCCCGTTATGCATGCTAGACACGGCTGGGAAAGTGCTAGAGAAACTTATCAAGGGAAGGCATACTGACGCGATTCGTGCTTCTGGGGACGTATCTCCTCGGCAGTACGGCTTAAGAGCTGGACGTTCTACCATTGATGCGATTGCAAAGACGGTAAGCGCGGTTCAGCGTATAGTTGCATATAGTCGCACCAAGCGACGGATCGTCCTGTTGGCGACAATCGACGTCAGGAACACCTTCAACTCCGCTAGATGGGTGGATATTCTGGATGTCCTGGAAAAGCCTTTTCAAGTTTCAAAATATCTAGTGCGGCTTTTGAGGAACTGCCTGAAGTACCGAAGCCTGCTCGACAACACGACACAGGGCCAACGAAGAATGGAAATTACATCGTGTGTTCTCCAGGCATCTATTCTTCGTCCAGACCTGTAGAACATATCTTACGACGGGCTGCTGAGACTGAAGATGCCGGATGATGTTGCGGCTCTGGTCGCTGGACGCACCGTTGAACAAGCCCAACTCAGGCTAGGCATGGTAATGCGACAAGTGAAAGACTGGATAACAGCTCGCGGGCTCAGTTTAGCACTAGAGAAAACCGAACTGGTCATCTTGACAAAAAAGAGAATCCCTAGAGTAAGGATGATCAGTATTGGAGACATACTAATCGAATCGAAGCCATCGTTGGAGTACCTGGGGCTACTGATCGACTCGAAGATGAGTTTCTCTGAGCAAATCAGGGCAACGGCGGAGAAGGCTGCTTCTGGAGTATCGGCTCTGGATCGACTTATGGCGAACGGAGGGGGACCCAGCCCATCAAGAAAACTGTAATGTGACGACTACGCCCAGGAATCGAAGTGATTCCGATCCCGAACCCTTGTAACCTGCCAGATGGATATGTCCTCGAAGTGCCAGCGGACTTCATCTGTTGTGCGGATATCGTTGTGCAGAAAATATTTTTTTTTCTGTCCAAATATTTAGATCCGTGGATATAAATATTCGGAATATAGAATTAATCCAACCCCGGCACATTTTGAGACATAGCCATCTGGAAATGCCCCCCCACCGTGGCCATCGAGAAAACTATGCCACTGGCGACATCTGAAGAAGCACATTTCCGCCATATGAAGTGCCATTCCACGCACATATGTTTTGTCCGAGGTGACAACCGGAAATTTTGACAGCCACATGGAGGCGCGAAACGTCATCGTAAAGTTCTTCGTGATAATATCCAAGGTATTACAAAACCAGCTATACGTCGTTTGGCGCGACGTGGTGGAGTGAAACGTATTCCCTGTTTAATCTGTGAAGAAACGCGTGGTGTGCTTAAAGAGTTTTTGGAAAACGTTATTCGTGAGGCAGTGACATTCACCGGAGCAGAAACATTAGGAAAGAGCGGAAGGCAGTGTGAACTGCGGACTAAGTGGGAATATACCTTCGATAAAACAATCTCTCTTAATGAATCCAGTAGGAGAATAATTCAACACCAAAATGATTTGACACTTCTTCATGCGGAAATTCGAAGTAACGCTTGCTACTTTGTTCAGATTGATCAATTGGCGTATCGCTTGCAATCCGCAGTACAGATTGCAGTCTTCGATTCAGCAACGTACATTGTACGGTATAAACATATGCTATTAAAAGTGATCAACATTGTCCGCGGGTATGCTTCTCACGTTATCAAAAATGCGGCGCTAATATTGAAAGTCGAGTGGACACAGCCACATGGCGGGAATTCTGCAAATGTGATGGTCGTATCACATATAATCCGATCAACTCAACTTACAAGGACAGCTTCATTGCCCGCAAAACCATCCTGGAATATGGTTCTGGTCAAATCTTTGAACGATCCGGATTTGTTGCTTGATTGTGCTGTTGTGATTCGAGATAAGTATCCAAAGGCTAAATATTATTTTCTCGTTCTTCCCAAGGTAGATATACCAAGATTTATCATAAGGAAAGAAAATCGGGGACCTTAAAATCAGCCTTCATGCCGTTCCAAGCATGCAACGGCTACATCTGCATGCGATATGGCGGATTTTCAATCGCCTTGCCAATATGTTGAGGAAATATTAAATCATATGTAAATATTTAGTACATAAGATTTTTAAATGAAGTCAGGATCATTACTAATCAATCTATATGGATTCAAGTGGACTTCGAATTTAAGTGAATATGATTAGATGTATGTCGCCAAACGCAGAAGCTAACAATAGCCCACTAATAAACTGCAAACGATCGGATCAAAGTAAAAAGACTCTAAAACTTAGAACACTTGAACCTTTTTCGTAACAATATCAAAATATGTAACATGTTACTTAACAGGGTCAAGGTCACGCAAAAGAAAAAACGAAGTTTTAATTAAGTACTCTGATAACGGCACATCGATATTGGAAAACTGTATGTTGTTTTTAACCATTCGCTGCGAACTCTCATGCGTTTAGAAGATGAGCTTGATGTAACAGTCGCAAAATGGAAATACCATCTGCCAACCAAATTTAAAGTTCGCTAGTGATAATGAAAGTCATAAACAAAAAAACATTTGTTTTCAAATGGTTGCTTTTTTAGTGTATAAATTGCCTCTGATAACAAGTTTCTTTTCTTTGTGACTGAAATTTCGAATGGCACTTCAAAACGATTCTCTGAAGTAATTTATCGACTAGTCAATAAATTTGCTGCCGTTCAAGTGAAAAATTACCAAAATAAAAAAATATTCCTGAACCATTTGGAAGTATTCTATTCCGTCCTTGTGAAACAGCCTAAAGTAGTAGATGCGATATTTTTTTCTATGAACTTTAAAAGAAACGTAAGCGACAATTGATCAGCGAAGTTACACAAAATAAAATATTCCATTGAAAATAAAAAAACCACAAATAATTTCCTTATTTAAAGACAAAGAAAAAACAGAATACCGGCTGATTGTATTCAAAATACACGTCGACTCGTAATTGAAGTAAAGTATAATTGAAAAGAAAAATTATTTTTTTTGTATAGTACAGAGTTGTGCCTTATTTGTTTGAATAGAAGAAAACATAAAGGAAAAAAAAAACTTAAATGTAGTTATAATTTTGTTTTGAATACTATAATAAGTAATCGACTATAAGGAAGAAGAGATAAAATGGTTAACTTTAAGTGTTGTCAGAAATATTGAAGAGAATGTACTGCTAATCATCTCACAATATTATGATGCTATCCGCCCAATCATACATATTTTGAGTTTTTATTTATTGGAAAAATATTCAATTTATGTGTCATAAATTTAAATTAATTCGATTTAAGTAAGCATGCAATTGAAAGATTTAAGTAAAAAAACGGAAAAATTGAGAAAAAGAAATGGGAGGCAAAAAGGCAGCCTATACTTCCTTTGAAATGTCTAAATTGTGCAAATGTTAGTTTTTGAAACTTAATCAGTTTTAACTCTTCTTTAATGATAAATCGCTCTTATTTCTTGAACACGATACATGTGAACGTTTTAGAAATTCCAAACCATTTCTAGCCCTCGAATCCTTTCCCCATGAGAAATAAGCTCGATATGACTAAATTTACAACAAACAAGCAACCAGCAAATTTGTTTAATGCTTAGAATATACGAAAATCCTTAGTGATATGTTTTTTTAAACGCAAAATTTAAATCCAAAACATAGATAAAAGATAGTTTGTGTTTTCTCAAATTAAAGCTTAAAATAAGAAAAAGTAGACTACTAAAATCATGTCAGATAAGGAGAAGTATCTAAGATAAATACTTACACGATTTTTTTGTTACAGATTTGTAGATTAGAGAATTTTCTCGTTTTTAAATGGAAGATACTAATATTTATAATAGAAATCCTAATTTAATTGAATTGAATAATAATATGAATTGCTAAGTTAACACACGACTTTCCTTTTCAGTAACTCGTTCTATTTCAGGGGGAACGGAGAGTGTATGGTAGGTATGCCGTCGCGAGGTTAGGGTTTCGACAAATCCGCTGAAGTCGGTTTCGCATCGCGCGCGGTACGCGGTACCTTTGTTTGTTTCGTCATTTCCTTAGAGTAGCTTCCTTCGATTTAAGTTCGAGTAGTATATTTTTCGGTACCGCGTCGGTGAATCGGTAACGCGCCTATAGGATTTTGTAGCGTTTTTGATTTGAGATCTGTGGATAGATCACATCCAGAACTAACGTAATGTAGGTTTCTCGTTCTGGATGAGTAATTGTTGACGCGTTTGAAAAACGGGCAAGTTCAGGTGACTGAAATATTGTAATTGAGCGTAATCCATTCGGAGACCCGCGACCGAAATCCTCTCCGAACTAGCTGGCCGACAAGCAGTCACCGCGTGAATGGATTACGGTGCACGGATTGGTTGACCTGTTGGTACCATCCGTTGGCACTACTCAGACTTAACGTCTAGAACCGATGAGAGGTCGGTTCCGCGTTCGATCTGAAAGTAGAAATTCATTACAAATGGCGCCCAACGTGGGGCCAAAAACATCCTAAGGGGGAAAGAACTTCGCGTCTTCTGACGAGTTGGTCCTTTACGGAGGATGTAAGGTACTTTGGTACTCGAGTCCCACTATCAGGAGCAGTGGAATTGTGTGATACACACTAGAAGGAGCAGTGGAATTGTGTGATACACACTAGAAGTCGCTTCACGTGAGTTGTAGCTTCCGCTCTCCTTTGTTTGATTTTTTTTTTCGCGACAGAATCCTTCCGATGTGTTGTCCCAGGTTAACCCCTGTAAGGACCTTCTATTTTCTTGATGGAACTGCCAGTCTGATGGGTTTACCTATCAGCATGGACTCTCAAGAAAATAGAAGGCTACCTTGCCTTTATGTCGCGGAAGGATTCTAACTATTTCTTATGCGTGTTAGACGAGTGGTATCGGTTCAACGTTCGATGGCGTATGCTGGAGTTGCGAAGCCCGGAATGCTTCCACGCGTCGGGAATTTTGACCGCGTACAAAGTCGTTACGGTAGCTCTACCACTTGTCTCGTCGAGTCACTTTAACGTAGTTTAGAGACGGTTTTTTGTAATGTATGTGGGTATGGGGTTAAATTTCGTAAATCGACCGAAGCACCCTTTCTTCGGCAGATTACCACGCACTCTCATTTCCCGCTGAAGAGGTCGACCACTGGAAAGGAAAGTGTGTCTTAAACAATTTTTTTTCCCAGTCACTATTAATAGCTCGCCACTTTCGGCCACTGATTTAGTCTTAAGTTTTAGTCATATTTAAAGATTTAAAAATTTAATTTAAGCTCGATATTTTTAAATAATTGTTAGGAATGATAAATTGGAATCAATACTACAAAGATTAAAATGGAAGGGAACGTTAATTTTGTGAAGATGATTGGTATGCAAGGAGCCGTAGGCGGTGAAGTTCCGGCCGCAAGTGTCGTGTCCGAGGAGACACCCATGCCTTCCGCTCACTCCATTGACACCCTCGTGGTGTTGATGAGAGATATGTCGGAGAGGATTGGAAACCTGGAGGGAAAGCTCCAGAATCTCCCTATGAGCCAACCACCCAGTCGCGTGAGAACTCCGCTTGGCTGGGAGCCCAATCCCAGTGTGGCTATGCCCCACTCCCGACAATCCGAGCAATGGGTCCCACCTCCAAGGAACTCAGGAATGGATCCCAGAGCTCCCGAATATAGACCACGACACAGTACCGGACCTCCGTTGGTACCTCCAGCCCCCGAGGCAGTACAGTACAACAGGTCAATCGATGATGTGATTCCCCCCGGGAACGCATTGGCACTTTTTCGAGACCCGACGCCTCGTATCATGGAGAGTTGGCGCCTGAACTTTACAGGGTTCAACGATATGATATCGGCGGACCGGTTCCTTTTCCGGATTCAGGCGTTGGTATCCAGCACCCTGGGAGGGGATTCCTCGGCCTTCCTCCGGCATGCACATCTTTTGTTCAGCGGCGACGCTGCCGACTGGTACTGGAGCTTTAAAGAGTCAACGCCACGTCCCACTTGGCACTCTTTCAGTGCAGCCTTCCGCAATCGATTTGAGGATGGCTTCACTGAGAGAGAGCTAAGAGAGCAAATAAAGAAACGGAAACAAGGCGCTCACGAACCGTTCGACCAGTACTACACCAGTATAGTGAGATTGAGCACTCGCCTGCGAAATACCATGCCCGAGGACGAATTAGTAGAAATTATCAGAGAGAACATGCGCTGGGATCTCCAGAACAGCCTGCTACATTTTCCCATCAACACCATACAGGGATTGCGCCTCCATGCGCGTAGACAAGAACACTTGGATGAGCGACGAGGTACCTTCCGCCCACAACCTCGCATAACGGGACCAAATCCCCGAAATCATCACACCGCGGAGTTGATGGCAGCGGACCACCTGCTTGCTGATCCAGTACCAGTACCGAGGAGCGGAGCACCACCGGAGCTTGAGGACCCAGCATTGATTGATCGACCCTCCCTTGAAGCACTTACAAGCCCGACGGTCTGTTGGAACTGCCGACAACCGGGACATCGGTTCTACGCATGTCCAGCGGAGCCGACGCTTTTCTGCTACCGCTGCGGGAAGGCCGACACATACGCACCTGACTGTGCAAATTGCAAAGGGCGAAAAAACTTGCCACCGAGTGCCGCGACCACCCGTCGGCACTCCTAGACCCCGGACGAACAAATCCAGACCCCATCACCAGCTATGACCCAGCTCCCATCATGACTCCAACTCTGCTGACTCGCACCGCTAAACCCAGTTCTCCCGAAGTTCCACAACCGACGCCGTCCTTCGCCGAGGCCAATGCGCAGGGAAATGATAGCGAGACGAAGGCTCCTTGGCATGTAAAACCTTTTCATGTCAGGTTGCGGAATTATTTGGCTACTCGACAGCGCATCTTCCATGAGGAATTGGCCACAACTGTCCCACCGCGAAGCAAGCGAGCCACGCGTCGGATGCGGAGCTTCTGGAGAAAAGTCAGGCAGTCGAGAAAAAGGTTGAAGGACATATACTTAGACGAATTATTGAGGGAGGATGTCCGGCCATATGCGTCAGTACACCTCCTGCAAAAACGAGTATCAGGCTTAGTCGATACGGGAGCCAGTGTGAATTGCATCTCTGCCGAGTTTGCAGGGGAGGTACTGGCAAAGCACGCGGACCAAATCCGTCATTTCACCTCCTGGTTAAGCACGGCGGACGGAACTCGTCACTCTGTAGTGGGAAAAATTATGACGGATGTCACCTTTAAAGGGGTAACTAAACCTATGGAATTTTTCATCATACCTCAGTTAACCCAGAATCTTTATTTAGGAGTGGATTTCGTTCGAAAATTTAACTTGGCCCCGGCACTATTTTCCGGTTCGACCCTGGAGTCCGTCACCACCGTTCCTGACCAATCTCAACCCACTAACTTATTACGGCATACACTGGATGTAACTCAGCAACTGCGTCTCGACTCGGCTATATCGGCTTTTCCCTCGCACGAGAAGGAAGGTCTCGGGCGGACTGCCCTGGTGTTCCACACTATAGATGTGGGGGATGCTAAACCCATAAAACAGAGACATTTCGCCATATCTCCGGCGAAGGAAAAATCGTTATATGCCGAAGTGGATCGAATGCTAGCATTAGGCGTAATCGAAGAATCACAGAGCGCGTGGGCTTCCCCAGTCACCTTAGTGGTCAAGCCGAACAAGGTCCGGTTATGCTTAGATGCCAGACGCTTGAACGCCGTCACAGTCAAGGACGCATATCCTCTACCGTTGATCGAAGGCATTTTGAGTCGATTGCCTAAAGCCCATTTCATCACGAGCTTAGACCTCAAGGACGCCTTCTGGCAAATTCCTTTAGACCCCGGTTCAAAGGAGAAAACAGCCTTCACAGTCCCAGGCCGGCCCTTATATCAATTCGTGACCATGCCATTCGGATTGTGTAATGCCCCCCAAACAATGACGCGCCTTATGGACAAGGTGATACCACCTCATTTGCGGCACCAAGTTTTCGTTTACTTGGACGATCTGTTGCTTATAACCGAGACCTTTGACGAACACATCGACCTGCTTCAGGAGGTGGCTCTACACATCCGGAGGGCAAGATTAACCATCAACATAAGGAAGAGCCAGTTCGTGATGACGGAGGTGAAGTATTTAGGTCACATCATTGGGCATGGGCATATCAAGACCGATCCGGAAAAGACTCAAGCGATTGACGTTTTTCCACTACCCAAGACCACCAAACAGTTACGCCGATTCTTAGGGTTATGCGGATGGTACCAGCGTTTTGTACGTGACTATGCCACCATTACCACTCCTTTGACCGACATGCTGCGTAAGGGACGTAAATTCGTCTGGAAAGAGCCCAGCTTGCGAGCCTTTGAAGAGCTAAAGAAGAGTCTGACTACGGCCCCCGTACTGCACAGCCCGGACTTTGACAAACCGTTCTCAATCCATTGTGACGCGAGTCAACATGGGGTGGGAGCAGTCTTAGTCCAGGTTGCACAAGACGGCGAGGAGAGACCTATAGCCTTCATGTCTCACAAGCTGAACCCAGCCCAGCGAAATTACACGGTCTCCGAGCAAGAATGTTTAGCCGCGGTGTTGGCAGTGAAACGCTTCCGAGCCTATGTGGAGGGACACACCTTTGAAATCGTTACGGATCACGCTTCTCTGAAATGGTTAATGAGCCAGACTGATCTCAACGGCCGATTGGCCAGGTGGGCACTGAAACTACAGGCATTTGACTTCACAATTCGCCACCGAAAAGGAAGCCAGCATGTAGTCCCCGACACCCTATCCAGAATGTTCGCCCCTGAAGGAGCCGAGTTGGTCCAAGAGGACGACAGCCCCCAATTGATCGATTTGGACCATCCTGCCTTCAAGTCAGCCAGCTACACCCAACTGATTCACACTATCCAGAATCAACTGTCCCAGCTTCCTGAACTGCGGTTGACGGATGGATTTATTTATAAGCGGATGGGACACGCATCCGGAGACCCCATACAAGAAGAAGAACAGTGGAAGTTGTGGGTGCCCGAAGAATTAACCACTGATCTTATCAGACGGGCTCATGACCACCCATCAAGTGCGCACGGCGGATACGGTCGTACACTTAGGCGGTTGAAAACCTGTTTCTTTTGGCCTAAGATGGCCCAACAGATAAAAGCGTACGTAGCCTCTTGTGAGCTATGCAAGTGCACTAAAGCGCCCAACACCATCCTTCGGCCACCCATGGGTAAGGTTGAGGTCCCCGAACGCGTGTTCCAGCGCTTGTACATTGATCTTATCGGTCCTTACCCTCGATCTGCTTCTGGTCACACGGGAGCTGTCGTGGTCCTGGACCAGCTCTCCAAATTCCCTATCATAGAACCACTACGTAACATGCACACTGGACCAATAATCAGCTTTTTGGAGAACCGAGTCTTTCACATGTTTGGAGTTCCGGAGAAACTTGTCTCCGACAATGGGGTCCAGTTCACCTCCAGCAAGTTCCGAGACCTAATGTCCAAATACGGCATCATCCACCAACGAACTGCCGTCTATTCACCACAAGCCAACGCATCCGAACGACTGAATCGTACGCTCATAGCGGCCATTCGCGCCTATGTCCACCCGAATCAGAGGGACTGGGATCGCAAATTGTCCGCCATCACTAGTGCGCTGCGCTCGTCGTACCACGCCACGACCGGCATTTCGCCGTATTTTGCAGTGTTCGGCCAGTACATGATCGGTCATGGGAGCGCTTACCGGCTATTGCGGCAGCTGAAATCGCTAGAGGACCCAATCGTGGTTCTAGAACCGCACGAAAAGCTCCAACTTCTGCGAGATCAACTGCGGGAGAAGATTGAAGAAAGTAGACGGATGGGAGAGGAGCGGTACAACTTGCGATCTCATCCTTCTGGCTTTAAGGCCGGCGACGAAATATATCGTCGAAACTTCCGACAGAGCGATGCCACCCGCCATTACAATGCCAAACTAGACAAGAAATTCGTGAAGTGTCGAGTCATGCAAGTCATAAGCCCCACCCGGTACCTCATCGCGGACATGACTGGTAAGACCCTGGGAATTTACCACGCAAAAGACCTTAGACGATGAAGTGCAACTAATTCCCACGAGAAACCTTGGCTTATCCCAAATCTCTGCCTAGACGAAGGCCTCCGAATAACACCTGACTTCCTACTATATAGTCACTGTCGAGTCTTCACGAACAGGGTTGTAGCCTATCCTTCGAAACGGATCTTCGACCCGCCACGTCCCTAACCAAGACCTTTTACAAAGGAGACGGGATCGTAATTACTTCGATTTTGGGGGGGGGAATGTGTAATGTGACGACTACGCCCAGGAATCGAAGTGATTCCGATCCCGAACCCTTGTAACCTGCCAGATGGATATGTCCTCGAAGTGCCAGCGGACTTCATCTGTTGTGCGGATATCGTTGTGCAGAAAATATTTTTTTTTCTGTCCAAATATTTAGATCCGTGGATATAAATATTCGGAATATAGAATTAATCCAACCCCGGCACATTTTGAGACATAGCCATCTGGAAATGCCCCCCCACCGTGGCCATCGAGAAAACTATGCCACTGGCGACATCTGAAGAAGCACATTTCCGCCATATGAAGTGCCATTCCACGCACATATGTTTTGTCCGAGGTGACAACCGGAAATTTTGACAGCCACATGGAGGCGCGAAACGTCATCGTAAAGTTCTTCGTGATAATATCCAAGGTATTACAAAACCAGCTATACGTCGTTTGGCGCGACGTGGTGGAGTGAAACGTATTCCCTGTTTAATCTGTGAAGAAACGCGTGGTGTGCTTAAAGAGTTTTTGGAAAACGTTATTCGTGAGGCAGTGACATTCACCGGAGCAGAAACATTAGGAAAGAGCGGAAGGCAGTGTGAACTGCGGACTAAGTGGGAATATACCTTCGATAAAACAATCTCTCTTAATGAATCCAGTAGGAGAATAATTCAACACCAAAATGATTTGACACTTCTTCATGCGGAAATTCGAAGTAACGCTTGCTACTTTGTTCAGATTGATCAATTGGCGTATCGCTTGCAATCCGCAGTACAGATTGCAGTCTTCGATTCAGCAACGTACATTGTACGGTATAAACATATGCTATTAAAAGTGATCAACATTGTCCGCGGGTATGCTTCTCACGTTATCAAAAATGCGGCGCTAATATTGAAAGTCGAGTGGACACAGCCACATGGCGGGAATTCTGCAAATGTGATGGTCGTATCACATATAATCCGATCAACTCAACTTACAAGGACAGCTTCATTGCCCGCAAAACCATCCTGGAATATGGTTCTGGTCAAATCTTTGAACGATCCGGATTTGTTGCTTGATTGTGCTGTTGTGATTCGAGATAAGTATCCAAAGGCTAAATATTATTTTCTCGTTCTTCCCAAGGTAGATATACCAAGATTTATCATAAGGAAAGAAAATCGGGGACCTTAAAATCAGCCTTCATGCCGTTCCAAGCATGCAACGGCTACATCTGCATGCGATATGGCGGATTTTCAATCGCCTTGCCAATATGTTGAGGAAATATTAAATCATATGTAAATATTTAGTACATAAGATTTTTAAATGAAGTCAGGATCATTACTAATCAATCTATATGGATTCAAGTGGACTTCGAATTTAAGTGAATATGATTAGATGTATGTCGCCAAACGCAGAAGCTAACAATAGCCCACTAATAAACTGCAAACGATCGGATCAAAGTAAAAAGACTCTAAAACTTAGAACACTTGAACCTTTTTCGTAACAATATCAAAATATGTAACATGTTACTTAACAGGGTCAAGGTCACGCAAAAGAAAAAACGAAGTTTTAATTAAGTACTCTGATAACGGCACATCGATATTGGAAAACTGTATGTTGTTTTTAACCATTCGCTGCGAACTCTCATGCGTTTAGAAGATGAGCTTGATGTAACAGTCGCAAAATGGAAATACCATCTGCCAACCAAATTTAAAGTTCGCTAGTGATAATGAAAGTCATAAACAAAAAAACATTTGTTTTCAAATGGTTGCTTTTTTAGTGTATAAATTGCCTCTGATAACAAGTTTCTTTTCTTTGTGACTGAAATTTCGAATGGCACTTCAAAACGATTCTCTGAAGTAATTTATCGACTAGTCAATAAATTTGCTGCCGTTCAAGTGAAAAATTACCAAAATAAAAAAATATTCCTGAACCATTTGGAAGTATTCTATTCCGTCCTTGTGAAACAGCCTAAAGTAGTAGATGCGATATTTTTTTCTATGAACTTTAAAAGAAACGTAAGCGACAATTGATCAGCGAAGTTACACAAAATAAAATATTCCATTGAAAATAAAAAAACCACAAATAATTTCCTTATTTAAAGACAAAGAAAAAACAGAATACCGGCTGATTGTATTCAAAATACACGTCGACTCGTAATTGAAGTAAAGTATAATTGAAAAGAAAAATTATTTTTTTTGTATAGTACAGAGTTGTGCCTTATTTGTTTGAATAGAAGAAAACATAAAGGAAAAAAAAAACTTAAATGTAGTTATAATTTTGTTTTGAATACTATAATAAGTAATCGACTATAAGGAAGAAGAGATAAAATGGTTAACTTTAAGTGTTGTCAGAAATATTGAAGAGAATGTACTGCTAATCATCTCACAATATTATGATGCTATCCGCCCAATCATACATATTTTGAGTTTTTATTTATTGGAAAAATATTCAATTTATGTGTCATAAATTTAAATTAATTCGATTTAAGTAAGCATGCAATTGAAAGATTTAAGTAAAAAAACGGAAAAATTGAGAAAAAGAAATGGGAGGCAAAAAGGCAGCCTATACTTCCTTTGAAATGTCTAAATTGTGCAAATGTTAGTTTTTGAAACTTAATCAGTTTTAACTCTTCTTTAATGATAAATCGCTCTTATTTCTTGAACACGATACATGTGAACGTTTTAGAAATTCCAAACCATTTCTAGCCCTCGAATCCTTTCCCCATGAGAAATAAGCTCGATATGACTAAATTTACAACAAACAAGCAACCAGCAAATTTGTTTAATGCTTAGAATATACGAAAATCCTTAGTGATATGTTTTTTTAAACGCAAAATTTAAATCCAAAACATAGATAAAAGATAGTTTGTGTTTTCTCAAATTAAAGCTTAAAATAAGAAAAAGTAGACTACTAAAATCATGTCAGATAAGGAGAAGTATCTAAGATAAATACTTACACGATTTTTTTGTTACAGATTTGTAGATTAGAGAATTTTCTCGTTTTTAAATGGAAGATACTAATATTTATAATAGAAATCCTAATTTAATTGAATTGAATAATAATATGAATTGCTAAGTTAACACACGACTTTCCTTTTCAGTAACTCGTTCTATTTCAGGGGGAACGGAGAGTGTATGGTAGGTATGCCGTCGCGAGGTTAGGGTTTCGACAAATCCGCTGAAGTCGGTTTCGCATCGCGCGCGGTACGCGGTACCTTTGTTTGTTTCGTCATTTCCTTAGAGTAGCTTCCTTCGATTTAAGTTCGAGTAGTATATTTTTCGGTACCGCGTCGGTGAATCGGTAACGCGCCTATAGGATTTTGTAGCGTTTTTGATTTGAGATCTGTGGATAGATCACATCCAGAACTAACGTAATGTAGGTTTCTCGTTCTGGATGAGTAATTGTTGACGCGTTTGAAAAACGGGCAAGTTCAGGTGACTGAAATATTGTAATTGAGCGTAATCCATTCGGAGACCCGCGACCGAAATCCTCTCCGAACTAGCTGGCCGACAAGCAGTCACCGCGTGAATGGATTACGGTGCACGGATTGGTTGACCTGTTGGTACCATCCGTTGGCACTACTCAGACTTAACGTCTAGAACCGATGAGAGGTCGGTTCCGCGTTCGATCTGAAAGTAGAAATTCATTACAAAACGCCACATGATGAGTGCTGTAGGCTCAGTGCTACTGTGCGGAGCAGAGGTATGGGGCGACGCTCTCAGCAAGGAGGTATACCAAAAACGTTTGGCACAGGTACAGAGAAGAGGAGCATTGAGAACTGCATCTTCGTATCTGACAGTCTCTGATTCGGCGGTGAGAGTTATTGCAGGCATGATACCTGTCACCCTTCTTGCTAGAGTGCACCGCGCTATTTACCTGTTCCGGAAAGAGGTTGCGAGGGGGATGGTTGTCCGCGAGGAGAGACAGTGCTCACTTAACTATTGGCAGTAGTCTTGGGTGAATTGTACAAAGGGAAAGTGGGCTGCGCGCCTCATCCGGGATATGAGACGGAAGCTTAATCGAAGGCATGGTGAGACTGACTTCTACCTGACCCTGCTTTTGAGCGGGCATGGGTGTTTCAGTCTTACCTGCACAAGATTGGTAAGTCACGGTCACCCGATTGTCGGTTTTGTCCAGGAGAAGAAGACAATGCCTGCCACACATTTTTCGCGTGCACAGAATGGAACAGGCTACAAAGTGGCCTCTACAGGGAGACGAAAGAGCTCACCCCGGATAATATAGTCGCGGTGATGCTCAATCGGTTGACAAATGGAACCAGGTGGCAAATAATTTCGGGCAGCTCTAAAAGATAAAAGGGACTCACTGCAGCCGGGGGCGTTGGGGATTGGGGATTGCTTTTCTGGCACTTCCTCTTAACCTCTCCCCTCCCGCGCAACAAAATGGGACCTGGCCCGAAGTAATCTGTCAAACGGTCCGAGGCTAGGTTCCTATGTTGAAAGGGGAGGTGTTTAGTGGGTAATCTAGTTGCCTTCTTGTGAGCATGGGAGTCTCACACTCTGTGCGTAAATGGCAATGGCAAAAAAAAACAAAAAAAAATAATGCCTGCGCGTTCCAGCATATTTGTTTGCACGTCACCCTACAAAACGTGTATGTGAAGAAATAATTTTTAGTGGGACTTGGTGTATTGATGTCGTATGTTAAAGGTATATTTGGCGATGACCAGCCCGCTACAAAAATTTGACATGGAAAGGCTCCAAACGGCGTCTGTAATCAAAAATTTCACGGAGACCCTCGACAACGAGCTGGCTCCCATTTTATTAGGTGCATCGTTAAAAATAAGCAACGCGCTCTAGATGAAAGTGAAAGCGGCTATTAAGACCGTGGCAGAACAGATGATTGGACATCAAGCCCGGCACAAGAGCAATGATTGGTTCGATGATGAGTGCTAGAATGCATCAGAAAAAAGAATCAGGCGTACAAAGAATACGTAGGTAGGAAAACCAGGACAAAGAGAGAACACTATGAAAATCTCAGAAGAGTAGCAAATAAGAGAATTAAGAAACGAAAATACTATGATGACAAATTGAGAAGCATCAATGTAAGTCTAGCGAGCAACAACACGAGATAAGCATACAAACTAGTGAAAAGCTTGAAACGTGGCTATCAGCCCAAAACCACGCTCTGTCGTGATGACATCGGCAATATCATCCCTGATGAAACCAAAATTAAGGAAAGATCGGAGCCTATAGATGTTTGCGGAGAGCTTTAATTGGCCCCACTAAATCTGAATGAAGTATGTTCCATCATCAAAGCCCAAAAGAATAGTAAAGCGCTGGGCTTCGATGAGATTCCAGTGGAGCTCATTAAATATGGTGACATCAGTCTTCATAAAGCTATTCACAAAGTCATCCACTACATTTGGCAACAAGAATATATGCCAAAAGAGTGGAGCCAATCAATTATACTCCCTTTCCTCAAAAAGGGGGCAAAGCTACAGTGCGAAAATTATAGAGGCATATCACTACTTTGTACGGCGTACAAAATATTTTCAAAAATCTTAAAAACCAAAATCGGATCATACTTCAGCAGTATTATTGGGGAGTATCAAGGTGGCTTTAGAGCAGGTAGATCGTCAATAGACCAATTGTTCACAGTCAAGTAGGTACTTGAAAAATGCTGGGAGTTCAACATAGACGTACACCAAATTTTCGTTGACTTTAAACAAGCATGCGGTAGCATTGATCGTAACGTACTGTACCAAATAATGCTTTGCTTTGGCATCCCAGCCAAATTATTTCATCTTACCAAAATGACAGTGACGTCGACGACCTCCCAAGCTCGCATCAATAACCAACTCAACTCATTTTTTTACAAAAATATCGGACTAAAGTAGGGCGATGGGCTGGCCTCATTGCTATTCAATCTGGCTCTGGAGTACTTCATAAGGAAGCTACCTGCAACAAATCTCATGACGTAGTCGAGTATAAATACCTCAAACACACAAAATATCACATTTGGAGAGTACTTCATCGAAAAGTGTGGGCAAATTTATGTATTTAGGCGCCAAAATAACGAAAACGGGTAATGGAAGAGACGAAATACGCCGAAGAATACAGCTCGCAAATAAAATTTTTTATTCAGTTTTGACGATCTTGAAGATCAAATGCATACACAGGAAAACAAAGCTCAAAGTATACAAATCTGTGATAAGACCTGTGTTATCCTGTGGATGTGAAACATGGACCCTAATCCAAGCATCCGCAAATATAATGAACGCCTTTGAGTGATGGGTCCTGAGGCAAATTATGGGATCAAAGCCAGACGGGGACCAATGGCCTATTCGATACAACTATGAGCTGTATGAAATTTTTGATGAGCCTGAGGTCTCATCGGTTATAAGACTGTGTAATGATTTTAAGTCTAAGTCCGAACGAGGAACCGACCTCTCATCGGTTCTAAACGTTGAGTCTGAGTAATGCCAACGGATGGTACCAACCGGTCAACCAATCCGTGCACCGTAATCCATTTTCGCAGTGGCTGCTTGTCGGCCAGCTAGATCGGAGAGGATTTCGGTCGCGGGTCTCCAAATGGATTACGCTCATTTACAATTTTTCAGCCACCATTAAACGCCCGTTTCAAACGCGTCAAAAACACAATCATACGGAGAAGAAGCCTACTTTACGTTACTCCGTATTTCTTCGTCCATCCAGTCAAAGTACAAAAATCTAATCTCCATTTCACGTTCCCGAATTTTACCGACGCGGTACCGAAAAATATACTACGTTAACGTAAATCCGAAAAAAACTACGCTAAAGAAAAACCACAATCAACTAAGGCACCGCGTACCGCGCGCGACGCGAAACCGTCCTCAGCGGATTTTCTCAAACCCTACCCTCGCGACGGCATACCACTGGAAAGGAAAGTCGTGGTTAATGTTTAGCAATCCATATTATTTCATAAATTTCCAAAACTAAACTTTAATCTTAAAACATTTTGCTTATAAAAATCTTTTCATATAATATAGTAATTAATTAAGTGTTAAATAAACTATATCCTACATGGCAGCAAGGCATATTCGTGAAAAAGAACAAAAATACGACAGTTCTTACATTTCTCTAAAAAAAAATAGGTTTTAATTCTGCAAAATCTTAAACGGTTTTAACCATCATTGATTGGTCCCACAGGAATGGTATAGATATAAACCTAGCAGCTAGTCATTTATCTTAATCTCTTCTTTCTTAATGATTGTTACTTATACAAGAATTTTTGTCTTTGAACTGGATTTATGTCTTCTATATATAACAGAACGTATAAATATTTTGATGGTTTTTCGTTTCTAAAAAATTTTGAAATAGTTTATACGCTTGAATATTTGTTTCACAGCACCCATTTAATTGCAATTAAATAGTTTTTTTTTTGTGGATCGATAGGTTAACAACTTATTTTGTTTTTTAGGCCGCCTTTCATCTTATTCGAAGGCACAATTGACTAAGAACATATAAGTTTGAATTTAATAATTCATTATTTGCGCGGGATCAAAAGCACTGCCAGTTTACTCAGACCCAAAAATGAAGTAACCAACCTACATGACGCCATAGTAGGAGCTAACCACAACTGATTAATAGGTATAAGACAACTCATGTGTTCTAAAAGCCAAGTCTCTATTGTGAGATGGATGAAGGGCCGATGTCAAAATGTATAGACAGATCTGTATTGAAATCGATCAATCTATTTGAGATTTTGTTAGCATTGATTTTTTTGTTTAGGTTGATCGACCAATCGAATTTCGAAGGTGGTCTTTAGCATCGCACCGGATATAAGATCTTAAAAATATATAAAACTATTTAAAAGCCGTCATAATTCAATAAATTTGGAAAACGTTGTTGTAATTGTAGTTAACTCTTGATTTCATTTTCAACCTCTGTATGCTTGGAGGCTTTGTTAAAATCTCTGCGACTCTCTGCTGACGCAGATTTCAATAGACATTCAAAATGCTTAACTATTTGGGAAATTCTGAGTGAATAATTGCCCAGAGATTCAAGTCAAAAGTGTAATGGACAATTAATTGAATGCTGATGATTTTTACAAATCTTCGGAGAGTGTTCCAACGGGTTTTGTGAACCTATCAATGTAGTCAACTAAGAGGCTTCAACACTCACTGAGGTACTTTTTTTTTTTTTTTTATTTTATTTTATTTATTGGAGAAAAAACAGTAACAGTTTATGTATATAAAAATAATTCATATGTTTTCGTTTGAGTTTAACAAGTACAAACTGTAACCTAAGGCATTTCTCACAGAAAAATAAATGTGTAAATTCAAACTCTTAGCAATATAAAAAACAAATATGTACAAATAAGCATGACGAGAGAAAAATTGAAAGCGAAAAAAGAAATAAGAAATTTCAAGCATTATAAAACTTAGAATTAAAAACTAAAATGAAATGAAGTGTGCTAATACTACTACTACTACAAAAAAAAAAAAAAAAAAATCATATCAAGTTGGCATTTAAAACATATTTTAGATCACGCTTAAAGCATTGCTTACTTTTATCATCAAATAAATCGACCAAATCACCAATATTATTATAAGTATTGCACATTCTATAAAGGCGCGCTCTCTGACCTGAGTTCGTCTGGCAAGTAGGCAAAGCGAATAAGTATCTAGATCTGGAATTGACACGTGGTACACGGAAATTAATTTGAGATAATAGATCAGGACAATCGTAATCAGATACACAAATGTTTCGTAGCGTCATCACATCGAGGAGAATTCGTCTTTCTTCTAATGTCGCCAGCTTCAAAAACGTCAAACGCTCCAAGTAAGTTTGTTGCGTATATTTTAATCTGTAGAATAACCATTTTGAAAATTTGCGCTGAAGAATTTCTATATGATTTTTATATAAATCATAGTGCGGGTTCCAAACTGCAGAAGCGTATTCCAAATGTGACCGAACCAGAGTTTCGAAGAGAATGACATAGGTGTGTGGATTTTTAAAGCATTTTGTTACCCTAAACATGAAACCTAGCATTTGGTACGCTTTATTACAGATCATTTCAACGTGGGCGTCAAATATTAATTTAGAATCAAAGATTACACCTAAGTCCCGAATATTTGAGACTCTACTAAGACTTTGGTTGCCAAGTGAATAGTCAAAATTAATTTGTCTAATTTTCCTAGAGAACGTTATAACCTTGCATTTATCTGTGGCAAGAGATAGTTTATTCAGTGTGCAGTAAAGCGCAAATCTATTAAGATCTTCTTGAAGCAATAAACAATCTCTACGACTGCGTATAAGTTTGTATATCTTCATATCATCTGCGTACAAGAGAACTTTAGAGTGCTGGAAGCATTTATCTATGTCATGGATAAACATGGTAAAGAGCAATGGTCCAAGGATGGATCCCTGTGGAACTCCTGAAGATATAGCGCAAGGTGAAGATGAAAATCCATTGAGAACCACTGATTGATGTCTAGATTCAAGATATGAAGAAAACCATCGGAGGAGACTTCCCTTTACCCCATTAAAATATAGCTTTCTGAGAAGAACTAAATGATCTACTTTATCAAAAGCTTTGCAAAAATCAGTATAAATACTATCTACAGAAAGCCTCAGATCCACAGCCTTAAATAAAAAGTTCGCATATGTTATTAAATTTGTAGTTGTAGATCGTGCTCTAATGAATCCATGCTGTTCAATAGGGATAACACTTTTAATCAATGGATAAAGCTTGTCATGTACTAATTTTTCAAATAATTTGGCAATAGATGATAGAATTGATATAGGCCTGTAATTTTTTACATCGTCTTTGGCACCAGTCTTATGTATTGGTGTGATATTAGCGGTTTTCCAGAAATGTGGAACAAAGCCTTCAGAGAGACTTTTGTTGAATATTATGGTGAGAGGTACGTATAGCTCATTGGCAGTAATTTTCAGGAAGTATGGTGAGATTCTATCTGGGCCAGCACCTTTATTGACATCAATACTTTCCAATCCGAGTTTTACATCCATTTGAGAAAGAGTCAAGTCTGATACGCAGATATTATGAGCGTTCAAATCGTTGACGAAATTTTTAGTGTCATATGAGTTTTGGTCTGAAGGAACAAAAACTGATAGAAAGTAAGATGAAAACATATCACAAATAATCGTAGGATTGCTTGAAGTTTGATCCTCAAATCTCATGGTTGAAGGGTAGCCTACTTTGTCACTTTTAAAATTGTGAGTAAACTTCCAAAAAGATTTAATATTATTACGAACAGAGTTCTCTACACTCATAATATACAGTTTGTTTTTTGGCGTTTGCCCTAACCTGGGAGAAATTCTCGTAGTCAGATTTGTTCCCATACGTTTTCCAGCGTTTCCAGAACTTGAGTTTAAGTTTAAGTTCCTTTTTAAGGTCGCTGGAGAACCAACTAGGATACTTATTTGATTTCGCGTTCATATGAGGGACATAAGCATTCAAAATATCATACAATATTGTATAAAAAGTATTTGTTGCATCCTGTGTATTAAGAACCTTAAGAGTATCTTCCCAATCAATGCTTCTAAATGCTTGAAAGATGCCTAAGTAGTCGCCCTTGCGGAAGTTATATTTAGGCAACTTATTACTGCGCAACGACGAGAATCGATGAAAAATTTTGAATTCACACTCGAAAGGTGGATGCTGTGGATCTATGCCGATAAGCGGAAGAGTACTTTGGCTGATATCACATTCTATATTTGTGA
This sequence comes from Odontomyia ornata, assembly GCA_963969285.1. Lineage (NCBI taxonomy): Eukaryota > Metazoa > Arthropoda > Insecta > Diptera > Stratiomyidae > Odontomyia > Odontomyia ornata. The sequence continues at coordinate 25,118,449 of OZ017741.1, forward strand.
ACACCAAATCAAGTAGTTTGTTATTAATATTTTTCAACGTGTTGCACTGTTTCAAGTTTAAAAAAGACATTACGCTACTGATGTAGTGCGGCACTTCAAGGATAGTATTCTTGTTTGATTCGAGATGCCAATTTATATTTGGTTGATTGTAGTCACCAATAACAATAAAATCATGATGCGATAAATTTGTGGATATATCATTTAGCTTTTGAAAGTGATTTTCGTAAATAGCCTGGGGTGTCGAGGGAGGAATATAACATGCTATCAAAACTACGCCATTACTTGGTGAGGGTAGAAATAAAATGATTTCTTCTACCGAGTGATTCTCGTAATCATATAACCTGACGCAGGATATCATCTTTTTTATTGCAATTAATACGCCACCCCCATCTTTTTTGTTTGAAGTCATGGACGACCGATCTTTTCGATAAATGATGTATCTATCATCAGTAATTTCACTATCACGTATGCCATCCCTGAGCCAAGTTTCTGTTAAGATAATTACATCAAAGTCAGAATTTAGAATACTTAAACGCAGGTCATAGAGCTTGTTTCGAATGCTGCGACAGTTCTGATAGTAAATACTGATAGTATTCAATCTATTCATTGTGATGGTCTAATATAGATTAAATGAAAATGATGATCTTTTATGATAAAATATTTTTCGTAATTATCTCGATGAGAAAGACAATGGTGCAAGTAAAGCACATATTTGAAAAGAATAAAAACGGTAGTCATTAAATTGCCAACTTGATTGTTACATAAAGCTATACGCAAAAACTGCAAACTATAGTGATAATAGTCCAATTTGAAACGAAAACAAAATAATAACATACAAGAACAAAAGGTGTAATTGAGTAAATAAGCATAAGCTAGTCACTTTATCTTTAAAATATCATTCTCATCTTTAATTTTAATCACTTTTGCGGTATCAGTTTTACGAACATAGATATTCAAGTTCCTCACCCACACATACTTGTATCCCATGTTTGAAGCCGCTTTCCTTGCCTTGCTATACAAGATTTTATTCGTTAATGTGAGGTGTTCATTAATATAGAACTTGCGCACGGGCTGTGAACGAATTCCAATTTGGTCGGAGGTGAAATCGCGACGAACCCTGGCTGCATGAATTAGCTCATCACGCAAACAACGTGTCGTCAGTTGTACTATTATATTTTTTGGTCGATCCGATTGTTGAATAGCTGGCGCCACACGATGCACTGCTCGAATGCTCTCCGTAGGAATATCAATGCGCATGAGATGTCCAATGTTTTGTACGATCTGTGTGAGGTTTTCGTTGTTCGCCTGTGGAACATTTTGCAGTTCCAGATTGCAATTACGCGCAGCTTGGTCGATTTCGTTAATTTTTGCTTTCAGAGCAGCCAATTGATCACGCAATTGTGTGTTCTCACTCTGTAAGGTTGAGGAGACATCATTAAAATGTTCAACTTTTTCCTCTAGCGAACAAAGTCTATTCTCCCATGCCGATAATCGATCATTAATCGACTTTATATTTGCATGCAGTGGCTCCAAAAGCTTAGCAAGATCTTGTTTATTCGTTTCTCGCAGTTGAGAAAACATACCATTGAGATGATCAAGCAATGTATGATCAATGCCACTCAACCCAGCTGGGGTATTGGCTGTTGATGAGGTGTTTTCACCTATGTCTTGCATATATATGGAGCGTACTGGCGTATTGGAATTGTCTTCTTTTGATATACGCGCGCAATTATCAGGGCATTTCCAGGTGGATTTATATTTGGCGCTTTGTTTCGCGAAATTAATTTTTGTAATGCCTACACACTCATAGTGGTAAATATTTCTACATCCATGGGAAGAACACTTCATAATCTCTGCTTCTCGAACAGTTAGTTTGCAAGCTCTGCATGAACTCATTGTATGTTTATTGATATGTTGATACGGAGCGGAAACAAAGATTAGCGGATTGGAAAAAATAAAAAAAAAAAAACGGTCATACACTCGCGAAGCAAGATCAGCGGTTATGTTGCATGGAATATTGATACGGAGCGGGATCAAAGAATAACGGCTGGTTTTTCAGACAAAGAATAAAATTAAAATCACTGATGAAAATAAAGTCACTGATAAAAATAAGATCACTGATCAAAATTGTTAACAAAGTTGGCGCTTGTTGTTTGGTGTTGGCCAGCTTTTCACGGCTACTTGATTGTGTAACTTATCTTATTTACGATTGGAAACCGTTTGCGAAATTCGAGAGCAGTTAATTAACACTTGTGCAATATTAAAAAAATGGAAACTCTCATATTATTTAAAATATAAAACGTTAACATGCAATGTACATCTGTAGAGAGTTAATTTTATGATTTTTTTCAACGCGCTGCCGATGGGAATTTAATATTTTTGCAATCGCACACCGTTTCATCTATGATTTAATTAACTAAGTGTCAAACATTAACTAAAATGAATACTATAAAGGGTATAAGTTGAAAGTTATCAAATATTTTTTCAAATGAACATGCATACCGGCTCTGAATCCTCCAGATACTTGTAGTTTTTTCATTTTCTATTCACAGTCTATATATTGAAAGTACATCGCAGTTGTAAAAGAAGTGGTTCTAGAATATCCAATGGTGTGATGCACGATGTCCCATTTCAGTTTACTCAGCACATATAATTCCCAATTTAATAAATAACGTTTTAAAATTCTGTTTTATATAAAACGAATCAAGTCCGCGAACATTCCACGACAACTTTGTTCACGTAATTAAGATACTAGCAACAAAAACTCGTTGTTAAAATGTGTAAATGAGTTTTTCCTAATAATATCGCTGCCAAAAATCTCCATCGTCCATTCAAAAACAATTCTTATCATTGCCGGTGTATTCCCTTTGTTAACTGTTGTAAAGTAAATAAACCAAACAGCAATCTTTGAGGAAAGTCTGATCGACGGTAGCCTTGTTATGTATTTTCCGGCAGTCGCAGTGGCGGTGATTGCGATGAATTATTTTCAGTCAAATTAACCACCGATGGTTGTTTCCAGATACATTTTACTATAGAAATGCTAGTTTTTCCTGCCGAATTACACCGAAGTGGATCGAAAGTTGACACATTAACGATGCTTTATTCGAGCTTCAATTCAAAACTCCACAAGTAGACCCTCCCCTTCTCAAAGCAGCACAACCCTTTAATTTTCCCGACCTGTTATTGTCTCTGCATACCAATCATCTTTAACACCCACAATTCTTCTAATTTTAGTATTCTTCGGTTTCTTTAGACTTCACTCAATCTTCCGTTATCTTCGTCATTCAGTACTGAAGTTATCATGTCAATCTGTTTCTGTGGAACTCGATTGATCGACTGATGCATCATAATTGAACCGAATTTGCTTTCACAGATCTTGTCGTACCTACGCTCCATCACGACGATATGGAAAAATGCCTCTTCGTCCATCTATGACGGGCACTCATTTTGACGAATTAAACAACACTCTTGCTAATTCAACAGAAAAATTCAAGGCAATATCGGCAAATATTCTTTACGTCCGCAATTTCCACAAAACCAACTCAAACAATGTATGTCTGTGGGGCACACAACTATTCTTGCGAAATCAAGTTGACATTCAACTTGAAATTGTCTACTTTCGCTTTGCACTGCAAATTATTTTGCACCTTGATAACTGATCAGTCACAGTAAAAACAAATAAATATTTCGATTGAACGGCGATAGTCGTAAATGTCCAATAAGGTAAATAATTACAGATTATTCACACCTTTGGAAGTCAATTTGAGGTTATGTTTATATGATGTGTTACGCGTCGGAAAACATCATGCAATTTACAAATATCCTTTCATAGTACACTGTTCCAATATAGCTAGAATATTTTAATCATCCAGCACTATTGCAAATATGATGAAATTTATTATCCGAGCCGAACAAATATCCAAATCCACAGATCGGTGGCAGATTGTTCATTCCTTTCTGGGTCAAGAGATCTTAATTGCCCAATACACAACTGGAATACCATATTGATGGCTTGTGTCTCTGCAGCTCTGACGAAAGCGGCCAACAATCCAGCGAAAAGTGGTTCATATTCGTCCATTTAGTTATGATCGGACGCCTTAGGAGGTGATGGGGATGGAATGTATGCAGCTTGCGGCGATGGCAACTGTGTTGGATGCATTTATTCAGATTTGATTATAATTTAGATGGAACTGAACATCATACCTTTGAATCCGCGCACACACTTCCTACTTTTGGTATGCGGAGCTTGCTAAATATGCTGCTTAAATTACTTTCGTCGATTTTGTCAATTGTTTGCCTTCGAGTAGATAGCAGCCGCGCGACTCACTACACACACTCTACTGCCATGTGGCTGTCCATTTTCCTTTTGATATCCCACGACAAAATTGACGTTGGATGTGCAACCGTCACACCCAACATGAGAAAACGAGCCACATAGCAGCAAGGTGTGTTGGTTGTGGTCACTCAGCGGCGTCGCCTGATTCATTACAACTGCGGAAGCTGCAATGGGCTGGACGAACAACGGATACCCGAAAAGGTATTCGATGAGAGAACTGAAGGCTGGAGACCAGTGGGGAAACCGAGGAAACGCTGGTCTGACTCGGTCAAGGAAGACAGTTCATCGCTGCTTGGATTTCAAAATCGGAGGACGCGGTCAATGGACCGAGGCAATTGGTAGCACTATTTGCAGGAAACGAAGGCCCGAGAGGGGCTGTAGTGCTACGAAGAAGAAGGAGATACTTCCAGACGTTGTTGTTGGTTAGGAATTAATTCGTGTCTGTCGGGTATAGCAGTAAGTTCATGGACATGTCTAGTGTTGGAGTATGAATCCACGAAAAAATCTGGGGCCAAACCAAATTAGAAGATGAAATCGAACCCAAGGTACACGTTTTGAGTCAGTGAGGGAATGATGAAAAATGTAATATACTTAGTTTGTGACCTCTAAACGTGACAGGTCCATCTACCCTTGATAGGATGTTTGGTGCCATCACCTGTATAGACTTTAGAGCGCCAAGGTTTTACCAACGCAGGGTGTTGATGGAGTACCTTTGAGCTGAAGCTCGAGGCAAGTCAGCGAATACTTGCACCCGTGTCAATCAAGGCGACAGCGATTCCGTCCAACAATTTGATTAGTGCATAGGGTCTGGTGTCAATCTCGCAAACCTCCGAGATGTTACATATGTTCATGGATTTGACGGTAGGTGTGCACTCTCTGACGGAAGCTCCGCCAATGGCGAGTGGACCATTTTATTTTGTACGAGCGAGAGGTGACCTTTTCTGATGCAAAGATTCACTCTCGAGCCGCACGGTATTCCTGCAGTTGAATATGATTGGTTTTAATGCACGAGCCAGAGGCGGTCTAGCTTCAACTGTTGGTTGGTGTGGTTTTCGCTTCAAAATCGTCTTTAGAGAAGCCTCCGGGTAAGAGGGAACCCTCGCAGTCATCATTGTCAAGGCCGGTATAGTGTTATCATGTTTGATATTTGCAATAGGCTGGCAGCTTACGGTTGAGCTTTGGAGTACCACTGAAGTGGTCGGGTACTCGCTTGTACATTTTTTGAAAAGGCGCAATCAGGACAATCTAGGAAGTAGGTATTTGGTTTACCGCATCCGTAGCAGAAAACCATGGACTCTGCTCAACATGCAACAAGCCGATGTCCGGTTTGTACGCAGTTCCCGCGGGTGGTAAAAAACCCACCCCACTACACCGCAATGCTAGCCTGCCAGTGCATTTTTGCATCTTCAGACAAGGCCGATTACGGTGAGCACCTACATCTTCGCTCGTCGAGGCAGCAGACCATCGCTGCAGTCCTCTACGGACATTGCTATTCCTTCAATCCACTTCAAACATCTAGCCGTTTTCAAATTACTATGAATGACGACCAGCTCCGTTGAAATTACATTGCAATCTGTGACCTGAATTTGAAGATAAAATGTTGGGAGTGAGTGTAGTCGTAAAATTTCTTATTTGCCTTACTACATCTTCAGGTTCTATGAGATTACTATTTTGTTTCATATAACTCGAATATAATAACTTTTCCAAAAAAGATATTAAAAGGTAAAAATGGTCATAAACGGTCAACTGTAAAACCCAAAAGTCATTATAGAAGCTGGAGCATAGTGCATTAGACAAGAGGACAAACTCGCAAATGTAAGAATTTGATTGATCCCCTCGAATACTGCCGAAGATTTATAACGGACGAAATAGTGGATGAAATTGTTCAATGGACCAACGTTGAAATTAATTATTACTATTCCGCTACTGCAAGCCCAACACCAAATTACAAATGAGAAGGAAGTTAAAGCTCTGATCAGATTGTTTATCCTTATAGCTGTACGAAAAAATAATCGCGGTACGTTTCGACAATGAGCAAACATCGTTTTATATTTATATTGTCTCGATTACGATTTGGCGATAAAGCGAGTCGACTTTTAATTGTTGATAAAAAATTTGCAACAATCCGAAAAATATGGGATTTATTCATACAAAAGTGTACTTAAAATTATACTCCCGGTGATTATTTGACAATCGACGAACAACTATTATCTTTAAGGGGTAGGTCCTCATTCAACATGTTCATTCCCAATAAACCGGCAAAATACGGAATAAAAGTTGTGATGATGTGCGACAGTGGAACTAAATATATGTTATGGTGAACGCAATGCCCTACCTTGGTAAAGGCACTAACAAAGGAAATTTACCAATCGCTGAGCATTATGTAAAAGAGCTTTCTAAGAGAATTCATAGAACCAATCGAAATATAACAATGTATAATTGGTTTACAACCATTCCTCTGGCGAAATCCTTATTTAAAGCGCCTTATAACTTAACTCTTGCAGGACCACTACAATGTCATGCTCCCGAAAGACCAATAGGTGGCCCATGTGCGTATTCTATGGAATATTAAACATAGCATAAATAGCTACGTAATTTATGTTCATAACATGTATATGTTAGCATGAATAAAAAACCACTGAATCGTATTAATTATATGAGAGAAATTCATAAGAGCCTTATTGAACCATGGCTGGGGAAAAGATTGGAGTTGCCTACCCTACCCATTTCTACCAGAGAAATATTGAAAATATTGTTGAACAATGTGATAAAAATCAATATTTATGTAAAAGTACCCTCAATACAATGTCAATTAATAACAAAAGATCAATTTGTAGATTTTGTCCACATAAAAAACGACGTATGACAAAACTGCATATGAAAAATGTTCCAAAAGTATTTACGGGGAACACAAAATTGAGCTTTGTGTCTCTTGCTCAAAATAATGACTTATAATGAAAATGTACAGTTGTGTTAGAAGATATGAGCATCAGTGTTTAGGTTTTGAGAATTTTACTTTATTCTTTTAAGTGATTTATAAGTTTTTTTTTCTTATTTGATTTAATCTCATCTGGACGAACCAAATTCTGTTATATTACTAATAACATATGTTTTCCATTGAACTAATACAAAAGAAGCAGTTTATTTTGCTTCCTATAAAATCCAAGAACTAAATAATAATCATACTATCAAGTGTTTGTTTTTTATTAATTTGTTATTAAGACTTAAAGAAGAGACTTCGTCCATTCGACGAAGGTTAGTCTGAACGCATGAAAAAAATGGTTAGTTTTCTAGAGTTAATAATATTTAATTTTGCTTGCTTTTCTTTAAAACTCAAATTCTTTGTCTTTGATAACAACAAAAGATAATTTTTTAGAAAGCAAGTGATATTTCGTTTCTCAAATATATGAGTATTACACATTTAATTGATGAACTCATATGGAGCTGGGAGTTTTTCCCAAGTTGGTTCAACTCCCCAAATTTCACGAGCGTTTTCAGTAATTGTACGATCACTAGAGGATTTTCCACTAGATGCGATATTGTGGATGGCCACCTCTAGCCATTTGGATTGATTCTGATAAGTCTTTGAATGAGATTTTGTGCCTTAATGTAAGCATCATAATCAACCAACAAGTACAACCGATTGTATTTCAACAAAACGTCGGCGATTGTCTTCAACCCGTTGGGATTGCCTGGACTGAAGAATCCGCTTTTGATTTGGTCAATGCTTTGTCTGATGTCTAGGCTGCTGTTGTAGCAGGAATAATAAGTACAGTGTGTAATAGCCTTTATTACATCATGACAGATCGATGGGACAACTGGAACGCATCACATAGCATACTTCCTTGTCCATTCTCGTGAAGGTTCCTCGACCAGTTTACCTATACGGACTACTCGATTACTGCAAAACATTAGGGAAAATCTTATTTGGTATCGAAATATTGACCAGACTTCAAAGTTACACAAAATCATATTTGACAGATATGTTAAAATTGACCTAGTACTTTCGAATACTTGCAAAACTTAGAGTTTAAGTTGAGCATCACTGATCTCAAAATTTTAACATCAAAATCAAATCAATGACTTGCACGAAGTCTTATAGTACAGAAGCTCAACATTAAGTAGGAGTCATCTTCATTTCAATTTTCTATACAAATCGAAATTTGCCTACACACATCAAAAATGACCTTATAAATATTTAACTTCTACCTTATTAGCCACCTACAGGATTCCTTCAAATCACCCAATAAGTACACGTTTCTTTAAAGCTACACAGCCAATACTTCTCGATGGAATAGGAATGGATCGAGAAAATTGTTTAGACTACACAACTCTGAAGGATTTCTCCATATATTCTTGTTCTTCATCTTTTCCATAACTCCTAAGAAAAGAAAACATTCTTGACATCACGTCTCGAACGACACACGATCAGTTCTTTTACTTCGACAGGCTGTGTGCAGTTTGATTTGATTCTTGTGTTCCTCATACACGTACTCGTACAATCCCACAACAAAAAAAAAAAAAGATTCAACGAAGAAGATGAAGACGAAGAAGAAGAAACTTGAGACGAAACAAGTTCAATATTTCTCTTGGGTTGAGAAGTTTTTAAGAAAGGTCTTGGGGGATCGAGTAGTGTCGGTCTGTTCATCCGTACGTTTCTCAGAAATTCCAGATGTTGGAATCTGTAGCTGTAAATATTGCAGAAATGTTTGTTTTTCAACATTTAAAATATGTTTTAAGGTATCCTTTGTTGAGATCCTTGCACAATTTTTTTAGTTTAAAGTTTATCGAGTGGGGTATCAAATGAAAGGTGTTGACGTGGAGAAGTAAACGTGAAAAAATCGAATATTTGAGGTTCGATATCTTTGAACGAAAACTCATGAACTACTTATATCAAAGCCAGAGGTGTCTTACGGCAACGACTAAGCTGAATTAATTTTAATCCTTATATCCGAGTAAATCTCGATGGAGCGACAATTTAATCGAAGAATCGATGCGGTTAGAAAGGACTAGGAATACTTACAATAAATTTTCGGAATCTAATGCAGAATCTCAGCAACCTGCAAGATTCTTACAAAACCCTTCTAGTAGGAGCACTCTTCTGTTAACTGAACTTGTCACGTTCATGTGTACATGATATGTGGTGTGTCTTAAGCCAAAGGAATAAGACGGACGTAGTTTTGATTTTGAGGCGGGAGCAGTTATCGAGCCTGAGCTGAGCATGATCTGAGTTTCTGAGTGAATTGCTAGCGTAAGTTAGTACGCGATGGTGGTTTGATGTAGCGAATTTCTCTATGATTTCTGCAAAGTGAGTGCAAGTTAATAAATTTAGCAAGAAATCATCTTCCATTGAAGTTGTCTCAAAACAAGTGTGTTCCGATCTTCCGCGATGTGATCATTTTTCCATAGAATTTTACACGTTTCAATGTTTAGAGAAGACTTCATACGTGACGGATCATATATGAGTACTCGTATTTACTTAGTTCCCCGCAGTGCCGCACTTCCAAGTAAATAAGTACGGGATATTAACCACCCTTATATGTTTAATGGGCAGTGATAAGGAACATACTTTTTAAATGAAGACGTTTCTAACGATAAGAACGAACACGCTTATCATTATTATGATGTGGAGCAATACATCAAGTGTACTTAAGTTTGTGTTTCTTTAGTGAAATCATAGTTTTATCACCACAACAGTTCTATGCTTACTCCATATACATAGTTTTTATCAAGACTTATGGTGGCCATAAATTTTCCTTCGATAGTGAAGAAAAGAAGTTAAAATATTAACGTGTGCACAGATAGAAAGTCGCGCAAATGTTTTCCAGTTTGCCACAATAACATTCGCGTCTTATGTGGTTGGGCGTCTTGAATGTCTTTTGCACTTTTTCGTAGGTGTCGAGTGCCAACATAAAACAGGCTTTGGTACATCGATTCCCAGTTGCGATCCTACAAGTTAACATATGGTCAAAACATCTTGAGATACTTCTTTTATTTGAAACCCTACAAACTCATTCCTATGATTGATGAGACTGGTGAGGCCATTACTGTATTGAAAAAAAAGTGTGTTCATGTGATTATCACTAAATATTTGAATTTAAAGGTCGAATCTGTATTTAATCAGTGACTATCGCGAATAATCGATCATTGTGCTGCACCTGTTTACTTGCAATTCGCGAAATCGCAATCACACATACTTGTGCGCCTTCGCGTCTCTGACATGATGTGTGGAGCACATACTGGTTTAACTAAAAAACTTGTCACCTTCAGTGTATATAGTAACGTGTGTGCCAAAAGAGTTTTTATATCTTTATGAAAAGTTGATATGCGATTTTTACACTCAAGCTTTACTTACATACGAGTACATACTCGTATATCGAAACTCGATCTACTGTGCTACGTGAGATGTTAACGTGTTTTGATGGTGAAGCTCAAACCTTTCTTACCAAGAAGTTATGATGTTGCGGTGATTATTGTGTTTTTGCAATAAACAGAAGTGTGTCTGTAGATGTATAAACAACCGGCGTTGGTTCTACTTTCGGTATTGATTGTTTTTTAAATGTTGGGTGTTGCCGTTTCTTACAACATCAGCACTTTATCATCCCATAATATCAGCTTGAAGATATAGTTCTTGGATTTATCTTATCATTTATAACTGCAGCAAAACTGAAAAGTAAGTAAACACCAGCAATAATAATTAACTCTTAACATATCCGTTGAATTGTTATGAAAACAGGATAAGGATTGTAATAATTATTATAAGATACAGAAGAAGATAAAGTTGGGGATTTACTAATGCTAGTTAGTTCAATTTTGACGCAATATGCTTTAGACTATTAGTTATAAACAACCGTATTTTAAAAAGCTGTATTGCCAAAAATCTGGTGTTATAGAGATCAAATTTAGACCCCCAAAATTTGGTCTCTATAATACCAAATTATTGGCAATTCCAGCATAATACGGGAATACCATGAAATCCATAAAAACATAATCCCGCAACCCATAAACCAAAAATCCAAAATCATATTATCCACATGCACAAAATAACAATTTACATAATCCACAAACCCAAAATCCATAGAACCAAAATCACAAAAAAAAAATGTTTATTTAGAGAAACTAAACTGTTTCCTGAGATTGAAGAATGATCGGTCTTCTCCATGTAGCCTAAGGTGGGGGAATAACGATCACTTAAGCAGTAGCAGACTTTTCACATACCTTATTTAGTATACTTTAGATAAATATGATACACATTATCAATATATGTATCAACCGTTAACGAACTTAAGGGGACTTCGACGTTACCGACGATACTTATGGCTCACAGATAAGAGTGGGGCATCCAGGTGGAAGCGGTGCCCCCTCACACCCTCCCAACCGGATCAAGATCCAAATGTAGACACGGCCATATATTTCCCATTTGAGTGAAAAACTCATACAAACATAATTTGCATGAATTTCTCCATTAAATGAGAAATATAAATGTGGCCAACTTATGTTATACAAGGTGCTTTCCAATATAAACTAGGCTGAGTTGAAATAGAAACGACAGGAGCTTTGTTCTGATAAATTCAAGTTTATTCGTTCAAAATAGTCTTCTCCGGCCTCGATACACTGTTTTGCGCGATCTAAAAGCTTTTTGGAAGAGTTTTTCAGGTCATTGACTGAAATGTCCTTCAGGATGTCGGTACAAGCCTTTTGGATGCCCTCTACGGATGCAAAGCGTTTTCCTTTTGCAGCCAAATGCAAATTTCCGAATAGGTAGAAGTCACAGGGAGCCATATCAGGCGAACACGGTGAAGGATTGATGGTTGAAATGCGATTACTAAGTCTAAGTTAATAAGTCAAAAGAGTGGATTTTTATGAGAAAAGTCTCGTTTATTTTGGAATAATACGTGTACAGACCTTTCGTAAGCCCAAACGATCCGTTAAAATGCGATAAATCGATGTTCTGGACATATTCAACTCCGATTCCATGAATTTCAACGATGATTTCGGCTCATTTTTGATAAATTCACGCACAATTTCGATGGAGTTTTCGGTGATCACTGATTTTGGGCGGCCTGGAGTTCATCGTCATTTATGTCCTCACGATCATCTCTGAAACGTGTAAGCCACTAATAAACTCTGGCAAAAGATAGACAATCATCGCCATAAACTTTTTTCATCAATTCAAATGTTTCGATAAACGTATTAAAGATTTTAAAACAAACTTTGGTATTAGCTCTTTGTTCGAATCTCATTTTTGTACTGATGACCCAAATAAACTGTCACTTTAGATGCAATAACTTCGTTCCACTGAACCGAATGTCACCAAACTTTCACTGGAAGTCGAGGAGGGATCTAACTTTCCAACTCACCCACATATGGCGCCACAAAAATGACCAAAAGTCTCGTTTATTTTCAAACACACCTTATAGTATTGTCGCGTGTTTTCGGTTCGCGGCCAATAATTTTAATGTTCCGGGAAAGTGAAAACGCAATGTCTTTTAATTTAAGTCTAAAAGAGTTTATTTGATCACAAATATGCACAATAATCAGTTTAACACTTGCGCTAATTTTAATTTTCACTATTAAAAAAAGCTAACACTTGTCCATAAATTTCTTATCGCAATTGTCTTCTAAATCACTTCACTATTACGAAAATCACTTCCCACACATTATCGCAGTTCTTATCGCGGTCGAATGAATGAATGATCCCCCCATTCATCCAGCTCGCCTTTATATAGGGTCTGTAGTCATTCAACCCAGTTCTCGTACATTGGCGAGTTCGCGGGAACATTCGAGCGACTGCAAATGAATGGAGCAGTGACTCACTTTCAGATGTTGTTCATGCTTGTTGGGTTCTCGTGGTTTCGAGTAAATTCGTGTTCTTCATTGTTGTGAAAACAATTGCGACAGTAGCTCGTAGAATTATTTGTACATGTAACAGTATTATGTGATGGAATCACAAACCACGCGAGCGGAAGGCCACTCTACCCGGGCAAGAGCACCTGAGAGGCATCACAAGGGGAGAGCTCGCTCGATGGCTAGCTCATTATAGTGGAGGTCAGGTGTTACGAAAACGAAAGACCAAGGGTACTATTTAATTCAACATCAATTTATTCTAGAAACTCTTTTAATAACCAACTAACCAAACATAAAAGTGAAGTATCTAAACACAGAAAAGTAGACAAAAAATATAATAAAAATATATATTTATTAAAAGTATTAATAAATTCTGAACTAAATGAAAATAATTGTTTTTATTTAATTTTAAATGAAGGTGAAAAAATATAAAATAACTTTATATGCACAAATAAAAAGAACCAATAGGGTACTTAACCAACCTCCTAACGAGCGCTCGTTGATGGTGTGGGCGATTACAAAGATGTCGACTTTAGACTTTAAAAATGCTCGGAATGGCACGGACAATACATTTCAAAAAAAAAATATTTACTGTATAGCTTCTTCAGAGTCAAGGTTTCTTTACGATCACTTGAATATTTAATAAATTTAAGATAGTTCACTTTTACGAATTTTCAGCAAATTGCCCTAGTGGAAACAATGTTTATTTCCATTAACATTTAATATTATGTATAAGACCCCGTAAAACGGTGAACTACTAAATGTTACGTAAAATCTACGGATTCCTTCCTTGGATGATGGTGGTTAGAAGCCAAATCGAACATTATGTTGTTAACTTCCGAGCGCATCAACACTAACTGAATCAACTCACAATCAATTTCTTCCCTAATGCTAATAAGGCGCAGTCGCGCACTCGACCGACGTAATTTCAGCGTGATTTATACAGGATTTCACTTATCGTAGCAAACAACTAAGACCGTCGTGCCCGAGATCTATCTTGCGCGAAAATTGTAGTTGGGATTCTTGAGGTGTTCATCCAGCTGCCTATGTCATGTCATAGCGATGAAAGACAAACCGTGACCGCAGCAAAGACTGTCGAAAACCACAATTTGCACTACCGTTTCATGATAATTTCCTTCGATTGCTATTTATTACGTTTCATTGCGTTGTTAACTTCGCGATCTTTTCACACTCACTATCCCTTCCGCTTTGAACTTGCTTGACTTTCATTTGTTTTGTATGGAAAAGAATAACAGGCTGAGAGAGGGTGTCACGCGAAGCGACAAACTGATGGACATGGACAAGTCAAATCATACGATACGTGATTTTCGCTTCCGCACCAGCAAATATCCGCAATGGTCAATCGCGGAAAATCCCGTTCCCTATCCTCTACTTTTTCCGCACTCATCCCGTCGGCAGTTTTTCCGCCCTTCCAATTCGATCGCACCCGAAAACCCTCCACGTGAAATTTTCTTGCTATTCCAGCTTGCCGCGCAGATAAATTTACCGTAGTGGTCCTTTTATAGTCGTCGTTCCTACCCCCCTTTTACATTTCGTCGCCTGAACTCAGGATACTTTTCATTGTTTTTCACTTCTAATTTCTCGATTTTCCGTTCAAATTCACTGCTGTCGCACGGCTTTGTCCAACATTACGATCCCTCTGCCACTCTACTCAATTTCCCGTAAAAGCTTTCTTGTGTTGGCTTCTTCCGAGACGTCCAACACATTACAAAAGAGCAAAGAATATTTTATTCGCGACAGAAACGAGCGAATAAACGTTCAATCAAATTGAAATCCTTATTTTCGCGATTTTGAGCGAAAGCAAAACACAACTTTCCACGTACGTCGCGAAATTAGATCTTTTCTTCACTTCCCGGTGCGGTTCTTGCAGTGCACGCTCTCTGTGACGATCAAAAAATGACTCAACAACATCCGTCCCAGCAAAACACTCATTCGTTGTGCCCAGCCACCGTATGGGACATGTCACAACGGTAGTTCAATTTTGGATAGCTGCTTAGGGATGCATCAGACTACGACTATTTAGCCTCTAAATACTCCTCTGATGTGTCATTGAAAAACTGCCGGTGAGTTGCAGATACCAAAAGGAACGCGCAAGAATTCGAACTCCCCATCCGGTGTAACGAACGCCGTATACTTTACACTGTTCTTTTCAACTGGCACATGATAGAATACATTTTCTAAATCCAGAGTAGTGAATACGGTGGCATCCTGCAATCTATCCAGCTGATCCTCCATCAAAGGCAACGGAAAACGGTCCCTTATCATCTTCTTGTTTAGTAGACGATAGTCTACACACATTCTAATCTTTCCATTTTCTTTTTTTCGTTGCTAGTACTATGGAGCTAGAATATTTCGACGAAATAGGTCTCACCAAGCCCTTTTCGATCAAATCATTGACTAGATCAATTACGATATCGCGCTGCTCCGCCAACAAGCATCTTGGATTTTGTTGAATTGGAATATTGTCCTTTAGGATGATTTCCATTTCCACACCCGTATTCTTTGTCGGTCGTGGTTTGTAGCTTTCAATCAAATCTCTTAATGTACGGCCTATGGTTCGGTCTTTAATGCGCGGCAACTGCATATTGGGCCCTTCCAACGACGTTTATGCGCATAATCTCCTTCACTGCGTCTTGGAAGTTATTCTTTGCTTCGAGCTTATTCATATTAGATTCAGCGTTGAGCTCTACCAATATAGCATTGACATTTCTTAGACGTACTTCAACGCAGTCTGTCAGCTCTGCTCCGAACAAAATATCGCATCCCATATAATCGTCTGGAACAACGTGCATCTGCAAAACAAAATTAAATCCACCCACACATACCGGTGCAGTGAAGCTACCAAGCGTTCTCAAACCAACTGAACCTATGCCGTCGAAGAGTACCGTCGACGCCTTCAAAGCAGGTGTACCCAGACTTTTGTAGGTGCTGCTCGTCATTAAGTGAAGCTCACTGCCAGAGTCAAATATAGCTTTGATATCCTTTCCGCGCACCTTCATTATTTTGTACGCTTTCCTGTCTGTTGTATTTAATGCATTACAGTGTTTTCTATCTGCTTTAGTATGTCCAAACATGTTGCACCGAAAACACTTCAACCCCTTCAACTTATCCGGACACTCACGGCTCAAGTGTGTTTTACACCCGCAGTTGTAACATCGCTTCAACACTATACCGTTTGGACGTTTTCACCACCAGCATTTTCGTTCGATTTCGTCGAGTCTTTCCGATCTTGCAAGGATATTTCCTCAAACGCAAGTAGTAAAGCGGGCATTGCCCCAAAACCCTGTAAATGAGCCACGTCACGCAATCGTAAATCCGGAATACCGTCAATGGCATAGCTTACAATTTCCTTTTTGTCCAGGCCAAGGTTTCATGATCGTAGTTCATAGAACGTCTCATTTCATTTCCAAATCCGACCTTCAAATTGTCGTCTCATTATAATTTTATTTGTTCGGCGATAAAATGTCTTTTTCAATTCCCGTAAAAGTTCGTCAGGAGACAACGCAATATACTCTTGCTTGAAGTAAAACCACTTCATTGCTTGCCCCTTTGGCCATGTTCCTATCAATATTTTCGTCATATCCTCGTCGAGTTTATACGCCCGTCGTAAAAACAAAATCTACTTCTCCCATGTTTCGTAGATATCCGTGTTTCCATCGAAAACATTGAGAAGGTCTGCTAGTGTCGCACCATTTTTCTTGGATGTAGTGTGCACCACCGAACTCGAGCGCACTACCCACGAATGTTCTATGTCAGCATGCACATCGGCATGGTTCTCGGTACGACTAACACTGTCGCCACTAACACTATCACCAACTGATTGGCTTCGCCGCAACATCTCTATTTCATGACGCACTAAGGTGAGTCCCCGTTCGGCTAACTCTTTGTCGTGCTTATATAAGACGATTTCGTGCTCACAGACCGTCTCCGCCACTTACGCACTTGCATTGATGCCATCCTCCTCGCTCGACACACCGTTCACTGAATTGTTTTCCGCCATTTCTCGAAATTCCATTATCCACTGACCCGACGGATTTGCTGTGGTAATGCATTTCACTAATTCGGCTTTATTTCCCGATAGACCAAGCTCTTTTGCTTTTGATATTTCTTTTAACTGCAGCACAATGAGCCTACATGCACCTTCTTCCACTTCGCTCATATTCCGAGACTTTGAACACAGTTAGCGTCACTGTTTTTTGCCGCCGTGTCGAACACCCGTTAATTTTCACATAAAACTTCTCAATATCCCGATTTAGCGCCCACGTAAGATAATAAGCTAATTGCAAAATGAAATGGGCACCGGTAAATAAAAACACTTAGCTATGTCTTAGTTGTATACTTTATTTCTGTTTATTGTAATCACGCGCGCCGACGACCAGATCGAGACTGTCCCAATATCGGTGTTGCGGTCGACCCCGTCATCTCTATATCTTTTTCTTTCCTACATTTATAATGGGAGGATATAGTACGCAGTGGGGCACCAGATTTAATGTCAGTAGTGTTTAGTCGTTGTATCAGCCCCAGATGAGGCCCTCCGCCTGGTAAATGAGGGTCCAGATGAGCCTACGTTTTTTATAGTTAATTTGGTACCAGTATTACTTTGAGTTCACATCTTGTAGCGGAGGTCTCAGGTGGGCATGAGCACCTTGCGTTAGTTCCGACTCTAACTAAACATTGCGGTATTATGGAAGCAGCCTGCAGAAGTTGAGGCTGCTGCTGATTAGGATTCAATTGCAGATGTTTCGGTTGTGTTTGTTGCTGTAGTTGTTGTACACGATGAAGTTGCTCTTAGGCTATATCCAGAAAGAGCGAATACGCCACGAATCCATCGCGCGTATCACGCGCGAACGTTGCGTCCAGAAAGGGCGAATACACAACGAATCTGTCGCGCAAATTCTGCGCGTACGTACCCACGTGCGAGCATTTGGGGACGAAAAGTCAGTAGAAAAAATGTAGTTAGAAGAAGCGGTCGCACTGTGGTTAGCTTATCGTCGCTGGAAGAGACGCAAATGAAGAGAAAGTAAAAAGTATTTAGTACATCCGATTCTTAACGATAGAATGACACACAGTATGTTTGTAACTTTGTTTCCAAAGTTAAAACAACATGAGGCAAAATTGTTTAACAACTTCCGTATGTCCATAAAGTCATATGATGATTTACTGTTATTAATTAAAGAAGATTCATCGCCATGTGAAAATTATGTGCCGCGTCAGGATGTTGTTTCACAGGAAGAAAAAGTTGTGCTCACTTTAAGATGGGCAATGTTTTATTAATAAATATCAACTAGTACAGCCTTCAGCTTTCACAATCCTTTTTAATGAGTAAACTTTTACGTGAACTAACATATAATCAAGAAAATTTTTTTCATCAATTTTAGCAAAACTACGATTAGAATAGATAAAACAAGTAATTGTAAAATATTCGTTTTTAATTAATTATTGACATTAGTTTGGAAGAGGTTAAGACATTCATCTTCTTGAGAATCTCTTGTTGTTGGTGATGGCAAATTTGAGTTAAAACTGCTTGTGAAGCACTCGGCGTTGAAGGACAATTTCGGGCTTGCCATGAGATTGGCGATGGCGTTGCTGGATCATATTCCTGAAATGTACGTCGTTTGGTACGGAAATTTTTGCGTGGTATCGAGGTTGAACCGGAAATGGACTTAAAGACAAAGCCGAACTATTTGATGAAGGCGTATACCTACCAGACGAATATGAATGGTGTGAATAGGAGGTTGATTGGGAAGATTTTTGGGCCGCTTGTAAAATTTTCATTAATTCTATTTATACTGGTATACGATTGTCCTCAGGTAGCTTTAGCAATTCTTTATGTAAAGATAAACAGAAGAGTTTATCATCATCACCTACAGTTACGCAAGAAGCCTGTGGCTGTTGTTGATTCCGAGAGCTTATATTGTGTTCAATTATGTTCAGAAATTCGGCGTCAGCGGCAGTCATTTTCTTTGTTTTTATGTTTTGACTCGGTGGCCTCATTATGTCTTCCATCGGATCTGCTGTAACTGTAATTCTTCGCCTGTCTCTGAGTTTTCCGAGTTGTCTTGAATATTGCTTTCAGTCTTTTTATTCTGCACTGACCTTTCGAGAAACATAAGCCTCGGAAAATACACATAGTGAATCTTCAAAGCTTCAGAGCCTGACGGTGCTTTCTTTGTCTTTTTCATTTCGCGGACAAATGTGTCGCGAAGACCTTTCCACTTTTTCTGGAGTGTATTACCTGAAATTACAGATTTTAATAAGTTTTATTTTTGTTTCAGGTATTTGGCTAGTGGGTATTATTTTGCTGAATTACATTATGCCTACAGATTGGGGAAATCAACTGTGATCGAGAACGTTCAAAAAACTGTCGACCTTATATGGAAAAACTTAAGAGATACAGTAATGAAGGAACCTTCGACAGAAGAGTGGGAGAAGATTGCAAGAGGATTCGAAAAATATACAAATTTCCCTAATTGCATAGGAGCCATCGATGGAAAACATATCAGAATCATAAAACCTTCAGATTCCGGCTCTATGTTCTTCAACTATAACCATTTTTTTCGACTGCCTTGCTTGCCGTATGTGATGCAAATTATTGCTTTATATGTGTGGATATTGGAGCATGTGGGAAGAGCAATGACTCAATGGTTTTTAAAAACTCCATATTCTTCAAAAAACTTGTGGAAAAGTCTTTAAACATTCCGGAACCAAAAAGAATATCGGAACTTCGTACAACAAGTTTACCTCATGTTATAGTTGGGGATGAGGCATTTAGCTTATCCGAAAACATTATGCGATCATATTGCCGAAAAAATTTAACAAAAGACAAGCGACTCTTTAATTACCGCCTCTCCAGAGCAAGACGTTATATTGAGTGTTGTTTTGGAATCCTAGTACACAAATGGCGAATATTTCACAAACCACTCAATGTAAATATTGAATTTGCCCAAAACATAATAGAAGCTTGTTGCGTTCTTCACAATTACGTGCGACTAAGAGATGGCTATAGATATGAAGGTACATTTTTCAAAACAACCCTAGAGGGTCTCAGTTATTTTACAGTTCGAGCAAGCGTAAGGTCTTGAAATACTAGGGATGCATTATCTGATTATTGTATCAAAGAGGGTCAACTGCCATAGCAGGATAAAATGATTTAATTTTCATGTTTGCTACAAATAAATGAATATATGTGCTCACAAATTTCTTTCTTTTTCTCTTTGGAGTCATCCTGATCGGAAAATATTAGTGCTAACTCTTCCCAAGCTCTGCGCCTTAAAATCCTGCTGGCATAATCTGAGGATTCCATATCCCATAACCCGGTCTTTTTTCCACTTGATCAATGAACAATTCCGTATCAAAAATTCTCCGATCCATTTTTCCTCGATACGTGTACTCGCACTGTCGTTCGCGCGTAAACAGGACACAGCAAAGAGTCTCTAGTATCGCGCGTTATATGCGCGAGTCGAGAGTCTGGCGAAGTGCACGCGTATTTTAAATTCACGCAATGCTTGTGGACTCAATGTATTGGTGACTAGTACCTCGCCAACGCGCGTATGAATTCACGCGAAACGATTCGCAGCGAATTCGCCCTTTCTGGACATAGCCTTAGGAACGAAATTGAAGCTGCTGTTGAGGCCACTTTGGAATAGCTTCCTTACTGCCATCAACCACAATGCATACTCGTACATCATAAATCCTTGTAC
The DNA here is from genome assembly GCA_963969285.1 of Odontomyia ornata. Classification (NCBI taxonomy): domain Eukaryota; kingdom Metazoa; phylum Arthropoda; class Insecta; order Diptera; family Stratiomyidae; genus Odontomyia; species Odontomyia ornata. The sequence goes on from OZ017741.1 coordinate 25,139,353, forward strand.
CTGAAGTAGAGCATGAAATTGCCGATAGTGTAGGTGGATTGCTCGCTGAGCCTTCCTTATCCTTGGAAGGAGTACATAATTTTCTGCGTAGAATTTTGTGTTGCTCTTATAGTACTCTGAGCGTATCCAATATTGTCACTCCACGACAGTCATTACAGCGAAAGAATGATGGAAACTTGACCGGTGTAGTTGACTATAATCTAGTAAAACAGCAAACTAAGCAGTTTTCACGGGGTAGCTAGCTTTTCTCGTCTGGTGCAGTCACCCCTGATCACCATGGGGCTGCTCGACTGCTTAAGTTTACTACAGGTATTGACGAGAGGTTTTCAAAAATTTACATCGAGGGATGCAGACAAAAGGGAAATCTGTGGTGAAATTCTGTCTCCCCTCCCCTTCTCCTCCTTGCAATTCGACATCTATCATTCGAGTAATTTAAAAAAAACATGGATGTAGTTCTTTATAAGTACAGCAACAACAAATACCTTGGAAATCAAAATCCACTCAACTTTTTTAAAAATAGTATAATATGTAAACTTTAGATATTGTACTTCCTAGTCAAGTCAAGTCAAAAGCGCTTTATTTAATACTAATCGTTATAAATTTTAAAAGAATATAAAGCAAATTCCAAACAATAACAATAAAAAAAAAACTTAATGGCCCAAATGGCTCTCTAAATTTATTCGTTATCATTAAATCATTTCATCAAAAAAAACTATAGCAAATTCAATTAATTAAGATTATTACATATTTTTAAAATTTAATTGAAAAAGGAGAAAAAACCAACCAACACTATCCTAAAATTATTTATAATCTTAACACAACAGTGAAAATTTGATCCTACACCTAATATGTTGTAACTTATTTCTAATAAAATACAATCAAAAACTTTATCTTATACTAAAAAAAATTCTATAACAATGTTCCTAACCTAAGTATTTAATCTTATCTCTAACGGAATATAGTAAACATAACATATACCTAACCTAGACTTAATTTTTAACATAAATAAACAACAACACTTAATGTAGCAATAATGAGCTGAAACTCAAAAAAAACGAAATAACGAAAAACACCATAACTGAAAAATAAACACGAATAATTTAGGCATCGTCATTCAGCCACCAATACCTGGATTGCGCCGTCTCAATTTGATCAGCTTCAGCTTCTCTCCATTGAAATCGTTGGTCTCGTGAACTCAAATTAGGAGGATATTTTATCTTCTTATCGGTGGCCCGTCGATATATGTGATATATGACTGTGACGCCGTCAGAATCAAAAACATATCGATTCATGTCCAAATACACGAATGCTTCTGGAGGAATGAAGCCAGTAGCGAGGCAAGTCGCTATATACCCGTCTGTAGGGTGGAACGGCTGTGAAATCCAAGGGTTTTCACTCACAGTCACAGATCTGGCGATATGATTCCGAAGAAGTTTCAATATTAAGATATCGACCCTCGTCACTTCAGCAGTTTGATAAATTCTTCTATTCGATATATACTGTTTCCAATCCGTCTCAGGCTTTCTGTACAAACCAGTACATGCACGAAGACATTTCCTTTCGAAAACTCTTAATTTTTCCATAGTACTAGCGCTCTGGTTGTACCAGATCTGACATCCATATGTCAAAGCTGGTCCAACCAGTGTCTTGTAATAGATAATTTTGACCTTTTGATCAATGTATCTGGAATGAAAGAGCTTTCGAAGGGCCATGACTACTTTTAGTGCCTTACTGAGCATGATTTTCACATGTTCAGTATAGTACAGATACTGATCGAGATGAACACCGAGGTATCGAACACAGGATTTATGTGGAACCCGTTCTAGACTACTCTCACCAGCCATGATGTGGAAATCTTTCCAATTACGTTTCAGGTCTTGACTGACCCCCTGCAGCGTTGTCCGAAACAAGATTGTTTCACACTTCTGCACATTGATTTTCATTCGCCAATTGTCAGTGTACAGCTGTACATCATTGAACATTTTTTGGAGATTGCTCTGAACTATTGTAGCTTTTCGGTCTGCCGTATAGATGATCAGATCATCAGCAAACGCTACCAATGATCGCGTTGGCGAGGCGTTAAAATCAAAGCCGTTCAACAGCTTGCGAATGAAGATTGAGAAGAGTAGAGGCGCAGTAACTGTTCCCTGCTGTAAACCATTCAAGACCTTGAACTCGCGCCTTGTTGTCAGATTTCCATCAGTTACAACAAACGGTTTCCCTATTGTACTTCCTATAATTCTATAATATTTTAGTAGTTGGATACAAGGTTGTACTACCTCGAAAATACCATACGATTCATTGATATTTGACGAAGTTATAATGATTTACGAGTATATTTTCATGGTTACTTACAAAACTATTTTGACGGGAGTACAATCCTGGCTACCTGACTAATTTCGGCAGTAAATTATGTTGAATTGCTTATCTGAACTGATAATAATAAATTGGGTCATAATCGTTCACTGATACTTCAAAATTAAGGCAGGTGAGTTCCAGATAGCATTGAAAGTGTTGTTTTCATTAATGCTTTGATAAAATTGCTGCAACTTTAACGAAAAACAATTCCAATTTATCAGGAATTGAGATTTTTATCTTTCTACTATACTGCAATCAATAGTAAACATTTCGAACTGAAGATATAATTCACTAAAAAAGTTGTATATGACTTTGAACTTTGCGCCTACTTCCAAATTAAATTGTCAAAACCATAAAATAAATTTTGAAAAATTGTTTTTTCCGGAAACGATTACCGCCAAAAATATAATTCATGGTTCAGAAACGCTGAACTCAAAAGAAAACATCAACATCAAATCAATGACATGCAAGAAGTGTTATACAGAAGCTGCTCAACATTAAGTAGGAGGCATCTTCATTTCAATTTACTACAAATCGAAATTTGCCCACACGGTAAAAATGACCTTATAAATATTTAACTTCTACCTTATTAGACACCTACAAGATTCCTTCAGATTTCCCAATAAGTACACGCGTCTTTTACGAGTAAGGTAGCAAACAAAATGCAGATCTAGTGATATCTGGAAAACTGGCACACTTCTGGAGGATTCTTGCCCTTATGAGACTTTACCACAAAGTATAGGAAATCTATCCTCAGATCCGAATTGGAAGTCAAAAGAAATGCGGTTTATTCCATATGTTTTTTGGTACAATTCTTGTGTTCTTCTCGTTAACTCTAAGAGAAGTTCACATACTCGTATACGAAGAAGGTGAAGAAGAAGAAACTTAAGACTTGAGTACACTATGCTTACGGTTCAGCCGATATTCATGTATATCAAATCAAGTTGTGTATTTCTTCGTTGTCATGTTCATGTATACGTTCATGTTTGGTTTTAAGCCAAAGAATAAGACGGACGTAGTTTTGATTTCCAGGCGGGAGCAGTGATCGAGCTTAAGCTGAACATGGTCTGAGTTTCTGAGCGGACGCTAGCGTATGTTAGTACGCGACCGTGGTTTGATGAAGGGAGTTTCTCTATGATTTCTGCAAACGAAGTGGAAGTGAATGAAATCAGCAAGAAATCATCTTCCCTTGAAGTATCAACAAAACCGGGTTCCGATCTTCCGCGATGTGATCATTTTTGCATAGAAATTACACATTGCAATGGTTAGAGAAGACTTCATACGTGACGGATCGTATATTTACTTAGTTCCTCGCAGTGTCAAGTACATTAGTAAGAATTACCAACCGTCATTATATGTTTAATGGCCATGATAAGGAACATAATTTTTCTTACGATAAGGTCGCTTATCATTATTATGAAGTGAAGCAATGAATCAAGTGTACTTAAGTTTATATTTCTTCAGTGAAATCAGTTTTATCAAAACAAGTGCTCCACAATTATTGTACACTCAATGTTTCCTCAAGACTTACGGTCGCAATAAATTTTCCTTCGGTTGTGAAGAAGTGTGCAAATTCGATAGAAAGTCGCGCAAATGTTTTCAAGTTTTGCACAATAACATTCGTATTATGTGGTTGGGCGTCTTGAATGTCTTTTGCACTTTTTCGTAGGTGTCGTGTACCAACATATAAAACAGGCTTTGGTACATCGATCTCCAGTTGTGATCCTACAAGTTAACATATGGTCAAAACATTTTGAGATACATCTTTTATTTCAACCCTAAAAACCCATTTCTATGATCGATGAGACTGGTTAAGCCATTATTGAGGCTAAATTAAGTGATTTCAAGTAATTATCAGCGAATATTTGCATCTGAAGGTCGAGTTTGTATTTAATCAGTGAATATTGCCAATAATCGATCGTTGTGCTGCACCTGTTTAGTTGCAATTCGCGAAATCGCAATCACACATACTTGGAACCCGCGAGTTGCACGATATGTGGAGCATATGCTGCTAAAACGGAACAATAAAAAACTTGTCACCTTCAGTGTATATAAACGTAAATTTTTTATGTTGCTTGTGTATGTGCCAACAGAGTTCTTATACGAACAAAATGTTCAGAGAAGTGCCATAGATTGATATAAAATTTTTACACTTCATTTTGGCGTACATACTCGTACGCTCATACAAGCATGTACTGGTATTTATAGCGAAACGCGCTTCGCGCTACGTGAGATGCTAACGTGTTTGATGGAGAGGCACTACCTTGTTTACTAAGTTATGATGGTTCGATGATTATTGTGTTTTTACAACAATCCCAAAAGTGTATCTGTAGATGTATAAACAACCGGCGTAGGCTAAAAGCAACAATTTTCTAATGTTGGGTGTTGCCGTTACCTGAGTGATAGATAACTCAGTATCGAATGCTCGAATATTATCAGTTCAAAAAAAGATTTCTTGGATTTTTCTTATCATTTACTACTGGAGTAAAACTCAAAACGTAAGTAAACCTGATGAGGATTGATTTATTATAAGTACTCGTATATCCGGTTCATTACAACTAACATACAAAGAAGGACTCATTTGTTTTTAACATTGGAGAAAATTTGTCATGTGGCGTCTCATACTTTCAGGAAATCACTTAATTTTATATGTAGATAATCTTCTACGTTGAATCATTTTTTTATAGTTATTAGAAACATATCGTTGAGGGTCTTACTAAATATTTTTCTTAAATTCTATGTAATGATCGCAAGGTTGAATTTAGTAAGTTTAGCATGCCCAACATAATACCATAATACTTTAATTCTGTGTAGTCATTGGAGTATCTTTTATGATCCTAAGCAGTTACATTGTAGTTAAAAATATTCTGCCTTTAGTAGAACTTTCAAATAAAAAAAAAAAAATGAAAGAAAGTATATACCCTTTAATTCTACTATTTATTTTAAATTTAGTATGCAATTGTTTCGTTCTCTACTTGAGAACTTCCTCAGTACTACTATTCCCTAAAATATAAGTGTCCTAATATTTATACTAAACTCATTAACGTATTAATATGAATCTCTAATTACATCTAATCCCTCAAAGTACTTTTACTTAATCTCTAATTACCTGATCCTTTACCATTCAAAAATTTGTTTATCTTTAATTACTACTTAACTACCTTCATTATTTTGTAAGCTTGAATAGCCAGGTGTATCCGTTACCTGGGTCGCCGTTCCAAATGTCCTGCGTCTTCCGATTGAATATCTCCAAGCTTTCTGCTACATCAAGCTTGCATCCGTTTGTAACCATTTTCAGCATGCTTACGTTGTCCGCAGTGATGTCATGTTTTTCAAGGACTATATGCTCCGCTACTTTTGATTTGAAGTTTTTTGCATCCTGCTTTTTGTTTTTGTTGGCTGCTTCCCTTAAGTGTTCATTCCATCTGACACCTAGTGATCTCCTCGTTTGTCCAATGTACGAGAAAAAGTGACAGTGTCCCAACAAATCAAGGTGCGTACAATCGAAAACATAGTCATCAATCAATCGTCCCAGGTATTTACGCAAGCTCAACTGAATCTGCTGAACATGGAGCTGAAATACTCCATCAACGCGAAAGCCAAACCTGAAGATATCGTCATAGAAATCGAAGCCGGGATCAATAGACTTTCGAGCATGCATGGACTGACGGCAGAGGAAAAACAAAAGATAAGAGCCAGCACTGCAGATACACTGAGAAAAGAAACTAGATGGGTCGGAAAGCAGGACGAGAATAGGATCATCAAGGAGCTCAAAAATCTACCGGTTTACTACATGAAAGCGGATAAAGGGAATGCCGTAGTGATCATGGACAAGGCCGATTACGACAATAGAATGCGGGAAAAAATAAATACGGGACCAAACTTCAGTCTACGAAATAATCCGCTTCCTGAGTCAATAAAAAGAGTGGAAAAAGTGCTGAAAGAATGTGAACCATGGATTCAGGAAATCAAGAAATTCTTAAAAGTAACCAACCCATCGCTGCCAAGGATCATAGGACTTCCGAAGATTCACAAGCCAGGCCATTAAATGCGTGAAATTGTGTCATCAGAAAACGCTCCCACTCAGAAAATTGCGAAGTGGTTAGTCAAAGAATTCAATAACATGGACAAAAAATTTGTTACCAGATCAGTAGCAAATTCGGCAGAATTTACTTCAAAGGTTTTGTCCTGGGGACCTTTGGAAGATGGGGATACGATGGTGTCATTTGACGTTAAGGCACTTTTTCCCAGTATTCCGGTCAAAGAAGCACTTACGTTACTTGAGGAGTGGATTCTGATACAAGGATCAGGAGAACAATGGAAAGCACGAGCCAAAATGTATTTGAAACTGGCTAGACTCTGCATGGGTGAAAGCTATTTCACCTTCAGGGGAGAATTTTTTAAGCAAACACGTGGTGCTCCAATGGGAAACCCTCTTTCCCCGTTTCTAAGCGAAGTTTTTATGGCATTTTTGGAGGAGGAGTTAGCACAAGAAGGTAAACTGCCACATCGATGGGTGCGTTATGTAGACGATATCTTCACGATCATCAAAGAGGATCAGGTCCAGCAAACTCTCACGGCGATCAACTCAATACACAACAACATCAGTTTCACCCACGAGCAGGAGTCGGAGGGGCGGCTACCATTCCTTGACGTAATGGTATGTAGAGGAGCTAATGGATTGGAATTCGAAATATACCGCAAACCAACGGACACCATGCGGATAATTCCTTTCACTTCAAACCATTGCCAACAGTAAAAATGGGCGACATTTCGCTGGCTTGTGAATCGAATGCTCACGCTTCCATTGAATAAGGAAGGCCTGAAAAAAGAAACGTCCCACATTTATAAGCTAGCCGAGTGGAATGGATACCCTACGGATGAAGTCACCAAATTGATAGCCAAACGAACGAAGGAGATCTTCAATAAAAAGTTCACAACGCTAACTGCGGAAGTCGAGCAACGGAAGAGATTGGTTGTAACGTTTGACTCAAGGACGGAAACAATGAAGAGGGCTATGAAGAACGTAGACATCGACCTAGTTTATACGAGCCGGGCCACAAAAATACAGAACTTGCTTGGATCAACCAAGGACCCCATTCCCAAAATGGAGCGGAGTGGAGTCTACAAGGTATCGTGTACGAAATGTAATGGATGTTACATTGGACAAACGAGGAGATCACTAGGTGTCAGATGGAATGAACACTTAAGGGAAGCAGTCAACAAAAACAAAAAGCAGGATGCAAAAAACTTCAAATCAAAAGTAGCGGAGCATATAGTCCTTGAAAAACATGACATCACTGCGGACAACGTAAGCATGCTGAAAACGGTTACAAACGGATGGAAGCTTGATGTAGCAGAAAGCTTGGAGATATTCAATCGGAAGACGCAGGACATTTGGAACGGCGATCCAGGTAACGGATACACCTGGCTATTCAAGCTTACAAAATAATGAAGGTAGTTAAGTAGTAATTAAGGATAAACAAATTTTTGAATGGTAAAGGATCAGGTAATTAGAGATTAAGTAAAAGTACTTTGAGGGATTAGATGTAATTAGAGATTCATATTAATACGTTAATGAGTTTAGTATAAATATTAGGACACTTATATTTTAGGGAATAGTAGTACTGAGGAAGTTCTCAAGTAGAGAACGAAACAATTGTATACTAAATTTAAAATAAATAGTAGAATTAAAGGGTATATACTTTCTTTCATTTTTTTTTTGTTAGTTACATTGTGTTTACACGCGTATACATTGAATGTACGAAGCAACAAGGGAAGTGCTCCACCAAGTAGGTTGTAGTGTTTTTAACTTTGTATGATGTACTACGTCCGTTCAGGGCAGCAACGATGGAATGCAGCCTCAACGAGCTGAAGATCCTGGCTCGCTGGAGTGGTCTTGTCTGGTGACGCAAACGCGTGATGAAAGCTAGCTTCTGCGGTGTCGTGGGATGGGTTATTTCTGTCAGCACATGAACGATTTGATCAATCTCACCAAATGGTTGACAATAGAACTAAAGGAGGCTACTTAATGATTCACCTTCTTCTTGTTCTTCGTAGCACTACAGCCCCTTTCGGGCCTTCACTTCCTGCAACAAGCGTCTCCAACTGTCTCGGTCGACTGATCGTGTTCTTCAATTTTCAAACCCGAGCAGCGATGAGCTGTTTTCGTCGACCACGTCAGCCTAGCGTTTCCTCGGTTTCCCCACTGGTCTCCAGCCTTCAGTTCTTCCAACGAATACCTTTTTGGGATCCGTTGTTCGTCCATACGATTTATATGGCCAGCCCATTGTAGCTTCCGCAGTCTTACAATTGTTGCGACCTCCAGCTCGTCGAAAATTTTATACAACTCATGGTTGTATCGAATTTGCTATTGGTCCCCGTCTAGTTTCGCTCCAATTATCCGCCTTAGGCCCCGTCGCTCAAAGGCGTTCAATGTGATTGCGGATGCCATGTTCACACCCATAGCATAACACAGGTCTTATCACAGATTTGTATACTTAAAGCTTTGTTTTCCTGTGTATACAGCTGGGTGTCAAGATCGTCAAAACAGAATCAAATATTTTATTTGCGAGCTGTATTCTTCGGGACGTCTGCCTTGTGCTCTACCCGTCAATGTTCTTTTGGGTAGCTGGTTTTCTTCTATTTTTCTACATGGCCCGCCCATTTCATCATTGTAACGTAGTTTCCACTCTGTTGTCTCTCTTTGTTTCACTGGAATATGTCCACTTCCTTTTCGGATTCACTCGTCAGGGTCCATACTTCACTTGCATACAACAGCACAGATTTGACTACTGTTTTGTAAATGCGGAGCTTATTTTGCCTGTGCACAACTCTGGACCCTAGAATGGGAAGTACGGACTAATATGCTTTATTTGCGCCTCTTCTATTTATGTTGGCTTCAAGATACAGGGTCTGAATAGTAAGTAACCGGACTGACCTCAGGAAATTTTTTATTGGCAAAATATGTACAATTTTTCTTTAGAAATCTTCAAAGTAGTCCCCATTGGAGTCGATAGCATGCTGATACCGGATTTTCCAATCCTCGAACGCTCACTGGAAGTCGGTAACCTCGATGCTGTCTAGAGCCCTCGTCGTCGAACCGCGTGCCCTTAAGGTGTCTCTTGATCTTGGGGAACAGAAAGAAGTCCGCTGGTGCCATACCCGGGCTCTGGTTCGGTTTGCAGTCGATCAAGGATTTTCGAAGCGACAGCAACACGACGCTCATTTTGCTCATCAGTCAGGTGTTTGGGTACCAGCTTCGCGCAGATCTTCCTCATGCCCAGATCGTTCTTAATAATGTTGTGAACGGTCATCTTATCAATTCCAACCTCATCTGCGATAGCCCGAATGCTCAGACGACGATCACTGTTCAACACATCACGCACTTTTTGCACATTTGTGTCCGTGTGACTCGTTGATGGAGGACCGACGCGCTGTTTGTCATGGACGTCATCGCGGCCCTCCCGGAAATTTCTGTGCCACTGAAACACTTGAGTTCTGGACAGAGCATCCTCACCGTAAGCCTCTTGAATCATTTGAAGAGTTTCCGTGGCCGTTTTCTTGAGTTTGACACAAAATTTGATGCTAACACGTTGCTCGATCGTACGCTCCAATTTCACTCCGACGACGTAACTGAACACGCACTCCGCTCTCGCTCGATGCGGGGCAGGCAGCGTCCGGTTACTTATCATACAGACCCTGTACACAAAATTATCCACAATTTCAAGGTTGTAGTCACCTACGGTCAGGTGTTGTCGAACTGGAGCTTTCTTCCTCGTTGGAATCATATATTTAGTTTTAGCTTCACTAACTCGTATGGCAATTCGGTTTGCTTCAGATTCTAGACACAAAAATGCTCCTTTGGCATCTGAAATTGACCATGCCATAATATTAATGTCATCAGCGTATGCTACCAATTTTATGGACTTGAACATTAGTGTACCCGAGATTTCAGCTGATGACTTCCCGATGACGTGTTCCAGCGCAATATTAAAGAACATTGAGAAAGTCCATCCCTTGCTTTAAGCCTAATCCCGTTATAAAACTGTCCGTTTGTTCACCGTTCACTTCGCCCTGGGACTCTGTTTTTAGAATCGTGACCTTGATTATGCGGACTAGTTTCGTTGGGACGCCAAAATCAAGCATTATTTTGTACAGCGCATTTTTGTCGACACTGCTGTATGCTTGCTTGAAGTCTGCAAAGAGTTAGTGCACATCGATGTTATATTCCCAGCAATTTTCGAGCACCAGCTTAGCTGAGAATATTTGGGCTGTTGTAGACCGTCCATTTCGAAAGCCTTCTTCATACTCTCCTATAATATTTTCATAGTACGGCTTTAATTTTCTTTCTATGATTTTGGAGAGCACTTTATAAGACTTGCACAGCAGCGCAATGCCTCGTTAATTTTTGACATGTGTCTGGGGTGTATAAAAAATGACGATTGCCTTTAAATGAATCGAATTTGTCTTATTTAACAAACGAATGTAGAATTTCAATTTCTAAAAATAAGTGTTAATCCTAGTTAGACATATCAAAAACTTTTGGTGGAATTATGAATATGCAATATATGCAAAACAATTCGATTCTAATACTGATCAATCGAAGTGTTATGCTTAGCTTATTTGATTAAAATCTATTAAACTAAACCGTTTCAATTTTAAGGCCAAAATATTTTTATATATTTTGAAGTTTTTATGGTAATAATTCCACCATTTCATTTTCGAACAATTGACTTTCTATTCATTAACAATTAATTGTGGCCAATTCGAAAGACAGGTGACCGATGGTTGGTTTCAAAGCAGTAAGTTCAATGCTAATTTATTTATTAATATTCTAAACTACCAAGTACACTTTAAATCACCTGGAATCTCGTTTCGACGAATTGCAAGAAGTTGAGTGGAGCGTAACACGGAGTCCTGCTTTAGGTCGCTCGTGTGATTGATCCGCTTTGGGAAGACAAGAAAATGATACTTCTTCTTCTTAGCACTACAGCCCCTCTAGGGCCTTCGCTTCTTGCAAACAGCGCCTCCAACCGTCTCGGTCCATTGATCGCGTCCTCTAATTTTGAAATCCAAGCAGCGATAAACTGTTTTCATCGACCGAGTCAGACCAGCGTTTCCTCGGTTTCTCCACTGGTCTTCAGCCTTCAGTTCTCCCAACGAATACCTTTTTGAGTATCCGTTGTTCGTCCAAACGATTCATGTGACCAGCCCATTGCAGTTTCCACAGTCTTACAATCATTGAGGCTTCCGGCTCATCAAAAATTTCATACAGCTCATGGTTGTATCGAATTCACTATTGGCCCCCGTCTAGCTTCGCTCTAATTATTCGCCTCAGGACCCGTCGCTTAAAGGCGTTCAATATATTTACGGATGTTAGAATAAAAATCTAATTACTTTAACCACATAAATTTATTTATGCAAGCATTTGCGCATTTCGAAACTTATCGCTGTTCCTTCTTCAGTGCCAACGAGCCTATTTTTTCAAACAACAACCTTTATATACTTATAATACTTAGTGACAAAAAGAAAAACATTTGAATATTAAAAAACGATACAATCATAAAATACTTAATGACCAAGGATATAATTAACAAAACCTAAATGAGGGTGACGGCGCGTTACCTGCGTCATGATTCATTAAATACTTTTGTGGTATTTTCTGAATTTCAAAACTTTCGATTATGTCTAGTTTTCGTATTTCGCGTACCTGGCTGATGGCCTTCAAATTGTCCATCGTGATGGCATGTCCTGATTCGGTTATATGTTGCGGTACCACCGATCGTATGTCGTTGTTTCTCTTTTGATTTTTGTTGCGTTTTCCGCCTCGCTCAGATATTCCTTGGACCGTGTAGTTATTGAACGTGTTGTTTGTCCAATATAAATCATGTTGCATTCGAGGCAGTTGATGCGGTACACTCTACTCTGTTCGTTCACTTTAAATGGGTCCTTGACTGAAGTGAGCCGGCTACCCAGTTTCATTTTTCTACTTGATGGTACCATTTCGATGCTCCCCGATTTTAAGATCTTCTTCATCTTTGCTGTTATATTTGTGTGTCTTACTGGTGCACGTTTGATGGATTCCATTTTTAAATATGTATCTCAAACACTAATAAATATTTTGACATGTAAATTTGACATAGATGTCACTGACAGCACTACCAACCTAAAAAAATGTAATTCTCCAAATCCTTCGACGCGCGCAGTTTAAATTCAAATGTCACCTTATTTTTTGGACACAGTAGTATGTGATATGATTATCCCATTTTCAGGGTTCCTGCATCTAATCAAGTATTGGAATCCGAGAAAGGTTTGTAGTGAAATGGATAGATAAATCTCCGTAAAGGACTGTAGCGATTGTCTGCTGCCTCGACGAAAGAGAATGGTGAGATCCACCGAGATTGGCCTTGCCTGTGGACGCGGGAATGCGCTGGCAGGCTAGTATTGCGATATCATGGGGCGAGATCTTTTCCCCAACACAAGAACCTACTGCGAAAAAAATTTGCATCCACGAATTAAAAATGTTCGAATGCCGATCGACTGGTGTCAAGGCTAAGGTAACCTACTAAGGGCTGATATGAAGCGGTGCCCCCTCACACCCGCCCAACCGGATCAAGATCCAAATGTGGACGTGGCCATATATTTCCCATTTAAGTGAAAAACTCATACAAACATATTTTTTATGAATTTTTCCATTAAATGAGAAATATAACGGTGGTCAATTTATGTTATGCAAGGTGTGTTTCAAAATAAACGAGACTGAGCTAAAATAGAAACGGCATAAGCTTAGTTCTGATAAATTTGAGTTTATTTTTTCAAAATAGTCTCCTCCGGCTTTGATACACTGTTTTGCGCGATCCAAAAGCTTTTCGAAAGAGTGTTACAGGTCATTGACCGGAATGTCCTTCAGGATGTCGGTACAAGCCTTTTGGATACCCTCTACAGACGCAAAGCGTAGTCCTTTCATGGCCAAATGCAACTTTCCGAATAGGTAGAAGTCACAGGGAGCCATATCAGGTGAATACGGTGAGTGATTGATGGTTAAAATGCGATTTCTAGTCAAAAAATCAGTCACAAGAGTGGATCGATGAGATGGTGCATTATCATGCAATAAGCGCCAGCTTCCTCCTTCGCGGTATTCAGGCCGAATTCGACGAATGCGATGCAACAAACGCCCGTTGGCACGAACTCCTTGTGGACAATTCAATTGGAATCATAAAAACAAATGAGCATCGACTTGGTTTTGACTTCTCAAAACGCGTTTTTTAGGTGGTGGCCTTTCATTCAGCACTTTGACGCTTGCTTTCGGGTTCATATTGGAAACACCACGTTTCATCACAAGTTACAATGTTGTAAAGGAAGTTCTGGTCTTTTCACGCCTCTTTGATGATGTCTTTCGAATGCTGAATTCTGAGCAATTTTTGGTCATCAGTTAACTTGTGCGGAACAAAACGTGCACAGACCTTTCGTAAGCCCAAATGATCGGTTAAAATGCAATAAATCAATATTTTGGAGATATTCAGCTCCGATTCCATGAATTTCAACGATGATCTTGTCTCATTTTTGATAAATTCACGCACAATTTCGATGGAGTTTTCGGTCATTACTGATTTTAGGCGGCCAGAAGGCCGATGAACATCATTTATGTCCTCAAGACCATCTCTGAAAAGTGTAAACCACTCATGAACTCTGGCACGAGAAAAACAATCATTGCCAAAAACTTTTTTCATCAATTCAAATTTTTTGATAAACGTTTTACCGATTTTAAAACAAAATTTGATATTAGGTCTTTGCTCGAAACTCATTTTTGTACTGATGATATAAACATACTGTCACCTTAGATGCAATAACTTCGCTTCCACTGAACTGAATGTCACCAAACTCACTGGAAATCAGAGAGGGGTATAACTTTCCAATGCAGTATCTCATCCACCAAAAAATTGTAGGACAAAAGTCTCGTTTATTTTAAAAAAGACCTTATAGTATTATGTGATGGAATCATGTGGTACCATACCATAAACGGGCACGCAAGCGGAAAGCCACTCTACCCGGGCAAGAGCCCCTATAACGCAAAAGAATAAAGGAGCGCGCTCAATGGATAGCTCATTATAGTGGAGGGGCCGTCCATCATAACGAGTCCCATACCCAGTCAGGTTGGATGGAAGGAAAGACCGAAATTGGATTATTCAATTATCTATTCATTATAGTGCAGAAGAAAACATATAAGCTATAAATAAATTGAATGCAAAGTACTATAATTTTACTCTATTCAACCAATCAACCCGCGTCCAGTCGCTTTTACTCCTGTTTTTTTTCTTTTTAATATTTTCCTTTTTAATTTTAGTCTTATTACTATTACATTTCGCATGATAAACCAAAATACATGCAATGATCGCTAAAATCAAAAAGAAATTCAACAAAAAAGGAACAAAAAAGTGTATATTTTACTCCAGTTAACACGATGCTTAGTTTAATGTATTTCATATTTTTATTTCATAATAGTGCATATCAAATACACGATACTTAATATTTGGAGAATTTCATACTAGTTGTTTCGTTCAAATTAATAAATTAAGATAAAAAAGAATGAATGTACATAAATATATTAACTGTAAAAATTTATAAATGAAGACAAACGGGTACTCACCATCATCCTCGCCGGGCGCCCGCTGATGATGTGGAGATTTACTATATGGCTGCAAACTAAATCATTATAATTCTTTTTTTTCAAATAAAAGCATAAACAAATTAACTCGGCCAACATTCAACACTATTTCCTTTTTATTTTTTTTTTTCAAATTGGTAAATTTTGAAACGCGCACGTAGTAACTGAATTCATACAAATGAAAACGTTTTTCCTTTGAATCTCCCATTCCGCTTCGACTTGCGCAAATGCGCGTCCACGTAGGTACTGAATTCTTTTTCAGGTTGTTGGGAACTCCACAGCGAGACACCGAACTTACGCGAGCATCGCTTGCAATTCAAAATTTTACTTTTGGGAAAATTCAGTAGAAATTGTTGATGGCGCTTCTTTATTGAATTCGTGAAAAATTCAGCATGAAACACATCAAACCTTTCCGGTGCGTAGCACCAGTATAAATGACGCGCGATTCAAAATGTTAAATCCGAGCTTTGAGGTTCTTCGCTAGAATATTTTCCCCCTCTCTTGTAGCACAATCCAGACAATTTACTTCCACAAAAAAAATGGTTCCCTCTTTATACTTTTCCCCTTTATGAAATTGAAAGTTTTAAGCTACTAAAGGTGTTATAGTGTATATTATATTATGTTCTTAGAATTTCGACTAATTTGCACCAACCAATGCTAAGGAATCTAAAGATAATTTCTTGCTTGCATTACTTTTCAATTATTATGGTTTCCGTACAGTCTTTTAGTAAAACGCGAAGAAACTTCATTAAATTGCTTTCACACACACTTTCAACACTGATCGGGGTATTTGGGTTTGCTATGCAACTTTTGGTGGTTTAAAGACCTAAAAATACGCTACCACTAGTGTTGTGAAATGTCACAATGCTCCCTTGCACCAAACTGACTCAACAAACGCGACTACTTTTCACCGTTTTAGCGAGCAAATGTCGTCTATCCACTGCACTTATTCGCACGACAATCGTGTCCGACATTCAAATCGAAATTAAGTAATTTCTGCAAACTGCATTTGTCACGAAGTTGTTTGCATTGATTACTTGTAGTTTATAATGACTCTAACATCACTTTTTCCTCGATCCGTTCACTTTTTTAATTTATTTTAACGACTGCTAGCCCTCCCGATTGCTCATACTGCCGTAATAGACTCCTCGCCTCCTTTCCAATGCCAGCCAAATCTGCATGCCACAACGGTGGTTTTCTAGCGCCCATGCAGATTTTCCTCTTCGCTTGTCCGTCGTCTATCGTAGCGTCATGCCGCTACGGTGGATGAAGACGAACCCCTTGCTCAGCCACTGTAGGTAGCATTTGACGATGCAATCCGTGGAATGCTATATTATATTAGTGTTCTCATGTTAGAATTTTCAATTGTAGATTTGAATCATGAAGTTAATAAAAAAAATAATAATATATAGAAAAGTTAAATCATAATGAAAAGATAACTCTCATGAAGACTGTGAATGCAGAGAAAATTTACGTTTAATATACAAAAAACAAGATAAATTTTTATTTATAATAAAAAAATTAAAATTTTGTTTTACAAAAATTTAACTTTGAGTAATTAAATTTTTCAAATCTGCAATTGAAATTTCGGAACAGTGTTATGCCAGTTTTCAGGCAGTTTGCTTAGGTGACTGCTCGATTACTACAGGTTTCAAATGAAGAATAACCTCACCTTTCTTCTCCCACTGACAGCGACATGGGCCCGACATTGTAACATCTTTGAACTTTGGAACAAATGGAAGGGCTTAGCTCATAGAGAGTGCACGGGAAAAAATAAGACCGAGTCCACTGGGTTTGGTTTTTATTTCATTCTCACATGGCTCAAATTGACAACCAAACTCGGGCGTGGGGTTAGTTTGAGCCAGAAAAAAAGAGAAAAAAAATATTTTCCCCCGAATCGCCCTTATTACGAGTCAGCCCACAGGTGTTCAACATCCTGTTAAAAATGGTATGCTAGCCGGCACAAAGTAATGTGTCGAAAGGTTTCAGGCTAGGTTCTCAGACAGACATGGGAGTGTTTAGTGGATATTTCAAAAGACTTCTGTACCTGGAAGTCCTACACTCAGGGCGTAGATTGCATTCACTCTTATACCATAAAAGGATGTTAGATTAATGAGAAGTTTGACGACATTTTAGTACGCCTGTGTACTGCATTTGAATGTCTTGCCAAATAATTAAAAAGAATAGTGCACTTTTTATTTCGTGAGTGATTTCAACATAATTTATTTAATTACCAACGTATCCAAACAACTTGAAAAGAATTACACTTCAACTTTTTATAATACATATTTGAACAATTCCGTCCAGGTCAATTCAGTCTAGTCCGCTTCAATACTTTGATCCCCTGGTTTAATTATATAATACCATAATGAAAATTGTGAAATCGTTTCTTTCTTAAAAACTCCTCCTGATTTAATTCCCAAATAATCTAATTTGGTCATAATAATTTTCAAATTACATGTTTGCACCAAGCTAGTGACACTTCGTTCACAAATCTTTTTTTTTGCTTTAGCACTACAGAGTCGAATGTATCGGTGACTCGAGAGGGTGATGATAGGGTCAGTACCACGCTTTGGCTGTGTGCCCGTCCACCCAGATGCGATACCTTCTGATTTTATTTATTTATTTGTCAAACAAGACATATCCTTACTATAAAAAAAAAAATACAAAAATATAAAAATTGGAAACAAAACATTTTTCTTAAATTTAGGTACAATAAATTAACGTACAATTATGTTGAGCAATGAAGGGATTTCTGGATATTAGTTTTATATAAAGCTTTGGAAATGGATCGGGAGTAGTATTTACTAAAATTGTTAAATGCCTTACAACAAACGTTTAATGGCTCATTGTCAATTTGCACCGAAGCACAAACGCCCAAGACCTACTTGAGCAGTTTGCGAGGGATAAGAAAGCTGACCTCCTGTTGCTGAGCGAGCAACATCATAACAAAGACTCGCAAGCGTGGTACCCTGACAAATCTGGTACCTCGGCCATAACATATTTCAGTGTTTATCTGACGCCTAACGAGGCAATGCGATCTTTTCGAACCAAACTCGATGCCCTGGAGGACGCTGTCTCGAACACAGAGGGCCACATGCTGGTCGGGGGAGACTTCAACGCTAGAGCCATTGAATGGGGTATGCCACAATCCGACCCAAGGGGGAAAGCAAATCTTGGACATGGCGGCCAGAACAGCGCTTTTTGTCCTAAATACTGGTAAGACACCTACTTTCCGCCGCTGGGGTTGCGTAGGAACCATACCTGATGTGACACTCGCTTCGGAGTCCCTGGTACCCAGAGTACACAACTGGCGAGTACTAGAGGACTACTCGGCTAGTGATCACCAGTATATAGCTGTTGAGATTCACGACGGTGCCACTCTGCGTGCATATGCCCAACGTCAATCCCCGGATGGAGGACTGGGAGGATGGACGTTGAGAGGTTTGCTGACGCGCTTACGGCAGGCGCACCATTGCTGGGAGCTCCGCCAGGGAGTGGAGGGCCTACAGCCAAGGACTTGGTGAACTCAACTATGAGTACCATCATAGCTGCTTGCGAGTCTTCCATGCCCCGTCGGAGACCGCGACATGGTAAGCCTCCAGTATACTGGTGGTCAAACGGGATCGCCGAACAAAGAAGCGAGTGTCACAAACTTCGGCGAGAGGCCCAGCGGGCGCGAACACGGGAGGAGGCAGACACTAGGCTAGCAGCATACAGGTCCGGCAGGAAATATCTTCGCAGGCTTATTAACAAGAGCAAGGCCCGATGCTGGCAAGACTTCGTGGACGATGTAAATAGGGATCCGTGGGGCCTTGGCTACAAGCTGGTCATGGGGAAACTTGGTGCCCTACGGAAGCCTTGTATACATGACTCGAAAAAGATGGACGCGATAGTGTGGGGACTCTTCCCCGCCCATCCCGTCCGTGTTGACGCTGTCCATGGTGAAACAGCAGTCGAGTGCCCACTCTTCACACACCTGGAACTGGAGGAGGCATTTTTCTCCCTGAAAGCGAGGAAGGCTCCAGGTCCAGATGGTGTTCCAGCTGAGGTTTTGCAGCTCGTCTATCACCATTGTCCTGACTTGCTGCTCAGCACATTCAACGCTTGCCTACGGGACGGGGTTTTCCCGGTACGATGGAAGGTGGCGAGGCTCGTGCTGGTCAGCAAGGGGAAGGGAAATCCCGAATCGCCGTCTGCATACCGCCCGTTTTGCATGCTAGACACGGCTGGGAAAGTGCTAGAGAAACTCATCAAGGGAAGACTCACTGACGCGATTCGTGCTGCTGGGGACCTATCTTCTCGGCAGTACGGCTTTAGAGCAGGACGTTCTACCATTGATGCGATTGCAGAGGTGGTGAACGCGGTCCAAAAGGCAGAGGCATATAGTCGCACCAAGCGACGGATCGTCCTGTTGGTGACACTCGACGTCAGGAATGCCTTCAACTCCGCTAGATGGGTGGATATTCTGGACACGCTGGAAATCTCTTTTCAAGTTCCAGAATATCTAATGCGGCTTTTGAGGAACTACCTAAAGGACCGAAGCCTGCTCTACGACACGACACAGGGCCAACGAAGCATGGAAATTACATCGGGTGTTGCCCAGGGATCTATCCTTGGTCCGGACCTGTGGAACGTGTCTTACGACGGGCTACTGAGACTTGAGATGCCAGATGACTCGCGCTTGGTCGGCTATGCGGATGATGTTGCGGCTCTGGTCGCCGGACGCACCGTTGAACAAGCGCAACTTAGGCTAGGTATGCTAATGCACCGAGTGAGGGACTGGATGACTGCTCGCGGGCTCAGTTTAGCACTGGAGAAAACCGAAGTGGTCATCTTGACAAAAAAGAGAATACCTAGAGTAAGGATGATCAGTATTGGAGATATACAGATCGAATCGAAGCCAGCGGTGAAGTACCTGGGGATACTGATCGACTCGAAGATGAGTTTCTCTGAGCAAATCAGGGCAACGGCTGAGAAGGCTGCTTCGGGAATATTGGCCCTGAGTCGACTTATGGCCAACGTAGGGGGACCCAGCCCATCAAGAAGACGCCTCTTGATGAGTGCTGTAGGGTCAGTGCTAATGTACGGAGCAGAGGTATGGGGCGACGCTCTCAGCAAGGAGGTATACCGAAAACGATTGGCACAGGTACAGAGATGAGGGACACTGAGAATTGCATCTTCGTATCCAACAGTCTCCGACTCGGCGGTGAGAGTGATTGCAGGCGTGATACCTGTCGCCCTCCTTGCTAGAGAGCGCCGCGCTATTTACCTGCGCCGAAACGAGGATGCGAGGGAGATGGTTGTCCGCGAGGAGAGACAACGCTCGCTCAACGATTGGCAGCAGTCTTGGAGGAATTGCACGAAGGGAAGGTGGACTGCGCGCCTCATCCCGGATGTGAGACCGTGGCTAAATCGAAGGCATGGTGAGACTGACTTCTATCTGACCCAGCTTTTGAGCGGGCACGGGTGTTTTCAGTCTTACCTGTACAAGATCGGTAAGTCACGGTCTCCCGATTGTCGGTTTTGCCCAGGAGAGGAGGACAATGCCTGTCACACATTTTTTGCGTGTACCAAATGGGCCAGGCTGCGAAGGGAAATCTACAGGGAGACGGGAGAGCTCACCCCGGATAATATAGTTGCGGTGATGCTCGAATCGGTTGACAAATGGAACCAGGTGGCACATTATGCTCGGGCAGTCCTAAAATATAAAAGGGACTCACAGCAGCCGGAGGCACTGGGGCTGGGGGATCGCTCTTCTGGCAATTCCTCTTCCCCTCTCCCCTCCCGCTAGGAAAGGGACTCCCCAGCTTGAAGGCGCCCCACGGCGTAACAAAACGAGACCTGGCCCGAAGTAATGTGTCAAACGGTTCCAGGCTAGGTTCTCAGATTGACAGGGGAGGTGTTTAGTGGGTAGTCCAAAGGCATCTTCCATGGGAGTCCCACACTGCCAGACTTGGCGGGCATAAATGCCTTCACCTCCCTACCACAAAAAAAAAATGGCTCATTGTCTGCATAGGTAGTGTGATGGTGATCTACGATAAGTATTGGTGATCTTATGATTCTAAGGGGCTCATTCAAAGTAATTTTTTTTTGCTATGTACTAAACCTTAATATTGTCTCCCAAAACATCAACTGCTAGACATGCAGATATCATCATTCTCCTAGAATCTAGTTATGCCATGTTAAGTACTTGAAGCGATGGTAGGCTGTGGAAATTCCTAGGGTCGTAAAGGGATCTTAGTGCAAAAAGAAGAAACTGTTTCTGGACCGATTCTAACCTGTTAATGATGATATCAAAAACCGGGTTCCAAATCAGGATGGCATATTCAAGAATAGAGTGTACTGATGAGAGGTATAGTGATTTATTAACCCAAATATTCTTGAATACCTTAGCACTTCTTTTGATAAAACCTAGCATTTTATTAACCTTAGACATAGCTCCATCGTACTTTAGTTTAAAGCAAAGCTTTTGGTCCAGAACAACACCAAGGTCCACAATGCTATCGACTCTACTAAGTGTTGTGTTGTTGATGTGATAGTCAAATAAAAGAAGGCTCTTTTTTCTTGAAAAACTTATCACCTGGCATTTTTCCAAGTTTAGGGAAAGTTGATTATTATTGCACCAATCAGAGAGAGAGAGAGAGAGAGACAGTGTTAAGCTTGGACTGAAAGAAAATCATATCCCTCAAAGAAGATATAACGTGGTTAACTTTCAGGTCATCTGTATAAAAAAGAAGGGGTACATCATGTAATACTGATGAGAGATCCGATATGGAAATATTAAATAAAAGAAGTCCAAGATGACTTCCTTGAGGAACCCCGGAAAGAACATAAATTTTTTTGGATAATCATCCCTGAAATTTGACAAGTTGAGTGTGGTCTTTAAGGTATGAATGGATCCAGCTGAGTAAATGGCCTGTAATACCAAAATTACGGAGTTGATTTATCAGAACTTCATGATTTACACGATCAAATGCTTTGCTAAAATCTGTATATATTGCATCAATCTGGTGACCCTTCTCCATCTCACATAGAATACTTGATGTCATAATGAGGAGATTGGTGGTAGTAGATCTATTTTTTCGGAATCCGTGCTGCTCTTCATTATCTTGTTGCAAAGTATCTGCTCAAAAAGCTTTGGAATGGCGGATAAGATTGCAATGCCACTGTAATTTTGAATACACCGTTTATCATTCTTCTTATGGATTGGTGGTACGAATATTTCCAGTAAAAAGGAAATATGCCGCTTGAGAGGGATTTATTGAAAATGATGGAGAAAGGCACGATTAATTGTTCTTTGCGCTGGATCAGAAAGCTAGAAGGAATAAGATCAATAGCATGAGCAATTTCTTCCTTAGAAATTGAAACTTCTGTAATCAAAATTGTTGAACACGGCATTTCAGAAATTTCTTGGTTTCTCAGGGTTACAATAAACCTCTTGAAAATAACTTGCAAAAAACTCGCACATTTGCTCTTAGGAGTCAGAAACAGAATCCTTAAAAAACATACATGACGGGTAACCTTGAGTCTTGCGCTTGACGTTTACAAAATCAAAGAATTTTTTGGGTCTTCAATGATATTTTCGCCAATCCAATTAACATATAATTCAGATGCTTCTCGAGATTTTGATTTGAATTCACTAGCAAGCTCATTATATTTTGATTGAATAGCATTGCTAACATTTTTTTTAACTTTTAATCATTTTATAGTATTTATTCCTTTGATTTCGTAAATATCTAAGATCGCTATTTAGCCATGGTTCCGAAAGTTTCACTTTTTTCTTAACTTTTGGTACATTCTTCTCAACGACGTCAAGAGTTATCCGTTAAAAACATGATAAAGCTTCTTCTAGATCTACCGTCGAAAGAGTACAAGTCCGATCAACAGCACACAGATGTTTTTTAATGCTTTCATAATCAGCATTGCGAATGTCGTATACAATTGAATTATTGTATGAAATAGGGTTAGAAATATCAGTAGTGGAGATCTCAATAGTAAGTACAGAGTGATGAAGACTGTTAGGAAAAAAGTGCTCTTTGTCATTTGTTGAATTGATCACTACATCGTCATATGCGCTAATAAATATTAAGTCTAACCGATTTCCATTTTAGTTAGCCGTCGGAGCTTTGCGCCGCAGATTGTTGCCATAGAAACCACATATCAAGTTAAAATGCTGACTGTCAAGAAGATTGATTGGGAGAAGACAATAATCAACATCGTCAATTACGAATTTCAAATTCGGTCGATTAAAGTCTCCAGTAATAATTATTATGTCATCTTCCTTAATAGATGCAGTTAGTGAAGAAATGGTTTCGATGACTTCATGATAGACGATTTCAGACGAGTTTGGAGGGACGTAGTACACGCCAAGATATAAGCTAAGCTTTTTTGTGGATATATGAACTACCCTATGCTGAAATAATTTACATGAGGTGGTGCTTACGAGCTCACTTGAAAGGGAGTTGTGAACCGCAACTAATACGCCACCTCCTCTTGATTGTCCAGTGCTGTGATAGTCTTTAGCATCTCTGAAGATAGTCCAAGCACTATCTAAATTTCTTCATTTCTGTATGTATTGTTAAGCCAAATTTCTGTCAGGGATAAAATTTTTAAACCATAGAATGTATCATAACTGAACGGACTTATAGTCCGTCGGAAGAATCACTTGAACTAACTCTGGTTGTCGTCAATGAGACTCGAACCAGGGACCTTCGGCTTACAGGGCGAGTGCTCTAACCACGCGGACTACCGTTGACACATCTATCGCATTTTGTTTGACAAAACTGGTACTATAACAAATTTATTTTTCCGGTTGTTAGATTTCCATTCAATTATAAAAATTAGATACAAATTTTAAACATCTTTCAATTTTCAACGAAAAAATCGTAACATTAGTCTGAAAATTACGAAACTTGTTCAAAATTACATCATTTGGTGTAGCTTGATCGGAGTATACGCGAAATCTTTCATCTTATGTACAACTTCGTCCTTTTCTTGATAAGATCTTGTGCGTCAGCAAACAACCTATTTGTATTTACATTAAATTAATGGCGACCTTACGTCTGTCGTATAAATTAGCGATTCAACCGTTATAATAACATACAGTCAACCTCTAATCTTAATAGATTTTTGCAATAATTTCCAATACACAAATTAATGACCTTATTATCGCTCAATGGACCTTTTTAAATACGCTAGCATTTCACATCTTATTAGTAAGAATATATTAAACAGAATCAACAATCTAATAAGCTACACTCATGCTACTTACGTACATACATGCCAATTGAGGTCATAGTCCTTCAACCGTGTATTTTTCGCTTTTCTGTCAATCGGAGAATGTTAAGCATTGATAACAACTAACAAGCGCGCGGCAACTCTGTATAAAGGCCAGTACAAAGATTACTGCAACTATACACTCGCCATGCGCATCAAATGATTAATTTATGTTATATACATATTTACGTAACCGTTATTTATTTTATTTAATTAAAAATTCTAATTTCATATCAAGTTGTTGTACTGTACAAATGATAGTTGACACGTGAGATTAAAGGCTAAATTTGATAATGATATTGTCAGACAATAATGCGGCAATGCAGTCAGTCAATAAGTCTGAATAAGTAGAATTATTTTTGATTTGTTTGTTGGTTGCACTATATGATTTCATGCATTTCATTCTTAATTAATTGAAAAGTTTTCAATAATACTCGTATGTGAAATGATGTAAGAATCGAGTTTCAGATTGCCAGGTTTTTTTTTAGAAGAAGCTTGAATTTCCAGTATATTTCAATGAATATTAATAATATTGTTATTATGGAAGAGCAAATTAAAAAGAAAGAAGAATAATTTGTTTGACCTATAATTTCAACATCCTAATGGCATTAACAAGATACTATTAATTTCAATCCTTGATATTGAAACGTGTGAACATATTGGTGAGGGTCACGACATATGCGACAAGTAGATGTCACTGACCACAGCAGCGGTGTTTCAGAATCGCTGTCAGTGGATCACTTCAAGGCACTCTTCATCCAGATCTGGTCGGGTCCGGACGTACCGAATGTACTCGGTAATTATTCATATGTGGCGTCAGGCATCTTGAAGTCGTATTTCGTTTTGTAACCTTTTGTTATTAGTTGAATAAAGTTATATACAGTGACGACCCTTGGATTCTATTGTGTGATATCCACATATTCTACCTAGACTATACAATTTGACAGTTGATGTACACAAATGTTCAATCCCTAAAAGTTACTTTGTAATAATTCGGAGTCTTTCAAGTCCGTGCAAAACGCGGGTACCCATGTTTTGGCACAAGGGTCAGCGAACTATAAAGAAGACCAAATTCAGCTGACTAGCTTCGCTTTATGACCGCGTACGCGTGCTTGTCGGCTAGCTAATTTGCAGGATTATATGGGGGTGGCTATTGTCGCGCCACGAAGCTACACTACAAAACATTTATCACACGTACTCTACGTTATCAGACATGTCAAGTAGTTTCATTATCTTTCTTTTACTGAGTGTCGATCAAGCTACTCTACAAATATGTAAAAATTTCATCTCACTAATGTTAGCGGACACAGAAGTTTGAGACGAATGCAAAAATT
This sequence comes from Odontomyia ornata, assembly GCA_963969285.1. Taxonomy (NCBI): domain Eukaryota; kingdom Metazoa; phylum Arthropoda; class Insecta; order Diptera; family Stratiomyidae; genus Odontomyia; species Odontomyia ornata. The sequence goes on from OZ017741.1 coordinate 25,164,991, forward strand.
AAAACAAAGGAAAAAAACCTGCGTTCTTTCTCCGAAGAAGATCATTGCATTACAAGGGAAAGGAAGAGAACACACATGGTGGTAAACATAAAGATGTTAAAAGTGACTAAAGTGAACCACTCGCCTCTACCTAAGTAATGAAAATTTGACGTGTAACTGGCTCAATTCTCACACCACTTTTTCCCTGAAAGTAAACAGTTTCAGGCACGGTGACCGGCCTCTTCTTGTCAGATGCTGCCACTGCCAATCACCACGGGGCAGCTTGATTGCTACTTTTTTTAAGTTTACCTACTGTTGCTGTTTTTATTTTCGTCCATGCATTTGTCTCTTCGTTCCTCCGTTAATCCGTCCGTCAGGAGGCTCATAACAACTCGTTACTTGTTTAACCTGAGGGGAACCCTTTTTCGGACTTCCACATGGACACTTCTTCCTCCAGTGACTACCGTGTACCTGGATTTTAAGTGGTTTTACTTTTAGAACCACAATTTTGGCAGATAGTCGGAGTGAAATTCAGTACTGTTTTTTGAGTGAATAGTCGAGACGAAACGTTTCTGAATTAACAGATGTATCTGCACACGCTGGTGAATACCCTCTATTTATTGCTAATCTCTAAAATTGGTGTGACTTGTCTTCTTTGGAATATTTATTTATTTATTTATTTATTCCATCTTACAGACTAAACAATCCAATCACAAAATGGAACGCAAAGAACAATCAGCAAAATTTAAATGAAAAGAATACTAAAACGTCGATAATTAAAAGTTAAACCAGTAGTAACTCTCTTAGTTTTTTCTTAAATGCTATGTAAGAAGAGGAGAAAGGACCAAGCTCGAGATTATTATGATGTCGTACGATTCTTAAGATTGGTGAATAGAAATATAAATCAGTTCTAGCATATGGTATAACGAAATAAGAATTCATCCGAGATGAACGAGATGTTTGTCGGAAACGCAGCTCAGAAAAAATATTTAACGGGACTTGATGGTAGCAGAGTTTGTACAAAAAACGTTGGTCTAGATAAGTTCGTCGGGATATTAGGGATGGAAGAGATAGGAAAGATAAACGACTTTCATAAGGCTGATACGGCAAATTAAACTTAAGGAAAAGAAAACGCGTGAACTTTCTTTGGACAGTTTCTAAAGAAGTCACGAGATAGGAATATCGGGGGGACCAGATAACAGAACAATATTCAAGCAAAGGGCGAACAAGACAAACAAATAGGCGGACAGAAGAAGAGATGCTATTGAATTTATGTAAATGTCTAAGGATAAACCCGGAAACTCTAGACGCATTAGTAATCACATTTAAAATATGTGCATCAAATTTGAGTTTTGGATCAAAAGTTACTCCAAGGTCTTTATGACTGAACACTTCAGAGAGCAAAGCATCATTTAATATATAATTAAAATTAAAAGGAGAGTCCTTAAGAGAAAAAGTCATTTTATGACATTTAGTAGTGTTAAGACATAAATGATTTGAAGCACACCATTCATTTAGAGCATTCAAATCATTTTGGAGGAGCTGACAGTCTAAATGGGATTTGACTGCTCGAAATACTTTGAAGTCATCTGCATACAAAAGGCACGTGGAATTAATTACAAAGGGAAGATCATTTATGAACAACAGAAAGAGAAGAGGCCCAAGAATTGAACCTTGTGGAACGCCAGATGAAGGACAAAAAGGACTAGAAGTAATACCAGAGAGACTTACTCGACAGGGACGACACGACAGATAAGATGACATCCAAGATAGAAGAGCACCCGAGATGCCAAGAGCTTCAAGCTTACGGCAAAGAAGTAAATGATTCACAGTGTCAAAGGCCTTGGAGAAATCTGTGTAGATCACATCAACTTGCAGTTGGTTATCCAAAGCTCTTGCAATACTGTTTGTGAACTCCATTAAATTAGAGGTAGTGGAGTATCCTTTGAGAAAGCCATGCTGCTCTGGAGCAATAATAGGAGCTAGTGAGTTTGAGAGTCGATTATGAACCAACCGTTCAAGTAACTTTGGAAAGCAGGACAGTAAAGAAATAGGGCGATAATTGGAAACTGACGTAGGGTCACCACTTTTAAAAATAGGCACAATATTAGCTGTTTTCCAAGGGTTTGGGAATGTACCAGTACTCAAACTTAGATTGAAGAGGAGAGATAAAGGAAAACTAAGCGATGAGGCTAACGACTTTACAAATATGTTTGGCAAACCATCCGGCCCAGGGCTAATATTAGGATCAAGAGCATTGATCAGAGCTTCGACTTCAGATGCATCAGTACAAATAAAGGAAATTGGGAAGGGAAGATGATTAGGTAAGACAACAGGATGCACAGTTGCAGCGGGAGAAGAGAAAGTTCAAGAGAAAAATTGGGCAAATGAGTCAGTCACTTCTTGAGGAGAAGAAACCTCTGCACCATTCCAACGGACCTTACTAGAAATGGAAGAAGAGGATTTCAGCGATCTTATATAAGACCAAAAAGGCTTTGTATTATTAGCCACAAGGGAGCTATCCAGACTGCTGAAATAAGCCTTCAAAGCATATCTGATCTCTTTTTTGGCAATAGCACGCAGCCTGCTAAAATTACATCTTGCTTCAATAGTGCCGAGTGTTTTAAAGACACGATGTGCCTTATCTTTTGCTCGTAGGGCACTAAGCACTCGCTTTGTTAGCCAAGGCTTACGATTTGCTTTACGGAATGTCTGAAGAGGCGTATAACAGCGAATAAGATTATAAATATATTTGTAAAATTTATCCAAAGCAGCCTCACAATTTAGGCCTCTAAAGAAATCTAGCCAGTTGACTGAAAGAAATTCTGTATTAATTGCTTCATAGTTAGCTTTAAAAAAGTTAAGTTTTGGAGCGGGATGAGGTTTGTTAAATTTAATTTCATCGACTATAAGATCTATAGATAAAGGAGGATGGTGCCGATCAGGAGGAACATACGGATGTAAGGCCTGAGATACAGATAAATGGCTAACTGGAACATTTGATAGAACAAGGTCAAGGAGACGACCATTAGGATTGCGGATATGGTTAAATTGAGAGAAGGAGCAATGAGACAGGAAAGATGACAGGGTTATAGAAAAAGGGTCAACTGACGAGATTGAAGGAGTAGTATAATTTTTCCACACTATGTATGGTAAGTTAAAATCCCCGCAAACTATTATTTTGGCGTGAGGATGTCGCAAAACTAGATAAGAGGATAGATCATCAAAAAACGTCTCATAAACAGTTAAAGGTGAATTACAAGGAATATAAATAGACAAAATCAAGAACTCTGTATTATGAGGGAGAGAAATTTTGATAATCACACATTCTAAAGTAGGAGAAAAACAGAAATCAGAACAAGGAGAACTAGGTAGAGCTTTGCTAACTGCAACTAAAACTCCACCACCATCAGCCTTATTAGTGGCAATCAGGTCACGGTCACATCTATATACAATATGATCAGGAAACATTTCAGTGCTCAAAATGTTTCCATTCAGCCAGGTCTCGGAGAAGCAGATAATAGAATCATTACTAACTTGATAAGAGATAAAGAGTTCCTCAAGCTTGGTCCTTAATCCTCGTACATTTTGGTAAAAAATAGATAAACACATTTTATTAGGAGAAGAGAAGTTACATTGAAGAGTATTAAGGTTTGAAAGAGATTCATTGACGTTTAAAGAGGATACAGTAGAAAAAACATTATGATTATTAGAATGTTCATCAAGATTACTTGTGACTAGAGCTTTGGGATTTCGTTTATCGCCCGACGAAAATTTCTTCGTCTAGATTCAAACGGCTTAACAAGAACACCAGCAGGCCAGTGGTTTGGATTCAGGACAATATCACTATTCGCAGAAATCACCAATTTGAATGAGGCAACTACTTTGTCCGTTAAATGTAACTTAGTCAATTTATGACAAGTAAAGACTTTAACGGATGATCCAAACTTTTTGTTGACATAACGCTTTAGGTCCTCAACTGAAGTTTCGTACGCCACTCTAGATATAAAGATATTCTTCAAAGGTATAGAAGCACGAATGACAGGAGAATCGAGATCTGTTGAGGGAACGAGGTCACTCGATTTCTGATGTTGAATTGGAGGTGGTATTTTCTTTGGAATCGCTCCCCGACTGTTGGATGAAGAACCAGGTGGGCTGATCATAAGTAAATCAGATTGTTGATTAATAGAAAGCGGCCTCAACAGCGAGTTGTTCTTAGTGACGATTGATTGACCAGATTGACCAGATTCCGCTCTTTTCACATAGTTGCAGCAATCCGGCTGTAGTACAAACGCTGGCTGTATCTGCATATCTTGTTGAGCAGCTAGTGATGTATCAGGTACATTTAAATTATCAGCTTCCGAAACCGTTGGTTGTTGGTTAATAGATAGCGGCTTCAACAACGACTTACTTCTAGTAACAATTGAGAGACTAGGTTCAATCAATTCTGCAGAATTGTGGTAGTCTGGCTGCAATACTAACGCTGGTTGATGCTGCATATCATGTTGAGAATTGACGTTCAGGCTGTCACTTAAGCACAAGGTGGATAGTTCACCTTGAGAGGAGACACTGGGTAATTTTACCTGCGGTTTACTTCTTGTCGGTATTGAAGCTAGATCCGACACTGAACGCACAGCCTTTTCGATCGTACTAGATGATGGATTGGAAGATGAGGAATCCGCAAATTGTAACAAGGAGTCGACTTCAGAACATGCAGAAGAGCACTTTCCTAGCAGGGATTTTAGCTCGTCGGTTAAGGAAGTGATCATCTTCCTTGCAGTTTGGATTATATTGATTTGGTTTATAACAAAGCTCATGTTCAACCATGACGGAGGTAGGGTGCCCTCCGGATCTTCGCTCAAATAAGTAAATAGAAGTGAAGGCCACCCCTGAGTTTTTAGGTGAAAAAAAAAACGATAAGAAATAGAGAAAGGTTACTCTGGACGCCAGAGAATACAAAGTAAAGTTGAAAAAATTTCATTTAATATAAGGGTGCCTGAACAAACCGCAAATTAAGAGCAGTTAAGTAACAGCTCAGTACAGGTTAACGATACCTGGAGGTTGGATGGCTTTTCCAATAGTATGGAAGCTGATAATGCTGCAGTTAACGCTAGGACTGCGCCTTTAATTAAAATGATCCGGTATGATATTGACTCATAAGATAAGTCTTTTCCTGCGGTTCTTTCGTTCGACGGTGAACCCATCAGAATTTCCTTTATCCGTTTCTTTCTTCTAAATAAGGATGTAAATTATAAGGCTTCGAGTGTCCAGCAAAGTTGCCTCCATTTAAAAGTTATTTTTTGGATCGCCAAAGGACGCTAATGATTCGATCGAAAAACACAACCTTAACGCGGTCGCACCGGGCAACGTTAAATACATATACGGGTTAGTTAGAGACATTGGAAAAGTGGTAGTGTTCTTTGGCGCATATTAGGCCAGGTCTTCTAAGAGAAAAAGTGGTAAAGAAATTGTGGATGTGTGGCGTAGGGACGTGGTAGGAAAGGGACACAGGAGTTGTAAGGGTACCCCTCACTTTTGGGCTTTTTTGTGTAGGCTGTACGCCAATTATATTCCGGTCGGCGCTGCTCTCATTTGGACGGATTTAGGGAGGTGCGATGAAACTAACGAGTGCCGCCCACGCCCGTCTCCGGATAAGTTGGTCGGAACCAGAGGGCCCCAATAGAGGAGAGTGGTGCCAAAGTCGGCCAAAGAGCCTTAACAATTTTTTACCAAAGGTGATCGTACCGGGTGACAAATAAAAGGTTGTAATGAGTTCTTTCCATAAAAAGGTCTTAGAACGGTGTTACTAACTTAGTGATGTGCAGGGGAGGGGAATATATAAAAAATTATTTTAATTCTCAAGCAAAAATATGACTTTGTATTAGTATGGCGACAGGCATCTTTTCTATCGCAAATGACTAGCATCTCGAAACAATACACATAAACCACAGCATCCGGCAGAGGGATATATAAAATTCAACTGGGTGGACTACATGTTCAGAGGTTGATGCGTTAGTGGCATACATATTTTTTATACTCACTGACATATCGGTACATAATTCTATCTTAAGCTTGGGAAGTTTGTATTTAGAAACATGATTTGTACTTTCCAACTTTTCAAACTTTAGCAAACCTGGTTTTATCAATTTGGATTTGTTCCTAGACTAATGTGCATATCAAGATTAAAACATGATGGCATAATTATTTGTAGTTATAGCCACCTGCTATCTCCATCATGATATGCCCAATTCGGCTCAACCAGGATTCAACAAGTGGTAAAATGTATGAAAGCTTGCTCAAAAGCCCGTGACAGACCGATGGCTCAATGGCAACACGATACTTACATAAGTGTATCAAATTTCATCTCAATCGGATCTCAGAAAAGGGTAGAAAAACAACTTGCAACAAATTATGGCGATATCAGAACATTACATAGCAATGAGACTTACAATGATATATAAAGTATCAGCTAAATCGGATATCAGTTAATGTTTGTAAAATAGATTACAAATTTCGACGACCAGTAAGCTAAAAAAATCATAGAGATGCATTTTCACAGAACTTCCATAAGTATACAAAATTTCAAATCAATCCGAGGTCAGGAAGTGGTTCAAAAGTAAATTGCAAGTTTTCACGGACAGCAAGTTAAAGAAAAAACTTGTAAAAACCCATTAAGGCTCGGCGATATCATAATTCTGCATTTCAAGGAGCTTATATAAACAAGCAAAGTTTCAAATGAAAGTAGAACGAATCTTTAGAGGCTTTGAAAACAGCAGACAAACGTTCTAAAAGGGTACATATACCTTGTCCAACAATGGCACTATTGCCTTGCCTACTTTTGTGGTTGCCAATTTGAGTGAAGTTTTCAATTCAACAAATACAGGACTGAGTGAGAGAGAGACTTTACATTAACTTCTCGCTCTTTTTGGAGCTGCTAAATTCTTGTTTGGACACTAGAAAATTTAAAGGGCAAGGCTTTACGAGGGTAGTCCCAAAAGTACCCGGCCTGATTGATGAATGCAGGTAGTTTTAATAAAACAATTACTGCGATTGACAATAACACCTTTCAACAACTTAATGTGAAAAATTCATAACGGTACGTTTATTATTATTTTTTTACAGACCTCCAAAGTGAGCGCTCTCAGTGAATTTGTAAATATGGAAAAAATCGGCCATTATTATGTTATACAATACTTTCATTTGGAAAGTCTAAGTCCAACCGATATCAAAGCCGAGTTGGATTCTACTCTGAGGAAGCATTATGGTGGTTTTTGAGCAGTTTGCTTAGATGACTGCTCGATTACTACAAGACCTTACATGCCAATGGTGCATACAAAAAGATGATACAACCATCCCATGAATGCCCGGCCTGTGCCAATGCTAGGCTTCAGATATTTGGTGTCCTACTAATAAGCTGGAATATGCTCACGAACAAAAATCTCACGAACCTACTTCGTTACTCTAATGTAACGAGTAGGGTATGAAAGATAGGGTTGTCGAGTTGAATGAACCATGATCTGTACCACAGTAAATTTATATAGTATCCACAGCTACCACTTATCCTGCATCGCACACTTTCTGAGTTTTCCCAGAGTCCTGACAGCTTCGTCGGAGCCGGACATGTTCGGGTATACTGCTTAAATTAGGGATTGTGCAGACAATAGCTGTGTATACCCTTGCATTCAGAGATATAAATTGATTTTCGCGCGAATGATGAATCACTGTTTGCACGATCGCTAAGACCAATTGCTCAGAAAATTTCTGCTGCCTTCTGTTGAGCACATGGTGAACGCTGCTCGGTTTTTTCCGGAGCCAAAGTTTAATGTGGATACTATGTGAGTATACTGTGGTCTGAGGGCTCAAGAATGACCCAAAAGCCATTTTGCCGCAACATAAAACAAGCAAAAAAGTACTGTCCTACTACTAGTACTTGACATAGTTGATCTGGCAAGAACCGATATATCCAGCATGGCTAAAAATATTTGTGCGTCTTATTGGAACAATCATAAAAATAATTCTTGGTTCATTTTGTCTTATTATTTTATATGTGTAAAAATGGCAAAATCTTCAGAAGAGCAATACTAATGAAAGTTTTAAAAAGCTCATTACTAAATATTTTGGTATTTCATTTTATTTCAATCATTATTATTTTTCCTTTTCAGATTTATCGTAAAACATGGCTACCATATACGTAAGCCTTTTTATTCTGATAATTCTTCCGTGGACTTCAAGTTACAATATCGACCAAAATAATGCAATAACAATAGAGAATGATTTTAGATATATATCGTACAAAGGTTAGTAAATTATATAGTTTTATTTTATTGATAAACTCCTTCAAATCCCTATTTTATTTAACCACAGATATTTCTACTGTTTCCGATAAGTTTAGCGATTACAATGTCACATTTTATTCGAGACTGCTGTTTGACATCGCTAGGGACCAAGTTATAGTTGGTGCTAGGTAATACCATTAGTTTCTCAATTGTTCAAAATCTTCATTGACATTCTCTTTAACAGAGATTCACTATATCGTCTCTCACTTCGTCTTAAACAACGGGAACACTCATTATGGCGAGCGGATCCTTTGATGATGACTACATGTCAAAATAAGGGACAAAGTGAAGATGATTGTCATAATTATGTGATGGTGCTTCAAAATTACGGTAATCTACTGTATGCGTGTGGTACTTATGCATTTAGTCCAAGCTGTTCATGGCGGCAGGTATTTTAATCGAGCGAGAATGGAGAATAAAGATTTAGACTTACAAAATGTATATTCGATTTTAGATGGAAAATTTAACAGCTGTTAGTTTTGAAACGGGTGTTGCAAAATGCCCTTTCAATCATAAAGCAAACGTATCATCCCTAATAACTGATAGTGGATATATGTTTGTTGGTTCTCCTACAGATTTCTCAGGCTCCGATTTTGCGATATTGAGGGCGGATTTATCACAGGTAAGGAATATATTTTGTTAAATCTTGCTTTTATGTTACATACTCTTCCTCGACCGAGATATCCTTTTCAACTCTCTTTTTGTTCTTCGTTAAGTGTGTCCGTTGCCTTCTTACTCAGACCCATAAGGAAATCAATTAACGTACCTGACGTCACTTCGCGTACAGGAAACAGCTGCCCAATAGCCCTGAGTTTCCAAAAACAGCTGTCCAGAAGACTTGAAAGCAGCATCTCAGTAGGCCGAAAGTAAGCTTTTGAAATGTCAAGTATGACATTTCTCAGATGATTTAAGCAGCACTAGATGGCGCTGATGAGGCTTCTCAAAGAGGTTAGTTCGCAGCGTGACGTAGTGTTTCTGTTTTCGGGCCTGAGTAAGAAAACAACGATACATCCTAATGTTCTCATATTTCCCAAAATGTCCACCCATTTAAATTCGACTCCCCTGAATTATAATCAGCCCAAATTCTACTGTTTAACTTATTAACTTTTAATTTTATCTTTAATTCTACAGAGCGGTAGCCGACTATTAAGGACAAAACAGTACAATTCAAAATGGTTGAATGAACCGCAATTTGTGGGAAGTTTTGAAAGTGGTGAATTTATATATTTCATATTTCGTGAGGTGGCAGTTGAATACATTAATTGTGGAAAGGTAAAGTTTATCTGTTATCCAAAGTAACAAAAAAATTTTATTATTTTTTTTCTCATTTGACTTCAGGCAATTTACTCACGAATAGCACGAGTATGCAAACGTGATCCAGGTGGCGAGCATATTTTAAAAGACAATTGGACATCGTTCGTAAAAGCAAGACTAAACTGTTCATTGCCCGGCGAATATCCGTTCTATTTCGATGAGGTTCAAGGTATAAGTTATTCTTCTGAAGAGAATGTTCTATATGCTACCTTCAGTACGTCGCAGTGAGTACTTATTCTAATTATAAACTTCAAGCAATGTGATTAAAAAATGCATAATTTACAGGAACAGCATTCACGGATCCGCTGTATGCGCTTATAATCTATCCGCTATTAATGCAGCCTTCAATGGCCCGTTTAAACATCAAGAATCGATAAATTCCGTTTGGGAAAGTGTCGAAAGTCCATACCGTTCACAGTATGAATGTCAATTTGACGGAATCACATCCACCGACCGACATCGGCAACTTTTAGATTCCTTGCGATATCAACTTATGGATAAATCGGTCCAACCCATATCCAACATGCCACTGTATTACTCGAAATTGGAACGGTTTGTCCATATTTCCATTGACATTATCTCCACAAAACTAGCGACTAGTGTTCCTATTGTCTATGTTTCAACGGAAACCGGTCTGATAAAGAAGATCTATGTCTTGCCTAACAAAAAGGAAGCTTGTGTTATTGAAGTTTGGCAAGCTAGTGGAGACGCCACCAAAATTCACACTATTCAATTTTTAAAAGAAACGGAATCGTTATACATTGGAACTGATTCGTCTCTTATGAGGGTGCCGGCTCAACATTGTCATAGACACGTTTCAAAAGCGTCCTGCTTAAACGCAATGGATCCGTATTGTGGTTGGAATGAGCTGAAAGAAGTTTGCTCACCCTCACCAAACGGTGATCCGCAAGTCCGATATTGGATCCAAAATGCTTCTCAGTGTCCGCTCCTTACAGCACCGGTTGATGGAGGCTGGTCAGCCTGGTCTGACTGGTTTAAATGTGCTCAAGAATCGGATCAGGATATTGACGAATCCACCGGCAACATTGATATGTGCTTGTGTCGTCGAAGAACGTGCAATAATCCCACTCCGAAGAATGGTGGGCAGCCCTGCAAGGGCATAGATATATTAGTGAGTAACTGTACCGTGAATGGCGGTTGGACAGAGTGGAGTGCATGGTCAGCGTGTTCGCAAACGTGCGGCGTGGCTGTAAAAACAAGGAGACGAACGTGTGGTAATCCAAAGCCTGCTCACGGTGGAAGAACTTGTGTAGGACCTGATCGGCAAGAACTCTACTGCCCGCTTCTGCCACCATGTCCTGTACCTGAAGAGCAACCTGTTGACGGCGGATGGGGACCTTGGGGTAGTTGGAGTGATTGTAGTACTGCTTGTGGAGGCGGATACAAAAGCCGGCGACGGAAATGTAATAGTCCCACACCAAGGAATGGAGGATTAGACTGCTCTGGTTGTCACGTGGAGTATGAAATGTGCAATACCAAGCCGTGTCCTGAAGTGAAAAAAATGAGCGCTTGGACTCCTTGGCTTGCAGAAATTAATGGTTCAACCAGTGAAGGTGGCCGGTTGGAGAAAAGGTATAGATTTGCATGTCGGGCATCTGTGACAAATTTAAATCAACTACGGTTTGATGCGCCAAAAGAAGAGAAAAGGATTTGTTACGACGATGGCTCGTGTCAGAGGTAAGTCTTAAATAATGCTCTTCAGAGGTTGAAAACTAATTGATGGAATTCATAGGTTTGGCGTTGACAGTGAAAATGGCGAATGGACTGATTGGTCACCTTGTAGTGCGTCTTGCGGCGGAGGACAACAATTTCGACGAAAAATTTGCGATACTGATGATTGTAAAGGGAAGCTTCAAATGGCGAGGGCCTGTAATACTCAACCATGTGCTGAATGGGGTTGTTGGAGTGAGTGGTCCCAATGTTCGGGACCTTGCGATGGGAAAGGTGTTCGATACCGTAAGAGAAAGTGTTTGGGTCAAGATTGCGAAGGGATTGGCCGAGAGGAGGAAGAATGCGATATGCCACCGTGCGATATGGATATTAATAACACATATAAATTACAAGGTAAGGATTTTCAAACTGTTTATTATTTCTTTGAGAATCATCTGGAGAAATCCCGATCTCTGGTACTTTCAACTTTTTAAACATTATCGCCGTCAAGATGACATTTGTCAACTTTATACGCAACATCCCAATTTTTAATCTGAACAATTGAATTCTATAATGAGTGGTCTATTTGCTTTAAACAAAATATCAGGGTCTTTCAGTTAGTAGGAAAGTCCATACGCTCAAGTTTGCTGCCATCCTCAAAAAGGTAAAGCCAGTTTTCTTAGACGTACGTGGGTCATTCAACAAGTACTTAGCCTCACCGGCCAATGACGCTGCTATTACAAAAGAGTTTTACCATCGTGCAGTACATTCAACAAAACTAATGAAGAGAATTGACTGAAACTTTGACAGTAGGCTACTAAAAGAATATACTGCACGATGGTAAAACTCTTTTGTAATAGCAGTGTCATTGGGCGGTGAGGCTAAGTACTTGTTGGATGACCCACGTAGAGGACTCGACGTCGAAGAAAAAAGATCTCGACGTCGCGTCCTTTCCGTCTTTAAAAAAAACTGGAGTTACCGTTTTGAGGATGGTAGCAAGCTGGAGCATATGAAATGATTCAGTTACCAATACTAATACATATATGATAAGATTGGAAAACTTCAAATCTCTTACGCAGCTACACTAAGGTTAAGCCAGCATTTTCTGTTTGAGAGAGTTTCTTGCCCATTGAGACTATTGATCAGCATGTATGGTATAGTAGTATTTGCAATTATTCAAAAAAAATTGGCTAGACTCCATTTCTTGTAAGGATTGTGCGGAGTCCTTTGTTGAGCGTGTGAATAATATAAAATCACATTTCGAATGGTGACACAGAACGAAATCCGCAGCAATAAAAATTGGCAAAAGTCTAGATTTTCTCCGATTTTGTAGTATTTAGTGTGAATGGTTATTTGTCCGTTGAGGCCTGCAGCGGTGTTCTACTGCCTCAGCTAGCGGAATCAGTGCTACGCTGGAAATGCGTAATTGCGCTGGCAAGCTAGCTTTGCGGTGTCATGGGGCGGATTCTTTTCCCACAGCACAAGGGCCCACTACAAACTATTTTCGCACTTACTCTTGCATCTTAGAGTAGGTTTACGCAGAAATAAAACGAGGAGTAACGTGACAAAATGAAAAACGCTTTATTCTCCGATGGCGTACTTTACTGAACAGGTTACTTATAATATCGACACGAATCTAGGAGACGACAGATCGGTCACAGAACTCCTCGCGTACAGCAGCTGTCAAAAATGAATGATTTTACAATTGTTCTTGATTGTTGAGCTATGAGAGTAGTTAAATAACTTTCGAGCTTTGATTGCGGTATCAAAACTGACATTAGATAGGAAGCCATATGGCAGCAGCGCTTACTACCACACACATGACCATTAGTAGACCGACTTTGCTGGTTAACTTACATGGCAGTATATGAAGAATTATGGAGGTGCTAACGAAAATTCGAGCTTTTGTATGGTTTTTAGACGGATTTCTACAGTGAAATCCAGATGGCCCGCGGAGAACAATATAGCGCCCCTAGTGAGGTAAAAATTATTTCAGTTCTTAAACCCGTTTAATTTTTATCGGCTTCCAAATTGAATATATAGGAGTTTGTTTACTTCTCAACGCTGAGCTGCCAGTGGAAGGTGCAAAACATGTTCTTAATTTGCTCGTCTTGACAAGTTTAGGAGTACAGTGAACAGTGCACGTTGAATTTACAGCATGCACGGAATGCGTTTCGTACGTTTTTAATCGGAAAATAGTATATATTGCGCAATATAAGCATTTGCTAATGCCGCAGTTGGTTGACAGCTCACGGAAGCTTGTCCATAGTAGGCCGACTAATACATATGCAAATTACTACCATATGGCTTCCTATCTTACGTCAGTTTTGGTCGGTATACATAAACGAAACTGAACAGGTTACTAATAATATCGACACGAATCTAGGCGACGACAGATCGATCACAGAACTCCTCTCGTACAGCAGCTGTCAAAAATGAATGATTTTACAATTGTTCTTGATTGTTGAGCTATGAGAGTAGTTACATAACTTAAAGCTTTGATTGTACTTGAAAGCTAGCGCTGAGAATTTGTTCATATGGTTGGCTTACGTAAACGAAAAATGCAACACTCCCGCGTCGTTTATAACTTGTTTCTGGTAAGAACATTGCGAAGCACATTGAACCGCTCTTTTGGGAGAGCCTTTGTGAACGCGTCCGCGACTTGTTCCTCGGTACGCACCCATTTCAGTTCCATCTCTTTCGACTGATTTTTTTCTCTAATATTATGATATTGTATTATATCGATATGTTCCGTCCGCCTATGATATTCAGGATTTCTCGCAAGTCTTATCGCGCTTTGGTTATCGACATTTAAAACCTTAGAGCAATCGTTTCCGTTTCCCAAATCGCGCAACAATTTTCGCAGCCATACAATTTCCTTAGCGGCCGTAGCCGCTGGAACATACTCGGTCGTACTCTGAGCCACAATCTTTTGCCTTTGTGCGCCCCAAGTTACAGGGCCATTTGTGATAAAGAAAATATATCCGGAGGTCAACTTTCGCGTATCTACGTCCCCGACAAAATCGGCGTCGGAATAACCATAAAGTCCGTTAGTGCTCCCTCCGCCCCTCCGCCTCAGTCATACCAAAACGTTCGAGTATCTGAATCGCATATGTGCTCTGATGTATAAACATTATCTGTTCCGCTCGATCACGCTCGATTTCCACGCCAACAAAATAATGCTCATCACTGACAGTAATACAATACTCGCTTTTCGGACAGTCGATCATTTCATTTACAATTTTGATTGATTTTGACGCAACCAAACCATCATTCACAAACAATGCGAGAATAACACTTTCACCATCTATCACGCCGCGAAACACGCACGGGTCGGCATTGCTCTGCTTAAAACTGAACTTTTCGAGGAAACACACGAACTTCTGGCTCCAACATCGTGGGGCCTGTTTTAGCCCGTACAAAGACTTGTTGAGCTTGCGAACCACTTGACCTTTCTCAGCTATCTGCAGACCTTGAGGTGGTTCCATATGTATTTCCTCTTCGAGTTCACCCTGTAGAAAGTCTGTGCGCATGCAGAATTGCGCCATTTCAAGATACTCGTGCGCCATTGTAGTCAGAAAGGCTCGGAGTGAATGGTAACGAATCACGGGTGCGAACGTCTCCGTGTAATCCACACCGTATTCCTGTTTGAATCCGCTCGCGCATAAACGAGCTTTTTATCGGCAAATGGTTCACTCGATGTCATGAATGACCTTGAAGACCCACTTCTGATTCTCCTTCTTGTAAACGATCGTCCTGGCTTGATTGCTTTCGTAAGCGTGTAGTTCATCGTCAATGGCTTCCATCCAGCGTCTTGCCTCAGAGTATGAGACAGCTTCGTCAAAACAGCTAGGAGTGTCGATTTGTGCGAAGTCAGCGTTGTACCTGGACAGTCTTCTGATTTCAGCTCGATTTCTCAGAATTCTCGGCTCGTTTTAAATTTCTGGGAGACTGGGGTCATTCTCGTTCTAATCGGGCTGCAATGCGGATTCTCTCTCGTTCTCGGCAGGATGAGGCGCTTCGAGTCCCCTCTCGTTTTCAAGACGTGGTACTTCATATTTTGTCTCGTCAAATCGGAAATATACTTCATTCGCTTTGTCGTTTTCAGATGCATTCCGACAATTTTCGTTGAAAATCACATTGCGAGATACAGAGACAGCTTGTTTTTCCGAATCCAACAACCGGTAGTAGGTTCTCCCTCGTACCCGAACAGAATCAATTTCTTGGCCTTTGGGTCAAGCTTTCTTCGAAGTTGAGTGGGGACGTGGGTAGCCCGATGCTTCGAAAAACCCCGCGCCTTTTATCGTGGATGTTGACATTGGCCCCTCAACGTCCGAATGAATAAATTCGCATGGGTTCGATATCGCAAATATCGCCATCTTTTTTAAACGGAAGGCTGTGAGATTTCCCTAATTGACAAGACTCGCAAAAGAAATCCCCGTTTGAGGTCAAATTCAATCCCGTCACTATTTTCGCTTTTGACATTTACCCGATCGTGTCGGTATTAACGTACCCGAATCGCTTATACCACCGTTTCAAACTACCTCGATGCCATGTTGGTCTCCGTGTTCGAAATTGATTTAGTCTCAAAACACAACTGGTAAATATTGTTTCTCTGTCTGGTTCCCTACGCTACAATTTCTCCGTCGCGTTGAAGATGAACGAATTCGCCTTTGAAAACAATATCGATATTTTTCGAAGTGCACGCTCCGACGCTAAACAGATTTTTCTTCAATTCGGGTACACACAATACATTTTTGAATCGCGCTTCACTCCATTCTCCATTAACAAACTTACATACTTCGACAATCCCAGTGCCAGTAACTGGACACTGCTTGTTGTCGCCGAGCGACACGCTCTCCCCCATCACCGATCGGAACTCCGTGAACCACTCCCGACGATACATAATGTGACGGAAGGCTCCGCTGTCCAATAGCCACACGTCAGTAACAGCGCGTTTCAACCACTCGCCGAGCACCTTTCGTTCAGATTTCTCGCGGATTGCAGGCGGCTTATTCGACACCACGATTGCACAATTTGCACTGTCTTTCGCCCCCTTTTTTGACGAGATCTCTCTTTTTCCTCCAGCACTATCGGGCAATGTGCTCCTTTTTATGGCAGTAAAAAGACTCTCGCGGCTCTCGTGTCCCAGACAGTCCTTGAGCACGTGACGATTTAGTCATATTTCTCGCACTCGCATCGCGTTTTCCGATAGCCATAGCAGCAAAAGCACCAACTCGTCGTCTGCGCTCACTCTCAGCTCCTCCTTTATCAAACGCTCGATGAGTTTCTGAACTGTCTGATCGACTGCAGGCACGCTGTGCCAGGCCGTTTTAAATGCGTTATATTTTGACGGAAGCGTGGCGATAATTTTTGCCATTATAGCGAGGTCCGAGACTGCTTCCCCGACATCTTTGAGTTGCATCGCCAGGTTTTGGACTTTGGTTGTGTGCGTGACCATCGAGTCGTTTGGTACCATTCCATACTCATGAAAGCGTTGCGTTAGCATTAACTTGCTCGACTCCGATTTTTGTTCATGGATTGTACGAGCTTATTCCACATGTCCTTCGACGTATTGCACACAAAAAGCGCCTGCATAATGACTAGATCCACTGCGGTCCAGATCATGTACATAGCTTTCGCATTGTCCTTGACCCATTTTCTGGATTCATTCGCGTTCGCGACATTTCCTTCGTGTTTTACGGAAGATCGTTGTTGGGTGGCTTAATAGGGCCTGCAATCTTGAATATTAGATAATTGGATGAGATGATATTCTAAAATTTATGTAGATAATTCGATAAGCCTATTGGTAGGTCGGTATCAATTTACTTAACTTCACGATCTTTACACGGTCTTCGTTTTCTTTGAGAATCGGTACGCGCATGAAATATCCGTTTTGCCTTTTTGAAACTTTTCCGAAAGCCAGTCATTAAAGCAAGCATCGTCGTTTTGTTTTAATTCATTGGAATCTTGACCAAAGTTGTTCACTTTAACATTTAATACGCATGAAACTATATGATGTTTTATGGTTCTAACTGTGAGATGCTTAAGTATCAATCAAAAAATATTTTTAGTCACGACTTTATTGAACACTACAGATAAAAAATTAAATTTGTTATCGCTTTAGAATCTTTTGACATCTACTCTACACCGGATCTTATTGGAATTCCTTCAGATTCAATCACAATTACATTCCACTTCGAGACGAAAACATCTTTCGAAAAAACCGAAATCTCTTTACCGACGATACTTATGGCCCCCAAATAACAGTGAGGCATCCAGGTGGAAGTGGTGCCCCCTCGCACCCCCCATCCAGATCAAGGTCTATCGTAGACATGGCCAGATGCTTTTCATTTGAATGAAAAACTCATACAAACATAGTTCGCATGAACTTTTCCCTCAAATGGAAACTATAAGTCGTAAAAAAGTCTCGTTCCCCTCCGGGGGCAGTAAATTCCTTTTCGCTACTTTCCACCCCTAAATCATTGCCGGCAGCCATTCTACTCGCTTTTTTCGATTCTCGCGCCAAGACACGTTCACTTTTCCGGTCAAATGCTAAATTTTTGCCGATTTCGCTTTGCATCCAGACCGACGGCGATACAATTTGACGGTACTGATTTCTCGTTGACGGCCAATCCGGCTCCACACTGTCGCATACAAACATACAAATGTACTTAATGGCGTTCACGAAAAATCACTATGAAGATGCGCTATTTGCTGGTTGCCGTACTCAATTTCATTATTGACAATTTACACAATTTTTTTTTAAATAGATTCAATGTTGGATCCAGTGTTGATTTAATTGTTTCAAATATATTGCTTGAACAATTTACAATTGAATGCGTACCCCCGACGTACCACACAAATCCATTGAGTACTGATTTCATTACATTCTTTGTTTTAAATAAAAAAGATAACTTGGAAATGAATTATTTTAAATAACTAACAAGGAAAAAAAATATTGTATCAGGCTGAGAGAGGTTGTCACGCGAATCGAAAACAAACATACGATATGTGATTTTCGCTTCCGCACCGACAAATCTCCGCAATAGTGAATGACGAAAATCATATTCCCTATCTTCTACGTTTTCCGCACTTCAAACTTTTTATTGGGTCACTACTACTTCGGGCGTAAGCACTCGTTCTTATCAATTTCAACTGGGCACAAATTATTCCTTTGCTTCAAGCAAATGAATTTCCCATAGCAATGTTACAAATTCCCTACCTGGGGCCCTGCCGGCCTCTTCCTGAGAGCCCCACCGTACTACTCTCTCCTGCACTCACCTACGTACCGGAAAGGGACTTGATGGATCGTTCTTTTTAATTATTTCTCGGCGTGTAACCGCAATATCGTTGTTCGTTTGAGGATGGGAACGTGCCGCAGTGCGATGCCGGGTCGCGATCTCCTGTCGAATCCCTCGGTGCACTTCCCGTGCTTGGGCGAAAGAAAGCGCGCTCCGTGGATGTGATGGCCAAGTGGGCTAACCGCCTCAGTTCGTAAAGCTCGTGCCGTTGACGCTCTCGCCGGCCTCCTTGTGGACGCCTCTGCTTGGTGGTGTTGTCGGTGGTGTACAGGGGCGCCTTAAGTCTCCTCAAATATTCCTCCTTGCTAATTGGTCGGGGACCGGCTCGGGGCTCTTCCTTGAGCACCTGCTCCAGACTCCGAGCGAGAGCCTGCTGTGGACGGGTTGCTTTTCCCAGCTGCCTGGTACCACTGGCCGACAGTGGATAGAGCGGCACGCAAACGCTGTCAATCCTTGTTGCCGGAGTCCCTGTGCTGCTCGCTGCTGCGACGGCTGCTTTGCCACGTTACGCTATAAAGCCTGGAGGAACAGGGCTAGTAATGCCAACACCTCGCCATTTGCTTGTTTCCTTCGAAGTATAAAGGTTTTCCGTGATGCACGTCGTTGCACCTTCGGCTTCCAACTGACTTTTCCACCTCGCTCAAGAACTTTAATTACTGTTCTTTCGTGAGCTTTTAACCTAAATTCTCTTAAAATTCGCTGAGTAGCCAAACACCTGCGCTCTCGTTTCACGAACGTTTTTCCTCCCCGCTTCGTCTCACTTGCTCGGCTGGTGAATATGCGAAACTGGGGAAATTGACCGAAAGAGTGTTTTTCGCTTAAGCTTTCGACTTCGAAAGAGTGCTTTCGGCTTAAACTTTTTGCTTTCTCACGATCTCTTGAGGTGAAATAGCGAAACTGGGAACCTTGAGCAAAAGAGTGTTTTAGCCAGAACTTTCTGTTTTCCCACGATCTCTCGAGGTGAAATAGCGAAACTGGGGACATTGAGCGAAAGAGTGTTTATGCCGGAACTTTCGGTTTTCCTTTCCGCTTACCTCTCTTCGAAGCACCCCGTTCGTTCACGATGTGAATATCATTGCTGGTTGAACTTTCTCGTTTACTTTACTGCTCGCTTATTTACTTGCGTATATGTTTCTTTGGCTAATTTTCATTGGCGAAGTGCAAGTACATAGGTGTTGATTGCTCACTAGTACTGCAGCTATGAAGCGGCAAAATATATCCGAGCATGTTGTATGTGTTCGCTCGCAATAGCAATGCAAATTTCAATTGTCCATTAGCCTTCCCGTCAAGACGCGATTATCTCGAATCTAGCACTACTTTTAGCTGATTATCGTCTTCTAGCGATTTTGCCATTTGACCTGTCACGACGAAACTACTTTTCGTTTTGCCCCATTACCACTGTTCGAACACATTACCAGAGAACAAACAAGATTTTTTTCGCGACAGAAACGAGCGAATAAATGATTATTTTCGCATTTTCCACGTATGTCCCGAAATTAGACCTTTTGTTCATCATCCGTCGAAGTTCAATCTTCCACTTGCTGGCGCGGTTCTCGTGGCGATCCATAACAGTCTCTCGGATCCGTCAACTTTAGTTTGCATTGCGGGACAATGCAATGTGGCAAGATGCGTAACAAATGGGTTGGTGTGTCCGAATTTTAATCGTATATTTAAACAATTATTTTTTGAAATTTACTATTATCAGCATTATGATAGTTTTCGAGCTGTTTGCCTAGACGACTGTTCGATTACTACAAAACCTTGAAATAATTCATGTCTATTGATCTTTTGGCTGACACACTATCACTACCCAGATAGTAGCTATCATCCTCATACATACATCACCGCTTCAATATTTTTTTAACATCTTGATAATTTTTTTTTTCACAGGAAATGTGTACCATGCTGGCTGGAGTTCAACTGGCATTGCCATTATTGTCACAATTACTGCAGCGGTGGTTTGTTCAGGACTTTCAGTCCTCGCAACCATCATCTACTTTAGACGTCAAAACGCACAAAATGCTGCTAATACACTACACTCATCCCATTGTTATGGCTCGTATCCAAATCAATATGAAAGCTTACCAACGAAGGAGGTAAGACCATTTTTATTGCAACTAAGCATTTCACGCTTAATTCATTTTTTCATTATTACAGCTAAATGAACATCGAGTTAAACCAAAACGACAGTCTAGTTTCAATGCGGGAAATAATAGCGGACATAAAAATACAGGAACCTTAACAAAAACCACTAATCTCGCTGGCAATTACAATACCCCGAAAGTCCTATCAAAATCCTTTTCTGATTATGAATCGTCAACGCTGAAACGTAATTCGCAACTTAATAACGCCCGACTGAATAGGAATGTTGACGATGAGAAATTCTAAGCTCTTTAAAGCGTGGTGCTTGCAGAGAAACGAACGGTTTTTCTAAGAAGGACAACCCGAAAGTCAGAGTAGGGAAGGATGATTACCATACACGAAACTTGATCAAAAGCGTGTCTGTACGAGACCTCTAACGCAACTTAAAGCACCTTTTACCTAGTTTGGAAAGCAGCAATCCTAGAACTGATTCAGTCTAAGGTTCCATCATTAATAGTGCTTTCAAAAAATACTAGCAATAATGGAGTCCTGAAGAAAAATCAACTCAAATTCCTTTTATGTAGGAAATTCAAATCTTTGTCCCAAGTAGTATTTAAAATTACTCAGTATGTCCAAGCCAACTAGCAAAAATTTATTGAAACGAATGCGTAATATTAACTACAAGAACTCAAACAAAAATCACAGTTACTTATCAAGGGTTCTCTTTCAAACGGTAGCTAAGCAAAAACAAACAGTTAAAATTAATTTGTAAAATGCTTTTAAAACTATATTTAAGTTAGCTTTAAAACTTCAGATCGAATGTTAATATTTTTAAAACCTAGAAAAGACAAAACAAAAGTTAACTATTTTTTAAATATTTTAGTAACAAATCATTAACTTCCAACTCATTCTTGCCCATTCATTGTAATTGCATTAGAACTAAAAACCTTCATGACTAGATTAATAATAAAAATTATGGCCACAGTTTACTTAATATTTAATCTTGTTTTAAAAGAAAACAATTGTGCCATTTGGAATTTTAAAAGAAAAGAAAAAACAAAAATTAATTACGATCAGTGAATTTATTTTTTCTTATGAGTTGTCAAAAGATGTTCAAATATAATTTTTTTGGGTTGATGAAACATTAAAAAATACAACCCAACATAAATGTAGCTCATATTGAGCAAAAAAATATTACATACCAGATTTGATATGGTTTTAAAATTATGTAATTTTTACTAATATAAATAATTTCGAATAATAATAAGTAGATATAAATGTAACATTCTCTCCTTTAATATATTTTATGTATAACTTGTTTTATGCCAAATATTTCATTACAGTATTCATCGAACTCATTAAATGAGCAAATGAAAAAAAAAACAAGAAACAAACAAGCGAATAAAATAATGGTGTTTTATAAGTGCATTTTTGTCATATCAGTCTGATGATATTTCTCAATTTATGACAATAAATTTTTTCTAAATGTTTTTAAACATTGGCCTTTTAATTTGATATTAAGATAAGATAACAACTTAACGCTGGAATTACTCATTAGTTATGATTTAGCGCAATGATAAGAATTGTTTTATTGACCTATGCATCATTGTTATCTACAGCTATAAATTAGTAATTTTGTATGTACTCGTATGTTGTGTTTCTTAGATATGGAATAAACGTTTCTTATCTATCTATGACATCTATGATGTTTTAGCAAGTTTGCCTGATTTTGATCAGACTCATTTGGAAATAAAAAGGGACAAATCATCGGATGACTGGTAATGAAAACATACATTGCTTGCTAAAGTTGCCAATATGCAGAGTTTCAACAAAATCCAACCGCAGTTGACATGAAAGTTTCTTAAAATCGATTCTCAAGATAGGAAGCCAAGCATATGGTATTGCATGACTCGCTCTACTATAGCTTTTTGAACATAATGAAAAACACGTTAGGTAGATAGAAGTACACTCGTGTTAGAAGGGATTTATTGTAGTGAAATGGTTATGATAGGTATGATTAAATGTCCGTTAAGGACTGCAGCGATGGTCTGCCGCCTCAGCAGAAAAGCATGTTAAGTATCCGCCGAGATTGGCCTTGTCTGGGGACGCGTGAATGCGCTGTCAGGCTAGCGTTACGGTGTCGTGGGGCGGGTTCTTTCCACCAGCACAAGGACCCACTACAAAAAGAATTTCGCATCCACGAATTCCGGGGTCAAAGAAATGTCGACCGAAGTCGAAAAGGAGGTAACCAACTAAGGGTTGGAAATTGCTGACTCAAAGGACAAACTGGACCTGCGGAAGACAGACGGACTTGAGATGACTTCGTCGTTACCGACGATTCTTATGGCCCTCAAATAAGAGTGGAGCATCCAGATGGAGATGGTGCCCCCTCGCACCCTCCCAACCGGATCAAGATCCAAACGTAGACCTGGCCATGCATTTCCCATTTGAGTGAAAACTCATACAAAAGTACTGTCGCGTTTTATGGTTCGCGGGCAATAATTTTAATGTTCCGGGGAAGTGAAAACGCAATGTCTTTTAATTTAAGTTAAAAGAGTTTATTCAATTACCAAAAGAATGCACAATCACTTATTTAACTATTTCACAGTTTTAATTTTCACTATTAAAAGTCTAACACTTGTCCATTAATTTCTTATCGCAATTGTCTTCTAAGATCACTTCACTATTACTCGATCAATATCGCTTTCCACACACTATCGCCGTTTTTACAATCGCGGTTGAATGAAAATGATCCCCGCATGCATTGAGCTCGCCTTATATAGGGTCTCCA
This sequence comes from Odontomyia ornata, assembly GCA_963969285.1. Classification (NCBI taxonomy): domain Eukaryota; kingdom Metazoa; phylum Arthropoda; class Insecta; order Diptera; family Stratiomyidae; genus Odontomyia; species Odontomyia ornata. The sequence goes on from OZ017741.1 coordinate 25,188,468, forward strand.
TCCGTTCAATGCATTTCTCGTACATTGGCGAATGTTCTGGCGAGAGGTATCTGGTATATTCGAGCAGATGAATGGAGCAGTGACTCACTTTCAGATGTTGATCATGCTTGGTGGGTTCTCGTGGTTTCGAGTAAATTCATTTTGTTGATGTTCTTAATGGTTGTGAAAACAATTGCGACAGTAGCTCGCAGAATTATTTGTACATGTAACACTGCCCCACACCTCAGTTCTTTTCGCCCCGAAAAGATGTGTCGCCAGTTGCAGTCTATTCTCCCTGGATGTAATATGGGGCAAGACGGTCCAGGTGCACGATTTTCATTTTGGCTCTTGGCTTACGATGTTCCTGTATTCGGTATACGACGTCGTTGATTCGCTTTGCAACTCGGTATGGTCCCTCCCAATTATGTTGCAACTTTGGAGACCTACCCTTTCGCCGTTGCGGGTTATATAGCCACACCAAGTCATCTTGCTGGAAGCCAGTAGAATTTGCCTTGAGATCATACCTGGTCTTCATGCGGTCAGTAGCCGATTCGAGGTGATTTCGCACTATCCGATGCATCCGGTTCATTCTTTGTCTTAGCTCACTTGCGTATTCCGAGGTCGTTTGGGGTTTCTCGGGGGGTGTTCCGAACTTTATATCAGCTGGCAGACGAATAGTTTTTCCAAAAATGACTTTGGCTGGTGCTTGGCCCGTCGATGCATGTTCGGCAGCTCTGTACGCCATCAAAAATAGTGGGATATGTCGGACCCAGCCCCTTTGGTTCTCGTCAACCATCTTGGCCTGGTGTTTATTGAGAGTGCCGTTGAAGCGTTCGACCATTCCATCGGATTGGGGATGCAGCGGTGCTGTCTTCGTTTTCCGTATTCCCAGCAGCTCGCACATTTCGCCAAAAACTAGTGATTCGAAGTTTCGACCTTGATCTGAATGTAGTTCACAAGGTACGCCGTACCTACTGACCCAATTTAACACTAGCTGTTCGGCTACAGTAGTTGCTTCCTGGTTGGGAATGGGGTAGACCTCGGGCCACTTGCTGAAACAATCAGCTACAACCAGCGTGTATCGATTTCCCCATTCGGACTCAGGAAACGGTCCTGCGATGTCAACAGCAATCCTTTCAAACGGTACCTCCACGTTATAGGTTTGCATTTGTCCTCTCAGTCGTCGCTTTGGGCCTTTGATGGAAGCGCAAATTGTGCATCTGCGACACCAGTCCTCTACGCCTTCTCGAGCGTGGAGCCAGTTAAATCTTTCCCGCAATTTCGCTAAGGTCTTGTTAACACCAAGGTGGCCTCCCGAGGATCCTTCATGCATTTCCTTAATCACATCGTGGATTCGGCTTTTGGGTAGTATAGTTTGCAACCTATAGGATCTGCCATCCGCCGTTTCCCATTTCCGCTTGAGTACGCTACCCTCCACCTGAAGGGAGTTCTATTCTGCCCAATAGCTTTTCAGGGTTGCGCCATGCATTGAAACGTCTTTCCACTCAGGTTGCTCAGTCGTCTCCTTCCATACGAGCAATGGTCCGATGTCTTCATCGGCTAACTGGGCGTTTCAAATCTCCTCCGATAACCAATCTTCATGGAATTCGGCCGTTATCAATCGCAGATCAACGGGCGGCTCCTTTTCCTCAATCCGTCGGCAATGCTTGCAGTTAGCTGGACATGGACGACGAGATAGGGCGTCAGCATTTCCATGAACTCCGCCCTTCCGATAAACAATTTCGTAGTCGTATGACTGCAACCTTTCGATCCACCTCGCAACTTGTCCCTCGGGGTTTTTGAAGTTGAGCAGCCCTCTCAGTGATGCATGGTCCGTTCGAAGAACAAATTTCTGGCCATATAGGTACTTGTGGAACTGCTTGGTGGCCTCTTTTATAGCCAATAGCTCCTTCCTGGTCACGCAGTAGTTCCTCTCACTTTTTGAAAGAACTCGACTGTAATACGAGAGGACTCTTTCTTCGCCATCGATCTGCTGGGAGTTAACAGCTCCAATCCCGCCGTTGCTCGCATCGGTGGCAACTACAAACATTTTTCCGGGTTTCGGATATGCCAGCACAGGTAATTCACACAGCTTCTCCTTCAAGGTCCCAAAGGCTACCTGGCATTGTTCATTCCAGACATACGGACGATTTTTCTCGGTTAGCTGATGGAGACACTTAGCTTTTTTGGCAAAGTCTTTGACGAATCTTCGATAGTAGGTTGCCAGACCCAGAAAACTACGTAGTTGGTGCTTGTTGTTTGGTGTTGGCCAGCTTTTCACGGCTTCAATTTTCTCAGAGTCTGTTTTGACCCCTTCTGCTGATACGACGTGTCTCAGGTATTTTACTTCAGCTGCAAAAAGGGTACACTTGTCGGGACTAAGTTTCAAATTTGCCAGTCGCGATCGGGGAAAACCTCTTCTAAGTTCCGCACATGCTCTTCGAACGTTCTCCCGATGACAATGATGTCATCTAGATACACCAAGCAGGTTTTCCAGGTGAGGCCACGTAGCACGTTTTCCATCAGGCGTTTGAAAGTGGCTGGAGCATTGCAAAGCCCAAATGGCATCACCACAAACTGCCACAATCCGGTTCCAACTGAAAATGCGGTCTTCTCTCGGTCCTTCTTGTCGATTTCTACCTGCCAGTAGCCACTCTTGAGATCGAGTGTAGAAAACCATTTTGCGTCGGCTAAAGTGTCCATGATGTCATCGATGCGTGGGAGCGGGTAACTATCTTTCTTAGTGACGTCGTTAAGCTGCATATAATCGACTCAAAAACGAGTGCTACCATCCTTTTTCTTCACTAGAACTACAGGCGTGGCCCATGGACTGACAGAAAGTTCAATAACGCCTTGTTTTTCCATGTCCGAGATCAGCGCGCTCACTTCTCCTTGTTTGGCTATAGTTAGACGTCTCGGTGATTGTCGAATCAGCTTGGCTCCCTGTGTATCTATGACGTGAGTTGCCAGACTCGTTCGGCCTTGGTCATCCGGGCTTGTTGAGAAGATGTCACTGTACTTGGTGACCAGATCAGAGGCTCGTTTGAATAGCTGCACTGGCAATTTGACCTGCTTCAATTTTGCAGACGTGGATTTCCGGGCTTTGTCTGTGTCTTGCCTCCTTTTCCAATGATGGTCGTGAGTAGCTTCCAAAGAGGTGATGGTGGAAAAAGGCTGGCAGCTGCCGATGAATTCTCCCGCTTTGATGCTCGTGGTTGAGTCTACGGTGTTAAGGACTCTAACCGGCACGTATCCGTTGCTTATGGATCTTACAAAGCTTCGTCTTACAATCAAACTGCGCAATGCGGACGTCTTCGTTGGCTCTATCAGATAAGATCGGTGGTCTCCAGAATCACCATCAAGCTTGGCCCATACAATGCTTTCGGAAGAATTCGGTACATCAGTGTCAGTACATACCACTACATTTATCTTGGGAATTTGGGCGCTGGGATTCTCCATCAGTACTTCGACATTCTGCCATTTCAATACCCGTTTGCCCAAATCCAACATGATTCCATGTGGTCGCAGAAAATCCATTCCGAGAATGCAGTCATCCATAATGTTCGCGACCAGAAAATTATGTCGGAACACAAGGTCTCCCAACTGTATCTGGAGGTTGACCTCTCAATGAACAGGTGCAGTTTCTCCCGTAGCTGTCTATAGTGAGAAAATTCTGCCCTTGTGGAGTTGTTGCTGTCTAACTAAGTCTGGTTGGATAATCGATCGGGTTGCACCAGTGTCGATTGTTATAGTGCAGTGTTCTCCGTCAACTTGACCCGGAAGGCATAAGTCCGCTTCTCCACGATGTAGTCTTGACACGGTGATGGTGGTGCTGGGGACGTCAATCCTCCTAGCAAACCACTGCTCCACGAAGTTGGCTCTTACATGTTTCCCGACCCCTTTGTTTGAAGGGTTTCCATTCTGGGCTCCTGACTCGGTTTGGATCTCCTCCTAGCTGCACACCCTGGGCAATAGCTCGGTTTTCTTCGCTTCTTGCAGTCTCTTTGCAGGTGCCCCTTCTCTCCGCAATTCCAGCATCTAGGCGCACCATTTACATGCGGGTCTCGCTCAATTTCGACGCGTTCACACCTGCACTCGTCTGTCACTACTTCACGAACCCGGGTAGTGGTACGAGTCACATTTCTCGCTGCGTCAAAGTTCAGACTGTAAGCCAATGCGTCCTTAACCGTTTGCTTTTGAGCTAAACGTACGGCTTGTTGCAATTCCCGGTCCTGTAGTGCGCTGATAAATGCGTCTGTCGCTGCATCATCTCGATGTTCTGGGTCGTAGGCTGGGTAAGCCAAAAGTGCTAGTCGCTCAATGTCTCGGGCTAGCTGCTGTAGGGTTTCACCAGACTGCTGCACCCGATGCCTTAGCTGTGACCGATAAATCTGCTTTAGATGATCGTCTCCATAACGCATGTCGAGCGCATTCATTATAGCATTCGGGTTTGAGTGCAATTCAACGGGGATCGTCTGCAAAAGCCTGGCAGCTGGGCCTTTTAAGGCAAGAATCAATGCAGTTGCTCGTTCCTGCTCATTCCAGAGATTTGCCCTTGCGGTAGCTTCAAACTGGGTCTTGTAAATACTCCAGACCGTTTGTCCATCGAATATTGATGCTTGCACATTTCTGGATGTGCTTTGCGCTGTGGTTATAAGCGGGGCTGGTGAGGTGGTTACTACTGCCTTCGCTGCTTTCAATTCTTTTTCCACTTTTTCCGTCTCATGGTTTATTCTCTCTTCGACCTGGCTTACCTTTTCCTCGACCTGATAAACCTTTTCCTCGACCTGGTCAACCTTTTCCTCGACGCCTTTAATTTATTTGTTCAGACTGCCGAGCTCCGCTTTTATTTCGTTGGACTGTTTTTGAAAATCTGCCTTGATTTCGATCACTTGTTGATCCAGCTTCGCTGATTGTTCATTTAGCTTCGCAGTTAAATTAGATGACTGTTCACTTAGCTTCGCAGTTTAACTGGATGACTGTTCATTTAGCTTCGCTGATTGTTCATCTAGCTTCGCAGTCAAACTGGATGACATCAGCATTAACATTTGCATTAGCGCATTTTCTGGCTCCTTTGATGTTGGTGTTTCTACTTCTCCACCTTCTGCGCCTTTTTCCGCATCTGAGAGCTCACCCGAATCCAGATGCACGCCTTCCGACTCGATCGCGTCACGCAAGCGTGCAATCAGTATGGCCTTTGTACCTTGTGTGGCCAGATTCCGCTGTTCCAACTCCTCCTTGAGCTCCGATATGGTCAATTGATCAATTTGTAGATGAAAGTTTCCTGGCATTTTCGGTTATTTTTCCATCAGTTTCCACGTTATATTTCACAACTGTGCAGTTTAAAAATGTTTAAATATTTTCACTTTTCGAAATTTTCTATCCCACTTCTGACACCACTGTCACGTGTTATGATTCGCGGCCATTAATTTTAATGTTCCGGGGAAGTGAAAACGCAATGTCTTTTAAATTAAATTAAAAGAGTTTATTAAATTACTCAAAAATGCACAATCACTTATTTGGTCTATTTCACAATTTTTAATTTTCACTATTAAAATCTAACTTCCACTTGTCCATAAATTTCTATCGCAATTGTCTTCTAAGATCACTTCACAATCAACGAAAATCACTTTTCCATTACTCGAACAATATCGCTTTCCACACACTATCACAGTTTTTATCGCCGTCGAATGAATAATCTCCCCATTCATTCAGCTCGCCTTTATATAGGGTCTCCGTCCGTTCAATGCATTTCTCGTACATTGGCGAATGTTCTGGCGAGAGGTATCAGGTATATTCGAGCAGATTAATGAATGGAGTGACGTCACTTTCAGATGTTGATCATGCTTAATTCATTTTGTTGATGTTCTTAATGGTTGTGAAAACAATTGCGACAGTAGCTCGCAGAATTCTTTGTACATGTTGAGTACTATATGCAGGCACCAACAACAAAGAAGAACATTAAGTACTTGTTTTATAAAAACACTGGTGCTCTACTTTGAGCGGGCGTCATGTTATTGCCGTCTTACTAATACCATTAAGTGGAACAAATTTTAAAGTTATATATGTTATTCATCTTACTTGAAAACTTTGAGAAGATCCAATGAAAACTGCAGTATCTGGTTCGATGGAGAGTTCACATAATAGCAACGCTGTGTTGTTGTGATCGGCAAAAATTCAAATGGTTTTCACTGCCATGAATAAAATGCGATTTTCTTGAAACTTACAGGAATTTATATTAGATCGCTTACATACCGAATATCATTGAATTTAAAGGTACCCAGATGATGTCATTGGGGAAAATGTGAATTTTAGAAATCATATTAATAATAAAGTTGATTGAATTTTGGCTTCTAACGTAATTGTATCTGTTGTACCCATAAAGACCTATCTTTATCTGCTGTATACATACAGAAGCAGGAAAAATGTACGAAAAGTTTGAGTCCTTCCTCGCAATAGGTCACTTTTGATCCGAAAAATTTGTAAAAAAAGTTATAGATAGATCTTTATGAGTACAACAGAAATAAATTGAAGGCTGTTACGGGTGAATCTTTCTGCTTACCATGTATGCGCTATCTGACTTGTCGTTGAATGAGATTTTTAAAAAAATCCCTTATCCGAGCCAAGGTTTATGCTTCAGGTAGTATAAGACAAGTTATGTGAATTGCTTTATGTAATCACGGTAGTAAAAAAAATTTTTGCCCTTCAAATCTACATATAGAACATTACCTGAATCATTAAATTTACTTTTGTAACTCAAATAACACACAAAGCAGAGATGCGTCATCAAGTGTACTGGACCCTGACAGCAACAGCTTCAAGAATGCCACACCCCCAATAATTCTCATTACGTATGACGGGCTACCAACGAAAAGTCACCGTGGAACCATGGTTGAGGAACTTGGCATAAGCTCCACAAACCCAATATCCCTATTCGGCCTGTCGTCAATTGCTGCCCAGCTCCTGCATACCAATTAGCAACGTACAAGTAACAATATTGGCTGATGTCATACACCTGGATGACAAATACACATTAAAAAACAACTACGATCTAGTGAGCTTTACCACTTCTTTAACATTGACTGACTGTAGTAATCGAACAGTCCGCATAGGCAAACTGATTGAGGAACCTTCACGAAAAGGACAATAGGAGATTTGTAGCAGATTTAACCATCAGACAAAACGAGCAACTGGAGAAAGTGGTTGATACATTTTTATGCATAGAAAAGATGGGCTTGGATTGACTGATTTGATCTCTCACATAATTAAGTTTAGCGAAATCTATGAACCGATTCCTATTAAAAGTCCTGTAAATTTGTGTAGAGGGGACTCAATCAGTACAAAGGGTGCTTACATTTATGCTGGATAAGTTCGATATATGCAAAAGGCTACTGCTGTGTGGCGATTTTAACTCGCTACCCGACGCCGGTGTGATTGCATTTTTAACCTCTGACCACGTATCAATGGGCCATTCTGATTTTAAGGAGCTTGGTAACAATGTTGTTTACAGCGACTGTTGCAAAGTGAGAATTTGAATGAGTGCACCCATTCCTTTAAGCTACCCTCCCCCTACAGTAAAGATGTCATGCCCTATACAAATTACACCATTGATTTTAAGGGAATCATAGATTATATATTTTATACCAAGACATAGATGATGCCGCTATGTTTACTTGGTCCCATCTCGGCTGACTGGCTTCATGAAAATAAAGTTATCAGTTACCCGCATCCGCACATACCATTCAATCGCTTCCCGTTACTGGTGGAGCTTGAACTTACACATATGGCCAGTGCACAGCCACCTAATAATCTAATAAATTGCAGGTAGCATTCAGATGCTTTTTAATTAATATACAATATTTAAAAACAATCACAACAAGATACTGAACAGGTTTCAAAACGTCAAGAATCCGATTAAAATACATACAAATTAGACAAAGGACATAGTGATTAAATGCTTCACTTAAGAATTTTATACAATTGCAAATAAAATTTATGAAACAAGCAACTTTTTAGTTACAGATCAATACAATCGGGCACACACAACATTAACTTTTCATATTTCCATAAATTAAATACAACCCAGCTGGTGAAAATCTACTACAGATTAAAATAAAATAAACAGGCAAATAAAAAATAACAAACTAAGACAAACTACGTGACACCACAAGAAAACCATAACTATAAAATAAAGTTAAGTATAAAATATATTAAAAAGAGGGATTTTGTTTGCAAGAAGAAAAAATGTGAAAATAAAACAATTTACCAGTTTAAAATATAAATGCAAATTTAGTTACATAGTAAAAATCAAGGCAAAAAATTCCAAACCTGGGAACGAAAACTTCCATGAGACTGGAAGTAACCTATTCGGGTGAACAACGGAAAGCGGAACCTCGTTGACAAAAAGTTGCTTGGCGGTTTGTGACAACAGGGAGTTGCTGCGAGGTCACGAATGGCGGCGGTTGGCGGAACAGTTTTTCAAGCATGTCGGTAGTTCTAATACGGATGTTTTTGTGATATTGTCTAGAAATAATTCATCTATTACAAATTGGGAGTATAAACGTTACTTTAACAAGTGTGCATTGTGTTGAATTAAGAAGAAATTGACCTTGAATATATTAAAAAACGAAAAACGGTTGTTTGGATTTATTTAATGAAGATAATATACAAATTGCTATTGAAAAGACTTTTAATGAATTAGTGAACTTAGTTGGGCAATTAGAAATAAATATTGAAATAACATGCTTGTCAACTGAGTCTAGTTCTTCTTCTTCTTCTTAGTACTACAGCCCCTCTCGGGCCTCCGCTTCCTGCAACAAACGCTTTCAACTGTCTTGGTCAATTGACCACGTCTTCGAATTTCCAAACCCGAGCACCGATGAACTGTCTTTGGCGATTGAGTCAGACCAGCGTTTCCTTGGTTTCCAGACTGATCTCCGGCCTTCAGTTCTCTCAACGAATACCTATTGTTCTCCATACGATTCATGTGACCAGCTCATAGTATCTTCCGCAGTCTTACTATCGTTGAGACCTCCAGTTCGTCAAAAATTTCATGCAGCTCATGGTTGTATCAAATTCGCCATTGCTCCCCGTCTAGTTTCACTCCAATTATTCGCCTCAGGACGCGTCGCTTTCATCACCGGTTCTCGTAGCGCCTGATTATAAGAAATTGGCTAAATTTTTGATACTGTATTCACCTAGTGTGATATTTTGGGTGTTTGAGGTATTTTTTCTTGACTGTGTCACGAGCTTTGTTTTATTCTCATTGATTTGTAGCTCTACTAGTTTTGCTTTGCTGTATAGTTTCAGGAAGGTTTCTTAGGCAGTTGTTAATGACCATGGCAACATGTTGATGTCGTCCGCATAGGCTACTACTTTGCTCGACTTGTATAGTAATGTACCCCGCATATCGACAGGTAGCTTCCTTATGACGTTTTCTAGAGGCAAATTGAACAGCAATGGGACCAGCCCCTGCTTTAGTCCGATATTTGTGTCAAAGGCATCGATGAGTTGGTTATTGATACGGACTTGGGAGGTCGTTGACGTTATTGTCATTTTGGTAAGATGGACTAATTCGGTTGGGATGCCAAAGCAAATCATTATTTGGTACAGTACGTTACGATCAATACTATCGAATGCTTGATTAAAGTCAACGAAAATTTGGTGTACGTCTATGTTGAGCTCCCAGCACTTTTCAAAAACTGCTTGACTGTGAACAATTGGTCTATCGTTGATCTACCTGCTCTAAAGCCATCTTGATACTCCCCAATAATACTGATGGTATATGATCCGATTTTATTTTCTAAGATCTTTGAAAATATTTTGTACGCCGTACAAAGTAGTGATATGCCTCTATAATTTTCGCACTGTAGCATGTCACCTTTTTGTGGATATAGATTATAATTGATTGGCTCCACTCTTTCGGCACATATTCTTGTTGCCAAATGTGCTGGATAACTTTCTGAATAGTTTGATGAACACTGCTGCCATCATATTTGATGAGGTCCACTGGAATTTCATTGATGCCCGGCGCTTGATTATTTTTTTGAGCTTTGATGGTAGAGCAAACTTCATCCAGATTTTGTGGGGCTAATAGAAGCTCTCCGCAGACATCTATAAGATAAAAGGGGTTCTTGAAATATGATGCCCATCTTTCCTTAATCTTGGTTTCATCAGCGATGATGTTGCCGATGTCGTCGCGACAGAACGTTGATTTGGGCTGATAACCACGTTTCAGGCGTTTCACTACTTTAAACGCTTGTCTTGTATTGTTGCTCGTTAGGCTTACACCAAAACTTCTAAGTTGGTCATCATAGTATTTTCTTTCCTTAGTCCTAATTATCTTATTTGCTACTCTTCTGAGATTTCCATCAGGCTCTCTCTTCGTTCTGGTTTTCCTACCAATGTATTCTTTCTACGCCTGATTCTGGCACTCATCATCGAAACAATAATTTCTTTCACGCTGGTCTCGATTCCGATTGTGAGTTCTGCCATGATCTTAATAGCTGCTTTTACTGCCATCGAGACCCCATGGCTTGTTTTCAGCGATGCGTCTAATAAAATGAGAGCCAGCTGATTGTCGAGGGTCTCCGTGAAATTTTCGGCCACAAACGCCGTTTGGAGCCTTTCAATGTCAAGTGTTTGTAGCAGGCTGGTCTTCGATGCATACGCCTTTACAAACATCACCGATAGGTTAATTTGATCAGGTTATAATCTGAGTTACAATTGACTCCTTGGTATGTACGGACGTTAAGTATGCTCGAGGCCCAAAGTTATTGGATCGGAACATGGTCGATCTGATTTCGTGTGCTGCCATCTAGTGACACCTGGGTTATTTTATGTATGCTTCGATTAAGGAACCACGTTGAATGTATGACTAGATTTCTGCTACATGCAAAATCAATCAGGCGCGGGCCGTTGTCATTTGTTTCATCGTGGAGACTGTATCCTCCAGTCGTTCCCCGATGAGATAGCTCATTGAAAACCTTAGCGTTGAAAGCATCTAGGTGATTGTAGAACTTTCCTTCGTTTCTGCGTCCTTTTCTTCGTTCGGAACATGTCCGTTAATTAGCCAGATTTTGAATGATTTCGCTTTTATATGGATCGCACACAACCGTTCATTAGCTGCCTTGAAATCGATAACGTGCAAATTGAGCTCCCTATCCACAATGAAAGCCACTCCAAATTCTCGTTTTCCAGCAGGCTTCCCACTTTTGAATACTGTGTGTGATTTTATATCTTGAGCATCTTTTCCAGTCTAGTTCATTTCCTGGATTGCCAACATTTTTAATTGGTATTGACTGGCCTGTTGTAAAAGGTCCTTAACAGCGCCAGGGTAATTGAGTGATCTAAATTTCTAGGATCCAATGCCATAGTCCTTTTGCCGTTTGTAGGGTTTTCTAGGGACGGGGAGTTAGCCCATCGCCAACCTCTATTCCATCTTCGATTCGGCACGGAAGACATGCCTTTATCCTCTTACGTCCCCACAAAGGAGGTGTAAGTAAGATTTAGTAGCAGAGCTGTAGATGTGTTTACCGTTATCAGCATTTCTCGGCACTTAATGTCCCATTATTGGAGAACCAGTGAACCCAATGTGCGACCCCGAGAACATTTACTACCATTTAATTAGGGGTTTGGGCGGAGTTGATTTACGTTTTAACTAAAATGAATTAAATTGTTGCTGCAGCTTCTTTAAGCACTTGATTGAGATCGACCGTGTCCTCTCTTTAGTCCTGGTTATTCAACAGAAAAGTTTGATTTATGGTATGAAGTACAGAGCCTGCCCAAACTTCAGAGTACCTTTAATTGACTTGAAGTCAACCAGTGATTTCGTTTTAAGTGTTAATTTTTCTGCGTTTACTCTTTTAATTTAAAAATTTCTTGATTTTAATTAACTCTTCCGCTTTTTCCGAACACATTTATTGACGGAACCGTGTAGCTGACCTTACTCGAGAAACCACTATGAGTTGGTTTCTTCTCCTTGTTTTATTTTTCAAAATGTTGATAACATTATTTTACTGTTTTATCAGTATTACCTTCACCATCTTTTCCAATTCCCATATATTTTGTCAGTCTTTCCAGCACTGCAAAATAGTTTTGACTGTCATTAGTGCCACCAGCGCTTAAAATTTTTCCCGGGTCATTTGCTTCAAAATTCTTTTTCACCTTCGTTTCCTGTTGGATTGGTTTTTGCTGCTTCGGGTATCCGTGGCTTCATATCATCGTTTTCTTTTCGCAATTTTCTTCATTATTAGTGATAGTTATATATTTTACGTCCGACGTCTGCGGAGATTTTTTAGTTGTGTTTTATTTTCGTGATGATTATCGCCAGCTTACTGTTTAACGTTTCACCGGGGCTTCTCAACGATAGGAAACTTTTGGGCTTCTCCATGTCACCGGTAAAAATAACTTTACCGGTGACATAGAGCGCTTACAATTCTTAAATTGGCTCCTCGAAACTTACAAATCTTAATGTCAAATTAATCCAACTGATCATGTAAAATGGTATAATAAACGGTGAAGTTTTTAGAAATTAATTTCCAATTAAGGTTTATGAACATTAATTAACAAAATTAATCACATGAGCGATTAAATTACATTCTAAAATAGCTTTTAGGTTTAAAAATATATTTTGTCCTGCTGCCATCTTTTTTCAAATATATTATAAACTGTATATTAACATATGCTTTGCGTTAAGAATGCACTATAATTGAAATTTTAGCCACCTCCGCCTCTTTTCAATTGTTATTGTTCGTACTTACGAAGAATATTGACGATGGCAAATCACTGTTTTACTTTGCTGATTTTACTGTTGCTTTCCGTGCTATGGCGTGTGAAAGTTATTATACCATAGCGTGACTGTATCAGATTAAGTTTGTGTCATATTATACAGCTTACTACTTATTGAATGGTGTTCCCTTTTCATTTATATTTGCGACAATTTTCGCACTTTGTTTTGTAAGTAGATACAAATTATTCTGATTGCGTGTTGATATCGATGAAAATTATCCATTTCAATTGGTAGAAAACAAAATGGATGAGCTAAATATTGACGTCTTTGCGTTTTACAAATTTAACCTTGAGAAAATCATGCCAAATCAATAGATATAATTGTCCTATTTTAAGTGAATGCTTTTCAGCAAAAGCAATTTTACGCGCAAACTTACGCTTCGCGGACTACATGGAATAATAAATGAAGGTCTTATGAAAGGTGTCAAACCACTTCAATTAGAATCTGATATTTTCGAATACATATTGTTCCGCAAGTACAAAAAGCCATGACTGTGAAAACTATAATACAGCGAGCCAAATAATACTAACCATACATTCTACCCTTCAAATATACGTTTAATTGATACAATTGAGATTAGCGTGTATTAAAATGTTTATGTTAAATCACTGTTATTTTCACTAAGCTTTCTCTTTTAGTACACAAGGACTATCCAGAAAGTAACGGACGTTTTGAAATAAACAATAAACAACGTGAAAAAATCTAATTTTCATTATATACATTTTGGATGTAAACTCTTAGTCAATTTTCCTACATAATCGCTACTTAAATTAAAGCATTTATCATCACATGGTACAAGCTTTTCAATACCCTTTCTGTAAAAATCTACCACCTTTGAGTTCAATTATACCGGCATGCAGTTCAGCGACAGTGTAAAACTGTTGCGAAGCGATCCATATCTCTACAAATCCGGGCTGTACACTGGATGATTGAAAACTTTCCATCCAAAAACTCTTGAGTACGATTTTTTGCTGAGTTATCCCCGATGCTTACTTTTATCGCGTGCCTTAATTTTTGAGCGTTTTCGCCAACACAAACATTATTAAAGCTTGCACTTCACAACTTGCGGGATTTTCAATCGCAGAGCTCATTTTAACACTCCACTGTGTACAAGATACGATAGGCATAGTGCCCAAGCTACCATGGCTGGTTGCGTACTGAGTTCAGGAACACTCTGACGCCAAGATGACGGTGCTAGCCCTACCCACTGCCACGCCAGGTGAAAACTCTCTCACATTATTAATTTGAACCTATTGGTGGATTCAAATCGTTCCTCCTGAATCTTCAGGCAAACTAATAACCTGCATCCTTTTGAGAAAGATCCTAAAGGTTCTTTTCCTCATAAACATGAATTACAAGACAATGTTGATATTGATGCCAACGCGAAACACAGTCCTCTCTGTATAGCTTCGTCCTGCAGGGTGTTGGATGAAAGTCTGCCACTTCTTATGATACTATCAGAGAGCTGACGGCCGCCGCAAACACTCGTTGGATTCTGCTTATTATAGGGGTAGATGGGACCCTTCATTATAGGATGTGGCGCAATTCAAAAACCACTGGAAGAGGTCAATTCTTGTACCAATCCATCGTGTCTAATAATTTTGCTATAGTAAACATTGGCAATCAACCCACGAAAAGAAACTGAGAAAAATTATTATTATTATTAGCTTTTCTGTTGAAGTAGTTAGTAAGGGTCATGGGGATGGAGTGAAGTCCCTGCACCATTGATCTGTACGTTGAGCTGGGTTAAATGTTTCGTACATGGTATGATCAGTTGTGAGCACAATATAAGCTAGAAGCGTACAGATCAATGGTGCAGAGACTTCACTTCATCCCATTCAAACTTGTCACGTAGTACAAACAAAAACAGGAACGCGACCGAATGAAGCTCATAAGAACGACTAACAGTGGATTTCGTTAACATACGTAAGCAAAGAGACATGCAAACTATCAAACTTTCTAAGGAAATACAAACTTGAAACTGCATTCAAAAATAACAACAACATTGGAATTAAACTGAAACCAAAACTGAATGACACGTCAATATGCAAAAACAGTGGCATATACAAACTGACATACAAGGGCTGTGACATGGTATATATAGGAAGGACAACACGGAAACTAACGACAAGATACAAAGAGCACTTACAATGTTTCTTACACAACAAGGCAGACTCCAATTATGCGACGCGCCTACAAAACGACGCACATGAGTGTGACGTTACTACAAACTCTATGAAATTGCTACACAAACAAAGCAAAGGACCGAGACTTGATATCCCAGAAAGGCTAGAAATATATAAACATAGAAAAATATGTGGTAAAATTATCAACGAACAACTCCCGACGCAATTTTCCCAGTACTAGACCACAATCTCGGGCAAAGCCGGAAACGAGATAAAACAAAACAAACGAACATCCAAAAAACAAAAACCTAATATCCCTCTACCTGGCTTAATTTAGTACTTGACCTAATTTACTACCTGACCTAATTCAGCACTACCTGCTTAACCCATCCTATGACTACATCAAGTCATCCTCTTCAACACATCCTTTAGACATTTAAGATTACTCGAAGTAGTCGAAACTCGTCTGCTCACACAACAAAGCAAGGCCCGACGGCAGTTAAGGAAAAAAAATCTAAAATTTATATTCCTTTTTTTCTAGGCAATCACAACGGGGATTTTTATTGAAAAAAAAACACTTCATAAAACCAGACAACAGCACTGAATATGAATGAAACTTTATAGCTGCTTGTGAAAGAAACCACTCTCCTATCGATAACGCATCGCTTTCCAGCACTAATGCATATTACTTTCTTTATTGCGATCCTCGCTCCGATTTACGATGATACTGCTTAAAATGTTAATATGCATAAACCAGGCGTAATCTTCTTTTCACTACAGTCAACATGTTGCTTCAGACACACTCTCGAACGTTGATATCATTTATTGTGTTATGCGCACTTAACGGAATTCGTTCGAGATAAGAAGGTCTCTGGTTCATGTTTCGTTGGCGTCAAAGAGATTTAGTTCGGGTGGTTCTTCAGACGGACTATAAGCCTGTTCAGTTATGATACGTGCTGGTTTAAAATCAGAACGTATCGCAGCTGGGTGGACGGACACGCGGCCAAAGCGTGATAATGATCATATCACCTTGTGGAGTGCCGATACATTTGATCATGACAATGAGATACTCTAACTATCTCTAAGCGAAGGCCCGAAATGGGCTGTAGGGCTACAAAGAAGAAGAAGAAAATATTCTTCATTTATCATTTAGGCACATTCAAAGCAGGTGCAAGAAAATTCGCTGCATTTTTACATTATTTTTTTTAAATTTTCGTTTTTAGTTTTTTTTTCCTTTATTTAAATTTTATTAATTTTATTATTATATTCCAATTGATTCACAGTAGTAGCAACCGTAGAAATAAGCAACAAGAGAACGCACAAACTCAACAATCACTATACAATCATCTTTGCCATACATAATTCACTCAAGGCTGTTTAGTATAAAAAAGGTTGAATTAATTCGAACTGGATTCTTAAAATTAAATCAATTAAAAATTCAACTGTTCAAGTAATAATACACGAGAAGTGATCATGCACACTTTCTCGCGACGACAGAGGTAATTTTTGGAGCTATCAATGGGAAATTTGCTTCCGCTAAAAGATGGTCCCGAATTCTCAAGCTGTGATGAGACACTCCAAAATGTATCATTCACGCAAGTAAATCACACTTCACTGGAAATGTGGTCACAACCATTCTCACAATTTTTCCCGTTATACACTGAATATTATATAAAATCAGTTGCAATACGGAGGTATCTAAACATTAACGTGAATATTCCACATACGAAATGCCGGACACTTTTCAAAACACGATCTTTGTGACGAATTTCAAGCGATACTTACTTTTTTTCTGCCCCCGTGAAAGCCTAAACTATTCGTTTTTACTCTCCAACTGCATGCTCTTCGCCAGTGTGGGATCAAGTCACCATCCCATTTCCCGTTTCACTCGAAGAGCCTCTTTTTTCATCCACTCGCTCGAGTTCTCTTGATGGCGGTAACGGAAGATTCTGGCATAAGACGAATCATGAAAATGCTTCGCTTAATCGCGTAGCAATGGTGTTGCCATTATCGATTTTATTTGGTCCGATCGTTATTCGTTCTATTTGTTAGTGATTTTCTGAACTCATTTAGAAATTCAATTCTAGGTTTATTATGACCACTTTTCAAACGAACTGGTATACGTGAATTTGTGATTTTGCGATT
This sequence comes from Odontomyia ornata, assembly GCA_963969285.1. Lineage (NCBI taxonomy): Eukaryota > Metazoa > Arthropoda > Insecta > Diptera > Stratiomyidae > Odontomyia > Odontomyia ornata. The sequence goes on from OZ017741.1 coordinate 25,205,508, forward strand.
TTGTTGCTTGCAATGTTATTGCTAGTGAATTGAAATTTTCTTGTAGGCTCATTGAGTAGGGATTGGTAGCAGTGATAGGGGCGGGGTTTATTTCGGGTTCGTAATAATAATATTAATAAGTTACGTATCAAAGTGTTCCGCAGTTATTGCATTATTATTATTATGAAATCACTTCTTTTCGTGAAGGTCCCTCGAGTAGTTTGCCTAGGCGGGCTGCTCAATTTCTACAAAATACTTACTGCTTAACAATACCGACCATTGCAATGTTTTTTTGTGTTGGCCACTTTTTTATCTTCACCCCAAAGAGTCAACTACCGTACACGATTCTCCTTCGCATTGGCCCTTACACCAGCGGTATGGATACCCATTTGCTGTGAATTTACGGTTCCCTTGTTGGAAATTTTACCGGAGGAAAATGCTGTGCTGTTCATATTCGGACTGTGTGGTGGTTCAGTGCTTCAAGGGGGATGTCTCTACAATGCGTTCATTCATTGAGAGATGACTCGATTTGGTCCTGTTGACTTTGTTAAGTGTGGCGTGTCAGAACAAAGCTGACGAATTAATGATATATTTGGGAATTTTAGCAACAAGCCACAATTCCGAAAGGACATCATACACTTTCAGATAAACAATCGCCTGACATATCTGTCCTGCTTCAAATCACTCATATCAGCTGACACGTCCTAAGCACATGATCCCCTTAAAATTATTCAAACCAGGTACAGCCTCTGCTGCTTCACGGCTGGCGAAGGTACTGTCCGTTCACGTGGAGCAGCGATAGACAGTATGATCAGAATTGATGGACTGGAAATTGAAAGAAAATTTCGTTGACTAGGCTCTAAGGGCGGACTAAAATCCTCTATATGGTTGTTATGCCAAATGCTTGGTGTTATCTTTGTGGCAATACGAGCTCATGCTTCCCGTAACCTTAGTTTTTCTCCTGGTTGGAGCTGCCCATGGCACAGGTTCAATGCTGTCCTCCAATCAACACACTCCCGATGTCCATCTCCAAAATTCTTTGCATGCATTCCTTAGAAAATTTGAAGATATTTAACGATCCGAACAAATATTAAAAAATTTACCAGATGCGGAGCACCACATATCACGTCCACATTTAATGCCCGGTCAAATTTTCACCACAATCCTTCCTTATAAACTTTAACAAATGCTCACAAACGAAAGCGCTAGTATGAAATGCAAATAATTCACACAATAGGGGGCTAAATTGTTCATTTTAGGACAGAAAATCTTAAAGAAAATCTCTAATTCATAACTATTTCCCTTTTTAACGACTACTTACGTATACAAACACACGCCATGCTATATTTCTATAGGCCATCTTTTCTTCAACACGCATGCAAGTGGTGGTTACGTGGCAGAGATTTACTCACCACACTGCCGACGTCAAGTGATGAGTAAGTAGCAGATATCTGTCATCCAATACTCGACAGCTGATCGAAATTGTATAGGGATGACCGATATCGCTCCACGGAAACGTCGGTTATAACGAATTGTAGTGAAAGTAGGTGTGAAGATGTCCGTGAAGGACTGCAGCGATTGTCTGCTGCCTCGGCGGAAGAGGATGTTAGGATCCGCCGAGATTGGCCTTGTCTGGGGACGCGTGAATGCGCTGGCAGGCTAGAGTTGCGCTGTCGTGGGGCGGGTTCTTTCCCCCAGCGCAAGGACCTACTACAAAAGAATTTCGCATTCACGAATTCTCGGGTCACAGAAAAAAATCGACGGAAGTCAAAAAATGGAGGTAACTAGCTCAGGGTTGGACTTGCTTGTTCCGAGAACAAGTAGACGAGCAAAAACGGACGGGCTGGCGGAGACCTCGTCATTACGACGATCGTTATGGCCCACAAATAAGAGTGGGGCATACGGATGGAGGTAGGCCCCCTCGCACCCTCCCAACCGGATCAAGATCCAAACGTAGACGTGGCCATGTGTTTCCCATTTGAGAGAAAAACTCATACAAAAGCACTTTGTATGCCTTTTCCCCACAAATGAGAAGCACAAACGTGACCAATTTGTGTTATAGAGTTATGCAATAAAATCACATTACCCTATATCATAAAAGGGCACACGAGCGGAAGGCCATTCTACCCGGCAAGAGCCCCTAGACACAACAAAACGATGGAACACACCCGATGGCTAGCCCGTTTTATTTGAAAAGCCCGCCACCATTGCGGGTTCTATACCCGGTCAGACTGAAAGGAATGTAAAGACCGGTGTATAAGTTTAATTCAACATTTCTTTATTTTTGTCTATTTCTGACATGCCGATTTGTGTCGTTTCATTTTAAATTGCAACATTTTTCGCTATAAGCAATGTATTCGAAAGATTTTTGCTTTTTCTCAAATAAAAATAGAAATAATCAAATTTTAATGCTCTATATTGGTTTACGAAACGGTATTACGTTTAACGTATTGATATTATTTAAGGGAGATACATATAAATATTTATTAAAAATTTGACGAAACGGTACCAAAATGAGTATATACAAAAATTTATACGCAAAGAAACTATAACAAAATTTACATAAAAAAGTAATTTGCAAAGAAAATATACAAAAGGGTACTTTCCCACATCCCCACGAGCACTCAAGAACGATGTAGGTATCCTATCAACTCGAAGGATATGAGTTTCTTTAAATTGCTTATTATTTCCGTTCGGTTATTGAAAAAAAACCAAAACACCAAAAAAAACTATTTCTCCTCCCGGTATCTTCACATCCGGTGCATTTTGCGTTTTGTACATTTTATATTTTGGTGTAGATCTTAGTTTCTTTAAAACCATCAACATTTAAAAGGTAAAACTTTGTAGATGTTTTCTTTCACTTTTCATTTTTTTGTTTTTAAATAAATTATTGTCTTTCAAGTTTTGTCACACGATCGAAGACTTTACAAGAACCCGTTTATCCGTAACCTGATTTTCACGGTTTTTTCTGTGATCCGAAACTATGAACAAACAGCTAGTGATGAAACTTAAAAATCACAATAGTTTCTGTGACGCAATTCTGACTAAAATTCAAACTTGGCACACTTTCGCTACTATGTTTTGAAATTTTTAACAATTCACTATTAAAACTTTTCACTTAGAAATCATCCGCATTTGATATGAATCTTTATGATTCTTACAAGCGTCGTTTAACGTTGTAAATGTCATAATTAAAAGGCACTTGAAGTTAGTAAACCCAATTGGAGATGTTCACTGTTGGTACACACTTGGAATGGGAAAAATAATTGTAGCATGGGGAGAAAGCTTAATCCGTCGCCACCCGTTGCAATCCCTTTATGTACACACGTTTGACATTTCGAGCGCACATTCACTACACATTGTTATCCTTGCAAAAACCGTAATCCACGGGCCGTTTAATGCAAGGTACGATTAGATTTTCTTCGAGTGTTTCATAGCGCTTTCCACATGGATAATATAATTAATCTGACATTCTCATTTTTCACTCTTCGATTCATATCCGTCAAACAACTTGTTCGTCATATTCTGCGAAATATGGTTAAAAGTCATCAACTCTGCTCCAGGGAAAATCGTCACATCGGCTAGAAGGCCACGATTCCCGCCATATCAATTGTCATGTGCCACTATACTCCCGTTGACCACGTTGCATCCAAGAGAGTGATCAGCGGAGCACTGTCACTGCACGTGCAATTGAACATTAACCGCCATACACTTTCCCAACAACCACTAACATTGAATTTCACAGTTTTCAGACTCGAACCCGTAAAAATTCCGGAAACAACCAAAAACGCAAACAGTGACGAACCCGAACTTTTTTCAATCTCATATCGTACGAACTGGCGTCCGCGATTTGCTATTTCCTACACCTGATTTGGAACCACTCATTTCTATTCCATCTTCTTCTGTTGTCCGATTCCAACTCCCCTGATTGCAAGTACCGCTGTCATATTTCATTCTCAACTTGTTACGGCTGTTGCTGCTACATTTGTTCATGGTGCATCTTTATTTGTCGCTGTTGCTCTTTGTGCAACTTTTCTGTTGCGCGGTGGTCAAATGCTCATGATCTGCCTTTTTGCGTTTCCCATGAAATTGTTTATTATGTGCTTGTGTTTCCGCCTGCATCTGTTGTGGTTGCGAGTGCAGGTGTCGTGCTTGGGATTGTTGCTGTTGCATTTGATGTTGCTGCTGCAATTGATATTGCTGCTGCAATTGATGTTGCTGCTTCAATGTTAATTGCTGAGGCTTGTGCTAAATTATTGTGTTGGAAGCCGTTAATGCTTGGTCAATGATTTTGTGCAACTCTTTTCGACGTGATAAGATATTTTTGCGTTCACACTTCATACGAGATTCACGACGTCGAGTTCTATTGAGTTTGCGCATTCTTTTTCTTGATAGAGTTTTAAGAGTACGTATGGTTTGATCATCGTATTTATTTAACTTTCCCTTTATGTCATGCTGCATGTGTAAATTGTTTTGTTTATTCTAGATTATATGGAGACCGTAGTTCACTGTCTTGTGTAAAATATGTTTTAAATTAAAAAAAATGGATGTAGTAAAAAAATTAAGCTGCGGTCATAGCTTTTGCATCTTCAATCACAGCTAATGCGTTTTCATATTCTTTTGTTTGTTTGAGTTCCTCTTCATTATTCACCAAATCCTCGGGATCAGTGTAAGCCTTAGAGAGTCTCGTTTGGGAGTCGTGCAACATAATTAATGATTCCTGTAGAACTTCTTCCTGTTTTTTGATAACATGCTCATCACCATTTTCAGCTTTTAACTTTTCAACACGACCTTTTTGTTGTTCAGCTTCCTTTTCATATGATCTTTTCTCCTTTGTTAACCGCTTCAGAACATCTGTCTTGATAGTCAATTGTTTTAGCCGGGGATCTGCCATATTTTCTATTGTAGGTAGAATATTGTTACGTGTACAAATAATTCTGCGAGCTACTGTCGCAATTGTTTTCACAACAATTAAGAACATCAACAAAACGAATTTACTCGAAACCACGAGAACCTAACATGTTGGAATGTTCCCGCTAATTCACCAAGGTACGAGAACTGAGTTGAATGATTAGACACCCTATATAAAGGCGAGCTGAATGAATGGGAGGATCATTCATTACAACCGTGATAGAAAACTGCGATACGTGAAGTACAGGCGATATTGATTGTTTGAGTGTGAAGTGATTTTAAGTAGACAATTGCGATAGAAATTTATGGACAAGTGGAAGGTAGAATTTTAATAGTGAAAATTAAAGTCGTGAAATTGTTAGTGCAGTGATTTTGCATTTTTGACGAATCAAATAAACTCTTTTAATTTAATTTAAAAGACATTGCATTTTCACTTTCCCGGAAAATTAAAATTATTGGCCGCGAACCAAAAACACGCGACAATGGTGTCAAGAAGTGAGAAAGAAAATTTTAGAAGTGAAAACGTTTAAACAATTTTAAAGTGCACAATAGTGAGAATTAACGTGGAAACTGGTGGAAAAATTGCCGAAACAATAAAAAAAAAATGTCAGGAAACTTACATCTAGGAATCAATCAATTGAGTATATCGGAGCTCAAAGAGGAGTTGGAACAGCGAAATCTGGCCACGCAAGGTACAAAGGCCATGTGCTGATTGCACGCTTGCGTGACGCGATTGAATCGGAAGGTGCGTATCTGGATTTGGGTGAGTCTACAGATGCAGAAAAAGGCGCAGAAGGTGGTGAAGCCGAAACACCAAAACCAAAGGAACCAGAAAATGCGCTGATGCAAATGTTGATGCTGATGCAGCAAGAGCAGCGACAACAGTCATCCAATTTAACTTCGAAGCTCCAATGAACAGTCGTCCAATTTAACTACGAAGCTAGATGAATAATCAGCGCAGCTAAATGAACAGACATCCAGTTTAGTTGTGAAGCTAAATGAACAATCAGTGAAGCTAGACCAACAAGCGTTCGAAATCAAGGCAGACATCACACAGAAGCTAGAAAAACAGTCAACCGAAATAAAAGCGGAGCTCAGTAGTCTTAACAGCCAAATTAAATGCGTCGAGGAAAAGGTATACCAGGTCGAGGAGAGAATCAACCTTGAGATCAGCCAGGTCGAAGAGAGAATCAACCATGAGATGGAAAAGGGGAAAAAGGACTTGGAAGCAGCGAAGGCAGTAGTAACCGCCTCACCAGCCCCACTTATAACCGCAGCGCAAAGCTCATCTAGAAATGTGCAAGCACCAATATTCGACGGGCAAACGGTCTGGACTATTTACAAAATCCAGTTTGAAGCAGCCGCTAGGATAAATCACTGGAATGAGCAGGAACGAGCAACTGCATTAATTCTTGCTCTATGAGGCCCAGCTGCCAAGCTTTTGCAGACTATCCCCGTTGAGCTGCATTCAAACCCGGCTGCTATAATGAATGCGCTCGACATGCGTTATGGAGACGATCATCTGAAGCAGATTTACCGGGCACAGCTACGGCATCGGATGCAGAAGTCTGGCGAAACCTTGCAGCAGCTAGCACAAGACATTGAGCGACTGGCACTTTTGGCTTACCCAGCGTACGACCCAGAACATCGAGATGACGTAGCAGCAGAAGCATTCATCAGCGCCTTAAAGGACAAGGAATTGCAACAAGCCGTGCGGTTAGCTCAAAAGCAAACAGTCAAGGATGCATTGGCTTATAGTTTAAATTTTGAGGCAGCGAAAAATGTGACCCGTACCACTGCCCAGGCTCGCGAGGAAGTGACAGATGATTGCAGGTGTTAGCGCGTGGGAATTGAGCGAGAGCTGCAGGTGAATGGTGCGCCTAGATGCTGGAATTGCGGGGAAAAAGGGCACCTGCAAAGAGACTGCAAGAAGGGAAGAAGACGGAGCTATTGTCCAGGGTGATGGAGATCCAGACCGATTCAGGAGCTTAGAATGGAAGCCCATCAAACCGAAGGGGCCAACTTCGTCGGGCGGACGTTGGCTAGGAGGATCGACGTCCCTAGCACCCCCGTCACCATGTCAAGACTGCATCGCGGAGAAGCAGATTTATGCCGTCCGGGTCAAGTTGACGATGAACACGGCACCATGACAAGCGATAGTAGTGCAACCCGATCGACCATCCAACCACACCTAGTGTCAACTACTTCACAAGGGCAGAGTTCATGGAAATGCTGACGCCCTACCTCGTCATCTATGTCCAGCTAATAGCAAGCATTGCCGACGGATTGAGGAAAAAGAATCGCCCGTTGATCTGCGATTGATAACGGCCGAATTCGATGAAGGTTGTTCACCGGAGGAGATTCGAAATGCCCAGTTAGCCGATGAAGACATCGGATCATTGCTCGTATGGAAGGAGACGACTGGGCGGCCTGAGTGGAAGGACGTTTCAATGCATGGCGCAACCCTGAAAAGCTATTGGGCACAATGGAACTCCCTTCAGGTGGAGGGTGGCGTACTCAAGCGGAAATGGGAAACGGCGGATGGCAGCTCCTATAGGATGCAAACTTTACTACCCAAAAGCCAAATCCACGATGTGGTTAAGGAAATGCATGAAGGATCCTCGGGAGGCCACCTTGGTGTTAACAAGACCTTAGCGAAATTGCGGGAAAGGTTCTACTGGCTCCACGCTCGAGAAGACGTACAGGCCTGGTGCCGCAGATGCACAATTTGCGCTTCCGTCAAAGGCCCAAAGCGACGACTGAGAGGACAAATGCATACCTATAACGTGGAGGTACCGTTTGAAAGGATTGTTGTTGACATCGCAGGTCCCTTTCCTGAATCTGAATGGGGAAATCACTACACGCTGGTTGTAGCCGATTATTTCAGCAAGCGGCCCGAGGTCTACCCCATTCCCAACCAGGAAGCAACTACTGTAGCTGAACAGCTAGTGTTAAATTGGGTCAGTAGGTACGGTGTACCTTGCGAACTACATCCGGAATACGGAAAACGAGGACAACACCGCTGCATCCCCAATCCGACGGAATGGTCGAACGTTTCAACGGCACGCTCAATAAACACCTGGCCAAAATGGTTGACGAGAACCAAAGGGACTGGGACCGACATTTCCCACTATTTTTAATGGCGTACTGAGCTGCCGAACATGCATCGGAGGGGTAAGCCCCAGCCAAAGTCATTTTTGGAAAGGCTATTCGTCTGCCAGCCGATATAAAGTTCGGAACACCCCCTGAGAAACCCCAAAAGATCTCGGAGTACGCAAGTGATCTAAGACAACGGTTGAACCAGATACATCGGACAGTGCGAAAACACCTCGAATCGGCTACTGATCGCATGAAGACCAGGTATGATCTAAAGGCTAATTCTACTGGCTTCCAGCAAGATGACTTTGTGTGGCTATATAACCCGCAACGGCGAAAGGGTAGGTCTCCAAAGTTGCAACATAATTGGGAGGGACCATACCGAGTTACAAAGCGAATCAACGACATCGTATACCGAATACAGGAACATCGTAAGCCGAGAGCCAAAATAAAAATCGTGCATCTGGACCGTCTTGCCCCATATTACACCCAGGGAGAATTGACTACAAATAGCGACATATCTTTTCGGGGCGAAAAGAACTGAGGTGGGGGCAGTGTTACGTGTACAAATAATTCTGCGAGCCACTGTCGCAATTGTTTTCACAACAATTAAGAACATCAACAAAACGAATTTACTCGAAACCACGAGAACCTAACAAGCATGAACAACATCTGAAAGTGAGTCACTGCTCCATTCATTCATGCTGGAATGTTCCCGCTAATTCACAAATGTACGAGAACTGAGTTGAATACTTAGACACCCTATATAAAGGCGAGCTGAATGAATGGGAGGATCATTCATTACAACCGCGATAGAAAACTGCGATACGCGAAGTACAGGCGATATTGATTGTTTGAGTGTGAAGTGATTTTAAGTAGACAATTGCGATAGAAATTTATGGACAAGGTAGAATTTTAATAGTGAAAATTAAAGTCGTAGAATTGTTAGTGAAGTGATTGTGCATTTTTGACGAATCAAATAAACTCTTTTAATTTAATTTAAAAGGCATTGGGTTTTCACTTTCCCGAAACATTAAAATTATTGACCGCGAACCAAAAACACGCGACAATATTAATTTAATTGAGAATCCCGCAAATCACTGTTGAAACAAAGTCAGCAGATCAACTCAAACATATGACTCATGAAATCAAATTACAACGCGCCGACAATGAAAAACGACAAATTCATAAATAGTAGCGATGACTGTTCGTAGTCATCGTTGATGAATTTAAAAATGTCGTTGCAATGTGTGATGAGCTATGATGGTTGATGATGTTGCTGGTGTTGTTGTGAAGTTTAAGACTGATGAGTTGATTACTTGTAGGTGTGGCTGCTGCTGCCACTACAATTTTGGTTAGGAGATAGGAAGGTTTTCGAGCAGTTTGCTTGTATGACTCCTCGATTACTACAGAATTTTTGTGGCATAATATTGCGGCCCAATTACGCCTATGTGTCACTGATGCATTTGTGGATGCATTGACTGATTTATCGAGTAGTTCGTGAGAGCAAACTGCTCGATTAATACACGTCATGAGCTTTGTTTTGCTCTCATTGATTTGTAGCCCTACTAGTTTTGCTTCTCTGTTGAATTTCTGAAAAAAGGAATTATCTATGTATTGATTGACGTTCGATAACATGCTTCGTAATTAAGAAAAGTGTTTGTTATTATATTTTGTTTTTCACGATTCAAGTATAGTGTAGCGGCTGCGTCATAGTTTTTGTCGAGATTTTCCTATTCTACAGCTTTTCTCAACGCCTTATTTAATAATTCTTATTTATTAAATAGTAAATAGAAACCAGATCTAGTCCTAAGGATAAACTGGAAGACTAATGTTAATCATTTCACATGTTCATAAGTTCGTGGTGGCAAAATTCACTACTCACACAGCGCGAGGTGGCTTAAACAATAATTGTCGTAGTATGTAACACTCTACGAAAACTATGGATTAATGAATAACAGTAGTTGTAAGTAGTAGAATATTATTAAAAACAATAATTTAATCTTTTCATACCCTTGAAACTAGCACCATGACCTACTTTACTAGACCTTTTACAAATCTAATCGACTCTAATAGAAACACATTTTTCCAAGGGTCAAAAAACTGATAAAAATATGCAACTCAAAAATATTCAACGCCTTGAAGCAAAAATCAGCGCGAAAAATATCAATTCAATCTGTTCTAGCTTCTTTTTTTATCTCCGCAAAGAGGAAACGCCAAAGAACTTATTAATGATAACAGCCCCCAAGCGTTGGAAACATCAAAACTATGTGCAATTTGTGACTACGCTTTCGGAAACAAATTTAAGATACAGTTACAGAACATTCAGCAAACAGTATTATTGCTAGTAGGAAGAATTACGAGTAATCGTTAATAATATGAATAATTTGGAATTGTTTAAAACGCGTTATTTAATTTTTCTTTTCCTGCAAAGTTGGATAATTTGTGGTAAGTGAATATTTTGCAAGAGGTCAAATGCCCTGTAATGAGCTATGCGGGTTTAAATTTTTAACGGATATCTTTATTTCATTCCAGGAAAATTCGTCTCGGTTTCTTCCGATAGCCATCATATACAAAAACGGTTTGTTTCGATCTTTAACCCGGTAATTAAGCCAAACTATCTGCAATACCGTTAATCCTAATATCTTTCAATTGCAGCCAAATAAAGCTTATCAACTCTGTACAACACCCTCAGGCGCAAAAGGACATTGCAGACATATTCAACACTGCACACTTCCAGACTTCAAAGCAAACTTCCTTAAAGTATTTGACTACCTCTGTATCATAGAGCGATCGTTAGTATCTAACAATCTGTTATAATTCACATCCTACTTAACCGTTACAACCTTATAAACTCTAGCGCCATTGGTATATGCTGCCAAGACGATTTAGCCCAGCAAACAGGACCTAAAGTGGAGACTCTATTTGGTGGACACGATCAAGACACTGGTGATCTGGTAGCTGATGAATCGGGAAGAATTGTCTACAAACCGGAGAATCGAGGATGTGGATTAGCTACCAAACAATTTCCAAAGATATCTGGAGGTCGACCAGCTAAGCCTGACGAATGGCCTTGGATGGCGGCCATTATGCGTCGTGGCTACCCCAACGCGTACTGTGGCGGCGTTCTTATCACCGATCGACATGTTCTAACTGCTGCACATTGTACCGATCAATTCAAGGTTGAAGACATCTACATTCGACTTGGCGAGTATGATTTTCGCGAATTCAACGAGACCAGGGCGCGAGATTTTCGAGCGTTATCGATTAGACAGCACATTGACTTTGATCCTTCTACATATGAGAATGACATAGCTGTGGTTAAGCTCGATAGACCTACTTTATTCAATACATACATATGGCCAGTTTGTATGCCACCGCTTGGCGAAACTTGGGAAGGTTGGACAGGAATTGTAACTGGTTGGGGAACCACATTCTTTGGTGGACCTCATTCAAGTGTCCTGATGGAGGTAGCAGTACCAATTTGGACACAGGAAAAGTGTAAACAGGCGTTTGTTCATCGAATCGCCGATTCATTTTTGTGTGCAGGATCTGAAGAAGGAGGACGTGATTCTTGTCAAGGTGACAGCGGAGGACCCTTGCTTGTACAGTTGCCAAACAAACGGTGGGTTGTAGTGGGTGTTGTGTCTTGGGGACTTCGATGTGGAGAAAAAAATCATCCGGGGATTTATTCTAGAGTTAACACATATATGTCGTGGATTATTGAAAATTCGGTGTTTTAGTGTTATAAGTTATAGTAATTGTGATAAATTTAATAAATTTTGCGTTCCAGTGACTTTCCTGCTTTTTAACAGAATACTTAACTGAATAAATTTTATTATTTGACGTTGGTAGCCAGCAGCCATTGTAGTGAATCCTGTAATGTCCACTGAGTGAAAAAAACTGAGCTAAATCACCTATACTTGTATACTTTGAGTGATTTTTTTTCATATGAAAATGAAAATAATAGGCAAAATCATACATGCCTTAGGCACACTAGGCAAATTGCACTTGAAACTTGGACGAACCAACCACTATAGCAATTAGCATTACGCATTATGTCCTGGAATGTCAGATCACTCAATTACCCTGGCGCTGTGAAGGACCTTTTACAATAAGCCAGTCAATATCAATTAAAAATACTGACAATCCGGGAAATGTAATGATATTCAAGACAATATTCAAACGTGGGAAGCCTCCTAGAAAACGAGAATTTGGAGTGGCCTTTGTTGTGGATAGGGAGGCCCGAAGTAATGTGGCAAACGGTTCCAGGCTAAGTTCTCAATATGACAGAGGTAACTACACGCACGAACGGAGAAAGCGGCTCCAAGGGGGGACCTAATTAAACTGGACCAACCAAAAACCCTTAAAAAAGAAAAAAAAACCCTAAAAAAGAATGCAAAAATAACAATAACGACGACGCTGTCAGCGGCTGCAGCCACGATGTTAACAGCACATCGGGAGTGGTACTAATGACGACAAAAACGACAATTAATACAATGACAATGAAGACGGACGAAAAACGGAGATTAACAGTAAGTCTGGTCCAGACTGAGATTCCTGCAGCATTCGGGCGCAGCAAAAAAACAAATGATGTGAACGCCCGAGCGTCCTATGAAGGAAAAGTGGGAAACTCTGCAGGTGCAGCTGTTCGAGCGGTGGGGGAAAATATAAAGAACTTCGAGAATTCGATAGTCACTGCTGCGATCGCTACCGAAACGATTGAAGTAAGGGTCGTAAATCCCGACATAATAAAGAACCATCCTGAAATCAACGAGGAGATTACGGCAGGAATAGAAATCTGTGGCCAGGCAAATAAAACGACGATATGTGATTAGATCACCAACGTCGAAAAGGTGGCGGAAGTACTGTATTCGGAAATAGAAGCCGGTAACATCTCGCAAGGACGATGGCTGCAAAGTACAATTGCCGCCCAGCGACATGAAGAAGGAAGACTATTCCGAAAAGTGGGAGCTATTCTAAAAGGAATATAATCTGCATGCGACTCGCCAAAAATCACCAAAGCAGTAAAGATTGGGCTCCTTGAACTAGAGGAGTTCCTAGACTGCATAGAGCATTATCGGAGGAGCTGGTTAAAGGCCGAAGAGGACCAGAAGGCCGAAGAAGAGCAAAAGGCTAAAGAAACGTTGGGGGTAAAATCTAGAGGGCACGTGCAGCTCCACAATTAAAAATTAATAAAAGAATGGTGTCTAGCCCAATAGAAAGAGATCGGAATAAAAGAAGGAAGGAAGAGGCACTTGATGGGCGTGGAGCACCAGATCACGGGTTCTAGACCGCGCTTTCAAAAGCAGCGCAGAAAGCCGCAAAAAATCCCTTCAAAAAATGCCGGAAAGTAAAGTTCACAGGGACGCCCCCAATGCAAAACAGGAGAGACAAAAGACCCGACGAAGAGCCTGGCAGCAGGCACTGCTCGTAAAACCCTAAGATGGTCGATCCTACGTGGAGCTACTGCGGGTTATCAGGGGAAACGTTAGGCCCGAAGACACTTACACTGCCATTAAAGCAGTATGACCAACCCTGTCGGGCCACATACTGGTTGAATTCGGAGCAGAGGAGAATAGGGAAGCATTTTGCGACGCAGGAAAGAAAGTCTTCGGCAAAAGCGCAGCTATAACCTCACTTGAGCCGATGGCAACGATCGAAATAAGAGACGTTGACTGCGTCACAAATCTGGCCGAATTAGAAGAGGGCATCAGAAGGGAGTTCCCTAGCGTGGGCGGGATCAAAGCGAGGCTGGCACTAGAAAACCATAGGGGACAACGCATGGCCATAATTGACTTGACCGAAAAGGAGCCGAATAAATTCTGAATAAGGGCAAAGTACGAATGAGGTGGGTTGTCTGTAGGACTTTTCGCTGCTGAGTGAGCAACACCATGATTAAAGTTCTGCATCATGGTATTCTGATGAAATTGGTACTGCCACCATCTGGGTTTGAAATAGTGATTTCTAGGCGGAGAGCTGTGGATTTGGGGATGGTCTTGTGTGAGTTTGGTGCTGAGGGACCTCCTTCTTTAGTATGTACCTAACGCCGAACGAAGCCATATCATCTTTCCAAAACAAGTTTCAGACTTTGGAGAGCGCTGTCTCAAACGCAGACGGGAACGGCTCGTTGGGGGGACTTCAATGCGAAATCAATCCAATGGGGCATCTCAAACAGATCCGCGGGGAAAACGAGTCCTAGAAATGGCGGCCCAGACGGCGCTCATCGTACTAAACACCGAAAATATGCCAACTTTCCGCCATACTGGCTGTGAAGGAGCCATACCGGACATGACATTGGCCTCCGAGTCCTTGGTATGGAGGATACACAACTGGAGAGTATTTGAGGACTACTCAACATTCTGCTTGAGTTAAGCGATGTTGTCTCCTGACGTCCCTGCTTTCGGCTTTCTACAATTGGATAGAACGTCGGAAGGATGGAAGTCGAGAGGTTCGTCAAGGTTCTCACAGCAAGTGCACCGCTGCAGGGAGACCCGGAGGAGACAAAAGAACTGGCAGCTCAAGACGTAGTGAACTCAACTATGGGCATCATCACGACTGCTTGCAATGCTTCTATGATCCATCAAAAACCCCTGCATGGCAAGGCCCCAGTGTACTGGTGGTCAACTTAAACCGCTGAAAAGCGAAGGGAGTGTCACAAGCTTCGGCATGAAGCTCAACGGGTACAGAACCGTGACGAGGCAAGCAACCATGCAGCAGCATATAAGTCGGCCAGGAAATGCCTTCGCAAATTGATCAACAACAGCAAGGCTCGCTGCTGGCAAGATCCAGTGGACAATGTGAACAAGGGCCCGTGAGGCCTTGGCTGCAAGCTAGCTATGTGGGAACTTGGTGCCCTACGGAAACCTTGTATACATGATGCGGAAAAGATGGATGAGATAGTGCGGACGCTTTTTCCCGCATATCCCGTCCGTGTTGACGCTGTCCATGGTGAAAAAGCAGTCAACAGTCCACTTTTCACACAGCTGGAGCTGGAAGAGGCAGTTCTTTCGTTGAAAGCGAGGAAGGCTCCAGGTCCAGATGGTGTTCCAGCTGAGGTGTTGTGGCTTGTCTATCACCATTGTCCTGACGTGCTGCTCTGCACAATCAACGCTTGCCTACGGGACGGTGTTTTCCCGGTACGATGGAAGGTGGCGAGGCTCGTGCTGATCAGCAACGGGAAGGGAAGTCCCGAATCGCCGTCTGCATATCGCCCGTTATGCATGCTAGACACGGCTGGGAAAGCACTAGAGAAACTCATCAAGGGAAGACTCACTGACGCGACTCGTGCTGCTGGGGACCTATCTCCTCAGCAGTACGGCTTTAGAGCAGGACGTTCTACCATTGATGCGATTGCAGTGGTGGTGAGCGGGGTCCAAGAGGCAGAGGCATATAGCCATACCAAGTGACGGATCGTCCTGTTAGTGACACTTGACGTCAAAAGCGCCTTCAACTCCACCGTCTAAATTAGAAAACATAAATTGTGAGTTTTTATTTTACAAAACGAAGAGTGCGCTATATAATGGTGATCCCTGAATATCGATTTTTGTAATTAAATAGAAAAACAGTAATAAAAACACTCATGTCACTCGTGTCGTATGCTACCAAAAATACACAACGAGGCAGATGAAACGACAGAAAATCATCCCAACGATCCAAAGAGTGATACACCAGTGGAACCCCAGTAGCCTGTATGCTTCTAAAGCTTCCGAAATCTTTCACGGCTAATCCAGAGCTGTGGTTTTATCAAATTGAGTCACAATTCACAGTAGCTAAAATTACATCGGATCGGCTCAAATTTCATCATGTCGTTAGTCAACTGCCGGCGAACGTCACATGCAAAGCTTTCGATATCATGAAAAATCCGCCAACATATGATAAATTTCTCATCTTGAGAGCAAGAATCATTGAAAAATTCGCTGATAGCGAACAGACCAAGCTATGGAAATTGTTGTCACAAATGTAATTGGGTGATAGAAAACCTTCATTTTTAAGTGATGATATCCTAAAAACTCTATGGCTACAGAACTTTCCCGAAACTATATGTACAATTATATCTGTATCATCGAACTATTACTTTGTTTAGCGAAAATTGCCGACAAAATTTGGGAATCAACTGACGTCCATCAGGTTTATGCAACTGCAATCCGGTATCAGACTAGTGCCCGATACCGCACATGCAAGATTTTGTATGCATTTACATGGCAAAAATATTTTCAGCAAGATTGATTTAAAAAAGGCTTTTAATCAGGTTCCGGTTGAACCGTGCGATATACCAAAAACTGCTATCATTACGCCCTTTGGCCTGTTCGAGTTTGCATTTATGACATTTGATCTCAGAAATGCCACGCAGACATTTCAACGGCTAATCGATGAAGTTCTTTGTGGACTTGATTTTGTTATAGCATACATAGACGATATGTTCATCGCAAGTCCGAATATCGTGCAACATCAAGAGCATGTTAGAATAGTTTTGGATCAATCTACATAGCATGGACTAAGAATAAATCCAGACAATTGTAAATTCGCATAAAACGAACTGGAGTTCTTGGGTCACTTAGTCACACCCCAAGATATTAAGCCATTACCTGGTAAAGTAGAAGCCATAATCCATTTCGAAAAGCTTCTTGTTGCAAAACAACTCCGGTGATTTATAGTAATGATACAGGCTTTTCATTCCAAACGCCGCAACAATTCAAGACAAACTGCAATGTCTTATCAAAGGCAACGTTAAAAATGACAATTCTGTTATCGCTTGGACTGAAGAACCATCTAATGCATTCGAAGAACACAAGAAAACGCTGGCCAATGCAACACTGCTAGTTCATCCATCCAAATCAGCAACCATTGCATTAAAAACTGATGCATCAGACCCAGCAATCAGTACCGTTCTGCACCAAATTGAAGGTGAAGGATGTAATCCTTTGGCCTTTTTCTCGAGAAAATTAAATAATTCTCAGAAAAAATACAGCACTTACGATCGAGAGCTGCTAGCAGTCTATGAAGCGAATAAATATTTCCGGCAAATGTTGGAGGGAAAAGAGTTTACAATAAATGCTGACCATAAGTCACTTATTTTTGCCAATCGTCAAAAAAGTGATAGAGAATCACCTCGACAAGCTCGGCAATTAGACTGCATAAGTCAGTTTTCATCCGATATTTGCTACATTTCCTGCCGTCAAAATATCATCCCCAATCTTCTATTACGGATCATGTAGTAATCGAGCAGTCATACAAGCAAACTGCTCGAAATCCTTCCTATCTTCTACCCAAAATTGTAGTGGCAGCAGCAGCCACAGCCACAAGTAATCAACTGATCAGTCTCAAATGTCACAACAACACCATCAACAGCATCAACCACAGGTTAGAGTTCAATCCGAGCAACCCATCATAACTCATCACACATTTCAACAACATTTTTAAATTCATCATCGACGACTACGAACAATCATCTTATTTCACCTAATACTACTGTAAATACAACAGCGTTTTCAATAAATGATTCTAATGCTTCGTCAGTGCTGAAAGAGAAGCGAAAGGGACGTTGGGGTATTTTAAGTCGAAGTACAAACACCGATAAACAAAAGAGTTTAACGTTAAACTGAGACAGTTGGAGATACCTTTTGCCTGCAATATGTTCCACTTTACCCACGAAAATCCCGCTCCGACTGGTTGGGGGCCTTATACCGACGGGTACATATCAAATCAGACCTTACCATAACACAATCAGATGTGCTATAATCAAAATAAGATGAACTATAATGCAAATCAAATGCATAATAACACAAACTAAATGTGCTATAAGGCCAATCAAATGCATTATAACACAAACCAAATGTACTATAATACAAATCAGATGCGCTATAATACAAATCAAATGTATTATAATGCAAATCAAATGGGCTGTATTGTAAATCAAAGGCACTATAATACAAATCAAAGTGCACTCTACGATTGTGCACTACTCGATGAAAACAAATTGAAAAATTCAGACCCGAATTTTCTACCGTATGATGATAATCGTGTACGATTAACACCAACACTGGGTATGACATCACACACCTTATTGTTAGCTCATAGTACATCGAATCAGTTATCCATGATCAGTACACTGAACTTTATCTTGTACGTAATGTTCCGCTCAAGACATTGTTAATGCCCCGAACAAGTAAAAATGATTCGTATGCTAAACAAAATTTGGGAATAAATGCCAACTCATTTTTCATGATAATGTCATTTATCGCGCGTTTAAAAAATGGGTTTGTGATAAAAGAGCTAATTGTGATAATCTCTTTGCTAAATTTCATGGCAATACGTTTAAATGCAATGGGCAACCTGCCACGAATAACTCTATACTGAATATCACGCATGCAGGCTGTTAAAAGACAAACTCGAAAATGCCCTTTAAAGTCGCCAACCAAAATACCGACATAGGGTTTACGTATTAGCGTGCCACCAATAATTCGAGTAACCTGTTCACGATAAACGACGACATAAATCCATGGGTGACCTTGCTGGGTTAGTAAAATCTAACCAAGTCATTAACGGCTTCCGCCCACAACAATTTAGCAACATCAATTGTAGTAGCAACATCAAATGCAGCAGCAACATCAAATGCAACAGCAACAATCCCAAGCACGACACTCACAACCACAACAGATGCAGGCGGAAACACAAACGCATAATAAACAATTTCATGGGAAACGCAAAAAGGCAGATTATGAGCGTATGACCGCCGCACAACTGTAAAAATCGCACCAAGAGCAACAGCGACAAATGAAGATGCACTATGAACAAATGTAGCAGCAACAGCCGCAACAAGTTGAGAATCAAATACGACAGTGGCACTTGTAATCAGGGGTTGGGGAATCGGAGAACGGAAGAAGATGGAACAGGAATGAGGGTTCCATATAAGGTGTAGGAAATAGCGGATCGTGGACAGAGTTGGTACGAGAGGAGATTGAGAAAAGTTTGGGTTCGTCTCTGTTTGTGTTTTTGGGTTGTTTCTGGAATTTTTATGTGTTCGAGTCTAAAAAACTGTAAAATTGAATGCGTTTAGTCAACGCCAGCTTACTCAGGCCCAGAAGGAAAGCAATTAACGAGCACGACGTCACAGCGGGAACTGTCAAAAGCTGTTCAATTCATCTAAAAGAACAGGTCAATATGCCTAAAAACCGGGTACGCATTGTGACGTCATGTTTCCGCTTTTGGGCCTGTGTGAGGAGGCATTGGTTTAGTGGTTGTTGGAAAAGTGTATGGTGGTTAATGTTCAATTGCACGTGCAGTGACAGTGCTCCGCTAATTGCTCTCTTGGACGCAACGTGATAAATGGGAGTATAGTGGCACATGACAATTGATATAGTGGGAATTGCGGTCTCCTAGCCGGTGTGACGGGTTCCTCTAGAGCAGAGTTGATGACTTTTAACCATATTTCACAGAATATGACGAATAAATTGTTTGATGGATATGAACCGAAGAGTGAAAAATGAGAATTTCAGATTAATTATATTTTTCATGTGGAAAGCGTTATGAAATGCTCGAAGAAAGTCTAATTGTACCATGCATTAACCGGGCAAGGATAACAATGTGTAGTGAATGTGCGCTTGAAATGCCAAAGTGTGAGCATGAAGGGGTTGCAATGGGTGGCGATGGATTAAGCTTTATCGCCATAAGGATCGTCGTTAATGACGAGGTCTCCGCCAGTCCATCGGTTTTTGCTCGTCCCAACTTGTTCTCTGAACAAGCAACTTCAACCCTTAGTAGGTTACCTCGGCCTCGACACTGTGCATTTTTCCACTTTTAATTCGTGAATGCAAAATTTTTTTGTAGTGCGTCCTTGTGCTAGGGGGAAAGAACCCGCCCCACAACATCCCCAGACAAGACCAATCTAGGCGGATCTTAACATCCCTTTTCGCCGGGGCAGCAGACCATCGCTGCAGTCCTACACGGACATTTAACTATACCTACTTCACTACAATCAATTCAATCAATTCAGTTCGAAGCGATAGCTAGGGATGATGGACTACAAAATATCTTGCATTCAAACACAACTTTTTTGGAGCTAAACGCATCACACTCCCTTATTCAGAATTAAGCACTACTGCGATTTAAAAAATATGAAAGCTAGACCTTTCATAACCAAAAACTTTCGTTTAAAGGTTTTAACCAAAATTCACAATTTATCCCGTACAGGAATCAGAGCAACTACACACGTCGTAAAAGAGCGTTTTGTTTGGCCGAATATATACCGCGATAGCAAAAACTTCATTCAAAATTGCATCTCTTCCCAAAGGACCAAAGTGCACCGCCATACTAAATCACCCATACACGCTTATAAGGAAATCCCAGAGCAATCCGCACACATAAATATTGATTTAGTTGGCCCGCTTCCACCATCAAAATGTTACTCATACATTTTAACAACAATTGACCATTTCTCAAGATGGTCAGAGACAATTCCAATTAGCAGTATAACCGCGTTTAGTTTCGGCGTCCCCGCAAGATTAACGATGGATCAAGGACGACACTTCGAATCGGAATTGTTTCGCCAACTAAACAGAATCTTAGGAGTACTACATCTGCGAACGACAAGCTACCATCCGCAGTCAAATGACATTACCGAAAGATGGCACAAGTCGTGAAAATCATCTCTTAGAGCCAAATGATTGGTACAACGAACCACCCCTCGTTTTACTAGGACGTCGCAGCGTCTGGAAAAAACGATATGAAAGCAACACCAGCAGAAATGACTGTCGGAAAAGCACTTCCCATTCCAGGAGAATTTTTCAAGCCATCGAAGGTGCTCCCCAGTGATGAACGACTCTGATTGTATCGGGACTACGCTTTGGACAACGAACTGGAAATGACGCTTTGGGCTGGCGGATGTGATGGTTTGGACCTAGTTGCTCTGCACAGTAGCGCCGAGGTGAAACTCGTGTGTGAACGGCTCCAATTCAACTATCATACCGTCTCCGTCCCGGTAAAACCTTGGCAGGCCTCGGAGTACGTTCAAAGTTCGCACCATTGGGTTGGTGGTGTAGGTTCAGTTGAGATGGACTCCCGATTAGCGCTGGTCTGGCTCTGAGCACTTGTCCCCATATGGGCTTCTGCCAACCCTCGCATGGCCTCCCTGCTCTGCAAAGATAACCATGGGACCAAAAAGGCGACTACACACACGAACGGAGATAGCGGCTCCGAGGGGGGACCCAACAAAACTGGAGCAAACAAAATCAAAAGACCACAAATATCCAGAAAAAGAAACGAAAAATAATAACGACGATGCAACCAGCGGTTGCAGCCATGATGTCAACAGTCCATCACGAGCGGTACTAACAACGACAAAAACGAAGACTAACACAACGACTGTGAAGACGTATGAAAAACGGAGAATAGCAAACAGTCTGGTGCAGACTGAGATTCCTGCGGCATTCGGGCGCAGCAAAAAATGATGCGAACGCCCGAGCGTCCTATTAAGGGGAAGCGGGAAACTCTTCAGGACACTTCAGGTGTTCGAGCGGTGGGAGATAACATAAAGAGCACCGAAAATTCGATTTTCACTGCTGTGATCGTTACCGAAGCGACCGATGCATGGGTCGCAAATCCCAACGAGGAGATTACGGCACTAAAAGCAAAGAGTGACCAGACAACGCGTGAATGCACCGCCAAAGTTGAAAATGTGGCGGAAGTACTGCACTCGGAAACGGAACGCGATAACCTCTCCCAAGGATAGTTGCAAGGTACAATTGCGGCCCAGCGATACGAAGAAGAAAGACTACTCCGAAAAGCGGGAGATGTTCTGAAAAGAATACAAGCTACATGCGACTCCCCAAAAATCAGCAAAGCAGCAAAGGCAGGGCTCCATAAACTAGAGGAGCTCGTAGATCGCATAGGGCACTATCGGAGGAGCTGGTTAAGGGCCGAAGATGAAGAGAAGGCTAAAGAGGCGCTTGAGGCGAAATCTAAAGGCGACACGCAGATAACTCCACCATTAAACGTCAATAAAAGAATGGCGTCTAGCCCAATCGAAGAAGATCGGCATAAAAGAAGGAAGGAAGAGGCACTTGACGGGCGTGGAGCACCAGATCAGGGGTTCCAGACAGTGCTTACAAAAGGAGCGAAGATAGCCGCAAAGAAACTCCTTCAAAAAAAGCCAGAAAGTAAAGTTCGTACGGACACCCAATTACAAAAAGGAGCTGATGCAAAACAGGAGAGGCAGAAGCCCCAACGAAGACCCCGGCAGCAGGCACTGCTTGTAGAAACCCAAGATGGCCGATCCTACGTGGAGGTGCTGCGGGATATCAGGGGAAACGTGAGGCCCGAAGACACCAATACAACAATTAAAGTAGTACGACCAACGCGGTCGGGCCACATACTGGTCAAACTCGGAGCAGAGGCCGGCAATAAAGAAGCATTCTGTGACGCAGTAAAGAAAGTCCTCGGCAAAAGCGCAACTATAGCCCCACTCGAGCCGATGGCAACGATCG
Source organism: Odontomyia ornata (assembly GCA_963969285.1). NCBI lineage: Eukaryota > Metazoa > Arthropoda > Insecta > Diptera > Stratiomyidae > Odontomyia > Odontomyia ornata. Next base: position 25,227,977 of record OZ017741.1, read on the forward strand.
AAATACGAGACATAGACTGCGTGACGGATCTGGCCGAGGTAGAAGAGGCCATCAAAAAGGAGTTCCCGAGCGTGGGAAGGATCAAAGCGAGACTGACCCCAGAAAACAACAGGGGACAACGCATGGCCATAGTTGACTTGACCGAAAAGGACGCCGAACAATTCCTGAACAAGGACAAAGTACGAATTGGGTGGGTTGTCTGTAGGATGGGGCAAAGAGCAACGCCTCTTCAATGTTTCAAATGCCTTGGTTATGGTCACACAAGTATGCAAAGGACCCGATAGGAGTTCCCTATGTTACAAATGCGGTGAAATCGGACATAAAAGAAAAGAGTGTACGAAGGAGGCACACTGTATCCTTTGCAAGGATGCTGATCCAAAACCTGATTTTGGACACGTCTTGGGATCAGGAAAATGCCGTGTGTTCCAGGAAGCCCTAGCCAAGGCAAAATTAGAGCTTCGATGACCCACATCCTGCAGCTAAACCTACACCGCAATTCAACCGCACAAAATCTGCTTGAGCAGTTTGCGAGGGACGTGAAAGCCGACTTCTTGCTGCTGAGTGAGCAACACCATAATAAAAGTCCTGCATCATGGTATTCTGATGAAACTGGTACTGCCGCTATCTGGGTTCGAAACAGTGACTTTCAAGCAGAGAGTTGTGGACAGGGGGGATGGTTTCGTGTGGGTTCGGTGCTCAGAGATCACCTTCTTTAGTGTGTACCTAACGCCTAACGACTCGATATCATCTTTTCAAGCCAAGCTTAATGCTTTGGAAGGCGCTGTCTCGAACGCAGAGGGCAAAGTGCTCGTTGGGGGCGACTTCAATGCTAAAGCAATAGAATGGGGCATGCCTCAGATGGATCCGCGGGGAAAATGAGTCCTGGAAATGGCGGCCAGGACGGCCCTCGTCGTACTAAACTCCGGAAACACGCTGACTTTCCGCCGTATTGGCTGTGAGGGAACCATACCGGACGTGACATTCACCTCGGAGTCCTTAGTACGGAGGATACACGACTGGAAAGTATTAGAGGACTACTCAGCCAGTGATCATCAGTGCATTCTGCTTGAGATAAGTAATGCTGTGTCCCGGCGTATAAGTAATGCTGTGTCCCGGCGTCCGTGCTCTCGGCCTTCTACAACTGGATGGAACATCGGAAGGATGGAAGTCGAGAGGTTCGTCAAGGTTCTCACAGCAAGTGCACCGCTGCAGGGAGACCCGGAGGAGACAGAAGAACTGGCAGCCTAAGACGTGGTGAAGTCTACTATGAGCATCATTACTACTGCTTGCTGCACTTCTATGCCCCGTCGAAGACCCCGGCACGGCAAGCCCCTATTGTACTGGTGGTCAACTAAAATCGCTGAAAAGCGAAGGGAATGTCACAAGCTTCGATGTGAGGCTCAACGGGCGCGGAACGGTGACGAGGCATGCAACTGGGTGACAGCATATAAGTCGGCCAGGAAATGCCTTCGCAAACTGATAAACAGTAGCAAAGCTCGCTGCTGGCAAGACCTAGTGGACAATATGAACAAGGATCCGTGGGGCCTTGGCTACAAGCTGGTCATGGGGAAACTTGGTGCCCTACGGAAGCCTTGTATACATGACGCGGAAAAGAAAGACGCGATAGTGCGGGGACTCTTTCCCGCCCATCCCGTCCATGTTGATGCTGTCCATGTTGAAACAGCAGTAGAGTGCCCACTCTTCACACAGCTGGAACTGAAGGAGGCAGTCCTCTCATTGAAAGCGAGGAAGGCTCCAGGTCCAGATGGTGTTCCAGCTGAGGTGTTGCGGCTCGTCTATCACCATTGTCCTGACTTGCTGCTCAGCACATTCAACGCTTGCCTACGGAACGGTATTTTCCCGGTACGATGGAAGGTGGCTAGGCTCGTGCTGATCAGCGAGGAGAAGGGCAATCCCGAATCGCCGTCTGCATACCGCCCGTTATGCATGCTAGACATGGCTGGGAAAGTGCTAGAGAAACTCATCAAGGGAAGACTCACTGACGCGATTCATGCTGCTGGGGACCTATCTCCTCGGCAGTACGGCTTTAGAGCAGGACGTTCTACCATTGATGCGATTGCAGAAGTGGTGAACGCGGTCCAAAAGGCAGAGGCATAAAGTCGCACCAAGCGACGGATCGTCCTGTTAGTGACACTCGACGTCAGGAATGCCTTCAACTCCGCTAGATGGGTGGATATTCTGGATACGCTGGAAAACTCTTTTCAAGTTCCAGAATATCTAATGCGGCTTTTGAGGAACTCCCTAAAGGACCAAAGCCTGCTCTACGACAGGACACAGGGCCAACGAAGGATGGAAATTATATCGGATGTTGCTCAGGGATCTATCCTTGGTCCGGACCTGTGGAACGTGTCTTACGACGGGCTACTGAGACTTGAGATGCCAGATGAGTCGCGCTTGGTCGGCTATGCGAATGATGTTGTGGCTCTGGTCGCTGGATGCACCGTTGCATCTTAGGCTAGGTATGCTAATGCGCTGAGTGAGGGACTGGATGAGTGCTCGCGGGCTGAGTTTAGCACTGGAAAAAACCGAAGTGGTCATCTTGACAAAAAGGAGAATCCCTAGAGTAAGGATGATCAGTATTGGAGACATACTTATCGAATTGAAGCCAGCGGTGAAGTACCTGGAGCTACTGATCGACTCGGAGATGAGTTTCTCTGAGCAAATCAGGGAAATGGCTGAGAAGGGTGCTTCGGGAATATTGGCCCTGAGTCGACTTATGGCCAACGTAGGGGGACCCAGCCCATCAAGAAGAGGCCTCTTGATGAGTGCTGTAGGCTCAGTGCTACTGTACGGACCAGAGATATGGGGCGACGCTCTCAGCAAGGAGGTATACCGGAAACGTTTGGCATAGGTACAGAGAAGAGGAGCACTGAGAATTGAATCTTGTATCCAACAGTCTCCTACTCGGCGGTGAGAGTGATTGCTGGCGTGATACCTGTCGTCCTCCTTGCTAGAGAGCGCTGCACTATTTACCTGCGCCGAAACGAGGATGCGAGGGAGATAGTTGTCCACGAGGAGAGACAGCGCTCGCTCAACGATTGGCAGCAATCTTGGGTGAATTGCACGAAGGGAAGGTGGACTACGCGCCTCATCCCGGATGTGAGACCATGGCTAAATCGAAGGCATGGTGAGACTGACTTCTATCTGACCCAGCTTTTGAGCGGGCACGGGTGTTTTCAGTCTTACCAGCACAAGATCGGTAAGTCACGGTCTCCCGATTGTCGGTTTTGCCCACGAGAGGAGGACAATGCCTGTCATACATTTTTTGCGTGTACCAAATGGGCCAGGCTGCGAAGGGAACTCTACAGGGAGACGGGAGAGCTCACCCCGGATAATATAGTTGCGGTGATGCTCGAATCGGTTGACAAATGGAACCAGGTGGCACATTATGCTCGGGCAGTCCTAAAATAAAAGGGACTCACAGCAGCCAGGGGCGCTGGGGCTGGGGAATCACTCAACTGGCATATTCTCTTCCCCTCTCCCCTCCCGCTTGGAAAGGGACTCCTCAGCTTGAAGGCGCCCCACGGCGTAACAAAACGAGACCTGGCCCGCATTAATGTGTCAAACGGTTCCAGGCTGGGTTCTCAGGTTGACAGGGGAGGTGTTTAGTGGGTAGTCCAGTCGCGCATGGGAGTCCCACACTCTGTGCAAAAATAGCATTCGCCTCCCTACCACAAAAAAAAATCACCATACCAAAAACGATACGGAAGAACTGTGACGTTTCGAAATCACCAAGCCTAACCATTTCGTATGACAGGTATCATACTGGACAGGGTGATGTAGCGACTATAATTTAATTTACTACATTTTAATTCATTTTACACATTTATATTTCGACATGTCAATATTTGCCAGAAAGGTTATTAGTACACTTTACTAAATAGTACAGTTTATTCCACTGCACTAACAGAAGTGACACAAAATCCAGTTTTGAATAAAAAAGAGTAGATAATGTGCGCACTCAGAACGTAAACGCGAGAATAAAATTGAATTACAACTAAATTAGAAAACATAATTGTGAGTTTTTATTTTGCAAAACGAAGAGTGCGCTACAAAGTCTAATCTCATTGATGTTCAGAATATACGGGGGGAGATAGAAGAACAATGGGTCTGGAGAGACAAGTTTTCACGCATGTATTATGTATTCAAAATTGTTTGATTACTATTTATTATTAGAGAATTGTTTAGGGCCTTTTACCCTCTAAATTAAAATATTCTACAAGCACCATTTATTTTTGAATACTTTATGAGGCAAACTGTTATTCAGATCATTAATTCCTTAGAAAGAATGTCAGAAGAATTCAGGGTCAAACTCATTTTAGTTTTTTGCTTGCAATATCAAATAGCAAAAACTTATATTCTTAGAACTATCTTCCGCACAACAGTTATCTATAACTATATTTCTAGAACATGTCAGTTTAATATGTCGACTCGCTAACTTGGCCTGTGAATGTTGGAGCATTATCCTTGACGAGCCGGCATTGAAATTACACTTCTACACACTCCTCTCGCAACCAATACCTACTTGAATATCAAAATATTGAACAAGAAAGTAGTTATTCAGAATACTATATTCTTCTCAATAACTTCGAACTAAATATGAAATAATGGTAAATTTAAAATTAGAATACAATCATCGATATCAGAAAATTTATAGACAATCAAAAAGGTGTAAAGAACTATTCATATTTGAACACGTACGGTAATATTATTCTCATGCAATCATCATCCACCATCACCATTACCCAATCGATTCTCACTTTTCGTGCTAGGCTGCGGAACGACAGTTATATGATTATATGTAGAAAACGAAAGGTGAAACAACCTCTTGCAGTCGTTATAATCAGGAGTATAAAAGCGACACATATGTGCCAACTACTTATGAGTTTAATTTTCATCCCGAAAGGACTCGCACGATAAGTTTTTCGGCCGACTCATAAGTTCAATCATAGTATTATAAACTTTCAATACTTCTTCCTAAAAATGTTGTGTGAATAAATTGAATATAAAGTGAAACAATTTTCGCAGTCAAAATGAGTTCTCCTTTAAGAGATTTTCACCATGAAGGTGTCCCTATTACGCGTGATGTGGCCATTGTGAGTGAATTCTAATTGATTAAGTAATAAATTTGTGAATAAGATTCTAGTGCGCGTTTCGATATCTTAAATCGACCGTTAATAAAATATATATACTCACCTCTCTCAGGAGCTACGACAACTTGTCTTTGGAACAGCAGCTGCACCTCCTCGAGGAGAATGGCCCAGAAGTCCTTTCGCATTCAATAAAGCAAACCAGAACCTCGCATATGGATTACGGTGTCAGCGCAATGGAACTATGGGATTGCACTCCGTGGTGCAAGGATTTATTATCAAGCATTTGTTGTTTAATAAAAGGGCCAGTGGAAGAAAGCATTCACTTGAAGAGTAAGCTATCGCATTCTTCCTTGAAGCTTTCATTGTTAAATCTGACTAATCCCAAGAATGCTGCGACCATCGGCTCAACAACAAAATGAAGCTCTCCTAGCTGCAATGGCTGAAATTTTAATGATTATCGCTGAAAAGTCCAGCGTTACTATTGTCTTGCCAAGCGATAAAGCTCACATTCCGCATAGCGTTAGTTTCTTTCAGGATTCAGTCACTGAAAAAGTGAGTCCTCCATTTTCAGAGCATTTAAAAATAAAATTCCTCTAAAAATCCATACTTTCAGCTTCACATTTATGAAATGAAGAAACCAGAGGAAATTCATGCGTTCTTACGAAAAAATTTATCGCGTGTATCTATATGTTTTCATTTTAGAGTACCAATATTCTTAATTTGTTTTCTTAGTTCACAGAAGATCCTGGGCCGGGTGCACTCCTTTTTTTATATAGCGCTGTTTTCACTAGGACACTTCCTAAGTATTATTTTTATTTCTGGCGTATCTCGTTGTGGTCTGACGTTTAACTTCTTTAGAGTACGTACGGATCTGGATTCAACCAAAGGATCCTATTTAGTTGGACCACTCGAAGAGGGATCGGTCAATATTGTCATGCTTCTTCTAACAGGGCGAGCTACACCTTATCTGCACAATGGAGTAATTTACGTTGGTGATGAGGAAAACTATGTAATTAACTTCTCATTTTGCAACGATCCGGCTTTATCGGTATGTTTTCAGGCATCACCACAATATGGAGTCCTTAACCGAAGTTCTATTGGACTACTCCTCTACGAAACAGATAAAAATAACGTAAGTCCGTTTAAAATTTACTAAAATAGTTATCTCCGCTTGTTTTCTCAGTTCGCAGGTCGCCAACCAGGCTCTCGTTTGAAAACTCCGTCATTACCGATCTGGATTACACTCTGCGGTACCCACTTTGGCGTCCTATTCAACACTAACCCAGATCTCCTTCGAAACTACCACGCAGAAAGCCGTTTCGATCTTCATTACTACAATTGTTCCGGTAGTCACTTATTAATTACCGTTGATAATCGACATCAGCAAGAAAAGGCGTCATTTATGCTACAACGTCAATCGTCCTCCACAAACAATGAAAGTGGAGGCACAGGTGGATCAAGTGGGCAGCACACTATGCAACAACGTGAAGATGGCGGAACAACTCCAATTGAAAGATTAGTACAAACCAAATGGGAAGAGGCTCGAATAAGATGCCATTCGCAGCCGATCACATTAAGTTATTTATTTAATGCGACCGGTTGAATGGCATTCGCACGAAGATATTGAGACAAAGACCAATCCACTATTTTAAAATTTCATTTTAGTTTTTTCAACATTGGATAAGTGAATGTGATACATTTTGTCTGTCAGTGCGAATAATTTTCTTTTCTTTTTGGATACAAAAGTGGCAATTTAGTGAGGTCTCTCTTCCCATACATTCAATTCAAATAGATAAACTTCATAGTAGATTAAATATTGACCATCAAACAGCTGATTATAATAGATTATAATAAACAATCATTTAGATTTAAATTCAAAATGTTTGCAACTAACTTTGAAGAGTGAGAAATGTTTCTTATTTTCGGCGTAACATTAAGATTAGATTAAGATCTAACCGAAAACCGGTGTTTTTGGTCCGAAAACGAGAGAACCGGTTACAAAAAACCGGAACACTGTCTTTTTGTGTTCTGGATTCAACCACTGCACTGCTATCAAGCGCTTTTTTCCTATACTCTAAAGGAGAGGTGGGCAATTGCAGCCCCATCGGGCCGGATACCCCATCGATCATCGAATTGTTAGTAACAACTCTTATCAGTGAACAAGCTACTCAACGCAACTTGCTGTTCCATGCATCCCATCCGCGGATGCACATTTACATTCAGGCGTGTCGCACGAACCATTTAAGCTCCACAACCTGCCTCTACTCGTATACATTTGCGTGCAGTTTGTATTGATCACATAATGATAATGTTCGATGCAATTCAACATCAACAACAGCTACAACAACATCAACAGCATCCAGATCTAGAGAGTCATGGTATGCTATTGCATCCTACACAGCAATGATGCTCGTCGCGATCATCGTCGTGAGCTGGAACCTGCCGCGAGACAATTGGGGGGAGTCTGCTTGGAATTGCCAACAAGCGTGGACGCGAGGAGTCGAAGTACAGGGCTTGCGCGAGTAAGTTAGCTCAGCTGGTAGATTTTTCAAAGGGGAATACAAGACAGTGAACAGGAATTGCGGTAGAATTATTGAAAGACTAAGTGAGAAATATCGAATTTTGAGTGTGATACATGGAATATTTTGCCAAATCGCGACTCGTTTAAGTTTTGTGTGGAATATTGAGATTTTTAATCCTCGAATCGTCTTTGGGAAGCAGGAAGTCACCCTGCACGCGATCCGCTAGGAGGAACGGTCACTCGGCCATGTGTGTGTGTCGTTCGGTTGATTATCGAACGGAAAGACGGACTGTGCTGAAGAACAACCTTCGGGTGCGGATGCTGTTTGATTGCGTTCGCCGAGCGGTCGAACCTAAGTTCTTGAAGCCAACAAAATCTTTTTATCGTCGAAAATAGCCAACGGGCTTGTGTTCTTATAACGGATGACCCAACATCGAGATCATGGGAACACCTTGACCGTGCTTCAGCTTGAAATGGATTAATGTTTCGGACAGTTATGTGCGAATAACCTTGAGTGTGACTGTGTTTCTTACTCGAGAGTGTGAAAAGAAGAATTTCAGTAAGAATTTAAAGTGCAAAGATTACAACAGTTTGAAATAGTAAAATATAGAAGATTCTTGTGATTTTTCCAATCAGTTGCATCGGAAATTTGCATGCTTGTTAGTGAAGCTCCCTAAATTCAACCTTCGTGACAGACCCTAACTCGAACGGTTGTGTGTATCGTTCACTGTCCGAAGAGAAAACAAAAGTGGTTGATTCGGTTTGTGTTGATGCGCTCGGGAGTTACCACAATTATTTTTGATTTAGCTTCTAACTGCAATACGTAGTAGCTTACAATGTCTAGGAGTGCGATTTGCTGAAAATTCCCAAAAGTGAATTATCTCAAATTTATCCTGTGGTAGTGCTAAGGCTGAATCTCAGAAGATAGGACTGAGCTGCCGGCGAAGTACATAGCTGGGAAAATTCGGAAAAAAACTGTTGGTCCTTGTATTGCCTTACAACTACCTATGTGTACAGCGTTACCGAGCCCTATATCGTAAATTGCTGTCCCGGGATAGGTTCATGTTGCAAGGATTACAACATCCATCTAGCGGTGCCAATTTGTATAATCTTTTGGAATTAATACATCGTGTCTGTGACACCACCCTGACGTGAAATTCAATTGTTCTGCATGATTGTCACTCTGTGTAACACAACAGCAATTTGGATAACATAATTTTTACGAAATCTAAGTTAATAGGATACCTGCATCGTCTTCGCGCGCTCGACGGACCATGTGGGTAAGTACCCTTTTAGTTTCTTTTGTATATTCTTATTAAATACTTACGAGCATGCACTTTTACTTTTTTTAAATATTTACGAGCATTCACATTTACTTTTTTTTAAATTGTTTACGAGCATTCACATATACTTTTTTTAAATTGTTTACAAGCATTCACATTTACTTTTTTTAAATTGTACATAAAAAACCAAGAAGTTTTGAGAAAGAGCTTATCCTCGTTGTTGATATTAGTTTTAGTCATTTCTTTAATGAGTATATATCTATATTGTGAACTGCATTCACAGAGTATGACTCAAATAACAGTTTTAAAGTTAGGGAAATGAAGATAAATAAAAAAAAACAAAATGAATTGTTAAAAGATAAACGCGGTCTTTCCTTTCTTTCTCTTCTGACCGGGTATAGGACCCGGTACGATAGTAGGCTCTCCACGTCACAAATGAGCCAGCCATCGGGCATTAACTAATCTCTTTTTTCTTTGTTTCAGGTGACTTCGCGGGTTGAGTGGCCCGAGCAAGCCGCCTCTTTATGACATAGGGTTATGTAATCGAATTGCATAATTCTATGGCATAAATTGGCCACCGGGGTACTTCTCCTCTGATAGGAAGGCTCATGCAAGTTAAGTTGTATGAGTTCTCCACTCAGAAGAGGAATACCTGGCCACTACAACATTTATGGATTTTGATCCGGTTGGGCGGGTGCGCGGGGGCTCCATCACCACTCGGTTGCCCCTCTCTCATTTGTGGGCCATGAGCCTCTTCGAGTAAAGACGAAGTTACCCTAATTCCGTCCATTTTTACTTGTTTCACTTGTTCTCTGAACAAGTCATTTTCTCTTGGTATGGTTGCCTACAATTTTTGCGACTTCGGTCGCCTTTCTTTTTGACCCCAAAAATTCGTGACTGCGAAATTCTTTTGTAGTGGGTCCTTGTGCTGGGGGAATGAACCCGCCCCACGACATCGCAATGCTAGCCTCCCAGCGCATTCACGCGTCCTCGGACAAGGGCATTCTCGGCGGATACTTACATCTTCTTCTGCCGAGGCAGCAGACCATCGCTGCAGTCCTTCGCGAACATTACAATTTATCTATTCATTTGAAAAAATTAGTCTTTCAAGGCAAACTCTGGTTAGGCGTACTGGTAACATAGCAAAAAATTTATGTGACCAATTAATGTTAAAGCTGGAAAGTTGCACTTATTATCCATTAGCATTAGGTGAGTCATGTGATATAACAGACACGAGTCAATTTTTAATTTTTATTCGAGGGATAAACGATTTGAAATCACCAAAGAACTTCTTTCTGAATATCCTATGAAAAGTACTACCACTGGCGAAGACATTTTTGTGGCACTCCAAGAAGCGTTGAAGAAACAGAACATAAAGTGGGAGAAAGTAGTCAATATCACAACCGATGGATGTCCCCGTTTTACAGAAAAAAATACCGGGCTGGTAAAAAGAATGAGGGATCTAGTAAGCAGCATTCCAGGAAAAAAAAATAATTTTCTTGCATTATTTCATACATCAAGAAATACTGTGTAAAAAAGTTCTAAATCGTAAGCACGTTACGTCGACCGTAACAAGAGTGGTTAATTTTATTCGAAGACGAGCATTAAATCGGAGGAAAAGGAAATTTTTGGAAATTGTGGAGAAAGATAACGAGTTAAAGCGCATAGATAAGGCGCTAGAGTGAGCACAAGTAGGAAAACAAGTGAAATGTCAAGTGGACAACAGGAGTTGAGTTGGAATTGGAGTATTTGGAAAAAAAGACAAAAAAAAGATAAGATTATTATTAAGGTTTTTTTAAGTGCTATTATTCTTCTTTACAATATAATTATTTTGCTTTTTAGTCTTTTAATCAGTAGGCAATAAGGGTTTCAGTTTTTACTTTCTTTCATTTTTCCGTGACAGTGTTCCAAGCTCTGTCTTGGAATCTATGGGTATGGGGGAAAATAACGAGTATGGGGAGCTCCTCCCTGCTAAATCTAGCTTCACGCGGAAAGCGAGGAAAAACTTGCAGCGTTTCTGTGAGAAGTTCGGGAGGGGGGGGGGGCGGGGGGGGCATAAAGGAGGAATTTATTTTGGACTTGCTTGCTAATTGCAAGATGCACTGCAAGTGCGGGAAGCTTCCAGTGATATGGAGATGGACGAGGATGGAAGTTCCACAAATAATGGTTACGCGGAGGAGGCTTAATCTAGAAGCCAGAAAGAGGCCAATAGGGTGTCCAACGCAGGTGCCTACTTCAAAGGTATCGAAGACCATTGAAGTGAACGGGCGAGATTTTCTCCAGCTCAAAAAGGTAGCAAAAATAGCTTCCGCTAGTTTCTCGGGGACCATACCTAAGCCCGGTGCAAGGCCGGACCTTGAGGGTAATAAAAGGAAATTGAAGCCCCAGCAGCCAAGCTTTACGACCAAAAAAGAGAGGGTGACTTCTATATTGTGCTATAGGCTTGACCTGAAGACTTTCAGGGATAGCGTCAAAAGGGCATGCGCACGAAACTCTGAAAATGGACAAGAGTTCAACGTGATGGTGAACAGCTCCTCATGAACTTCGCTCGACCTTAAAACTGCTGAGGGTCATACCAGCCTTTTTAATTTTCTGAAGTGTGCAAAGGTGGCTTGCTACACCTGCACTCTTCCAGGAGAAAGAAATTTGACTCTTCTTTTCAAAGGCATGCATAGCTCATACAACGAGAACGATGTCGTGGCTGAGCTGAAGGAACATTTTGGAGAAGATATCCTTTCAGCAAAAGGTTCTCCACTATAACCTCTTGGAGGGAGAAAAGGACACTTTCATCTTTTGTAGTAACCGCGGAAGTCACAGCAGTTGCAGATATTAAGCTTAAGCAGAGGTGCGAGTAGCCCGGGGTCACATACTGAGGCTGGCTAGCGCTCAGCCGTGTCGCGGTTCTTCCGGGATATCCTTTGCTCGTGCTGAGCCACCTTACAGATAAAAAACTAACACGAAGAGAAAAGGGGACAGGAGGAGGTCATTTTGAGAAATGAAAGATTATTATCTTAAAGTTACATGGCCGTTTTATTAATCACAAATTTGAATTCAAACCAAACTATTTTCTGAATGAAATAATACAAAAACAAAAAGCCCCCTTCAAAATTAAAAAAAAAAAACAAATGATAACACCATAAACTAATCCATTATAATAAAGAATATAATAAAACAAGCTACTGTAAAATATTATCATGTATAAAATATTGAAAAATAACCAGATTGGTACTTACTTCTTTGCTTGCAGAACTCCAAGCACCCGGTGAAATACAAAAAAAAAACAAGCGTAGGGCCACTGAGAATTAAATTTTAAAGTTAAAACCACAAAAAAAAACAAAAATGCAACGGCCACTTTCAACTCTCCGATCCGTCGTTCCAGCGTAGATGCAGAAAAATTCAATGTTGTAGAAATAAACGATACTGTTAATTTTATTTTCCCGCCCGTTATTGATAGGTAGATGCTTAAGAATTGTTCGAGTGCCATAATACAAAAAGAACAAATGAACTAGGCCATTTTCACGTTGTCGTATGAAATATGTATAACAAATATAAAAGCTGATGCTCTTGGTTGTGTGTTATCTCAATATGATCCAAAGGTTGGACATATTCACTAGGAACTTCTTTGCCGAAATGGTTTCCATGAGGTACGGAAAAATTTACATTGAACACCGTCAGTTTGAATTATTCACCATCATTTCAATCACGAAAATCAATAATTTTGCCACAAATTGTATCGTCAGTGTACTTTTTTGGAAAATTCTCGTTTTTATTTTTTCCTCGTCATTCACTTTTTTCACGGGAAAAAATTCATGCATTTCACAACTGCAAAATCCACCTATTTCCCAATTTGATCACTCACTAATTCCCCAATTCTTCACTCTACTTTTCTTTTTCACCATTCAATCGCCGTCGTCACTCCATTCTCTTCCGAGAGCAAAACTCACTTTTCTTTCCCAAAACCAAATACTGAATGCCATCAACTTCAAAAGACCAATCCCGCAATCCATTACTTCCCCAGTTTCCGCTGCCGTACCCAGGTAACGTAATCGAAGTTCAATACATTTCGATTCGGTTACCCACACATCTTTTCCATATCGACAAGCGCAATGATTTCCATTTTGCATAACCATGATAGCGTTTGGTTATATGCAAATCGCCATATACACGGAAATAATTGCTTTTGCCAATATCCCAAAAAGATTATTTTCCTGCGCGCAGGAGGACTTGAACCCAGAGTCCCAGCGGACCCCACGGTCGAGAAACTACGACGCAACCATCGGAGCCACCTTCTGTTGATCTCCCATTCGATGGAACTCACCATAAAATGCCAAAATCATGTGTTATTGTTGTTGTAATTAGAGAAATTTCATATGGCTATAACTTCCGTGTATATCATGCGATTTTCACCACTAACAGAATATAAAGACCTTTCATAAGACTACTAAAATATCGAATTTCGTTGAGGTTAAGCGTACCTATACGATTTTATTAGGGAAAATGTGAAATTCAAAGATCATAGTATATTTGTATTTGTTGTTGTTGTGCTTATATACACCTACCTCCATAATTTTTTTCAGATTTTTCTGATTGCAGGTGTCCAATCACGAGGGGAGACACAAATTGGTCATGTGTTTCTCCACTCTGTGCATCCTCCGAAGTAAAAAATGTCAGTTTAAGACCTGTTTTGAAAAGCTTCTATCAAGACCTTTCATTTGGTACCCTTATCGGCTACCTTTGATAAATTTTTTTTCCAGGAGCCACTCCCGTATATGGGGAGACCTCCCTTAAATATCTTATAAAATTTTTGTAGTTGAAGTTTGAAGAGAGCACATACAAAATTTAAGTTTCTAGCTTAAATCGTTTGCGAGAAAAATCGCTGTGACACATAGACGGAGGGACGGACGGACAGACAGGTCGCGATTTTAGTAGGGTTTTGTAAAATTATTTTACAAAGCCCTAAAAACCAACCAACACTATCCAAAAATTAATTATAATATTAACACAACAGAACAGTGAAGTGTCATTTTACATCTAATATGTTTTCACAATATTCCAAACCTAAACATTAAACCTTATCTCTAAACTTAATATCATAAACATCACATACATTCCTAAGTATTGAGACCTATCCCTAATTTTTGAAAGAAACAAACAACAACAACACTAAATGTAGCAATAATGAGTTGAAGCTCAAAACTAAGTAACCAAAAACACAAAACAAAAACAAAATAACCACTAATAATTTAGACATTGTCATTCAGCCATCAATACCTAGATTGCTCCGTCCCAGCTCTGCCAGCCTCAACGAATCTAGCAAAAGAGTATCTCTTTTGGAATTGTTGGTCTCGTGAACTCAAATTCGGAGGATATTTCTGTTTCTAGTACATATGTGTGATATACAATTGGGACACCGTCAGAATCAAAAACATGTCAATTCTTCTTCTGGAGTTTGGACTCTGTACACATCATAAAGCTGGATTGTTAAACCAGAGCATATCTACTAAATAGCAGCTGCAATTAGTACAAATTTTTTTTCTTACGGTACTTATAGAGTAGAGAGAATTGGACTAAAAACGTTTACATACTTGAATATGCAAGCAATTGAACCAACACATGGTAAACTTTAATTCATCTTTTACACGTTTATTTGACTCTCTTTTCATTTTGACAGCTCCTCGATTGCAGGTGCTAGTTAGTATATATGCTCTGGTTAGACGTTGAATGCGTATTACAGGATATCTACGACTCCGTATAAGTTTCCTTTTTACAATGTAGGAGTTGTTTAATCTGAATATTACTATGACTGCAGATCTTTTCAACGTTTCTTAATTTAACCAGAATCAGCTCCATATTCTCTTGGTATCTCGATCTGCTTTAGGATGAATAAAATGTTTTGAGAACATTCTCATGTTTGCAGGATATTCAAAACATTCTCTTGAAATGACGATGACTTCATGCATGAACCGTTATCTTGTGATTATTGGATGCTAGATGCCATCTCTTTAATCGATGCTGAATGATTTCCAAAATTTGCTAATGATTTGCTTACTTTTTTATTGCTATCTGCTAGTTTGGTAGCAACCTCATCGAAACTGCTTGCCATTTCCACAAAACTTTCGTCATTAGCTCGAGACTAAGACTATTGCCGTGAAATTAACGGATCTTTATCTTCGTTAATTCTGTTAACATAATCAATGAATTTATCATATATGCTTTTTGAAATGCTTTCAAAGCCTTAACAATCGGAACAGATGAAGTCCCTCGAGGCATCCATCCAAGCTCCATGAAACTTCCTATTGCAAAATACTCCGCACGTCACGAATTTAAAGGTATTGTCAAATGCAATACAATTTGGCAAGTTGCATTAGTTGCGTTTGATTACCGATTGAAATTGACTACAACACAGTCGCAATTAGAAGAAAAGGTTTAGAGTAATTTTTTAATTGAATTTATAAAAGGAACGCGTTCCTGTAGTTTTTTCCTTTAAATATGCGTTTATACTAATTTTGACGATGGTTAAAGTCGATTGTTAACTAAAACCAATTAATTGGGGTGACGAAGTAAAACGCGTACTTGCACTTGTCATTTAAATTTAAAAAGTCTTGTGCAACTTAATTAACTTATCGTACACACTAGCAGTTTTTTATTGCACAAATATTCAGTTCATTTGTAAATTGGTCAGTAAATGCGCGTACACGGAGAATTGTATATTTGTGATGTAAGAAAAAAAATTAATATGTGATGTTAAAAATTCTATGTTGAATGGATCAATAAAATTATGCACTTGTAGCCACTTTTTAATTTAAATGCAAAATCATCATCAGAACTATCAGTTAAGACGCTAAAAAGCATTATAAATTAATGTTTTTTTTTTGAAAAGCCGTCGGGTCTTGCTTTGTTGTGTGAGCAGACGCGTTTCAACACCTTTAAATCACCTTCACAGTCTAAAGGATGTGTTGAAGGGAATGACTTCATATAGTGGTAGGATGGGTTAAGCAGGTAGTACTAAATTACGCCAGGTACTAAATTAGGCCAGGTAGAGGGATACTAGGTTTTTGCTTTTTGGATTGTTAAATATCCATTTGTTCTATTTCATCTCGTTTCCATTTTCCTCAAAGAGTGTGGTCTCGTACTGAGATAATCGCGTACTGAGAAAATCCAGGCAGGTACTTGAAGCTGGGTGAGTAATTTTGTTATTATTGACAATAACCGCTCCTTTTCTTTCCAGGATATCCTTGTACATCCACAATTCTGCAGATTTTGCAATCATGTCTATGTTTGTGTCAGCAACTGTGATTAAATTTCATTCAGTAGAGTATATTGTATGTTAGTACTTAGAAGTCATGCGCATTGAGACGAGTGGAATTAATTAGTACCGATTTTTAGTTTATTTACCTGGGCAGATTATTTCAATTATTATTATATTATATATGCCAGATGTTACTCTCTTTGTCACGAAACTAACTGGATTTTTTTATATAAATTGCTGTCCTTCCACCTCTTCCGGGCCTGAAGACCGAAGAAGAATGGTATATAGATGAATTTTTTCTCAAAGCTCCATTTAGGATTTAATAAATTCCCTAACGAATGCAAGTAGTCCATCCACGGGTGCATTCACTAATATACGAGTATAATTGGTGGGTAGCTCTCTAATGTCAAATATCAAAAGTTTTCCGCTGCAACTTAATATCACCCATCAAACTATTTCAACTATCCCTTCCACTTATTCTGATCACTTACTAAAATTTCGGTCAACTACTCGAAAACGATTTTACTTCCCGCTAATTCATTTTTTACATTCTTTTTCACTTCCTGTAGCGGTTATTCAGCTTTGGTTCTTTTTCGTTCAATTGATTCCGCGCTCGCTTTACCGACGATTGCGCCGCAGTGGCAAGAACCCTTACCGCTCCTGTCACTTAAGCTACTGTCAGTGTCATTTTCTCCAAGTGTTGGCACCTGTCGTTTTCCGGAGTTGATATAGTTTTTCTGTTAATTTCAACAAGAATCACCTTAAATTTTGCCATATAAAATGGCACAATCTATAGAAATCCCTTTACGGGATACCGATGAGGTATTTCAGTGGTTTTGAAAATTGCGGTGTGCTGGTTGTTAATGTTGTTTTTCGTGTTGTAGGTGATCGAACTAGATCCTGAGCAACTACCAGAATTCTCCGAAGTTATTGGTATCCTACGACAAGAACATGCACAATTGAATACTTGGGTGAACGTTGCGGTAAGTGTGCAGGAAAATTGTATTGTGCAAGGTAAAAATGTGAATAAATATCCAATGTGAAGATGGCCACCTGGAGTGCCTCCATAATGATGGCAAAATGTCAAAAATTAACCAAAACACTTTCATACCGGCTTTAGCGTCTCGATGGATTATTTTAGAAATTAAATTCTAAAAAGAGTGCTGCATTTATTTATTGTTTAAATTTCGTTTGATTTTTATCCTCAGCTCGCATATTACAAACAAGGAAAAACCAGTGATTTTGTTCGCCTCCTAGAAAATGCCCGAGTCGAAGGAAATGTGGATTATCGTGATTATGAAAAGGATCAAATGCGTACTTTTGATATGCTTGCCGCATACTACGTACAAGAAGCGAATAAAGAGAAGTCAAAGGACAAAAAACGGGAACTTTTCATGAAAGCTACAAATCTGTACACGACCGCCGATAAAATCATTATGTATGACCAGGTAAGGGATCCAAACCTATTCTATTAAATTCCTTTTAATATTTTCTATCCCGGGTAGAACCATTTGCTTGGAAGAGCGTACTTCTGTCTCCTTGAAGGGGATAAAATGGAGCAAGCTGATGCTCAGTTCAATTTCGTTCTGAATCAGTCCCCTTCCAATATTCCTTCCCTCTTAGGTAAAGCTTGCATTGCGTTCAATAAGAAAGATTACCGTGGGGCTTTGGCGTTCTACAAAAAAGCATTACGTACCAATCCAAACTGTCCGGCAGCCGTGCGACTTGGAATGGGCCATTGTTTCTTGAAAATGAACAATCAAGATAAGGCAAAGTAAGTTGATATTGGAATTTATCCGACAGACTGAGAAAAATGGTTAAATGATTTCAGATTAGCTTTCCAACGTGCACTGGAGCTTGACCCGAATTGTGTGGGAGCCCTGGTTGGACTGGCAATCTTGAAACTTAATCTACACGAACCCGAATCAAATCGTATTGGTGTTCAAATGTTGTCCAAAGCATACACAATCGACTCAACCAATCCAATGGTTTTAAATCATCTTGCTAACCATTTCTTCTTCAAAAAGGACTACCAGAAAGTGCAACATCTCGCCCTTCATGCATTTCACAATACTGAAAACGAAGCAATGCGAGCTGAAAGTTGCTACCAGTTGGCTCGTTCATTTCATGTACAGCGCGACTACGATCAGGCATTTCAATACTACTACCAGTCAACACAAATTGCTCCACCAAATTTTGTCCTGCCGCATTTTGGTTTAGGACAAATGTACATATATCGTGGCGACGCCGAAAATGTAATTATACTCAAATGATTTCTTCTTTGTTTGATTTTAATTGAAATTCTCCTCTCCTTCCAGGCCGCACAATGCTTCGAAAAGGTTCTCAAAGTCCAACCAGGCAACTATGAAACAATGAAAATTCTCGGATCGCTCTACGCAAATTCATCATCACAAACAAAACGTGATATGGCAAAAACACATTTGAAAAAAGTCACGGAACAGTTCCCGGATGATGTCGAAGCTTGGATAGAACTCGCTCAGATTTTAGAACAGAACGATTTACAAGCGTCTCTTAATGCTTATGCAACAGCAACAAACATCCTTCAAGAGAAAGTCAAAGCAGACATACCTCCGGAAATTCTCAACAATGTTGCTGCTCTCCACTATCGACTAAACAACTTAGAAAAGGCAAAACAAAAGTTGGAGGAGGCATTGGATCGGGCAAAGCAAGAGGCACAACATGATTCGCAGTACTACGACTCAATTTCCGTGACGATGACTTACAATTTGGCACGTCTAAACGAGGCAATGTGTTCGTTTGATATTGCTGATAAATTGTACAAAGACATCTTGACTGAGCATCCAAATTATATTGATTGCTATTTACGCTTGGGCTGCATGGCCCGTGATAAAGGTTTGATTTTTGTCGCTTCTGATTTTTTCAAAGATGCACTTCGTATCAATACAGAGAATCCCGATACAAGGTAAACTTAATTCTTTATTTTACGATACATTGAATCTTACTAGTTATTATCCTTTCACAGATCCTTATTGGGTAATTTGCATTTAGCTAAAATGCAGTACCTTCTCGGTCAAAAGAACTTCGAAACTATTCTGAAAAACTCGGCAACATCCACCGACGCATATTCGCTAATTGCATTGGGAAACTTCTGGTTGCAAACACTCCATCAACCAACCAAGGATAAAGACAAGGAGAAAAAGCACCAAGAAAAAGCTCTACAAATTTACAAGCAGGTATTTAATCTAAACTCAAGGCCCTCCCAAACACTTTGAAACGTTCTGTTTTGAATATTCAAGGTTTTACGTAATGACCCGCGCAATATCTGGGCTACCAATGGAATTGGTGCTGTTCTCGCCCACAAAGGCTGTGTCATTGAAGCCCGAGATATATTCGCCCAAGTTCGTGAAGCTACTGCTGACTTTTGTGATGTGTGGTTAAACATCGCCCATGTCTATGTCGAGCAGAAACAATATATTGGAGCGATTCAAATGTACGAGAATTGCCTTAAGAAATTCTTCAAGCACCACAACGTTGAAATCATGCAGTATCTAGCTCGTGCTTATTTCCGGGCTGGCAAACTAAAGGAAGCCAAAATGACGCTACTCAAAGCGAGACGTGTTGCCCCACAAGACACTTTACTTCTATACAATATTGCTTTAGTCCTGCAACGTTTGGCTATGGCAATCTTAAAAGATGAGAAATCCACCCTTACCGTTGTATTGCAAGCTGTACATGAGCTCGGTTTAGCACACAAGTAAGTAGAATGCATCCCCTTTTTACATGAAATTGCTAAAAAGCATCTTTCATCACAGATACTTCCAATATTTATCCGTAAATGGCGACAAAACTCGCTATAACATCGAATTGGCTGCAATCGAGGCCAATCAATGCCAAGATTTACTATCACAAGCGCAATACCATGTCGCCAGAGCAAGAAAGATTGATGAGGAAGAGAAGAGTTTGCGAAGAAAACAAGAAGAAGAACGTGCTGCATTCAAGCGACGACAAGAAGAAGAACGGAAAAGGCAAGAAGAGGAAATGCACAAGTCCAAGGAAGTTATGCTACAGAAACGTCAAGAGTATGTTGAAAAGACGAAAAATGCGATTATATTCAACGATCCAGGTCCGGATAAAAGGAAAGGAGGTCGTGGTCGTAAAGATGAATATGTATCAGATTCAGGAAGCGATACTGGTGCAATCCGTGGCGATGATGGTGAACGTCCCAAAAAACGAACAAAACTTGAAAAGAAGGATAAGAAAGAGGGCAAAGGCAAAGGCGGTCGTAAACGTCGTGTACCTCGTTCCGATGGTAGCGACAGTGATGGAGGACCACGCGAAAAGAAACCCAGAAAGCAGAAGGGAAAGAAACCTAAACCGCCGAAACCTGAAAAACAAACTAAATTCAACAGTCGAATTGTATCAAAGGCCACAATTTCAACAAGCGAATCGGAAAGTGATGATGGAGATGACAAAGATCATGGTAAATCTAGGAAAATCCTTTCCGATGATGAGGCATCGTCTAGATCTCGATCACGTTCACGGTCTGTATCACGATCAAGGTCACGATCGAAGAGTTCATCGCGCTCACGATCGCGTAGTCGATCACGTTCTGGCAGTCGGAAATCTGGCTCAAGATCTCCAAGTCGTTCACGGTCCCGATCTAAATCTGGATCAAGGTCCAAATCTCGATCACGATCCAAATCTCGATCACGGTCCAAATCTCAATCACGGTCCAGATCGCGATCGGGGTCCAGATCACACTCTAAATCTCGATCGCGGTCTAGATCACGATCTGGATCACGTTCAAGGTCTCCATCAAGATCCAGGTCACGATCACGATCCGGATCTGGTTCCAGATCTCCATCGAGATCACGTTCTGGGTCAAGATCTTCACGGTCACCTAGTCCTAATTGATGAAGAATGTATTGATAGTCGGTTAAAATGCGATCATCGTCGAACATTTTACAAGCGTTTAGTTTTAAATATTCAATGTATTAGATGTTATCTGTAAACTTTCTTTTTCGAAATAAAGTCAGGAAACATGAAGTTCTTACTTTAATTTACGAAGTGTTTTTGATTTTGTTATGCTTGTAGGAGAGAGGTAAAGGCTATTTACACCCGCAGTATGGGACTCTCATCATTGCAAGACTTTTGAACTACCCACTAAACGTCTTTCTTGTCAGCCTGGGAACCTAGCCTGTATCCGTTTAAAACATAATTTGGGTTAGGACTAATTTTTCTATGCCTTGAGGCGCGATCTGATTAGGAAGGGAACTTCCGGTATCATCAAGCCATCAATGGTGCTCCTTTTACTACAAGGCAACCTCTCCTATCAAACTGTCCGCAAATATATCTCCTATTTCTTCATAAAGGGAATAGAAAATGTGCAGGAAAGACTGAAAACATCCATACCCGCGCAGAAGTGGGTTCAGGTGGAAGTCAGCTTCGACATGCCTTCGATTGAGCCACGAGCTCAGATCAATTCACATTCGTTGTTGTCAATGGCTGAGCGTTGTCTCTCCTCCATATCAATAGCCTTCCTATCGCCTCGATTTCTAGGCGAGTAGATACTATATATCTGCGCTCCTTAGCAAAAAGGTGATGGGATTACTTCTGCAATCACCAATGCTGTTAACTTAGAGATTGTTCAATATACATATACATAAATGCAATTTGTAGCGCACGTCGTCTCCGTACCTTCGAAACCTGTTTTCGGTGCAGCTCCTTATTGAAAGCATCATTTCATGCCTCTAACCCGTGCAAAAGCACAGACTGAAGAGCCCTCATCAAGAGGTGCCTCCTTGTTAAGGTAGGTCTCCCTATGTTGGCCAAAATCTACTGATGGTCGACACCTTTGTTAAAGCTTTATAACCCATTGCATTGATTTACTTGGAGAAACTGAGCTTCGAATCTACTAGCGATCCCAGGTACTGGTCGTCCCTACTCTGAGGACTATTCTTTGACAGGATGACAAAGTCCGCTTTTTCCAGTGCAAGGTTAAACCTTGGCGCATAAGCGTATCTAGCCTAAGTTATGCTTGTTCATGTATGCGTCCAGCGACTAGAGCCGCAACACCATCCACACAGCCAATCAAGCATGACTCGTCCGGCAGCTCAAGTCTTATTAACTCGTCGTATGTGATGTTCCACAGATTTGGGTCAAGGATGAAATCTTACGCCACATCAGATGTAACTTCCATCTTTCGTCAACTTTCCTGCATGTCATAAAACGCGCTCCGGTCCGTCAGGTAGTTCCTCATAAATCGGGGGTTTTACGGCGTTTCTTGAATATCCACCCATTGAAAAGAGCTGAAATCATTCCTAACATCGTGGCACCAACAAAACTAGCTGTCGATTAGCACAGCTATATGCTCTATAACTACATCAATAGCGGAGCGTACTACTCGCAAGCCCTAATGCCATAGAGATAGGTCCTCCATCAGTATGGATTGCATCAGAGTTTTCTCCTTACGAGTACTCGAGCACTTTCCCAGCTATGCCTAGTGTTATAAAAAATATCTTAAATGATACAACTCTGATAATTATGGCTGTCAATCGCACCTTACCTTAGAAACACTTGAAAGATTCTTCCCAATGGAGAAAAGGAAAAGACCTGAGTTTGATTTTTTCTTAAAACGTTATAATTCTTATATTAATTATAAACACAACTACAGGGTTAATGTATTCGAAATGGTGTGAAGTCTCCTAACTGCTTCCGGTCTGGGTGGTGTTGGCGGTGCTTCTCTCGTTGCTTCTCGCAACGCTGTTTCTGGAGGGCCTGCGCTTGGTCGCGGAAACGCGCTTTCTCCTCCGGTGTGACGCTGACCCCAATTAAACGCAGCAGCTCCCCCAGTTGGTACTGCGATTTTGCCTGCTGACCTCCTCCTAGGAAGGTTTGTCGCTTCTGCCCAGCTGTGTAGTTTCCACTGCTGTCGAGCACCCTATACTCTTCCAACGTGATGGCCCGGGGGGCCGATAGGGGTTCCGCAGCGAGAACGATGTCTAAGGGGGGCCTGATAGTTGTTGGCGGTGGAACTGTAGCTCGGAGGACTTCTGACGGCAGCCTGTGAACAAACTGAGTGGTTAGCGAGAAGAATCGAGAGCCTTTAAGGTAGAGGGGGATGGGCCGCTGACCATCGACCAGGGCTGGGGAGTGCCGCGGAGCCAATGCAACGAGAGGATGCCTAGGAACAGGCGTAAGCCAGAGAGTCCTATTTGATGGTGGGGCCGGCGGCGAACGGTGACCGATAAGGTCCGGCCAGACGTAAGCCGAGGAGCCGAAGTAATGATGGGATGCAGCAACACAGCAGAAGGGCCAGGCGCAAGCCAAGGGACCCTATTTAGTCGAAGGCTAACGCTGATGTGCCAATTTATGTTTTCGCTTGCTGGGAAAGTACAGAAAGTGATTGCTCTGCTCCTTGTGATTTTATACACGTAAAGTGCTGACACTGACGATCAGGGCTATTGATCTTTTCCCCGATCGATCAGAATCCCACCTTTCATTTCTGCTGGCCGTGTATTTTCGTCAATCAATTTTCTTTTATGGACAACGTTCAGTACTCTATGCCGGTTAAAATGCTGAACTTGCATTAGCTTCAATCCAATTATATTCATTAAACAGAGTTCAATAATTCAATGAGGTGAAATGCTGAGCTTTCATTTTCTTCAATTCAATTTTCTTCACTAAACAGAGTTCAATAATTTTTTTTTTTTGTGGTAGGGAGGTGAAGGCATTTACGCCCGCCGAGTCTGGCAGTGTGAGACTCCCATGGAGGATACCCTTGGACTTTCATTTTCTTCAATTCAATTTTCTTCACTAAACAGAGTTCAATAATTTTTTTTTTTGTGGTAGGGAGGTGAAGGCATTTACGCCCGCCAAGTCTGGCAGTGTGAGACTCCCATGGAGGATACCCTTGGACTACCCACTAAACACCTCCCCTGTCAATCTGAGAACCTAGCCTGGAACCGTTTGACACATTACTTCGGGCCAGGTCTCGTTTTGTTACGCCGTGGGGCGCCTTCAAGCTGGGGAGTCCCTTTCCTAGCGGGAGGGGAGAGGGGAAGAGGAAATGCCAGAAGAGCGATCCCCCAGCCCCAGCACCTCCGGCTGCTGTGAGTCCCTTTTATCTTTTAGGACTGCCCGAGCATAATGTGCCACCTGGTTCCATTTGTCAACCGATTCGAGCATCACCGCAACTATATTATCCGGGGTGAGCTCTCCCGTCTCCCTGTAGAGTTCCCTTCGCAGCCTGGCCCATTTGGTACACGCAAAAAATGTGTGACAGGCATTGTCCTCCTCTCCTGGGCAAAACCGACAATCGGGAGACCGTGACTTACCGATCTTGTGCAGGTAAGACTGAAAACACCCGTACCCGCTCAAAAGCTGGGTCAGATAGAAGTCAATCTCACCATGCCTTCGATTTAGCCACGGTCTCACATCCGGGATGAGGCGCGCAGTCCACCTTCCCTTCGTGCAATTCACCCAAGACTGCTGCCAATCGTTGAGCGAGCGTTGTCTCTCCTCGCGGACAACCATCTCCCTCGCATCCTCGTTTCGGCGCAGGTAAATAGCGGTTCAATAATGCAATCAGGTGAAATGTTGAACCTGCACTTTCTTAAATTCAATTTTCTTCCTCCGTAGAATTACTAACCATAGTCCACTAAACGCTTGCGGAAATCAAGTTACTTGTCCAAATGCATGGCTTTGTTTTTATTCCGGAACGCGAAGATACATCCGCTTACTCGTTTGTGATAATCAAATTTCCAACTGCATATCATCGCTGCTGTGTGTCTAAATGCATGGTCTGTTACTTTCGTAGTCCCCATCCTTGCCACTGTTGGGCTTTCCTGACCTTGAATCGCATCGCTATGACGTACATTAGTTGTCGCTTCACTTTTGATCCGATGGTCATGGGATATGCTTCAGCATATTTTTGTTGTTGTTATGTTTGAATGCTTGTTGTTTAGTTGATGTTGCTTATAATTCGATTTGGTTCACTATAAAGTATTCGATATTAATATAATTAGCGGTTTTTGATAGTATAATGAATTGTTAGATTTGTAATTGTTTCGTATCTATTTATTGTATCTATT
This sequence comes from Odontomyia ornata, assembly GCA_963969285.1. Taxonomy (NCBI): domain Eukaryota; kingdom Metazoa; phylum Arthropoda; class Insecta; order Diptera; family Stratiomyidae; genus Odontomyia; species Odontomyia ornata. The sequence continues at coordinate 25,253,218 of OZ017741.1, forward strand.
ATATAAATAGTTTGTAAATTGTAATTGTTTTGTATTTATGTTTATATGCAGTTTTCGATATTATAATGAATTTTTAAGATTGTAATTGTTTTGTATCTATTATATAATTAGTTTTTAAATAAAATTGCTTTGTATCTATCTTTCTATGCGGTTTTTGATAGTATAATTGTATCTATTATATAATTAGTTTGTAAATGGTAATTGTTTTGAATCTATCTTTCTATGCGGTTTTTGATAGTATTGGTGTCTATTAATAGTATGGATTTTTAAAATATGTACGTACAATATTTATGGCGGTTACAATATTTGTTACTAATGATTTTATCTAGACTTTCGTCTAACTGGCTAAACGATTTTTCTTATTTAATTACGTCGTAACGATTCGGCTGCTACGTAATACTAGCATGCACAGAAGGTAGTATATAGAGCGCAACTCAGGACTTCCCTTCTCCTTGCAAACCAGAATGAGTCTGGTCAGTACTCCAAGAAGACTCTATCGCGAAGGCAAGCGTTAAATGTATTAAACAGCAAATCATGGCAAAAGCAAAAGACGAGTTGCAATACATCAGCTGGGGTACCATATATTAAATTTATCGTTCAAACTTCAATAAAAACTCACTAATATTTTTAAAAAGGAATCTTTAATTGTATGAGCGAGAGTTACATCGTATAATTTTTAGAAGTTAACCACGTATGCCATAAAAAGTTGTGACGAAGGCAAATCGAATGCTGACAGATAAGCACACGCTAATCAATTAACAAGAGCGTGAGAAATTTAAAATAAGAGAATACAATTTCAACACTCTCCCTTATTTGAATAATTTAGGGACAAACAATTCAGAAAACAACGAATGAAAATAGTCCAAATTAAACAGACAGGCATAATTTGTAACACACAAACAAAAGCCTAGTTTTAGGTATGGGTTTAGTCAACAAATCTGCTAATTGAGATTCCGACTCGACATGCGACATTTCTAACATTTATGCTTTAATACGATCGCGAATGAAAAAAAATGTTTTCTTAAAATATATTTTGATTTCGAATGAAATTCCGGATTTTCTGAGAGACTTCATGCAGTCTCGTTGTCTACTAGAAGAACTGGCACCAATGTTGAACCGATAAGTTCATTCAGAAGTCTCGAAATCCAGATGGCTTCTTTTAATGCAGCTGTAGTTATTAGTAGGTATAGAGATGTCCGTGAAGGACTTCAGCGATGGCCTGCTGCCTCTGCGAAAGAGGATGGTAAGAACCGCCGAGATTGGCCCTTGTCTGGGGAACGTGAATGCAGTGGCAGGCTAGCGTTGTGGTGTCATGGGACGGGTTCATTTCCCCAGCACAAGGACCCACTACTAAAGAATTTCGTATTCACGAATTCTTGGGTCACAGAAAATGTCGACCGAAGTCGAAAAATGGAGGTAACCAATTGAGGGTAGAAATTGCTTGTTCAGAGAACAAGTTAAAGGTAATAACATTTTAAAACATAGCATTCCATATCATTTAAATAATGTTTATCCCGACACTATCTCGTTTTATTTTTATTTAAACGTTTCTTCACTTTTCCTCAAACTTGCGTTAGCACTTTAACATTCCATATCAGTTAAATAATATTTATCCCGACACTATCCCGTTTTATTTTTATTAAAACGTTTCTTCACTTTCCCTCGAACTTGCGTTAACACTCCAACATTCCACACCAGTCAAATAATATTTATCCTGACAACACCCCGTTTTGCTTTTATTCAAACGTTTCTTTACTTTCTTTCAAACTTGCGGCAGCCCTTCAGCATTCCACATCCGATGAATAATATCCATCCTGACACCATCCCGTTCTACCTTTATTTAAACGTTTCTCTATTCTCCCTCAAACCCGCATTAGCACTTTAACATTTCATTCACAAAAAAATGAATAAACTCGCACCGTCGTTAACTGCGGTCTGGAACTGATCGTTATCAATCTTCGTTTCGTACTATTTTCCGCACAAATTCGAGTTGAATACACATTAATTCGAAATATGGCAATTCACGCATTTCCAACTACTTTTATCAGCTTCACGCGAACACGACTTCATACTCATCACACATACTGAACTGCTCGATGGCAAACAATTAACTCCTCCGTGAATCTTGCCGCGCTCGACTGTTTCCGCTACTTCATAACTCTTCACGATGCGATAACTAATTATCAGATTTTATGGAGGGTAGAGGCGTTTCACAACTTTTATTGTTCGCAGCTTGGGACTGTCACATACAACCGCGCGTATTCCTCCGACGTGCTCCCTTGCGGTTTCAAAATTAGACTTCCCGATTCACTCCTCGATCCGTTCCAAAAAACTTGTCTTTTTCTTTATCTCCCATCCCGCGCATACGGTGAAAATTCAATCGGCTGCCCACTCAGCTGAACTAGAATGCATTTCGTCATGTAATACACCGTTGGCCTGCACTAAATCAGTGTTTCCACATCCTAAATTTCAATGGGCAGATTCAAAGTTTTTAAAACCAAAATTTAACTGAAGTAGAAAAATTTTAAATGAACTAAAGAAATTTGAAATGAAGTAAGGAAACTTAAATGAAGCAAAGAAAATTAAATGAAGTGAAGAAATTTAAATAAAGTGAGGAAATGAAAATTTTAAATAGCAATAAAAATTAAATTTCATGAAAAATATAATTAAAGGAACGTTTAAAGAGGAAAATTGATAATAATAAGAAAAAAAACTATTCTGCAAATTACGATTATGAATGGAAATGTGTAATGATTTTTTAAATCTGCCATTGAAATTTCAAATAGGAGATAGGAAGTTTTTGAGCAGTTTGCTAGCGTGACTGCTCGATTACTACACAGCACTTGTAGCTACTAATTCGAATTCGCAAGTAGCATCGGCTAATTGTCTTTGATAATTTATCTTGATCCATGTTATAAATTTTACATGGAAATACGCAGCAGTTAAATAAGTGAGCTCTGTAGAGTCTGCCTGTGACTCAATAAACTTCTTTTCGGTTCGTATTGTCAGCCGAAAGAACACATGAATCCGACTTTGAGACACAATCCGAACTCGTTTTCTCGCGAACTGTACCGCCTGCGAGACTGCAAAACACGTTTGTACACGTTGGTAACTTTCCACTCAACGCACACGGGGAAAGGGCACAAGCGGGGTCCTGCGAGCTCACACACGTGTGTCAACTCCTCTAGAATGAGGAAAAGGTCCGCCTATCGCGGATTTCAGTCCGTTCTTAGGGGCCACCTCAGACACTGCGACGTTCATCGTCTAAACCTTGAAAATGTTAATGCATTAGAAGGGTTAGATCGCGATTAATGCGCTAAAGCTCCGTTGCGAATCAAATTTCCGCAACCGACAATGCCAAGACGACGGGATCGATATAAAGGAACTTTTTTTCTCAGTTTTATTAATTTACGCCGAAACTTATCAAACGACACTTAACGCGATATGTAACTCAAGTGATCAATTTATTTTCCATAAATTGTAATTAGACAAGCTCTAAAATGTAAATTATTGAATTGTGTTCAGTTTGATTCAACAAACCACGAAAACGTTAGCTTCGGTGCAACCCGTTCCGTTTCTCCTCAAATCCCCACCGAAACTCTCTCCGACAGCTCAGCAGCAACCTCCCCTGTCCTCACAAAACCACATAGCAACAACACATTTCTCCTGGCTGATTTCTGGGCTACTCGCATAACATGCAAGTTAATCTAAAACAGGTGGGACGAATCTTGTTCTGCCGTTCGCTGTTGTTTCGACATCAATTCATTCACCTTTGTCAGCTACTTGCTGGTTCGTATCTTTTTCAAGTTCACTCTCAACTTCTTCCGCTAGCAAAGTATTCGTTTCTCGCACTTTAGCATCTTTCTTTCTCAATAACGTTTGTTGTAATTTCTTGTTTTAATTTATTTAAACTTGTTGCAGCAGCTTCTCCAATCATGGATAGTACCTCTGATCGCTTCAGGTTTAACACTTCTGTAACACGTCCTTGCATAATCAAGAAATTGTAGTCCGCATAGTGTAGTGGTTAGAGCACTCACCCCGTAAGCCGAAGGTCCCTGGTTCGAATCCCATTGATGACAACGAGATTTGTTTCGAGTGATTCTTTGGACGGACTATAAGCCTGTTCAGTTATGATACTATTGGTTTAACAGAACGTACTGTACTGACCATATCAATTCCCGAGTACCGACACATTCGATCAAGATAATTTGATATTCTAACTAATATATCTCTAAGCGAAGGCCCGAAAAATGCTGTGATGCTAAAGCAAAAAAAATTAAGAAATTTGGATTATTTACGTTCATTTGTACGGAACACAATAGATCCCAAGCTTTTTTTTTGTTATGTGCATTTTTACCATTGATGAATTATTTTCCCTTTTTGCTTACATGAATTTGTTGAGTTGCAGATAATTCACAACCTTATTTAAATAAATGCAACCCATACTGTTAATCACATTCAACTCTCACCTTTTGCTTCATGGCTAAATTATGTTGAAATTATATACAAATGTGATATTCTAGATTATATCGAAGTAAACGAGGTTTGTGGAGAAAATATGAATGAAAGTATAAATATGAATCCTGCATAATATGGGTATTAAATTGGATTCCCTCGTATTACTTAATGATAATATGCTTTTGTCTTATATTAAAATATTTTAGTTATCCAGCAAACATGAGAATTTGGGAGATGCATTCTGTGTAATGAGATGCTCTTAGATGAATCAGGATGAACACTTTGCCAGTAAGAAGACTTAAATGAAAGAAAATTAACCTTTTCGAAACATTTATTTAGACAGCCTTTGTTTTATAAGTAGCGATTAGCACAATATTATTGAAATTATACAGAATAACCATATTGGATGCAAGCTATAATTCATTTTACTTTCTGTTTAATTTTAAGCTCATTTGGATAACTATATGGAATAGTAGAAGATGAAAACGAAAATTCCCCATACGTATAAAAGAATTGACAAGCGTTTGGTTGCATTCTACCTTATTGAATGGCTAACAATTAAAATTTGCGCGCATTTTACATTCACTCAATGTTCTCCATTCTGTATACTTTTCATTAAAAATCCGACCACATCGAAATCTATTTTTTTTTAAATCGAAAAGCTAAATTCTTTCCAATTTCAGCAATGTCTTCTTCTTCTTAGCATAACAGCCCCTCTCGGGCCTTCGCTTCCTGCAAATAGCGCCGCCAACTCTCTCGGTCCATTGACCGCGCCCTCCAATTTCGAAATCTGAGCAGCGATGAACTGTCTTGGTCGACCGAGTTTCCTCGGTTTCCCTACTTGTCTCCGGCCTTCAGTTCTCCCTACGAATACCTTTTTGGGTATCCATTGTTCATCCATACGATTCATGTGTCCAGCCCATTGCAGTTTTCGCAGCCTTACAATCATTGAGACCTCCGATTCGTCAAAAATTTCATACAGCTCATGGTTACATCGAATTCGCCATTGGTCCCCGTCTAGCTTCACTCCGATTATTCGCCTCAGGACCCGTCACCCAAAGGCGTTCAATATATTTGCGGTTGCTTGGGTTAGGGTCCATGTTTCACACCCATAGAATAATACAGGTCTTATCACAGATTTGTATACTTGGAGCGTTGTTTTCTTGTGTATGCAGCTGGTCTTCAAGATCGTCAAAACTGAAAAAAAATATTTTATTTGCGAACTGTATTCTTTGGCGTATTTTGTCTCTTTCATTCCCCATTTTCGCCTTAATACACAAATTCGGTCACATTTTCGATACTGTATTCACCAAGTGTTATATTTTGTGTATTTGAGGTTTTTTTCGTCGACTGCGTCATGAGCTCTGTTTTATTTTCATTGATTTGTAGTCCTACAAGTTTTGCTTCGCTGTCGAGTTTTAGGAAAAGTTCTTTGACAGTTGTTAATGACCGTGACAAAATGTTCATGTCGTCCGCATAGGCTACTACTTGGCTCGACTTATGTAGCAATTTACCTCGTTTATCGACAGGTAGCTTCCGTGTGACGTACTCCAGAGCCAACTTGATTAGCAACTACAATATTACAACATATAAAAACGTCTAAATTCTGAGTCGCTAACTATTTCTCCTTGGAGTTCCCACGAGCAGTTCGTATGCACGGGCTGCTCGATTGCTGTAGTTATTTCTTGATAAAACAAAAGAAATCTTGAACTGCCGATTAATACTGGCTACTATGACCGGTGCACAGAGGGTTATTTGATCCAAAAGCTGGCCAAAACTATTTCGCTTGACTTTTTTATTTATTTTGATGAAATAAGATGATCTGCGATAATCTTTTGAAATTCTGATCATTCAGATGTTAAATTAATATTAACCGAGCTCATTTTTAAATTGTTCTTGGATTTCTTTTTTTCTTGATTTTACTATAGCTCTCTCCGCTTCCGCTCTAACTTGACATTTCTGAATCGGAATTTTATAAGAAAGGTGAAGAAGTGTTTCAAAAAACCGTATTTTTGCGTGCAGGATTGACGGACCAAAATTCAAAGTGGCTAGTTCAACTAATCTTGCTTTTGATAAATCATTAAATTCTTTCGAAGTGGTTTTACGAATTAGCACCATCCATCCATCTACTTTAGTAAAGAGCATCTTGTGAGTGATCGTTATATTAAAATTACCTTTCCTTATTATAGTGGGTTGCAAATATTTAATTTTTTCGTTTCGTGATGCATCACAAATCCATTTGTGAATTTACTTCAAAGAAGCGAGTTCTGACTGATTTAGATTATTTACGAGTATAACTTCGTCCAAGTGTAACAATAATCGCTCACCCGTGTGATTAAGCAAAGCCTGAAGTTCAACTTCCGCATAAATAGCATTCACGTGAAGTGAATCTTGACTCGGGTAGCATTCCTTTTTACCTTTTGGCAGGATAGTATAACAAGAATACAGTTTTTTGTCACTTGTTCTTACAATTTCGTATTGTCTTGTCAGTGATGCTTCTACAAAAATTGATAAAGCTTGAGTAGGCATTAAAGGTGTAAAAGCTGGTTTTTTACTTTCTTGGAATGCTTTTCTATATTTACATCCTCCTTTGGGGGACTCCATTACATCTTTGACTACAGATGAACCGCCTGTGTTTCCCGATTAGCGGTGTATCATTTGACCAGTATATAACAGCTCAGTGGCTGATTTTTCTTTCCTTAATTGCTCTGTTATACGATATATGGTGCGTTCTAATAAATTTTCAAATTGTTTTACTGGACGACCAACATTTGATATTATTTGCGTTGTCATAGTATTTTGCAACATGATTGGTTTCCAATTTTTTTTTTTTACGTTTCTTCTTGCGGCTAACCATCGTGACATCACCTGTGACTTCAGTTTCGAAAATTTGCTAATGAATTCTTGGTTTTTTTTCTTTGGGAAAATTGGATCTATTTATGAGAGCTTACTCCAACTTATCCATTCTTCCAACAAAACTACCTTCACTGCAATCTTTGGCCATCCTGAAAATGCTGTGTCGCGTCAAAATTGTAAAACCCGGAGGGACCTACAACCACAAAATGCGTTAATGAATTATCTGGACCACCTATAAAAGCCTAGTAAAAAAGTTGATGCAATTAAAATATCACTAAGTGGTGGTTAAATTCTTTTTAATCTTACTAACGACTAATTATTGTCAAAAGAAAGAATGCCGCGACTCGTTGGGAAATATAACAAATATACTGTTTATTATAGCAAGGGTAAATAATAAGTTAATTTTAATTTCCACGGGTACAAAACAATATAATCCAAAATCAATAAACAATATTTATTCTACATACCCTGCTCAATAGCATCCATTCCAACAAATTTTAGGTTTTCACTTATTTCCATAATAAAAACAATAAATCCCGAATATGTTCTTCACAAAATACTTTGAAGAACAATAGTCTAATTGCCAACGCGCACAACAACTGACTGATAGTCTTAAACGAGATAACTGTAATTGCTGTATATTATACAATAGGCTCTTGTCTATGACTGGGTGGTAAAATTGTTTTCATGATTTTAAAATTTATGAATTTTGGCCAGCTTTACGGATCAAATACCCCTCTGTGCGGCGAAGGAAAGTGAATAATAGTAGTGCCGTTTCAGATTCACATAATAACAATCATACATCATACGCATGGTTTCACTTCTGTTTTTCATTCCTCTAACCTTTACTGACACTTTTTGATATGCCTATTTACGAGTATTTTCTACAGGATTTTGATAAATTTATAAACACCCGAAGCTTCGCCTTGGTATCGGTACACAGTACAGACATGAATTTTGCTGCAGTCATTTTGTTACTACACTCAAAAATAAATCACAAAGACCTTTTGTAAAAATTATATACATTTTCACTGTGTTATCTACAAAGCTTAGCATTCTATGCTGCACTCCCAATCAACGACTATATTTATTTCTGAATACATCAGCCACTAACCTGGTTAATTTTATTGTCCTATTATAATGCTCATCCATATCCGAATGTTTGTAGCATATCCAAAATATTCATTTCGCGTACATTAAGTTATTCACTTGAAATAAAAATCATTTTATCGTATGTTAACCTTATGATGAAACTTACGAGTTTAATCTTCTTTTCATATTTCCACGATTTTGGCAAGAACCAAGTTGTAGGTTTATAACAACACTGCATATTCACTGTTCGCTCTTCGATAAAGTAATCACTTGTTAGTGTTTATTAAAACATCGTTATAATCCTTAATTTATGTAGCAGCATCCACAATTGTTCCATCACCTTTTAAATATACATGCATAATTATCTAAATTGACCTTAATCATCATTCTTAACGGGTAGCAAAATGATAAGCACTACATTTATTTAAATTGTTTTTTTTCTTTTTTCCTTGTCATTTTACAATTACAGATTAATCATGTTAACAAACCGTTGCAATTTATTACTAACACTATATTACATTGAAATGCGTTTATATTAACTGAAAGACACAACAAACCAAACGTACATTCTACAACATGTGTATATAAAAAATCTGTACATTTCATCCATTTCTTTCCATTCTCAACCTAAAGTTGCATATAATCGTAAGTTTTTAATGCATTTTTATTGTCATAACTAAAATCCACGATCATAAACACGAACTTATTTTCATAATCATCATCAACAACACAATCTAAGATGGTGTCAGATAGTTTTAAACAATACTAAAACCGTGAGTTTGTTGAATAGCTTGACATAATTTGTACTTTAAGCGTTCTTTGGTTTTATACCGTGGCAAATCCAAAAGATTAAAACATGTATGAGCAACTGGTAGGAATTTATCATCAGCTGTAGGTTGGATTGTTATCTAGAATAAAAATAAAATTAACTGTAGATCAATTCAATTAACTGGAAATTTAGGAAAGTTTACTTTAATTGCTTTCATCCCTTGTATTGGGATACGATCGCTTCCAGTCAAATAGAGTAGGAACTTCTTTTTCTCTGACAAAGGAAGTTCATGGAATACTTCCCAAAACCATCGTATCTGACGGGAGGAAAAAATTACGTTTAACATGTTTACTTGCGAAATTAATGAAATTATTTTTTACCGTTTGATCACCAGATGTATATCCATGTTTGTATTCTGCTTCGGCTTCTAAAGCATCCCAATCGTAGTCCTCGTTGCCTATCACAACTGCCATAAGTTCTTGCGGTTTAAATATTTGAAGGACTCGTCCACCACATACCTAGAAGATTAAAATAAAATGAGCTTTTAATTGAATAATGGTTAAAGCATTATAACCGACCAGCGAAAAGAGACATACAAAAGAATTAAGGGTGAGCATATATTACAATTCCAATGAAAGTTGCCAGTAGCTCATCGACTTTCCCACTAGAAACAATCTACTAAACTTTTTCTCAAATCCTACAAGACATGAGAACCGTTAAAAACTCAGCGACGCAAACTGTGATACTCGTAGAGAGAATTTGGTTTTGAAGTGTCAAATGTAGAAGTCACTCGCAAAGGAGCTGGACGAAAATCTACGTTTAAAAGTTGACGTATTACTCTGCCCAACCTTTTCATATGCTTCAGAAAGAACTTTGCATCTTAGACGTAGAAAAATATTGGACAACAACAGTCAAGAACTCTGCGTTAGATGAAGAGTGTAGAACAACGATGCTTGAAAACATTTTATTTCAAGACAAACTTGAGTATGGGAAAATGAAAATCATTCTCAGACTCAATGCAAAAAATGTGTCCTGGCAAAACAACGTTCAGTAAATAATTGCGAAAGTGTAAAACTTTGTAGGGATGGTGGTTTTTGGTTGAATAGCCGGTTCCTCAGTTTTCCGGTTTTTTTATTTTCGGTTTAACCGGGCGGTTTTTTACAGCTAAAAACAGGTTTTTCGGAAACCCCGTTTTTCGGTTTTTTTCTAGCAAATTTTTCAAATAAAAAACACGAATCAAAATTAAATGTATATTTTTATGTCCATTGATTAACTTTAGGTATAAATGGTATTTTGACTTTTTACTCAGAAAATTATTTATGTAAATCAAAATAAACAAGGATATTTCATCTTTGTGCCAAAAATAAGAGACTAACGTATTGAAATCAGCCGATACCTTACTGTCAAGCTGTCATTCATTTACAGTACAAGGGTGAAAGATCCTTCAGTTCAATCTCCAAACATTTTGTATTTATTGTGTATTATGTGCTAGTTTCACTTCGCATTCCGAGTGAAGCCCTCTGCATTGAAACGAAACAAACAACTAATACTATATATATATATATATATATATATATATATATATATATATATATATATATATATATATATATATATATATATATATATATATATATATATATATATTGTTACATGTCCAAACATTTCTGCAAGCTACTGTCGCAATTGTTGTCGCAACTATCAATGACATCATGATCAATAAACGGATGTACTCGAAAGCACAAAGTGACGTCACTGCGGCCATTCAGAATCGGTCGAATATTCCAGGTAGTTCGCCAATGTACGAGAAATGGATTGAATGACTAGAGATCCTATATAAAGCCGAGCTGAATGAATGTGGGATAAAGTAAAACCGCGTTAGTAAAACTGCGATATAGTGGAGCGCGAAGTAAAGACGATATTGATTGATAGTGAAGTGATTTTCGTGATACAGACAGTGGGAATATAATTTTTTAGACAAGTGAAAAATAACATTTTAATTAATCTTTGTAAAAATAGTGAAATTCATGATTGTGAATTCTTTGTAAATAAACTCTTTTAACTTAATTTAAAAGACTGCATTTTCCCTTTCCCGGAACATTAAAATTATTGGCCGTGAACCATAACACGCGACAGTGGTCTCGAGAAGTGAGAAAGAAAATTTTGAAAGTGAAAGCTTTTAAACATTTTTAAAGTGGACAATAGTGAAATTTAATATGGGAATTGGTGGAAAAAAAAATCAAACCAATAAAAATGCCACGAAACTGACATTTAAGAATTAATGAATTGACCATATCGGAGCTTAAGGAAGAATTGGAACAGCGAAATCTGACTACGCAAGGTACAAAGGCCATACTAATTGCACGCTTGCGTGACGCAATCGAATCGGAAGGCGTGTATCTGGATTCGGGTGAGCTTTCAGATGCGCAAAAAGGCGCAGAAGGTGGAGAAGCAGAAACATCAAAATCAAAGGAATCAAAAAATGCCCTGATGCAAATGTTGATGCTGATGCAGCAAGAGCAGCGACAACAGTCATCTAATTTAACTGGAAAGCTAAATGAACAATCAGCGCAGCTAAATGAACAGTCATCTAGTTTAACTGTGAAGCTAAATGAACAGTCATCCAGTTTAACTGCAAAGCTAAATGAACAATCCGCGCAGCTAAATGAACAGTCAGCGCAGTTAAATGAACAGTCATCTAGTTTAACTGCGAAGCTAAATGAACAGTCAAATGCGAAGCTAAATGAACAAGTAGCGAAGCTGGGCCAACAAGTATTTGAAATTCAGGCAGACATCGCACAGAAGCTGGAGGAGCAATCAACGAAGCTAGACCAACAGGCAATGGGAATCAAGGCAGATTTGCAAACACAGTCAACCGAAATAAAAGCGGCGCTCGGTAGTCTGAACAACCAAATTAAATGCGTAGAGGAAAAGGTATACCAAGTCGAGGAGAGAATCTACAATGAGATCAGCCAGGTCGAAGAGAGAATCAACCATGAGATGGAAAAAATGAAAAAGGAATTGGAAGCAGCGAAGGCAGTAGTAACCACCTCACCAGCCCCGCTTATAACCGCAGCGCAAAGCACATTCTGAAAAGTGAAAGCAACAATATTCGACGGACAAACGGTCTGGAATATTTACAGAACATAGTTTGAAGCCATCACAAGGACAAATCACTGGAATGAGCAAGAATGAGCATTAATTCTTGCTCTAAGAGGCCCAGCTGCCGAGCTTTTGCAGACTATCACCGTTGAGTTGCACTCAAACTCGGTTGCTATAATGAATGCGCTTGACATGCGTTATGGAGACGATTATCTGAAGCAGATCTATTGGTCACAGCTACGGCATCGGATGCAGAAGTCTGGCGAAACCCTACAGCAGCTAGCCCAAGACATTGAGCGACTGGCACTTTTGGCTTCCCCATCCTACGAACCAGAACATCGAGATGACGCAGCAACGAAAGCATTCATCAGCGCCTTAAAGGACCAGGAATTGCAACAAGCCGTTCGTTTAGCTCCAAAGCAAACGGTTAAGGACGCATTGGCCTATAGTCTGAACTTTGAGGCAGCAAAAATGTGACTCGTAGCAATACCCGGGTTCGCGAGGTAGTGGCTGATGAATGTAGGTGTGAGCGCGTAAGAATTGAGCGAGACCCGCAGGTGAATGGTGCGTCTAGATGCTGGAATTGCGGTGAGGAGGGGCACCTGCAAACAGACTACAAGAAGCGAAGAAAACCGAGCTATTGTCCAGGGTGGAGGAAATCCAGACCGGGTCAGGAGCCCAGAATGGAAGCCCTTGAAACTGGCAGGGTCAACTTCGTGGGGCAAAATTTGGCTAGGAGGATCGACGTCCCCAGCACTACCATCACCAAGTCAAGACTACATCGTGGAGAAGCAGACTTATGCCTTCCGGGTCAAGTTGACGGAGAACATTGCACCATAACAATCGACACTGGTGCAACCCCGATCAATTATCCGACCAGACCTAGTGAGGCAACAACTACTTCACAAGGGCAGGATTTTCTCACTACGGACAGCTACGGAAGAAACTGCACCTGTCCATGGAGAGGTCAACCTCCAGATACAGTTGGGAGACCTTGTGTTCTAACATAATTTTCTGGTCGCGAACATTATGGATGACTGCATTCTCGGAATGGATTTTCTGCGACCGCATGGAATCACGTTGGATTTGGGCAAACGGGTATGGAAATGGCGGAATGCCGAAGTATTGATGGAGGATCCCAGCATCCAAATTCCCAAGATGTAGTAGTATGTGCCGACACTGATGTACCGAAATCTTCCGAGAGCATTGTATGGGCTAAGCTTGATGGTGATTTTGGAGACCACCGATCTTATCTGATAGATCCAATGAAGACGTCGGCATTGCGCAGTTTGATTGTAGGACGAAGCCTTGTAAGATCTCTAAGGAACGGATACGTGCTAGTTAGAGTCCTTAACACCGCAGACTCAACCACCAGCATCAAAACGGGAGAAGTCATCGGCAGCTGTCAGCTTGTTTCCACCATCACCTCTTTGGATGATACTCACGATCATCTTGGAAAAAAAGGCAAGACACAGACAAAGCCCGGGAACTCACGTCTGCAGTATTGAAGCAGACCGAATTGCCCGTGCAGCTATTCAAGCAAGCTTCTGATCTGGTCACCAAGTATAGTGATATCTTCTCCACAAGCCCGGATGACCAAGGACGAACGAGTATGCTAGCTCACGTCATAGATACACAGGGAGCCAAGCCGATTCGATAAGCATCGAGACGTCTTGCTATAGCCAAACAAGGAGAAATGAGTGCGCTGATCTCGGACATAAAAAAACAAGTTGTTATCGAGGCTTCTATCAGTCCATGGGCTGCGCCAGTAGTTCTAGTAAAGAAAAAGGATGGTAGCACTCGTTTTTGTGTCGATTATAGGCAGCTTAACGACGTCACTAAGAAAGATAGTTACCCGCTTCCACACATCGACGACACCATGGACACTTTAGCCGGCGCAAAATGGTTTTCTATACTCGATCTAAAAAGTGGCTACTGGCAAGCAGAAATCGACAAGAAGGACCGAGAGAAGACCGCATTTTCAGTTGGGACCGGATTGTGACAATTTGTGGTGATGCCATTGGGCTTTGCAACGCTCCAGCCACCTTCAAACGCATGATGGAATACGTACTACGAGGCCTAACTTGGAAGACCTGCTTGGTGTACCTAGATGATGTTATTGGGAGAACGTTTGAAGAGCATGTGCGAAACTTAGAAGAGGTTTCCTTCCGATTGCGACTGGTGAGTTTGAAACTTGGTGTTAACAAGACCTTAGCGAAATTGCGGGAAAGATTCTACTGGCTCCACGCTCGAGAAGACGTAGAGGACTGATGACGTCGATGCACAATTTGCGCTTCCGTCAAAGGTCCAAAGCGACGACTGAGAGGACAAATGCAAGCCTATAACGTGGGGGTACCCTTTGAAAGGATTGCTGTTGACTTCGCAGGACCCTTTCTTGAATCCGAATGGGGAAATCGATACACGCTGATTGTGACCGATTATTTCATAAAGTGGCCCGAGGTCTACCCCATTCCCAACCAGAAAGCAACTACTGTAGCCAAACAGCTAGTGTTAGATTGGGTCAGCAGGTACGGCGTACCTTGTGAACTACATTCAGATCAAGGCCGAAACTTTGAGTCACTAGTTTTTGGCGAAATGTGCGAGCTGCTGGGAATACGGAAAATGAGGACAACACCGCTGCATCCCCAATCCAATGGAATGATCGAACGTTTCAACCGCACACTCAGTAAACACCTGGCCAAGATGGTTGACGAGAACCAAAGGGACTGGGACCGGCACATCCCATTATTCTTGATGGCGTATAGAGCTGCCGAGCACGCATCGACGGGCCAAGCCCCAGCTAAATTCATTGGAAAGACTGCCGGGTGATATTAAGTTCGGAACACCCCCTGAGAAAGCCCAAACGATCTCGGAGTACGCAAGTGAACTAAGGCAACGGTTGAACCAGATACATCGGAATGTGCGAAAATACCTCCAATCGGCTACTGACCGCATGAAGACCAGGTATGATCTAAAGGCAAATTTTACTGGCTTCCAGCAAGATGACTTGGTATGGCTATACAACCCACAACGGCAGAAGGGTAGGCCTCCGAAGTTGCAGCATAATTGGGAGGGACCATACCGGATTACAAAGCGAATCAACGACGTCGTATATCGCATACAGGAACACCGTAAGCCGAGAGCCAAACTGAACTGAACTGAAAATCGTTTACCTGGACCGTCTGCCTCAATATTACATCCAGGGAGACTTGACTACTAGTGGCGATACATCTTTTCGGGGCGAAAAGAACTGAGGTGAGGGCAGTGTTATATGTCCACACAATTCTGCGAGCTACTGTCGCAATTTTTGTCGCAGCTATTAACAACATCATGATCAATAAACGAATGTATTCGAAAGCACAAGAATCGACCAAGTAGATCCATGATCAATATCTGAAAGTGACGTCACTGCGGCTATTCAGAATTGCTCGAATATTCCAGGTAGTTCTCGTCAGAACATTCGCCAATGTACGAGAAATGGATTGAATGACTAGAGTCCCTTTATAAAGCCGAGCTGAATGAATGCGGGTAATAGTAAAACGGCGATAGAAAAACCGCGATAGTAGAAACTGCGATAGTTTGAGCGCGAATTAAAGGCGATATTGATTGATAATAAAATGATTTTCGTGATACAGACAGTTGGAATATAAATTTATAGACAAGTGAATAACATTTTAATTATTTGTAAAATAGTGAAATCAATTATTGTGCATTCTTAGTAAATAGACTCTTTTAACTTAATTTAAAAGACATTGCGTTTTCACTTTTCCGGAACATTAAAATTATTGGCCGCGAACCATAACACGCGACAATATTAACAAACATTAATCAATGATATATTGGATCATTGTGCTATATGACTTTTTTCCATCTTTCGGTAAGTTGAAAAATTTCACATTCGAAGAAGCCTTGATTTTTAGAAGCGAAGAACTGGTCCAACTCATTTTTAACAGCTATAGGGTGGCTGGGGCTCAGTTCCCAATTGAGCTCCATTAATTTTTGACGGATTATCAAAGAGGTGTGGGGTCTGGCGTCATGATGGAACATCACGCCTTTGCGATTGGCCAATCCGGGGCGGTTTTTATTGATTTCTTCATTCAATTTCGAAAGTTGCCGATAGTAGACATTCGAATCAATAGTTTGTTTTTTGGAAGCAGCTTAAAGTAGACTATACCCTTGTAATCCCACCACGCAGAAAGCATAATCTTCTTTTGGTGAATATTGGCTTTGGATTTCGATTGTGGGGCTCATCTTGCTTGGACCATGATCGTTTTTGGACTACATTTTCGTAAACAATCCATTTTTCATCACCCGTTATGACTCTTTTTAGAAATGGTTTGTTTTGGTTACGATTCAGCAGAGTCGCGTATGTTAATGCGTTTGGGAGGTGTATTTCCTTTAATTCGTGAGGAACCCAAACATCCAGTTTGTTTACGTAGCGAAGCTGTTATAAATACAAGTAAACGGTTGCATTCGATATGTAGAGCTTCTCTGCTATCTCTCGAGTTGTCATACGCCGGTTAGTTTCGATTAACACGACCAGTATGTGGTGCATCTTGCACATTGAAATTTCCAGAACGAAAGCGAGCAAACCAACGCTGACACTGGCGTTCAGTAAGGCAGTCTTCACCATAAACTTCACACAATTTCTTGCACCGCATTGTTACCATTTCGGAAGTGAAACAATAAAATATGCTGATAATGCTCTCTTTGATTGTCCATTTTCAAGTTTACTTTTAACCAACTTGACGTTTACTAATGTCGCTCAGTTTTTGACTAAGATAATCTAAGATCTAATTTTTAAAATGGTATATAATAATATAAGCCACGCAATCACTACTACATGAAAAATGGAGTTCACGTCATCTATGAAAAAAAAAAAACGACATGTATTATCGAACAACCCAATAATAGCGAAGTCTATCAGGCGTTGTCTATTTTCGCTGGTCTCTACTTGAAGGTTGTGCAGTCTAGTTGTTCCTCTATGCACCGTTTCTCGGCCGATTTTGTGTTAAGTCATCCAGAATAATTTTAATGTCGTTTGACGGCAGTGCATCGACAGTGCGTTCCGGGGTGCTGTAAAATTCGGCCTTGATTGCCTCCTCCTTGTCTTCTGTGGACGCATGACAGTTGTCCAACAAGACTAAAGAATTTGGTCTTGATACGAATCGTACAGATCCTTTGGGTAACGAGCTTGAATTCGGTGACAATTTGTTGAAATGCTTTTAAACACTGTGTGCGGTTGCATGTCAAATGCATCTTCTGCGTGCCATCTGGTTTCTTGCACTGCAAGGATGTTGATTCTATATTTCTTTATTTCATCCAGAAGTTGTCGCAGTACACCTAGTCTATTTAATGACGTAACGTTCCAACTTCCAAAAGAATAGTCCTTTCTTCGTTGCGATAGTCGATGTTTGTCCAATACGATCCTCGTTCCATGACAAATAATACTAAGCGAAGCGTTGTCAGCAGGTTTTGGTCCTTCGCTTAGAGATAGAGTATCGCATTGTCTTGATCGTATCGGTAATCAATAAGGTGATATAGTCAGTACCACGCTTGGTCTGTTTGTTACCAATTTTTATATTATCTGATATATGATACTGACTATATCACGTCCAGACTACAACTAATGTCAAGAAATGATATATAGTACAACAATCTCAATGGCAAGGTCAAGCCGGTTCTTTGCATTGATATTATATATTTACTGTACTCATTTACGGTGGTAGTGAAAATTCAAACATCTAATGTACTTTTATACAATGCATAACCAAAGACGAATATGCTACTATCGTAAAAATTAATACACTTACCCTCATGAATCCATTTCGAAATGCATTGAATTGCTGCTCAACCGATTTATTGAATATGAAATCAATATATAAGTCCACAAACTCTTGTCTGTAAATGTTACCCAAATGAACAATATATAAATACTAACAAAAACTACAAATTTTATCTACCTGTTATCTTTTGTGACAGGAATCTCACTTCCGCCTGGCTTTAATTCCACTGTTTGTGACTCACCAAACACTTCTCTGCTTATTTCAAAGCGCAAATCGAATGATTCAGTAAAATCATCACCTTCATATTCCAGAATATTTTTCATTGAATTTGCTAACGTTGGTGATAAGTCATTGAGATCGCTTAGGTCAGGAGTTTCTTTAAGCAACTTTCTATATAAAGCCAGTGGAAATGGCAAATGTATTATTGTAAAATTATAAATGGCTAAGCCACAAATCACACCAATCAGATTGTACATTTCAACAGCCTCAAATGAATGGTCCGAGAACCATATTGCACGTGAATCTTCAAATTCTTTGAACATGCCATACTTTGGATCTAATATATCCTTTAGCAGCAACATAAAGAACTCTTTTCGTACACCACCGGCATCTTCGGCTTCTTCACCATGAAACTTCACCTATAAGTATTGAAATAAATTTTTGTGTTGCAAGATTAGTAAGCTGTATCTTAAATCACCTTCAACGGTTTCTTTAAATCTGTTTCAGCATATCGTGCCAATTCTCGGAAAGTATCGTCAACAAGATTTTCACGAGTGACATTCAAATGCACAAATTGAGATACGGCAACAGGTGCGCCAGAGAACATGTAGAAAAGAGCCTTAAGGCCAATATATTTGAATAAATAGATACATATTGGAATTAATGAGATATTATTTACTTGTGTAGCAACGCTTTGCATTGCATTTTGCATTTGAATTGCTTGATCGGTTTGCAAAAGAAGTGTTTTAGCTTCAGCATCAAACAGGAACGGATAATTACACAGGTGAAAATCCTCTATCTGCAATTTCATGTAAAAGATATAACTTGCACTGTTCTATATCAAGCAAATATATTCCTCTCACATTTCTGTCCATAGCCCATTGAACATAGTCTTGCTGGAGGTCGATGAAATCTTTCAATTCTGGAATGTAAAACAGGCTGTACGGCACCCTTGTCTTACGTTGAAGATAGTTTATCCGGTGCAGTAAAAGCAGAAAATTTAAAGCACTTACCAGGTGTGGTTCATAGACTACATGCTACAATAAAAACCGATAAGATGTAATTTACAAAGAATTACCATTACTTACCCTTTTACCATCCTCCCGTTTTTTAGCTAGGTTAAAATCGATTGTGTACAAAACGACACCTTTGTAACATGTCACAATCCTTTCATACATATCACACGGCAACATTGCCCACCACTCACATACTATTTTCTCAGGAATAGGAAGCAAATTGAACACTGAACACGAAAACGGAGTATGCAACTTTGAATAATTTTTCGCGTTTACAAATTCGTGGTAGAAAGGCAAAATTATAAATATTCGAAGAGTTTCCACATCAGCTGGCGATGCTATGAGTGAATTTATTAAGTCATTTGTTACTCCGTCCCAAATCTTGAATTGAGATTTTACTATATGTAAGTAAATTGCAACAGAAAAATAAAAACTATTAAACGTACGATTTGCTTGAGACTTTCGTTTTCTATCTTTCCAATGTACTCGAAGATTTCTTGGCTGGCGGCGAGATCGACTCCATGGCGTTTTGAAGTACAGCACAAATGTTGATCGTTTGGCAGTAGAAATGAACCGTTTATGCATGCTTGACTTCGAAAAATTATTTCTATATTTGTCAATAAATCTAAGTCCACTGACTCGTCCATAGGCACTTCGGCGCACTGTTTCGCCATATCAAGCGTCAGGCACATGATTTGTGTTTTTTTGCTGAAAGGCAATATTTGTTGTTTCATTTCAAAACTATTTGATCAATAGTAGTTACTCATATATTCGACAGTCATCCGGTGGTATGTTTTCATTAAAGTCGGTCGTCGACACGAAACACTGATCACCACCAGAGAAAATTCTTTTTATTCGCATGGTGGCATTTTCCGAATCAGGAATATCACAATTATTCAGCAAATGCGTTCCACTTGGAGAAACCTGTAAAAACATCACTAATTCATTTCAACAAGAATGCGCGACATATTCGTGCGTTCACCCATGGCCCGAGCACCACTTGCGGAACAAATGAGTTGTTTGTATTGCGCGATCCAAGTTGACCGGAACAGCCTAAGCCAAATCCATATACTCGTCCTCTCGACGCGACCAAGGCCAATGTGTGCCTTCTTCCACAAGTCACCTGCGTTATTGTACTTCCCATCAACTCTAGAATCTTTAAATTCAAAATGGTTCAATGAAAACTTCGCAAATTGAATCATAATTCACCATTCGCGGTAGTATCTCATTAGAAGTAGCACCATGGCCCAATTGTCCATAAGTACCAGATCCACATGTGAAAACCCCTCCATCTATTGTTAAAAACACTGAAAAGTCTTCTCCACATGAAATGTAGCGAACACCTAGGCTTCGCAAGGTTTTCAATTGTGTTGGAAACGGTCGCGATTGTTCATCATTTAATCCCAGCTGGCCAGAATTATTTTTACCCCAACCGAAAACTGCTCCTGATTTGGATATTACAAAACTATGATTTGCACCACATGCTATAGATGCTATAGGCACTCCCGCTAATGACGTTATCTCCAGCGCACGTATAACTTTCCCTGTATTTCTGCCGATACCCAATTGTCCATAATTGTTAAGTCCCCATGCATAAAGCTGTCCACCTATAATACAAACAGAGTACGTTTCAGTAAGCAAAGCGTACATTGAAAACTCAAATTGAATATTTTCATACGTACTATTACTCAAAGCAAGGCAATGATTGTAACCACAAGCAATCTGTACAATATGCTTCGTAGCCAAGGCTTTGATAATTTTTGGTTGTTGCACATGTCCTCCATTCTCCAATCCTAGCTGTCCGCTTGTGTCGGATCCCCAACTGAACACTTGACCCCATTCATTTAAAGCTAATGAGTGTGTTGCGCCACAACTAACTTGTACTATCAAATAGTTTTCCAGGGAAGCGATTAGTTCTGAAAAATAAATACATAATGTAAGCAAGAACTCCCAAATTGATGAGCTGAAAAGAACGATTACAACAAAAATATATTCTCTAATTTCATAAGCGGTATTTTAGGAAAAAGGAAAATGTGCTACTTAGTTTTACATGCGTTCATATGAGTTTACTACTTCTTCGAACATTAATTTACAGAACATTTTACCTTCACCAATTTCATATGATTCACAAATTCTACTTCTTGCGCACTAGATTAACTTCAGACAATACTTTTTCATTTTACAAATAAATCTTGCGTCATTGATGATCACTACTGTGAAGTTAGATAGAGGGAACTACGCTTATGTCAGAAGGCTTTTGTCCTCAACCTACGATATGCAGACACTAATAATGAACAAGCGCAAGAAAAACATTTAACGGACATGCACAACAAATACGAGTACATACTTGTTTTAAGAGAAAAACAATTGTTACTCCGTTCTAACTGGCCGCCAGTTTTTGCGATGTTACTAATATCATTGACTGAATGGAATCTTAAAAATATTTTTGTTATTCATCTTTTCTGAAAATTTGAAGAAGGTCCAATCAAAAATGTAGTGCCTGATTCGATAGAAAACCGAAATAGTAGCAATCGGAGAAAATTCATACGGCTATAAATTCCGTAAATATGATTCGATTTTATTGAAACTTAGAGAATAAGGACTTTGTATAATACTATGTAGTAATCGAGCAGTCACACAAGCAAACTGCTCGAAAACCTTCTTATCTCCTATTCAAAATTTTAATGGCAGATTTAGAAGAATAATTAATTATTTCCATTCATACTTGTCATTTGTAAAATAGTTTTCTTTCTTATTATTATTATTATATTTATTTTATATCAATTTTCCTTTAAATTAAATTTAAGTGTTTCCTTTTAGTTATATTGGGAACGCTGATTGAGTGCACCCCAACGGTGTGCTACCTTGCGGAAGGCAATAGAGCTCAGCTGATACACGGGATGCGAAAGAGGAAAGAGAAGTTTTGGGGACGGATCGTGGAGTTGACTTACGACCGCGACACGGCGAGCACGCGAACAACGGCCGGGAAGAAAAGAAATTAATTGGCGTAAAAGAAAATGTTCGATCGCGGAGTGCATTTCTAGCCGGCAAACATATAACCCTACACTGCTTAAATTTTCCGTATTTGCGGATTATTTCGGATAGTATTTTTACGAGTTCAGTGATGGTGTTCTCTTGCAAGTGACTCAATTTTTCCCCACAATACCTGCCCATTAGCAAAACTTCAACAAAAAAGTGTTCCCTCGCTTCCCATTAAAATCTCAAGTGGAATAGTCATGGATGCGATGGTGTTCGCCGAGATAATTTCCTAAAAGATTGCCCTTGATGGAAATCTAGAGCAAAGATGATTTGATTACGAGTTTTCCATGCGAAAACCATGTTCTTCGGCACCAAAATTAACTTAGTGGTTACTGGTGACGCATTTAACAGTTCTCTGGAAGAAGCCAGCATTCAGTGACGTTTGAGGCAAATACACTGCTATCAGGACTTATTTTCAATTGCTGACGAAACTATAAAACACAATCAAAACAATACGTTCGAAGTACAAGCCCCTGAAGCATTAGAAAAGTGCATTGGAGATAATATTATCATTCCTGAATTTAGATTTCTTGATGAAATTTCGGGCAATGAAGAAAAATCATAATGTTCCATTAACGACTAGATACAGCAGTACCAAGTTGGAAAAGTTGACAATTTTCTATGACCGAGAATTGTCAAATAACTTTTTTGGTTAGGATGGGACTGGAATGGGATGGTGATCGAGAAGAGTTCGATGAAGTGATTGGTTTGCTCGAATTGCTTCGGGAAAAACGTTGAATGCCGCGCCACATCGTGAATGTCGGATGGCAATTATTACAAATGTGAAGACTGCAGAAAAACAGTCCAGTGTCCGCGCGATTTAAAAAGGAACGTAACTCTTGAGAAACACCATATCAGTTTGTTTGCTCCCCGCAAATGCGCAACTTTCCTTAACGAGTGCAATTATTTATTGTGTGGCACATCGAAATGACAACACCTCCATGATCGGGAGAAGATTTATTGGGTCGATGGCAAAAAGATATGGACTGGATTTGGGAATGGAAGGACCGACCCGATCAACGACCACCAAAAGATCACATAATTCTATGACATAAATTCGTCACGTCTATATTTCTCATTTGGTGGGAAAGTTCATGCAAATTATGTTTGTATGAGTTTTTCACAAATGGGAAATATATGGCCACGTCTACGTTTGGATCTTGATCCGGTTGGGAGGGTACGAGGGGGCACCACCTCCATCTGGATGCCCCACTGTTATTTGTGGGCCATAAGAATCGTCGGGTAACGATGAAATCCTCCTAAGTCCGTCTGTCTTCCCTATGTCCAGTTTGTAGTTTTCGTCAGCAATTTCCAACCCTTAGTTGGTTACCTCCTTTTTTTCGATTTCGGTCGACTTTTATTTGACCCCGGAATTCGTGGATGCGAAATTCTTTTGTAGTGGGTCCTTGTGCTGGGCGAAAGAACCCGCCCCACGACCCGCAACGCTAGCCTGCCAGCGCATTCACGCGTCCCTAGACGAGGCCAATCTTAGCGGATCTCAACATGCTCTTCCTCTGGACAGCAGACCATCGCTGCAGTCTTTTACGGACATCTAAACATACCATTTCACTACAAAATGACGCCCAGCATGGGGCGCGAAAAGCCCGGCTGTATCAACAGTCGTGAGCACGAGACAGTCCATCGTCTCTAGGTGACGCTACAAGGTGTCCAGATTTTTAGCGGGTAGGTAACCTCTAAGGGATATTGAACTTATCGTTCCCCAGCAAATAATAACTTCCGAATGTGAATTATCCTTGGACATCAATATCGTTTAGACCTGCTTGTGATTCATACATTGGTGGTTTACCACCATTGTATGACTAGCAAGGCCAAATGATATTAGAGTCCTTTTGTGTATTCGGAAGTTGTTATCCCAATATTATTTTTCGGGCGGATTCTGATCTGCACCACACCAAGTGTTCGATTACATGGATTTTGATTTCACGGATTGGCTGCTTAGTTAGTCCGTGTCTATCCATGATAAGACACGCGCTGATTGCAGGTCAGAATTCACCATGGGCTGGCAAATTGTACCTAGTCGAAACTTGCGTATAAAAGATCACTTCTGAACCCTGATTCTTATGAGTAGAGAGTAGTCCCTGTAGAGCAGAGGAGGAGCGTACCATTGGTAACCTTACTTTGGAAAGGGACCGATGGAATGGAACGACCAAATGTGATTTGATATTACCTATTGATAAAACTGATTTAAGCAATTGCGCGGTTGTTCCTCACTTTTATACCACGAATTACGGGTGCTCGAGACTCTAGAATTACGGCTAGTGCGAACCGAGTTGTAATTTACCTACTTTTGTCGCTAAATTTTTGGTCTAGTTGATAATTGTTAATATATACTGCCCTACTTAACGTCGCGTTCGTTCGAAGAAAATGTCGCAACGCGCTGGCGGAATGAAACGTGTACGCAATGAATATGTAAGTGATCTGCATTGCAATCAATTTGTTTGAATGTACGAATTAATTGCATTTAACGTGAATAAATTTGTGAACGCTTTTAATTTGACGCAGCGGTCAAAAATAAAATTTGGCGGCATCTATGGTTGACAACTTTCTAGTATAGATGATGTGATTTGCCTAGACTCAAACACTTGTAGCTTTCTCATTGATCATTTTGATTAAATACGTTGGCTACTGCTGAAGATTTCGGTGATAAGAAGAACGATGTCTGTGACATATTTAAATGCTACAAGTGTGTTAGTCCGTGCGAATATAGTACTTTATGAATGAACAATGGATTTATAGTACTTTATGAATGAACAAATTGTGAATGAAACTGCGTCAAAGAAAATTTTGATCTTAATATTTATGCGATTCGAATGATAAATTATGAAACGGATTGTAGGGTGATCGATTATCAAAATGCTTTTAAGAGTATTGGGAGGAGAAAAGAAAAATTAACATCATGAAAAAAGCTAAAGTTGGTCGCGTTAGCTTTAATTAGTAAAAAGGGAAGAAGTTAGTTGAATCTGTAAATAGTGGAAAACGGTTTGGCCCGATATATGGGGCCTGAATGATTTGGTAAAACGAACTATGGCTCTCATTTCTAGAGTCGAAACAGGAATAAAATTGAATTTGATAGGGATAAAGAAAGAGCGCACTTTGATTAAATGGTGTAAATAATAGACGAGTGGTAGCAGACGCGATCGAAGTGTGTGAAATTAAATGCACAGAATACTTTTATTAAAATGAACGTTTGCATGCAATCACATCAGGGTGATAATTGTAAATTAAACAATAATTGACGGTGGCTCGTTGGAAACAATTTGCGAGAAGAAAATGGAGGCTACGCGTCCGGTCCATACTTTCCCTATCAGATAAACAGAAATAAATTCATTTGAAAGACAGACGCGCGTTACCTACCTTACCGTCGAAGTAATAAAAATTATAAACAAAAACATGCGCGCATTGAACACTTGTATATTTCCTTTTTCTTTAATGATTTTTATAAACAAAAACAAGCTCGTATTGAACACTTGTATATTTCCTTTTTCTTTGACGATTTTTATAAATTTCCTTTCTTTAAATGATTTTTTTTTGTAAGTTCCCTTTCTTTTTTTAAGGATTTTTGTGTTTCCTTTCTTTTTTTTTTTAATTTTTGCAAGTTCCTTTTTTAATGATCTTAAGTTTCGTTGAACGAAAATAGAATTTTTTTTTTCTTATTGTAAATCTCCTGTTTTTTTTTTTGAATAAAATCATGAATTGTTAAACGTTAAAACTTCGGTCTTTCCATTCCGTTTTCCGGACCGGGTATAGGACCCGCAACGATGGCAGGCTCCTCCTATAATATGGGCTAGCCATCGGGCGCGCTCCTCTGTTTTTTGTTGCTTAACAGGGGCTCTTGCTGGGTAGAGTGGCCTTCCGCTCGCGCGCCTTTTTATGGTATAGAAATATGTGATTCGATCACATAATTCTATGACATAAATTCGTCACGTCTATATTTCTCATTTGATGGGAAAGTTCATGAAAATTATGTTTGTATGAGCTTTCCACTCAAATGGGAAAAATATGGCCACGTCTACGTTTGGATCTTGATCCGGTTGGGAGAGTGCGAGGGGGCACCACCTCCATCTGGATGCCCCACTCTTATTTGTGGGCAATAAGAATCGTAGGGTAACGACGAAGTCCTCCTAAGTCCGTCTGTCTTCCCTAGGTCCAGTTTGTCCTTTTTCGTCAGCAATTTCCAACCCTTAGTTGGTTACCTCCTTTTTTTCGACTTCAGTCGACTTTTATTTGACCCCGGAATCCGCGGATGCGAAATTCTTTTCTAGTGGGTCCTTGTGCTGGGGGAAAGAACCCCTGCCAGCGCATTCACGCGTCCCCAGACAAGGCTAATCTCAGCGGATCCCAACATCCTCTTCCCCCGAGGCAGCAGATTATCGTTGCAGTCCATTACGGACATCTAACCATACCACTTCACTACACAAGTTATAGGAAGAAATAATGATGGAAATATTAGAAGGCATACAAGTGGAAAAGGGCAAAGTATGTAAGCTAAATAAATCATTGTATGGTCTTAAACAGGCTGTAATGAATTTCTTTTTTAAAAATCCGTGTTGGACACGTGTGCCGATTGTCTGGGACAAGTGTCAGCGAGATATAAAAAACACCGAGTTCAGCTAACTAGCTTCGCTTAACGACCGCGTACGCGTGCTTGACGACTAGCATTTGCGGGATCATATGAGGCGAGTTCTTGTCGAGAAACGAAGCTACACTACAAAATATTTATCACGCGTACTCTACGAGACGTACCGATCAGTTTTTATTATCTTTAGAAATGTTCTATTATTTTCAACATTTTTTGTCTCGTTAAAGTTAGCGGACACGGAGGCTTGAGACAAAACGCAAACATTACACAAAAAGCAACCGTTACTTTCTCCCAAGAAGGTTGTTGCATTACAACGGGAATGTCAAACCTAAAGATGTTAAAGTGGCAGAAGCGAACTACTCATTTCTGCCTACAGGATGGAAACTTGACGGATGTAGTTTACTTTACACTAGTAAAACAACAAACTTAGCAGTTTCGACGGGGTGACCACCTTATCTCTTCAGGAGTAGCCACTGCTGATCACCACGGGGACTCGACTGCTTATGTTTATTACAAGGCTCCTCGTTGTTGGAATGAAAAATTTAGTAACCCTCTAAAATCTAATAATTTTACACAGTTAAAATCCGATTTCTGCGATTTTAAGGGATTTTTTGATAATGAAAAAGTATAGTTAATATGATATGTAGATGACGGACTTATTTTTCAGCAAGTAGGAAAGCGTTAGAGATCGTAATCAATGAACTGAAACATAGTTTTAATGTAACTACATATTTTCAATTTGAAATACTTTGTAGGCTTAGAGATTATCAAAAATGCAAAATTCTATATATTTAAGTCAGAGAAATTACATTGTACAAACAAGCGGAAAATCGACGGCCAAGTGAACCAAGGAACAGAGTGGAGTGAGTTGTATGAATTTTTTGATGAACTACCTGGTTTTATTTGCGTAAAATTACGTAAATTACAATGAGCGGGCCATGTAGAAAGAAGAAAGCCGGTTACCCAAAAGAACATTAAAGGGTAGAGCACAAGGTAGCCGGAAGACCGAAGACTCGATGGGAAGACACGATAGAAACTGACAGCAGATCCTTGTTGGTGTAGTTGGAAAATTTGTATTCCACTACACAGATAAAATTTCTAAGCTTTTGTGTGCTAATCCTGAGTACGGGCTTGTCGTCTTATTTTCTTCACTGCTGTTTATATAAATGACGCACAACGAGTTGATTATGTATTTACACTAATTTATTAAATTAATCATTACACACAACTTAAATAATTATTCGGACTCATCTTTTTGACATAGTTTAATCAACTAAAAAATATTTTATTTTTTCTTACTTGACAATTCATCTACGCCTACTATTCTTTTTGTGTGGATTTTAGAAAAATGTGGAATTTAATTTACAAGTAATGTAGAATACGCTACATTGGGAGTGGATTGGGAGATATCGATAAACATGTTGTTTATAGTTTTCTTTATCGAAAGGCTGTAGGATCATTCCTATTTCTTGCATCTGTTTCACATCCTGATTTGTCATTTGCACTGAATATTGTATCCAAATATGTAAACTAACCTAGTGTTGATCTGTAGTAATCGAGCAGTCACACAAGCAAACTGCTCGAAACCCTTCCTATCTCCTATTCGCAATTTTAGAATAATTAATTTTTATTATATAGAAAAATTAATTTTTATTATTTACATTTCTAATCGTAATTTGTAAAATAGTTTTCTTTCTTATTATTATTATTAAATGTAATTTTCATGTCAATTTCCCTTTATATTAAATGTAAATGTTTCCCTTTAATTATATTCTTCATAAGATTTAACTTTTATTACTATTTAAAATTTTCTTCATTTTCTTTACTTCAGTTAAATTTTGTTTTTAAAAATTTTATATCTGCAAATAAAATTTCGAATATGGGAACGCTGATTTAGTACAGCCACTCAGTATAAGCGAGCACGGCTGAGCTGGCAGCTGAGGGAATTAGTGGTACACCAAAAAGAAGGAAAAAGAAAGATAAAGAGGGAGTCAGGTTCTAGCTTCGACACGATATGGGCGGAGATAATTGAATTGCCAATCAATCAGCTTTAAACAAGATATGAATTCCGCATTTACTTCAGACGGAACGGGAACGATCAAACGGGTGCCAAAGGAATGAATATAAAAATTGGTCAGTGGTGATAGTTAATAAAGTCATCTAGTGAAGTGATTGCAAACCGCTCCGAAGAAGTAAAACTCATAAAACGCTATGTATCGATCGCGACTGGGAGTAATGTTGAATAATCTCGTAGTGTTGGGTGGCGAATATGACGTTCGGTCAGGATACTTAGAAGGTGAGGAAGAAGCATACTCATCCGAAGAGAATGAATGCGATGACGAAGAGGGCGAGCGTGAATGCGAAGATGACTAGTAGCATATATTTCATTTTTGATATGCGGATATATAAGTAACTATTTAACATCAAATCACATTGCCCGTTTTCGCCTCTTAAAGAAAAAAAAAACAAATTTACGCATTTAGTTTGCAAAACAAGGTAATCTTGAGAATTGTGTACAAAACAAATGATTCATACTGGTTTGATGTGTGGAAATGTTGGTGCTTGTACATGCAAGGATGTTTACCTAGAAACTGCTGAGGAAAGTCAATGATGGATTTATGAGAATATAGAAATATGCTGGAATCGTCTTTACTGCAGCAGTCTGAGTGAGAGAAATGCTCCATATGTACTCTTAATAAATCTCCAGAATTTGGAAATAGCCTTCATTTTACATACTTCAAGACACACAGCGGGAAGATGCAAATCGTTTCTGAAGGACATTTTAAAATAATAATCTGGAATGTAACAAATTATTCCTAATGTCAAAGACTGGAAAATATAAACAATCATAATGAAATGTCCCATAAATACCAGTCGGATTATCATTACAAATTCCGTGTTCATTAACAGACTGCTCTTTATTCTAACGAAATAATATATACATGAAACACACCTTGCCTTAAGTTATTTAAAAAGATTCCTGTTCAAACAATCAACTTTCGTCATCAAATATTGTTCCTTACATTAAAATCATTCCGATGATATTCAATTCCTATGTCTGCAATTGTTCCTGCACGCGCAATCGTAAATTCAATTTTTACCTATCTCATAGAATAACTCTAAATGTTGTAGTGAATAAAGAGATTTCCATATAGTCCGTGAAGGACCGCAGCGATGTTCTGCTGCCTCGGCAGAGGAAGGTGTTGGTTCCTGCCGAGAATGCCCTCGTCCGGAGACGCGTGAATGCGCTGGCAGGCTAGCATTGCGGTGTCGTGGGGCGGGTTCGTTTCCCCGGCACGAGGACTCACTACAAAACATTTCGCATTCACGAATTGCTTGCAGAGATCAAGAGGACGACCGAAGTCGCAAATCTGTAGATAACCTCCACGAAGGAATTACGACTTGTTGCGAGAACAAGTGCAACCTGACAAGAAAGACTAACTTGGGGTTGACCTCGTCTTTACCCAAATACATTCAGGGCCCACAAATGAAAGAGGGGCAACCGGGTGGTGGTGGAGCCCCTTCATGCCCACCCAACCGGAATAAATCCAATGTTAAATCGTTGAGGTGGCCAGATATTCCTCTTCTGAGTGGAAAACTCATACAACTTAAATTATATGAACTTTCCCATCAGAAGGGGAGTACCCCGGTGACCAATTTATGTCATAGAATTATACAATTGAATTGCATAACTCTATGCCATAAAAAGGCACTTGGCTTGGGCCACTCAACCCATTAAGTCTCCTGAAACAGAAAAATTTTTAAGTACCCGGTGGCTGGCTCATATTTTGGGGTGGAAGCCTGCCACCGTACCGGGTCCTATACCCGATTGGAAAAGACCGGAAGGGAAAGACCGATTTTTACCGTTTAATTCATCATTTTATTTAATTTCATTGATTTCTCGTAAATACAACGCAAAGAAATCAAAATAGTTCAACAAAAATTATTCAGTGTATATATTAAAACATTTTTTAATATTGATATAATTAGTATTTGCAGTATATATTAAAGATTACCCCACTTAATTGAATAAATTGAATAAAAAGAAACAATTGGTATATATAAAAAAAATGAAACAATTGGTATATATAAAAAATGAAACAATTGGTATATATGTAAAAATGAAACAATTGGTATATATGTAAAAATGAAACAATAGGGGAACTTACCCAACCTTTTCCGACGACGAGCGCTCGTTGACGAGGTGAGTAAGTCCTGTAAAGTTATAATACTGCATAGCAAATTAGTTAAAAGCACTCGCGATATTTCTGGAATATTTTCGTTGTCAACTTTTCTTCTTCTTTTTTTTTTTTCTTTTGGTAAATGCTAAAACGCACACGTGATAACGAGATTCATGCAAATTAAAACGTTTTTCTTTAGAATTTCCTTTTCGGCTTCTTGGTTGAATTCGTGAAAAATTCAGCACGAAACACATTAAAACTTTCTGGCGCGCATGGATCAGTACAAGTGACGCGCGATAAAAAAAAATGTTTAAATCCGGGCTTTGAGTTTCTTCGCTAGAATATTTTCCCCCTCTCTTGCAGCACAGTCCCAACAAATTTACTTCCACGAGCAGGCAAAACTGAAACTGTTTTCGTTTTGGCTTTCCCGTTATCTTGACGAATAACTTCCCTTTGTTGTCTGCTGACGACCGAAAATTTGTAACAGTTGAGATCAAACAAACTAAAATTTCACGTCCCGCAATCTTGCACTGAGCACTATTTGTCGGGTGGAAATAAATAACTAAAACGGATAGAAATAACTAATCCTCGTTAGTTTTTCCGGTAATAAAATTATTCCCAGAGTTTCGTCCGCGATGACGTGTTTCCACAAGACAGTCCGTGATATTCACGAGAAATGATCCACGCGAATTTCCTGCTTTCCCGGCGCACACAACACTATCTTGCACTTGAGCAGTTTTCCGCGCGAGCAGGAAAACCCAAGGCCGACTAGCAATCTCCAATTTTACTTTCGTACGTCACTTGCGCACAACGAGCGCCAAGTTTTTCTTTTTCCGCTGCTGAACAACAACGTTCGTTTTTGTTGTACGGAAGATGCAAACACGCTTTTCTTTGTCGCGCACACGCTTCAGCAGCAACGCACCACCAACTTTTCCGCGATCGCCAACACCTCGCAGAAGCAGCACGAAGAACCGCAA
This sequence comes from Odontomyia ornata, assembly GCA_963969285.1. Lineage (NCBI taxonomy): Eukaryota > Metazoa > Arthropoda > Insecta > Diptera > Stratiomyidae > Odontomyia > Odontomyia ornata. The sequence continues at coordinate 25,285,313 of OZ017741.1, forward strand.
AGAAAACTCTCCATTTTCAAAGCATAAATCAATTGCGGATTTTTCTTTTTCACTTGACACTCATTTATTCACATTCAAATCAATTTTCCCGTTCCAAAAACATTTACGGTCTTTCCGTCATTCAACCAACGCAAACCCCACAACAATTTTATCTTCTTCCACTTATTGCATCCAAATGCCAAATTCCCGAGCACTTTTTCTTGGAAACCGTAATGAACACCACCGCTCTTGTACTATTTTCACCCACGATAACTTTCCGATTTCCTAACATATGCATTCGAATAGGCAATCATTAACGCGTATTTGGTAATTTCGATATTAACACCCTACGACATGATAAGTTTCTTTCCGCATCCGACGTGACCGCCGTGAAAATCCATAACCGACTCCCCACAATCCCCGTAATTCCACTTGACTTTTCGAAATGCAATTTCTATAGCGGGATCGCTACTCAAACCGCTTTAAAGGGATTATTACAAAACAACACCAAGATGTAACTCCGGAGCATGCGATGGAGCGATGACACGCCGGAGTAAGCGTAACTGAGATGACGTTATGTCTATGTGCATATTTCGTTTTTCGTCACACAATACTGCTAATACAAATGCAAGATCCCGAACGATATTGGCGATGGCTTGGATGAAAAACTCAAGCATGCAACGCAAAATAAAATCAATCAGAACAAATCACTTCACCGTCCAACGTAATTCGGAACTCGTATTCAATCGAAAACGAGCGAAACACTCCCCATCTCCATCCAATTCCTCGTTTGTGAGACGAAGCATAAGACTCGACTTGCCGGCGCCACTCTCCCCGATAATTCCAATGTTGTTATGTAGTTATCACCCATTTTCATGATTTACGACGCAATAGCATGCAAATTTCGCAAGCACAATTTAATATTCTCCACACTCAAGCAACTACGACACTTTATGGGCAAGTAGAACAATACGAACCCATTCAGAAAGGGGGAAATCACACAATTGAAGGTTTTTTTTTGTTGCTATCAAATGTACTTTTTCCTTATCAGTTGTAGTTTATGACGGCGGTATTTGCAATTTCCCTTTTCACTGTCTTTTGTAGGTTCAATTAAGTTATCAATTGAAGGCAATTTGTCGTTTATGATAATTAGGCGTAATTAGGTGGGAAAATCGGAAGAATTAGACAAATTTTAAGGGGTTTAAATGATACAATGATTTTAGCGTTCATATAATTAACAGGTTAAATGATACAATGATTTTAGCGTTCATATAATTAACAGGTTAAATGATACAATGATTTTAGCATTCATAATTAACAGGTTAAATGATACAATGATTTTAGCATTCATAATTAACAGGTTAAATGATACAATGATTTTAGCATTCATAATTAAAAGGGGTTAACCGTTTCGTTCTAAGCATTTGCATACCGCGTTACACCGCAATTCGTTAAATTATCTTCAAAAGATATTGTAATAAGATACTACACATTAGAAATTTTTTTAAACATTTTTAGAATTTTGTTTCCCGGGTGTTAAGTACAAAGGAAATTTTTCCACTTATTATTCCTGCGAAAAAAAAAACGAGTGTTGCGATGGGGAAGGTGACTGAATCGACTGAATCCTTATTAAATTGCGTTCGTGCTGTGTGCCTGTGTCAGCGCTGCTTTTAGAGCCATAGTTCTTAGATTACTACAATGTAATTGGAACATTGATTTCCTGTTTTTGCATATTTTCTTTACACGCGCGAATCACTTACCGAAATTCGCGGATCATTTTTGCTGACCACATAGCGCGTGCAGTAAAAGTTCATAAGAAATATATGACAAATAATTTGCTTTGTAAAGCAAAAATATTGTACTTAAAGATCATGAAAATTGTCATCTTTTTTATTATTAAAGTTGTTATCAGAAGAAGCAGTTGTTCTTATTAGAAAGGTAACACTTTTTGGTGAACCCAGACTAAACTTTTGATCATTTAGATATGGAGAAGCTGCTGTTGGACCAATCATCTGCTGGAAAAATTCTTGAACGGATGCTGGTGAATTTCTACAAGGATTCGAAATCAAGGAAGACTGTGCGATACTTCGAGAATCGAATCAACAAATTAAACACGGAGTGGGAGAAATTTGTCAAGCGAGATGCAGAATTGCAAAGTTTTCGTTCAAGGCAAGCAGATCATCAATATTTTGAGGAAGATTTCTTTGGCCAAGTCCGAGACGTGTATGAGGAACTCAAAGGTGAGCTGGAGGATGGTCTTGAGGAAGCAAAGGTAGTCAACAGTTCCGCTGTTGGCCATGATTCAACCACATTTTCGCCCTCCGGAGGAGATGCACAAGAGGTCCGTAAAAGGCTCATCATTCAGGAGTCTTTAATATCATCACTGGAAAGGGTGATGGCTACTGTCTCAAAGGATGTGGAGGATCTTGCTGCCCGCTCTCACGAATTCTACCAACAGCAGCTCTCGAGTATGCGTGGTTATTAGACATCAATAGCAAGCAATCATTACGCATTGGTTGCTGAAAACACACACTATGACGCCTCGCGATTCAGCATGCTGGAAGACAAGTGGACAGTCAGAATCTTCCAAATGTGCAGAAAATGTTCTATTTGAAGGCCAACCTTGCTGGCGAAGCTGGTAGATTGATCCAACATCTTCAACCTTCCGAGCAAAATTATGCCACAGCATGGCAAATTCTTAAGACACGCTATGACAATCAACGGCTGATAGTAGCTGCGTGTCTCAACAGCATGTTAAATGTTCCTGTGGCTGCTCGAGACTCTGGTGCCTCTCTCAAACGACTTCATGACACAGTGAATGAGACACTGCTGGGTATCAGGAATCTTGGAATTGATACAAGCATTTGGGATCCATTAAGTGTCCACATGCGTCTTCAGAAGGTGGACAAAGAAACCCATCGGCTATTCGAGCAGTCACTTTCCGATCCTCGGAAAGTTCAACCACTTCCTACGTTACTGGCTTTCATCGAAGCAAGATTCCAGATATTGGAGGGTCTAGGGGATTGTGCGATGAAACCTAAAGGTGACAAAAGGCCTGCCGCTCTTTTAACCGTAAAGGAGAAACAACTGTGCCAACTCTGCAAAAAGGAATGCAAGAATCTACGGCAATGCCAGAAATTTTTGCAAATTACCATAAAAGACAGGTTCAGCACGGTCAAAAGACTACAGTGTTGCATCAACTGTCTTCAGAAAGGGCATACACGTAAGGATTGCAGCTCTGGATCATGTATGAAATGTAACAAGCGACATCATACATTGATTCACTTTGAAACTGAGCCAGTGACACCTACCATAGCAAACGAAATCAGCATGAGTCATTCAGCCTCAAGCCAACAAAAAGTGCAACACTATGTATTCATGGCACTGCATCCATTAAAATTAAGGACAAGTACGGGCAATTCGTTATTTGCAGAGCAATTCTAGACTCAGGATCGCAGCTGAATTTTATCTCTGAGCGCCGTTTGGAACGTCATCCCGAGCTTAAGCGTCAATATCAAGACTTCATGGACGAGTTGATTGCACTAAAGCACATGGAACAAATTGATCCAGCCAGGATTCCAAAGGTACATTACTTTCTGCCCCACCATTGTGTGCTGAAACCTACTAGCACAACGACAAAGTTACGTGTCGTTTTCGACGGCTCGTGTAAAACGTCAAGCAATGTATCCCTTAACAGTTTGCTTCTTGTGGAACCAGTGGTTCAAGATGAATTATTTGACATACTCATTCGCTTCAGGATTCACCGATATGTTTTTTCGGCAGACATAGAAAAAATGTATCGGCAGATTTTAGTCGCTGATGAAGACAGAAACTTCCAGTTGGTATTATGGAGAGATAGTCCCACCGAAGCAATCAAATATTACAGATTACGAACAGTAACGTACGGTACCGCTTGTGCACCGTATTTAGCTACCAAAACGCTACAGTATTTGGCTGAAACAAAGCAGAGAGATTATCCACTGGGAGCTAGTGTTGCTTTAAAGGATTTCTACGTTAATGACATTTTATCTGGATCTAACAATTTAAAGGAAGCCGTGCGCATTCAATCCGAGCTGAGGACCATGCTTCTCGAAGGCGGATTTTCATTGCGCAAATGGTGTGCTAACCATCCTAAACTACTTCAGCATATCCCAAAAGCAGATTTGGAAACTATGACCACGTCAAATACAAAAGATGAATACTACACTAGATCACTTGGTATAATTTGGCATCCCCATACCGACACATATGGTATCCAGGTAGATCTCCCAGCAGTGGATAAAGTCACAAAACGTAGCGTCCTTAGTGATCTTATGCGCATCTATGACCCTTTAGGTCTCCTCAACCCTATCGTTTCAAAGGGAAAAATCTTCATCCAAGAGTTGTGGTAGCTCAAACTTGATTGGGATAATCCAATTCCGGAGTCGTTATCAACAAGGTGGTGTAATTTTCGTGAAGAGCTGCAAGCATTAAATTCACTCATTATTCCACGACGTGCAATGTCAGGCGATACCTCCAATATCGAACTACATGCGTTTTCAGATGCAAGTGAAAGTGCATTTGGAACAGCAGTTTATATACGCTCAACTAACTCAAATGGAAAGTATGTAACGAATCTTCTGTGTGCTTGGTCAAGAGTAGCTCCACTGAAACAAACAACAATTCCTAGATTAGAACTTTGTGCTGCTCGTCTGATGGTAAAACTTGTGGTCAACATGCAGTAGGCTTTGTGTGCACCAGTCAAACACGTTTTTTATTGGACCGATTCAACAATAGTGCTGTCATGGATAAGAGGATCGTCATCAATGTTAAAACGTTTCGTGGCTAATCGAGTGGTGTTCATCTAGGAAAATACCAAACTAAATCAATGGAGGCACGTTCCGCCGAAGGAAAACCCTGCAGACATTCTCTCTATAGGTGCCACCCCCGGTGATTTTGTCAACTGTAGCATTTGGTTTAGAGGACCAACATTTTTGGAGCTCTCAAACAACGAATGGCCAAAGCCCTCAGTCAAATACTTGGAAACAGACGAAGAACGGAAACTCATGGCTTTGATTTCAATACAACCACATTCACCAATTATAAGCGGCATCAACCATCGAAACTCATTAAGATTTCTTCAGCGTACAGCTGCCTACATTCATCGCTTTAAGCACAATCTGAAATCAAAAGATGACACTTTAATTGGACCACTAACTCCATCGGAGCTTCACAACGCTTTACACTATATTGTCTATGAAATCCAACATATCGCCTTTATGGATGAAATAAAACATTTGGCAAAACATCCGATGTTGCCACCCGGACATTCTTTCAGTTCGCTCAAGCCTTTTGTGGACAGCAAAGGATTACTTCGAGTAGGAGGACGAATCGAGCTATCTGACTCAATATATGAAGCAAAACATCAACTCTTACTGCCACATTTAAACGAGATTGTGCATCTATTGATTCAACATGTTCATGAAAGGAATCTTCATGCCGGTCCTCAAGCGCTGCTTCGAATACTTCGGCAAGAATTTTGGCCATTACGTGGAAGAACTTTGGCACAAAAGATTGTTCATAAATGTATGCGGTGTTGCAGAGCAAGGCCAGGATTGTACTCCCAAATTATGGGGAACCTCCCACGAGAAAGAGTTTAAGCAACTCGTCCATTTTCCAACGTTGGTGTTGATTTCTGTGGCCCAATTCAAATTCACTACTGTATTAGAGGAAAAAGGCCCACAAAGGCATACATTGCCGTTTTTGTTTGTTTCTGTACAAAAGCTGTTCATCTGGAACTTGTGTCGGATCTCACAAAGGACGCATTCATTGGTGCTCTAAAACGATTCCTTGCTCGGAGAGGCCGTCCGACGAAGATATATTGTGACAATGCCACAAACTTTGTGGGAGCCAAAAACGAACTTGGGGAGGTACAAGAATTATTTCTAAATAAACAAAATCAAAATGAGCTTCAACAGTACTGCTCAGAAGAACGAATAGAATGGCTTTTCATCCCTCCCAGATCACCTCATTTCGGAGGACTCTGGGAAGCCGCTGTAAAATCTGCATAGTACCATATCAAAAGAGTGATTGCTGGAGCTTCACTTACATATGAAGAACAGCACACAGTAATAACAGAGATCGAAGCGGTTCTGAATTCTAGGCCACTTACTCCTCTCTCTAATAATCCAAACAATCTGCAAGCGCTAACGCCGGGTCATTTTTTGATTGGGGAACCACTCAACGCATTGCCAAATCCAAGTTCTTCAGAAACTAACATCAAGCTACTACAAAGATGGAAGCTAGTCCAAGCCTGCCAATCGGAATTTTCGAAACGTTGGTCTAAAGAATACCTACAAGAGTTACAGACCAGAAGCAAGTGGAAGACGTCGACAACAAAAATTTCTTTGGGGACATTAGTCCTCTTAAAAGAAGACAACGTACCCCCTCTCAAATGGGCCATTGGCAAGATCATCAAACTTTATGAAGGATCAGATGAACTTACTAGAGTAGTTGATGTCAAAACCGGAAGAGGAGTACTCAAAAGAGCAGTTCATAACTTATGTCCAGTTGCCAGTTGACACAACTGAAGAAGACCTGACGAAAAAATTCCCTGAAGGCTCAATTGAAAATAGGATCGACTACACAGTCACAATACCATCAGATTTGAAGGAGGACGTTGAGAAGCCGCAAAGGGATTTGGTCATAAATCCCCCTGAAGGCTCGAATGAAGACAGGATCGATTGTACATCAAAAGAGTTATCAGATTTGAAGGATTCAAGCACATCAAATGTAACCAATAATCATTTAAAATCGTCTGAAATCTCATTAACTGTTACTGCTAGCTAGAACGATGGACGTTCGTCGCTGGTAAAATTCACTAAAACGGTCAAAAAACGAAGCAAACATCGAATTTTCCCCATAAATTCTAACTGGTTGACAAGCCCAGCCCTTCATTTTCTCTGCAGTGACCTGAAGAAGTTCCACGAGAGTAAAGACTCCCAACCGTCTCAAAATACCACAGTACAAACGAAGCACGTTCAATCTAAAAGAACACGATCGCCACCAACGATACGAACGCCAAAGATCGCGAAACTCGCCTTAGTGCTATTAATATTATGCGTACCAAGCATCAAAACAACAACTCAGCCAATCAACGAGACTATCGTGATCAGACCATTTACCAAGGAGGCGCCGGTATATTTTGAGGATATCGGTAAGGTCTCAATGGTAACGGACAATTGGAACATCATAGCATATTATGCAAAACCTGCGAAACAACCACAAACGCCTGAAGGAACTCTGCGAGCAGACTGAAACCGACAACCAAGGACGATGTAAGCTCCTCTTAGCACAATTTCAATCCCAGCTAAGCACCATACAGGCAAATAATAACTTGCTGCTTGAGAGAAGCTCTGAAATCCGGAAGAAGCGATCGCCTTTTGATTTTATTGGAACCATGAGTAACAAGTTATTCGGAATATTAGACCAGGGCTACGCAGAAGAAATGGCAACAACTATTGACAAAATTAATTTAAATGAGAACCACATAATAGAGCTGATTAAAAATCATACATCCGTCGTAGATTCCACCCTAAATCTCCTAGACCAAGACAGAACCTTTATAAAGGAACAGACGAATCCATCAAAACTTATCTAGGACACTTCCGCTTAAATATTAATAAAACCAGCCATATTCTGGAGAGCCAAGATCTCATACAAGCTTTCAACACGTTATCCATCCACTTCACTCTGCTGCTTACGTTATCCATCCACTTCACTCCGCTGCTTATGGCATATCAACGCATCCAAACAGCATTAATTGGTGTCACTATAGATAGTCACAACGGAAAAATGAACCCTCTCATCCTGCGGCCAGACCAGCTACAAAACGAACTAAGATTCATCCAAGAAAATATACCAGCCTCCTTAATCGTACCGAATCAATCTGGGTATATTTCACTGCTAAAACTATACTCCATTATGACTGTTCAGTCAATAATCATGAAGGATAAGGCCATCTTCAAAATAAACATAACCTTGCTAAACGTAGAGGTGTTCCAGCTATTCAAAGTTATTCCTATTACTTTTAAACTAAGGGAACAGTTTGCTTGCATTGTTACGAATACTACATTTTTAGCTGTGTCACTACACAAGGATCAATACAGCGTCATGTCCGAAGCCGAAATTAGTGCATGCCTATTAACAAGTGAAGATAAATACCTGTGCAATAAAAAACATCAAATATTCAACCAAGATACTGGACCAGCTCAATGCGAACTTAAATTATTAAACCAAGTGCATACACTACCCCAAGTTTGCAAACTCAAGATCACTCCCAGCTTCCAAATACGTGGATTCAACTTCACAACAAGAATACATGGATCTACAATCTGCAAGAAGAAACGTCTATAAACATAGTTTGTGGTGACAACAGTTATCAAACTATTCTAACTGGATCTGGTTCTCTGAGGTTTAAGGCCAGCTGCAACATAAGACAAGGCTCGTTGACGATCATGGCCCACCATCAATTTACTAATCGGATCGACCTTTCTTACCTACCATCAGTTGCCTTAAACTCCACCATCATTTTGGAGCACTTAGAACCTCAAGAAAACTTCCACAGTATGAAGATAGCAAACAATTCCGATAACATTGTTCAGCTTAAAACCACTCTGCTGCAAATCAAACAACAAAACTCTCTTCCTCATCACGTTGACTTCACAATCTACCATGTCTCAGCAGGATATTTGGCATTGGTCATCATCTTCGGCTTGACAGTCATTTACTTCACCACAAGATGCTACAAAACACGAATATCACCAGGACCAGAAGCACCAGTAAAGAAAGCACAACCTTTCCCAAGGACCATCGACTTTCGACTTCAAACACGCCGGAATACACTGTCTTGAAACCTCAGCGCTTTCAACGGCCGGGAGTATGTTCAAACAATCAACTTTTGTCATCAAATATTGTTCCTTACATTAAAATCATTCCGATGATATTCAATTCCTGTCTGCAATTGTTCCTGCACGCGCAATCGTAAATTCAATTTTTACCTATCTCATAGAATAACTCTAAATGTAATTGGAACATTGATTTCCTGTTTTTGCATATTTTCTTTACACGCGCGAATCACTTACCGAAATTCGCGGATCATTTTTGCTGACCACATAGCGCGTGCAGTAAAAGTTCATAAGAAATATATGACAAATAATTTGCTTTGTAAAGCAAAAATATTGTACTTAAAGATCATGAAAATTGTCATCTTTTTTATTATTTAAGTTGTTATCAGAAGAAGCAGTTGTTCTTATTAGAAAGGTAACAATTCCAATATAATGTTACACTCTTGCTTTGAAAGAATTTTGGATCAAAAATGAAGACATTTTTTTAAAACAATCAACAAAAATATTACTTGATATTCTATTAAAGTTATTAGAGAATAATTTAGTAGTTAATCAAAAGCAAAAAAATGCCATCAATCCAAATAAGTATTTAATTATAAGTCGATCATAAATATGTAATTGAAATCATAGAGCAAATCGTTAAAAAATCGTATTTAAGCATAATTGTCGCAGAAGTTTGTTTTATTTACCGCTTTAAAAATTATCAGTTAATTAAGATGCATTAAAAATTAAATTCTTTCGATTTAGTACTAGTTCAAGTTTTTACACCATAAAGAAAAAAAAATTTAGTGTCGTAAACTGAATTAAATTACAGGAATTCCTCTGAACACATAAGTTCTGTGCAGGTTGGAATGATGTTAGTAAAATCTACTTCTGTAAGTATTATTAATGCATTTCTGATTAATTTCTACAAAATCGATTTTGTTGAATGTATCGAATGCTAATACTTTGCATTATAATCTCTTACCAATATACGTCGCACAGGTTTTCTTTCTAAATATTTCATATAAAAATTGGACAAACGTTTTGATTTGAATTGAATTAATCGGGCGGTAATTTTATTTAAATTCGGTTTAAGACACTTGTCTTTCGGGATGTGTATTATAAATATATGTTTTGGGTCTTAATGCGTGACCAAGCTTAACATGTGCAGACGTAAAGCGTAGTGAAATGTATATATGGGAAGACCGTTTTGTATGTTTTATATTGGTAAAGATCTTCTACCGACAATGAGCAAATTCGCCTTTAAATTTACAACCTAAATCGAAAATTGTAATGAGAACTTCTAAAGTTATTAAGATATACTATATACATCACGTTTACATAAATGATTTATAGCTATTAAGACGCTTTATATATTCATTGTTATTCACATCCCTTAAAATTCGATGTAGCACACCATTTTGAGCTACATAGTTAGGAAAGAATAATGATGAATTGTTAAACCTTATAAACTTCGGTCTTTCCATTTCGTTTTAAGGGACCGGGTATAGGACCCGCAACGATGGCAGGCTCCTCCGCTCATATGGGCTAGCCATCGGTCGCGCTTCTCCATTTTTTGTTGTTTAACTGGGGTTCTTGCCGGGTAGAGTGGCCTTCCGCTCGCGTGCCCTTTTATGTTATAGAGTTATGTGATTCCATCACATAATTCTATAACATAAATTGGTCACGTCTATATTTCTCATTTGATGGGAAAGTTCATGCAAATTATGTTTGTATGAGTTTTCCACTCAAATGGGAAATATATGGCCACGTCTACGTTTGGGTCTTGATCCGGTTGGGAAGGTGCGAGGGGGCACCATCTCCATCTGGATGCCTCACTCTTGTTTGTGGGTCATAAGGATCGTCGTTAATGACGAAGTCTCCGCCAGTCCGTCCGTTTTTGCTCGGCCCAAACATTGCAACCCTTAGTAGGTTACCTCGGCCTTGACACCAGCCGATGGGCATTCGACCCTTTCTAATTCGTGAACGCGAAATATTTTTGTAGCGGGTCCTTGTGCTAGGGGGAAAGAACCCGCACCACGACACCGCAACGCTGGCCTGCCAGCGCATTCACGCGTCCCCAGACAAGGCCAATCTCGGCGGATACTACCATCCTCTTCCGCTGAGGCAGCATACCATCGCTGCTGTCCTTTACGGACATTTTTCTACCTACTTTCACCACAGTTCACATAAAAGCTGTCAAACGTATTATCAAATATCAAATTAAAACAAAAAACACGGGAATTCAATACAGTGGAAACAGTGACTTGATTGGCTACTCGGGTACAGATTTTGCAAATGTCGAATGTCGACAATCGGTTATTTATATTTAATGAACAATGGTCCTATCACTTGATCAAGTCAAAAAGAGCAAACAGTAGCTTTATCTACCATGGAAACAGAATTCATGGCCGTATGTGATGCTACTAAGGTGCTGTTGTGGCTGAAACAGTTTTTATTAGATATCGGTGAGCCTGATAATAATAACGTTAATATATAAATTAACAACCAGAGCACTATCAGACTAATACACAATCCTGGTTCTTACAGACGATCCAAACAAATAGATGCTAAGTATCATTTTATTTGAGAAAAGGTTGAAGAAGGATTCTTAACAGTTAATTATGTTGCAAGCTCAAATCAATTGGCAGATTTTTTTAACAAAAGCTTTACCTTCAGCAAAATTTGAATACAAAGAAACCAAATGCTCGCCTTAAAAAAAATTAAGAAAAGTTATAGTACAAACTATACACACATTCTTTTGAAGCATGAATTATTTAGTAAATGAAATTTAGTGGAAGTATTAAGAGTGAAGTAGGAAGAAATTTCATTTTGATCTAGTTCTGTATTTCACACTCAGTTGGAGTTACATTTAACATATCACTTCCTTTGTAAGTTGTAGCATTCTGAAATACCAGTTTTATCTTAATGAATACTCAAAAATGCTTTCATTTTTATTATTATTATAACCATTTGTTAGCAGTTTTAAGCCTGATTTCATTATGAAGCTGTTCGTTCGTTCACCGTTTACCTTGACTTGGGACTGTGTTTAGCATCGAGACCTAGACCATGCGGGCTAGTTTTGTTGGGACGCCAAATTCAAGCATTATTTTGTACAGCGCATTTCTGTCAATACTATCATATGCTTGCTTGAAGTCTACAAAGAGTTTGTGCACACCGATGTTATATTCCCAGCATTTTCGAGCAGCTGCTTAGCTGAGAATATTTGGTCAATTGTGGACCATCCACTTCGAAAGCCTTCCTGATACTCTCCTATAACACTTTCATAGTACGGGTTCAATTTTCTTTCTATGATTTTGGAGAGCACTTTATAAGATATGCATAGTAGAGCGATGCATGTATAATTTCCACACTTTAACTTGTCCTTGTTTTTGTGTACATGACATATTATACTTTTTCGCCAGTACTCCTGCAACTGCTCCTATATTCTGCTTATTAGTCGATGGAAAAGGTTACTTAGATGTAGACCCCCGCTCTGGAGCTGTTCTACTTGTATTCCATTTATTCTAAGAGCCTTATTTTTTCTGAGCTGCCGCACTGCTGCCTGCACTTTGGCTCTGATTGGTTGTGAGACTGGGACCCCTTGCTTTGCTTCTGGAATGTTCACAGCTTCAATAGTTGTTGGGGACGTTGTGAATATCTTCTGGAAATATTGCAGCCATCTGTTTTTAATTACCTATGATTGCTCCTGGTGGACTTGGTTGTGGATTGAAACCCTCCGTTAATTGTTTAATAGAGGCATACGCCGATCTGACTTCATGTAGGGTCATGTTTTCGTGTATCTGTTGGGTCTTGTGTTGATGGGCAGTCGTTTTTTTCTTCGGGCACTTTTTTAGCTTATCGCCGAAGGGATTTATATTGTTCCTATTGCCTGGTTCCTTTTATAACCGCTTCTTTGCATTCTTCGTCGTACCAGTCATTCCCACTTTTCTTTGGTTGGTGACCCAAGACTTCTTCGGCCGCTTCTGTTGCTGCATCTCTTACTGTCTTCCACATGGTTTTCATGTCATTATTATTTCTCCCGCCTCCGGAGATATGTAGATTCGATTTTACAATGCTGACATTTATGTAGACATTACTATACTCATTTAGTTTGTGTAGTTTTTTTATATACGAGTACCTCCATTCCCTTCCACTCTTTCTATCACTCTTTCTTCGTCGCAAAACGTTCGTGTGATATGCATTCACATTACGTCGCTTCGATCTTTGCGCCACCCAGACAATGTTTAATACATCAGTATAAGGGGGCACACAAAATATTGTGAACTAATCCTTTTCATGAACATCTAGTCCAAGAATCATGATCAGCTTTCAAAGATAAAAAAAATTTCAATATAATACGACGCATGCAAAGAAAAACTCTGAGTAACTGTCACTTCAGTATCTCGCCGATAGGGTCAAAAACGCCCTAAGATACTGAGCTCATAAAAGCAGAACTACAGGTCCAAGCTTCAATCAGTGCTCATTAAATGCTCCCTTAGTCTTTTCCTCAATACCAAAAGTGAAGTTGCTTTCTGGTAGATTGTTATATATACGGATTTCTGGTAGATTGTTATACATACGGAGAGCATCATTCGTTGCATCGTTCTATAGACGATCCGTTCTGACAAAAGGTATTACGAATTTATCAGCATTCCTCGCATTATATGAGTTGATCTGCGATACCTTAATTAATGGTGTTCGTTCCGATCCATTAGTTTTTAAATTTTTGAAGATAAACCTAGCTTTCTCCATTAGAATGATTTGACTAAAGGTTAATGAATTTGCTAATTGGTAGACCAAACTAGTTTGAGTAAGCATTGGCAGTTTCAGAATGTTTTATACGCTTTGGTCAGCAGCAGTCTGGATATACTATTTAAATCTTGCTTTGGTGATTGACCCCAAATAAGTACTCTATAATGTAATTTCGTCAGGACAAATGCATTTACAACAAGTTTTTTGATGTGCATTGGAAAAGAATCATATCTTCTTAACAAGCCTATTATTGGGGCTGATTGCCTCTTTAAGCTATTTATGTGGTGGCCACCAGGTCATACGATGTTCTATGATAAGACCAAGCTATTTCATTCTAGCATTCTTTGCAATTTTTCGCCGTTAATATTTAGTTTGACTTCTATGTCTTCTTTATTCTTTTGCTTAAAAACAATATATTTTGTCTTTGTAGTGTTCCATACTAGTTTGTTTCCGATTAACTACTGATGGAATTCTCCTAGATCCTCGTTAATAGTGTTCTCAATGGCAGTTTTGTCTCGTCCTGAATAAAGTAGAACTGCGTCATCAGCATATAATGTGTGATATCCCGCCAGCCCACATGTATTTAGATTATTTGGTACCTTGAGGTTACTGATGTTTCCTTGTTTACAGCTCTTGGGGGTATGGGATCGGAACTTGACCCTTCTAAGGTAGTTGCCCGAAGCAGACAGCAGGTGATAAATATTTTATAAAGGATTGATTTTAGCTCAAAAATATTATCTTGAAAGTTTCTTCTTTGTGTTTTCTTATGTAAATTTACTGATTTTAAAGTAAAAAATAATTTGTGTCGATTACGACTGCAGATTTTGGATATTACTGATAAATCTGTATCTTGTAAGGGTGTAATGACCCATAACTCTCTATTTTAAAGAGGTATGATGATTCATAACTCTGTATCTTGATGACGCGCTTAAAGCTCGAACGAATAATAGTTTCATTAGTTCTCTCTATAACTGCTTTAGAACATTGTCCATCGAAAATATTTTAATACATTGATTCATGGGCAAGTTCTACCAATTTGCAAATATTTTAATACATTGATTCCTGGGCAAGTTCTACCAATTTGCAAGTAAAGTAACTATGTCCTAGCAACAATAATGTACTTATTTTTGCTGTTATCGTTGCAACATGCTTTATATTATTGCATCATAATTTTGAACACGATAAACCCATTCCAGTTAAGCTTAAATATATAACCTCTTGTAACTTTAGATTTGATTTCCGGCCATATTCTTATTTGCTATGCACTGCACTTTTGAGTCACGTTTGATTGCATGATATCCCATCGAACGAGATAAAAATGTTTGGGGATACAACTTTGAAATACTGATTGTGATATCAAGCAATCGTTGCATTTTTTGAAGATAATCGTATTTGAATCGATTAATGATCTTATGATGTTTTAAACGATACATGGTTGTCTAATACTGAGAACTATAGTGACAACATCACATAACAAAACCAAGACTATGAATTATGAGTTTGCAGTTTATGTACATACTAAACATGGACATACGTGGCCTTTTCCTCGGCAAACCATGCCCAAGTTGTCCTTGATCATTATTCCCGCATGAATATATTTTTCCATTTTTCGTAAGGAATATTGTATGATTAAAACCACAAGCAGCTTGCACCAACTCTGGCGCTTCGGGCCATGTCATCTTTCGTGGTGCCAAAATCTGAAAAAGAAAAGAAAAAATTTTTTGGAAAGTCGAAAAATTACACATCAGTTAGCAAAGTTGCGTTCAAAGTTATTTTTCAACTCCTTTCTTTATTCTGTTAATTCTATTTGAAACTATGAACAGGTACACATTGACAACCAACCATACATTCATCAGTTGATTCTTGCGTCCCAGGTGCTAAGATTTTTCATTAAAAAACAACCATATTACTTCATTCATTCAACACATTCCAAATAAACATCACAGACTGCAATGAGAGAATACTTACAATCTCATCTTCGATTCCACCTAATCCTAGTTCGCCATGCGTTGTACTACCCCAACAATAGACAGCCATTCTTTATAAGGAAATAAAAAACTAAAAGAAACCGTTCGTTATCGAAACAACTTTTCCTTTTAAATAAACTGATTAATTTCTCGGTCAATTCTAGAAAAGTCATTAAACTGACAAGCAGACATATGAATGAATGACAACGGAATTCAATTTTATCTTTAAATGTAAGTGAACGGAAAGTTGGATCATAGCAAAACGCTTCCTACCGTCTTCTTTTTCGAATTTCTAATATCATCCAAGATGCATTTCCAATCGGATTAATCCTGTTACTCGAAATTTGAAATAGCACTACACAATAATTCTACAATGACTTTTCTGTTAATTTGACGTTAAAACATATGGACGTCAGACATTTGATAGCCAATACGTAGATACGTTTATACGATAATTGTTGTTGGTGCTTGATGATGGCAATGCCACTATTCAGCTAATTTGCAATTGGGAACGGTTTAAAAAGTTGATCTTGACGAAAACTTTTAGCGGATTTTCTCCACAAGTATTAACAAAGAATGGGCACTTAAACCTAAAATAACACTATACAAAAAATACGCTTTAAAAGCTGCGAAATCCCATAAATTAAATCTCAACACTTTTAAGAGACCACTATAATAACTAGAAATTACTTATGAAAATTCTATTGGACATGATTGAGTTGCTTATTTTAATATTTTTTTCTGAAAAATTATTATGTTTGAAGAAGGGGGTTTCGACGTGTGTAATATTTCTCTTCGGGCCATCACTCTTATTAGATACACACCAATGATGGCAACCACCTTGGTTAAAGGTGAAGGAGTTATTTTAAATTTTCCTAAGTAATTTGAAGCTATCGGAGCCATCCGAAAACGAGATCGATATCCGCACGAAGCAACAAAAGCTCACTGGGAGCAAAAAATTATCGTATAGATTTATATTAAATTGAAGTAAAAAGGGTGAAATGATCAATTTAAAAGTTTAGCAAAGACAAGTACTTACACGAGGAAGTTTAATTTTATAAGTAACATTAATCCTCTGACGGTGAAATTGGTTTTCTACCAAATTGAGACTTTTGACTTCATTCTAAATTTAATGAACCAAAGAAACGCCCTCGATCAGATGTAAACCCATTGTAATCCTTGAGGGGATGAACACAATTTGACCTGCTACAGATGTCAACGTTTTGGGCACGTATTCTCAAATTGTGGATACAAAAAGATGTGTTGCTTGAGGGAGAGAACACATGGATGATGTGTGCATGCGTAAGAATTACAACGATGGTACTTTTAATAATCCAGATACTCCTCGTGTTTATGATGATATTCCAATTGCTTCTTTACTCCCGTTAATAACAATTTGCTCTATACTAACATCTTAAGAACAAAGAATGAACCTGAAAATTGTATTTCTACATCAAACGATGAATCTCCTCTCCTTTTTGACGTATCTCTTAATTTATTGATTCATTCTGTCTTTTGCCTCTGGAAGAAAAATCTGAAGCCTAATTTAGTGTTTTTATTAACGTTACGAGCAATAAATAATTAAAAATGTTTTTTCTTGAAGACGTGTTTCGACTACTTTGAGTCATCTTCAGTGTCTAAAGGATGTGTGGAAGGAAATGACTTTATATAGGTGTAAGATGGGTTAATCAGGTGGACCCTAGGTTAGACCAGGCAGAGGGATATTAGCTTTTTGGTTTCTTGGATTGTTGGATGTCCATTTGTTCTGGTTTCATCTTGTTTTCATTTTCGTTGGAGGGTGTGGTCTAGTACTGAGAAAATTGCGTTGGAATTTGAAATAAGTTGTTCGTTGGTATTGTTATCGTCTGTTTTTCTATGTTTACATACTTCAAGTCTTTTTAGGATGTCAAGTCTCGGTCCTCCACTTTATTTGTGTAACAATTTCATAGATTTAGTCATAGCATCAGGCTCGTGTGCGTGGTTTTGTAGGTGCGTCTCATCATTGGAGTCGACGTCGACCTTGTTGTGTAAGAAAGATCATAAGTGCTCTTTGTATCTTGTCGTTATTTTACGTTTCGTCCTTCCTATGTATACTATTTTACAGTCCTTGCATGTCAGCTTGTATATGCTGCTGTTCTCTTGTATCATTCAGTTTTGATTTCAGTTTATTTCCAATTTTATTGTTAGTTTTGAATGCAGGTTGTATTTCTTAACGAAGTTTGATAGTTTGTATGTCTTGTTATAAAAAAATGTATGTATAATTCCAACCACTCTTGATCCGTGTAGCTGGCGATCGCACCTTACCTTAGAAACACCTGAAAGATTCTTCCCAATGGAGAAAAGGAAAAGACCTGGTGTATAATTTTTTTCTTAAAACGTTATAATTCGTAAATTAATTACATACACAACTACAAGGTAAATGTATTCGAAATGGTGTAAGGCCCCTAAACTGGTTCTAGTCTGGGAGGCGTTGACGATGCTTCTCCCGTTGCTTCTTGCAACGCTGTTTCTGGAGGGCCCACGCTTGGATGGAAACGGTCCTTCTCCTCCAGTGTGACGCTGACCTGAACTAAACGCAACAGTTCCCCCGGTTGGCACCGCACCGTTGTCTGCTGACGCCCTCTGCGTGACTTCGAGGGGGTACTGGGGAGGTTTGTGATTCTGCCTAGCTGTGGGCCGTAGTTTTCGCTGCTATCGAGCCCTATACTCTTCCAACGTGATGGGCCGGGGGGTCGATAGGGGTTCCGCAGCGAGAACGACATCTAAGGGGGGCCTGATGGTTGTTGGCGGTAGAACTATAGCTTGACGGGCTTCTGGGTGGAGTGATACAGCGTAAGGAGCCAAGGGCTGCTCCTTTGTTCCCCTTGGGCTGACGGAAGCCTGCGCATAAACAGAGTGGTTAACTTGAAGAATCGAGGGACTCCAGGATGGAGGCGAATGGACTTGTGGAGCCACTTACCATTGACCAGGCTTGAGGAGTGCCGAGTAGCCAATGTAACGAGAGGATGCCAAGGACCAGCCGTAAGCCAAAGAGTCCTATTCGAAGGTGGGGTAGGATGTCCAGGATCAGTCGTAAGCCGAGGAGTCCTATTCGATGGTGGGGCCAGCGGCGATTGGCGACTAATGAGGTCCGGTCAGGTGTAAGCCGAGGAGCTGAAATAATGTTAGGATGCAGCAATACAGCAGATGGGCCAGGTGCAAGCCAAGGGAGCCAATTTAATTGAAGTTGAATGTGGTCTTCACCTGCTGGGAAAATACAGAAAGCGATTGCTCCACACCTTGTGATTTTATACACGTGAAGTGCTGAGGCTGCCGATCAAGGCTATTGATCTTTTCTCCGATTGATCAGAATTTCATTTCTGGTGACCATGTATTATCGTCAATCAATTTTCTTTTATGAACAGAGTTCAATACTCTATGCTGGTTAAAATGCTGAACTTGCATTTGCTTCAATCTGATTTTCTTTATTGGATAGAGCTCAATAATTCAAGTAAGGTAAAATGCTGAACTTGCATTTTCTTCAGTTCAGTTTTCTTCCTCCGTAGAATTACTAACCATAGCTTGAGGAGATCAAGTTGCATGTCCAAATGCATGGTTTTGTTTTTATTCCGGAACGTAAACATTCATCCGATAACGCGTTTGTGATTATCAAATTTCCAACTGTATATCATCACTGCTGTGGGTCTAAATGCATGGTGTGTTACTTCCGTATTCCCCGTCTTTGGCTCTGTTGGGCTTTCCCGACCTTGAAGCGCATCGCTATGGTGTGCATTTGGTGTCATTCTACTTTTGATACGATGGACGTGGGGTATGCTTCAGCATATTTTTTTGTTATTATGTTTGAATTTTTTAGTTGATTTTGCTTATTATTAGTATTATTTCTCCATACAGTACTCGATATTGATATAATTAGTTTATAAATTGTATTTGTTTTGTATCTAGCTTTCTATTTTGTTTTTGATAGTATAATGAATTTTTAGATTGTAATTGTTTTGTATCTATTTATTTTATCTATTATATAATTAGTTTGTAAATTGTAATTGTTTTGAATCTATCTTTCTATGCGGTTTTTGATAGTATAATGAATTTTCAAATTGTAATTGTTTGAATCTATTTTTCTGTGAGGTTTCGATAGTGCTTGTGCCTATTAATAGTATGAATTTTGGACTATTTGGACTTTCGTCTAACTGGCTAAAAAGTTTTTCTTGTTTATTTAACGATTCGGCTGCTACGTAACAGTCTCTTTGCCTACCTATGATAATGAAGCCCACTTTTGGTCGTTTTTGTGCATTTCAGTCAGTTTGCGTTCCTGTTCATGTTTGTACCGTGTAATAAGTTTCTCAATGTCACATTGTTTGCATCCGTTATTATTAGCTTTTCTGTAAATATTGTTTAGTTAATTGGAGTAGTTAGTAGGAGTCATGGGGATGGAGTAGAGTCTTTACTCCATTGATCTGTACGCTTCTAGTTTATGCTGTGTGGGGTGGTTAGATGTTACGTGTGTAGTATGATCCATTGTGGTTGATTTCCTGTATAATATATTTTGTAGTCTAATTGTGTTTGTTCCTGTGTCACGGTTAGGCCCATATAGTTGATCTGTCCGTTTGTTTCTTTTTTACTGTGACATTAATATTTGAGTGTATTTCATTCATATAGACAAGTATTTCATCTTGTTCATTTTGTTGTGTGTCAATAACGATAAAACAGTCATCCACATGTAGTCTGTTAAAATATGATATTAAATCTTTGAATAATTTCGGGTATAAAGACTTCTTTCATAGTTTGTACCCCCAGTGAATCGTGAAAGATGTAAGTGGAATTGTCACTTTCAGGTGGGGGGTGTACGTATGCCAAAAGCTCGTAAAAACACAAAAGGCATAAAGAATTTCAACTAATTTGGTACTCATTATTATACACTCAAATTAGAGTAATTATCGCAAACCTTGAGCATAGGTGTGATGGTCATGGCAGTCAAACTTTATAAGAAAAAACTTATCACAGATATTCCAAAGTTGTGAAATTTTCCGTGGTTGCAAACAAGAAAACTATTTATCGGGACCGCACTTTCTTATCACTAAGTGATTTTGTTTTTGATAAGATAAATCAAATAGCAAGACTTCTGGGATGCTCGGAAAATCACACTTAATTGGCCCACCCGTACGTGAGTCGCGCATCTTGTTTCGTAACATTGCAAATTTTTTACACATAACATAGCTCGGTACCGAGCGTTTTAATTAATTTTAAGCAAAGGTTTAATGAAAAGGAGCACATGGGCCTTCACAAAACTAACTCCTTTCGAGTTTTCTTCAACCAACTCAATCACCCCGAATCCATATTTCAAAAGTGAGTTCCGCTTCGAATCCATGCCGTTCCCCCTGGCAAGCCTCTTCATGGTGGTAACGGAAGATTCTCGTCGACATAATCTAGCAATAACTTTGCTAGATTGTTTCGCAAAGGGAGTTGCCATTATCAATTTTTGTATTTGTAATTTCAATTTTTTTTAAATTTTTTCTTTTGCAAAACTTTTTACTGATAATGATAGCAGTGGGGTTTATTGAGGATTAGTAATAACTGTGTTAATAAGTTGCGTATCAAATTGTTCCGTACTTAGTGCGTGGTTATATCTATGAGATGGTAATTTCTTTGCAAAGGTCCTTCGAGTTGTTTGCCTAGGCGGACTGCTCGATTACTACATCACACTTGGTGAATGCAGTATCAAATTCGTTTATTTAGCTGCCAGTGATGTAATAAATGAAATATGCCGAAGACTACAGCTCACAAACAAAACATTTTATTTAGTTTTACGATTTTGAAGACCAGCTGCAACACAGGGAAATTCACGTCATAAAAATTATATTCAGCACAAAATAAACGAATTACAGCAATGAGAGAACTATTGTTTGAAAATTGTTTTATACAGAAAGTACTCCGTGGCTGCATTGTGACTAAATTTTCAAGAAATGAACTGACAGTGTTACCCTTCCCCACACCTCAAACTTCTTGCATTTGCCCGAGATCTTAGATTTAAATGTTAATAAATTCATGGTCTATCCTGTACCTTCTGTAAATTTTCAACTTGAAAATTGTCATCGGCGAATACCAACCCCTTCTTACTCAGGCCGGGTGGAAAGCAATTAACGCTGTCAAAAGCTGTCCAATTGGTCT
Source organism: Odontomyia ornata (assembly GCA_963969285.1). Taxonomy (NCBI): domain Eukaryota; kingdom Metazoa; phylum Arthropoda; class Insecta; order Diptera; family Stratiomyidae; genus Odontomyia; species Odontomyia ornata. The sequence continues at coordinate 25,307,046 of OZ017741.1, forward strand.
AAAAGAACAAGTCAATATGTCTTAAATCTTGGTGCACATTATGACGCTTTGCATCCACTTTCGGGCTTGTTTGAGGGGGCATTACTTAAATACAACTAAACTTACAATATTCTTATAAACCTAAAACTTGTTAGATTTGCAATTTTAACTTTGTCAATTTAAACTTAAAGTATAATATTATGAATTCTAGCATGGCAACCCTTTTATTTTGCACCAAACCATTACATTATTATATTTAATAAAACAAAGTCAGTCCATAGCTGACCATGTACGCAAACGGTGTATCTTTATTATTTTACTTCCACGCAACAGGCTATGGACCCAGATACCCAGCCACAGAAGGTCCGTGCATTAAATTGTTTTCTTTTATAGTCATGAAAAGTGAAAATTCGGCATGGAAGAGTCGATTCGAATGGCGAAACTCAACAACACGAAATACCAAACTTGGAAATTTAAATTGGAGCTACTTCTAAAACGGGATGAGATCTGGGCGGTTGTGAGGGATCCGAAGCCCGATACAGTTACGCGACCAATGCCCTCTCACACAAGCCCGAAAGCGAACGCATGACGTCACAACGTGCACCAAGATTTTAGGCCTATTGACCTATTTTTTTAGACCAATTGAACAGCTTTTGACAGTGCTCTTAGTGACGTTATGTACGTTAATTGCCTTCCTTTTGGGCCTGAGTAAGTAGGCGTTCAACCGGCGCATGTATTTCGAAAGACAATAAAGCACGAGCGCTCATGGTTTTTACCGTTGAGGATGACCAGCTCACTCACATAAAACGGAAAGAGACAGCACTTGAAACGTGAAATGCTCTGGAATCCTTCCATGAGAAACCGACGTTGTCAAATAAAGTACAACTTCTTCGTAAATTGTGGCGTCTCACTCTTCAGAAAGATGGTGACATGCTGCTGCATTTAAACTCCATGAACGAAATCATCGACGAGTTGACAACATTGGGGGAGCCACTAGCTGACGTGCTGACTGTTGCTATGCACCTAAGTAGCCTGCCCGATAGCTACAGTACATTGATTATGGCGTTGGAGTCTAGACCGGAGTCTGATTTAACTACTACATATGTAAAAATCAAGCTTGTAGAGGAGTACAATCGACGTCTCAATACGCTTGGAAGTGCAAGTGTTGATAAGAATAAATATAAATGAAAGGAAGTAAAGTGTTTCTTCTGCAAGAAATTTTGAAGTAGAAAATGAAAAACTGTGAGAAGTCTCAAACAAATACAGTGCAGAAGTCGCAGTCGAATTGTGATGATTGTAGTCTGGTGTATGTCAACGCTCTTGTTAGCTGTTCAACCAGTAGCGAATGGATTATTGATAGTGGTGCCTCAGCACATATGTGTAATAATGAAGAATACTTTCACAAATTGAATGAGACCGATAAAGGAACAGTTATGTTAGCTGATGGTCGCGCATTACCTGTGAAAGGAATAGGCATTGTTAGGATCAGAGGTAAACAAAGTGAAATGAGCAAAACAATAAAACTGAATGACGTTTATTTTGTGCCGGACTTAAATTGTAACTTAGTTTCGGTGAACAAACTGATCAGCAAAGGATTTGAAGTTCATTTTAATGAATCCTTTTGTAAAATTTCGCTGAAAGAAGCTGCAATTATCACCGTAAGTGCCTATAATAACATTTACAGACTCTCAGTGGATCATAAAATCGTGAATTCGGTACAGTCTAACAATCCGAAATTTGTACATGAGTAGCATAAAATATTAAGGCACCGCAACTTAAATGACGTCCGGAAACTGAATCATTTGGCCGGTAACGTAGCGTTTGAAGAATGTAAGCATAATAATGTTTGTGAAGTTTGTTTAATGAATAAATCCAAACGTGATCATTTTCGTAATGAGTCTACAACTAAAAGGAATGAAATTCTTGAAATAATACATTCAGATGTCTGTGGTCCTCTGCATACTACACCAAGGGGCAATAAGTACGTTTTAAAGTTGATCGATGATTTTAGTGGGTATACGTGCATATACCTAATGAAACGAAAAGACGAAGTGTCCCAAATCATAACTGCCTAAATGTATCCGATCAGATCGTGGCGGTGAGTACATGGATATTGAATTAAGAAGCTATTTTAAACAAAACGGTATTAAAACTCAATTAACTGTACCCAGTTCACCTCAACAAAATGGTAAATCTGAGCGGAAGAACCACACGCTGATTGAAATGACGCGTTGCATGCTTTACAGTTCTAAATTACCGAATCGTTTCTGGAGTGAAGCAATAACAACAGCGAATCACCAGCCAGATCTCAGTTATTTTCGTGAATTTGGTCAAAAGGTACATTTGCATATCCCAAAGGATCAACGTGGCAAATTAGAATCGACCGCCGACAAATTAGTTTTTGTAGGCTACGAATTGGGTACCAAAGGTTATAGACTATTAGATGTAAATAATAATAAAATCAAAATCTCTAGGGATGTTCGATACCCAGACGCAGATCCATCACCTGATTATAACGATGCGAAAATTGAATTTGGAAGGGGAACGGAATCAGCGAATAAAGATACTGAAAATAGAATTGACAGGCAACTTGATGGTATCGAAGATCATCGAGAGGTACAGGTACCTAGACAGTCAACCCGTAGTAATAAAGGCATCCCACCTCAACGTTATAGAGGAATATACAAGGTTACATCTGACAAAATTAAAACCGAACCAACTACATTTGAGGAAGCACATCGATATTAAATATAAATTTGTTCGAGAACTAGTATCTGACAATATCATCGAAGTAGTTTATTGTCCAACTAAAATGATGATGGCTGATATTTTGACAAAGCCATTAAATGCTAATAGAGTTACTGAATTAATCAAAAATTTAGATCTAGTTAATATTAATTGTAAAATTGAGAAGGGGTGTCAGATTTGCAATTTTATCTTGATCAGGATTTGTCAATTTAAACTTAAAGTATAATATTATGAATTCTAACATGGCAACCCTTTTATTTTGTACCAAAGCATTACATTATTATATTTAATAAAACAAAGTCAGTCCATAGCTGACCGTGTGCGCAAACGGTGTCTCTTTATTATTTTACTTCCACGCAACAAAACTAATTATGAGAATGTGGGAACAGCACATGGTATGCGGTATACCGAAAATTTCCTGAGATGTATTTCTAAATCATAATTAATTTTTAAAATTCCAAAGTCCGTTACAATAAACGCACTGACATATTTTTGCTACACTACATCAACATCAAGTTTATTCCTTGGAAACCACAGCCAATGTTTGATCAATTTCTACAAAGTCAATTCACTTGACCTTAATTTTGCGGTTGAATAGTTAAAATCAAATTCATTAGAAATGGAAGTTATGGAAGAAGGAAATTTAATGGATCGAGTTCCGATTCTTCTGCAAAGAGACTTGCAATATTATCAGGTAAATTAATAGAAACTTTAGCTACCAGAAAAATTTTAAGTCATAAATGTTTTCACCCTAGGAGCATCAGAATGTTCTACAGGAGCGACTTTGTCCAGGAGTTGTGGGAGGAAAGCTAGATTTTCCTTTATATGCATCATTCGCTGCTATTAAAATTGTTTTATGGTAATTTATAGTACATTTGACTCCTTTGGATTCATTTATGGCCTTAAAAAATTTTTTAGGTGGGAGGATGAGTACTTTGCAGCTTACAAAAGATATTCAGGATTGTTACATAATACACAATCAAATGATGTGAATGCTAGAAAGGAAGTTAGTCAATTTTCTATTCGTTGCGAAAATACTGTAAAGAAAATCAATGTACGAGTATTTCTTTAATTACAGTCTACAGGTGAAGTGATAGTAAAAAATTCCGATCCAGAGAAATTTGTCTCTCTCATCACGAAATGTGCAGATCAGTTTCTTGAACATCTACATTGCCTCAGTCAAGAATCTTTGGATCACGCTGATTTAACGGTGCTCACAGCAACAATTGGAGCCGCTGCATTAATCAAGAACTGCCTTTGGGTCTATTTGCAATCGGTCACCAAAAGTACATGTCCTCCAAAAGGCGATGATAACGGATGTTCACTTAAGGTAAATGGTCAACTTCAATGAAACAAGAGAGTTCTAAAATAACATAATAAATTTAGCTCAGCTACAAACAATATTCTGAGATGACTGAAGCATTGGCCGAGCGGTTATTAGATCTGCATTGTCGTCTCTTAACGCTTTACATAATGCAGGATAGTGATAGTTTGCACTGGGAGAATCTACAAACTTTTTTTGAATCTGAAAGAGGATCTTATACTATTCAAATGTGGTGGCTTTACATGACAGGTAAATCGTAAAGATTGAATTCTAGGTTTAGATTCATTTAAAATTTACAGGTACAAAGCATGATTTATGGAATTCAGTTCCACCAAAGATGGCTCAACGTGTATTTGCTGGAATGCTGAATGAAACGCTTACTGTGTTGACTTCACGATATATTCAAGTTTAGTCATAAATTTATTTTAGAACATTTTTCATATTTTCAATTGATTCTAGACTATACCAAGTCCGGCAAGATCTCATCTTTTACTTGTGGACATTTGCAATATTTTACATTGCGTTTCTGAACTACTTCTTTGTGTCAGTGAACACGCAGATGATTATGTTGGTAAGTTTAGTTAAACTTGTTTCTTCCGTTTACTTGTTTTTTAATTAATTTATTAGAATAGCTATCGCTTTTTGATCACGTAATATGATAGGATATGATAGATATCTTTTTTGAGACTTTACTTTACTTGGCTTGATATTACGTTTTGCTTTAGCACTACAGCCCCTTTCGAGCCTTCACTTAGAGATAGAGTATCTCATTATCTTAATCGAATATATTGGCACTCGAGAAGGTGATATGGTGAGTACCATACTTTGGTCAGTAATTCGTCCACTCAGCTGAGATACATTCTGATTTTAAACTAGTACGTATGTATCATAACTGAACGAGCTTATTCAAAACAAACCTCGTTGTCACCAACGGGATTTGAACCAGGGACATTCGGCTAACTCAGCGAATACTCTAACCACTGCACTACGTGGGCTATTAATAATGCTTCTATTTTTTCAGGAATAATTAAAATTTTGCATGGCTAATCGAATTAGTATTAAAATAAGATTTAATAAAGTAAGTTTTTATCAATGAGAGAATAGCTCCGCTTGGGATCAATTCACAATCGAAACTTTTATGCACGATGATTGATAATTGATATTATAATGGTGACATTCATAAAATTATAGCAATTATATGCACAACACTATGCCCGATATATCTACTTTCAGGCTTACAAGAGCCGAGTCAAAGTAAAATCATCAGAGATATTCATGCAAAATGTCACCAATTATTTTGTTGCCTTTTATTACGTGGTGTACCTCTGGGAGTCCTTTTTAAGGTAATCTATTTATGGGCATAAATAATAACGTCATAGTACTGAATACAAACTTTCAATAGTTGCTTCGAAAAGGAACATCGTGTATGGATATGTTTTCTACTCAACAATCCTCGCCTAGTCCTTGGATAGTTTTCTCTTTGCCGAAACTATTTTCTGTCCACCAACCTTCCTATCTCAATTTGGAAAACCCTCAACTACCATCAAGTTCTGCTATTGCTCTGGAGTTGAAAATTCTTCTGTCTGCACCACAAGCTAATTGGCAGTTTCTGCTAAAGGTAATATTTCAGTAAAAGTTGAATAGCTAATACAAACTCTTTTGAATTGCGTGTAGGTACTTCTCATGCGTGGAGCTTCCTTGAGCGTTCTTATAATGCAAAATCTTATAAATAATTTACCAACACCAGATAACTATAAACCACCTACAGAACAACCTTTTTCGGAGAAGCACTCTCAGACACAATGCGGAGGTTTTTTATGCGCTGGTGAATGTTTTAACGTGGACGAAATGACAAAGTCAGATCTAGGTAAGTAGACAATCCAATCACCCTTAAAATGTAGTCTTAATGCTAACTGTTCCTTGTAGATCCTGTTGGCCAAAATAATTATCAAGTTATACTGGCACTCTCATACGTAATTATAGCTTGCGGTAAAAGTTCGGATATGACGGCAACATTAATATCAGCTTTAGATAAATGCCAAATGAATAATTGGGCTGATTGTTTGGATAAAAGACAAGTATAATTTTAATTTAGCCTTCAAAGAAGCTAATTTATTTCTTAAATGATTCACAAACTAGGTTTGGAACCAAAAGCGACCTCCATGGTTTGAAGCAATTCTACATTTCATCTACCCATACCTTGATTGTGTAGTACAGATGTTAATAAATGCTGCAGAAACAGGAGCAAGCATGTATCAAGCAATGTCCTTAGCAATAACATGCTTATCAGAAATTTGGGACTGCATTCCGGACGGTGTTCAAAAAATTGCTTTTTTATTAGAAGAAATCGTCCCGGTTTCAATAAAACTTTTAGGTAATTATCAGTAAATTATTTAAAAATTATAATTTTAAGTTAAATTTTTAAGGTGATTCTGCCATTATACAAATCTTACTGACGGCATTGTATACAAGACTTTTGTCAGCAGCTAAAAATGAAGATGACACGAAGAAAACAGATGAAGGTAAAAACAGAGCACGTAGTATATTTGCCCATCATTGTCAAGTCCTTTTGTAGATACCGATGAATTGTCTTCACGTTCAACTTTATATTATGCTCTTGCTGAAGCTATTTGCTCAATCGATGAAGATAACAAGCATACCGACCAAATTAATCTATTACTCAAGCAAATTAAGGAATCTAATTGGAAACACAATTTTACATCATCCTGGCTGCATGCTGATTCCGATATAGGAGCTATGGATACTATTAAAATCGACGATCTTGAAGACGGGTTGCAAGAAACACCAGTATTTCGTTTGACTGATGATTTTGATGTGGAAAATGCTGAGTATATTTCACAACTTTTAGCAAGCGATGTGCTTATTTCAAGCGTGGGGAAGCAGTGCTTAAAGGTTGGATTTAATGCTTTTTATGTTTAAACTAATATGAAAATCTTTCCTGCATTACAGATTTTATATCATTATTTAAAACACAATCAAACTTGGTTACTGCAAGAGTTAGGGGTGAATGAGGCAACGAGTGACATAGAACATCTATCTGGTCAAAATATATCGACAGATCCTACAAGTTTGCTTCATTCTATGTTTTACATTGGTCGTAAACCATTCGATCAGGTATTTAATTTCTTATAGACAATGACAACAAAAATAATTGAAAATTTCAGCTACTAACAGGTGGTTGCAAAATCGATTACGCAGCATGGTTACAAACCCCATTATCGCTAACACCTGAACGAGCATGGCTACAAATTTCACAACGAAGCGAATTTCAAGATGGACCAAAATTAACTATTCATGAAACGGCAATGGTTGCCTTTATTACCAACATGATGAAGAATAATTGAACTGACATTATCTATGCTTACCCAATGTTTCATTACTTTGATAAGATGAAGATATTAATTTATCAAATAAAGTTGACCGCACGGTATGAGAATTTCGCAAAACTATTTATAGTAAATTCTTTAATAATCCCTTAATGCACCATATATTCAGAGGTCGATTTTAATTTGTTTAAAGCTACTTTTTCCCCCCAAAGTTAGATCAAGTATCTTGAATTGAAATCAGCATTGCCAGCTAGATTGTTATCTTACCAGCATAACACACTTAATGCAAACATTGTTAGGGGGCTAGATGTAATCCCAAATATCTTAATAAAATCACTGTCTTTCTCTTAAGTATTTTTCTCTCGTATATATTTAATTCAAGTTTCCTAACTATTGAAAAATAAATAACATTTTCCCAACACACAAATCTGGCATCCACTCGTTTCAATCTAAGTACTGGACAATTTAAACCCTTTCATGATTTCCTAAGCTTCTTGAATGCATTTTTTAAAACCATAGTTATGAAACCTATAGTTCGTCTCCTTGGATAGTCTTTCGATGATGCATTTTAAAAACACTTTCAGATAGTTTGTATATATGTGGGATTGTAATAACAATGATATTGATTCGATAAAGGGATATTTATTTAATATAGTGATGTTTATGCAGGATGATAATGATAACAAAATTCAATATAATAATGATGGGAACGGCTCTCGGTGAAACTCTTTATGGCGACGTCTTTGATACGAACCATTGCCAACACCAGTCTGCCACGCTGTTCTTGATCACCAACCAGTTGTTCACCCACCCATCATCTCGTCTGTTTCATGTAGCAGGCCACTCGCTTTGTGTTGTCAACACAACACATTTCCCACATTCGGCCATCCTGAACTTCATCCGTCTTGGATGAAGAATCTTCGTCTTCATAGTCGGCATAACGGCGCCACGGTTACATGTGGTCAGCACTTGTACTAGTTATCTTCGGACCCTCGGCGTTGGCACTGGCTTTGACAACCTAGTATCGCCCATGTCTTTTCACTTTTGTAATATATATGGATATTGGAAAGGCTTTGGTACTGAAAGTTATAATGTACATTGCAATCGAAGACAACAATTTCATGTTTCTTGCGTGGAAGAAAATATTCACGTGTCAAAAGTTTTCAAATAGAAATTCGCGAACATTGTGAAAAACCTGGAATTTGTCAAAATTGATCGAAAACGAACCTCAAGAAATAACAACAGACAAGAACTTAGTTACAATATCAGTTGCAGGTCATTGTATACCTACAAACATTGTATACTGTATACATTGTATACTACTATTGTATATTGTATACATTGTATACTACAAACATGATGTCATCATGTCAGAAATTGAAAGCTCTTCATAACAAATCTTAGACATAGCGATTGAACAGCACATTAGTAAGTTTAAAAAAGCAACGGGTATGAGTTTTTAAGCCAATTAATAATGATAAATTTAATCGTAATAATAATAAGTTTGCCTCTAACAATTTTGACATATGAAATAGCTTCTAACCCTCAGCAAGTGGTAACGTTACTCAGGATAACTCAGATATCATTAACAAATCCTCACGGCTTCCACGCATTTTTACTAATAATATTAACCCTCTAACTGTAAAACTTATTTTTAAACAATTCTTTACGTGCAAATAGTGGATTAAGTAACTCGTTCCACAAAATTATTGTCGACAAAATCGAGACATTTGACTTCATTCTCAATTTGATGAAGAGAAAGAAATTTACGCCTTCGATCAGACGTAACTCCATAGTAATCCTCAAGGTGTTGAGCGCTTTGTTCCCTATTCCCAAAATAAAAGATGTACTTTGTCACAAATTCCAGAACTAAATTATTTCGAGATAACAAATTCATCCACAACATGGTCTCACCGTAACGATGTAAAGTTAAATATATTCAAATTCAAGTTAAGTAATGACACTGATCTAAAGAAGCGTTTAAAAATCAGTTTTTTACTGCATCATAAAATAGCTTGGAAAAATCCATACTTGGTTTACTGGCTGGATACTAACAGTTGGATCGATGCTATCAATCGGCAACTCATTGAATCTCTGAAAATGAAATTAAACTTATACTGACCCAATTCTAATTTTAAAAGAAGTGTTTTACCTTGAAAACGACAGGAACAGCATTTGGTGAAAGTTTTGGTCTTGCCTCAGACCTATCAATATCCTCTGTCCTAAAATGTTGTTCACAAACCCTTTCAGTGTTGGGGTGAACTGAGCGTCCAGTGTGTTTTTTAATTGCTACTCTCCAAAGACGCTGCAGACGATAGAGTTTTGGAAACCTAGAAATTATAAAAATTTTCAAATGGAACCGGTATTTTTTCGAACATAACATTAAGAGGCCCCTAGATCACGTTGCACTGAGTTGATGTAAATACACTTTGAGCTACAGTATTTTTCAATATTTTGAATGAAATTTCAGCGCGTTTCGATATCCGATTATTTTAAAAACTTCAAAACTACCCGGTATTCAATATTTATGAACGTAATTTAAAGCTTTCATTGGTCTCGAGCCGTAATATTGACAACTTTTCCGATGACTTTCGTCGAAAATATTTTGAACTGAAACTTTTACAAAAAATTAATGCACTCTGGGCAAAACACAAACACGAAACCATAAAACAAGTTAATCTAAAGTTAATTTGGTTAATACACCCGTGAATTAAGTCTGAAATCAAAGTATTTTCACAAACTTTTCCCGTAGATGTCAAAGTCCAACGAAGGGATGCGAAACGAATTTCACTCGCGTAAATCATTAAAACTATCAACTCTCCCAATTTTTTCAAGCGGCACAAATCAAAAACACATTCTAATTTCACATTTATTTTATAGAATCGCGCATCGCTCTGGACTAAAATAATAAATTCACTCAAATTCACAGGACCCACTTGTAATTTTATGTTTAACTACACTTTACTCACCTGAACAAAGAAAAATACACCATGTCAGCTCCCTTTTTTGGGGAATAATCACACACCGTACACTTCATTTCGTTGTCAACTCGCGTTTTTTTTTTTCGACGAATTACGTTTTCACTGAATATTTCACAAATTTAAAGTTAGCACGAAAATGAAATCCTCGTTTTGAAAGAGCATGTGTCAACTGATGGCATCGCGCCAGCTGGTAGTAGAACTTCGAAAACAGGGGTGTCCACGCAATTTTACGAGTCGAATACGTTTGAAAATATGGCGCCAAGTATGATTTTGTTGCCATTTGTTAAAGAGAGTGGATGTTTGAGGATAGATAACGATATTTTGTGTATCAAATAAGAAATAATAATTTATGTCGATGTTTGAACGTGCTAATAAATGACTTGAATTTGCATTTCGAAATTAATTTCGACAGTTGAAAAATTTTACGCATTCCTTCAAAAAGCATCAGCTGAAAAATGTTAAAGCTTTCGAAAATGAATGCATATGTACACGGAAGGTTTGATTGTATTAAACATAGAGGTACATAGTATTAAGCGACTTCAACGCTTTCCATAGGAAATAAAAGCTCACCGTCTCCTGTATGTACCTCTATGGAAAAACCCAAAGAGGGGTGATTTGACACAATGCGACAGATGTCAACGTTTTAAGCACATATTTTGATTGACGTTTGGCCGTTGAAACTGTCAACATGCGTGCGCATTCGTCAATATCGAAATTATAAAAAATTTATTAGAAAACGAAAATTCATACTTACATCTCATCATACTCGTACAAGATCATGTTCAAGACTGGAGGAAAGCAGAAATTGCATCTTGGGCGAGCGCTCATCGTATACACCGTAGACAGAATTTCACAGGAAGCAAAATGGACTAGTTATTGTCAGCAAGCACACAATGGCGGAGCAAGCAAGCAAGGAAATCCCTTCGGGTATGATGGATGTGGACGATACGACAGCGAAGAATTCAAGCTTTAACCGAGACGTTCAAGACTGGAGGAAAGCAGAAATTGCATCTTGGGCGAGCGCTCATCGTATACACCGTAGACAGAATTTCACAGGAAGCAAAATGGACTAGTTATTGTCAGCAAGCACACAATGGCGGAGCAAGCAAGCAAGGAAATCCCTTCGGACATGATGGATGTGGACGATACGACAGCGAAGAATTCAAGCTTTAACCGAGATGCTAACCTAATTAACTGTAAAGTAAATGAATTTATATTAGCGAAGGGTAAATTAGTCGTAAAACGTAAAACCGCGGCTCCTTTGCCAATTCCACCCACACCTAGCGCTCATCCTTTCAGCGCACTGGCGAACGGTGACCAATATAATAAAACAACCACGACTAACAATCGAACGAAGAAGGTGTGGCTCCCGCAAATTATCGTAGAGAATGTGAAGGTAGCAGAGCTAAAAGGCATTATGGATAGGTACACCCCTACCGATGGTACTCATCTAGAGTACAGAATTACAAAGTTGTCGAACTTCCGACAGAAAATCATAGTAGAAAGGCTCGAGGCCCACGATTATATAGTACATCTCCTTAAAAACACCGAATCAGTGGGGTACTTGTTCATCCCCAAAGAAAGGAAACATGTGTCGTGATCCTAAGAGGCGTTAGCTCAGGCTTCGGAGCTGAGGCGGTTCGAGAGGACATAGCCAGACTTTAATCCTCGAGTCTATCAGCCCACTTGCCACTGCAGGGTCGAGGGCAAATAAGATCGGTTTGCACTTCTTTATGCTAACAGTAGCATTGGAAGCAGATAAGAATGCAGTAATAAAACCATGCTACATTCTAAACGCCCCAAAAGAAGTGATCTTGCTCAATGTTACCATTGTCAAAGATTCGGGTACGTATCCACCAATTGCGGATACAATATGCGATGTGTAGCAGGTGGGAAGGAGCATATCTCAGAAAAATGCCCCACAAAAAATATGGACAAGCCGGACATCGCTCCATTCTGAACTATGTGTAAGACACATGGACATTCAGCCAATTCTTCCTGCTGGCTGGAACTAAAAAGATTGTTGGACAGAGCAATCGAAGCTAAAGCCAAACGGATGGTGCCTCAGATCTTATACTCATCGCTCCCCAGCTATCAAAATAGTTCTCCAACCTCTACAACTCTACATCAGTTTGCTTCTCTTAAGTTTTAATAAATGTATAATAAATCAGCCCTACGCCACTGGCAACGATCCGCAGGTCGTTATTGACGTCGACGGTTCGGGAGCGACCCTTTAACCACTCGCTGTTACGAGTTGTGGTGGAATGGGAAAGCTGAAGACTGTGGACAAGATGGCCGCCAATCCGAGTGTCGTGTAAGACGTGTGTTGTTTCGGTGCTCTTTGGCAGAAGTTGGGTGTATTATTCGAGCCTAGTTGTTAATCGGACTTTATTTTACTTGTAAAGGAGAGCTAGATAGTTGAAAATCATTTTTTTTAACCAAAGTCAAGCGCTACACACAAAATTTCCGCGTGCAAAAACCAGTCGACACAGTATCGTGAATTCGCAACGCCACTACGACAAAATGGGGTTCTTGCGTGAGTAATGAATGGGCAAATTGCAAGATTCTTAGTGCGGAAACAAATTCGTGGCTTACAATTAGAAGGAAGGCAACATTATATTGTACCACCTGTGGAATTGACCTACAATCCTCCCCGACAAGGACGGCAAACAAAAACAAGCAATCATCAATGTCCTTAGGCCAGAGAGTACTCATCAGCTAAATGTCATCATCGAGAACTCAGTGTTATTTGAATCGTACGACGAAGAGTGAAGTTCGTCGAGGTTGGAGGTCTTCATTGCCTGCGGCTGCATTCCCTTGTGTCGTCGGCATTTTGTAGTGCGCGAAGATATATAGTGGAAACAGGGTGGAGTTAGTACTCGAAAACGACCGGTGTTTCCGAAGGAGAATAGGCCCCAGAAAATGACAGGGGAAGTGAAAAACAAACGATTGGCCTATTGCCTTACGATGCTATAATGGTTATTAAAGCTGTTGGGGATACACTTTCCACAAACCGAGTATCAAATCAAATGCGAAGCACTGGGTGCATTTTGCAATTACCCAGAGTACCAGATGTTATCGAAGTCATCTATAGTAAATGCTTTGCCTGCAATATCAAAGATTAAAACCATCATATGTGCCATCAAATGAAGGCGAATGAGCAATAGGGCATTTATCGATTCAAGTTTAACGATATATGTTAGAATATTATGTACCTAGATGAAGCAGTAATGTAGTATCCCTGACCCCTAACGTGTAAATAGAAGGAAATCGCCCTTTTTTTGTGCACGATATTTTTATAAAGCTAATAGCTAAAGTGTCTACGTAGAATTTCTCTCATCGCAGTCTTAGATAAAATTTTTATCAGAATAAAATATTTTTAATACGATGTTAAACCACAACACAAGAGGGAGTCTAATCTCACGAGTGGAGGAAATATACAAGCAAAGAGAAATTGAGACAGTTTGACTGAACTTTAGCCGAAAGAGATTGGGTTTATAATTAAACCTGTTAAAGTAATAATGATGCACAAATAATCTAGAAACCCTACAACTTACCCATTTAAGAAAACACAATGAATAAGAGAATGAAATTTCATCAAACAGAAACGAAAAATCTATTTGGCTAGTTTAATTACAAATGGAACTCCGCACCACACTTTGATTTCTCTGACTCTTGACCCCGTTGAGCACCTACAACAGATAACCGTCGAGTGGCTAGGAGTCTCTTCCATTGAACTGCTATCCAAGGTCAGAGCCTTGCCCCCATCCTTTGACGTCACTCCTGACGAAGAGAAGCCAATGGCCCACCTCAACTTGTATTTCAATCTTTATGGTTGCATATAGACTTACCATTCTTCCCCTAAATGTCAACTCCGTAATTTCACATGATAAGAGGCTCGACATTGCTGATTTGGTAAAATCCTCCCAACCATAAACCCTCTTTCCAAACGAGACCCTCAACATAAGGCCGTGTGGAGAACTACCATGTGCTTCATAATGACAGTGGCAGAGATACTGCGACACTGTTTCGGGATGATTCAGATATCTATAAAATCCCTTTTGAACAAAATAATTCCTCCTCCACAAGGAATACAAACGGGAACCACCTATTGGCTCCATGTGGACACCCTCCTCTCAGCATTCAGAACAAGTGATGGGGTTCCAAAATTTCCCAGAAGGAACTCATTCTAGATTATTTCATAATATCTTCTTCTTTTTCTTAGCACTACAGCCCCTTTTGGGCCTTCGTTTCCTGCAAACAGCGCCTCCAACTGTCTCTGTCCATTGACGCGTCTTCCAATTTCGAAATCCGAGCAGCGAGGAACTGTCTTCCTCGGCCGAGTCAATTGATAAAAACTCGGAAGCATATGCTCCAACGTTTTAAGCATATTTATCATCGAAGCTTTAACCGATTGAATGAGTAGTATTTGGAACTTAAAATGCAAATTACAAGCATTTCCCGTGAAATCCTAAGACGCATCAAATCCGAAGTCAACAACTTCTATAAAAGCAGACTGATATCACTGTGACCACCTTTAGATGTATTTAAAACTATAGATCTACTCACAGGCCATAAAAGTTCCAGATTTGATATTGAGAAAGACTCTATAAAGCAAGGAAATGAAGTGTTCACTGCACAATCTGACAAGATCGTTGCATGAGAGGAATATTTCAAACAACTATATAGTCGTCGTGAGTCGTCCAGCATAACTTTGAATAACAACGCTAAAGCAGAGATTCTACTAACGACGGAAGGATACAAGGGATCTTATTTAACTGTATTTTCCAGTTATAATAAAGCGTCCTCTCCCGAACGTCCAGTATTCACCGGGTTTTTCACCTCGAAAATGGAAGTAAAAGATCTCGTAAATGACTTAAAAAGCAAGCTATCTCACGGCCTTGACGGCATCCCGAACAAAATACTCTCTTGACGATATTATGCAATAATTGTATTAATAATGGATATTTTCCAAAACCTCGGAAAGTCAATAAACTGATCATAATACCAACACCAGGCTGCGAAGGTAACATTAATAATTTTCGACCAATTTTCCTTATGCCTAACAGGGGTAAGCCCCCTGAAACGGTTATTTTGCAACACATTAACAATTTCACTAATCCCCTGATCCCCGAGTCTCAGTTTGGATTTGAACGCGAATGATCTACTGTGCAAGCAATAATGCTATTGCACAATAGAGTCACCCGCAATCTTCGGTGGAAAGAGTGCACAGTAGGCTATGCTCTAGACCTGAAAAAGCGTTTGACTCAGTTTGGATCAACGGTCTCAAGTACAAATTGAAAATGTCATCCTGTCCAGTCATAATCCTCTGAATCCTATATAGCTTCCCAAATCCTATATAGCATCCTAAATTAAACTGGGGAATCTCATTTCAAATCCTATCCCTATCAACTTAGGAGTCCCACAAGGCTCTATCCTCGGTACCGCCCTGTTCAACTTTTTCCTTCACGATACTCCACTCCCGAACTGCTCGACCATCGATATAGTAATGTATCCAGACGATATCCCCCTCACTGTCACCCATAGCCTCCCAGCGATGGCCCAAATAAAGCAGCAGTGCCCTATCCCCAACAATGCTTTAAAAGAACTTGTAGAGAGTAAAGACAATTCTTTTAGTTTGGGTTTTGAAGGATCTTTTTTGACAATATTCTCTCCTGATATACTCTCCTCACATCCCATTTGCTTAAATCATCGTGATTTTTTCACTAGTTTTGATCACTCCTAATCTGTAATAGTAAATTTGAATAATAAAAAATCTTTTGGTCCAGATGGCATTCTGAACTTAGTAATCAGGAAATGTTGCAACTCAATTTCTAGACCTCTTGTCATTGCAAATAATTGCATTAATAATGGTTAAAGAACAAGCCTTCCAGTAGAAATTTGCATTTTTTGTAGGCAGCCTAGATGTGGCCAACTCGCGTGACCTGTCAGCCTACTTCGGTAGAGTGCAAATTATTGTAAGCCGTAGTATATTCTACGTTTCACATGAAAAAGGCACAAGTCACATTCGTTACATGCTAAAAATTCGTCTTGTACTGTCCACTGTACACCTTCACCATTTGGAACAACCAAATGAAACACACGTTCAACTCCTTCCACTAACAGGTAGCTTGAGGAAGTAAACCCATTCCTATTTTTTTAACTTTCAACATCAATAAAACATGAACGGATGTATGAAATGAATGAAAATTCACTTCAAAAGGAGTACTTTGAACTGTAGTAAGGCTTTGGTAACAACCCTTCCAGTAGAAATTTGTAGTAGTTAGCCTGCTACTACTTTTGGCCAGCTGGCTTTAGCTGCCAGCCTACTTCGGCAGAATGCAAATGTTTATATAGCGTAATATTATATTGGATGTTTTGCATGAATAAGGTACAAATCAGATTCCTTGCATGTTAAAAACATACCTTGCACTGTCCACTGTACACCTACACCACTTAGAATAACCAGAAACACACGTTCCACTCCTTTCACTGACACGTAGCTTGAGGAAGTAAACAAATTCCCATTCTCCTAACTTTCAACATCAATAAAACATGAACGAATGTATAAAATGAAACGAAATTCACTTCAGAAGGAGCACTATGATGTTCTCCGCAGACCATCTGGATTTCACAATTGAAGTACGTCTCAAAACCGTACAAAACCTCGAATTTTCGTCGGCACTTCCAGATTTCTCCACATACCTTCATATAAAGTAGTGAGCAAAGTCAACCTGCATATGGTCATGTATCCGGTAGTAGGGCTTTCTGGTACATGGCTTGTTACCTGTTTGTAAGGCTTTGCAAGCAGGCAAACTCAGCCTACATGTGGTCATCTATGCGATAGTAGAGCTTTCAGGTACACAGCTTGCTAAGCTGTAGTAAGGCTTTGCATTTAGGCCGACTTTTCTTGCTAGCTTATATGGCGGTATTTGAAGAAGTGGAGGTGTCAACGGAAACTCGAGACTTTGCACGGTTTCGAGATGGATTTCTACAGTGAAATCCAGATGGTCCGCGGAGAATACATCAGCGCTCCTTGTGAAGTGAAAATTCCAAAGTGAATGAATAAGAGTTTGTTTACTTCTCAAAGTTTAATTATGCGTGGAAGTAGCAAAGCATATACTTCATTTACTCGTCTTGAAAAGTGTAAGAGCATAGAGGACCGTGCAAGGTGAATTTTAAGCATGCATGGTATGCGTTTCGTCGTCGCCTTAGTAATAAAGGGTGGTCTAACCATAATGCATGATGCTAATTCTGAGTCACACCTTAACGTCAAGTTTTTTGCCCAACTTAATTTGACGATTCTTTGTTTCAGTGTTTGGAAAATTCAACCATGGAGAGATACACAACTGAGCAGCGCGTTAAGGTTGTTAAAGCCTTTTACAAAAATGGGCATTCAAATCAAAATGCATTTCGTGCACTTCGTGATTTTTTTGGTCTGCATAATCTGTGGTAAACCCGAACTGCTTCAATCAACATCTCTTAAAGCTCGTATTATGTGCAATCTTTCTTTACTCTGACTGCTCGATCTAACCGCTCTTAAAGCTCGGAGGATTCCTATCTTTCTTCTACACGGACTGTCGAGCTAAGCTTGGGCGCGCGGGATTGAACGGTCAAACTGGATCGGAGTTCATCGGGTTGGTTGCAGCAATCACGAATATTATATTTAGTTTAGTGTTATCAACAATTAATATTAAAAGACTGTAGTGAAAGCTTTTTTAAATAAAACAGAATTGTAAACCTCTTCTTTGAATACATCAACCTACGGTTTACAACATTGGCGACGAGGAATTACGAAAACACGTGTGTCTAACCTCAAAATGGACTCAAACCAATTCAAAGTTTTCTGCGACTTATTTCAAGAGCAAATGGCTCTACAAAATCAGCAAATGCAACAATTGCTTCGACAACAGAACACGGTGGCTGCACCAGGCCAAGCGCTAGCACAAAATTCAACAGCTTTCAAAGTGAAATGTCTTGCCGATTCCATGGTGCAGTTCGATTACGATCCGGACAACAATCAAACATTCGAAGCGTACTACAAACGCTACGAGTCGCTGTTTACAACACAAGCAATCGACCTCGATGAACCAACAAAGATCCATCTTCTTCTTCAAAAATTTCCACAAGCGCAGTACCAACGCTACGCAGACTCAATTCTACCACAGAACTCTCAAGACCGGACACTCGCTGACACAGTGAGAACTCTCAAGCGACTCTTCCGTTACAAAGAAACAAAGTTCGCAGTGCGGCACAAGTACTTCAAGCTTGAAAAATTCGACAGTGAAGATTTTAGTGAGTATGCAGCGCGCATTAACAAAAATGCTGAGAAATACGAAATTGCTCGATGCTCGCCTGACGACTTCAAGGTTTTGTTATTTGTGAGTGGTCTCACGTCATCACAAGACTCGCTGATCCTTGAAAAACTTCTCACAAAAGTCGACAATCAACACATCGAACTCGAGAAAGCAGCCAACGATGCGGCAAGAGCTCTAATCCACAAGTTGAACTTTCAGGACTTAGTGAATGAGGCTGAACGTATCACCTGTTTGAAGATCGATAAAGGAAAAGTGGGTGAATCTTCGGGTTCTTCTGAAGTTCATGCTGTCCATCATTTCAAGGGTCAGAGTGGTAAGCCAGGTAAGAGCCATTGGGGTGATAAAACCGGTCATCCGCCGTATGCTTGCCCCGGCTGTGGTGAAAGGCATTGGTTGGCAGATTGCCCCTTCAAGGAGAAAACCTGCAGCAGATGCAACGGGAAGTCACATAAGGCAGGTTACTGTAACATTTACAAGGGTTTCCGAGAGAAACGCAACACAAAATACAACAAGAAGGGCGACAACAAGCCGCAAGCGAACCAAGTACAATCAGATGTCAACTTGGTTTCAAGCAGGAAGTTTCTCAAGCCGATTGTCAACGGTGCTCAGCTAAAGATGCAGTTTGATACAGGTTCAGACATGACAATCATCTCTGAGGCAAATTGGGAGACGTTGGGACGTCCGAAACTGACTGCATCAAATCGAACGAACGCAACAAGTGCTTCAGGAGACGTGATTCCATTACTGACATACTTCTGGTGCAACATTACTCTTAATGGCATTCAAAAGCAGGGATGCTGTTTCATTACATCGCTAAATCTCAACCTTTTCGGCATTCCCTGGATCAATGTGTTCAATTTGTGGAGTGTTCCAATCGACAACGTCTGCAATCAAGTCAGGTCAACATCTTGCGATGACCTGACCACAGAAGTACAATCAGAGTTTCATGAACTCTTCTCAAATGGCCTTGGTTGTTATAACAAAGCTAAAGTCTCACTCAAACTAAAACCGGGAGCTCAACCAGTCTTCCGAAAAGCTCGTCCGGTTCCACAAGCAGCTTGTTCTACTATAGTCACTGAGCTAGAACGTTTGCAGCACTTGGGCATTATCAGCCCTATCAAATATTGTCAGTGGGCAGCACCCATTGTCGTAGTCAAACGAAAGGATGGAAGAGTTCAAATTTGTGCTGATTATTCGACGGGTCTTAACGAAGCACTTGAGCCAAACAAGTATCCTTTGCCATCATCCGATCAAATTTTCGCAAGTTTCGCAGGAAAAAAAGTTTTCAGCACAATCGACTTATCAGACGCTTTCTTTCAAGTGGAAGTCGACGATATATCCAAAAAGGTGATGGCCATCAACACCCACATCGGATTGTTTCAGGTCAATCGCCTCCAGCAAGGCGTTAAAACAGCCCCAGGAGAATTTCAAGCAATTGTCGACATGATGCTCAGTGGAATCTCAACGCTCGGTTTCATCGACGACATGGTTACTAGCGGTGAGATTGCTGATGACCACAAGCAAGAGTTGAAGAAAACACTGGAACGCCTGCAGGAATTCGGGTTGAAACTCAACATCAACAAGTGTCAGCTCGGTAAGAAATCTGTGCAATTCTGTGGACATGTCATCGACGACAAAGGCATCCGACCACAGCCTGAAAAAATTTGGAAAGTCACATCAGCACCTCCGCCAGCTAATGTCGGTCAGCTCCGTTCATTCTTAGGCTCAGTCAATTACTATGGCAAGTATATCAAGTCAATGAAGACGCTGAGGAGTCCCCTGGACGAACTTCTCAAGAAAGATGTGAAGTACGAATGGCAAGATGTTCACCAGGAAACTTTTGACAATCTCAAAAAGATCCTGGGATCACATCTGGTACTTACGCACTTTAATCCCAACAAGGCCATCGTTCTAGCGACATACGCGTCAAAAGACGGCATGGGAGCTGCCCTCATGCACCGTTTCAACGACAATTCACTGCATCCTATCATGCATTTCGCCGCAACTTTCAATTCAGCGGAAAGAAATTATTCCCAAATTGAAAAAGAAGCGCGATCATATATCTACATCGCTGGGCGACAAATTACCGCGAAGTCGATCACAAGCCTCTGTTGTCCATCTTTGGTTCGAAAAACGGAATTCCCGTATATGCAGCGAACAGACTACAGAGATGGGCACTAATCATCATGGCTTATGATGTTAAGTTCGAATTTATTGGAACCAACAGCTTCGGATATGCTGACGTCGTATCTCGCCTTATGTCAAAACAGATGAACTCTGATGAAGAGACAATTATTGCTGCGGTACAAGTCAAGGGAATTGACGACAATGACGAACAGTTGTTAAGTTTCGCAATACAGTCAGCAAAGGAGCTTCCTGTCACCTTCCAACAAGTACAAGAAGAAATGAAAGCCTGCCCAAATCTTCAGCAAGTGATCAAATTCATTGTTACTGACAGCTGGCCCCAGCGCAAAAGTCCGATCGAAGGAATCGAAGTCGCTTCTTTTTTCGGACACCGCAATGAGCTAAAATTCGTACAAAATTGCATTTTCCGTGGCGAACAAATCATCATTCCATCAAAACTACGAGCACATATTCTTGAGAACCTACATGAAGGTCATCCAGGAGAGTGCCGAATGAAGCTATTGGCAGCCGACAAAGTCTTCTGGCCTGGCATAACGAAAGCTATAGAAGTAATCGTTAAGGCTTGCGAACGTTGCACCAGGGAATCAAAGGCACCACGCAAATGTACCTTGCAGCCCTGGCCCATGCCATTGGAACCATGGATGCACCTTCACCTTGATTACGCCGGCCCATCAGCAGCTCCTACTTCCTAGTGGTTGTTGACGCCTACAGCAAGTGGCCAGAAGTTATAAAAACGGCGACAATAACCGGAACGAAGACGGTCGAACTTTTTGCTGATGTGCTGGCCCGACAGGGTCTGTGCAAAGTTTGCGTCACGGACAATGGACCTCAATTCGTGTCGAGCTCGTTTGAAAACTTTTGCGAGACACACGGTATCAAGCATCTTACGACCGCCTACTACAGCCCTCAGTCAAACGGTCAGGCGGAACGATTCGTTGACCTTCTCAAAAAGGGTTTACAGAAGGCAGAAGGAACCATCGACCAAAAATTGCGAGAATTTCTGATGACGTATCGCTACACACCATCATACAATCTCGGAATAAAATCACCATTCGAATTGATGACCGGCCATAAGATGCGCACAAAACTCGATTTGCTCAAGCCTCAAATCGATCAAACTCCTTCAGACAAAACAAAAATGGAAAATCAATTTAACTTGCATCACGGCGCAAAGTGGAGAGAGTTTTCACCCGGAGATGAAATCTTTTACAAACTCCACACAACCAGTGATAACTGGGATCGGACGCCTGGCTTCGTGAAAAGCCGAGATGGAGCTGTCAATTACTCGATTGACATTACAACGCCGTCAGGAAGTCGAACCGTACGAGCTCACACGAATCAGCTCAAACGCCAATATATGAAAAACGAATTGATTGAATTGTTTGACTTGCCCGAGTTTAGTGACGAAAATAATCTGCCAGTTGGTGAAGTTGAACCGAATATCACACCTGGCAACAATCCTCGACATGTCGACCACTCTGACGCTCACAATGATGAACAAGCCGGAAGTGAGGATGAAACTCAAGAAGAACCTGAAGTTGAAGTCGAGCCTTGTTACCCAATTCGAACAAGTCAGGGAGTCACATCAAAATTCAATGACTTCGTCAGATTTTAAGAGGGGAGGAATGTGGTAAACCCGAACTGCTTCAATCAACATCTCTTAAAGCTCGTATTATGTGCAATCTTTCTTTACTCTGACTGCTCGGTCTAACCGCTCTTAAAGCTCGGAGGATTCCTATCTTTCTTCTACACGTACTGTCGAGCTAAGCTTGGGCGCGCGGGATTGAACGGTCAAACTGGATCGGAGTTCATCGGGTTGGTTGCAGCAATCACGAATATTTAGTTGTGTTATCAACAATTAATATTAAAAGAATGTAGTGAAAGCTTTTTTAAATAAAACAGAATTGTAAACCTCTTCTTTGAATGCATCAACCTACGGTTTACAGCATAATCGACCAAATTGTAGTGAAATAAGGGTATATAAATGTCCGTTAAGGACTGCAGAGATGGTCTGTTGCCTCGGCGGAAGAGGATGTTAAGATCCGCCGAGATTGGCCTTGTGTAGGGACAAGCGAATGCGCTGGCAGGCTAGCGTTGCGGTGTCGTGGGGCGGGTTCTTTCCCCCTAGCACAAGGATCGAATGTCGATCGACTGGTGTCGAGGCCGCAGGTAACCTACTAAGGGTTGTTCAGAGAACAAATTGGGACGAGCAAAAATGGATGGACTGGTGGAGACTTCGTCATTAACGACGATCCTTATGGCTCACAAATAAGAGTGGAGTATCCAGATGGAGGTGGTGCCCCCTCGCACCCTCCCAACCGGATCAAGATCCAAACGTAGACGTGACCATGTGTTTCCCATTTGAGTGAAAAACTCATACAAAACCACTTTGTATAACTCTTTTCCACAAATGAGAAGCACAGGTATACCGAAATGGAAAGACCGAGGTGTATGTTTAACAATCCATTGTATTGCCTTAAATAGCAAGCTATCTCACGGCCTTGATGGTATCCCGAGCAGAATACTCAAGAAGTGCAGAAAGACCATCTCCTCCTTCTTGACGATATTATACAATAATTGTATTAATAATGGATACTTTCCAAAACCTTAGAAAGTTAGCAAACTAATGCCAATACCAAAACCAGACTGCGTAGGTAGCATCCATAATTTTCGGCCAATTTCCCTTTTGCCTAACATGAGTAAACCCCTTGAAAAACTTATTCTGCGAAACTTGAACGAATTTACTAGTCCCCTGATCCCCGATTTTCAGTTTGGATTTGAACGTGAACGATCTACGGAGCATGCAATAATGCTATTGCACAATAGAGTCACCCGCAATCTTCGGCGGAAAGAGTGCACAGTGGCCTGTGCTCTAGACCTGAAAAAAGCGTTTAACTCAGTTTGGATCAACGGTCTCAAATACAAATTGAAAATGGCATCCTGTCCGGTCGCAATCCTCAGAATCCTATACAGCTTCCTTTCGGATAGAACATCCCAAATTAAACTGGTGAACATCATTTCAAATCCTATCCCTATCAAATCGGGAGTCCCACAAGGCTCTATCCTCGGTCTCGCCCTGTTCAACTTTTTCCCTCATGATACCCACGTCCAAACTGCTCGACTATCGATATAGCAATGTATGCAGATGATATCCTTCTCACTGTCACCCATAGCCTCCCAGAGATGGCCCAAATAAAGCTGCTGCGCTCTGTCCTCAACATCTTTCAATATCTGAAGTACTGGGGGCTCGAAATAAATGCCAGCAAATCGGAACTGATCTGCTTCAGAAATGCCAGCGGGAGAAGGCACCACCTTGCCGTGTCTCAAAGTAAGAATGTGCAAGCACATATTGCTGGTGAAATCATCCCTCTCAAGGAAAATATCAAATACCTTGGAGTCCATTTTAACAATCGACTTAAGGTGAATAGACACGCAAGGAAAATTTTCAATAAAGTGAAAGCAGCGTCCGCAATTATTTCGTCTCTCTTTTCTTCGAAATCAGTCTGCCCAAAAGTTAAGGTGTTAATGTACAAAACTCTTATTAGGCCGATCATTACCTACGCGTTTCCGGCATGGCTAACAATCTCACCTACTACGGTCTAATAAGAAGTACTACAGGAACTCTATCCTTTACAAAGATACGGAAATAGGACCGATTCCCCATTACATGTTGGCAATGTCTAAAAATGCCTAGAGAAGTGGCGGGAGCACCCCCTTCAATGTATTCGCGCACTTTTCGAGCCTACCACCGCAAATAATAATCCCTACTACCTATGTCCCTTTAAAATCCTTGAACAATACCACCACGATCCCATTGATTCCGTAACTACCAATAAACCAGCGTTTTACGTTTCATCCGAACCAAACACATACCGCGGTTAAACAAAATATTTGTAAATTTAGTTAGTGGATAAGTCTCATAAAATAAAAACACAAGATAAAACACATAAATGTAAATTCGAGTGCTGTACTAAATAGCTTACAGTTATAGGTTAGATGTAGGAATAGATTTAAGTTATATTAGGGTTAGATTTAGATTAAGTTTTAACGTGTTTATTTGTCAAACTATTCAAGTCGTAAGCTATAAGAGCAAATGGCAAAATCTATATATCTTAAAACACTGATGTAATATAAGTATACATATATTCTAACCGTCAAAGTTTATTTGACATCCATATACTGTCAAATGTCACATAGTCATTAAGCATACTCTTTAATGTCAAGTTATAAAAAGGCTCAATAAAGTTTACTGACTTCTCAGATTGGACCAACAGAATAGGTTGAATAGGTTGACTGACGCGAATTGGCCAAATTGCAAGTTTCGTCGCGAATTTTTTCCGATATTATAACTGTGGAAATTGTTCGCGATCTGAATTCGTTCCCAGTATCTAAACATTCTATTGTGCGTTGTCATTCGAATAACTTTAACTTGACACTGTGAAATTTATTTACAAGTTCAAAATGAAATGTATAATCCCTTCGTGTAATAATTCTAGTCGAAAAGCACCTGCAGGTGTTTCCATTCACAGGTTAGTAGTCAATATGTTAATGTTTTGCATGTTTTCCTCATAATGCTGAAAGGTTTTCAGATAGAAAACAAATTTTTAGTAGTTTTTGAAAATTTGTTTACATTGAGCAGCAGCCGTGATTGCTCGTGCAATTTGGCGCTGTGTTTGGTTTAAACAAAAACATTGAAGTAGGAAAAGTGGTCCGGGGTTGTTGCACCACATGGTCACATAGTTGTCCGCTCCAATATTATTGAATTACTCAATCCATCCAGTTCTTGTTCATCTGAGGCTCAGATGAATAAGAACTGGATGGGCTAAGCTCATATAAAATGCATGAGAGAGCATGCGACCGGCTTCTGCTCTCTTCCAAACGAAACTGTCATTTCCTCCCTGTCTGCCTCTTGCTGGTCACTTCTTGTTCCAGAAGCTGACTAGATGCAATCTGTCTGTCAAGTTGACTGAGGCAAATTGGACGCCAAATTGGCCAATTTGCAAGTTTCGTCGGCAATTTTATCCGATATTAAAATTGTGGAAAGTGTTCGCGATCTAAATTATTTCCAAGTGTTTAAACATTCGATTGCGGTTTGTGATTCAAGTAACTTTAACGTGTGACATTGTGAAATCAATTTAGAATTTCAAAATGAAATGTGTAGTGCCTTCGTGTAAAAATTATACTAGAAAAGGATCTACAGGTGTTTCCATTCACAAGTGAGTAGTTGATATATTAATGTTTTGCATGTTTTTCATACAATGCTGAAGGTTTTTCAAATAGAAAACAAATTTTTGGTATTGTATGAAAATTTGTTTGCATTGAGCAGCAGCCATGTTTGCTTGTGCAATTTGGCTCTCTCTTAGGTTGTAAACAAGAGCGTAGCAGAAGGAAAAGTGGTCGCAGGGGTCGTTGCGACCATATTGTCGCGTGAGGGTCCAGCTTGGTGCGATCAATATGTCAATTTTGACATATCGAAGCAGTAGTTAATTTGTAAAGTGTCGCATTGAACCGTATTCTTTATTATTATTGGGGAAAGTAACGCGTATCGAGTTTTATTTATTTGCGATTCTAAAAACTTTAATGCATAATATAGTAAAATAAAGGAAGAAATTCGGAATGAGGTGCTCGGTGCCTGGGTGTCGAAGCACATCCGACTGTCGAACGGTTGGTGTTTCATTTCATAAGTAAGCAGTTTATAAATCATATTTTATATATTCACGGCAAATACCAAAATTTTTTTATTAGTATAAACTAAATTTTCACAATTGTAAGAGGCTTACATTTAATAGCAACCTTATATATTGATGTATTTAGGAAACTAAATTAGGGTTACACTTCAAAGCAGAGCAGTAGGAAAAGTTCAGTGTTAGGGGGCTTTTCATTTGAACAAGTTCTAAATTTTGTTTTAAATTCCTTTTAGATTTCCTAAATCTGAGGCGGATCGCAAACTGTGGTTAAATGCATTAGGACTCCCCGATCTGGAGCTTCAAAATTCAAGTCGTATATGCTGTGTCCATTTTCCAAAATCGCATCTAATAAGGATGGCAAAAGGTAACATGCTAAGACTGGACGCAATGCCCCTACCAATCAAACCTTCTTTTGAACCGATTGTAAGTCGATATTGTATTCACATGAATTGATGATTTATTTCGTGTTATTCTACAGGAAACCTCTTCCAGCAAGAATTGTGCGGTTTCCATTTTGCCTCAGAAAGATACATGTGCGGTCGGGGTAGGTAGTATTTGTTTTTAAAATTTGTTTTGTGTAGTTATAAAGAATTCATGACGAAATATCAAAGTTTATTCAACCGAAAATATTATTTTTCAACTACATAGACTCAGGCCCCAATTACAGAAGAGACTGCAAAGAACCATATTTATACCAGATGTACCGAGGTGTGTATACCCCTGTTAATCTTTATTAAAATATCATATAAATTTAATTCAACACAAATTAAACAAGACAATCATTTCTGCTTACCTCAAAAGAGTGATTCAAAGATGCGAGATAGTAATTTTGAATTTTTGATACAGATGGCTTCGGATTTTTCTGCAGTTCATCGAGAGATGCCTCAAAATACTACTCTCGATTCAGTAAGATGAATTATGTATACAATTTCAAATTTTCTTTGATGCGTTTGTTGCTTTTTTAGTCTACTGATTCGTGCAAATCTTCAGATCAAGAAAGTGTCTGCGAAATGATGGCTTCGGATTTTTCTGCAATTCATCGAGACGTACCGAACAGTATTCTCAATTCGGTAAGATCAATTATTTACTTATTTCACAATTTTTATTATTTCTTTTTGACAGCCCGTAGGTCCTTCTATATACGAGTATTTAGAATCAGATAGTGAGAGCATTAAGTTGGAAAGCATTAAGATGGAGATCGAAGAAGACGTAAGATTGCTATTGAAAAGCAAATTCTCGCTAATATGATTATTTTTTTTTCAGATGTTTGTTTGTAAAAGTACACAGACTGAAGATTCACCACAAACAAAGACAAAGAAATTCGTGACCATAGTGAGTTTTAATTTAAACTGTTTGCAAGCGTGCATAAGTGCTGTCCTATGATAATAGTTAATCCCTGTTCAATTATTTTGCTCTTCTTCTTCAATTAGTACTAACTTATTAGGGTAACGAAGATAAAGCCGTTCCGTGCCATTTACTGAATTAAATGTTTTGGAAAAAGCACATTATTGCATGCAAGTGTAATTCTATCAATTAATTCTCAACCTTTATTAAAAGACGATTCATGAATCCCAAAACCTTTTTCTGAGCTTTTGGTTTGAGAATGCACGTTAACTTCAAAACTAAAAGTTTATATACTAAAAATTTTACTGTTTTATTTTTCCAAATTTAAAATCGTAAATTCAACTTTTTAGGGAACAAGCACTGGTCCTGATTTAACCATCTACAATATGAAACGGCTAGACGAGAAGATAGAAAGGTTGAGAGATACTATTAAGCGAAAGAACTTGACTATTCGCAATTTGAGAGCGAAAGTTAAACGACATGAAGACAGGGTAGGAAAAATATTATCTGAAATAGAATTGTTTGAGTATAAATTTGAAATTTATCTAGCTAATGAAGACTGAACAACAATGACCTTGATGACGCTATTCGATTTAACGATGCTGCAGACATGCAAAAAATGTTCATCTTTTCTTCGGAATTGCGCAAATTGTTTGGCTGAGAATGAAATCGTGTTTGAGGAAAGATGTAACTACAAGACGTTAGACTTTCAAATCACAATTGTAAAATATAATTTTAGTATTTCCTTGGTGCTACTCTTTGTAGACGATAAAACGCAATCTGGCTATAGGACATTTGCTAGTTTTGATGAAACGATCTATGACAGGTTCTGCTTATGAAAGTGGATTGCGTTTAAATGCAACAGAACGAGTAATCGTCGAATTTCTCACGGTGCTGCATAGTTCTTTTCAGAATGCAGCGAACGTAGCAATCAAGACAAACATTATAGGGAAACTAGAAAAATGGTTTTTTTAATTGTACATAAATATATTTTGATAAAAAGCAGTTTCTTGGTTAACTTTTATCGGTGAACAAGTAGAATTGATCAGTAAAAAACATTTAGATCTGCTAATAAACTCCTTAATAATTATATTTGGTTCCCAGGAAATCTTGCGCATCGCACAATAGCGCAAATCGGAACCTTTACATTGAGATTTATTATTCTGGTATCTCATTCCATGACCATAACGGAATTCGAGGTGATATGGCCAATTTCATGCTCAATCATGTGATTATCACCTAATATTTTTTAATTAGTGCCCGTCACTGCTGGGTGGGCTGATAATCCGACAGCAGCATGAGAAGCCCAAACTCAATGTCGCCGCCGAGGTTTGAAATTAGGAACCGCCGCGCAAGCGGAGTGTGCCCTAATGCACTGCTCCACACGGACTGCAAAAGATAGCGTGAAATGAAGCTATTATTCAGATTGTCAGGAGTCTTGAGCCTAGGTTTTATTTTTGAGCGGAGTACTATATATTGATATTTTTAGAACAAAAAACATAATGTTAATACATACACATAAAACTTTGAGTGTATACGTGCCACAATGCAGCATTCATTTCATTCGCGCTGTAACAGGCAAATGGGAAACATTAAATAATTTGGATCGATCGGTTTCATTCGTTTCATTTACTTGTTCGAAAGGAAACAAAATTTTCATCAGGTTATGGGCCCAGTAATGCCAAAAACAAGGAAAAAAGTAGATTAACAAGTGGTTTAGCAGCATGGTAAATTTCAAGGGAATAATCGAAAAGTTGAACAACACAAACGATACAAATTGGCGAAAATGGTGAACTTATGGGCAGCCATCTTGGATGAAAAGCCATTGGATCCAGTAGGTGATGCGAGCGTAGCAGGCATGGTGGAATATCAAATTGAACCAAAAGATTGGCTTCGAAAGGATGAACAGGATCTTTCAATCGTCAAGAATATCAATAATGAAGAATTGCCGGAACCGTGGAGTGTAGCCAGGCTTCTAAGTTGTTTACCAAGAAGCTATTACAAATTAATTACAGCCCTTGAGGTGCGAAAAGAAGAATTGACATTTGCATTTGTTCAACAAAAATTAATTGCGGAATCGTTGCCTAAGTATGCATGTTTGGTGGTGGCGGATGGTGGCTATGCGATACATTGTGATGAGAAGAGAATATTCTACGTCGCCTTCATTGTGTATCGACGTGTTTTTAATTCGCTCCTTTTAATTTTTCAAAAAAATCAATTTTTTTCAAAGTCAGTTCAAAGCTAATTTTGGTTTTTATTGGAAAAAGCTTGTATCGTCGAAGGAATCGATAGCCCGATGGCGATGGAGAACAGCAATATAAAATTGGCTGCAATCGTCAATAAAAGGAGACATACGAGTAACCAGGAAAGCTGCGCAGATGGCGGACGTGAAACTCTAATAGTCGAAAACCGACAAGAAGTGATTTGACTTCGAATTGAAAATCAAGAATTGAGACTACAACTGAAAATCCCTGTAAGATATGTTCAAGAGGGATGAAAACCCAAGATGCAGAGCCAGTAAAGCAAATCAATACGGAAACTAAGGTGAAGAAAGCTATCAAGCAACCTATCCCAGAAGAAATACTAAGTCCTGGAGGCGCTAACGAACTATTATGCAGCGCTGGACGGACTACAACAAGAAATGTATTGAAGGTAATTCTAATCAAAGTAACAATGAAAATTTTATTCAGTACTTAAAAAACAAAAATAAAGAGAAGAAACCAGCGCGCAGTTCTGCTGGTCCCTCTCAAAAAGTTTTCAAAAATACAGAAAAAATTCCGCCAGTTAACTGTTCGGTTAAAGCGGAAAGGATAAGGTTCGACTATTGGCAACCGAAAATAAATTAACCAATTTCGAGATCAAAAGAGTCAATGCCGAAAAATTAACAATTAAACAAAGTCACTGTTTGATTTCAAATCAGCTAAAAATGCACTGAATTCTGGGGAGGTTCCACACCACGTATACCCCAAAATGTGAGAAGAACCAGACATTTTTGTTGAAGAGATTTCAAATAAGAGCAGCCCAAGTGCTCTTCAACAAATAAGATAAACTTCCGAGTGGTGAGGCGGGAACGCCTCCAGAAAAGAGAAGTGAATCAGTGTTATCGGTGTCCAAAGATTTGGGCATTCGGCTGCCACTTGCACCATGCATTATCGATGCGTCAAACGCAAGGACGTTCATGCTCCCAATGAGTGCAAATTGGCTCAGACGGAGCCAAAGGAGAAAATATACTGCGTAAACTGCGGTGTTTTTGGTCACCCGGCACCATATCGAGGATGCTCCCGGTATCAAGATGCGAGAGTAAAATTTGTCCCAAAACAAACACAACTACACCGCAGTGTCTTAGCTTCGAACTTCGTCAAGCGCGGAGTATCATTTGCACTTGCCGCAAGAAGACCAGCAGAAAATGCTGGAAATAATGTAAGTGGCAATAATGAGCTGCTTCTCAAAATTTACCAGCAACTAGATTCTTTATCGGAGAGAATCGATAAACAAGATACAAAAATTAATTTCTTTTACAGCGTTTAGGGCTTTCAAATGCCTCAAAATAATTTGGCATAAAGTCACATTCCCATGGATAGGATTCGTCTCATCTCGATCAACGTGAACTCCATTATGAGCGTACATTGACGTGACTATCACCTTGAACTCATTGTTAAGCAAAAGCCTGACATCATACTTCTCACTGAAACCCACCTCAATTCATGGCACAAAGTCAAAGTCAAAAGCGCTTTATTTATTACTAATCGTTATAAATTTTAAAAGAATATAAAGCAAATTCCAAACAATAACAATAAAAAAATTAATGGCCCAAATGGCTCTCTAAATTTATACGTTATCATTAACACATTTCATCAAAAAAAAAAGAACTATAGCAAATTCAATTAATTAAGATTATTACATATTTTTAAGAATTCAATTGGAAAAAGGAGAAAAAACCAACCAACACTATCCTAAAATTATTTATAATTTAAACACAACAGTGAAACTTTGATCCTACACCTAATATGTTGTAACTTATTTCTAATAAAATGCAATCAAAAACTTTATCTTATGCTAAAAAAATTCTATAACAATGTTCCTAACCTAAGCGTTTTACCTTATCTCTAACCTAATATAGTAAACATAACATATACCTAACCTATACCTAATTTTTAACAAAAATAAATAACACTAAATGTAGCAATAATGAGCTGAAACTCAAAAAACTAAATAACGAAAAAACCGCAAAACTGGAAATAAACACGAATAATTTTATTTTTATTTTTTATTTATTATTACCAAACAAGGCATACATATAATACATAGATATACATAAACAACAATTAATAGCATTAACAATTCTCAAAAATTTTAAAAGTATTAAATCATTTTATAGTTAAAAATTACAAAATATTTAATTAGATGAAGTTTATTGGACTAGGGAGGACAAGGCGTTTAGGATAATGGATTTGAATTGGACTCTGGAGATTGTTGGAGAGTAGTGAGCATTCAATGAGTTAAATGTTTTGCAACATCTATTCATTGGCTCGCTGTCTGCATACCTAGTATGATGCTGCTCTTCTATCAGCATACGCGAATGCCTAGTGGTTCGTGATGTTTCATTCAATTTTATTTTATTAGTTATGTATGGCATGCTAATGGTGCCTCTAAGCACGTCCAAAGCGAAGCAGCAAATTATCATTGATCTTCGGGAGGAGAGTGATGTCATATTTAGAATTTGGAGTCTTTGTGCATATGATGGTAAAACCTCGTAGTTTTTAGGATCATATAAACATCTCAGAGCAAATAACAGAAACTGTTTCTGAACAGATTCAATTCTGTCTATATGCACATCAAAAACAGGGTTCCAAATAAAACATCCATATTCCAGTATGGGGCGGACTAAAGAAAGGTATAACGTTTTGGTCACCCATATGTTCTTAAATTCCTTCGCTCTTCGCTTGATGAAACCTAGGATCGTATTAGCTCTGGAAATTATTTCATCGTAATGCAACTTAAACCGCAATTTTGTATCCAGGATGAAACCAAGGTCTTTGACACTATCGACTCTAGCCAGTTTTGTATTGTTCAGGTGATAATCAGCTTTGAAGACTGAATTTTTGCGGGAAAAGGTAATCACCTGACATTTTTCCAAATTCAAATGAAGCTGGTTTATGGAAGACCATTCAAACAGAGAGTTTATCTTGCTTTGAAGGAAAAGTGAGTCGTTGTGAGATACAGTTTTAGATCATCCGCATAAAATAAGTGAGATATATCCGATAAGATTTCTGACAGATCTGAGATGAATATATTAAAAAGAAGAGAACCAAGATGACTCCCTTGAGGTACTCCAGAATAGGCATTTATTTCTTTAGACAAATGTCCCTGAAATTTGATTATTTGGGTTCGGTTTTCTAGGTAAGAATAGAGTCAATCAAGTAATGTGCCAGTGATTCCAAATTTCTGCAACTTCTTACACAGTATTTTGTGGTTGACACGATCGAAAGCTTTACTAAAATCGGTGTGCATAGCATCAATTTGGTGTCCTTTTTCCATTTCACATAGCGTAGTAGACACCATCAAGGTGAGGTTAGTGGTTGTCGAGTGATTTTTTCGGAAGCCATGCTGTTGGTTATTAAGGTGAGGCTCTACAATGGGAGAAAGTTTGGAGCAGATGACTTTTTCAAATAGTTTTGGAGTGGTCGATAATATAGCAATTCCTCTATAATTTTTAACGGACCCTTTGTGACTGCATTTGTGAATTGGAATCAGATGGGATGATTTCCAGTATGTTGGGAATATTCCTGAGGAGAGAGACTCATTGAAAATAATGTAAAGTGGTAAAAGCAGTTTCTCCTTGCAGTGGAACACAAACCAGGGAGGAAGCAAATCAGGGCCTGGTCCTTTGCTCAAATCAAGCTCCTCAATAGCTTTCAATATTTCTTCTTCAGAAATAAACATCTCGTTAATTAGAGCTGCTGAACATGTGGATGAAGAAGGAGTATAGGACGAGGTACTATTAGTAGAATAAATAGATTGAAAATGACTCGCGAAAAAATCACAGATTTCTGCAGGCGATGATGATCTTAAGTCACCATATACCATTGACTTGGGGTACCCCTTTGATTTACGTTTAGTATTTACGAAGTCAAAAAATTTCCTTGGATTCTGGAAAACATTCTCTCCAATAGTGTTTACATATGATTCATAAGCTTCTCTAGATTTTGATTGAAATTCTTTTGCCAGATGATCATATTTGCTTTTCAATTCATTGCTTACATTGGATCTTTTTTGTATGATTTTATGGAGTTTGTTTCTTTGGTTTCGTAAATATCGTAGGTCCCTACCAAGCCAAGGTTCAGACAATTTGTCTTTTTTCTTAATCCTAGGTACATAACTTTCAACGGCGTCAATGATTATCTTATAGAAACGATCTATCGCATCGTTTATACCTAAAGTTGTAAGTGTACCGGTCCAGTCAATATTACTTAAATGATTATTAATGCCCTGGTAGTCAGCATTATGAAAGTCATATACAATTAAGTTATTGTATGAAAAATTATAGGTTTCATCAGCATTGGGCAATTCAACAGAGAATGCGTTATGGTGTAGACTATTAGAGAATAAGTTGTCCACATCCCTAGTTGGATTGACCACTACTTCGTCATAAGCATTACTAAAAATAAGATCAAGCCAATTACCATTCTGATTGGGAGTCGGAGCGACCTGCTGCAAATCGTTCCCACAGAATGTACTAACAAGGTTGAAGTCGCTGTGATCTAGGAGATTAACTGGAATAAGACACTTATCATCAGGTTCCATGATGAATGTTAAATTGGGTCGATTAAAGTCTCCCGCAATTAAAATCTTGTCTTCCTCGTTGATGGATTCCGCAAGAGAGGAAATAACACAGCAAACCTCATTGTATGTCGCTTCGCTAGATTTGGGTGGAATGGAATTTGGACATTTTAATGCGAATAATTTTATGCTGGAAAGATTTGTTCGTAGGAGTAGGGATGAGCTCATTTGGGAAATTCGCGTGCACAGCGAGTAAAACACCCCCTCCCCGTGTCTGCCCAGTGGTCAAAAAATCTCGATCATCTCGGTAAATAATCCAATTAGAATCAAGAATCTCTTCGTTACGAAATGAGTCATTCAACCATGTTTCTGTAAGGCACAGAACATTGAAATGGCACGATTTGGCGTCAAGAAAGAGTTTGTTCACTTTACCTCTTATGCCACCGCAGTTGTGGTAGAAGAGTTTTAGGCTACTGGATGAAAGTTTATTATTGGGGACGAAAAAATGTTTGGTGTTGCTCTCTTGATCTCTGAAGTGAGGATATATAGTTAGAGCTTATATGGGAGGCGTAAGTATCTAAATCTTTTTTGACTTGGTCCGAGGACACGCCTAGTTCTTCGTGGAATCTTAAGTAAAGTCCACGAAGGGCATCAACTTCTATTGGAAGACCTTCGCGCTGGATCATTACTTTCAAATTAGTCTTCGTCTTTCCATCGATGCACGTTGTCTCTGGAGCTTTATGCAAGTACGCTAGAAAAAGTCTGACGTATTCAGAGACTTTATGGTCTCTAAGCCTTGATAAGATGTATCTGCTTTCTAGATCCACACTAGCGTTGATGGTAGCTTTCACAACCAAATGAGTATCTCCATTGGAATTGTTGGTCTCGTGAACTCAAATTCGGAGGATATTTTATCTTCTTATCGGTGGCCCGTCGATATATGTTATATATGACTGGGATGCCATCAGAATCAAAAACATATCGATTCATGTCCAAATACACGAATGATTCTGGAGGAATGAAGCCAGTAGCGAGGCAAGTCGCAATATACCCGTCTGTAGGGTAAAACGGCTGTGAAATCCAAGGGTTTTCACTCACAGTCACAGATCTTGCGATATGATTCCGAAGAAGTTTCAATATGAAGATATCGACCCTCGTCGCTTCAGCAGTTTGATAAATTCTTCTATTCGATATATAATGTTTCCAATCCGTCTCAGGCTTTCTGTACAAACCAGTACATGCACGAAGACATTTCCTTTCGAAAAATCTTAATTTTTCGCACGAAGACATTTCCTTTCGAAACAATTTCATGGCACTCCATGACATTCAAGGATTTTGAATGCGTAAGGAACGATAAGATAATAGGTGATGGGGGAGGTGGCACTGGGATATTGGTTTGGAGACCCTTCTGTTTCCAAAATATTGAAAAAGTCGAATTCAAAATCTTTGAATCTCTTTAAGTGTCCGTTATCAAAATCTCATTGCCAGGTGGGGATTGAACAGACTGAATAATTATTATATTCTTGCTGGTGACCTGAATGCCAAACATACATCATGCTGAACGCCACCAATAATCCAAGAGGTGTATTCCTGAAATCGTGGATAACAGAGAGCCAAATTGAATACAGGTGCAACCTATATGGGTCGGAGTTCCCAACATACCCTAGGACAAATTCATATTTGGACCTCTGCATTGCTGACGCAAGACTTGAATTCAGTTTTGATAGTCCTCAACGGAAACTGTAGGTACTTCCTTATGATAGCGACCATAATGCAATCGTAATAGAAATCAATCATCAAAGGGATGATCTCTTCGTCATTCCAGTTCAACATGAAAATTATCGGTTGAAGTTAAAAAAACAGACTGGGGAAAGTTTCAAAAGAAGTTTAATCGAGAGTACCGGAAGCAATGTCCCCGTTCTGATGATGGCAACTCTTGCTCAATGGTTCTTAATGATAGGAATCTAGCTAACGATAAAATGCTAACTAACGTTGAAATAGATCTCTATTTACCGAATTTAGAGTCTATTGTTCCTTGTGCAGGTTGTGTTATTAAATTCGTCTGCTTTCTACTTGCTTTCAGCAAACTCATCAATATTTAACGTCATATCTAACTCCCTAGCAATATCGAATCCAGTACTTAAAATGCTTCTATCTGAATTAGTTCAGAAAGGCATCGGTTTTTTGTTTAAAATTTTTGTAATATTTCCTGAACTGTAAAAATGCATTTCCTAAGCTTTTTTCAAGGTCATCCGGATAGTATTCACATAACGTTTTAGCTTCTTCTAAATTTTATTTGAAGAAATATACAAAAAAGATCTTTAAGATCTCTGATAAATGTCTGCATAAGCTGAAACTCTTTTATTTAATGAAACGAGGAATTGGTCAATAAAAGGTAGAAAACATTTAGTCTGAAAGGCATCTTTTGCTGATAATGTGACTTCTGGAGTTCTTAAATAGTCCAATGGTTAATTTCTGACATTACACTTCCTGGTTCTTTTGACATAATTAGTATTTAAATTATTGCCACACAAATCGATGGGTTTATCCTCGTAATAGTTATAACATCTCACGCTTACATTTAATTAAAGATTCTGAAGACTTTAAAAGAGCGCATGAGGTATTTATGTCAATCTTCAAATCCTGCAATCTTTTACTTGTCATACTAACTCTAGCCTAAATCTCATTCCACATTACCAAATAAATATTCAACCCATTAGCTGTGTCACTTTTAACTGATAATGTTAGTAAAGTACTTTTAAATTGCAAATAGCCTTTCAAAATAGCTTTTGAAGTGTCTGCTTGTGAACTCCAACGAGTATCAACTATTCGTATAGGGTCTTGCAGATTATTTTTCGGTTAGGAGGCATCTTTTAAACTTTTTTCCAGCATTTCCAGGCGATTTGGGGAATGTGTGAAAAAGACGGAAATTCCTTCCAAATATCTAAAAAATATTTATGCTTCTTCACAGGACTTCATAGCATCGTTACCAACTAAGTTTAAAGAATGCCTGAATCAAGGAGCCCAAGACGCAAGTATATTTTCAGCCATGATTAAGGCTTGCAGTCCTACAAATTTTCCACTCATTGCGGAGGCGTTATCGAATGACTGCCCTCGGCAGTTTTATGCTGAGATCATTGTCTGTTAAAAATTTCATGAAAGCGTCAAACATATTTACTCCCTTGTGTCCAGCTTTAGAAATAAATTGTGTGTTCTCCATCCTTTTCAATGTATCGAAAGACAAATGCCAGCCGATCTTTATGACTCACATCTGTTGTTGAATCCATAGAAAATGAATAATAGTGCAATACTTTAATTTGGCAAATAAGTTCGTTAAAAACTGCAGTGGCAATCATGTTTCTCAATTCATCACATATTATTGAAGATAAATAACTTGCATTACCTCTGCCTTGATTCGCATATTTTGTAAGATGGTATTTTTAAAAAATATCGTGCTTAGCTAAAAGCTCAATTAATCCAAGGTAGTGACCATTATGCGGGGAACCAATTATCTCATTGCTTTCTCGAAATGGTAAATTCTTTCACATCGATAAAGTATTGTTTCTATTAATCCAACAAATACATTCTTCCAATACTATTTTTGATTTTCTAACTGCTTAGGATTATGTACATTAATTCGGTAGGAATCAGCAACAAGAATTTCAAACTATTGTAAGGCCTCATATGGTTCGCCGAAAGCTCATGCGAACTTATTCGTATGCTGGCGTTTCAACCATACAACTAGCACTAAAAGCAATAAAGTTTGCCTTGAGATGGAGAAAAGCGCTGCCATTCACGGTTGATCATTTTTTCATTTTTAAGCTGCTTATAGATCATTGATTTTGTGCAAGTTCGAGTGCAATCATCTAATTTTTGCTTTATCGATTTATTCTTAATCATGTCTTCATTGTCGCATCTTTGGAGTCTACTACTTCCAAACTTTACCCAATAATTTACATGATTTCACATGTAAGTAGGCCAAATTCCAATATCGAAATCATTAACAAGTTCATTTTCCGGAATATCTACACCAATTACATGTTTGTATGTATAATTACTTTCAACGTAACTATTACTTGCCTGCAAGAAAAAAAATCTAATTAAATGCGATACTAGATTTGTTTTCGCAATAAGGAAAATTGATTTTTTTTAACTTTTTCCGAGTCTTCAATTTTATTCTATAAGAATGCACTTACATAAAGGGTTTTATCAACTCCTTCACATGTTGCTCCTTATCCAGAAAGATCTTGATTATTCATACCTTCCTTTTCTGAAATTGTCTGAATAGTACTACTACTTTGACTTCAAATTAAAAAAATTGAAATTGTCTGCTATAGTACTTCTATAAATTACTTTAGTCACAAATACTTTCTACACATTTAATGTCATAAAAAGCTAAACAAGCAAGAGTGATTATATTGACTTATACCTGAATCATTCTACCATAAATAAAAAAAAACTCAACAAAACTTTCATAACATTTGAACCTATCTCTTCATTGTTAATATTTTGCAATGAACTTTAATCTGTAGAGCGACTAAAAACCTAAAAACCTTAGACAAAACAGCATTTTCCTTTTGTCTCCTCCTTTTTTCATGCCCCGAAGGAAAACTCCTTGGCCTATATGACGATCTACGAATCAATCACTCCTAGCGTTTACAAATCCGCGAAAAACACCAATTAACACTAATCAAGTTTTTTATCTGTTTTTACCTTCAGATTTGAATTCAATCACATAAACTCTGAAAAGAAGAACGTTTGAACCGTTTTGAGCGAAATTTCTTCACACCGCGCCGGTAAAGCACAAAGTGATGCACAAGCGTTGCATAAGCATTGTAATGATTTTCAGTCTATGTCCGAACGAGGAACCGACCTCTCATCGGTTCTAGACGTTAAGTCTGAGTAGTGCCAACCGGTCAACCAATCCGTGCACCGTAATCCATTTTCGCGGTGGCTGCTTGTCGGCCAGCTAGATCGGAGAGGATTTCGGTCGCGGGTCTCCAAATGGATTACGCTCATCTACAATTTTCAGCCACCAATAAATGCCCGTTTCCGAACGCGTCACAAAAACACAACCATACAGAGAGGAAACCTACTTTACGTTACTCCGTATTTCTTCATTCTACCAGTCAAAGGACAAAAATCTAATCTTCACTTCGCGTTCCCGAATTCCCGAAGCGGTACCGAAAAATATACTACGCTAACTAAAACCCGACGAAAGCTAGGCTAATAAAAAGGCAAAACCAACAAAGGTACCGCGCACCTCGCGCGACGCGAAATCGACCTCAGCGGATTTTCTTAAACCCTACCCTCGCGACGGCATACCTACCCTGCACTCTATTTCCCGCTGAAAGAAAGAACCACTGGAAAGGAAAGTCGTGTGGTTAGTTAGCAATTCATCTTATTTTTGTATTTTTTTTTTTTTTGTTGTTGTTGCATAATTTAACTTATTTTGTAAGATTTCAACAGGGTGCAATTACTCTACATAATTTAAGTTAATTTATCACTATTACATACTCTTCGTATTCACTAGCAAATAAATAGGTAAATATGTGTTGTATTTTACTTTATAGTGTCTAGAAGTTTTTTCATCCTCAGCGCATGTTACTATGTATGTGTTCTGTATCTGTTTTAATTGTTTTAAAAAAATATAACAAAAATTAATGCTAACGATTAAACTCGATTTCAATTGTACTTGATTATTTAAGCCAATGTTAAATAATTAAACCACAGTAACTTTCAATATGATTATTTCTATTAAAATTTCACTTAAACAAATACAATGCAATGACAAAATATCCCATATATGTATAAGTTCTTTTCTTTGAAAAAAAAAAACCCTGGAACAATAATTCTTTCAGATCAATTTGTCTTACTATCGGCCAAGAAGGCAAAAAAAATCTTTACAATTTTTTAAAGCAACGAACTTACTCTTGAACCGAGTTTATATCTACGAAAATAGATTTAATTTTCTTATACAGTAGGAACAATAGGTTATATCAAGTATTAAAATTTTAATCAAAATCGTTAAAAATTTATTGGGTTAAGTTTTCTAATGAGATACTCTATCTCTAAGTGAAGGCCCGAAAGGGTCCGTTATGCAAAAAGAAGTTTTGCAATACTAATACAATATTCATTTTGTTAAGAATTTTGCGTATTTGGAACCACTTATTAAATATTTAAATCATCTTTTTTTCTACTAATGTCACCCTTAGAAAGCCGATGAGTAACGCACAGTCTACCTTCCAATTAAGAAACTATAAAAATACATTATTAATTTTAAAGGTATAAATTCCAGTTAATACATGTGAAGAAATGGTCCGGTGGTACCCAGGCAAGTTAGTAAGGAACAAGAAAATAATGACAAACATAACAAAAGAGCAAAAACAATAAAATGTAACTCGTAACTAATTTCAAATTCAAAGCCAGGTAACAGAAAAATAAACAATTCTTTAAGCCATTACATGTTTGTCATTGTCTTTTGGATTAAATGTTTTCGTAACATTATTTACACTACTATATAATTCACAGTTTTTTCCTAAATATTCTGAAAAATTTATTCCAATACTGCATCCTAGCCAAATTGTTCCTTGTCTATAATCTCCAATCCATGCTAGCGCTAACATGTTAACCAACATTTTATGTTTCTTTCCAAATAGTTACGAATAACATTTTATTTCTAACCAGCTATTAAAAATCAACCCTTAGAGTACCTATTAATTTTTATCAACAGACTGCTTCTAACCATCTTCAATAAATGTTTTCCCTAATCTAATTTTTTTCTTAATAATCAACGTCCATGGATTTCCGTCAAACCAATACAGTAAACATTTACATTTATAATGTATATAAAAAAAGGAGGCATCTCAAAAGAAATGCGCTGTGTTCTTAAAATCAAACAATGTTTGGTGTAGCCTCATTATACCCACAACAAAGTCGTTTTGTTTTGCTGTTTATTTGATCGGCACAATTATATCCTGTGTGTACAACATCACACGCAACATAATCCAAGCAAACCTAATTACCTTGATAGTTCTGAGGCCAAATGGTGGGAACATTCATTGGCACACTGTAGTACTGCTAAAACGGCTGGTACGGCATTGAAGGTGGGTATATTGTTGGCACACCTGCTGGTGGATAGACTGCTGCAGACTGATCAATAGGTATGTTGCTTATCGGAGCCGGTGGAGTAGTGGCATAATAAACGGCACCATTCGTTGCACATATAGTCTGTTTCTAAATAGCAGGAGGAATCCACAAAAACAGACCATTAGAGCGGTCAACGAAAACTCACTAATGGAATCGTATTTAAAGTGCTACCTACCTTTTCGGTTGGTTCGTACACGGATTCTTCTTGCCTTTTTCCAAATTCCTGCAATCCGACTAGTTACTGGTTTTGTTGTTGCAACAGTTGGTGATCGAATCGAAGCGTTACTATTTGACCTTTGTGGAACTGTCGGCATACTCGGGGACTTCTTCATGGGTAGCGGCCACTACGTGCACACTTCACTCCCATGTGGCTGTCAAATCCTCCTGACATCCCACGACAAAATTGACGTGGGATGTGCGCTCGTCGCAACCAACGTGAAATGACAAGCCACCTAACAGCAAAGTGTGTAGTGGTCGCCAGCGGCGTCGCATGATTCATTACAGCATATCATTCACAGATGAGCATATAATGTATGTGCGGCTTCGACGGACTCGCAAAATAACTCCAAATGTTGCACACGCATTTTTTAACGTTGTTTCATAGTGTCGCAGTGGCACGGCAACGTGAATGCGTTTA
The DNA here is from genome assembly GCA_963969285.1 of Odontomyia ornata. Lineage (NCBI taxonomy): Eukaryota > Metazoa > Arthropoda > Insecta > Diptera > Stratiomyidae > Odontomyia > Odontomyia ornata. The sequence goes on from OZ017741.1 coordinate 25,349,485, forward strand.
CGGATTGCTTGTAAGCATCGGCATTCGACACTTCGGCAAACGATTTTCGGCAGGCTAAAGTTTTACACAGGAAAAAGAATTGCTTTAAATGGTTCTAGGTAAAATTCCTTAGAATGTATAATTGAATATAATTTTCGAAGAATTTCAATCAGATATGAGAAATTTTATATAAAAGGGTTTAACATCCAAAACATGCATAATGCTTTTTTTTGTTAGAAAAAAAGCCCGCTATGGTTACAAAACTATCAAAAACTGATCAAGGTAATGTTTCTCAGAGTTGAAAACGACTCTACTTCCGAAATCATGGAATGTTTTTTTTTAAATTATAATTTGGTGGAGGCCCCTAAGCGACCGCTTACTCCGCTTACCCTGTTGATCCGACGCTGACCATTCCCATAAGCATTACGAAATCAAATTAGCTCACATTTTTCAGGGTTAATTTTCAGAGCCCAATCGTACAAATAATTTTTTAGCGTTTGGAGAAGAAAATCGATTTTGCTTAAAGCGAGATCTTTTCAAGTCTCGCTCACTTCCGCCAGGCCCAGTTAGTCGTTTGCTTTCGCGAAACACATCCTTACAGTAGGTTGCCTCGGCCTCTGTACCTATCGATCCGAATTCTACAACAGGTATTTCGTGAATGCGAAATTTTTTTTTGTAGTGGGCCCTTGTGCTAGGAAAAATAACCCACCCCACGACACAGCAATGCTAGCCTGCCAGCGCATTCACGTGTCCTGAGACAAGGCCATTCACGTATCCTCAGACAAGGCAAACACCAACATCCCCGCTCACAGAGGCAGCCGACGATCGCTGCAGTCCTATACAGGCATTTAGATCCATGTTATTCAATACAGCAATCCGCTTATCATGAGTTTGCAAGGAGTTAATATTCATTGCAATAATTTTTTAGTTATTTATTGCTTGTAATGCTGATGAAAAAGTTTAATAAGGCTTCAGGTTATTCCTTCGGAGGCTAAAGACAGTATCAAATAAGAAATTCTTAAGATTTTTTAATGAGGGTAATTAGAGATACACCAAAGTGGAGAAGAGATTCATTATTTAATTAGGAAATGCAGATTTCAGATTCACTGTTTGATTTTAGGACATGGGAATAAAGCAATTTGTTACTAGCTTGAGTGAAAGAGGAATTTGGAATATTATTGGGTGGAATACTGTACGACGTTGGATTTGTTTTTGCAGCACGTTTTTCTGCCAACTTTGTTCTTAATTTTACTCTTTCTGGACAGCCATTAAAGTTAACTAGATGACCGGTTGAGGAGCGTAGGATGCAATACACAGGAGGAGTATCTGGGTATTCAAAGTCTCATTATTGTTACCTTCACGTGGGCACACATCATTTATGTATTCCTTCCCATAAGCAAACCATCTTTTTCACATCCACAATTCAAGAATACGTGCAAAAACGTTGACATCTGTAGCATTGTGTCAAATTAACCCTCTTTGGTTTTTTCAAGTTATTTCATGATGCAGTAAGCACCGGATTTTTGGAAGCTTCTTTAGGTCATAGTCATTACTTAACTTGAATTTGAATATATTTAACTTTGCATCATTACGGCGAGACTATGTTGTTGATAAAGTTGTTATCTCGAAATTATTTAATTCTGGAGTTTTTGACAAGATATCATTTTTTATTTTCGAAATAGGGAACAAAGCGCTCAACCCCTTGAAGATTACTATGGAGTTACGTCTGATCGAAGACGTAAACAAAAGTCCTCCTAGTTTCTTTTCCTTCATTAAATTGAGAATGAAGTCAAATGTCTCGATTTATTCAACAATAATTTTGTAGAACGAGTCCAAAAATGACTTGGTCCGCTACCTGCACGTAGGGAATTGTTTAATAATAATTTTTACCGTTAAAGGGTTAGTATTGCTAATAAAAATAGGTGGAAGCCGTGAGGATTTGTTAGGGGTATCAGAATTATCCTGAGTAACGTTACCACTTGATAAGGGTGACAAGCTATTTTTTTTGGAAAAATTATCAGAGGTAAATTTACAATTAAGATCAAATTTGTGATTATTTAATGGTTTAAAAACTAAGTTACCCATTGCCTTTTTTGCAGGTTCTAATGTTCTGTTCAATCGCTTTGTTTGTCTTTCTTTGAGGAGATTTTCATTTCTGACATGATGACTTCATTCGATAAGTTCTTAACTGTTGTTATTTCTTGAAGTTATTTCTTGATGAATTTCTTAAAACATCTATTTGTGAGAATCTTGCATTCTCGGGTCTTAGTTTCGCTGATTCTAGCTTGTGCCGGAATTTCCCACAATGTTCTCGGATTCCTATTTGAAAATTGTTTACACGTGAATATTTTCTTCCACAAAAGTAAAATGAAATCGTTGTCCTCAATCGCAAAGGACAAATTCCTAGCCATGCACAAGTTCCTCCCTTCGTCCAATTGGGAAAGGCTAGATTTCTTTTTTCTCTAATTCTCTGATAAAATATTTTAACAGTTCAATTATTATACAATATTTGACACAAAGAAAAAACCTGAGGTAGCAGGCGTTGGTTAACCCTTTGGAGCATGGTGGTTTTAAAAATGTCCCACTTATTTTATGCATCAATATGCATGGTGGGATATTTTCTCACCCGTCTCTAAAAATTGCAATAGCTACATGCACAGCGGTTTATTTTTAGTCCCACTTATATACATCGGCTGATAGTACCGTTAAACAAGTGTTAGAAATGTTTTCACTCGTGTGAGCGAATTTGAACTTACCAGTACAGGTCTATCAAGGACTGCATGCGGAAGTTTTTCTTGCGAAACAGTTTTTCTTCAAATTTGATGTGAAAAATCAGTATAGTGAGTTTAGTTTTGCTATTTATTGTTTCTAAATAGGCGAGTCAAAGTAAAGAAAGAAAAATACAGTTTTAAGTGTTTAACGTTTTTGAGTAAATGATAAATAATGGTGGGACTTTATTCATCCCACCATGCAACTTGGGTAATAGTTAAAAATATTGCAATTTTAAGCCTTGTACGGTACTAACATAGAACAACAATTTTTATTTCAGATTTAAATCAAAAATAAGTGAAAGACACCAACCAATGTCTTCTTCCGGGAATTCTAAACCCAAAAGAGAACGAGAGGAGAGAAATGACACAGATTTCGAAGAAATACCTTCGGATCTAGAATCTTGTATTGATTTTGAAATTGACAACGATGAGGAATTCATTCCGCTGCAACTTTCTTCTAGTTCAAATCGTTCCGATCAAAGTATAGCACAGACGCAGCTATTGCAGCATAAAAAGAAAGAATCTGAGAAAAACATAACATGGAGTCAAAATGGAAACGTAATTCCAGCAGGAGTCTTTTCTGCACATTTTGGCCCGACGCAATGTATAACAGATCTCCTAGATCCATCTCCATATGATGTGTGTTGTAAATTTGTAACTGACGACATTATCAGTGCCATTGTTTTCGAAACAAATCTTTATGCAGAATAAAAAGGCAAAAGATTTACTCCGACCAATGAGCAAGAAATACGAGCATTTATTGGAATGAATTTCTTAATGGGAATAAATAAGCTTCCAAGTTACAGAGACGCGTGGAGCACTATATCTTATTCACGAAATGACTATACATATATGTCAAGTAATGACTGTGAACCGTTTCGGGTGGCTTCTCAGTCACATTCACATAAATGATAATACGTTAATGCCAGGAAGATGTAGTGAATTAAAATGTTCAAATGTCCGTAAAGGACTGTAATGTGACGCCTATGCCCGGGAATCGAAGTGATTCCGATCCCGAACCCTTGCACCCGGCCAGATGGATATGACCTCGAAATGCAAGCGGACTTCATCTTTCGTGCGGATATCGTTACGCAGAAAATATTTTTTTTTCTCTCCAAATATTTAGATCTGTGGATTTAAATATTTGAAACATAATATTAATCAAAACCCCGACACATTTCGAGGCATATTCATCTGGGAATGCCCCCTCCACCGTGGCCATCGAAACACTACGCCACTGGCGACAAATAAAAATGCACATTGCCGCCATGTGGCGTTCCACTCCGCACATCTGTTTTGTCGGCGATTGTCGAATTGACAGTTCGTCGCCACGAGGAATGAGAAATTCTTTATCGTTCTGATTTGTGTTTGCCATCATCTGGTCGTGTGCATAAGAAGTTGAAAAAGTGCAAAGTGAAAAACTTTTTTTCCGCGACATTTCGTTAGTTCGCTGGAATTAATTTTAGTCAGTTGGTTCTATAGTATCCTTTGCATGTGAAAAACTGCGCAAAATTGCTTGTGATTCGACTAATACTATTTCTGAAATGATCAGTAATGTTAAGTTTCAAATGGAAAGCGCTGAGTGCGCTTCGTGGCGAAACGTAGGTGCGAACAAAAAATGACGGTACCGTTTGTTTTTAACAGTTGGAATCTTTGACAGGTAGCGTTGCGTTTGATCGCTCCGAGGATCTTTTTTGCTGCTGCTCCGCATAGGCTTGTTCTCATATGTGCCTGATTGAAGGATGTATACATGTATGTATATTAAGCTAGAAGCGAAGGATTATATTTTGGGTTTGGAAGGTGAGTTTCTTCAAGGCATTGATGCTTTTCCATCTAAGGCAAACGATTATAGCACTGTTCTAGAACAAGCTTTGAACAGAACAGGTAAGAGTGGGTTCGTTGTTCATGGTGCTTCGTGGCAGCCAAAGTCCAGGTTGTGGCAAAATATACCAAAATTTCCGCAGAATTTGGTGACAGTAGTTTTGACGTTTCTGGTCAAAATATGTTTGAAGCACGGGCGGACACAAACGTAATGATTTTAATGTTGTTTAAAACTTATTTAAAGATAATTTAACTTTTCTTTACTCACATGGCATACAGTCTAATATTGAAATTCGTTGTAGCACACATTATCGTACTTGTTCTAATATCAAACAAACTACAGATAAAGAAAAAAAATTAAACAAACAATAGTTAAATAAAAATAAATTGAATAAGCATTTTAAAATCGATCAAATCAAGAAAACAAAAATCAACTACCGGAATTTGCTGTATATGTAAATTGCTAAAAAAAAACATTTAATTAAAAATAAATAAAGCATCAAAAATGCCAACCTAGAAAATGTGCCCTTGTTGAAAATAGAGAAAACGAAGAGAATTAATTTTAAAATTAACGAAAAAAAGGAAGAAAGAAATGGTAGAAAAATGAGTGACAGACATTAATTTATTTTAACTATATGTTTAATTATAATTATATATTTAAACGACGTGACGAAAAGAAATGACGGAAACGAGAACACATAAAAACCACAATTGACACAGAATACCTCGATTTTAAATTTAATTTATTGATTTAGAGGAGTAAATAAAAAAAAAATTTTGGAAAAGAAAAACATCAAAAACAAAATGTGTAAAAGCGAAAAAAACTGTATCAAAAGAACTAACTCTTCTTCCGATTTCGTAATTGAAAACAAAAATTTGTGTAAGAATCAAACAATGCTATTTAATAATTAATTTAATATTAATGAAGAAAGAAAGAAATGAAAAACCTAGGTTATTGCTGGTTATTTTGTTTTCTAGACAACGCGAATTAGTAAAATTAAATTAAATGATTAAGTGAGGATAAAACATGAAAATAAAATGACAACTGACGAGTTAGTAAATGGCGGGAGAGGTAAAATATAAATAAAACCTAAATATATACATACGATAAAATGTGTAACGGAAGATGAAGTTTAATTTTACATTTATTTCTAGTAAATTAACTTAAAATAAATATATAAAATAGCGAAAAGTATGCATACAATATTTATGAAAAAAAAAAAATTTTATGTACGAAATGAATATGTTGTAGATAAAACAGAAGAAATGAGAAAAAGAGTGAAACAAACAAAATAATGACATCATAAAATTATCCTATTGAACAGTAAATTAAAAATTCACAAATAAACAACATGAATTGCTAAACGGAACAACGACTTTCCTTTTCAGCGGTTCTTCTTTTTCAGTGGGAAGAGAGAGTGCAGGGTAGGTATGCCGTCGCGAGGGTAGGGTTTCGCCAAATCCGCTGAGGTCGGTTTCGCGTCGCGCGTGGTACGCGGTACCTTTGCTGTTTCGTTATTTTATTTAGAGTAGTCTTCGTCGGGTTGATTTAGAGTAGTATACTTTTCGGTACCGCGTCGAAACTTCGGGAACGTGAATTAAAAATTAGATTTTGAATTCTTGACTGGTTATAAGAAGAAATACGGAGTAACGTAAAGTAGGTTTCTCCTCCGTATGGTTTGTTTTGGATAACGCGTTTTGGAAAACGGGCATGTTCAGGTGGCTGAAATATTGTAATTGAGCATAACCCATTCGGAGACCCGCAACCGAAATCCTCTCCGAACTAGCTGGCCGACAAGCAGCCACCGCGTGAATGGGTTACGGTGCACGGAATGGTTGACCTGTTGGTACCATCCGTTGGCACTACTCAGACTTAACGTCTAGAACCGATGAGAGGTCGGTTCCGCGTTTGAACCTAAAAAGGTTGAAAATCATTACAGGACTGCAGCGATGGTCTGCTGCCTCGGCAGAAGAAGGTGTCGGTATCTGCCGAGAATGCCCTCGTCTGGAGACGCGTGAATGCGCTGGCAGGCTAGCATTGCGGTGTCGTGGGGCGGGTTCATTTCCCCAGCACGAGGACCCACTACAAAAAAATTTCGCACTCACGAATTTGGTTGGAGATCAAGAGGCGACCGAAGTCGCAAAAAGTGTAGATAACTACACCGAGGAAGATAGAACTTGTTACAAAAACAAGTGGAACCTGAAAAGAAAGGCGGACTTGGGGTAACCTCGTCATTACCCGACGAAGTTCATGGCCTACAAATGAAAGAGGGGCAATCGGGTGGTGGTGGAGCCCCTTCGCACCCACCCAACCGGAATAAATCCATATATATTTTGTTGCAGTGGCCAGGTATTCCTCTTCTGAGTGGAAAACTCATACAACTTGAATTGCATGAACTTTCCCATCAGAAGGGGAGTACCCCGGTGACCAATTTATGCCATGGAATTATACAATTTGATTGCATAACTCTATGCCATAAAGAGGCACTCTGCTTGGGGCACTCAACCCGCGACGTCACCTGAAACGAGAAGTATTGTTTAAGTACCCGGCGGCTGGCTCATGTCTAGAGGTGGGAGCCTGCCACCGTACCGGGTCCTATACCCGGTTAGAGTCAGAAGAAAGGAAAGACCGATTTTGTGGGAAAATTAGCACTTCATTATATTATTCATTTTATTCCCATACAACTATAAACATTTTCATTTAGAATACTTTCCCGATTTACGAATGTAGATAGGTTTGTAAGTCGTAAATGTAATATATATATATATATTGTATTTAGCTTTGAAATATTTCCAACAAATTAATTATCTATAATTTAGAACAGACTAGGTGCAATACGTAGAGAATGTAATCATGTGTGGACGTGTGACAAAACTCGCGAAATATTCCTTGCATTAATTTTCAATGATAAACCAAGAATGGTCGCCGAGTTTCAAGTTGGAATTACTAATCATAAAAAATGAATTCAACCAAAAGAATAATCAAATAAACCATTGATTACAACTTTGAACGCTCATAAAATTGCTTTTCTACTAAACCGGAAATTTGAATTAGTTCTTTTGACATGTATTAAAAATTTAATTATGCTCCCAACTTGATTAGTTGAATATTTTTAAATTTTTTGTAACATATAAAAATCCACAGCTTTCAAGAAAAGTAATGACTTTTCATAAGCAAACAAAGAACATTTTTGCTACAATTAGTTCAACAATAAAAAGCTTTACTTAGATTTTACTGTTTTATAATTTAACAAAAAGAAATTAAAGATGTAATGGAGAAGAAAACAAACTAATTGCTTTGGAATTAACTCAAATTTTGATTGAAAAACGAATATATACTTATTTTTAAATTGTAAAAATAGTTAAAATATGTAATTTACTTCTTTCTATTTATTTATATGAATTTCATTTTCATTTTAAAATGAAAAAAACATGCAAAAAATATATATATAGATAACACAATAAAAGGGTACTCACCCGCATGGTCCTCCGAGCGCTCGACGACGATGCAGATGGTCCTACATGAATAAATTAATAAAGCACAATAACACTCGTGATTTGTATGTAGTCGCTCATCCAAATCCAATTTTGAATTGTTTTTCTTATATTGGAACATGTAACCTCTTACTACATCTATATTGTTTTCTTCTTAGACTTTTATTTTAGCTTAGTTTTGACTCCGCACACTTTTTGTTTTAAAATTATAGTTAAATAAAAACGTTTATGGATATGAAAGTTGTTGAATGTGGTATTATTTCGTTTTATTGGCTGCTATCGTTGGTGTAATACGTTGAGGCGTTGACGGTCAGCCCGAATTTAAGCCGCTATATAAGTATTTGGCTATCTTTTCAGATGTTTTCAACATCGCAATAATTTGGCAGAGAACAACGTAACAAGTAGTCTTTTCGCAAAGAATTCATATCCAACTTTAATGACCTGATGCACACGACATATTAAATCCAAATCCTTGTACATCCATAATAGACTACATAATAAGCCAGTGTCGGGAACATCATTGAGCCACATTAATCGACGTATTTGTTCCATACCTTGTAAATCAGGACTTAAACCACCATGACAACAAAATATTTACTCATCGATAATTGCTGCTACCGGTAAACAATTGAAACAATCAGTGAATGGTTTCCATAATTTTACATTATACCGTCGCTTGCATTCATCATAGAATCCATCGATTCTATTAATACTGGCGCGTTCGTGGTTACCACGTAGTAAAAAGAAATTTTCCGGGTGTTTGATTTTGTTGGCAAGCAACAAGCAACTTGTTTCAAGCAGTTGTTCTCCTCTATCGACATAATCACCCCAAATTAAATAATTGGCTGCTAGTGGAAATCCACCATATTCGAATACTCGCAACAAATCCGTATACTGTCCATGTACACCAACGCATATAATTAGCGGTGCTTCCAATTCGAGCAGGATTGGCACAATTTCATCGGGTCATTTTCACTATACGATCACTTCACAATTTCGCGTACAAAACTCGAACATTCTCTTACGCGACACCGTTAGTTTTAATGCCCAATTGTACCGTAGCGCGCGAAACTGAAGACGTGTCTCATTGGCAAAATCAATTGTTGCGATCCTTCTTCTTTCACCCTTTCATGCACTCGAAATGAATATCCGTTCTTCGAATTTCGCGACTCTTTCCATTCTACGATGCTTGTTACACTCTTTCCAAATTTTTCCCACAAGTTTATCACAATCCGTTTTTCCACGCGCAAAACTTATTCTAGGCTCTTGCCGATTATACGGAAACGTGCACATTCGTCATCACATTCTCCCCGACGTGATCACGGTCCCGGTCAGAAGCGGACTCCCTTCTCTCGCAATTCGCCGATCGGATTGTGGCAAAACGGACATCTGAAGTGAATCTTCCGTCTCGCACTTTTTATCAAATTCTTCTTCTTCCTCCTCTACGACGGCCTGTTTTGATTTTGAAATTTTAAATCTTCCACTGTACGTCTCTTGCGGAACTCGTAGACTAGCGGAAAAATGTGTTCAATTGCTGCTTTTCACTGCCCGCATCGTTAGCCTGTTGCTCTTCGGTTATCTTTCATTCTTCTTTTCATTTTGTAGATGGTTTTCGAGCAGTTTATCAAATTTAAATTCGAGTTTATTCCACTGAGCAGGTTTCAAATGACTCAATCGTATTAATTTAGATTTATATGATTTGCCCTTTTTGCCAGTTTTGCAGTCTTGGTAAACCGCCATCGCAGCATACTGAGGATGTGATGTATCAATATCGCTTTCATTATCAGCTACGCTTTTCTTGTAAATTTCCAAAAATTGTGTAGCTTTCTTTTGATGTTCGTGTAGACCTAGCTGTATGCATTTATGCCGACTAGTTTGTTGAGCTCAAAGATTTTCTCGAAAGTTCGTTTATAGTTTTCGTATGCCGATTTGCGTATTCCAGATAATTTTAATCCAATTTCCAAATCAAGGGTTATTCCTAGTGGTAAAGATGCAAGATCGATACATATTATCGTTTTGCCATATTCATTGACTGTGCAGCCCGCTCGAGATGATTTGATTTCCAAAAGACGAAGAAGTTCAGTTGTCTTCTGTTTCAATCATTCTTCGCCCTGAAGTCCTAATTTTTGGATTCATTTGGGTGAAGTGGAGGTGTAGTTATTCGAAGATTTTCTAAATTTGATTGCCATTGTGCCAGGTTTGTTGATTTTAACGCTGTGCTGCTGGTTGTAGGAGGGTTTGTGTAGCATGCTGACTTATTGTTCGGCTTAGCGTTTGTGTGACTTATGATTAAAGATATTTCCCAAATCTTCATATGAAATATTTTGTTCTGCTTTTTAGGTATTATTTTCAAGAGTGTGATCTAACTTTAGCTACTATCTGTTTCAAGGCATATTATTTTACTGTGTTGCAACTCAACCTTCAGGCGATTTATGGAGTTTATTCCAAGCATTGCTAAATCGCAATAATCTATTCAGAAGTAGCTCCATCTTAATTACAAGCTAGTAAAAGCTTACTCACAATTTAGAAGTTTGTTACTTAATCGCAGCATTTTCCTACTCGATTACTACAAAGAGGAAGTGATAACTATGACAAATTATATAAAATTCGTCCATTTTTGGAAAAAATTCAAGAAAAATTTTAATCCTGGTCCCAATCTTGCAATCGATGAATCAATGATAAAATTTAAAGGACGTAGTTCAATCAAGCAGTATTTACCAAAAAAGCCGATAAAAAGAGGTTACAAAGACTGGGTTTTAGCAAAGTCTGGGTGAGAAAGTTGTTAAAACGCTTTCCTCCGATTTAGGAGCAAAAGAGCATGTCATTTATTTCGACAATTATTTCACCAGCGTAAATTTATTAGAAGACCTAAAATGTAAAAAAATCAATGCTTGTGGTGTCGTAAATAAAACAACAAAGTATCTACCTACCTTTGGAAAAAATATAAAAAATCGAGGAGAATATCAATCATTTGTAAGTAATACGGGAATAGTGGCAACAAAATGGATGGATAATAAGGAAGTCATCACTCTTTCAAATTTTCATGATCCTGAACAACACTCCACAGTACAAAGGAAAAATCGTAGCGGAACTAAAATATCCGTTACTTGTCCATCTTTGATTACCGATCATAATGAAAATATGAATGGTGTGGACAAATTTGATCAATTGATGTCTTATTACTGCCTTGATCGTCGTAGTAGGAAATGGTGACACCGCATTCTATTTTATTTTCTTGATGCGTCAGTTGTAAACGCATATATTTAATACAAACAGCTGGACAAAGACATTACATTGAAAACATTCAAGGGTCGATGTGCCGAAGGATTTGTTGCAAAAACACTGATCAATAAAAGCATGCCAACGGTATCGAAGCAACCATCTATTCAAATCAGCAAATCAAAACCGAGCGTTTCATTAGAAATAAGACGACAGGACTCCAAACATCAGCCGCAACGTTCGACTCGTAGACGATGTGCGGTTTGCAGTACCAAAAAAATGAAGTTCGCACATCATGGTCATGCACCGTATGTAAAGTGCCTCTCTGCCAAGGAAATCGAATGTGCTTCAATAAATACCATAAATGAACCGATGTGGCACGGTGGGACTCTTTGAGTCCCACCCTATAAAAATGAAATATCTTGAATTTTTCTTAAGTTTAGTGTTATTATATTATTTTCATGCTTTGTTCAAAAAAATAAATAAAATTTGATAAATTTTGAAAGAAAAAAAAATTCTGTGCAAACCGAGTATTTTTATTTTCTAAAATCTCGTGCTTCAAAGGGTTAATTAACAGTGAACAGTTTGCTCTGAATATGGCAGCACCGATTCACTTTTAACACGTCATATTGACAGTAAATCATAGTAGATGCGTCCGCTCTCGTTGAAAATTAAGGTCGTTCTTGTCTCCTACAAATTTCTGCATAATTAAATTACAGATAAAGCAATTTAATCATTTAAAATGAATACCGTCGTGGACCCAAAACGTCATGACAAAGTCAATCGCTACAAAAGCCCAATTAATCAGGGCCAGGGAGCAGCAGGCGATGACCTTATGCCAGACTACATGAATATCCTAGGTATGCGCTTGAATATCGCAATGAGACACGACTATGTTATATTTTCATGTTTTCACAACACAGGTATGATATTTTCAATGTGCGGTCTTATGATGAAATTGAAATGGTGTGCTTGGTTTGCCCTATATTGTTCCTGTATAAGCTTTGCCAATTCAAGAGTTAGTGATGATGCAAAACAGGTAAATATGAGTATTGTAGCCGGGATGTTGTTGAAGGACACTATCCTTCAAAATCATAACAAAATAAAATTTTTACTTGACCGCTTCTGCCTTACAGGTTCTTTCTTCATTTATGCTGAGTGTTAGCGCCGTTGTTATGTCGTATCTACAAAATCCAGCACCAATGTCGCCTCCATGGGCTTCATAGCAAACTTTCTGAATAGAAGAAATGTCCTTCTTTGTTATATAACGTAAAATGTGAATGGGAATTGTGAATGTGTTTAAAAAAAACTTCATTTTGTGTCTATGATTTGCAAAATAAAAGTATTGTTGATAAAATAATCTTTCATCTTAATTTTCTAATTCAGATCTCATTACAATTGTTCATTATTTCCAGATAAGAAATGTATGAAACTGTGGACAACAAAGGTCTTACTTGCGACCAATTCATGATGCATACGTGCCTCCTCGGTTATTTAAAGTTATTTAAAAATAAGTCAGTTATTTAAATAAGTACATTTTCCTACAAGAAAACACATTTTAAAATGCCAAACGTAATATAGTCATATTATATTTGCCTATTTAATTCACAATCATTAACTTTCGATTATCTGACTACTTGATGCTTGTTTGAATGCAATTTTAAATAAAAAGGTTAGGGTTCCATTCTTGCATTTAATTTTCAATATTAGTTCAACCCGTGTCAATTTATCGTTGACGTTATTTTACAATTTTTTATTACTACATTATTTATATTGTATTAATCCCCATCTTTTAGCCAAATTGTTTTATTTAGTTGATTTTTTTTAGAATTTTGGATGTGTGTTAAACTTCACCAAACCTATCGTGGCCAGTACCAAGGGCATGCTGTTGTGCTTCTACTTGTCCAATAAGCAAAGTATCGCATTGCATACAACGTAGCGTGAAACGATTTACATCTGTAAATTGACGTGATGACTTTGCCTCTATTGCCAATTGTTCGGCTTGCTGAAATACGCTCATCTCTTCGACAGGGAAAATTGTTTTTGGATTTCCACCCTGCAAAAAATATGTCTTTCAAAAATTTATACTAGAAATGACGCTGTTGATTGTATCAGTAACATGAAGGGGAATCTATGGAAAGGTTCGGCTCACTCCTAGGAGAACTTCACCAAATTCGAAGTCTTCAAACGGATTCGTCGTATCACTTCTACTTACCGGTGTCTCCAAATAAAGCGGATCATAATGAATTCCATCGAACAATAAAAACACTCGAACTCCGAAGTTCCGGTCTTCTCCGAATCGATTTATTATCGTGTTTGTTATATCAACTACAGCAATCTCTACGCCGTAGAAATTCGACAAAATTGATACTTCAATAGCACCACCCCAAGAGTCCGGGTGTCTTATCCAATCACAATATTCTGCATTTGGCTTCCCCAAAAACGCTTCGTTATACGTATCAGGATCGCTGGCTACGTGCTGTGCGATTATATCGCGCATAAAAGTTGCACAATTGGTGTCAACCTTATTGTTAAGCACATAACCGATGCTAGTGAATAGGCACGAGTTGTCAGCCGGGACGACTTTTTTCAGTAATATACCCGAGAAATCATCATCAATCGGTGGACCAGCTGTAGCCACATTTGATATTGGTATTGTCGCCGATGATTCGATTCCATCACTTCGATATTGCCTATTCGCCATTTCTTCTTCTTGGCTCAGTCTTTGCGCTAACTTCTCATCCTCCTCCAGCTGCTTTTGAGTATTCAACATTTCTTCCACAATCAATGTGTCGCCGCTTGATATTCCAATTGATGAAATTTTATCGCCGTCTTTCGACAAATCCAAAGGTTTTGGAGGGAAACCAACCAAAATATTGAGTAAAGATTCTGGAATTTGTGTTATTTGCGAGATTCGAGCTTTCAAATTACGCACTGTATTTGCACCCGTCAAATCGGTCAAGACATGTTGACCATTTTTTGACTTTAATTTCAGGGACATTCCAGTCATTGTGCTGCCGTACTGCACCTTATTTGTACATTCGCGCAAAATTTTCGAGGATGGCGAAAATGACAAGTCGTAAAATAAAAACACACCACTGACAGTAGAAAATTTGTCCAATTTGACATTGCCAGCGTTGGTTTATTTTTAGAGAAGGGGAAGTTCAAGCAAGGGGGCAGAGGAATGAGAACAGCACTGCACGAAATTATATTTGTGTTTTTACAGCGGTGGTAGCGATGTGACATTAGAACTTGTTTTTTTATCTTGTATTTATATTTATATTGGAGTTATTGACTAGTGTACTCAATTCTGTCATTCCTTATGTGAATTGCCTGGTGCAGCTTTTCTGCTGATGCATTTAATGTACGTTCTTTACTCTTCATCTCACAAATATTGTATATGAACGCTGGTGAGTCACATTATTATTCGATCGAAAGTCTATCAAAATACTCGTCATTTCCACTATGCTCTCTAATTTTGTGTTAAATATTTAAAGATAACCATGTCTCAAAACATTGGCTCTCCTAAGGGCAGAAGGACTTATAGAAGGCCTACAGAAACTGATAGCCCTAAATTGAATGACACAAGAAGAAGTTTGGCCGCCGACGAATCGGAATCAACAGACAGTAGCGAAGATGAAGCTTACAAGGAAGCTGAATTTCACAGTCCACGCGACTATACTAGGCAAGCAGCCTCAACAAGACGAACTTACAGTCCTTCGCCGAAGAATCTCACAGAAAACAATTCAAATTCCAGCGGAGCAGCAGAACGTTCACCGAGCCCAATTATTAAATATAGAAGACACGAAACTTACACCAACGTTACTCGACGAACAACATCCCCTTCAAGATACCAAGCAAAATATATTTTTTCCAATATGTCGCAATCATCGCCGATTTCGATTAAACACGCCAATTCAAATGCGCTTACATATTCTATAGTTATTGCACTAGTTTTATTACTCGCAGTTGGAATAGGTGTAGGAAGTGGATATGTATCTACTAACGTGCAAGTCGTCCGGAAAAATTGCACGAACATAGACAGCTTGAAATTGAGCCACCCGTCTCAAGATGACTACTTATGGAGGGCAATGAAAACAGGAATTGAAGCTGTGCTTAATGGAAAGCCCCCAAAGCCTAGTATATTTCTTTTTCTGCATCAAAATGAACAGTCCAGCCAACGAATCATCAAGGATATTGTCAATGCAGCCGCAGAATGCTTCGGTAGAAGATCTAAGATATACTTCCAATCGATTGTATGAGTTGTGATCTCAATTATTTTTATTTTTTCAGATCCTACACTGAAAGCAGTTCTCCTAGATAGCGAAGAGTTCAATTCAGAAGATGTTCTCAATGATCCTGGCACAGTGATTGAACGCTATCGCGAGGCATTGGGTAGTGGAGGAGTGGTGTTCATTGCTGATTTAAATAAGGCACATCTAGCTACCATAAATTATTCTTAAACATTTCATTTACAATTATCTTGATCCACAGATACCTGGCAAAGCGGCCAAAGCATTACATTTTATTTGTGACAATGAGAATCCAATAATCAATAATGTTGTTATATTTTTAACACTCAAACCTATTTCGGATGTTGGTAAGTGTTAAGTGATCAATTGATTGGATATAAATTTCAAATATTTTTGTATTCATTCCAACGTTCTAGGTAAACCGATTGAAATTGCTGAAGATACTTTAAATTCAATTTGGAGTTCAAGCATTGATAAAAATACTTTAAGTGCCCTTGTAGCACGTGTAACGGATCAAGTCTTTAAATTACATCCTGAGTAAATTATTTTTATTTTGTATAATTTTTAAGGAATATCCTGTAGTTAAGAACTATTTGTAAATGACAATATGTTATAGTTAGTTCATAATAAAACCCGTCAATAAATTTTTATTTTCCTATAAGAGTAGTTATTCACAAAAGTTTGAAGCTTCGCATGAATTTCTATGGGAGGTAGAGTTGCATGGCCTTTCAAACAGACTGAAAATCAGTTTTCCCGGAATACTTTCTGAATCCGAAGATTTATCAGTCCAAAAGTGGTGGAGCTAGAGTGATATCATGTGAAAGTTGTAAAAAAATATGCTAGCAGTCATTTAATATCGTCCAATGCAACTGGACGAGACGATCTCGAAGTTAGCAGGCTACGGGTGATGGTTGAACGCCAACAATTACCCAAGAGATGTATTCCTGAAATCATGGATAATAGAAAACCAAATTGAATACATATGTAATTTATACGGATCGGAGTTCCCAACGTACTCTAAGAAAAATTCATATTTGTATCTTTGCATGGCTGACGCGAAACTTGAATTCACATTTCATAACCCTCAAAGCAAACTGCAGTCGCTTACTTATGAAAGCGACCATTACACAATTGTAAAGGAAATAAATCATCAAAGGGGTGATGTCTTTTTCATTTCAGTTCAAAATGAAACTTGTCAGTTGAGTGATAGACAGAACTATGCTCATATAAGAAGGGTTTTGTACTTAACCTACGATATGCATGTACAGAGGTGGCCAAAAGTGATCGGACAATACAAGAAACAAGCAATAAAATACTTATACGAGCATAAGCTTTGAAATGAAATAAAAATTTTTCCCTTATATAAAAGTTACTTGTATTCTCAATTAATTGCACAAAAAAATAAAACAGAAATAAAAAGATTTTCACAAGGAAATTAACAACTAATTCAAATTCACATTGCATCAAGTGGACAAAAGTAATCGGACATTTGGAAAAGTGTGAAATTAGTCATTGAAGTTTGGAGCAATTCTTTTCTTTTCATTTCCGAGTTTAAAAGGGAGTTCCCCTAATTATATGTTGATATGTGTTTTTCTGATATCAGTCATTTACTTGTCAGTTTTAAGTGAAGAAAATTAAACATGGCTAAGAATCGCAAAGAAACCTGTATACATGAAAGAAAAGTTATAATAAAGTTGTATAAAGAGAATAAATCCTTTTCTGAAATATCAAAAATAATTGGAAGAAGTCGTTCGACAGTTTTCGATATCGTGAAACGGTTCAGAAAAAAAAATCAGGTGGAAAACGAAATTAGGAGTGGTCGACCATGTAAACTAACAGAGACAGACGCACGAAAAATCTTAAGAATTGTTAAAAAGAATCCGACTACAACGTCCAGAAGTATTAGGGATCAATTAGCAGATGTAAATGGTACCAATGTTAGTGCCCGGACTATTCGTAGAGCTCTCAGCCGTGCTGGTTATCAAGCGAGAGTACCTCGAAAGAAACCACTAATTAGCAAAGTTAATAAGAAGAAAAGATTATGCTTTGCAAAAGAATTTAAAAGCAAGCCGCTCGACTTTTGGACTCGTATAATATTCTCTGATGAGACTAAGTTTAATATCTACCACTCCGACGGCAGGTTGTTGGTGTGGAGAACTCAAAATAGTGAGCTTCATCCCAAAAACATTCAACATACAGTAAAACACGGAGGTGGCTGTGTAATGGTCTGGGGTTGCATGGCTGCCAACGGTGTAGGAGAACTTGTTTTCATTGATCCCTAATACTTCTGGACGTTGTAGTCGGATTCTTTTTAACAATTCTTAAGATTTTTCGTGCGTCTGTCTCTGTTAGTTTACATGGTCGACCACTCCTAATTTCGTTTTCCACCTGATTTTTTTTTCTGAACCGTTTCACGATATCGAAAACTGTCGAACGACTTCTTCCAATTATTTTTGATATTTCAGAAAAGGATTTATTCTCTTTATACAACTTTATTATAACTTTTCTTTCATGTATACAGTTTTCTTTGCGATTCTTAGCCATGTTTAACTTTCTTCACTTAAAACTGACAAGTAAATGACTGATATCAGAAAAACACATATCAACATATAATTAGGGGAATTCCCTTTTAAACTCGGAAATGAAAAGAAAAGAATTGCTCCAAACTTCAATGACTAATTTCATACTTTTCAAAATGTCCGATTACTTTTGTCCACTTGATGCAATGTGAATTTGAATTATTTGTTAATTTTCTTGTGAAAATCTTTTTATTTCTATTTTATTTTTTTGTGCAATTAATTGAGAATACAGGTAACTTTTATATAAGGGAAAAATTTTTATTTCATTTCAAAGCTTATGCTCGTAAAAGTATTTTATTGCTTGTTTCTTGTATTGTCCGATCACTTTTGGCCACCTCTGTATATAAGATGATTTGATTCAAGAAAGGAACTTTCAAAACAAGAAAAAAAAGAATAGTAATTGATATATTCATCGTAGACTAGTAATTCTTTTTCAATTATTTTTCACAACTAATACCCCAGCAAAAAATTGTAAAGAATTTCGTTCGAAAATGGATAGTAAAAGTAATACTGCCTATTTTAGGAAGTTACCCGAAACATTTTTTTTAATGATAAAACAAAAGGGAGTGTAATAGAATTAAATAAATTTAGTAATCGAGCAGTCACCTAAGCAAACTGCTCGAAAACCGGCATAACCCCGATCCGAATTTTAATTGCGGATTTGAAAAATTTAACTCTTCCAATTTATAGTTTTGTAAGTCATAAAATATTATTCCATTATAAATATAAATTTTATACTAACTTTTCCTCTCTATGTTAAATTTTTCCTTATAAATTTATCTTTTATTATTATTTCAATTTTGTTACATTATTATTGTATCTTCTATTAATTTAAAAAAATCCAAATCCGCAATTAAAATTCGGACACGGCAACCCCTTTACAACGCAGCTTATTCACGAATTACACTTCCGCAATGCAATCTAGAGTGGATGGAAGGTACGTCAACTACCGTTGCGACTAGTTCCGCAAGGTGACGATTGGAAATGAGGTGAGGAGATCTACTTGGGCGGATGGGGAGTCTATTTCTGATCGCCACGCTTGCACACGTTGGGAGAATCGCGCGGCAACGAATGAATGCCTCTTCATCTTTGCTGTCTGACGTGCATGAAGAGGGAAAGAGTTATCGCACGATATATGATTGTTGCGTGTGCATTTTGTCGCTCATGTTTAAGTTTCTCATCCAAGCCATCGCGAATATCGTTCGGGATCTTCCATTTGGGGAAGAAGTAGTGGAAAACATGTGTCGTGTTCTCGAGTTCTGTATTGTGGTCATGTTGAACTGCGGATAAGACGAAATTGCTGTTTCTTGGGCTGCGGCTGCATTCAGTTCTTAAAATCTTAACTCCAACTTAGTTTCGGATACCGATTTTGTGTTCTAAAATCGCGTGGGTCCACTTGCTTTCTTTGGGCTTATTTCCCGGTCGGTAAACGGTTGTTCAAGCGTACAGAAAACTTTTCTGTAGCTGCTGCAAGTCTTGCCTGGCTTCAGGCGCAAGGAACAAAGCAAAATCAATCGTTTCGAGTTGTGCAGCCTTATCGGTTTCTGGCATAGTTGGTCGGATTGCGAAATATTGCGACTTGCACGCAGTTATTTGCTAATGTGGTATATTGTGTGTGGCATATTGTGTGATCTATTCGTGAAATATTTGGGAAATCAATCGAAAAAGCATTGTTGAAAGTGGTCTGCATCGTATTTCCCTTGAATATGTGGCCCTGGCGTGCATTCGGCAACGTGGAATGTTTTTGAACATTGTGACGGTCACTCTCGACCGAGATGGTGAAGTTCTCATATCGATGCTTACTTCCGACGAATGGAGAAAAATATAATTTGGCGGGCAAGGTCACACGAAGAGTGCCGTGAACATCGTAAGATAATCTTCTATATTACTCCAGCATATTGGATTATGCAGGGCAGGTTTTTATTGACAATAAATTAACAGACGTGATATCTGTTATCAAAGGAAAAGTCCAGGGCGTGAAAATGCCAGATGTTATTGAGAAGTTGATACAATATCTGAATAAATGGGATACTGTTCCAGATAGTGAAACTTCGTTCATAACTGCTATTGAAGATCGTCAATATAAGGATGGAAAAGAATTTATTGGTGGAGCGATGTTTAGGGTTTTGATATGAGTGGTATTCGAAAAGTAGCTATAATTGGACTACATGTTGGTGTATTTGACCCAAAGTAGCTTGTCTCGATATCCGATATTATTAAAGAAGTTGAATTATATTCAGTGCAAAAGTGTAATTTGGAATTTTTCTCTCCAACCCTATGTCAATCAAGTGCAAAAGTTTGTACAAGCGCTCGTAACGTACGTGAAAACAAATTTTTTTTAGGCATCATTGAAATTCACCCACATTATCAGCGGGTGTCCGGCGAGGATGTTAGGTAAGTACCCCTATTTTCTTTAATTTATAAAAAAATTGCTTTTAATTTATTTTTGTTAGAAAAGGTGCAACGCTGAACTTATTGCTGTTAAAAATCATTTTTTGAGCTAAATTGATGTTTGCATCTTTTTTGGCTTACGTAGAATATCAAAGCAAATTCCCAACAGTTTGTTCACTTTTCGATCGTCATATAAATTTTTTTTGTGCTAATATCCCCTCGGAATAAAATAAAAAAAAGAATTGCTAACTCGGTCTATCTCTTTCGTTAAATCTGACCGGGTATGGGACCCACCACGCTGGCTGGCCCCTCCACTATAATGAGCTAGCTATCGGGCGAGCTCGACTCCTTTTGAAGCGTTACAGGGGCTCTTGCCGGGTAAGGTGGCCCTCCGCTTGCATGCCTATTTATGGCATAGGCTATGTGATTCCCTCACATAATACTATGACATAAGTTTGCCACGTTTATAGTTTTCAACTAAAGGAAAAATTTCATTCAAATTATGTTTGAGTTTTTCACTTAAATTGAAAATATGGCCACGCTTACATTTGGATTTGAATCCGGTTGGGAGGGTGCGAGGGGCACCGCTTCCACCTCGACGCCCCATCTTTTTGTGGGCCATAAGTATCGTCGGTAACGACCAAGTCTCTGCCAGTCCATCTGTTTGTCCCCTGAATCAGCCACTTGATAGCCCTTAGTAGGTTACCTCCTCTGTCGAATCCGGTCAATACTCCTTTGACCCCGAAATTCGTGGATGCGAAAATTTTTTTTTGTAGTGGGTGCTTGTGCTGGGGAAAAGAACCCGCCCCACGACACCACAACGCTAGCCTGCCAGCGCATTCACGCGTCCCCAGACAATGCCAATCTCGACAAATCCCACCATTCACTTTCGCCGAGGCGGCAGACTATCGCTGTAGTTCTGCACGGACACTTTATTCAAACCTACTTCACTACATAAATTTGAAAATATAAGAATGATTATGGCAAAAAAAGATCGTATTCAAGACTTTCACCTTGTAATCGTCTTTCTTACTTCGTCTCGTTCGTTCGAGATTTCCCGGAAGAAATTTAAGCCGATCTCTCATCGGTTATAGACGTGTAGTCTGGGAACGTGTCAACGGACTGTACCCATCAGGTCAAGAAGTTCGGACATCGTTAATCTACTTTGAGGTAGCTACTGGTAGGCTAGCTAGTTCAGAGAGGAATTTCGATTGCAGGTATTCTGCGAGCAGAATATATCCGATTCAAATGCCCGATTTAAAACGCGTCGCATAACTTCCAACGACTTAACTGTACTTTATTTCGATTTCCTTTTTCTTTCGGTCTGAGAAAATGAACAACACGAAACATCCTCAACGAAAACCACGTGTTCCCGAATATTCGCTGACGCGGTGTCCGAAATAAACTACTTCAATTTAAAACCGAATCTATCTAAAAAAAACGCAAAACCAAACTACGGCACCACATACCGACCGCAATACGAAATCGACCAATCGCGGATTATATTATTAGCAGAGAAGAGGGAAAATACGTGCGGTCGGCTTGATGACTATGACAGAAATGACATTTTGTTTAAAATAGGTCATGAAGTACATTCAAGATAAATAACAGTGTGACAATGAACATTCGGATTATAGGGTGACTCTAACACTCCTCCTTAGGACGATGGTTCTTGTTGCACTTCCAATGCTTCTCTGAATTGTCTATGTTTGGTCTTGTGCAGGGATTTTGCAAAAACATGTGTAACTTGCTCAGTAGTGCTTATGTCATCGACTTTTATTTGATTTTGATTAAGTACATCCTGTATGAAGTGATGACGTTTGTCAATGTGTTTGGTTCTGGGATAGAACCCTGCATTTGAATCGATCACAATTGTGCTTTGGATGTCAGACAGGATTTGAAGTTGCCGCTTCTTTTGACCAAGTTGAGTGACAAGTCCATCCCATCACAGTGTCTCTTATAAAGTAGCTGAGAGTGCCATGTATTCAACACATAGACGAAATGCATCGAAAGAATTGAAGCACTTTATGATGTAGTGTGAAGTTGGAGCGTTATTAGCTGTTGATTCGAATTTCAAATAAATTTGACGTGACGTCTCCCACTTATTTTCGTATCTTGAACTAAATCAATTTTCCGTGCAGTTATTCTAACTTGAATGATATAAAAGATTCAACATGACTTACCCTACAAAGGATACGTTCCTGACATGCTTCCTATAGGTAGCTGTTTTTACAAACCCACACACATCACTATATTTTTCATTTTCCGACACAAAAACACTCGCGATCCGTAATAAATTTTTCAATTTGATTAATTATCACATTTGCAACGCTTTTGCACTAGATTTAACACGGTTTATCTTAAAAATTGTCTTGTGTACAATTTAAGATTCAACTTGATTAGACGTTTCCCATCAATGTTGAATTTTCATAAATCATATGGTTGATATTTCCTTGACAATTCGGGGTTAAGGTATAAGAGGAGTGGGATATTCGTGAGAGCAACTAGAGAGACACTTGAATGTGTGGATTCTCTAGCGGCGTGAAAGGCAGGGGGATTTCAATTCGCATGCGAGAGGAAGGCATGTATGTAATAAAAGTACTTCACTCACGTATGGATGAAAATAAGCTCATTTCACGTCCATTACTTTATATGTCTTTGATTCAGCTTCACACGATGAAAACGTCGCTCTATGCTGTCTTTTGGAGCTCCAAGATATCGCTCCTCCTTGAATAATGAAGACGAATCCAGTGGCTGACCTACGACAATCACTGTTAGCTATCTAATTAGCATCGGTGCAACGAATTATGTTGTTGTTACCATTTTACTGAATTTTAGTTTCATTGAAGATGTACCACAGAGATAGCGAAGTAAATGCTTCACAGCTTTCTAATGTCGGGGGCCAGGGGAGGAACTGAATCGACTCAGTAAGTTTACCGCAAAGCATGTCAGGTCGTGTACATTGTGCCAAATACATCAGACAACCAATTGCCTCTTGGTACGAAATCTTTTATTTCAGATGCACTATCTTTAGTTGATATTTTTCACTAGAATTCATTGGTATCATCGTGGGTTTGGCCTTTTCCATCCCAAACTTTTGTAGAACTTTCTCAATATATTGCTCTTGATCAACTGCATTGAACAATCAGATATTGTTATACGCATTCCAAGGACTTGTTTCGCTCTTCCAAGAGGAGTTGCGCTTTAATATGTTCAAGCCAGTCAGTTTTATTTGAGAAGAGCATAAAATTATCAACGTATGTTATACTGCTATGATAAGTTCATTTTCGTTTTTTGCTTTGGCATAAATGCACGGATCATGCTTAGATCTTTCTGATCCAAATGATTTTAGTATTTTGTCCAGCTCTTGATTCCAGACCCTGCTGTATTGCTTTAGTCCATGTAAGCCGTTTTTTAAACAACATACCATCGATGGGTTTTTTCGACTCTGATAGTACGCAGGCTGTTCTATAGAAATTTCTTCCGAAAGATTTTTTTTAAGAAAAGCGGAAATAGCATCCATCTGTTCCACCTTGGGGTTTAATTGAGCTGCAATTGCGAAAAGATATCGCAGAGAACTGAGCCGGATAACAAGTGAGTATGTGTCTTCATGGTCTACCCCCTTTCGCTGCGAGTATCCTTTTAAGACCAACCTGGCCTTGTAACAGTCAATTTGTCCGGTGAGATTACGTTTTGTACGGAAGACTCATTTAGTTTTTATTGCCTTTCGATTGTTTGGTTAGGCTTGAAGTGTCAAAACATCATTTGCGAGTAGTGAGTGCGTCTCTTTTTCTATAGCCAGAAGTAATTTTGGTACGATGCAGGTCCTGAGAAACCTACAAACGGTTCCATTTCATCTTCGGGAATGAAAAAAGAAGAAGAATAATCTTTTTATAGTAAAAAATCAGTATACTTGCCTTGAGTTTTGCGCTCCCTTTCGCAGCGCCTCAACACCTACTGTTGCAGTGGGCTAGAGTTGGATTACTGAAGGAGCGCCGAAGAATCTGAATCAATTGATGTGACTTCAAATTGAAAACTGTCGTTTTTGACCAGAGCGTTGTGATTGTTTTCAGCTTCACTTTGATTGCTGATCTCGGGTGACTGCATTTCGTCTCGGTAGATGAGTTCAACTTTGTTACTTGTTGTTGATTTCTTAAATTTTTCAGATGCAGAAACAAAAGAGTCTTCATTACGAAAGTATACATCTCGACTTTTAAAAATACAATTTTTAACTGGGTTTTAAATGCGGCCATAATACATTCGTTGGATTTTGGCTCCCAGTTTTTCGGTTGGCTTTCGGGATGTGTGCCATGGCAGTTGTTCCAAACAATGTTATGCGGAAGGTCAGCTACTATTTGGCTCCCGCTTGAACTGGTGTTGTGTCGATTCCTTTCGATGGCGAACGGTTTAGAAGATATACAGAGTATGCAACTGTTTCTGCCCAAAGTGTTTTTGACACTTCGAGTCACCTTTCCCACGATTGAGCGATTGTTGCCTTCGGCCGAGCCATTCTACTCTGGCGTATGTACGTTGGTGGGTTAGTGATGGATCCCATTTTTCTGGTGTGGCTTGAAATTTTCCATTCATAAACTCCTTGCCGTTATCAGAACGTAGAGTTTTGAGCGTATGACCACTTTGCTTTTCGGCGAACATCATGTAGTCTTCAAACGTGACTATACTTCGCAATCCATTTTTGTTTTTAGGAAGTATATAAAAATTTTCCTCGATTTGTCATCAAATTGTGTTCCATGGGTCTACATATGTCAGTGTGCAATAATTTAAGCAGCTCATTAGCTCTGCTGCCGCACTTACTGAATGGCAACCTTTGATGTTTGCCAATGGCGCATACCTTGCAGTCTTTGTCAATTTTGTTGGTGAAATATTTACCAGTTGTCGGTCCACTGCATAATTTGTCTAAACTTTCGTTGTTCAGGTGGTCCATTCGACGATACCAAAGATCTTTAGTGCATTTTGAACTACATGCAAATGCAATATTCTTTGACGATTTCATGTACAATTTAAACAAGTCATTAACGTTTGTGCCTGTTGCAATTGCTTGCTTTTTATTTAAGTTTATAACTTTGAAACATTTGTTGTTGAACTCTACGGTGTGACCTTGTTTTACGATTTGATCAACAGATAAAAGATTGACGGATAAATCAGGAATTAACTTCACATCGTTGACTTTAAGTACAGACGTATTGCATGCTGGTCTTTTTGTTGCCGTCCCACGCCCTTTTACCTGCATCTTGCTTTTGTTTGCAGCAATCACTGTGCCAACATTTTCAGATAAACAATCCAGCATGTTTTCGTTAAAACTCATGTGCGATGTGGCTCCTGAGTGAAAGTACCATGCATCTTTGTTTCTCGGATTATCTATTGTAGACAAAGCACAACTGAGCGCATCAACATTTTTGCTTTTATTTGTGTTGCTGTAACTTCTTGAGCGGCAGTTTTTCCCAATATGGCTAAAATTGTGATTGTAATGTTGTTAGGAATTTGCTATATATTCTTTTAAAATTTATAACGATTAGTATTGAATAAAGCGCTTTTGACTTTGAAAAAAGATGCATACGGCATTGCCAAGACCCTCTCCGTCGACCATGTGAAGCCAGCGTACTTGGAGCACTCCGATGCCTCGCCATCAACACTAACGTTAGTACCGCTTCAGTCGCCCTCGCCACCGGCCTTGCTGCCAACCCAGGCAATTCATCCAACCGTTAGCATGCTGAAACAACAAAAGCCAACTGTCACCAAGAAGAATGTCACCTTTTCACTCCCGTCGTAAAACGTGAAGGTCATTAAGGAGGGAGTGACTGTGGCGGCACGGAATGTCTCAACGCCAGCATACGCTTCGCGGCGCAAGCATATCCTTGCCTCTCGAGAAATCTTCGGCTACCGCCGAGTTCACACATCAGCGACGCAAACAACTTCCCGCCAGAAAAAGGAAAATTTGCTTGAGCCGCTGTCCTAGGTTCTCATAAGTCAATATACCTGATTTTTTAAGCAGAATGATTGCTCCTAAAATGCCCACGCCTATAGTAAAGGAGATTAAAGATCCGCTAAAGAGTAAATGTGATAGGTAGTATAAAATTAGTGATAGTGTTACAAACATCCAGATGAGTGTATTAAGGAGTGGACAAATACGACGTTTTAGCGGATAACCGTTTTATTGGCTTAAATCTGACGATTTGAAGAAATCGCCATGTGTATGGAAACTATCCACAATTTGGTCTTTTTCCCTAAAAAGTCGTTGCAGCCATTCGGCAGCTCCTTCTTCGTCTAATGGAATATCCTTAATTGGAGTGCCACGGACACACATATACGCGGTCACGTAATGCCTTAAAGAAGGTTAGATACACTTGGCTTCACTGGATCGTTTTTTTTAATACTAATGCGATATCATAGCCAGCATAACAGCGTTGGCATGCTAGTTGTGAATCCTTTTGTTCGTGGGATTAAGTGATGCTTCAGCGGAACCATTCCAGGTTCTTTGACAAATTTAACCGACGCTTCATGTTCTTGGGTAAATCTCCTCCCCTCAGCTTTCAATAAGAGCCAAACTGGATACAACTTTCGCTTTGGTTTTTTTTTCGAGAATTTACTCCTTTTCGTGGCGCTCCGCGAGCAGTTTCCCTCAGTGGACACTTTCGTATCAGGTTGGAAGAGTTGTAATGCCGTGACGAATTCTAAAGCACAGATGACGCCTTTACTCTCTTGGATGTATGATCGCTCTCTTGAATGTTTGAACGCTGTCGTTGCCTCCCTGCGCTCTTAATTACTCTACTCTATGCGACTGCACGAGGCAAGTGAAAGAAGGCGAGCGGGCCCAGACGGAGAGTAAAAAGCATTAGACGCGTAAGCATCTTGAAATTTGGATTAAAGACTAAAATATGCAACAGAAAAAATAGCCAAATTTCAATATTATTAATAATCAATTCAAAACACTCGTGAACAGTACTCACAAAGAAAATGTTCTTCTTCGCAACAAAAGCATCAGGAAATTATTACAGCACTATTCACAAAACAAAGCACTCACGTCACATTTTCCATAATTTTGTACACAATATTATTTCACTGAAAGTAACTAGAAAATAACGGATTTATATTTTATAAAAAAAGACATATAGCACATATTTATGTATATATATATTTATACAATGTTTTCAAAATGAAACAATTTCATTCTAAAACCAGATTTGTTTCTGTTGGATATTTTGTGTACATTTTGAGATGTTTGTGTGTGTATAATGTTTGGGTGTAAGCGAAGAAACGAAATAAATTACATCGAAATTTGAAGATAAAATAAAATCTTACTTTTTGTGATGTTTTGATCCTTTTTTATTTTATGAACGAATGCCTAGGGATATACTTGCTGTAACGTTTACGTTATCGTGACGGCTTTAGGGTATATCGGAACTCAGAAATATATACGAGTAAACTTATATTTGCAGTATCAAAGTGTTTGTATATCATATTAACCGAGACGCGATATACTCGTACACTTAATTCGTTCGCAACCGCTTGTCGGATGGTCTGAATGATAAAATGGAAGTATTTTTCGTTTGTTAATAAACCAAATTATTACCACCAAGTAGTAATTGGTGCCGGAGTATGTAGACGTTTGGCTGAATTATTAATGTAAGAATGAAATATTGTCTATGGGATGGCATTTTTCTAATATTAGCCATCCGAAAACAAATGTAACAATAGGAAATATAGTGACTGGCGATGACTTCAAAAAAGTCATATGAGACTGTCGAGTCCTACCATGCATATCACACTTACTAGATTCATGACGGGAAAGGTGGACAGTCTCTAATACAGCGGCAGGTAAAGAGCACCGTACTCTGGAAGCCATAGATGTAAATATATTTCCATTTCGAGTCTATTTAATACTCCGGCTGGATTTAAAACAAAGATACTGTTCAGTATTATCCTTCTTCTTGTTTTATATTATGTTGACCGACACTTAAGCCACCACGATCATGTAAACGTTAAAGGATTAGGCGTTCGCATATAAAATAAAAATTAAAAAACAAAACAATATAACAATAAGAAAAATTTTATTTTTCTCAAATTTTGAACGCAATTTATTCCTTTTTTTCCTATTTTTTAAATATTTTTAATTAAATATTGTTCTATAGGGTGTCATAGATTTTCGATTATAGCACAATACGCAAAATAGTGTAAAGTTAGTCATTCAAGTTTAGTTTTAGTGTATTCTTCTTCCTTCTTTTCTTTTTATTTAATATTGATTTTCTAGTATCGATGTTCGACTAAAAATTGAAGCCTCCTTGGGGGGCTGCTTTATCCGGATTAAATTGATATTGATTATTCTCCATGCTTGGTGCCACTCGCCTGTCTTCTTCCTCGTTTCCGAAAAATTGTTCGATTATATTAAAGGATTTGTGATAAATGTCGCGGTTTTCATGAGATTGTAAATATTCTATTTTGTCCAAGCCTATCAGAGGAAACGTTTGTTTAGATTCGTAAAAACAATGTTGATTGCAAAAATTTACCTGAGCATTCTTCAATAAGTATAGCATATGGATTTGGCCTTGTATTACACTTTTCCCCAGCTTTCAATATATTCTCTAGCGCATTCAATGCAACTTGCACAATATCTGAATCAACAACTGTCAGAAATTCACACATCGGTGGTATGCAGCCGATTTGCACCTTGAATTTATATAATTCATCAAAAACTGCGTTTACTCATTTTTATGGAGTACTTACTAAGTATCTAATTTGTTCAGCCGTTCCACTGCTGGTTGCATTCGTTATAGCCCATGCTGCTTCTTTCTTCGTTTTAAAATCAGCCGTTTGCAGTACATTGATTAAAACTGGAAATATGTTTGCATCTATGACTGCTTGAATTTGTTGCCTATTTCCTGCCGCTATATTTGAGACTGTCCAGCATGCCTCTTTTTTTAACGTATCAATATGAGAACCTAATAAGTGTAGTATGCATGGTAGGGCGTTACAGTTCAGTATGACTTGTGTTTGAACGTCGTCGCCTGTCACTATATTTCCCACTGCACGTAGTGCTGCTGTAACAACATTCGTTTCCGGATGCCTAAGAATGTTAGTTATCAAAATAATATTACTTTCTCATAAATAACACTGTCAGCAATATTTCATTCTTACATTAGTAATTCAACCAAACGTCTACATACTCCGGCATCAATGACTGCTTGGATTTTATCATTTGGACCGTCCGACAGATAACTGATTGCCCAACAAGTATCGCTTAGAACATCGACATCTGTATGGTTTAACAGCCTCGCCAGAATTGGTAGCCCCTTGACTATTTTTGAAAAATCTGCTGGTGGATTTTTACCCCGACACAAATTCGATAACGTCCAAACAGCATTACGGGTCATACTTAAGCGTCCCTGTACACTTAATACTCTGTAAAAAGAATAGATTTGTTTGTAGATTCATTGAAGTTATTGAAAATATTTAAAAACGGTCGCTTACTGCAGGAGTGGTAACAAAATGCCGTTATTTAACAAAAAATCTCGACAAACTGGCGAGTCACCAGCTATATTTCCTAACGCCCAAACTGCCTGTTCCTGTACATCCTCATGTGGACTAGAGAGTAATTCTATAAATGTGGGCACAGCTCCAGCATCAATTACGACACGGGTCTGTTGGGGAGTTCCTGATGCAATATTTGTTAGAGCCCATGCAGCTTCAAACTGAAAACAAAGGCAATGAATGTTATTACTAGCAACATGTTGGTTTTGCTTCGTAGAAATTTTTCGAATCAAGTTCGGTCTCAAAAATGTGTTTTAGAGTTGAGAATAATCTGCATTTTTTCAATTATATAAATTGGTTTCAGAATTACAGAATAATCTTTCAATTTTTTTAAGCAGATGCTGAAACTTTTTAATTTTTGTTGGTATAAATTCATTTACATAAAATTTTATCGACATCATATGTTATATAAAAATTGCGTCAGTCAGTCAGGCAGTTCGTTCACTTTTTGCTCAAGTAAAAATTGCAAAATACGCTAGAGGTCACTATTTTGCTTCCATTTGCATCAAATTTTCATGAAAGGTACGAGGGTGGTTCAAATATGATGGAGGCAAACGCTGTATATGGCGCGCATGTATGTTTTGAAGGTCGTAGCTTGAGTATGTGATAGCTGGGTCCCTTACGAACAGTGTGGCATAATTTTCGACGGGAGTGCATGTTTCACGCGGGTGCTACTCCTTGAGTGAACGTCAAGTGCCGAATGCCGTTGCGCAACGTATTGTAATTCGTTTTTTAATGTGGGAAGGCGTTTAAAACAAGAAAATTTTTCTGCGTTTACGAAATCAGGTGGGTGTGAGTGCCTGAGTAGGGCTGCTGTGTAAGTAAGTGGGCCAAAGCATTCAAGGATGCTCGCGAAACTGTCGAGAATGAGCCGCATGATCGTCGACCGCGAACCAGCATCACATTTGCCGCGTAGAACAACTCATTTTGGAGGACCGTAGGATGAATGTTCGAGACATTTCGGTTGAACTCGGCATCAGTATTGACTGCTTCAATATCGCAAAATACCGGCGCGATGGGTTTCTAAACTGCTGAACTTCGAGCAAAAATTCATGCGGTTGGAAGTTTTTCGCCGCTTTCTGACGCGATACGAGTTGGAGGGGGACTGTTTTTTAACGGCAATCTTCACTACAGACGAGACATGGGTACACAGTTACACTCCCGAAAGCAAGGTGTCGTCTAAAGAGTGGAGGAAGAAGCAGGAAGGGGCGCCAGTCAAAGCGAAGACAACCAGGTCCGCGGGTAAGGCGGGGCGTGCTGCACGTCGATTTCCTGCGCACCCAGCGTTCCATCAATGCTGTATACTACTTTAACGTTAAGTGGGTTTAACGTGAAAACACACGTTAAACCCGCTTATCGCTGGAAACAGAGGAGCATTCCAGTACGAAGTGCAATTCTTCTCCAGGATAACGCGCGCCCTCATACCGCGCGTCTCACGCTCGATTCAATATCGGAATTGGGATGGGAGGTACTGGAACACCCCTCCTACAGTCCGGACTGCGACTACCACTACCGAAATTATTTCGCAAACGCAGAAAAATTTCCTTGTTTTTAACACCTTCCCACACTATAAAACGACTGACAATACGTTGCGCAACGGCGGTCGGCGCTTAACGTTCATCACTCATGGTCGTAGCACGCGCGTAAAACATGCACTCCCAACGAAAACTATGCCAAACAGTTCGTAAGGGACCCAGCTATCACATACTCAAGCCACAATTTTCAAAACATACATGCGCGCGCAGCGTTTGTCCCCATCATATTTGAACCACCCTCGTATATCAGGCTAAAATCTTGTCTGAACTAATTATGCAGCTAAATCGATTGATTTCTGCTTTTACTAAACTTGAGCTTCGATTTTGACGGAATTTGGCACAAACGTTTATTGAACTGTATAATGAAGCGCACAATAAAAGCTTCAACGTTAACCGGTCTGAAACGAAATGGCGGCCACTCTAAGGTCAAAAAAAGTGCAAAAATGATTTTTTGTAGGTAATACCTCGATGCAGGGCCGATTTTGACATGCTTTGTATCTAGGCAACAAAGAGAAAGTTTTCGAGCTTTGCTATCTAATTTCTAAATGGTCAAAGTTCGGAAGTTTGAAAGCCACTAAACGTCACAACTTTTTAGGCCCCTGTAAAAAAATTGTTTACAAAGACCTACTAGTTTCGCGACCTGTCTGTCCGTCCGTCTGTCCGTGCGTCACAACTAGTTTCCTCAGAAACCATAGAAGCTAGAATGCTCAAACTTTGTGAAAAGGTCAGAAGTGATGGTCTCTCAAAAGTTAAGGTCTTACCAAAAATTTAAAAAATTTTTAAGGGGGTCCCCCCTAATAACAAATGAACCCTTAAAAAAATTTCTTTAACCAAAGGTAGTCGAGTGGGGTATCAAATAAAAGGTCTTGATTAGAACTTTTAGAATCTGAAATAAAACAGCATTTATGAATTAGGGGGTCCAGGGTGAGGCAAAATGTTTAGAAAGTAATTTGGAGCATGAACAATATTAGTTAGGTTGCTTTCTATTACCGGTCTTATTAGAGACTTAAAGGTGTTTAATGCCTTTTTGGGGGTAAGGCCATGTTTGGGGGAGCTGATCTTGAAAGCTATGTTGATTGTTTTGCTTGCTTTACTTAGGGACTTAGTGTAGAATTCGTTGAAGTGATTTTGACTATTAAAGTTTCTGCCTAGGAAGGTGAAATTTTTTACCCAATCTAGTTGGTTGTTTCCATATTTTATTTTGTTGGGGTGAGTTTTGTTAGTGCAGAATTCTATGGCTTGCGACTTTTCCAAGTTCAGTGGGAGGTTTAGCCTGTTACATAGTTCTGTAAACTTGTTGAATTTTGTTTGTAGGTTATTGAGGTTATTTGGTCTGTTTTTTCCTTTGCTTATGATTAGAAAGTCATCCGCGAATTGAATGAGTGTAGTTTGACTGTGTGATTTTATGGCGGCTAGATGTGTAGAGGTTAAAGAGGAGCGGACTGAATACGTCCCCTTGCGGAAGTCCATTGTGACCACACACATCTTTGATGACCCGGCAAAAATTGACAGAGCTAAAAAAAAGAAATATTCAATCGAAAAATGACAATGCTTTTTAGACTTACCAATATATGAAGGATCCCCACTCTTCTAACCCTAAATCAAAGGCTCAAATTCAAAACGGAGCGGCGGCCCCTCAATTTTCAAAATAGGAAAGAAAAAAAAAAATGATATTTTGGAGAGCACGTGAATTGATAACTAGATTTATACGGGAATTGATAAAATGTTTGGCAGAATTGGTAAAATGTTATGCAGGAGATGAATTTATATAAAATGTTTGTTTACGTAGTGGCGACTGGTTTGAAAGCCTGCAGGAGTCTTAGTTCTTATTCGATGTATATTAAATTTAACAAGATCGAAACTAAGATTTAAGTTTTTGACATCTTTAAATAAGACTGAAATTGTGGTTCTTCTAATAAACGATTACACCTTTCTGACAGGCGATGTCAAGAGGGAACGAGAGTTGAGTGACTTCAATGTGAAAAAGGATCTAAACTACAGAGTGGCGCAAACATTTCTATCCTTCAAAAACTATCTTCAAAAATGTTGAAACCAACTTCAAATTTTTTTTATAGCTACATAGCTTTAATTAATTTCCATAAGAGTGAAAATAGCAATTTAAACGATAATATGAAAATAATGATTTTTATTTAAGAGTCAGCAAAAAATTCGAAGAGAGTCTATAGGTACGCGTAATTAGAAGTCACATATCTTCTTCGCAGCGCTACAGTCTCTCTCGGGCCTTCGCTTCCTGCAACAAGCGCTTCCAAGTGTCTTGGTCCATTGACCGCGTCCTTCAAATTTCGAAACCCGAGCACCGATGAACTATCTTCGTCGACCGAGTCAGATCAGCGTTTCCTCGGTTTCCTCACTGGTCTTCGGCCTACAGTTTTCCCAACGAATACCTTTTTAGGTATCCGTTGTTCGTCCATACGATTCATATGGCCAACCCATTGCAGCTTCCGCAGTCTTACAATCAAACTCCGCCGTAGACGGTCCCAAGCCCGTTTGAGAAAGGAGGAGGGAACCCCTTGTTTCCCTAACCCACAGCTTCCATGAATCCTGATCCTAAACCCCTCGATTAAATGGTAGTAAATGTTCTCGGGGTCGCACATTGGGGTTACTGGTTCCCTAATAATGGGGCATTAAATGCTGAGAAATGCCAATAACTGTAAATACGTCTACAGCCCTGCTACTAAAGCCTACTTACACCTCCTGTGTGGGGACGTAAGAGGGTAAAGGCGAGTCTTCCGCGCCTGATAACGGAATCGAAGTAATAGCCATGCCGCCGGAATGGAGGTCGCCCGACGGGCATTGGATCCTGGAATTTCAGATCACTCAATTACCCTGGCGCTGTTCAGGACCTTTTACAATAGGCCAGTCAATATAAATTAAAAATCACACACAATACTCAAAAGTGGGAGGCCTACTGGAAAACGAGAATTCGGAGTGGCCTTTTTTTGGTTCAAATCGCACGTTATTGATTGTAAGGCAGTTAATGAACGGTTGTGTTCTTCAAAATCTGGCTGATCAACGTACATGCCTCGACCGAAGAAAAGGACAAAGAAACGAAGGAAACGTTCTACAATTACCTGGAAGGACTAGTCGATTCATTGCCTACAAACGACACAAAAATAATTCTGGATGATTTCAACGCTAAGGTTGGCATTGAGATATCGCATAGGGGAACAACTGGAGGATATAGCACTTTGCATGTAGCAGAAATCTAGTCATAAGTTCGACTTGCTTCTCTCATCGACGCATTCATAAAATGACCTGGGTATCACCGGATGGCAACACACAAAACCATATCGATCATGTTCTGATCCAACAATCTTGGGCCTCGAGCATACTTGACGTCCGTACATACCGAGGAGCCAATTGTAACTCAGATCATTACCTGATCAAATTAACCTATCGGTGTCGTATGTCAAAGACATATTCTGCAAAGACCAGCCCGCTACAAAAATTTGACATCGAAAGGCTCCAAACGGTGTATGTGGCCAAAAATTTCACGGAGACCCTCGACAACCAGCTGGCTCCTATCCTATGAGACGCATCGTTAAAGACGAGCAACGAGCTCTGGATGGAAGTGAAAGCGGCTATCAGGACCGTGGCAGAACAGACGATCGGACATCAAGCCCGGCGCAAGATGAATGATTGGTTCGATGATAAGTGCCAGAATGCGTGAGATAAAACGAATCAGGCGTACAAAAAATATGTAGGTAAGAAAACCAGGACGAAGAGAGAACACTATGAAAATCTCAGAAGAGTAGCGAATAAGATAATTAGGATTAAGAAAAGAAAATACTATGACGACCAATTGAGAAGTATAGATGTAAGTTTAGCCAGCAACAACACAAAACAAGCATACAAAGCAGTGAAAAGCCTGAAACGTCGTTATCGGCCCATATCGTGATGACATCGGCAATATCATCGCTGATGAAACCAAGATTAAGGAAAGACGGGCATCATATTTCAATAACCTCCTTAATCCTCCGCACGGCTCCAGAACATCGGAGCCTATAAATGTCTGCGGAGAACTTCCATTGGCCACACCAACTCTGGATGAAGTTTGTTCCATCATCAGAGCCCAAAAGAATAATAAAGCGCCGGGCATCGATGCGATTGCAGTGGAATTCATCAAATATGGTGACAGCAGTATTCATCAAGCTATTCACAAAGTCATCCAGTACATTTGGCAACAAGAACATATGCCGAAAGAGTGGAGCCAATCAATTATATTCCCTGTCCACAAAAAAGGTGACAAGCTACAGTGCCAAAATTATAGAGGCATATCACTACTTTGTACGGCGTACAAATCTTAGAAAATAAAATCGGATCATACGCCAACAGTATTATTGGGGAGTATCAAGATGGTTTTAGGGCAGGTAGATCAAGAACAGACCAATTGTTCACAGTCAAGCAGGTACTTGAAAAATGCTGGGAGTTCAACATAGACGCACACCAAATTTTCGTTGACTTCAAGCAAGCATACGACAGTATTGATCGTAATGTACTGTACCAAATAATGCTTTGCTTTGGCATCCCAGCCAAATTAGTCCGTCTTACCAAAATGACAATGACGTCGACGACCTCCCAAGGCCGCATCAATAATCAACTTACCGATGCCTTTGACACAAATATCGGACTAAAGCAGGGAGATGGGCTGGCCCCACTGCTATTTAATTTGGCTCTGAAATATGCCATAAGAAGTTACCTGTCGATACAAGAGGTACGCTATTATACAAGTCGATTTAAGTGGTAGGCTATGCGGAGGGCATCAATATTTTGTCACGGTCGTTAACAACCGCCAAAGAACTTTTCCTGAAAGTCGGCAGCGAAGCAAAACTAGTAGAGCTACAAATCAATGACAATAAAACAAAACTCATGCCGCAGTCATGGAAAAATATCTCTAATACCCAAAATATCACAACTGCCGAATACAATATCAAAAACGAGTGTGAGTTTTGACGATCTTGCAGACCAGCTGCATACACAGGAAAACAAAGCTCCAAGAATACAAATCTGTGTTATGCTATCGGTGTGAAACATGGACCCTAACCTAAGCATCCGCGAATATATTGAACGCCTTCGAGCGATGGGTCCTGAGGCGAATAATTGGAGCGAAGCTAGACGGGGACCAATGGCGAATTCGATACAACCATGAGTTGTATGATATTTTTGACGAGCCGGAGGTCTCAACGATTGTAAGACTGTGGAAGCTGCAATGGGCTGGACACATGAATCGCATGGGCGAACAACGGATACCTAAAAAGGTATTCGGTGCGAGAACTGATGGTCGGAGACCAGTGGGGAAACCGAGGAAACGCTGGTTTGACTCGGTCGACAAAGACAGTTCATCGCTGCTCGGATTTCAAAATTGGAGGACGCGGTCAATGCACCGAGATAGTTGGAGGCGCTATTTACAGGAAGCGATGGCCCGAGAGGGGCAATAGTGCTACGAAGGAGAAGTCTTACTATCGTTGAGACCTCCGGCTCTTCAAAAATATCATACACTTCATGGTTGTATCGAATTTGCCATTGGTCCCCATCCAGCCTCGCTCCGATTATTTGCTTCAGGACCCGTCTTTCGAAAGCGATCAGTATGTTCGCGGATGCTTGGGTTAGGGTCCGTGTTTCACACCCATAGCATAACGCAGGTCTTATCACAGATGCAGCTGGTCTTCAGGATCGTCACAACTGAATTTGTTTGTTTGCGCAGGGGTACCGCTTCCACCTGAATGCCCCACGCTTATTTTGGGGCCGTAAGTATACATGGTAAAGACGAGATCCTCTCGTCTCGCCCGCGTTCGCCACGCTCAGTCTATCGTTTTGCTTTGGCAATCAATCCCTTCAGTAGCTTACTTTGCCCTCGACACCGGCGAACCGAGTCCTACAATATTTAATTCGTGAATGCGAATTTTTTTATTGTAGTGGGCCCTTGTGCTGGGGAAAAGAGACCGTCCGCAGACAAGGCAAATTGTGGCGAGCACCAGCATCTTCACTCGCCGAGGCAGCAGACCATCGCTGCAGTCCTTTACGGACATTTATATCCCTTCAATGCACTACATATACGCTGTTGCTTTTGTAGTTCTTTTTTTGAAGGGAAATTTGTGCAGCTGCTACAGAGCAACTTTTCATGATATTAAATCTGAAAAAAATGCACCAATTCACTTTCTAATAGAAATTAATTTTATGGAATCGACTGTTTTGAAATTAACACACAACTTAACTTGGATAGAGTTAAAAAAATGCTTAAGATAACAATCTACTTGAAACAAGCCAAAATGCTTCTAAAGGCAACGCAACACATGCTCCCAAAATCACCATGAGAGCATGACCAGTAAATAATACTGTCTTGTACATTCTTATCATTGTCAATACCCTTTACCCCTAAGGAAAAAAAGAAGGAAAAATAAGAATGCGGGTCACTGGCTTATAACTGAAATATCCATGGCAAGTCAAATTCAAGTCGTAAAAATTGTTGTCGAAAATAGCTCAAAATTCGTAATCAATTTCCAGTTTAAATTGCTCCATTGCATTTTATATACTACATTTACTCTGAAATCGATTTTCCAACCTGATCGTCCGAACCTACTCAGCGATAGTGGAGTTTAGAGTGAAAAACTCAAAATTAAAAGGAATATGTTTATCTACCAATAGATCGCAAATAATTTGTGTTGAGTTTATCAACTTTCCCACGTAATGACCCTGGCACGATGTGCTGCTTTATCATAATGAGATCTCCTGGATTTGAATGAGCCCTTCGATGGAACGTGTCCGATGTTACTTGTTGCTAACATTAATTTTTACCTGCTCCTTTAACATGTACGTATGCATTTATTTCTTCTTCATTCTTACTTCTTTACACTATTGAGTGAATGTTAAATTGCATTCCACTATAATTTCCACGTAATGCATAAGGATTGTTATAAAAGAAGTTAAACACAGTTTATATATCGCATCGTGCCATCTCCTAGATCAAGATAAGCTTTCAGGGAAAACATATCGAAGTACTACAACAAACACTGAGTTGCAATAGCGTCTCTTCTCAAGTGTCTGATTGTTTCTTATATTATCAAATTTAAAATCAAATTCATGCAAACTCGTTTCCAATATCTTTCTTGCCATCATTGTATCATTCTTACCTGCAGTGTATAGTTGTTGTGATTTTTTAAGAAACGAACAAATACTGGAACTATTCCCGTCTGTATGACTTCTTCGATTGGAGGATTAGGATCGCGTGACAATAATTTTCGGAACTTTTGTGTTGCTGCAAGCTGTTGCGCTTCATCCTCACTGTATAATTGATCGATCATTTCCTTCTTTATAACCGATTGATTCTCAATGGTCATCTCCTGTTCCTGCTGACAATAATTATTATTAATTTTTCCTAGTACTATTTAGCAAATAACAAACCTGAATAATGTCACTATCCATACACACAGGCGGATCAACATTTCGCCGCTTGATTAATTGCAATTCGCGTTTTTGCTTCCTAAGTTGAATTCCTTCCTCCTCCCGTCTTCTTCGCATTTCCGATGAATCAAGTCCAGCATTTTTATATCGGTGCCTATGTGTTGTTGACATCTTGAAATCAAATCACAATTTTTAAATATATTTTTCACTGTCACAAATTAAAAATTAGTCTTTTTATTTAAATTGATTCACTAATATATGGCAGAAACAATAATTAATTCAACTTCTGACATCTAATCACTTGGTGAATCAAGGCCCACATCCAGTGTGACCACTCTCTTTTCACTTTCATATCTATCAGTCTCTTTCGAAATGTCAAAGCAGAGAATTGATGACTGGAATATCGAAATGTGAGCGACCATCTTGGAAATTCGCTACTTTCAACCCTTTTCTTTTCAATCATTCCTAGGTCGTGATTCCCACGAGTTGAACTTATTGATTCATTTTAACATTTCTGTACAATCAAATCAACACTATCAGCACTCGTTTTACTCACTTTTCTTTTGATTTCGACCGCTACGTTACAGCAAGTTCCGCACACTGAAAAATCCGATGACACCTACTCTGCGATCTATTGGAAGCAGCAGCAAGTACGAAGTGCACTTGAATTTCGACCAAAATCCACGACCAGCTGTCAAGCAAATGTCAACGAAGAATATCGAAATGTCGAATGAGAGGCCGAAAATCGAAGTTCCTGAAGAAAATCGAAACGGGGCAAATGGAAGTACTTCTGAAGACCGGAAACAGGATATGATAAGGCTTCTTCATGAATATAATGATATAAAGGATGCTACACAAATTGTTTTGGGTGCACTGGCAAATATCGAGGGTGTTACAGTGAAAGAAATGCATTTGAAATATAATTTACCATTAGAATCCTAATTATATGATTGTAATGAATAAAATGATTTATGAAAAAGCAATTTTTTATATAAATCAACATGAAGGTATAATGATAAACTAGTATAAAGAACTGAGGGATTTAGGGACGTCGAAAAAAACTCATTTTACGCGCCACAATTGCTTCTCCCTCCAGTTCACAGTGGCGCACCTATCGCCTATCAAGTGCGTATGTCATTCGCGAACGGGGGTGATAAGCGCGAGTGTATTGGCATTGCTTTCCATCAAATGTCTGAATTCCGTCACCGGCCTTTCGATTTCATTGAATTTCACTTGCACTATCGTCAACGCTAGACTGTACAAAAGCGAAAATGGCAATAAGTTATGCTTGCACCGATTTTCTCGAGTTTCAGGTAAGGTTCATCGTTTTGCAGGCAGAACTTGGATCCTAACCTCTGTT
This sequence comes from Odontomyia ornata, assembly GCA_963969285.1. NCBI lineage: Eukaryota > Metazoa > Arthropoda > Insecta > Diptera > Stratiomyidae > Odontomyia > Odontomyia ornata. The sequence goes on from OZ017741.1 coordinate 25,389,853, forward strand.
TAGAATAAAGTCCGAGTATAAAGTAGCGTTATCATTTTAACACGATGACTTGATAAACTCTGAACAGGAGGCGTTAAAGAAAATGAGAGATGTGGACGATAAAATCATCTACGCGCTAAATGCAATTCCAACGCAATCGTTCAAAGGACAAGTGGATGCTGAATCAACATGTCGGAATTTGTATGATAAATTACAAGTATCACACAAGGATCGGGAGGAAGCGATTAAAAAGTGCATTTTATATACTGCTGAAGATGTGAAACAATTGAAAGAAGAACGGGAGAAGAATAAAGATGATAGAACACTGGATAAGAAGTTCAAAGCAGAACAACGGAAGGTATCGTTGAAACATATCTTGATTATGCAATCATGCTTCTGAATAACAGGAATTTATACTCCATCATTTTAGTTGCGCCTGCTTCAGTCTGAATTAAACGTTGAAGATATCGTCCGAGAACGCTCATATAAAGCATTTAATGAACGATGTCGAACCTACTTCAAAGCTGGACCATCGGCATCGTGACGTAAATATGATCTGCTAAGAGTTGGTGTTCAAAAAAGTACATTTAAGCAGGACTGTTATGATTGTGAAAAGATTTAGTAGGTAAAATTTTTTTCCGTTTTTTTCTACATTGTATTTAGATGATTGATAAAAAAGAAGTAGATCCAACTTGATTTTACGTTTAGATGATTTATTTCCAACTTAATTTTACCTAAACTATCCTTTCAAACTCTTATTGGAAGTGCAATTCGTTTATTGAATGAAGTTAATGGCGGCTTCTTATTTTCGAATGAATGATGGTAATGAGATCGACAGAAGCCAGACAATAAATACACTTGGAATAAGTTTGGCTGTAAATTTGTTTACACTTATTAATTTTTAAAACTTCTCTAAAGAAATATTCAGGCAGTCGTTTTTCAAAGAAGGATTTCATTTTCTTGGTGTTTTCCCACAACCAAATATTACATGTTTCAGTCTATGGCGTTATAAATAGTGGCGGCAATGTTGCCGGTGACAGCTGAATTCCAATAATGGAGTTCTGAGGGAAGAGCTGAATAATACCGCTATGAAAAACCATTGCCAGAATACATGAGTGATAAATCCGATTACAACGGTCAAAATAGCACCCCTGGTAGATGCAAAAAAGTGGAAGCTCGGTATCCACAAAACAACGGGAACAAGGCGAGAAGTGGGTTGATTGTGAGTCAGATACAATTATGAGCCGTATGAAATACAGTCCGGCGAAACATGGAACAAAGTGGAGACTTCTTACAATAACTAGTTGTATGATATATATTCGCCGTAGATGATTCTAAGCTCGTTTGGAAAAAGAGGAGACTCTCCCTTACTCTAAACCATACATACTGGTACCCAAATTCTCCATTCTCCCTAAGCCCATGCTTTATAAAACTCGTGTTGAGTGGCTTAGTTATAGCCGAGAGTAATACTGGGTACCACAAAAGACGCCTTTTTGATATCGAGTTCCTCAGAGAGTAACTGAACTTTACCGCTGCCAAATATGTCCTGCACTAATGCAACTAAGAAATGCATCTAAGTTGTTTGGATCTCTTTGCTATGGTTGATTTAAATTAACTAAAAACACTGGTTTTCCTTGAAACCATAGAATTTTGTTTATTTTGCATATACCGATATTTCGGAAGTCAGTTGCTTCCTTCTTCAGTGCTAACTAATTCTTAAAATAATCAAACAACAGTACTTATACCTACTTTAGCTAACAAAAAAAGATCTAATATCTACCTAAACTAATTAACAACTAATTATAAATGGCTAATTGAAAAAAAGAAATTATGCCCTAATTGATCCGCTCGTTAATGACCTTATCTTATCTTGTTGTAACCATTTGAAGAGTGATGAATGTGCGTTGCCTTGATCCTGGTTCATCCTATTTAGTTCGGGTATTTTGAATATTTCAATGCTTTCGATGACATCCAGTTTTTGGAATTGCTTTACCTGTTTTACCACCTGTAAATCTTCCGTTGTAATTTTGTGTTTCGTTTCAACTATATGTCTTGCCACTGTCGATTTGATGTCCTGTATTTTCCTATGTTTTTTAATAGAATTATCTGCTTCACTGAGGTGTTCTTTGCAGCGTGTTAATACTGGGCGTCGCGTTTGTCCTATGTAACATTTGTTACATTCTGGACAGGAAATTTTGTACACACCGCTTTGTTCCTCTTTATTTCCCAGTGTCCCAGTGAGAGAAGCATTATTTATATTGGAACAGCGACTTCTAAGCAAAAATCCACTAGATTGGACATGGAGAAAAGAAGTAAGATCTCTAATGAAACTTACGGAATTATGTATGAACGAAAATTATTTTGTGTTTCGAAGCAGATACTTTAAAGGAGCTTGTGGAGTAGCAATGGGTAATCCCCTCTCACCGCTCATCAGCGATGTATTTATGTGTAACATAGAAATGACTCTGGAGGACTTAGGCCTATTGCCACGATTTTGGATTCGATACGTGGACGATGTACTGGCAATAGTACAAAAAAGCAAACTTGAAGAAACACTTAAAGACATTAATTCAATACATAAGAACATGGTTCTCGATGGAGACGGAGGACAGCAATATGCTTACTTTTTTGGACTTATGTATTTATACGAAGAACGGTGAATTCAGCTTTGGAATACACAGGAAGCCAACACAAACACAAAGGACAATTCCGGCAACATCCTTCCACTCTTTTGCTCAAAGGATGGCTCCATACCATTCAATGGTAAATCGAATGCTAAGCATACCGCTTTCAACAGAAGAAAAACGGAAAGAAGAACAATACATCATACGAACAGCTAACATCAATGGCCACAGTTTCAATACCATCAAAAGCATCATTGACAAAAAAGAAGGACAATTTAAGCGCAACAATTGGACGACGCTGTTTAAACAAAATAAATCGAATGAGAATATAAGAAGGGCAGCTATCAGACACACTCCAGCTACGGGAGCGCTCAAACAGCTACTAAAAGAAGCGCAAATTGAGTTCATTCCGACGAGCAGAAAACTACAACTAAAAAACCGTCTCAAGTCTGTCAAGGACCCGTTAAATAAAGAGGAACAAAGCGGTGTGTACAAAATTTCCTGTCCAGCATGTAACAAATGTTACATAGGACAAACGCGACGCCCAGTATTAACACGCTGCAAAGAACACCTCAGTGAAGCAGATAATTCTATTAAAAAACATAGGAAAATACAGGACATCAAATCGACGGTGGCAAGACATATAGTTGAAACGAAACACAAAATTACAACGGAAGATTTACAGGTGGTAAAACAGGTAAAGCAATTCCAAAAACTGGATGTCAACGAAAGCATTGAAATATTCAAAATACCCGAACTAAATAGGATGAACCAGGATCAGGGCAACGCACATTCATCACTCTTCAAATGGTTACAACAAGATAAGATAAGATCATTAACGAGAGGATCAATTAGGGCATAATTTCTTTTTGTCAATTAGCCATTTATAATTAGTTGTTAATTAGTTTAGGTAGATATTAGATCTTTTTTTGTTAGCTAAAGTAGGTATAAGTACTGTTGTTTGATTATTTTAAGAATTAGTTAGCACTGAAGAAGGAAGCAACTGACTTCCGAAATATCGGTATATGCAAAATAAACAAAATTCTATGGTTTCAAGGAAAACCAGTGTTTTTAGTTAATTTAAGAAATGCATGTTTGATTAAAAAGAAGAAAAATAAAACAAATCTTAAGCGGGACGCAACCGTAGTGCAATTCGCAGATAACGAGAGAAATTTCCTCGATGTGGTTTTGCACCCTTTATCCAGAAGGACATCTCCAAGGAGAATATCACTACAAACATGAAAATCGTCGGCATTTATCCAGAATTCCCTTGCAAAATCGGGCGCAATAGCGAAAGCTAGAATTCCCGGATAGGAATGGTATGCTATTTCGCAAACCTGCGATTTTTTCACTGTGATTGAAAAAGAGCAATCAAAGTTGGCGATCGCATATGAAAAAGAGCTGCGATTGAAAAGAGCAGTGTAAAAGAATCAATCACAACCCAATAAGCAAAATATGCTTTGAGCTGACTGCTCTCTAAATAGCAGCCATGTCTTGCCTATACTCATTGATTTGCTTTTGCTCGTATGGTCGCTGGGTGCATGGCTACATTAGCATAATGTGCTCTTATGGGCGATGCGGCTTAGGCTGGTCTGTTCTGCTCATTCAAATCGCAGCTCTTATTGATAAGAACTTGGCGATGTTGTTCACTGCGATTTGGAGCAATTAAGATTTGACTGCGAATGCGATTTGTAATGAAGAACAGAAGAGCAAACATGCTCTAAAGAGCAGTAGCAGATACAATAATTCTAAGCGATTGATGCTTTTATTTTTCCAGACCATTCGCATTGTATCAAAGGTGTATTGTGAACTATCTTGATTTTGAAAAGCGAATTATTTTCAAAACGTTCCATATAAAGTTTTGAATTCAACAGAAAAGTTATTTGATAAAGTTTCAAATAAAAGATTGTAAGCACATGTTTTTTGTATATATTTTAAGCATGAAAAACAGAAACAAATGGTTTATTTTAAAGTCTTTACTTTATCGCGTATGCAAATCTTAAGGCATTATTTATTTAGTTTTGAAAATTAATTTCTGTTTCGTTCAATGCAAGTGTTGTTTTGCAAATAAAATCAGACAAAATCGTTTGAAATTAAATCAAGTTTTGAGTGAAAATAATATCGCATTCAATGTTCGAATTGAAATCGTTGTGCAAGAAATTGGTAGTGCTTTGTATTAATGTCGTTGTTAACAAAATTAGAATAACTGGTTTTGTTCGAAAAAGGGTTTGATTCAAAATACAGTTGTATACTAGAAAATATCGGTTATAAGAGCCTAAAAATTTGTAATTATTTTAATAAAGCAGTTTTGAATAAAAACGAGAAACTTGCTAATCTTATTCTTAAAAACCGGCAAAACATAATCAACCATTGATTTAGTTGCTCATAGTTGAGTTTTAACTTTTTATTATTTAACCTATGTACACAAATCAAATTGTTTCCAGAAATATGGAAACTAAATCGAAAAAAACAAGCCCAATTTGGGATTTTTTCAATGTTATTGATAGCTGTTTTGCTAAATGTGGAATTTGCAAGGCGAAAATTTCATATAAGACATCAGTCACAAATTTGAAACGACACATGTCAACAATTAAAATCCCGGCTGGTAGATTCGCATCTTCCAGTGCCTCCAGAAAGGCCACTGTGAGTGTTTTTTGTCGTAAAAATACATCGAGTTTTTTTCTATCTCTCCATCCATCTGGGCTTTAATTCGGCTACTCTATTTGCATATTACTTAAAATTTTGCATAACGGATATTTGCGTTTTTAATTCCAGCGATACTATTTGACTGTGTTTTTAAGTTATTGTTCGTTTTTATTTCATACATTTTAGAATGAAATTATCCAAAATAAAGATGTGACGTTGGCAAATAATGAACCACCGTAACCTAGCACAAGCTCAAACGCTTGTACTGAAGTGAGTAGCCAGCCAAAATATCCTTCTAAACGACCTGCATTGGTCCTAGGAAGCTTGCACGATTTCGTGCCGCAAAAGTTAACCACAACAGTGAAGCAGCATATTGACGAGAATTTAATGTACCTTTTTACGGTTGACTTTCAACCATTTAGCATTGTGGAGGACTATGGGTTCAAACGATTCGTGAAATCTTTAAATTCTTCCTACAATTTACCGAATCTTCGGCATATTTCCGACACAATGCTACCTGCGATGTATGAGAAAGTTTTGACGGAAGCCAAAATTTTGTCGAAATCTGTTCTGAGTTGTAGTTTAACTACAGATTGTTGAGCTTCTACCAACAACGAAAATTTTATAGGAGTAACAATCCATTTCGTCGATTTTGATTTTACTCTTCAGTCGATTTTGTTAGGTTGCGTAAGCTACAATGAAAGCCATATCGGTTTTAATCTAGCTTAAAAAATTAAGCAGATTACTGATGAATGGGAACTGTCTGAAAAAGTTTCTCTAGCAGTGTCTGATAATGCTGCTAATATAAAATCAGCAATTATTGGGTATTTAGGTTGGAAGCATTTTGGATGTCTGGCTCACAGTATAAATCTCGTAACTCAAGACAGTCTTAAGTTTCTTGCATCTTTACTCGAAAAAGTTAAGAAAATAGTGGTTCATTTTAAGAGAAGCTCTGCCGCAAATCATAAATTTTTGCAGTACCAGCAGAATGCAGGCAAAGAACATAAAAAACTTATTTTAGATGTTGTAACCAGATGGAACTCTACCTATTACATGCTTGAACGAATTTTAGAACTCGAAAAAGCTGTTAAAACGACTGTTGCGCTTATAGACAAAGATGTCCCAATTTTGTCAGCAGATGAATGGACAATAGCAGCGCAAGTAATTAAAGTATTGAAACCATTTGAAGCTATAACAAAAATTACGAGTGGAGAAAAATATTTAACGTCTTGTCTCGTCGTTGTACTAATAAGTGGTTTGAAAAACGTGGTCAACCAATTACTAAGAGGAAATTATCATCCCACTATAATATCATTAGTCTCCTCTCTGAAGCCTGGACTAACGAAAAGATTTGATGATATTGAAGATAACGATACTCTTTGTGTTGCAACATTTTTAGATTCAAGATTCAAAAATATCACATACAAGCAAACATCAACTGCCGATCGGATCAAAGAAAGTATTGTCCATGCTGTTGCCACCAGAATAAATGAGTGCTGTAGTGGCCAAAATTTGTGTGCAATAGCTACTTCCGTGCCTTGTGAGCGCCTGTTTTCAAAGTGAACGCAGAACAAGACTTCAGTCTCAAAAAGTGGAGCAAATTTTGTTTTTGAACCAAAACTGGCGTCTTTTTGAAAACAGCACTAAGTGATTTGTCCAGTATGTGCATCGTGTATATAAAATGTAAAAATATAAATATATTCAAAACATTATATTCATTCGTTTTTGTAATTTATTGGTAAATGTAAATATATTGACTGAGTATTTTTAAGCAGTTAATAATTAACAGTATTTTTTACATTAAGTAATTTTCTCAAAAGCCCTCACGGTTTTTTATTTTATTTGTATGTATACATAAATACCAAATATATTGAGTTCATAAATCAATTATTTAATTAGAAGATTTTATGTTATGTAATCTGAAATTACATGAAAACAATTTTTAATTCAATTTTCACATCATTTAATTTATTTAAAATGAAATATAACTTAATTTTCTAATATAATTGCCTTCAAAGTGTTCTTATTTTCATATTTTGATCTTCAATCAAATTTAATTTTGCTTCGGATAAAACGGAGTTCAAGGCAATTTTTTTCAGAAATCACTGCGATTAGAAGAGCTGCTCTTTTTCACAGATATTGAAAAAGAGCAATCGCAGTCGAACACTGCGAATCAAAAGTAGCAGTATTTGCCATCTCTATTTCCGGACAAAGCATCAAGAAGTTGCCATCCTCTTCCCCGGGACGGATAATATATCCGGTAACCGGAGTGTCTGGATTTTTTTTTGTGGTTGAGAGGTGAATGCTATTTACGCCCTGAGTTCGGCGCTCTAGGGCACGCTATTCGTCTAGACTACCCATTAAACTCTGATAGCCTAGCCTAGATCTGTTTGACATATTACTTCGGGCTAAGCCTCATTTTCCTGCGCCGTTGAGCACATTAAAGTGGGAATATCTCTCTAGCGAGAAGGGATGGAGCAAGGGGGATAACTAGAAAAGTGATTCCTCAACCTCGACGTCCCAGCCTCCTGTGAGCCATGTTTATGTTTTAGGAGTGTGTAGTAAGGGGTTTTAGGATTAGCATCAGTACTTCTAAAGTGTTTGTCATCAAGCACGAAGAGATACAGTTGAGTACCCTCTTTCATTTTGTGAATCAGGTGTATTTAGTGAGTGATAATTTGGTGGCAAAAACAAAAAGACACATGTCCCAAAAAGGGTGCGGAGGGATTCAAAATGCGATGTATTCAATGTTAAACAAAACGGGCTTAGGCTAAAGAAGCCTATGATGCGACTGATAATATAGTCCTGAAAGAAAAAAAAAAACATAAATGCGTTCATTCCAGGCAACTTCACCTGCAGGTATGAGGTATTTCGAGATGTCGAATTAGACTTTGACCTGAAGGAGTTAATCGAAATAGCTAGACCCTGCAACAAGATGGGTTTACTTCTTGACAACATTAAACTAATCAACCCCACAAGACTGAACAGAAGAGATCCTGAAAAGCCCGACAACTTTATACCAACCAAATCAGTTAAGATAACGGTCTCAGGCAAGTGTGAGTGAAAACGTGACTCTCTTCTTGGATGGCTGGAGTAGTTGTTCCGGCAAAATCGGTGCTCGTTGAGCCGTTTCCGAGGGCAGCAGAGGTGGTGTTGTAGGCGCCTGTGGAGGTGTTGAGTATGGCTGCTGTGTTCGCTGGATGGGCATCAGATTGCTCGAGGTAGGCTGGGTTTGAGTTGTTCTCAAACTGCGTCAGCTGGTCTTGGATGGCTACAAGACCAGCTGACGCAGTTTGAGACGGGGGTTCGCCAGGAGGTGGGGCAACTGGTCGTCTGTGTTCTGTGCTTCCTTGATGACTTGAGCTGTGATTGTGGTGGGTATGGTGACCGTTTCTACACGTGAAAGTGCATCAGTGACGATATTGTCATCTTCTGGTGTGTATTCCATTCGCGAGTCGAATTGGGCAATGAAGTCCAGTTGCTTGCTTTGGCGGGATGAGGCTTTGCCCGAGCGTTACGCCATAGCAAATATAAGTGGCCGGTGGTCAGTATACATTATAAAGTGCTTTCCTTCTAAGATGCGCTGAAAGAACTTGATGCCAGCAAAGTTTGCAAGGAGCTCGCGGTAGTAGGTTGAGTAGCGTTGTTCCGTTTCAGAGAGCTTCCTCGAGAAGAAACCCAACGGTAGCCAAGTGCCATCGCCCCGTTGTTGGTCAAAGGCCGTGCTGGACGCATCAGTGTGGAGTGCCAATGGGCGCGAAGGTGAAAGAAAAGCTGACGTGGCTGCCACGGTGATGCCTTGCTTGCAGCGTTCAAAAGCCGCTTCAGAATCCGTTGTCTAGGTGAGTAGTGCTTTTTTTGTACAACCGAGTTCCGAGAGTAGTGCTTGGGGCTCAGCAGCGTGTGGCATGCAGGGGCGATAAAAATTTAGCATCCCGAGAAAACGCCTCAGCTGGGATGTCGGCCGGGCTTCCGTTTTGGGGGCTGGTGGTCGAAATCCAGTTTCGCAGATGTGTTATCCAGCAAAGACAACCTCAGGCTGACCGACTTGACACTTATCCAAGTTAGCGTGGAGATTCACTGCCTGCAGCATGGAGAGAAGTTCATTGAGGTGGAACTGGTGTTTGCCATTGCTAGCCGAGAACACTAGGATATCGTCCTGATAGACCCGGACGAAGTCCAACTTCCTCAGCAGATGGTTTAGAGTCCGCTGTATTGCTTGGGCTGCGTTGCGTAGATCTAAAGGCATTCCCAGGAATTCATACAGTCTGAAGGGCGCGGTGACTGCCGTCTTACATACATCTTCAGGAGCAGCCGGAATTCGGTAGAAAGCACGCTGGAGGTCGATTACTGAAAAAAAACAGTGCCGCTGGCCTCCTGACTCAAATCCTCGATGATGGACAGTAGGTAACGGTCCGGTTGAGTTGACGGTAATCCCCAGTAGCTCGCCAATGGCCACCGTCCTTGGGCACCATGTGCAGAGGACTGGCTCGCTGAGGGTCGAATTATGCCTCGTTCCAGCAAGAAATCGAACTCGGCTGTGGCCGTGGTGAGGCGTTCTCTCGTGAGGCGATGTGGTCTCGTGAAAACCAGTGGGCCATTGGTGACTATCTGGTGATGGACGGGTAGGTCAGTGACCGAGGCTAATTTCCCGGGTTGTGCGGGTGCATCTGCATATTTGGCGATTATCCCTATGTACCAGTCTCCAATGGTGACGGCGCTAATACTGTGTATAGCTGGAGCTGGACCGAGGGCACAGGCTGTGGAGAAGTTAGTGAGATTGTCCAAGAGGCACTTGTTGCGCAAATCTATGAGTAGACTATGATGTTTTAGTGCGTCGGCTCCTAAAATGGCTGTCTGGACATCTGCTATCACAAACGACCAGTAGAGTGGCCAGCGTAGCCCGATATCTAGGGTAAGCTTCTGAGATGCAAAGGTTGTGATGGGCGTGCCATTGGCTGCCTGCAGCACGAGGCTCTGCTTACGAAATGGCCTGGCTATGGAATGCCTCGGGTTGATGGAGAGGGCGGAGCCGGAGTCTACCAAGAACCTGGATTTTGTGGTGCGGTCAGAGACATAAAGGCGCCTCTCCAAGGTGTTGCCAGTGATGTCCGCTGAGTACAGCGATGGCACACCTAGTTTTCAGAGCGCCTAGTAGTGTGGTATAAAGTTGGCAAGGAACAAGGCTGCTTGCATCGCATCGCTAGGGCCACGTGCTTGGTGTGATACCAGCAGTTACCTGTGTGATTGTCTGGTCCAGGAGTGGCGGAGCGGCCTTGTCGTTGGCTCGTGTTTCTTGACGAGAACCGTTCCCGCAGCGTGTGATTGCTGAAGCGCCCCTCGAGTCAAGTTTGTTAGCAGCGTAATCGCCAGACGCAAGGCAGCTAACTCGACAGCGACTTGGTCTGAAGAAGAACGCGGTGAGGAGAGATCAGATGAGGGTGTTATTGGGTGCGTGGATAATTGCAATAACGCCTCGTTTGTTATAAGCAGAAGCATTCGGTGCGTTTGCTGAGGCAGGAGGTTAAGCCATCTGACACGGAGGACATCGTCGCTAACCCGTGTGTCAGCGAGGGAACACATATGCCGTAGGATCTGTGAAGGTCTCCTGTCTCCGAGCTCGACGCCTGTGAGCAGCTTATGTAGTTGCGCATCAGGTGAGTCTGTGAAGCGGGCGACGATAGTTGCTTTGAGCGCTCCGTATTGGCCGTGCTCCGATGATGTCCGCTACATCTGTGATGGTTTCATGTTCCAGCGATGATACCGTAAGTTGGTACTTGGCTACGTCCCTTACCACTTGGTTCACCTCGAATTGTGATTCCACCTGAAAGAACCACAAGTCAGGACTAGCCCGCCAGAAAGATGGCAGCCTGCACTGGCTGAATATGTTTACGTCGTTTCGTCCGACTACCATTATTTTGCAAGTTAGGGTCACCTCTTTGGGAGTTAAACTCCTTGTCCTTAGCCTCTACTCTATATTAATACTTTACTCTTTGGAAATGACAGAATTTATTGCTCCCTTGTTGTTGATGATGAATGATGATGTTGTTGGTGATGATGTCGAAAATGATGCTGATGATGTCGATGATGATACTGATGACGTTGTTGCTGATAATGTTGACTGCGAACCACAGGTGGTTTGCCTAGGTTATCTCATGTGTGTTAATTCATGAGAAGCTAGAAAAGCGGCTCAAGCAAATTTTCTTTTTTCTCGAGGGAATTGTTTAGCCGCTGATATGTGAAATCGGCTAGCAGGCGAAGATTTCTCGTGAGATGAAGGTCTGTTTGCACCGTGAAGCTTGCGCTGACGTTGGGACGTTCTGAGTCGCCACATATTTAATCTGGCGTGAGTATGGTTTTAAATGCGCATTAATGCTCCCGCGGGAAAAGTGCGGGTCTAATACGAAGTTGTGTTACCAAACATTTAAGTTCACAGTGGAGCGCTTTCAACAAGGTCAACAGCTAGATTCCAACCAACACTTTCGTATATATCTCCTTTCAATCCTTGCACAAACGTCAAGTCGCTAAGATCAATTGTGTAGAAAATTGCTGCTACCTGTTGTTGAGTACGTGGTGAACGCTGTTCAGTTTTTTCTGGAGCCTAGGTTAAGTTTGGATACTATGTGAGTATTCTATGCAAACAACTAATACTAGGAACCAATCAAATGTAGAAATTCGCTTTGCTCTGGTGACTGCAGTGATTAATCCTACCTAGGTATGGATGGCGAAGGAACTGTTTTCCGTTTTTTTTTTGTATTCATTTGTATGCAGTTCTTAAATTTAAACGAAAAAATCGGTTTAAATCGAGAGGAAAAACCCGGGTTTCGGTTAAACCGGTGCAGAGGATACCCCCAATGCCTCCTCACATGTGGTTTTGTGTGGGTGCGGTGTTCAGGGATAACATATTTCAGTGTTTATCTGACGCCTAACGAGGCAATGCGATCTTTTCGAACCAAACTCGATGCCCTGGAGGACGCTGTCTCGAACACAGAGGGCCACATGCTGGTCGGGGGAGACTTCAACGCTAGATCCATTGAATGGGGTATGCCACAATCCGACCCAAGGGGAAAGCAAATCTTGGACATGGCGGCCAGAACAGCGCTTTTTGTCCTAAATACTGGTAACACCCCTACTTTCCGCCGCTGGGGTTGCGTAGGAACCATACCCGATGTGACACTCGCTTCGGAGCCCCTGGTACCCAGATTACACAACTGGCGAGTACTAGAGGACTACTCGGCTAGTGATCACCAGTATATAACTGTTGAGATTCACGACGGTGCCACTCTGCGTGCATATGCCCAAACTTCAATCCTCGGATGGAGGACTGGGAGGATGGACGTTGAGAGGTTTGCTGACGCGCTTACGGCAGGCGCATCGTTGCTGGGAGCTCCACCAGGGAGTGGAGGGCCTACAGCCAAGGACTTGGTGAACTCAACTATGAGTACCATCATAGCTGCTTGCGAGTCTTCCATGCCCCGTCGGAGACCCCGACATGGTAAGCCTCCAGTATACTGGTGGTCAAACGAGATCGCCGAACAAAGTAGCGAGTGTCACAAACTTCGGCGAGAGGCCCAGCGGGCGCGAACACGGGAGGAGGCAGACACTAGGCTAGCAGCATACAGGTCCGGCAGGAAATATCTTCGCAGGCTTATTAACAAGAGCAAGGCCCGATGCTGGCAAGACCTCGTGGACGATGTAAATAGGGATCCGTGGGGCCTTGGCTACAAGCTGGTCATGGGGAAACTTGGTGCCCTACGGAAGCCTTGTATACATGACGCGGAAAAGATGGACGCGATAGTGCGGGGACTCTTCCCCGCCCATCCCGTCCGTGTTGACGCTGTCCATGGTGAAACAGCAGTCGAGTGCCCACTCTTCACACAGCTGGAACTGGAGGAGGCAGTCCTCTCCCTGAAAGCGAGGAAGGCTCCAGGTCCAGATGGTGTTCCAGCTGAGGTTTTGCAGCTCGTCTATCACCATTGTCCTGACTTGCTGCTCAGCACATTCAACGCTTGCCTACGGGACGGGGTTTTCCCGGTACGATGGAAGGTGGCGAGGCTCGTGCTGGTCAGCAAGGGGAAGGGAAATCCCGAATCGCCGTCTGCATACCGCCCGTTATGCATGCTAGACACGGCTGGGAAAGTGCTAGAGAAACTCATCAAGGGAAGACTCACTGACGCGATTCGTGCTGCTGGGGACCTATCTCCTCGGCAGTACGGCTTTAGAGCAGGACGTTCTACCATTGATGCGATTGCAGAGGTGGTGAACGCGGTCCAAAAGGCAGAGGCATATAGTCGCACCAAGCGACGGATCGTCCTGTTGGTGACACTCGACGTCAGGAATGCCTTCAACTCCGCTAGATGGGTGGATATTCTGGACACGCTGGAAAACTCTTTTCAAGTTCCAGAATATCTAATGCGGCTTTTGAGGAACTACCTAAAGGACCGAAGCCTGCTCTACGACACGACAAAGGGCCAACGAAGGATGGAAATTACATCGGGTGTTGCCCAGGGTATACCGAAAACGATTGGCACAGGTACAGAGAAGAGGAGCACTGAGAATTGCATCTTCGTGTCCAACAGTCTCCGACTCGGCGGTGAGAGTGATTGCAGGCGTGATGCATGTCGCCCTCCTTGCTAGAGAGCGCCGCGCTATTTACCTGCGCCGAAACGAGGATGCGAGGGAGATGGTTGTCCGCGAGGAGAGACAACGCTCGCTCAACGATTGGCAGCAGTCTTGGAGGAATTGCACGAAGGGAAGGTGGACTGCGCGCCTCATCCCGGATGTGAGACCGTGGCTAAATCGAAGGCATGGTGAGACTGACTTCTATCTGACATAGCTTTTGAGCGGGCACGGGTGTTTTCAGTCTTACCTGCACAAGATCGGCAAGTCACGGTCTCCCGATTGTCGGTTTTGCCCAGGAGAGGAGGACAATGCCTGTCACACATTTTTTGCGTGTCCAAATTGGGCCAGGCTGCGAAGGGAACTCTACAGGGAGACGGGAGAGCTCACCCCGGATAATATAGTTGCGGTGATGCTCGAATCGGTTGACAAATGGAACCAGGTGGCACATTATGCTCGGGCAGTCCTAAAATATAAAAGGGACTCACAGCAGCCGGAGGCACTGGGGCTGGGGGATCGCTCTTCTGGCAATTCCTCTTCCCCTCTCCCCTCCCACTAGGAAAGGGACTCCCCAGCTTGAAGGCGCCCCACGGCGTAACAAAACGAGACCTGGCCCGAAGTAATGTGTCATACGGTTCCAGGCTAGGTTCTCAGATTGACAGGGGAGGTGTTTAGTGGGTAGTCCAAAGGTATCCTCCATGGGAGTCCAGACTCGGCGGGCATAAATGCCTTCAGCTCCCTACCACAAAAAAAAAATGCCTCCTCACACAGGTCCAAAAGCGGAAGCATGTCGTCACAATGCGTACCTGGTTTTTAGACCTATTGACCTGCTCTTATAGACCAATTCAACAACTTTTGACAGTTCCCCTGTGACGTCGTGCTCGTTTATTGCTTCCCTTTTGGGCCTGAGTAAGCAGGCGTTGATAGCCCTCTATGGAAGGATAAAGTGATGGATGTGGAGCAAAACAGACGTAAGATAGGAAGCCATATGGTAGCAATTTGCATATGTATTAGTTGGCCTACTATGGACAAGCTTCCGTGAGAAGTCATCAAACTGTGGCATTAGCAAATGCTTATATTGCGTAATATATACTATTTTTCGAATGAAAACGTACGAAACGCATTCCGTGCATGCTATAAATTCACCTTGCACTGTCCACTGTACTCCTAAACATTTCAAGACGAGCAAAAGAAGCACACGTTTTGCACCTTCCACTGATAGCTCAGCGTTGAGAAGTAAATAAACTTCTATTCATTCACTTTCGAAGGCGATAAAAATTAAACGACAATAAGAACTGAAATAAGTTTCACGTTACTACGAGCGCTATTGTGTCCCCGCGGAACTTCTGGATTTCACTGTAGAAATCCATCTCTAAACCGTACAAAACCTCGAATTTTCGTTTGCACCTCCACAATTCTTCATACAACGTCATGTAAGTTCGCCAGCAAAGTCGGCCTACTAATGGTCATGTGTGGGGTAGTAACGCTGCCTTCTTACTCAGGCCCGAAAACGGAAACACCGCGTCACGTCGCGAACTAACCTCATCGAGTTGCCTCATCAGCGCCATCTAACATAGTGCTGTTGAAATCAAACAAATTTTCTAAAGATTTTAAACAATATATATGGCTGTAGTTTGAAATTTTATTTGAGATTCTGAGAAATGTCATATTTGATTATCTATAAAGCCTACTGAGATGCTTCTTTCAAGTTTTCTGGACAGGTTTTTGTGGAAATTTAGGACTACTCATCAGCTGTTTCCGGTACGGGAAGTGACGTCAGGTACCTTAATTGATTTCCTTATGGGCCTGAGTAAGCGCTGCTGCCATATGGCTTCCTATCTAACGTCAGTTTTGGTAGCACTACAAAATTTGCTACAATCGTTGACGCAAACCTCCGTATGCCC
Source organism: Odontomyia ornata (assembly GCA_963969285.1). Taxonomy (NCBI): domain Eukaryota; kingdom Metazoa; phylum Arthropoda; class Insecta; order Diptera; family Stratiomyidae; genus Odontomyia; species Odontomyia ornata. Next base: position 25,405,625 of record OZ017741.1, read on the forward strand.
TCTACAATCGAGTAGCAAATACATACAGTTCAGTTGTCAAAATCATCAGCTGATTATATCTGTATATTCTATATTCCTCCCAGTCAGTGCCGACGGTAAAAAGTTACGTGCCGAACGGCATAAAAGCAAACGTTGCGCCTAGGATTTAACTTTGTTGACAAAGTCCTTTGAAGCGTTGGAGCGCATTACGAAATAAAAGGTAACACTCTACAATTACCAAACCTGTATCCATATTGCTATAATGTTCAAGTAAACCTATTATATATCTATTTATAGTGAGAAAGATGTTCACCCTGGTACCAAAATTGTTCTATAATTCATTGTCGGCTAACTTTCAATGCCAATTGAATGGACTGCGTCAAATTTCAATGTCTTCAATACGCAGAGAAGCTACGAATCCCGGCACCGCAAATCATCGTGTTGATAATTTAGAGAAAAGATTCTTAGTATGGACGGGAAAGTATAAAAGTGTCGGAGAAGTTCCAAATTTCGTAACGTAAGTATATCAATTTCATAAGTGTTGATTTAAGCGGATATACAAATTAGTGTCGTGCAAGTTGAATTAGTTAAAAGGCTATAAGTGGAAAATGAATAAGTTAATGCAATTCGGCAAGTTAAGCTCCATTAAATCCTTGCTTCTAATTATTATGTTAACATAAGTATTATTTTTCATGTTTTGGTTTTGTTTTAAAAGAAATTGCAATTTAACTTTAAATATTGCTTCTTCTATTATTGGGCATTTATATTGATTAATTCCAAAAACACCTGTTAATATCAACACATTTCCTATCTTTAATATATTTTTAAGCATCAAACTGCTACTCCCCTGTGATTGTTCTAAAGGCAGTTGATACGATTTTGTAGTTATATATACTGCATCTAATCGTATCACTTTTTTTCAACGATCACTTTCAATTTTCTCATTTTCACCGCACGTCCTAAAATTCATTAAAAAGTCTTCTTCCGCCCGCTTAATTTTTTTTATTGTGAATCTTTCTCTTTAATATTTCAGTCCCGAAGTAATGGAAAGAGCACGAAATCGCATTCGAATTCGTCTAGCCAACATCATGATGGTGTTAACTGTGGTAGGGTGTATTGCAATGGTGATCAGTGGCAAACAGGCTAGTGAACGAGGTGAATCCGTTGTTAAACAAAACCTGGATTGGCATAAGAAATATAATGAACAAAAGGCTCGTGAAGGCGGATCATAGATGAAGAAAAAAACAAACTTGGACAGATAGTTTATTAGGTTTGAATATAAATGTAAAAAAATTAATAAAAATTGATATTCATATATTTTTAAAGAAAATAAGACAAAATTATAATTTATCTTCAGGCTTGTTATAATTTGTCGGATGAATTTCCCTTGTTCGGATTTTTTATCGAAGGAAAGCGGTGTTGTTGTATTGTTAAAAAAATTGAAGTATAGGCTCGACGGTGACTCCGAAAATGCTATAAACTGATGCGAAGAGGGAGTGCACTTCGAAAATTTGAGTCGAGCAGCCGAAGAGGATGCACGGATTGAACGAGCAGTAAATGATCGATGAGAAGCAACTAATTGAACGAACAGAGAGTGACCAAATGCGCAGAAGAGCGAGTGAGGACTAGAAGTAGCGAATCGAGTCAGACGTCGTTGACAAAAATCATGCAGACTACGTCTGAAGGGTTTTGGGAACGAAGAATTGATTGAAATTTTTTGCGTTCTTGGCGGGTATTTGGTTTTGAAAAGTGGAAAAATTGTCTTGTATTATTTTTACTTCCGGAAATACACATCTCGTTACTTTTTAAATACACCGATATCCTTTTTAGTCTTTAGACAATTATAAGGGTTGTCGACCCACATACCGTCCCGTAACAAATTTCCAAATTGATGATGGATAACGATAGTTTGGAGTAGAAAACAACACAAACAAACTTTTATTTTGAATCGAATAGATTATTACATTGACTAATCTCTACAGACGAGAGGAAATTTGTGACTGACTTGAGAAAGGTCTTTCTTTACCCAGCAAACTAACGCTCACCAGTTTGTACAGACTTGCACAATATTGTATTTTCACCTCATTCCATAAACAACGCTGCAAAAGGCTGTACGTGCAAAGTGAAAATGAATCCCGCAACTTTGAGAATTAATTATGATTTACATTTCAGGCAAAGTATTAGGCAGTAAATCTATTGCTAGTCAACTAAATTGATTCTCAATAAGAAATTTGAAACCCTAAAGAGAAATCTATAAACACACACGTCCCGCTACCCATATAATGGGTGCGGGACAAGACGTGTGAAAATTTTTCGATAGAGGAAACGCACACGCGTTCTCACCGACGAGAAGTAAATAGATGCATTTTTCCCAAAGCTCTATTAGGTTTTATATGAATTTCCTGATGAACGCAAGTAGTGCATGTACTACCTTATGGTTTCCTGGGTAGATTGTGTGTGAATAAGAGGTGAGTTAAGTGTGCAATATGTGTTGATAAAATGGAAATGACTGAATGGCGCGAATTGTTAATTTCTGACACTTTCCTTGGTCGAGCCTTAAAATGATTTGAACTGATGATACTACAAGATCACGGATGTTATCACGATGTTTCGATCTTGATAGCCCCTTGGTCAACATATGTATCTCTTTTGCATCATGCATTTTCTGGTTGGCAAATAGACAAGATCAACTGGACAGTATTTCAAAACTTCACATATTAAATGATGCTTGCATCAATGTGCTTGGTTCGAGAATGATGCACAGGGTTCTCGGCTAATTTTCCGGCTCATTGGTTGTCGTTCAAAATCGTTACCATCGCAATACTCGCGAATGTGGAGTTTTTGAGGAAACTGATGTGATGTAAAGCTTCTTTAGAGGCATCAATTATCGCCATGTTTAAACTTCTGTGGACGAGAGTGCAAGCGTCCATTGATTCTGCGATTCCCACCATATAACAGCTCCACTTAATACAAAAACTGAGCCAGTATATGAAGAATCGACGAAGCACTTTAAAAAATTGTCATCCTTCCTCAATTGGAGTGCAAGGTTTCAGGTTCCCTAGAAATATCGGAATACTCGCTTTGCTACCGCCCAATGTTCTCCAAGAGTAGTGTAAGTCAATGCTCCAAGTAAATCACTGCACGGAAACGCCTCGGTACTTGATTTGGAATTTTCGTAAAAATCTAAATCCTGAAATCCTCGTTGGAATCTTCATTAGAACTTTCGCTGAAATTTTCATCCGAGTCGAATGTGGGAGATTGAACGTTTGTCGAGAAAATACACCTCGAGTTCGAATTTTCTAAAGTGCCATACATTCGGACGTTTTCCGATCCACTTCTCATATGGTGCTTCGAACTACAACGATTTTTTTACACACCTATTTTAAAGATAGCATGCAGTTGCTCTACTTTGCCTCAAAAAGTTTTCGATAATCTAGAGTCGATTAATAGACATCGAGCTGATTTGATAAGAGTCCTATTTTTGTGCTCTGGTGCCCTGTTTTGTTACGGACTGTAGGATGCTGCTAAGCAGTTCCTAATCCTAGCGTCATTCAGAATGCGATCCATACCGGTATTCACGAATTCTTTCCTGTTGTTCATTTAGATTGTATTGATTTCTGCTCCTGTGTGTGTTTCGACAGTTCCTTGTATTCCTTGAACTTCACTATAATCTAAATCGAACACGTTCGTACTCTACACAATGATACAATCTGGGTTGAATATGCTCGCACGCTTCTCTATAGTCTCCCCCACTTATTTTAAGTAACTGGACCCATGTTGAAGACATAGTTCCTGAGATATGCAGCTTCCGTCGGTTTCTGGTAAACCTAGGTGATGGATTTGCAGGCGGACTAGGCTGAACAAGCGGCCCATGTGTGTAATTGTGTACCTGGACGGTTTTCATGTGTCGAAGTTGGCGCTGATGGCGATTGGCAATCTGTTGGCACCCCTGCAGTTTCTGTTGGGGATGGCACACCAATTCTGTGCTGTGGAATTGAAGGAGACTTGTTTTTTTCGGAACCAAGGTGGTGACCAATTGATTAATGTGGCGTTTCAGAGTGCGGTCGGTGTCCAATTCAACCATAAAATGGTACTGGCCAAGTTTCCTCTTGATGGTGCCGAATTGCCAAACGTTTTGATTTCCCAAGTGAATCTTTGCTTGCACTCTTTCTCCCACTTGGAGACTAAGAATCCGCAAGGCGATAGGTGCTGTTTGAGCCAGAGCTTTGCTGTTGAGGAGCAGGGCGTCGAGACGAGTTCAGGTACAGCTCCGAAGAAGACAGACCTAATGTTAACGAGTTTGCTCTATACCGGAGCATTATGTGCTGTAGCTTGATAGACAGGGAGCGGGATCATCAGCAGCAGCCTTGAGTCTTCTCTTCAACGTCCGAATGCTGCATTCTGCGAGACCATTCGTGGCTGGATGATTCTGCGTGCTGAACTTTTGGAACTCCCCACGCTCTTTACAATATCTCTGGAATTCTTCGCCTTTAAAAATGGTAGCGTTATCCGAAACCATCACGTAGGGGTAACCATGCACCGAAAAGATGCCTTCAAGCAGAAAGATTGTTGAAGCAGAAGACGGAGTATCACGGATTATGTAAGCTTCTGCCCAATTCGACTTTACATCCAAGCACATCAAAAGGAAATATCCATCTGAAGGGCCCGCATAGTCGTTGTGCACTCCATCTCAATTTTCATCAGGCTGATCCCAGAAATGAATTGGTGCTTTCTACGGACTGGGGAAAACTTTGGCACAGGACTCACAGCTCTTCACAAGATGCTCTATGTCCTAGTCCAAGCCTTCCCAATAAAAGTATCTCTTGGCGAGCTCTTGCGCTGCTCTTGCAGAATTAGTATTTGGAGAGACTTTGCGATACGGAAACGGAATAACATATTGCCAGAGACAATGTACAAGCTACCCTTGCAGCTGGCCTTGAGGTCCTGTAGTAATGCTTGCAACTTCGGGTCTTTTGCAGTTTCCTTGGCAACTGTCTCTGCGGTGATAGACAAACTGGAGATCTGGAGCAGTGTCTCAGCATACAGCGCATTGAATTCTTGATGAATTAAAATCTTTGGTGACTCACTAGTTGTAGAGACTGGTGCACGGGACAGATAGTCGACATTTTTGTTTTATTTTCCCTTCTTGCATTGAACTGCGTAGTTGAGCCCAATGAGGTGAGGCATTCCTCGGCAAACGCGAAGTGATCATCTGCAGCAGTGCACGGTCTGAATGAAAAATCCTTGAAAGTGGCTCATTGTCTGTGACAAGAACGAAGCTTTTACCGAATAAGTAGTTGAAGAAGCGCGTCACTACCAGGGCTTCTCTGTCAAGCTGACTTTAACCCTCCGAGTACACATGGGTTCAATTTGACCCCCGGCGGGAGAGTGGGGGTATTATGGGCTTCTAAGTATATTTTAGTGCCTTGACTATAAGTTTATATAGTTTGTTTACCTTTTGAAGACGTTAGTTATTTTTGAGAAACCTTTGAAATCAGCCTGGGGTCAATTTGTCCCCACTGTGTACTCAACGTCAATTTTGAGGTAAAAATTGATTTTTTTTTACTTTATAAATGGATTTTTTAGGTAGGCTAAGGACATTTAAGGCCTCTCTAATGTATAAGAATTACTAAAAGAGCTTTCAAACTATTTCTGAAAATTTTTTCAAACTAATATTTGTAGTTGGGGCGATGCTGTATACGTTCAAAGAAGGTTGGGGTCAAATTGACCCCATATGTACTCGATGATCGAAAAAATAGGTGTGTACTCGGAGGATTAATTTGACTCAGCCTGGTCAAAGCTTGCGAGACGTAGCCAATTGGGCACTCGTGACCATCAATTTCGTGGCTATATACTGTGGCTATTCTGGTTGGCAAGGCATAAGTTGTGAATATCACTTGCTTTGAAGGATCAAACGGAATGAGCACTCTGTCTGAGCATAGTTCCGTCTTGAGATTCACGAAGGAGGCCCCAGCAGCTGCAGACTAAAAGAAAAGTTCATCCATGAGTAAGCGGAGTAGTGGGTAGGTCTTTGAAGAGAAGTCTGAAATAAATTTGGCATGATATGTGTCTAGGAAAAGGAACCTCCTCAATTCATCCGCATTGTTCGGTTGCGGCGTCCAAGAAACTGCTTGAACCTTAGCTGGGCACTTCTGAATTTGATTGTGTGACATTACATGACCGCTGTAGTTTATACTTTCCTTGAAGAATGAGAATTTAGCACGATTGAGGTGGAGATCATTTTCTTTGAGACGCTTCAGGCATGTGCCGAGATTTCTGGTGCACACCTCGAGATCTGAGCCATGACATATGATGTCATCAATGTATGCCCCGACCTTTGGAAGGCCGTTCAGCAATTGACCCAGGACCCGGTGCAATTTCGCTGGAGTGGTCTTAATACCGAAGCTGAGCCGGTTCATTTTGAACGTATCTTTATGCGTTGAAATCGTTTGAATTTTGTTCCCTTCTTCATCAACTCGTAAATGCAAATATGCCTTGTGCAAGTCCAATTTACAGAAGTGCTTGGAACCCTTAAGATTATGCAGATCCTCATCTATTCGGTGGATGGGGTGATTTGAAGCAACGAGTCTGGAATTTACTTCACACTTGTAATACATGCATATCCTTACCCCACCGTCGGGCTTAGCTATAACAACGAGTGGCGATCCCCAATCGCTTGATATAATCCAGTGTGGTTATCTATCTCGCTGTGGTTGACTCCGAGACTACGAATCCACATGCGCCCACGCAAAGCATCATACCCTGCTGGCACTATGAATAGATTGGCTTTTGAATTTCCTTTGTTGATAACGCGATCTGAGTAAGAGCGGAAGGAGACTAAAGTCGGTTGCAGCGGTACTATGAGTCACAATTTATTGAAAGCAGTTTCTGAGAGCAAAGAGAATCGCACGCCTGAGTCTATTTCAAATGCTTGTGGCTTGTTGTTGAGTGTTACCGTAACAATATATTTATCAGTTTCTGGTCCAACCTCGTACAAATCCTAGATGTTTTCGATGCGAGCGATACCATATTCGCTGTTGAGGTGACGACCTCCTTCCTCCTGAGGATGATGAGTTGACAGCGTCTTGATGTTCGAGTTTCGCACTTCATGGATTTGCGATCTATTCTGTAGTCACAGGATTTATTGTTCGCACGACCACAGTTGGGACAAAGACTACGTGGCCTAATGACAGATAATTCACACGGCTTCAAGAAATGCGGGCATGAGAACGATAACGCCAATGAGAGCTGGACTGATGACGATTGTCTTGAGACTTGGAACGCGTGCTGGTACGACAATTTCCTTCTTGACGATGATCGATTTTGTTTGCATCTGCAAATTAATCTAGTGGCTTTTCTAGTAGCTTACTCAGTTGACTTAACTCGTACCGAGATGCTTTCAGTTTTCGTTAGAAATCCATCGAAATCCTTGAGGTTTGTATCTTGTAAGATATGTTCACGTATCCAGCTGGCGGTAAACTGAGCACGAAAGAATATATCAGCTATAGAGAACTTCTTCTTACAGGTGGCATTGGGACAGATAGTGTATAAATAACAGTCTTTCAACTTCCTTTTCAAATATGCGACGAAATCTGAGATTGACTGATGTGGCTGCTGAGGCTGCTGAGAGAAACGACGGTTGAGACTGATGGAGCCAATATTTTTCGAAATGACCCTTCAAGACTTTGAATCCGGTTTGCTTTATAGGGTTATCTGGTCCTAGATTGTTATAGTGATCTTTACCATTTGATGAATGCAAGAGTTGAGCCTCTTTTTTTATTATAACTAACGTTTTTAAAATCACAATAGTTGTCAAAACGCTCCATGTACGACAAAACCTTTTCATTCTTATCGCCATGGCTTTCAAAAGGTGTCACTTGCGTTGCTGATATGATTTGCTGCCTTCCATCTGAAGACATCAGAGCTGATAAAAATCTTTCAAACTGCTCTGAATTCATTGCCTCCGATTTGCGATTGCTCACCAATTCTGAGTAGGCCCAAAATGCGTACATCATCTCAGAACTAATGTAAGAATTCCAAAACAGCGTTAAGTTGGCGAAAACAGAAAAATTGGAGCAGTAAGTAACTTTGGAGTGGCTACTAGAACAATTGGAACAGATGCGACATGGAACCGTGAGGGAGCTTAAAAAAACTGAACTGGGCGTGATAGCGCCTGATTAATGTTTATGTCATTCACATTTCACAATATTTTGCAGTTTTCTTTTCATCCTCGTCGACAACTTGTTGTGACAAGGGGCCGAATAATATGATACATTCGATATAAACTACACATTATACTCTTTACTGTGCCAATAATGATGTAAACACACGCGGCTCACCACTCACTACGCAATCGATTGAACGAGACAGTTCTTCACTATAGTCTGGATTGAACACGTTCATACTCTATACAATGATACAGTCTATCCAATATGCTCGCACGCGTCAGTATAAATACGAAATTACATAGGAAATATCAAACAAACATTGAGAGGATTGTTTTAGTTGAAAAGAAAAAAAACCAAGGATCCGATGTACACTAACGAAACATTCCAATGTACAAAATTTTGTTGTGAGAAGAATAAAGAGATAGCATGGTTAGTTAATCAAGCGGTCTTCTTCTTTCTCCAAACCATAAACGGTACGAGACCTAGAACGATCGCCAGGTACTTTCTCTTGCCTATGGTTTTTCCATTTGTAGGGGCTCTTGTCGGGATGGAGAGTCCTCGCATGCGAACTCGTGTCATTAGGACCTTAGGTCCGATTGGGAGGCATGAGAGGAGGCACCAGTTCCAACAAGATGCCCAGCCTCTTGTCAAGGTCACCTGCTTGATAGCATGCAGGAGGATAAGAAAAATACGTAGAGAAAACAATATTACGTTGGCTATGTTCAGGCTAGCGGCTCAAAAGGAATTAGGAGCGGACAAAGTGACGCGCGAAATCGGGAAGAAAGCCAACCTACTTTACCACATGAATTAAAAAAACAGCTCGTCCAATATTTGCTAGTAATAGAAGCCAACGTATTCGGTTTAGTCCGAAGAGACGTCATGAGTTTAGACTATCAGCTTGCGATGAAAAACAAAATAGTTCATTCTTTTTCAACAAAAATAAAAGCCCTGGAAAAGACTAGTTAAATTCTTTTTTGACCAAGCATCGCAAACTTTCTTTCCATGGCCCGACAGAGACATCTTTTGCTAGAGCGATAGGATTTAACAGAGAAAACGTGACCCACTTTTTCAACATATATGAGGAAATTGATGGATGAACATAAATTTCCTTCGAATAGAATTTTCAATGTTGATGAGACTGGCATAAGCGTTGTGCCATCACAAATATCCAAGTACTGAGCCAAAAAGGCAAATGACAAATTGGAGCTTTAATATCAGCTGAAAGGGGTTATTTGATAACCTGTGTTATGTGTATGTGTACTGGAGGTTCTTTTATCCCATCTTTGGTGATATTCCCGAGGAAAAGAAGCCATTCACTTTTAATGGGTGGGCACCTCCAGGCGCTATCCATGAATGTCATCCTTTTGGTCGGACTCAAACCAAACTTTTCACAAAATGGTTTCAGCACTTCTTACTCCATGCTTCACCAACAGAAATAGCTCCAGTTTTGCTTATTTTGGATGGCGATGCCAGTCATACAATAAATCTTGAGTTGATAGGTCATGCTAGAAAAAACCATGTCCATTTGCTATCTATTCCTCTACATTCCAGTCACAAAATTCAGCCACTTGATAGATCATTCATGGGACCGCTAAAAAAATCTGTTTCTGATGGAATAAGAACTTGGATCAGGAGTAATGCAAGGCCACTGACACAGTATGATATTATGGAAGTTTTTGGACGTGCATATTTAAGAGCTCAATGTAGGGAGATAGCTGTAAGTGGTTTTCGGTTGATAGGAACATTTTTAAGGACCATGATTTCATCAACGAAGTTAATGAAATAGACAAGTGTATCGCAAAAAAAGACAATATCGAAGTAGAATCTGCTAATGCATTAGCTGACATAGCACCTGTTGAAATAATATGTTTAATTTAGGCACTTTATTCAGTTGTAATTTCAATATCATTTTATAATGTTTTTCCATGGTTGGCATCATTGTAAGAGATCAACTACCGATCAAGTGTGTGTTCTTGGTTCTTGTAAAACCAGCATTATCTGTATTTTTTTTTTAAATAACTTCTTCAATTCAATATCTCCTCAATTCACACACAACGGAACAATCATAATCCCTTATCATTCAATACCAGAAATAACATATAAAAAAACTAATCGAGGTAGGAAAGCTTCCAAGTCGATTCTCTTGACTTCATCCCCGTATAAAAAAGAGCTTCAAGATTCATTAAAAAGAAATTATGAAAAGTCTACTAAGGCAAATGAAGGGAAAGAAAAAACCAGATGCAGTCAAAAAGGCAGAAATACAAGAAAAAAATCAGAAGAAAGCAATCATCAAGATTCTAGCAATTATCAAGATGAAGCTGAGCTCCCGAAAGAAGGCTTTGATTCAGACGCTAAGTGCATATATAGGGTGGGCCAAATACACAACAATCCAATTTGATTTTTATGTTTTGGCTTTATTCGCAAGAAAAAACCTTCCCGTTAGTTGTAAAATACAATTTCATTCGTATGGCTGCCACGGCTGGCATGAAAGTAGGCCATCCTCTTAGCCCAATTTCCTGAGACAATATCGATGGTTTTCGGGCCTATTTGAGCAATGATTTGTTGAATATTCAATTTCAGTGCTTGAATCGTTATGGATTTTCCGCATAACGTCGATCTTTTACAGCGCCCCATAAAAAGAAGTCCAACGGTGTCAAATCGCAACTTCGAGGCGGCTAATTGACATCGCCAAGGCGGCTGATTACTGGATTTCCGAATTTTGTGCGCAAATGATCGATTGTTTGATGAGCTGTATGGCATGACGCGTCATCCTGTTGATACCAACCGTCAGTCAAGTCCAAGTTCTCAATTCCCGGCAACAAAAAGTCAGTTATCATGCCTCTGTAGCGCTCCCCGTTGACCGAAACAGCATTTCCAGCCTCCAGAGACCACACCAAATTGTCACTCGCTGAGGATGTATTGGCTTCTCGCCATTTACGTGCGGGGTTTCCGAGCCCCAGGTGTGGCAGTTTAGTTTGTTCACATAGCCGCCTAGATGAAAATGCGCCTCATCAGAAAAGATGATTTTTTGATAAAAATCGGCATCTAGTTCGTATTCAATTTTTGCTTCAACTGTTTATCACTTCACAATCAATATCGCTCTTAATTCGCACTCCACACTATCGCAGTTTTACTATATCGTAGTTGTAATAATCCCACCATTCATTCTGCTCGCCTTGATATAGGGTCTCTAGTCATTCAATCCATTTCTCGTACATTGCCGAACTACCTGGAATATTCGAGCAGCTTAATGAATGGGCAGTGACGTCACTTTCAGATGTTGATCATGCTTGGCGGGGTTTCGATTACATTCGTTTGTTGATCATGATGGTTGTGAATACAATTGCGACAGTAGCCCGCAGAATTTTTGTACATGTAACAGTATTTTATCTGGATTATTTGCCATGGTGAGCAAAATGGCTCATGACATTTATGGTGAATAAGGCCCTAGGCCATATTAACCTACCAACCTAGAATTTTCAGTTAAGTTCAAGTTTACGAAAAATTTTATTTTAAGAATTTATTTTGCCTTTATGTTTTTAAGCCCCTATGTATTGATTACTGTTAAATTGCGGGATTCAAATCACCATTAAAGACTGTTTGATCTCATGCACATTGTTTTATTTCTCAAATCACTTACTGTGTGCCATAATACCCGAACTTACTCTATATAAATGGACAGAGTTCATTTCGAAATTATCTGCGAAGTTTAATGTACTTTCTAAGTTTCTTAGGCCAACACCAAACAAAGTCAAAGTCAAAAGCGCTTTATTTAATACTAATCGATATAAATTTTAAAAGAATATAAAGCAAATTCCAAACAATAACAATAAAAAACTTAATTGCCCAAATGGCTCTCTAAATTTATACGTTCTCATTAATCACATTAAAAAAAAAATCTATAGCAAATTCAAGTCAATGAAGATTATTACATATTATTTCATTCAATTAGAAAAAGGAGAAAATACCAGCCAACACTATCCTAAAATTATTTATCATCTTAACACAACAGTGAACTTTGATCCTACACCTAATATGTTTTGACTTAATTCTAATAAAATGCAATCAAAAACTTTATCTTATACTAAAAAATTCTATAACAATGTTCCCAACCTAAGCGTTTAACCTTATCTCTAACCTAATATAATAAACATGAAATATACGTAACCTATACCTTATTTTTAACACAAATAAACAACAATACTAAGTGTAGCAATAATGAGCTGAAACTCAAAAACTAAATAACGAAAAATACAAAAACTGGTAATAAACACAAATAATTTATACATTGTCATTCAGCCACCAATACCTGGACAGCGCCGTCTCAATTCGATCAGCTTCAACGAATCTAGCAAATGAGTATCTCAATTGGAATTGTTGGTCTCGTGAACTCAAACTCGGAGGATATTTTATCTTCTTATCGGTGGCCCGTCGATATATGTGATATATGACTGAGACGCCGTCAGAATCAAAAACATATCGATTCGTGTCCAAATACACGAATGCTTCCGGAGAAATGAAGCCAGTAGCGAGGCAAGTCGCAATATACCCGTCTGTAGGGTGGAACGGCTGTGAAATCCAAGGGTTTTCACTCACAGTCACAGATCTTGCGATATGATTCTGAAGAATTTTCAATATGAAGATATCGACTCTAGTCACTTCAGCAGTTTGATAAATTCTTCTATTCGATATATAATGTTTCTAATCCGTTTCAGGCTTTCTGTACAAACCAGTACACGCACGAAGACATTTCCTTTCGAAAACTCTTAATTTTTCCATAGTACTAGTACTCTGGTTGTACCAGATCTGACATCCATATGTCAAAACTGGTCGAACCAGGGTCTTGTAACAGATAATTTTGACCTTTTGATCAATGTATTTGGAATGAAAGAGCTTTCGTAGGGCCATGACCACTTGTAGTGCCTTACTGAGCATGATTTTCACATGTTCAGTATAGTACAGATACTGAACGAGATAAACACCGAGGTATCGAACACAGGATTTGTGTGGAACTCGTTCTAAACTACCCTCGCCAGCCATGATGTGGAAATCTTTCCAATTACGTTTCAGGTCTTGACTGACCCCCTGCAGCGTTGTCCGAAACAAGATTGTTTCACACTTCTGCGCATTGATTTTCATTCGAAAATTGCCAGTGTACAGCTGCACATAATTGAACATTTTTTGGAGATTTCTCTCAACTATTGTAGCTTTTCGGTCTGCCGTATAGATGATTAGATCATCAGCAAACGCTACCAATGATCGCGTTGACGAGACGTTAAAATCAAAGCCGTTCAATAGCTTGCGAATGAAGATTGAGAAGAGCAGGGGTGTAGTAACTGTTCCCTGCTGTAGACCATTCAAAACCTTGAACTCGCGCATTGTTGTCAGATTTCCATCAGTTACAACAAACGATTTTATAACATATTACACATCATGGTGACAAGGTGTCTGGGGAAGTTGTCCGGAAGGAGTTTAAAAACTAGTCCATCTAACCATACCGTATCAAAGGCTTTTTCCATATCAATGAGACATGCTCCAACACATTGTCTATCATTTAGTTTCCAACAGATGTCTGAGGTTACTTTCGTTATTGCATGTGTGGTCGAATGCCTGGCACGAAAACCAAATTGGCAATTCGGCATCAACTCATTTTCCTCAATGTGGGCGTTTAATGCTCTGTTGAGTATCTCTTCAAACACCTTGCTGATGTTAGGCAGCAAGCTGATTGGGCGATAGCTTTTCGGGCACGAAGATTCCTTTCCTTTCTTCAAGATCGGAAATACCTTAGCCTTTTTCCACTCATTTGGGAAATATGAGTTGCTCAACATGTTGTTGAACAATATGCAATAATTTCTAATAGCAACGTCAGGCAAATGTCGAAGAACTACATTTGGAATACCATCAGTACCACATGATTTCTTGTTGTTTATCTTGCGAAATATGAAACACAAGTCTTCATAGTTGACAAAATAATCAATAAAATTCAAGCTCGGTATGAGGTCAGATGTTAATGTTTCATTGAAATGAAGAATTGATTGGCCATTCAGGCTTGATTTGAAGTCGGAAACTTTTGCTTCAACGAACTCTGAAAATATTTCGTTCCCTCTCTCAGGGTTTGGTAGATGAACCAATTCAAAATGTGCTCCAATCAGGGCAAGTTTATCCAACCCTTCACATATAATCCTGTTTCCATTTCTGGCCGGAGTCGTAGTATCAATTTCGATACCAGCCCTATCGAGAAGATTTATCTCATCACTAGTGACTTCAAGATTCGATACCTTCACTCGAGACTTCTTGCGGAATATGCTATTCACTTTTGCGAACACGCCGTCTGGGTCCTGTGGGCTAATACCCCTCAATTTTTCCGCCTATTGATTGCTGACCTCACTCCTGAAGTATGACCGGATTAAGTTCCGGACATTCTTCAGGTGTAATTTCAACAAAGCCAACGAGGGATGGTTTGTAATGATTTTCTCTCTTCAACTCGAACGCGGAACCGACCTCTCATCGGTTCTAGACGTTAAGTCTGAGTAGTGCCAACGGATGGTACCAACCGGTCAACCAATCCGTGCACCGTAATCCATTCACGCGGTGACTGCTTGTCGGCCAGCTAGTTCGGAGAGGATTTCGGTCGCGGGTCTCCGAATGGATTACGCTCAACTACAATATTTCAGTCACCTGAAATTGCCCGTTTTCTAAACGCGTCAACATTCACTCATCCAGAACGAGAAACCTACATTACGTTAGTTCTGGATGGGATCTATCCACAGATCTCAAATCAAAAACGCTACAAAAATCCACAGGCGCGTTACCGATTCACCGACGCGGTACCGAAAAATATACTACTCGAACTTAAACCGAAGAAAACTACTCTAAAGAAATGGCGAAACAAGCAAAGGTACCGCGTACCGCGCGCGACGCGAAACCGACTTCAGCGGATTTGCAGAAACCCTACCCTCGCGACGGCATACTTACCCTACACTCTCTGTTCCCACTGAAAAAGAAGAGTCACTGAAAAGGAAAGTCGTGGTTAAATTAGCAATTCATTCTTAGTTTATTCAATTCTTACATATCATATATTCTTATATATCCTGGGCAATCTATGTTGAATAATGACAATGAGAGGGGACATAAGAGCTGAACAAAATCAAATTATGATATTTACCCTCATATCAAATATTATTTTTACTTAATTTAAAATATATTTATTATGTGTGTATAAGTGTATTTTGAAAAGAAAAACAAACAGAAAAATGAAAATATTGTATATATATGCGAAAAGCTAATATCAAAAGAACTGTCTTTTCTTTACTTATTTTATTGTACATGATATCCCAGTATATAATTCATTGATTTTTTTGTTCCATATTTTTTTTATTTTTCTCATTAAATAAACCTTAAAAATTCAATAAAAAAATAAGAAACATGGCAAACAATTTTCATTTAAAAGACGGCGATATTATGTAAATATAGTTCTTTTCTTTATGAGGAAGACAGCCGAATGCAAAAGAAGTGCGTTTTGATTAATGTCTGAACATGGAAACATTATACATAAGTCATTCGCGGTAATTAAAAAGATTTAAAAATATATCCTAATATTATCAGAAAAAAACACAGAGAACTTCCCCAAACATGTTGTGAATAAGGTTATACCGATATTATTTACAAAATAAGAAAAAAACTATATGGATACGATTCCGGGATAAATAAGAGGTAAAATAGCTAAAGTAAATATAAGTGAATTAGAGATCGTGCAGTAAAGAAATGAAATCAGGGGCGGCAACTTGTGGAAATTAGTTTTCTGATTATCTTCATAACAGCTAACATCTAGCATCTAATATTATAGTTAGCACTTTTTATTCTCATTTCTTCGAAACTTTTTGCATATCATATCGTTTGTTTAGCGACTAAGTTCAACGAGATATTGCAATCAACTAATCAAATTAAGCTATGTACTAGCAACGTAAGTTAAAAAGTGGAAAATAATGCAGAAACATCAGCTTCCTAGTTTAAGCTATACACAGGGATTTATCTTCAAAGATGAACCCAAAAATCTAATAACTTAAGGAGAGAGTATCAGTTGCAGATTTGCGATTTGAATTTTGTTCTTTCTTTCGAGTAAGCTAACATGGGTTTATGTGTGTGTAAAACATATGATAAATCGTTTTGATTTAACAGATACGATATGGAAAACGAATGAACAAAGCAAAAATGGTTTTGAACTGTTGAATACTCCGTTGGGCTTGGAAAGTCATTTTATTAGCTGTTTTATCTCTATCGGCAATCAATTCATGAATATAAATCTCCCAACATTTGCGATTCGATATAAAATCTCTCGACTTTCACTAGACTAAAATGCGTTACTGAAGCTCAGTATTTAAAATATATTTTTTTCGAAGAAACCGTGAAAAGCTAGGACTCAAAATACGGACGAAACAAATGATTTAAATCAGTAACATGAAAATCACTCAAAGGAAACAGCGTTAAAGCAAATAATATTTTTGTAGTAGTGAGTTGAATACTATTTACGCCCTGAGCGTGAGACCTCCTGGAGCGCAGAACTTCTGGACTATCTAACAAACGCCTCTTCTATCGGACTAAGAACCAAGCTTGGAACCATTTGACACATTACGTTGGGCTAGGCCTCGTTGAACAAATAAATCAATGGCATTGTTTAATATTATCGTATTCTGTGTTCCTATCTTTCAGGGATACCTTGTTCCTGAATATAAGCTAAACTTTCTGAGACTGACACACCAATGTCTTGATTCGATTGAAAACAAAATAGGTTCGAATGTCCTACATATGACAATAAATACAAAGTTAATTTGAATCCGAAGTAAATTATACGAAAATAACGTTCAAAGTTGGGATACATTAAAGAAAATTATGGTGTCATATAAATATTGAAATTGCGAAAGAAAAGTATTGTATGGGTTGTTGAACACTATAAAGACTACTTTTGTGTCTATTACTTTTTCTCAGAAAACTTAAATTGTGCGGAAAACCGGGATTTATCAATAGTGAAATGTATCTGTCTATAATATGATTTTTGATATTTTACTTATTGTGAAAACTAGAAAAATTAGTGCTTACGTTGTGTATTTTAAATGGTATAATTTCCGATATCTCATTGAATATATTCAGTTATCATTTTTTTTAAGACATTCATTCATTTATTCTAACATTTAATTGTTTCATTTAAGTTTAGTATTTTTTTTCTGAATTTAGTACTCGATTCACTAATCATTGAGATTTTTAGTTTATTTAGTTTATGTTCAAGTTATGTTAGCTTGACGTTTTCTTCATATGAAGCTTGTTTACGTTTGAAGTGTTGATTTTTAATTTTACTTCTTATAATTATTCCAAGAAAGCTCATTCAATTATCGCATATCAGTTGTCATTTGAAATCATTGATTAAAGTTTTAAAAGATTTCATTGGATTTAAAGAATAGTGTTTAGTTGACATTCATGTTATACCATCTTTTGACATGCCCCCGATTTTCATCTAATAATACATGTTTAAAAATTATATCAAGAAAATCGAACAGTTTTAGTCCGGTTAATACATTTTTGTCTTTTATAATTTGTTAGTAATTTATTTTGGTTTTTTTTTTCATAAATTCCTAATCATTGTAAAATTCATGGAATCTGTGGCATGGTTGACGACAAAGGCACGCACCTGTCTCTAGGATCCTACCACGTTGTCTCCTTGTTATTGTGGTTAATGTAGTAGACCTTGCCGTCGTAATCGCGGGCAATATCCCAACCGGCTGGCAATGGAAAGTCACCAGTTTGATGATGTTGTCCTTTTTGACATTTTTCTAGGCACTCGGTTCGTCGCCGTGTTTGCTTGCTTGCTTGTGTCCCTTGCACGATGTCAGCGATGGAAGTAATCCGAAAATAGTTTGATGGCAATGGCTGCTGGTGCTGGTGTTGCGTTGGGCTAACATAAAGTTACACAATCCACTCGAGATTTTCCCTGATTCGCTTCTCCTTGCGACTACAGGCACTGTTTTCCACGTTCCACCACGCTCACCCTTTTCTTTGGTCTTTCAAGTCTCTCCAGTCAAGTCCTCAATCGCGCGTTCCTACAATTATTTATGCATTTTCTACGCCGCGTTCCCAATTCTCTGTTTCATCAAATTTATTTTGAATTTTTATTTCTCAGATGGAATTTTTATTTTCAAATTTATTTAGCGCGCGGCAGCAACGAGGAGAGAGCGGCGGCCGTATTTCGAATTGGACGACGGCGGCGGCGGCTGTAGGGCACATGATTGTGAGTCAATTCTAACTTTCTTTTTAGTTATTAACTAAACTAACCTCTTTCCTAATGTTCTGCTCCGGTGAATGTCACTGCCTCACGAATAACGTTTTCCAAAAACTCTTTACGCACACCACGCGTTTCTTCATAGATTAAACCGGGAATACGTTTCACTCCACCACGTCGCGCCAAACGACGTATAGCTGGTTTTGTAATACCTTCGATATTCTCATGAAGAACTTTACGATGACGTTTCGCGCCTCCATGTGGCTGTCAAAATTTCCGGTTGTCACCTCGGACAAAACATATGTGCGTGGAATGGCACTTCATATGGCGGAAATGTGCTTCTTCAGATGTCGCCAGTGGCATAGTTTTCTCGATGGCCACGGTGGAGGGGCATTTCCAGATGGCTATGTCTCGAAATGTGCCGGGGTTGGATTAATTCTATATTCCGAATATTTATATCCACGGATCTAAATATTTGGACAGAAAAAAAAATATTTTCTGCACAACGATATCCGCACAACAGATGAAGTCCGCTGGCACTTCGAGGACATATCCATCTGGCAGGTTACAAGGGTTCGGGATCGGAATCACTTCGATTCCTGGGCGTAGTCGTCACATTACACATTCCCCCCCCCAAAATCGAAGTAATTACGATCCCGTCTCCTTTGTAAAAGGTCTTGGTTAGGGACGTGGCGGGTCGAAGATCCGTTTCGAAGGATAGGCTACAACCCTGTTCGTGAAGACTCGACAGTGACTATATAGTAGGAAGTCAGGTGTTATTCGGAGGCCTTCGTCTAGGCAGAGATTTGGGATAAGCCAAGGTTTCTCGTGGGAATTAGTTGCACTTCATCGTCTAAGGTCTTTTGCGTGGTAAATTCCCAGGGTCTTACCAGTCATGTCCGCGATGAGGTACCGGGTGGGGCTTATGACTTGCATGACTCGACACTTCACGAATTTCTTGTCTAGTTTGGCATTGTAATGGCGGGTGGCATCGCTCTGTCGGAAGTTTCGACGATATATTTCGTCGCCGGCCTTAAAGCCAGAAGGATGAGATCGCAAGTTGTACCGCTCCTCTCCCATCCGTCTACTTTCTTCAATCCTCTCCCGCAGTTGATCTCGCAGAAGTTGGAGCTTTTCGTGCGGTTCTAGAACCACGATTGGGTCCTCTAGCGATTTCAGCTGCCGCAATAGCCGGTAAGCGCTCCCATGACCGATCATGTACTGGCCGAACACTGCAAAATACGGCGAAATGCCGGTCGTGGCGTGGTACGACGAGCGCAGCGCACTAGTGATGGCGGACAATTTGCGATCCCAGTCCCTCTGATTCGGGTGGACATAGGCGCGAATGGCCGCTATGAGCGTACGATTCAGTCGTTCGGATGCGTTGGCTTGTGGTGAATAGACGGCAGTTCGTTGGTGGATGATGCCGTATTTGGACATTAGGTCTCGGAACTTGCTGGAGGTGAACTGGACCCCATTGTCGGAGACAAGTTTCTCCGGAACTCCAAACATGTGAAAGACTCGGTTCTCCAAAAAGCTGGTTATTGGTCCAGTGTGCATGTTACGTAGTGGCTCTATGATAGGGAATTTGGAGAGCTGGTCCAGGACCACGACAGCTCCCGTGTGACCAGAAGCAGATCGAGGGTAAGGACCGATAAGATCAATGTACAAGCGCTGGAACACGCGTTCGGGGACCTCAACCTTACCCATGGGTGGCCGAAGGATGGTGTTGGGCGCTTTAGTGCACTTGCATAGCTCACAAGAGGCTACGTACGCTTTTATCTGTTGGGCCATCTAAGGCCAAAAGAAACAGGTTTTCAACCGCCTAAGTGTACGACCGTATCCGCCGTGCGCACTTGATGGGTGGTCATGAGCCCGTCTGATAAGATCAGTGGTTAATTCTTCGGGCACCCACAACTTCCACTGTTCTTCTTCTTGTATGGGGTCTCCGGATGCGTGTCCCATCCGCTTATAAATAAATCCATCCGTCAACCGCAGTTCAGGAAGCTGGGACAGTTGATTCTGGATAGTGTGAATCAGTTGGGTGTAGCTGGCTGACTTGAAGGCAGGATGGTCCAAATCGATCAATTGGGGGCTGTCGTCCTCTTGGACCAACTCGGCTCCTTCAGGGGCGAACATTCTGGATAGGGTGTCGGGGACTACATGCTGGCTTCCTTTTCGGTGGCGAATTGTGAAGTCAAATGCCTGTAGTTTCAGTGCCCACCTGGCCAATCGGCCGTTGAGATCAGTCTGGCTCATTAACCATTTCAGAGAAGCGTGATCCGTAACGATTTCAAAGGTGTGTCCCTCCACATAGGCTCGGAAGCGTTTCACTGCCAACACCGCGGCTAAACATTCTTGCTCGGAGACCGTGTAATTTCGCTGGGCTGGGTTCAGCTTGTGAGACATGAAGGCTATAGGTCTCTCCTCGCCGTCTTGTGCAACCTGGACTAAGACTGCTCCCACCCCATGTTGACTCGCGTCACAATGGATTGAGAACGGTTTGTCAAAGTCCGGGCTGTGCAGTACGGGGGCCGTAGTCAGACTCTTCTTTAGCTCTTCAAAGGCTCGCAAGCTGGGCTCTTCCCAGACGAATTTACGTCCCTTACGCAGCATGTCGGTCAAAGGAGTGGTAATGGTGGCATAGTCACGTACAAAACGCTGGTACCATCCGCATAACCCTAAGAATCGGCGTAACTGTTTGGTGGTCTTGGGTAGTGGAAAAACGTCAATCGCTTGAGTCTTTTCCGGATCGGTCTTGATATGCCCATGCCCAATGATGTGACCTAAATACTTCACCTCCGTCATCACGAACTGGCTCTTCCTTATGTTGATGGTTAATCTTGCCCTCCGGATGTGTAGAGCCACCTCCTGAAGCAGGTCGATGTGTTCGTCAAAGGTCTCGGTTATAAGCAACAGATCGTCCAAGTAAACGAAAACTTGGTGCCGCAAATGAGGTGGTATCACCTTGTCCATAAGGCGCGTCATTGTTTGGGGGGCATTACACAATCCGAATGGCATGGTCACGAATTGATATAAGGGCCGGCCTGGGACTGTGAAGGCTGTTTTCTCCTTTGAACCGGGGTCTAAAGGAATTTGCCAGAAGGCGTCCTTGAGGTCTAAGCTCGTGATGAAATGGGCTTTAGGCAATCGACTCAAAATGCCTTCGATCAACGGTAGAGGATATGCGTCCTTGACTGTGACGGCGTTCAAGCGTCTGGCATCTAAGCATAACCGGACCTTGTTCGGCTTGACCACTAAGGTGACTGGGGAAGCCCACGCGCTCTGTGATTCTTCGATTACGCCTAATGCTAGCATTCGATCCACTTCGGCATATAACGATTTTTCCTTCGCCGGAGATATGGCGAAATGTCTCTGTTTTATGGGTTTAGCATCCCCCACATCTATAGTGTGGAACACCAGGGCAGTCCGCCCGAGACCTTCCTTCTCGTGCGAGGGAAAAGCCGATATAGCCGAGTCGAGACGCAGTTGCTGAGTTACATCCAGTGTATGCCGTAATAAGTTAGTGGGTTGAGATTGGTCAGGAACGGTGGTGACGGACTCCAGGGTCGAACTGGAAAATAGTGCCGGGGCCAAGTTAAATTTTCGAACGAAATCCACTCCTAAATAAAGATTCTGGGTTAACTGAGGTATGATGAAAAATTCCATAGGTTTAGTTACCCCTTTAAAGGTGACATCCGTCATAATTTTTCCCACTACAGAGTGACGAGTTCCGTCCGCCGTGCTTAACCAGGAGGTGAAATGACGGATTTGGTCCGCGTGCTTTGCCAGTACCTCCCCTGCAAACTCGGCAGATATGCAATTCACACTGGCTCCCGTATCGACTAAGCCTGATACTCGTTTTTGCAGGAGGTGTACTGACGCATATGGCCGAACATCATCCCTCAATAATTCGTCTAAGTATATGTCCTTCAACCTTTTTCTCGACTGCCTGACTTTTCTCCAGAAGCTCCGCATCCGACGCGTGGCTCGCTTGCTTCGCGGTGGGACAGTTGTGGCCAATTCCTCATGGAAGATGCGCTGTCGAGTAGCCAAATAATTCCGCAACCTGACATGAAAAGGTTTTACATGCCAAGGAGCCTTCGTCTCGCTATCATTTCCCTGCGCATTGGCCTCGGCGAAGGACGGCGTCGGTTGTGGAACTTCGGGAGAACTGTGTTTAGCGGTGCGAGTCAGCAGAGTTGGAGTCATGTTGGGAGCTGGGTCATAGCTGGTGATGGGGTCTGGATTGGTTCGTCCGGGGTCTAGGAGTGCCGACGGGTGGTCGCGGCACTCGGTGGCAAGTTTTTTCGCCCTTTGCAATTTGCACAGTCAGGTGCGTATGTGTCGGCCTTCCCGCAGCGGTAGCAGAAAAGCGTCGGCTCCGCTGGACATGCATAGAACCGATGTCCCGGTTGTCGGCAGTTCCAACAGACCGTCGGGCTTGTAAGTGCTTCAAGGGAGGGTCGATCAATCAATGCGGGGTCCTCAAGCTCCGGTGGTGCTCCGCTCCTCGGTACTGGTACTGGATCAGCAAGCAGGTGGTCTGCTGCCATCAACTCCGCGGTGTGATGATTTCGGGGATTTGGTCCCGTTATGCGAGGTTGTGGGCGGAAGGTACCTCGTCGCTCATCCAAGTGTTCTTGTCTACGCGCATGGAGGCGCAATCCCTGTATGGTGTTGATGGGAAAATGTAGCAGGCTGTTCTGGAGATCCCAGCGCATGTTCTCTCTGATAATTTCTACTAATTCGTCCTCGGGCATGGTATTTCGCAGGCGAGTGCTCAATCTCACTATACTTGTGTAGTACTGGTCGAACGGTTCGTGAGCGCCTTGTTTCCGTTTCTTTATTTGCTCTCTTAGCTCTCTCTCAGTGAAGCCATCCTCAAATCGATTGCGGAAGGCTGCACTGAAAGAGTGCCAAGTGGGACGTGGCGTTGACTCTTTAAAGCTCCAGTACCAGTCGGCAGCGTCGCCGCTGAACAAAAGATGGGCATGCCGGAGGAAGGCCGAGGAATCACCTCCCAGGGTGCTGGACACCAACGCCTGAATCCGGAAAAGGAACCGGTCCGCCGATATCATATCGTTGAACCCTGTAAAGTTCAGGCGCCAACTCTCCATGATACGAGGCGTCGGGTCTCGAAAAGGTGCCAATGCGTTCCCGGGGGGAATCACATCCTCGATTGACCTGTTGTACTGAACTGCCTCGGGGGCTGGAGGTACCAACGGAGGTCCGGTACTGTGTCGCGGTCTGTATTCGGGAGCTCTGGGATCCATTCCCGAGTTCCTTGGGGGTGGGACCCATTGCTCGGATTGTCGGGAGGGGGGCATCGCCACACTGGGATTTGGCTCCCAGCCAAGCGGAGTTCTCACGCGGCTGGGGGGTTGGCTCAACGGGAGATTCTGGATCTTTCCCTCCAGGTTGCCAATCCTCTCCGACATATCCCTCATCAACGCCACGAGGGTGTCAATGGAGTGGGCGGAAGGCATGGTTGTCACCTCGGACACGACACTTGCAGCCGGAACTTCACCGCCTACTGCTCCTTGCAGGTCTAAGAGTGGTTGTGACGATTCGGCTTCTGGAGCTCCTTTCGCCACTGCTCCACGCGTTGGTAGGGGCGTTCCGAGGGGGGCGTCTAGGGCAGACCGATCTATGGGTCGCCGGCATAAGGGACACAGCTCTGACGTGAGGAGGAGCTGTTGTACACAGGCACGATGGAATAAATGTCCACAATCCAATCGCACGCTGTGTACGCCCTCCACTACGTCTTCGAAGCAGATCCCGCAGTTAGCTGGTTGGACCGTTTTGGATCTGGTCCAACGCTTGTCTGGGGTCCGCTTCGTTGCCATCTTTGATTTTTGCTGGTTTTGGGTGGGTGCTATGTCTTAGTGACGAAAAAAAAGAAAAAATGTAATTATATAATATGACTAAAGGCTTAAAAATACTTTAGTGGCCGATAGTGGCGAGCTATTTACGTAAAAAAATGAGAAAAAAAAATTTAATTAGTATATACTTTCCTTTCCAGTGGTCGACTCCTTCAACGGGAAAAGAGAGTGCGTGGTAATCTGCCGAAGAAAGGGTGCTTTTGGTCGATTTACGAAATTTAACCCCATACCCTCATACATTACAAAAAAAAAACCGTCTCTAAACTACGTTAAAGTGACTCGACGAGACAAGTGGTAGAGCTACCGTAACGACTTTGTACGCGGTCAAAATTCCCGACGCGTGGAAGCATTCCGGGCTTCGCAACTCCAGCATACGCCATCGAACGTTGAACCGATACCACTCGTCTAACACGCATAAGAAATAGTTAGAATCCTTCCGCGACATAAAGGCAAGGTAGCCTTCTATTTTCTTGAGAGTCCATGCTGATAGGTAAACCCATCAGACTGGCAGTTCCATCAAGAAAATAGAAGGTCCTTACAGGGGTTAACCTGGGACAACACATCGGAAGGATTCTGTCGCGAGAAAAAAAAAATCAAACAAAAGGAGAGCGGAAGCTACAACTCACGTGAAGCGACCTCTAATGTGTATCACACAATTCCACTGCTCCTGATAGTGGGACTCGAGTACCAAAGTACCTTACATCCTCCGTAAAGGACCAACTCGTCAGAAGACGCGAAGTTCTTTCCCCCTTAGGATGTTTTTGGGCCCCACGTTGGGCGCCATTTGTAATGATTTTCTCTCTTCAACTCGAACGCGGAACCGACCTCTCATCGGTTCTAGACGTTAAGTCTGAGTAGTGCCAACGGATGGTACCAACCGGTCAACCAATCCGTGCACCGTAATCCATTCACGCGGTGACTGCTTGTCGGCCAGCTAGTTCGGAGAGGATTTCGGTCGCGGGTCTCCGAATGGATTACGCTCAACTACAATATTTCAGTCACCTGAAATTGCCCGTTTTCTAAACGCGTCAACATTCACTCATCCAGAACGAGAAACCTACATTACGTTAGTTCTGGATGGGATCTATCCACAGATCTCAAATCAAAAACGCTACAAAAATCCACAGGCGCGTTACCGATTCACCGACGCGGTACCGAAAAATATACTACTCGAACTTAAACCGAAGAAAACTACTCTAAAGAAATGGCGAAACAAGCAAAGGTACCGCGTACCGCGCGCGACGCGAAACCGACTTCAGCGGATTTGCAGAAACCCTACCCTCGCGACGGCATACTTACCCTACACTCTCTGTTCCCACTGAAAAAGAAGAGTCACTGAAAAGGAAAGTCGTGGTTAAATTAGCAATTCATTCTTAGTTTATTCAATTCTTACATATCATATATTCTTATATATCCTGGGCAATCTATGTTGAATAATGACAATGAGAGGGGACATAAGAGCTGAACAAAATCAAATTATGATATTTACCCTCATATCAAATATTATTTTTACTTAATTTAAAATATATTTATTATGTGTGTATAAGTGTATTTTGAAAAGAAAAACAAACAGAAAAATGAAAATATTGTATATATATGCGAAAAGCTAATATCAAAAGAACTGTCTTTTCTTTACTTATTTTATTGTACATGATATCCCAGTATATAATTCATTGATTTTTTTGTTCCATATTTTTTTTATTTTTCTCATTAAATAAACCTTAAAAATTCAATAAAAAAATAAGAAACATGGCAAACAATTTTCATTTAAAAGACGGCGATATTATGTAAATATAGTTCTTTTCTTTATGAGGAAGACAGCCGAATGCAAAAGAAGTGCGTTTTGATTAATGTCTGAACATGGAAACATTATACATAAGTCATTCGCGGTAATTAAAAAGATTTAAAAATATATCCTAATATTATCAGAAAAAAACACAGAGAACTTCCCCAAACATGTTGTGAATAAGGTTATACCGATATTATTTACAAAATAAGAAAAAAAACTATATGGATACGATTCCGGGATAAATAAGAGGTAAAATAGCTAAAGTAAATATAAGTGAATTAGAGATCGTGCAGTAAAGAAATGAAATCAGGGGCGGCAACTTGTGGAAATTAGTTTTCTGATTATCTTCATAACAGCTAACATCTAGCATCTAATATTATAGTTAGCACTTTTTATTCTCATTTCTTCGAAACTTTTTGCATATCATATCGTTTGTTTAGCGACTAAGTTCAACGAGATATTGCAATCAACTAATCAAATTAAGCTATGTACTAGCAACGTAAGTTAAAAAGTGGAAAATAATGCAGAAACATCAGCTTCCTAGTTTAAGCTATACACAGGGATTTATCTTCAAAGATGAACCCAAAAATCTAATAACTTAAGGAGAGAGTATCAGTTGCAGATTTGCGATTTGAATTTTGTTCTTTCTTTCGAGTAAGCTAACATGGGTTTATGTGTGTGTAAAACATATGATAAATCGTTTTGATTTAACAGATACGATATGGAAAACGAATGAACAAAGCAAAAATGGTTTTGAACTGTTGAATACTCCGTTGGGCTTGGAAAGTCATTTTATTAGCTGTTTTATCTCTATCGGCAATCAATTCATGAATATAAATCTCCCAACATTTGCGATTCGATATAAAATCTCTCGACTTTCACTAGACTAAAATGCGTTACTGAAGCTCAGTATTTAAAATATATTTTTTTCGAAGAAACCGTGAAAAGCTAGGACTCAAAATACGGACGAAACAAATGATTTAAATCAGTAACATGAAAATCACTCAAAGGAAACAGCGTTAAAGCAAATAATATTTTTGTAGTAGTGAGTTGAATACTATTTACGCCCTGAGCGTGAGACCTCCTGGAGCGCAGAACTTCTGGACTATCTAACAAACGCCTCTTCTATCGGACTAAGAACCAAGCTTGGAACCATTTGACACATTACGTTGGGCTAGGCCTCGTTGAACAAATAAATCAATGGCATTGTTTAATATTATCGTATTCTGTGTTCCTATCTTTCAGGGATACCTTGTTCCTGAATATAAGCTAAACTTTCTGAGACTGACACACCAATGTCTTGATTCGATTGAAAACAAAATAGGTTCGAATGTCCTACATATGACAATAAATACAAAGTTAATTTGAATCCGAAGTAAATTATACGAAAATAACGTTCAAAGTTGGGATACATTAAAGAAAATTATGGTGTCATATAAATATTGAAATTGCGAAAGAAAAGTATTGTATGGGTTGTTGAACACTATAAAGACTACTTTTGTGTCTATTACTTTTTCTCAGAAAACTTAAATTGTGCGGAAAACCGGGATTTATCAATAGTGAAATGTATCTGTCTATAATATGATTTTTGATATTTTACTTATTGTGAAAACTAGAAAAATTAGTGCTTACGTTGTGTATTTTAAATGGTATAATTTCCGATATCTCATTGAATATATTCAGTTATCATTTTTTTTAAGACATTCATTCATTTATTCTAACATTTAATTGTTTCATTTAAGTTTAGTATTTTTTTTCTGAATTTAGTACTCGATTCACTAATCATTGAGATTTTTAGTTTATTTAGTTTATGTTCAAGTTATGTTAGCTTGACGTTTTCTTCATATGAAGCTTGTTTACGTTTGAAGTGTTGATTTTTAATTTTACTTCTTATAATTATTCCAAGAAAGCTCATTCAATTATCGCATATCAGTTGTCATTTGAAATCATTGATTAAAGTTTTAAAAGATTTCATTGGATTTAAAGAATAGTGTTTAGTTGACATTCATGTTATACCATCTTTTGACATGCCCCCGATTTTCATCTAATAATACATGTTTAAAAATTATATCAAGAAAATCGAACAGTTTTAGTCCGGTTAATACATTTTTGTCTTTTATAATTTGTTAGTAATTTATTTTGGTTTTTTTTTTCATAAATTCCTAATCATTGTAAAATTCATGGAATCTGTGGCATGGTTGACGACAAAGGCACGCACCTGTCTCTAGGATCCTACCACGTTGTCTCCTTGTTATTGTGGTTAATGTAGTAGACCTTGCCGTCGTAATCGCGGGCAATATCCCAACCGGCTGGCAATGGAAAGTCACCAGTTTGATGATGTTGTCCTTTTTGACATTTTTCTAGGCACTCGGTTCGTCGCCGTGTTTGCTTGCTTGCTTGTGTCCCTTGCACGATGTCAGCGATGGAAGTAATCCGAAAATAGTTTGATGGCAATGGCTGCTGGTGCTGGTGTTGCGTTGGGCTAACATAAAGTTACACAATCCACTCGAGATTTTCCCTGATTCGCTTCTCCTTGCGACTACAGGCACTGTTTTCCACGTTCCACCACGCTCACCCTTTTCTTTGGTCTTTCAAGTCTCTCCAGTCAAGTCCTCAATCGCGCGTTCCTACAATTATTTATGCATTTTCTACGCCGCGTTCCCAATTCTCTGTTTCATCAAATTTATTTTGAATTTTTATTTCTCAGATGGAATTTTTATTTTCAAATTTATTTAGCGCGCGGCAGCAACGAGGAGAGAGCGGCGGCCGTATTTCGAATTGGACGACGGCGGCGGCGGCTGTAGGGCACATGATTGTGAGTCAATTCTAACTTTCTTTTTAGTTATTAACTAAACTAACCTCTTTCCTAATGTTCTGCTCCGGTGAATGTCACTGCCTCACGAATAACGTTTTCCAAAAACTCTTTACGCACACCACGCGTTTCTTCATAGATTAAACCGGGAATACGTTTCACTCCACCACGTCGCGCCAAACGACGTATAGCTGGTTTTGTAATACCTTCGATATTCTCATGAAGAACTTTACGATGACGTTTCGCGCCTCCATGTGGCTGTCAAAATTTCCGGTTGTCACCTCGGACAAAACATATGTGCGTGGAATGGCACTTCATATGGCGGAAATGTGCTTCTTCAGATGTCGCCAGTGGCATAGTTTTCTCGATGGCCACGGTGGAGGGGCATTTCCAGATGGCTATGTCTCGAAATGTGCCGGGGTTGGATTAATTCTATATTCCGAATATTTATATCCACGGATCTAAATATTTGGACAGAAAAAAAAATATTTTCTGCACAACGATATCCGCACAACAGATGAAGTCCGCTGGCACTTCGAGGACATATCCATCTGGCAGGTTACAAGGGTTCGGGATCGGAATCACTTCGATTCCTGGGCGTAGTCGTCACATTACAGGTTGTAGTCCAAAATCGTTGATAAATATTGTTGACGCGTGTGAGAAGAAGGCTTTTCAATCTTTTCAACCTTGCGATGGTTGGTGTTTCATATCCTTCCATATTGTTTCGATGTTTAATCTTGGGAACTACTTTCTCAACGTTTCCAACGTCAGCTTCTCTAACTTCGACAAATAGAGATTTATTTCATCCGTGAGATTCCTGTCATTAGGAACCATTGAGAAAGAGTTGCCACCATCAGAAGGGGGACATTGATTCTGGTACTCCCGATTAAACTTCTTTTGAAACTTTCCCCAGTCGGTTTTTTTGAAGTTCAACCGATGATTTTCATGTTGAACTTGGAATGAGAAAGAAATCATCCCTGTGATGATTGATTTCCATTACGATTGCGTTATGGTCGCTATCATAAGGAAGCGCCTGCAGTTTCCGTTGAGGACTATTAAAGCTGAATTCGAGTCTTGCGTCAGCAATGCAGAGGTCCAAATATGAATTTGTCCTCCGACTCGTATAGATTGCACCTGTATTCAATTTGGTTCTCTGTCATCCACGATTTCAGGAATACACCTCTTGGATTATTGGTGGCGTTCAGCCATGATGTATGCTTGGCGTTCAGGTCACCAGCAAGAATATAATAATTAGGAAGCCTGTTCAATTCGAGTATTTCAAGCAAGGAATTGAGTTCCTTCTTGAGCTTGAGAACAGTTCCACCAGTTGCATAGGCAGAGATAACGAAGAGGTTATCCCCACCTGGCAGTGAGATTTTGATAACGGACACTTCAAGAGATTCAAAGCTTTTGAATTCGACTTTTTCAATATTTTGGAAACAATAGGGTCTTCGAACCAATATCCCGGTGCCACCTCCCCCACCACCTATTACCCTATCGTTTCTTACGAACTCAAAATCCTTGAATGTCATGGAGCGCCATGAATTGAGGTGGGTTTCGGTAAGAAGCATGATATCAGGCTTTTGCTTGACAAGGAACTCTAGGAGACAGTCACGTCGATGTAACGTTGATCGAGATGAGACGAATCCTATCCGTGGGAATGTGGCTGGATGACAACTTATTTTGAGGCATTTGAAAGCCCTAAACGCTGAAAAATAATGATAATTTTCAAATCTTGTTTATCGATTCTCTCCGATAAGGAATTTAATTGCTGGTAAATTTTAAGGAGCAGCTCATTATTGCCACTTACATTATTTATTTTATTTACATTGTCTGCTGGTCCTCTCGCAGCAAATGCAAATGACACCCCGGGCTTGACGAAGTTGGTAGGAATCACACTGTGGTGTGCTTGACTTTGTTTCGGAGTGAATTTTACCTTTGCATCTTGATACCGGGAGCATCCTCGATATGATGCTGGATGACCAAAGGCACCGCAGTTCACACAATATAATTTTTCTTTTGGCTCCGCCTGAGCCAATTTGCACTCGCCGGGAGTATGAATATCTTTGCATTTAACACACCTATATTTCATGGCGCAATCGGCAGCCGAATGCCTGAATCTTTGACACCTGTAGCACTGGTTGACCTCACTTTTCTGGAAGCGTTCCCACCTCACCACACGGAAGTTCAAGTACCGTATTTTTTGCAGGGCACTTGAACTGCTTTTACTGGAAATCTGGACTAAGTAGTGAGGCAAGTTTTTGCGCTCCCCAATCGATCTCCTCGTTGCAAAGTTTTTAACGAAAATAAATTGTATTTCTGGTGCAACTTCTTGGAGCACCTGAAGGAGATCGACTGTGTCCTCACCGCAGTCCAGACCCTTCAGTAAAAAGGTTTTGTTTCGTTCGCTTTTGAGGGTGTATGTAAAACGCGGGACATCTCCAGAATTTAACGCACTTTTTGTTGCCTGAAAATCAACCAGCGACAGTCCTAATTGTCAATTTATCGGCATTGACCCTTTTTATCTCAAAACCATTTAGCTTATTTTCGGCTGCCAAAAGCCGAACCATATTTTTGCCCGTTTGCCCAAATACCTTGATTGGTTGGAGTTTTTCTTTCTTTTCATTAATCTTGACGGTTTTTTCTCCCTATTTTTAATTTTTAGGTATTCAATGAACTCATTATCTAACTTAGAAGTTTTACCTGGATCCTCTTCAATACTCATCGTATCTTCAAGTCCAGCTAGCCCTGCATAGTAGTTCCTGCTGTCGTTTGCTCCGCCTGCGCTGAGGACTTCCTCTTGATCAGCTTCTTAGTTTTCTTACCTTCGGTTTTTAAATTTGCTTCTTGGCCTTTCTTGGTTTCTTTAGCTTTGTTGAATGTTAACGTTCCAACGAGTGCTTCTAATGATTTGACTCGAAGCTTGAGCTCTTCATTTTCTTTTTCAATTTTGTCAGCTTTCTCTTTATCTTTGATCAGCTGCTCGATTTCGATTACCGATAGAATTATCGGTTTTTTCTTCTTTTGAGTTTTTTTTTTCGCCCGTCATCGTTGGCGATGGACACGAACCTTCTGGTTGATGGCTGAAGCCATCGGGCTCCTCCATCTCGTTGCTTTTGCAGCGAGACTAGAGGGAATGTTCTCAGACTGGGACTTCCCTTGAACGTATTTCCACTTTTGAACGTATTTCCACTTTCGAATAATTCGACGGTGACGGCTTTCCCAATAAAATCAAAATTTGCTTTTGACTGGCTCGTAAAAAAATATTGCAATTATTTGAAAGTGACTTTTGTGAAAAATTAATTAAATTTTAAAATTAATGACAGGAGCGATTAAAAACACGTCTACACGCAACGAGTGCTAGACGTAGAAAATTATTAAAAACACGTCTACACGCAACGATTGCTAGAATTAGAATCCCAACATCAAACAACGGACTCAATCGATGCCCTTTCCTACAAGTGCTCAATTGAATAGAGATATATTGTAAATTATTATGGCTATGGAACCAAGTCCAAAATTTCAAAACCTGGCGACGACGTTTCAAAGAATAAAATCCAATTAAACTGTTTTTTAGTAATATACATTTATTCTTGATATAATGTTATTATGGCTAGAAGAAAGATCAAATTAAAAAATGGAAAAAATTATTTAAAGCATTATTTGCAATTGAATTTTCATTGCAATAATTGTTAGTGCAACAGACTTTGATATTAACTTTCATCTCTTATTATTCTATTTCATATCCTTTTATGAATGGTATACCCGTCGATACTCTTTGTTGATAATCGTAATACTTGGAACCAAAGAAATTCAATAATGTAATTTCTTCAATAAATATCCGATCATTGAAAAATTTCCAACTTGCAATCGCATACAATATTATGCAGATTGGATTCAGGAGAATTATCTGAAATGAAAAATAAGGGTGGGATTAGATTGTAAGATTTAGGAGATTAGCTTGGATCCTAACCTGCGTCCCAATTGACCACCAGAAGAATCCAACATATGAAGGATGCCGCATATAGTTGTAAACTCCATGTGTGACTAATTGATGATCCTCTGCTTTTTCAAATTGGACCTGTGTTAAGGATAGACGAGGGATTGTATTGATTGTTTAGTTGAGTTTTGGTTTTAAAGGATATTACCAAATGATTAAAGTTAGAGCCGGCTGTTATCATAGCGGCTTTCCTTAAAAATTCTCCAAATAAGCACACGCCCACACCCAATGCCCACGCCACGTAAAACTCTTTCAGACCTATGACAGAGAAAAATGTTTTTTTGTAGATTGAAGATTGTTTGGGTATTAATGCAAGGTTTGGACTTACCAGGGAAAAAATACAATTCTATAAGAAATTCAGTCCAACTTGAAACAGCTGCAATAGCATAATGCACTGAATGATTCAGAATGAATGAGTCGATGTTAAGAGATTGTGGATTTGATAATGCAATGCCCAAAAACTCGCCATAGTGAAAGGTTGTCATGATACCCATGTAAATACCAAACGATTTCCATCCAGTAGGAGCAAATATCACAGTAAGAACACCCAGAGCGAATATGAACCCCAGAAATGAGGCTCGAACCGCTATCTATAGAAAATATACACTTTAAAAACACTTCAAAAAATAACGTAGGATTGCTCCAATATTACCTGATAACTCTTCTCATACAGAAATACACGTAGCAAAACATTGGCCAGGACGTAATATAATATTGGTCCCCATAATTGTTTACTAAGTGCTTCTAGTGTAAAATCAAAATAATCTCTTTGTGCGTATAAAGTAAACAGTCCTAACGAAAGGCCACAAAAACAACATAAACTCAATCGGCCCTCATAGCAAAGCGTCTTCATTTTGTTGGGATATTTTCTAGATTTTACACCATAACGGATAGTGATTGTGTATTTATTTGTTACGCGTATAATTTGAAATATAATTAATTCACCCCGCAAATTGCGTGCGGTTAAATGACAAATGCTGAAGAAGCAACAGTAGAAATGTCAAAGCCCACAATGATTCAATATTTTGACATTTTTCAGCTGTATGGGGTAGTGTGGGTGGTAGATTTTTATAGAGAGAAAGCGGTAACACTAGATTTGAATTTGAAGATATAGTGCGTATTGATGAATATTTTCGCCTTTCAGGGTTTGAGGAATTGCGCTTATTCATTATTTTGTGCCCTTCCTACGAACTGGTGATGGACTCGTAAATTTGCAGTAAATACCATATACGAAACTAATTGCAAGCGCAGAGCGCTTAGACAAACATATCACGTTATCTGATCCGCAACTCTTTGAAATAATTATAGAAATATGGAGTGGAGAATGAGTTGAAATTGCAATCTTTTTCAAAAAATATTGAAACACATAGCATCTCCTTTAAATAATTATTTTTCTTTTATTACGCCAATACAGAATCATTACAATAACGTTAATTATTTGCAAAACCTTAGATTACACACTTCTTATCATGTAGCATATACTTATGATATCAGTACTTCAGCTATTATCATCGTTCCGTTGCGAACGAATCCATTCGACAAACTCGTCAAGCATCACAGGCCCTAAAATAAAAACAGAAAAAAGCTTAAATGAATTAATCGAATCGAAGTTAAATTTAAGCTTACACGCGCCGTCAATATCATAGTTCGACAAGTCATTCGTGATTGTTCGGGAAAATTCAAGTATATTGCACCATTGATCCTTGTTGATCACTTTGTACTTTGATTGATCCAAAAATTTGGCAAACTGTGGATAAAGTTTCCAATGCTTTCCCAATAGTAGCTGCAGCATTGCTTTAGCTGTTTCAATGTCCATACTGCGTTGATCTTTATCCTGTGGAATATATAGAGAAATATGAATAAAACAAAATTCTAAAGGATTATTCTCTGTCCTACCCTTGCGAAATCATAAGCATATCTGTATATGCTTTTGAATGTATTCACATCGCTCAATAGATTCTGTAGGTAATCCAATTTTGATTGGACTTTTTGAGGCGAATCACACTGCAATTCTGTTAGGCCTTTAAGCCATTCGATTTGACTAAAAAATCCCATTTGTCTCGCTCCCATCTTATAGGCTAGTACTAACATTACAATATTCTCCGGTTCAACGCCAATGTCCTCGCAGAATTTTTCCATCCCTTCAGGACCTGAGGGAGATATTGTTAAATCACTGAAAATTCGATGATAAATTCCGAAAACTCACCTAATATGTCAGGATCATTGGCCGTTGTATACTCTTTAAACCAGGCGACACATCGTTTTGTGTTGAACGAGTCTTCGCCCTTGTACTTTCTGGAACTGAAAAACAAAGAAATGTTTTAACATTAAGACGTAATAGATAAAACAGCAAACATCCATTTTATCACTAATCTTTGACTAGACAGTTGTTGATATCTATGTCATTATTAATAAACGCGGAAGCATTTAATAAAATCATGCAACAGATCATTAATTGAGATGACTGAATCAACTATACAACAAAAAACTCAAAACGAATTCGCAAGCCAATCAAATTTAATATACAAACATTTACTTATGCCATCAATCAAAATCATCACCTGGAATAGGATGATCGCTGACGTTTGGCAGCGAGCCTTTCGTCCGATGGATTCACTTCCACTGTTGGTCTCTTTTTTCCTCGGGGCATTGTACTGATTATGATATCTTACACTTTTTCACTACACCTTATGGAGTTCGTCGTAATAAAAGGATTTTGCAACTAAAATGCCTCGCACAACTTTTCAAAACGTCCTCGAGTCGACGATGCTCTTCAGTTTGACGGCTTCTAACGCAAGGCAACTAATTATACAAGAATTTGATGGCCGCTGATATCTGAAATATACGAAAAAAGGATATTTTAATTTTAGCTGGAGGAAAATTTGATCAAAATTATTACTTTTGGCCGAGGGAGGTTATGTGAGACTGGACTAAGGCTTTTTGATGTCTTTTGAGGCAAGGTAGTGCCTGAGGATGCTGTGAATGAATACTTCAAATATTTTCAGAAAATCTCGAGCTACTCACCAGAATGATGTGTTGAATGTTGTAGGGCAATATAATCATAGAAATAATGGTGATGGATGAAGGATTGAAATGAATAAACTCCCAAATTGGACAACTTGCGCCGTTCGTGCTTTGCACCTCATTCGTGATTGAAAAACCAATTTGACATTTGTGCCGACTGTCAACAAAATCGAATGAAGCAAGTGATGAACTTGGAAAGAACGACGACAAAGGGCAATTCCCACAATTCCAATTGGAGTTCCATGCGATTGTAGTCCAGTTGCAAAAATAAAGGGGAAGATTTGAATTCACTAAATTATTAATAATGGCAGAAGAACATAATTCAAACGATTGATTTTCTTGAAAATTTTGTCTATTTCCTGGTTCTGTTCTGACTTGTAATTTCCAATTGGTTGAAATAGTTTGAGAGAACGGTTTTGATTGGCTGGAAGAAAGCGTATCGTTGAATAGAATTATTTTATAACAAACGGGGGATTTATGATTTAGTGCAGATTTATTGATTCCTTTAAAAAACTACATGACATTTGGATAATGATAACTGACTAGGGGTTGAGCAATAATGATTTTCGAGTGTTTACATTTATCTAAAGTTGAAACATATTGAAACACACGCGTCCAAAAAAGTCTATCCATCCCGTGCGCTTTGGTTAAGGGCACGAAAAATTAAAAATAAAAATGTAAAGAGCAAGTTTAAATATTGTATGGTGGGGGAAAAAGGTTTCATCAAGGGTTCTTTCTTTACTTCTTATTGGGCTTAAAGACTTTAAAACAAAAGCTGTGTTAGAATTGCAAAATTTTCTATCGGTTAATTTTTGATTTTTTCAATACAAATAAACAGAAGTACTATACGGGCTGCATGATTGGCAGCCGAACATAAGATAATAGCTTTGAAATTAGAAGAATGAATGTCGACAAAATAACGATACGAATGAAATCAATCAGGTTGATGAATTGTATTCTGAGGAGGTTCGGCGCTTCACCTAAACCCCAAAAAGTGGAAAAATCAGGCCATTCTGTTGAATGGTCAGGACTGTAAAGAGGAAACGATTGATTTATTTAGATGCTTAAGGAAGCCTCACCAGCGGTTGAATTCATTTCCGTTAAAAACTTAACCACAAGGAGATTTGCCTTTGAGAATAAAAGTTTGCCTTTTTTGGTACGAATTTCTAATAAAAGCAGTCTAAGGGGCCTTCAACAGATAAGGTGCTTGAATTTGAGGGTGGTGAGGTGGGAATATCCCAAGGAAAGTCGAATTAATGAGTGCTTTTGGTGTGAACGATTTTGCTAGTCGTCAGCTGGTGTGTTAAATGCAAAGAAATTCATGCCCCCCAGTGAACGCAAATTGGCTAATACGTGGCCTAAAGAAAAATTGTACTGCGTCAACTGTGGTGGATTTTGTCACCCTGCATCGTATCCAGGATGCCCGCGATATCAAGAACAAAAGATAAAATTATTTTGAAACAAACGCACCACAGCACAGTGTGATAACTTCTAGCTCCTTCAAGCCCAGAGTATCATTTGCACTCACCACTAGAGGACCAGCAGATAATAATTAATATAATAAGAAAGTTGCAATAATGATCTGCTTCTCAAAAATTTAGAATAACTTGAATCCCTATCAGTGCAAGAATACATTTTGTTTTTCAACGTTTAGGTCAAAATTGTTCAAAATAATTTGTCATCCAGTCACATCCCTATGGATGAGCTTCGTCTCATCTCGATCAACGTCAACTCCATCGTAACTCTATATTGACGTGGCTATCAACTGGAATTCATTGTGAGGCAAAAAGCCGAAATCATGCTTCTCACTGAAACCCACCTCAACTCATGGCACTCCATGGCGTTCAAGAATTTTGTTCTCCTAAGAAACTATAAGGTAAATCGTGGTGGGGAAGGTAGCACTGGGATATTTATTAGAAGATCCTATTGTATCCAAAATATTGTCAATCCCGGATTTCGTCACATCTCTGAAAGGAAAGTTGAAAGACTGTGATTTCTACACTATCTGTCCCAATGCCATCTGTATAGAGAAGTTCTCCATGGCTAATATATTGCTTTGCGCTCTGTTCATCAGAGGCCTGAAAGATAGCTGGATACGTGAACAAATCCTACAAGACAAACCTCAAGGCTTTCGATGGATTTCTAACAAAAGCCACAGCACTGGAAGCATCTTGATTCGAGTCAAGTCAACTGAGTAAGCCACCAGAGAAGCCACTATCGATCGTCGTCAAGAAGAAAATCATCGTACCCGCCAGCATTTCAAGCCTCAAGACAATCGTCGTCAAACTAGCTCTCATCTGCGTTATCGTTCTCAGTCCCGTAGTCTAAAAGCCGTGTGGAATGACTGCAGAACAGATCACAAATCCACGAAGTGTACCTCTTGTGGAAAATTGGTCATGTCACCAAAGTCTGCATCAACACCCAGCTCAAAAAATCGAAGACGAACACACTTTCAACTCATCATCCTCAAGAAAAAAAAAGATCGTCACCTCAACAGCGAATATGGTATCGCTCGCATTCAAAACATCGAGGATTTGTACGAAGTTGGGCCATATTCATAGTGCCAGCAGGGTATGATGCTTTGCTTGGACGCATGTGGACTTGTAGTCTTGAAATCAGTCTCAACGACATAGATAGCTACAAAAACTCAGCTCTCCGTCAACTCGGTCACTTCGCTTGAAGACATCTTCAAGAAATAGCAATTCATTTTCGAAGAAAAGATTGGGTGCGTCCCGTACGTAGAAGTTAAACTTCAACTCAGGGAAGGGGTGAAACCAATTTTCATCCATGAACGCGATATTCCCTTTGCATTGTGAGAGCGAGTTGAGACCGAGAGAGAGTTAGCCACACTGGAGTCTGATTGCATTAAGCGATCGGAGGTCGCCACTCGTTGTTATAGCTAAGCCCGACGATGGGGTGAGCCTATGCGTGAATTACAAGTGTGGGGTGAATTCCAGACTCGTTGCTTCAAATCACCCCATCCGTAGAATAAGTGAGGTTCTGCAAAGTCTCAGAGGTTCCAAGTACTCTTGTAAATTGGACTTGCACCAGGCATATTTGTATAAAAGGATTGATGAAGAAGGGAGCAACATTCCAACGATTTCAAAGCACAAAGGTACGATCAAAACAAACCGTCTCAGCTTCATTATGAACCACTCCAGCGGAATTCAATCCGGTCCTGGGTCAATTGCTGAACGGCCTTTCAAAGGTTGAGGTATACTTTGATGACGCCATCTGTCATGGTTCAGATCTCGAGGAGTGCACCAGAAATCTCGGCACATGCCTGGAATGACTCCAAGAAAATGATCTCCACCTCAATCGTGCAAGGAAAGCATAAACTACTCGGTCATTCAGTGTCACACGCTCAGATTCAGAAGTGCCCAACTAAGGTTCCAGCAGTTTCTCGGATGCCAAAACTGAAGAACGTGGATAACTTAAGGAGGTTCTATAGCCTAGTCATATATTATGTCAAACTCATTCAAAACTTATCTTCAAAGACCTACCCACTACGCCACTCACTCAGGATGGGTGAATGTTTCTTTAGCTGTAGCTACTGGGGCCTCCTTTGTGAATCCCAAGACAGAACTATGCTCAGGCAGAGTACTCATTCCGTTTGCTCTTTCAAAACAAGTGATACTCATAACTCATGGCTCGCCAACCGGAATAGTCGCAGTACTTAGCCACGAAATTGATGGTCATGAGCATCCAATCGGCTACGGCTGTTGAGCTTTGACGCAGACTAAGTCAAATTACAGTCAGCTTGACAGAGAAGCCCTGGCTATCATATACGCAGCAACTTTCAGGGATTTTTCATCCAGACCGTACACTGCCGCAGATGACCTCTTTACGTTTGCTTAGGTACGCCTCTTCAACGTGCTGTATAATGACACCCTGCTCCAGATTTTCAGTTTGTCTATCACTGCAGAGACAGTCGCCGAGGAAACAGCAAAAGACCCAAAGTTGCAAGCATTACTACAGGAGCTCAAGACCAGTCACAAGGATAGCTTGTACACTATCTCTGGCCACATGCTATTCCATTCCGAGTGAGTAGTGATCCCAAAGTCTCTCCAAATATCAATTTTGCAAGAGCTTCATGGAACGCATGTGAGAATCATGAACGTGAAGCGACTCGCCAGAAGATACGTTTATTGGGAAGGCTTGGGCAAGGACATAGAGCGTCTTGTGAAGAGCCCTAGGATCAGCCTGATGAAAATTGGGAGATTGTGCACATCAAATATGCTGGCCCTTTACATGGGCATTTCCTTTTGATGTGCATACATACAAAGTTGAACTGGGCACATGTTCGCAAAATCCGTGATGCTCCGTTTTCTGCTTCAACAATCTCTCTGCTTGAAGGCATCTTTTCGGTGCATAGTTACCCCCAGGGACAACGCTCCACTTTTAAAGGCGAAGTATACCAGAGATATTGTAAAGAGTGTGAGGTATTCTAAAAGTCCAGTGCTGAATCGTCCAGCCACGAATGGTCTCGCAGAACGCAGCATCCATACGTTAAAGAGACGGCTCAAGGCTGCTGCTGATGATCCCACTCCCCTGTCTATCAAGCTACAGAACATAATGCTCCACTATAGAGCAACACCTTTAGCATCAGGTCTGTCTCCTTTGGAGCTGTACCTGAAGAGAAGGATCTGCACTCGTCTTGACAGCAAAACTTCAACAGCACCTACCGCCTTGTGGGTTTGTAGTTTCCAAGTAGGAGAGAAAGTGCAAGCAAATGTAATGTGACGCCTACGCCCGGGAATCGAAGTGATTCCGATCCCGAACCCTGGCACCCGGCCAGATATGTATGACTTCGAAGTGCAAGCAGACTTCATCTTTCGTGCAGATATCATTGCGCCGAAAATATTTTTCTTCAAATATTTATATTTGTGGAGAAATATTTTCTGTCAATGTGATCCACTGTAATTAAACACTGATACATTTCGAAGCATATCTATCTGGCAATGCCTCCCACAGTTGCCATCCAAACGTCAAAAAGGTAGAAAAGTGGAAACTGGTTTAAAGTGTCAAAAAGCACATGGGTTTTTCTATGAGCATCAGTTATAAATTTTAAGTGATAATTTGACTTCACAACCTGCAAGCCGCCTTTATTTGAAGTTTTAGAACATACAAAAGTGTGAAAAGGAATGCAACATAGAGCAGAAAACCGTTATTTAATGTAGCGTGGACTCCTGATCAGCATGGTTGTCGTTTTTTTGATCGCTTCCTCCTGCTCGGTCAATGTTGATGAACTTTGCATAAAGTATCTGATGGAATGACATGCGAAAATCCATAGCGAAGTTCGATTATGTGATTTGAGTGTTGCTGTTCAAACAATAAAAGGACACACGCATGCCAAGCAAAACGTCGTTTGTCGGATATTAAGTGAATGTAAACGAGTTTTCGATAAGCTGAGTTCGCAATCCTATCGCATTCCTATGCTCGACGGTGAAGTTATAAGGCGAGTTCAAACAAAACGACGTCGAAAACTTCATTTTCCATTCAGAAAGAAATCCAACAAAAGTAAGCTCGCATAGTTCGCACAGCGCTGGCTGCATCGAGCTTAGCAAGAACTCGAATCTGAACGTGGATGAAGAATTGATCGCGGGCATTCTGGATGAAGTGGAATGCGATCGTGACGCATATTTCGCAACTGAACAGGGACAACCGCCACCGGGGATACAATAGAATTTAAGATGGAATGCAATTTTTTAGAGAAATATTGTTATTTGTTTTTTAAATTTCTTTTCCAATTATGCTTTGTAATTTATTGTGACAACTTTGCGCACTAAACAAAATATTTCGTTGCGGAAAGCTAAAACGTTTCTAGAAGGAAAATGTATTTTGGTCGTTCTAGAAGTTATACTACCGGTGTGCCCCCCTTATATTTATTTTGAACGCAATTGTTTGAGGCTTCTATTAATAGAAATAGCATTTCATTTGGAGTAGTCTATCAGCATCAAAAACTATCAACTTTTGAATAGAGTAATTGCTGAAATTCCAGTGATGGACAAAGGACAATCGCTGATATTTTGACAAATACCAAGATGTAATAAAAATCAGCAATTAATCTTACGAATTTATTTCACTGAGTACACTGACTTGCCTACATATACACAAACGTTGGTTATTTTTTGTGTGAATCAAACGTAAACGTTAAAATATCATCATATCTATCACTGACAGATCAATCAAGAATTTATACTAAACAAAATCTTTAACACCTAATTTTCCACAGACGTCGGTTTGGACAATAATGCAGAAAAAAACTCGTTTATCGGCCGAATGATTCGAGTATCATAGGTTTTTAAACGCAATAAATTGCTGGCACTGATCTTTTAGACAATGAAACTTTTTTTTTCTGCATTATTCTGAAAATTAACACTTTCTAAACACTTCTTACGACCTTAATTTTGAGTGAAATATGAGTAAAATCCAAATTTTACTAAGTGACCGGGTCCACAAAACTCTATTCAGGGCTACCTTAACTATTGCAAACAATCAACAAGCGACTCAAACTACTCGAATATTTAGATTCCTCTTTTTCGTTATTTTTAATTGTGACGAACGTGCAATATTTACCAATTTTATTACTTTCTCTGTTTTAAATTAGGAGCATGTGCACATTTGGAAACAAATAAAATCCTTTTTCCTTTAATAATTTTAATATGTAACTATTATTCTTGTAAATATTCCTTATTAGTTACTTTGGTAAATTTAGTGTTAGTTGAATGCATGCGATGAAAATCATATGGTTAATCCCTTTAACACATGCGCATTTAACCATTTATTTTATAGATCAGGGAAACTTAAAGTGTATGGGTTTTATTATCAACTGAAATAGCAGCTCAATACAGAGCTTCTTTGTTTAGTATTCTTATAGAGTTTAAAATGACAAAATTCGGCAAATATAGACTAATATTACCTGAGAGGAATCTACCACTTGGTACAATCATTCGGTAAATTTGTTAACAAGCCCGAAAATACTTTGACATTGTTTTTCTTCTATAATTGTGTTGAGTCTTACTTTCTTATACCCTTCCAATTATCTGAAGGAACTATGAGAGCAATCGCTTTTGTTGACGTACTTTCAAATTTGGTATTTAATAAGTATGCTGTAGATTAACAAGGGTTATGTGACTTTGACCTGATTATATAAAATTTATTTGGTCATGTGTCAGCCTTTTTTCAAATTAATTACAGCAGGTTTTCCAATTCGTCAGATATTCAATATTATAAACCAAACATATTAAAAGGAATTCAGCTGGAATATTTTGCACAGCATAAACTCAGATTTATCTTAAAGTAATAAACATCAACATAAATTAAATTCGTTTTTTTTTTATTCTACTTAAATATTAACAGTCGATCATATAGAATTAAATGTCAGCTCAGCATTTCAATTGGTATTTGAAAGAAGAGACACTATACTATTATTTTTATGAAGAAAAAAAAATCAATATGTTATAATGGCAGCCCATCTTCACCTCTTCGGTTATATTCAAGAGTGTTAACAAGCAAGAAAAAAGGTTAGGCTAATTTATTTCATAACTTAATGCAGAGAATGACCACTATACTAATTAATTTGTTAACAATACAACTAAATCGTAAACCATAACTGAATTTTATCGGTTTCATTTCAATGAAAAAAAACAAATTTCTCTAAAAAAAATAATATTCCAAAATGCAGAACAAAAGAATAAAGTGAAAACTCTAGGCATAAATATCCTTTAAACATTAACGATAAAAAAACTAAGGGCACATTTACTAAATCTTAAAAACAAACTTTTTAAATAAACTAAAAAAAAATTAGGAATATTCAATTCAATGTTAAAAACAACATAAACTTTATGTAT
The DNA here is from genome assembly GCA_963969285.1 of Odontomyia ornata. Classification (NCBI taxonomy): domain Eukaryota; kingdom Metazoa; phylum Arthropoda; class Insecta; order Diptera; family Stratiomyidae; genus Odontomyia; species Odontomyia ornata. Next base: position 25,449,405 of record OZ017741.1, read on the forward strand.
GTACATTCTTTTACAATGAAAGGAAAAGAAATTAACATTTGCATGGTTTCAATGTATAAATAACTAAAATTATACAAGAAAATTTCAACCCATCATCAAACAAAAGAAATGGTTTAAAAGATTCTAGTATATTATGCCTGTTATTAAAACAATTCAGAAAAAATCAAAAAAATTTAAGACATACTCAAAAACAGTAAATGTTCATTATATACTATATATCGATATATATTTAGAATTAGACATCAAGAAATACATTTAGAATACAATGAGCTCAGTGATTCACCATTGAAGTACAAAAAAGGTTAAATAATATTTTTATTAAACAAAAAAAAAAGAACATGAAATAATGTAAAATCGAATTCTAATAACATGAAAAGTACAATACAAATGCAGCTAGGCAAACAGCAAGAAGTAAATAGAATTATCAGAGAATTAAATTCATATGAACTAGAATATTTGACAAATCCATTAATTGCCAAAAATAATTGATGAAGAAAATATTTTTCATGATATAAATAAACATAAAAAAATATATTTTTCTGAAAGAAATCAAACAAAGCATAACAATAAATGTACATCGTATTTTATGTGCACATATCCAGGCGCTCAGGTATAAAAAGCAACAAACAACTGAAATTGTTCTTGCAACAAATGCATATGAAATAAACAATTAGGACAGCGTAGGTTAGACCTACATATTTTATCAAATAATATACATTTATAATTTTGTAAAATTACACTATACGAAACAATAATATGAATTGCTAACAAAAAGACGGATTTTCCTTTCCAGTAGTTCTGCTTTTCAGCGGGCAATGGGGTGCAGGGTAAGTATGCCGTCGCGAGGGTAGGGTTTGGAAAAAATCCGCTGAGGTCGGTTTCGCGTCGTGCGCGGTGCGCGGTACCTTAGTTGTTTTTGATTTTTCCTTAACGTAGCATTCGTCGGGTTGAGTTAACGTAGTATACTTTTCGGTACCGCGTCGGGAATTCGGGAACGCGAAATAAAAATTAGATTTTGTTCTTTTTGACTGGTCATGAGAAGAAATACGGAGTAACGTAGAATAGGTTTCCTCTCCGTATGGTTTTGTTTGTAACGCGTTTGAAAACGGGCGTGTTTAGGTGGCTGAATTATGTAAATGAGCGTAACCCATTCGGAGACCCGCGACCGAAATCCTCTCCGATCTAGCTGGCCGACAAGCAGCCACCGCGTGAATGGGTTACGGTGCACGGATTGGTTGACCGGTTGGTACCATCCGTTGGCACTACTCAGACTTAACGTCTAGAACCGATGAGAGGTCGGTTCCGCGTTCGGACATAAATTGTTAAATCATTACACAAAGATTCACTTGGGAAATTAAGACGTTTGGCAATTTGGCACCATCAGGAGGAATCTTGGCCAGTACCATTATATGGTCGAATTGAACGCCGCTCGTTCTCTGGAACACCACATTAATCAGTTGATCGCCATCTTGGTTCCAAAGAAACAAGTCTCCTTCGCTTCTTCAATTTCGAAGCAGCACAGAATGGGTGTACCACCCTCAACAGAAACTGCAGGGGTGCCAACAACTGCCAGTTGCCATCAATGGCATCAATCAATCAATCAAAAGCGCTTTATTTAATACTCATCGTTATAAATTTTAAAAGAATATAAAGCAAATTCCAAATAATAACAATCAAAAAACTTAATGGCCCAAATGGCTCTCTAAATTTGTACGTTATCATAAACTCATTTCATCAAAAAAAAAAAAACTATAGCAAATGCAATTAATTACGATTATTACATATTTTTACAATTCAATTGGAAAAAGGAGAAAAAACCAACCAACACTATCCAAAAATTATTTATAATTAATACACAACATTGAAACTTTGATCCTACACCTAATATGTTGTAACTTATTTCTAATAAAATACAATCAAAAAAACTTTATCTTATACTAAAAATACTATAACAATGTTCCTAACCTAAGTGTTTAATCTTATCTCTAACGGAATATAGTAAACATTACATATACCTAACCTAAACCTGATTTTAACAAAAATATATAACAATACTAAATGTAGCAATAATGAGCTGAAACTCAAAAACTAAATAACGAAAAACACCAAAACTGAAAACAAACACGAAAAATTTAGACATTGTCATTCAGCCACCAATACCTGGATTGCGCCGTCTCAACTCGATCAGCTTCAACGAATCTAGCAAATGAGTATCTCCATTGAAATCGTTGGTCTCGTGAACTCAAATTCGGAGGATATTTTATCTTCTTATCGGTGGCCCGTCGATATATGTGATATATGACTGGGACGCCGTCAGAATCAAAAACATATCCATTCATGTCCAAATACACGAATGCTTCTGGAGGAATGAAGCCAGTAGCGAGGCAAGTCGCTATATACCCATCTGTAGGGTGGAACCGCTGTGAAATCCAAGGGTTTTCACTCACAGTCACAGATCTTGCGATATGATTCCGAAGAAGCTTCAATATGAAGATATCGACTCTAGTCACTTCAGCAGTTTGATAAATTCTTCTATTCGATATATAATGTTTCCAATCCGTCTCAGGCTTTCTGTACAAACCAGTACATGCACGAAGACATTTCCTTTCGAAAACTCTTAATTTTTCCAAAGTACTAGCACTCTGGTTGTACCAGACCTGACATCCATAGGTCAAAACTGGTCTAACCAGTGTCTTGTAACAGATAATTTTGACCTTTTGATCAATGTATCTGGAATGAAAGAGCTTTCGAAGGGCCATGACTACTTTAAGTGCTTTACTGAGCATGATTTTCACATGTTCAGTATAGTACAGATACTGATCGAGATGAACACCGAGGTATCGAACACAGGATTTATGTGGAATTCGTTCTGAACTACCCTCGCCGGCCATGATGTGGAAATCTTTCCAATTACGTTTCAGGTCTTGACTGACCCCCTGCAGCGTTGTCCGAAACAAGATTGTTTCACACTTCTGCGCATTGATTTTCATTCGCCAATTGTCAGTGTATAGCTGTACATCATTGAACATTTTTTGGAGATTGCTCTGAACTATTGTAGCTTTTCGGTCTGCCATGTAGATGATCAGATCATCAGCAAACGCTACCAATGATCGCGTTGGCGAGACGTTAAAATCAAAGCCGTTCAATAGCTTGCGAATAAAGATTGAGAAGAGCAGAGGCGCAGTAACTGTTCCCTGCTGTAGACCATTCAAGACCTTGAACTCGCGCATTGTTGTCAGATTTCCATCGGTTACAACAAACGATTTCCCGTATAACATATTACACATCATGGCGACAAGGTGTCTGGGGAACTTGTCCTGAAGAAGTTTAAAAATAAGTCCATCTAACCATACCGTATCAAAGGCTTTCTCCATATCAATGAGACATGCTCCAACACATTGTCTATCATTTAGTTTCCAACAGATGTCTGAGGTTACTTTCGTTATTGCATGTGTGGTCGAATGCCTGGCACGAAAACCAAATTGGCAATTCGGCATCAACTCATTTTCCTCAATGTGGGCGTTTAATGCTCTGTTGAGTATCACTTCAAACACCTTGCTGATGTTAGGCAGCAAGCTGATTGGGCGATAGCTTTTCGGGCATGAAGATTCTTTTCCTTTCTTCAAGATCGGAAATACCTTAGCCTTTTTCCACTCATTTGGGAAATATGAATTGCTCAACATGTTGTTGAACAATATGCAATAGTTCCTAATAGCAACCTCAGGCAAATGTCGGAGAACTACATTTGGAATACCATCATTACCACATGATTTCTTGTTGTTTATCTTGCGAAATATGAAACACAAGTCTTCATAGCTGACAAAATAATCAATTAGATTCAAGCTCGGTATGAGGTCAGATGTTAATGTTTCATTGAAATGAAGAATTGATTGGCCGTTCAGCCTTGATTTGAAGTCGGAAACTTTTGCTTCAACGACCTCTGAAAAAATTTCGTTCCCTCTCTCAGGGTTTGGTAGATGAACCAATTCAAAATGTGTTCCAATCAGGGCAAGTTTATCCAATCCTTCACAAATAATCCTGTTTCCATTTCTATCTGGAGTCGTACTATCAATTTCGATACCAGCCCTATCGGGAAGATTTATCTCATCACTAGTGACTTCAAGATTCGATACCTTCACTCGAGACTTCTTGCGGAATATGCTATTCACTTTCGCGAACACGCCGTCTGGGTCCTGTGGGCTAATACCCCTCAATTTTTCCGCCCATTGATTGCTGACCTCACTCCTGAAGTATGACCGGATTAAGTTCCGGACATTCTTCAGATGTAATTTCAACAAAGACAACGAGGGATGGTTGTAGTCCAAAAATCGTCGATAAATATTGTTGACGCGTGTGAGAAGGAGGCTTTTCAATCTTTTCAACCTTGCAATGGTTAGTGTTTCATATCCTTCTATATTGTTTCGATGTTTAATCTTTGGAACTACTTTCTCAATCGTTTCCAACGTCAGCTTCTCTAACTTCGACAAATAGACATCTATTTCATCGTTAGTTAGATTTCTGTCATTAGGAACCATTGAGCAAGAGTTGCCGCCATCAGAAGGGGGACATTGCTTCTGGTACTCCCGATTAAACTTCTTTTGAAACTTTCCCCAGTCTGTTTTTTTGAAATTCAACCGATGATTTTCATGTTGAACTGGAATGAGGAAGAGATCATCCCTGTGATGATTGATTTCCATTACGATTGCGTTATGGTCGCTATCATAAGGAAGCACCTGTAGTTTCCGTTGAGGACTATTAAAGTTGAATTCGAGTCTTGCGTCAGCAATGCAAAGGTCCAAATATGAATTTGTCCTAGGGTATGTTGGGAACTCCGACCCATATAGATTGCACCTGTATTCAATTTGGTTCTCTGTTATCCACGATTTCAGGAATACACCTCTTGGATTATTGGTGGCGTTCAGCCATGATGTATGCTTGGCGTTCAGGTCACCAGCAAGAATATAATAGTTATGCAGCCTGTTCAATTCGAGTATTTCGAACAAGGAATTGAGCTCCTCCTTGAGCTTGAGAACAGTTCCACCAGTTGCATAGGCAGAGATAACGAAGAGGTTATCCCCACCTGGCAGTGAGATTTTGATAACGGACACTTCAAGAGATTCAAAGCTTTTGAATTCGACTTTTTCAATATTTTGGAAACAATAGGGTCTTCGTACCAATATCCCGGTGCCACCTCCCCCATCACCTATTACCCTATCGTTTCTTACGAATTCAAAATCCTTGAATGTCATGAAGTGCCATGAATTGAGGTGGGTTTCGGTTAGAAGCAGGATGTCAGGCTTTTGTCTGGCAATGAATTCAAGGAGATAATCACGCCGATGTAAAGTAACAATGGAGTTGACGTTGATCGAGATGAGACGAATCCTATCCGTGGGAATGTGGCTGGATGACAACTTATTTTGAGCCATTTGAAAGTCCTAAACGCTGAAAAACAATGTTAATTTTCGAATCTTGTCTATCGATTCGCTCTGATAAGGAATTTAATTGTTGATAAATTTTGAGAAGCAGCTCATTATTGCCACTTACATTATTTACCCTATTTTCCGCATTTTCTGCTGGTCCTCTAGCGGCGAGTGCAAATGATACTCCGGGCTTGACGAAGTTCGGAGCTAAGACACTGCGGTGTATTTGTGTTTGTTTTGGGGCAGATTTCAATCTTGCATCCTGATATCGGGAGCATCCTCGATATGATGCCGGGTGACCAAAAACACCGCAGTTCACACAATATAACTTCTCTTTTGGCTCCGTCTGAGCCAATTTGCACTCACCGGGAGCATGCACGTCTTTGCATTTAACGCATCGGTAATGCATGGCGCAGTTGGCAGCCGAATGCCCAAATCGTTGGCAGCGATAGCACTGGTTGATTTCTCGCCTCTGGAGGCGTTCCCACCTCACCACTCGAAAATTTAAATACCTGATTTGCTGAAGAGCGCTTGGACTGCTCTTATTTGTTATTTGTACCAAATAAAGTGGTAAGTTTTTTTTTTCTACCGTCGACCTTCTTGTCGCGAATGTTTTCACTGAGATAAACTCGATTTGTGGCGCCGTTTCCTTGAGAACCTGAAGAAGATCGACGGTATCTTCTCCGCAGTCCAAGCCCTTCAGCAAGAACGTCTGGTTCTTCTCGCTCTTGGGGGTATAGGTGAAGTGCGGAACCTCCCCAGAATTCAAAGCATCTTTCGCTGATTTGAAATCAACCAGTGATTTCGTTCTAATTGACAGCTTCTCAGAATTTACTCGTTTGATTTCGAAATTTGTCAATTTGTTTTCGGCTGCCAACAGCCGAACCATGTCTTTTCCGCTTTGCCCGAAGACATTAATCGGCGGAACTTTCTCGGTATTCTTCGCTACTTTTTGAGGAGGACCAGCAGAACTACGGGCTGGTTTCTTCTCCCTATTTCTACTTTCATTATTTTTATTTTTTAAATATAAGATAAAATTATCGTCCTTGTTACCTTCGTCTACCTCCATGTCCTGCTGGAGTCCATCCAGCGCCGCAAAGTAGTTCTGGCTTTCGTTCGTGCCACCAGCACTTAATACCTCTTCAGTTATTATTGGAGTTGCAGCTTTCTTCTGTTTTTCGATTTTTCGTATCGGACCACTCTCTTGAACTTGTTTTGCCGTCTTGAACATTTCTTCATACGTTTGAATTCTTGCCTTTAGCTCTTCGATTTCACTTCGAAGGCGGCACACTTCCTGTCTATCCTCGAGCACTTGTGTTTTGCGACCGGCATCTGCGGTATCCTGGGTGCTCGTGTGTCTCCGCTTGTTGACACTTGCCAATTTCACACCGTCATTTTCCCCGGGGCCCCCCAACGGAGGGAAGCCGTCGGGCTCCTCCATACAGCAGTCCCGAGTTGTCGTTGGTTTGGCCTTTTCTTGGTTTATGGGTACGGTTGGTCGATGCCTTCGACGATAAATTCTTCCCCAATAAAATCAAAACTTGCTTTTGACTGGCTCGTAAAAAATTATTTCAATATTTTGAAACTGACTTTTGTGAAAAATTAATTAATTTTTAAAATTAATGACAGGAGCGATTAAAAACACGTCTACACGCAACGAGTGCTAGACCGAGCATTATCCCATCAATGGCATCTTGACATATGAAAACCATCCAGGTACACAGTTTGACACACATGGTCAGCTTTTTCAGTCTGCCTGCAAACCAACACCCAGGTCTACCAAAAACCGACGGAAGCCAGCATATCTCAGGAACTATGTCTTCAACATGTGTTCAGTTCCTTGAAATAAGTGGGGGAACCTATAGTGAAGCGTACAAGCATATTCGGTCTAGACTGTATCATGGTATAGCGTACGAACGTGTTCGAACTAGAATATATTGAAGAACTGTCTCGTTCAGTCGGTTGAGTAATGAATGCTGAGCTGCGTGTGTAAATTGCATATCATTATTCACAATAAAGAGTATTATATGAAGCTTATATCAAATGTAGCATATTATTCGGCCCCTTGTCACAACAGCCCACAATTGATTTTACTTAAAGTCAAGTATCTCACTTTTATCTGATTTGACATTCTATATTCATCCAAAGATTTTACTCAACTATCCTACCTTTTCCCCTAAATTGCTGAAATAAATTGAATCTTCCAAACTTCATGGACACACACACACATGTTGCGAGAAGAATATATAATTTTCGATTCGTTTGTTCATTTGATCCTGTTTGAACGTATAAGGGACCAGCAACATCGATCCCCACTGTTTCGAAAGGACGTGTTGCAAGTAATCGTTCCTTAGGTACTGGTGCAAAGGGCTGGTCCGTGGGTTTTTCTTGCTTGATGAACACTGATGACCCAAAATCGTTTACGAAGAACGACTAGAGTAACATTTGTTCGTCCATGTAGTGCCTTTTTGTGCGCATCCATGATAAATAATTTTGTTAAATGTGATGTTTGAGGCATTAAAATTGGATAAATCTCGTCAAAATTGAACCCTGATTGTCCAAGTTAGCTCCGTAGATATCCGCTCGTTGAACTTTGAAAGCAGTTAAATATTTGCTGGGTAGAAGAATTTTACGAAGAATGTCAATAAAACGAAACATATAAGCAGTTAATCGTAACAACCTTCGATGGCTGTTAGTAAATTTTCCTTATCAGGAATTTCGTTTCCTATCGCTGACAGAAAACAACAATTAAAAGGCTCTACGTTTAATATGTCGTCTTCACAAGTTGGCCAATCTAATTCGTTTAACAGCCAACTGGGTCCATTAAACCAATTCGTTGCCTTAAGGAGTGCAGTAACATTAATTTCTCAAGTTAGAAAGTCTGCTGGATTTACAGATCCTGGACAGTGCCACCAATTATTTTTTTCCGTTGTTCACTTTATTTCTCACATCCCGATTGTTGACGAAAACGTCGCGTTGAGGTTTTTCATTTCGAATCTTTATTTGAATGTTACCCTTCAAATAATTTAACAGTTTAGCTGATTGTAAGGCAGCAGTAAGTTCAAGCCTCGAAAGATTAAAAGCCGAGTATTCTCTACTTCTGAGAGGAGAAATTCGATTTTTGGCACATAGAAAAGAGACGAAAGTGTGCCCATCAGGATATGTACTTCGAACATACGCAACAGTACCATAAGCCTTCGGGCTTGCATCTGCGAAGATATCTAGCTGTCGTTCCACTGGTGACTCGCAGTCAAAGATATAGCGTTGAATTGATAGCTCTTGTAATAGGTGGAGATCGTTAGTGTGTTTACACCATTCGCTCTGCAATTCAGGAGGAAGAGGTTGATCGCATGGGAACTTTATTCACCAAGTCTCTTGAAAGATGACTGTCATTTTTACCACATAGGGCGATAGCAATCCCATGGGCTCGGAGATAGTTGCAAGTACTTGTAATACCTCTTCTTTAGTGACGTTGATTGTTAGTAAACTGCAGATCTTCTCCAAATCGACCGCTAATTCATCCATTTCCAAATACCACAAAAGGCCTAGTACCTTTTGTTTAGCTTTAACTTCAGGCTGTGAATTAAAGATTTCACTCAAGCAACTGTCATTCGATCGCCATTTGCGAATATGCATAGAGGCATGGTTCAAAATTTTGCATGTTTCATATAATAAGCGCAGTGCATTCTCAAATTCGTTCAAACTGACTACTAAGTCATCCATATTAAAATCAGATGAAAGAATCCCACAAGTTTTTGGAAAATTTATGGACTCAACCTTTATATGCTTCTTCAACGTGGCACAAAGAGCAAACGGGCTGCACTTAACGCCGAAGGTCACACGCATCATCTCCAAGATGATAATTTTTTTCCAATCGCCTAACGTTTGGAACCACAAGAAACGGTGAACTGAACGGTCTTCAGGGGCAAGGTTAACCTACTAGAAAGCCTTTTTAACGTCTAAAATGATCGCATATTTTCCACTTCGGAGGTTCAGCTGCATAGTTAAAATTTCAGGCAGTAAGTTTGGCCCTGACCATATTGTAGTAAATCATTCCCGTTCTAGCCGAAGCATCAAATACCATACACGATTTAGTCGTTTCTTTATCCTCCTGATATACTGGCCGATGAGGCATGAAATACGAGCGAGATTTGTTATTGTCATCGCAGCGTCGTGCTATGCCTGTAGAGACTAATTCCTGTATAATACCGTAGTATTCTTCTAAATTCTCTCTCGGTTGACGACTAAAGTGATTCATTAGCTTTCTCAAATGCACCAAGGCTCGCTGGCGATTGTCGTTCAGAACACAATCCTTATGTGACCATAATAAAGAGGCTTCATACCAAGTTTCCCTTTTGCAAATATGTTCGTCGATCAGACTGTCAAAACTAGTTTGCATCTTCGTTTTGCCAGAAGGAATACAATCCAGCTTCCAAAGGTTTTCAATTTGATCCGCCACCTCTTGTAGATTGAGTGAGCGATTTGTAAAGACTTCAACGGGAGCACCTGGAGCGAAATTTGCCAACATTGTAAGGTCCACCCAAATAGGGTGTTAATGGCGACCAATTTTTCGTTTATCCGTTTAAATTCATCGGTTAAGACGAACCAATAAATATCGGCCCCTAATAGCATCCCGATGCCACCAAAAGATTTCGCGGCGATCGAGTCATCATCCGCAAACACGAGACCTTTCAAGATTCCCGAATCAATACTAACAGGGTCAATATAAACATCAGAGCGAATTTCGGGTACTACTATCGCGAGAACGTCAATGTAACGTTCGTCATGTATACTACGTAATGTCACTTTGACCCGATTAAATTTTTTCCCTTGGAAATGTTTTGCACCCCCGAATGAGAAAATTTTCAACTTTACAGTATCGTATGTATTCAGGCTCAGTTCTTGAACAACTCTCTCTCTCATTTATATAAGTTTGTTGCGATCCACCATTCGACAACACGCGTAAAGTAACAGGCCGATTATCGTTTATAGCAAATACGCGCGCTGTTTGTAGCAAGACGTGGGAAATTTCATGGATGGAAGTAGAACAAAGCATGGCTGAATTGTTTTTATTGGCGTCAAAACTTTTCTGTTTTTGCACTTATACGTTATACGCGGGGTTGCACATTGAAGTTTCGTGGTTATTTTTACACGAAATGTACTTTAACCGGTTGTTATGACAGCTCTTCGCGTTGTGATCTCGCCAAGGTACATTTAAAGCAACAACCAAAATTCTTCAAAATACTTTTCTTCTCGGATAAATTCAAAGAGCCATCACAGCATTGGGCAGTGTGAGTGTTCTTCTTACCAAACAGACATGGCATCGCGTTAGTGGTGGTTACAAGCCCTGCAGCAGTTTTGTACTTTGGGCTAACTGTGTTCGTTGCTGGGCGAATTCTGGAACTACTTGCAACTAAAGAGACGTTCTCCAAAGAATTTATTTCTCTTTTTAGAAATAATAAAATCTGTCTTAATTTGTCACAAAGCCCATTACGTAAAGAACAAGTTTTACTGTTACCGGCGGAGCTACTATTATCATTGTCTAGTTCATCATCGTCACGTATGTAATCGGAATGTTGCACTTATGTTATCGGAATGAATGACGATGCTCATGGCCCACAAATAAGAGTTGGGCATACAGATGGAGGTGGTGCCCCCTCACACCCTCCCGACCGGATCAAGATGCAAACGTAGACGTGGCCATATATTTCTCATTTGATGGGAAAATTCATGCAAATTATGTTTGTATGAGTTTTTCACTCAGAAGGGAAATATATGGCCACGTTTACGTTTGGATCTTGATCCGGTTGGGAGTGTGCGAGGGACACCACCTCCATCTGGATGCCCCACTCTTATTTGTGGGCCATAAGAATCGTCGGAAAGGACGAAGTCCATCTAAGTCCATCTGCCTTCCCCAGGTTCAGTTTGTCCTTGGCGTCAGCAATTTCCGACCCTTAGTTGATTACCTTCTTTTCGACTTCGGTCGACATTTATTTGGCCCCAAAAATTCGTGGATGCGAAATTCTTTTTTAGTGGGTTCTTGTGCTGTTGGAAAGAACCCGCCCCACGACACTGCAACGCTAGCCTACCAGCGCATTCACACGTCCCCAGACAAGGCCTATCTCGGCGAATACTACCATCCTCTTCCGCTGAGACAGCAGACCATCGCTGCAGTCCTGAACGGATATATCTCTACCCACATTCACTACATCAGGTTTTATTAAAGGCTTTAATTCGCTATTTAAGCGTTTGAGATTATCACTCGCGACTGTTATTCGTTCAATATAGGAAACTAATTCCTCTTCGATCTCACCCAAAGCCTCATGGCTTTCACTTTTTGAGTCCAGATTCGATAAATATTCACTAGTAACCGATGTATCCATTTTTTCTTCATAAAGTTTTCAATTGTAATATTGTTTGAATTTAAAGTGCTATGTGGGCCACTAAACTTTTTGTTTATCCTTTATTTTTATGATACTTGCTGTATGTTTTTATATAATTTTTCACGATTAACAAAATATGCTCAGTTGAATTTGAGCTTGGCAGCCCTACTCCATGCAATTCATCAATAGTGCAATTCTAACCTTAAATATTGTTTGTTTGAAATACATTTAGGGTATCGTGCGGCGAGTTTATTGCATTTGTTTGACTGAAAGGGATTTTGGGTGGTCATGGTATTCACATCTATCGTAAATTTCATACGAGCCAGAGGTCCAGATGAATTTTGGCGGAAAAGGAAAATATTCAAGCTGTCAGCGGTGAGACATTAAGAATAGTATTCTGTAGAAACTTTGTATATTGTCTTGCAAGAATAAGTATAACTATATTAGAAGGATAGCAAAACATTAGAAAAACATACTGGTGAAGGTATGCCGACTCAAACGAGCATCTTGGCTGTGCTGTCTATTATGTAATGGTAAACACTGAATGGTGACCGTGTATGCGCCTAAGTACTATTCTGCAAAATTAACATACTAAGACAAGCTTCTGTGGATAATTTCTTCTAATTTTCAAGAGTTAATAACTTTGTTCTTAATTTTAGCACTACCGCGGACGTAGTCGTAATTGCTACTCAATTGCAATACGAAATGTACATCGCGCTCTTGTGTATGCTACCAAAGGGAGAAAATTGAAAAAACGCGATTTCTCAGAGGTAAGAAAGAATGCTTAAAATAATCTTAGCAGGAACTTCTTGATTTTTTTTCATTCTAGCTATGGGGAATAAGAACACAAGCCGCATGTGAGCAGTATCACATTTCGCTAGAGAATTTCCAGGAGGGATTAATGCGAAGTAATATTTTGCTGAACAAGTAAGTTCAAAACATTTGACTGGGTGATTTTGTCTATTATGTTCCTTTTTGCAGGAAAACCCTTTCGGACCTCGCTATATGGGAACCTAGATCGTTTGAAACACTTGCGAAAATTGCTCGAGAAAGAGCTGCAGTGGAGGGTGTGGGTAACCTCAAAGATCAGTCAATAATGAACAAAGTCTATGGGATACCATTGTTAACTAATAAATCGTAGCATATTCAGTCATGTACGTCGAAATAAATAGGCAAAAAGTTATAAAGCGAATTTCTTTTTAATCACTAAATACATGTAACGAATAACACAACTAATCTTCATAGGAGACATAGAACATATCATTTAATTTCACTCAATCTTAGCCAAAATATCGGACTCCCGGTACAGATGATATTCCTTTTTATCTTCCAATTCTACTTTTGTGCCGCCATATTCTGGCAAAAGAACTTTATCACCGACCGTAACACCCAATGCGACATGTTCTCCCATCTGAAAATCGAAAAAAAATCATTAATTTCACCCAACAAACTGATTTCAACATTTCATTACCTTATTGCGCGATCCTGGCCCGACCGCTACCACGGTGCCTTGTAGGACTTTGGCTTGAGCTTTCTCCGGCAATACAATTCCTCCTTTGGTTGTGGTGACAGCTTCAGCCTTTTGGATTAATACTCGGTCCAACAGAGGAATCAATCGTCGTGCAACAACGGCCTGAAATATTAAAAGAAATTTAGAGTAAAATTGAAATGAAAGAACGCCGGTAACCTATTGACCCGTCGCGCACAGAAAAATCTGGAACGCACTTGAATTCCGAAAAAATTGATAACGAAAAGAGCACATTTATCGCTTATTCAGTGCAACTGTAATTTTCTACACTTTACTTACCATTTCTGTCTTTGGTTGAGTTCTAATTGGAATGGATATTCGAGAAATGAATGGAAATATGAGGGAGATCTAGGCGAAACCGCACGTGCAACACCAAATACCACACGAATAGTTCGAATGTCTGACAATGAATACGAATTTCTTGTGTTTCTGGTAAGTACATCGGGCACCGGTAATATTCGAACTTTAGAGGTGCTGCCATAGTTTGGGTAGTGGTGAATATTTTGTAAATGGTTTGTAGCATGGCCTTCATACTCTGGCCCGCCACATTTAAATTTTTTCATTGGGACGTCATTGTTATGTCCCAAAACGAAAAAAACGTTTGTGTGAAAAAGACAACAAAAAGCACAAAAATCTGCCATGATGTTTTCATTGACATTTTGCGTTTGACAATGAAAATGACAATTAAAAAGTGATGGCATCTCGCATCTCAATTAAAAAGTGGTGGCATCTCAAGACTTGCTAAGTTTTAAGAAGTTCACCCCCGTTTACGGAGAAAGTGCGAACCGTCCAGCAACTGCTGAAATTAGTGTCAACTTGCCGCAAAGGTCACCGGTTCGAGGGATCCACTGCAAGATCTGATTGATGACATGTCTGCAAGTGCCAGCGCTCTTAAGGCGCAAGAAGTACCAACAACTAAAGGAGGCGACAAGGATATAGCATATGCATTCCTCACCATCGAGTATTATCAACAGTTTTTCAACGTCGACACATTGATGGTGCTCGACAGACTCCCTAGTTCTGTAATTCCTAGACGCGCTCTTTCCAACTATTTGAAGTCTGACAAATGCTGATATTACGCTACCTGACATCAATGGGCGAGTATCAGGAGGTACGTACGCAGATTTCAGATTGTTGAAAGTTCCACATCCTAGTATGGCTGCCACAGGAGTTTCCATTACACTTTACTACTTGGCATACTGCGAAGATGCCATGGAACGCATTTGTACAATGCCCCGCGCAATTATTACAGAATTAATCAAATTTGCATTGTGGCTGTTAGGATGTTCTCATGATTCTGGCCGATGTCATGCAACCATGTTTTTTGGATTGTGTTTCCAATTTGAAGTAATATTGGACGAATTCGATCGGCAGGACGGTCTACGGCAACTTTACAACGTGGTAAGTTTCTTTATTCAGAAATGATGATTTGCATTTCATTTTTTCATGTTACTTTAGATATCAATACTGCCAATTCTTGCTGATTATGATGACCCTCCATCTTTGAATCACGATGAAGAATGTGCTGCCAGGCAATTGGTTCGTCATGTCTGCGTCTCTCTAAAGAAATACATGAAAAGTCATTTGTATTTCAAATATACACACTTTATGAGGCAACAGTGCCCGAATATGGCTACAGAGCAGCCCTCTTTCAAAGCGAGTAAATGCACTTTAGAACAAATAAGCGAACAAGTGAGAACTCTACAGGAAAATTTGCCACCTAAAGCCCGTTGGGGGCCTGTTGATCAAATATTGCATTTGCGTGGGGTGACGCTATTACTCAGAATTATCGCTTATTCGTATGAATGGAACAACAGTGGCAGGTATGTCTATTTCCTCAGTGAGTAGTAAATACGTTATATCATTCTATGTTGCAGAGCTGAGACTGTTCGGTCGGCATTAGATGTTTTATCAATTTGCTGTGTGACCCCTCGAGTCTTCAATGTTTTCTGCGAATTATTAGAATTTCCAGACAACAGTTCTTCTGCTACAATCAATACGATCTTAGGTGCAGCAATTGGAGAAATCGTCACTGACGCTGAAGTGCAAAAGGCAGCACTTGCTTAAATTAATTGGAAAAAATGTATAGTTAGGTTTGAACACAACACAAACGCCAGTGGGATCAGATATTGCTCATCATTTCCCGTTTGGATGAAGGGATGCTGGATAGGGGTTCCACATCACAGAGGGCAAACACAAGACACATACTGAAAGAAGGAAGAAACATTAAAGGAATACATAATGGTTGTTAAATATGATAAATTACATATGTACTATCCCAAATTAATTAATATGTAAACTGGCTATAAAAACGTAAGAATGGTAACCATTAAATTATATCTACATACATTGTTCTCCCTAAAGCTCATTACAATAAAATAATACACTTAATTGTTTATTTACAAAGGATTTAAAAGCATATTACACCCAGTGAACGCATGAGTAGCGCAGCATTTTAGTTGAAAGTAGCTAGTTTACGTTTCGACGATCTTTGAAATATATCGCTCTTTGCTTTACTGTAATTATTCAAAAATATATTTGACCATGTTGAAGAGAATTTTTTAATGTGAATTAACCATGGTCCTTTGCAATCACTGCATATTTCTTCCGTAAACATATCTAATTTATTAATCAATAAAGTTATTAAAAATGATTTTGGAAATCTTAGCATAAGGAATTGTTTTTCAAAATCACGCGAAACTAGAGTCTGAAATGTTTGAAATGCCATAACAGACATATCTATGCATACATCTGAAGGACATTTCAACCCACCGCGGTTAAGAGCATTAAAATATAAAAGATTTTCATCATGTTCGATTTCTAATTCTCTTTCCGTACAAAAGATATTACGACATGTGAAACACTGAGTTTTTTCAATAACTGTACGGGCAACATATGCGGCTACGTAAATTAAACTATTTCTACTTTCACTATCTACATCAATTAAAATACTGCGCTGAATCACTTTATCAATTAATTCAAAGTCACTGGTGTCAACTTCAGATGTCGATGTTTCAGCAAAATTAACTTTAAGATCGCGCAAACAGCTCCCTTATTACTCGAATTAATTTTTAAAAACGATGATATTTTTAATTTTCTTTCGGACTCTAAAATTTCTTGCACCGATATATTATGATTTGATCCGCTCATTCTTCGGTACTGCGAAAAACGTGCTTCAAGCGAATCAGTTTGAACTTTTCCTAACAAGACATATGGAAACTTCAAATGATCTAATAAATATTCTGCTAAACAAATCAGGGATGCTGTAGTTAAATTTAAAGCAGTAGAAGTTTCCTTTGAAAGTTTACCAGTAAATTTTGTAATAGATTCTAAACTATCATCACTATCCCATGAGTTAAGCCAGTTTAAGAATGACTTCAAAAAAACCATGCCTTCACAATTCGCGTTGTTTATTGGGAGAGCTAGTGGTTCGCGGATACGGAATCCTCTTCCAGGATGCTTAACATTTACAACCATCCACCATTTGTGTATAAACGATAAAAATTTTGCCGTACCGTGGCATTCCGAGCCCAAAATACTTTCAAACATTTTAACAGCTTCAACTGTCTTTTCATCAAAAATTTTCTATATATTTTCTCAACCTTCGTAGTAAATGCAAAAAAAATGCGAAGTGTATCGATGTATGACTTATTTTCGTTTCCTTCTGCTCCACTTTCCCCGTCTTATTGCATTACATTTCGTTTCTCAATTAAATCTTCAAGGGACAAGATTTCCTTTCAGGTCGATGTCGAACTCAGCAAATTCTTCTATCTCGTCAATCTGTAATCAATTAAAATGTTGTCAACTACTTATGATAAAACTAAATAATCAAGAGAAATTTTAAAAAGATATAAGGATTTTGAGAGAGAATCTATACCTTCAATATTAACTTTCTTTTGAGATACCCCCTAGTTTTGAGAAACTGTTCAGAATTTTTAATAGGCTATTAATTTATAGGAACAACAATCATCCAACGCGAGAAATGGAGACTGCTTCCAGGATCTATTCCTACAAAGTTTCCGGGGGAACAACCTAGGATTAGTGTAAATATTGTTAAATCGCTTGAAAATCGACTAGTAATAAAAACAGTCGATTTTCAAAAGATTAAATTTCAAAATTTGGATGATCTGATGAGCAACAAAATTAACTTTTTGTTAGATAAGTGGGATATAAGAGTAGAGGATAATGTTCTGTTTTTATATAAAGTAGAAATTACTGAATATCCCCAAATAAGATGTTTTTTAAAAATTAAAAATGATTTTAGCACCGAACTTTACGTGAATAATACTAAAGTAAAACGTGATTTTTTAAAACCTATTCTAGGCTATTATCAAGAGTGTGATAATTTGGAAAAAATTATTAACTTATTAAAATTTTTAGATACATATAACTTCAATGAATTTGCCTTTACAAGCGAGCACCTATTGAGTGAAGCTTTAGATAAATTATCATGCTTAATCCAAAATGAAAAAAGCCAGGAAAAAAATGTTTTTAAATTAGAATTCATACGCGACCAACTCGGATTGTATTTTTATAAACAACCGCGATACACTCCAGATACCGTAATTTTCTCAGCATTATTTTACCTAAGATTTCCAGGAGCATATCATAATTTACGAAATATTGTGCTAACTTTACCTAGTAGATCAATGCTGCAAAACTATTTTTCTCCTAATTCCTGTACAGAAACAGAAAAGTATTTAAGTAAGAAGTTTAAAGACCTCAAACCATCAGAAAAATATGTAATGCTCCTTTTGGACGAAATCTATGTTAAGCCGATGTTAACATATAAAAGCAATAAGCTTGAAGGTGTAGCTTTTAACGATTTCGAAAATTCATGTTCGCTTGCTAATACTATGCAAGTCTTCATGATTTCTTCATTCTTATCTAAGTATAAAGAAGTCGTAGGCTTGTTTCCGGTTCGGAAGTTGACGGGAGAGCAATTGCAAAAATATACGTTGGAAACTTTGAATATGCTGCACCGAATCGGATTTGAGGTCGTTTGTGTAATTGCTGACAACAATAAAGTAAATGTTAGTTTGTTTAAATTGTTTTCGCCGTACAATCAGTTACAACCATACATCATTTCTCCATTTGATAGTAGCAAAAAAATTTTTTTTATGTTTGATACTGTACATTTATTAAAAAATATAAGAAACAATTGGATAAATTCGCATCCAAATATGTTTTGTTTTCCCGATTTTGACAACGAAGAGGAAAAATTAACGGCAGATTTTAGACACCTTATAACTATTTATGAATATGAAAAAGGCTTGACAGTAAAAGGGCTGCTCTGTAGCCATATTCGGGCACTGTTGCCTCATAAAGTGTGTATATTTGAAATACAAATGACTTTTCATGTATTTCTTTAGAGAGACGCAGACATGACGAACCAATTGCCTGGCAGCACATTCTTCATCGTGATTCAAAGATGGAGGGTCATCATAATCAGCAAGAATTGGCAGTATTGATATCTAAAGTAACATGAAAAAATGAAATGCAAATCATCATTTCTGAATAAAGAAACTTACCACGTTGTAAAGTTGCCGTAGACCGTCCTGCCGATCGAATTCGTCCAATATTACTTCAAATTGGAAACACAATCCAAAAAACATGGTTGCATGACATCGGCCAGAATCATGAGAACATCCTAACAGCCACAATGCAAATTTGATTAATTCTGTAATAATTGCGCGGGGCATTGTACAAATGCGTTCCATGGCATCTTCGCAGTATGCCAAGTAGTAAAGTGTAATGGAAACTCCTGTGGCAGCCATACTAGGATGTGGAACTTTCAACAATCTGAAATCTGCGTACGTACCTCCTGATACTCGCCCATTGATGTCAGGTAGCGTAATATCAGCATTTGTCAGACTTCAAATAGTTGGAAAGAGCGCGTCTAGGAATTACAGAACTAGGGAGTCTGTCGAGCACCATCAATGTGTCGACGTTGAAAAACTGTTGATAATACTCGATGGTGAGGAATGCATATGCTATATCCTTGTCGCCTCCTTTAGTTGTTGGTACTTCTTGCGCCTTAAGAGCGCTGGCACTTGCAGACATGTCATCAATCAGATCTTGCAGTGGATCCCTCGAACCGGTGACCTTTGCGGCAAGTTGACACTAATTTCAGCAGTTGCTGGCCGGTTCGCACTTTCTCTGTGAATGGGGGTGAACTTCTTAAAACTTAGCAAGTCTTGAGATTAAATCTTAGGAAGTCTTGAGATTAAGAGCACTGGCACTTGCAGACATGTCATCAATCAGATCTTGTAGTGGATCCCTCGAACCGGTGACCATTGCGGCGAATTGACACTAATTTCAGCAGTTGCTGGACGGTTCGCACTTTCTCCGTAAACGGGGGTGAACTTCTTAAAACTTAGCAAGTCTTGAGATGCCACCACTTTTTAATTGAGATGCGAGATGCCATCACTTTTTAAATGTCATTTTCATTGTCAAACGCAAAATGTCAATGAAAACATCATGGCAGATTTTTGTGCTTTTTGTTGTCTTTTTTTTACCAAACAGTGACGACACAACATGATGATTTTTTGGTTGTTTTTTCCACTCACTTTGTCGTCACAGTATTTGTGGCGGGCCAGAGTATGTAGGCCAAGTTTGTAGGAATTTTTATAAAAATATCAAAATTCCCGTCTTTTAAATTCTTGGTTATCAAAAATTTATTAATATAATAAAAAATTATCGAAATATTTTGTTTGGCTTTCAAACCATCTCGTAACTTTTATTGCTTATGTTAAAACAATAATTTAAATGATAGAGGTGAATTTCTGGATTTTGGACCCTGTAAACGGAATAACTGGCTGTCAAAGCGCTAGGACAAGAACAGGATGAACGTTTTGATGCGGCGTAAACAGAACGATTTGTCCAATACGATAAGCTCCTTATTTTAGCAAATTTAACGTAAAAATAAACTGTAGATTGTTTCCATTTCGCGCTGTTTGTGATACTCGAGAATGGCAGGGAATTTCTGGCAGAGTTCGCATGCACAACAATGGATTCTGGATAAACAAGATCTAATTCGTGAACGTCAATATGATCTCCAAGTGCTGACTGAAGATGAATATCAAAAGATTTTTATATTTTTCGCGAACGTTATACAAGTGTTGGGCGAGCAGCTGAAACTGCGACAGCAAGTAATAGCAACAGCAACCGTGTATTTTAAACGGTTCTACGCTCGCAACTCATTGAAGACAATTGACCCATTGTTATTGGCCCCCACCTGTATTTTGCTCGCGTCTAAAGTGGAAGAGTTTGGAGTTATATCAAATTCTCGATTGATTTCAACGTGTCAAACAGTGATTAAGAATAAGTTCAGTTATGCATATCAACAGGAATTTCCATATCGAACAAATCACATTCTGGAGTGTGAATTCTATTTGCTGGAGAATTTGGATTGTTGTCTGATAGTCTATCAGCCGTATCGGCCGCTACTACAATTGGTTCAAGATATAGGACAAGAGGATCAATTGCTGACACTCACATGGCGGATTATCAATGATTCGCTTAGGACTGATGTGTGTTTATTGTATGCACCGTATCAGGTAAGCTTGTTTGATTTTGCCTATTCAAATCGAGCGCATAAATTTCATTTTAGATTGCAATTGGATGCCTACAAATTGCTGCTGTAATTCTGCAAAAGGACAACCTCAAGTCGTGGTTTGCTGAGCTAAATGTGGACATGGACAAAGTGCAAGAGATCGCGCGAGCAATAATTTCACTGTTTGAGCTATGGAAAGATTGGAAAGAGAAAGACGAAATACAAGGCCTACTGGCAAAAATGCCAAAGCCTAAACCGGCTCCACAGCGATAACCTAACAAAAGTTAAAATAGGATATTCATAATATAAGACATTACACGTTTATTCAAGAAAAAAATTGTACAGTAGTATTATTCAAAGTATTGTCCATCTGAAGCTATGGCCTTTTCCCATCTTTCTGCTTTTGAATATATCCAGCTGCTTTTAAACGTTCTGAAATGGCTGCTTGAGTGACACCCAAAGATTCTGCGAGCTCTTCTTGGGTTTGGCAACAATCTTCATCGAGTAATGATTCCAGTTTTTCATCTTCAAACTTTTTTGGCTGCCCAGAACGTTCATCGTCTTCAAAGCTAAAATCACCACTTTTAAATCGTGCAAACCACTTTTGGCAGGTTCGCTCAGCTAGAGCATGTTCACCATAAACTTCCACCAAAATACGATGACTTTCGGCAGCAGTTTTCTTCATATTAAAGTAATGAAGAATTCCCCGCAAAAACACTTTATCAGGAACAAAGTTCGACATATTTGAGTGAAAAAAATTATCGTTAATGCTTCAAATGAATGGCATACACTGAAGACGTACAATGACAGTAGTTTTCCAACGCAGGTTCGGAATATTGGCACGAATTAAGTTATAGACCCAATATGATGTTCATAATATAAGACATTACTACAGACAATATAAATATTTAACAATTTAAATATAGTGATTTTCATTCGAATTTTGCCACCACATTTCTCCCAGTCAGCCCCTCATACATTCAGTAGCCTTGCCGGCTTTTGTTTGACATTGAAATAGTTCATTCAATTCCATTCTCCTTTGTGGAATGAAATCGCAAAGCCTATCCATACAATGTTACTACTTCATTCGTACCATAATACAATCACTAACAAGTACGGTCAGTTCATACAAATTTCCGAATAACGGGACTTGCCGACGCGTGAGATAGTATTTGTGACAGCGTGCACAGACAGGGCATGGGGAACATGTCACAAATTCGACGAAAGTAAAACAGGAAAGAACAGTCATCAGCTGACTGGTGAATACATCGCATTGAAAGAAAAGAGAAGTCCGATAAACAACTGAACGATTTCTACGTTCAATTAAACGAATGTTGTCAAAAGACAAACGTCAAAAGCTGACGCTTTCATTATCTCAAGTTCCTGCAGTATTAGGATGGATTTTAATCGCTTCAGCGGACAGAGTTGAATTAATTTATGCCGGCCGATTCCTAACTGGACTTGGATCGAGCATGGTTGGCGAACCAGCTCGAGTTTATACATCAGAAGTAACGCAACCACATCTGCGAGGCATGTTAAGTGCGCTGGCAGCGGTGTTTATCAGTTTCGGTGTACTTGTGCAGTATACCCTAGGATCCTTCATAATGTGGAAAATTCTAGCAATAACTTCGACCATGGTCCCAGCTGCTACATTTCTGTTACTGTTCTTCACACCCGAAACTCCCAACTATTTGGTAGTGCGTGGTAAATTTGTTGAAGCTAGAAAAAGTTTGGAAAAACTTCGAGGATCTACGTGGAACGTGAATTCAATCGGAAGGCAAATGCTAATAAGAAAGCGAAAATATCAAATAATATGAAGATGATAAATTAATTCAATTTAAATGTTACAGCAAAGTGACGGCTAAAGACAAGATTGCCAGTTTCTTCAGTCCAGTTACGCTAGTCCTTTGGGATTTTAGTTCTTCATTTCATGATGTACCAATTCAGTGGTGTGAACGTTATCACATTCTACGCGGTTGAAATGTTCCGCGATTCTGGAACCACAATGAAACATACACGTGTACCATAATGCTTCGAGCTATTCGTCTAGCATTTACCATAGTTGCTTGCATTCCTCTGCGAAGAATGGGACGAAGGCCGCTAACATTCATTTCGGGTAAGTGTCAATTAAATCAACACGAGGACATTATTTAATATTTTCGAATAACCTTACAGGAATCGGCTGTGGACTTTCAATGTTAGGGTTACTTGTGCATGAAACATAAGTGGGATACTGCTGATCCACCAGAACTCCCAACTGCAACCAGGTTCCCTGTAGCTTGTATCTTCATTTTCACAATCGCGTGCACACTCGGCTTCTTGGTCGTTCCATGGGTGATGATTGGAGAAATTTACCCACAAAATTTCGGGGCATTGTTGGTGGCTTCACTACGTGCAGTGCACATATCTTTATATTCGTCGTTGTCAAAACATATCCTTTCTTAACTCACGCAATATATCGCCATGGTAAGTCATCATGAATAATGAAAACAAAAAGCGGAATTCATTAAAAATTGTCTTTAACTTTTAGGAATGATATTGTTCTACTTCTGCCTGCCAGAGACCAAGGGACACACTCTACAAGAAATCGAAGATTACTTCTCCGGTCAAATTAAAACTCTCAAGAAGGAGAAGCCAAAGAAAGGTGAAAGTGCTCCTCCTCTACTAGAAAAGAAGTAAATTATGTAAATGAGAAAATTAACATACATTCAGTTAGGAATCTAAGAGAACACTTAAGTACCTTGTAATGTTAAAACTTAAGCGAAAATTCCATGTGATATCTTCTTAAATGTTTATCTTTGTATATTAAAGACACAAGTTTTCTTATTTAAACTCGTTGTTAGTGAAAGCAAATTTACTCAGTTCTCTTGTGACACTCTTAAAGGAGCAAATAATAGCGTTATATATTGTTTATAGCTAATTGTTAAATGAAAACTAGATAAGGTTCTTAAAGACAGTATTAAAATGATACACAAATGTTACAATACATAGGTAAATATGCATATGAAATATTATGAAATTGAGTCAGCCGTCAAAGAATGAAAGCTTCTGAAGCACCTCACTTTAATGTGCTACTTATAAAAGTAATATTATCGATAATTATAGCTTGTTGAAAGAATGCGTTAACAGTTAGGGGAACCTTTTTCTAGAAATATAAGAAACGATTTCCCTTTGTATCAAAATAAAATCAAAAAATTCAATGTGTTTATTTCTTCAAGTACGATCCTCCTTTTCATGCTAATCAATGCACTACCAAGTCTCTATGAAGTTAAAACTTAATAAATAAGCCTCATTACAAAAAAAGACAGCCAAACCACCTATTTGAGTTAACGGCTACGAATCGAGGGCACCGAAAATACAGGGTTTTCCAATAAGAGGTGTTATTTTGATATTAAAAGAAAAATGCAATTTTTTAATATAAATGATCGGATGTTTATTTCATTATGAAGGGCTAGGTATGCCGTTAATAGTGGAAAATAATATCAGGCAAATGCCGACCACGCTTACAGGACCATATCCTTTTCATGAAATTTTCCATAACCAAATCACAAAGTGGCTGCCCTATGTCCTCGATAGCCTCACGAATTCACGAATGAATCACCGCTAGGCTGTTGGCGTATACCTTCTCTTTCACGTGGCCCCATTGTAAGTAGTCGCAAGGTGTTTAGTGGTATGGTCCGATGGAAGCCGGAACAATTTTCTGTATTAATTTTAATCACAATGCACTCTTTATTTTCCATTGCTCTTAAACGAACAGATTTCAAAATCACTTTCCCGCCAAAAACCTCAGCTGTGTTATCAATCTGGCAATAATATCTTTCGTTAAGCAACAAAATTTGCTAATCTGGTAACACGAAAATGGCTAAATTCCAACGCACACAACTATAATTCCCCGCTTCACGTACAAACCCATACAAACGCAAGCGCGGGCAAACTTACTAACACAACCTCACATATGGGCCGCAGCTCTACCTAACTCTCTTTCGCTAAAGGGCAAAAGCCATTTATTTTCAGTCCTTTCTTGTCTCCATTTTACATTGCCCATCAATTTTTGTTGTTGTAATTATTGACATCCAAGAGTGACCATACTTGTTAGTTATTGTATTATGATTCGTACAAAGAATTGGCGGCGCGGTGTAGCCTGTCATTCGTTCTACGACAGTGGTGATTAACACGAGTTCTCCATTGTTCCTTGTAAATCGCGGCTAGCGACTACATATATTGATTCGTTCTTTTAACGTTAAAGTAAAACATTTAAAATTGAGAAAATGTCGCGTAATGAGTGTCGTATCTACGTAGGGAATTTACCACCAGATATACGCACGAAAGATATTCAAGATTTATTCCACAAATTCGGTAAAGTTACGTTTGTTGATTTGAAGAACCGGCGTGGCCCACCATTTGCATTTGTTGAGTTTGAAGATGCTCGGTAAGTGTTCAGTTGTGTTTGATTAATAGATATATATTTAAGTTTGTGTTTTAATGGTCACAAGTTGCTTTTGGATATAATTTTGTGAACATAGCAAGTGTAATGGATTGAAGTGGGTGTGAAAGATAATGCCGCTCAATTTCATGAATTCAAAATGGCGGACGAAAGGCATTAATTCTACCGGGAGGGAATCATGCATATGGTGAACGGATATAAATGGCTGGGGTGGTGGTGTCATGTTTTGTCATTAATGGAAAAATTTCGATTATGTTTCTTTGTGATTCGTTACTAGGTTACAATTTCCTAGCGTGTAGTGTGTGTAGGGGAGAATTCGTTGTTTCACATGCGATGTTCGGAATACTGTGATAACTTCCCGCTTGGGTAGTTTTTGCATAAGGTTGTC
Source organism: Odontomyia ornata (assembly GCA_963969285.1). Taxonomy (NCBI): domain Eukaryota; kingdom Metazoa; phylum Arthropoda; class Insecta; order Diptera; family Stratiomyidae; genus Odontomyia; species Odontomyia ornata. Next base: position 25,475,123 of record OZ017741.1, read on the forward strand.
TGTTAGAAATTTGTTACAGTGGAATTGCGTTTGCTTTTTGTTTAGCTCACTAGTAATTGTAGACTTTGACCTTCTGACGACAATAATTAGTGATAATTTCAGACAAACCTACTGTCATCCATTTTAATTGCTAATAAAATTTTAGTATGGTATTGTTTTAGATAAAGCAAGAAGGGTGATACGATTTTAAAACAATACAAGAGGGTTGATGTGGTATAGAGAAATGTAAGAATCGAATACACTTGCTGTTGAGAGCCGGCTTGGTACTAGTGGAAGATAACATTTTAATTGCGGTTCGCGTCTTTGATACTGATGGCGTATTGTGTCTTTTGCGGATTAGTGGGCCAGCTCATACACTCCAGCTTGCTGTTGTCCTCGAAATAAGTAGATGCAGTTTTCTTAGACGGAAGAACGTGACGTCGGAAGCTCTTTCTCGCGACGCCACGTCCTTTCCGTCCAAGAAAACAGGATTTACCTATTTGAACTGGCCGCAAGCAACACAATACGCCATCAGTATCAAAGGCTTGAATCCCATTTAAAATCTTATCTGCCACTAGTGCAAGCCGGCTCTCAACAGCAAGTAATTCCACGTCAAGCGTACGAACTTGTCCGGTGGTAAGCATTTAAATTTCACCACAAAATATTTTGTTAAACGTCGATCTTTCTATGGCAGAAGATTGTCGTTCGGGGTGACGGCACTTTCCTGGTATCGGCACTACGCGTCGGGGGGGCGAAGACTCCGTGTACAAATCTGTTTGTTTTAATTCTTAGTAATTTATTTACCCCGAAAATTGTAGCGAAAACACGCAGAAGATTGTTAATTGCTTCATACGAAATTGAACAAGATTGAATAGCGGCTAAAGGTTATACCAAAATTTCAAATTTCTTATGAAGCAGATTTCAAGCTTAAAATTAACAATCTTCTGCGTGTTTTCGCGTCGATTTTCAGGGCAAATAAATTACTAAGTATTAATACGAACCGATTCAAAGTCAAAGTCAAAAGCGCTTTATTTAATACTAATCGTTATAAATTTTAAAAGAATATAAAGCAAATTCCAAACAATAACAAACAAAAAACTTAATGGCCCAAATGGCTCTCTAAATTTGTACGTTATCGTTAACTCATATCATCAAAAACAAAAAAAACTATAGCAAATTCAATTAATTACGATTATTACATATTTTTAAAATTTAATTGGAAAAAGGAGAAAAAACCAACCAACACTATTCTAAAATTATTTATAATCAAAACACAACAGTGAAACTTTGATCCTACACCTAATATGTTGTAACTTATTTCTAATAAAATACAATCAAAAACTTTAACTTATACTTAAAAAAATCAATAACAATGTTCCTAACCTAAGTGTTTAATCTTATCTCTTACGGAATATAGTAAACATTACATATACCTAACCTATGCCTAATTTTAAACAAAAATAAACAACAACACTAAATGTAGCAATAATGAGCTGAAACTCAAAAACTAAATAACGGAAAACACCAAAACTGAAAATAAACACGAATAATTTAGACATTGTCATTCAGCCACCAATACCTAGATTGCCCCGTCTCAACTCGATCAGCCTCAACGAATCTAGCAAATGAGTATCTTCATTGAAATCGTTAGTCTCGTGAACTCAAATTAGGAGGATATTTTATCTTCTTATCGGTGGCCCGTCGATATATGTGATATATGACTGGGACGCCGTCAGAATCAAAAACATATCGATTTATGTCCAAATACACGAATGCTTCTGAAGGAATGAAGCCAGTAGCGAGGCAAGTCGCTATATACCCGTCTGTAGGGTGGAACGCCTGTGAAATCCAAGGGTTTTCACTCACAGTCACAGATCTTGCGATATGATTCCGAAGAAGTTTCAATATGAAGATATCGACCCTCGTCACTTCAGCAGTTTGATAAATTCTTCTATTCGATACATAATGTTTCCAATCCGTCTCAGGCTTTCTGTACAAACCAGTACATGCACGAAGACATTTCCTTTCGAAAACTCTTAATTTTTCCATAGTACTAGCACTCTGGTTGTACCAGATCTGACATCCATATGTCAAAACTGGTCTAACCAGTGTCTTGTAACAGATAATTTTGACCTTTTGATCAATGTATCTGGAATGAAAGAGCTTTCGAAGGGCCATGACTACTTTAAGTGCCTTACTGAGCATGGTTTTCACATGTTCAGTATAGTATAGATACTGATCGAGATAAACACCGAGGTATCGAACACAGGATTTATGTGGAACCCGTTCAAGACTACCCTCACCAGCTATGATGTGGAAATCTTTCCAATTACGTTTCAGGTCTTGACTGACCCCCTGCAGCGTTGTCCGAAACAAGATTGTTTCACACTTTTGCGCATTGATTTTCATTCGCCAATTGTCAGTGTACAGCTGTACATCATTGAACATTTTTTGGAGATTGCTCTGAACTATCGTAGCTTTTCGGTCTGCCGTATAGATGATCAGATCATCAGCAAACGCTACCAATGATCGCGTTGGCGAGACGTTAAAATCAAAGCCGTTCAATAGCTTGCGAATGAAGATTGAAAAGAGCAGAGGCGCAGTAACTGTTCCCTGCTGTAGACCATTCAAGACCTTGAACTCGCGCATTGTTGTCAGATTTCCATCAGTTACAACAAACGATTTCCCGTATAACATATTACACATCATGGCGACAAGGTGTCTGGGGAACTTGTCCTGAAGGAGTTTAAAAATAAGTCCATCTAACCATACCGTATCAAAGGCTTTCTCCATATCAATGAGACATGCTCCAACACATTGTCTATCATTTAGTTTCCAACAGATGTCTGAGGTTACTTTCGTTATTGCATGTGTGGTCGAATGCCTGGCACGAAAACCAAATTGGCAATTCGGCATCAACTCATTTTCCTCAATGTGGGCGTTTAATGCTCTGTTGAGTATCACTTCAAACACCTTGCTGATGTTAGGCAGCAAGCTAATTGGGCGATAGCTTTTGGGGCATGAAGATTCTTTTCCTTTCTTCAAGATCGGAAATACCTTAGCCTTTTTCCACTCATTTGGGAAATATGAATTGCTCAACATGTTGTTGAACAATATGCAATAGTTCCTAATAGCAACCTCCGATTTGCACATAGCCGATGCCAGGAAAGTGCCGTCGCAACAGTCGGTCTTAAGCAGTTCCCTCCATCGACTCAAATCCCGCTAGAGGGCAAAGAATATCACAGCTATCTCCAAAAATGCATGACTTCCGCCGATTTTTATTAATCTATTAATTATTTCTTGCATAGCTCTCCTCAGGGAAAATTCCAACTATAAAATATATCGATTGGAATCATTGACAAACATGTACAGCTTTATCCAAACAATTATGAGGGAAAAAATTTGGCAGATACTTTTTCAATCATTCGCAATAGCACTAATAGCTATTCAAAAAGGTCTGTGACGACGCATTTGGTATTAACGGCAGTCTCAGAATTTTAAATGGTAGACAGTTGCTTAACACGCATGGCACACTGAGGCCGGCTAGAATTTAGAACATATCTGCTAAATAGCAGCTTCAATTAGAATAAAATATAGTCAACTTTAATCCACGTTTCACACGTTTATTTGTCTCTCTTTTCATTCTGACAGCTCCTCGATTGCAGGTGCTATTTAGTATATATTCTCTGGCTCAGTCGTGTCGAGGGTTCATGCCGAGATACTGCTCGTGTCGGGCCACATGCATTAAGGGGGCAAATAGGCTTAGGACTACAAGTTTTCACTAAATGCAGGCAATATGGGTATCAAATGAAAGATTGTTGCAACCACGGAAGTCACCGCAGTTGGAGACATTAAATAGTAGCAGAGAAGTGCGTAACCCGGGGTTGCATGCTGAGGCCGGCTAGCGCTCAGTCGTGTCGCGGGTCGTCCGGGGCACCCTCTCATCCACATAAAACCTAACAGGAAAGGAAACGGACGGAAGAGAAGGAGGTCATCCTGAGAAATGGAACAATTTTAGTAAATCATGACCGTTTTTTATTTAAATATTTTAATTATGACCTTACAATACCAATTCAATAAAACACCGAACAAAAAAATTAATAATTAGCTATGAACATGAACCAAATTCCATGAATTAATTTAAATCCCCTTTTTAGTAGAATTTCAAACAAATTATAACATTCGCAAAAGGAAAAAAAATTAATTCCAAGCAGATAAATCGAAAAATAATTACTCTCTTTATTTAAGCCGCGGAGCGCTTTGCAACTGGAAGGGGTGGGGGACTATAAAATTTATAAAAACCAAACTTAAATTTACTTCAGCAAAGAACAAAAAATCAAACGGCCAAACCCGTGTACTAGCTCCTTGAAATCGTCGAACTTCTTTTCGATGCTGTTAATTCATCTTTTTTATGTTATGTATTTCTTTGCCTTCACAGTACCATCACTCAACACTTTTTCCCATCTCCTCATAAAACTATTGTTTCCCACTCCACTTTCGCTAACCACTGCTTCCGTCACCGCCAAAAATTGACCGAAAAAAAGAACCTATCCTAAACTCAAAACCAAGACTTTTCTTCCCGAATTCAAACTCACTCCTCGAATCCAAATCCACGGCTGAAAAAACTCATTCCGCAATCCTCTTCTTCCTAATTCCCGTTGCCGTACCGAGGTTACGTAATCGAAGTTCAAAATACAAGGTTATCCATTTCGTGGTTGGGAAAATATAACCCTGCCATTTGACATCTGTCAAAACTGAATGTCTTTCAAAGCATGTTTTTTTAGTTGAAGGTTTGCCATTTAAAAATATGGATAGTTTAACAGTCAAAGAATGCGTTAAATTTATTAAATTTTATTATAAAAATGGCAAGGCTTGTGCATCATCGCAATATTCGTTCTGCTGAAAATATCGCTGTCGTTGCTCAAAGTGTGGAGGAAGACCCGAATTTGTCGATTCCGCGACGTGCTCAACATTTGGGCTTGTCTTACGGCTCATTGTGGCGGATTTTGCATTTGGATTTGCGTCTCCATCCGTACAAAATCCAACTCACTCAAGAACTTAAGCCTCAAGACCATACACAACGCAGATTGTATGCGAATTGGGTGATTGAACAACAAGCCATTGATAACGATTTTTCGAACAAAATTTTCTTTAGTGATGAGGCTCATTTTTCGCTCAGTGGTTACGTAAATAAACAGAATTGCCGCATGTGGGGCTCTCAAAATCCTCAGGTGATCACAAAAAAGGCCTTTACATCCGGAAAAAGTGGCCGTTTGGTGTGCATTATGGTCTGGTGGTGTTATTGGCCCGTATTTTTATGAAAACGATAAAGGATGTTAACCGATTATGATATCGTTTAGTTATACAGGGCTTATATAATAAGTAACCGGACTGAGCCTGCCCTGCGCCGTCAAAGCGTCTGCTAACCGGAATCTGTAGTGGTGGTGGGGGTCTAGGTAAAGGGAACCGGGCTGCAGCAGTTGCCTCCAAGCGCTTGGAGAGATAGCATCGAGCGAGAGCGGAGTGCGTCTTCAGTTACGTCGTCGAAGTGAAAATGAAGCGTACGATCGAGCAACGTGTTAGCGTCAAATTTTGTGTCGAACTCAAGAAAGAAAACGGCCACGCAAACTCTTCAAATGATTCAAGAGGCTTACGGTGAGGATGCTCTGTCCAGAACTCAAGTTTTTCAGTGGCACAGAAATTTCCGGGAGGGCCGCGATGACGTCCATGACAAACTGCGCGTCGGTCCTCCATCAAAGAGTCATACGGGCACAAATGTGCAAAAAGTGCGTGATGTGTTGAACAGTGATCGTCGTCTGAGCATTCGGGCTATCGCAGATGAGATTGGAATTGATAAGATGACCGTTCACAACATTATTAAGAACGATCTGGGCATGAGGAAGATCTGCGCGAAGCTGGTATCCAAACACCTGACTGATGAGCAAAAGGAGCGTCGTGTTGCTGTCGCTTCGGAAATCCTTGATCGACTGCAAACCGAAGCAGAGTTCTTACAGCCCGGATATGGCACCAGCGGACTTCTTTCTGTTCCCCAAGATCAAGAGACACCTTAAGGGGACGCGGATCGGGACTCTGGAAAACGTTCAACGTGCTACGACGAGGGCTCTAGACAGCATCGAGGTTGCCGACTTCCAGGGAGCGTTCGGGGATTGGAAAATCCGGTATCAGCGTGTTATCGACTCCAATGGGGACTACTTTGAAGATTTCTAAAGAAAAATTGAGCATATTTTGCTAATAAAAAATTTCCTGAGGTCAGTCCGGTTACTTATTATTCAGTCCCTGTATGCAAATCGTTATACACACGGGAGCAATTGCTTTTGCTGATATCAAAAAGTGTGCCTGCGCTCGGGGGAGCTTGATACCAGGGTCCCAGCGGACCCCCCGATTGAGAGTCCACGACACTAAAACCGGAGCCATCTTAATCTCCCATTCATCCAATTAGCAACTTCAACTGTGCAACTTTTCTTAATGAGCATTGGTATGAAATTTGTTAGTTAGGAAGCGAGAATGAATTTTTGTTAGTAAAAGGTGGTCCAACTAAAATGCACGATGTTGATTGTAAATAAAGCAAAAAGTTTTCATAGAATTATGTTGATATTTTTTATTATAATAGAAGGATCTATGACAATTATGTGTGAAACAAAATTTTGTCCAAATGTGGATTCTGCTTGTTAACGAATCCACTGAGGTGAAAGTGTGCTTCGTCGCTGAAGATGATTTTCTATGTAAAGCCACCATTTGTCTGTTCAACTAACCGTTCTGCGTATTGCCGACACTTGAAATGGTCAGTAGGCTTCAGCTCTTAAGTCAATTGAACCTTGTAAGCGTGTAATTTCAAATATTGGATAGTCTTAAAAGTATTGAGCTTTTTGTGTCACTAGATGGTGTTCGTTGTCATATATACTACTAACTACTACTAATCAGATTGACATGTGTTTGAAAGGTGACATTCCAGGCTACAATTTTCATACCGACAGTTTGTGTCAAAAGTTGTATTCATTTAAAAATGAGTGAAATTTCTGGAAAAATTCGATACATTTTACAATATCAGGTGAGAATGCATCGCAGGCTCGTGAAAAAATTTGTGGTGTCTATGGTCGAGACACTTTATCAAAAGTCAAGAGATGGTCCGCTCGCTTTCGTTCTGGAAATTTTGATGTCAAAGATCGACCAATCACTGAAAAAGTCGATGAAATCTTACAAAAATTGAAAAAGACATAAGCAGTCATGCCATTACTAAAGAACTGAATATCCATCACCAAACAGGTTTGAACCATTTGCGTAAGGCTGGATACACAAAGCGATGAAAATTGGGTAAGATACGAGAATGTCACTCGAAAAAGATCATGGTCAAAAAAAGGTGAATCATCACAAACGACTTCAAAGCCAGGATTGACACCAAATAAGGTTATGCTGTGTGTATGGTGGGATTGGCAGGGAATTGTTTATCATGAGGTGCTAGAACCTGGCCAAGCACTCAATACGGTTCTGTACTGTCAGCAATTAACCAGATTGCAACAAGCAATTCAAATAAAACCGGCCAGAATTGATGAATAGAAAGGGCGTTGTCTTCCATCATGACAATGCCACACCACACACATCTTTGATGACCCGGCAAAAATTGGCAGAGCTTGGCTGGGAAGTTTTTATGCATCCGCCGTATAGTCTAGATCTTGCACCATCAGACTACTATTTGTTTCGCTCTCTGCAAAACTTCCTTAATGAAAAGAAATTCACTTCAAAAAGGGACTGTGAAAATCACTTGGCCAAATTTTTCGCCGATTAACCACAGAAGTTCTACACAGATGGAATAATGGCTGTACCCAAAAAAATGGTAAAAGGTCACCATGGATAATAATAGACAATATGTAATTAAATAAAATCCATTTTAAATAAAAGAAATATTCAATCGAAAAATGACAAAAAAGCCTCAATACTTTTTATACGATCCAATATATAATACACCTGCATTTCGAATCTGGCCTCAAAACCATACAATTTGACGAGTTATCAATGGCTACGTGAACGGTATTTACTGCATCCAAATCCTGAACTCAAATATTGATACAAAATATGCGCGAAATTTCCATGTAGCCATTACATACATCCTCTGAATCTGGCATCAGATCAATACTGCAAGCTGTATGAATTATCTCTCGTTGACTTGTTCTATTTGAAACCTGAACAAAAAATGTTATAATTGATGCTGTATACTATTTATTAAAAATCATTCTCTTTCTTGAAATATTCGTGTAAATCCCAAAAGTTCGAGTTGGTTGAGTCGATTGGAAGCGTATTTGGTTCCATAGCCATATACTGTTGTGTTGAAGAAAAATTCAAACTGCTATATCTTCGTTAAATATTGTTAAGATCTTCTGAGATTTTCAGGATAGATCAGCTTTACAACACGCTAAATCTGTGTGATACATTTGTTTAGAATCAAAGCACTCAATTGTTTTAACCCGGTGCCAATGACGCTGGGTCATATTGACCCGAGGAGATTTTAAACAGTCATAGTCTATTTTCTACAATCATTATGCGTTTGAATGCTTGTGTAGCTGAAGTTACATTCCATCTCTACCTGCAACTTCCCTGCATTCAGTGCAATGCCACCCGCCCAGTGAGATACACGTGCGACAACTCAAAGTGGGTACTTTTGACCCGGCGTCATCGTTAGTGTGGTATTTTCGTGACATGCATTTATTTATGAGTTCAGTGTTTTTTTTAACGATTTTTGTTTGTTTTTAGTTGTTTTCACAAAAATGTCACTCGCTAACCACCCGGAGCGTATTTTGGCGGCATTAGAAGAGTCACTTGTCTGAACGCAGTGATAGCAGCGTAAGTGAGCAAGATGCAAGCGATTTGACAGAATCTGATTCGTTGGATAATCGTGATCTTTTGACTTTGCAACAACGGTTCTTCAAAAGAAGAGATGGAACAAGATGGGAAAGAGCACCAGCACGACCAAATGTACGTACAAGATCAGAAAATATAATTACGGAGTCACTTGGTGTAAAACCAGCTGCTAAAAGTGCCAAATTGGTGTCAGAATGTTGGGACTTATTTGTGAATAGTGCCGATGTTGTGCAAAATTCGAACATATACCAACTTTCATATCCAAAAAAGAAGAGCGGCATGTGCAGATGTGAGCAAACATAGATACATGAGTGAAGTTGGAATGAGTGAGCTAAAAGCATTTATTGGACTTCTATATATTGAATGATTTGTGGGAAACAGATGGCACTGGCGTAGAAATATTTAGACTCACAATGTCAATTCAACGATTCTACTTTATACAGAGCTGTTTACGTTTTGATGATAAGTCTACACGTGATGAAAGACAAAAGCTGGATAATAGCGCACATACGGGAGCTTTTTGAGACGTTTGTCGAACAGTGCAACAAAATGTATGCGCCAGGAGAGAACTGCACCATTGATGAAATGTTAGTAGCATTTAGAGGTCGCTGTAAATTTAGACAGTACATACCGTCTAAACCAGCTAGATATGGTCTCAAAATATTTGCTTTAGTTGATGCGAAAACGTTCTACGTGGTTAATTTGGAAATTTATGCCGGCAAGCAGCCCAGTGGCCCATATTCAGTCAGCAACAAAACATTCGATGTGGTTGATCGTATTGTATTGCCAATTTCTAAGTCTTGCCGTAATGTAACATTTGACAATTGGTTTACCAGCTACGAATTGATATCTCATCTTCTGTGCAAACACAAACTTACTTCTGTGGGTACTTTACGCAAAAATAAAAAGCAAATTCCGTCTGAATTTATAACAACAAGAGGAAAACCTGAAAACTCATCAACTTTCGGGCATCGAAAAGAGATAACTCTAGTCTCGTATATCCCAAAGAAAAACAAAGTTGTCCTTTTGATGTCAAGTTTACATCACGATGATCATATTGATGACTGCACAGATGACAAGCAGAAACCAGAGATTATAACTTTTTATAACTCAACCAAAGGTGGAGTAGATGTGGCTGATGAACTATGTGCAACGTACAATGTTAGCAGAAACTCAAAAAGATGGCCTTCGACACTCTTTTTTGCTATGTTAAATATAGCCGGGATAAATGCAAATATAATTTATCGCGCTAATAATAATGACATGCATACAAAAAGACGACACTTCTTGAAAAATCTAGGTCTTTGTATGGTTCAGGAACATTTGCTCTGGCGCAAAAATCTTACTAATTTGCCTCGACAGATGCGCAAAAGAATTGCGGATTTCACAGGTATAGAACAAGGCGAACCCTCCCAAAAGGTCTCCGGCACTCGCAGAAGATGTCAAATACGTCCATCCAAAAAGGATAAAAAAACAATTCACACCTTTAATTCATGTAACATTTACATATGCCCCGATCACGTAATTTCGTACTGTGAAAACTGTAGTAATTCCATGTCACTGATTGATGAAACAGAAGACTAATTTTTTTTATTGATATAGGCAGTTTATATGATCTCTTCCTGAATTCACAATGTTCATTATTCCAAATAGTTTTCCGACAATTGTTGTAAAAAAAAATCAACAAATATTTTTTAAGTTGAATTTGCATGTGATAAAGAAATAATTAATAAAAAAGTTATTTACAAAGTATGTTAGTATTTTCATCATTTTATTTTATTGACAAAGCGAGAAGATTTAATAAATTAAATTAAAATTAGATAATTTATTAGAATTTTATAAAAATTCGTTAATAAAACCAATCGGGTCATTTTGACCCAGTGTCATTGACGATGTAATTTTTTTCACGTCATTGGCGCCGGGTTAAGAAGTTTGTGGATTTCAAGGATACCGGAAGATTTAAGGCTTAATACGGATCTAGGGAACGCATACAGTAGTATGTTAAAGGCTTGAATGACTCATCTAGTTTATGACACCGTGAAGGATAATTAGAGTGGGTTAATGTTTTAATTACCTTTCCAAGTAGTAATTTTGATGGTTTTATTATTAGTTCATTAAAATACCTTTTGTAAATTAGTTTGTAATTAAGAAACGATGTATAAATACAAGAATTTTTGGATTATGTTTCAGTAACACGGCACTGAAGAAGGAAATAACTTGTTTCCGAAACACGTGTCTGCCCGGGTTTTAATAAATATTGGCGTTTTACGGAAAATATTAGGGTTCTTATTCATTTGAATTTAACGCCAAAAAAGGAGCAACGGAAAAATTCAATCCTTTTTTTGCTTTAGCACTACAGCCCCTTTCGAGCCTTCGCTTAGAGATATTGTATCTCATTATCTTCATCGAATGTATTGGCACTCGAGAAGGTGATATGTTCAGTACCATGCTCCGGTCGTTATACCCGTCCACCCACCTGCGATACGTTCTAATTTTAAACCAGTATGTATCATAACTGAACGGGCTTTTAGTCCGTCCGGACAATCACTCGAAACAAATCTCGTGTCACCAATGTGATTCGAACCAGGGACCTTCGGTTTGCACAACGAGCACTCTGTTACACCACACGGACTTAATATCGTACTTTAATCCGAATTTTGGTATCACAAACAAAACCCCTAATTATGCTCTGCCTTGGACTTGAACCCATTCTCTCAGATTTCAAGTCTCAAACCCTTACCTCTGACCTACGCGACTTCATGTATGTCTTCAATTTGGCCATATGAATGTCCGATGGGAAAAGCGCTTCAAAGCTTCATTGCAAAACGTTTCCACTGTGTTCCGAAAATAAAACTTTTAACACACTTAAACATTTAAATTAATTTTAAAGCATTCAAGTCCAACGAGGCCTAGCCGAGGTAATGTGATCGAGCAGATTCCTTTAACACTTGCACCAATTTTTATATGAATTTTTGTTGCTGGTAAAGCTTCCATAACAAAATATTTTATCACTGTACGATATTCGGATTTTAAAAAGTCACTGACACTTCAACTTCAAATGGCTTGTAAACAAAGAATGAATTGACAGATAGAAACGAACTTTTGGCGTATCAATTTTGATTCCTGTGTTGGTTAGTAGATGTAGCTTTCAATACTTTACTTTCCCCGTATTTCCGCGGCTGATTTTCTACAATTCGATTAGTTTTTGCTTCGGACGCTTAGGAGCGATGTTCTTAAAGATCGGTTTTTTTCCTTTCGGGTACTCGAGAGGTCGGTTATTCCCTTAATTTTTCACCTATCCTTCCTGAAAAAATTATGATGTAGACTATGTGTTGTTCATATCGAAGATGACGAAGCAATGGCGTGCTTTGTATAATGCTTCTTCGCACTCGATCGATCATTTATGGGCGTGTTTTCACACAATCGAATATTTGCCGGTTTCACTATTTCCCAAGCTCAAGATGTATCAAAAGAAGGGTTTGCAATTCGCAGCTTGTCTGTTTGTTTTCTTCGCTGGAAACGAAATTCTCAGACAAAACTGGTCTAGAGGTTGCGACTCAATATGAACACTGAGAAGACCCGGAAGATGAATAGGCTGCTGCAAATCACACTCACTGTCAAATTTTCAAAGAAATTTACCGCTAACAATGGAAAGCAAATTGGTTGTATTGAAAACATTCTTTCAAATGCAACGTCAATATACAGCGAGAGTGACGAGGTTAAAAATACATGCAAAACCTTCATGCATGAAGAAATCAGGCCACTGTCCTAAATTGCGTTCTGTCCGCCGCACTAACAATCTCCCTTTTGTTAGACAAAGTCTCGCGCTCGACCATCTTTTTCTTGCTGAGGACCACTTGTCTTAGTTAAATCAATTAGATTGAGCGTTCTACACAAATCTATAAAATACTCGACACGACATAGGCCAACGTCATCGAATAATATATTGATCAGAAATTGAATGTCTTTCCAAGAAAATTTCAGTTATTTGGAACGAATTTCATTTTCCAGGTTTCATAAGATTTTCACGCCATTCGTTGAAGCTTGGCTGAAAGAATTATTGTACGTTTTGCTGAGAAAGTTTTAATTAACAAAGGTTGAAGGGTAGCATACGAGTATGTTCGTATAAATTGGCTCGTGCAATATTTCGACATCTGGTGGTGATTTAGGGAAATATCCATTAATGTCAATTTATACGAAAAAATGCGATTTTTATCCTTCATTATCTCGAAAACGAAATACGATTTCTTACTCAAACTAGATATTCTGCTTTAGCACGGTGCGTTGTCGTGATCTTCGCGCACAACTTTTTCATCCCAAAATCGTCGGTTAAACTTTGTCTGACTGTTTCACGGTTCATACCCAGTTCCGAGGCCAATATTCGAACCACCGATCTTCACGGATTAGGGTGCACACACGCTGCGCATTCGCGTCAGTCGGCACCTCGACTGGTCTACCACTCCGCGCCACGTCTTCCACACCCCTGCTTAAACTCTTTATGCCATAGAAACACCTGGGCACGACTAAGAGCACCATCACAATGCACTTTCAGCGTACGTTTCTGAAGCTGTTTCCCCCAATATGGCGCAAAATTTTATCGCGACGCGTTGCCCTTGATTTCGTTTCTCCATTTTCGTGACGACACGGCTACTCAACACGATAAAGCAGGCGGACCAAACAAGCTAGAGCAATGATAAATATATCAATGGAGAAGGTAAGGATGCCGGGGAAGGGGAAGGGAATTTAAAGGTCGCAGATTTACCACAAGTGCGGCAATAAAATCAGTCTCATTACTTAATAGTCATACCTCGTAAGTTGATCTCGTAAGAAAGCAAACTTTTAAATAATAACTTTATCTTGTTCAAACTGTATCACCACACTTCGAGTCGAAGATTTAAAGCATTTCCAACTTTTTCTGTAAATTGCAGCATACGAAAATTTTAACTGTTCACAGTTCCGCCAGGCACGTTACACAATACGCACTTAAAACACGTTCGCCCCATTCAAGGCACATGCAAGTTATCTGAATTGATTCAAAACAATTCGAAATTTAGCTCATCTGGAGCTTAACATCGATCGTTTTCACACATTCCAGATGAGATGTAATCAGCTAAAGACATCTTTCATTCCAACCCTTTGCGAAACTGCACATGTGACTCATGACTTTAAAAATCAGTACGGCCGGTCTAGTAAGCGGACACTACATTCTCATATCTAGCGGATTCACTCACAGCACTTGAGACCGCAAAAATGACGAAGAAACGACCAAATAAACTCTTCCAGAACATAGCGCAGCCAACCCGTTGTCGTCAACCCGTCCCGTCGTTGCTCAACGCGACGGCTATTCCGCTCAACCTTTGAAAAACGAATCTTGGCTCATATCCATTCCGCTTCTCACGACGAGTCCCTTCATGGCGGTAAAGGAGGTTTTTGTCGTCGACATAAACTAAGTAATTGCTTTGCTAAATGTCATCGTTGGGGTTGGTATCATAAATTTCTTTTTTTGTAGTTTGTATTTAATTTTTTTATTTGTTTCTTTGAGAATAACTCTTTCTGATAATGGTAGCGATGGTAGTGGTGGGGTTTAGTGCGGGCTAGACATAACAATGTTAATAAGTTGCGTATGAAATTGTTTCACACTTATTGCGTTATTTTCAAAAAATTGTATTTTCCTCGCAAAGGTCATTCGAGTAGTTTGCCTAGGCGGGCTGCTCGATTACTACAGAATTCGGGGTGATATGGCCAATACCACGCTCAAACGTGTGATTATTACCTAATTTTTCAGTTAGTACCCACCACAGTTGGGTGGGCTGATAGTCCGACAGTGGCATCAGAAGTTCAAATTCGATGCTGCGACCCAGGTTTGAACTTGGGAGCTGCTGCGCAAGAGGAGTGTGCCGTAACCCACAGCTTCACATGGACTATATCCTCGGATACTGAGATTAAATATTCACCTAGGAAATAATAAATACTGAAATGCAAACAATCAGGCCGCAACAATATCCATGTTGCAATTGCTCCTGGATTGACGATATTCTCCATGCCTGGGCTTAAACAACTATAGAGAGTCTGCCAGATATACTTTTTGAGCCCATGACTGTCGGGAATATAATGTTTTTGAATATTTTAAGAGCATACATATATCGCACTGCAACCAGTAATTGGTGATGAAAATAGAAGAACATTTACTGAAGGATGCTCGTTAATTTAGGCAGGAATTAAAGGTAAAAAGTCAGTGAAGTGTGAAATGAGCAAACTTCTTTCTACTTTCTTTGTTTCAAATTTCCAATTTGAGAATTTTATGCTCCAAGCCTTAAAAGAATGTACTGTAAATTTAAATATAAGTTTATAATTGACATAATTATTTGATTACTGGAAAAATGTAGAAATTTTACAAGAAAGAGGCGTTATTTAATTCATATAAGGTGCTGGAAGATGCAAAATCAGTTGATTAATAAATAATGAAATAATAAATGTATTATTTTTTTATAACTGGTAATTTTGATAGATATCTACTTCTGCGAAAATGAGAATTTTTTAAATTTGTTATTGTATAGAACCGCGAATTTTCAACAATTTCAAGGTCACCATGCTAGTTGAGCGAATTCGTTCGAAGCTTCTATTTTGTCTGTAGCTATTTTGTGATTTTAATTATATAGCTCGAAAAAAATAAAAAAAAAACATGAACTCATCTGATCACCATTCTCATTCTCTTACAGCGACGCTGAAGATGCAGTTAAAGCACGAGATGGTTATGATTATGATGGCTATCGTTTGCGGGTAGAGTTTCCGCGTGGTGGTGGCCCAGGTAGTTATCGCGGTGGGCGTGGTGATAGAAATCGCGGTGAAGGAGGCCGAGGAGGTGGTGGCCGTGGACCACCAACTAAACGGTCGCAATTCCGTGTCTTGGTATCTGGTCTACCTCCATCCGGATCTTGGCAAGATTTGAAAGATCATATGCGCGAAGCTGGCGATGTCTGCTTTGCTGATACCTACAAAGACGGTACAGGAGTTGTTGAATTCTTACGTCATGAAGATATGAAATATGCTATAAAAAAACTAGATGATTCAAGATTCCGCTCCCATGAGGTATGATCACACAGGATTGAAATGGAAGCAGTTTAATAAAAGTTACTTCATTTCCATTTTTCAGGGTGAAGTCACATACATTCGAGTCCGCGAGGATAGTGGCGATGATAGCCGCCGAGGTGGTGGTGGCGGTGGTGGTGGTGATTATCGTGACAGGTGAGAAATATAAACATGCTTTTGAAGGAATTTTAATATTAACGACTTTTCATGCAATTGCAGATCTCGTTCGCGGTCATATTCACCAAGAAGACGACGAGGCACGCCAACATATTCTCCAGTACGGCGCTCCTCATTTTCCAAGTCACGCTCAGACTCCAGGTCAAACTACTAAAGCGAAAAATCAGATAATTTGATTTAAGTAACAGTTTAGTTATGCCAGACCATTAACCGAATCATATTCCCCTCTGTACATTTGTTCGACACAATTTGAAGAACAAGAAGATCGCTTTCTTACAATCAGAGAAGAGGAATGGCGATTTTTACGTTTGCATTAAAAAAAAAACTACTTTTAACACCTTGAACATTCCTCAATTTGATCATATATTATATGCTGTTTTGCGAATTTGTTTTTCCTCCCACCTTTCTCTCACCAGAAACTTGCAATTTTAAAATCTGATTTGACCAAATAATTG
This sequence comes from Odontomyia ornata, assembly GCA_963969285.1. Classification (NCBI taxonomy): domain Eukaryota; kingdom Metazoa; phylum Arthropoda; class Insecta; order Diptera; family Stratiomyidae; genus Odontomyia; species Odontomyia ornata. Next base: position 25,491,697 of record OZ017741.1, read on the forward strand.
ATTTAGTGCATTTTTGTCTCTCCAACTAATCGTTTGTTGCTTACGATGTAAATTATGAAAATATTAACGTAGACATGTAAGATTATGTGTAAACATATGAGCTTGTTGCGATCGTACGTGAGTATCGTATGGTAAAACAAAAAACTAGGAAATGTACACTGTACAGTACAGCTCATATGTTTTCAAAACATCGAACAAGAAGATAAAAAAAAACAATTACTATACAGATCATATAACAATTTGTACTTTCACAAAATGCCCAATTAATTAATATATTTTCTTTTTCTTTTCACAATATATATAAAATATGTGGATGGATAATATGGATGTAATGTGGAGCGGGGATTTTGATTTCTGGACATTTAATTTTGAATGGACTGGAAGGATTTGTAAACGTTGGATAATTTGGATATTGGATTTAGGATTGGATAGGATTTCTGATGGATATTGTTTTGAAAAAGTGATGATAAAAATATGAAGCAGGATGAGGATAAATGAAAAATTCATTGAGATATTTAGGATTTAGGACACCGTGGGAATATAAAGTGGGATTTTAATTTGAAGTCTGGAATCTTGAGAATGTTTGGAAGTGCAAGAAAAAATATCTACCCGTATTGTATGCCTACACACATTATACTACTAAAACTGAACTGAGATATCATATGGACTTCGTAAAATAAACAAAAATATATCTAACGCGTCAGAGAAAACGTCTAAAAATCAATCACATATGAATATGCTGTATGCACGGTTCAGAATCGTTCATCAAAACGTTATCGAAAGCGTAATTGTTTATTTAAACGGAGCTTCAGCGTTGGATGAGGATTCTTCTTTCCTTTTTCAATTGTAACTCGTTACACATTTACTCTCTGGATTTCTTAAGGAGGACTCGGATTACGGGTTTGTCTGGTATGTCTTTGATTTCTTTTTAAATAAAAAATATAAAAATTCAGTCCATATAAAAAGTATCTTAGTTTAAACAAAATGTTTGCATGAGTCGTCTTTTAGATATAATAGTATTAATTTTTTTGGTAATGAAAATAAAGTCAAATGCACATGTGTATCTGAATCTTGTTGCTTTTGTGAGATGGAGTTTAATTTTGGAGGGGAAGGGCGAATTGGAAGTCCAGATAGAAAATTCTCAGTTATTACCTTTTTAGCAACCATGATTGTCACTGAACCTTTACGAACCCGCTAAAAAATCTTCTAGACTATTTTAACAAGCCTACTAATTAACTCTCCGCTATCCTTCAAACATTTCCAGTCTCTCCATAACGGATTTTCATTTTCTATCATCAGTTATACAAAAAAATGATTGAAAAATATCTCTGATTTCGTATTATTCCCTTCAATATTCTTCCTAAGTTAATAAATTGATACTACTTATGTATTTAATTAAAAAATTACAACATTGAAAACTTTTCTTCATAACACTATTTTAATTTCCTACTCATTTAACCCTATTCCACTGTTTAATTTTATTTGGCGCTGGATTCCTCTAACATTACGTTACTTTTGATTTAACACAACAAAAACTGATCCTTCAAGCCTTCTTATTTATTCTGCTTTATGTTCCTGTTAAAAATCAGAAATTATTGGTTAACTGTTCATACATACAAAATTCATTTTGATTTCTCGAGTTTCCTCTTTATTTTCTCTAGGAAATGTGTGGTGAAGTGAATAGAGTTTATGTTTAAAGTGATTATGTGTATGCGTGTCCAAGGAACGAAGATTGAAACCCTCCAAGGTAAGTGGAAATATCATCACAGTTATCTGACGGGTGCCTTAAATTGCTCTAATTATGAATAACAAGTGAATAGTGTGAACATAGTAAGTGAATTATTTTTCAAGGTGAAATTTGACATAACTTCAGAAATTTTGCTGACACAATCGTGAGCATAATTGCGTATTATTATAGGCACCGTTGCGGTTTTCTTTTTTTTGTGGTAGGTAGGTGAATGCTATTTATGCACAGAGTGTGGGACTCTCATGCGCGACTAGACTGCCCACTAAACACCTCCCCTGTCAACCTGAGAACCCAGCCTGGAACCGTTTGACACATTACTTCGGGCCAGGCCTCGTTTTGTTACGCCGTGGGGCGCCTTCAAGCTGGGGAATCCCTTTCCTAGAGGGAGGGGAGAGGGGAAGAGGAAATGCCAGAAGAGCGATCCCCCAGCCTCAGCGCCCCCGGCTGCTATGAGTCACTTTTATATTTTAGGACTGCCCGAGCATAATGTGCCATCCGGTTCCATTTGTCAACCGATTCGAGCATCACCGCAACTATATTATCCGGGGTGAGCTCTCCCGTCACCCTGTAGAGCTCCCTTCGCAGCCTGACCCATTTTGTACACACAAAAAAATGTGTGACAGGCATTGTCCTCCTCTCCTGGGCAAGACCGACAATCGGGAGACCGTGACTTACCGATCTTGTGCAGGTAAGACTGAAAACACCCATGACCGCTCAAAAGCTGGGTCAGATAGAAGTCAGTCTCACCATGCCTTCGATTTAGCCACGGTCTCAGATCCGGGATGAGGCGCGCAGCCCACCTTCCCTTCGTGCAATTCACCCAAGACTGCTGCCAATCGTTGAGCGAGCGCTGTCTCTCCTCGCGGACAACAATCTCCCTCGTTTCGGCGCAGGTAAATAGCGCAGCGCTTTCTAGCAAGGAGGGCGACAAGTATTACGCCTGCAATAACTCACCGCCGAGTCAGAGACTGTTCGATACGAACATGCAATCCTCAGTGCTCCTCTTCTCTGTACCTGTGCCAAACGTTTTCGGTATACCTCCTTGCTGAGAGCGTCGCCCCATACCTCTGCTCCGTACAGTAGCACTGACCATACAGCACTCATCAAGAGGCGTCTTCTTGATGGGCTGGGTCCCCCTACGTTGGCCATAAGTCGACTCAGAGTCGATATTCCCGAAGAAGCCTTCTCAGCCGTTGCCCTAATTTGCTCAGAGAAACTCATCTTCGAGTCGATCAGTAGCCCCAGGTACTTCACCGCTGGCACCGATTCGATTTGTAAGTCGCCAATACTGATCATCCTTACTCTAGGGATTCTCTTTTTTGTCAAGATGACCACTTCGGTTTTCTCCAGAGCTAAACTGATCCCGCGAGCGTCCAGCGACCAGAGCCGAAACATCATCCGCATAGCCGACCAAGCGCGACTCATCTGGCATCTCAAGTCTCAGTAGCCCATCGTAAGACACGTTCCACAAGTCCGGACCTAGGATAGATCCCTGGGCAACACCCGATGTAATTTCCATCCTTCGTTGGCCCTGTGTCGTGTCGTAGAGCAGGCTTCGGTCCTTTAGGTAGTTCCTCAAAAGCCGCACTAGATATTCTGGCACCTGGAAAGAGTTTTCCAGCGTATCCAGAATATCCACCCATCTAGCGGAGTTGAAAGCATTCCTGACGTCGAGTGTCACCAACAGGACGATCCGTCGCTTGGTGCGACTATATGCCTCTGCCTTTTGGACCGCGTTCACCACCTCTGCAATCGCATCAATTGTAGAACGTCCTGCTCTAAAGCCGTACTGCCGAGGAGATAGGTCCCCAGCAGTACGAATCGCGTCAGTGAGTCTTCCCTTGATGAGTTTCTCTAGCACTTTCCCAGCCGTGTCTAGCATGCATAACGGGCGGTATGCAGACGGCGATTCGGGATTTCCCTTCCCCTTGCTGATCAGCACGAGCCTCGCTTCCTTCCATCGTACCGGGAAAACCCCGTCCCGTAGGCAAGCGTTGAATGTGCTGAGCAGCAAGTCAGGACAATGGTGATAGACGAGCCGCAACACCTCAGCTGGAACACCATCTGGACCTGGAGCCTTCCTCGCTTTCAATGAGAGGACGTTGCGGTTTAAGTGCCCAGCAAAGGGTTTGGCAAAACTGCATAATGCATTTGTGAATATTTTTGATTTTGAAATATTTTATGCTTGATGGACGCAAGAAGTCTTGGTTCGACCATGCTTGTATTTTATTTGGAATTACGCATTTTAATCGGATTAAAAGGTAAATATCGTTAGGATTAGATCGGCGCAAATTACGAGGGCGGTTCAAATATGACGGAGACAAACGCTGCAGATGGCGCGCATGTTTTGAAGATCGTAGCTTGAGTATGTGATAGCTGGGTCCCTTACAAACAGTGTGGCATTAGCCCAGTCATATTAGGGCTTTCACCTCGGAATGAAAGATAATAAGCTGCAAATTGGTATGAACCTTTGTTTTGTCATTCTAAATGTTGTCTCAAAAGTCACAATCGTTATCGTGTTCGCGTCTTAAGATATTCAAGGTCAAAGGTCACAAAAATCGGTTTTTCGCGAATATCTGGCTTCCTATCGGTTAAATGAGATTTGCATTTATTATAAAAGTTGTAGGCTATAAAATTCCCTACAACTTTTGTTTAAACTTTTTTTTCATACGACCAACCGTTTTGAAGGTAGAGCGCGAAGAGTGCACATCGTACAGTCATATACGGCCTAATGCAAGGTCAAGCGTGAGTTATGGTTATCAGTACGTTATAAAGTCAATTATTTACTTGGAAATTATAATTATTAAACAATGCCTATTGTTTATGTACTAACTATTAATTATTTATATTTAATTAAAGTAAGTAACTTGATTTGCAACGGTACAATTTCAAACTAACGAATAATCTTGACTCATACAAAGTGGAGAGAGTGGCCTTGAATACTATAGAACATCTGTCCCGGCAATGAATAGAAAAGGGCATAGGGTAGGGAAAAGTATTTCCAGGTATATAAGTATTGAGAAATTTACGCGTTTTAAAGAAAAGATATATAATGTCGTGTTAACTTAAAATAAAACTAAAATATATAATCCAGAATTAATAATATTTTATACTTAAATAGTTAAATATGAATAATTATATATAAATAATCAAGTTACTTACTTTAATTAAATATAAATAATTAATAGTTAGTACATAAATAATATATATAATTATTCATATTTAACTATTTAAGTATAAAATATTATTAATTCTGGATTATATATTTTAGTTTTATTTTAAGTTAACACGACATTATATATCTTTTCTTTAAAACGCGTAAATTTCTCAATACTTATATACCTGGAAATACTTGTCCCTACCCTATGCCCTTTTCTATTCATTGCCGGGACAGATGTTCTATAGTATTCAAGGCCACTCTCTCCACTTTGTATGAGTCAAGATTATTCGTTAGTTTGAAATTGTACCGTTGCAAATCAAGTTACTTACTTTAATTAAATATAAATAATTAATAGTTAGTACATAAATAATAGGCATTGTTTAATAATTATAATTTCCAAGTAAATAATTGACTTTATAACGTACTGATAACCATAACTCACGCTTGACCTTGCATTAGGCCGTATATGACTGTACGATGTGCACTCTTCGCGCTCTACCTTCAAAACGGTTGGTCGTATGAAAAAAAAGTTTAAACAAAAGTTGTAGGGAATTTTATAGCCTACAACTTTTATAATAAATGCAAATCTCATTTAACCGATAGGAAGCCAGATATTCGCGAAAAACCGATTTTTGTGACCTTTGACCTTGAATATCTTGAGACGCGAACACGATAACGATTGTGACTTTTGAGACAACATTTAGAATGACAAAACAAAGGTTCATACCAATTTGCAGCTTATTATCTTTCATTCCGAGGTTGACCCCTTTTTTTACCTAATATGACTGGGCTACATAGTTTTCGTCGGGAGTGCATATTTCACGCGCGTGCTACGACCATGAGTGAACGTCAAGTGCCGACCGCCGTTACACCACGTATTGTCATTCTTTTTTTAGTGAGCAAATCTTTCACCTCCGAGGACTTCTTTCGGTGGTCCAAACATGTGGTAGTCGCAGGTTGATAAATCCGGACTGTAACGGGGGTTCCAGTACCTCTCACTCCAATTCCGATATTGTATCGAGCGTGAGACGCGGTATGAGGGCACGCGAAGAATCGCACTTCGTGCTGGAACGCTCCTCCGTTTCGAGCGTTATTTTGCGATATTGAAAGTGTTCGTGGATGATAGACTCTATAATACCAATACTAATGCCGAGTTCAGCCGAAATGTCTCGAACATTCATTCTATGCTCCTCCAAAATGAGTTGTTCTACGCGGCAAATGTTGTCTGGTGTGATGCTGGTTCGCGGTCGACGACCATGCGGCTTATTCTGGACGGTTTCGCGACCATCCTTGAATGCTTTGGCCCATTTAAACACAACAGCCCTACTCAGGCACTCACTACCGAAGTGATTTCGCAAACGCAGAAAAGTTTCCGTGTTTTTAACGCCTTCCCACACTAAAAAACGAATGACAATACGTTGCCCAACGGCGGTCGGCACTTGACGTTCCCTCATGGTCGTAGTACGCGCGTGAAACATGCACTCCTGACGAAAACTATGCCACATTGTTCCTAAGGGACTCAGCTATGAAATACTTAAGCCACGACCTTCAAAACTTACATGCGCGCCATCTACAGCGTTTGTCTCCATCATATTTGAATTACGGGAAAGAAATAAGTAGATAAATAAGGTGGCGCCAAAGTTGTCACTTGTTAATCTTTGACTGAAATCTATTTTTGAATGAAAAACTGTTTGGAATTTGCTTGTTTGATGTCTTAAATTTTTTCCATTAAGTCGCGAAAATGATCGGCTAAGTGACCATCGCCAGAATTGATGAACCATTTGGGCTCAATTTATGGCATTTTCCATCACTCTCACCAGAACTTCCGGCTATAGCTTCTCGCGTTCTTGACAGATATTCTGTTTGAGGACTTAAAGAGTCTTGTTGACATGGACTCGTGACATCAAAAAAAAAAAACCGCAAATAGAAGTCGGGAAAGTTAATATCAGGTGATCGTGCTAGCCAGTGCAAATCATGCCCAAAACGAGAGATTAGGCGACCCGTATTTTGTTTGTGGTTCGTGCAGTATGCGCCCTTGCTCCATTCGTTTCTCAGCACGTTCCAAAATAAAAATGTCACGCTTTTCTTTGGAACGGCAAAAAGCAGCTTTACTGAAAGTTTTTCTTTTGATCGCGTCGCAGTGGCGTTTTCCTTACTTTCAGACATTGTCCTTTTCGTTTTTTAGCAGGTTGTAGTAATCGAGCAGTCGCCTAGGCACACTGCTCGAATAATTTTAATTGTAAGTTTAAAAAAATAAATATTTAAATTTACAGTTAAAATTCGATCATGACAACCCTTTTGCAACGCAACTTATTAACAAATTGCGTTGTCCCGCAAGGTATTCAACAGTTGACGGTATGAGTGGGCTCTCCAAGAAACCATCGTTGTGACACAAGAGGGATTCTAATTGTGATCGCGGAACGTGGCGAACGTCGTGAATGATCAGTGCGGCGACACGACTCTGCACAGCAAAAGTTATCGTTCGCAAATACTTTTTGTTCCGGCTCAAGTTGATTATCTCCGTAACTCATTAAATTATCAACTCGTGTGTACATCGAATACCACAAAGTGCTTGAATTGTGCATTTTCATGTTCACTTCCGATTGTGTATTTCGTCGCGGCGGTGCAGGAACTTGAGTGTTTCGCGCGTTTTCTATTAAATAGGAGTTCTTTTAGCGTGAAAATGACGGAGTTGAAATTGGGAAAAGATCGCGTAATGAGTGTCGCCTACTAAACCTGCATTCGTTGTTGGCCCACTATTTGCATATGTTTTGTTGCATTTGAAGATGCAGTTAAAGCACGAGATGATAATGATCATCGGCCGATTAGGGGGAAGGTGGAGAAACCTCGCCCCAATCTCACAATGGGAACGTGACTAAATTTTAAAGTGCAATAAATAGTCCGTTAGAATTCAACCGCTTCTGGTTACGCATGAGTTTTACCTTTTCTTACTATTATTTGAATTTTTCCATAATATTAATTTTTATATTCCAAAAAAATTCAAATCTGCAAATAAAATGCAGATATGCCTCCCTTTTTCTGTTGCACATGCATGTATTGCATTGTCGAAGATAAGTGTGCAGCGGAATGGATGGAAGCCTCGCGAACTGTCGTTGTGAGGAGGTCTGCAACGCGACGACAGATAACAGGGAGTCGAAAAGAAACCTCCGTGACGACGCGTCGGTAGTTTTTACCAAGTAGAGCAAAATCAGGTCCGAAGTGGGTATTTTGCCAAGTGGTGGGCGGTGTAGTTCGCAATAAATTGTTTTGGGAAAGACCAAAAAGGGTGCTGGTTTTGGGCCCTAAAGGTCATTTATTGCAAGGAGCAGTTTCTTTGCAGAAAAAATTGCTTAAACCCGTAATATTCCGGGAAAATAATTGCCTTGTGGCTGTGTTACATGTGGAAGAGGGGGGAAAGAGATAGAAGAGCAGAAGGAATCTCCTCCGTTACCATTTATGCCGTTTGGTAAAGAGACAAGTGCAGTGCAAGATTAAAAGAGCGAAATGATATACGTGTGAGCTTCTAGTCTTGTCGCTTTGTACATATGAGATAGCACAACATTCCGTCAACAGTTCACAGAGAACGAAGATGGCAGACAAAGAGATAAAGAATGAATTTTCGAATAAGAAAAACGCTACGATTTGATATTCTGATTGAGTGCTGATCATACAATTGCAGTTTATTACTGGTGTCAACCTTCAGGTTTCAAACGAGCTTAGAAATACACGGGCCAAATATTATGTTTAGAGGTTTTTTCTCTTTCGTTACGGGGACAATTGTCTACCCAAGGCGTACCGGCTTGTTGAAATTACGAATTTTATCCAATTTTCGTTGTGGCTTGCATGGATATCGTCCCGATCAAAGCTACTTCAAGTGGTATCTGGATTCGATATGGGTTTTGTGCGATTAATAAAAAGCGAACTATCTCGAATTTATTTAAATGTTCAAGTGATCGTGAAGAGACTCTTACTCGGATGAAGTTATATAGTAAACCCGGCTGTCTTGAATTGTTTTGTGGCAGCGCTAAGACTGAGTCAGGGCATATCTACTAAATAGCAGCTGCAATTAGAACAAATTTTATTTCTTACGGTACTTATGGAGTAGAGAGAATTGGACTAAAAGTGTGTATGTATGGTAAACAAAAACTTGAATTTGCTTGCAATTTTACCAACACATCGTAAACTTTAATCCATCTTTCACACGTTTATTTGCCTCTCTTTTCATTTTGACAGCTCCTCGATTGCAGGTGCTAGTTAGTATATATGCTCTGACTGAGTTATAGCTGCGGACGCTTATGAAAAGATTTCAGACGGAGGAGCAAACGCGCAGATCGTGAATGAAAATTATGAGTGGATTCGATCGCAGGGAGTCTTGTTGTGTCAGTTGACCAACCGCATACGTAAATTCCTCTGTGAATCATAGCGTGATTCGTGATCGCTGGACTCCCACCGAGTGCGTCGCAGATATTGCTTAGCTCCATCGGACACCCGTGACTTCGTATCCGCCATTAACGATAGCATTCAGCATCGCTCACCTTGCGACGCATTTGGGTTAATCGCCAACATGTCACGTTATCTTAGCCCCGGCATTCATATTAAACAGTTCTGCACCAAGCTCCGCGCGGTTTAGAAATGAAATTGCCAACACAATGAACAGTTTGGGATGCGACAGGTGGTGATGACAAGTGAACTTCCGTTCGTCGTTCCGCCAGCTCGAGAAGATATTTCGCTAGTGTTTTCAAAATTTGCGTGGAAAACTGCAATTAAGGATTAATTACACGTATTCTTTTATATCTCTTATTGGATAAATTTTTACACGTGAAATATCTAATGGGGGGCTGCAATGCAATAAATATAAGAAATTTATCGATTGTAGGACTTGAAGCTTTGTAAATCACCAACATCGTCAACGAGCGCTCGTGAGGATGCCGGTGAGTACCCTTTTGGTATTTGTTCGCATATCCGTTTTCATGCATGCTTTGTTTGCAGTATATGAGCTTATTAATTAATGTATTAATTAACAGAAAAAAAGAAAATTTAATAACTTATTAAGTCAGTTAACTTCAAGTTTCTGGTCCAATCTTACAAAACGCTATTTGTACTCTAAAGTTTTAATTCCTTAGTGAATTTGCATAGTTTTGGCTTGCTATTTCAATTCGCAAGATTTTTTCATGAGTTAAAAAAATATTCCATTCTAGTTAATCTCAGCCCTTCTAATAATCTAAACCCAACTTTATATTCTTTAGTTTAGACAAATGTGCGCACATAATTATTAACAATGAAATTTACATTACTAGTTAGCTCAAGATTTCGTTGTCACACAAAGGATGATGTGTTTATGTTGACAACGCTAAGTAATAATGTCTTTATTCCGTTCAATCGCATCAACTCTAAATGAATTACTAGTTATTTGAAAATTAGCGCTCTTTCAAACAAATAAAATATAATGAATTGTTAAAATTGCAGCTTCGGTTTTTCCCTTTCTTTCAACCTGACCGGGTATAGGATCCGCAACGATGGCAGGCTCCTCCACTGAAGTGGGCTAGCCATCAGGCGCGCTCTTCCCTTCTTTTGTTTTATAGCGGCTCTTGCCGGGTAGAGTGGCCTTCCGCTCCCGTGCCCTTTTATGGTATAGAGTTATGTGATTCCATCGCATTATGCTATAAAAAAAATTGGTCACGTTTGTATTCCCCATTTGATGGAAAAATTCGTGCAAATTATCTTTGTATGAGTTTTTCACTCAAATGGGAAATACATGGCCACGTCTACGAGGAGGGTGCGAGAGGGCACCGCTTTCACCTGGATGCCCCACTCTTATTTGTGGGCCATAACTATCGTCGGTAATGACGAAATCTCCTCAAGTCCGTCTGGTTTTGCAAGGCCCTATTTGTCCTCTGAACCAGCGAGTTCATAGTCATTAGCGGTTATCTCCTTTATCGACCCCGGTCGATAATAAAAGAACCTTTTCCGAATTCGTGGATGCGAAAAATGTGTTTTTGTTGGGTCTTGTGCTAGGGGAAAAGAACCCGACCCATGACACCGCAATGCTAGCCTGCCAGCGTGCTCACATGTCGTCAGACAAGCCCAATCTCGGCGAATCCATCATCCCATTTTGCCGAGGCAGCAGACCGTCGCTGCAGTCCTTTACGGACATTTTTATACCACCCCATTTTATGAATGATTGAATGAAGACTGTGTTTTCTTTTTTGGTCCTCATATCAATTACATTAACCAGTACTTTCAGCCCAATAAAGAGACTTACCCACCCCAAAAACGAGCGATCGTTAGAGGAGGATTGGGTAAGTACCCGTTTGTTTTTATTTTTATATTAAAACTATCGCAAATTCCTCCTGGATGCCCCACTCTTATGTGGGGGCCGTAAGCATATATGCTAAAGATGAGATCCCCTCGAGTTTTGCTCGCGTTTGCCAAGCCTAGTCAGTCATTTGCTTTGTCAAAACGCCGCCTTCCAGTAGCTTACTTTGGCCTCGACACCTTTGGATCCGAATACTATGAGCAGGTAATTCGTGAAAGCGAAATTATTTTGCAGTGGGCCCTTGTGCTGGGGAAAAGAACCCACACACGACACCGCAATGCTAGCCTGCCAGCGGTTTCACTCGTCCTCAAACAGGCCGATCTCGATGAGCACCAACATTTTCGCTCGCCGAAGCAGCAGGCCATTGCTGGAGTCCTTCACGAATATTTTTATCCTCTTCAATTCACTACAGGGTCGATAAAATTTTCGTTATTTACAGGCGTTATCGTTCTTTTTGCTTGATTGCGGCACGATAACGTTTCCTTACTACCAGACGTCATTCGTTTTTTCCGGAAAATCGTCCTATAGACTATCCCATTCCATGTGCCTATTTGTAATTTAAACGTACATGCATGGGTCTACGCTTTGCCTTCTTACTCAGGCCTATAAGGAAATCAACTAATGTACCTGACGTCACTTCGCGTACCGGAAGCAGCTGCTCAGTAGCTCTAAATTTCCGAAAACAACTGTCCTGAAGGTTTGAAAGCAGTATGGGTAAACCGAAAGTAGACTTTCGAGATTGACAAGTAGATCTCAGATGATATTTAGCCGAAATGATATAAACGAGAAGGTGCTAAAGAAGAAGAAGGACATATGCTGGGCACCAACAGGTCCCAAGCAAAGGAGAAAAAAGTATTTTAAATTCAACACCAATATGTTTGATTTAACTTTCAAATTCACACCAACTACGCTAATGGAAAAAAATATCAACGTGCCCATCGATAATGAGGCATATTCGGCTAACAAAAAGTCAGTCCCACCAGTAAAGGGCAAATCACACAAATATGAATTGGACTCCAATGAAAAAATATTTCCAGTATGGAATGGTGAATCAACTTTAAACCCGTCAGATAAACGCCTATGAGATTCTTCATGCTCAATAAGGATTCAAAATCCAATGTTTCAAATGTGAAACAAACGGACTTAGGCACAAAGTTTTCTTTTACACCCCTAAAGAAGCTTATGATGCGACTGAAAATATAGTCCTGGAAGAAAAAAACAAATGCCTTCATTCCAGGCAGCTTTACCTGCAGGTATGGGGTGATTCGAAATGTTGAATTAGACTTTTACCTGAAGGAGTAAGTCTAAATAGCTAGACCCTGCAACAAGATGGGATTACTTCGGACAACATTAAATTAATCAACGCTACAAGACAACAGGAGAGATCCTGAAAAGCCTAACAACTTTATTCCGACTAAATAAGTTAAGATAACGGTCTCAGGCATTGCCCTCCCGGCATTGCTATTGCATATTACATATATATTCCGATCCAGACAATGTAGAAACTGAGGCAGGTTAGGACATGCCACTTTTATCTACAAAGACAAGACTGCGAGATGCCTGAAATGCAGCTCAACGGAATGCAAGGGACCTTGCAACGAAAAAAATTTCTACTATGCAATAGCAAAGAACATTATCCTAATACCTTATGCAGATAAAAATACAGAGACGAGAAAAGGCTGCTGAAGAACCTCAACCGAGCACTTCTAGTTCATCGATAAATTAACTTTAAAGCGTTTTTTCAACCATATAATAACTCCATAATTTCCGAAGTTACACCTTTCACAAATGTAAAGAGGATACTCTTATATGACATACGATTCAGTTGCGAATTTTAATCATTTTCAAATTAAATGTTACACGATTTATTTCTGAATTTTACTCATTTTTAAGTGAAATTAAATCTTGACACACTACGGACTCATTACTAAGATGGTCGGTAGATTGAAAATAAGGTACAAAAAACCAAAATACTTAAAGAGGGTGATGTGGTCCTTTCCTATCAATATCCTCAAAGTAATATACCAACACTTCTCCACCTAATTTAACAAACCCTCCCCCCCCACCTTATCTAACTAACCCCCCTCCCTTGAAGTATCAGTTTTGAGTCGCTAAAATTACTCGACACCACTTAGTCACGCCATGAAGAAATATAGTCTGGCCATTCACTGATATTCGGCAGTTTTGATGTTCGAAATCAAACTTAGAATTGTGTGTGTGGAAATGTATGAACTCCAGCGGTTCTAACGTCATTGTCAAAACTGACGTAAGATCGGAAGCCATATGGCAGCAGCGCTTACTACCGCACACACGAAGATTAGTAAGTCGACTTTGCTTGCTTACTTACATGGCGGTATATGAAAAATTGTGTGGGTGCCAACGAAAATTCGATGTCTTGTACGGTTTAGAGACGGATTTCTACAGTGAAATTCAGATGGTCCGCGGGAACACACTCCTAGTGCAGTGAAAATTATTTCAGTTCTTATAGCCGTTTAATTTTTATCGCCTTCCAAAGTGAATGAATAGGAGATTGTTTACTTCTCGACACTGATCTATCAGTGGAAGATGCAAAACATGTGCCTCATTTGCTCGTCTTGAAAAGTTTAGGGATGCAGTGGACAGTGCAAGGTGAATTTTTAGCATGCACGGAATGCGTTTCATACGTTTTCATTCAGGAAAATAGTACATATTACGCGATATAAGCATTTGCTTATACTGCACTTGGCTGACAGCTCACGGAAGCTTGTCCAATAGTAGGCCGACTAATACACATGCGAATTGCTACCATATGGCTTCCTATCTTACGTTAGTTTTGGTCATAGTCAAAACTGACGATAGATACAAGCCATATGGTAGCAATTTGCATATGTATTAGTCGGCCTACTATGGACAAGCTTCCGGTAGCTGTCACCCAACTGCGGCATTAGCAAATGCTTATATTTTGTCATATATACTATTTTCCGAATAAAAAACGTGCCGAACGCATTCCGTGCATGCTATAAATTCACCTTGTATAGCCCATTGTGCTCCTAAACTTTCCAAGACGAGCAAATGAAGCACACGTTTTGCACCTTCGACTGATAGCTCAGCGTTGAGATGTAAACAAACTCCTATAAATTCACTTTGGAAGGCGATAAAAACTAAACGGGTATAAGAACTGAAATAATTTTCACTTCACTAGGAGCGCTATTGTGTTCTCCGCGGATCATCTGGATTTCACTGTAGAAATCCGTCTCTAAACCGTACAAAACCTCGAATTTTCGTTGGCACCTCCACAATTCTTCATATAACGCCATGTAAGTTAGCCAGCAAAGTCGGCCTACTAATGGTCATGTGTGTGGTAGTAAGCGCTACTGCCATATGGCTTGTATCTATCGTCAGTTTTGGTCATAGTGCATTTCAGCTTTGACACAAGCAGTTTAGGGTTGTGATTTTTTGTTGAAATGCATTTGATTCGAACGAGATCGCTGAATGGTGATTAAGTGCCTACTAGTACACATCATTCAAGTTCTTCTGTGGAGCCTATAGAGAAACAGGAGAGAAGGGGAAAAAAGCAATTGCTTTCGATTATTTCTTCTTTATTTCTGTGACTGAATACAAAAATATTTTCAATCTTGTTGCGTTTCATTTTTCATTTTATTTCAGACAGTCCTACAATCACACTTTGCAAGGTTAGAACTTGCTGCGCGCCTTGTTGATTTTTATGTTTCCCATTTGTCTGAGTAATAGTAGCTAACCTTGACAGGGACTTTGCCTGACTAATCACGTCAACGACACCTTGGAGAATGAATGTCTGCGCCGCCTGCTTTGACAAAACCGATTGGGTAGTAATCGCCGTATAAAAGATTTGTATGTTATTACCATTCTGCGAGAAATTAAAATTTACTAAACTGGTAATAAATCCTTAATAAGCAGCAGCGCTTCATCTTCCATTTCCCGATTTACTATGGTTGGTTTGTAAAACAGTGTTTGCTGGTGTCACTTCATCCATTTCCATGGGATAAATGTTATCAAAGAACTCATTGAAGAAACCTTTAGGAAAGATTACATCATAGTTCACTACCATTTCACAAGAAATTAAAATTTACTAGCCTTCTTAGAAAGCAACATCGCCTCATCTTCCTTGAATATATCCATGTCTATACTGTCCCGGGAATGATTCTCCTAATCTAGTCCTTCTGCTGTTCTTAGAAAATCGTGTCCTATTATACAAACGCGGTAATTTTACCGCGTAGAAATGCCGTCTTAAAATTCACATTGCTGCCATCCTACATTTCTCAAGTTCGAAAGCGATTTATAAATTTCGAATAAGCTGTTCGAAAAACTGCCAGCTCATAGGTACAGGCGTGGTACTTTCAGATTTCTTTTACTCGTTTATAACAAAATTAGCTAACTATTTTTACACGTGTATTTTTTCCTGATGCTTGAACAAATCAAGAATGCATGCATGGCGTAACGTAGTGTTTCTCACTACGTCACGCCGGGGACTAGCCTCTTCGAGTAGCCTCATCAGCGCCATCTAGTGCTGTTCAAATCAAACAAATTTTCTATAGATTTTTGACAGTACATACGTTTGAAATTTTGCCAGTACCATTTCAACAATTTATTTTAGATTTGAGGCGTCGAAGACATTAGCGTGCAAATATATGTATTTCTATCTCGTTTGTATTATTCCGGCTGGATGTCATTTGAGAAATGTCAAACTTGAATATCTCGAAAGCCTACTTTCGTCCTACTGAGATGCTGCTTTCAAGCCTTCTGGACAGCTCTTTTCGGAAATTTTGGGCTACTGAGCAGCTTTTTCCGGTACGCGAAGTGATGTCAGGTACGTTAATTGATTTCCTTATAGGCCTGAGTAAGAAGACGTTGATAGAATACATATCATATCACCACTGTTACCCAATATTGAATTTAAATTGTACTTTGATTTAATCTTAGAAGATGAAATAGGAAAGTTGCAGCGAGCTTGAACATGAATCAATGAAAAATGGTTCATCTTCTATGGTTCAGTGCAGTGAACTCGTTTCAAAGTTTTATTCGACATATTTAGTAATAATTTAATATTATGTTGAACTTAAAAAAAAACAAGTTACATTCAGGACGCATTAGGGAGTAGTATGCTCCAAAAATGGCATTAAATTTTTTTTAAAGGTCAATGTAAGTTTAAATACAGAATATACTATAAGTAAATAGAAAATAAAAGTTGATTGGGAAAATTCAAACTAATATAATTTGGGAGGATAGGTGAATATTTTTTTCAAATTATTGTTTGTATGTCATTTATCCGAAGAACCAGAGTAAATCCAAGCAAACTCTATGCCTTCACCATAAACTATTTCGTGAAGAATCATGTGCATTATCTTTGCTATTATCGAGAGTATGCGAGTGTCTTTATGCGTAGTATTAATAAATTAATTAATGCTTACTACGCTGTATAAAGTAAATGCTTATATATTTCAAGGGAACACGCAAATGTTCTTTGTTGTTGCTTATGAAGTAATTCATCTCATTCAAGAATTGTATGATGTAGAAATTAAATTTTACTTCACAAATCGGTGTCGATGAGAAATTGGCTCTCTGAAGCTTAAATTAACACTTATTAAGAACTGACACATTCTTGTATTGATGAACACTGTGCACGCAACAATATACCCTCAGTACTGAGTAGTGACCCTTTTTCTCAAAAAAAATCTTTAAAGCGAAAACTTTGGTAGATTTTCATGGACGTGTGAATTGAATAAAACAATATTTTAGATAATTTATGTAAAACAATTTAATTAATTAATCACATGATTTGCATGTACTCTTTTCATCTAATTTTGTAATAAAATCAGTCATCTACAAACTGTATATCGTCGACATCATAAAAACTATTTAGATCCCTACATGGCGATTTCATAACGAGAGTCTCCTTCTCCTCGCTAGCCTCGACTTCCTTTTCATCGTTCTTGAGCTTACATTCAATTTTATTCAGTAGTTCCATATTATTACTTCGGGGTCTTACTTTTGGACTTCCTTCATCATCTACTGCTAAGACAACACCCTGATATAAATTATTCGTTATATGACAGGCGCGCTCAATGCGTTTTTGTGTTGCTACAAGGGAAGGAGTTGGTGAGAGATTTTCTTCTCCTTGCGATGATGGAGATTCCTTATTACTTCCTGGGTCGAGAGATTGACACCGTGGTAAGATGTCATCACTATTGGACTGCGCATTGCTAAAAGAACTTTCTTCTTCAAGAGGAGGTATCCAAATTAAATATGCAGGATCCATTCCTAAATATGATCCTGGCACATCAGCAGCATTTAAAACATTATAATCGTAGTAATCCATCTCGAAATCTTCAGGATTCCCTAAAGAAAATTCCGATTGGGGACGAGACAAGAGCTTTTCAAGGTTTTCTTTGTCTTTGCTTTCTTTTTGATTGGTGGTTCTGATCGTGGCAGCTTTAATGGTACCTCCTGCGGGAGTCGAGTAGCATCCCTGCATACGAAAAGTATAACCGTTGTAATAATAAATCTAACTAATATATTTTAAATTTATGCTTACGCTTGTTAACGTAATATCACTTCCAGCACTTGATAAGCAATCTTTTTGTGGTCCTTCTACAGATGTTGATTTACTCGAAATATCCTCTGCTTCGTCCTTACTGGAATGACTCCTAGGCATTGGTTCTTTTGTTCTACAAATGGTTTGAATATTTGGTTCTGGAGATTTGAACTGCACTTTTTTTGAATTGTAGCCAGGGAATGAGGCGACACTGCTGAGGTCGTCATAATGACTAACCGGGCAGACAACTTTATAAATAGTTTGTGTACTTTGGGAACTTCCTGATGTTAAGCTGTAATACAGATACAGATTAGTAAATGTCTCAAATTTTGGAGTAACAGTTTTACCTTCCACCCGGCTGTTTGTCCTGACTCTTAGAGTCTTGCATTTGATGACTTTTCTCCGAAATCGTGCTCTCCCGGAGAATTTTGTGTTTGAATTCAGTTCTGCGTCGCATTTTTACGAAGTATACCACTTCAGAGATTAATGTCGTTGTAGACATTGCTCGTGATGGCGGAGAGGCATCATCGTTGTTGGCTAAAGATCGAATCGACATGTGTGGTGTATGAGCTGGCGAATAGTATTCGATACTAGACGCCTGTTTATATTTTCGATATCGATATAGATAATTTATGACTGAAATCGAACGTATTATATTATAAATAAGAACAGTCCAGTAAAAAATTAGAAGCACTCCAATGTACAGTGCGTTGGAAGAGCTTTGTTTCAAACCACATTTTAGCGTTTTGAAGTAAAACACTTCTACGTAAACGACCGAATTCAAAACGTTTAAGTGCTTTGAAATAACACACTGATTTTTGAACTGGAATCATACCTAAGATTGTGCTCATGGTGATAATTAAGGCCCCAAAGAGAAATGTAGCTATTTGTATAAGTGCCACGTCTTTCAATCGGAATATATCACTCTGCCACACTTCTATTGCTTTTGTATCTTTTGGTACTACCGAAAAAAAATAATAATGAAGGCTATTTGAATGACCATTTGATTTCACTTACCAATCAAAGTTAAACTTGCTAAAAACCTTCCGTTACATTTTGGATCATCTAGTGGTTCAGAATTCCAAAAAAATTCAATTAACATGGTATGACCAGTCGAAGAGTATTCTTGCGATCTGTTGAAGTTAATTCCTCTGTAATCACCTATTAATTCGGATGTCCCCGACTGACCATTCCTTATTCTGAGGTATTGATTTAGGCACGGTAAACCTATAAACTCCATTACAAGCTTTATGCGCTCTGTATTATTGGCCTGAAAATAAAGGGAAGAAGAAAATATTTTGCGTCTCTGTAGTTTGTTAAAACATTTCGTATTACCTGGATAATCCAAAACAACTTATTGTCCAAACAACTTTTCATTGAAGATGCAATTATTTTTGTTTCATCTTTAGAGGAAAGTTCTACCAAGCACCCACAAACGCATTTAGAAATCGCTTCGTGCTCCAAACTGGCAGTAAAATTCCCTGATGAACTCATAATGACAGTACTGACATCTCCATAGAGGCACTCCCAAGCATTTGTGCTATTTTGACCACATTCTTCCGTTTCGACGGCAGGTCCCTAGAGTTTTGGATAGAAAGGAAGTACACTTGTAAATGTGGTTTCTTATAGTATTTTCAAATTTTAGGTAGAATAAACTTGTGAGAGCAATAAAATCAAGAAGACTTTTATGAAAGGCTTTGCAGACGGTCTTGTGAGAGCAATAAAATCAAGATTTTAAAGATGGCTTCACTTTGAGCAGCTAAATGCTACACTTTGGCGGTTGAAAATGATTAAGTTTGTCTTTAAATATCCTTGATATTGTGTCGTGGCCACCATTCTAGGTAGGCTGAAGGTCACTGGTTTGAGCCCTCTTGGTGGTACTGCAGTTTTTTTTTCGAGTGATTCTTTGAAAGGATGATCAGTTCAGCTATGATAGATGTTTGGGAGAAACGTAGCGCGTGCTTTTCCTACAAAATCTGTTGCGAGACACTGTGTGTACCGCACTCGCAAACATCTGAAGATGTGTAATAAATGCAGTGTAGCAACGGATGCAATATAGTTATCAAGTGGAATACGACACTTGAAATTCGCTGTAACATGCATGTAAAAAACCGCAACGGTTTAACTGAAAACTGTTTTTTATTTTGTTTTGAAAAACCCTCCCGGTTTGAACCGGTTTTTTCTTTCAAATACAAGAACCGTATAAAAAACCTGGCACAAACAAATAGAAAAATACTGAAGACAAAAACCGGAAAGCTGTTTTTTTTTGTTATTAACTGTGGCGACGAACGCTTTAGGCGTTGTTGCGAAAACGACGCTAACCACACAAATCGAAACACATTGTGTGGCAGCCAGGTCGTCAACGTACAATGCGATGCAGCACACACACGAAAACCTTACGTGGAAGTCAGTCGATCATTAGTGCTTCATCGAATATGAAAAACGTGAAGTGAATCTTTTGTTAGTTAATAGGAAACAAACGATAGTAAACTCTAATCTAACCGTATTTGCATTATTTCCTAAATTGGTGACCTCGACGATGCCGGACATATTACTCAAAGTAAATGGAAGTGAAGTGCAAACCCCCAGCACGTCCATGGCAGTGGAAAATGACGCACAAGTTAGTGCAGTTACATTCAAATTGCTACTCTTTTGGTATAGCAAACCAGACCTTTGGTTCGTGCTGCCGTAACTGCCGACGCGGGCGGATTTGACGGGGTAATTGCGGAAGTGGAAATGCAGACATTACTGCATATCGCCGATATTATTGAATCGCCGCCTGAATTCGCCAAATATGACGCGTTTAAGAAAAGGCTTTTGGCTACGTTCGGAGTTTCGGACGAGGAGAGAACGCGTCAGATGTTCTTCGACATGGAGATGGAAGACCTCCAACCCTCACAGTTCCTCCGCCGATTACAGTGCGCGGCACCCACTCAATGTGCGAGCCATTTTGGCGGCTAATGATAGCGATAATTTAGAAGAACTGGCAGCAGCTGCCCTGCCTAAGACGTAGCATGCATTTAAAATAGTGCAACATCACACTCAACGCCAAAGTATGAGCCATTAGTGAAAAATATTGCGGAAATAGGAGCAGAGCTTAGCCGAATTCAAGCGCCTTCAAGACAAAGCGTGCCACTCGTCATACCGGCCGACTACTCCGTCCAATGTGAGTCAAATTTGTTTTTATCATCAGCAATTTGGCGCCAAAGCAAAGCGTTGCAGACCGCCATGTGTATTTGGCAAGCGGCAGGCAGGAAACGAAGCCGCTAGCCCAACAGGCGACAGCTAGTGGAATATCCAAAAGTCGCCTCGAAATGTTTGACAGTAAAACAAAGCTGAGGTTCTTCATCGATACGGGAGCAGACATAGTTGTCGTTCCAGTATCCCGGCAGTACCCCGGCAGTACCCCGCTCATTCATCGTTAGCCTTCAAGTTATTTACAGCGAAAGGAACCACCATCGACACATACGGTCACCAAGCTCTAACCCTCTCCTTGGGTCTACTGCGAATTTTCCAGTGGCGATTCACCGTGGCCAAAGTATCACGACCTATGCTAGGCGCAGACTTTATTTGGCATTTCGGGCTGGTGGTAGATTTCAAAAATGGCAAATTATCGGATCCTTGTAAGAACGCCTCTGCTAAAGGAAAAGTCAAGGAATAAACCAAAAAGAGATTTCTACCGTGAATGCAACTTTAACGTATGCCTCACTCCTCAGAGAGTTTCTGGGACTCATGGCACGAAGCATTATATTACAACGCAGGCCCTCCAGTGGCAGACCGGCTTTGGTGATTAAATCAGGAAAAGCTACAAGTGGCACGGCAAGAGTTTCAATTCCTGCTTGACAATGGATTTTGTCGACCTTCCAAAAGTCCCTGGGCAAGCCCTTTGCACCTCGTTCCGAAGAAAAATGGTGGCTGGCGCCCATGCGGGGACTACCGCCGACTGAACGCCGTGACCTTGGCAGACAAGTACCCAATGCAACACATTGAGGACATCTCACTGAATTAAGGCGGCACACGCTATTTTTCAAATATCGCTTTGTTCCGAGCATTTCATCAGATTCCGCTAGCTGAAGAGGATATTCGAAAAACTGCAATCACAACGCCGTTTGGCCTTTATGAATTCACAGTAATGACATTTGGTCTTCGAAACGCTGCACCGACGTTCCAGCGATTCATGGACGAGGTGTTTCGTGGACTAAATTTTTGCGTGTGCTATGTTGATGATTTATTAATGGCCTCAAAAACGAAGGCAGAGCATGTGCAGCACCTACGATTTTTATTTCAGCGTCTATCAATTACGGAATTGTTATCAATTTAGCCAAATGGGAGCTGGGAGTCAGCCGGTTAGAGTATTTGGGGCACGTTATCGACGAAAAAGGTATAATTCCCCCAAAAGCCACGTGTGGACGCCATTCGAAATTTTAAAAAACCATCTACGGTTAAGGAACTTTGGTGGTTTAGGAACAATAAATTTCTACAGGTGGTTTGTTCGCAATGCTGCGGTACTACAGGCTTCGTTCAACGACTTGTGTGCTGGACGTAAAAAGAATGACAAAACCGTCATCGAATGGACCCCAGAAACTAGTGATGCATTTATAAACTATAAAAATAGTCTCGCTAATGCTGTTCTATTAGCCCACTTTCGAGCCAATGAGCCTCTCAGACTCACAACCGATGCATCTGACGTTGCAGAAGGCGCCGTTTTAAAGCAGAATAGTAATTAGTTACCATTGGCGTTTTTCCAGAAGAACTTGTCCGCTCCCGAAAGTAAATATAGTGTATATAATCGCGAACTTATAGCTATTTATTCCAGCGTCAGACATTTTCACCACTATTTAGAAAGTTCTAGTTTCTACATCCTCACGCTTCACAAACCGCTAGTGTATGCATTCGCTCAGTCTGCAAGCAAAGCGTCACCGCACCAGATCAGCGATCTTGATTGCATCTCGCAGTTTTCAAAAGATATCCGCTTTATCGCGGGCGCAAGTAATGACGTCGCCGATGCGCTCTCGTGGCTGGAAGAGATTACGATGCCCACAGTAATTGACGAATCTGGACTGATGAAAGAGCAAGAACGAGATGTCGAACTGCAAGGACTACTTCGTTCCAACACTACATCCCTAAAACTTGTCCGCCAGCCTATAGATTCAAGTGATGGAATAGTATACGACAAGTCACCGCAACGATTAAGGCCCTTCGTTCCGCTGACATTACGAAGGAAAGTATTTGACAGGTTTTATCAGCTAGCGCATCTCAGTGCACTTGCCATAGGCAAGGCTATAGCTCAGAGACACGTGTGGGCAAACATGAAGAAACACGTCCGCATTTGGGCTCGTTCATGCATTCCATGCCAGCGCTCCAAAGTTGCTCGCCATCAAAAGACCCCAGTACAGCCTTTTCTAATGCCCGATGCTCGCTTTCAACATATCCACGTTGATATCGTGGGGTCGCTTTTTCCGTCGCTTGACAGTCTTTGACCGATTCTCTAGGTGGCCAGAGGCATTCCCAATTGCGTATCAGACCGCAGCTATCGTCGCAAAAACATTGTTTAGCAATTAGGTTGCTCGTTTCGGCACATCTCAAATAATCACAACCGATCAAGGTACTCAGTTTGAATTGATTGCGTTTATCGGAAGTACGGAAAACAGGACATCACCATATCACCCGGCGTCTGATGGATTACTCCAGCGCTGGTATCGGACACTGGAAACTGCAATTATGTGTCACTCTAACAATTCTTCCTGGCGCGATATACTTCCCACCGTGTTACTGGGATTGCGCACCAGCTTTAAGGAAGAGTTACAGGCTTCGTGTGCAGAGTTGCTATATGGAACTACACTGTCCATTCCGGAAGAATTCGTTAGCCCTAGCAGTTCCTCCGTCAGTCAGCATGATTTGATTGTTCACCTTCGGGATGTTCTGTCATCAATCAGGCCCGTGCATACACATCGTTATGGCGGCAGACCAGTTTTCATCAACAAAAAGCTGAGTACATGCACACGTGTTCTTATGCGTGTCGATGCCGTTCGCAAGGCACTTTCGCCACCGTATACAGGACCACATCTTATAGTCGTTTACACGATCGAAGTAACCGGCAGACAAGTCAACGTGTCGACGGGGCGCTTCAAACCTGCGTTCATTGAAGCTTTAGCGGACGCATATCCTCGCAATCATACATCGGAGCCAATAAGCGTAAATTCGACAACCTATACGTCAGTAGCTACGCAGCCAGCCCTAAGCCAGGTGACAACCAAGCAGGTTATTCCTGCTCATAAACACTTGCAACCGACCTCGTAGCGATCGCCTCGTGTGTATATAAAGCATCATTCAACACCAATCAATACGCCTCCCGCAGGAACAAGAACGTATCCACCAAGCAAAAAGCACGTATGTTCGAGGCACCATACACATCATGACATTTTTACTACCTCACCAATGTCACTCGGGAGGGAGTAGTGTGGTGACGAACGTTTTAGGTGTTGTTGGGAGAACGACGCCAACCACACACATCAACACACATTGTGTGGCAGCCAGGGCGTCAACGTACAATGCGATGCAGCACATTTAGTCGATCATTACTGCTTCAACGAGTAAGACAATGAGAAACGAATACGACAATCACGAAGCGATTCTTTTGTTACTCTTGTCTAGTCTATAGGAAATAAACGATAGTAAACTCTAATCTAACCGTACTTGTACTATTTCCTAAAAATTCATAACTTGACGAAGTTCGCAAACGAAATTTAGATTAAGTACGCTAATCAAAATAGCGGTAATTCATACCAGGAAGTTGTGATTCTATATGGAAAAAGTGAGAATGATTATACTAGTGAATTTACTCAAAATGCAATGAAAAAGCTTATGGCGTTTATTTTGGTGGAGTAGTAAGCTGAGAGATTAAGATGTGAAACTCTAAATAATTTGTGCTGTTGCATTTCTAAAGCTTGGACGCGATGAAAGCCTAAAAAATTTCTGGTTGTGCATTTTACAAGCGGAATTACAACCAAAGTCGGATTGTACCTCGCGCACGCCCACAGAAAACGATATCGATACGAACGCAGCGCGGGAAATTGAAGATGGGAGTATAGAAGTGGGCGATGTAACACCGCGACGTTAGGGAATTGAAATAAAGTTGTATTATCCGTAACGGTGGGTGATAAATCTTACGTAAACGTGTTGGTGCGTTGCCTTCTTACTCAGGCCCGAAAACGAAAACCCTACGTCACAACGCGAAATAACCCTTTCCAGTAGTCTCATCAGTGCCATGTTCAAATCAAACAAATTTTCTGAAGATTTTTGACAGTACATATGACTGTATGTTTGAAATTTTATTCAATTTTTTTTGAAAATTTGTTCCTACTTTTAACATATATTTTTTTATATTTTTTGCGGAAATCTGTTTCTACTTTTGTAGTATCGATTACATTTTTTTTCCTGGAATTTTTTTTATATTGTTTAAATTTTTTATTCTTCGATAATTTATTGCTATTTCTTTTCATTTTTATGCTGATAGTTTTGCTGGGTAAATGTAAGACGTACCAAACTACCAGATCGCAAAATACCAGCAGAATTTCTTTTGTGGAAATTAGGGGAAAATAAAAGCAGGATGGATTGTTAAATAATTAAATAGCGGTCTCCTCCTTTCTGCTCGTTGTGGGAGGATACCGGATATGAGAACCGCAACGTTGGTGAGGCGCTTCCTCTTACCCAGCCATCTGGCTGTGGCTTTTTCCTTGTTGTAGGGGCGCTCGTCAGAATGGAGCGTCTTTTCATGTGGACTCGGCCTTCGGGACCACAGGCCATGTTGAAAGGGATGTTAGGGGCACGAATCCCATCAGGATGCCCCAACTCCTACCGTGTGTTACAATTCTCCTTGTCAAAGACAAAGTCACTCTCCTGATAGCGTGTAAGGAGGATGGGAGAGGTAGGTAGTAGAATAATATAATCTTTAGTTCGTGCCTAGGTCGTCACGCTCCCCTTTTTGTTGCCACTTTACGAATTTGTATATACGAAAAATAATTTGTAGTAGTGTTAGAGACTCGTCAGCATGCCCTGTCTGAAAGCAAAACTTTTACATGTGACAACATACCGCGTGACTAACAAAAATACCAAACATTACGCATAAAACCACAACATATACGCTCGACTAAGTAAAACCATACGAGTATTTAGCAGAAAACACATGGAAAAAAAACTGCGTGACTAAGGAAAATATCAAGCATGACGCATAAAACCAAAACAAACCGCTCGATTAAGTAAAATCATATTTAGCAGAAAACACATGTAAGAACATACCGCGTGACTAAACAAAATATCAAATATTACGCATAAAAACCAAAACAAACCGCTTGACTAAGAAAAATAATATCTAGTAGAAAGTGTACACCAACGCAAGATACAAAAAAACAAAAACTGCAAACATCTAATAAGCACCGCATGAAAATGACATACAAGCGCACGTTATAAACATGTGTCGTCACGAGTTAAAAAACAAACAATGCGAGTAAAATGGGATCCCTCAATCGAATTTCATAACAACAGATGATGAGATCCCCGGTCGTAGTAAATAATTGAAATGCTGACATGATTTTATGACCGAGGTGGAATGAGGAAAAATGATATTGAGGCATTGTAGCCTCGCTTTGTTCCTCCGAGTCTTCCGAGTGAATGTTGTCCACCCTTCGCAGTCCAAAATCAATAGCTCGAGTGGTTACAGGTGTATCAATTTTGTGTTTTTCTTTTGACGAAATGAATTAGAAAATTGTATTTGCTCTATTCGGCTCCAAAAGGTGTGCGCGAGGCTCGAATGGTTACAGGTGATCCTTTTTGCTAGTTGAAGCGACACACTCGTGTGCGCTGAATGCAAGTTGCCTCAGACGTCTAGGCCTTCTCACGAGTTGTGGAAGTTAAGGCGGTGTGGCTATTCACCAAATTGGCTTCTTTTTTTCAGCCAGTTCAGGTCCGCCGTAGGGTTGCTCCGCAGTTAGTGCGCAAAAAGTTGGTGGAAGAGAGAATGTTTCTTTTTCAGGTGATGAATTTTAGTTTCCAAAATGGCCGTGCAAGTTCAGGCGTGGAAATCAGAGCCGCAGTTTCACTCGGCGGCCATAGGGGGGTATTTTGGGAGTGAATGGCGCCCACGCCCGTGGGCGTGGGCGTTGCTATACATCAAGTTCCTGACTTCCTAGTTATAGTTTACGCATTTTTTTTGTATTTTTAGCAGAAGTTGATTACACAAAATCGCCCAAAGTCATGAATTATTTCCATGGCTCCAATTTAAAAAAAAATTGGCCATGTTTACTTAGGTAATTTTATGAAACTTTTTTCTCTTGGAAATCTGGTGAATAACTCTCGACTTATGTATGTAGATACTATAAAATGACATTAAAGTGCCTCTTTCACGTTTCTACAGCTCTCATAGAGTGCTGATGGAAATAATCAGAGTAGCCATCTTCAGTAATCTAAATGAAGCCTCAAAATGTTATATATGATAGTTTATAATGTCTTCTCATACCCCCAATGTAAATAAGTAATTCCAAGCCTTAGAAACTAGTCGTGAACCGCAAATGGAACAGTGAGGCTTTTTCGTAAAAAAATCTAACCTTAAAAATAATTGCATAACCCTCCAGAATGTTTGCAGAGCTAATAATTCCCTTTGAAATATTTTGATCCCAATATACACTACAACGGAGCATGTTTCTGTCACTCAGAAAAGGTAGCAGTCCATAGGATTTGTCAGTGCACCATTTCCCAACTCATAGTTCTACGTACTATCTATACGTAAGTAAGGAACTTTTAGGCAAACCTTCATAAAACTTAGTAGATCTTGAAATGTAATGTCTAGTATGCGCTTCCCTTTGGGTTGAAATGAAAAAGGTTTAACTATCGAGTACGCAGAAAGAAAAGTAGAGCAAACAGAGACAAATAAAGAAGAAGGAGCTGGATACCCTGTTTCACTATTCAAACAAACTATAAAGGTCAGAAACTTTTCTCTAATAATTTAACCTGTTAGATGAACACTATTGTGGTAGGTATTGATTAAAACGAATGGATACGATAAACTGCTTATGGACAAATTGATTCCCAAATGCATGTATAAAATAAAAAGAGAGAGAGAGCTTCAACCATTTTCCATCAAAACTTCATAGCAAACAATATTCAATCGCGTGTATGTATGGCATATGTTCCAACGATTTGCAACTCTCTTAAAAAGGAATTCAGCAAAGCCAATCTTAGGATTGTGCATAATAATATTCGCAAGCTTGGCTCACTCCTTAGCTCCATTTTCTTCAAAACAAAAAAAGCGGAATCTATCAAATCAATTGCACAAAATGTGAATTTTGTCTCAAGAAACACGAAAGATACATCAAGAATAAAGACGTAAATAAAGGTATTGCTGCACACGCATTGAATTTGAACCACCCAGGAAGACACTACACGGGACCGTTAGTTGATAATTTTCAATTATTAAAACTGCAACTCGGCGCATATGAATCTCCATTCATACATATAACGGACAATTTAGTGAATATCGACAATAGCCCAATAAATTCAAATTTATTTAATTTGACTAGCAAATATATATTAACGGTTATCTTTCTTAGCATTTGCATCAATTATCACAACTCATAATATGTTGAAATAACATAGCAGAACGTTTATGTAATATTGACGATAGTCCGGCAATTTATATTTCATTTAATCCGACTGAGTTGTATATGTATGGTAATTTTTTCACTAATAGTTTCACGTCTAGCACTGAAGATAGTTGGCAATAACAACCGAAAGGCTTACGTGTCGTTTAGAATAAAACACATTTGTAACATCTTAAGTGCTAATTGAATTAATGTAATTGAACACTTGCTTTATTTTAAACTTCATTGTTTGCGATCCATAAGGGCGAAAAACTTATTAAACTTTAAACTATAAAGTCTTTCGCTACTGGCAAGCAGAGTGAAAGTAGGCTGCTCCACTATTGTAAGGTACCATGCAAGATTTTGTATATGTAGAGTGCGGTAGACAGAAGTGGGCCACAGGTTGGGGTGGGCCACCCGAATAACTGTAAGACTAGTGACATCTATGTGAAACCGCGCACATTATTTATCGTATTTTGACGTGAGTTCACTTTTTGGAAGCAATTGGAGGTTATAAAGCTACTCTCGTACTGTACAGAGAAACGCGCAAAAAATTTCGCCGAGAAAGTTTTTACCCTTGTACGCTTTCACGCGATTTGTCATCTCATTTTTACGAGAAAAACTCAAATACATATGGAATATATTTTTTGGACACATAATCTTTGAAATGCAATGTGATTTTTGCCCATTATTGACACTGTGTTTTTTTGGGATGCATATGCAAAAAAAGGCGCTTGTAGATAAAAGTGGGCCACTATTTGTGGACAAACATGGGCCACATGAGTAATGCCGTTCTTTGCACAGTTATGCAAATGTCTTATTTACTTATTTTTATCATTTCAGCCATCATGCTCCCAAAAAAGAGGTGAATTATAAAAACATTGATTGCTGCTATAAAGCAGTGAAAATAAATAAAATATCGGAGCGTGTTGCTTCTGCTGCTAACAATGTTCGTCTTTTCAACGCTACTTGAAACTTGCGGCCGACTGATATCCGGATATTGCCGCTATTACCGGCGCACAATTGTTAGATATCCTACAAGAACGACCTGCACACGGTGGAAAGACGGTAGATATTTTTTTACATTTCTCTATCTCTTGTTAACTGAATATTTACTTATCATTAGTTGACAAATTGTTTTTCAATAATTGTTAAATTTTTTAATTGTTTAATTTTTTTGTGGTTAATGCTTTCTATACACTACCATATCTATTGATTTTTTTTTGTTTTTTCACGAATGTTTTTATTTCGTTTATTGACAGATTTTCACTGCAGCCCAGGAAAAAGAACTGAATGAAAACAGTGCTCTGAACTACACTATGGTCTCACCATAAACAACATACGCAAGGTAGCCTTTCAGTATCCGGACAGATGGGATGAAACGGACATGGCCAGCAGAGATTAGTATTAAGCCTTTATGAAACGCCACCCACGCCTCTCATTGCGCCCGCCAATATCAATCAGCGAGAATAGAGCAAAAGCATTCAATAAAGAAACTGTTTACGACTTTTTCCGTCTGCTTCGTGCTGCGTTGGATGAACATCCGTTCCCTTCAGCCCGCATTTGGAATGCAGATAAATCCGGATTTCCTACGGTTCCAGCGAAAACCGTTAAAGTCGTTGCTGTAAAAGGTTCGAGGGTTGGTTTGCACTCATCTGTAGAACGTGGTACAAATGTGACGATGGTGACGGCTGTTAGTGCTGGTGGAGATTTCATTCCTTCTTTGTACTTATTCCCGTGCAAAAATATGAAAACATCATTCATGTACAATGCCACACCAAGCGCCGTCGGCTTCGCGAATGGCTCAGGGTGGATGACTGCCGTTGACTTTGTCCAGTTCATGCGACACTTCGTCAAATTTGCATATGCGTCAAAAGAGAATCCTTTATTATTGTTAGTGAACAATCACCGATCGCACGTCACTATTGAAGTTATCGATCTTGCCCTTGAACATGGTTTCACCATTCTGACATTGCCACCTCATTGCAGCCATCGGTTTCAGCCTTTAGACGTTGGTGTGTTTGGACCGATCAAAAGATCCTACTACATTCAATGCGATGCATGGTCAAGGAATCACTTTGTTTTGCCACTCCAGCATGTGCCTGTTATTATTGTCATTACCCTGCGTAACAGTCTCAAAACTCGAAACATTGCTGTAGGTTTTGAGAAAACCGGAATTTTCCCATTTCAGAAATTTTTGACGAGCACGATTTTGTGTCTTAAACCCTTAGCGGAGAGCACCAAGTTGTTGAAAATCGAGTTGTTCAGAAGGAAGGCGAGTTTCAACAACTTGTTGTTAGAGTTGAAGAAGAGCCTGGGGCGGGAGAAGAGTCAACAACATCTAGTTCAACATCTACTTCAACCGCGTCTACGTATTGGACTGTATTGGACCGCTTAGTTCTGTCGCTCCGAAGCAGAAATTCAATCGTGGCCTTAAACCGCTGAGAAGCAGCATCATTACGTCCCCTGAAAATAGAGAGGTCGCGGTAGTGTTGAAGAAGAGCCTGGGGCGGGAGAAGAGTCAACAACATCTAGTTCAACATCTACTTCAACCGCGTCTACATATTGGACTGTATTGGACCGCTTAGTTCTGTCGCTCCGAAGCAGAAATTCAATCGTGGCCTTAAACCGCTGAGAAGCAGCATCATTACATCCCCTGAAAATAGAGAGGTCGCGGAAGAAGCTGCACGGCGTCAAAAATCGCAGATACCAACGAAAGCTTCCAAGAAGGCCAATTCTTCACAATCAGCTGTAAAAAAAGGCAAAAAAGAATATCTTCGGTTTCTTCAGATGAAGACATCGATTTTTGCATGGTTTGCAATAAATTGATGCCAGCAAAGCTGACAAGAAAAAACTTCGATAGCCGCAACAGACCCTTCCACTTAAAGTGCGTCGATATGACCAGCTGCACCGACTTCACGTGCGCCAATTGCGCCTAAAATCTGTGCTTGAACACTTTTTTTGCAACACCTTTGTCATTTCAACTTTATTACTCCTTCTTTCCAGACATTAAATGAACATTATTACTGATGTCACTGTTTTTTCAATTTTTAGCCCTCATTTCGTGTAAACTATTTTGTATTTTGCAAATTTGACAACGGATTCGTAATCAACGCCTTTGAAAACCCCCAGGACAAGAATTTGTAGCATTTAGCAGCATTTTTTTCTGATAAAAATTTGGGTGGCTCACTTCTCCCTACACTTTCGGAAAACACGGAAAATACACTTTTTTTCCATTTAAAAAGAGAAATACTTCAAACCTTAATTGCAAGTATCTGCTATGATGGCAAATTGCGTTTTGGGATACCCTTGCGAGTAATAAAAAAAATTAAGTAAAAATTTTCATTTTCACCATTTTACAACCAAAAATAGTGGCCCACTTCTGTTTACAGTACTCTACAGTAGATTCTTGATGGGCTTTAAGCATACTCTATGGATCTCAGGATCTGCAGTATTGGTTATTTCTAGCGGAAGTTGGCTGAAATCGGCTTTAAAGAATTGCTTTTGGAAGTTCCTAGCCCAGCTACGAAAAGATTTGACGTTTGATGTCATCAGCGATTTGAGTTGGTGTCACTTGCATTGAGGTATCAAAATGGATCCCCAAGTGTCTGTGTAGGACTTTAATAGTGACTTCCGGAGGAGTCTACCACTAAATCTAACTTACTTTGTCTCTCAGTATTTGATACATAAAACATTTGCTCTGTTGAAAAATTTGTCGACTAGAATTATTGTTAAAAATAACTAGGGGTCAGTTTGATATATAAAACATTTAAAAAAATGTTCGAACCTCTTTTTGACATCAAACTTCCTCCAGGACACTATTTATGACTTCCACAAACCTATCTGGAGGAATAATTTTATTAGATAGGTGGAAGTACCAAACGATATAATCAAAACGATTTTTGGCAAAACCTTAGAAAGCCCAACAATACTGAAAAAGTGCAAAAACCGGAAACTATAAAGACAGTAAACTGCTGTATGAATTTAATCCAAAAGAGGAATAGCGGAATTTGCGCACTATCACATAATGCATACCGGCAAACCTAAGAACTTTCCTGGAAATGCACAATTATACTCCCTTAACATTACTCTACGTTGTTTAATCAATATTTCATATCCCTTAGTCCTTGATATCGATAAAGCTTCGCATTCCGTCATTGTTGTTAGTACATATTAGTATTGTCAAGTCCAGGCATTTGTACAGACTTGTGTCCTGCATTGAGCAGGGAATTTATTTACTTATTTTTGTCGTTTATTTACGATACATTTTAGCAGTATACTAATTCTTTACAAGACCGTGTATTACAAGCGTGAAAAATGGCCGGTAAAAAGAAGAAAGGAAAGAAGAAGGAGAAAAAAACTGGTGAAGCGACTGATAAATTAGCGGCTGTCGATAGAACGTTCTATGAACTAACAATAGCGGATTTGAATACTAAGCTCGCATGTTTGCGGTCACACAATGCTAAAATTGAGGAAACAAATGAAGAACTAACAGAAAAACTGCGGAAGCTCGAGGAAGATCGGACCGATATCACTGCCTACCTTGACCGGAATCTGGCTGAGAAGAAGGATGTCATTCGTGAGATGAATGAGCAGTTAATTGAGCTTTCCAAAGTTCGCGAAGAGGAAAGTAAAGAGGCTGCCAATAAAATAAAAGAGTGGGAACAGAAGTATAAAGCAACGCAAGAACAATTATCCTCAGAAATTAAGCTTCTTAACGGCAAGCTCAATTCCTTGGAAGAATTTCGCATTCATAAGGATGAGCTATTGGCTAAGTTTGACCAGCAAGAGAATCAACTACGACAGCACCAAAACGTTCACCAAGAAATGATTTATGAAATGGAACGAAAGGCAATCCTCGATAAAGCTCAACTGAAGAAGGACGCTCAGAATCGACTGTTTAAGCTGTCAGATGACTTCCATAAATCTGGTGAAATACGCATGGCAGCCTACACGCAGAGGCTTATACGAGAGAACATAGCGTTGAATAACGAAATGAATAAAATGATTCAAACTCAGATGAGGATTGAAGAGGATCATAAGCAAATGAAAAAGAAGAGTCACGAAATAAGGCAGCAGCACGAGAATGACGAAGCTATAAAGGAGCGCCTAATCAGAACCTGTCAAAACCAAGTTCAAATCATAGAACGAATGGCCGCTGAATTCGAAGTACTTAAGACCAAATATGGAAAGACCAAACAATATCGAAAACTCTATGAAGACTCTTTGAAACGGGATACATGTGAGCGCTTCAAAATAAGTGACATGGAGAAAAAGCTCGCGGTGATGAGGCAAAGATTTGATGCACTGAAAATTGACAAAGCTAAGCTCATTCAGTTGCATCAAACTTACGAAGCAGAAGTTGTACGCCTTCAAGGAATCATCAAACACATCAAGTTCACCGTTCAATCAGCGATTCGCAGTGAAGAGGAGCCTAATCAATGCCAGGAATACCGCAAAGCTCAGCGTCAAGGACTTTTGACTGAAATCATTCAAATTATCACCACATATTCAGATGCTGGCAAAATACCCTCGATATCAACTATTTCTACGTTTAGCCAAATGTATCAAACTGGATCAGCGGGTATGCTGCCTCGTTCTACGTCACTTTTACAGCTTTTCAAACGCGAAGCTCGCAAAATTGCATCCGCTGAGATCTTGTCACCCGAAATGGCTTTGAAGAAAAGCGACAGCAAGATTATTCCGCCATCACGCAGATTACCCGCTGAAACGTTGTTTGATGTGGAATCTGGAACGACTTTTGTTGTGTCATCTGTTCATGGTGATACTGAAGAAGTGATTGAGGAAGACATGGAGGAAGGTGAAGATGAGTACAAAACTTCGTCATCAAGTCAGCTTGATACAACGGCACAAAAGTCGAAAGTAGATGCGAGCAAAGAGGCAGCTTGAATTATGTTTTTGCTTGCCACTTATACGAGTATGTATATGATATGTAGATGAAAGTTGAAGGTGTACCAATAAATTCCCTTAAGCGTCCATTTATTGTCTTTCATATTTAATTGGTCGAAGACGCGTTTGTTTCTCTTTTTTGTGGTTATTATTTAATTGCAATGCTTGAGCATTGCCCGCGAATTTCAGCAAGAAATTAAGATTGACTAAGTACTATATACGTCTTGTTGCGACCACGGTGTATCCGAAACCAAAAATCCATATGTTCTGTAATGGCTGCGTAGATAGGGATTCTACGTCTAGCACTCGTTGAATGGTCTACAGCAGGGAACAGTTACTGCGCCTCTGATCTTCTCAATCTTTATTCGCAAGCTATTGAACGGCTTTGATTTTAACGTCTCGCCAACGCGATCATTGGTAGCGTTTGCTGATGATCTGATCATCTACACGGCAGACCGAAAAGCTACAATAGTTCAGAGCAATCTCCAAAAAATGTTCAATGATGTACAGCTGTACACTGACAATTGGCGAATGAAAATCAATGCGCAGAAGTGTGAAACAATCTTGTTTCGGACAACGCTGCAGGGGGTCAGTCAAGACCTGAAACGTAATTGGAAGGATTTCCACATCATGGCTGGTGAGAGTAGTCTAGAACGAATTCCACATAAATCCTGTGTTCGATACCTCGGTGTTTATCTCGATCAGTATCTGTACTATACTGAACATGTGAAAATCATGCTCAGTAAAGCACTTAAAGTAGTCATGGCCCTTCGAAAACTCTTTCATTCCAGATACATTGATCAAAAGGTCAAAATTATCTGTTACAAGACACTGGTTAGACCAGTTTTGACCTATGGATGTCAGATCTGGTACAACCAGAGTGCTAGTACTATGGAAAAATTAAGAGTTTTCGAAAGGAAATGTCTTCGTGCATGTACTGGTTTGTACAGAAAGCCTGAGACGGATTGGAAACATTATATATCGAATAGAAGAATTTATCAAACTGCTGAAGTGACTAGAGTCGATATCTTCATATTGAAGCTTCTTCGGAATCATATCGCAAGATCTGTGACTGTGAGTGAAAACCCTTGGATTTCACAGCCGTTCCACCCTACAGACGGGTATATTGCGACTTGCCTCGCTACTGGCTTCATCCCTCCAGAAGCATTCGTGTATTTGGACATGAATCGATATGTTTTTGATTCTGACGGCGTCCCAGTCATATATCACATATATCGACGGGCCACCGATAAGAAGATAAAATATCCTCCGAATTTGAGTTCACGAGACCAACGATTTCAATGGAGATACTCATTTGCTAGATTCGTTGAAGCTGATCGGGTTGAGACGGCGCAATCCAGGTATTGGTGGCTGAATGACAATGTCTAAATTTTTCGTGTTTGTTTTCAGTTTTGGTGTTTTTCGTTATTTAGTTTTTGAGTTTCAGCTCATTATTACTACATTTAGTATTGTTATATATTTTTGTTAAAATCAGGTATAGGTTAGGTATATGTAATGTTTACTATATTCCGTTAGAGATAAGATTAAACACTTAGGTTAGGAACATTGTTATAGTATTTTTAGTATAAGATAAAGTTTTTTTTGATTGTATTTTATTAGAAATAAGTTACAACATATTAGGTGTAGGATCAGGGTTTCACTGTTGTGTATTAATTATAAATAATTTTAGGATAGTGTTGGTTGGTTTTTTCTCCTTTTTCCAATTGAATTGTAAAAATATGTAATAATCGTAATTAATTGCATTTGCTATAGTTTTTTTTTTTGATGAAATGAGTTAATGATAACGTACAAATTTAGAGAGCCATTTGGGCCATTAAGTTTTTTGATTGTTATTATTTGGAATTTGCTTTATATTCTTTTAAAATTTATAACGATGAGTATTAAATAAAGCGCTTTTGACTTGACTTTGACTTTGACGTGAAAACCCTTGGATTTCACAGCCGTTCCACCCTACAGATGGGTATATAGCGACTTGTCTCGCTACTGGCTTCATTCCTCCAGAAGCATTCGTGTATTTGGACATGAATCGATATGTTTTTGATTCTGACGGCGTCCCAGTCATATATCACATATATCGACGGGCCACCGATAAGAAGATAAAATATCCTCCGAATTTGAGTTCACGAGACCAACAGTTCCAATGGAGATACTCATTTGCTAGATTCGTTGAAGCTGATCGAGTTGAGACGGCGCAATCCAGGTATTGATGGCTGAATGACAATGTCTAAATTTTTCGTGTTTGTTTTCAGTTTTGGTGTTTTTCGTTATTTAGTTTTTGAGTTTCAGCTCATTATTGCTACATTTAGTATTGTTATATATTTTTGTTAAAATCAGGTATAGGTTAGGTATATGTAATGTTTACTATATTCCGTTAGAGATAAGATTAAACACTTAGGTTAGGAACATTGTTATAGTATTTTTAATATAAGATAAAGTTTTTTTGATTGTATTTTATTAGAAATAAGTTACAACATATTAGGTGTAGGATCAAAGTTTCACTGTTGTGTATTAATTATAAATAATTTTTGGATAGTGTTGGTTGGTTTTTTCTCCTTTTTCCAATTGAATTGTAAAAATATGTAATAATCGTAATTAATTGCATTTGCTATAGTTTTTTTTTGATGAAATGAGTTAATGATAACGTACAAATTTAGAGAGCCATTTGGGCCATTAAGTTTTTTGATTGTTATTATTTGGAATTTGCTTTATATTCTTTTAAAATTTATAACGATGAGTATTAAATAAAGCGCTTTTGACTTTGACGTGTTTTTAATCGCTCCTGTCATTAATTTTAAAAATTAATTAATTTTTCACAAAAGTCAGTTTCAAATAATTGAATTAATTTTGTACGAGTCAGTCAAAAGCAAGTTTTGATTTTATTGGGGAAGAATTAATCGTCGAAGGCATCGACCAACCATACCAATAAATCAAGAAAAGCAACAAACCAAAGACAACTTGGGACTGCTGTATGGAGGAGCCCGACGGCTTCCCTCCGTTGGGGGGCCCCGGGGAGAGTGACGGTGTGAAATTGGCAAGTGTCAACAAGCGGAGACACACGAGCACCCAGGATACCGCAGATGCCGGTCGTAAAACGCAAGTGCTCGAGGATAGACAGGAGGTGTGTCGCCTTCGAAGTGAAATCGAAGAGCTAAAGGCAAGAATTCAAACGTACGAAGAAATGTTCAAGACGGCAAAAAAAGTTCAAGAGAGTGGTCCGATACGAAAAATCGAAAAACAGAAGAAAGCTGTAACTCCAATAATAACTGAAGAGGTATTAAGTGCTGGTGGCACCAACGAAAGCCAGAACTACTTTGCGGCGCTGGATGGACTCCAACAGGACATGGAGGTAGACGAAGGTAATAAAGACGATAATTTTATCTTATATTTAAAAAATAAAAATAATGAAAGTAGAAATACGGAGAAGAAACCAGCCCGTAGTTCTGCTGGTCCTCCTCAAAAAGTAGCCAAGAATACCGAGAAAGTTCCGCCAATTAATGTCTTCGGTCAAAGCGGAAAAGACATGGTTCGGCTGTTGGCAGCCGAAAACAAATTGACAAATTTCGAAATCAAACGAATAAATTCTGAGAAGCTGTCAATTAGAACAAAATCACTGGTTGATTTCAAATCAGCGAAAGATGCTTTGAATTCTGGGGAGGTTCCACACTTCACTTATACCCCCAAAAGCGAGAAGGACCAGACGTTCTTGCTGAAGGGCTTGGACTGCGGAGAAGATACCGTCGATCTTCTTCAGGTTCTCAAGGAAACAGCACCACAAATCGAGTTTATTTCAGTGAAAACATTCGCGACAAGAAGGTCGACGGTAGAAAAAAAAACTTACCACTTTATTTGGTACAAATAACAAATAAGAGCAGTCCAAGCGCTCTTCAGCAAATCAGGTATTTAAATTTTCGAGTGGTGAGGTGGGAACGCCTCCAGAAACGAGAAATCAACCAGTGCTATCGCTGCCAACGATTTGGGCATTCGGCTACCAACTGCGCCATGCATTACCGATGCGTTAAATGCAAAGACGTGCATGCTCCCGGTGAGTGCAAATTGGCTCAGACGGAGCCAAAAGAGAAGTTATATTGTGTGAACTGCGGTGTTTTTGGTCACCCGGCATCATATCGAGGATGCTCCCGATATCAAGATGCAAGATTGAAATCTGCCCCAAAGCAAACACAAATACACCGCAGTGTCTTAGCTCCGAACTTCGTCAAGCCCGGAGTATCATTTGCACAAGCCGCTAGAGGACCAGCAGAAAATGCGGAAAACAGTGTAAATAATGTAAGTGGCAATAATGAGCTGCTTCTCAAAATTTATCAGCAACTAAATTCCTAATCAGAGCGAATCGATAAACAAGATTCGAAAATTAACATTGTTTTTCAGCGTTTAGGACTTTCAAATGCCTCAAAAAAAGTTGTCATCCAACCACATTCCCACGGATAGGATTCGTCTCATCTCGATCAACGTCAACTCCATTGTTACTTTACATCGGCGTGATTATCTCCTTGAATTCATTGCCAGACAAAAGCCTGACATCCTGCTTCTAACCGAAACCCACCTCAATTCATGGCACTCCATGACATTCAAGGATTTTGAATTCGTAAGAAACGATAGGGTAATAGGTGATGGGGGAGGTGGCACCGGGATATTGGTACGAAGACCCTATCGTTTCCAAAATATTGAAAAAGTCGAATTCAAAAGCTTTGAATCTCTTGAAGTGTCCGTTATCAAAATCTCACTGCCAGGTGGGGATAACCTCATCGTTATCTCTGCCTATGCAACTGGTGGAACTGTTCTCAAGCTCAAGGAGGAACTCAATTCCTTGTTTGAAATACTCGAATTGAACAGGCTGCATAACTATTATATTCTTGCTGGTGACCTGAACGCCAAGCATACATCATGGCTGAACGCCACCAATAATCCAAGAGGTGTATTCCTGAAATCATGGATAACAGAGAACCAAATTGAATACAGGTGCAATCTTTATGGGTCGGAGTTCCCAACATACCCTAGGACAAATTCATATTTGGACCTTTGCATTGCTGACGCAAGACTCGAATTCAACTTTAATAGTCCTCAACAGAAACTGCAGGTGCTTCCTTATAATAGCGACCATAACGCAATCGTAATGGAAATCAATCATCACAGGGATGATTTCTTCCTCATTCCAGTTCAACACGAAAATCATCGGTTGAACTTCAAAAAAACAGACTGGGGAAAGTTTCAAAAGAAATTTAATCGGGAGTACCAGAAGCAATGTCCCCCTTCTGATGGTGGCAACTCTTGCTCAATGGTTCCGAATGACAGGAATCTAACTAACGATGAAATAGATGTCTATTTGTCGAAGTTAGAGAAGCTGACGTTGGAAATGATTGAGAAAGTAGTTCCGAAGATTAAACTTCGAAACAATATGGAAGGATATGAAACACCAACCATCGCAAGGTTGAAAAGATTGAAAAGCCTTCTTCTCACACGCGCCAACAATATTTATCGACGATTTTTGGATTACAACCATCCCTCGTTGGCTTTGTTGAAATTACATCTGAAGAATGTCCGGAACTTAATCCGGTCATACTTCAGGAGTGAGGTCAGCAATCAATGGGCGGAAAAACTGAGGGGTATTAGCCCACAGGACCCAGATGGCGTGTTTGCGAAAGTGAATAGCATATTCCGCAAGAAGTCTCGAGTGAAGGTATCGAATCTTGAAGTCGCTAGTGATGAGATAAATCTTCTCGATAGGGCTGGTATCGAAATTGATAGTACGACTCCGGATAGAAATGGAAACAGGATTATTTGTGAAGGATTGGATAAACTTGCCCTGATTGGAACACATTTTGAATTGGTTCATCTACCAAACCCTGAGAGAGGTCGTTGAAGCAAAAGTTTCCGACTTCAAATCAAGCCTGAACGGCCAATCAATTCTTCATTTCAATGAAACATTAACATCTGACCTCATACCGAGCTTGAATCTTATTGATTATTTTGTCAGCTATGAAGACTTGTGTTTCATATTTCGCAAGATAAACAACAAGAAATCATGTGGTACTGATGGTATTCCAAATGTAGTTCTCCGACATTTGCCTGAGGTTGCTATTAGGAACTATTGCATATTGTTCAACAACATGTTGAGCAATTCATATTTCCCAAATGAGTGGAAAAAGGCTAAGGTATTTCCGATCTTGAAGAAAGGAAAAGAATCTTCATGCCCCAAAAGCTATCGCCCAATTAGCTTGCTGCCTAACATCAGCAAGGTGTTTGAAGTGATACTCAACAGAGCATTAAACGCCCACATTGAGGAAAATGAGTTGATGCCGAATTGCCAATTTGGTTTTCGTGCCAGGCATTCGACCACACATGCAATAACGAAAGTAACCTCAGACATCTGTTGGAAACTAAATGATAGGCAATGTGTTGGAGCATGTCTCATTGATATGGAGAAAGCCTTTGATACGGTATGGTTAGATGGACTAATTTTTAAACTCCTTCAGGACAAGTTCCCCAGACACCTTCTCGCCATGATGTGTAATATGTTATACGGGAAATCGTTTGTTGTAACTGATGGAAATCTGACAACAATGCGCGAGTTCAAGGTCTTGAATGGTCTACAGCAGGGAACAGTTACTGCACCTCTGCTCTTTTCAATCTTTATTCGCAAGCTATTGAACGGCTTTGATTTTAACGTCTCGCCAACGCGATCATTGGTAGCGTTTGCTGATGATCTGATCATCTATACGGCAGACCGAAAAGCTACAATAGTTCAGAGCAATCTCCAAAAAATGTTCAATGATGTACAGCTGTACACTGACAATTGGCGAATGAAAATCAATGCGCAAAAGTGTGAAACAATCTTGTTTCGGACAACGCTGCAGGGGGTCAGTCAAGACCTGAAACGTAATTGGAAAGATTTCCACATCATGGCTGGTGAGGGTAGTCTTGAACGGGTTCCACATAAATCCTGTATTCGATACCTCGGTGTTTATCTCGATCAGTATCTGTACTATACTGAACATGTGAAAATCATGCTCAGTAAAGCACTTAAAGTAGTCATGGCCCTTCGAAAGCTCTTTCATTCCAGATACATTGATCAAAAGGTCAAAATTATCTGTTACAAGACACTGGTTAGACCAGTTTTGACATATGGATGTCAGATCTGGTACAACCAGAGTGCTAGTACTATGGAAAAATTAAGAGTTTTCGAAAGGAAATGTCTTCGTGCATGTACTGGTTTGTACAGAAAGCCTGAGACGGATTGGAAACATTATATATCGAATAGAAGAATTTATCAAACTGCTGAAGTGACTAGACTCGATATTGTCATATTGAAACTTCTTCGGAATCATATCGCAAGATCTGTGACTGTGAGTGAAAACCCTTGGATTTCACAGCCGTTCCACCCTACAGACGGGTATATTGCGACTTGCCTCGCTACTGGCTTCATTCCTCCAGAAGCATTCGTGTATTTGGACATGAATCGATATGTTTTTGATTCTGACCGCGTCCCAGCCATATATCACATATATCGACGGGCCACCGATAAGAAGATAAAATATCCTCCTAATTTGAGTTCACGAGACCAACAGTTCCAATGGAGGTACTCATTTGCTAGATTCGTTGAGGCTGATCGAGTTGAGACGGGGCAATCTAGGTATTGGTGGCTGAATGACAATGTCTAAATTATTCGTGTATATTTTCAGTTTTGGTGTTTTTCGTTATTTAGTTTTTGAGTTTCAGCTCATTATTGCTACATTTAGTGTTGTTGTTTATTTTTGTTAAAAATTAGGGATAGGTTAGGTTTATATTATGTTTATTATATTAGGTTAGAGATAAGGTAAAACGCTTAGGTTAGGAACATTGTTATAGATTTTTTTAAGTATAAGATAAAGTTTTTGATAGCATTTATTAGAATTAAGTTAAAACATATTAGGTGTAGGATCAAAGTTCACTGTAGTGTTAAGATTATGAATAATTTTAGAATAGTGTTGGTTGGTTTTTTCTCCTTTTTCCAATTAAATTTAAAAAATATGTAATAATCTTCATTGATTTGAATTTGCTATAGTTTTTTTTTTTTTTAATGTGTAATGATAACGTACAAATTTAGAGAGCCATTTGGGCCATTAAGTTTTTTATTGTTATTGCTTGGAATTTGCTTTATATTCTTTTAAAATTTATAACGATGAGTATTAAATAAAGCGCTTTTGATTGATTGATTGGCTGCGTAGATAATTCAATTTGGCACAATGCTTTGAACTCCCGGGTGGTACTCTAACCGGCTACCTCTCTGTCCATGAGATCACCAGTACAGAACGCAATTCCACTTTATATTTTGCTAGAGATTTTGGAATTCAGCGACCACCATCATTATCTCAACTACAAGCTCAATTATCATCTCAACAGCAAGATCAGTCACCATCATTATCATATCAGGAAACGCAACAATATGCAGCAGCACAAAGTCCTACTCAAACTCGAGGCGCCCCTGAATGCCTGGATTCATTTCTTCCTTATTAGGGGAAGATATTGCAGCCCTGAACAAAAGTTACTAACTTCATGTTAGCTATACTTTGACAGCTGGCAACAGGAAGTCAATCCTCTTTTTCTTGCAACTGTGTGGCCAACGAGGAAGAATGATTCCACGAACTACCAATCATTATATTAGGTCATTGATTAATAATATACATTAGTTCAGCTAGTAAAACAACAATTGTGTTTAACTTTGTAACCACAATAGTTTCATTGATAACGTATAAATTTAGAGAGCTATTTGGGCCATTAAGTTTGAGTATTTTTTTGTTTCGAATTTGCTTTATACTCTTTGAAAATTTATTGA
Source organism: Odontomyia ornata (assembly GCA_963969285.1). Classification (NCBI taxonomy): domain Eukaryota; kingdom Metazoa; phylum Arthropoda; class Insecta; order Diptera; family Stratiomyidae; genus Odontomyia; species Odontomyia ornata. Next base: position 25,534,865 of record OZ017741.1, read on the forward strand.
ATAAAGCGCTTATCACGTTGACTTTAAGGTGTAACGTCAACTCCTCATGGTGTACCCTAGCTAGCGCCAAATGGCCATTATAAATTGACATGATTTTGCTTTCATTAGTGGCTTTTTGACTATTATTGAAAATTTAGAATTTTAACAAAGGCAGAATCTTTTTTTTGGCCCGTTTAAGGGTAGCAGTTCTCAGAAGTACAAGTTCATTCAAAGCTCGCATCATTGGGCTTATGCGCTCACCAAATTCTGATCATCAGAGCCATGATCTCACGTGGCTTCACCGCATTCCATAGACAGCCACAACCGAGTTGGTATAGCGATTCTGAGTTGAGCCTAATCACCTTGACAAACGCAACGCTAACTCAGAAGAAATTAAACGTCCAAACAGATGGACAACAAGACTCTCCGACGAAAACAGACACCTTTAGTGAATACTTGACATTTCCAACCAGGCCATGTGTGAAAAGGAACTTCAGGGGGACACAAAGTAGTGGACGCAATTGGGGGAATACATCAAGCGCAAGCGAGATACTAGGGAAGATCGACCTAGACCGCAAAATTGTTAACAGATTCTATGCAGAACGCTTAAGGTATCCAATGTGCACAAAAACACCTCGAAGTCAACAAATTGGCAGATAGAAAAGTTTGTATGTCCGTGGTTGTTTGATGAATAACCCACTATTGGAGCCAAATTTGTAGCTGGCCCGGATGTTGACTAGCCACTGCAGAATAAGTGAGTGGCTGAATCAAATTTGCAGGGCACTCAGGAAATATAGATGAGGACATAAGCTCACCCACGGGGACGAGAAAATAATGCAACTGAAAATTTAGGAGTAACATAAAAAAGCTCTGCAAGAAAAGGCTCCTATGGAAAACTGCGCATCAAAAAGATTGAAAACAAATAGAGAAGCAGCAAACAAAAATAGTGGGGAAAAACTGGACGCTCTTATCGTCCTAACAACCTCAGAGAAGACGCACATGGAGACTTTGAGGATAATCTGTCATAAAGTTTGTCCTGATGAAACTGGAGCATCGGTTAGAATGATTAGACTAACCATCGTGAGAGCTGATTTTCTTAAAATTGATCGCTGTGATAAGTGACGAAAGTTTCGGACTCGATCTGGGCCACTGAGAATGATCAATGAGAATGATCATGCCGATGTCGAGCTGTTGACTATAAAAGGCAAATTATTATTATATTATGACCTCGTTTGCCTCATTCCAATCAGAGCGCCAGAGCACTCATTAAACGTGTGGCTGGAGAAGGAACTGGTAAGTATAAAACCACGCTATTTCATCCTAACTGCTACATCTGCATAAGGAAAAGCTGCAAGAGGTTGAACCGGAATACCTATAGTTGAAAGCTTCCAGATCGAAGACTGTCCTATTCATTTTCAGTGCGTATTATGCACCGACAAGCATGGCGCAAAAAGCACCAAACACTTGATGGGATCGAGTGCATGTCAAGTATTGTGTCGTATGTTTAGACGCGCATGACGTCGAGGAAAGGCAAGAAAGGAGGAGAGTCGTTCAAGCAGAGTGGCAGATAATCATGGGACTTACATTGTATCTGTCAGCGAGCCTTATAAGAGGTGAGATCTGTTCATCTCGTTGTCCGACAACGTGGGGTACACAGTGATATGGATCGCCGATGTGCGAATATCTCACTATAGCAGCTACGGTACTACAAAAGGCAGCTATACGTGAAGTACGGAAAGATCACCATCGTGCGCTGCTGCTTTTCTTCGAAAAATTCTGCAGTAGGCTTCTTAGATAAGCTAGGTACATTGGCAGCGTGGTTGTAGAGAGAGGTTTTTATGCAAGAGCATTAGAGTGTGGCATGATCATCGCTGCATCACACACTAGTCTAATTTAAATCTTTGCTTTGAGAATATCATTTACTGACCGTAACGGTATTCGAGAAGGTGATATGGCCAGTATCACGCTTAACTGTGTGACAATTACCCGATAATTCAATTAGTATCCATTATAGCTAGATAGGCTAATAGTCCGATAGAACTACCACAATGACAAACTGGTTACCACCAATAAGCGTTGAACTTGAGACATGCTGCGCAAGCAATGAGCACTCCCACTACTATACCACACGGTCTACTACGACTAAACGTACTAGAGTGAGGCATTCTCTTCGAAAGCTCTCTTTTAGCGTTCATAGTTGAGATGCCATCGAGGTTGGGCTCGATAGTTCCGAGTACTGATTCAAATTCAACATATCGACTGCCTGCGCTTAGCAAAAATGTTTCAGATAACACTATGGTATCGGAAGGACTTGCTCAACACGTGAGCAATTGGAGGGTAATGTAAAGTTACACAGCGAGTAATCATAACTACATCACTAACCAGAAGGAGGAGAGAAGACATACACAGTTCTAATCTGTAAGTGACAAGGCTGAAATGCCGTTAAGCTTAATAAGGACAAGATGGACGCTAAACTAGGTTTAACGTTTAGTAGAGAGCCTGCAACGTCAGTAACATGATTTGCAGCTGAGCCTATAGCTGATAATATTGTGACATGGACAAACTTTGCTCATGTACTCATTTTACTCGAAAAACTCAGCCCTTTCAATTAAAGATAGTCAAATGTCAAATTTATAATTGTTGCAGATGGTTGGGCAATTCTTGACATTCTAGAAGGCCAAGAATGGCCTTGCAGGGGTCTCATCTTAGCAACACATCTTAATTTGTGTTAAACAGAATTGCGGGATCATTAAGTACAATCTGTGGTGGGTTTTTGTCACTTACTGACTATACTATAAATAGGGGGAAAGGCCAGCCCAGCGGTCCATCAGCGTATCAATCTTTATGCATGCTAAATACTGCGCGAAAGCTTCTTAAAGGACTTGTGGCTACTTTCTGCAGTCAGAAGAGTACATAGGTGATATTTCTGAGAAGTGATACGGTTTTCAGAAAGGACACATAACAATCGATATCATCTCAGTGATTGTTAGATCAATTACAAAATTCGAGGAATCATGTTACAGGCCAGATCTTTTGTTTTGCTCGTTACAATGTACGTGGAAAATGCCTTCAATTTGGTGGGTGAACAGATGTTTTTCACGGTACTGGAGCATGAATTTTGTATTTTTAATTACTAGCTGGCTGTTCTGCGGGACTATCTTATGGATTGATTCCTGGTCTGGAACATCAAGGAGGGAGTAAGAAAGAAGCTTGTCACCTCAGGTGCTGCGCAGTGGGTCAATCAAAGGATCTGAGCTTTGGAGTAGCCAGCAGATGTTTTCCTAATGAGTTGCGCCAACGAAGTAGCAGAGGTTTTCACTGCCAGATCTGGTGGTCTTGCCTAAATCAGACTTAACCAAGTCATAAGAAGGGTAATACGGTGAATGACGAATCAGAGAATGCCGTCGTCGCGTCGATGAGGATCAAACCAGCACGTTTTTCAGATATTTACTCAATCAAAATCAAAGTTGAAAAATTTGGCACTTCCCTCAGGGTTTTTTTTACACAGGCGATTTGAAAATATTGAGTCGTGTCAGCTTAAAAGATGTTTTGCTAGTTCTAGGACTTAGCCAAAATTTACTACCAATTAGAACACTGGAAGATCCTGGATTTGAGATCATGTTCAAAAATGGAGCAGGAAATATTCGGAAAAATGGAAGAACTTCTGCCATTGGTGAAAGAGGAACTTCGGGACTCTACGTGCTTGATTTCTAGAAGAATCTGGCCTCCGAAAACCTATACGAAAATAAGAATTCCTTGAAACTTTGGCATAAACTTATGGAGGGTCTTAATTACGACAGCATTAGACATCTGTTTGATGTAGCCGATGTTTGAATTTGCAATAATTTTTTTGATAAAATGTGTTTAACTGATAACGTATAAATTTAGAGAGCCATTTGGGCCATTAAGTTTTTGTATCGTTACTGTTTGAAATTTGCTTTATATTCTTTGAAAATTTATAACGATTAGTATTGAATAAAGCGCTTTTGATTGACTGACGTAGCCGATGGAATATTGCTGGACGTAAAAACAATTCCCGAGGACATTTGTGAAATTGGTGTAGAAGGAAAGCAGGCCAAACTACCACACAACCAGTAACGCAACTATGCTACTCGACCCCTTTCAACTGGTGCACACCAACCTGATTGGCCCAATCACTCTCACGTCTCTCGATGAGAAAAGGTATCTGCTCATATTCATCGACAATTTTACTCACTTTGCAGTCTCGTGCCCTCTGGGAGCAAAATCAGAAACATTCATGTACCTGACGATTTTCGAAAGAATGGCAACAGCGCATTTTAATCGTCGAATGAGCAGACCTTGGTACGACAACGGGAGGGAGTGTATGTCAAACGAGTCAAAAACCTTCTGTGAGAAGAAGAGAATCCAGGTGGAATTTATTTACCATAATATGTACATCCCAGCAAATGGCGTCGCGGTGCGTATGAACCGCACAATCATCGAAAAAGCGAGATGAATGCTGCTGGAATCAAAATTTGTGAGATAGGTATCTCTGGAACCAGGCCTGTCTCAGCGCAAGATATCTGATCAATCGTTGCCGACCTCGTGTTTTAGGAGGAGAAATACAGGTGGCGCTCTGGTAGGGGAAAAAAGCTGAACTTGGCGAAAATCAGGACAGTTGCGTGCATCTATTCATGAATATACCCAAGGAAATCATAAGTAAGCAATTGGAATTATGCTCACTCCGATGTCATATGCATGGCGACTTTTCCACTGGATATAAGCTCTGGTGTCCAGGGTAACAATGTGTACTCTTGGACCGGAATGTATCAATTTCAACAAATTTGGAGATACCATGGATACCGAATATTAGTTCGATCCCTACAACGAAAAAACGCTTGAGGAAAATGTATGAGAAAATCTGAAGACGAAAGAAAAACTTGTGGAAACTCAAGAAATGGAAAAAGAAGACACGAAGTAAGAAGAAAAAATCGTGGAGAAGGTGGATTTTAACCAAGAAATCAGAGAAATTTCCAGAGAGAGTACGAGGAGCTCGGTATTGCATAGAAATTTGAAGAACTTCAATTTGCTTGCCCTCAGCGTAGAAGCCTATGCTGACAATGTCCTGCAGACCTACGAAGAAGCCGAGGAATGACCTGATGGAAAGAATTGGAAGGGAGCCATTGGGCAAGAAATAAAATCACTACTTGAAAACGAAATCTGGGAAATTGCTGACTCAACTCCAAGGAAGAACTCGTTGACATCTTCACCATGGACAGCCGAAAGAACAATTTCAAACTCTTCACCGTCAGCTTGGAGTTATGTAAGAATCTGAAAACATTGTTCGACGCACTGAAAGGCAATTGACGCTCATATAAACTGAAAGTGGAATTACTGTGTTGAAATTCGTCCATATTTACTACGGCAGCTAAATTTTATTTATAACGCACGATATTAATTGTAAATAAAACAAAAATTTTTCAGAGAATTATGTTAATATTTTTTATTATAATAGAAGGATCTATGACAAATATGTGTGAAACAAAATATCACCCAAATGCTCGCCACAGCTATGATGGCATACTTCTATCCGATCGTCCATATTTTCAATGACTCTGAGACATAATTGAGGTTCAATGTCGTTAATGTGCTGAATTATTTCATCCTTTACCTCTTGAATTGTTCTTGGCTTATCGACGTACACTTTTTCTTTAAAATATCCCCAGAGAAAGAAGTCCAGTGGTGTTAAATTACATGGTCATGGTGGTCAATTAACATCGCCACAACGTGAGGTAACACGGTCATTGAATTTCTCGCGCAAAAGAGCCATTCTTTCGTGGGCTGTGTGGAAATTGGCACCATTGTGCTGGAACCACATATTGTCCAGGTCCATAACCTCAATTTTTGGCCACAAGAAGACCGTTATCATCTTGCAGTAGCGAACACCATTCACGGTAACTGCTTGGCCGTCCTCATTTTCGAAGAAGTACGGCCCGATGACACCGCCAGCCCATAAACCGCACCAAAAAGTCACTCTTTGTGGATGCAGCGGCTTTTCAACAATCACTCGTGGATTTTCATTAGGCTAAATATGGCAATTCTGCTTGTTAACGAATCCACTGAAGTGAAAGTGAGCCTCGTTGCTGAAGATGATTTTCTTTGTAAAGTCACCATTCCCTTATGTCTGTTCAACGTACCATTCGGCGTATTGCCGACGCTTGAACTGGTCAGTAGGCTTCAGTTCTTGAGTCAATTGAACCTTGTGAGCGTGTAAATTCAAATGGTTATTCAAAATTTGCATCAGTGATGTTCGTGAGATGTTCAATTGTTGGACAAGACAACGAGACCAGATTGACGGCTCTTCTGCCATACTATCGCGATCAACAGCAATGTTTTCCACAGAACGAACTGGGCGAGTATGCACAAATGATTTCATATTTCCTATAGACCCGGTTCGCTGAAATCTACGCACAGCGCTCCCGATCGTGGACATATTTAGTCGATTATGCTGACCAAAAAAATCACAAAGTGCACTTAATGGATTTTAATTTGAACGTCCATTTTCGTAAAAGGCTTAAACAACCTTAACGTGCTGCTCAATTGTTTACCTCTCCATGATTGAATTTGTCAAACACTGAAACATAGAAATGTTAAATTAAGTTGGGCGAAAAACTTGACGTTAAGGTATGACACAATTAACTTCGTGCATTATGGTTGGACCGCTCTTAATATGCTATTTTTCATACTTAACACATATGTACATTAGGTGAGTAAGTATGTGACACATATGTATGTTAGGTGAGTAAGTATGTGACTTGAACTAGGAGTAGTATTTGAATATGTGAGATGATATCTTAACAAAGCCTTACTACAGTTTAACAAGCCATGCACCAGAAAGTCCTACTACCACATTCGTGACCACATGTAGGCTGACTTTGCTTGCTAGTTTATATGAAAGCATATGGTGAAAGCTTTAAGTATCGACGAAAATTTGAAGTTTTGTACGGTTTCGAGACGGATTTCAATTGTGAAATCCATATGGTCCGCGGAAAGCACCGTAGCGTTCCTTCTGAAGTGAATTTCGTTTCAGCTCATACATCCATTCATGTTTTCTTGATGTTCGAAGTTAAAAGAATAGGAATTTGTTTACGCCCTCAAGCTAGCTGTCAGTGGAAGGATTGGAACGTGTGTTTCATTTGGTTGTTCTAAATTGTGTACGTGTACAGTGGACAGTGCAAGTTGAATTTTTAGAATGCAAGGAATGTTATTTGTACCTTGTTCATGTGAAACATCGTATATATTACACCGTAGAAGCATCTGCATTCTACAGAAGTAGATTTCTACTGGAAGGCTTGTTGCACTAACTTTGGTATTGTATCTAAATGATATTCTTTGTACAATTCAAGCCCTACCGATTTGTCATTGTAACTAATCTTAGAAAGAGCTGTCACAACTGTCTTTGATTGCTGACTGATAAGTCTACAACCAATTAGTACAATGCGGTAATATTCCTCAGAATCCGAAATCATAAAGGGCACAATTTTGAAGTGAAAATGTTTAGAATATCTGGTTTAAGTGTGTACTTCTTTATCAGTCTCTACATCTGTCTTTTTATGGGCCACAGCAATTTTTCACAAAAACTATGAAAGCTAAAATAGTCAAACTTAGTGAGTAGGTCTAAAGTGGCTCAAAAGCTGGGTCAGATAGAAGTGATGGTGAGATTGACTGCTATCTGACCCATTTTTCGAGCGGACATGTATGTTTTCAGTTTTACCTGCACAAGATTGGTAAGTCATGGTCCCTCGATAGTCGGTTTTGAACAGAGGAGGAAAACAATGCCTGCCACACATTTTTTGCGTGCACAAAATGGGACAGGCTGCGAAAGGACCTCTACAGGGGACGGGAGAACTCACGCCGGATAATATAGTCGTGGTGATGCTCGAATCGGTGGATAAATGGACCCAGGTGGCACATAATGTTCGGGCAGTTTTAAAAGATAAAAGGGTCTTCCCCAGTTTGAAGGCGCCTTAAGGCATAACAAAACAAGACCTGTCCCGAAGTAATGTGTCAAACGGTTCCAGGCTAGGTTCTCAGGTTGACAGGGGAAATGTTTAGTGGGTAGGCCAGTCGCCTTTTTGCGAGCACAGGAGTCCCACACTCTGTGCGTAAATGGCACGGATTACCGTATTTACCGTATTTGTGAAGTCACTCAGTTCCTCTTTATGCTTTCCTCTATCCCTTGTTTTTAACCTCAGCCTTAATACTGGTATCTTTCCCAATTATTGTAAAGATGCAAATGTTGTTCTCATCTGTTAGAATGGTGATCCATCAATTGTTTCAAACTATTGCCCCGTATCCCTGCTTTCCTGTTTCCCTAAGCTGCTTAAACCTCCTGTTCAGGACAGACTTTTAGACTCATTGAGCTCGGCAGCAACACGACTTCTTGAAGGGCCGTCCCACATCATCAAACTTAGCTGAGTTCACAGATTATATTGCAAGAACTTTGGACAAACAGCTTCAAGTGGATGCTATCTTTACTGACTTTTCCGAAGCTTTTGATTATGCGAGCCATTGTATTCTTCGCCAAAAACTAGCCATGCTTGGTATCTCTGGTCCCCTACTTTCCTGGGTCTCATCCTATCTCTCCCATCTTTCTCGTCGTGTTATTCTTCACGGAACAATCTCTTCTCCTTTTTATCCATCTTCTGGTGTCCCTCAAGGGTCGATCCTTGGGACCTCCTTTTCTTACTGTTTATTAATGACCTCACCTCTATAATATCGTCTCCCTGTCTCCTATATGCTGATGATTTCAAAGTATTTCATATAATTAGATCTCTCGACGATTGTCAGCTCCTCCAAAATGACGTACTTAATCTCTCTAGCTGTTGTAAGTCAAATTCCCTTTTTTTTAATGTTTCAAGATGAGTTTTACTCTTGAAACAGTACTTTAACGTACAACTATTCCCTGTGTGATGTTATCCTCTCCTCAATGGACTCATGCAAAGATCTTGGTGTAATTTTTGATCGTAAGCTAAAATTCTATGATCATATCCTTAGCATAATTGCCAGGGCATCGAAGGTTTCTGGGTTCATTCTACGACATTTTCACAAATTTGTAAACATTATTACTTCTGTTCGCTAATTCATCTGCCTTTCTTGCCCGATTCTTGAGTATTGTTCGTACATCAGTATTAAGTGACCTCACTTGAAACTGTTCTGTAAAAATTCACTCGGTTTCTGTTCTACAAATTCAATTTGCCCTATGAATCTTATGGGCACCGTTTATCTGTACATCGTCTTTCTTCCCTGTTGTCTCGCAGAACATTTTTAGATCAATGTTTACTATACAAACTGTACTACCATCAGATTTCGTCCTTTCCTCGAGAGGACGTGCCCTTCAGGCTGATTGTACATGCTACTCGTTCCAGTAAACTTCTTGAGGTTCCATACGCCTGGACAGAGGTGTACTTTAATTCATTAATACCGCAAACTGTGAGGAAGCATAATGGCTTTGAGCTCGGTTTGTGCCTCGTCTTATGTTGTTTTTAAAAATAGACTAATGATATCGTTAAATATGTTTTCTGATCAATTAATTTTTGCTATACGTCAATTAACTTCCAAAGCATTATGTTCTTTATCAGAATAGAATTTTTCCACTAAATATTCTTACTTATTACTCTCAATTTAAATTTATTTAATTTTTAATCTATTTTGTAGTTGGACTTCTTAGTTTTTAAGATGGATGTATAAATAAATAAATGAATCACTGATTTATCCTCTTATCCCCTGTTTCTATCTACTCAAAATCACAAGATTTCATTGAGGAGATTTGAACGCGTTTCCATCTAGTTAACAGATTCTACTTGTTACTGTAAAAATTTGAAAATGTCACTTTTGACATATGCAGTTGCCAATAGTGCTTCTGAATTGTCGTAATGCAAATTTGACAGTTGCATTTGGTGTTTGTTTGACATTTGCTGAATATCTGAATAAAAATTACTTGAGGTATGCCATATGTAACGATGAGATTTTATATAGATCTCGGGCAAAATCATCTGGATTTTAATTTTATATGGCAAATCTACAAGATTTCGAAGTAGATTTGAAAATATTGTTCAAATCTTGAGATTTGATGTAGATGGAAATAGGGTATAGGGTGTGATCTTCTTAACATTTTTTCACCAAAAATAGTCAACTAGGGTATATAATACTTGAATAGGCTGTATAGAAGAAGTAAAGTGGCATGAAGAAATAAAATTCTCGACGTCCCGTCATAAGGTTCAATAGGAAATTTAACGGAAGATAGTCGAGTAACAATGGAAAACCTTCATTCTTTTTTGATAAAAATAACAAAACTGTATTACCAATGTCGAAATATTCGGGGAAAGCAGAACCGTACGCTCCTATCTTTTTGATTTAAACCAGTGGGCCAAAATCGTATATACCAAATCGATAAGTCACAAAACCCTTTTGGTGGGAGCGTTTCCCTGTCTAAGAATGTTGCTTATGAGCTCCAATATCCGTTCTATTGAAATTTGAAGAAAGTGAAAACTTTTTTTAAGTAGAAATAGCGGTGTTTTAACTAGACGCCATTTTGTTTTTCTTGGGCCAGTACGCTAAGAATCCTATGCGAAGTTAATATCTTCCTGAAAAAATTATCTAAACATATTCTCAAGAACTTACCTCACAATATCTGGCTCCATAACGTGGAACAGGAGAATCACAAAATCGGTATCGATGCCTTTGCCCTCCTGGACAAGTGGTTGTGCAAGGGCTCCAATCGCTCCATGGTCCCCAGCCACCATGATCCCAAGCTTAAATAGAACGTAAAATTCCGTGAAACTTGAATCATATTTAACATAATATATCAACTTACGACTCAATGCAAACGTTGGAACGCAATCCATCCTAATCTCAGCAACTGCTCCAAATAACGCTTGCGTCACATACGCAAAACAATATTCCACGTGTCTTTCTGAGAACAATTCACAATCGAAATATTTCTTATGTTGATTAACCTCAATCCTTTCGTCATAAATTTGTTCTAACGTCGTAGGAGGATTCATGACCATTGAAGTTTCTTGCAACTTTCCATAAATTCGAATTCTATCCCTTATAACGAAATCAATGCAGGAAGGATATTCGAATAGCACTCCTATGCCATCGTAAGGATCACAAGGCATTATCGCTCGATCGATAACGTTGAATACAAACTTATCATTCCAATCCGCTTGAATGGACGTTTTTGTCAAAATTGTTTGATCGGTTTGTGAAAGTGGTCGCACCTGGATCACATATTCACCTGCCATACCGAAAAGATCACAGCTCAAATTGAATGAAGTTTTATTTTGTAGAAATTTCACTTGTTCCGTATAGATTGTATGTACTAAAGTCTCATTTTTATTGCACTTGGAACCGTGTCTGCAATACAAAACTTCTAACCAAAATTCAGGTTTATCAACCGTTGACAACCTTCGTTTGCGGCATTTCCCGGTGGGGAATGTCAACTCTACCTGTATATGCTCATCGGGGTAGGTTGGTATGGAAATTGAACTTACATTTAATTTTGGCTCGGGCCAATCTATTTGAAAATTTTCATATGCATTTAATTCCTGAGAAGTAGTGTTTTCATCGATGTCGTCACCGATGATTTCCAGTTGGTATTCACCGCCAAATAAAAAATATTGGCATCCAATTGTGATATGAGTGGTTGTATTTGTTTTGTTGATATATTTTTGATTCAGGTCAGGTGCAAGTTTAAATCGCTTTAAAAATATCTTTTCGGTGTAATTGAAACGGAATAAATGCAGATAAAGTAAATTTGACGAATTCATTGGATTATTTTGAAGCACTTGAACAAGCAAATCACCATCCAAAGCTGAATATGAATACGGAAGTATGAAGCTTACTGATACAGCATATACAAGATCTGGAAGGTTTAAAATTGAAAAAAATGTTAATTGTTTATTCATTGCTAACAATCATTTACTTACCAATTAAATGTAAAATGAAGACTAAACCACTTTGCTCAAATGATGTAAAACTACTAAATAAGGCAACAATATGCACTAAAAATATTGCAATGAAATTCATGTCTCAGATAATCTGTAACGAAAACAGTAAGTTTAGGTTAAGCATGTCATCTATAATTGTAATGAGCTTAGCTTATAATAATTTCCAATCAATCATCATATTTAATGTTTAAATAACTAATTTAGTAGAGTTTAGTTTTAGCCAGCTAATGGTTAACTAAGATTATCTTAAAGCATACTGGAGCATTATGAGACGTCGAGGGTGGACGAGTCTCTTTTCTAGCAACCCTTTCCCCATCCTTCCTTCCCGCTAGAAAAAAAGGATTCCTGTAACCTGATAGCGGCACTTGGCGCAGTAAAACAAGGCCTAACCCAAAATAATGTGTCAAACCCTTCCAGACTAGACTCTCAGATTGACCGGGGAGGTGTTTAGTCCAGAAGCATTATGTGTTTGAAAGGCTCACATTCTGGGCGTGACACCCTTTGCCTTCCTACCACAAAAAAGGTTATCTTGCTTATTGTCATGTACATGTGCTGCCGCTTATTTAACAATGCCAATATTTAAAATTTAGAGTTATCAAATGAGCATCACCAAATTAGCAAATATTCTATTAAATGTTCAAATGAAACAAGACACTCAAGATGATACATCGACGATACCGGCTTATATTGTATTTGAGAGTTTTTGTAACAATGAGCTGAAGAAATAATATTATTTATTTATTTATATACGCTATTTTACAGATCTATGAATCCAATAACAAAAAAGTTAATGAAATATAATATATGCAACAAAAAAAGTGAGCAACTTAAATAGAAAAAAAAAAACAAGAATATGAAATACTAATAAACTTATTAGAAGCTAAGGCGAATATTATGTAATATGTTTTTAAAAGCGTTTAAGGAATGTGGCAGGGGACCCAGCTGGAGCTCATTGTAATGACGTGATACGTGTACTAAAAACGAACAAAAATAAATATCGGTACGAGGGCACAATTTATATGTCAGTTGAACGCGCTCTTGAGGTGGGACGTATATAAAGCATTTCCCGAAGGTTGGATGAAAGAATACCGTGATCTAATTTAAACAAGCAACACAGGTCTAAGAACTCTCTCCTTTTTTGAGTGATGGAATGTTGAGGATCTGTAAACACTCATCTAGGGATTGCAATCCCGCGCTGTTTTCAATCCCGCGGGATTATCGCTGGATTGTATTAAATCTAGCGGGATCCCGCGGGATCCCGCAGAAATTTGATTTTCTATGAAACTCAAAAAATCAAACATTTTTGTAGTGAAAATTATAAATTTATTTAAAAATATAAATTTAAAGCATCTCCTTGTACCTAAATAACTAATTATTGTACATATCAGTAGCTTATCTGAGAATGACTTTATATATGAACTGCTAAACACAATATTTAGCCACAATATTCATCAACGCAAAGCTGTCCTTGCATTTTAATTTAACAAAAATTAATTCAAATTATTATATGAGCTAATTATAGAATTAATCAATCATATGAATTATATATGCATATTTAACATTTTTATTTTCACTCATTAAAAGAAAGCAAATAATGTGTTACATTTATCTTAAAAGTATCAAGCAACTATTCATTCCTCCCTTTGAAAATATGATCTTAAAAAGCATATAGCATCAATCCTTTGATCTCCCAACCTGCTTCTTATGGAGCTACATATATAGCCAGCAGCCGAAAATGCTCTTTCTGCTTCTACACTTGTTGGCTTGATGGTTAGTAAATAATCGTGTAAGTCAGATATTTCCCTTTAATTCCATCGGTTTCAAAAGTCGTCATTTCTTTTCTGAGGATTTGATCGAAATCTTTCTCTTTTCTATTTGCAATGTGTTCAATGTAACCTACATTATCTTGATCTAGTTGCATTTCTAATTCCTCCAGCGAAGTCAAATTATGTGGCAATGGTGGTTGGCAATCATCGGCACGCATATCATCTAACAATTCAAAATTTTCAAATTCAACAGTAATGACTCGGGATAGAAATTTTTTCATGTCTTGTCGTAGTTTGTTCTTGTTCGGCATTACAAATATCGGATTGGGTGTTTTCAGCTCTTGCTCATATTTTTTTTGGATGCTGCAAATAAGTTAATGTTGCTGCGATTTCATTGCGCCTTTCCTTAACTATCACTCTTAGAGCCTCGGCGAGTTCATCGCTTAAAAAATTATTCTGCTTCTCCAGCTTCTCTATAATAAAACGAAATGTGGTATCTGCAGTAAGAAGGGTTGATTCTCGTCTGCACAACACTTCGGCGCCCAATTTTAATGGTTGCAAGCTGTCAACTACGCTTTTGATTTTGAACCATTCTTCGTCGGTAAATTTTATTTTAGATCCAATGTCGATAAGAGCTTTCTCAATGCACATTTTTAAGTTGCAAAACCGCTCTAACATGTCGAACATACTATTCCACCGGTTACGGCAATCTAAAATCAGAGCTAATTCTTTCCCAGTCTCTTCTCTGACGTAGTTTTGTAAATACATATCATCTTTTGTAGGAGACCCTCGGAAAATTTTGACCACTTTTCTAACTTTATCTATAACATTACTATAGCTAGAGATCAATTCAGCAGGTTGTCGCTCTATAGTAAGGTTCAAACCTTGTTCATCATGAATTTCTTCTAAATCTTCATCGCAATCAATTTGATTGTTGAAATTTTCAACATCAGCTAAGGCTTTTGACGTAAGCTGTTCATCCGTCAACCGTTTTTTATAAAGGATATTTGCCACGGCTAATTGTATTCCGTGTGCAAAACAAAGCTGTTGATGGCAAGATAGTAGTTTGCCAACTTTTTTCATGACACTTGCACCGTCTGTTGTAGTGCCGATAATATCAGTTTCAAGATCAAGGTCAAAACTTGCAAAGCGTTCTTTAACTAACCCGACACAATGTTCAGCAGTACTCGTACATGAGCCATGGATCCGAGCTAAACCAAGATTTAGAAGTGTATCTTTGGAATGTATATTTATATTAAAAAAACGACGGTTTTTCTGAGATGTCCACTCGTCAAAACTGAGTGAAAATCTTGCCAAATCTTTTTTCTGGCGTGAGATTTCAGTCATCATATCTGCTTTAACAATGTTTGAATAATTAATTACTATGGAGCGAATTGTATTGGACGAGCTCGGAATTTGAAACCCACTCTTCGAAAATAAATATCTCAAATCGGAAGATGTGCAAAATGAGTTTATACTGAACCCATCCTTACAAATCATTCTGGAAACCATTTTTTTCTAAAGAATTCTCCCTTTTAAAATATGCATCAATAGTTTTTTTGGATTTTTTTATTGGAAATTTTTCCTCAATAACATTTCCTGATGAAGAGGATGGTTGTGCAATGAGCTCTGTGCCCTTCTGATCTAATTTTATATGATGTTTTGCTCTAAGATGGATTTTCAAACCAGTGACGGATCGTTGGCTGATTTTCAACGAATTAGAACATAAAACACATTTTGCACTTGCTGCATCATCTGACTTTTGAAAACATTTCCAAATACTTTTTCCAACTATTTCATTATTTACGATATCTTGTGTTGGTTTCGATATAGAAATCATGCAAAAGAATCTGTAAAGCAATAATCTGATACCCTATAAATACCTGAAGACACGCAATATAAGTCAGAAGTTAAACTTTAGCAAAATAATTTTCAATAAATTACTCAGCTTAAGAAGTATTCAATATTAGAAGAATAACAATAGAATAAAACTCAAAGTCATGAGACAACAAACAAACACAATACTTACATGTAAAAGTGAATCAAATATTGAAGAGTAATAAAATAATTTGAAACCAAATCACTGACACAGGGGTAATGATTGCGCAGACTAATCTTATTATGATTTAACTTCCACTGCCAATGAAAACTTTGAAAAATAACCGGCGGGACTAGAACAAAATCATCTGCAGCCACACGAACAAATACCGACTCAAATGCTAACTGATTGGCGGTGACGATGCATCGCGCAAAGCATTGCAGATAACATATTTCAAAGAATTTGCGGGATTCGATGCTGCGGATCCGCACTTTGTTGTGGGATCCAGCAGGTCGTAGAATAGTGCAGGATCCCACAGAATTGCGGGGTTCCACATTGCGGGATTGCAAACCCTACACTCATCGTTAGAGCTGTAAGGGAGGTTATATTTGTAGAAAAAGAGCGTGTGAATTTACGCTGTACAGTTTCAACAGCATGCGATTGATTGGTATAGTGAGGAAACCATACTTGGGAGGCATACTCAAGGATTGACCGGGTTAGGAGCACAAATAGATGGACGCTGGCTAAGATGTCACAGGACCTACCCTGTCAACCTGAGAGCCTAACCTAGAACCGTTTGACACATTACTTCGGGACAGGTATCGTTTTGCTACGCCGTGAGGCGGCTTCAAGCTGGGGGATCTCACTTCTAGCAAGAGAGGAGAGGGGAATATGAAGAGCCAGAAAAGCGGTCCCCCAGCCCCAACGCCCGGCTGTTGTGAGTCCCTTTAATTTTCTGGGACTGCCCGAACATAATGTGCCAACTGGTTCCATTTGTCCACCGATTCAAGCATCACTGCGACTACATTATCCGAGGTGAGCTTTTCCGTTTCCCTGTAGAGGTCTCTTTGCAGGCTGCCCCATTTCATGCACGCGAAAAATGTGTGGCAGGCATTGTCTTCCTCCTCTGTTCAAAACCGACAATCGGGGGACCGTGACCTACCAATCTTGTGCAGGTAACGCTGAAAACACCCATGCCCGCTCAAAAGCTGGGTCAGATAGAAGTCAGTCTCAGCATGCCTTCCATTCAGCCACTGTTTCACATCCGGAATGAGGCGCGCAGTCCACCTTCGCTTCGTGCAATTCACACAAGACTGCTGCCAATCGTTGAGTGAGCACTGTCTCGCGGACAATCATCTCCCTCACATCCTTGTTTCGGCGCAGGTAAATAGCACAGCGCTCTCTAGCAAGGAGGGCGACAGGTATTACGCCTGCAATAACTCTCACCGCCGAATCAGAGACTGCCGCATACGAAACTTCAATCCTCAGTGCTCCTCTTCTCTGTACCTGTGCCAGGCATTTTCGATATACCTCCTTCCTGAGAGCGTCACTCCATACTTCTGCTTCGTATAGTAGCACTGAGCCTACAGCACTCATCAAGAGGCGTTTTCTTGATGGGCTGGATCCCCCTACGTTGGCCATAAGTCGACTCAGAGCCGATACTCCTGAAGCAGCTTTCTCAGCCGTTGCCCTGATTTGCTCAGAGAAACTCATCTTCGATTCAGTTAGTAGCTCCAGGTACTTCATCGCTGGCTTCGATTCAATTCGTAAGTCTCCAATGCTGATCAGCCTTACTCTAGGGATTCTCTTTTTTGTCAAGATGACCACCTCGGTTTTCTCCAGTGCTAAACTGAACCCTTGAGCAGTCATCTAGTCTCTCACTCGGCGCATTAACATACCTAGCCTAAGTTGGGCTTGATCAACGGTGCGTCCAGCGACCAGAGGGGCAACATAATCCGAAAAGCCGATCAAGCGTGACTCATCTGGCATCTCCAGTTTTAATAGCTCGTCGTAAGACACACTCCACAGGTCCGGACCAAGGATAGATCCCTGGGGAGCACCCGATGTAATTTCCATCCTTCGTTGGCCCTGTGTCGTGTCGTAGAGCAGGCTTCGCTCCTTTAGGTAGTTCCTAAAAAGCCGCATTAGATATTCTGGAACTTGAAAAGGCTTTTCCAGCGTATCCACCCATCTAGATGAGTTGAAGGCGTTCCTGACGTCGAGTGTCACCAATAGGATGATCCGTCGCCTCTGTCTTTTGAACCGCGCTCAACACCTCTGCAATCGTATCAATGGTAGAACGTTCTGCTCTAAAGCCGTACTGCCGAGGAGATAGGTCCCCAGCAGCACAAATTGCGTCAGTGAGTCTTCCCTTGATGAGTTCCTCTAACACTTTCCCAGCCGTGTCTAGCATACAAAACGGGCGGTATGTAGACGCCGATTCGGGATTTCCCTTCCCCTTGCTGATCGGCACGAGCCTCGCCACTTTCCATCATACTGGGAAAACCCCATCCCGTAGGCAAGCGTTGAATGTGCTGAGCAGCAAGTCAGGACAATGGTGATAGACAGGCTGCAACATCTCAGCTAGAAGACCATCTGGACCTGGAGCCTTCCTCGCTTTCAGCGAACCGACTACCATTTCTAGTTCCAGCTGTGTGAAGAGTGGACACCCGACTGTTGTTTCACTATAGGCAGCGTCAACACGGACGGGATGGGCTGGGAAGAGTCCCCACACTATATCATCCATCTTTTCGGCATCATGTATACAAGGTTTCCGTAGGGCACTAAGCTTCCGCATAACTAGCTTGTAGCCAAGGCCCCACGGATCCTTGTTCACATTGTCCACTAGATCTTGCCAGCAGCGAGCCTTGCTGTTGTTGATCAATTTTCGAAGGCATTTCCTGGCTAACTTATATGCTGCTACCCGGTTGTTTGCCTCGTCACGGTTCCGTGCCCGTTGAGCCTCACGCCGTAGCTTGTGACACTCCCTTTGTTTTTTTAGCGATTTCAGTTGACTATCATTACACTGGGGGCTTGCCGTGCCGGGGTTTCCGGCGGGGTATAGAAACTTTGCAAGCAGTCATAATGATGCTCATAGTTGAGTTCACCACGTCTTGAGCTGCCAGTTCTTCTGTCCCCTCCGAATCTCCCTGCAGCGGTACATCCGCTGTGAGTACCTCGACGAACCTCTGGACGTCCATCCTTTGGATGTTCCATCCAATTGTAGACAGCCGAGAGCGCAGACGTCGGGAGACAACATCACTGATCTCAAGCAGAATACACTGATGATAACTGGCTGAGTAGTCCTTTAAAACTCTCCAATTGTGTAACCTATGTACTAAAGTATGGTATGGTATGGCTCCTTTACAGTCAATACGGTGGAAAGACAGCGTTTTGCCGGTGTTTAGTACGACGAGTGCCATCCTGGCCACCATTTTTAGGATTCGTTTTCCCCGTGGATCTGTTTGAGGCATGCCCCATTCGATTGCTTTAGCGTTGAAGTTTCACCAACGAGCACATTCCCGTTTGCGTTCGGAACAGCGCCCTCCAAAGCATTCAGCTTGGCTTGGAAAGATGTTATCGATTCGTTCTATGCTAGGTACACACTAAAGAAGGTGGTCCCCGAGCACCGAACCCACACAAAACCATCTCCCAGTTTACAGCTCTCCGCCTGGAAATCACTATTTCGAACCCAGATGCAGTACCAGTTTCATCAGGATACCATGATGCTGAACTTTTATCATCAGCATAAAGTCGGCTTTCATGTCCCCGGAAACTGCTCAAGCAGATTTTGGGGGTTGAACTACGGTGTAGGTTTAGCTGCAGGGTCATCGAAGTTCTGATTTTTCCTTGTGTAGGGTTTCCTGGAAAACCTGCCATTTTCCTGATCCCAAGACGTGTCCAAAATCATGTCTTGGATCAGCGCCGTTGCAAAGAATACAGTGTGCCACCTTCGTGCACTCTTTTCTTTTATCTCCCATTTCACCGCATTTGTAACATAGATAACTCCTATCGGGTCCTTTGCATACTTGTGCGATGTGATCATAGCCAAGGCATTTGAAACGTTGTAGAGGCATTGATTTTCGCCGTATCCTAGAGACAACCTGGCTTCAATTGTCTTAAATCTTCTGAAAAAACATCTTTTGTGGCTTCGACTATTTTATCAACATTTGTTTGAGTAATTGCTAAGGACATGAGCAAGCACGAAAATTGTGACATTGTTTCGGATAACGAAATTCTTTGTTGAACTATTTTTTGAAGAGAGTGTACTGGATTTTGCTTCACAAAAAAAAAAAAAAAAATGATGATGGAACTTTACTTGAGGTTATGACGAATACAAGGTTAGAGATTTTGAGAGAACTAAGCTATTTCATATAATAGAAAAAAGGAACTGGCCTCTAATGAATTTTATGTTGCTTCAATCGAAAAAAGTATTGGTGGTCACTGGGATAAGAAACTTATGAATAAACAATTCTTCTATACCAATATTTAAACAGTGCACGTTTCAATATATATCAATTATCGATACACTGAAAACAATTTTTAAAAATACCTCATTAAAAAATCTTGTTTTTGTTCCCAATGTTCATGTAAACCTGAGCTCTTCAAAACTTTTCTGTTGCAGCGAAAATTACAGTAAATATAACTTTTTTTAGGAGAACGAAAATGTAATACTTCTGCAACTCTTCTTTGATGATTTTGAGGTTGTTTATCCGCTAAGAAGTAAAAGTGCGATTCACAAGATTGGAGCAATATATTGTTCAGTTCAAAACTTACCATGCGAGTATAATTCTTGTCTAGATAATATACATTAGGTTGCACTTTTTTATGCAGCTGATTTAAAAAATAACTTTGTAAATTTTAACACTGTTTTACACCCTATTGTCGAAGGCTTAGTATAGAATCAGCTGGAATCTACTTGCAGCAAATTTAGCTCTTGGATTTCTGGAATCATTTCGAGCATGTGTTTATTGTAGAATATATGAAATGCATCGGGATGAAACATAATATACAACAATTGAAATAAACTGCCTTTTACGAAGCCGCTTACATTAAGACAATTTATTGTTTACTTATAGGCTACAGTTTTACTTATTTTTGGCTTCTTCTTCTTCTTAGCACTACAGCCCCTTTCGGTCCTTCGCTTCCTGCAAACAGCGCCTCCAACTATCCCGGTCCGTTGACCGCGTCTTCCAATTCGGTAATCCGAGCAGCGATGAACTGTCTTCGTCAACCGTTTCTGACCAGCGTTTCCTCGGTTTCTCCACTGTCAGTTCTCTCACCGAATACCTTCTTGAGTATCCGTTGTTCGTCCATACGATTCATGTGTCCAGCCCATTGCAGCTTCAGCAGTCTTACAATCCTTGAGACCTGCGGTTCGTCAAAAATTTCATACAGCTCATGGTTGTATCGAATTCGCTATTGGTCCCCCTCTAGCTTCGCTCCGATTATTCGCCTCAGGGCTCGTCGCTCAAAGCGGATGCTTGCGTTAGGGTCCATGTTTCACACCCATAGCATAACACAGGTCTTATCACAGATTTGTATTCTAGGAGCTTTGTTCTCCTGTGCATGCAGCTGGTCTTCCAGCGAGCTGTATTCTTCGGCGTATTTTGTCTCTTTCATTGCCCGTTTTCGTTATTTTGGCGCCCAAATACACAAATTCGCTAACATTTTCGATATTGTATTCGCCAAGTGTGATATTTAGTGTATTTGAGGTATTTTTCCTCGGCTGCGTAATGAGCTTTGTTTTATTTTCATTAATTTGTAACCCTACTAGTTTTGCTTCGCTGTCGAGTTTCAGGAAAAGTTCTTTGGCAGTTGTTAATGAAACAACAGAATGTTGATGTCGTCCGCATAGGCTACTTTTTGGCTTGACTTGTATAGTAATGTACCTCGCGTATCGACAGGTAGCTTCCGTATGACGTACTCCAGAGCGAAATTGAATAGCAATGGGCAAGCCCATTTCCCTGCTTTAGTCCGATATTTGTGCTAAAGGCGTCGGTGAGTTGATTGTTGATGCGGGCTTGGGAGGTTGTCGACGTCATTGGCATTTTGGTAAGACGGACTCATTTGGCTGGGATGCCAAAGCAAAGCATTATTTGGTACAGTATGTTACGATCAATACTGTCGTATGCTTGCTTGAAGTCAACGAAAATTTGGTGTACGTCTATGTTGAACTCTCAGCATTTTTCAAGTACCTACTTGACTGTGAACGATTGGTCTGTTGTTGATCTACCTGCCCTAAAACCGCCTTGATGTTCCCCAATAATACTATTGGCGTATGATCCGATTTAATTTTCTAAGATTTTAGAAAACGTTTTATACGCCGTACAAAGCAGTGTTATGCCTCTATAATTTTCGCATCGTAGTTTATCACCTTTTTTGTGGATAGGGAATATAATTGATTGGCGCCACTCTTTCGGCATATGTTCTTGTTGCCAAATGTACTGGATGACTTTGTGAATAGCTTGATGAACACAACTGCCACCATATTTCATGAGCCCCACTGGAATCTCATCGATGCCCGGCGCTTTATTATTCTTTTTGGCTTTGATGATGGATCCAGAGTTGGTGGGGCCAACGGAAGATCTCCGCAGGCATCTATAAGCTCCAATGTTCTGGAGCTGTGCGGAGCATTAAGGAGGTTCTTGAAATATGATGCCTATCTTTCCTTAATCTTGGTTTCATCAGCGATGATATTGCCGCTGTCATCACGACAGAGCATGGTTTTGGGCTGATAACCACGTTTCACGCTTTTCACTTCTTTGTATGCTTGTCTTGTGTTATTGCTCGCTAAGCTTACATCTATACTTCTCAATTGGTCGTCAAAGTATTTTCTTTTCTTAAACCTAATTATCTTATTCGCTACTCTTCTGAGATTTTCATAGTGTTCTCTCTTCGTCCTGGTTTTTCTACCTACATATTCTTGGTAAGCCTGATTCTGGCACTCATCATCGAACCAATCATTCCTCTTGCGCTGGGCTTGATGTCCGATCGTCTGTTCTGCCACGGTCCTGATAGCCGCCTTCACTTTTATCCAGAGCTCGTTGTTCGTCTTTAACGATGCGCCTTATAAGATGGGAATCAGCTGGTTGACCAGTCTTTCCAGGTGATTGTAAAACGTTTCCTTCAGCCAAGTTTTGAAGAATTTCGCTTTGATACGGATCGCACACAACCGTTCATTGATTGCCTTAAAATCAATAACGTGCGATTTGAACTCCCTATCCACAATGAGGCAACCCCGAATTCTCTTTTTCCAGTAGGCTTCCCACTTTTGAATATTGTGTGCGATTTCATGTCTTGAATGTCGTTTCCAGTCCAAATCGTTTCCTGGACTGCCTGTCCGCTATAGACGGTCCCAAGCCCGTTTGAGAAAGGAGGAGGGAGTCCCTTGTTCCCCCAAACCATAGCTTCCATGATTCCTCATCCCAAACCCCCCAATTATGTGGTAGTAAATGCTCTCGGGGTGCACATTGGGCTAACTGGTTCCCCAATGATGTAACACTAAATGCCGAGAAATGCTAATAACTGTAAATACATCTACAGCTCTGCTACTAAATGCTACTTATACCTCCTCTGGGAGGACGTCGGAGGGTGAAGGCGGAACTTCCGCGCCTGATCCACGTAATAAGCCATCGGAATGGAGGTTGGGCGACGGGCAAACTCCCCATCCCTGGAAATCCTTTAAATGTTTCGAAACCTGCAGATAGGCCTCGGAATAGATTGGACTCATGGCAACGGCCTCGCAAACAAAAAAAGGACTTTGGCATTGGATCCTGCAATGTCAGATCACTCAATTACCCTGGCGCTGTTAAGGACCTTCTACAACAGGCCAGTGTGGGAAATCAAAATATGTCAAATTTGTTTGCGCGATTAATGGCAGAGGAGCTTTGATTGGGATCGCAGGGTCAGGTCGAAAGTGTGGAAGCGTTGATGGCCAGGCGGCATTTTTCGAAGAAAAACAATTTAAATTCCAAAAACGGTCATTCGTCGGGGCAGAGTAGCAAACAAAACGGGATGGGCGAAAACAGCAAGTCAAAAGGTGTTTGTTGTTCATGTGGTGAAATTGGTCACACTGGAAGCGCGATTGTACACAGAAAAGGAAGAACATTGCGGACAACATCAAACAACAGGAAAATGCATCGGCGGATGCATTCGTGTGTCATCGCTCACCATCGACTGGAGACAGACACTCTTGAGTGTTGTATTCGGGAGCCAGTGACCACATGTGCCAAGGCTCGAGAACTTTGTGGAGGTATCGTCACACATAACGATTAGAAATGGCGAAAAGATCATGGCTCGAGGAAAAGGCGACATCAATCTTCTTGCGTTTGATGGGAATCAATGGATTTGCAGACACATGGTGAATGTATTGTTTGTGCCAGAAATTCTTGTGAATTTATTTTTGTCCGGAAAGGCCATGGATCGTGGTTATCGATTGCAGTCACGCAGTGAATTGCTGAAAGATGGAAACATTTTTGCAGTAGGAGTTTGTCGTGAAAGGCTACAATTATTTCAAGTGCTGTTCAGATTTGTGGAATAATCGGAGGTTGATGGAGTTATTGCAAATGTGACGATCAAGAAAATTTCGCCTCGTGATTGGCATGAACGACTCGGACATCAAAATGTCGCATATGTAAGAAAATTTCTGTGAAGCAACGACATTGATTTTGTGGATGAGGATTTTGTGTGCGAAGCGTACGTGTATGGAAAGCATCATCGGGGAAGCTACAAACTTCGAGAGGAAAAATTGAAGACGTGCAGAGAAATTATTCATATGAACGTTTGCGTGCCAATGCAAACGAATTGATTGGCGGTTCGGGGTGTTTTTTGCTTATTAAAGACGATTTTTCACATTATCGTTTTGCATATTTTCTGAAGCGAAAATTGGAAGTCACAGCAAAAGTCAAGCTGGAGGTGATGCGAATGCAACAAGAGAACGGACGCAAGGTGCATTGTTTTCGATCAGCCAACGGGATTGAATTCGTCAATGTTGAGCATGAAGATTTTTTTCGGTAAGATGGGCATTGTACATCAACGACACGCCGGAGCAGAATGGTTGCGTGGAATGCGATAAACGTACGATCGTCGAGTCCGCTCGAACGATAATTGATTCAAAATAAATGTATTATAAATTCTGGGTGGAGGCTGCTAATTTGGCAGTGCATGTGCTGAATTAAACTGGGACGAGCACTGTTCCGGATAAATCACCGTATAAATTGTGGTACAACAAGAGGGCGAAAATTGATCATTTGTATATTTTCGGGTCTGAGGTTTTCGTACACACTCCGAAGGAGAGGCGGCAAAAGCTGGATCCGAAGGCAGTCAAGTGTGTGTTCGTTGGATATGACAATCGTTCCAAATCGTATTGAGTGTGAAACCCGGTGGCTATCGAAATTGAGGTGGCTCGTGATGTGATTCTTCTGTTGGGTGAATCAATGGCCGCACTTGACATTGGTGACGTTGAGCAAAAGGTCGATGAAAACGGGAACGTCATGGATGGTGAATTGGAGGCGAACGATGCAAAAACATTGCGGGAATAATCGATTGTGGAGCAATATGCAATCTCGATAAAAGGAATATTATCGAACGGCGTTTGCGCGATCGAAACAACATTGTGGCAGCATGACATTTATCATATATTGTATCGGTTGATCACATTGCCATGTTGGGAATCGGCCAGGCCATGTTGGCAATCAGTAAAGAGCCAAGAACATATGAACAGGCAGTTGGATCGGGCGATCACAAGCAGTGGGAACCAGCAATGAACGAAGAGAACGATTGAAATTTGGTCAATCCACCAAAAGACCAAAAGATAACTGATAATCACACAAGAATACGGCATCAATTATCAAGAAACGTTGAGCCCTGCGGTCAGATTTACATCGATTCGGGCAATTTTGGCACTGGCGGCGTAAAAACGAATACAACTACAACAGTTCGATGTGAAAACAGCTTTCCTAAACGGTGATTTGGAAGAAACCTTTTTCATGAGTCAACCGATCGAATGCGACGATGGCAGCGGGTGAGTTTGCGAGCCAGAGCTTATACGGTTTGAAATAAGCGTTGCCCTGCTGGAGCAAGAAGTTTACGTCGTTCATTGCCAAATTCAATTTTGTGGCCAGTTAATTGGACCCGTGCGTTTTGTGTGCAATGGGAAACATGACATGATGATATTCGCGATTTATGTCGATGGCGGATTAATCGGCGCAGAGGAAAAATGTGCCATTTAACCGGTAGTGGAGCATTTGCGCCAGGAGTTTGAAGCGAAAATGTTCGAGCTCAATGGTTTCTTGAGTCTTGAAACAAATCAGCGATCTGACGGATCGATTCATCTGAATCAGCAGGCGTATGCATGAAAGGTACTCAACCGTTTTGACACGATAAACTGCAATGCTGTGGTAACACCATTGGATGGAACACAAAATCCTGGGGAATTTTAAACGGACGGAGAAACAAATTTTCCGTATCATGAGTAGTTTGATGTATTTGGCGGTAGCAATGGGACCAATCATCAGTATGCTATTGACGACGTAAGTTGACACTTGAAAAAATCGGCGGTGGTGCACGTGAGTTCGAAAATGCATTTTCAAATATATCAAGGGAACAACGGACACGGGCATTCGATTCAAAAACGGCATCAAGTTGGATCTGTGCGGAAATAGTGACGCAGATTACGCAGGAGACATCGAAACCAGGTGATCGACGTCTGGATATGTATTCATGTTTGGCAACAGTATTATCAGTTGAGGCTCGGAGCGTCAAGTCAGTGGCGCTATCAACAAAGGAGGCCAAATACATGGCGATGGCGCATGTGATGAAATAATTGGTGTGGCTGCATCGATTATTGTCCGAAATATTGTCGACAGACTTGGACAAATCAAGGTCTCTTATGGCTTTGATGGAGGTCTCAAGGATTGTAAGACTGCGGAAGCTGCAATGGGCTGAACACGTAAATCGTATGGACAAACAACGGATACCCAAGAAGGTATTCGTTGGGAGAACTGCAGGCCGGAGGCCAGTGGGGAAACCGAGGAAACACTGGTCTGATTCGTTCGACGAAGACAATTTATCGCTGCGCAGATTTCGGAATTGGAAGACACGGTCAACGGACCGAGAAAGTTGGAGGCGCTGTTTGCAGGAAGCGAAGGCCTGAGAGAGGCTGTAGTGCTAAGAAGAAGAAGAACGTCTCCTATGGACAATCAAAGCGCAATTCAACTTGGGAGTACTCTGGAATTCCATAAGAAGAAGAAGCATATCGACGTGCGATATCATCTCATCTGAGAGAAATACGAAGACAGGATCTTCGATTTGGAATATATGGCGACGGATGAATAGGCGGCCGATATAATGACGAAAGCTTTGCCAAAGAATAAGCATCAATATTGTCGAAAATTGATGGGTCTTGTGCCAAAGAATAATCATAATTAATGTAGTTTCTTTTTTTGAATAAGAGTTTTTTTTGGCATTAAGTAAAGTAAAGTAGCTTGTAACTAAAAGTGAGAGTTTTGAAATTCGTTGAACGCACTCATTACCATTTAGTTCAAGTTTGACACATTGCATTAGTGTGCTAGTATGATTCGACTGATTCACTCAAAATTTCAGAGTCACTATCATTTTTGACAGCGAACAAATAAACACTCTGAATTCAGTTTTTCACTATATTGCATCAAATACCGGCATTCGTGTCTTTATTTGTTATCTTCCACAGCGAACAAACAAAGAACAGAATAAATTCAACAAAAAATCCTTCGAGCTTGTATAGGCCTATACAGACGGAAGAATGGACGGTCTTACCCCAACGAGGCGCTGTATCAAAAGGCGGCGATGGAGCCAATCAAACCGTATGCGGAAAAGCTAGAAGAATCAGCAATAAGGAGATCGGTGGAACACAAGGCGGAAGTAGTCAGGGTACAGATGGATAATCGTTCAATGGATGCAGTGAATGAGTAGTTTTAAGGTGGCTTAAGCAAATAATGTACTTAATTTTAGGAAACTCAATTTTTAAAGCTGCATTTGTTAAAGCTAATGAATTTTTCATCTAATGTGTCGACATTTTAAAGTTTTGTTTTATTGAAAATATGAATATTGTAAATTAAGTAAAATAAATGATTACTGTACTCCGGGAAAAGCTCCGAGGCACAACCCGTATGAATATTGTTAGGTTAGAATCTTTATAAATTGTATGCATTTAAAAATTAGAGAAAATCACCCAATAAAAATCTTGAATCTTGCGAGACTGTTTCAAGGATGTATGTTGCAAGCTGAACGTGATAACGATGAATGAGAAACACTTGAACGGCGGTAGTTTTAAAGCAAGCTGAGTTCAGCGTATTTTTGCCAGTGAGTGTACGTTTCTGTACGCAACTGTACAGGTATAGGAGTTGAGCGCAACTCGGCTATCTAAAGTAGTGTTAAAGCATCAAAGCGAGCCGAGAGTCAATCATGATGGTTTCTTAGTCTCAAACCAATGCGATTGATGATAAGCACGCTCACGAAAGATTTATGTTTTGCATACAAATTTGGTTAAATAAAGAAACACGTTTAATTGACATCCAATGACTTATGTAATTGCTGAATTCGTTTGCCTAATCCTGCTCTAACAATATACTGTTTTCTTTTTTTTTGTGGTTAGGTGGTGAATGTATACTTTGGCCCGTTATTTAAAGCGAAAAGCTTCCAACCTTCTCTTTAGTTAGCTTCTACGAAATTCATGAAATCAAAAAGTGACCACGTAGTTCAAAGTGTAAAAGGTTTCCCATGTAACCAGCTTGAACTTCTCGAAGTCACACTGAGATAACATACAAAACGTAAAAGAAAATTTAATAACCATATGTAAATATACATCCTCGTTCCAAGTGTATTCCAGTCTGCCAAGTTATTTACTTTTTTAATGATTTTGTAAACTAATATTTTAAGACAGAATAAATACTTTCGCTTAGTGCAAATACCATCAAATGAACCAGAGAGGAATACCTGAACAAATTTTCACACTTGCTTTGTTTTGCAGTCTTCGTATTGTAAACTTATACCCCGTTATGTATGCTCATTTGCATAGATAAAGATTGACGAGTTGCTGGCGGTGGGTAGGTTGTCATTTACTTGGAAACATTCAACCCACTATCATTATCATAAAACCTTAGAAATTCTCCACATTATTTATTTGCTCATTCTTTAGAGTACTTCGTTGATCACTACCCGGTCGGTGTGTAAAAGGTGAATGCAATTTTAGGAGAATTCCTTTGTTTTATCTATTACGACTTTACGGGATTATTTATTACTATTTCCACTTAACTGATTAGACGTGGTTTAGTTGGAACTACGAGGACTATCTGTTATAGATAAATCACACACTTGAAGCGGAACACTACAACTTTCACATAGTTATTACTTGAATACCATAAATAAACTATGAGCTTGCCGCCATTTCAAACCGTAAACACACGTTTCCAAATTCACACACATACTGAATACATTGTATTTTAAAAGGATATGAGAAAAGGACGAATATCCTGTGGCTTACAATTTTTAGAACTTCACTATTTCTGATCGACTCGTAGTAAATTCACATCCATCATTGCCAAGCTAGCATCGATTGAAAACAAAGAAAACCGTCTCTAATTGAAGGACTTTTCCGCGAGATTTACAAAAGGACTCTTTGCATACTACTCATATTCGCACGGCAACAACAAAAAGCGAAACTAACCTGTAAGGTTGGAAAAAACGTAATGAATGATAAGGGTGCAATGGAGAATACCATCAAGAGCGGCATGAGGGTTGTTTTATATGCTTGCATGCTCCCTGCAAGGGGTTGTGCGAACAAGAAGACGAAACATTTTGGCGCATGTCCACTGCTACCGAATTTCAACAGCAAACGGTAGTTAAAATATTTGTCTGTAGAACAATATGTGGTGTTGTGGCTGTTGCAAGGCTCGCGAAGAAGAAAAAGGAATCATCGTCATTTGTAAGGACATTGGATTTCGGGGGTGTATGAACTTGGGACTCCTCGACTCTACACACGCATCCACGGCTTTTCGGCTGAAGAATAACGGCATTGTGTACTCGTATACGAAATTTGCTTGTATTATCGACGCTTTTATGAAAAGGACATGCTGAGTAGACATTATGATTTTAGTACGTTCAGGTGGTGGCAAGGCGATGATGATGCAATGTGAACAGCGATTTTGAATAGTTGCGAAGGAAATATAATTTTTTTTCCCAAGTCAGTTTAATGTTTCGATGTTTGTGTTATCAGAGACCGATCTGGGTTTTAAATGGGGACAACTTCAACACAAATCATGAAATTCGTTCCAATTTAGGCAGAGCGAGCGCTCAGAAATGCGAGATAATTTAGATTTCATGGGAATCATTAAAAACGTACACAGAAGTTGGAATTAGGGTGGCGGAGGAGGAGGCGAAGATGTAATTGAGGAAGGTTCTAATGACTTTAGTCATGCTATAGAGTTTCGTGCTTTCCATTCGGAAAATTGTTTGTGGGGATGTGATTTAACAATGAAACTTATTCTGGTTCTTTGTTGGGATTAACAATGAGATATTCGTGGATTTCTTTCGAATTGCTTCAATTCATTTTCGAAGGAAATAAAAATATGAGCATGCAATTAACTATGGACATTAATATCAATGTTATGAATTAGACAAATCGCCACCAAATTTCTTTATTATTTCATCTTGCATAACTTGCTTCCATTAGTAGGTATGTGATAAACATGGCCTAACTACCGTTTGCGGCTATTTTTAATCTAAACTATTGAACATCTGGGATTTGCAGTTATTTTTTAGTCACTAGCTTTCAAGTTGGCACCACTATTATAACCACAATGGTGTACAAGTTGATATTTTTTGTTTTTGGATGCTTTCCGTTTTCGTGGCGATAAAAAAAGAGTCGTTAGAGTAAATTTAAATGCGTGTTCAGTTATTGGATTTCAAATAAAACCCCTGAAACCAAAAATATCAATCGATTACGGGCTCTGTTTAAGTAAATAAATTCAGTGCGGGAATTTGGTTATAATAAAAGATAAGTTTATTTGTTGTAAAATGAAATAAAAGATATAACAAAAATATGACATAAAGTAAATTCAGTATATTTGATTGTTTTTAAGCTAATTCGATGTATAGCTATCGCTTCTACTGGGATTCGAAGCACAACACGAACTGAACTTCGTTCACTACATACAAACTCATACCACGGTGCTTTGTTTACACTAGACGTGTGTAACGCATCAAATTTTGATGCGCTGATACGCTGATACCAGCGCCAGCAGGAGTATCAACGCACTGCGCTGGTACCATTGCGCTATGATACCTTGATTTCATACGACTATTCTTCATATATTTTGCGCTTTTGTATGGGCTCACATATATAATAGCATCATATGAGCGCTGGCAATGATATTAACGCGTTGATACCATTCTGCTGCGATACCATGATCGCATGCTTCTATATTTGATACACTGGGCGCCACGCCGTAATGTAGCGCTAAGCCAAATGGCTTGGCATTGCCAATGCCAGCGCAATTGATACATCCCTTGAATCCAATGTTATGACCAACACACAGCAACTGTGTTGATGCCAAGCATTAAATCTCTCGACAAAGAGGTTGATGCCGAAATGCGCTAGTGAGCTGCTGAAACCGAGGATTGGTATCAACGCAGTGGTATCATTTATAGTGTTTCAACGCAATTGCGCGGCGCAGCACTGCGTTACCCATGTCTAGTTTACACCAAACGGTAACACAAGTATACTCGACTGTGTACTGGATTTGAGAATATTTTCAACACGCATTCTCAGGAACACGTTGCACTAGACACTGGTATTCTCGGGAACAAAAACCAAGTCCTTCAAGACAACGATCACGACTCACAAGATTTAAAATCTTTATTTGGTGATATTTCATATTTTATATATATAGTATACAATTCATCAATAGCTTAACCTTACAATATACATGCGGGTTGTGCCTTAGGACTTTTCCTGGAGTTCAATAATAATTTACTTTAATTACATTATAATATTATTTTTTTGGTAAAAGGAAACTTTAAAATGTTGACACCCACAACATTATCATACATTAATAGATTATAAAAGTATTTTGTAAAAATTGTTTGCTCTAATAACTAGTTTTAAAAATTGATTCCCTTAAAATTAAGTACATTTTTTCCTTAGGACTACGTTAAAAACTACTCATTCACTGCGTCCATAGAGCGGTTGGCCGTCGCTCTCCTGCCAACTCCTGCCTTGTGCTCCTTGGCTCTCTTGATTCCCGCTTCTGCATGATTTTCTGCATATGATTTTACCGGCTCCATTCCTGTCTCTTGGTACAGCACCTCGTTGAGGTAAGACCGTCCGTCCTCCCGTCTGTATAGTCCTGTGCAAGCCCGAAGAATTTTTCGCTCCACTAATCCTATCTTGCCCCATTTTATCCTCGGAGCTCCAACCCATATCATCACCGCATATGTGATGATCGGACGAATCAAGGTTTTATGGGCCAAAACGTTGACTCGCTGGCTCGCTGTCGAATGTTTCCTGAAAAGATGTAAAAGAAGATGCTACACATAAGTCACTTTTTTCAAAATATTATCAACGTGAGCACTAAAGCTAGCTTTCCTGTCGAAAACTACCCCCAAGTACTTCGTTTGCCTAGAGCAGTGCACCATCTTCCCATTCAACTTAATCCTGGAGTCACAGATGCCCCTTGCACGAAGACCGAAGTCGGTGCGGGGGTCCTTGGACATAATTAGTTGCATTTTCCTTGATTACCCATTTTCAGTAATATGCAGTAAGAGATTTCAAATATCTTTGGAGCCGCATCCTAGCAAAGCGCAAATTGTGCTCAGATGACCACACCAACAAGCCGTCAGCAAAGAGGTTCACCTAGATTCCGGGCTTATATTCATCTCTTACGCCCGGGACGTCAGAGGTGAATATGTTGAAAAGAAATGGGCCTAATATACACCCCTGTCGGACCCCCGAGTCAATACTAAATGGGTCCGAACTAGCTCCACCAGCCACCGCAAAGGCAGCTCGTCTCCTCATGAAACTCCCTATAATTTTCACAATATGGGTCGGAAAGCCAAAATTTAACATTTTGTAGAGAAGCCCATTGATCCATACAGAGTCAAAGGCTTTCTCCACATCGATCAGGCAAGCTACAACAAGCTTATTGTTGCGCCAGCTTCTAGTTATATCGGCTTGGAACACGACCACAGCATCAACCGTGAAGTGAGCTTTTTTGAAGCCAAATTGTCTTTCCGGCACAATTCTTGCCCCGGCAGAGAATTTTAGGATGCCTTCAAGTATTATCCTTTCAAGAAGCTTGCCAATGTTTGAAAGCACTGAAATCGGACGAGTATCGACCACGTCAGTACTGCCCGACTTCTTGGGTATTGCGAATATTTTTGCACATGTCCATTACTGAGGGAAGTAACAAATTTTAATACAGTTACTTAGAATGATCGCGAGGAGAACAAAAAAAACATGGGGAAGCATTTTAAGCATATAGTTGGATATTCCATCAGCTTTTTCGGAATTTTGCTCCAGTGCCAACAAAGTGAGCCACTCAGGGCTGACAAACAGACCATGGCCAGTAGATGCGTCAGAGGTATTTGAAACAGAGAACCGAGTCAAACACATTTGATCATTGTCCCTGTCGAAATATGTTGTGGTGCTGCTCACTAACGAAGTAACGGAAGAGTCCTCACTTGCTTTCTCTCCTTGAAGAACTTTCTCAAAATGTTTTGCGATAGAGTCAGCGATGCCTTTGTCATCGATGAGCATGGACCCATCATAAGTGAGGACCCCGGGTAGCCTTTTTCTGCCCGTTATCCTATTGATGTGAGCAAACATGCAGGGACCTGGTTTGATACTTTTCAGGGTCCGTTCAAATCGCTCGTTAGCAAAAGCCGTGGTCCTCCTCGAGATCATTCGGTTTAGAGACGTAATTACTAGGTGAATATGTTCATGCTCCCAGTTGACCATATTTAAATTGCGGTGTTAGATTCTTGCGAGTAGCTTTCTAAGCCGACTACGTCTACGATGAAGCTCCAAGATGTCTTCTGGTAAATCTCGATAAAGGTAATTCGTTGAGGATTTCTGGATGGAGATCTTTGAGATGACCGTATCCAGGGTTGAATTTATACAAGCAACTCCCTCATCGATTTCAGAAATAGAAAGATTTTTCGATCTATTGATCGGAATTTCCTTCAATTTTCCGTCCGGCTACCCAATCAACTTGCATGTATGGAATGAAAAGTTGAGGATCTGCAAGCTCAAGTATCATACCCTTTTTCACTCTTCAGGTCAGCTCAACCAAAAGATGGTCAGACTCGGCTTCAAAAACTCCACGCTCGAAATTCCTCCAACTATGGGAGGGATTTACCAGATTAGCAAACACAATGAAGAAGTCAATAATAGACGAGTTTCGGCGGAAGGTAGGCGCTGTCGTTGCAATCAGTATGAGATCCATATTTGATTGAACCCAATTAGAGATAGCTGTTCCATAGCCATTTGATGCGATATTTCCCCATGAGGGATGCTTCGCATTGTAATCATCTCCCATGGCAAAGAAATCGATTTTTTTTTGCACAGAGTAACCACTGTTTCCACGTCGTCAATGAGTTCCTCCACCGGGTATCCATGTCAAACATAAATCCCCACGAACGCTAAGGTGCACCCTCCTAGCGTGGAGCTTAATATTTCTGCTTCAATTTATTTCAGAATTGGAAGGCAGTCCCTTTGGACTTTCAGGTTATTTTAGTGAGCCATAGCAACTCCAAGACTTCACTCAGGATCATCACGCCTAATGATCTTGTATTTCCCCAGATGCACTCTGTGTCTTTCTTTGAGTCTTGTTTCCAACATAAACAAGAAGTCTGATCTATGGGCGTTCAAGTATTCTTGAACAATATTCTTTTTATAGCGTGGAGCTAATGAACACAGGTTGAGAATGAAGAGTTTAATGGAACTCATAAGCGACAACATACTTTGAAGGCGAGTTCTAAGAATGCAGCTGTTGTCTCACTAGGGTTATTGAGTTTTTTATAGTGGGGGATAAAAAAGTCCACTTTTCGAATGAGTGTGAACAAGTCACGCCCGAAAAATTGTTGACAGTGTTGCTGTATTGGTTATTGTTTTTGTTGTCATTTAGGCTGAGGTGCAGGCTGCTTCTTTACACCTTGCAAAAGGTTAGAGTACGAGACCCCTTCTCTTACAGTATTTTTTATAGAGGTGGCAATGAAATTCCTCCTTTTTATCTTCTGAAAATTCTTCCTGCTCTCTTCAACTTCTTATGCTTTTGGACAACCTCTGAAAATTGCAGGGTGCCCTTTAGCAGTGCAGTTGATACAGAAGATCTCGTCTTTTTTCTCGTCCTTCGAGATTCGACACTCAATGGACTTATGCTGCTTGTCGCATTTTACGCATCCAACTTCAAGTCCGCAGTAAGAAGCAACGTGGCTAAATCTTTTGCAGTTAAAGTACGGGGAAGTGCAATTTTTCCGCAGACGCTCCCATTGTATCTTCTGGTATAATAGGAACTTTATGGCTATTGCTTTCCTCATTTCAAAGTCCGGTTTGAACTGGACTAAGAAGGATGAAAGCCTCCTTTTTTCCCCCCCAGAGGTTATAGTAGAGAGCGTTTTTGCTGAACGGGTATCTTCCCCGAGATGTTCCGTCAGCTCAGCCACGACATCATTCTCGTTGTATGAGCTGTGCACGCCTTTTAGAAAGAGAGTCAATTTTCTCTCTCCTGGAAGGGTTTAGGTGGAGCAAGTCACCTTCGCACACTTCAAAAAATTGAAAAGGCTGGTGTGGTCCTCAGCCTTTTTAGGGTAGAATGAAGTTCGTGAGGAGTTGTTCACCATCACGTTGAACTCTGGCTCCTTTTCAGAGTTTCGTGCACATGCCCTCTTGACGATATCCCTGAAAGTCTTCAGGTCAAGCCTATAGCACACTATAGGAGGCACTCTTTCTTGTTTTGTAGCAGACACGCTTCGCTGCTGGGGCTTCAATTTCCCTTTATTTCCCTCAAGGCCTGGCCTTCCATCAAGCTTGGGTATGATCCCCGAGAAACAAGCGGAAGCTATATTCGCCGCTTTTTTGAGATGGGGAAAATGCCGCTCGCTCACTTCAATGGTCTTCGATACCTTTGAGGTAGGCTCCTGCTATGGAGACCCTATCGGCCTCTTTCTGGCTTCCAGCTTTACATTAGCCTCCAATTCATCACCACTGTCCGTGGAACTTCCACTTCCGCAAATTTTAATGTGTTTTCTATTATTGGATTACAAAAAGCCCTAAAACCAACAATATTAACAGAAATAAGAAATTTTGTTTGAGGAATGCAACTGCGAGAATATTAACAGGTTATGCGCCCAGTCCGTTTAACTACCCTGTGTCGTGTTTATGAATTCCAACCAAGTTACGCGTTCGTTCTGAGCTCTACAATTACCTCTTTGTGTGTTTTCATGATATCCTTTGATTGTTCGAGCTCATTCAGCCCTAAAATGGAATGTTTAGGTATCAAGCAACTGAAAGGAGCAGAAGATTGGCCGACTTGCCAAGATCGAATTTTGGATGTACTGGGGTTGTACGGCGCCATCGTCATCATTGAAGAAACTATTGGGAACCTCTTTTATCAGATCCTGGAATTCAAAATGAAACGACTGAATTCGGCGAGCTCAACAAAGCGTCTACACTACAGTATTTTAAGTAGAAGGAACATGGTACATTTTAATTGAATAATTTCAAAACAAAGCAGAAGCTCAGTTGTTTCGTCAGTGTCTTGATTTTTACAACATAGAATAGGATGAAGCCGAAAATGCTCCACCTGTGCTACCACAAGCGAAATATCAACGTCATGCGTTTGCTGCTGGCCTTATAACGCATAAGATAGAAATAGTCGATGATTTACTCGAGCTACTACTATTCAACCGGTGGAGGTCTGTTCCAGCGTAACTGAAAATATCTAAACTTTCCAGTTCTATCATTAACGTTAGGCACACATGGGCAAGCGTAATGTCTAATCCAGGTTGATTCTGAATTGGGGATTAAGGTGCCCGCTGGCAACGAAATGAACGAGTTATGTTCGTTCGGTAAGGCACATCGTTTGTCTTTTTTTGTGGTTGGGAGGTAAACGCTATTTACACCCTAAGTGTGGGTCTTTTAAGCACACATGACTTTTGGACTACCCACTAAGCATCTTCCTTGTCAACCTGAGAAGTAAGCCTGGATCTGTTTGTCATGCCGTGAGGCATATTCAAGGTGAAGGATCTCTCCTCTGATGGAAGGGAAGGGGGAAGAGGGATTTCTAGAATAGTAGTCCCCCAACCACACCTGCTGTGAACCCTATTTATCTTTTTGTACTGCCCGAACGTAACGCGCCACTTGGTTCCATTTGTCAACAGATCCAAGCTCCTCTTCTTTGTACTAGTGCCAAGCATATTCGGAACAGCTCCTTGCTGAGAGCATCGGCCCACATTTCTGTTCCGTAGAGTAGCACCAATTCAACTGGCCTCATCAAAAGTCGCCCTTTTGATGGGTTGGGCCCCTTGATTGGCCATAAATCAATTCAAAGCCGATACGCCCGAAGCAGTTTTATCAGCCTCTGCCCTGATTTGCGCAGAGAAACTCATCTTCGAAAAGCAACCGAAGGCACTTAATGGAGGGTTTCTTTTCTACCTGTACTTTCCCAATACTGATCGCCCTTAATCTTGGGAAACTTTTTTTTCAGGATGGCCACTTTAGTTTTTTCAAGTGCCAGGCTAAGCCCACGTTTTACACCCCACGCATTATTATACACAGTCTATGTTGCATCTGTTCGACAATGCGTCCAGCAACTAGCGTGACAACACCATCCGCATAGCTGATAGGGTGTGACTCATCCGTCGGCTCTAGTTTCAGTAGCCTATCGTACGGTATTCTCCACAAGTCTGGACCAATGATAGATCTTTGAGCAACACCCAATGTAACTTTCATCCTTCATCGGCCCTGCATCGTATTGTAAAGTAGGCTTCGGTTCTTCTAGTAGTCCCTCAAAAGCCGCTTAGTATATTCTGGAACTTAAAAAGGGTTTTCAATGTATCGAAAATATCCACCTATCTATCCAAGTTAAAGGCGTTCTGAACATTGAGAGTCACCCACAAAACTACCATTCGCTTTGTACGGCTATGAGCCTCCGCTCTTTGGACAGCGTTCAGCACCTCTGCAATCCTATCAATGGTGGTACGTCCTGTCATACTACCGTGGCTATGTCCCCACCAGCACGAGTCGCATCAATGAGTCTTCTCTTGATAAGTTCTCTAATTGCGCTATGTAAACTTTGATCCAGGATTTTTTTCCTTACTATCTTCCTGCGTTCTCCTTTCCACATGCAAAAAACTCGCTGCAACACCTCAGCTGGGATGCCGTCTGGTCCTGGAGCCTTCGTTGATAGGACTGCTCTTGCATTTCTAGCCACGTGAAAAATGGGCATTCGACTGCTGTTTCACCATGGAAATACGGGCGGGATGGTAGGAGAAGAGCGTCCGCAGTATGTCACCCATATTTTCTGCTACACAGGTATGTAGGACTTGCGTGGGAAACAAAGTTTTTGCATAACTGCCTTGTAGCCAAGGCCCCATGGATCCCTGTTCACATTGTTCACTAGATCTTGTTAACGACAAGTCTTATTGCTGTTTATCATTTTACGAAGGCATTTTCTGGGCAATTTATATGCTACCAATTGGTTGCATGCCTAGTTTCGGTTACGTACCCACTGAGCTTTATTTCAAAGCTTGTAGCATTCCCTTCCCTTTTCAGTGATTTTATTCAACAATCAGTACACTAGAGGCTTGCCATGCCGAGGCTCCCAACTGGGCATAGAAGTGCTGCAAGCAGACGTAATGACGCTCATACTTGAGTTCATGGCATCTTGAGCTGATCACTTTTCAGTCCCCTGCAAATCTTTCAGCAACGGTGCACCTGGCGTGAGCATCTCAATGAACTTGTTGACGTCTATCCTCCGAATGTTCTACCCAATCATGGAAGGTTGAAAGCGCGAGCGTTGGGAGACAGTATCACAAATCTCATGCAGAATGTACTGATGATCACTTTCTGAGAAGCTCTAATACTTTCCAATTGTGTACCCTTCGTACTAGGGGCTCCAAGGCAAATATTACGCCAGGTATGATTCCTTCACAGTCAGCGGAAAGCCGGCATATTGCAGGTGTTCAGTACAACAAGCACTATCCTGGCCATCAACTCTAGGAATTATTTTCCCCGTGGATCAGTTTGAGGCATGCCCCATTTGATTGCTTTAGCATTAAAGGCTCACCGAATTAGTAGGTGGCTATCTGCGTTTAGACAACGTCTTCCAAAGCATGAAGTTAGGCTTGGAATGATGATATTGGCTCATTCAGCGTTAGGTATAGACTAAAGAATGTAGTCCCTGAACACTGAACCCATTCTTCCGTCCAAAGCTCTTCACTATGAAATCAGCACTGCTCCGAACCAAGATGGTCGCAGCGCAGCTTTATCAGGGTACACTGATGATAAACTTTTGTCATGGCGTTACTCATTCAGCAGCGGAAAATTGGCTTTCATGTCCTCACAAATTACTCAAGTAAGTTTTGGGCAGTTATACGGCAGTGTAAGTTTACTTGCAGGATACGAAGTTTTACTTCATTTTACATTTCGATACGTTCCTGATTCTAAGACGTGCTTGAAATCTAGTCCTGGATCAGCATCCTTGCAAGTGATACAGTATGTAGTTAATTATTTTGTTTATTTGATATCCACAGGTAACTCTCTTTTTTCTTTTTGAAAAGCCATCGGGCCTTGCTTTGCTTTGTGAGCAGATACGTTTCGACTCTTTTGAGTCATCTTCAGGGTCTAAATAGCGTGTGAAAGGAAATGGCCTTACATCGATGTCGAATGAGTTCAGCAGGTGAGAGATATTAGGTTTTCATACACGACTTCTTTCCTAACATTAAGCTGAGATAATTTTTATCATTTAACGAACCGGCCGTGTCTGCAAATTTTCCGTTCCCGGTGAAAGCATATACGAGTACGAAATTGATGCTGTTTTTCTTGCGAAAATCTATAATACGTGATTGCGGCAATTTTCAGTGGTACATCTGAGGTTAGGTGTGAAAAGTATGTCCTGTATCTTCTGATTGGGTGAAACAAACAAGTAAATAATCATAATTGCACAAAAGCAAAACCATCAAATTCATTGAAAGGAATTGTCTTTGGTTCTTCACTCATTTTTAAAGATTTCACGTTGATTCATTCAAAAATTTTTTTTTTCAAATGTGCAACCGGGAATGCGTTTGGCCTTAAGAAGGACAATTCAAATTGCCAATGTTTTTGTGACAAGCCTTGCTTGTATGGAACTGCACAAAACTTAAATAATTTATTTCTGAAATATATACTTATTTATGTATTAGATTGTACATTTGTCTCCCATTAAATGAAGTGCATTAACACATGAAATAGCTTGTCGAGAATATTTTTCAACTTTAGTTGTGAAAGGAATAAGAAGTTAGGGTTGTACATGTTCATCAAAAGAATTAAATAATTGAGATTCGGCTATATAAAGAATGAAAAATGTCAACCTAACTAACAATATTCACCCTTTCCACTTTGGATTCGAACGGGTATGGGACCCACCACGTTGGTTGGTCTCTCTACTCATGCCCTAGCCATTGAGCAAGCTTTCCTTTTTTTGTTGCAAGGGCTCTCGTCGGGATGCTTAGCCTTTCTCACCCGATATAGGCCAAGGCATCGTATTGGATCCCTAATCCAGTTGGAAAGGTTGCGAGGGAGCCCCGCCACCACCTGGATTCACCACTCTTATTTGTGAGCGATGACCATCCTCGGCAAAGACGAAATAGCCTTACGTCTCGTGCGTGGTTAACCGGATATTTGATGTCGCGTTAGCTTAGTAATCCTTTTCGGTCTGTTACCTAGGCGTTGACGCATACGAAGCTAAATTGGTTTTTATTGTTTTTTATTGACTCTGGTCACCCACGTAAATCGTAAGCGTGAAATTTTGTGGTGAGACCTTACGCTGGCGGGAAGAACCCGCTCCATGACACCACAACGCTAGCTGCCAGTACGCTTACGCGTTGCCTGGTAAGCCCATTTCCAGCGTAGCACCAATTTTTCACTCGCTGAGGCAGCAGTTCACCACCGCAGTCCTTTATGGACATACAAACCATTCATATGTAAACACTGCACTGTCAACCTGAGAGCCTTGCCTGGAACCATTTGAATCATTACTTCGGGCTAGGTCTAGTTTTGCTACACCGTGAGGTGCCTTCAAGTGGGGGGATCCCTTCTTTAGCGCGAGGGGAGGAAGAGGAATTGCCAGACAAGCGATCCCCCAGACTCGATGTTCCCAGCTGCTGTGAGTCCCTTTCATCTTGTAGGACTGCTAGAACATATGTAACACATGTTTTCATTTGTTAAGCAATCCAAGCATCATCGCAACTATACTATTCAGGGTGAGCTCTCCCGATGCCTTGAAGAGGTCTCATCAAAGCTTGTCCCATTTTTTTGCACACAAAAATGCGGCAGGCATCGCCTCCCTTACCTGGGCAAAATTGACAGTTGGGGGACCGTGACTTATCAATCTTGTGCAGGTCAAACCTGGGTCAGGTAGAAGTCAGTATTACCATGCATTCAATTGAGCCATAGTGTCAGTTCCAGAATAAGCCGTGCAGTCCACGTTCCTTTCGTGTAATTCACAAAAACTTTTTGAGGAAAACATTAACATGGAGCGGTGTGGGAGGCATCAACATTTATGAAAACTTCATCACGTATTTTGTGTTGTAAATAAAATTTTAGGGAATAAACACTTAGGTTCATGCCTCAGTAAATATCCAGGTAATACCATAAAAAAATTGGCGATGGTTACGGCCTAGCACCTAGTATATTATTAAAGGTATAGTGAATACTACTTTACCTCCTTGGCAATTTTGAGCATCTTTTCATTTGCGATAGACGAAAGCCATTCTACAGTAACCTATTTGGCAATTCTCATAGAAAATTGAAAACGAGTGTATTTTAACCTAGGCGATAGAGACACTGCTCTAGGATTTATTTTGTCTTCTTTTGGTACAAATTGCATATGATTAAGCTCTTTTTACTTCTCTATTACTTTAACATATTCTTTGCGTAGTTTTAAATTCTGATTCAATCTCTTCTCCATAGACATGAATCGTCTTGGTGCTATTTGCAGCGATCGCCCGTATTGACACTC
The DNA here is from genome assembly GCA_963969285.1 of Odontomyia ornata. NCBI lineage: Eukaryota > Metazoa > Arthropoda > Insecta > Diptera > Stratiomyidae > Odontomyia > Odontomyia ornata. Next base: position 25,576,659 of record OZ017741.1, read on the forward strand.
TGAACCTTCCGATTTAAACGGCAACCGTACAATAAACCAACCATAATCATCTCTTACAGTAGTTGATTCAAAAAGTTCTTCACATCTTATCTCTTCTTCGCTTAGTATCTTTTGCTGTAGTTCTGGCTCTTTTTCTAACTCCCAAAATTTTCTCAACAACTCATCTTCTTTGATTTGTGTGTGCATGCTAACAATTCTTTTCGCTGAAGTTGAATGTGATGACAACTGACCTTATACAGTCCTGTCTAGACTGGTGTCCTGAGCAATTAAATTTGTACATGGATTTTTATCACGCCCTTCCCGTATTTCTCCATATACTTCAGCTCCGAGTAAGATATCAATTTTATTCGGCGTGGTGAATTCTGGATTTGCTAATGGTAACTTTTCTTATTCGAGCCAATCAGGTGAATGAATTATACTAGATGGAACCATAGATGCAAGGGTTTTTAACACAAATGCATTTACTGAGATTGATTTACCTGGTTGATGGCGTGATTTAATACGTAAAGATACGCAATACTTAACTCGGGTGTGACCATCTCCCACTCCAGACACCAAGCCATTGATTGGTGTATGCTTAAGTCCCAGTAGTTGTACAGTAGCCTCTATAATAAACGAAGCTTGTGACCCCTGATCAACTAATACCCTGATTACATAAAAAGATCCGCAAGCTGATTGTGCCCTAATCACTGCAGTTGCTAATAAACGTCGCAGGATGATAATGTTTTAGAAAAGTTTGATAACATCGTCGTCGTATCTTGTGGCGGTGTGAATTTTATTTAACTTCTTTAGATGTCCCTTGTGTTTCTTCCTTTTCCCTCTCTAGATACAGTAATCAATTTTGGCGATGTCCACAACGTCGGCAATTTGTCGATTGATGGCATCTCCTTACCGAATGTGTCGGTGCAAGACAATTAAAGCATCATTTATTGCTTTGTGCATAATCTACGCGTTCTTTGGAAGTACGTTTCGAAAATTGTTTGCACTGGTAAAGAGCATGTTAACCTTTGCACGTTACGCATGTACAATTAGACTTCTTCTCTTCGGTTGTAGTGTGAAATGATTTTATTGGTACTCACGTTGTCGACTTAGTTCCTTCTAATATCTCTATCGTTCTAAATCTAGTCTCCATAAGTTTTTTAAGCTGTTCCCAGGTTGGCAACTCACCCGTCTTCTATTGACTTAGCTGAAGCTCCCATTGTTTCTTCGATTCTTGTTCTAACTTAGAAACCATCAGATGATTGATAATAACGTCCCATGAGCTCATTTCGATACTTAAATTTGCGAGAGACTTCAAACATGCTGAAGTAGTATCCAATAGGTGTTTTATGGGTTAGCTGTCTCGACGTTGATTTCTCTTTGTCCAGAAAGGCGCTTTAAAACTTCATTTGTATTGTATTGTTATAACGCTTCGTCAATAATAACCGAGCCTCGTTATAGTTGGTTTCTGTAGTAGAAAGATTCTTCAACACAATTTCAGCTTCTTCATGAAGACAACTCTATAGGTAATGTAGTGTTTGGACAGCACTGACGCTAGCATTAGTATGTATTAGAGACAGAAATATGCCATGAAAAGACTGCCATTCTTCGTAACCTCCAGAAAACTTAGGTAAACTAATCTGCGGTAGTCGTACTTCGCAACCGGGTCCTGGTGAAGCAGATGATGCTGAAGGTAAGCTTACTGATGTTGAGCCTTTGTTTATCTCCTTTAAATCATCTTTCATTTAGGCCTTGTATTCTAAGTTTCTTCATATATATATATATATATATATATATATATATATATATATATATATATATATATATATATATATATATATATATATATATATATAAAATCCAAGTTTTTTAAAGTTGAAGCTCTAAGAAACTATAAATTTTCAGAAGTATTACGAAGTTTGATCACCATTTTTCTATGTCCGTAGTATAGATCCACAAAAAATTACAAGCCTGAAAACACATAAAATATTTCCAAGTCACTGTAATATGAAGCCAAAATTTTCACAAGTCCATAGAATAGAATCGCAAAAATTTTAGCAAGTATAAAATCGATAGAACTTTTCTAAGTTGACAGAACAGTTCACGATATTTCACAAGTCCACAAAACACTTAACTCCTGGGTTTCGGCAATATGTTCATTTTTTGTTCAATCACTAACTAAAACAAGGCACTTTGATCTTTAAGTAAACCATTTTCAAGCACACAATTGATTTATTTTACCAGAAAAACTCTCACCATTTGATGATAGCTCAGCCTCATTACATTTTGAGTGATAAGTTGCTGGCGAGCTCTTAAAGATGCACACCGCCGTCTAGTATGTGATGGCTAAAGTGTTATGCGTAAGCTCACTACACAGTTTTCGATCGTACAATATATATATATATATATATATATATATATATATATATATATATATATATATATATATATATATATATATATATATGTGGAATGAAATACGACTGTCAAACGAAATACTACGAACCGGGCAGTTGGTACCCAACCTCCGTAGAGCGTGGACGTGGTTTAACCTTTCACATCTTACATCTATAGTAAATCTTTTTTGCAATAATTTAATTACTAAAATAAAGTGAATTTGAATTAATCTATAAACCAATCTTTACATGGGGGCTCGACTGGGATTTGTGAACAGAGCTACCGATAAATAAATAGTAATTAAATACGCGTGTGCCGTGCGAAATAAAGAAAAACGGACAGAAGAACGAAGTAGTTAGTGATAACGGTGATCGAACATTTCGCTTTTGCTATAACCGAAATGAGTGCGCGGCATCGTAGGTCACTGCAACGCAGTGACGCAAGCGTGGACGTGTTGGAAACGATGAGAGGCGGTGACGATCACGCATCAAATTTTAACATGCATGATGTGGAAAGCGTGATTCGCGCGAAAACGACAGCGGAATTCAAAGAAAAACTCAACCTACGAACAAATGAAAAGCGATCCCAAAGTTCCAAGTGGCCTCAACGTAAAGAAACCAAAAACGGGAAAAAACGAAGCAATGCAGAAATCACGATACTGTTACAATTGCGGATCGTCTGACCACGAATGGCATGGTTGTCCGGACAGGAGGAAAGGCCCAAAGTGTTTCAGGTGCAATCTATTTGGTCACAAACGCACTGATTGCCCGAATGGAAAGGCAACCAATTGAATACGAAAATCTGGACCATCATATTGTTCTGTATTAATTAACGAGGTGGCTTTTTCCGGTCTTATCGATACTGGAAGCGACGTGTGCATTGTGAAGAAGCCGTGCCTCAGTAAAATAAAGCCACGAGACGTATCAGAATCTTCACTTTGTACGTTAACGGGTCTCGGTGATAGTATCATTACGCTTGGGCTGTGTACTGTCGATGTGAAAATTAACGGTATCTTATTCGAAAATATCGAGTTCAACATAGTAGACAACATGAGCGTTAGTCCCGACGTCATCATAGGAATGAATCTACTCGCTAGCGCCATAGTGGTAAAATGACAATTACGAAAGTCGATGCGGAGCCTGATAGTAAAGAAACGATGGATAAAGCATGCATGGAGTAAATGCCGATTCCTGCAGGAAGAAAAAGAATACTTAGGCCATCAAAATTCAAAAGGAACTGTCAAGCCGTCGATCGGTAAATCAAAAGCCGTTATTAATTTCCCGATTCCAAAGACATTGAAGCAACTACAAAGCTTCTTTGGACTTGCGGGATATTTTCGGAAATTTATTCCGAATTTCGCAACACGAGCGCGACCGTTGACCGAACTTACGAAAAAGGGACCTGTCATCAATTTAGGAGAACTTGAGCTGGAAGCCGTACACGACCTGAAAAATGCGTTGACATCAAATCCTGTGCTGAAAATCTTCAAATATGGCGTTCCTACGGAGTTACATACTGACGCCAGCAAACAAGGATATGGAGCGGTTCTTCTCCAGAGGGACACGGAAGACAACTCGATGCATCCTGTTTTCTATATGAGCAAATCTACGACGGAACCTGAGAAAAAATATTCAAGCTACGAACTCGAGGTGTTGGCTGTCGTCGCAGCATTGAAGAAGTTTAGGATTTATCTGATTGGACAGCGCTTCAAATTTGTCACCGATTGTAAAGCGTTTGAATGCACCATGGAAAAGAAGGATTTGGCGACGCGGGTTGCCAGATGGGTCATGCTGCTGAAGAGTTCGATTTTGAAGTGGAGCACCGTGCTGGAATTGGCATGCGACATGTCGATGCCTTAAGCCGCAATCCGGTTGTTATGATGACGACGATTTTCTGAAACGATTGAGCGAAGCACAACATAGTGACGGAGGCGTTGCTACCTATCATCGAAATACTGAGAGATAAGCCTTACAAAAATTATACGATGCATCATGGTATTTTATGTAAAATTTCAAATAATAATAGTTTGTTTGTCGTTCCAGGATTAATGAAATCAGCATTAGTTCGGGAAGTCCACGAAAAAGGGCATTTTCGTTTGCAGAAAATGAAGTATATGCTGCAAGAGTTTTATATCCCCGATCTGGATCGTCGCATTGAACGTTGCATTTCCAGTTGTGTGAGATGCATCTTATCCGATAGAGAACGAGGCAAAGCAGATGGATTTTTGTACCCGATTCCGAAAGGCGATGTCCCCCTCGCTGCGTTCCATATCGATCATCTGGGCCCTATGCAAGACACGAAGAAAGGTTATCGTTATATTTTGGCTGTTATCGATGGATTCACAAAATTTTGTTGGCTTTTCCCGACAAAAACACTTGCGTGTGATAAAGTCCTGCAGAAGGTGGAGGTAATTGCTGAATCGTTTGGTTATCCTCTTCATTTAATTTCCGACCGAGGGTGAGCATTTGTATCGCAAAACTTCAAGAAGTATTGCACCGACCACGATATTGAGTTGCATCTTGCGACTACCGGCGTGCCTAGGGGAAATGGGCAGATCAAGCGTCTTCATGCGGTTGTCATATCGGCACTTACGAAGTATTCTATTCACACACCTGATGAATGGTTCAAAAATGTAAAAGATATTCGGAGAGCTATTAACTCTATGTATCATCGATCGATAAGTATGTCACCATTTCAATTAATGGTCGGTACTAAGATGAATTCTGGAAAGGACATTCGGCTTATGGAGATTTTAGAGGAAGTTATATCCCAACAGTATGACGAAGCTCGAGCAGAATTACGCAAGCAGGCAAAAGAGGCTATAGCGAAGATGTAGGATGAAAATTCGAGAAATTTCAACACTAAGCGAAAGAAAGCTACCATCTACAAAGTCGGGGACCTGGTTGCGATAGAGCGAGTGCAGTTTGGTACGGGACTGAAGAACAGACCAAAGTTTCTTGGTCCCTATCGGCTTGTTTCAATCAAGGGATTCGACCGTTATGGAGTGCGGAAGGTTGGCGAACACGAAGGCCCAAAGGTTACCAATACGAGCGCAGACAGGATGAAACCATTGGTCGAATTCGACGACAATGACGACCTCACCGTTCCACCACAAGACGCAGATGACTTGCCTGAGGCAGACGAGTAAAATGGATGACCGAGTGTGGAATGAAATACGACTGTCAAACGAAATAATACGAACCGGGCAGTTGGTATCCAACCTCGGTAGAGCGTGGACGTGGTTTAACCTTTCACATCTTACATCTATTTTAAATCTTTTTCGCAATAATTTAATTACTAAAATAAAGTGAATTTGAATTAATCTATAAACCAATCTTTACATATATATATATATATATATATATATATATATATATATACATATATATATATATATATATATATATATATAATATATATAGTAGAAGTAGAAGAAATAGATAGAGTATAAGTAGATATATTGTAGATGAAAATCAAATCGTTATGTCAAAATGTCTTAAAAATAAAACAAACGTTTTTTTACCCCTATATGTTTATTCTTTTCTCACTTTGTTTTCTTATTTTCGACTAGAATACATTCGCTCTAAATTTTTAACATTATAAAGCACTAAACGGCAAAATAAGTTAAATATCTAAAACATAAAAATTACATTCCTAACTTCTGTTTGTCTGTTTTACATGTAATAAATCTAAACATAAATCCTTAATCATCTGATATAATATCTTTACGTGCTTTAAAATTACGCCACGAACCATTTGTACAAACACCAGCACCACGCCACCAATCGTTCACATCTTGATACCATCGCGGTCGTTTTAGAGCCTCTTCATCATGCAACGCAGCACATACACGACACCAATAATATGTATTAATAAATTCACCCGTTCCCTTCCATTTAAAATATGAATTATATAATTCATCATTTTTATCTAATATATTCAGATATTCAGCTAATTCTTTAGGCGAAGCAAATTCATCTACATGTATATATGATCGATATGGGGCACTACTCTCGTAGTCTTCGGGACGTGCACCCATTACTATTGGCAATACATTTCTATTTAGCGCATTAACAAAAAATTTCTCCGTTATGTAATCCTTACAATTGGAATTCTCAAATGCCAAGTAAAATTTATAATCACGATCCAAAAGCTCAAAACATTTATCCGCTGAATTACGTGAACATTTTAAGGAACCACAGGCTCCAAATATATCAACCTGGAATTAGAAGAGAATGGTAATGTAGATATATGTTTTAGGATACAGTATTTAATAGTTAGTTTATTTGAACTAATTGTAACAAATCAAAAAATTTCTGATCAGTTTAGAGCTACAGAGAATGAATTAAATTTTGACAAATTACGTGGTTACTACTTCTATGTACTAGTATGTATATATATTATTGTTGTATATATATTATTGTTCCTAACATTTGTATGTATATAATATTATTGTTCCTAACATTTTTCAAAAATTTGTAACGGATTTCGTCAAATGTTTTTTAAATTTTTTATTTAATTCATGTTGCATTGCAATGTTAAAAAATTTAATTAATAACTCTTTCGAAATTAAGTGAATTGCATTCCCACGAAACAGTTACACAATGATCTTGGATATGTGGCGGTCACGACATATACGACAAGTAGATGTCACTGACCCAGCAGCGGTGTTGCAGAATCACTGTCAGAGGATCGCTTCAAGTACCTCTCCATCCAGATCTGGTCGGGTCCGGACGTACCGAACGTACTCCGTAATTATTCATATAAATGGCGTCAGCCATTTTGAAGTCGTATTTAGTTTTGCAACCTTTTGTTATTAGTTAATTAAAGTTATATACAGTGACGACGCTGTATTCTATTTTGTGATACCCACAGATATATGGACTGTTCCGTAGTGCAATCCATTTCGGGTTCGTTACGTTAGCAAGTACGAGATAGCAGCCATTTTGGTTTTCATTGTTCGCTCTTAAAACACTCTTCATCCCTTTTCTGATAGTTGAAGGGTGAATATCTTAACAATCTTAATATGTGAGATTAAACGATTATTAATTTTTGGTATAAATTAGCGCAGAAAAGAAATTAAGTAATATGATTTTGGTGTACAACTAACCAACGAGAGTTTGGTAAAATATTTTATTTCAATTCAAATGATTGTCTTCTGCTTTCGTGAAAGTTAAAATCAAAGGCTGCACACCTAACCCCACCACAGACAGTCAAGCTCATTCGGGAAAGCAAGAGGCATCATTTTGATCCCCTCATTTATAAATTTTATGATTTCTCATGGAATCTATGGATGGGATAAAACCCAGCCCCCAAAGCGAAGGTGTAAACTGGGCCGCTTCCTCGTGACGCACCCCGGATAATTTTAAATAGCCTAGTGAATTATGACCCTGAATACATTGCCCGGACTACGGATTGGATCACGATTAGAATTAATATTTCGGGCTGGTGTATATGAGTATATTAGGTTGGTGATCCATTAAACATCATATCGTTTCCATCCCAGACAAACCTCGGCAGGCCTCGGAGTACGTTCGATGTTTGCATCATTGAGTTCGTGGTGTTGTTACAGTTGAGATTGAATCCTGATTACTGGTCTAGCTCTGAACACCTGCTACTAACCCTTGCATGGCCTCATTATTTACATGGATAGCCATGAGAACGGTAAGGCAACAAAGATAGTGGCTCCTAGGGAGACCTATAAAAGTAGAGCGCGTAATGAACCACCCCGAAGTCGATAAACAAATTGCGACGGAAAAATAAAAGAGTGAGGAGACCAACGAATTGTCGTTGCGCGAATTGCTGGTATCACCGGAACCGATGTCGAGAATCTCTTTCTATAGAGAAGGTTGGAGAACACAATAACCATTGAGCACTATTAGGAAAAAAGGCTGATCGGAAAAGTGGGAGGCATTCTGAAGAGAATCAAATCTGAATATGACTCGCAAAAAACATTACTAAAGGTGTGAAGAACGGGCTCCTGGAGCTAAAGGAGCTCCTTGACTGTATATGACATTACTGGTGGAGCTGACTGAAGGCCAAAGAAGAACTGAGGGCCAAGCCGACTGAAGAAGTGCATATGGCTCCACCACCAAAAACCATCAAAACAATGGCTTCTAATCCAATTGAAGGAACAGGGATAGTAGAAAAAAGGAGGAAGCACTTAATGGGCATCAAACTTTGGTTCCAAATCCCTAGAGAGTGCTGACAAAAGCAGCCAAGAAAGCTGACAAAAAGCTCCGACATGTTGCAGAAAATGCAGTTCTAAAAAATGCACAACAAAAACAAAGTACATGATATGAGGTAGATGAGAAAAAAGCCAAGACGAAGACCCCGGTGGTACGCATTGCTCGTGAAATCCAAGGATGGCCAATCCTACGTAGATGTGTTTCGGGAGATCAGAGGAGGTGTAAAGCCCGAAGACACCAAAACCGCTATTATAGAAGAGCGACCAACACGGTCTGGTCGAATCTGGAGCAGAGGCCAATAATAGAGAAGCATTCTGCAATGCAGTTGAGAAGGTTTTCGGCAAAAGAGCAACTGTAGCTTCGCTTTAGCCGACAATACAATATAATATAACAGATGGAAACATATGCCGACAGGAAGGACGCTAAACAACTTCTGAGTAAGGAAAAACTATGAATAGGGTGGATTATTTGCACTGCTTTAAGTACTTAGGTTATGGCTATACCACGCAAAGATTCAAAGGAGCCGACAGGAGTTCACTTTGCAGCACTGCAGCCTTTGCAAGAATCCTGGTCTCAAACTGGATTTCAAGCACGTCTTAGGATCAGGAGTATCGGGTTTTTGGGAAAGCTTCATCTTCGTAGCACTATATCCCCTCTTGGGCATCTGCAACTGCCTCGGTTCATTGGCCGCATCCTTCAATTTCGAAATCCGAGCAGCGATGAATTGTCTTCGTCGACCGAGTCAGACCAGCGTTTCCTCGGTTTCCCCATTGGTCTTCGGTTTTCAGTTCTCGCAACGAATACCCTTTTTGGATATTCGCTGTTCATCCATACGATTTATGTGGCCAGCCCATTGCAGCTTTCACAGTCTTCCAATCGTTGAGACCTCCGGCTCGTCAAAAATTTCATACAGCTCATGGTTGTATTGAATTCGCCATTGGTCCCCGTCTAGCTTCGCTCCGATTATTCGCATCAGTCCCCGTCGCTCAAAGGAGTTCAATATATTTGCAGATGCTTGGGTTAGAGTCCATGTTTCACATCCATAGCATAACACAAGTCTTATCACAGATTTGTATACTTGGAGCTTTGTTTTACTGTTTATGCAGCTCGTTTTCAAGTTCATCAAAACTGAATAAAGTATTTTATTTAAGAGCTGCATTCTTCGGTATATTTCGTCTTTTCATGTCTGGTTCTTGTTACTTTGACACCTAAGTACACAAATTTGTTCACATTTTCGTTACAGTATTCGCCAAGTGTGATATTTTGTGTACTTGAGGTATTTTTCCTCGACTGCGTCATAAGCTTTATTTTATTTTCATTGATTTGCATACAGCCCTACTAGTTCTACTTCGCTGTCGAATTTCAGGAAGAGTTCTTTGGTAATTAACAACGTGACAAAATGTTGATATCATTCGAATAGACTGCTACTTGGCTCGACTTGTATAGTAATGTAACTCGTGTATTAGCAGGTACCTTCCTTATGACGTACTCTAGTGCCAAATTGAATAGCAATGAGGCCAGCCCATTTCCCTGCTTTAGTCGGATATTTGTGTCAAAGGCATCGGTGAGTTGGTTATTGATGCGAACTTGGGAGGTCGTCGACGTCATTGTCATTTTGATGACGGACTAATTTGGCAGGGATGTTTAAGCCCAAAACCTGATTAAGCAGTTTGCGGGAGAGATGAAAGCTGATTTTTTTTGCTGCTGAGTGAGCAACACCATGATAAAAGTTCGTCATCATGGTGCCCTGCCGAAACTGGTACTGTCGCCATCTGGGTTTGGAGCAGTGCTGATTTCTTAGTGGAGGATTTTAATTTATTTGTTCAAACTCGATTTATTATACTCAAGGTAATTTTGCAATGCAAAAGAATTCAGATACGTTCGCGAAAACCAAATCCCGAACACGCACTGACTCTATTTTATCAACCTAGCCTTCATCAAGTCCACCAGTTCTCCTACAATCTTCTAGATGGCGTTACTTGACTGCAGTTTTCTTTTATATCAACACTTCCTCCAAAAGGAAAATCAAACAAATAATCTTCTGCATACCAATCCTCTCACGTAGCATTTAGAACCTAACCCTCTCCAGAGCTTCAGTCAGTAGATTAGCTAGCTAGTTGGTCTCACCGATGTGCTCCAGATCCAGATCTCCATTCAAAAATATTTCCCTTACATAGAAGGGGTGAAACTCGATGTGCTTCATCTGCGATAATCTTCTAGATTTTTTGCCAGTTTTATTGCACGAGTATTGTCAATGTAGAATGTAGAAGATTTTGCGACAGATTCCAGGAGTTCAGACACTAGCCTTTTCAGCTGGATTAACTGGTTTTCACCTTTACTTGCAGCTATTATTTCAGCATCTGTAGTCGACGTTAAAACTGATTTCTACAACTGACTGACGTTACTGAAAGTTGCAATAATACCCGTCATTGAACGTCTTGTCTTATTGCCACCATCATACGTAGCATTATTGTAGACTTTTAAGGCTTGTCCGTGGCTTAATGTGTTCTTCAAATAACAAAATATTCGTTTCATCTGATTCCAATTTTGAATTATAGGATTTTCCATGGCTCGAACTGCTTTATTAAATGCAAAGGCAATATAAGGACGTGTTGCTGTAGACGGATGCTTCACGATAAGGAAACCTGGCTGTGATCTTTTCATCTCCATCATGATTGGAAGGGACCATCCTTCTTCTTCGTAGCCCTGCAGCCCCTTTCGGGCCTTCGCTTAGAGATACTTAGAGTATCTCATTATCATGGTCGAATTTATCGGCACTCCACAAGGTGATATGATTATTATCATGCTTTGGCCGTGTATCCGTCCACCCAGCTGCGATACGTTCTGATTTTTTAAACCAGCACGTATCATAACTGAACAGGCTTATAGTCCGTCCGAAGAACCACTCGAATTAAATCTCGTTGACGCCAACGAGACTTGAACCAGAGACCTTCGGCTTACGGGCATAGTGCTTTAACCACTAAGCCACGCGGACTACTGGGAGGGACCATACTCTGTTACAAAGTGAAGCAACGACATCGTATATCGCATACAGAAACACCGTAAGCCGAGAGGCAAACTGAAAATCGTGCACCTGGACCGTCTTGCCCCATGTTACATCTAGGGAGACTTGACTACAACTGGGGACACATCTTTTTGGGGCGAAAAGATTTGAGGTGGGGGTAATGTTACATGTGCAAATAATTCTGCGAGCTACTGCCATAATTGTTGTCGCAACTATTAATAACATCATGATCAACGAATGTACTCAAAAGCACATGAATGGACCCAGTAGATTCATGATCAACATCTGAATGTGACGCCACTGCGGACATTCAGAATTGCCTGAACATTCCAGGTAGTTCACGTCAGAACATTCGCCAATGTACGACAAATGGATTGAATGACTAGAGACCCTATATAAAGCCGAGCTGAATGAATGGGGGAATAGTAAAACCGCGATATTAAAAAGTGCGATAAAAGTGGAGTGCGAGGTAAAGGCGATATTGATTGAAAGTGGTGATTTTCGTGATGAATATAAATTGATAGATAAGTGAAAAATAATAACATTTTAATTATTTGTAAGATAGTGAAATTAATGATTGGACATTTTTAATAAATAAACTCTTTTAACTTAATTTAAAAGATGGTGCGTTTTCACTTTCCTGGAACATTAAAATTATCATCCGTGAACCATAACACGCGACAATATAAATATTTGGTTGTCGATGAAATGTTATACTGTCAAACGCACTTAGGAGGGAGTACTGTGGCGACATTAGTTACTCAAGCCAACAAATTTGAATCTCTGTAAGGATCGGCAGGCTATAAATTTTTGTTTTTCTATTTTTTGCTCTCTCGCGATCTAAGCGCCATATTGTGATTGTGATGTTCTTTTCGCTGTCAAATATTTTTATATATTTAAAAAGATTTTATTATTATTTGCTTCTTCTGTGGAATAAATTCCCATACATTTTTCTTTTTATATTAACACAGCTGACAAAAATTCATACAAATTGTTGCTACAAGTCATTAACGACATACCAAGCCCTAATAATGAGAAAATCATTCTTTGTTTCAAATTAACTTCCTAGTTTGTTTTCATTATGTACCATTGAACGAGCAAATAACTTCATTCCGCTCTTGACTTTCTTATGATTAAGACATTTGAATTTTTTCAATAACTAGAAAAATACCGTAAATTATACCTGAATATGTTTTTGCAGCTCATGTGCATATTGCAGTCTACCGTTACGTGCACCACAGTTTGAAACAAACCAAGCGACTTTTTTTGTTTTATTTAAAGCATAATTACGATCTTGATCCATTTGCTTTATTCTACTGTCAAAATATTCCCATTTTTCATATGGCGCCACTATGTCACTGTCTTTTCTGTAAATAAGCATAAATATAACGGTAAAACTGTTGAATACTATACGTATTAAATTTATTTATTGTACATTACCTATAAGTAGCAGTCCAATTGAAAACATCAGGAACTTTAATATGCTGTGTATGATACGGACATTCAAGAAAATATATCATAAAAATTTGTTTGCTAGGTCTATGTATCCCGGTTGGAATATAATGATCCTTATATAAAATTAAATCAGCTGAATCAGCTTTTTCTCTACTAGCTGTTATCGTGCATGTATCCACTGGACATTTAGAGTTGAGGAATACATCACGACCTGTTTTAAAAAAATAATTTTTTTGTTCCATTTTGTAAGTACGAGCAAAAAACAAAACAAAATAATGTTTTTCCATACCTTTCTTAACATTCCACGGTCCTAAACCGTTATACAAGAGTATTGTCTTTAATGCACCTTCCTCGCGAATTTCATCGTAATTATACGGTACAAACATAAGTTGATTTGTAATACGGTCACTGTGCGGATCATCTTGTGGGAAAAGCTTTGCAAATCTACGTCTTCTACTTCCTGGTCGCTTAGGTACAGGTTCAGGATAGCGTTCACCGTTACGAAAATACCACGGTTTGGAGGCGGGTATAGTTAGACTTGGTGGTTGTGTATCTATTTCGTAATCATTGATGGGTTGATTTTGCTCCAACGGTTCCTGGAAATTGATAAAAAATTTATTAATTGATATAGCTAATATACTTAATGACATATACTTACTTCTGTTGTTAACTCTGATAAAGCCTTATCTTCATCTTTATCCGCTTCATAAAAATGCAATTTCCTAGCTCTAGGCTTCCAAAGCTCCCTGTCCCTGAAATACAGAATTTCATTAATTACGTACACGTTAAGTATTGTTACATGTACAAATAATTCTGCGAGCTACTGTCGCAATTGTTTTCATAACCATTAAGAACATCAGCAAACGAATGTACTCGAAAACCTGCCAAGCATGATCAACATCTGAAAGTGACCTCACTGCCCATTCATTAAACTGCTCGAATATTCCGGGTAATTCGCCAATGGACGAGAAATGGATTGAATGACTAGAGACCCTATATAAAGGCGAGCTGAATGAATGGGGGGATCCATTACAACCGCGATAGTAAAAACTGCGATAGAGTGGAGCGCGAGGTAAAGGCGATATTGATTGAGTGATTGAGAAGTGATTTTGGTGGACAGTTGAAGTACAAATTGACAGACGACTTGTAAAATAGTTAAAAATTAATAATTGTGCATTTTTAGTAAATAAATTCTTTTAACTTAATTTAAAAGACATTGCGTTTTCCTTTCCCGCAACATTAAAATTATTGGCCGCGAACCATAACACGCGACAGTACATTGTTTAGTAAAGCCCTCATTTAATTTCAATCAAATTTTACCTTAACTAATTACTTTGTAAGCAACAATCAAATTCAAATCAATCATTTTACTTTTGTTCTTGTAGTAAAATACATTTCAGATTATTCGGATATCTTCTTAACATCATTCTTTACCTCTAAACAATACAAGGATATTATCGGAACTTGAATAACAAATGTTAATTTCCTGGGAATACGAGTATATGAGTACAATCTATTTTGAATGTCCAACATAACGTATGACATGTTCATACATCATACATCATTCATTCATTATATCTAATGAGGATTGTTATCTGTTTTTGCGTAATGGGAGAAATTTCCGTTTGTGAAAATAAAATTGTAAATTATGCAAAAAGTCTACATCTGAGTAGAAATCGCGAAAAAGAAAAATCGTCAGTTTGTCATGATAAGAAAACATTTTCCAAAGTTAAACATACTTGTACTAATTCGATACTCACATGTTTACGAGCATGTGTGTATATTTTTATCTGATAAGTGGATAGTGTATGATTAATTTCAATTTATAACTGATTGACTTCAGGTCCATTGTTATGTAAAAAGAAAATGAACAACTAATACCATTTATCAGATTCTCATTTTTTTTAGGAAATTTTTTATCTAAACTTGGCGCTTTTAGATTAGTTTATTTTGTGTATTTAGTCTAATAACTTACGGAAATAGCAATTTGCCTCATTTTATTTGTTTTAGTTTATACAAGGTAGAATGAATTTGCAACTGAGCTAATTCACTATACATTTATAGCATTGAAATTGCGCATACTGAAGTTATAATTCAGAAGGTTCCAAGTTCAAATCTGCCTGGTTGAGATTTTTAAATCCAGTTAACTTTATTTAAGCGAAAGTGTGAATTTGTTAGTTTCATTGTAAACACATATTTTTAAGTGAATTGAAGCTTAAAATCAGGTCGAGTAATTACTCAACACAAGTGGATAGTGCAATGAATTGAATGGATAAAGACGTTCGTAAAGGACTTGCAGTGGCGACCTGTTGCCTTTGAGAGCCAATATTGGTGCTCACCGGAATAGACTTGAACTAGGGATGCATGTATGCGCTGGTAAGCTAGCGTCTGCGCTGTCATGGGGCGGATTCTTTCCTTTATAGCCCAATCCCCACTACAAAAATATTTTTCGCATATACGAACTCGTCGAGTGACATTAAAAAGTGAAGCGCAAAGATGTTGTCCGGTTGATAGGAATAATCTTTTAGGCTAGCATTCTTCGGGGATGCTGCTCTCAAGGATCCGAGGATATGGATATAATGCTTTGGAACTAGTTACTTTGTGCGGAAGCGCCAAGGTGACACTCGTGCGTGAACGGCTCCAGTTCAACTATCATACCGTCTCTGTCCCGGTAAAATTTTGACAGGCCTCAGAGTACGTTCGAAGTTCGCACAATTGGGTTAGTGGTGTAGGTTCAGTTGAGACGGACTGCCGAATAGCGCTGGTCTGCCTTTGAGCACTTGTCCCCATAAGGGCTTGCGCCAACCCTTATGGCCTCGCCTGCTCTGCAAAGATAACCATGGTATCAAAAAGGTGACTACACACACGGACGAAGATAGCCATTCCGAGGGGGGATCCAATCAAACTGGAGCGATTTCAATTAAAAAACATAAAAATAGAGCAAAAAAATAAATAAAAAATTTCAACAACGAAGATGTAAGCAGTGGTTGTAGCCATGATTTCAACAGCACATCGGGAGCAGTACCAACGACGATGTATACAATGCCGGTAAAGATGGAGAAAAACGGAGATAAGTGGACAGCCTTGTCCCGAAAGAAATTCCTACGGTGTTCGGGCGCAACAAAAAACTGATGCAAACACCAGACCGTCCCAATAAGGAAGAACGGAAAATTCTGCAGACGCGTCAGATGTTCGCGGTGGGGGAAAATATTATATAAAGAATATCGAGAATTCGGTAGTTAGACCCCGGCAGCAGGTGTTGCTCACATAAACCCAAGATGGCCAATCCTACGCAGAAGTGTTGCGGGATATCAGGGAGAACGTAAGGCTCGAAGACACTGAAAATGCTTTCAAAGCAGTACGACCATCTGTTATATTCTTACGAGTGTTGGCGATGGCCCTATTATTTTCTAAAATACCGTTACGGCCACGAAATATGACTGAAGGTTGATGCGTTATTATTAGGTTGTCGATTCAATATGTTAATTTTTTTAATTTATATAAGAATCTTTAAACAGAATGAGCAGTAAGTTTTCTTCTCCTATCTGTGAATTTTTCTCTGCCCAGCCAGGAAATTCATATATTTACTCTCTGTTTAGGTTGCTAGTTCATTTACGAGTTGCTAATGAAAAGAAGGGTGAGCAAGCAAAAATCTGTCTTGATTTTCATGTTCATTAACACTTCAGGCAATAACGCATCGATCTGGGAAAGATGAATTCTAGCAACGCCGGAAGAAAATACATATTGTTACATGTACAAATAATTCTGCGAGCTACTGTCGCAATTGTTTTCACAACAATTAAGAACATCAACAATTCACTCGAAACCACGAGAACCCAACAAGCATTATCAACATCTGAAAGTGAGTCACTGCTCATTCATTACGCTGCTGGGATGTTCCCGCTTATTCATCAATGTACGAGAACTGAGTTGAATGATTAGCGACCCTATATAAAGGCGAGCTGAATGAATGGGGGGATCATTCATTACAACCGCGATAGAAAACTGCGATACGCAAAGTACAGGCGATATTGATTGTTTGAGTGTGAAGTGATTTTAAGTAGACAATTGCGATAGAAATTTATGGACAAGTGGAAGGTAGAATTGTAATAGTGAAAATTAAAGTTGTGAAATTGTTATTGAAGTGATTGTGCATTTTTTGACGAATTAAATAAACTCTTTTAACTTAAATTAAAAGACATTGCGTTTTCACTTTCCCGGAACATTATAATTACTGACCGCGAACCAAAACACGCAACAGTGGTGTCAGAAGTGGGATTAAAATTTTGAAAGTGAAAATTTGAACATTTTTATAGTGCACAATAGTAAAATTTAAAGAAACATTAAAAATGCCACGAAGCCTAAACTTAAAAATTAATGAAATGACCATGTCGGAGCTTAAGGAAGAGTTGGAACAGCGAAACCTGGCTACGCAAGGTACAAAGGCCACACTGATTGCACGCTTGCGTGACGCAAATGAATCGAAAGGCGCGTATCTGGATTCGAGTGAGCCCTCAGATGCGGAAAAAGGCGCAGAAGATGGTGAAGCAGAAACACCAAAACCAAAGGAACCAGAAAATGCGCTGATGCAAATGTTAATGCTGATGCAGCAAGAGCAGCGACAACAGTCATCCAATTTAACTACGAAGCTAAATGAACAATCAGCGAAGCTAAATGAACAATCAGCGAAGCTGGACCAACAAGCGATCGACATCAAGGCAGACATCACAGAGAAGCTGGAGAAACAGTCAACCGAAATAAAAGCGAAGCTCGGTCATCTGAACAAACAAATCAAAGGCGTCGAGGAAAAGGTTGACCAGGTCGAGGAAAAGGCTTACCAGGTCGAGGGAAAGGTCAGCCAGGTCGAAGAGAGAATGAACCATGAGATGGGAAAAAGTGAAAAAAGAATTGGAAGCAGCGAAGGCAGTAGTAACCACCTCACCAGCCCCGCTTATAACCGCAGCGCAAAGCACATCCAGAAATGTGCAAGCACCAATAGCAGACGATCCCCGTGGAATTGCACTCAAACCCGAATGCTATAATGAATGCGCTCGACATGCATTATGGAGACGATCATCTAAAGTAGATTTGTCGGTCACAGCTAAGGCATCGGGTGCAGAAGTCTGGTGAAACCCTACAGCAGCTAGCCCAAGACATTGAGCGACTAGCACTTTTGGCTTACCCAGCCTACGACCCAGAACATCGAGATGATGCAGCGACAGAAGCATTCATCAGCGCGCTAAAGGACCCGGAATCGCAACATGCCGTGCGGTTAGCTCAAAAGCAAACGGTTAAGGACGCATTGGCTTACAGTCTGAACTTTGAGGCAGCGAAAAATGTGACTCGTACCACTGCCCGGGTTCATGAGGTAGTGACAGAGGAGTGCAGGTGTGAGCGCGTGAAAATTGAGCGAGACCCGCATGTAAATGGTGCGCCTAGATGCTGGAATTGCGGAGAGAAGGGGCACCTGTAAAGAGACTGCAAGAAGCGAAGAAAACGGAGCTATTGTCCAGAATGGTGGAGAACCAGACCGTGTCAGGAGCCTAGAATAGAACCCCATCAAACTGAAAGGGCCAACTTCATGCGACGGACGTCGGCTAGGAGGATCGACATCCCTAGTACCCCCATCACCGTGGCAAGGCAACATCGTGGAGAAGCAGACTTATGCCTTCCTGGTCAAGTTGATGAAGAACATTGCACCACAACAAACGACACTAGCGCAACCCGATTGACGATCCGACCAGACCTAGTGAGGCCCCAACTACTTCACAAGGGCAGAGTTCATGGAAATGCTGACGCCGTATTTCGTCATCCATGTCCAGCTAACTGCAAGCATTGCCGGCGGGTTGTGAAAAAGGAGCCGCCCGTTGATCTGTGAGTGATAACGGCCGAATTCGATGAAGGTTGGTCAGCGGAGGAGATTCGAAAAGCCCAGTTAGCCGATGAAGATATCGGACCATTGCTCGTATGGAAGGAGACAACTGGGCGACCTGCGTGGAAGGACGTTTCAACGCATGGCGCAACCCTGAAAAGCTATTGGGCACAATGGGACTCCCTTCAGGTGGAGGGTGGCGTACTCAAGCGGAAATGGAAAACGGCGGATGGCAGCTCCTATAGGATGCAAACTATACTACCCAAAAGCCGAATCCACGATGTGGTTAAGGAAATGCATGAAGGATCCTCGAGAGGCCACCTTGGTGTTAACAAGACCTTAGCGAAATTGCAGGAAAGATTCTACTGGCTCCACGCTCGAGAAGACGTAGAGGACTGGTGTCGCAGATGCACGATTTGCGCTTCCGTCAAAGGCCCAAAGCGACGACTAAGAGGACAAATGCAAACCTATAACGTGGAGGTACCGTTTAGAAGGATAGCTGTTGACATCGCAGGACCCTTTCCTGAATCTGAATGGGGAAATCGATACACGCTGATTGTAGCCGATTATTTCAGCAAGTGGCCCGAGGTCTACCCCATTCCCAACCAGGAAGCAACTATTGTAGCCGAACAGCTAGTGTTAAATTGGGTCAGTAGGTACGGCGTACCTTGTGAACTATATTCGGATCAAGGTCGAAACTTCGAATCAATAGTTTTTAGCGAAATGTGCGAGCTGCTGGGAATACGGAAAACGAGGACAACACCGCTGCATCCCCAATCCGATGGAATGGTCGAACGTTTCAACGGCACGCTCAATAAACACCTGGCCAAAATGGTTGACGAGAACCAAAGGGACTGGGACCGACACATTCCACTATTTTTGATGGCGTACAGGGCTGCCGAACATGCATCGATGGGCCAAGCCCCAGCCAACGTCATTTTTGGAAAGACTATTCGTCTCCGAGCTGATATAAAGTTCAGCACACTCCCCGAGAAACCCCAAACCATCTCGGAGTACGCAAGTGAGCTAAGACAACGGTTGAACCAGATACATCGGGCAGTGCGAAAACACGTCGAATCGGCTACTGACCGCATGAAGACCAGGTATGATCTAAAGGTTAATTCAACTGGCTTTCAGCAAGATGATTTGGTATTGCTATATAACCCGCAACGGCGAAAGGCTAGGTCTCCAAAGTTGCAACATAATTGGAAGGGACCATACCGAGTTGCAAAGCGAATCAACGACGTCGTATATCGAATACAGGAACATCGTAAGCCAAGAGCCAAAATGAAAATCGTGTACCTGGACCATCTTGCCCCATATTACATCAAGGGAGAATAGACTACAACTGGCGACACATCTTTTCGGGGCAAAAAGAACTGAGGTGGGGGCAGTGTTACATGTACAAATAATTCTGCGAGCTACTGTCGCAATTGTTTTCACAACAATTAAGAACATCAACAATTTACTCGAAACCACGAGAACCCAACAAGCATTATCAACATCTGAAAGTGAGTCACTGCCCATTCATGACGCTGCTGGAATGTTCCCGCTTATTCATCAATGTACGAGAACTGAGTTGAATGATTAGAGACCCTATATAAAGGCGAGCTGAATGAATGGGGGGATCATTCATTACAACCGCGATAGAACACTGCAATACGCAAAGTACAGGCGATATTGATTGTTTGAGTGTGAAGTGATTTTAAGTAGACAATTGCGATAGAAATTTATGGACAAGTGGAAGGTAGAATTGTAATAGTGAAAATTAAAGTTGTGAAATTGTTATATTGAAGTGATTGTGCATTTTTTTGACGAATTAAATAAACTCTTTTAACTTAAATTAAAAGACATTGCGTTTTCACTTTCCCGGAACATTAAAATTATTGGCCACGAACCAAAACACGCGACAATATGAAAAAATGACAGGAATGAAAAGGAATCATGAAGCACATTTTAACGAAAAGAGTTTCATTGCTGCGCCTGGTTTCAGCGATGCTGATTGGTTTGGGGCCGGCTTGGGGGTCCGCTGCAATGGCCTCTGCCAAACTTGGTCCTGGCGGCATCTAGGGCTCCAGGCAAATAGCCAACCAGAGCACCTAGATATGGGGAGACGGGTCTAGGCAGTTAGCCAACCAGACCAAAACCAGGCGCAAGGCCAACCGGTTTTTAACCAATCTGTTAGGCAAAGTCAACCAACAGAAAGATTTTAAGGAAAGTTGTCTAGGCGCAAGACCAACTAGACAGGACCAGGCGCAAGGCCAACTGGTTTCCCTAGTTAGAGTAGGCGAAGCCAACAACTCGCAGCAACTACTGAGAGTCGCTTTAATTTTCCCAGCGTCGTGATTTCACAGAATATCTGAATCAGCATATCCGTCGCCAATTAAGTGCTGAATACACACCGCAGCAGAATGGTGTGGCTGAGCGTGTAAATCACACACTGATCGAAATGGCTCGGTGTATGTTGATTCAAGCGAATTTACCGAAGTCGTATTGGACGGAGGCTGTGAATATGTGTTATTTGCGAAACCGAGCGCCTACCAGATTACTTGAAAAAATTACACCTTTCCAGGCTTTGCATGGAGTAAAGCCAACAGTAAAACACCTAAAAAAATTCGAATGCTGAGCAATAATGCTAAATAAGCAGACAAGCAAGTCGAAATTTGATCCAAAAGGAATACCAGTTATATTTGTAGGACATAGCGAAGAAGCAAAGGCTTACCGGCTTTATGAACCAAATTCACGGAAAATGTACAAAAGCAGAGATGTAACATGTTTGGAAAACGAGTGTGATACAAATGAGAATAACGATTATCAGTTAGTTATTTTCAATAATGAACCCGAAGAAGAAAATGTGGAAAGTGAAGCATTCGAGGCAATGGGAGAGACTTCTAGCAGTAAGACTATATCACCAAACAAACCCGTGGACAGTGATGAAGTTTACGAAAGCAATCAAGACGAAAATGAACATGATAAAGAAAAACCGATTGCGAAATCCCATAATAAAGGAGGTAGACCCAGAATTATCAGGACGGGTAAACCAGGAAGACCGCGCCTAATTCGAGCTGGAAAACAAAACTCAATTAACTTGACGGATGTAGATCGAGCAGAAAACCCCCTCACTGTGGAAGATGCGCTTTCAGGTCCACAAGCAGATGATTGGAAAAAGTCAATGCAAGCAGAATATGATGGTATCATAAAGAATCAAACTTAGGATTTGATAGACTTGCCGAAAGGGCGGAAGCCCCTAAAATGTAAATGGGTATTCAATATTAAGACCGTCCAAAAAGGAAAAATAGTTTGCTACAAGTCAAGACTTGTGGCGAAAGGGACACAATTTTACCGGTAGCACGTTATTCGATAGTAAGATGTGTCCTCGCGTTGGCTGCTGAATTTAATTTGTTGTTGCATCAAGTGGATGTAACTGCTGCATATCCTAACGGCACACTCGAGGAAGAGATATGTTATGTATGGAGCAGCCTAAAACTTTTATTGATAAAAGATATCCGGAGCGATTATGCAAGTTAAAGACAGCTCTCCACGAATTAAAACAATCCGGGCGCGAATGGAACAAGAACTTGGATGAGACATTGAAAAAAATCG
Organism: Odontomyia ornata; assembly: GCA_963969285.1. Taxonomy (NCBI): domain Eukaryota; kingdom Metazoa; phylum Arthropoda; class Insecta; order Diptera; family Stratiomyidae; genus Odontomyia; species Odontomyia ornata. The sequence goes on from OZ017741.1 coordinate 25,599,178, forward strand.
GTTTCATTCAATGTAAAGCGGACACTTGTGCCTATATTATGAATAGAGCTGAAAAAACGACATAATTGTTGTTTATATCGATAATATGTTGATTGCAAGCTCGAATCAGGATAATTTAAACTACATCTTAAGAAAATTATCATCTGTTATCAACATAATTGACAAAGGACCTGCAGAATACTTTCTAGGAATTGAAATATGCAGAAATGAAGAACGAGGAGACATAACAATTAACCAAGAACAATTCATCGAAAACCTTCTTCAGGAGAATCGTATGTTAGAATGTAACTCGACACTAACGCCACTCAACCGAGCAACGGTCTTAAAATCTTGCAGCGACTGCACAAACTGTGAAAAGGCTGACGTAAAAATGTATCAGTCAATAATAGAATCTCTTATATACCTGGCACTGATGACGCGACCGGACATATTACATTGCATGATAAGGCTATCGCAATTCAATCAGGATCCACATTCAACGCATTTGAAGTCTGCGAGGAATATTTTGAAACATTTAAACTCCACTATAATGTTAAAAATCGTTTATTCTAGAACAGGTCATTCTTTGATGGGATACGCTGATGCTGATTAGGCTGGTTGTAATGATGAAAGAAAGTCATTTACGGGATACATTTTTACACTTGGTGGTGGCCCCATATCTTGGGAATCTCGAAAATAACATGTCGTAGCTCTGAGTTCTACGGAAGCAGAGTATCTTGCCATGTCCCAAGCAACGAAAGAAATTATTTTCTTAAGGAGTCTGTTGGCTGGGATGGGTTTTGAAAACGTCATCAATGGACCAACATTGCTTGATGGAGACAACCAGAGTGCCTTACAACTTGTGAAGAATCATGTTTACCATGCGCGCACAAAGCATATTGATGTGCGCGTTCTTCACATCAGGCAAATGTGCAATGAGGGCATTATAGACGTCAAATACGCACATACCCTGGAAACGGTTGCTGATATTCTGACGAAAGTGCTCGCCAAAAACAATCATCAATAATTCGTTAAATTACTTGGATTATCGTAAATACGAATGAAGTTGTTTTGGTGCATGGTTAACTTAATTTTTGGGTATTATAAATTCTGAAAAAAATGAAATGTTACTTTAAATTGTTACGATGGAAAGAGCAATAGATCGACCTTGTGTTGTGGGAGACACTGTAAAAATGCAATACTAGTTCTAAAATTCCTTTGCTCTTTCTCTCTCACTTCTATTACATATATATCAGATTACTTCATTATCATTACTTTGTGTTCTTTTGTAAACATTTCATACCGACAGCAGCTGTAGAGCAGGATTTTACATATACTTTCATGTAATTTTGGTATTTTAATGAATTTTTTTTTACATTCTTTTGTATTTATGCATGTTGCCTGCTAGCAAAAAATTTAGAAATAAAGACACAACAATGCTAATTTCAACTGTTTCATTTTTCGACTTTTTGCAAGGACGACACCAGGATGGATACATCAGTTTGTTTTTAACTTTCAAACAATAAAGAGATTTGAATTTATTTAGTTCAATGTTTTATTAACTGGTATTGTTTATTTCTCGGTGAAAATATTTTTTTTTATTTAAAACAAAAATGGGTGCAGGTTCAATGTTGACAAAGGAAGAAGTAGGTAAAATTATTGCATTTAAGCAAGAAAATTATTCCAATCGGCAAATAGTGATTAAAATCGGTAAAAGTAATAAGGTAATCGGTAGATATTCAATTAATCCAGAAAACTGGAAAAAACAAAAAGGGTACACAGCAAGAGTAACTATAGAAGAGGAGCGTAGGTTAATATTACGCGAATCCTCGAATTCTGCTGCCACCGCTGGCAAAATAAAGGGTAAAGTTGGAGCCTTTGCCAGTATCTGGACAGTACAAAAAGTGACTAAAGCGTGGCCACATTTTCGATGCAGGAAAATAACGAAAAAGTCACATTTACTTCAGCGTCATAAATATGCTAAATTAGAGTACTGCCGGACACATTTTATTTGGAAGGAAGAATGGCATCAGGTGATATTTTCTGATGAAAAAAACATTAATTTGGATGGGCCTGAGGGCTTTCAGTATTACTTCCATGATTTGAAAAAATCTGAGCGGTTTCTGTCCCGTCGTTATATCGCTTTTGGTGTCGTCATGGTATGGGCTGCAATTTCGTTTCATAGAGTCATCGATTTGGTTATTTTAGAAGGTCCGCAGACCTCAGCGGATTATATTAAGCATTTAGAAGTCCAGAGAATTAGTTTCCAAGAAATTTTCGGCGGCCAATGATGATCAACAAGATCAAACAACAATATGGAATTACTGGACTGGCCAGCTTTATCTCCTGACCTGAACATAATGGAGAAATTGTGGGGATGGTTATCGCGAGCAATTTATTCTGAAGGACAGTAATTTCAAGACAGAGAAGCACCGATTGCAGCAATTGAACACGCTCTCGATCAAGTCCCATTAAATTACGTACAATAACTGTATAATTCCCTCCCAAATAGCTCGGGAAATTTCCATATCCTGGAAAGTGGGTAAGCGCGTGAGTGACGATGCAAAGTCTGTTCCTTCACTGACACTTAATAATGAAAATGCACTTGAATGACAGCACTTGGACAGTATATTAACAGAGAATCAAATAAAACTCGCGCACAGACGGCAGTTACTACGTAGTTCCGTTCAATCTTCTTGATTTGACGACTTCTCCTTACACAAATACATGCCATCCCATCTTTCTATTGCCCTCTTTCTTTCTCTACCATCCCGGCCGACGTCAAGTGGCAGAGGTCTGTCAGCCAATACTTGCCAGCAGATCAAACTTGTGTAAGGATGACAGATATCTGCAAAGTATCGCTCTACAGGATTCCCGGTTATGACGAATAATTGTGGATAATATTGCCGGCCTAACAGGCATACGCGTTGCAGATGCGATTTGCGGGTGCGTATGCATATGCGTCTCTAATACATTTGTAGGCGCATTGGCTGATTTATCGAGTAATTTGTGGGGCAAACTGCTCCATTAATACACTTTTCAATGCTTCAAATGCATTGGTCACGGCCACACCCCACAAGTATGCAAAAGATCCGATAGGAGTTCCCTATGTTACACATGCGATAAAATGGGACATAAAAGAAAAAAGTGTATGAAGGAGGCACACTGTATCCTTTGCAAGAATGCTGATCCAAGACCGGATCTTGGGCACGTCTTGCGATCCCTAGCCAACGCAAAATCAGGACTTAGAAGACCCGTATCCTACACCGCAGCTCAATCACCCAAAACCTGCTTCAGCAGTTTGCGGGGACATGAAGGCCGAATTTTCACTGCCGAGTGAGCAACACCATGATAATAGTTATGCATCATAGTATCGTGACGAAACTGGTACTGCCGCAATCTTGGTTCCAAACAGTGGTTTCCAGGGAGAGGGCTGTGGATGAGGCATGGTTTTGTGTGGGTTTGGTGCTCAGTGACTCCCTTTTTTAGTGTGTACCTAATGCCGAATGAGCCGATATCATCTTCCCAAGCCAAGCTTAATGCATTGAAGGGCGTTGTCTATAACGCAGATGGCAACGTGCTCGTTAGGGGAGACTTCAATGCTAAAGCAATGGAATGGGGCATGCCTTTAAGAGATTTGCGGGGAGAAAGATTCTAGAAATGACGGCTAGAAGGACGCTTGTCGGACTAAACACAGGAAATATTCCGGCTTTCGTTGGTATTGGCTGTGAAGGAATCATACCGGACATGACATTCGCCTCGGAGTCCTTAATACGAAGGATACACAATTGGAGGGTATAAGAGGCCTACTCAGCCAGTGGTCATCAGTATATGCTGCTTAAGATCAGTGATGTTGTCTCCCGACGCTCATGCTCTCGACCTTCAATAAATGGGTGGAACATAGATAGGACGGACGTCGAGATTCTGACAGCAGGTGCTTCATTGCAGGGAGATTTGCAGAGGATAGAAGAACTATGCTCCGTTGAAAACTCCGGCACGGCAAACCCCCAGTGTACTGGTGGTCGACTGAAATCGCTGAAAAGCGGAAACCTTGCATACATGATACGGAAAAGATGGAAGAGACAGTATGGGTACTCTTCCCCCCTATCCTGTCCGTGTGATTTTGTCCATGATGAAACAGCAGTTGAGGGTCCACTCTTCACACAGCAGGAACTAGAAGAGGCAGTTCTTTCACCGAAAGCGAGGAAGGCTCCAGGTCCAGATAGTGTTCCTGATGAGGTGTTGCAACTTGTTTATCACCATTATCCTGACTTGCTGCTTAGCATATTCAACGCTTGCTATGAAAGATTATTTCCCCGGTACGATGGAAGGTCTTGACATTCTACAATTGGGTGGAACATCGATAGGATGGACGTCAAGAGGTTCGTCAAGGTGCTCACAGCAAGTGCTCCACTGCAGGTTGATACTGAACTGGCATCTCAAGACGTGGTGAGCTCAATTATGAGTTTCATCACGACTGCTTACAATGCTTCTATGCCCCGTTGAAAACTCCGGCACGGCAAGGCCCCCAGTGTACTGATGGTCGACTAGAATCGAAGCGACGGGAGTCCCACAAGCTTCGGCGTGAGGCTCGATGGGCACGGCACCGTGATGAGGCATGTAACCACATAGCAGCATGTAAATCGCCGAAAAAGTGCCTTCACAAACTAATTAAAAACAGGATAGCTTACTGCTGGCAAGATCTAGTGGACAATGTGAACAAGGATCCGTGGGGCTTTGGCTGCAAGCTAGTCATGCGGACGCTTAGTGCCTTTCTTATATGAAGCGGAACAGACAGACGAGATAGTGTGGGCACTCTTTCCCACTCATTCATCCGTGTTGACGCTGCCCATGGCGAAACAGCAACCAAGTGACCACTCTTCACACAGCCGGTGCTGGAAACGGTAATCCTATCACTGAAAGCAAGGAATGCTCCAGGCCCAGATGGTGTTCCAGCTTAGGTATAGTAACTTGTCTATCACCATTGTCCTGACTTGCTGCTCAGCATATTCAACACTTGCTTACTGGACAGGGTTTTCCCGGTACGATGGAAGGTGGCGAGGCTCGTGCTGATCAGCAAGGGGAAGGGAAATCCCAAATCGCCGTCTGCATACCAGCCGTTATGCATGCTAGACACGGCTGGGAAGGTGTTAGAGAAACTCGTCAAAGGAAGGCTCATTGACGCGATACGTGCTGCTGGGGACCTATCTCCTCGGTAGTATGGCTTTAGAGCAGGACGTTCTACTATCAACTCGATTGCAGAGGTGGTGAGCGCGTCTCAAAAGGCAGAGAAACATAGCCGAACCAAGCGACAGATCGTTCTGATGGTTAAACTTGAAGTTGAGAACGCCTTCGACTTCGCTAGATGGGTGGATACTCTGGATACGCTGGTAACCCCTTCTCAAATTTCAAAATATTTTATGCGGCTTTTGAGGGATTACCTGAAGGACTGAAGCCTGCTTTACGATTCGATAAAGGGCCAACGAAGGATGGAAGTTATATCGAGTGTTGCCCAGGGATCTATCCTTGGTCCAGACCTGTGGAACTTATCTTATGATGGGCTTATGAGACTGAAGATGCTTGGTCGGCTTGATGTTATGGCTCTAGTTACTGGACACACCGTTGAACAAGCGCAACTTAGGCTAGGTATGCTAATGCGCTGAGTAGAGACTGGATGAATGCTCGTGCGTTCAGTTTAGCACTGGAGAAAACCGAAGTGGTCATCTTGGCAAAAAAGAGAATCCCTAAACTAAGGATGGTCAGTATTGGAAATATACTAATCGAATCGAAGCCAGCAATGAAGTACCTGGGACTAATGATCAACTCTAAGATGAGTTTCTCTGAGCAAATCAGGGCAACGGCTGAGAAGGCTGCTTCGAGAGCATCGGTCCCGTGGTAATCTGAAGTGGCTGCTTCTGAAAAGATAAGATGGTCACCTAATCGAAACTGCTTAGTTTGTTGTTTTACGGGGTTAAAATTAACTACATCCGTCAAGTTTCCACCCTTTAGGCAGCGATGAGTGGTCCACTTCAGCCACTGTTACATCTTTAGGTTTCACGTTCCCCTTGTAATGCAACGACCTTCTTCAGAGAAAGTAACGGCTGCTTTTTATAGAATGTTTGCGTTTGTCTCAAGCCTCCGTGTCTGCTAACTTTAATGGGACAAAATAATTTTGAATTACTGTAGAGTAGCTTAATTGACATCTAAAAGAACCTTTCTGAAGATAATAAAAATAGGTCGGTGCGTCTCGCTGAGTTGAGTGCGCATGATAAAAATTTTGTAGTGTAGCCTCGTGGCTCGACAAGATCCCGATTCATATGACTCCGCAAATAGTTAGTCGACAAGAACGCGTACGCGGGTGTTAAGCGAAGCTAGTCAGCTGAGCTCGATTTTTTTATAGCTCGCTGACATTTGTGTCAGACAATCGGCGGATTTTTAGATATGTAAAATCATTACAAAATCCATCAAGAAGATGCCTCTTGATGAGTGGTAGGGTCAGTGCTACTGTACGGAGCAGAAATTTTGGGCGATGCTCTCAGTACGGAGGTGTACCGAGAACTCTTGGCGCAGGTACAGAGAAGAGGAGCACTGAGAATTGCATCTTCACATCCGACAATCTCTGACTTGGCGGTGAGAGTTATTGCAGGCCGTGATACCTGTCGCCCTCCTTGCTAGAGAGCGCCACATTATTTACCTGTTTCGCAGCGAGGACGCGAGGGAGCTATTTGCGCGCGAGTAATGTATACGCTAACCACAAATTCATACAAAAATGTTTCGCAAATAAATCAATTACTGCAAACGTTGCATTTACCTAAACGCAACGAATTTGCAGCGGAAGTGGCATGTGCCGAATCTAGACAATAGATCAGCAATGTATGTGGCGGTACATGCTCATTCATAATTAAAAACTTATTCCCACAAATCAATTCACGTGTTGCGAATTCAGCAGATTTGAGCAAATAATTAGAAGCGTGTACATGAACACCCCCAGTTGTTGAATTGTATCAGTAACCCGTTAGTAAAGTTCAATTGTAAATTAAAAAGTTCGTGTTGTTACTTCTGTACGCGGAGCACTTTGTTTGATTCTTATTTGTTGTTCGGTCATAGGCACGACAAAACTCGCGAAGAAAAACAGCGCTCACTCAACGATTGGCAGCAGTCTTGAGTAAATTACACAAAGGGAAGGCGGATTGTATGTTTCATCTTGGATCTGAGACCACGGTTAAATTGAAGGCATGGTGAGACAGACTTCTATCTGACCCAATTTTTGGGCCCGCATGGGTGTTTTCAGTGTTATCTGCACAAGATTGCTAAGTCACGGTAACCGGTTCTCGGTTTTGCTCAGGAAAGCAAGACGATGCCTGCCATATATTATTTGCGTCCGAAAAATGGGACAGGCTTCAACGGAACCTCTACAGGGAGACTAAAGAGCTCACTTCGGATGGTATAGTCGCGCTGATGCTCGAATCGGTTGACAAATGGAAACAGGTGGCACATTATGTTCGGACAGCCTTAAAAGATAAAAGGGACTCACAGCAGTCAGGGATGTCAAGGCTGCGGATCGCATGTCTGGCAATTCCTCTTTCTACCTCCCCTCCGCAAGAAAAGGGACCTGTCCCAAAGTAATGTGTCAAACGGTTCCAATCTGGGTTCTAGGGTTGATAGGAGAGGTGTTTGGTTTTAGTCCAGTTGCTCGCGGGCATAGGTGCCCCACACTCAGTGCAAAAATGACATTCACCTGCCAACCACGGAAAAAACACCCACATTGAGAAATTTGAGTTGACAGCGAGTTGCCAATTAGGTTTTCATTCTAGGCATTCAACCATATACGCGATAACGAAAGTAACCTCAGACATCTGTTGGAAACTTAATGATAGAGAATATGTTGGAACGCGTCTCATTGATATGGAGAAAACCTTTGATACAATGTGATCAGATGGACTGTTTTTTAAACTACTTCCGTAAAGGTTCCCCAGACACCTTGTCACCATTATATGCAATTTGTTCTACAGGAAATCAAAAGCACTTTATCCAATATTTATTGCAATAAATTTTTAAGGAATATTAAGGAACTCCAGACTCTAAGAAAATTGAAAACTTAGTGGCCCAAATGGCTCTATAAATTTATACATTATTCATCAAAAAAATTTAATTAAAAACCAATATCAAATTCGATTTAATTAAAATTATTATATGTAGTCCGCGTAGTGTAGTGGTTAGAGTATTTGCTGCGTAAGTCGAAGGTCACTAGTTTGAGTGATTCTTCGGATGGATTATAAGCCCATTAGATTATGATACGTACTGGTTTAAAATCAGAACGTATCGAAGTTGGGTGGACGGGCAAACGGCCAAAACGTGGTACTGTCCAAATCACCTTCTCGAGTGCTGCTACATTGGATTAAGATGATGAGGTACTCTATCTCTAAGCGAAGGCCCTAAAGGAGCTACAATGCTAAAGCAAAAAAACGTACGCGTAGTGTGGTCCATGCGCTGGTGGAAAGAGCCCGCCCCACGATACCGCAGAAGCTAGCTGCCAGTACGCGTACGTGTCGCCAAGCAAGGCCGATCTAGCTGAACTCGATTCTTTTGTACTTCGCTGAGGAAGTAAACCGTCACATTTTGTCTTTTATGGACCAGTAAACACCATTAAATACTGCATTTTCAAAACAAGAAACCCGTCATCAAAATTCGCTAAAAAGGGTGAAATGTAATTTATGGAATTGAAGCCAAATCAGCTTCCCTGTTTTAAAAAGTGAATATGTTAGCAGCAGCTTTTTAATCAATCGTAACTATAACGGAGAAAAACCATTTCACCATTTTTAGTGCATTTTGAAGGCGGTTTTCTTATTTTTCTTGGATATTGAAACTTGAAAACTTATGTGATTCGCAATAAAACTTTCTATGACGAATACATAAGCAGGTGCCGATTTTAGTAGGGTTTTATATAATTAATTAAATAACTCCAAAAATGAATTATGTTTCAATGAATTTACCTGTCAAATCTTTCGGACAGATTTAGAAGAAATACTTCTTAACCACTTCCTCATTTCGCTATCAGGTAATAAAATATCATTGAACGTTAGCTTTGATATAATTCCCTGCACTAAAAATTTATATACCATATCAGTTGCTGTATCAATCATGAAAATTGAAATAATTTGATGAGAACTTTTTTATTGCCTTGTTTGGGACTTGAACCCGAGATTAGGGTTTTGTAGCTAGCTTTTATATGATATAGCGGATATTTATAATGTTTCTTGACATGAAGCTTTGAATAAAGGAGTTGAAATCTTAGATCATATTTTTTATCTAGGGGTAACTCACTGTATGAAAAGGAGGAATATAATAATTTAGTCCTAAGTAAAATTCAGTAGAATAATTCTAAGTGTTTAATCCTGAAAATACACAAATGTTGATTGACGAGAATAGAATTGCATAATTCACAACGGGAACTTTGGTTATTACTTTTAATAGCATTTTCGATTAAATAATTTAAATTAAATACATAAACTTCGACATGAAATCTATTTTCACTAACTTTTTTTTTTACGTTGAAAACATTCATTATATTGTATCCCACTATATCTAAAATAGATACTATGAAAGCTTACACAAAGCTCCAACCATAAAATGGATAATAAACAGATAACATGTCAATTAAACTCATAAAACTTTATCACAGCACAATTGTGAGAAATATTTTGTCAAAAATAAATGTATCGCTTCATAAATTCACTATTTCTACTTACCTTATGCAAAATCCAAAGAATAGCAAAAGAGTTGCACATATGACCAGGGAAAAACTTCTTCGCAAAGAAACTTTAGGAAGTCGCATATTTTCATAAGGATGACGGTTCTGTTGCGCTCGGGTTCAATATTAGTCACACTCCAAATTTCACTATTTCTTGTTAAATCCACACAGTAGTAGGTAATTCATCACGATTTTATCTATTGCACATACTTCAACTGAACATTGTTACTTTATTTTATTTTATTCTATTTTATTTTATTTAATGGATCCTTATATCTTTGATACCGGCACGGCGATAACGGTGACCAAGACAGCGACATACTCTCTCTAAGAAATGCAATTCGCTAAAGGTACTCGTTTTTTCGTACTACACGACGTATTCTGATGAATATTGATTAACAACACGTTCTATTTGTTATCGGCGCACACAAAAATTGTAATTGATCGATATTTTGTGTTATCAGACATATTGTATATGAGGGCTTAACAGTTAGATGATAATTGAACGATCATAGCGACTGATATAATTTTTATTTGATGTTAAGGTGAAATATTAAGTACTTACAATTAGTTATTTATTTCGGAAATGGTTTAAACACTTGTTGTTTAGAGGTTTTATTTATTTTTTTTTTTTAGTTTTTTACTTTATTGGATAAAAATATAAATTAGCAAATACACTACACACTAAAATTATTCATATCATCTTTAACTATTTTTCACCGATTCAAGGTCGGCTGTCCGAATTAAATTATCATTAAATTCAAATCACGTCAAAAAATGGCAGTTGACACGTGGTTATAGTTGATTCGTTACTGCTATTTCCCATACGCACGTTTCGAATAGACCACACAATCATTCACACTGATTGCAAAGTATTTTTCATCAACGACATTCATTCTATACTCTACGATATACAATATTTCACCTATCTTTTATACACCCATTAATACTCCCCAGTAATAAAATTTTAGAGGAAAAAACGAAAAAAATAGAAAAACCAACCACATCGTCATATTCTTTCTATAATAATTATTATCGGAGTAAATTAGGTGTGGAAATTGTTCTGTTTGTGTGACTCGAATTGATGATAAAAGTGAAATTTCTGTTCTAAGCAATATTTGGAAAGGTGGAAATAAAGCACTAACAAATGAAAAAAAAAGGAAAACAATTGAATGAAACTCCACTATCTGCTGTTGGATTTGTTGGATTGCTATGACAAAAGAATTGATCGACGCATTTGTGCTTGGAGCATATCCGTGCGGCTAATGGTGATTAATATTTTGACTGATATCTGTTTCGATAGATAACTCAATATTTACGGAATATGTTTCGTTTATGTTTAGAAGCTCTGGAGATAGTGGGTGGGAATATGTTGTCTTGCAGTTTTTTATCAGAATAACAAATAGTGTAAAAATTCATTTCGGTAGACTGATTGGAGCTTGGAAAGATTCAGTTCGTAGAATGAAGTTTTGAAGAAAAGAATTAAATGCTTACGCTACGAATAATTGAAGAGTTCTTACAACTAAATTCATACTCGTAGAAAAAAGGCTGAGATCCTTATCTTGCAATTATCTTTGTCAATCCGGAGAAGCGAAGATCACAGTATTTATCGTTTTACATTCTTTTGCTGAATTTATGAATGTTCGTTGGATAGGTAGTTTTTTCTTTTCTTCCGATATGACCTGCAGCATGTTCTTTTTCTTATAACCCTCTACAGAAACCAGATACTGTTAAAATTATTGTGATCCATGAATTTACCGAGTGACAATGGTCAACAATATATCCAAAACGCCCGGAAGCCTGAAGGTCCCATGTTCGAATACGGTCACGGATGGAAAAACAAATAATTTTTTTTTTGATTTTGTTTACAGATACTTCTTTTTCTCCGTGGGGGGTTTTGGCCTGGAGGAATAACAAAAAAGTGGGCATAATATTGCGTCGTCCTTCTTTCGCATAAATGCAGGATCTTATGCTTCAAAATTTCATACCGGTAATTTTGCAGGGGAATTATTACAATTCCTGTGAGGTACGGCAGAGTCTGGGCACTGGTGGACTAAGGGGGGCAGCAGGGGCGGTTCACCTCCGGTCCTAGGGGGCCTCCAAATCTTGAGGATTTCTTTAAATCATATTCTAAAAAAATAAATTAATATGTTCAGTAACTTAGTAAGAGGCAGTTCAAAGTTTCGGGCCTAGTAGATACCATTGGAAAACAGCTTAGACCGGTTATTTACAATTTTTAAATTTGAATGGCTGGTGTAAAATTGGAGTTTCTTCCTCTGCCGATCCGCGTTTCTTTATAGTATTGTTATATGCGGACATAAAGTTTGGTAGCACTGAATGTGCTATTTAGTGTATATGCTCTGTTGAATAGCACTGGCAATCGATGAGCTGTGCGAATGACAAGAAAAAAAGGAGACGGATTATAACGGATGATGTAATTTGGTTTTTGGTTTTGCAAGGGCGAGATAGAGTGTGTGGAGCTGAAAACAGAGATGACCGGGACGAGCGTGGAAAGCAAGCAAGACAGGATTGCAGTGATTTGGTGGATACAAAGTATGTTGAAGAACTTCTAAAACGTGTTTAAGCGAGATGGTTTGGTAATGTGGTTTCGATCAGTGTAATAAAAGACAGTTGTGTGAGTTTCGATTGATTTCAAAAATCTATATACAACAAAAATGTATTCTTGATATGTATGAAACTTTAATGATAATAAGATATACTCATTTTGGATACAACAATGGTGTCAGAAGTGGGATAAGTGTAGAGCTTTTAAAATAACTGATAAGTGATTAGACTGAGTGAAGTGAAAGTAAATAACTGTAAATTCTAACTTTGTTTGAGAATTTAAAATAAAAATGCCTACAATGAAATCGTTGTTCGAGCTCAATGTAACTGAGCTCAGGAAGCTGTGTTTGGAACGCGGTTTGTCCGTAAGTGGAACCGTGGCAACTTTGTTAGCGCGAGCGAAGAAATCCTTGAAGAAGGATGGCGTTGACGTGGGAAAATTCCGTTATGAGGTGGAACTCGAACTTGAGAAACATTTGGCTGAAACTTTGGATGTTCATGAAGGAACGACAGAACCGGAGGAGCCAGTGGTGGAGAAATGTTCCGAGGAGCCGAAACAACAGGAACAGAATGCCATATTGAATTTGCTGTTGCAAATTAAGCAACACAGTGAACAGCAATCAGCTGAGCTTAAACAGCAATCAGCCGAGATTAAACAGCAGATGGAAGAGCAAAGCGAACAACAAAAACAACAACTTCAGCAGCACATGGCACAGTTGGAAGAAAAACTCCAAGCTCAAACTACGGCAGCATTACAACAAGTAGACGAAATCAAACAACACGTTGCCAAAACAGATGAACGCGTTGAGGTGGTTGAATAGAAATTGGAAAAGCTGCAACTTGACGTGGAACGGATTCGAACTACGGGACAAACATCGGTTACAGAAAGTGGTGCAAGAAGCCTGAAAGCTCCAACTTTTGATGCTCAAACATCTTGGAGCATCTACAAAACACAGTTTGAAGCCGCAGCAGTAGCAAATCACTGGAACGAGAACGAACGAGCGACTGCGTTAATTCTCGCACTCCGAGGGCCTGCAGCAGAAGTACTTCAGACCGTACCTGTAGAGCAACATCACGACTATGCTGCGTTGGTAAACGCCATGAGCATGCGATACGGGGATGACTACATGAAACAAGTCCACCAAATGCAGCTACGTAGTCGCCCGCAGAAAATGGGTGAGACACTGCAACAACTCGCCCAGGAGATTGAAAGGCTAACTCTCCTTTCATATCCGACATCCGATCCGGAGCACCACAATGAGACAGCAACGGAAACATTTATCAACGCTTTGCAGGACCGAGAGCTGCAGCAGAATCTCCGTTTGGCGGATAAACGAACTATGAAGGGTGCGTTGACTTATAGTCTAACCTTCGAAGCAGCAAAACACGCTTCACGAAGCGCAGTCTGAGTACGTAAATCGAAGAGTGCCAGTGTCAACGGCTGCGAAGTCCGATGGAGCACGCACCAGGTGGAAGTCAGAAGCATGGAGCCCCGAAACGCTGGAATTGCGGAAAAATCGGGCATCTGCAACGCGAGTGCCGCGAGGCGAGACGACCTCTATTTTGTTCTGGATGTACAGCTAAGAGGCAACGATCGGATCCCTCGGTAGCTGGCCAACCTGCTTCTTCATCTGAGGAATCGGGAAACTCTTAAGAGCCAACTTCACGGGGTAGAGGTTGGCTTGGAGATTCGACGACCCCAGCATCACCATAGGCGGTTCCCGAGTGCATCGTGGTGAAAACGACTTGTGTCTTAATGGAAAAATTGGAAAAGTTCGTTGTACAATCACCATCGACACTGGTGCAACTCGATCAATCCTGAGACCAAACATTGTGGAAAATCTTCGATTGACCAATCGAAAGAATTTTAGGCTGCAAACAGCAACAGGACAATTTACAGCAGTATGTGGTGAAATTATGCAAGAGATACAATTGGGAGATTTGAGGTTCCAGCATGAATTCCTAGTAGCCGAGATAACTGATGAATGCATACTAGGAGTAGATTTCTTGCGGTTGCATGGTTTTCGATTGGATCTGGGGCAGCGACTCCTAATATGGTGAAATGTACAGATTTCAATTGACATCTCGGAAACGGAAACCCCAAATTAAGAGTTGTTGTGAACAATGACATAAACGTTTCAAAGTCATCTGAGAGAGTTATATGGACCAAAATAGATGGTGATTCTGGGGGCCATCAATTCTTTCTCGTTGAGCCAACAAAAACACCAGCGCTAAGGAACCTGATGCTAGCGTGAAGCTTAGTAAGAGTTGACAAAAATAAGTGCGTACCTGTAAGAGTGCTTAATGTGTCGGATTGCACGATCAGTATCAAGGAAGGTGATACTCTTGGAAGCTGCGAACCCATTTCATCTGTAACATGTTTAGAAATGACTGAGAAACAACAGTGCAAGGAGAAGCCAGTGATCTACAAAACTCAACAAATGGTACAGTCTACCCTCAGGAAAAGTGAGCTAACAGCAGAACAACTGGCGAAGGCAGAAATAATGATGAAAAAATACACTACCGTAATTCCATCGAAGAGGGAGTCCATGGCAGGACGAACATGGTAACCCACCGAATCAACACTGAAGACTCAAAACCAACCCGACAACCTCCTAGGCCCTTACCATTGGCCAAAAGAAGTGAGGCAAATGACATGATAAAAGCGATGGAGAAACAGGGCATCATTGAACCATCTAATAGCCCATGGACCTCACCAGTTGTTCTTGTCAAAAAGAAGGATGGAAGTACCCGGTTCTGTGTAGACTACCGACGGCTGAGCGATGTAACCAAGAAAGACAGTTATCCTCTCCCACGAATCGATGACATTCTCGATACATTGACAGACGCAAGATGGTTTTCAACTTTAGATCTCAAGAGTGGTTACTAGCAAGTTGAGATCGAAAAAGGCGATCGGGAGAAAACAGCATTTTTCGTCGGCTCCGGATTATGGCAGTTCAATGTCATGCCATTTGGGCTTTGCAACGCTCCAGTCACTTTCGAACGTCTAATGGAATGTGTACTGCGAGGATTCAGCTAGAAGACATGCTTGGTGTACCTGGGCGATGTCATTGTCTTCAGCAAAACCTTCGACGAGCACATCAAGAGGTTAGAGGAGGTATTCTCACGATTAAAAGCAGCGAATCTGAAGCTGAGTGGCAAGAAATGTCATACTGTGTCGGCTGACGGTGTTTGGACGGACCCCGAGAAAACGGATGCTGTAAGAAATTGGCCTGTTCCGAAAGACAAACACCAACTTCGAAGTTTTCTTGGCTTAGCAACGTACTATCGACGATTTGTGAAGGACTTCGCGAGAACTGCAAAATGCATGCATGAGCTGACCGAGAAAATCGACCATTTACCTGGACTGCACAATGTCAACGAGCCTTCGAGACATTAAAGCGAGAGTTATGCGATGCTCCTGTACTGGCATATCCAAATCCAGAGAAGATGTTCATCATCGATACAGACGCCAGCAACATGGGAATAGGGGCAGTCTTGTCGCAACGAGACGGTGACACAGAGAAAGTCATCGCGTACTACAGCCGTGTCCTCTCGAAAAGTGAAAGAAACTATTGTGTCACAAGGAGAGAACTATTGGCGGTGGTTGAGGCAACAAAACACTTCCACAAGTATGGCCGGAAATTTGTCTTACGAACTGATCACGCTGCGCGACGATGGTTGCTGAGCTTTAAGGACCCTGAGGGTCAAGTAGCACGATGGATAGAGAGGCTATAAGCCTATGATTTCGAAATTGTCCATCGTAAAGGGAACATGCACAAAAATGCTGATGCTCTCTCTCGTCGATCATGTAGACCGGAGTGCGGACACTGCCAAAGGCTGGGAGGGAAAAACGTGAATGAACGAATAAAATTGCTTGCAGTATCACCAAGCCAAGGATGGTCGCCATCGCAATTATTTGCTGAGCAGATGTTGGACCCCGATCTCCGAGACATCATTGCTTGGAAGGAGATTCATCGTCGACCAGAGCGAGAAAGCATTTCTAGTAGGAATGAAGTTGTTAAACGATATTGGACCATTTGGGACTCGTTGCACCTAGACGGAGGCATGCTCAAGCGAAAGTGAGAGCCGACCAATAGAACATCACATCGTATGCAGATCATTGTTCCCCGTAACAAAGTCCAGGAAGTGCTACAAGAAATACATAAAGGACCATTAGGAGGCCATTTAGGAATGAATAAGACCCTGCAGAAGTTACGTGAACGATTCTATTGGGCAAATGTTCGAGAAGATGTGGAAGATTGGTGTAGAAAATGTCCGGTATGCGCAGTCACCAAAGGGCCGAGGAAGAAGTCAAGAGGGGAAATGAAGTTGTACAATGTGGGACTACCATTCGAACGAATCGCTGTCGACATAGCGGGACCGTTTCCAGGGTCTGAACAGGGAAATCGATACATTCTAGTTATTGGTGATTCCTTCAGTAAATGGCTGAAAGTCTACGCGATTCCTAACCAGGAAGCATCAACCGTTGCGGTGCAGCTAGTATCCAATTGGGTCAGCAGATTCGGAGTACCACAAGAGCTTCATTCCGATCAAGGGCAAAATTTCGATTCCCAGCTCTTTGCCGAAATGTGTCAGATACTTGGCATCAAGAAAACGAGAACGACACCTCTTCACCCGCAATCCGATGGAATGGTTGAAAGATTTAATAAGACATTGATCGAGCACTTGGCGAAGGTAGTGGCTCACAATCAACGGGATTGGGATCGAAAGATACCACTATTTTTAATGGCCTATCGAGCAGCAACGCATACTACCACCCAATAGTCGCCAGCAAAAGTAATATTTGGGCGACAGATCAGGTTGCCAGCGGATGTGAAATTCTGGATACCACCGGAAGAAGGCATAACAGCATCAAACTATATTGCTGAACTGCGACAACGCTTGGAAAAGGTGCATGAAGATGTCCGAAGTCATATCCGGCTGAACACGAATCAAATGAAAGCACGATACGACCTGAGAGCAAACTCAAGAGGATTCACACAGGGCGATCTGGTATGGTTCTACAATCCCCACCGGAAGAAAGGCTTGTGCCCAAAACTGCAACGGAACTAGGAGGGGCCGTACCGGATCATAGATCGAATCAACGACATTGTGTACCGGACAAAGCACGATCGGAAACCCAGATCTAAAATGAGAGTGGTTCATTTGGAACGATTATCTCGCTATTATGGGGCTTATCCACCAGCGCCAGGCAGCGAAGTTGTTCGGGACGAACAAAACTAAGGAGGGGATAGTGTTATATGCGGACATAAAGTTTGGTAGCACTAAATGTGCTATTTAGTGTATATGCTCTGTTGAATAGCACTGGCAATCGATGAGCTGTGCGAATGACAAGAAAAAAAGGAGACGGATTATAACGGATGATGTAATTTGGTTTTTGGTTTTGCAAGGGCGAGATAGAGTGTGTGGAGCTGAAGACAGAGATGACCGGGACGAGCGTGGAAAGCAAGCAAGACAGGATTGCAGTGATTTGGTGGATACAAAAAGTATGTTGAAGAACTTCTAAAACGTGTTTAAGCGAGATGGTTTGGTAATGTGGTTTTGATCAGTGTAATAAAAGACAGTTGTGTGAGTTTCGATTGATTTCAAAAATCTATATACTACAAAATGTATTCTTGATATGTATGAAACTTTAATGATAATAAGATATACTCATTTTGGCTACAACAATATCTATATTCCGCCGATATCCACCAACTGCTGAGTCTATAGGCTTCTACATTACTACACCCTACAGTAAACTCGGTTTCACCGTCATCAACTTGGCAATTTTTCCATTTTTCTACGATCCTTTGCGAAAGGTTACAGTTTAGTGTTATATGAATATTTTATGAATAATGAAAAAAATACAACCACAGCCATTTAAGATTTAAGAAAGTAGCTTCTTTTTTAGGGTTTTGTAAAATAATTTTACAAAACCCTACTAAAATCGCGTCCTGACTGTCCGTCTATCCGTCCGTCCGTCCGTCCGTGTGTCACAGCACTTTTCTTGCAAACTACTTAAGCCAGAAACATCAAATTTTGCATGCAGGCGTAAAGTGGTGCTTTCTTCAACGTTAAGCTACAAAAAAATTTTATAAGGTATTTAAGGGGGGTCTCCCCATATAGGGGAACTGGCCCTCGAAAAAAAATTTCATCAAAGGTAGCCGATATGGGTATGAAATGAAAGGTCTTGATGAGAACTTTTCGAAACAGTTCTTAGTCTGACACTTTTTGCTTCGAGTGGCGAACAGGGAGGGGAAATAAACGAACAATTTGTGTCCCCCTGTCGCGATTGGAAACATGTGATCCGAAAAATCTGAAATAAATAATGGAGGTAGGTGTTTATGAGTACAATAACAACAAATACCTTAGAAGTCAAAATTCGCTCAACTTTGTTAATAATAGTATGATTTTTGAATTTCACATTTTCCCCAATAAAATCGTATAGGTACCCTTAACCACAACAAAACATTTAAGTAGTCCTGCAAAAGTTCCTTAAACTAAGTTTGATGAAAATCGAATGGTATACGAGTACACGGAAGTTATAGCCATTTGAAATTTCTCCAAGTACACATGATTTTGGTATTTTATGGACTTTCCATCGAATCAGTCACTGCAGTTTTGATTTGATCTTGTTGAAATTTTCAAATAAGGTCAACAGCATTAATATTTTTGGGTATTCAAGATTTGAGTGATTTTTGTTGGTTTGAAACAAAATGGCGACCGATGAAAATAGAAAAACATGGGATTTTCTTATAAACGTGCACATCTCTTTGACATATTTCTTGACTTTATTCGTTGCTGTTGGATGCATTTCTGAGAAGTTGAGTACTAAACCCTTCTGACATGAGCGTAGGTCTGTCTGTCCAACTTATTTATAAAGTGTAGACATCAAGATCAACACAGGGGTCATTTGAAATTTTCACGCCGTAATAATATTTTTAATGTTCATAGCGACTGATACTCGGGGAATGCCAGTCTTTCAAACGGTAAACTTCATTCCGTTGTTCAGCTAGGTTCCATTCCTATGACTTGAACAGATTTTATGCGTTCTGAAACGTATAATTTAGGATAAAAATGTTTGTTTGCTGCAAATTGGTTCGAATTTCCAGCTAGAAATCAGCTGCATACATTAAACCAGTCGAATCGTTTTATAATGCAGAATCCTTTCCAAGAACATACAATTTTAGGTTTTCCTGCCACCGAAACCTGTGACGGTCGAAATTTTCGAAACATTCCGCTTCATGTGTTTTTTCCAGCGTCACACGTTTTGCAACTGTAAAAAGGCTGTATTCAGTCTTCTCATCATCTACGCAGAGGTGGGAATTACTCAAAGAGAAAACAGAAAAACGTTTGAAACGTTTGTCTGATACTCGCTGGAGCGCTCATTATGACTCAGTTAAAGCCGTAACAGAAAACGTGGAAATAATTGTACTTTAAAATATTTACAAGATCCATCAAAATCCAATCTTGATTCCAAAATAAACGAGACTGAGCTAAAATAGAAACGACAGGAGCTTTGTTCTGAAAAATTCGAGTTTATTTATTCCGGCCTCGATAGACTGTTTTGCGCGATTCAAAAACTTTTCGAAAGAAAAGGGTACAAGCCTTTTGGATGCACCTCTACGGACGCAAAGTGTTTTCCTTTCATGCCCAAATGCAATTTTTCGGATAGTTAGAAGTCACAGGGAGCCATATTAGGCGAATACGGTAAGTGATTGATGGTTAAAATGCGATTCCTAGTCAAACAAGTCGAGTAGACAGACCTACGCTCATGTCAGAAGGGTTTTGTACTCAACTTACAAAATGCAGTGAGCAGCAACGAATAAAATCAAGAAACATGTAAAAGACGATTTTATTGGAGGAAATATGAAATTCGAAGATCATACTATTGTTAACAAAGTTGAACGAATTTCGGATTTTTTAGATCACAGGTGTCCATTCACGTGGGCGGAAATACATTTTTCATGTATTACCTACATCCATGATTTTTTTCAGATTTTTCGGATGAAAGATGTGCAATCGCGAGGTGGGGTACGTGAAAAGTTCGTACATTTGCCCTTCCTCTACCCCCTTTGGTACCGTAAGGCAATTTTAAGACTTCTTTTGAAAAGATCTCATCAAGACCTTTCTAATGACATCCTATTCGACTACCAATGGTGAAAAATTTTTTTTTAAGGGTCACCTCTCTATATGGAAAGAATTTTTCCACCCAAAAACTTTCAAGGCGTCACCACTTCTGACCTTTCCACAAATTTTCATTGCTGTAGCTTCAATAGTTTCGGAGAAAAAATGCTGTGACATACTGACGGACGGACCGACGGACACAGGTCGTCAATGCAATAGGGTTTTATATTTTAGTACAAAACCCTTAAAAATCAGTGACAAGAGTGGATTTTTATGACAAAAGTCTCGTTTATTTTGGAACAAAGCGTGCACAGACATTTCGTAACCCCAATTGATCGGTTAAAATGCGACAAATTGATATTTTGAAGATACTCAACTCCGATTCAATGAATTTTAACGATGATTTTCGCTCATTTTTGATAAATTCACGCATATTTCGATGGAGTTTTTGATGATCACTGATTTTCGGCGGCTCGTATGCTCATCGTCAGTTATTTCCTTACGACTATCTCTGAAGCGTGTAAACCACTCATGAGCTCTGGCACGAGATAGACAATCATCGCCATAAAATTTTTTCATCAATTCAAATGTTTCGGTAAACGCTTTACCGATTTCAAAACAAAATTTGATATTAGTTCTTTGTTCGAAACTCATTTTTGTACCGATGACAAAGACATATGTCACTTTAGAAGCAATAACTTCACTTCCACTGAACCGAATATCACCAAACTTTCATTTGAAGTCAGGGAGGGATGTAACTTTCCAACGCACTATCTCATTTACAGATGGCGCCACCAAAAAGTCTTGTTTATTTTCGAACCCACTATTAAATTTTCGCACACAATACTAGAAGAAGTTAATTTAGTGCAACAATACCTACAGTCTCCTCAAATGACTTTGGATAATGGACTCACTAAACTAAAAGCCCTGAACAACTATTTAGTGACAGAACGAATCCTGATTGAAGACAATGCTGTTACATTTGGCACAAAAAAAGTAATGATATAGATATTGACATCGAGCGAAGAGGAAGAAAGAGGGTAAGAAAAATAATTCGGGGTGAACGAGCTCTTGGTGCTGCTTTGACAATTCAAGAGGAAGTACGTCGATCAATGTTCGAATGCATTTATCGATTTATAAAATAATTATACCAACGATGCGTGGTAATGAAAGATATCAGGAAAATTTTCAAAATTGTTGATACAATTTATGCTGGAAGCTTCTGACGATGCCCTGGCAGTAGCAGCAGACAATCTGGTACAAAATTACGATGAGTTTGATAAAGATCAGGTGCTGCAAGAAATAAAACGATATCGTAGGCATATACTTGCCACCAATACGAGTTGTGGACATTGCTGCCAGCTGGACAGCCCAAGAAATCCCACAATTCATAATAAAATTGGACCTCAGTGAATCTCTACCTAGTACATCGTTATACTTCAGTACTACGTTGCGTCTCAGTTGCATCATGCGAGAGATATTTTTCCAAACTCAAACTAATTAAAAGATTCCTTCGATATACGTTGCATCAAGAGCAACTGGTCAATCTTTCCATACTTTCATTTGAAAGAAGAGTTTCAAAGGAAATTGATTTCACTGGAATTATTGAAGAGTTTAGTAAAATAAAGGCAAGAAAACATGTTAAATAACTACTAGCAGAAAATAAAAACGATGTAAAATATTGTTTGTTTTTTCATCTCAAATTTAAATTTATAGCTGCTTTATTTTGTAAATCATTCATTATAAATCATATAAAAAAATAAGATTATTATAAAATCAAAAAGCTTAATGGCCCTTTTGGTACTCTAGATTTAAAAATATTACAATAATATCTATCAAAAGCTAAGAATAATATCGTGCTTAATCAAATGAAAATTTCAATATATTATACGTTGGTGGAGAAAGTTAAGCGACTCTATCGAAACATCTATATTGTATATATATATATATATATATATATATATATATATATATATATATATATATATATATATATATATATATATATATATATATATATATATATATATATATATATATATATATATATATATATATATATATATATATATATATATAGTCCTGCCATAAGTTCTGTCACATAATTTCTCACATTGGCAACACCTTTATTTTATGAGTGACATTTCAATATCGGCCAGTTTTATAAACGTCATAATGTTGTTGACAGTTGATGGTCATTTAAAGTTTGTTCGTTAACGTGTGAAGATGGAATGGGGTGTAAATGAAAACCGAATTGCAGTGATTGCAATACATAAGTGTGGAAAATCCGCGAGTGAAATTTTCAAGTTGTTGTGCCCGTTAAAAATAACGCAAAGATTTGTGTATCGTGCGATCCAGAGATATAATGAGATCCAGACTATTGAAGATCGACCTCGTTCTGGACGTTCGCGTGATGTACGTTCTTCTGCTGCCATCAAAGCGGTCGAGAGTCGAATTCGTCGAAATCCGCTTCGTAAACAACGAATCATGGCTCGAGAGATGAACATCTCCACCCGAAGTATGGCTCGCATCATAAAATCGGACCTCGGGATGAGTGCCTTTCGACGATCAACGGGACATTTGCTGACTGAGCAGTTGAAGCAAATTAGGAGCACCAGATCGAAAGAGCTCCTACGGTGGTACGGCAACCACAAACATCGAGAAATTTTATTTACCGATGAAAAAATTTTTACGGTGGAGGAACATTTTAACCGCCAAAATGATAAGGTGTATGCCCACAGCTCCAGAGAAGCCCGAGAAGTTGCCACTAGGGTACAGCGAGGACATCATCCAGCATCAGTCACGGTATGGTGGGGTGTCAGCTACGAAGGGGTCACCGAGCTTCATTTTTGCGAAAAAGGCATAAAAACTGCAGCGAAAAATTATCAAACGGACATCCTGGAGGGCAAGATTCTGCGCCAGCCCACAAAGCTCGAACCACACAAGCGTGGTTGGAATCCAATATTCCAGAGTAAGGGCTACGGAATGGCCTTCTGGGAGCCCAGATTTGAATCCCCTGGACTACAAACTGTGGGCGGAGTTAGAGTCCATGGTGTGCACGAGATGACACCCAAATATCGAGAGCCTTAAGCGATCTTTGACAGAAGCAGTAGCTAATTTTCCGCTAGAAACAGTGCGTACTGCTATCGATGACTGGCCCAACAGATTAAAGAGCTGTGTAAAGGCTAAAGGCGGCCACTTTGAATAATTTGTTGCTTATTTTACGTCCATTAGTATGCCAAAATAAAATATATTTTCCTTTGTCAAAAACTCTTTTTCATTTATACAAAAATTGCCCATATACGTGTGACAGAACTTATGGCACGACTATGTATATATATATATATATATATATATATATATATATATATATATATATATATATATATATATATATATATATATTAACTATAAAAACAAAAATTTAACATCAATATTGTTCCTTTTCCCGAAATGTACTGGATAAGGGGCCTCATATAGATTTTCCGCCCCGCGCCTCTGACAGCCATAGTCCGCCACTGAGTCTGGGTGTCGAGGCTCATAATTACATGCCTTGGCGTTGTGATGTTGATTTTTGAGACGGCAAAGATGGCATAAGTTTATGCCACAAGTACCGGTACTCCCTGCAAAATGATGGAATTTTAATTGGGCTCACAGTGTCGACCATGGACTTTTTTACTTCACTCAAAGTCACCAATGTAGGAATCACAAGGGCCAGTAGAATACACGCCAACAATTTATTTAAGGACACAGAACAACCAGATCATCATCCATGTGTAGTAATAGAGCAGTTACCCTATCAAACTGCGCTAAAATTTTCCTATCTCCGTCACCTCTACAGCATGGTGATCAAGAAAATTGAAATTCTTACTAGAAAAAGGAAGACAGTTCGATTAAACGCATATGGTTATAGGCGGCGACAAGTAGACATGAATGATTTTTTAGCTTAGAATTATTCTTTTCTAAATATCTAGTGCCTTCTTTTTAAAATAATCCAGAACTAATAAACGCCTCGCACACCAATTTTGTTTCAAATCAACGTGATATCAAAGAAAAACTACGATATATTATTACGCATTATCCATTATTGCTTCTTTACATCGGAAATGAATTCAAATTTATCAATAAAACCGCATGATGATAATATTAGCTAAAAACATAAACATCCACCAAGAAGCAATTCTGTGTATTCGTACACAATTGTCAATTTCTAATCGGTGAGGTCACATGGCCTGTTGATTACAGAATACAAATGATTCGTTTTTCCCGTTTTTCCTAAAGGTTTAAGTGAATTGGTTGGTGCTCAAGTATCTGTCACCATAAGAAGATAGTAAAATAGAATTGGTCTAAATAGAGGTTATGAATCAATGTGCTGCTAGAAATATTGTTTGATTTACTCGAAATAGTGTCTCGGTCCTTTTTGATGATGTTCCTGAGTTTTATTAACGTCTCGTAGAAGTCTGAGTTGATATCTTTTTGTTGATGAGTAGTCGTGATTACATTTCTGTTATTTGCGCCATAGCGAGATGACAATTGGCCGTGGAGTTCTCTGGCTCATGGGGGAAGGCCGGATTGCCTGCTCACCAGCAAATCCTAAATCTCGTGAGAAGAGGAGCCTTTTACGCAGGTCGGCCACAGACAACTTGAGAGTTCTTATTGTGGAAGATGTCACTGTTATGGGGTGTGCGCTGTTTGTTAAATCATCCGGCACTCACAAACGGAAAATCATCGTCCAAACAGAATGTTGGAGTCGCTGTGGCTACTGCTAATAGGAGTTTTCACCTCGATGCCGTATTTTTTTCAAGTAACAGAAAATTTATTTACATGCATGTTCGTTTCCGTGACTTATTAGAACCCCGTATGAATTTTGAGTCACATAGCCTTGGAATTGAAAGGGTCGATTGAAAGAGATACAATCCGGAAACGTCTCACGGAAATTTATACCCAAGCTGGAGTTGCGGAAGACCCCAAATTTGCTTTTGTAACCGTTTCCAAGCGCATTAATGCTCGAGATTTCCTACATCAAAATAATACGCCTCCGGGGACAGTTGTTGATATTATTACTTTACCGGAGAGATATGATTTCTTCTTAGTATCGCAATCAGTTCGCCAAGGTACTGTAACTCCAACTGACTATAGCGTTGTGAATGATAATATTGGGCCGGATCCCGGTAAGATGCAGATTCTCACTTATAAAATGACACATTTGTATTATAATTGATCGGGCACAACTCGTGTTCCGGCCGTTTGCCAATACGCTCCCAAACTCGCATTTTGGTGGCGCAGAGTATTCACCAATCCCCATCCAATTTGTTGGAGAAGAACTTGTACCCCTTTGTAGGAAGGACAGATATGATGAATTAAACGGACATCTCGGTCTTTCCATTCCATTGGATCTGACCAGGTATAGGACCCGGTACGGTGGCAGGCTATCACCACCAAACATGAGCCAACCGCCGGGCATATATTAACCTCCTTTTTGTTTCAGGTAATATCGCGGGTTGAGTGGCCCGAACAAGGTTCCTTTTTATGGCATAGGGTTATGTGATCAAATTGCATAACACTATGACATAAATTCGTCACCGGGGTACTTCTCCTCTGATGGGAAGGCGCATGCAAGTTATGTTGTATGAGCTTTCCACTCAGAAGAGAAATACCTGGCCACTGCAACATTTATGGATTTTGATCCGGTTGGGCGGGTGCCAGGGGGGACCATCACCACCTGGTTGTCCCACTGTTATTTGTGGACCATGAGCCTCGTCAGGTAACGACGAAGTTACCCTAAGTCCGCCCATTTTTACTTGTTCTCTGAACAAGTAATTTCCCCTCGTTGTAGTTACCTACAATCTTTCGACTTCGGTCGCCTTTCTTTTTGAGACCCCAGAAATTCGTGAATGCGAAATTCTTTTGTAGAGGGTCCTTGTGTTGGGGGAATGAACCCGCCCCACGACACCGCAATGCTGGCCTGCCAGCGCATTCACGCGTCCCCAGATAAGGGCGTTCTCGGCAGATATCTACACCTTCCTCTGCCGAGGCAGCAGACCATCGCTGCAGTCCTTCACGGACTTGTTTGTATTTTACCTATTCACTACACATGGCGCGACAGCCCGAGCCGGACCTTGGCCTCCGCGATTAATTTCCTCTAATCATCACGGTTCCGCGACCTTGTCCACCAGTTGTTTAAAGATCCCAACAAGGATCTGCTGTCAGCTTCTATTGTGTCTTCCCGCCTACCTTGTGCACCACCCGTCAATGTTCTTTTGGGCGGCCGGTTTTCTTCCATTCTTTTTACATGGCCCCCCGTTGCAATTTACGTAACTTTCCGCAAGAGAAAACAAGTGGATCGTCAAATAGTTCATACAACTTATCTGTTCCTTGTTTCACTGGGCCGTATATTTTCAGGAGCCTTTTCGGATTCACTTGTCAAGGTCCATGTTTGAGTAGTGTTTTATAATTGTGGAGCTTATTTTGTCTGTGAACAACTCTCAACCTTAAAATGCGATGTGTAATATGCTTTATTTGCAGCGTTTATTCGGTGCCAAGTCTCGTCTTCTTCGACGCCTTCAGGTTCACTTCAAGATACACAAAATTATCCACACTTTCCAGGTTTTAGTCGTCTAGTGTCAGGCTTTGTCGAACTGGAGTTTTCCTCCTCGTTTGAGTCATAAAATTAGTTTTAGTTTCATTATCTCGTGGGCCAATTCGGTTCGTTTCAGATTCTAGACTCAGAAATGCGCCAAAGTCAAGCATTGTTTTGAACAGCGCATTTCTGTCGATACTGTCATATGCTTGCTTGAAGTCTACAAACAGTAGGTGTACATCGATGTTATATTCTCATCACTTTTCAACCATCTGTTTTACTTAGAATATTTGCTCTATTGTAGACCATCCACTTCGAAAGCCTAATTGATACTCTTCTCTAATATTTTCATAGTACGGCTTTAATTGTCTTTCTATGATTTTGGAGAGCACTTTAAGGCGTAAACAGTAGAGCACTGCCTCTATAATTTCCACACCTTAATTTGTCCCCCTTTTCGTGTACAGGGCATATTATACCCTTCCGCCACTCCTCTGGTAACTGCTCCTCTGACCATATTCTGCATGTTAGCGGATGCAGAAGGTTATTTAGATAGGGGCCCCGCTCTGGAGCAGTTCTGCTGGTATTCCATCTATTCCTGAAGCCTTATTTTTTCTGAGGTCCCATACTGCTGCCTGTATTTCATCTCTGGTTGGTGGTGAGACTGGGACCTCTTGCCATGCTTATGGAATGTTCGCAGCTTCAGTTGTTGTTGGAGACGCTATGGAAATATTGTAGCTATCTGGTTTTAATTTCGATAAGTTGCCTGTGATTGCTCCTTGTACACTTTTGCAAAGATTTGTTTGTGGATTGAAGCCGTCTCTTAGTTGTTTGATAGAAGCATACGCCGATTTGACTTCTTGGTGTTGATTGTCAGTCGTTTCTTTCTTCGGCACATTTTTTTTTGGCTTGACGTAGAAAGCTTTTATATTGTTCTTCTTTGGGCCGAGTTGGCCACTGAATGTTTTCTTTATGCACCTGGTTCCTTTTTTAATCGCTTTCTTGCATACTTCGTCGTACCAGTCTTTCCTACTTTTCTTTGCCTGGTGCCCCAAGACCTGCTAGGCTGCTTCTATCACGGCATCTCTTACAACTTCCACATAGTTTTGATGTCATTATTACTTTTCCCCGCCTGCTGGGATATGTTGATGCAATTTTCCTGCGCTGGCATGTATATGTAGGCGTTACTGAGCTATCATTTAGCTTGTGTATCTGGTAGCTTGGAGTAACTGATGCTACTTGTTTATAGCCCTTGGAGGTGTGGCATTGGAACTCAAAGACAGCGCCGTGGAACGAGCGCGTGTCGAAAGTGATGGTGATGGCTGGTTTTTGAATGAGAATATGGTCTACCTGGTTGAATGTTCGATCGTCTGGGGATTCCTACGTTCTCTTATGGATGTCTTGATGTGGAAAGCATGTGGAGCTTACTGTGAAGCCTGTACTAGTAGCGAAGTCTATCAGCCGACATCCGTTGTCGCTGGTCTCTACATGGAGGCTATGTCCTCCGGTTGTTCCTCTCCGTGCCATTTCTCGGCCGATTTTTGCATTGAAGTCACCCAGAACAATTTTAATCTCGTTTAACGGCAATGCATTGATAGTGTGTTCCAGGGTGCTGTAAAATTCGTCTTTGATTAACTCTTCCTTGTCTTCTGTGGGCACGTGACAGTTAACCAGCCATACATTAACAAATTTGGTCTTGATACGAATCGCACAGAGCCTTTCGTCAACGGGCTTGTAATCGGTTATTATTTGTTTTAATATGCTGTAAACAATGAAAGCCACTCCGAACCCATGGTTTCCTTGCAATTTTCCACTTTTAAACACGATGTTGATTCGCATATCAAATATGTCTTCACCGTATGTGGTTTCTTGCACTTCGAGTATGTTGATTTTATATTTGTTTATTTCATCCAGAACTCGTCACAGTGCACCTGGTCTATTCAATGATCGAACGTTTCAAGTTCCAAAAGAATAGTCTTTTATACGTTGCAACAGTCGTTGCCGCTTATCCAATTCAATCCGTGGCTGTTCTTCTAGTTCCATGACAAGTAAATGCTAAGTGGAGCGTTGTCAGCGTCTCGAACTAGTCGGTTTTGGTCCACGAGTGGTATTTCATTTGTCACATACCCGCCGGGCTAGTTGGTTAGGGCACTCTCTATCCACTACATGGGGACGCGTCCAAAGGGGGAGGGATAACCCCATACGGAGCGAACAATCACATAATTAGAAAATAATTTGCTCCCTCAGTTAACTAGTTCTCCAGACGTCAAAACGAGATCAAGCCCTCGTGAGAAGTGAAGTTCTTGTGTTGAGACTTTTTTACTCTCGTTCTTCCTACCAGCTAGGCTACTCATGATGCCGATTATTTGAATTTCACCCGTCGCTGCCCTTGTCCTTCCCAGGATTTACAATTACCTGCATTGTTGTTCATTAGCACGGCTTTTTTCCAAAATATGTCAAGACTTTCTATTGCATCCAATTCTCTCAAATCTTTTGCTTCACGTATTGACATTACATCTTCCATTACGATTTGGTGTGCTTTCGTTATGATATGTTGCGCTACTGCTGCCCTAAAGTTATTCTTCTTACCTTTCTTTTTCGCTGCACTTGTTTCACTTAAATGTTCTCGCAATCTGGTGTTAATTGTTCTGATTGTCATTATGGACAAAGACAAATACGAGGAACCGGTCACCGAAAAACTCAACAATGGCACCTTTTTCGAACTCCACCGAAACCCGCTGGAGGATTTTATCAAACGATTTTAAAAGACGATCGAAATCTGCGAGCCGCTTTTGGTGAACTGATGAAAGCGTAATTAATGAACCCGACACTACCAATGGTCAAATGTCTACCGAAGATTCATAAGGAGGGGAAATGAAATGCGAGCAATCATTTCTGCTGTGAACGCTCCAACACAGAAACTAGCAAGATGGCTGCTAGAGGAATTCAAACAAATGCAACCGATAGAAAGCAACTCCGTCAAGAACACCAAGAAATTCACGGAAAAACTGTTAACACACGGCCCGCCAGCAGAAGGCGAAGTGATGGTATAATTTGATGTGAAAGCTCTCGTTCCAAGTATACCAGTGATGGAAACACGAGTAGATCCAAGGGTGGTTACTCAAACAAAACAATCCTATGGCATGGAAGGAGAAAACGGGACAATATCTCCAGTTATCGAAGCTATGTATGACAGAGAACTATTTCACGTTCAACGGAAAATTCTTCAAAACTAAAGGAGGACCAGATATGGCAAATCCACTATCGCCATTTTTCGTGACATGTTTATGACGCGTCTGACGGATGGACTTAAAGCAAAGGACCAATAACAGAGATGTTAGGTTAGTTATGTGGATGATGTTTTGGCTTACGTCAAGGAAGGAGACCTGCATCAAATTTCGCTGCAACTGTACAATGCACACAAGAACATAAATTTCTTCACGGTGGAGGAAGAAAAGGATGGGAAATTGACTTTCCTGGACACGTTGGTATCAAGAACGAGTGGCAGCATCAGTTTTGAAATCTACAGGAAAGCAACACACACGCAACGGATGATCCCCAATACATCGAACCACATGCATCAAATGAAAGTTTCAGCTTATCGAGGACAGGATGTTCGATCTACAACTAAATACGGCAGCCAGGGAGGAAATGTAGTACATTCTCGACACTGCAAAGCTGAATGGATCGAAGCCCTCAACTATCAAGAGAATTGCGGATAAAATCAGAAAAACTCGGCAAAGGAAAGAACGCTCAATCCGGATTCTGAAAAGGCGTAGCGGAAGGTAGTTACTTACTGCGAAGGTGTCCTCGACGAATTTAAAGGAGGCTAAAAAAAATGAGTCCAAGTGAATTAACGAATCGAGTGTCAAAAATTAGCTCAAAAACATCTTCGGATCAGCTAAGGTCAAATGGCAACCACACGGTAAATTGAGCATCTACTACGAAGTATACATTGGGCAAACAAAAAAACAATAAACACTAGAGGGTAAGAACATTTCAGTGAAGCAAGTGCAGTGAAGAAGAAAGGGAAGAAGCATAACTTTAAGGCAGCAGTAGCGGAACATATAACCAAAGTACGAGAAGTAAGGCGGTGGAAGAGAAGGAATATGTGCTAGCAGTGTTTATTGACATTGAGGAGGCCTTTGGTCGAGTATTGTACAACTTCTTATATGAAGCAGCAGGAGCTCATGGGGTTGGGATTGTGAGCTTGAGAAGCAAAATGCTCCAGAACAGGCTGCTCTCCACAATAACAGAGGGTGTACGATGTGTTGTAACCAATGCACAGGAGGAATGCCGGCTGATAGGCGTATACTTGGAAGCTAGCATTCTTTGGGGAGTACCGCTCCAAAGTGCCCAAAGGAATGGGGGTTTCCTTAAGGTTCCTCGTGGACTACACGAAAAAATTACCCTAAATGATGCATGGACTATGATTCGAATGACGAAATGGAACTGGCGTTTTGCGCTGGTGGACTTGATGTTTTGAAACAAGTTGCTTTGCATAGTAGCGCCTTATGCCCGAACGGCTCGGATTCAACTAGCATACCATCTCCATCCCGGTATGATCTTGGCATGCCTCGAAGTCATTTGAATTTCACACCACTGAGTTGGTGGTGTAGGTTCATTTGAGATCAACTTCCGTTTAGCGCTGGTGAGAATCTGGGCACCTGCCCCATAACAGCTTGTGCCAACCCTCGCATGGCCTCTCTGCTTCACATATATAACCATAGCGCCTAAAAGCGACAACATAAACGAACAGAGGTGACAGCTCCGGCCGGGGACTCAATCGATGTGTAACTGACTCCTCTAAAACAACAACACCAATAACAACAACACCAATCACAACTACATCGATAACCAAGACATCAAAAGCAAGAACAATGACTAAGACAACAAAGGTGGACAAAAAAAACACAATCGAACTGAAAGCACTGGGAAACCTTGTGTAAACGGAAGTTTGTGCGGCAATTGGACGCAGTAAGACAGGATGTGAACCCCAAAGTGACCACTATCAGAAAACCAAACGACAGGGCAGCCCAGATTATAAATCGACAAGGGCACTGAAGAGATCGAGAGCCCCAAACACGCTCCCACCAGTACTAAAGTGACCAAGGCGCTAAATTTGAAACAAACAGTGGGTGAGCCCAAGCTTATACTGGTACATGATGTTGCCCTCATCACCACTGAAGCAATTGAGATGCGGGCTGCATGTGTCGAGCGCTTCCCAACACGGGAGATTGCTTTTGACCGTTCTGAAGAAGAGCGGCTCATACGAAAGGCGAGAATGGTCCTGAAGGAAACAAAAGCTAGCTTCAGTGCCCAAATGGGGTACAAGTAAGTACGTTATGATTGCTCTCTCAGAGCTAAACGATCTTTTAGAGGGGATCCGACACTACAGACGCAAGTGGCTGAGAACTGAAAGAGAGCATAAAGCTGAAACACTTGGCAAAGTACCAGCTATCCCAACTCATATCACCAACAAAATGGTGGTCTGTAGTCCAATTCAAAAAGAGACTGAGAAGAGGAGGAAAGATGAAATTCTCAAGAAGTACACTATGTCAAACGAGGGGTTCCAAGTAACCCAACCTAAGGTAGCATAAAAGATCCTCCGAATGGGTTACCTTGGATGTTCTCCCACGAAATGCGGTCAACTTTTTGCGGAGGAACATCCATCCTTCCATCTCTATGAGGGAGATGGATGCACACGAGGAGAGGCAGCACTCGCTAAACAATTGGTAGAAGTCTTGGGTGAATTACATTGAGGGAAGGTGGACTACGCACCGCATCTCGGATTGAGACCGTGGCTAAATCAAAGAAATGGTGCAACTGACTTCCATCTGACTCAGCTTTTAAGTGGGCATGGGTGTTTTCAGTCATAGCTGTACAAGATTGGTAAGTCACGGTCCCCCGATTGTCGGTTTTGCTTAGGAGAGGAAGACAATGCCTGCCACATATTTTTTGCTTGCAAAAACTGGGACAGGCTGTGACGGGACCTCTACAGGCAGACGGAAAGTCTCACACTGGATACAACAGTCGCGGTGATGCTTGAATCGATTGACAAATGGAATCATGTCGCACATAATGTATGGTCCTAAAAGATAAAAAGACTCACAGAAGCCGGGACGTTGCGCCTAGGGGATTGCTTGTCTGGCAATTCCTCTTCCTCTCTCCCCTCCCGCTACAGGAGAGATCCCCCAGCTTGAAGGCACCTTACTACGTAGCAAAACGAAGCATGGCCCCAAGTAATGTGTCAAACGGTCCAGGCTTGGTTCTCTGGTTGACGGGGGAGATGGTTCAGTTGCTCACGAGCATGGGAGCCCCACACTCAGTGCAAGAATGGCATTGACCTCCCAACCACAAAGAAAATATAACCTGAACTAGGAAACATCAGATCAGAAAGGGTGTCGTTTTGAAAGTTTCATAGGACCTTAAGGGATCCTCGCGATATAAAGATTTGCCTCCTTTAAAAAATTTTAGTTTGAAGGCTAGGGTCTCAAATGAGAGGTCTTGGTGAGATCTTTTTCATACCAGGTCTTAAGGCTTTAATTTTGATCAATAGGAGGAGGGAGGCAGGTGAAAGGAAAGAACATGAAAAACGGTGTTCTCCCAACCCCTGTGACTCGAAAAATCACAAATGTAGGTATTTATGTGTATTATGGCAACTATGTTAATAACAGTGTGATTTATTAATTTTACATTTTTGTTATAAAATCAAAACAAAACTCTTCAACTTGTTTCTTAATTTTGAACCGCTCTAGTTTCTACAGGAAGGCGATTTCGAAAAACGGTGATAATTAATGAATGTTTTGGGGTTGGAGAATCGTTTGAAAGTACTAGCCAAAACGCATTTGTTTATTTTTTCATAACATTCACGCAAAGCTACATTATTCTTTCCCAAATATATTTATAGCCTCATATTTACATTCAGTGTAGAGGCATTGTTTCATTTTTAAGCCTTTGTAAAAATTTTTTTTACAAAGACCTACTAGTTTCGCGACCTGTCTGTCCGTCTGTCCGTCCGTCCGTGCGTCACAGCTGATTTCCTCAGAAACTATAGAAGCTAGAAAGCTCAAACTTTGTGAAAAGGTCAAAAGTGATGGTCTCTCAAAAGTTAAGGCCTTAACAAAAATTTACAAAATTTTTAAGGGGGGTCCCTCCTAATAACGAATTGGCCCTTAAAAATTTTTTTTCATCAAAGGTAGTCGAGTGGGGTATCAAATGAAAGGTCTTGATTAGAACTTTCAGAATCTGGAATAAAAAAATCATTTTATGAATTAGGGGGTCCAGGGGAAGGCAAAATGTACCCAAAATTTGTGTCCCCCCCCTCGCGATTGGACACCTTTCAACCGAAAAATCTGAAAATTATCACGAACGTGGGCCTATATGAGTACAAGGGCAACAAATACCTTAGAAATCAAAATTCACTCAACTTTGTTAATAATAGTATGATTTGTAGATTTTACATTTTTGCCCATAAAATCAAAACGGTACCTTTAAACTTCTTGAAATTTTGCAATTATATAGACTAACATAAGATATATATATGTTCACAAAATTTAATTGAGATCGAATCATAATCAAGTGATTTATAGCCATTTCAATTATATGGAATTATACCAACAATAACACGTGTTTATGGTTGATATAGGGTTTTCCACTAAGAGGTGTTATTTTGATATTAAAAGAAAAATTCCATTTTTAATACAAATGATCGAATGTTAATTTCATTATAAAGAAGAAGATATGCCGTTAAAAGCAATACTGAAAATTGAGCAAATAACTACTACGACACGCTTACAGGACCATATCCTCTTCATGAAATTTTCCATAACCAAATCGCAAAGTGGTTGCTCTACGTCCTCGATAGCCTCACGAATTTCATCTTTGAGATCTTGAATCGACGCTGGGCTTTTGGCATAGGCCTTCTCTATCACGTGGCTCCAAAGGAAGAAGTCGCAAGGTGTTAAATTAGAAGATCTATTCAAAATAACACCTCTTATTGGAAAGCCCTATATATATTTAAAATTGACTAAGGCACTTTTATTTTCTTTCGATTTGCATGAAAATTTAAGGAATAGTGTTTAACTTGAACATGTTCAATCGGCCGAGCATTCAGAAAAATCATTTAAGTTAGATTAAAATGGCGGCTGCACTGTGTTTATGAAAGAAACTGTGCATCTTTTGTATAAATTTGAACAATTTCATATCTAAGTATTGGATGAATAATTCAAGTTATCGATTCACGCCATTAGAAAACTTGTTTCTAACCCTAGGATGTTTACAAAGACCTTCTGGTAGGAGCACTCTCCTGCTTACTCAACTTGTTTGTTTTGTTTTTTGCTTTGAAACTAGAGTCCCTTTTGGGTCTGTGCTCAAAAATTGAGCATCTCATTATCTTGATCAAATGTATCGGCACTCGAGACGGTTTTATGGACAATAGTACGCTTTGGCCATGTGGTCGTTCACACAGCTACGACACGCTCTGATTTGAAACCATACGCATCATAACTGAACGGGCTTATAAACTGTCCAAAGAGTCACTCAAATCAAATCTCGTTGTCACCAACAGGATTCGAACCAGAGACCTTACGCAACGAGCACTTTCTTCTCTACACCATATGAACTACTGTTTGATTTTTTGAGGATTGGGGTTAACTAGGTTCAGTTTTTAAGTTTTGGACATTCAATTGCTTAGAATGGAAGAATGGGATTGTACGTGATATTTTTATAGTATACACCAAATATAAAGGCCATGAGTACCTATATATGAAAATCCAACTTTTAATTTTTCAGGATGGGTCTCCCAATCTCCTTCATCTCCTTTTGTACGTATTTTATGTGTAAGGTGGCCCAGCACGGGCAGAGGATACCCCGGAAAGCTCTACGATACTTCTGAGTACTAGCCGGTCTCATTATGCCACTACGGGTCAAGCATCCCTCTGACACTTTTAGATGTCTGCGACTGCCGTGGCTACTATGGCCCTCACAGTTATCCAGCCAAGTAAAGAATCTTGGCAGTCAAACCAATTTGGATTGACAATCAGACGGTCATTTTAAAGCCATTGGTCAATTATCTTGACTTGCTGATTGACTCGAAGGTGAGCTCTTTTGAATCAAAGGTAGATATAGCATTTGCAAGACCTCTATTAAAAAAAGGCTATTCCTAAGAGTTCACTTCAGTCTACGAAGCTGTGTGATATAGGCATAAGCTCTAAGCATGAGGCTGCACCCTAAGTCCGTCCCCCGAGGGAGCAGACTTGGAGCTTTGCGCGTTATGTCCAATGATCGTGGGGTTGATAGCCATAGCGTTGCTCACTAGGAAGCAAAGAAATATTTACCTTGGGAGACGAGAGGGCAACATTTAAAAATTTCGGGAGAAGAGGCACCAAATTCATATTGAGTGGCAGCAACAATGAGAAAGTGAGACGTAGAACGTAAGCTTATTCCAGATTATGGGTCAACTCTTCCCAGAGACTCTAATGGGAGAAATGCTGCAATGTACTAAGAAATGGACTCATGTGGCAAATTACACTCCGTCAGATCTTCAAAAAAAAGAAAATTTATATCACATTGAGGAGCAGGCTGCCAGGATAGGGTAGGAGAGGATAATTCTGCTCCTTCCCATCATGTTCAACTGGAAAAAAGTATCTATTAATCTGAAGGCGCCTTTTTTGAGGTAGGAAAGTAAAGAGGCCTATATCAAAATAATTTTTTAAACGATTCCAGGCTAGAAAAAAACGTGTGATAAGTGGGTTGTCCCGCTGACTAGTCGTGAGTGTCATACTGTGGGTATATGTAAGTGCATACGTGTCCCTACTAAAAACCAAAAGGGAATCAGCTACTGCTTAAGGCTGTATAATTGGTATCCTCATTGAGGTATTAGCTCTATAGTGACTCAAAGCTCTTCAATATTTTCCAAATACTTATGGTTTGGAGTGCATAATAGGGAACTAAATAGATGTATAACTTAATAAATAATTTTGAAACTCTGCTTGTATAAATAAAAAAGTATCATATAATCTTTTAGATTTCTTCTTCTTCTTCTTTGTAGCCCTACAGCCCCTTTCGGGCCTTCGGTTAGAGATAGTTAGATCATTGTCTCATTGTCACTCCACAAGGTGATATGATCATTATCACGCTTTGGCCGTGTGTCCGTCTACCAAGCTGCAATACGTTCTGATTTTTAAACCAGCACGTATCATAACTGAACAGGCTTATAGTCCGTCCGAAGAAGCACTCGAACTAAATCTCGTTGACCCCAACGAGACTTGAACCAGAGACCTTCGCCTTACGGGCCACGCGGACTACCTATCTTTTAAATTTAGCATGTCTAAATATAAGTCTAGAAACATCATTTTTAATTTTCTTAAAATTATACAAGG
Source organism: Odontomyia ornata (assembly GCA_963969285.1). Lineage (NCBI taxonomy): Eukaryota > Metazoa > Arthropoda > Insecta > Diptera > Stratiomyidae > Odontomyia > Odontomyia ornata. Next base: position 25,636,565 of record OZ017741.1, read on the forward strand.
GATATACGCTAACGATAAAATGACCTAACACACAATAATCACCACAAAAGTAAACTTTTAAAAACCAATATCTTATCAATATTCAAAAGTGGCCAAAATGACAGTTTGCACCTTTCCAACAAACTAAACTGAAAGGAGTATCGTTAGTATCTTTATATATTTATACATTCCTGAAAATAAAAGGCGCGGCAAGTTTTTCTTTGTTAATACCTTTGCATTGTTCTGTTAGGTCAAAAGGGTGTGTATCATTGAGCTTTCAATCAAACATATAACCAAATGCCATACAATATCCAATCGAAGTTTTTTCAAATGTTTAAAGCACTAATTCCCAAATTTAGCCTTAAATAAAAACTGAACTTTAACCATCCTTGATTCGGTGAAAGTTTATAATTAAAATTGTTTTTCCTTGAAAATATATGGAAAGCACATACACCCACAACAATTTTACAATAGACCTTAGAAGGTCCTCGCATTTAGTCCTTTCCGGCCGAAACAACAAGTTTTCATACTTGATTGAAAAACATGAAAGCACTTCACCATCATCATCACACCAACTATATCATATCGCCATTTCATAATCGGAGCACAACACACACAGTGTGGGGCTCCTTGAAAGGAAGAAGAAGAAAAATATTTTATTGATCCAACAGCAAATAATGTGGACACAGGAGATAGTGTATTAATCCGCAAGGATGAGATTTTTTCCACGACAATATTTCTATGTAAATCATGTCTTGAGCACGAAAACTACTCGTCTGATTTGACGACACTTATCCCCACTTATCGCCACTACACTCACTATCCTTTCTCATTATTGACTTATTCAAGCCTTTTCCATTCAAGGATTATCTCACGGAGCAATTGTAATTGTATTAGCACAACACGAAAAATTTGCACAACTCTTGTATAGCATTTCACCGGAACTATTAAATCAGCACTGAAAGCACAATTACTCGTTTTTCTTTTTCTGTTTTTTTTTTCTTCGAAGAAATAAAATTAATAGTTCATACCTTAAGGTCGTGTTTAAGGAGAGCACAGCGAACTATTCGTATCAATCAACGCGATATCAAATGAAAATATGTGTAGTGTGAATTCCCGAACACATTCGCTAACATCGCGCACTCCTTCATTTTATGAAAGAAGAAAATCCATAAAGATATGCAGGCGGACGGTATTGTAACGATAGATACTCCTCGTAGATGATGTTGGACAGGGATACAAAACTTTCCTGTACACCATATCAGCCGTTTGATTCAGACAGGATACCACGCGAGAGCAAAATATCCAGTCCCGTTCGAAAATAATTTGCAGGGGAAAGTTTAGATACCATGGCAATATACTCGTATAAATTTCGGTGTGGAGCGGCACATGCGAAGTAGCCCAAGAAGATGGTAATCGTGAACAGTTTCCAGGTAGGGTTGAAAAGCCTCCCAATGTTTTTTATATCAAATATAAGACTCCCATGCTTTTGATTGTTGCATATCTAACTGTATAGAAAGAAGATGGAAGAAGAGTCCAACTGAGCCATGTCCATTCTCTCTGGCCTATTTGTTTGTTTGCTTATTCCGCGAACTCATCACTCGGCAAAAGATTGCAGCACATTACACCCCAGATAGTACTTAACAGGTAACTGTTAAGAACGAATGGGGTGACAAAGTAGGTCTTTGACACACATATATGATACATTTTCCTATTTTCAAGCCTAAGATTAGGACTAGTAGTTCACCACATGAAGTGCTCATTCTTAGATTGTGTAGGCAACATTTATTGAATACTAAGGAAAGCAATCCAGACTTTGTTGACCAATTGTTGATAGATAATAAGAGCTTTAGGTTTAATTGTCCATGCTACATCTAAGGAATAGTTAAAAGCTTCTATTCAGTATCTGCTATATAAATGAATAGGTCGACGAACTTTGCTTTGATGGTAGACAGTCAACTATTCATGAACGATGAGCAAAAAGGTCCTTTTTGTGTTTGAATGGAATGCTTGAGAAGAGGCAGCATGTGAATTTCTACGAGATGGTAGGTTCGAGCTTATTCAGCTAACGTTTCAACAGTATTTTTATATATTAGCTACTTCCTGTCAACGTTCTATATTACTACTTGAAATGTAACATTGTGAGAAGATGGCTTTATTCGCTTGACATTTTGTTTCTATATTGAAAGGTGCATAGACCATTGCAGTAAGGGAGATGGCGATACATTCTCTCCGATAATTTTATACCAAATAAATATTTTGTATCGCAGTTGACTAAAATCTTCAATTCACTACTACTGTAGCCACCGCAGGCTTATACATTTTTTTGTGGTTGGGAGGTGAATGTCATTAACGCACGGAGTGTGAGACTCCCATGTTCACAAGCGACTGGACTACCCACTAAACATCTACACTGTCAACCCGAGAACCTGCCCTGGAACCGTTTGATACATTACTTCGGACCAGGTCTCGTTTTGTTACGCTTTGAGGCGTCTTCAAGCTGGGGGATCACTCTTCTAGCGGGAGGGGAGAGGGGAAGAGGAAGTGCCACACAAGCAATCCACAAGCCCTAACGCCTTCGGCTGCGGTGAGTCCCTTTTATCTTTTCGGATTGCCCGAAAATAATGTGCCACCTGGTTCCATTTGTCAACCGATTCGAGCATCACCGTGATTATTCTATCCAGGGTGAGCTCTCGCGTCTCTCTGTAAAGCTCCCTTCGCAGCTTGTCCCATTTTGTGCACGCAAAAAATTTGTGGCAGGCATTGTCTTCCTTTCCTGGGCAAAACAGAAAATTGGGGAATCGTGAATTACCAATCTTGAGCAGGTAAGGCTGAAAACATCCATGCCCGCTCAAAAACTGGGTCAGACAGAAGTCAGCCTCACCACGCCTTCGATTTAGCCACGGTCTCACATCGGGGATGAGAAACGGAGTCCACGTTCCAATGGTACAATTCACCCAAGACCACTGACAATCGTTGATTGAGCGCTGTCTCTCCTCGCAGGTAACCATCTCCTTTGCATGCTCCTTTCGACACAAGTTAATAGTGCGGCACCCTCTAGCAAGGAGGGCAACAAATATCACGCCTGCAAGAACTCTCACCGCCGAATCAGAGAATGTCGGATACGAAGATGCAATCCTCAGTGCTCCTCTGTAACTGTACAAAGCGTTTTCGGTATAGCTTGTAATGATTTTAGGTCTAAGTCCGAACGAGGAACCGACCTCTCATCGGTTCTAGACGTTAAGTCTGAGTAATGCCAACGGAAGGTACCAACCGGTCAACCAATCCGTGCACTGTAATCCATTTTCGCGGTGGCTGCTTGTCGGCCAGCTAGATCGGAGAGGATTTCGGTCGCGGGTCTCCAAATGGATTACGCTCATCTACAATCAGCCACCATTAAACGCCCGTTTCAAACGCGTCAACCACAATCATACGGAGAAGAAACCTACTTTACGTTACTCCGTATTTCTTCATTCATCCAGTCAAAGTATCAAACAAATCTAATTTCTATTTCGCGTTCCCGAATTTTACCGACGCGGTACCGAAAAATATACTACGTTAACGTAAATCCGAAAAAAACTACGCCAAAGCGCGACGCGAAACCGACCTCAGCGGATTTTCTCAAACCCTACCCTCGCGACGGCATACTTACCATGCACTCTACTTTCCGCTGAAAGAAAGGAACCACTGGAAAGGAAAGTCGTTGTTACTGTTTAGCAATTCATGTTATTATAATTTGCAGATATTTTTAACAATCACATACGTTGTAAGAACGTAAAAAAAAGTACATCAAGCAAATTTACAATTGATTTCAAAATGTAAGCGAGGCCTATAAAATTTTCTAATTCGGGAATTTTCTAACATAATATCTTTTCATTTGCAAACTACTCTAATCAAAACATATATATGACTTTATGCCTAGTTTTTGATCAATTACAATATGTATAAGCACAAGATCTCAAATTGAATTTTTAAGTCCAACAAAATTAATATCAATGATAATGTGATCTTAGAATGAGAAATGAACTAATATAAAAGGCATTAGTCCATTAAATCAATTAATTTAACTAATTTACAGAATATACAAATTTAATAAATCTATATATAACACTTAATTCAACAATTATGACATCATAATCATACTAATTTGTCGTTGGTAGACTAGTCGTGTCTCAAATCTATCTATCGGGTATTTAAAAGCAAAAACAATAGGTAAAGCACAAAACTTTATGAACAGGCACCTGCATTAAAATTCAATTCAAAATGTGAACCAATACGAGCTTACCATAGCCATTTAACTTAAAAATATCTCTGTCGCTCAAAATTAGAAGTACTTGGTGGACCTGCCTTGTGTGGTGGGATAAAAATTCTAGAGTACGATTCTAAGATTTGAAAACATGTAGTTGAACCCTAGTCATAGCTGTTGTTAGTACGGTTTTTTCCGCATAAAAAATGTTACATTTTCATCTTTGTGCTTGTTTCAATCTGATATCTTAAAATTTTTTAGAAGCGTGATAGAAAATACTTTACTTTGTTCACTGTAGGAATATATATTCAGTGGTTTTTTTATCTCCTTATCAATTCTTCTTTATGAAATCACTATTTACAAAAATAATGAAAGCCTTCAATAGTTATACATATCTAATAAAATATTGATCTTACTTTAAATGTTTTATTTTTTTCAATCAATCGACTAAAGGTACTTCATCGTTTTAGACACTGTGAAGAATCGATAAAACCCTCGCAGTTCTTATTCAATTAGCGTAATATTTAATGATACAAAAAAAAAGCTAAATATATATCTTATCGGATAATGTTTCTCCAGTATAGTTAAACTATAAACTTTCTAAATGCTCGTTGCAAAAGACACCAATTTTTTTCATTCCATAGAATTATCTACGCATCCTTTTCTTAACACCATTACTGTTTGACAGCTGTAATTGGTCGCTTGCGGGCTTATCAAAGAAGTTTACATTCATACCCATGCATATAAGAATAAGTGATTGATTTCAAAAATCTTATTGCATACATGAAATGGCAGCTCTTTTAACAATCGCAGCCGTGAAAATCCATCTGATTTGGACAAGGCACATTTCTCAGATCTTGATAATCATGTCATTAAAGTAAAAATATGCATTGTAAAAATGTTGATTGAATCTTAGGATTAGAATCGACAAATTATTTCCATCATCCCATTCCTCCTTTACATAATCCAAAATCGGCACTTTTCACGTAACCTTCTGTATCTAACAATAGATTATCTAATTTCAAGTCTCTGTAAATAATCTTATTCTTATGCAAACAAAGAAAAAAAAGAATGCTACTACGCAAGTCCTGCAACCAAAGCCATACTATAGCAGGCTGATCGCCTATTCTGAAGCCGATTTGTCGGGTAATCGAACTCAGCAATGTCACCTTTGTCCAATACCATGACCTTATCTGAGTCCATAATGGTGTTCAATCGATGTGCAATTGTAAGTACTGTGCACTCATTCAATTCGGTATGAATTGTTTTTTTTTTTTTTTTGAATAAGCTCATCAGTTTCTAAATCTACAGCTGCCGTCGCCTCGTCTAACACAAGCAATTTCAAACCAATGGGGGCTACTTGGCGTTCAGCGGTATTAAATTCTTTCCACCACAACAGTGCGCCTGATATGCTCTCTGCAATGACAAGAACAACATATCGGGTTGCGTCACTTCTCGTTATAACCTAAACTTAGTATATAGTTTGATGATATCGTTACAAGGGTGTGATACAATTATATTGAAATTATGCAAGAATGAGCTTTGTATTGCAAAAAACCTCAAAGTACACCCATGAAATTTTCCTATGGAAATCAAGGTCCTTATTTTGCAGAAGAGGCTGTAAGAATTGAAAACGTAGGAGATCAAATTTAAATTAGGGTTACAGCCGTCTTAAGACACACTGCGAAATACGGGCCCGACTTTGTTTATTACATCTGTTTCTCTATTTATTACACTTCTCAAGGAACATGAACGCGATAATGTGGTCGTAAATAGAATCAATGGATGCACAAAGCAACAAAGCATGTTTGAGAGTTGTAGGATATATGCCCAGTGCATAGTCATTTAAACTTTTGTAAATTCTTCTCTATTATCGCACCACATAATTGCGGCATCGACATTAGCAACCGATTCATCATTTGGCCTTGCCAACATGGAAACAACGCTCAATAAAATTTTCTCTACACTCTGCACAGGGCTCCCTCTTTCGGCTGAAAGTTCCTAACCTATCGGATCATCGCCAGGAGCATGAAGAATTGATATACAAACACGCCCGTCAGCAAATATTTTGGGGTGAAACATTTCGCAAGTAAGTTTTATCTTGGGCGGACTTAATGGGTAGTCTGGCGGAAAAACTAATTTAGCTGGAAACACTCCACCTTCGAAACAAGTTCCTTTAGGGCCTGCAATTAGAGCTTCACGCTCGAAAAAATTATCTCCACTTATTGGTCCTGCCACGATTCCTTCAGGCGGATTTGATGTGAGCTGTCTATATTCAGCCATCAGACGGCGTAAAGCCGACACTGGCATTTCTATTCAAGAATTTCACGCGATAACAAGTTTAACCTAAAAACGTGTACTTACGTCTGAAAAACAATTTCGCAACCAGAAATATGAGAATAAGCAACTCAATTCTTGCGCTTTCCTGACTTGTATGAATGCCATGCGTCCATCACTTTTGACCTGCTTACTTTTCGGCACTTTCACACTCACCCGCGAAATTGCCAACAAAAACGCCGACCGCTCTTGCGTGACGGCCACCACTTACACACTTCACTGCCATGTGGCTGTCAATTCACCTTGACATCCCACGACAAAATTGACGTGGGATGTGCGCCCGTCACAACCAACATGAAATGACAAGCCACCTAGCAGCAAGGTGTGTTGGTAGTGGTCGCCAGCGGCGTCGCATGATTCATTACAACCTCCTTACTGAGAGGGTCGCCCCATATATCTGTTCCGTACAGTAGCACAGACCCTACGGCACTCATCAAGAGATATCTCGATCGCTTGGGTTGGCCATAAGTCGACTCAGAGCCGATATTCCCGAAGCACCCTTCTCAGCCGTTACCCCGATATGCTCAGAGAAACTCATCTTTGAGTGAACTAGTAGCCCCAGGCACTTCACCGATGGCTTCGATTTGATTAGTTTCTCTCCAATACTGATCATCCTTACTCTAGGGATTCTATTTTTGGTCAAGATGACCACTTCAGTTTTCTCCAGTGCTAAACTGAACCTGCAAGCAGTCATCCAGTCTCTCACTCGGCCGATTAGCATACCTAGCCTAAGTTGCGCTTGTTCAATGGGGCATTCAGGGACCAGAGCCGAAACATCATCCACATAGCCGATCAAGCGCGACTCACCTGGTGTCTCCAGTGTCAGCAGCCCATCATAAGACACGTTCCACCGGTACTTCGTTGCCCCTGTGTCGTGTCGTAGAGCAGGCTTCGGCCCTTCAGGTAGTCCCTCAGGTATTCCCTCAAAAGCCACATTAGATATTCTGGAACTTGAAAAATGTTTTCCAGCGTGTTCAGAATATCCACCCCTGTGGCGATTCCTTTATTATGTCTTTTTTACTTATTTTTTTTAATTCAATTTTAATTCAATTGTTTTTGAATTTTCGAAACAACTTAAATATTTACACATTATACAATTCCGATAAAAATAATTAACCATTAAACAAATTATATGGATTTTTATCGGGAAAATTATTTTTAGTTCTAGAAAAAGAAGTTTTTTCGTTTCAATCAAGGAACAAACTTCGATACTGGTGATCACCGACTAGGCACAAGCGCCTTCTGCCAAAGGAGCACAATCTCCGGATAAACCGAAACCACCACAAAGGCCACAATCTCTGGATAAAGACACCACAAGAACCACGATCTCCAGATAAACCAAAGCCGCCACAAGGGCCACAATCTTCAGATCGGCCCAAACCACTTCGGGCGCCACCAAATCCAGATCGACCAAGACCTCCACAGGTGCCGCAATCTCCAGATCGACCAAATCCACTACAAGGGCCACCCTCTCCAGATCAACCAGGGCCACCTGAAGAATGCACATTTGAAACGAACAAGGAAGTGAAGATTTGCATACCCTTGAAATGTACCTGCGAAATCGATACGAAAAAATTTAGCGAAAATTTGATATTTGTCAGCTGAGCGACGACACCCTGCACAGTTTATAAACTAACGAACAAATTCCCATACTATCATCATCACCATACTGGTGACCATCGACAAGGCACACGCGCCTTCTGCTTAGAGGTTTTACCATCACCATACTAACATAGTGACCACCGACAAGACACAAGCGCCTTCCGCCAAGAGGTTTTGCCATCACCATACTAACATAGTGACCACCGACAAGGCACAAGCGCCTTCTATCAAGAAGTGTTATCATCACCATACTGGTGACCATCAACAGGGCTCAAGCGCCGATTTACATTGTAAAAGCAAGTCGAAGAATCTATTTTAAGGAGTATCTATCTTCCTTCGGAGTTCAGGTATTTAATGAACAAATCTTCATACATTTTAGTTCGCAAAAAGGAAAAGGTATATCTTACGACGGGGATATATATCCGCTTAGAGGCACCCTTCAACCCCTAGGTTTTATTTAATTCACAAATCAAATTTTATATCTCGAAACGGACCTGAATTCGTGACCCGAATCTGACAATTCAAATTAAAGAAGCTTCAGACGGTGTCCTAGATATTTTACTGGTGCAAGTAATTATCAATCACATCGACAACATTGCCGTTTCAACTCGATCTTTTGAAGCAAGCTACGAATCAATCTCAATTTTCATCGGCAAACAATTTTCGTTAATTCATTCGATTTATTGTATTCGAGATTTCCGGATTATTCAGCCTTTATACACGCAGTCAATATTTATTGTAAAGGTTGCTCTTTTATTTTTTTTTATCCTCAATATTCACATATATATTTACTACATTCAATTTAAATAATTTCAAAGTACATAATTATTAAATTCCCTTTTAGTTCGCGAAAAGGAAAAGGTATATCCTACGACGGGGGGGATAGACCCGCCTAGAGGCACCCTTCAACCCCTAGGTTTTAACGTGAAGAAATATTTAGAGACGCTGTTAATGTCCCCAACATCGGAGACAACGTCCTCATTTCAGTCCTACCAGCAAGTAATCGGGATAATAACATTAACAATTCCCCAAACAGATCCATCAATGCAGTTTCTGTGAAAACGTGTCCTTTTTGGAAGCAATTCCCTGAGGCGTGGATCCTTCAGCTTGAAAGTCAGTTTGACCAAGCAAGAATCATCTTGGAATAAACCAAATTCAACATTTGCACTCGGCTCTTGACCAGGATCTTTTTAGGCTTGTTAGTGACCTGGTGTCATCACCCCTGCCTTCTGATCCATATTCAACGTTCAAAAGAGCCCTAATTGACAGACTTTCTATTTTGGAATCTGAAAAAATGAAACAAGTTCTGATTGAACTTACTCTTGGGGATAACCTCCCTTAGCAGTTATTACGAGACATGAAAACTAAAAACGAAGGACGTTTGAGCAATAACATTATTAAAACTTTATGGCTTCAATGTTGAGCCCATCATATGCAGGCCGTTCTAGCTTGTTATACAGGTTCTCTGGATGAAATGGCAACCTGCGCTGATAAAATTCACGAGTTACCAAGTCCTTCCTCAGTCTGTTCTCTATCGTCAATTAATTCTGCGGTTCCAAAATCAAATAATCTAAACTCTTGTGTAATCAATCAGCCGAATACTGATTTAGTGAAGGAGCTTACAGCACTCGTTTCAAATCTCTCGTTGGAAGTACATTCTCTGAAGTCTCAAATAGCAAATTTAAATAGATTTAGAAATTCAAGCAGAGACAATTATTTCCGGAACCGTTCTAGATCAAGCACTCCTATTCCAAATCACGAGACAAATATATGTTTCTACCATAAAACTTTTGGTTCAAATGCACGCAAATGCAAACAGCCTTGCAAATTTTCACACGCCTCACTAAATCATAATCAAACTTTAAACTAATGGGCAAATGCAACTCGCACTAGAACTTTTAATTATAAACAAGTTGAAGTAGCAGGAGAGTGCTCCTGCCAGAAGGGTATTGTAAAACAATTAGTAAATCAAACAATATATTCTGCATATCAAAACTTCGAAAAATTATTATGGTTATTATATTTTTATGTGCGCCGCCATTTGGTTTCCAGTGTTTTGTCATGATAAAACATCAACATTACAAACCATTTCTTCAATTTTTATCAAAATTCTTACATATTTATAGTGGCTAGGTCCATTGCAAACGTGTATCTCCCTAGTATCACGTGTTAATGTTGTTGTAATTCTTAAATATTCAATCGGCTATAACTTAGCTGTTTATAGTTCTATTATTGTGAAATTTAAAGAACTCATACAACTGCTCTCAAAAAACTTAAATTGTAGTTTTTGGGAAATTTAAGGGTTCCATTTTGATTTTATAGGCAAAAACGTAAAACTTATAAAATGTACTATTATCAACAAAGTTGATCGATTTTCGATTTCTAAGGTATTTGTTGCCCTTGTTCTCTTGAAGTCCCACCTCTGTGATTTTTTTCAGATTTTTCGGGTCAAATGTGTCCAACCGCGAGGGAGGGGGGACACAAAATTTTCGTACATTTCCGTTTCCCCTGACCCCTCAAAGCAAAATTTGCCATTTTAAGAGCTGTTTTGAAAAGTTCTCATCAAGACCTTTCATTTGATACCCATATTGCCTCCCTTGAACACCTTATAATTTTTTTGTGATGAAACTTTAAAGAGGGCATCACTTTACACCTACTTACAAAATCTTATGTTTCTAGCTTATGTAATTTGCGAGAAAAAGTGGTGTGACACACGGACAGACGGACAAACAGACGGACGGATGGACAGACGGACAGACAGGACGCGATTTTAGTAGGGTATTATAAAATGATTTTACAATACCCTTAAAACACAAAAAGACACGTTAGTTTCATTACCACCACTTTCAACGCAGCCTAACAGCTTGCTGGTAGGGGGTTGTGTGGCGATTCCTTTATTATGTCTTTTTTAATTATTTTTTAGGGTTTCGTAAAATAATTTTACACAACTCTACTTGTTTCGCGACCTGTCTGTCCGTTTGCTCGTCCGTCCGTCCGTCCGTCCGTGTGTCACAGCACTTTTTCTCGCAAACTACTTAAGCTAGAAAGATCAAATTTTGTATGCAGGTGTAAAGTGGTGCTTTCTTCAAAGTTCACCTACGAAAAATTTTATAAGGTATTTAAGGGGAGGTCTCCCCATATAGGGGAGAGGCCCCCGAAAAAAAAAATCATCAAAGGTAGCCGATATGGGTATCAAATGAAATGTTTTGATGAGAACTTTTCAAAACAGGTCTTAATTTGATAATTTTTGCTTCGAGGGACGCCCAGGGAGGGAAAATACACGAAAAATTTGTGTCCCCCCCTCTCGCGATTAGGCACCTGTGATCCGAAAAATCTGAAAAAATTCTGATGGTAGGTGTTTATGAGTACAACAACAACAAATACCTTAGATGTCGAAATTCACTCAACTTTGTTAATATATTCGAATTTAAAATTTTTCCCAATAAAATCGCATTGGTACCCTAAAACTAAACGAAATTCGACAATTACATAGTCCTGCTAAGGGTTCTTAAACTTTGTAAGTTTGATGAAAATCGAATGATATACACGGAAGTTATAGCCATTTGAAATTTCTGCAATTACAACAACAATAACATATGATTTTGATATTTTATGGACTTTCCATCGAATCAGTCACTGCAGTTTTGACTTGATCTTCTTGAAATTTTCCAATAAGGTCAATAACATTAATATTTTTGAGTATTCATGATTTGAGTGATTGTTGTCAGCTTGCAACAAAATGGCGACCGTTGAAAGTAGAAAAACAATCGATTTTCTAATTGAACGTGCACATCTCTTTAACATCCTATTGCTTGACGTTATTCATTACTGGTGACTGCATTTCTGAGAAGTTGGGTACAAAACCCTTCTGACATGAGCGTAGGTCTGTTTACCCAATTTGTTTTTAATTCAATTATAATTCAATTTTTAATTCAATTGTTTTTGAATTTTCGAAACAACTTAAATATTTACACATAATACAATTCCGATAAAAGAGTAACCTAACTAAAAAACTTTTTGACACATTTAATTAATTTTTGTTAGATCTTTTCAAGTTATTGGATAAGACGGTTGTACAACAATTTAAAACAATAATGTTAACTTCAAATATCCGATTAATCGACATTATAATTAACGATTAAACAAAATAAATATTATATGGATTTTTAACGGGAAAATTATTTTTAATTCTAGAAAAAGAAGTTTTTTCGTTTCAATCAAGAAACAGACTTCCATTCGCTCCTAACGTCAAGTGTCACCAACAGGAGGATACGGCGCTTGGCGCGGCTATATACCTCTGCCTTTTGACTCAAGCTCACCACTTCAGTAATCACATTAATGGTGGAGCATCCTGCTCTAACGCCATACTGCTGAGGAGATAGGTCCCCAGCAGCACGAATTGCATCAATGAGTCTTCTCTTGATGAGTTTCTCTAGCACTTTTCCAACAGCGTCTAGCATGTATAACAGGCAATATGCAGATGGTGATTCGGGATTTCCCTTTCCCCTTGCTGATCAGCACGAGCCTCGTCTGCTGCCATCGTACTGGAAAAACTCCGGCCCGTAAGCATGCGTTGAATATGCTGAGCAGCAAGTCAGGACAACGATGAAAAACAAGTTGTAACACCTGCTGGAGCTAAAGCCTTCCCCATTTTCAGGGAAAGGACTGCCTCCTCCAGTTCCGGCTGTGTAAAGAGCGGACATTTGACTGCTGTTTTACCATGTACAGCGTAAACACGGAACGGATGGGAGGTGATGAGTGCCCGCACTATCAAGCCCATCTTTCCCGCATCATGCATGCCAGGTTTCCGTAGGGCACCAAGCTTCCGCATAACTAGCTTGTAGCCAAGGCCCCATAGATGCTTTTTCACATTTTCCACTAGATCTTGCCAGCAGGGAGCCTTGCTGTTGTTAATCAGTTTGCGAAGGTATTACCTGGCCGAATTATATGCTGCCATCTGGTTGCATGCCTCGTCACGGTTCCGTGCCCGTTGAGTCTCACTCCGAAGCTTGTGACACTCCCTTCGCTTTTCAGCGATTTCAGTCGACCACCAATGTACTGGGAGCTTGCCGTATCGGGGTTTTCAATGGGGCATAGAAGTATTGCAAGCAGTCATGATGATGCTCATAGTTGAGTCCACCATGTTTTGAGCTACCAGTTCCTCCATCGCCTGTGAATCTCCGTGCAGCGGAGCACCTGCCGTGAACACCTCGACGAACCTCTCGACGTCAATCCTACCAATGTTTCACCCAATTATAGAAAATCGAGAGCATGGACGTCAGGAGACAGCATCACTGATCTCAAGCAGCATACAGTGATGATCACTGGCTGAGTTGTCCTCTAATACTCTCCAATTGTGTATCCTCCACATTAAGGATTCTGAGGTAAATATCACGTCGGGCACGGTTCCTTTACAGCCAATACGGCGGAAAATCAGTGTATTTCCAGTATTTAGTACAAAGAGTGCTATCTTGGCCAACATTTCTAGGATCGTTTTCCCCGCGGATCTCATGCCCCATTTTATTGCCTTAGCGTTGAAGTCTCCGCCAACGAGCACATTCCCGTCTGCGTTCGAGGCAGCGCTCTCCATTAAGCTTGGCTTAGAAAAATGATATTGACTCATTAAGCGTTGTATACACACTAAAGAAGGTGGTCACTGAGCACCGAACCCACACGAAACCATCCCCCCATCCACAATTCTACGCCTGGAAATCACTGTTCCGAATACCGACGGTAGCAGTACCAGTTTCATCAGGATACCCCAATGCAGAACTTATATCATGGTGTTGCTCACTCATCAGCATAAAGTCGGCCTTCATGTCCATAGCAAACTGCTTAAGCAGATTTTGCGTGCCTGCGTCGTCAACTCTTTTCTTTTATGTCCCATTTCACCGGATTTGTAACATAGAGAACTCCTATCGAGTCCTTTGCATACTTGTGCGGTGTGACCATAGCCAAGGCATTTGAAACATTGAAGAGGCATTGCTCTTCGCCTTCCGGCAGACAACCCACGCTATTCTTATTTGGACCTTATTTAGAAATTGTTCAGCGTTGTCTCCTATAGTTTTTTGGTGTCAGCTTCACTTTGATCCTGCCCATGCTAGGGAACTGCCTTCTGGTGGCTTCTTCTACCTCAGCTAGGTCCGTGACGCATCAATGTCTTTTATTTTGATCATTTCCTTTAGCTCGAGCGAGGCTATAGTTGCGGTTTTGCCGAGGACTTTATTTACTGCGTCGCAGAATGCTTCTCTATTGTCGGCCTCTGCTCCGAATTCAAGCACTATGTGGCCTGATCGCGTTGGTCGTACTGCCTTAATGGCAGTGTTTGTGTCTTTGGGGGTTACATTTCCCCTGATATCCCACAGCACTTCTGCCTAGGATTAGCTATCTTGGGGTTTCACGAGTAGTTCCTGCTGCCGGGGTCTCCGTCGGGGCTTCTTTCTGTCCTGTTTCGCATCAGGTCTTTTTTCTTGCTTGGTGTCCGCGTGAACTTTATTTTCTGGAACTTTTTGAAGGAATTTTTTGCGGCTTTCTTTGCTCCTTTTATCAGCACTATCTGGAAGTCCTGATCTGGTGTTCCACGCCTATCAAGTGCCTCTTCCTTCCTTCTTCTATCCCAATATCCTTCGATTGGGCTAAACGCCATTCTTTTATTGATGTTTGATGGAGGTGCTATCTGTGCTTGCCCTTTAGGCTTAGCTGTCTGCGCTTCTTTAGCCTTCTGCTCTTCTTCGACCTTCTGGTCCTCTTTGACCTTTAACCAGCTCCTCCAATAATGTTCTATGCGGTTTAGAAGCTCCTCTAGTTCACGGAGCCCGATCCTTACTCCTTTGCTGGTTTTTGGTGAGTTGCATGCAGATTGTATTTTTTTAGAACATCTCCTGCTTTTTATATTAGCCTTTTTTCTTGATATTGCTGGGCGGCATAGTATTTTGCAACCACCTTTCTTGGAAGAGATTATTGGCTTTCATTTCCGATAACAGTACTTCCGCCACATTTTCGATAGTGGCGATGAAATCACACAATGGTGCTTTATTTGTCTGGTCCCTCCTTTCTTTTCCTACCGTTATCTCTTTATAGACTTCAGGATGATTCGTTATTATTTCGGGATTTAAGATCCTTGCTTCGGTTGCTTTAGTGGTGATCGCAGCAGTAACCATCGAATTCTCGATGTTCTTTATATTTTCCTACACTGCTCGAATATGGCGCGTCCTGCAGAGTTTCCCGCTCTTCCTTTTTAAAACGCTCTGGGGCTCACATTATTTTTATGCTGCGCCTGAGTGCCGCAGTAATCTCAATCACTTCACTGTCATTGTATTCATCGTCATTTTTGTCATCGTTAGTACTGCTCCCAATTTGCTGTTAACATCGTGACTGCAGCCGCTGGTTGCTTCGTCGTTGTTGTTATTTTGGCTTTCTTTTTTTGAATTTTTTTGTTCTTTTTTTAGGGTTTTGGTTACTCCAGTTTGATTGCGTCCCCCCTCTGAGCCTTTATCTCCATTCATGTATATAGTCGTCTTTTTGGTCCCATGGTTACCTTTGCAGAACAGGGAGCCCATACGAGGGTTGGCACAAACCCTTATGGGGACAAGTGCTTAGAGCCAGACCAGCGCTAATCGGGAGTCCATTTTAACTGAACCTACTCCACCAACCCAATTGTGCGAACTTTGAACGTATTCTGAGGCCTGCCGAGGTTTCAGTGCGACGAAGGCGGTATAATGGTTGAATTTTAGCCATTCACGCACGAGTGGCAAAGCAACTAGGTCCATATTCGCCAGCCCACAGCATCAATTTCAGTTTGTTATCCAAAGCGTAGTCCAGACATAGTCAGGGTCGTTTCTTGTCATCTCAGGGAGAAACCTCATGGTGCCCCCCATATCCTCGGGTCCCTGGGGTGGCACTCCCCATAGAATGCTAGCCTCCTGTTGACTGGCATTCCCCTTGCGGAAATTTCCTCAGGTACGTGGGACGGCATACCCCAAAGAATGCTAGACTCAAAGAGTATTCCTATCGAACAGCATTCTCCTGCGACAATAGTCACAGATAATAGAAAGTGGCAGAAAAATGCCTTATCCGGGGTGGCATACTGAGGCCAGCTAGCACTCAGTCGTGTCGCCGAATTTTCCGGAGTACCCTCTTCTTGTCCTAGGTCGGCTCTCATTGCAAACCAGTTTCTTCTTCTTCTTAGCACTACAGCCCCTTTCGGGCCTTCGCTTCCTGCAAACAACGCCTCCAACTGTCTCGGTCCATTGATCGCGTCATCCAATTCCGAAATCCGAGCAGCGATGAACTGTCTTCGTCGACCGAGTCAGACCAGCGTTTCCTCGGTTTCCCCACTGGCCGCCGGCCTTCAGTTCCTAAACGAATACCTTCTTGGGTATCCGTTGTTCGTCCATACGATTCATGTGGCCAGCCCATTGTAGCTTCCGCAGTCTTACAATCATTGAGACCTCCGGTTCGTCAAAAATTTCATACAGCTCATGGTTGTATTGAATTCGCCATTCGTCCCCGTCAAGCTTCGCTCCGATTATTCGTCTCAGGACCCGTCGCTCAAAGGCGTTCAATATATTTGCAGATGCTTGGGTTAGGGTCCATGTTTCACACCCATAGCATAACACAGGTCTTATCACAGATTTGTATACTTGGAACTTTGTTTTCCTGTGTATGCAGCTGGTCTTCAAGATTGTCAACACTGAATAAAATATTTTATTTGCGAGCTGTATTCTTCGCCGTATTTCGTCTCCTTCATTGTCCGTTTTCATTACTTTGGCGCCTAAATACACAAATTCGCTCACATTTTCGATTCTGTATTCGCCAAGTGTGATATTTTGTGTATTTGAGATATTTTTCCTCGACTGCGTCATGAGCTTTGTTTTATTTTCATTGATTTGTAGCCCTACTAGTTTTGCTTCGCTGTCGAGTTTCAGGAAGAGTTCTTTGGCAGTTGTTAGTGACCATGACAGAATGTTGATGTCGTCCACATAGGCCACTACCTGGCTTGACTTGTATAGCAATGTACCTCGCGTATCGACAGGTAGCTTCCGTATGACGTACTCCAGAGCCAAATTGAATAGCAATGGGGCCAGCCCATCTCCCTGCTTTAGTCCGATATTTGTGTCAAAGCCATCGGTGAGTTGGTTATTGATGCGGACTTGGGAGGTCACTGACGTCATTGTCATTTTGGTAAGACGGACCAATTTGGCTGGGGTGCCAAAACCAAGCATTATTTGGTACAGTACGTTATGATCAATACTGTCGTATGCTTGCTTGAAGTCAACGAAAATTTGGTGAGCGTCTGTGTTGAACTCCCAGCATTTTTCAAGTGCCTGCTTGGCTTGGTACAAAGCAGTGATATGCCTCTATAATTTTCGCACTGTAGCTTGTCACCTTTTTTGTGGATAGGGAATATAATTGATTGGCTCCACTCTTTCGGCATACGTTTTTGTTGCCAAATGTACTGGGTGACTTTTTGAATAGCTTGATGAACACTCCTGCCAGCATATTTCATGAGCTCCACAGGAATCTCATCAATGCCCGGCGCCTTATTATTCTTTTGGGCTTTGATGATGGAACAAACTTCATCCAGAGTTGGTGGGGCCAATGGAAGCTCTCCGCAGACATCGATAGGCTCCGACGTTCTGGAGCTATGCGGAGGATTAACGAGGTTCTTGAAATATGATGCCCATCTTGATTTCATCGCGATTATATTGCCGCTGTCATCACGACAGAGCGTGGTTTTGGGCTGATAACCTCGTTTCAGGCTTTTCACTACTTTGTATGCTTGTCTTGTGTTGTTGCTTGCTAAACTTACATCTTTGCTTCTCAATTGTTCGTCATAGTATTTTCTTTTCTTAATCCTAATTATCTTATTCGCTACCCTTCTGACCTTTTCATAGTGTTCTCTCTTCGTCCTGGTTTTCCTACCTACGTATTCTGATTCTTTTTATCGAACGCATTCTGGCACTCATCATCGAACCAATCATTCCTCTTGCGCCGGGCTTGATGTCCGGTCGTCTGTTCTGCCACGTTTCTGATAGCCACTTTCACTTCCATCCAGAGCTCGTTGCTTGCCTTTAACGATGCGTCTGATAAGATGGGAGCCAGCTGGTTGTCGAGGGTCTCCGTAAAATTTTTCGCTACAGACGCCGTTTGGAGCCTTTCGATGTCAAATCTTTGTAGCAGGCTGGTCTTCGCTGAATATGCCTTTGACATACGACATTGATAGTTTAATTTGATCAAGTAATGATCTGAGTTACAATTGGCTCCTCGGTGTATACGGACGTCAAGTATGCTCGAGGCCCAACGTTGTTGGATCTAAACATGATAGATTTGGTTTTGTGTGTTGCCATCCGGTGATACCCAGGTCATTTTATGAATGCGTCAATGTGGGAAGCAAGTCGAACGTATGACTAGATTTCTGCTACATGCAAAGTCAATCAGGCACTGGCCGTTGTCATTTGTTTCATCGTAGAGGCTATATCCTCCAGTCGTTCCCCGATGAGATAGCTTATTCCCAACCTTAGTGTTGAAATCACCCAGAATTATTTTTGTGTCCTTTGTAGGCAATGAATCAGCAAGTCATTCCAGTTGATTGTAAAATGATTTCTTCGTCCTTTTCTTCGGTGGTCGGGGCGTGAACATTAATCAGCCAAATTTTGAAGAATTTCGCTTTTATACGGATCGCACACAACCGTTCATTGACTGCCTTAAAATCAATAATGTGCGATTTGAACTCCCTATCCACAATGAAGGCCACTCCAAATTCTCTAAATATTGTGTGCGGTCTCTGTCTTGAATGTCGTTTCAATTCCAATTCGTTTCCTGGACTGCCAGTATTTTTAATTGATATTGACTGGCTTGTTGCAAAAGGTCCTTAACAGCGCCAGGGTAATTGAGTAATTGCTACTTTATACTTGCCAATTAGATCAGTAAAAGAGTGTTCGTTTATTTAATGAGTTAAGTTTTTGTTTCCTTCTTTGTTTGGTCATACAATTACAATGAATTCTTCGAAGCTAATTAATTTATAACAGGACAAGATATTGCAGACTTATGTCTACACAAGTATATATTTAGAATATTAATGGAACAGTTAATTTACTAAATTTAAGTTTACGTTAATTATATTTGTTAATCATTCAGGAGGAAAAGGAAATTCGAAGAAACTAATCTATTTATCAAAGCTTTAACTGTTACTCGGGGTGACGCCTTGAACACGCAGTTATATTTACGAGTCAATTAATTAATAATCCAACTGCTAGCCCCAGGTGCAAAGACTTGGGACGCTAATACTCGGGCTAATGCCTTGAGTATGCGGTCAGATTGATAAATCACAATTATTAGTTCAACTGCAGTCCCCGGGCGTAACTGCCTTGGGGCGCTTATACTCGGGCGGATGCCTTGAGT
This sequence comes from Odontomyia ornata, assembly GCA_963969285.1. Lineage (NCBI taxonomy): Eukaryota > Metazoa > Arthropoda > Insecta > Diptera > Stratiomyidae > Odontomyia > Odontomyia ornata. The sequence continues at coordinate 25,656,132 of OZ017741.1, forward strand.
ATGCGGTTGAACGTATTCCTGATTCACATATCGCGGGCTAATGGAGAAATACTTCTCGATTTTCTTGCTTCTATAATTTTCTTTTATAGTATAATTATGCTGACTTAATTGCTTACCAACTAAAATAATGAAGACAGTTTAACAATTAAATGATCAAAGTTCAACTGTGATTTGCCATCTCTCTGTGACTGGTGCAACCACAAAGCTCAAGCTTTCGCTCGATTTGCCTCATTGCAAATGCGTGTATCCAATTCGTTCCACTGAGGCGGTACGTTCGATTGTGAAGTGTTGTGTGTATTTGTTTGATACTTTAATACGAGTATGGATACACACCCATTTCTGCTAATCCATGATACGACGCCGCACCCACAGATGCTTTGATTACAACTCGCAGCTTTTTTTATATGTATGTTGTCATTTACAGTACACAGAGAGGAACGACGGAACACGGACCGAGTAATATATGGACTGCGGCTCCCGTAACAACCTGATTATTTCTGGGAGCTAAAGAATAACTTTTCGACAGATGGTTTAAGGGAGGGAGAAGCTTTTGCACACCCAAGCAAAAGCATTTCCACCATACATTTTGATGAAGCGCTTGGCTTTCAATCCACTTTGCGCTAACCCACACAGCCTGAAGTTTTCACAATTTTTACAACAACTTTATCCAGCACAGCAATAGTTAAAATATCCAATCAACACAAGTGCCGATTTTCTTCAATTAAAAGTATAGTTTTAATGGCAACATTCCCGATCGCACCGCTTTCAGCCTAAGTCATATTTTCCTTTCTATTACGTAGGAGAACCCGTTTCACATAATAAGCTTTCCATGTGCAAATCACCTGTCACGCCGGCGCGATTCCGACCTCGCTGCCTGACGATCTAAAGCGGACTCCCAAAAATATTGCATAAATATTATTTTGCGGCGGATCAACTCAGACTCCCCGACGAGATCACTGTGGAGGTCAAAAGCAGACTCATCGATCCGCCCAAGCAGATCTCTTACTTCAATCGAACTGTTCCTGTGCGGTAAACGCCGCAACGGAGGTTTATAATGAGCCTCTCATCCATCCACTGTAGATTGCATTCGATAATGCAATTCGTGGATAAGTTGCATTATAAAGGTGCTGCCATTTCCGAATTTTAATTGCAGATTTGAGTAACAAAAGTCATATAAGATAATAATATAGAAAAATTTTAATAATAGTAAAAAGATAAATATCATAAAGAACATAAATGTAAAGAAAAATATGAATTAAATATATGAAAAAAATAATATAAAACTTATATTTATAATAAAAAAATTTTTTTTATAAATTTTATAATTTATAAATCTATAAATTTGAATAATGAAATTTTTCAAATCTGCAATTAAAATATGGATCAGTTTTATGTCGGTTTTTGAGCAATTTGCTTAGGTGACTGCTCGATTACTACAACTTACGAATTTTCCATCAGCTTTCACACATGAGTTTTTCTAACCTCTACATTTGCTATGTTGTGAAAGAACGTTTGTTGTGTTTTTGCACTTAACTTCACTCCGAAACACGTTCACGTTTATAAAGTTTTTGATTTTGATGATCGCGTGTACGAAACCGATACTTTAGTACACATTTTTTATTCATAAGTTACAAATTTTCATCAGTGTTGACCTCTATGTTTGCTGTGTTGTGAGAGAACATTTGTTGTGTTGTACTCAAACTGTTCAACGAATGCTAAAGAAGGCGCGACTGAGTGCACGTGAAACGAAATTTTGTTGGTTTGCGCGGGTATCAGTGGGGGAAGTGATTCTTCTGAAGAGACTAAAGAAAAACCTCTCGGGAAACAAAGGGGAAGAAGAAGCAGATTCCTCTCTAGTTTCGAGACCGTAAGGTATTTATGTGTAAAACTAGCTTCCCACATGGACGAGTACACAGACTCTCGTTGCTCGTCCATTTATTTATGTCTTTAGTGGCGTCATTCTAAGGACTGTAGCTTTTAAATTAATGGACGAATTGTCATGAAACTTCATACGCAAGGAAGTGACGGATGAGCCTCTCGCAATAAGTCATATTTATTTTCCAGTATCGCCAACTACTGACAAATTCTGGGAATTATCAGCCCATGTAAGAATAATTCGACAATCGTATCAAAAGTTCCGTCAAAATGTGTATACGTGTAAATCTCCATTTATGCACCCGTACGCCAAAATTTGTGGATTGGATTATCGAATAGGTGCGATTATCTGAAAAAATGTCCTTACATTTCAAACCAGTCTTTTAGCCCATGTGTTGTAAGAACTCTATCGTCAAAATAGGGATTTGATATTTCCAATCCCAGTTAGCTGTAAATATTGGTGTTTGAAAAATCCACATCAAAAATGAAACTATATGTAAATATAGTATGACTTTATCAGGTATACTAGATTATTATACTAATATACGTTTACCACATTGTCGTATTTTTGACATTAGGTATCACATAATAATGGATTTGTATCAAACTTATGTAAAATATCTGTTTCTAGGCTATAAACGACCAATTTTCGAAAAATATTGGCAGTCTCTAAATTATTCACCATTTTTCTAGGCTTTCATTTATTTAAGGAATTCAGCCAGCTTAACTTAGCTTCTACTCTGCATTCTGTAAAAGACAAAACCTATAACAGATTTTGCATAGGCACATTTTGCAATTTGATAGAGTCTGACTTTGATATATCAGAAATGAGTTGAAACTACCGCTACCGGCATTGATCATCGGCAGTCAAATAGGTCCACCTAAACCAAAATGGCGAGCATTCAAGATAAAAATTTTACAGACCTTCCTTAACTGCTAAAAAATAAAACAGCTTATATTTTACTTTCGATTTTAATATTATCAATCTTTAAAACTTAGTGCACATTTTTCAGTTTCAGCAATACAATACAAAATCATCTTGAATCAAATTTTTAAAAACAGACAAAAAAATTTCAACGGTATCTAGGGAAATCAAAACAAATCAAATAAAAAATATAAAAATTTACGCATCATTCCAAAAATAAGACCAACAAATACCAAAATTATGAATAGTGACCAGCACATAGGATTCAAAACTTTTTCAAAAAGCTCGTCATCTATTACATCAGTACCAAACAAACCAGTCAAAACATTTTTGTACTCGTCCGTTTCGCGAAATGCATTTATAAGACTCACCATTGGAAGAAGTATTAACGGTGGTTGTGGTTGATTGATTGTAGTTTGTATTCCAATACTTCTTCTCCCGGCTAATAATGTTAGATAAGCAGGAGCCTGAGAATCAGGAGAAGGATAAGCTACCTTGCGTAGGGCTGAAGTATGTTCAGTATGGTGACTTGTATTTATTTCATCCGTTACAGCTTCAACAGTCAATTTTTCGTTTGATACCACTTTTGGGGAAACGGTGTCAGTTTTGAATGAGTTGACGGTAGTTTTGGTCTTATCAATTGGTGTAAGCTCCATGTCTGAGGATTCAGGATTTTGCGAAGAGGTCTCTATATCATCATTTACGACAGTCTTATCGATTTGTGTAAGGTCCATATCTGTGGATTCAGGATTTTGTGGGGAGGTCTCAACATCATCGTTTATGACAGATGTCTGCTCGTTTGGTAAAAGTTCTTTTGGAGTATAACCAGGAGAAGTAGATTCCGATTTTTCAGGATTCTTGTCATCAGCCGGAGCATTTGTAGAAGTTTCTATTTTACTATGTTCAGTGTGGCTACCAGTACCGAAAATTGAGATGAGCTTTTCCTCCAATATTGGAATGGACATGGTGACAGATGACTTTCTGCGTACAGCCAAGTCTTCTTGGGAAATTGATGATTTGGGTTTGTCAAAAACTTCAGTGGAAACTACCATGGCCGTGGAAGAAGTATCATTGGACTTCGAAACTATTGAGGAATGACCTTCCAATTTCAACATACCAACAGACGAAGTATTATCAACTGATTCACGTTTAACCGCTAAATTTTCAGACTTTAATGTAGTCTCAATTGAAATTGGTGACTCCTTACCAAGTGTTACCGTTGACTTTATTATTAAGACATCTTTTGATTCTTGTTGGTTTTGTTGAATGGATACTGATTGTTCAATTTCTCCGTGAGTAACCGACTTAGTTATTGGTAAAACTGCGGCTGTTTCTTTAGGTGAAGCTTCCGGACAAAAGATCTCAGTAGGGGATTTGTCCATTACACCTGTGAAGACAGCTTGAGCTGGAATTTCAAGATTGGAAGCCATCATTTTTTGTTTAGACTTATCGTTCTTATTTGAAGGAGACTTTGGTAAACCCTCTAAACCACCTTTTTCTGTTTCAGATACGGGTTGAGCACCAGCTGATAACAACGGCTGAAAAAAGCTTTTTAGCTTTGAGACTTCGCCGCCAATTCCTGACGATTCTACAAATATATTGGCAACTTTTCCAGATTGCGCTGATTTTTCTTTCCGCAACAATCTTTCTTCGCGATATTTCGCTACAACGGACCTTAAATCGTCCGATTTGGTATAGAAATAACGTTTCCGCGTTACTTGTGCGTCAGCACATGTTATAATTTTTGGCGCAAACGTTACTTTTTTCTCTTTCGCAGCTGGACTGATTCCATCTTTATTATTTTTATTTGATTTTTCAAGCACAGCAGCTGGTTTTAAGCTAAACGGTTTGTTATTTTTTGTATTCGGTATATTCTGTAGAGTGTTGGTAATATCACTTAAACCGTTTTTGCCGCCAGAACTTGGTTGCTTGCCATTTGCTGCATTTAGATCAATTTTCGTTACACATAAATTCGGTGAGAGTTTATTTAATGATGATTGACCTATTCTGCCCGGATTTACTTCAGCTGCAAGGGATCTATCATCATTTTTACCTCCAGCTGATAACCTCTTTGTTTTTATTATTTCCGTATATTTATAACACTGGCCGCAAATGCATCCATGTCGGAGATTTCTGTTGCCGTACATTATGATTTGAAAAATTGGTTTGTACTGTAGCGTCCTGGGTAATTAAAACGACATTTGAAATTGTTCTTTGTGTTTATGTAAAATTGTTACCTTTGGATAATAAATTATAAATGAATATGCAGTCGTCCAAGAAGTCAAATAATAAAAATTTCGAAGGATTTTCGTCACGTTTCACACAAAATTATTTCAACAACTCGTCAAACAAACACAACAATTTTATATCAGATATTTCCGGGGATAAACTAGCAATTAAACATTTTTTTCCTCTAAAGTACAACTGTAATGAAAAATAGCGGCAATGCTAAACCAGATTTAAACCTAAGAAAGAGCAGTGTTGCCATGTAATAATATAGAAACTGTGGAGACTTTTCAAATTAAAATATTAAAACCTTTATTCACATTATTATCAATTATTTTATTTGAGTTCACCCATTCACGTGTATTTATTTAAATTTTTTTTTTATTTTAGAAAATGCTTTTTTAAACCTTACTGTAAATATATATGATTATAATACATAATTTAGAGAATTTCAAATTTAGCAGTCATGGTGTGTTTAGCATTGTTGACTGATTTTTGTTTTTTGATGATTAAAAATATTGTTATACGAGTATGTCGAGACGAGCTTGCAAGATACAGTTGATATGCCTTGTTAACATTATAATGAATTTGATCTTCGAAAAATAACAGATTGCATAGAAAACAATGAATCATCATTGCATGGATGAAGAACATGCTCGAACGATCAGTAGGGTTACCAGATTTTGATGCCCAGTTACCGGGACGAAAAAAATAACACGTATGTATTCGATAGTAACTTTGCTTAACATTGTAAATAACTACGACCAAGATACATAGAAAGTTCGAGTTTTCAAACTGGCTATTTTGGGAGCAATTAGAAAAAAAAATAAAATATATTCCGGCAGAATTGTTGAAGATAAAAAAAACTGAAAGGTTCTATTGTGACTGGGTGATGAAAGTGACTAGTTGGTATGATGAGACAATAATAATACACACGTTAATTGATACATATTTGTATTGAACACAATAGACATGTTACATCGGGAAAGGCCGATACGAGACTGACTGTCAAAGGAACGGCACACAGAAAATAACGATTCACAATAGTCTCCCCCACTTAATCAAAACATATAGAAATATAATTTTAATTCTATTACTCGGTGACATAGTCTTTCAAGAAGTTTGGAGGACATCGTTGACGAGCAGATCTGCGTGGTGGTAGCGTCGGGTTATTTGTGTTCCCGTCTGCTGGTGTCTGTTGGTCAGGAGTGCCAGTAAGTGTTTCTGGCTGATTGACACCTGGCGCAGTCAATGGCGTAGGCTGTGTGTCCATTGGTGGTAACTCATCAGCTGGCATGTGTCGATATGGAACACCTGGGCTCGGGGCTGGTCTTTGCTGAGATGAAAAGGTGACTTGTTTCTTCGGGACCATTGTTGAAATTAGTTGGTCGATGTGCCTTTTTATAGTTCGGCCTGAGTCTAAGTCAATGATATAATGGTACTGACCCAGTTTTTGTTCGACAGTCCCAAATTGCCAGCTATCTTGATTGTTCAGGTGCATTCTTGCCTGTACTCTCTCTCCCATTTGGAATGAGTGGATGTGACAGCTGCTGCGGCTCGTTGGCATTACTGCTTTTCTGTTAGGCAGGAGAGCATCAAGGCGTATTCTAATTTTCCTTTTCAGGTAAAGTTCTGCTGGTGACCGTCCGGTGGCTAATGGTGTGGCACGGTATCGAAAAAGGATATTTTGTACTTTTGTGGCTATTGGTGATGAGTCTTCAGCTGCAGCTTTCAATCGTCTTTTCAGGGTTTGTATATTTCTTTCTGCAAGGCCATTAGTTGATGGGTGACCTGGCGCAATAAACTTCTGAAACATTCCCCTTTCTTTACAGTGTGTCTGGAACTCTTCACTTTTAAATATGGCAGCATTATCTGATACTAGGACAGATGGGTAGCCATGCACAGAGAATATGGTTCCTAGGAGTGTGATAGTTGATGCTGATGATGGTGCTTCTTTGAGTATTCGAACTTCAGCCCACTTGGATTTTGCATCGACATACATAAAGAAATAATGGTTGTCAAGGGGGCCTGCATAGTCAATATGTACCCTCTCCCAGTTGTCATCTGGTGGGTCCCATGGATAAATAGCGGCTTTCTGTGGATTGTGCCGGACTTGAGCACAGGATTCACAGGTTTTAACAATTTGCTCGAAGTCCTTGTCTAAACGTTCCCAATATACATATCGTCTGGAGAGTTGTTTCATTTTTGTAATGCCCAAGTGTGAGGCATGCAGTTCTTCCAGGATTTGGCGTTGTAGAGATTTTAGTATGACTAGGCGGTCCAATCTGAAAAGCATACCGTTAAAGATGGTGAATGGTTCATCTCTTTGACTGGTGCTGAGGCTGGTCATCAGGGTTTGAAGGTTTTCATCTTTAGCTGTTTCTTCAATAATAGTTTCTGAAGTTATAGCTGGGCTGGAGATTTGAAGTATAGTTTCAGCATACAACGCATTGACTTCTTGATTCATTGATGTTTCAGATGTTCTGAGCAGTTGGGGAATTGGAGCCCGAGAAAGACAATCTACGTTTTCGTTGTCTTTTTCTTTTTTACAGCGTACCGTGAAGTCCAATCCACTTAGAAAGGAGGCATAGCGTAAAAGACGGGCAGATGTCATCTGAGGTAGTGCTAGATGTGGATGAAAGATACGAGACAGCGGCTGGTTATCGGTGACAAGGGTGAAGTTTCTGGCATAAACATAGTTGTAGAAGTGCGTGGCTGCATAAATGATAGCCAAGGCTTCTCTATCAAGTTGACTGTAATTGCATTCAGCTTGGGTCAAAGCTCGAGAGGCATAAGCAATAGGCTTTTCATGACCTTCCACTTCATGACTCAAAACAGCTGCAATACCGGTCGGGCTGGCGTCTGTTGTGAGGATCAAGGGTTTTGCTGGATCAAAAGGTGTTAATACCCTTTCGCTACGCAACTCCGACTTTAGGTTTAAGAAAGCAGCTTCAGTGGAGGCTGACCAAACGAATTTTCCATCTTTTTTGAGTAGGCGTCGTAGATGAAAAGATTTTGTGGAGAAATCAGGAATGAATTTTGCATAATATGTCACCATACCCAAGAATCGTCTTGATTCCTCTACATTTTTAGGACGTGGCATGTTGAAGACGGCTTGAATTTTCACAGGTGACATTTCAACTTTATTAAATGAGACTATGTGACCAAGATAGCTGATACTTTCTTTGAAGAAGGAACACTTATTTTTATCGTTTTCCTTGAGTCGTTCTAAAAAAGCAATCAGGTTTCTTGTACATTCTTCCATTGATGAGCCATGGCAGATAATGTCATCAAAATATGCTTCAACGTTTAATAGGCCATTGAGAATTTGTGAAAGTATTCTATTGAATTCAGATGGTGCTGTTTTGATACCAAAACTGAGACGATTCATTTGAAATGTGCCCTTGTGGGTCGTGATTGTTTGGATTTTCTGTCCTTCCGCATCCACTTTGAAGTGTAAATATGCCTTGTACAGGTCGAGTTTGCAGAAGTACCTTGAATTTCTGAGGCTGTGCAAGACTTCATCAATGCGATGAATTGGATGATTAGCTGAGACTAATTTTGCGTTGACTCCACATTTGTAATCAACACATAAACGAACCCCTCCATCAGGTTTAGGTATTACGACGAGTGGTGATCCCCAGTCGCTTCAGGATACTGGAGTGATAATACCTTGTGACTCAAGAGTTGCAAGTTCTTCCTCAACTCGCTGGCGCAGTGCAAAAGGGACATCGCGTTCCCTAGTAAAGATGGGTTTTACTCCTTCCCTGAGCTGACGTTTTATTTCTAGGTTTGGTACACAACCTATGCGTTCTTCGAAAATAGTTACGTATTGTCTGAGTATGTCTTCAAGAGGAGTGACAGCGTTGATTGTAACTACATGATCCGAAGTGAGCCGTTCTTTATCGATTTCTTTGAGATCAATTCCGACAGTGCGAATCCATATTCGACCCAGAAGTGCATCAAATCCTGCAGGAACAATGAATAGGTCCGCATCAAATTTTCTATTTTTATATTTTACCGACAGTGAGACTTTCCCTAAGGGCTTTATTATATGAGCTGAGTAAGAGCAGAAAGATACCTGTGTTGGTTGTAGTGTAGCATTGAGACCAAGACGTTTGAATGCTGTCTCCGATAGAAGTGAGAATTTGGCTCCTGAATCGACTTCAAATGCCTGTGGCTTGCCATTGAGAAACACTTTGACGATAAATTTATTAGAACCTGGGCTGAGCTCGTATAAGTCTTCAGTGCAGTGAATGTGACCAATACCATATTCTGAGTCAGAGTTTTGATCATTCTGAGAAGACTGTGTTGCGATGGCATGTGTCTTTGAATTTCGAAGAATGGTGGTGATACAGACCTTGGACACATGACCAATTTTCTTGCAGGTAGTGCATTTAAGCGCATTGCGGTCGATTTTGCATTGATTTGCCTTGTGGTTTTCCCTACCACATTTGAGACAGAGTCCATCAACGCCCAAAGAACGATAGTCAACCCGTGTCATGTGTTGGGACTGTGAGCGTTGGTGTGAACTAGGACTTGTATTTCGACTTTGGTTGGGTTGTGATTTCCTATGTGAGCTGTTGACCCTTGAGACCTTGTTTGTCTCACTGCTGAGATTGGTGAAATTATCTGGGATTTTGGTAAACTGGTTGCTTTCAAAACGTGATGCTTCCAATGCTGTGGCTTTGTTGAGCAGCTCATCGAAATTTTTGAACGCATAGTGTTGTAAGAGCTGTTCTCGAATCCAGTTGTCTTTTACTCCTCTAACAAATTGGGCACATAAAAAGGTGTCAGCAATGGAAATCACTGATTTGCATTTACATTCAACATAAAAATTACAATCTTTCGATTTCTCCTTCAGGGATGCAACGAATTAACATTTAGGAAATAATGCTGAGCGACTACAGTTGAGACAGGCGGTGACAACATATTTTTGAAATGTTTGATTAGCTCAACAAATGGAATATCTTTCATGGGTTTCTCAGGACCCAATAATGCAGCAAAGTTGTTTTAATGCGTAGAGCCAATTGATGCACACAACAATTGAGACATTGTGATAGGGGAATCCACATTTTTGAGACTACAGTAATTGTCAAAACGTTCTAAATAAGAGGTAAATCTTTCCTTCTTGGCGTCATATGGTTCGAATGGTTAGACTTGGGGAGCTGAACCGGATCAACTTGTCCCCAATGCGGCAGTGAAGACTGAGAGTAATTGTTCGAATTGTTGTTGATCCATTTTCCCAGCTGGAGCTGTCTCGGAAACGACACGAAAATAATGGCGGCTGAAAACGTGGCGGCTACGCGGCGGAATCTAACTGTTTCACTGTGTCACACTGGTTTTCACTGGCAGTTGCAACCGTTTTAATCCTCGTCGCCAACTTATTGTGACTGGGTGATGAAAGTCACTAGTTGGTATGATGAGACAATAATAATACACACGTTAATTGATACATATTTGTATTGAACACAATAGAAATGTTACATCGGGAAAGGCCGATACGAGACTGACTGTCAAAGGAACGGCACATAGAAAATAACGATTCACAATACGTTCTTCATTTGATTTAAGAGACAACAGGTCAAACTTTTTAAAAATTCCGTTAGGCCCAAAATCATACCTTTCCTCTAAGTAGGAGATTGCTCTTTTGATGAAAGTTCGCGACTGTTCTGTAAAATTATTTATATGGCATTTGGTTACATTTCTAAAAATGCCTCTGACTCTACTTGCGAAGAAGTTATCGGCAAATTTTGACTTCAATTGATCAAAAAGGCATCGCATAGCATAATCAATGTCTATAACAGTGAAGGCATCACTTTCTAATCGTAAGATCACTTTCGTAAACTCTGGCAATAAATTATGTGGGAAGAAAAGGTAGCAACCTTCTGAAATGAATTCCCTAAGCACCATGTGCGTGCCATCAAAACCGTTTTTCAAAATATAATATTTCATTGCAGGCCAGCTATCCACCAATCTATTAACAGCTGGTAAAAGAGACAACCACCTAGTAGGAATTGTAATGAATCAGCCCTACGCCACTGACAATAATTATTGACGTCGACGGTTCGGAACGCTCCCTTTAACCGCTCGCTGTCACTGAACTACGTTTGGGCAGCTGGCAGGAAAAAGAAATGCAGTGAGTGTGTTCATCTTTCAAAGTGTCCACAAAAGTCTAAATCGAACAGCCATAGTCGGGCTTCTTGCGTGTTCTGTTTGCGTTTGTCGATTCGCAATGGCAGAGTGGATCGTGTTAGGAGACCTAAATTAAATCTCAAACGGTAAATTTTGAAAGTGAAGTTTAGAAACGCGGAAGAGGTTTTTCGAATTGTGAAATTTATCACGTCTTCATTTTTAAGGCTTGTCACCAGTAAATTAAGGGAATCGCATTATCCGGAAATTTCTACGGCCTAGAAACTATTTGGCGGGCAGTGCACGTGTTTGAATGGTAAGGAGAGCCCATTTCGTGATATCCTAAGTATATTAATGGAGCATTTCCGACATTTTCCACGTAGCGGGAAAGAAGTGTGATTTAGAGGTTCGATCGGCCTAACGCGATTCAGGCTACAGATAAGAGAGTGGACACCAACGCCACAAAGGAAGACAAGATATTGTCCGAAGAGAATGTCCTGTAAATGTGTTCGTGGAATTTGCAGGTAGCTAGAATGTTTGGTTATGTGCATCGTACGATGAAAATTAAATTGCGTGCTTTCTTCAAGGTTCTATCAGAGCGGATCAACACGACAGACGAAGATGGAAAATGGATGCCTTTTCAAAAACTAAATAACGAAAAACACCAAAACTGAAAATAAACACGAATAATTTAGACATTGTCATTCAGCCACCAATACCTAGATTGCCCCGTCCCAACTCGATCAGCCTCAACGAATCTAGCAAATGAGTATCTCCATTGGAATTGTTGGTCTCGTGAACTCAAGTTCGGAGGATATTTTATCTTCTTATCGGTGGCCCGTCGATATATGTGATATATGACTGGGACGCCGTCAGAATCAAAAACATATCGATTCATGTCCAAATACACGAATGCTTCTGGAGGAATGAAGCCAGTAGCGAGGCAAGTCGCTATATACCCGTCTGTAGGGTGGGACGGCTGTGAAATCCAAGGGTTTTCACTCACAGTCACAGATCTTGCGATATGATTCCGAAGAAGTTTCAATATTAAAATATCGACTCTAGTCACTTCAGCAGTTTGATAAATTCTTTTATTCGATATATAATGTTTCCAATCCGTCTCAGGCTTTCTGTACAAACCAGTACATGCACGAAGACATTTCCTTTCGAAAACTCTTAATTTTTCCATAGAGCTAGCACTCTGGTTGTACCAGATCTGACATCCATATGTCAGAACTGGCCTAACCAGGGTCTTGTAACAAATAACTTTGACCTTTTGATCAATGTATCTGGAATGAAAGAGTCGCCGAAGGGCCATAACTACTTTAAGTGCTTTACTGAGCATGATTTTCACATGTTCAGTATAGTACAGATACTGATCGAGATAAACACCGAGGTATCGAACACAGGATTTATGTGGAACCCGTTCAAGACTACCCTCACCAGCCATGATGTGGAAATCTTTCCAATTACGTTTCAGGTCTTGACTGACCCCCTGCAGCGTTGTCCGAAACAAGATTGTTTCACACTTTTGCGCATTGATTTTCATTCGCCAATTGTCAGTGTACAGCTGTACATCATTGAAAATTTTTTGGAGATTGCTCTGAACTATTGTAGCTTTTCGGTCTGCCGTATAGATGATCAGATCATCAGCAAACGCTACCAATGATCGCGTTGGCGAGACGTTAAAATCAAAGCCGTTCAATAGCTTGCGAATGAATATTGAGAAGAGCAGAGGCGCAGTAACTGTTCCCTGCTGTAGACCATTCAAGACCTTGAACTCACGCATTGTTGTCAGATTTCCATCAGTTACAACAAACGATTTCCCGTATAACATATTACACATCATGGCGGCAAGGTGTCTGGGGAACTTGTCCTGAAGGAGTTTAAAAATTAGTCCATCTAACCATACCGTATCAAAGGCTTTCTCCATATCAATGAGACATGCTCCAACACATTGTCTATCATTTAGTTTCCAACAGATGTCTGAGGTTACTTTCGTTATTGCATGTGTGGTCGAATGCCTGGCACGAAAACCAAATTGGCAATTCGGCATCAACTCATTTTCCTCAATGTGGGCGTTTAATGCTCTGTTGAGTATCACTTCAAACACCTTGCTGATGTTAGGCAGCAAGCTGATTGGGCGATAGCTTTTGGGGCATGAAGATTCTTTTCCTTTCTTCAAGATCGGAAATACCTTAGCCTTTTTCCAGTCATTTGGGAAATATGAATTGCTCAACATGTTGTTGAACAATATGCAATAGTTCCTAATAGCAACCTCAGGCAAATGTCGGAGAACTACATTTGGAATACCATCAGTACCACATGATTTCTTGTTGTTTATCCTGTGAAATATGAAACACAAGTCTTCATAGCTGACAAAATAATCAATAAGATTCAAGCTCGGTATGAGGTCAGATGTTAATGTTTCATTGAAATGAAGAATTGATTGGCCGTTCAGGCTTGATTTGAAGTCGGAAACTTTTGCTTCAACGACCTCTGAAAATATTTCATTCCCTCTCTCAGGGTTTGGTAGATGAACCAATTCTAAATGTGTTCCAATCAGGGCAAGTTTATCCAATCCTTCACAAATAATCCTGTTTCCATTTCTATCCGGAGTCGTACTATCAATTTCGATACCAGCCCTATCGAGAAGATTTATCACATCACTAGTGACTTCAAGATTCGATACCTTCACTCGAGACTTCTTGCGGAATATGCTATTCACTTTCGCAAATACGCCGTCTGGGTCCTGTGGGCTAATACCCCTCAATTTTTCCGCCCATTGACTGCTAACCTCACTCCTGAAGTATGACCGGATTAAGTTCCGGACATTCTTCAGATGTAATTTCAACAAAGCCAACGAGGGATGGTTGTAATCCAAAAATCGCCGATAAATATTGTTGACGCGTGTGAGAAGAAGGCTTTTCAATCTTTTCAACCTTGCGATGGTTGGTGTTTCATATCCTTCCATATTGTTTCGATGTTTTATCTTGGGAACTACTTTCTCCATCGTTTCCAATGTCAGCTTCTCTAACTTCGACAAATAGACATCTATTTCATCGTTAGTTAGATTCCTATGATTAGGAACCATTGAACAAGAGTTGCCACCATCAGAAGGGGGACATTGCTTCTGGTACTCACGATTAAATTTCTTTTGAAACTTTCCCCAGTCTGTTTTTTTGAAATTCAACCGATGATTTTCATGTTGAACTGGAATGAGGAAGAAATCATCACTGTGATGATTGATTTCCATTACGATTGCGTTATGGTCGCTATCATAAGGAAGCACCTGCAGTTTCCATTGAGGACTATTAAAGTTGAATTCAAGTCTTGCGTCAGCAATGCAAAGGTCCAAATATGAATTTGTCCTAGGGTATGTTGGGAACTCCGACCCATATAGAGTGCACCTGTATTCAATTTGGTTCTCTGTTATCCACGATTTCAGGAATACACCTCTTGGATTATTGGTGGCGTTCAGCCATGATGTATGCTTGGCGTTTAGGTCACCAGCAAGAATATAATAGTTATGCAGCCTGTTCAATTCGAGTATTTCGAACAAGGAATTGAGCTCCTCCTTGAGCTTGAGAACAGTTCCACCAGTTGCATAGGCAGAGATAACGAAGAGGTTATCCCCACCTGGCAGTGAGATTTTGATAACGGACACTTCAAGAGATTCAAAGCTTTTGAATTCGACTTTTTCAATATTTTGGAAACGATAGGGTCTTCGAACCAATATCCCGGTGCCACCTCCCCCATCACCTATTACCCTATCGTTTCTTACGAATTCGAAATCCTTGAATGTCATGGAGTGCCATGAATTGAGGTGGGTTTCGGTTAGAAGCAGGATGTCAGGCTTTTGTCTGGCAATGAATTCAAGGAGATAATCACGCCGATGTAAAGTAACAATGGAGTTGACGTTGATCGAGATGAGACGAATCCTATCCATGGGAATGTGACTGGATGACAAATTATTTTGAGGCATTTGAAACCCCTAGACGATGAAAAACAAGATTAATTTTTGTATCTTGCTTATCGATTCTTTCCGATAGAGAATTAAGTTGCTGTAAAATTTTGAGAAGCAGCTCGTTATTGCCACTTACATTATTTACACTATTTTCCGCATTTTCTGCTGGTCCTCTAGCGGCTTGTGCAAATGATACTCCGGGCTTGACGAAGTTCGGAGCTAAGAGACTGCGGTGTATTTGTGTTTGCTTTGGGGCATATTTCAATCTTGCATCCTGATATCGGGAGCATCCTCGATATGATGCCGGGTGACCAAAAACACCGCAGTTCACACAATACAATTTCTCTTTTGGCTCCGTCTGAGCCAATTTGCACTCACCGGGAGCATGCACGTCTTTGCATTTAACGCATCGGTAATGCATGGCGCAGTTGGCAGCCGAATGCCCAAATCGTTGGCAGCGATAGCACTGGTTGATTTCTCGTTTCTGGAGGCGTTCCCACCTCACCACTCGAAAATTTAAATATCTGATTTGCTGAAGAGCGCTTGGACTGCTCTTATTTGTTATTTGTACCAAATAAAGTGGTAAATTTTTTTTTCTACCGTCGACCTTCTTGTCGCGAATGTTTTAAATGAGATAAACTCGATTTGTGGTGCTGTTTCCTTGAGAACCTGAAGAAGATCGACGGTATCTTCTCCGCAGTCCAAGCCCTTCAGCAAGAACGTCTGGTATAAGTGAAGTGCGGAACCTCCCCAGAATTCAAAGCATCTTTCGTTGATTTGAAATCAACCAGTGATTTCATTCTAATTGACAGCTTCTCGGAATTTATTCGTTTGATTTCGAAATTTGTCAATTTGTTTTCGGCTGCCAACAGCCGAACCATGTCTTTTCCACTTTGACAGAAGACATTAATTGGCGGAACTTTCTCGGTATTCTTCGCTACTTTTTGAGGAGGACCAGCAGAACTACGGCCTGGTTTCTTCTCCCTATTTCTACTTTCATTATTTTTATGTTTTAAATATAAGATAAAATTATCATCTTTATTACCTTCGTCTACCTCCATATCCTGTTGGAGTCCATCCAGCGCTGCAAAGTAGTTCTGGCTTTCGTTCGTGCCACCAGCACTTAATACCTCTTCAGTTATTATTGGATTTGCAGCTTTCTTCTGTTTTTCGATTTTTCGTATCGGATCACTCTCTTGAACTTTTTTTGCCGTCTTGAACGTTTCTTCGTACGTTTGAATTCTTGCCTTTAACTCTTCGATTTCACTTCGAAGGCGACACACCTCCTGTCTACCCTCGAGCACTTGTGTTTCACGACCGGCATCTGCGGTATCCTGGGTGCTCGTGTGTCTCCGCTTGACACTTGCCAATTTCACACCGTCTCCCCGGGGCCCCCCAACGGAGGGAAGCCGTCGGGCTCCTCCATACAGCAGTCCCGAGTTATCTTTGGTTTGTTGCCTTTTCTTGATTTATTGGTATGGTTGGTCGATGCCTTCGACGATTAATTCTTCCCCAATAAAATCAAAACTTGCTTTTGACTGACTCGTACAAAATTAATTCAATTATTTGAAACTGACTTTTGCGAAAAATTAATTAATTTTTAAAATTAATGACAGGAGCGATTAAAAACACGTCTACACGCAACGAGTGCTAGACGTAGTATCATTATTGCTCTGCACTACAGTTTAGTCAAGAATTTAGACGGCTATCGGCAAAATCGCAAACGATTTCGTTGATAACGCTAAATAAGTAGCTTAGGCGAGTTCTTAAATTTATTTTCACTTATCAAGTAAAAATATGTAATTTTCTGCACCGCGCGATCCACTAGCACCAGACGAGCTCACGACAACCTTCCACCTCGTCCAGCTTTCGATCCCTATCTCCACTCCCCCGGTACGGGATCAAGTCTCCGTTTCACACGACGAGCCTCCTTTTTCATCTACTTGCTCGAGTACCCGTCATGGCGGAAACGGAAGATTCAAGTCCAATTGGAATTTTGCAATTTCCTTCGCTAAAGCGCATAGCAATGGTGCTGCTATTATTAATTTTTTTGGTCATATTGTTATTTGCCAGCAATCTTTTGAACTGATTTAGAAAGTCAATTCCGGGCTTATTATGACCGCTTTTCACATTAACTGATTTCAGTAAGTTTGTGATTTTGTTGCTTTCCATATTATTGTTAGTGAATTGAAATTTTTTTGTAGTCTCATAGAGGAGGGATCGGAAAAACTTTTTATCGATAATAGTAGCGGTGATAGTGCGGGGTTTATTGCGGGTTAGTAAGAACAATATTAATAAGTTGCGTATCAAATTGTTCTGCACTTATTGCGTTATTATTATAAAACTTATTGCGTTATTATTATTATAAAACATGGCTGCTGCTCAATGTAAACAAATTTTCATACAATACCAAAAATTTGCTTTCTATTAGAAAAACCTTCAGCATTGTATGAAAAACATGCAAAACATTAATATAATAACTACTCACTTGTGAAAGGAAACACGTACAGATCCTTTTCCACTATGATTTTTTCACGAAGGCACTACACATTTCATTTTGAAATTCTAAGTTAATTACACAGTGTCACACGTTAAAGTAACTTGAATCACAAACTCCAATCGAATGTTTAAACACTTGGAACGAATTTAGATCGCGAACACTTTCCACAGTTTTAATATCGGATAAAATTCGCGACGAAACTTGCAAATTGGCCAATTTGGCGTCCAATTTGCATCAGTCAACTTGACAGTCAGTTCACACCTAGTCAGCTTTTGGAACAAGAAAGTGACCAGCAAAAGGCAGACGGGGAGGAAATGACAGACTGTTCACTTGGAAGAGAGCAGAAACCGGTCGCATGCTCTCTCATGCATTTTATATGAGCTTAGCCCATCCAGCTCTTATTAATCTTGGGGATTTAAAGATAAATGCTTGGTAAACAAAATTTGAAATTTCGAAAATTGTATAAATGGTTTAAGAAAAGGAAAATAAACGACAACTAACGAGTAAGTTTGCTTTGTTGCAATCGCCGGTGAGACTGCCAGTGGCGTTGTTGGTTTGGGCGGTGATCTGCCGGTGAAGCCCGGATAAGATACTGCTATGCAATTGGTGCTAATTGCATAGGGGCCTTGGTTGGGCTTCGCTGGCTGATCCGACAGGCGATTTTTCAGTGAGGTTCGGCTAAGGAGCCTCTGTGCAATTGGCATTTCTGCTCATTGCATGGAAATCTTTGGTCGGGCTTCGCTGGCTGATCGCCCAATCTATAGGTTACTCAGTGCAGGGTGCAACAAAATTTAATTGGTGCTTCTACCAATTCAATGCCATTCCCGCATCCTGTACTGCATGCTCTTTCCTCCCTTGACCCCGAAATTTTGCCACATTGGCTGTGCATTCTTCGTGGTGGACTAGGCGATTTGGCTTAGTTCGAAGTACCATCTGGAGTTGCAGCCGGTGTGGCCTCTACCATCACCAATTCTCTGGTCTTGTAGGAATCAATTTCTGTACCAACGGATTAAAATAAGGATGGCCGCATATAGATTGCAAGCTGATAATATGCAGGAACAAACCATATACTAACCAATATACCACTGTTGCTATTATTGTGATTCTATAACAGTTGTAACCTTGTTAAATTAGAGAAGTTCAGTCTTGCTTGCTTCAGATCTATTCTGTCAATCCTATCTGTAGAAGTTGAATTTTTATATAATTTTGATATAACTCAAAAAATTGCATATGGAAACGTATTAAGCATTTGAACCTCTCCAAGAGACGAGTCCTGAGGCGAATAATTGGAGCGAAGCTAGATGAAGACCAATGGCAAATTCAATACATCTATGAGATGCATGATAAACTGCGGAAGCTGCGATCAGCTGATAACATGAAATGTATGGACGAACAATCGATACCTTAAAAGGTATTCGTTGGGAGAGCTGAAGGGTGGAGACTTGTGAGAAAACCGAGGAAAAACTGGTCTGACTCGGGCGACGAAGGCAGTTCATCGCTGCTCGGATTTCAAAATTAGAGGACGTGGTTGATGGACCGAGACAGTTGGAGGCCCTTTTTCCAGGTAGCGAAGGTCCGCGAGAGACTGTAGTCCTAACAAAGAAGAACAACTTACCTTATTGCCTTTTGCCTTAGCTGGTGTCCTCAAAATATTACAAATGAATTTAATACCTTTAAATCAGCGCACTATAATACACTGCAGTCACGCCTTCAAAGTCAAAGTCAAAGTCAAAAGCGCTTTATTTAATACTCATCGTTATAAATTTTAAAAGAATATAAAGCAAATTCCAAATAATAACAATCAAAAAACTTAATTGCCCAAATGGCTCTCTAAATTTGTACGTTATCATAAACTCATTACATCAAAAAAAAACTATAGCAAATGCAATTAATTACGATTATTACATATTTTTACAATTCAATTGGAAAAAGGAGAAAAAACCAACCAACACTATCCAAAAATTTTTTATAATTAATACACAACAGTGAAACTTTGATCCTACACCTAATATGTTGTAACTTATTTCTAATAAAATACAATCAAAAAAACTTTATCTTATACTAAAAATACTATAACAATGTTCCTAACCTAAGTGTTTAATCTTATCTCTAACGGAATATAGTAAACATTACATATACCTAACCTATACCTGATTTTAACAAAAATATATAACAATACTAAATGTAGCAATAATGAGCTGAAACTCAAAAACTAAATAACGAAAAACACCAAAACTGAAAACAAACACGAAAAATTTAGACATTGTCATTCAGCCACCAATACCTGGATTGCGCCGTCTCAACTCGATCAGCTTCAACGAATCTAGCAAATGAGTATCTCCATTGAAATCCTTGGTCTCGTGAACTCAAATTCGGAGGATATTTTATCTTCTTATCGGTGGCCCGTCGATATATGTGATATATGACTGGGACGCCGTCAGAATCAAAAACATATCCATTCATGTCCAAATACACGAATGCTTCTGGAGGAATGAAGCCAGTAGCGAGGCAAGTCGCTATATACCCGTCTGTAGGGTGGAACGGCTGTGAAATCCAAGGGTTTTCACTCACAGTCACAGATCTTGCAATATGATTCCGAAGAAGCTTCAATATGAAGATATCGACTCTAGTCACTTCAGCAGTTTGATAAATTATTCTATTCGATATATAATGTTTCCAATCCGTCTCAGGCTTTCTGTACAAACCAGTACATGCACGAAGACATTTCCTTTCGAAAACTCTTAATTTTTCCATAGTACTAGCACTCTGGTTGTACCAGATCTGACATCCATAGGTCAAAACTGGTCTAACCAGTGTCTTGTAACAGATAATTTTGACCTTTTGATCAATGTATCTGGAATGAAAGAGTTTTCGAAGGGCCATGACTACTTTAAGTGCTTTACTGAGCATGATTTTCACATGTTCAGTATAGTACAGATACTGATCGA
This sequence comes from Odontomyia ornata, assembly GCA_963969285.1. NCBI lineage: Eukaryota > Metazoa > Arthropoda > Insecta > Diptera > Stratiomyidae > Odontomyia > Odontomyia ornata. Next base: position 25,676,705 of record OZ017741.1, read on the forward strand.
GATAAACACCGAGGTATCGAACACAGGATTTATGTGGAATTCGTTCTGAACTACCCTCGCCAGCCATGATGTGGAAATCTTTCCAATTACGTTTCAGGTCTTGACTGACCCCCTGCAGCGTTGTCCGAAACAAGATTGTTTCACACTTCTGCGCATTGATTTTCATTCGCCAATTGTCAGTGTACAGCTGTACATCATTGAACATTTTTTGGAGATTGCTCTGAACTATTGTAGCTTTTCGGTCTGCCGTATAGATGATCAGATCATCAGCAAACGCTACCAATGATCGCTTTGGCGAGACGTTAAAATCAAAGCCGTTCAATAGCTTGCGAATAAAGATTGAGAAGAGCAGAGGCGCAGTAACTGTTCCCTGCTGTAGACCATTCAAGACCTTGAACTCGCGCATTGTTGTCAGATTTCCATCGGTTACAACAAACGATTTCCCGTATAACATATTACACATCATGGCGACAAGGTGTCTGGGGAACTTGTCCTGAAGAAGTTTAAAAATAAGTCCATCTAACCATACCGTATCAAAGGCTTTCTCCATATCAATGAGACATGCTCCAACACATTGTCTATCATTTAGTTTCCAACAGATGTCTGAGGTTACTTTCGTTATTGCATGTGTGGTCGAATGCCTGGCACGAAAACCAAATTGGCAATTCGGCATCAACTCATTTTCCTCAATGTGGGCGTTTAATGCTCTGTTGAGTATCACTTCAAACACCTTGCTGATGTTAGGCAGCAAGCTGATTGGGCGATAGCTTTTCGGGCATGAAGATTCTTTTCCTTTCTTCAAGATCGGAAATACCTTAGCCTTTTTCCACTCATTTGGGAAATATGAATTGCTCAACATGTTGTTGAACAATATGCAATAGTTCCTAATAGCAACCTCAGGCAAATGTCGGAGAACTACATTTGGAATACCATCAGTACCACATGATTTCTTGTTGTTTATCCTGTGAAATATGAAACACAAGTCTTCATAGCTGACAAAATAATCAATAAGATTCAAGCTCGGTATGAGGTCAGATGTTAATGTTTCATTGAAATGAAGAATTGATTGGCCGTTCAGGCTTGACTTGAAGTCGGAAACTTTTGCTTCAACGATCTCTGAAACTATTTCATTCCCTCTCTCAAGGTTTGGTAGATGAACCAATTCAAAATGTGTTCCAATCAGGGCAAGTTTATCTAATCCTTCACAAATGATCCTGTTTCCATTTCTATCCGGAGTCGTACTATCAATTTCGATACCAGCCCTATCGAGAAGATTTATCTCATCACTAGTGACTTCAAGATTCGATACCTTCACTCGAGACTTCTTGCGGAATATGCTATTCACTTTCGTGAACACGCCGTCTGGGTCCTGTGGGCTAATACCCCTTAATTTTTCCGCCCATTGATTGCTGACCTCACTCCTGAAGTATGACCGGATTAAGTTCCGGACATTCTTCAGATGTAATTTCAACAAAGCCAACGAGGGATGGTTGTAATCCAAAAATCGTCGATAAATATTGTTGACGCGTGTGAGAAGAAGGCTTTTCAATCTTTTCAACCTTGCGATGGTTGGTGTTTCATATCCTTCCATATTGTTTCGATGTTTTATCTTGGGAACTACTTTCTCAATCGTTTCCAACGTCAGCTTCTCTAACTTCGACAAATAGACATCTATTTCATCGTTAGTTAAATTCCTGTCATTAGGAACCATTGAGCAAGAGTTGCCACCGTCAGAAGGGGGACATTGCTTCTGGTACTCCCGATTAAACTTCTTTTGAAACTTTCCCCAGTCTGTTTTTTTGAAGTTCAACCGATGATTTTCATGTTGAACTGGAATGAGGAAGAAATCATCCCTTTGATGATTGATTTCCATTACGATTGCGTTATGGTCGCTATCATAAGGAAGCACCTGCAGTTTCCGTTGAGGACTATTAAAGTTGAATTCGAGTCTTGCGTCAGCAATGCAGAGGTCCAAATATGAATTTGTCCTAGGGTATGTTGGGAACTCCGACCCATATAGATTGCACCTGTATTCAATCTGGTTCTCTGTTATCCACGATTTCAGGAATACACCTCTTAGATTATTGGTGGCGTTCAGCCATGATGTATGCTTGGCGTTCAGGTCACCAGCAAGAATATAATAATTATGAAGCCTGTTCAATTCGAGTATTTCAAACAAGGAATTGAGTTCCTCCTTGAGCCTGAGAACAGTTCCACCAGTTGCATAGGCAGAGATAACGAAGAGGTTATCCCCACCTGGCAGTGAAATTTTGATAACGGACACTTCAAGAGATTCAAAGCTTTTGAATTCGACTTTTTCAATATTTTGGAAACGATAGGGTCTTCGAACCAATATCCCGGTGCCACCTCCCCCATCACCTATTACCCTATCGTTTCTTACGAATTCAAAATCCTTGAATGCCATGGAGTGCCATGAATTGAGGTGGGTTTCGGTGAGAAGCATGATGTCAGGCTTTTGCTTAACAATGAATTCAAGGAGATAATCACGCCGATGTATAGTAACAATGGAGTTGACGTTGATCGAGATGAGACGAATCCTATCCATGGGAATGTGACTGGATGACAAACTATTTTGGAGCATGTTGACCTAAACTTTGAAAAACGAAATTGATTTTTTGGTCTTGCTTATTAATTCTATCTGAAAGCGATTCAAGTTGCTGGTAGATTTTAAGAAGCAGCTCGTTATTGCCACTTACATTATTTATTTTATTTATATTGTTGTCTGCTGGTCCTCTGGCAGCAAGTGCAAATGATACCCCGGGTTTGATGAAGTTGGGAGGTAACAGATTCTGATTTACTTTGGTTTGCTTTGGGAAAAAATTAGCTCTTGCATCTTGATACCGAGGGCATCCTCGGTATGATGCTGGATGACCAAATGTACCGCAATTAACACAATACAATTTTTCTTTTGGCTCCACCTGAGCCAATTTGCATTCACCGGGGGCGTGGATATCTTTGCACTTAACACAGCGATAGTGCATTGCACAATTGGCAGCCGAATGACCGAATCTTTGACACCTGTAACACTGGTTGACCTCAGTTTTTTGGAGGCGTTCCCACCTCACAACTCTAAAGTTTAAGTACCTTACCTGTTGGAGGGCACTCGGACTGCTGTCGTTGGAAATTTGTACCAAATAAAATGGTAATATTTTACCTTCTACAGTTGATCTCCTTGTAGCAAAATTTTTCACACACATGAACTTAACAGCTGGTGCTGCTTCCTGCAACATCTCAAGGAGATCAACTGTATTCTCCCCACAGTCCAGGCCCTTCAACAGGAAGGTCTGATTTTTTTCCGCCTTTGGCGTATATGTAAAGTGGGGAGCTTGGACACTATTAAGAGCATCTTTCGCCTGTTTGAAGTCAGCCAGTGTCTTTGTCTTGATCGAGAGCTTATCACCGGTCACTCTCTTAATTTCAAAGTTTTTGATTTTATGTTCGGCTGCCAATAACCGAACCATATCTCCTCCACGCTGCCCGAAAACGTTTATTGGAGGAACTTTTTCATTTACCACATTAATTTTATTAGGAGGACCAGCAGACACACCGGTTGGCTTCTTCTCCTTTTGCTTATTTTTTAATTTTAAATATTTAATGAAATTATTATCGCTATCAATATTACCTGTCTTATCGTTGCTCTCCATCTCGACGTCCATTTCCTCGTGCATTGCAGACAGCACCGCATAATAATTGGCGCTGTCGTTCGCTCCTCCTGCGCTCAGGATATTTTCCGCATCATGGATTGTCTTGCTCATATCTTGCGATTTCATTTTATTTATTGGTACTCCTTTCCCGTTGGTCTTGCTTGTTGTTTCCAGTTTTTCATTCTTCTTAGTGAGTATCGGCTCTTCTTGGCCGGACGTATTCTGCGGCTTGGCTTTTTGTTTGTTCCCATTTGACAACGTCCGGACCATATCTTCTAAACTCTGTATCCGGAGTTTTAATTCGTCATTTTGTTTCGTAATCCTTGTATTCTCCATGGTTACTTTTTCATAATCTTCGCTTGAAATCGTAATTCGCTTTCCATGCTCACAATTGTCTTGTTCATTTTTCCGCTTGTTCATTTTGTCATTTGTAATTTTCAAAATGCCTGGCTCTGGGTCCCCCAGCGGTGGGAAGCCGTCGGGCTCCTCCATCCCCCGGTGAAAAAAACTTTTTTTTCCTTTCTTGAAACTTTCTCGTAGGTAAAGTCAAGATACTCGATAAATTGTTCGAATAGTTCGACGATGTAATAAGTTTCTTTATAAAATTACTTTGCAATTGACGTTTTTAAAAATTATTTTAATTTAAAAATTCTTGACAGGAGCGAATTAAAAACACGTCTACACGCAACGAGTGCTAGACGTAGAATTGCAGTCACGCCTTTATTCATAGTAAATGACATTGTAAGACATAAATGAAAAAATATGGGTCTATTAAGTCGACTTCTTACAGTTTATTACATATAACACTTTGACAGTTAAAACTTATATCTAAAAACCAAAATCAACTATTAAATATTTTTTATATCATTCCTACCGCTTAGATAACAATTGTCAAAAATCAAATTTTCATTTCTGGCTTAGCATACATATTTTGTAGCCCGGGCCTTTGAGTTTCCATTAATGGATTTCTGCTACAATCACGGGTTTTAAACTTTCCATGGTTAAATTTAAAACCTGCTATTGATTTTTGAATTCTTTAATGGAAAACCTAAAACAGGTATGAAAAGCATTATTTTAAAAATTTGATTTCGGAGTAATTTTTCTAAATTTTAGTAGATTCTTCCACGATACAAAAAACATTTGGATGTTGCATACTAAAAACATGATAAATATGTTTAGAAATAAAAAAATAACGGCAAACAAATATTTCAAAAATGTACAAAAAAACACATAAATTTAGCGCGAATTTTCAAAAAAATGTTGATAGTCATTAAAAATATTTACTATAAAACATTTTGCTTGTAGCATATAACACATAACTTGATTGTAAAAGCGATTGAGAAAGCTTGTTCCAGGAGACGCATTACTCGGTCTTCTGTAGTTCCAATCCAGACTTCTATAGCTCCAAAAATCGGTATGCACGATATCATATGAAATTTCATTGGATCTTGTTAAGGTAGGTACAATTGTAATAGTCGAAAAGTTGCTGATCATAATACCAGTTAGGTTGTGAGCCCTTTTTACAGGACCAGCCTGTTTTGGAGGATTGGCAGTAGAAACTTGATTTGCAGTTTTTTTAGTAGCTCGCTTAATGGTCCTTCTGCAGAAACGTTGAATTATTTTGTAGTTGGAGTTGTTATTCCGTGGGACTACACGTCCCATGCTACCCGTTTGGTTGGGAATGGTATTTGATTGAGAAGTTGGTTCTACATGCTGGTTTGAGGGATCGGAATCATCTAATTTAGATGTTGAAACTGGCTTACCCATTTTCATTGTGTCCGTATTTTTGTTCGATGTATCATTTTCATTAATTGAATCAACTTCAGCACTAGGTTTTCTTGTTTTCATCATCTGCTGGGGAATTTGTTGGTAATCATTTACAGATTTTTCCAAAAGAATGTTTGTAAAAGGCTCTACAGGATGCTTTTTCAAGTTATTGAAGCAAGTTTCTGACGTGGTTTTGAGAGAATTCGGCACTGGAAGTTGCTGGTTTAATCCATTCGAATCAACTTGAGGTCTAGTCTCCACGATATACTCCTTACAATTTTTTGAACGTTGCTGCTGCTGTATAGTGTTTACAAGACCTGTCATACTAGTCTCCACAGGATACACCATTAAATCGTTTGTACCAATTGGAAGAAGGCTGGACTTGATTTGAGATTCTTTTGACGGTAGAAGGATCTTATGAGTGGGGGATTTTATTGATGTGATTTTTTGCATATTACTTAGCGCTGATATTTTGACATCTGAGCATTTTTGATCGGTGTTTCGTTTTTCTGTATTAGAGTTTTTTGTTTTATTAGAAGTAGCTTTTTGATGAGCTCTTGTAGGGAGGTTGTCTATACACTGACTAACATTCGATGGTAGCTGGGGTGTGCTCAAATTTTTAGGTATGTCTTCCATTTCCTTTGCTGTTTTTATTGATTGTAATGTTGGTGTGATATTAACGTCTGGTAATTTGCTGGAGTATTCTTTTGGATAAGGTATAGCTGGTTTTAAGCCATCTGAAGTAGTTTTAATGGCTTCAGTTTCAGGTTTCTTTTTAAGCTCCAACATTGCTGATGACCTTTCTTTTTTAGAAGCATTCTCCATAGTATGAGAAGGTTGAAAAATATCGGTAGGTTGTTTTTCAATTTCACCAACACAACATGTTGTATTTGGACTGGAACCTGTAGTATCCTCTGGCTTGTTTGATGCTTCTGTGGTTTTATTCAGGTCTGTAGTAGACGAACATGTTGCTTTAAAAGAACTTGTTTGTCTTGGAGTAGGTATAGGATGCTTCAATTGGCTGTTTCTTTCGTTAGTATTACGATTTTTGGCCTGTTCTTCCAGATTTCTCATTGGTGCTTTAGGTTTGTAATCAGCTGAGGTTGTTTGGACAGTAGTTCCAATCATTTCTACAGTCTTGCCTATAGTATTGGCGCTAGAAAAAGTGCTTGCAGAGTCAGCCTTTTTTGTAAGAGTATTTGTAGAGGCAGCGTTCTGTGAAGTCCCTATCATTTGCTTCGGAGATTTTGTAGATAAAACTGGTGTTTCATCTGATTTGGCAGCTTTTTTGTCGGCTTGAACTACAGTGCCTACTTTTTGGTTTGCTTTATTGCGATGGCTTAAGCCACCAGTTGTCTTTGCTTGATCAACAATTTTTGATGGAGTAGGTTTATATTTTGATGCTTTGTTTTGAAAATTTGAGCCAGTTTTAGGTTGTTTTGTGTAGACTTTTCCTTTGAGACTTATAGATGAAATGGTTTTCTCACTTGGAATCTCATTAATGAGATTTTTTTGAGTGCTAGTTTGAGGTTTCTTTGAGTCGCTATTTTCGTTAATCTTCGAGGCTGGCTTGTTGTTCATATTTTTTATTGTAGAGTTTGTCAAAACCACAGAAGGCTTTGGTGGCATGTTGACTTCTACAGGAACATTATTTACTTTCGTCAATTCCTCAGATTTGTTTTTCGATTTTGACTCAACTTTAGCACTGCTGAATAGTCCTTTAATTGTTTTAACTACTGGAGAAAAAATACTAAAAATGCTTGATGAACTGCTTGAATTTCTCTTAGTGTTTTCGGTTTCATTAATTTTGCTGCCTTTATTTGATGAAGCGTCTGAAGATTTGACTTCTGGAGAGCTCTTATTGTTTATTTGACTATTTACTTCATCATTATGTCCTTTACCTATGCCCAGATTTGGCTTGCTTGCAGTAGTTTTTTCATAGATCGTACAAAGGCCTGCATTGGATGTTTGTTTCATATTTGTCGATTTGTTTTCACAATTTTTAGTATCTTTTATCAAATTAGCACTAACTGTAGTAATGTTTGGTTTGGATAGACTATTTTTGTGGACTGAAGTATTTTGTTGATAGTTTTTTTGGGCCAAAGTTCTATTTAACTGAGTTGTATTTGAGCCATTCGATTTTGACGATCCTTCCCTGACTGTTGAGACTTGGTTTTCTTTTTTTGAAAAAGCTGTATAACCTAAAGTCGCTTTTGATCCTGGAGCACTTTTATTGGGTGACACACATTTTGATGGCTCTGTACTGACTGGTGATACTTGATTTGCCTTTTTTGATATAATCTTAAAAACTGCTGAGTTTCTTGATGCTGGAGTTTTATTAGTTGCGACACTTTTTGAAGATGCTTCACTGAATGTTGACACTTGCTTTGTACTTTTTGGTATGGCTATATGAGCAGTTGTGGGCTTCAATCCTGATGCGCTATTATTTACTGAGACACTTTTTTCTGTGGGTTGTCTCACTCTAACTACTGAGCAAATTGATGGGTTGCTAGCTAAGTTGTCGGCTTTCATTGCACTTGTATTGGATAATGTAATGTTATTCAATGTTTTTAACGGTAGTATGTTATTCTTCTCTTGAATTTTAGGTGTTTCCGCTGTAACGTCTGATACCAATGGACTATAATTACTAGTGGAGGGACAATGATCTGCCAATTGACTCTTTCTGATATCCTTACTTCCTGATGGTGTTTCATTTCTGTTTTGAGATTTTGTTGAAACTGTATGATCTTCTGGATATATGCGTGATTTTTCCATCATTCCAATTGTTGAAAATACTTTTCCGAGAACTTTAGTCATTGTGCCACTTCTTGAAGACTTTTGGGGGTTTCGCTCAGGAATTATGTAATATTCCTCTAGAGAATCAAGGTTGAAGGTTACCGATTTTTTTACTGGTCTGGCCATTTCACTACTAAGTTGTGTGTTGTAGGGGATGGTACTAAAATCGTTTCTTTGGGCGTAAACTTTTGATCTCATTGTTTTATGTCTAACGTTAATCGTCAATTCTCTGGGTATGTGCGCAATTATAAGGTCTTTTGAATTAAGTTTTGATGTACGTGCAATAGTGTCATCCTTAGAAGTAATACTAGATATATCTTCTAAGGAACTCTGTGTTTTCTCAGGACTTACGTCCAAGTAAAACATGGGGATTGAAAAACTGGCTATATATCTCAGTAATTTTGAATCAGCGGTTGTATCGTTTGTATAACTAAGCAATGCTTGAGGTGCTTTGGCTTTTATGTTCGTATGAACTGCGTATGAAGCTATGCATTGTGATTTAAGGAATTCTAGACTCTCCCCATATTTAAAAACTCTCATAAGGTCAGTTGTGTCTTCTATGTTGGCAAAAGTACTTCTGCGTATTCCAAAATTTGGGGTGCTATCAGATAATTTTGTAGCCATACCACTTGGATTAAAGATCAAATCTAGATTCTCCCAACGACTTACAGCTGCTGTACAATTATTGACAGCACTTACTGACGGTTCATCAACCGGCAAAACCATTCTACTTGTATTTTCTTGGATTTTTGAGCGTTGCAATGTATCAAGATTAAATACAATCATGCAAGAATCCAGAGGTTTTCTCTGTTCAAAAAGATTTTCAGGCATTTTGACAGCTATCATAGAGTTGTTAAAATTATCGTTAACAGGACTTCTTTCGTCTGTTATTAAGTGAACGACAATTACTTGCAATTTAATTTTTTGATGCTTTAACAAAAGTGAAAGTGACTTGGAAATATCCGCAGATGGGAAGTAATGCTTTCTGTACAGCCCGACAGATTTGGAATACACGGTTGAAAAATCTAGTTGAGAGGCCAGCTCGATAGTTTCTTCTGAGGTATCAACAGCATAAAGTTCTCCATAACATTTTAATGCTTCACAAATATTCAATAGTAGTCCAACTTCGACGCTAATGCAAAATGTTCGGCCTATTCCACGATGATATTTTTTGTAAAATTGACGATAAAATAAATCTTTAAAATATTTTGTAGAATGTGTGGTATTGTAGAAATTAGAGACAGATTCGCTATATTTAGGATCTCCTGAAAGAATCATTTGATGACGCCAGTTGGCCTTTCGAAGCGATGATGATGATGATGAGGTAACCATAGTATAGCGGAGTGGTGTCTGGAAGGCTGGAATCAACTTGTGTTTCAATCCTATGGCTGATGATGGTGGCAAAGCTTCTGCTGCACATACAAATGGTTCTCTAGCTTCTATACATGATCCTACCGTTCTAAAGTTGATAAGTACTGTCGCATCTGGTAGAGCTTCGTTGAAAAAGTTTCCTTTACTTACACTGTTATCTTGAAATGTAATTATGCCAGCACAAATATTGTCAAATGAGTACTGAGAGGAATTTATGTTTTTTGTTGGATTTTTGACAACATTTATTAAAGAAGTTAATGCAGGAGTGAAACATTTTGTAGTGTTTTTTGATGTGAAAATAAAATGCTTTGAAACTTTGTAGAGATCTGCAGTTCCATATTTGCTCAAAACAACTGAGCCACTCAATCCAATTGGTGTTTTAACTAGAGTATTTCTTGAATCTACCAGTCCGCGAATATGTTTCGCTCGATTTTGAATGCCACCAATTTCGCCTATTTCAACTGCTTTTACCTCTTTCAATTCGATTGGTAGTATACTTTGAGTATTACTTGGAGCTACTAGATGCGTTAGTTGTTTCAGTTTAATTGGTGTTTTAACTGAAGTAACCCTTGAATTTACTAATAGTTGAGCAATATCTTTATCTAGTTTTTGAAGACGGCTGAGCTTGTCCGTTTCAATTAATGTTAACCTTTCCGATTCCATCGATAATTTGACTGGGGTTTTCTTTGAATCTACTAGTTGTTCAGGAATAATTTTTCTAACTTTTTCCAGAGCACAGACTCTACCTCTATCTTTTGCTGTCAATACTTCAACTAGACTACGAATTCCAGTAATTTTATTCTTTTCTACCTCTGCAGCTGATTTAAATGGTAATCTCTTGGAGGGATCTGGCATATCTTTCATTTTCGTCGACTTATCTCCAATTGTGTCTTGTTTATGAATGATCTCCTTCAGTTTGTCTGACGGATTTGAACGGATAACGTCACTATTTAGACCATACACATTTTTACCATCGATTTCATTGTTTTCTTTCACGGTTTGTATAACTGGTATCCTGCCACCAAAAATAATTCCCATATTATTAATATTTGAAGGTGGTTTCTTGGCAGTTATACGAATGGTAGTTTCGTCTGACCAGCAGGCAGAACTCCTACAATCCATTTTAATCTCATCAAACTTCATTTCATTAAGTATATAACCATTTTTACTAGTTACTCCTGACAAAATGTCTTCCTCAGTCGTATTACTCTCACCCGTCAGTCCAATATTGCTTGGCAATACTACAGAAGTTTTCGATAGGTCCGGATTTTTATTAGCTCCTTCAACGCTACTAAGGATGGTTCCTGAAATTAGCTCAATTGGCTTTAACCAGACATTCCATATTGATGAATTTTCAGAAACACGTGTCGTATCCTTTTCTACAAAAGGATTTGACTCTATTGTTTCGTTAGTAGTTATGACTTCTTCGTTTGTCGTATCAGTTGGTATTGATGTCTTTGTTTCTGCAAAAATTGCTGACGTCAACGTTTCATCTGAAATAAAAGACTTCAGTGTTTCTGCAGAAGTATCGGCCATTCGAGTAACTTCAGAAGAAATAGATTTATTAGGAAGCTTGTCTGGAGATTCAATTTTCGAAAGGTCAATTTTTGGTTTAAATGTGAAATAGGTTTCTTCTTGATTTACTGACTCTATCTCGGGAACATTTAAAGGCTTTTCTTTTACAGTTCCAGCTTTTGTGTCTATTGTTGGTGGTTGAAGTGGAAGGATTTCGATCTCTGAGCTTTCTTCTCTAGGCTCCTTATCATCTTGAACAATAGATCGGTTTTGAACAGATGAAGGAATATCAATACAAGCAGCATTGTCTTCAACTTTCTCATTTAGGATACTTGTTATATCTTTCATTTCTTCATCAGAACTAGTGTCCTCCAAAAATAGGACTTCTGTATTTAACTTATCTAACTCCAAAAATTCTGAAAGTTTTGCTTCAGGAATTGGCAGTTTTGGCGTCTCAGGATAGCATAAATCACATCCACAGCCTAATGAGTGTTGAATTTCAGTTGATTCGCTACTGATTAAAATTAATGGAGCTGGTTTCTTTTGAAATTTCAGGGGCTCTTTCCCATTAAAAGAAGATGTACCAGTACTATCAGCTTTCAAATTTGTATCATCATATGTTTCGTTAGTCAGATATGGTAAGGCCTCACTATCTCTATTTAAATTCCTGTCAAAATTTAGGTCATCAGCACATTTATCAAATACTTCTGATGTAATTGAGGTTAAAGGAGGAGTTACTGATGCATCTAAGTTAGGATTTTCGCTAGTAATAGAATCCCCAGAAGTAGGATCCATCTCTGGACCTATATTGACTACACTAGCTTTCCGCAGCGACTCCAAATTGGTATTCTTTCCACTAGATCGTTTTTCTATAGAGTTTTTCTGCGGATCAATATCCGTCCATTCTTTGCTATCATCATCTTCCTCTTCCCTATCGCACAATACTAATGCCTTAACAGGCTTATAGTTTAACCCAATCAATTTAGATGAAGATTTCCCATTCAAGCTAGGACTGACCGAAATAGAGATCACATGATCTTGCAGACATTTTAAAGACGTCAGTTTGGCAAACGATTTTCTCCGCATTAAAGATCCTATCCGTGGTGATCTAGAACGACGAAATGATCCTCGGCGTCCTGGTGTAATTGTCAAATTTATATCGATTGTCATATGTGACGAAGGTTTTAGTTGCTTCTCTATATCACTTACAGACTCATTAACAGCATTACTAAGCATTTCAGGATTTGTTATATCCAAAATGATATTTGGTACTACAGAACATGCTGATTTACCTTCTGAATTCTCAGTCTTAGTATCCAAATCCTTGGTGGTATCTTTGGAGAGATATTTTGGTGGTTTCGATCCTGGTTTAGTTGTCAACTTTTCTGGTGCCTTATTCAGCGTATTCTCCAAACGTTTAATGACACTTGGTGTTACAATAGCGCCATCTGACATACGTTTTTGAAGAACGATTGGTTTTTTAAGAGTTGTACCTACAATTCTTGGCAATGATTTTGGAGTTGGTTTTCTTACGGCAATTGAGCGACTCCTTCTTGGTGTTACGATCGCTTTACTGACATTAGTTGGGCTAAGCATCAATGGTAAGGCTCTTTCAGCCATTTTAATCTTCTGGAGACTCGCCAATTGGCGTGATGTAGTCCTTTCAAGAATCGAACAATTGTTTTTCATTTGTTCTCGATGAGCAGATGCAAGCATGTTTTTAAAGTAAGTTGAAGTTTGAAATAACTGTAATTAAACTTTTAAGATTATTCAACTTCTTTTAACAAAGTTAATTTACCAGGATTATTCGCTTGTCAAAATAGATAGTAAAACAGAAAAACAACGTTGAAATAACAAATTAAAGAACAATATAAAAAACTTCACAATAAATAATCGCTATAACAAAACAGAAAGGCGACTGAAAACAAGATTCACGAGAAAGCTTCTAAAACTAGTTCGAACGGGATATATAGACAATAATAAACGGGATAAAATCAATGTAACATGAATGAATATCATATTAACCCTTGGTCGGCGATTAAAAATTGTTGGAGAGTTATTGATCAACTTCATTGTTTGAATATTCGATCTCGAATTTCTTAATCTTAGATTTTAGAAGTTCTTGACCTCTTGTAATAATCAAGCCGTCATCCATTACAGCGGAGATGAAGTCCTGTTGTTTGGGTTTTTATTTTCAAACGCAGACTTAAAAAGTGCTGTTTACGACCACATTTAGAATAAATTACGTAGAATAAACACAGTTGCAGTTTTTCTACATCGTGCCGAATTTCATCCAGATGGTCTTATATTCGGAACTGGAACCGAGGACTCGCAAAAAAAAAATTTGGGAGTTAAAGGAGCAAAGTAATGTTGCGAATTTTCCTGGAAATGCGGGATCTATAACAGCGCTTTCTTTTTCTGAAAATTGTTACTACTTAACAACAGCTGCTAATGACGCATGTGTGAAACTATGGGATCTACGGAAATTGAAAAATTTCAAAACTATTCCCTTAGAGGAAAACTATCATTTATCTGATTTATGCTTTGATGCCGTTTCAGGAAGTCATGACAGAATTTACTCGTACTTGTGTTAGCAGTGGATCGAATTCAAAGTATTCAATGAACATACGGGTCTTGCCACTGGAGTACGATTTGGAAAGCATGCGACTTATATAGCATTTAGTAGTATGAATCGTACGCTAAAATTTTACGGTGCAGATCGATTTAATTTTCTTTTTTTTTGGGCATTGTTTCACGTTGTTCTAAACAAATAATTCATAAAAGTAGCTAAACAATTTCTCCTGATATTTTTCACCCTTAAATTCAAGTCTGTTATGAAATTTCTTATTAAAGCTATCTCTTAAATATTTCAACTATGCGACCGTTGCTGAAATAAGATTTCCGTGGCAATTATTTTTGGATAAATTATAACAGATAAAATTGAAAAAAAACGAAACCCGCAAACCACTTTATCAATCTGCTTGAATCAAACACTAATCAACATACGCTGCAGTTTTGTAGTATATCCCTTCCTCGAATGTTGTCCCGCAAATAACTAATCGTGTGATTTGCTGCCTGTTAAAGTAAACTTAAAATGTGTAGAAAGTCTTTGGAATTACTGATGCCAGAATATTAATCATGTATGTTTGAGCTTTAACAAATCAAAATGAAACAATTTTGACTAAGGCAATAGACACAAATGAGACTCAGTTAACAACTGCCACGAAAGATAACACACAAACACATCCAACAAACAATACTTCAAACGAATGTCCTACAGCTAACACAGCAGATGCGGATGCAACAGAAAACATTACAACCTCCACCCCAACAACAAATACAACCTCAAATCAAACAGCAGAGAATTATCCATCAAATGCAAACTCAAGCGTGCAGCGGAATGGGCGGAAGGCCCGTCAACTGCCATTGCAAGGGTCCCGCAAGACGACGCGGTAGTAGGGCCGATAACGGATAAGAAGAGATTTCGTTTCGGTGAAGGATGTTTTGTCTTGAAGTGCCGTGGAATTGTGATTTCGCTAACATCACTGTGATTTGCACGGTTAAAATGTGTTTTAGATTTTCGTACGGTATGTGGGAAAGCCGGAAACCGTTCAACTGAAGTGGAATCGTATCAGACGCAGTCCTGACGTAGATACTATGTTGTACCCGTGTACCCCTACATTCTTTTTTTCGAGCTTTTTGTGTGCAAACAAAGCCGCAGGGGGCTTGCTAGGGCTCCAGTGTGTATTTCCGACATATTACATACCGTGGGCTTCTCGGAATTACCGCAGAATTAGTTGTTACGAGATATCCGCATCGGGGCGTTGTCAATATTGCTGAAATAAGGAAAACTGAATGCTAGCTAGTGCGCCCCATTTTACGTTTCGCTGACTGTTTTGCTGTCTGTCGTCGCTGTGGCACCAAACACCATATGAGGTTGTGAAATCGGGCAGCACTCGTCAAAATCCCAATGAGATGATCGTTTTCATATGAAGATAGTGCCTTGGAAGTTGTATTGGATTTATTTAAAATTAAGACGCTTTGAAATAAATAGTATTTACTATCGGATAATACGCGACCGCGCCGTCTTATGTTTTCGAACACCAAATCTTCAAAATGTAAGGAATAATGCGAACGCATTGCAATCGCTTTCTTTGAGGACTAGGTTTTCGCCCTTTATATTCTCGAGGAGTTGAGGACACCCACGAAATTTGATATTTGAACGTCGCTAGCTACTATACTTTAGTTAATATTTTAGTGCATAAATGTTGGATTCCAGAAGAATTTTAGTACTAAATCGATTTCAGTCAACACCACATCGTCAACGAGCGCTCGTCAAGGATGCCGGTGAGTACCCCTATTTTTTGAACCTTATTTAAAAAAAAAAATTTTTAAATTATTTAATAAAGTGCATGAATGATTTCAATAATGCTTAGTTTTATTTGCATTTACAAAGAGAAAACGATGAATACCCTAATTTCAATAGTAATGTAACAAAAAAAGAGGAAAAAAGTGGTTGTCTAAACATTAAACACGAAAATTTTAAAAGAAGGAGGTAGTAGTTAGACAAATTGCCGTGAATATATATGTTTGAATATATGTAAGCGTTATTCAGGACTTGGAATAGTTGTTTTACTTGTTTCCTTGTTTCAAATATTTTTTTATTGCAATGGCTTTGTTGAATTTTGTAACTTAATTGAAATGGCATTTGGTGCCGCAGTGAAAAAAAGAGACCGAAAAGCTTTGATTTGAACGCAACACCTGATGAGCCGAGACTAGCGCTCATCTCTGCATACTGTGTAGTGATAAGGGTAAGTATACATGTCCGTGAAGGACTGCAGCGATGGTCTGCTGCCTCGGCGGAGGAAGATGTTGACATCCGTCAAGAATGCCTTTGTCTGGGGACGCGTGAATCCGCTGGCAGGCTAGCATTGCGGTGTCGTGGCGCGAGTTCATTCCCCCAGCACAAGGACCCACCACAAAAGAATTTCGCATTCACGAATTCTCGGGTCTCAAAAGAAAAGGCGACCGAAGTCGAAAAATTGTAGGTAGCTACCAAAAGGGAAAATGACTTGCTCAGAGAACAAGTTGAACCAGTGAAAACAGACGGACTTAGGGAAACCTCGTCGTTACCCGGCGATTCTCATGGCCCACAAATAAGAGTGGGATAACCGGATGGTGGTGGTGCCCCCTCGCACCCACCCAACCGGATCAAGATCCATTAACGTTGCAGTGGCCATATATTCCCCTTCTGAGTGGAAAACTCATACAAAATAACTTGTATGAGCCTTCCCATCAGAAAAGAAATATACCGATGAGCAATTTATATCATAGAGTTATGTTAGCGAATCACATAACCCTATGCCATGAAAAGGCACCTTGCTCGAGGCCACTCAACCCGCACGAGTCCCTGTGGTTTGCTCATTTTTGGTGGGGAAAACCTTCCACCGTACCGGGTCCTATACCCGGTCAGATCCGACGGAATGGAAAGACAGAACAAACATGTCACTCTCTGCTTTCGCGAAATTTACTAATCCAAATCCCGTTTTATGTGTATATTACAAAAAAAAAATTAGAAAAAATGTATACATATATTAAAAGATTTTAAAAAAGAATTGTATATAAAAATAATTAAAAAAAAGGATATAAAACAAATTTAGTATAAATATAAAAATAAGAAAATCAAAGAAAAATCGACATCAATCCAAAAGGCTACTTACCCAACCTCCTCGACGAGCGCTCGTGATGGGTCGAGTAAGTCCTGCCAGCTATGCAAATTGAAAATAGGTATTGATTTTTAATTAACAGATGAATTTCTTCGCTGATTTCTTTAAACTTCGAAAAAAATTTTCTTATTCAAATTGCTGTTGTGTTACACAGAGTGACAATCAGGCAAAACGTATTGAAATACACGTCAGGATGGTCTCTCAGACACGATATATTAATTCCGATAGATTATCCAAATCGGCACAGTTAGATGTATGTTGTATCCACTTGCAACATTAAACTATCCCGGGACAGCAATTTACGATATATTGCTTGGTAACGTACACATCATTAGTTGTAAGGCGATACGAGGACCAACAGTTTTTGATCGAATTTTTCCAGCTAAGTACTCCGCCGGCAGTTCAATCCAATTTTCTGATATTCAGTCTTAGCGCTACCACAGAAAAATCCAAGACAGCCGGTTTTACTATAGAACTTCGTCAGAGCAAGAGATTCTTCACGATCACTTGAAGATTCAATTAAAATTTCGGTAGTTCACTTTGGAGAATTTTCAGGTTGCGATATCTCCAGTGGTTTTGAACAGAATTGCGTGTGAAGGAGTCGACTATGATTGTGTGTAATATGCAAACAAGACAGAACAGTGTAATATGCAAACAAGACAAAACAAGTGAGACTTTCGTTGAAACAAAGTAGAGCACGGCGCGCACTTGTTATGGGAATCTTTTCTAACGTTCGCGCAATGGATTCTTCGCACATAGAAAACAATGCAAAAAATGACGACGAGCCTTGCGCGGCACTGTGACAAATGGCCGACAACTACTGTGCGCACTGCGACGACGTTCACTTGGTGGGGATTTTGCGTGTGAACTCTTGCAGGCAGATTTCAAAAGTTTCCACTCAGGATTATTTGAAATCCTTTCCTTTAACGACACTAGTTTCACTTGTTACTATCCCTTATTTATATTTTCAATTGGAGTTTTTAAGTACACTCCAGCACACAACACGTACGTATTGCACCACTCACGAAAAGGGCGACCGGGCTCGCGTGAACTTTTTTGCTATCTTTTTCCGAGAACTTCTCTGTCGTAAAAACCTTTGTTTTTCCATAAGCGTACACTTTCCAAAGGTTTTCCACTTTAGTTTTTATCAAGAAACGGGACAAATTGCGAAACAGCATAGAGTGATGCAATTCCTTTTGAATACATCAATAAAGCAAATCATAAAAAGATAGCGTGACCCGAACTAGATATACGTAGGTTCTCTAATCCCCTGCTCTTCGCACTCAACTCCTCAAACTCATTTTTCTGTTTTTCTTTCACCCGCGGACAATACGGCACTTCTTTCTTTTCCTCTCGATTTGTCATCTCTCTCCAAGTCTATTCCGTTTTTTCCTCCTAGACAGGTTTCCACCCCAATCTTTGTTGCGGCTGCCATGTATCTTGCATCTTGCTCAGCTGTTGCTGTTCTGTGTGCGATCTCAAAGTATCTCTCGAAGATCATTTGATGATGTTGGTGTTGTTGCTCCAGCTGTTGAAGGACTTGATGCTGTTGTTGTTGTTGTTGCAGATTTGGCTGCATACTCGGCTGGAGATTTGCTTGAGGTTGAGGTTGTGTTTGTGGCTGCTGCTGTTGCAACTCTTGCTGCTGCATTGAATGTAGTTGTTGGAGGTTTTGCTGTTGTTGTAGAACTTGTTACTGAAGTGCTGGTTGTTGAAGCACCTGCTGTTGACTCAAAACATAAGTTCAATTGCATTTTATTCGTTTGCGGAACGGATGCCAGCGAATGAAAATGTGACAATAATTGGACACGATAATTCGTCGGAATATGATGTAGGCGATAAGAAAACATTTCTAGCAAAGTGTGTAGAATTCCCCAAGCATGTTGCTTGAATACGGCTGGTAAAAATTGACTTAAAAATCCTTTAATGCCTAAAGATTATATTTCTGAATACACTAACAACCTTGAATACGTTTCAATGAGAGCTGGTGTTAAAGTAGACTCCACTGAGCCTTTTGCTTGAGCTTGTTTGATCACTTGACTTACAAAACTATGCATCAAAGACATCTTGCTATCTAGAGCAACAATTGACAATGGAGTGACTGGCATTCAAGAGGTTCCCTTTGAATTTATGTATTCAGTCAACAGCGCCATTGGTTGTGAGAAATATTCCTGGTTTGTTGAATACGAATTACACAGTAGAATAATTCTGTAACCATTATTCATGCTCATTGAAAGCGATGGTCCAGGAACCGCCAAATGGGATAAATATTCATGATGTGTCTTAAGTGCAATTGGCATTGGTTGCGTTATGTTTACATTGTCAAGTCTGGCCTTTTTTCATTAAATGGATCCAAATGCATATTGGAGACATCTGTCGAAGGGCTGACGGTTTGCTTAAGTCTGGAGCGGGAAGTGGCTGCTGCTCGGGATATAATATGTCAAAAAGCTTAAACATAGGAAGGAAATTTGAAAGAGGATTCTTTTGTATGCTTATTGGAGGGAAAATTATCACACGGATAGGACTAAATACTTTTGTTAGGGGTTTGTAACAAAAATTTACAAAACCCTTTTAAAATCAGTATCTGTCAATCGCTCCGTCCATGCGTCACTGCAAGTTCCTCAGGAACTATGACATCAAGGCTAGAATCATCCAACTTTGGGAAAAGCGCAGAGTTGGTGATCTAATGAAAGTTTCGTAGTTGAAAGGGCTTTAAAGGGGCTCTCTTCATATGAGAATCTGACCTCTTACATTTTTTTTTTTGTAGTGCGAATGCTCGATTACTACAACTGATTACCCTTTAACTTGCACTGAAGTATTATAACAGTTTTCACATGAATATGGAATTTCATCAAATACTAAACGATAAATAGAATTACGTAATTAATATATTGTATAGAGTTATTTGTATGTTTGGGAATCAAAAAGAAAGGAAGTAAAAAAAATGTTTGATAATTGAATTGAAGATTCGCTCTTTCCCTTTTATTAGCCCTGACCGGGTATGGGACCCGCAGCGATGGCAGGCCCCTCCACTGAAATGAGCTAGCCATTGAGTGCGCTGTTCCCTTCATGCAAATTACGTTTGTATGAGTTTTTCACTCAAATAGGAAATACATGGCCACGCCTACGTTTGGAGGGGGCCCCGCTTCCACCAGGATGCCCCACTCTTATTTGTGGGCCATAAGTATCGTCGGTAACGACGCAGTCTCCATAAGTCTGTCCGTTTTTGCCCGGTCCAATTTGTTCTTTGAACAAGCATTTCAACTCTTAGTAGGTTACCTCAGCCTCGACACCAGTCGATCGGCATTTGGACATGTTTAATTCGTGAATGTGAATTTTTTTTGTGGTGGGTTCTTGTGCTAGGGGGAAAAGAGCCCGCCCCACGACACCGCAACGCTAGCCTGCCAGCGCATTCACGCGTCCCCAAACAAGCCCAATCTCAGCGGATCTCACCATCCTCTTTCGCCAAGGCAGCAGACCATCGCACTACAAGGCCGACTTATGTGGTTATTTACATATATGGTGATGGTTATTTGGAATAATTCTATGGTGCTGGCTCGTACTTGTAGTCCTACTAAGCTTCCTATGGCTGGTCAAATTCGAAAAAACCTCTCGAGGAGAGATTTGATGCGCCACTTCACTCCCCAGAACGCTGTAACTTAAACTCATACCATTATCTTCAAGCTCTTGGTGTTTATTCAAGTTTGGGCTATTAATCTCATAAACATCTTTTCTAAAATGACTAATTCTTAGGTTCTTTAAAATGGATTCTTTATAATTTCGGTCCCGTTCTTCCTTCCGCAGTCGCTGGGTTATTGTTTGTTGTTTATATCGTTTTCAATAACGAGTGCCTTGTTGTGTTGTGGTGCAATATTGTCACCGGTGCGTGGGACAAAACCATAATATACGTTCGACGACAGGTGAGAAACACTTTTAGCATGTGCAGGAATATTGGCATTCAAGTTCAATTGCCGACGGGGTGAATAAATTCACGAAATTTGCACGCCGCCCACTGGCTAAACTTGATGACGTCATCCGAGCATTCATGGGTCCAGGACTCAAAATTAGAGAGTACCATCCAGTTTTGCACGATATATGGCGGTGGTAGGTTGTGTGGCTATTACATATTGAATTACTGGATAAAACAAATTATTATTGATGGGTTCCACAGCAACTGCTTTTACCGTATCTATTCTCATGAAATTAATCAGTCGAGCGAATACTGACGAGTCTGAAAAGTAGCAAATTTTGATGGACTGTCTCATGGGATCATCGATATAGTAGATGTTGTTTGTTATCCAATCCACAGCAACTTTTTTTGGGTTCCTAAACTCAGAGATGAACTTTGCCTTTCCATTCATCAAATCATATTCAAACAAGGACACTGTATCCTTCCACGTAAAATATCCTGTGTTGCGCCTAACATTAACATCCAGCCCAGTAAAGATTGAATCTTTTGTTCTGTATGTGATATCCAGGGTGCTCGGGTACTCGCTAAGCTTCCTCAGTTGGTTGAATGTACTAAAAAGCAAGTTATGTCTTCTCTCCATCGATTCTCTTCAGGTTAGCTCCAAGATACACAAAATTATCCACACTTTCAAGGTTATGTCGGGCTGGAGTTTTCTTCCTCGTTTGAATCATGAATTTAGTTTTAGTTTCATTAATTTATAGGCCAATTCGATTCGCTTCAGATTCTAGGCTCAGAAATGCCCCATAAGATTGACGTCATCAGCATATGCCACCAATTGTGTTAGTGTACATGAGGTTTCAGCCGATGTCTTCCTGATGAAATGTTCCAGTGCAATATTCAAGAGCATTGGGACAAGTCCAGTGCTTTAAATCTGACCCCATTATGAAGCTGTCTGTTAGTTCGCCGTTTATCTCGACCTGGGACTCTGTATTTAGAATCGTGACCTTGTCACTCTATGATTTTGGAGAGCACTTTATAAGACGTACACAGTGAAGCGATGCCTCTATAAATTTCACACTTTAACTTGTGCCCCTTTTTGTGTACAGGACATACTATACTTTTCGAAAGTCCTCTGGTAACTGCTCCTCTTACCATATTCTGCATATTATTCGATGTAAGTCACTTAGATGGGGACCTCCACCCTAGAGCAATTCTACTGGTATTCCATCTATTCCAGGAGCCTTATTTTTTCTGAGATCCTGCCACCTGTACTTCGTCTACTGGTACCACTTACTCTGCTTCTGCAATGTTCACAGCTTCAGTCGTAGTTGGAGATGCTGTGAACAGCGTCTAGAAATATTGAGGCCATCTGTTTTTAATTTTGACTGGGTTGCCTATGATTGCTTCTTATGCACTTTTGCAAAGACTTGTATGTGGATTGAAGCCGTCTCTTAGTGATTCAATAGAGGCATACGCCGATCTGACTTCATGTCATGTTTTCGTTTACCTATTGGATCTTGGTGTTAATGGTCAGTCGTTTCTTCCTTCTGCACATATTTTTAGCTTTTTGCCGGAGGGTTTTACATTGTTCTTCTTTGGCCTAAGTTGGTCTCTGGATGTATTTTTTGAATGCCTGGTTGCTTTTTTTAATCGCTTCCTTGCATTCTTCGTCGTACCAGTCGTTTCTATATACTTTTCTCTACCTCTTCGGCCGCTTCTGTGACCACAACTCTTAATATCTTCCACATGGTTTTGATGTCATCATTACTTTCTTCCACTTGCGAGATTATGTTGATGCGATTTTCCAGCGCTGACATGTATGTGAACGTTACTGAGCTATCATTTAGCTTATATATCTGGTACCTTGGGGTAACTGATGTTACTTTTTTACAGCTCTTGGAGATGCGGCATCGAAACTTGACCCTTATAAGGTAGTGATCCGAGAATGCTGGTGGTGGCTCGTTTTTGTATGAGAACATGGTCAATTTGGTTGAATTTCCGAACGTCTGAAGATGCCAACGTTCTTCTATGGATGGCTTGATGCGGTAGATATGTGGAGCTCACTGTGAAGTCTATCAAACATTGTCCGTTTTGTTGGTCTCTGCGTGGAGGCTGTGCCCTCCAGTTGTTTCTCTGTGTGCCGTTTCTCGGCCGATTTTCGCATTAAAGTCACCCGGAACAATTTTAATGTCGTTTGACGGCAATTCGTCCTCGATTGCCTTTTCCTTGTCTTCTATAGACGCGTGACCATTAACCAGCCAGAAATTAAAGAATTTGGTCTTGATACGAGTTGGACAGATCCTTTCGTTAACGGGCTTGAAGTCGGTAGTCATTTGTTTAAATGTGCTGTCAACAATGACAGCCACTCCGAATTTATGGCTTCTTTCCGATTTTCCGCTTTTAAATTCAGTGTGCGATCGCAAGTCAAATATTTCTTCACTGTGTCATCTAGTTTCTTGTACTGCGAGAGTGTTGAATCTGAATTTCTTTATTTCATTCAGAATTGTCACAGTGCACCTGGTCTGTTCAATGATCTAACATTCCAAGTTCCAAAAGAATAGTCCTTTCTAGGTTGCGATTGTCGTTGCCGTTCATCCAATCCGAAGCTTTTGTCCTAGTTCCATGACAAGTAAATATTAAGTCAGCGCTTCGACTTAGTCAGTTTTAGGTCCGCGAATAGTATTTTATTTACCACATACCTGTCGGCTAAACGGTTAGAGCACTCTCTTTCCGCCACCTGAGGACGTGTTCGATGGGGGACCGTAAGTCCCAAACGCAAGTAAGTTTAATTTTCTTTTATTTAGCAAACAAGGAATTTTAGATACTATAGACAATGGCCAAAGTAATAAAGGCTGTAGTAACTGGACAGGTACAGGACTGCCTCAATGCGTGTATAGATTTTTTTTTACTCAGCGCACAAAGTAAACTTTCAGATATCGCTATCAACTGAAACATTCTCCATATGCACAAATCATCAGATTAATTAATTTTATACATATTTATATTTACAAAACCATTAACTTTCCACTTTGAAATGAAATTTTTGATTAACATTACACTCTACTCAACGTTTTAGGTAGATATTACATTGTGATGAAATCTATTCAAATGAACTCAGTGAAAATTTTGAAACGAAACTCTAGTGAAAAAACAGCAGTGAGGCACTCTGGGAGTATCCGGTGGGCAGCTTAGTTTCGTTTTGCAAATGATTATGTAAAGGTTAAAAAGTTGTTTATACTCGTATGTAGACAAATGCAGGAATTAATTTTTAATTTTAAATTAGTATGACAAAATATGAAAAATTTTTATTACTTTTATTAAGCTTAACTTCCGAAAGTTGTACAAATTTACTCATAAATAATAGTCATTAAAATTTACCTGGATTTTGTTTCATTAAGAATTGCAATAGTTTCAATCACTTTTGAATCGTTTACCGTTTCAATAGTTTTCATGAATTTATCATCTTGACTACTGCTCGCAACGAGATTACTAAATTTTTGTGAAATTCATTTTTTTTCGCATTCCCTGATTATGATGGGTCCATTCAACGCCTGCTAACTCAGGCTCGAAAGGAAAGCAATTAACGTACATGATGTCACTGTGAGAACTGTCAAAAACTGTTCAATTGTTCTAAAAGAGCAGGTCAATAGCTCTAAAATCCTGGTGCGCATTGTGACGTCATGCATCTGCTTTTGGGCTTATGTAAGGGGGCATTGGTCCATTTGAAGCCCTTGTTAGTATTTAATTATGCTTTTAAATGCATAAATAAGCTATTCAACAACACCATAAGGCAAAATCTGGGTCATTTCCAAACACACTATCGTTCTGATGTCCACGCAAAATTTCTAATTAAACTCCACTAATAAATTTCCATACAACTGTATCCTCAAATGGGATTCGACTATATTTTTTGACCCATTTCCTTAGTAATGATCAAGTTATTGGTCTAAATTTAACTAAGCATTTAGTATTATTTTATATTCATTGTGCAAATAACATAAACAGCTTCTCAATGAATGAATATCCAACTTTGTTGTAGTCTACCGTAAGCTGAGTGTAGACACCAACCAGGTTATGACTCGTTCGGTATGGTTTTTCTGAGATCATTCCGCTCACAGAACCTCCGTAAAGGAAGCAAACTTCCGATTCGGATATTTGACGCGGAATATGAGCTTAAAATTCGCACAAGAAACATATACACGTTGTTGAAATGAGGAATGCACAAAAAATGTAATGCTAAACGAAATCAGTCGACTGCCAGCGCATACACGCGTCCCTAGACCAGGTTGTTCCCAGCTAAGTATCCATCGTTGGCTCCTTGAGGTAAAATGAAACCGCTGCAAGTCCTTTACAGACATCTCCGTCTAATGAATTTACTACAATAACAATAATCCATTGCATAACTATCTAAATCTGAGCCTTGGCATTGAGATTTATTGTTAGGGTATCACATTCCATGACCGTAACGGAATTCGAGGTGATATGGTCAATATCATGCTCAGCCATTTGATTGTTACCTAGTTTTTCAATTTGTTTCCATCACAGCTAGGTGGGCTGATAGTCCGAAAACAGCATCAGAAACTCAAACTTGATGACGCCACCGATGTTTGAGCTTGGGAGCTGCTGCGCAAGCAGAGTGTGCCCTAACCAACCGCTCCACACGGACTGCAAAGTTACTATAAGACTACTGTTTAATTTCGAATTCCTTTGCCATACATATACTGTTGCATTGGTTATTATCGGCCAAGAACATCAATTATTAAAAATAAAATGATTTATAAGAAAGCTTTATAATATTTGTCCTAGACATACATTCATTTAAAGTAAAAAAACAAAACATAAATTTGTAAATAATAAAACCAAACGTAAGTTCATAATACACGTATATCCTTTATTTATTAAATATTAACAATCACACACCCAGTTTTAAATTTTCTACCCACTAAACCCTTCATAAACATTCGCTCCTAAAATTTTCATTTTTTCCGCCGTTAGGAACAATGAAATCAATGAGCTAACTAAGCTCAATCGTCCCCCATTGACTTCATACCTTCGTGACGTTATTCCATTTAATATTGGGATTATTTTCGCAAGCCGAAGCCGAATATTATTTATATTAAAAACAGGAAATGTAGTTGCTTCCAATGCATTCTTGCCGATTTGTGTATGATCTTGATCTCCATCCGGTTTCGCTGCCTCCGTAAAGTATTCAGCGATATTATCTACAGCTACTGAAAATCCTCGGCTAACACTATTCGCGGAAAGAACAGTTACTTCATCACTTTCCAGCACATCTAACGTTTCATTGTACATTTTCTGTAGTATTTCATTATCATCATCAATTTTTCGCGGCAGGACATATCGAGCTAGACTACTGTTAGGTTCCAGCGGATCACTGTTGATGGCCATTTGAATTGACCAAAATATTTGTTCGATATCTGATAAACTGAGCTCTTTTGTAAGAGGATACGTTTCGAGAACAATACGGACTTTGCTTTCAATTAATTTTGTCATATCTCGCAGTCCGTTACGAAGAAAAGACTGTACTAAAGATAAATACGATTGTCGTAGTTCATCTGATATTTTCTTACTTTCTGGAGCTCTTGTATCCTTATACAAATAACCACCTAAAATATTTACTTGTACCCGTAATGTAATTACAAGGATTGTTGTAGCATATATCAATGTGGTCAGGCGTGTAAATGCAATAATTTTCAGATTTTCCCATAGTTCGATTTTGTTTTCTGCACTACTATTATGTAGTTTCTCCAAAATTGTGTCAATATCCAGGATATTAAGGATTTCATCGCAAACGTTTGTTGTTAAACTAACTATTGCTTGATTGCAAGTCCGTTCGGTTGATTCAAAATGTTGGACACGCCTTGTTTTCTCAATGAATTCACGTGCGTTTGATTCTTGCCATTCTATAAGTTTTTGTTTTGCATAACGGGCTGCAAAGTATGTTCCACCAATAGCTGCTCCTGCAATAATGAATTTGCGACGATTGCGAGAGAAGAATCGTTTGATGCTGTCATACATGGTTTTTGGGAGTGGGGTGATGTGGTGTGTTCTGGAATTGGAAAATTGAATAAATTTATTTTAATTAGGTATTAGTATCAGATTTATATTAAAAATTAACAATAAAAAAATGAGTACATAATCATAGAATTCAAATCAAGAAATGATTTTAGGGGCAGATGTGTTACTGACCACAGCAACTTCTAGAATATGAACCCGGTAGCTCGTCCGAAGACGGACCTGGGCGCTTTTGTCCAATGGACCCTAAATGAGCCGCAAAGCGACAACGCGGCGTCCGGAGTGCTTTTTTTACCCCGCTACAACCTAGGACGAACAGCCATATTCGCTCTTGTGGTCCTTCCGAATGAATAAAACCTATCTAATCAACAAGCTCGTGTATTCAGAATTACTAACAAGATCAACCCAACACGTTCCCAATCAATTCGACCCAACATTTTCCTAAATGCTTCGCGGCACGTGCACAACCGATCGCTCATCGTTTTTTGTAGTAATTGAGCACTCATACAAGCAAACTGCTCGAAAATCCTCCTATCTCCTATCCAAAATTGCAATGGCAGATTTTAAAAAAATTTGTAATTATTTCCATTGTAATTGTAATTTGTAGAATAATGTTTCTTCTTATTTTTATATTAAATGTAACTTTATATCAAATTTTCCTCTATATTAAAATTTAAATGTTTTTCTTTAATTATATTTTCCATGAAATTTAATTTTTCATTACTATTTAAAATTTTCATTTCTTTACTACATGTAAATTTTCTTCACTTTATTTAAATTTCTTTACTTCATTTCTAATTTCTTTAGTTCATTAAAGTTTCCCTACTTCAGTTAAATTTTGGTCTTAAAAAATTTAAATCTGCCCATTACAATTTAGGATGTGGAAACACTGATTTAGTGCAGGCCAACGGTGCATTACATGAAAAATGCATTCGAGTTCAGCTGAGTGGGCAGCTGATGAAATTTTACCGATAGCGACACGGCGAAAAGGAAAACAAAGACAAGTTGGACGGAGCCAAAAGAAAAGAAAACGGGGAACCTGCTTGGAATCGCGACAGCGATCACACGGAGGTGCAGTCCGCTCCGTCTGGAAGACGAGATACAGTTAAATTTCAAGCGCGAATATTTTAATTACGGGATTCCAACAACTGTAAATGTTGGGGTTGGTTGGTTCGGTAGAGCTGAAGAAATTTCCGAACCGAATATGGAGGCTTCGAGTGCATAAAGTTGTCTTTGAAACATGTGTGAGATCATGAGCGTGTTGCTTTATGCGAATCCAAATTACGTTTTTCGTTCTGATTCACGTCTTTGAATTCATAAATGATTCGACGGAGAAACAAGGTGAAAGTGGACGAATACAATTGTGATAAAATGCGACGTTGTAGTATGGCAGCCATTTGTGGAAATTTCTTTTGCAAGAATTGAACTGTTTTTAAATTGTTCTTAAGTGCAGTGTGCCACAACCCTTTTTGTATTTGAATGCAAAATTTCCTAGACCTTGACTCATGTGGTGAGGTGTCAGTTTGCTCACATAACAATGGTAATATTGTTTACCGTTGACAATGGATTGGATTTGGAGTGCTACCAGAAGTTATTTTAAAAGTAGTCTTAAGAGAGAGCAAGTGTCGAAGCATCAATAGTTCTCATAAAGTGAAACGCAAAATCCGGAAATTGCTATTAAATTTAAATCCAGCGAATGCGATACATAAAGTCACAAAGCACAGCAAACTATTAACATCTCTTATCTGTGTGATCGCAATGAAAAATTTGCTTAGTCGTTCAGTTTATGGAATAATTTTTCCAAACCGCTGACTATCAACACCGTACAAGTTGAAAGTACACATCAGAACCCCCCCTATCCTCGCGACTCACATATCGCCGGCGATACTAAATGTGCTAGAAAACGAAGAGTGTGGAGTTACTATTGCGCGAAGCTAGTAAAAGCAGTTGAGAAGGCATTAACAGTCGCCTTGAAATTCGTGTGCCGTCAACTCTAGCTTGTGATATCGTGGATTTAAGAGCAGCCTTCTATCTCGAATTGGCCTAACATTGGAAAGGATATACATTTTTTTTTACCTGAAAACCACCCGCGAAATCGTTATGAATGCATGAAGAAGCGGGCCCGTACAGTAGTGAGCTGCGTGCCGAAGAACTCCAAGATTCACATGACAATTGGCTTGTAGATAGAAAGTTCTGTATCCTAATGTACCTTCTAACCTTGAGGCTGACCTAGATTTGGAGAATATTCGACCGGAATGCAAACGATATCAAGACAGAATTTACAAAGCATCAATACGAGAACGACTAATTGGTGAACCGATTTATGTATCGCCTAGTAAACGTTGGCGAATGAGAATTTAGAATCTCATAGTTGAATACTAATTAATGTTTAGCTTAAATCTGAATCTTTTTGAGAACCCTCCTTAATTACTTTATTACAAGTGAGCATTGATCTTGTTTTCGATCGCAGAATAGTTGCGCGCCCTCAAAATTACTTATTCTGTAGGCGTATATTATTTATAATTTGACGCATATATTTATATTATGCATGTATATTAGTATTTTGTGTTAAAACACATTAAACCAGATGAAGGCAACACCGTATAACCACATCACCAGCGGGCGCCCGGCATGGATGCATGTGAGTACACTGTTTGTTTTCTTTTTTTATATACTTTGTAAATATTTATATATATTTGTATCGGGTCATTTATCGATTTGAGCAAATGAGAAGACAGAAAAATTATATTCCGAAATTTACACATTAGATAGTTATCAAGCATACGAGGATTGATTCATTCACGATTAGCTTCACATTTGTGAATTGTCAGAAGTACTATATCGAACAGAAATAATAATAATGTTTTAGGAAATTTCAAAGTCGGTTTTTCCATTTTGTCCTGTCTGACCGGGTATAGGACCCGCCACGATGGAAGGCTTTCCGCATGACATGGGCTAGCCATCGGGCGCGCTCCATCTGTTTTGTCGTTTTCAGGGGCTCTTGCCGGGTTGAAAGGCCTTCCACTCACGTGCCCGTTTTATGACATAGAGTTATGTGACCCGATCACATAATTCTATGACATAAATCGGTCACATCCATATTTCCCGTTGATGGGAGGGCTCATACAAAGGAGGTTGGTATGAGTTTTCCGCTCAAACGGGAGATGTAGGGCCACGTCAACATTTGGATCTTGATCCGGTTGCGCGGGTGCGAGGCGGAACTCTTATTTGTGGGCCATAAAAACGAGTAACGACGAATGCTCCGCAAGTCCGTTTGTTTTTAACCGTTTTAACTTGTCCTCTGAACAACCCATTTCCACCCTCAGTTAGTTACCACCATTTTTCGACTTCGGTCGACATTTTCTGAGATCCAAGAATGCGTGAATGCGAAATTCTTTTGTAGTAGATCCTTGCCTTGTTCTGGGGGAATGAACCCGCCCCACGACACCGCAACGCTAGCCTGCCAGCGCATTCACGCGTCCCCAGACAAGGCCATTCTCGGCTGATATTACCATCCTCTTTCGCCGAGGCAGCAGACCATCGTTGTAGTCCTTCACGGACATTTTTCTACGTATTTTCACTACAGTTTTGCACGAGCTGACCTTTACACTTTTACTTCAATTCACCAATCACAACCTTAATTTAATACTTAACATAAAATTCATTTATTTCTCTATCCCCAAAAAAAAATTTACGAGTAAATCTTGATAATAACATATTGTAGGGAACGAGTAATAAAGCAACCATATATTAGAGCTAAAAGTCAAAATTTATTATTCGTCGATGCGAGTTGACTTTTGTATGTCTAATGAATAATTTCCAAATTAAATCATTTTAAGTTTGATCTAAACCCGATAGTTTTCTTTAGTCAATGGGATGAGCTGATCCTATAAACTGGGGGCTCGTCCAGGATTTGCAGACAGTGAGTGTAAACAAAGACGAATCGTGCTGAAGACGAGGAAAAGGTGGCGCTTCAGAGAAGAGCAAAGGCAGCAAGATGGAAGACGACGTAATGTTCGATTTAACGATGAATGTTGTAACGTGTGATGTGTATAACCGCACGGTTGCGCAGCTAAAAGACATATTGAAGGATAAAGGACTCAGGTTGTGGGAAATAAAGCCGAGCTAATAGACAGACTTATGACTGCCAATCCAAGTAGGGAATGGATAACTGAATTAGGCAATCCTAACGACGGGAAAGATAGTGCAATCGAGAAAAAAACGGGAGTAACGAGAGTAACGAGAGTAAGTAACGAGTCCATTGTCTCGCGATCGTGAAATCGAGTTGTACAGTCGCGAGAAAGAGTTGGCCGAGAGGGAACTCGCGGTAGCTCGTCGCGAAATTGAATTTTTGCGTGGAGTACAGAATCGAAACAACGAGGTGATTGTAAACGACGGGTCGCGGTCATGTTGCCGATAATATAGGAACCTCAACCGAACGACGACCAGTGCAAGCTGTATCTACTATGGCGACCATTAACATAATGATGCTGGCGGAGCTGCTCAGTGTCCTCTCCGGTTAAACCGAGACATACGAAACATGGGGCAGACAGGCTATGTTTTTGAAACTCGACGACTCGACAGTGAAATTCTTATCGGGACACGACTCAAGGGCAAACCCATGGAATGGTTTCCAGGCTCTAATATATCGCGCTGGAACCTGAAAGTCTTCTGAGTGAATTGAGGAGAATGTTCCATCATCGTCCGAATAAGATTGTAATGGGAAAATTCGAAGAGCGAACATGGGAAAACCGAAACTTTTCATGATTATGTACATGAGAAGACAATTCTTGCGAATTATCTCAGCATGGACGATGACAAAGAGCTCGGCTACATTATCGACGAGGTTCTGGATACTCAGCAGCGCGAGGTTGCCCGTATACAAGGATTCAATTTGATGCAATCGTTGCTGCGAGGGTTCGAGGAGATATCGCTGCGCGACAGAAATTTTACATCAAGTTCGGATGCGAAACAAGACGACCAAGCGAGCGGCGTTAACCGTAGAAACGACAAAGCGACGAACAGTAAGAGCGATACAGGTGAGAAAGGTTCATCTGACGAAGGAGGCGCGTCGAGCGAGACTAAAGAACGGGGTGTAAAAAAAATTATTATAATTGCAGTCAACACGATCATATCATTATTAATTGTCCGACGAAAAATAAAGGAACGAAATGTTTTGCGTGTGGTGAGTATGGGCATATCGCACCGAAATGTTAGAACAGAAGGAAAGATGCGACGAAGAGTAGCTGCGCGGTAACCCATGCGAAATTGAGCGAGTACGATAAGCAAGTTTTAATTGATGGGGCCCCGATCGACGCTATACTCGATAACAGAAGTGACTTGACGATTATGCGAACAGACGAGTATGTGAAATTAGGCTCTCCGGGTTTTGAGAGTAAAGTAAATTTCTTTTCGGGGGGGTTGGAAAGAAGAATAACACGACGTTGGGAGAATTTCGAGCGATGCTGACATTTGATGGAAATTCGTACCCGATTTTACTTCGTGTGATTTCCGACGATTTGTTAAGGCATAAATTGTTGATTGGTCGCGATTTGATGATTAAGTGCAGTAAAGCTACAATCAGCACTTAGGCCGAAAGTTCTTCAGCGTGCGACGAAGATTCAAGGATATTTCGAGTCAATGTAGTATAATGTTGCGATGCGAATACGACAGATTGGACGACTTGATCGTGCCGTCAGAAGATTATGAGAACGGACTAGAGAAAGTAAAGCGTGTGTTGAAAACTGCGAGCGAAACTAGCCTTATCCTGAACTGGAAAAAAATGTGCATTCCTTCAGACGAAAATAAATTTTTTTTGTCTCATCGTTAAAAATGGACGTGTCCACTCGAGCGAAAGAAAAATCGATGCTGTTGCGAAGTTTCCGAAGCCGAAAGATGTTCGACAGGTTCAGAGGTTTCTCGGGTAAACCGGATATTTCCGAAAGTTCGTACCCGGATATTCTCTTATAGCTCGACCGCTGTCCAGCTTGTTGAAGTCAAATGTAAAGTTCGAATTTGGTGAATGAATTTCTGCGTCTTGAAGATTATTTTAACTAGTCAGCCAGTATTGAATCCGTACTGCGTAGGCGCAGATACGGAGCTGCACACCGATGCGTCGAAGCACGGGTATGGGGTGATATTGCTTGAGAGGAACAGTGAAGACAAGGCATTGCACCCAGTATAATATGCTAGCGGTAAGTCGACGCCAGCGGAAGAGAATCACTCGAGCTATGAGCTCGAGATACTGGCGATTGTAAAAGCGCTCAAGAACTCCTTGCGCGTATTCGTGAAAATCTAAATACCCGCGAGCTAGTCGAAAACGAATGGATCAACGCCTTCGACGAAAACCGCGACGATATTCGGTTTCAGGCCAACGAGGGTATCAAAAAATTCAAGAGGAGAGCCGCCATATTTTTAACAAGAAAACAAAAGACGCAAATGTTTATCGAGAAGGCGATTTGGTAGCTATTCATCGGACTCAGCAAGGACCGGGTTTAAATTAGTAGCTAAGTATTTGGGACCATACGAAATAGCGAGAGCCTTGCGGAACGACGTATAAACAGTTCACAAATTGGCAAACACGAAGGACCTTTGCGTACG
This sequence comes from Odontomyia ornata, assembly GCA_963969285.1. NCBI lineage: Eukaryota > Metazoa > Arthropoda > Insecta > Diptera > Stratiomyidae > Odontomyia > Odontomyia ornata. Next base: position 25,710,091 of record OZ017741.1, read on the forward strand.
TCAACGGCAGCTGGTCACATGAAGTTGTGGGCATACGACGGAAATAGTAGCGAATCTGAAGATGACCTAGGCGACGGCAACTATAAAGTTCACAACAACGAAGAAGACATCCCAGGACGTATTTTATCGCAGGAGGGCCTAATGTAGGGAACGAGTAACAAAGGAACCATACAGTAGAGCTAAAATCATGTTTTATTATTCGTCGATGCGAGTTGATTTTTGTATGTTTAATAAATAATTCGCAAATTAAATCATTTTAAGTTTGATATACACCCGAGTGTTTTTTTTTAGTCTAAGGGATAAGCTGATCCTACACTATTCTAATAGAAATTGAAATTGGAATCAATTAAAGAAAATTACGATTTACCTATCTACCTGATTCTTCGATGCAGTGGCCCCTCTTTGATTTGCCTCGACGCCGCTTCAACAGTTCTGGCCATTCGTTGCCGGAGTCCAATTTTGTTTCCAACTTGCCCAATTGTCTTGAAACTTAGTTCAAATCCCACGCTGATTTCTAGAAAACTCTGTCTTTACTCAACAAATTCGTCCTCTACACGAATTGACGAAAGGGGACACCGCTTCCACCTGGATCCCCCACTCTTATTTGGGGGCCGTAAGTATACATGGTAAAGACGAGATCCTCTCAAGTCTCGCCCGCGTTCGCCCGGCCCAGTATGTCGTTTTGCTTTGGCAATGCATCCCTTCAGTAGGTTACCTCGGTCTCGACACGGTCGAACCGAGTCCTACGACCATTTAATTCGTGAGTGCGAAATTTGTTTTGTAGTGGGCCCCTGCGCTGGGGAAAAGAACCCACCCCACGACACCGCAATGCTAGCCTGCCAGCGCGTTCACGCCTCCTCAGACAAGGCCAATTCCAGTGAGCACCAACAAATGAGTTTCCTTTGTGACATATTGCACATGTCCCGAAGGAGTTTAGAAATTAGTCCATCTAACCACACCATGTCGAAGGCTTTTTCCATATCAATGAGACACGCTCCAACACATTCTTTGTTGTTTAGTTTCCAACAAATGTCTAACGTTACTTTCGTTATCGCATGTATGGTCGAGTGCCTAGCACGAAAACCAATTTGGCAATTCGGCATCAACTCATATTTCTCAATGTGGGCGTTTAATGCTTTGTTTAGTATCATTTCAAACACCTTACTGATTTTAGGTAACAAACTGATTGGGCGAAAGCTTTTAGGGCACAAAGATTCCTTTTCTTTCTTCAAGATCGAATATACCTTAGCCTTTGTCACTCATTTGAGAAATATGAATTACTCAACATGTTGTTGAACAATATGCAATAATTCTTAATAGCAACCTCATGCCAATGCCAGGGAGCTATCTTTGGAACACCATCAATACCAGATAATTTCTTGTTGTTTATCCTGTAGTAATCGAGCAGCCGCCTAGGCAAACTGCTCGAAAAACACCATTATACTTGATCCTATTTTAATTGTAAATTTAGAAATAAAAATATTTAAATTTACAATTAAAATTCGATCACGGCAACCCCTTTGCAACGCAATTTATCACCATGAATTGCGTTGTCCCGCAAGGCAAGCAACAGTTGACGGCATGAGAGGGCCCGCAAGAAACCACCGTTGCGACGTTGAGTCTGATGGAGATCGCGAAAGTGGTGGTGGGATGGATCTCGCGAATGATCAAAGGCTACCGTGCAAATCCAAATTGATACGTGAAAACTGAGAAAAGATTTCATAGAATTCGATTGCGAAGAGTAAAAACAATCGTGCGACGAGGTACTAAATTGAGTGTGAGGTGAATAATAAGCAAAACATCAACGGCTGCGGTTCACTCTCCAAGTGTCGTTTGGTGGGCGCGCGAAGCAAAACAAAGTCGAGTCCGGAAAGTTGTTCCTTGCGAAAGGGCCACTGCGGTTGCATGGTGAGTGCACATAAACAGTGGTCGCTGCAGCAGACAAGGAAACAAATCAGGAGCCTTGAACCGCGTACCGAGGAGTACCAGCACCAACGCCGTCTGAACAATATCGCTTTATGTGTAATTTCGACATAAGAATTTCACGAAATCCCTCTGAATTCTACCGTCGTCGTCGACCTACAATTTAACAAACGGTTTTAGCATTGCAAATGCGTCGAATAAATTGTAATGATAAAATCATGTAGCAAGCGGCGACACAAAATCATGTGCCGTGCAATCCATGTGAAATTGAAGAAGAAATTGAAGAATCTGCACAAGAGAAAAAGTGTCACGCGTGTTTTTTCGCTTGAACGGTGAAAGCCAGATAATTAAGAGGCAATGGCTATATGAAATAGATGTGCAGTAAAAGCATTAGAAGATGCATGTCAATGGGTAGAACGAGGAGAAGGAGATGTTGCCGTTTACGACGCAACGAATTCAACGAGAGATAGTGTGTTATTGACAATTAAATTGAATCAGTGAACGATAAAGATTTAAATGTTTTGTTCTACGAGACATTTATGTATCAAAATATCCAGCGAGAAAGTAAGATTTAAAATGTGTTGTGGTTGTTCCGCTGACAAGTTGTTTGTGCCAGTATAAAGTTATGGTGGTGCCGAGACCGAAAATCAGCAATGATGTGTGGCTAAAGGTCGAAGTGATCGACACGCAAAGAAATGTTCAGAATCTGTTGACGAGGGAGGAGGGAGATATTCGATTGTATAGCTTCAAAAAAATCTGGCCACGTCTACGATGGATGTTGATCCGGATGGGGGGTGCGAGGGGGCACCACTTCCACCTGGATGCCCCACTCTTATTTGGGGGCCATAAGTATCGTCGGAAAGACGAGATATTCTCAAGCCTCGTTCGTTTTCGCCAAGTCCAGTTAGTTGTTTGCTTTGGTGGGAACCTTTTCCATTAGCAGGTTACCTCGGCCTCCACACCGTCGGGTCAAGTCGTTTTATCCCCTATTTCGTGAATGCGAAACTTTTTTTTAGTGGAACCTTGCGCTGGGGAAAAGAAAACCGCAATGCTAGCCTGCGCGTCCTCAGACAAGGCCAATTTCGGCGAGCATTAACATCTTCGCTCGCCAAGACAGCACACCATCGCTGCAGTCCTATACGGACATTTCTATCCACTCCTTTCACTACAATCCTGCCAAGTATGAAACACAAGTCTTCATAGCTAACAAAATAATCAATAAGATTCATGCTCGGTATGAGGTCAGATGTTAAAGTTTCATTGAAATGAGGAATTTATTGGCCGTTCAGGCTTGATTTGAAGTCGGAAACTTGTGCTTCAATGACCTCTGAAAATATTTGGTAGATGAACCAATTCAAAATGTGTTCCAATCAGAGCAAGTTTATGCAATCCATCACATATAATCCTGTTTCCATTTCTATCCGGAGTCGTACTATCAATTTCGATACCAGCCCTATCGTGAAGATTTATCTCATCACTAGTGACTTCAAGATTTGATACCTTCACTCGAGACTTCTTACAGAACAAGCTATTCACTTTCGTGAAAACGCCATCTGGGCCCTGTGTGCTAAAAGCCCATTGATTGCTGACCTCACTCCTGAAGTATGAACGGATTAAGTTCCGGGCATTCTTCAGGTGTAATTTCAAAAAGCCAACGGAGGATGGTTGTTATCCAAAAATCGCCGGTAAATATTGTTCAATCTTTTTAACCTTGCAATGATTGGTGTCTCATATCCTATCTTTAATCTTGGGAACTACTTTCTCAATTGTTTCCAACATCATCTTCTCTAACTTCGACAAATAGAGATCTTTTTCATCGTTAGATAGATTCCTGTCATTAGGAACCATTCAACAAGAGTTGCCATCATCAGAAGGAAGACATTGCTTCTTGTACTCCCGATTAAACTTCTTTTGAAACATTCCCCAGTCTGTTTTTTTTTTTTTAAATTCAACCGATAATTTTCATGTTGAACTGGAATGAGGAAGAGATCATCCCTTTGATGATGGATTTCCATTACGATTGCGTTATGGGCGCTATCATAAGGAAGTACCTGTAGTTTCCGTTGAGGACTATTAAAGCTGAATTCAAGTCTTGCGTCAGCAATGCAGAGGTCCAAATATGAATTTGTCCTACGGTATCTTGGGAACTCCGACCCATATAGATCGCACCTGTATTCAATCTGGTTCTGTGTTATCCACGACTTCAGGAATACACCTCTTGGATAATAACAATTTCCGGTATATACATTTAAAGTGTGATATTAAAGCATTAGAGACAGGATAGTCAACAGTTACTGTTATTTTAATTATTTTATATGTTCGTAACATCTTTATTGACGCTTAGATCAGAAAGCAAACAAGTCTTATTGATTTAGAAATTGGAGAAACTACAACTTTCTGAATAATTTGATTTCTTTCATCAAATTTTAATGGCTTTGAACTTTAAACCCAGACGAATACTAGGGCGGACTTGTCACACCACAGCAAATGGTAGAATTCTTATAGCTAGTAAGTAAGTGTAGCAATAAGTAAACATACCTTTAATAATTTAACACTATCTCTTAGATAGAATGTTGCAGTTTAAATCAAATGAACTCAATTATCTCGAAAATACACGACCGGTGCGAAGCGCATTTGCACGAAAACCTTGAATGTCACTTTCAATGTTTATGTTTGATAACATGTTTCTGTCAAATGACTTGTTGTTTCTACAATTCTTCAATGAAATTGTCAACACACTTTAGTATGGTAATGCTTTTGAATTTGCAGGATTTGACATCGAACATTTATTAAAATGTGTTTATAAAATTTTTAACAGATTTTGTGTATTTATCTTTATAAATCAGCATATTCCACGCGGTAATGCTGGAAATGTCTGCATTATTAAATTCAGATTCAAAACATTTCCACCCAACTTTCACCAACAAGGAAAATGCGTGTTGGCATTGCACATCGTCACTCGTGCCACCTTGCGGAATTTCACTCTCAACATTTTGTCAATCGATATCTTGAATATCTTGTATTGTAAAGTTTCCTTTTAATCGTTGTCTGTTCATTCGCTGTAAGTTCTGTGATAGAGTGAAGAAAAGTGTTAAATTTCGGTGTTCATAGTCATCCACAACCATGTCGGACAACGAACAGAAAGCCATGCAACTCATGGCCGAGGCTGAAAAGAAATTAAATCAAACCCGTGGTTTTTTGGGATCACTATTTGGGTAAGTTTCAACTCCTTCCTAACTTTTTTCCCAATGTTGCAAATACCGAAACTTCTGATTACTTTTTAATATTTTCAGGGGATCGAATCGTGTAGAGGACGCTATAGAATGCTATCAGCGAGCTGGAAATCTATTTAAAATGGCCAAAAATTGGATGAAAGCAGGTCAAGCATTCTGTGAGGCAGCAAATTTACATGCAAAAGCTGGAAGTCGTCATGACGCAGCCACCAACTATGTTGACGCATCGAATTGTTATAAGAAGGTTTGTATTATAATATACAAGGGATTAATGCAGTGATGATTACACACAAAGATGTGTTTTGGTTTTTGCGCAACAGAGCGATTTGGAGGAGGCTGTTTCGTGTTTGTTGAAAGCTATTGAAATTTACACAGATATCGGGCGTTTTACAATGGCCGCAAAACATCATCAAAGTATTGCAGAAATGTATGAAAGTGACCCTAACGGACTGGTAAGGGAATTGTTTTGAATTATTTATTATGGTTTTAATATCAACGGCTTGGTGTGTAAAAATGTGCTTTTAGGATCGAGCAATTCAACATTACGAGCAAGCTGCCGATTATTTCAAAGGTGAAGAGTCGCTTAGTTCGGCTAATAAATGTTTATTAAAAGTTGCTCAGTATGCGGCTCAGCTTGAAGATTATGATAAGGCTATACAAATTTATGAGCAGGTTTGTGAGAGGTCATAATAAAATTTGCAGAAAATTTCTATTCTGGAATCATTTTGCAGGTTGCCAGCTCATCCCTGGAAAGTTCATTATTGAAATATAGTGCAAAAGAGTACTTCTTTAGAGCCGCATTGTGTCACTTAAGTGTAGATCTATTGAATGCTCAACACGCACTGGAAAAGTATGCGCAGCAGTACCCGGCCTTCCAAGACTCGCGAGAATATAAACTAGTCAAGGTAAGTTCTGCCTCGTTTTCAGACTTAAGTACGTGAACGTCGTTTACGCCCAAAGTTTGGGATTCTCAGACTGCCTTCTATCGACTACCACTAAACACCTAAACTGTCAACCTGAGAACCAAGCTTGTAATCGTTAAATAACTTAATTCGGACTAGACCTCGTTCTTCTATGCCACAAAGCGCCATCGGCTATAAGGGATGTTCTTCTATCAGGAGAGTAGAGGGAGTAACTTTGAATAAAAAGAGTTGATTGTTTATGTTTATGTATTGCATGCTTAAATTTTTATGGCACAAATCTAATTCTAGAATTTCATTCTGAGAGTTTTCGGCTGTTGGTAATTGTCTTGAAAAGACCAATCAATCTTTATACCTAAAATCTTAGTCAATGCTACTTTCTTGTACACTTTTCATACAAAAAGAAGTTGCCTCGAGCCGTTCAAAACGAAACTCATCTAAAATACTCACTTTTTCCAAAAAACTTCCCTTATCACCACATAATCTGCGCATTGTCGTTCACACCGTTTTAGTTTGGCATCCCACGGCTCCTCTAATACCGCATCTATGTTCAAAACCTAATCTCAGGCAATTATCGTACCAACAGTGTAGACTAATCGTATGTAGAGCTAAATTATCGTACTTTTCAAAAGAATGTCTGTTATAAATAAAACATATTTACCGTAACATTGATATTGCAAGCTATCACTTGTCAACTAGATTAGAAATGAAAGTGATATTTATAAGTATATGTTTCACGCATGCATAAACCTAAACTATATTCAGATTACTAGTTGTGCCTTGACCGTGAGACAAAACGGGTAAAACCACCTAAATGCTCTTGGATATATATTTTTTTATACGAAGAATCACATGGCCTTAGGCAATTACATAAGACCACTGTAGTGTTATTTACATGGTTAAATGTCAATGAAGGGCTTGCAGTGATGTTGGGCTGCCTCGGTGAACGAATTCTACAAGATCGTCGAATATCTTTGATGTTCCATTTGCACGTAGTTTGCTGTATTTTCACTCACCCATGCTCAGATAACCTCGTAACCATGATGACCTTCAGCTTGGGCCCTTCCCCTCTTCGTATTTAGTTTATAAAAGATTTGTCAACTGCCTTCTTCTCAGCTCTCAGTAATTTTTCTTATTTATTTTCTCCTAGTTTTTGCATTTTTTATTACTTTTATCTTTCTTTTTGCATGCTGTGCTATTATTTAATTCATTTTGCTGTACTATTATTTTATATATTTTGTTATTGAAAATTTTTTCTGTTAAATAGAAATAAATAAATAAATTGTTCGTTTCCACTTAGACTGACTTGGCCCGGGACGCGTGTATGCCCTTGCAGGCTAGCGTCTTCGGTGGCGTGGGGCGGGTTCTTTCTTCTAGCAAAATTCCTCATGGTTGGCCAGATGATCGTGACAGTGAACATAACAATATGTGTGACTGCTAGACGGCAGGTCTGCTCGGGAGGTTTTTTCAAGTATCAATTAGCTGCGTCCAGATTCACTCTATATTCCAAATTGCAGGCTGGTATATGTTAGTGTTTATAATAAAAGATCTGCCACACATGATAATCATCTTTTCGCCGACACATTTTTCCGTAAACATCACTTCACTCCTTAAAAATATTCCTTGAATGATACGGTCAGGGGTCGGCGGAGGTAGTGGCTTGTATGTGGCGTCGAGTTCTAGCTTTTTTCCAGCTGGATCAGTCAGTCTTGAAAAACTTGTTCTAGTTTCATGTGTTGGTCGCGATCGTGTTGTGCTTTTGTTGCATTTCATACAGGCACGGCAACTGCACTCTGAACTTCTAAGCCCAGCACGTAAACAGTTCAAGAATAGTCAATTACTTGATTGTTAATCCGCAGACCAATTTTCTTTTTCCTTGAAAAGCCGTCGGGCCTTGCTTTGTTGTGTGAGCAAACGCGTTTCGACTTCTTTGAGTCATGTTCAGTGTCTAAAGGATGTGAACAAAATAATTAACTAAGTCCATTAATAGGGCTTACGCCTCGAACAAACTACGGGTTCGGCGAGGCTGATAGACCCCTCCTCAGGAACTACCACACTCCATCACCCAAACAACATCTTGAGGACCAAGTGGACTGTGGCCATCAGCCTCGTCGAAACCGCAGTTTTTTCAGTTACCAGCTCTTTTGCTGAAAATGCCGGTCTTCGTCGGGCCAATAAACGTGCTACCATGTTGATAGTCAAGACGGCCCGGGTGAAGAACAACTTGTTATTTCACTTAGGAGACTGGCACCACTGTTCTTAACACATCGTGCAGACAAACAAAGTACATGGAAACTTAGCTCGATATAACTTGTATGTTAAATGTGTTCCCACATGCGTATAAAGGTTGCAAACTGTATTTTGGGGGTCCTGCGGTCGACCTGCCCTGAGGATGATGGACTGTGGCAGCTCAAGAGGAGGAGAGTCTATCAGCTTCCCCGAAACCACCCTTCAAATTTTTGAAGTATTAATGGACTTAGTTTATTATTTTGTTCACACCCTTTGGGCACTGAAGATGACTCAAAGGTGTCGAAACGCACAACAACGCAAGGCCCGATGGCTTTTCAAGAAAAAAAGATTTCAAGAATAGTTTAAGCTTGTTTACTCTTTTTATATGGTCTGGTATCGCTAGTTTTTTTTAACTGCTCACATGCGAATATTTTCTGGTTTCGATTGCAATTGGTACAATAAGTGGATTACGTTTGATTTTTTGATACTAAAGGTTTCAGTTTCTTAGGTTAATTCTTAATGCTGGAACGCTTTTCGTTACCCAAGGCCACCGAAGCCTGGAATCTTAGCTCCGAAAACGTCTGGAAAGAATCCAGGGATTGCAACTCCCTGGGAGACTAGTGATTCCTTACACATGTGTGACGTTGTAATGATTTTGTATCTTACACGTCTCGAACGTCGAGATTTCCGAAACCTGAACCGACCTCTCATCGGTTCTAGACGTGAAGTCTTGGAACGTGACAACGGACTGTACCCCTCAGCTCAACAAGTCCGGACACTCTTAGTCTACTCCGAGGTGGCTGCTGGCTAGCTAGCTAGTTCGGAGAGGTGTTCGATTGCGGGTCTTACGCGAGCAGACTAAGTCCGAAATACAAAAATTCAGCCACCGGTTCATATGCCCGATTTACTAACGCGTCAAGCAACTTCATTCGACTACTCTAAAATGCAACTTCACATCCCGGGGGGAAATGAATCAAAACAACCGCCAAAAATACGCGCTCCCGAAATTTCTTTCTCTTTTTCTTAGTCTGCTCGCGTAAGACCCGCAGTTTTAAAAAAAAAGTGTATAAATTTAACAGCAATCGGCCTATTGATTCGTGAGACATAGCACTTTATGCGAAGCGACTTTTGTTATTTAAAAAAATGGAAAAAGTGAATTTCGAGTTTTGATAAAGCATTGCTTTTTGATGAAAAAAATACAGTTGAAACCAAACAATAGCTTGATAAACATTATCCGGACTCTGCTCCATCGAGAAAAATGGTACAGACGTGGATTGCTAAATTTAAACGTGGTCGTACCAGCACAAATCATGCAGAGGGCAGTGGACGTCCAAATGAGGCTGTTATTCCAAAAAACATCAAAAAAATCCACAAATTGGTTATGAACGATCGCAATTTGAAGGTGCACGAGCTAGTTGACATTGTGAAGTTATCAGATAGTAGTGTTTTTACCATTTTATACGAACATTTCGGTATGTAAAAGCTCTGTGCAAAGTGGGTGCCGCGTGAGCTCACAGTCGACCAAAAACAACGCGTTGATGCTTCAGAGAAGTGTTTCGCGCAGTTAAATCACAATAAAATCGAATTTTATCGTCGTATGTGACAATGGATGAAGCATAGCTTCATAATTGCACACCAAAATCCAAAAGACAGTCAGCTGAGTGGACAGCAGTCGACGAACCGAGTCCAAAGCGAGCAAAGACTCAACAGTCGGCCAGTAAGGTGATGGCGTTTGTATTTTGGGATGCGAACGGAATAATATTCATCGACTATCTCCAAAAAGGAACCACCGTCTATCTCCAAAAAGGAACCACCGTCAACAGCGACTTTTATTGTGCACTTCTGGATCGATTGAAGGCTGAAATTGCAAAGAAATGGCCGCATTTGCAAAAGATATAAGTGTTGTTTCACCAAGACCATGCATCGTCTCACAAAACAATGAAAACGATGGCAAAATTGAATGAATTGGGCTTCGAATTGCTTACCCACCCACCGTATTCTCCAGATTTAGCCCCCAGCGACCTTTTCCTGTTTTCAGATCTCAAGAGAATGCTTGCTGGGAAGAAATTTGAGTCCAATGATGAAGTAATCGCTGAAACTGAGGCCTATTTTAATGAGCAAGAAAAATCGTGCTGTAAATGTGGTATCGGAAAGTTGGAAAATCGCTATACTCATTGTATCACCCTCCAAGGCAACTTTGTTGAATAATAAATTCGAGTTTTGTCAAAATTTTGTTTTTCTCTTACTTATCCTACAAACTTCTTGAATAACCTATTAATAAAGCTTAATTGTACGAGGACGGTCCCAAAAGTACCCGACCCGACAAAGAAAACAGTACAAAAAATTGCGAAATTTTTTTTATTTTTCAACATAATCTCCTTTCAGCTTGATACACTTTTCCCAACAATGTTGATTAGCTTCAAAACCCGCTTTATAGTAGGAACCGTCAAGCTCCTCAAAAAAGCTATTAACCGCAGACTCTTCATTGTTGGCAAATCTTTTGCCGCCGAGCTATTTTTTCAAATTCGTAAAAAGAAAATAATCCGAGGGAGCCAGATCTGGCGAGTAGGGTGCGTAAGGAAGCAATTCGAACTTCAACTTATTGATTTTAGCCATCGCAATGACGCACGTGTGTACTGATGCGTTGTCGTGATGAAACAACACTTTGTTTTCGTCAGATGAGGCCGCTTTTTCTTGATTTCATCACTCAAACGCTGCACTAAGGCTGCATAAAATGCGCGGTTGATTGGTTTTCCTTTTTCGAGATAATCAATAAATATTCCAAGCGCATCCCGGAAAACGGATGCCATGACCTTGCCAGCTGACTGAACTGTCTTTGCTTTCTTTGGAGCTGGTTCACCCTTTTCAGTCCACTGCTTTGATTGCTCCTTGGTCTCAGGTGTAAAATGATGGGCCCATGTTTCGTCCATGGCTATGAATCGACGCATAAACTCGGCTTTATTGCTGCGAAACATTGTCAAACACTCGATGGAAACATACTCACGTTGCTGTTAGTGCTCCATTGTGAGCAAACGCGGCATCCATTTTGCGCACAGCTTTCTCATGTCCAAATTTTCGGTCAAAATGTGATGCACAGCACTTTTTGAAATGGCTGTCATGTCTGCTAAATCGCGCACTTTTAGTCGACAGTCATCCAATACCATTTTGTGGATTTTCTTCACATTTTCTGACGTAGTGATCTCACTTGGTCGACCATTGCGGTGTTCATCTTGGCAGCTCGTACGACCTCGCTTCAAATCAGCTACCCAATATTTGACCGTTGTAAACGAAGGAGCAGACTTCCCCAGAGTAGAATCCAACTCGGCTTTGATATCGGTTGCACTTAGACCTTTCAAATGAAAGGATTGTGTCACATAACGATGCCTGATTTTTTCCATATTTACAAGTTCACTGAGAGCGTGTCACATAACGATGCCCAATTTTTTTCCATATTTACAAATTCACTGAGAGCACTCACTTTGGATGTCTGTAAAAAATAATAATAAACGAACCGTTATGCATTTTTCACATTAAGTTGTTGAAAGGTGATATTGTCAATCGCAATAATTGTCTTTTTAAAACTACCTGTATTAATAAGTCAGGCCGGGTACTTTTGGGACTACCCTCGTATCTATTCAATAAAGGTACTCGTATTATGGATAAATCTTAGGCTGAGTAATTATTTAAAATGAACTTTGTTTTATAAGTAAAAGTATCAAAATTTACAATTGTTTCCTATTTGAAATTGGCGCTCTTCCAAGTAATTCCTGTTATTTGATCAGTTATAATGATGATTTTGGGAGCGTTGTGGTTACAAATGCCAATTGTTTTTAATTTGTTTCTGGATTTTTTAACAAGCTGATCTAAATTTAAACCACAAAACATATATAATCTAAGAGGAAATTCTATGAAATGAAAGAATTTAAGGTCATGAGAAACAATTATTGGGAAAAATCCGTTAATTATTTGATCATACTTATCTGATAGTAGAATAATATTTTGTTGTTTTTAAGAATTTACTAAACCAAAACTACATGTTGCTATTACGTTATTATAAAACAAAAGAAATCTGTGCTATACAGAAAAATCAAATATTAAAACTCTGAAGTAGGATATCCTTAATGGAGTTTAACATGGGGAATAAATTTGAAACCTTGCCATAAATTCACCGTTTTGTTATTTCAAATATTTTCGTGGTCCGTTTTGGACTGTATTGTGTTTGAATTATTAAAAATCTCTTTCCAGTATTTCAAAGGTTAAAGTTTATGAATGAAAACGAATTGCTTCCCCATAAGAATTTTCTTTGCATACGATTTGCTTAAGGTATTTCGGAAGCGATGTTAGCCAGGAGAGAAGTACTTATCGAAACAGTTTTCCATTTAAAAATAAATGCAAGTTAAAAATATTAAGGTGGCGTTATATTCCCTTATGACTATCTTAAATGTGCCGATATCTTCTTCTTCTTCTTAGCACTACAGCCCCTTTCGGGCCTTCGCTTCCTGCATACAGCGCCTCCAACTGTCTCGGTCCGTTGACTGCGTCTTCCAATTCCGAAATCCGAGCAGCGACCGAGTCAGACCTGCGTTTAATTCTAAACTCTTCCTCTCAACAGAATAAGAAAAATTAAAAACCTAAAAACTCTGAAATTAATAAACTCAAAGCCTGAGCAACGCATATGTTTGACAAAGGGAGCAAAAAGCAAAGTATCGTGTGACGAAAATATAATTCAAGTTAAAATCAAATTGAAGCTTTTTATGAAAACCTTTTCCCTTGTTTTTCCTTTTAACTCACATCCTGTTTTTTTTTTATGTGTGGTGGTACCATGTCGGCAATTACAAGTGTATTAGGGAGCTGATGGGGTGTTGACGGCTGCTGCTGTAGAGGAAATGGCGCGGTCCCAAGAACAGGGGACCACTTCTAAAAGTCATCACAACGCTGATGCTCAACTTCTGCGACAAATCACCTCTGGAATTGGTTTAATTTCGGTAACTAATTCCTTTTCAATGCAATGCAAATCGAGACGATCCTCATATGTGCTTACCTTGATGGTAATACCCAAATGTCCGAAATGCCCTGAACGCCAATACGATGCAAGTAAGACTCATCCATACGTGGGAAATCGAAATTAATAACAACATTCACAGCCTGTATATCGAAAAATCGAAAAAAGCAATGAAACACGATGATTAATTGATTGACTAGCAATGGTTTATTGTTGCCGCTTTGTCTTAATTTATACCTACATTTCGCTTTACCTGCATAAATTCTTAGCTGGCGCGTGGAAAGAATTATTGCCATTTCAAGCGAGTTCAATATTTTTCAATTGAACTTTGATTGACTCAATATTTGCTTGAAGTGGCAGTAATTTCACATTTTAATATTAATTGAACATTATGCTTACTTCATACAATTGCAATTACAGGTGTATGAACTTAAGGTAATGTTAGCAAATCTTTAATTTCACATTTAATATTAATTGAACATTATTCGTACTTGCTGCAATTGCAAATTATAGGTATATGAACTTAAGGTCATTGTACTACTTTATGTTAGCAAATCTTTACATGATTACTTGAATACAAAAGGTAAATGACTTTTATTTTCCTTAATACTAGTTACTCGTACATAGCCGCCCACCAAGAGCCGTCAGGGTCTTAAAGTTGATGTTGATTATACCAAGTGGTGAATGAAGAAGGTTCTCTTTTCATCTTAACTCGTATGCAAATATAGAGGCTAGTACTGATTGCTGCAATAAGGAGTAACCCAGAGATGGTAATGGATATTGTAGACAACGTTGTGTGAGGCTTAATAGTTTTCCATTGGATCCTGCCTATTGCGGTATTTAGTGTTTCTTGTTGAGTGATTAAGTTTGTGTACGATTCTCCTGTTATGATTATTCTTGTCGAGTTCAATTGCTTGAGTTCCGTAGGTTGTTGTGTGAAGTTTAATTGCGGGATAGTTGGTGATATGAAGATTGGAAAAGGCTGACCCGTGTGTCGTTGCTCGGCTACAAGAATGTGTTCTTCAGCCAGTAATTGACAATCTTGCGTGAGTTGAATAATGCCTGTACCGTTGAGTAGAATGTCCTTTCTTAACCCTTGGCATAGAGTTTGTGCATGGACTGGTTGCGGGGTGAAGAACAGCCAAGTGTTGATTGACATCATCTGCTGTAGAACAAGTGACTGTGACCGGAAGGATGTTTGCGGACATGTAGGTTGGTTGTGAAGGTTGTATAGTTCCCGTATAATGCAGCTGGTCTTGGCTCTTATATCAATTAATGTTGTGCTGGGCAGAAGGTAAGTCCCACTCGTGAGTTCTGATGCGGCTGCGAAGTTGGCGCTTGTTGTTTCGAAGAATAGTTGATCGTTATAGTTTATTCCTATAATTGAATTCGAAATGCTGAATGCTGTGAAAAATATGGATTTATGGTGAAATGCTGAATGCTGTGAAAAATATGGATTTATGGTGAATAGGGATGGGAGTTGCTTTGATTAGATCAAAGTTCCGGTTGTCAATAATTGGCAAGTGTCCAACGATTTTGATTCTGTCTTCATTAGCGTCAGTTGTAAGTTTAGAAGTAGAAGTGTGCAGAATTTTGAGGTGAGCTGGTAATAGAGTTTGTGTTCCTTAGATAATGCGTTGTAACTCTGCGAGTTTGATACATTCTAATATTCCTTGTTTGGTGTTGATGGCTGTTAGGATGTGACTGTATTTTAAACTCATTTCCTCAACAAAATTGATGGCTCGTTGATAGGTTGCTAGAAATTGGATGTTTATCTGGTTCGTGTCTATTGTAGAGAACCATCCCTTTGCCGTATTGATCAGTTCAAGCCCCTTGATTAATTGATTTTGAAATCGTACGAGTTGTCGGTTGATCCTGCTAGATGTTGTATTGAGCGTTTTTGTGGCTGATTCATGATTCTTCCTTGATGGTTGATACGATTTTTTAATTTTTCTTGATTTGCAGATAAATCTTGTACATCCATGATGATCTCGTCATTAACGCCAAAAATTGCTGTTAACATTTGCCCAAATACTCCACGCTTCTTTCGGTCATGCACGAAACGTACCAGGCTGATTTTATGGTTGGTATCTTCAATTGTGTCTGATATGTGATGAACGAGATCCCAACAGTGGACCTTTTCGGTAATTTGTCTACCCATTGAACACATAGAATTTAGACTGGTGTTTATGCGTTGCAAATTCCTCTCATCTGTTGTTAGGTCAGCGAACGGTAGCTCGATGTTGATTTGCAAAGCTCCTCGATTTAAATTGGCTTTCCCAATTTCTTCTATGTAAAGACCGCCATCCAAGGTTGTGACATTAGCCTCTGATAATGTAGAAGGAGGTAAGACTTCAAGGACTAACAATGTTGTCAGTAGCACTGTTGACATATTCGGAAGTCGTATATTTTTCCTCTTTTTCCTCTTCGTATGTGTATCAAGAGTTTGCGTTGTGGATCGCTTGACTGCAAGATTTTGTGATAGGCTCTCTGTGTTGGTTGGTTTCCTGTTTAATTCTGATGGTTGTTGTTCTTCCATGGTATACGGGAGTTGACAAATTTTGGCTATGGGGCGTAATTTGATAGTCCCGTTTAATTTGACTGACACGGTTCGAACCAATCCATCTAGCCCTGGATGAATTGCTGTTATTCTTGCTAGTGGCCATTGCATAGAAGGGATGTTGTCTATTTTCACTAGCACCAAGTCGCCTACTTTTGGATTGTCTTGTTTTTCAAGCCATTTGGAACGTTGCTGCAAGCGTTGCATATACCCTTGTGTCCACCTTCTCCAGAAAGAGTGCTTCATCTGCTGAACCAGGTGCCATCTTTTTAATAAAGTGTAGCTAGTTTCGCTGGGATCGTCCTTGACTTCAAATAAATTGTCTCCCGTTAGAAAATGACCTGGGGTTAGTGCAGCTATATCGTTGGGATCATCGCTTACTTGGGTTAGTGGACGTGATTCATACATGCTTCGATTTGGGCTAAAAGTGTGTTTATCTCTTCAATGTTTAATACCTGATGTCCGATTGTTTTGTACATATGTGCCTTCATCGTTTTCACGCCGGCTTCCCAGAGTCCACCAAAATGTGGACTACTAGGAGGAATGAATTTCCACTGGATTCCATGATTCGCAACTTCAGAGCTACATGCTTGAAGAGATGTTTTGTATCCGGCTTGTAACTGTTGGTTCGCTCCCAAGAAATTAGAACCACAATCGCTGTAGAGTACTCTGCATTTCCCACGTCTTGCGATGAATCGTTTAATAGCTGCTATGCACGCGTTTGTAGTCAGATCTGAGACTAGCTCTAGGTGAAAAGCCTTTGTTGCCATGCACACAAAGATTGCAATATATGCCTTAGTTGTTTTAGCACCTCTGCCCCCATTCCATTTGATCGTGATTGGCCCAGCGTAGTCAATACCTGTTACTAGGAACGGTTTTTCGAGTCTTACTCTACAGGCTGGCAAGTTTCTCATTAGTTGCGTCATGGGCTTAGACCTCATTTTAAAACACGTCATGCAATCTCGCAATATCTTTTTCGCGGCCGTCTGTCCTGATATTATCCAGTACTTTAGACGCAGATTCGATGATGTCAGTTGGCTACCTCCATGTATGGTTTGCTGGTGGGCTTGTCGTATCAATAACGTTGCTAATGGGCCTTTTGGAATGATGGCAGGGTGCTTAGCTCCATTTTCGATGAGTGCCTGGTGCATGCGACCGCCCACCCTGAGGATTCCATCTGCATCAATCCATGGTGATAAGGATCGGATCCGACTGCTTTTTGGAACACTACCACGTGTAGATATGTGTTGTATGTCCTCCTTAAATGTATGGTTCTGCGTTATCCTGACGCAAGTGTTATGAGCTGCTCTAAGCTCAGCTTCTGACAAATTTCCTGTTCGTTTCATGTTGGGATGTTTGGTGTTAAAGGCAAAACGTTGGCACATCGCAACAATTCTCTGTAACTTATGGAAAGACTAATACCTGTTTAATATAGTTGGCAGTTCTTCGGTTGTGGCAATTAAAGATGTTAATTTTGCCTCTTCATCTCCACTACTTGTTGATTGCATCATAGGAGGTATCCTGATAACTCGTGTGTTGAGCCACGTTGGTCCATTCCACCACAGAGATGATGTGATGAGATCATTCGGTTGCATCCCCCTCGATGCAATATCAGCTGAATTATTATGAGTGCTGACATGATTCCATCGTTCGACTGTACTGTGCTGCTGAATTACACTCACTCGGTTAGCAACATAGACCTTCCACTTGGCAGCGTGACTCCGTATCCACGAAAGAACTACAGTCGAGTCCATCCAGTAAAATCTATGAACATAGTCCCAATTATGCGCCTTAATAACCTCCGCCATCAATTTGACTAGTAAAACTGCTCCATTAAGCTCCAACCTTGGTATTGATTGTACCTTTACTGGAGCTACTTTTGATTTCGCTGCTAAGAGTGCAACCTTGACTGAGGTTTCAGTTACAATTCGAATGTAAACAGCAGCAGAATACGCCGATGACGAAGCGTCACAAAATCCATGAAGCTCAAATGGTTTAGATGGGCTAAACTCTATCCACCGTTTTATTTTGAGATTTTCTAAAACCGAGAGCTGTTTTCGCAGTTGTGTCCACTCCTTAGTTAAATTTGTGTCTAGTGGGTCATCCCAACCCTTTCCTGCAAGCCACAGCTTCTGCATTGTTGTTTTACCGATGATGATACAGGGCTGCAACCATCCTATAGGATCGAACAGCTTTGCCACTTCTGCCAGTAGGGTGCGTTTTTTAAGGTTTTCCTCTTTGCTTGGTCTTGCAATGCAAAATGAGAACTCATCGGTGGCTGGCCGCCATTGAATGCCGACTGTTTTAATCTGTTCGGTTGCCGCTATGTTAAGAGGCAGCTGTGTCTCCCTTTCTGATACTGGAATACGTTCCAATAATTGTGCGTGGTTTGATGACCATTTTCTTAAATAGAATCCTCCTTTCCTTAAAAGATTTCGAAGATCGGTCTGTAACTGTAGGAGATCTTCTAGCTTATCTGATCCCGTTAGTACGTCATCAACGTAAAAGTCCCTTGTTAACGTTTGTGCGGCTTGAGGAAATGTATCATGCTCATCTGCAGCTAGTTGGTGTAATGTTCGAATCGCGAGATATGGGGCACATGCAGTCCCATATGTAACTGTCCTTAACTGATAATGTTCAATTGGACCATCTTGATTGAACCGCCACAGGATTCGTTGAAAATACTGATCTTTCTCGTGGACATAAATTTGTCGATACATCTTTTCAACTTCGGCTGCAATCACGTACTTATGTTGCCTCCACCGCATGAGAAGATGCAATAAGCTTCCCTGGATCATGTGGCCGGAATGGAGGAGGTCATTTAAGGATTTTCCCTTGGAACCCTTTTGCGATGCATTGAACACTACCCTTAATTTTGTTGTGCTACTGCTTTCCTTTACTACAGCATGATGCGGTAGATAATATGCTGTAGTCATCTGTGTGCGATCTGCCGGTACTCTAGACATGTGACCCAAATCGATGTACTCCTGCATAAAGCTTCGATATTGTTCATACAGGGCTGGATTTTGTGCCAGCCGACGTTCCAGTTGTCTGAACCTTATGTACGCAATTTTTCGCGTATCGCCAATGTCCGAGAAGAGATCTTGAGTGCTTTTGAAAGGAAGGGTAACAGAATATCTTCCTGTTGGCTGCCGATAAACGGTTTGCGTGTAATGGGATTCATTCTCTTTCTCTTCATTGGTAAGATGCTTGATAGCTGGAAGTTCTTCTGTTTCCTCCAGACCTTGATTAGCAACAAACACGCGTACTGATGTAGCTAATTTAGTAGGTACTGTTCCAAATAACACCCATCCAAGTTTGGTCCTTTGTGTGCATGGTTTCCCGGGCAGAAGTCCTGGCAGCAAAAGCTGGTCGTAAATATCTGCTCCAATAAGAACATCTATAGTTGATGGTACGTTAAATCGTGGATCAGCTAAGTCATCAACTGTCAATCCCTGTTGAATGGTTAGAGGGATTTCAGTGCACGGTAATGCTGCAGTTATTGTTGTGAGGATGAGTGGCGAGAAAATAATTTCCTCGTTTCGTCCTGATTCAGATCGAACTATGGCACGCAGATTAGCCTCTCCTCTTGATGTCACATTTTCAACTGCACCAATGCCACTTATCCTGAATTTTGCGCCTGTACGGGAAGCCTGTAAAAGTTGAATTGCTGCTTCGCTCATGAATGATCGTTGGGCTCCAGAATCCAACAATGCCCGAAAAGTTACAGAGTTTCGATCCGGACGGCGTATTTGAATGTATGCCGTCGCCAGCAACACGTAATTTTGTCTTGTGTAAGCTCCGTGACCCTGTACAACTGACGTAATTGATGGCCTTGCTTGCATGTTGTTGTTCGCTATAGTCTCTGTGTGTAATAGTGTATTGTGTATCTTTCCGCAGACCTTACATCCATGCACAGATGTGCATTTATTTGCTCTGTGTAGACCAAAACAATTGAAACAAAAGTTAGAAGCCTTGATCACTTCTCGTCTCTTTTGAATATTTGCTTGTTTGAATAAGTTGCACTCAAACAGCTTATGTGACGCTTTGCACATTGGACAGGAAACCTTCATGTTGACCTGGGTTGTGTTGGCTTTAACGGTTTTCAATTTTGCCTTTCCAGTTGTCAGGGCCTCCAGCATAGAAAACCTTTGTTTCAGGAACTCCAAAAATTGTTTTAATGTCGGAATTCGATTCTGAAATTGATCGCTGCCATTCCTTCCTCGAGTCTTCGTCAAGTTTTTGATTGATCATGAAGACAGTTGCAAGAGAAAACGAATCTGCTTTCAAATTATTAATGCCTGCAAGAAGCTGGTTCATAGTGTCAAGCATTTGCCTAAGACCCGAAGGTTCGTTACGTGTACAATGCTCTATGCTGAAAAGGCGCTGCATCATTTCTACCTTCGTCAGCTGAGCGTTTTTGTGCACCATGCTTTCAAACAAGTCATGGAATGCAAACCAATCGGTGTACCTGCCACTAAATGATGGTATCCTAACCCTCTCCAGCTTAACGGAATCAGGGGGGGCTGATGTTGTGACTACACCTGAATATCCGTTGATTTTGGACTGGAAAACGGTGAGGTAATCCAAAACCAGTTCCTCTAGCTGCTCGAACTCTCTAGTATACTGCGTTAGTTGATCCGCTTTATCTTTAAGGCGGATACATTCAGCATCATGCTGTTCCTCACACTTTTCCCATAGCGTCTTCAATTTCTCAATCCTGGTTTGAAAATATGCCAGGCTGTGCCGCGACTCGCTGCCTTCCGGTTAGCCTATTCTGATTCGGTTAAGCCAAAATATTCAATGATGCTTCTCCCAAACGCCTACGTCCTTTTTCTCCACTGTTTGGGTGCTCCAATACAGTCTTTCCTATTTTGCGCTCGTTATGCAATGCTAAAATTGCATAAACCTTGTTGCTGTTGTAATTGTCGTACAAACTTGATTCCAACGCCACTGCCTTGAATTCCCTTGTTATGACCAGATGATTGCGAAAATCTCCTCAGATTGTATCCCGGTATAGCTGAAAAGGTCTTCTAGAAGCTCCTGATTCCTATGAGATTTGATTCCTTCTGAGTTCCTATCCGGCTCGACGGACCAAATGTTCCTGCGTGAAAAAAGCAATGAAACACGATGATTAATTGATTGACTAGCAATGGTTTATTGTTGCCGCTTTGTCTTAATTTATACCTATTATACCTACATTTCGCTTTACCTGCATAAATTCTTAGCTGGCGCGTGGAAAGAATTATTGCCATTTCAAGCGAGTTCAATATTTTTCAATTGAACTTTGATTGACTCAATATTTGCTTGAAGTGGCAGTAATTTCACATTTTAATATTAATTGAACATTATGCTTACTTCATACAATTGCAATTACAGGTGTATGAACTTAAGGTAATGTTAGCAAATCTTTAATTTCACATTTAATATTAATTGAACATTATTCGTACTTGCTGCAATTGCAAATTATAGGTATATGAACTTAAGGTCATTGTACTA
The DNA here is from genome assembly GCA_963969285.1 of Odontomyia ornata. NCBI lineage: Eukaryota > Metazoa > Arthropoda > Insecta > Diptera > Stratiomyidae > Odontomyia > Odontomyia ornata. The sequence continues at coordinate 25,731,457 of OZ017741.1, forward strand.
CTTTATGTTAGCAAATCTTTACATGATTACTTGAATACAAAAAGTAAACGACTTTTATTTTCCATAATACTAGTTACTCGTTCAACCACGTGCAGAAAAATCATAGCAGACTAGATTTCTGCATAGCCCCTGAAGGTTAGCAAATGCTCCATTATCAATATATTTGGCTATTGGCAATTTTCTCATTTATCACTAGCACTCTTCACAAAAAATCTGCACATCAATTAATTGCAAAACTCGGTACTACACTTAGAATGCAACCGCTCGACTCTGCAACGTGGAATCCTCATCCCGCGTGAACCGGACGTCATCCTTCCTTTTTCCTTTTGACACCTGTCAAACCGCGGCTCAGTGGCAGCAAGAGGTAAAAAGGTTGCTCCCGAACCGTCGACGTCAATAGCGTAGGATAAATCAGCTGATCGACGTCAGTGGTGTAGGGCTAATTTATTACAACGTCTTATCTAGCTTTTTCAGCAAAAGATTAATCAAAATCGGATCCCAGTTCGTCGTGTCAACCTTTATTGTTTCTCCTCCACTTATAATTGATGTGACTGAGTCAGCCAGGGTAGCTGGTTCTGATGGCAGCTTTTCTAGAAAAGGAGCTACCATTAGCCTTGTCATATCGACTTCGATGAATAGTCCTAGCGTGCTTGTAATTCTATCCGACACCGGCATTTGTTTGATAAGTCGTTCTGCCTCACAAATTCCATTGGTTTTCACGTCCCACGTTTTTGGGCTTCGAATCAATTATTTGATAGAAGAGGTCATGAAAGGATGTATATTGTCAGAATATACACTTTTAGAAGCTTAACGTGTGGCTGTGTGTTATCGAGACCATGTTGTCCTGGCTCTGCCTTGTCTTTGTTCGTGGAAAGAAGTATGAAGGCATCTTGTATGCGCACTTCCGTTTAATTGAAATTCACCTCGTCTCTTTCTCGTTGCATGACCGTAAAATAATTATTGGTAAAATACGGATGATTTCATCATATTCTGTTTATCACTTGCATAAAAGGACTCTCAAAGCTCATTTAGTTCGGCGAGTCTCCTGTTCAGGTAACCCACTGTTCTTCGTATGGGGCTAACTTTGCTGTGATTTGTAATAAACCGCTCAATTTTCGAAGTCAGTTGGATCCTACTCCCTGGCTAATTCTTTTTTTTTTTAATTACCTCCATTCCCTACCACTCTCTCCATCACTCTTTCTTCGTCGCACAACGCTCTTGCGATCTGCATTCACATTACGTCGCTTGGTCCTTTGTGCCACCCAGACAATGTTTAACACATCGGTATAAGGGGGCACACAATATAATGTGAACTAGTCCTTTTCGTGAACATCTAGTCCAAAAAAATCATGATCAGCTCTCAGAGATAAAAAAAAATTCAATATCATACGACGCATTCAAAAAAAACTCTGAGTAACTGTCACTTCAGTATCTCGCCGATAGGGTCAAAAAGAACGCCCTAAGATACTGGGCTCATAAAAGCAGGATTACAGGTCCACGCTTCAATCAGTGGTCATTAAATGCTCCCTTAGTCTTTTCTTAAATACCATAAGTGAGTTTGCTTCCTTAACAATCTCTGGTAGATTGTTATATATACGCAGAGCATCATTCGTTGCATCGTTCTTTAGACGATCCGTTCTGGCAAAAGGTATTACGAATTGATTTGCATTCCTCGCATTATATGGGTTGATCTGTGATACCTTAATTAATGGCGCTCGTTCCGATCCATTAGTTTTTAAATTTCTGTAGATAAACTTCGCCTTCTCCATAATAATAATTTGACTAAAGGTTAATGATTTTGCCAATTGGTAAACCAAACTAGTTTGAGTAAGCATTGGCAGCTTCAGAATGTTTTTATACGCTTTGGTCAGCAGCCTGGATATACTGTTTAAATGTTGCTTCGCTGATTGACTCCAAATAAGTACTCCATAATGCAATTTCGCCAGGACAAACGCATTTAGAACAAGTTTCTTGATGCGCATTGGAAAATCCTCATATCTTCTTAACAATCCTATTATTGGGGCTAATTGCCTTCTTAAGCTATTTATGTGTGGTAACCAGGTCATACGATGGTCTATGATAAGACCAAGATATTTCATTTCTAGCACTCTTTGCAATTTTTCGCCGTTAATATTTAGTTCGACATCTATGTCTCCTTTGTTCTTTTGCTTAAAAACAATATATTTTGTCTTTGATGTGTTCAATACTAGTTTGTTTCCAATTAACCACTGATGGAATTTTCCTAGATCGTCGTTGATAGTGTTCTCAATGGCAGTTTTGTCTCGTACTGAATAAAGTAGAACTGTGTCATCAGCATATAATATGTGATATCCCGTCAGCCCACATGTATTTAGATTATTTGTACATAGCAGGAACAAAGTTGGGCCCAGTATTGAACCTTGGGGAACTCCTGTTTCCGTAGGTGCATGGTCGCTCAGTACATTGTTTATTAAAGTTCTCTGCGATCTTCCCTCCAAGTAACTCTTAAACAACTGCTTAGGACTACCCTGAATACCATACGATTCAAATTTACGAAGCAAGAGATCATGATCAACTGTATCAAATGCTTTTTTCAAATCCACAAAAATTGCGATGACATAATCACCTCTGTCAAGTCCTAGATTGATGAAACGTGTGACAGAATGTAGGGCATCCAAAGTACTCTTGTTCTTTTGAAAACCAAACTGATGTTGGCTTATGATAGAGTTTTCAACTAAGAATTATGTTAATCGATTGTTTAGTATTTTTTCAAATATCTTACTAAATCCCGTCAGCAGCGCAATCGGGCGATAGTTATTCGGGTCAAGATGATCACCACCCTTAAATATAGGAACTATTTTTGCAAGTTTTTCTTCTTCCGGAAAAGTCCCCTTCCTAAATGCACGTTTATAAAATTTGCCATAATCTGGGCTATGTCCTCCTTAATTATACTAATCTCATTCATCGTGATGCTATCAATGCCTGGCGCCGTATTCTTTTTCAATTCATTGATTACATTTAAGACTTCCCTTTTATTTGTTTGATGAATGTGAAAGATGGAATTTATTGCGATATTTGTATTATTTACATTGCCTGCTGAACTGGCAACGACTTCTTTAGTGATTCTTCCACCAATTGTTGAAAAAAAATTATTCAATGAGTTCGCCGAGTCACGTGGACACGATGTGTTAGAGGGCTTATTTCTTCCATGCTAATTTTATATTAATGTGGATTGACCCAAAGAAAGCTAGTCAGCACAAGGTTGCAAAATTTTGATTTAATACAAAGGAAAAATATACTGAACGAATTCTCTTATAATTTTGATCGAGGAAGAATAATATCTTCAATTTGACTGGGTGAAATTTCACGTCGGGGTCATCAGAAAAATATTTGTACCGAACTGAAAGTCTTTTCTTTCGCTGCTTAGTAAAATAAAAATTTAAATACATTCACAGACAGCAGCCAAATTCAAAATCTGTCTGTAAATAGTTGAATTTCGATACAATACCGATATTCTTAAAAAGCTGCCTGGTCAAGCCCGCAATAATCAATTTATTAATTTAATTTAATTCTAGCGAGTAACTGAATTTTATTAAAACAATCTTTTAAGGTTACTTTTTATGGAATTGTTTGCAGCTACATATAAATGAGTTGCATATTTTGAATAATAATTTTTCTGAAAAATTATTAGAGAAGAAAAATGTTCTTCTAACATTTTTCTTCTCTAATAATTTTTCAGAAAAATTATTATACCTTCTTCTAACATTTTTCTTCTCTAATAATTTTTCAGAAAAATTATTATTCAAAATATGCAACTCATTTATATGTAGCTGCAAACAATTCCATAAAAAGTAATTTAAAAAGCTATCGGAGCCATCCGAAAGAGTGATCGATATCCGCGCGACGTTAGATAAAGCTTCAAATGTAGAGCAAATTTGTCGTATAGATTTACATTAAATTGATGTGAAAAGGGTGAAATGATCCAATTAAAAAGTTTAGCTAATCTTTTAAGGGTTTTGTACTAAAATACAAAACCCTATTGCAATCACGACCTGTGTCCGTCTGTCCGTCCGTCCGTCCGTCCGTCTGTATGTCACAGCACTTTTTCTCCGAAACTATAGAGGCTACAGCCACGAAACTTTGTGGAAAGGTCAGAAGTGGTGACTTCTTGAAAGATCAAGGGTGGAAATTTTTTCCAAGGTGTTTAAGAGGGGTCTCCCCATATAGTAGGGTGTCATTGGAAAGGTCTCAATGAGATCTTTTCAAAACAAGTCTTAAAATTGCCTTACAAGTACCGAGGGGGGAAGGGGAAATTTACGAACTTTTCGCGTACCCCCCCCCCCTCATGAATGTAGGCCTTTATGAGTACAACAACAACAAAGACATGAGAAGTCGAAATTCACTCAACTTTGTTAGTAATAGTATGATTTATCGATTTTATGTTTTCTTGAATAAAATCTAAACGGTAGCCTTAAATTTAATAAAAAATGTGTTTCCTCCCTCGCAAATGGACACCAGTGAACTAAAAAATCTGAATCTATTTATGGGTATAACTATAACAAATACCTCAGAAGTCAAAATTCTTTCAACTTTGCTAATAATAGTCTGATCCTCGAACATGACATGTTTCTTGATTTTATTCGTTACTGGTTACTGCATTTTGTAAGTAGAGTACAAAACCCTTCTGACATGAGCATAGGTCTGTCTACCCTACTTGTTTTGATATACAATTATCTTAACTAATAAGCCAGCGATATTACCTCGTCCACTCGCTCCAATATTTTTCATAGACGAATATATTGCTGACGCCGCACAAGTATAGTGTTGACAATTTAGCCAGACAAATCGTCTGTGTTATGAACATGCTCCCACGATCTAATACCATCTATGGGAACATGTTATGACGATGCACAATAGCGCCGTGGATTCTTCCGACTTTCGAAAAATAAACTGATCTTCGTCTTTACGACGTGCATCAACATTTTATGGTACAATATAATGGTATAGTTATTATTTCCTCAAACAGCCACAAGAATATTCACTCGACTTTTTTCATCAACACTCGAACTCGACTAACTTTAAAAAAATATTTGAATGGTTTCTTCCACATAAGAGCACAGTCCTCGTTATTCGACTTAAAAATATTTAATGACTAAAATTATAAACACCATTACTTCTGTTCTTATTAAAAGTTCTAGAACCGACAGAGACAAACAAAAGAAATAGGAACTTCGAAAAAATTCCTAAAATCCTAAAAATCAAATGCCATTTTGTTATGCTACGATTTACTTTACCAATTCCAGCCTTGAAGCTATGCCTCCATCCGCATTGCGTAAAAAAAAGCTTTATAAATTTTTCTACTATTTTTAATTCTAGACACTTTGCGAACATTTGGAAGAGCAAAATATCGAAGGATTCACCGAAGCCGTCAAAGATTATGATAGTATCTCGCGATTGGATCAATGGTATACCATGATCCTATTACGAATTAAAAAGCAAGCCAATGACAATCCAGACTTGCGATAAAGAAATTATATAAATTTAACATTAAAAAAAAAACTAAAAAGAAAAAATCTGAAAATCTAAAAAAATAAAAGATGAATAAAAATTCATCAAAAAATTCAACAAAAAACTAAGACACTCAATTACAATAATGGAAAGGCAAAATGACAGTGGAATGTAATGCTAAATTATAAATAAATAAAACGAAATAATTGAAAAAAAACAAGCATCTATTTGAAATTATATTTGCATACAGGAAAATCTTTCGGAGTAAAGTAATTTGATTAATTTAAATGTATAAATCCGATAAATTGTTCAATGATTGAAATTACTAGTGCATTTACGAACTGTTTCAATAAAAGAAGTTATAAACGCTTTGAAATTTATTACCACAAAAGCTAAATTACAAACAACAAAACATTCTAGTAAGGTGAGGAGAAACAAATCCTTTGAAATTTGAAGAATGATATAAATTGTTTTAACTTGATTATAAAATGCACTATTCATTTCCTTAAATTGATACGTATGCATTTTTCACGTTTTAAAAACTAAAAACCAACCAACCAAATCTATATAAATATCTCATACGTACATACAACATTCACATGCAGCATAAATATAGATGAAAAGTAAACATTGCTCGATATTCGTTACACAGGATGTACATTGAATCTAACTTGCTTTGCATATTTTTGTGATATTTGCTTCATTTTTCAAAGTAGAAGTATTTTAAATTTAAGCAGCAGTGAACTGTTGAAAACTACGCTACTAGAATGGTTACAAAAAAATCCACAGGAGGAATATCAGGATATTGAAGAGTGAAAGAATAAACATATAGAATTTTTATAATTGAGTTATTGTTTTTATTTTTCAGATTTAATAATGCTAGTTAAGTTTGCACTATTTGTAAATATTTTATTAATTTGTTTATACAACTATCAACTGTGAACTTTGAATACATATTCAAGATTCGAACTAGACTTCATATTGTTTTTTTGATTTTGATTGTCTGTTAAATATTTTTCAAGTTTAATTTGACTTATGAACTGATACAACCTTGCACGGTGGGTCAATTGAGTTTTAATCCTTCTTAGCCAATGACAATTGAACACACATACTCACGTACCAGTACTAAAAGTAATTTTATGGGATTGATATGACTAGAATGGAAATGGAAATGAAATGAAGCCTAAATACATTCATATATACATAAATACATATTTTAGTTACACAACAGCATCTAATGTTTTACTAAAACAAAGAAAACGGTAGAAAGAAAGTAAAGTCTAGATAGAAATAGTATTGAAATTCTTTGAACATTTCTCGTTTCTAAACTAACTAATAACTTGTTTATTACGAACATGCAAATGCTATCAAAAAATTTAGAAGTATGATAATCTCCGTAAAACAAATTTTCTTCCAAAGGATTAAAAGTCAGCAAATAAAACGTAAACGATTTTAGAGTTAGTAATGACATATATTGCTATCACACATACATTGGTTTCTATGTAAAAAAAAAAAAAAAATAAAAGGATAAAACAATTCTCTAAATAAAAGCTTATTTATTTATTTGTTAAACATCTTCGATTGATTGAAATGTTTATTCAATGTTGATGATAAGTAGCACAACATCATATACTATCGAAATAAATCAATTGAATATGCTGAGCGTTATGATGTCTATCATCATACAAATCATAAGTACATTCATGAAACATTCTTTTTTTATTTTTCAGCAATCAAGATCCTATGTACTATTCATTCCAATGTCATATACAATTTTTTCATGTGAAACGCTGACAAATTACATGAAACAATAAATTATTTGAAACAATTTTTTATGTGTTTTTATTCGATAAATTGGTTCAGCGTCTAGCGTTCGTTGCGTACCGACGTGTTTTTCAAAAGCTTCTGTCACTAATTTAAAAATTAACTTTTCTAAACGTCAATGCTGGAAAAAGTTATTTGCCGTCGCGTTATACAAACAACTAATTCATCGCTAAATATTACTCGATTCGATACATGCTCTATCAAAAAAAAGCGAAGGATTCTAAAGGAATTAAGAACCAGCAGCATGGCGAATCCCGGCGACTTCATATCGTTGGGGGATCCGAAACCTGGGACAAACAATGCCATCAACGAAGATTATTCAAAAGGAAATTTAAGCATGAAAATTTCGGTGATGGAAAACGAAAAGTCCATATCGTAACAAATGATGAATTCGAAAAAGTTAGGAAAATGAAGAATAAAGATTTCAAATAATTTGTTTAAAAGGAATGCTTCGAAAATCCATATTAAAGGCCAAAAGCCCCAAAAGCGTGCAGCAACAGAACACGAACGAAATGAAAAAAGTCCAAGAAACGAGGAAAACAACAATACAAAATGCCGACTATGTACTTAGCGCGGGAGGAGGCAACGATAGCGCAAATTATTATGCAGTACTTGCTGCAATGGAAACAATGGAAATGGGCTACGAAGACAATATAGGTGAACATTATTTTTATTTAAAACTATCAGAAAGAGATCGACCCTTGAGAGTAAAAGATTACCTTTTTATTTAGTACGAATATCAAACAGAAGCAGCCCAAGTGTTGCCCTTCTATAGATAAGGTACTTGAATTTGAGCGTCGTGAAGTGGGAACGTCAACCAGTGTTACCAGTGTCAACGATTTGGCTATTCAGCTGCCTGCTGCGCCGTGCACTACCGATGCGCTAAATGTAAAGAAATGCATGTCCCGATGATTGTAAATATTTTACTGCGCCAACTGCAGTGTATTCGGTCACCATGCGTTATATCAGGGATGCCCCCGATAGCAGGATGCAAAAATTAAATTTACGCCATAGCAAACACAAGTAAACCACAAAGTTAAAGTCCAAAGAACTTTATTCAATACTCATCGCTTTACCTTCTAGCTCCATCAAGCCCGGGTTAGCATTTGCACTCGCCGATCGGAGATCAGCAGACAACAATGGGAATAATGTAAGCGGCATTAATGAGCTCCTTCTCAAAATTTATCAACAACTTGTATCTTTATCGGAAAGGATTAATAAGCAAGATGGGAAAATAAATTTCGTATTTCAACGTATAGGTCAACATGGTTCAAAATAATTTGTCAATCAGTCACATTCCCAAGGATAAACTTCGTCTTATCTCGATCAACGTCAACTCCATTATAACTCCACCTCGACATAACTATGTCCTGGAATCCATTGTCAAGCAAAAGCCTGACATTATGCTTCTCACTGAACCCCGCCTCAATTCATTGTACTGAATGACGTTCGTAAGAAGATAGGGCAATCTGTAATGGGGAAGTGGTACCGGCATATTGGTTAAAAGATTCTCTTGTTTCCAAAATATTCTTAAAGTTGAATTCAAAAACTTCTTCTTGGTGTCCGTCACCACTGTAAGGTGGCGATAATCTCTTCATTATCTCGGCCTATGCAACGGAAAGAAACGAAGGATGAGGAGCTCAATTCCTTGTTTGAAATACTCAAATCGAACACACACTAATTATATTCTTCCCGACGATCTTAATGCTCGACGTCCATCTTGGATGAACGTCAACAATAATCCAAGAGGTGTATTCTTGAAATCGTGATCAACAGAGAATCAAATTAAATATATATGGGTCGTAGCTCCAACATTCTCTAGGACAAATTCAAGTTGCTATGCAATTTGGCCGTTGCTCGAGAGTTGCTGCAAAGCCGCAAACGGCAATGGACCCTCCGGTAATACTTTTTGTGTTCGGCATTCTAGCAATTGACCGTAATCTGATAAAAAACGTGAAAAGGCTGAAATTAACCAAATTTCACATGTTTAATTGTATTCCATTTAATAGCTACGCTATAGTACCCTTGAATATAAGTCAAATATTAGACAAAATAGTGCGTCCGGTCGTAGCTGATCGCGTTTGGCGTGTATTTTCTTCTTAGCAGTTGGAAAATTCTTTCGGATCGTGGTGATACCAAGTGCGGAGGAAAAGACAAGAATTGTAATAGAAGATTCCATAACGCACACATTTGCAGTTAACGCCAGGTGTAGGAGGAGTAAGACCATAGATATAGAGAGTATTGGATCCGCAATCGGTGGCGAGAGCCAAAGTAATTAGCAACCTTCGCTTAAGTTGTGTGAAGTTGAGGTTTAAAGTGATATGTTTTTGTTCACTCACTCACTTCACTCCCAAATACGTTCAAGTTTATAAAGTTTTTGGTTTTGAAGATTGCGTGTACGAAATCGGCACTTTGGTTCTCTTTTTTTATTCAAAACTTACGAATTTCCTATCAGCTTTGACACATAAATTTTCTAACCTCTACATTTGCTGTGTTGTGTTTTTGCACTTAACTTCACTCCGAAACACGCTCACGTTTATAAAATTTTTGATTTTGAAGATCGCGTGTACGAAATCGACACTTTAGTTCACGTTTTTCATTAAAAAGTTACTAATTTTCCATCAGCTTTGACATATGAGTTTTCTAGCCTCTACGTTTACTGTGTTGTGAGAGAACGTTTGTTGTGTTGTACTCAAACTGTTCAACGAATGGTAACGAAAGCACGATCGTGTGCATGTGAAACGAAATTTTGTAGGTGTGCACGGGTATCAGTGAAGGAAGTGATTCTTCTGAAGAGAAGAAAGAAAATCCTCTCAGGAAACAAAGGGGAAGGAGAAGCAGAGGGAATCATATAGTTTCGAGAGCGTACGGTATTTATGTGTTAAATTTACTTCCCACATGGACGAGTACACAGATTCTCGTTGCGCGTCCATTTATTTACGAGTCTATGTCCTTGAGTAAGACGGACGTCGTGCACATTTTCCGTAAAAATGTGTTCTTCGGGACGTTCTTGAAATCCGAATTTCGGTAAAATGAACAATCGAAATGATCACAAACAATTTGAATTGATGGCGCGCAACGAGCTGCTAATGAAAAAAATGAGAATATATTCGTGCCGGTCTTCTTATTTCTTTTTCTCCACTGGATATGGGACCCGCAGCGTTGGTGGGCTCGTCCACTAAAATAAGCTAGTCATCGGGCGAAGCTCCCTCCTTTTTTGTTGTTTCAGAGGCTCCCGCCAGGGATGATTGGCCTTCTACTTCCTCCACATGGCAAAGTCATCGTTTGATTCATTGATCTGGTTGGGAAGGCTGCGAGGGTGCACAACTACCAAGCGGATGCCCCAGTCTTTTCGTGGGCTTTGAATACCCATGTCCATGAGGGGTTCATTTCCGACCTCGCGCACGGGTAATTCGGAAAAGTCGTCGAGTCTCTAATGTAATGCCCTTCGGTTACCTCTGCCTTCAACACCTATCGATGTGTCCTTTTGTCACGTCATAGAAATTGTAGGCGTGAATTTTTTTTTTGCGGTGGGTCCTTGCGCTGATGGAAAGAACCGGTCCCACGACACCACACCGCTAGCTGCCAGCACGGTTACGCGTCACCAGGCAAGGCCATTTCCAGCTGAGCACTAATTTTTCGCTCGCTGAGACAGCAGTCTACCGCTGCCGTCCTAAACGGACTTATAACATCCATAGCAAATCACTACAAGTCCCTCGTTGGCCTTGTTGAAATTGCACGTCAAATAAGTTCGGACCTTAATCCGTTCATACTACAGGCGTGAAGTCAACAATCGATTGACAGAGAAACTGAGAAACTCAGCCCACAGGATCTAGATGACATGTTCACAAAAGTGAATAGTATACTTCATAAAAAGTCACGAGTAAATGTGTCGAATTTTAAAATCACTAGTGGTGAGATAGATCTTCTAGAAAAGAATGGTATCGAAATTAATACTATGACTCCGGATACAGATGGAAATAAGATTGCTCTGATTGGAATTCATTTTGAGTAGGTCCATCTCCCAAACGCTGAGACAAGGTCCCAAATACTTTCAGAAGGCTTTGAAGCAAAAGTTTCTGATTTAAAATCAAGCCTGAACGGCGAATCCATTCTTCATTTCAACGATACATTGATTTCTAATTTTGTCAGCTATGAAAACTTGTGTCTCATATTTGGCAGGATAAACAAAAAGAAATCATGTGTTATTGACGGTATTTTCAATATAATATTACGACAGTTGCTTGAGGTAGTCATTAGAAACTATAACATATTTTTCAACAATATGCTGAACAATTCATATTTCTCAAATTAATGGTAATAGGCCAAGGTAGTTCCGATCTTGGAGAAAAGAAAGAAATCTTCGTGCTCTGAAAGCTATCGCCTCTCTTAATTCCTCTAGATATGTAGTAAGTGTGTTTGATTATACTTTTTTTTCTATCTTACTACCAAAGATTTTGTTGTAAATACAATTAACACATGTACAAAATATGATACAATATATAGTTTTAGTTGTTTTGTTTGTTTTCTTTTCTTTTTTCTTCTTTTAATGCGTAATGATTTTGTCTTCGTCGCTTCGTTCGAGATTTCCCGAAGGAAATCTAAACCGACCTCTCATCGGTTTAAGACGTAACATCTTGAAGCATATCAACGAGCTGTGACTCTTGAGGCCTACCCGTTTGGATGCTTGCAGTCTACTTCGAGGTGGTTGCTTGTCGGCCAGCAGACTCGGAGAGGAGTTTTGGTCATAGGTGTTGGTCTGAGTAGACTACGCCCGAATATATTCTGTCAGCCACCGATTCAAATTGCCCGTTTAAACCGCGTTCAAATATTTTTCGAAGAAAAATTCCGACGTAACTTCACTATAGCCCTTCCGAGGCTTACAACTCATCCGTTCCCAATCTACGTAGCGACGCGGTGTCAAACATAGTCTCCGTTAATTCAAACCGAAACACTCTGCGCTAAATAAAATTTACAAAATCCTAACTACGACACCACGTAGACGAAGCGAAAGCCAGAACCAACTAGTCACGCGTTAACCAAAACACTGCCTACTCGATGACATACTCACCTACCGCTTTTGGTTCCGCTGTAACTCTCAGCTATTGCAAAGAAAGAATAATTTAGGGTTTAACAATTCATGTTTATTGTATGTATTGGAAAATAGCAAATAAAAAAACGTGATCATCGAATAAGCCTGACAGTAATTAACCCAGCATTGATATTTTTCTTAAATCATTTGATATAAGCCATGAAACTAAAATGGAAAAACATAACAATACCGAAAAGAAACTAACCTTCAAAAAAAAAATTGCCATGCAGTCGTTTGTAAGCTCAAGTAACATAAATGAGTCGGGAACCATAACAAAAATAATTAAATTTGTAAAGACGTGCAGTTCATTTTTTATATCAACCCAAAACGGTACTAGTCTTCTTAGTAGGTACATATACTTATGATAAGCGGAAATACCCAAAACGCTTTCATGTGTATTTTTCCTCATGGTTCTGATAAATTGTCTCTTCGTTCATACTCACGTCCGTAAAATACGAATAAGTCGTAAACGACGTAACCGTTACCCCACAACCGCCCTTGATAGAAATCACACTAACTGATTTCAATCTCTCGTCACAATGCCAGTGGAACACTGTAAATGTAACGAGCTAACAATGCGAGGCGATTCGATGAGCACGCGACGAAAAATAATGCCCTGTAAACGAGGCTCGCAACAATAAAATATCACAATCGTTATGTCAATTTACCTTGGGGCTAAGTTGCGAAATGTTCCTTACATCAACAACAAAATCGGGGTAAAGTAGCTCGTTTGGCGAGAACATTTCTCCTGTCGTCGAACTAATTATTGCAATGTGATTGCGACAGAAACCTGTCGCCAGCTCTCCCGCAATTCCAGCTCTCCGACGGACAAAATCTCGTCACACAACACAGGAATTTTGGTAGCTCCGATGATTGTCCAATGAGAGCGGGTGATCAAAACAAATCGGGAAATCAGAGGATTTGCCGAAAGTGCTCAAGCTCCGATGATATTTTTCTGCTGGCCACCATTGATGTTAATTGGCTCACGGCCAAAACTGACGTTAGATAGGAAGCCATATGGTAGAAATTCGCATATGTATTAGTCGGCCTACTATGGACAAGCTTCCGGTAGCTGTCATCCAACCGCGGCATTAGCAAATGCTTATATTTCGTAACATACAGTCTTCCACAAAAGTCAAGGTACAGAGAATCGGTAACTGAAAATTGTATTACTGAATCAATATTTTTATTTGAAAACCAAAAGTTATGAAATGGTAATAATACGAGTTCTGTTGAATTTAAGTTTTCATAAATTTAAAGGGATTCGGCAATAATGATCATTGAAGACAATAATTTTTTGTTGGCAATGTCTCTTTTGTACTCCACAAAAGTCTTGGTACAGTTGCAGAAAATGCCCTGTTATTTGTAAAAAGGGGAATCCCCCAAGTACATATTATCAGAGTGAGTTAACAACCGTAGGTCGCTGTCTTTAATATCGCGTCCGTATTCGTGGTGTATCTTTTATTTAATAAAATTTTTAAAAAATGAGTCGAAAGGAGTTGAGTATTAAGGAGCGTGAAATAATTATTAATCTGCATTCAAATCAGAGCAAATCATATTCTGAAATAGCTGAACTAGTGTTGCGAAGTCGGTCAACCATTCAAAAAGTGATAAATCGATTTAAGAAGGAAAATAGAGTGGAAAATGTGCCCCGAACAGGTCGTCCATCTAAACTAAGTGCAAAGGACAAGAGAAAAATTTCGCGAATGGTAAAACAAGATCCATTTCTAAGCTGTAGAAAAATCTGCGATGTTCTTGGAATTAATGATAAGAAGGAGGTTAGCGCAGAAACTGTGCGTAGAGCTGTCGTAGAAGCTGGATTTTCATCTCGTATGCCTAGAAGAAAACCTCTTGTAAGTTCCATAAACAAACAAAAAAGAATAACATTTGCAAAAGCATATATTGACAAACCAATAACGTTTTGGGATAATGTTTTATTTTCGGATGAGTCTAAATTTTGTATATTTGGTGTAAATGGGCATAAGAGGGTCTGGCGAAAAGTAGGAGAAGCATTTAATCCCAAGAACACTATTAAAACAGTAAAACATGGAGGCGGTGGTGTTATGGTTTGGGGTTGCATGGCTGCTGCTGGAGTTGGAAATCTGACATTCATCGAAAATACTATGGATCAGAACTCTTATTTAGAGATTCTACGAAACAACATGAAACAAAGTGCAGCCAAATTAGGTATGCGAGAAGATTTCTTGTTTCAACAGGACAATGACCCTAAGCACACTGCGCATAAAGTTCGAATGTGACTATTGTACAATACTCGCATGCTTGCTACACCGCCTCAAAGCCCTGATTTGAACCCTATAGAGCATCTTTGGAATGAGCTTGAGACAAAAATCCGAAAAAGAGTGATATCAAGCAAGGCGCAGCTTAAGGATGTTATATTGGAGGAGTGGGCCAGAATCAGCAGCGGATTTACTAAAAAATTGGTATATTCTATGCCTAAAAGACTGAAGTCAGTAATTCAGATGAAAGGATATCCGACAAAATATTAAGAAAAGTATAATTCAAATAACTATGCAAGACTATAATTACAATTTGTATCATTTTTCTTTAGGTGTACCATGACTTTTGTGGACTTCATTCATTGACTTTCCAACACATCATATGTAATAATATATTAATACGACAGAATTTTCGTTTTGTTTTACATGAATTTAAAGTGTAATGATTAAAGTTGAAGTAATACCAAAAAAATTTTATCACTATAAGTTTTTAAATAAAAATATCAAACAATTTTCATGATATTTATCACTGTACCTTGACTTTTGTGGAAGACTGTATACTATTTTCCGAATAAAAAACGTGCGGAACGCTTTTCGTGTATGCTACAAATTCACCTTGTATAGCCCACTGTACTCCTAAACTTTTCAAGACGAGCAAATGAAGCATACGTTTTGCACCTTCGACTGATAGCTCAGCGTTGAGATGTAAACAAACTCCTATAAATTCACTTTGAAAGGCGATAAAAACTAAACGGGTATAAGAACTGAAATAATTTTCACTTCACTACGCAGACCATCTGGATTTCACTGTAGAATTCCGTCTCTAAACCGTAAAAAACCTCGAATTTTCGTTGGCACCTCCACAATTCTTCATATAACGCCATGTAAGTTAGCCAGCAAAGTCGGCATACTAATGGTCATGTGTATGGTAGTAAGCGCTGCTGCCATATGGCTTCCTAGCTAACGTCAGTTTTGCTCACGGCTCGTTTCGTGTTCATCACGGTATCAAGTAGAATAACCGATATCCACTGACATCTGTCATCATGCCCGGAAGTGCGCCGTCACCCATCGCGAGGGCGTTTAGAGATGAAAAACGCAGAGCGCACACGCACGGTTTGCTTTAATGGCAGTTTTAACAGCCATTATCAACGTGCACTTAGGAGGAAATGGGTGCACTGTACTTGCAAGTGTGGAAAAAATGGAGAAGAAAACGACGATATTTGGTATTTTGGATGATATAGTTACATGCATTCGGTTATCGGTTAATTCGAATCAGAGAATCGAACGTCTACGGCCGCCCTGAATATTCAAAAAGAACTCGAATGGCAGGTTTGCCGTTAGATATTGGGCTACGGCTTACCAGTGTGTGCATTTAATTTGCGGAACTTCTCGCGCTGAAAAGTCAACTTTCTACTCAGATGATTTTTGCCACAGCTCCAACTACTGGAACTAACGTGAACCAATGTCCTCCTGTCCATGCAGATACACGGAATTCGATCACATATTTCAAATACATCATTAGCGGTTTCTGCTCGGCCACACCGTCTACGTGACAGAATCAAGTTCTGTATCCGGAAACCGTCAAACGTCCACTAAAACGGTACCCAAGAGCTTTCGTGGCGACATCTGCCAGTTCTTTATGAAATCTTCCGGACAATATTCAATTTACGTTCCGCACCCCCGCAGCTAATTATAACAACACCCTGTTGCCATAATCTTCAATATGTTGTAGAGGAAATTGTTTGTTGTAGCTGATGGAAACCTGACGACGATGCGTGATTTTAAGATCTTGAATCGTCTGCAGCTAATGCGCCAAAATCCTCTTGAGATTAAATTCGCCCCTATTGAACGGATTTGATTTTAATGTGTCGCCAACGCTATCATTAGTCGTTAAAATAAATCTTTCAAAAAGTTTCAATGATGTGCTGGCCTGCAAGGAAAATTGGCGAATGAAAGTGAATGCACAAATATGCGAAACCATTTTGTTTTTTTGGACAACGCTGTGGTTGACCAGCCAAGACCTGAAACGTAATTGGAAAGATTTCCACATTATGGCATGTGAGAGTAGTTCAGAACGGGTTCTACATAAATTCTGTGTTCGATGCTTCGATGTTCATCTCGATCAGTATCTATACTATAAAGAACATATCAAAACCATGCTCAGCAAAGCGCTTAAAGTGCTCATGTCCTGTCGAAAACTCTTTGATTCCAGCTATATTAATCAAAAGTTCAAAGTATTCTGTCACAAGACTCTAGTTAGGCCGATCTTCATATATGGATATCGGATCTGGTATAATCAGAGTGATAGTACAATGGAAATGTCACGAGTTTTGAAAACGAAATGACTTTGTGCATTTATTTGATTGAACAGCAAGCCTGAGATGAAATACTATATATCGAATAGAGGAATTTATCAAGCTGCGAAAGTGGTGAGAATTCATGCATTTATTTTGAAGCTTGTTCGAAATCATATCACAAAGTATGTAACTGTGCCCGAAACTCCCGCTAAGTTTTTGAGCACTTTAATGGTTTAAAACTTGTTTTATGTTTTTATAAAATTTATAACGACTGAATCAATAAAGCGCATTTGAATCTGAATTTAGGAAAGGAGTAAACGATACAGGTGGAGTAACATTGTACATAAATAAAAATTGGAAAAGTACAAAAATTCTTGAAAAAATAATTGATATGAAAATGTGGCTGTTAGCATGCGAATGTAAATGTGAAAACATAAAATTTATAATTGTGGCAATATACAGATCACCGAGTAGCTCTGAAAAAGAATTCTGCGACTTCTTCCAAGAGAATATTGAGCTTTTAATGGAGCAAGGAAGAGATATTATAATAGCTGGTGATTTCAACATAGACTGGAAAAAAACAGGTACATATAGACGCTACATAAAGAGTATTTGTGATGATAACTGTCTAAGCCAGAGAGTCTTGGACTATACTAGAGTAACAAAGAATTCAAAAACGCTTGTGGATTTTGTAATTAGCAATATGAGTAACCTGAGTGTCAAAGTCAATCCCGGTAAGAAGATATCAGACCATGAAGTCATTGAGATTAATATAGATATACAACATAAAATACACAATCATACAAACGACGAAATATACTTTTTTAAATATGACTCACAGCTTTTTCGGCGAGAACTTCGTAAAGAAAACATGGAATATTCAACGGATGTGGATATCCACAGTAATGCTAAGGCACTTGAAATTAGTTTAAAGAACACATCAGACAAATATATAAGGAAACAGAAAATACAAATAAACAAAGACGCGAATATTTGGTTCAATAGCAATTTAAAAAAATTGAAAAGGACAAAGATTAAGCAATATCAAATTGCTACGCTAACTAATACCAGGGAGAGTTGGAAGAAATACAAGGAAACAAGAAACTACTACAAAACACAAATAAGTAACGCAAAAAAACGGTATGTTAGCAATAGAATTAAACGTGCAAATAGTCAAAAACAAATGTGGTCTGAAATAAAGAGACTAGTGTTAAAGCAGCAGAGGAATACAATAGACTATGTGACATTTAGCGGAGTAACGTATGAAAATGAAATACAATTAGCAAACAAATTCAATGAGTATTTTGTAAATAGCGTCCAAGAAATAAGAAACTCAATAGAAAATGTGCCTTACATAAATAACGTTGATAGTATACCTCATAGGTTTAAGTTTCGAAAAATACATGCCGATGAACTAAAAAGAATTTGTCAAAATATGAAAAATAAGGCAGATTTTGACAGAATTAGTCCAAAAATGATTCTCGACAGCTGGAGTTTAATATCATCAAAACTCATTGAAATTATAAACAAATCGTTAATGAGTGGAACATTTCCAAATTGCTGGAAAGAAACTTTGGTAACACCAATAGAAAAAATAGTTAATACCACTAAGTGCGAGGAATTTAGGCCCATAAACACTCTTAAGACTCTTGAAAAAATTCTAGAAAAAGTAGTAAAAATACAACTAGAAGAATACATAGAAAAAAATAATATACTTATAAAACACCAATCTGGATTCCGAAAAGAGCATTCATGTGAAACAACAGTAAATAATGTTATTAGTGAATGGAAAAGTGTCGGAAAGAAAAAAATAATGGCATTATTCTTGGATTTTAAGCGAGCTTTTGAAACTATTGATCGTGATATTCTGCTGCATAAACTTTATAACTATGGAATTAAAGATACAGAGCTAAACTGGTTTAAAACATATCTAAATCAGAGAACCCAAAAAACTAAAATCAAAAGCTGCACATCTGAATCTCTGGATGTTGAAAACGGAGTTCCGCAAGGCTCAATATTAGGTGCGCTAATATTCATAACATACATAAATGACATCAATACGGTTATTAAAAACAGTAAATTAATTTTGTACGCTGATGATACATTGATGTATACTATTGGGGAGAGTTCTGGCGAATGTAAGGCAAAACTAGAAGAAGATATTGGACAAATAAACGAATGGTTAAAAATGAATAAACTTAAACTGAATGAGCAGAAAACTAAGTTTATGGAAATAAACATGAACAGTGAAGAAAGCATTAAAATAAATGGTAAATTAATTGAAAAAGTTAATAGCATTAAATATCTTGGTGTACTCATTGACCAAGACTTGAATTTCAATGCACACGTCGATTATATATGCAAAAAAATTGGAAAAAAGATAGGCTTCTTCAAAAGAATTCGTCCAAAACTGTCGACACTAAACGCAATCAAAATATATAATGTTATGGTTAAACCACATTTTGAATACTGCTCCACAATTTTATACTCGTGCTGCAATAATGCGCAAATTGAAAGACTTCAGAAGCTTCAGAACAAAGCCATGCGAAGCATATTAAAGTGTAGTAAATATGAATCAATACAACTTATGTTGGATGCGCTGAAATGGCTAAGCATAAGTCAGAGGCTAGAATTAAACACGCTAGTATCAGTGTATAAGGCAAAACATGGAAGAGTTCCTGGATACATTACAGAAAAGATCATGTACGTTGGAGAGATGCAACCCTATGAATTGAGGAATGTGAAAGACTTCAGATTGCAACATCACGCTACAATGGCAGCTCAAAAAAATTTTTTCTACAAAGGTCTACAACTATACAATACGCTACCAAATGATATTAAAGAAGAACTTAATTTTCATAACTTCAAAAGAAAATGTATAGCTTTTGTTAAAAGAAAAATTTAAATGTAACTAAACGCAAGAAAAGAAAAAATTCAATTGTAACAAAACACAACTAAAAGCTAAAATGTAAATATAATAACTAAATGTAATTAAAAGTAATCAAGAAATTACTAATAAACTGAAATCAATCAATCAATCAATCAATCAATACCGTTTAAAAGCGCAAAGGTGGACAGAGGCTAATATCTAACGTCAAATTCCATACATTTCGTAGCACAGGCACCAAAAAACACGCATTTACTAAAATGGGCTCGGATGAGCAAAACATATTTAAATATGTTAGTGCCAGATGGATAACATCTTAGGAAATTATTGTGAGTGAGTAAATAAGGATTTTCATAGAAGAAAATCAATTTTTATTTGTAAAAGTCACTTTACTACAATAACATAGTTAAATTTTCCGTACTGATGCTTGTGGGAAAACGTGAACAATTTTTGTCTATAGCTTTCTTCTGTTCTACTCCCTAGTTTGAAATCCAATCAGAATCTGCAAAATGAGATTTGGAAGTGGTGCTAGTTTGCATTTCATGCAAAAACAGAATGTTCGCGCTAAAAATTCCAATAAAAAATCCATAGTTTGAATTTCAAAATCAAATTTCTCTGACACTGTCTTTATGCTTCGCATTCCTCAAGAAACGCAAGCTTGGTCATAATATTGTTTCAAAAGGAAAGAATAAATAAATGATGGATTTCGGAACGATTTTCCATCGTCCATTGTCAACTTGTGATCTTCAAAGCAGAACAACAACAGATACTGAAGCAAGCGGACAGCTGAAAACGGTATGTCGAAAGACAAAACACGAGCAGGTACAACGGAAAATCAGTCCGAAATCCATCATTCTGAAGCCCTATTGGAAAACTAGGGAAACATTAAAAAGTGAATAAATGAGTGTATCACACCATAATACAGGTCTTATCACAGATTGATTTCATCTGGTTTTTAGGAGATTTTTAGCAATGGCCCTTATATTTTAACAATCAATCGTTTAAATAACTGGACGAATATTAAACTTTTTATGTTTCAATTATATTAAAATTTATTTATGTATACTAAAGTATATGTTACATTTACATTTCATTTCTTACTTCAAATATTTTCAACTTATTTCGAAACACACAATAGACTAAAATAATTGAGGTTTTCTCACTTGTCCACAGAATAACACCGAGTTTGAAGATTTCTCTAAAATTATGTATGCGAATGGTCGATTGACATAGAATCGTGGTGGAGTTGCTTTGTTGGCAAATATTCCACCTGTAGCTGCCGAAGCGACTGTTCCTTCTTCCGTTACTTCAATCCGTGTTTTATGGAATAAATTAGATATGTACAACGGATAATCAGAAATTTTAGGGAATTTTGCTTTGTTTGCATCAAAAGCATCAAGGACTCCCATCTGCAAGGGAGAAATAAAGTGAACATTATAAAGTTAAGTCAAATTTTGATTTTATTTGTAAATTACCTCTTCGATGACACTGTTCATTTGGAAATCGGATACAGTTACAAATCTAGGCATAAAAACTTCCACTTCATCATCTTCGTATTCCACTTCGGCTCTCTTGAGTTCTGTTGAAATAGTTGCAATACCTACGTCAGCGAGTTTTTCAATAACTGTTGTTAGGGGTACTCCTGAAAAGGATATGAATATATTAAGCATGCTTAGTTTCTACAAGTAAGATATCAAAGTTGATATTAACCTTTTCGGGGCAAGAAAACGATCATAACCAAACGATCTTCCTTTCCGTATGGAAGCTCGAGGACATGACTGTCAATTTGTGAGATTGCGGTGAATGGGAAAGGACCTTTAGCGTACATCATGTTAACACTTGCAACTGGTTGACTATTTTCATTGTAAAATGGTTCTTCTTTAGTCAATGTTCTATTGAATGGGAACTACAAATATTTCACGATAATTTATGTGAATTCTTCTGATAAAATTTATTAATTTAAAAACATACCTTCCATTGACCCTTAAAGTAAATTGTTGACACTAGAACTAAATGCGCTGCAAATAAATCATCTTCATTGACTAAGTAGTCGATTTGCCCTCTTGTCGCCTTTTCTACATAACTATTGATCGAATCTTGTGCACTGCGGGAATCTCGGTAATTAACGGGCAAAACGACTGTATCGTAGAATTTTTGTAATGTACTAGTATATGCCGGGTGCGTGGGTTTGTTTAGATCAGGGAATATTGCCTGAAACGCGGTTACTTCAATCGTGCTCGTATTAACTCTACAAATTAAAATTTATTGTAATTATAAAGTTAACAAAATATTCTAAGCATTGCACACACTTTAATGCTGATTGTATTCTCGTAAAAGTATCACGGAGCGCTGAGAAGTCTTGTTGAATTCGCAGCGTATTTTGTAATTCACGTAATGTGTTTCCGGTAGCGCCTTCAGCACCAAGTATTAGAAGTGACCAAACCGAGAAGGGAGATATCATGAAATCATAATCCGCTTTTACAACTGCTCTCGCGATGCGCTGAAATGTTGATTCAAATAAAATACAATTGTTTTGGTGGATAATGAATCATTCGTTACCCTAAATAGATCCAAAGCAAACGCTTCAGATCCCGCTGATAACCGTTGGAGCGTTAGATCTTGAGCATTATTTGATATTTGTTGTGTATTGCCATGACAAATCAATGCTATCAGTGTGAGCGCACAAAAAATAATTTGATCTGAAAAGAAGAGAATTGATAAACTAGGAAATGGCAAAAGAATATTAAAATATTTTATACTATTAGAGTAGTTTATGGTCCGTGTGGTGTAGTGGTTAGGGCGTTCACCGCTTGCGGAGTAGTTCCCAATTTCACAATTTTTGCTTCTAGTACTTCTGTCGGACTATCAGTCTACCCAGCTGAGATAGGTACTGAGAGAAAAATCAGTTAATAATCAGATGGTTGAGCGTGATACTGACCATATCACCTTGAATACCGTTACGGTTACGAATTGAGATTCCCTAAAAAGTCTCAACGCCAAGATTGGAATTGGACGATTATAATTGTTACTATGCACGATTATAATTCTTATGTTTATTATCGTTATTTTTATACTACCGTGCAAAAGTATAAAAACATCACCGAAAAAATCAATATTTTGAGTTTGTGATTGTTTTTTATTGTTTTTAACAGCATTTTATGATAAAATCTTGTATATATAAACTACAAAATAGACTATTTTGTTATGATTTATGTTCATTACATTTAAATTTTGTAAAAAAATAATTGATATACCGAAAATATCATGACAATTCCATCAGTTTTTTTTCATTAATGTGTCCACCTCGTGCTTTGAAGATTGCATCGCAAATTCTTGAAAGCTTTTCGAAAGATTTCGGAAGTGTTTCAGTTGCGAGATTGTCCCAAGCCACTTTTAGACTATCGAAGAACTGTTTTTGACTGGTCACGAGATGTTCTTCACCTGCCAATCAAGCTCATCCAATAATAATGCAACCGGGTTGACGTGAGGGGATTGCGTCGGCCAATCCATGATTTTGAGTACACCTTTTTCTTCCTTGGACCGTAGATAGTTCATGCATAGATGAGAGATGTTCTTGGAATCATTATCTTGTTGAAAGATTAATCCGTTATCGATCAAACCAATGCCGGATGGAATTGCACTTCGTTGAAGAATATTGTGATAATTTTCCTTCGGCATTATTCCGTCGATTCTGACCAGTTTTCTAACACCGTTGTAGCTGAAACACCCCCAGATCATCACAGAGCCTCCACCATTTTTAACTGTTGGCGCAATATATTGAGGATTATACCGCTCATCTTCATTTCGACGAACATGCGAAAAATCTCGAACTTTGATTCATCGGTCCATAACACAAGTTTTCCTCTGATCTACTTGCCAATATTTATATTTTCAAGCAAACAATAATCTTCTCGGCTCGTCTTGTGGCCGTAGAAGTGGTTTTTTTTCACAGAAACGCGGCAAAATATTCCTTCTCTCGCAAACGACGTTTGACAGTATCCACCGGAATTGTGTTCGTCGGGGTTTCGTTGATTTTGGCATGAATGTAGGGTGCTGTTTTGAACCGATTTTGCTTCTTCATCAATAAAATGTGTCGATCATCAGCTTGAGTTGTTTTTATGGTGGTTCAGAGCATTTTCGATAAAAATTTGTGTTGGTTTCGGCGAACCGCATCAAAGTGGTTTCAATTTCACACTTTAAAACACCACCAATATTAGCAATTTCACGAATTTTTTTACCCACTTTTCTCAAAATAAGTATTTGTGAACGTTTTTTATGTGAAATTCCTTTTTTCGAGCTATTTTCAATGTTCACAATCGGGTTTGCGCGTGTAAACAATGACGGGAATAAATTTCTAGTGCAAATAGAACACAGCAGAGTGCGCAAAGAACCGTTATTTTTTTTTTGAAGCGCACTCAAATGACCAATAATGACTGTTCAAGATATTAGCACCCATATTTGAAAAGCTTAAAATAAAATGATAGTTATTATATTTGAAATTACAGAAAAAAATGATGTTACTTAAAAATAAGAATTTTTCATTCCTTCATAATTCCATCATTTTGACTAATAACAATTAGCTAATTTGAAGCAAATGTATGTATATCATAACAGAATAGTCTATTTTCTAGTTCATAAACAAGATTTAATCATAAAATGCTGTTAAACACAATAAAAAACAATTACCAACTCAAAAAATCGATTTTTTCGATGATATCCGTAAACTTTTGCACAGTAGTGTTTTATTATTATTATAGAAATAGTCTGCAGTTGTGTTTACATAGGGACTTAGGTAAACTTATTGTAATGATTTTGACCATTTTAGGTTCGAACGCGGAACCGACCTCTCATCGGTTCTAGACGTTAAGTCGGAGTAGTGCCAACGGATGGTACCAACCGGTCAACCAATCCGTGCACCGTAACCCATTCACGCGGTGGCTGCTTGTCGGCCAGCTAGTTCGGAGGGGATTTCGGTCGCGGGTCTCCGAATGGGTTACGCTCATTTACAATATTTTCAGCCACCTGAACACGCCCGTTTATAAACGCGTTACACAACAAAACCATACGGAGAAGAAACCTACTTTACGTTACTCCGTATTTCTTCCTATAAACAGTCAAAGAACAAAAGCTAATTTTTATTTCGCGTTCCCGAATTTCCGACGCGGTACCGAAAAGTATTCTACTCTAACTCAACCCGACGAAAACTACTCTAATAAAGCGACAAAACAACAAAGGTACCGCATACCGCGCGCGACGCGAAACCGACCTCAGCGGATTTGTCGAAACCCTACCCTCGCGACGGCATACCTACCCTGCACTCACCTTCCCGCTGAAACAAAAAGAACCACTGAAAAGGAAAGTCTTTAGTTAATTAGCATTTCATACTTTTATTCATAATTTTAGCAAACATGGGTCTGGATACCGAGGATATCATAATTCTATTTAGACCATATCGTATTTAAAAAAAAAATATAACAAAATAAGTCCGAATAAATAAATATACATATATACTTAATAAATGTCTAAAGTAAGAAGTCGATAAAGCTCTGGCAAAATATAACGAGAGTAGGCTATATTATTTTCAATTGAATTTGCTTATTACGACTATTATTAAGAAAGATAAGTTGGATCGCGTAAATTATTGAATTTCAAAATAGAAGACAATTAAAATAATAGGGTTTCCAAAAAGGGAGGTTTATTAAGATGCTTTTGGAATTGATAATGCATTGAATGGAATTGAAAAATGAAAATGCAAGAACTTTATCGGTTTCATCAAAACAGGATTTACTTAAATTGAAATCTATCTTAATCGGAAATCTGATTTTATTTAGTTTGACTGTAGTGACTGCGTTATTTAAAAAATTTACGAATATATCAAAGTTTATCAAAAATGATATCCAAAGTGCACTCTATTTCTATCGTTTCGTCACCTAGATTTTTTGTTTTTTCTCGGATTTTCTTTTCCTTTTTTTTTCTAATTGTGCAAACGGTGCATCGACTAATAATAATATGAATACTGAGCATAAAAACAATCAACAATTCTAAACATATTAAAGGCAACTCATTGTTTGATCACATTTATATCTGCATGGAATAAACCTCTTCATTCTTTTTTTATTTTCTGTGTTGTCTTTAACTGTAGCAATAGAGTTCAGATGCAAATATGGTCTACAATATGCAACATAAAACTAGCGGGATATATCGCAGCCAAAGACTGATCAAATTTTTTTTTCGTTACACGGCGCGCTCTCCAATGCGTCGTGATTTCGAACGACTTATTGCGAACCCGTTAAATGAACTCATTAGGTTCGAAAACGTTAACGATCGTTTTATATAAGGTTAATTAAGTTCATTTTCTTAAGACAAATTCATACATTGTACACAATAATTGTACAATTTTATCGGAAAGACTTCTAGTCAATATTTTGGTAATACTTTAACCCTAGTAAGGCACTTAGTGACTACCTTATGTGAGTTTCGTAAGAAATTAACAATTAACAAAATTTTCAATATCAACATAAGAAAATAGTTACGAGTTGCATAATTTGGCGATTAAATATTCGGCATGCAATTAGGTCAACACATTGTCTACATTATTTAAATGTGTTTCCTTTTTTTTTTTGATATATGTCTATAAGAAAAGGTTAGATTGCATAGAACGGCAAAATCGTTATAAAGAGAATAAATTTTCTTTTGTTGGGCCCAACAAGTCTACTTCTGATATTTTCATTGTGGTTGGAAATTCTTTTTTCTATTATTTTAGTAACGTTGCGTTTTAATTGCTTTTCTTAAGAGTTTCCGTTTCCAACCTTTAATTTCAAAATCGACTACTACGAGATTTCGTACTTTCTAGTCTGAGATCTACGAAATAGTCACGCAACTAGGCGTGAAGCTAACTATAAATGAATATTAATTGAAATAATTTTAAATCCCATGCCAGATGCATTAATGCTAAATTAGTTATACACTTCGGTCTTAAACTAAAATACTAGAATTTTGTGTTTCAGATTCTTTCAATGTCCATAAGAGTCTCTATTCGGTGGTCAGCACAGAAAAACTCATCAATGCGTTCTTTTATGAACTCCTCATCTGCATACTGATCTATTAGGACTATGTTATGGGCCAGTTTCTTTGCTAACTTTTTGAAGATGTATCGGTTCGCTATGAGACCCTCCTTTAGGGGATGCATCAAATACTTTACGATTACCGGCGCGATGCGTTTCATACAACTCGACATTAAAATTTCATTTAATTCTAGACTAGGACTGTACGGGGCGAATTCATCTTCACGATCCTCCCCTAACAGCTGCTCGAACCGAAAACGAACAATTTCATGCTGACGGATATCCAATTCATCCAATGGTCCCAAAATATCGCACAGTCTTTGTTTCTGTATGTGGAGCTCGCAAGGCCATAAACTTTATCTCAGATCACAGCTCACTGGAGTTAATTTGTATCGTTTTCTTTTCTTACCTGTACCAGCAGGAGCATCTTGTGTAGTTTTTGATTTGATGACACTCGATGCCTTCGCAACACATTCACCTGGTACTATCGAATTTCCAATTGTGCGCAAAATCTGTTCGTTTTCCGGGTTGTAAGAACCGTCACCGAAAATCTCTTCAATATCGTCCTTAGGTAAGTGCCGAACCTGATCAAAACGTTGTTGTGGGTCTTCTGTCAGGTCGTTGGCCAGAGGATTCGTCTTGCTATCTTGTTCCCACCATGCTTTCTTTGGATTCCTGCCTTGAAACACAATCGCTCTTCAATAATATATATCTTGCAATCAAAACCCCAGTGTTGCTCACCTTAAAAAATCCATTTGCAAATCAGCAGCAGCAGGAAATCCGTTTCGCATCTACAAATCCGCTTTAAATCTGATTTTTCCGAAGGGCGCATAGAAAATCACTGCGGAACGTTTGTTGGAAATCACTTTTTAGCACAATAGACGTTGAAAAAAACTCACTGGCAACAGTTTCAGATCTTGTGAAAATACGCACCTGCTTTCCCGCGTTTTCTCTCCCACGTTGCGTCGGACTGTCAATCTGACAACATCCGACAAAACAGATGTGCGGAATGGAACGCCACATGGCGGCAATGCGCATTTTTATTGGTCGCCAGTGGCATAGTGTTTTGATGGCAACGGTGGGGGGGGGGGGGGGGGGGCATTACCAGATGGATATGTCTCGAAATGTATCGGTGTTGGATTGAATTTATGTTTCAAATATTTATAACCACAGATCTAAATATTTGGAAATAAAAAAAAATATTTTCTGCGCCACGATATCCGCACGAAAGATGAAGTTCGCTTGCACTTCGAGGTCACACCCATCTGGCCGGGTGCAAGGGTTCGGGATCGGAATCACTTCGATTCCCGGGCGTAGGCGTCACATTACATTATCTTATCAAGGGTTTTTAATGCATTAGTTTCATTCCAATTGCAATCCTACTATACTCAGCATCATATATAAAATCGCAAACGTTATGCTTGATAAATCGTCGCAAAATACGAGGCGTTTGAAAAGTCCGTGCAAAGTCCGAGAGATGGCACCACCGGGGCGTTTCGTGGTCAGGCTTAGTTGGTAGCATCTCTTGAATGAACGCACACCAAATTTCAGCCATATTGGTCTATTTTTTTGTATTTGGCATTCGTGTGAATCAAGGAAGTCAAGTGAAAAGAAAGAAAGCAGTTGTGGTCGCAAAACTAGTGGTAAAAGGATTCCAACTCGTTTCACATCCCCCCTATTCTCCAAGTGAAACGAGTTGGAATCCTATTTCCATTAATTTTGTGACCACAACTGCTTTCTTTCTTTTCCGTCCATTTTTTGAAAATCACTCGAAAATTTACACGAAACAAATGTAAATACTGTAAAGGTCTTGCAATGTGATCATTTTGGTTATCATGTGAGAACAAAAAACAATTAAAAACAGTCTTCCGTAATCGGCTTTGGTGCTTCCATGAACATCACATCTGACGTTTTACGCATGAATGGCGTCGGTGAGTCAACAAATAGTTAGAAAAGTCCAATTGCCATGAGTAAAAAGTGCCACCATAAGTATCTGCAATTCATGTCATAAATGTTCGTCGTACTAAGTTACTATACACGTATTTCTTAAAAATTTTGCTAATACTGAACACTGTCTCTTTTAGTCAATATTACAAAATCGTATTCGCGAATTTACAATCATATTATTAAGGCGAAAAATGAATTAGTTGAGATGAGTATGAGGAGATAATCCTATCAATGTTAATCGTAATTCAGCTCCAAAAGTGTTGTCGAGTTTTGGGAAATGAATGTCCTGTAAATAAAGCAAAAAAAAAAACAAAAGGCATTGCAGCCTAATTCGTGTTTTTAGAAATAATATCTTAATTTCTAACTTCATCTCTACGTTATTTTTTAACATCCCCTAAATACTAAAATGTATCGCAATCTCAACATTATGAAGTTATAATAAGAATCAGATCGCATAGTTGTCAGAGACGGAACCGAAAATAATAAAATTAAAGTCGACACGGAAATTGCTTATTCACTCTTATTTATTAAGTACGACGCGACCCCATTGAACGATCACAATCAACTAACTAGCTCTTGCATCTTGTTGCACGCGTCTTAAGGTATAGTGTTGCCAGATGACAGCTCGGCCACTCCTGTTTTGGAATCGTCCTCGATTTTGCCGTATTCATCTTCGTTCTCACTCGAGTCGCTGGTGGAGGCGTTGCTGATGTCATCTAACACTAGTGGCAATTTACACGCGGGTTTCATT
The DNA here is from genome assembly GCA_963969285.1 of Odontomyia ornata. Lineage (NCBI taxonomy): Eukaryota > Metazoa > Arthropoda > Insecta > Diptera > Stratiomyidae > Odontomyia > Odontomyia ornata. Next base: position 25,761,043 of record OZ017741.1, read on the forward strand.
TTCTCCGACGTAAACACTGAACTAAAATGTCGTCGACTGTTGCTCTTCAATCCAACCAATGTCTCCACTGAATATTGGGCGTTACCGATACATTTTTGAGCAACAAATAGGCCTTTGTGCTTGGCATTCGTGAATGTCTCGTTGCAGGCGTCTCGTGTTTCAACAGAACCAAGTCATCAACAGCGTAGACGGTGGGGTCAGCGTGTCGTTGATCCGTCCTTTCCATTTTTCGCGTTCCCTTGAGAATTTAGCCATAGTAGCGCCTCTTCTTCCCCTCATATTTGTATCGATCGAATCTCCAACGTTTTGTTGCAGTGCAGATAACAGACGATTTGAGGGAATGTCATTAAGCCGGAAATCGAACACAATCTCGTTAAGGCTATACCCAGTCGTATCATTTTTTTGGGTGTTAATAACCCACTGAAGTTCGCGCATTTCTTCGCCCCAACGATTATTATTTCCAATCCAAGTGCGCAAATAATTGAGTATCAATTGATGCGCTCGCTCCACTTGCCCGTTGGCTCAAGGGGTACGAAATGCGTTTTAGTTGTACTGAATATTATTTTCAGCATAACATCGAGCAAATGACTTCGCTGTAAATGCAGAGCCCCGCTCGGTGATGATGCAGGAGGAAAGTCTAAAATACGTCGTCATTTCGCTTAAACATCGTAATACTGGACCGGTCGGAGATTACCAAAAGGAACGAATTACCAGAACGGCTTCGCAGAAACGGTCCTAGATGATCCAAGTGAAGTCGTTTGAATGGAACGGGCGAAATGTAGGCATCCTTCGGTCTTTCCGCCATGGGCTTTATTGTAATGGCATTCCAGGCACGCTGTGCATATTTTTGCATTCGTGGAAACCAGAAATTTTCTTTTGTTCGATTTATCGTTTTTTCTAATGCGAAATTACCCACGCCATCGTAGTATGACTGCACAACCTTCCAACGTACTCCTTTTGGAACGACAAAACGTAGCTCCTTGTCGACGACACGATAAAAACAGTGATCTTTGATTCGATACTTTAACTTCAATTGTTTTTCTTGCGCTGGCGTGCTGTCTCCCTTTAGGACGGCAATTATGTTTTTCAGCGTTTTGTCCTGAAGTTGTATCGTTAGAAGCTAGTCTTGTTGACTGATCGAGACAGTAACTATGAAACCGGCTGTTTCCATATCCTTCTCTGGTCCTACCGGAGCTCGGCTGATTGCGTCGACGAGAGCTATCTTAGATCCGAAACGATAAACGGTATGGAAATCGAATTCCAGAAGTCACATTCACTATCGGGAAATTCCGGGTTTCATCTCGCGGCAATGTTTAAGTTTGGCGATAGCGCTATAGTCCGTCACTAGTTCAAAATGTTTTCCTAGGAGGTAAATCTTGAAACGCTCCAGCCCATCGACGACTGCAAGGACTTCCTGCTCGTAAATATGATATAGGCTCTCGGCTTCGGTACAATGTCGACTGTAGTACATTATGGATTTCTAACATTTTCGGATTGAAGTAACACAGCAGCAACACCATGGTTGCTGGCATCGGTGTGCACTTGATGTTCCGCAATTACGTTATACCTGTAAACTGCAAGGACAGGTTCTTCGCATATGTTTTTAAGCTTCGTAAATACTTCTTCATGTTCCAGATCTCAAGAGAATGGAGTATCTTTCTTCAGTAGCCTTGTAAGTGGACGAGCAATGTTCGCGTAGTTTTCCACAAACTTCCGAAAGAATCCGGTCAACCCCAAAAATCGACGGGTTTGTGCGATATTCGGTGGATGCATGAACATTCTTATTGCTTCGGTCTTCTTGCAGCCAGGAAGGATTCCGTTTTCACACGGTGACCCAAGAAATTTATCTCGCTTTGCAAAAATCGGCATTTGGCTATCCGTAGCGTAAGTCCAACTTGTCTCAGTAGATTAAGCAATTTTTCGGTGGCTTCGGGTATAGTTTTTGCGGGGATGATCACATCATCCAGATATGCGATAACCTTCAAAGAAGGTTTCATTTTTATGATTTCGTTCATGACTTTTTGAAATTTCCCTGGAGCATTGGCCAGACCGAAAGGCATACGGTTAAATTCCGTCGTTTCCCATGAAACGTGCGGCCGCGAATTGCTGTCCAACCATAGCTTTGCTGCTCTAAACTTTGACGGTGTGGCGAGAAGCGACATCTGGTCATCCCAGTCGAATGTGTCTCGCAGCATGTTGATCCGACTTACAAATTGAGCCAAGGTAAGTGACAGATCGGCGTATGGGTCAAAATCGGGTAGCAACTCACCCACTTCACGAACGGTGAGTGAGCGGCTACTAATACATGTTGTGGGCAATATCAGTGTTCGTTCTTGCGTCTTGTGATGCGTTGCTGGCGTAGCACCCGACGAAAAGGCAATGAGCGGTTGCGGTACGTACGAAACGCTGGACGTTTCCGGCGGCAACATTGAGACGTTTAATGTTGGTGACGGCAGCATCGTGGGGCATGTTGCTGGCGGTGGCATGATCAGCTGTATGTTGGCTTGTTTTGCTGCCATCGTCTGTGTATTGGTCGGCGTTTGCGAAAACGATTATACGTTGTTTTTGTTGGCAATGTGGGCAGCTGTTGCATTGGTCGATTTGATACTGTGTGTTTGTACGGCGGAGGGTGCTTTAAACATGTTCCTTTCGGCAAGGTCCCTCAACAAATACGTAATGGACTCCATGTAGTTTTTCATTTCCTCGAACTCCTCACGTGTTATTGGACGTGAGGAGTTCGGTGCCGTCGGTGCCGAATATTCCTCTGAGGCCCGCGATCAAATTCTGTTTAGTGCCCGACATCGAACAATTTAAAGACTTCAGCTTAGCATGTAGCTGTTTGTTAGACAGGTCTTCAAGCTTCACCACCAGCATTTTACACAGTCTTGTGTAAACGTCGCGCACATTAGGGTGATATTCCACTTCTGAATATTGTCAGAGACGGTACCGAAAACAATAAAATTCAAGTCGACAACGAAATCGCTTACTCAATCTTATTTATTAAGTACGAGGCGTCCCCATTGAACAATTACACCCGGAAAACCCCGGAAAGACATATAAATAAATTGACGAGCAACGAGAATCTGTATACTCGTCTATGTGGGAAGCAAATTTAACATATACGAGTAAATAAGTTATAAATAACTTCCGCTCTCGAAACTATATGATTCCTTCTGCTTCTTCTTCCCCTTTGTTTCCTAACAGGGTTTTCTTACCTCTCTTCAGAAGAAGAGACACCCGCGCACACCAACAAAAGTTCCTTTCACGTGCACACGATCTCGCCTTCGTTATTATTCGTAGAGCAGTTTGAGTACAACAAAACAAACGTTCCCTCACAGAAAACTCGAACGTCATAGCTGATGAAATTCGTAGAGGCGAGAAAACGTATGTGTCATAGCCGATGGAAAATTCGTAATTCGTAAGCTTTTAATACAAGCAGAGAACTAAAGTGCCGATTTCTTACACGCGATCTTCAAAATTAAAAACTTTATAAACGTGAACTTGTTTCGGATTGAATTAAGTGCAAAAACAGATCACTTTAAACCTCAATTTAATACAACTTTAGCGAAGGTTGCTAATTGCTTCGGTTCTCGCGACCGGTTGCGGATCCAGTACTCTCTGTATCTATGATTACAATCAATTAACTATCTCCATCTTGTTGCTCGCGTCTCACACTATAGTGTTGCCAGGTGACATATAGTAGTTTTCATTAAAATATGAAATTACCTTCAGTTCTCTTCTGTCCCCAATAAAAAATACTGTAGTATGAAAAACAGGAAAAATCATTTCAATTGAAACTTCTTAATCTTAAAATTTGCTTTCAAAATGATATACATAAGAAAAGGGATCAAAGTGCAAACTTGTGGTATAATATTAATTTATACACAACGGCAGTAGCCTTTTAGTAAATTGATAATTTTGATTTTTAAACGTCTTGAGAGTGTTCATTACTTATATGATGACTTATAGTTATTGAATTTTATGCCCAATTTTACAGTATTTAAAAATAAAAATAATGTAAGCGCAAATTTTTATTCAGTTAGATGTTGAAAAGTTAACACAAATTCTTCATTAGGTTGGATATAAATTATAGAAGTCCATTTATTCTTGACGTTATTTTTAGTATTAGCAGGTAGAAACTACAATAGAATATATAAAATACTAAATATTTTTGAAGTGAATAATCAACTCAACATTCCTAAAATGTAAGTGATTTCTGAATAGAAATGTTGTTTTGAATTTGAATTTGGTAAATTGCAACATATTACATGTAATATTGTGAAAGGCATATTTTTCCAAAATGAATGGAAATATTTAGTATTTTATTTCGGTAGATCAAAACAAAATGCAATTATATTCCTCGTAAAAAGAAAAGATATCTCTATTATTGCTGTTTTTAAGATAAACAAATTAAAACTATTACCTACGAAATTAAAAATACGAGTCAGTAGTGCATACACTATTTAAACTAATTGTAATTCTTAAATACATAAATATGAATTGCTAAAATTAATCACGTCTTTTCTTTCCAGAAAACCTGTTCCCTTTCAGAAGGTTAATGCCGGCGAAAGGTGAGGGTAGAGTTCCGGTAATCTGCGAATGGTCGGTTTCGCGTAGCGGTCAGTTAGCGGTGCCATATCTTGAGTTTTGCGTTTTTTTTGTTAGAGTAGATTTTTTTCGGTTTTGGATTTGAGTAGATTATTTCGGCCACCGCGCTCATAATATTCGGAAGCGCGTAGTTTGGTTTAGGGGTTTTTTGTGGTTGTGTTCTTCATATCGAATGGAAAATGAACGGAAGTGACGTAAATCAAAGTAGAGTCGGTGGAAGTTGTTCCACGCGTTTTAAATCAGGCATTTGAATTAGTGGCTGATATTTCGGGCTTAGTCCGCTCGCGGAAGACCTGCGACCGAGCTCTGAGCTGAGTTTCCGGACTTGTCGACCTGATGAGTACACTCCATTGTCACGTCCCAAGACTTTACGTCTAGAACCGATGAGTGGGCGGTTTAGATTTCCTTCGGGAAATCTCTCGAGTGAACGAGTTAATAACAAAATCATTACAAGCTAGCCAGCAAGCAGCCAGCTTGGAGTAGACTAAGGGTGCCTCGACTAATTGACCTGTAGGGTACAGTCCGTTGGCACGTACCGAGACATCACGTCTTTAACTGATGAGAGGTCGGTTTTGATTTCTTTCGGAAAATCTTGGACGAGCATGATAAAATCATTACAATTCGTACACGTGAAAAATATCTTTGTAGTGTGGTCCTTCCGTTGTCGAGAAGAACTCATCCAATAACGCTGTAGAAAGCTAGCTGCCAGCATGCGTATGCATCTTCAAGCAATGGCAACTCAGCTGAGCTCGGTTGATTTATAGTTCACTGCAACAACAGACCATAACTGTTGTCCTTCATGGACTTACATTAACAATAAATCACTCCACACTGCATTCGTAATGAAACATTAATCAAAATTTTTTTTCATTTTCTTCCCTTGCTACCCTCATCCTCCTTATTGTTAGCTTATATTCTTAAGAGCTTTATGAAACAGTCTTTCCAATTTGGAATTTCCAATGTATTGCTTTTTTTCTACTTGTTCATTGCCAATTCATTACATACACTAGTCAGAAAAAGTTTGCGTACAAGCTGTGCTCATTTTGAATTTATTTTAAAAATGATTTAAAAATAATTTTTCGTAACGCAAATTCGAACTTTATTAACAGATTGCAATTCAGTCTTTGCTTAAGTAAATGGTTGACGGTTTTTAAAAAATAGCAACAACAACATAAAATATAAATGAAAATTGCTTCAGAAAATAAAAATTTATCAAATATTCGTTTAATATAAAAATTATATTTATTAATAACTAGTCGGATATTGCTTACGCTGAATAAGCCCTCTCAAACGTTTCGGCATTGAATTGATGAGATTTAATGTCTCCTTAGTTGAAATTTTACTCCACTCCTCCAGTATTACATTTTTAGCATCTCTTTCGAAGAAATGTGGTGTTGGCGGATCTGACGCTCTAATAAATCCCATAGATGCTCAAAGCGGTTGAGGACTGATGATTGCGGAGGTGTGCATGATCGTTTTGGCACATTGCAAAGTAGCCAAAGCTTAACAATTTCTGAAGTGTATTTGGGGTCATGGTCATGTTGAACAAACAGCTATTCTCCAACCCCAGTTTTGTTGCACTTTGCTATAAATTTGCCTTAAATATATCTAGATAAACTCTTTTGTCCATTGTTGATTCAATAAGCACATTTACCTACTCCATTACTTGCCATACAGTCCATGACTCCACCATGTTTCACTGTTTGCGTGAGATTTTTTTTATTGAATGCAGTGCCCGCCTTTTTCAATACCAACTTACGCCCTTTTATTGTAAACATGAAAAATTTGCTTTCATCCGGTGACTTATTGATATGTTCGTGAGCAAATGCAATTCATTTGTTATTAACGCAAAGGGCTTCTTCCGTGCAACTCAGCTAGGATAACCATCTTTCCTCAAAATTTTACACGCTGTTTCGCCACAAATTGATTGATTAAATCCTTCCTTGATGTGTTTTACAAGTTCAGTAGCCTTACTTCACTACGTATATCGCGTTTTTCTAAGATACTTTAAAGGGTCACCCCGGACGAGGTTTTAATGCGGTAGATCCCATCGATTTGTGCATTTCAATTACCAACCATTTGACCAATTTCGCGGCACTTTTTTCCTTCTTTCCATAGTTTCACTACTAAATCTCTCTTATTGGAACTTGTTGGTTTTCCTTTTTTTGTTCATTTGATATTTTATTTGAATTTTTAAGCCAGTTTGTCGCAACAAACACTCCACACAATCGAAATAAACTCGTTCTAATTCTGTTTCACTCAAAACTAGTCTTTGGGATTCCTCTTTCTTCGGTAACAGTTCTTGGGATTCCCCCTTTACTCTTTTGTATGCAAACGTTTTCTGCGACAAAAATGCCAACTATTTAAATATTTAAGTAAGTATAAAAGCATTTTGTAACATTTTTTTCGCAAAGAAAATTTCCTAAAAAGTTGTCAGCGATGTAGCTTTCTAATTCAATTCAATTGCACTCCGCCGAGGACAGTCCCAAGCCCATTTGAAAAAGGGGAAGGAAACCCCTTGTTTCCCCAACCTATAGCTTCGATGATTACTCATCCCAAGCCCCCCAACTAAATGGTAGTAAATGCTCTCGGGATTGTACATTGGGTTTACTGGTTCCCCAATAATGGGCCATTAAATGCCGAGAAATTTTAATAACTGTAAATACATCTATAGCTCTGCTACTAAATCCTACTTACACCTTCTTTGTGGGGAAGTAAGAGGGTGACGGCGAATCTTCCCCGAAGCGAATGCAGGTTGTGTGACGGGCTAACTCCCCGTCCCTGGAAAACTTTAAAAAGTTTCGAAACCTGCAGATGGGCCTCATAATGGGTTGGACTCAGAGCAACGACCCCGCAAATGTAAAAAGGAATATGGCAGGGACGGACGCAGGGGGGTGGTCCGGGGGGTCCGGACCCCCCCCCCCCCCCGAAATCTCAGACTTTTTCAAAACCCCTTGCAGCACACGGTCTTTCAACCGTATAAACTAAATGGTCCACATCACAAGTTGGGACATTACAAATATGATTCATTCCACTTTATTTCGTAATTTTCAGTTTATATTCACAACTTTTCTGGTCAAGATCACAGTAGTAATTGAGTGTTATTATCATGCCACATGTATTAATAGTACTATCGTTAGATGACTCGCAACCTACTGTAGTGCGAGAAAGATGCATAGAACGGAAGCCGGTTTTGAAGACAAAGGACGGAGAGCGAAGATCTATCAAAAGCGTTCCCAATAGTTACCGATTATTCAGTGTATCGATAACTATTGATAATAATCGATAGTTTTCCCAACATTTCACAACACAATTTGACATTTAGTGGTGTGGGGAACAATTCAAGATTGATTGACCGCTCTAATGACCGCGGTGGGATCATTAGTCATGGGGACAAAAAGAATCAATCAATCTTGACTGGCAATTAATCATACCAGTCGGACTTTCGTTTTTGGAATATTGTCGATACTTCTTTATCTTTCTCGAGCCTTCTCGGATTTTCATTTTCTGGAATTTTCTTAGACACGGGGTATAAATACCTGCCGGGCCCGGCCGGGCAGTCAGTGGAGCACGAACAAAATACGAAACGCATACGAACCGTTTACGATCAACGAATTGTACGCGCGCGAAAAATCTACGTGTAAGACGGAAATAATAAAGTGTAATAGTCCAGTAAATATCGAGTGAGTTATTAGTCGGTTTGACCTCCTACAGTGTTGACATGCATTTGCTTCATCGTCAATAAAAATGGCACCTGTTAAAATAACGTCCTTTTTTAAACCGACAAATGCAAATGGTAAACGCGAATGCGAACGATCAGTTAAACAGGCTGAAGAAGTATCAACAGCAAAAAAATCGCGGCATGACGAGGAAAATGATCATCAACCGGAGCCCATAGTAAGTATTTTGAATTTTCACCCAGTAAAATGTTGATTAAAATTTGAGTTTAATAACTAAATTGAATGCGTTATATCATTTTCTTTTTTATAAAATTTTCATGAACGTGGAAAGTACAGGAACTTTTTTCCGCTCGAAATTCACTGAACAGACTTTCGTACAATTGCATCATATTTTATTGATGTACTATTTGACGGTTTGCAGTGAGGTTTTAAAATTATACAATTCTAATCCGTTGACGTCCTTTTGAATTTTTAATCTATATAAAGAAATTAATTTCAAATTTCACAGTGTAAGATACTTTACATGTTATCTTCAAATATGTTGTGGCAGAGCGGTTAGAGCACAAGCAACCCATCGCGGGTTCAAATCTGACGTTTTTTTTTTTTTTTTGAAACTGACTGTAAAAAATTATTTTTAAAATTATTTTTGCGAGAAAAAACCAATAAACTAAATTTTTTCAAACGAATACTGTGTAAATCGAAGAAAAAATTTGTATGAATTTCAGAAGTCTCAGAAATTTCAAGATCATGTCCATGATGTTCAATGGTTCGGTAGAAGAAAACTTGAACTTGTACGATCTCCTTGTAAATGTATGGACACCGGATGCTGATTTTGTGTTTCCAGCAACGGAAATGAACAAAAAAAATCGGAAATTCCAACTTTCGTGGTTACAAAAGTATCCTTGGCTCACTTACTCAGCCTCAGAAGACGGCGCTTATTGTCGAGTTTGCATTTCATTTGCGCAAAAAGAAGTTGGAAAAGGAAAACATGAACGTTTGAGTTCATTTGTGCAAACTTGTGCTAAAGATTGGAAGAGAGCTTTAGAGAGATTTAAAGAACACCAAACGAAAAAATATCACTTGGACGCCCTTGAAGATGCACAGAATTTGAAGCTCATTTATGAAAATAAGAAAAATGATGTTATTGTCGAGATCGATCAGAGCCGAAAACGGCTGCAATTGGAGAACAGACGGAAGCTTGCTCCCATCATTCGTGCGGTTTTGTTCTGCTGTAGACAAGGACTGGCGCTACGCGGACGTCGAGATGATGGCCCATTGGCGCTAGAAATTCCAGAAGAGAACGACGGGAATTTCAGGGCACTTCTGCGTTTTTCTGTGGATAGTGGAGATGTAGCACTGCAAGAACATTTAAAGGTGGCTGGTTGTAATGCAACATACTTGAGCCATAGAATTCAGAACGAGATCATTGATGCTGGAGCGGAAATCATCACAAGAGAGTTGGTGAGACGCATCAATGGGACGAAATGTTTCACTGTAACCGCAGATGAAACGTCTGATGTAAGTGGAATTGAACAATTCACGATTGGAGCTAGGTTCATTCAAGAAATCAAAGGGAGACACACGATCAGAGAAGATTTCTTGTGCTTCGTTCCTGTAGAGGATGTGACTGGCGACGGCCTTGCAAATACGCTGCTTACAACTTTGCAGAAACTTGGAGTGGACACTCATTTCATGAAAGGGCAAGGTAAGCTGGATAAAACTCAAATTAACAAGGATAAAACTCAAATGAACTAATTCAAAATTGAATTACTATAAAATATCATTATATAATTTTAAACATTAATGTATTAAATAAAAAATATTTTTGTCTAATATTTAATGTAGTATAACTCACATTCACTCAATAAAACTTAAATTAGCTAATTAAAAAATTAAATCAAATGGAAACTCATATGAACTAATTAAAACTTGGATCCCTATAAAAAACCATAATATAATTTTAAACATAAATGTATGAAAAAAAATTTTTTATCCAATATTTAACGTAGTATAACTTACATTCATTCAATAAAATTTAAATTGACCGATTAAAAAATTCAACCGAATGAAAACTCAAATGAACTTATCAAAACTTGAATCACTATAAAATATCATCATATAATTTCAAACATTGTTTTATATTGTATGAAATAAAAAATACTTTCATCCAATACCAAACGTTGTATAACTTGCATTCACTCAATAAAACTTAAATTAACATGAATTAGCTAAAAGTAGAAAAAGAAAGTGAAGTTTTGGAGCTACTATTCGTTGAAGTTTTGGATCAAACTTTCTACGAGCATAGAAAAATTCACTCTCGATTGGATTTAGTGACTAGCTTAAAAATGATATTTTTCAACTCAATTAAAATCTTATCTGAATAGGATTTTATAAAACCTTTTGACAAACCTAGCTAAATTTGATTCTTGAATTAATTTTAGTATGAAATCTAGACAAGAATTCTTAGTACTTAAGAATATATATACATATATTATGTGGATTAAATACTATAACAGTTTTAGAGTCTTGCTTAAAAATGATTTTTGAAATATCTTGAAAATCGGATTTTAATTCGATTTTGAAAGAGTCTTAAAACCCAAACCAAGTTGAGTTGAATAGTGCTTTGAAAATTTCAATTACACAAGTTCCTGAATCGGATTTATAAATATAGGAGCTCTGAAACCATAGAAAAAATTTTGATTTGTAAAACAAGGATTTTAACGGTTTATTTTGAAGGTTATGATGGAGCTCGAGCAATGAGTGGAGAGCTGAAAGGCTGTGCAGCTATTGTAAAGAAAACATGTCCAGATGCTCTTTATCTTCATTGTGCCAATCACAACCTAAATCTGGCAATTACCCATGCGTGCGACATTACGCCGATTCGGAGCTGCATTGGAACAGTCAAGCAAGTCGTCAACTTCTTTCGTCTGTCGAGCAAAGCTGGAAATTTGTTGAAAAAACATTTCCTGGCAGAAAATCTAGTGCCAAGCAGACACGTCTTTTAAAATTTTGTGAAACGCGTTGGGTCGAACATCTTGCTTCTCTGGGATTGTTTCATGAAGCATTGGAATTCATCTGCTTGACGCTTGAAGAATTAGATGAGCTGAGATCAAAAACAGATGGAGTACAGCCAAACAGCTTGCTTGCTTCAATACAAACAGCGCAATTCATAGTTGCATTCGTTGTAATGGTACCGGTATTCAGCTTGACGAAGAACCTGAGCCAGAATTTGCAAAAAGAAGATTGCGATTTAAGTGAATGCGTTCAATATGCGAACAATGTTCACAAAGAAATAAAGGAGATGCGTGCCAGGGCCGACGAAAAATTTGCGGAAATGTTCCAGTCAGCGACGCAAATTGCTGTGAAGATTGGTATCGAGCTAACTGTTCCTCGGCGAGTAGGACGTAAACAAAGACCCCACCAATAGGTTCCAAGCGGACTTACGTACCGCCATTATACAATCCCCACTAATTATTCCTCCTAATACTAAGCAACGCTACATAAACCCAAATCCATGCACACCACCCCTTAAAGCACAACCTAAGCTCCACAAACCCAATATTCCTATCCATCCTGTCGTCAACTACCGCCCAGCTCCTGCATACCAATTAGCACGGTACTTGGCAACGATAATGGCTGATGTCGTGCACCTTGACGACAAATACGCATTAAAGAACAGCCGCGAGCTAGCAAATTCTACCACTTCTTTAAAATTGACTGAAAATTGTCAACTTTTATCATTAGACATCACCAACCTCTATACGTCTATCCCTGTCGATGAAACACTGGCCATACTAAAAGAAAAACTTTCATTCAACAACAGCCGACGATTCACAGATCAAATACTCAATCTCATAAAGACCACAATCAAACAGAACTATTTTAAGTTCAATAGCAACACATACATTGCCAAAGACGGTCTGGGTATGGGACATCCAATGTCCTCAATAATGTCAGAAATATTCTTACAATCTTTGGAAGAAGTCTTTATACCCAAAGTTGTCAAAAGATTCAATGTAATATTTTACAGACGATATGTGGATGACTGTTTCATTGTTATTGACTCACAAGAAAATAAACAAGACGAACTACTTGCCTATATGAATGAAATTCACCCGAATATAAAGTTCACTATGGAAAAAGAAACAAACGGACAACTCAACTATATGGACCTAACTGTGACACGTGAACAAACACGATTGGACTACAAAATATACAGAAAACCAACCACAACTGATCATACCATACATGAAACATCTAACCACCCCGCACAACATAAGCTAGCAGCGTACAGATCAATGGTGCAGAGGCTTCACTCCATCCCCATGACTCCTACTAACTACTCCAACGAACTAAACAACATTTACAGAATAGCTAATAATAACGGATACAAACAATGCGACATTGACAAACTAGTCACACAGTACAAACAAAAACAGGAACGCCAACCGACGGAAACTCATAAGAACGACCAACAGTGGGTATCGTTAACATACGTAGGCAAAGAGACATACAAACTATCAAACTTCCTTAGGAAATACAAATTGCAAACTGCATTCAAAACGAACAACAACATTGGAAACAAACTGAAGCCAAAACTGAATGACACATCGATATACGAAGGCAGCGGCATATACAAACTGACATGCAAGGACTGCGACATGGTATATATAGGAAGGACAACACGAAAACTAACGACAAGATACAAAGAGCACCTACGATCTTTCTTATACAACAAGGCAGACTCCAATTATGCGACGCACCTTCAAAACCACGCACATGAGCCTGATGCTATGACAAACTCTATGAAATTGCTACACAAACAAAACAAAGGACCAAGACTTGACATCCTAGAAAGGCTTGAAATTTATAAACATAGAAAGACAGACGGTGACATTATCAACGAACAACTTGTTACCAATTCCGACGCAATTTTCTCAGTCCTAGACCACACTCTTAGACGAAAACGGAAACGAGATGAAACAGAACAAACGGACAGCCAACAAGCAAAAAAACAAAAACATAATATCCCCCTACGTGGCATAATTGAGTAAGTTACTTCCTGACCTCATTACCCATCCACTAATTACCCATCCGCTAATTACCCATCCGCTAATTACCCATCCGCTAATTACCTATTCGCTAATTACCCATCCTACGACTATATAAAGTCGCTCCCTTCAACACATCCTTTAGACACTGAAGATGACTCAAAGTAGTCGAAACGCGTCTGCTCACACAACTAAGCAAGGCCCGACGGCTTTTAAAGAAAAAAAAAAAAAAAAAATATATAAATATTAAGTTTGTCAAACACAAATAAAACGTTACGGTTTGTTAGAGCCGAGCTGTTTAATTATTCCAAATTTTTCGATCGGACCCCCCCCCAAAATTTTTTTCTGCGTCCGTCCCTGGAATATGGCATTGAATCCTGGAATGTCAGATCACTCAATTACCCTGGCGCTGTTAAGGACATTTTACAACAGGCCAGTCAACATCAATTAAACATACTGGCAATCCAGGAAACGAACTAGACTGGTAATGATATTCAAGACATGAGATCGCACAATATTCAAGTGGAAAGCCTAAAATGAGAATTTGGAGTGGCCTTCATTGTGGATAGGGAGTTCAAATCGCACGTTATTTATTTCAAGGCAATAAACGAACGGCTGTGTGCGATCCGTATCGAAGCAAAATTCTTCAAAATCTGGCTAATCAATGTTCACGCCCCGATCGAAGAAAGGACGAAGAAATGAAGGAAATGTTCTACAATCACCTAGAAAGACTAGTTGTCTGGTCGACTCATTGCCTACAAACGACACAAAAAAAATCCTGGATGATTTCAACGCTAAGGTTGACAATGAGCTATCTCCACGATCAAACAAATGCAACGGCCAGTGCCTGATCGACTTAAGTTGTAGCAGAAATCTAGTCATACGTTCGACATGCTTCCCACATCGACGCATTCATAAAATGAAATCAGATCGATCATATTCTGATGCAACAACGTTGGGCCACGAGCATACTTCATGTCCGTACATATCGAGGAGCCAATGGGAACTCAGATCATTACTTAATCAAATTAACCTATCGATGTCGAATATCAAAGGCATATTCGGCGAAGACCAGCCCGCTACAAAAGTTTGACATCGAAAGGCTCCAAACGGCGTCTGTGGCCAAAAATTTCACGGAGATCCTCGATAACTAGCTAGTGCCCATCTTATCAGACGCATTCATTAAGACAAGCAACGAGCTTTGGATGGAATTGAAAGCGGCTAGTAAGACCGTGGCAGAACAGACGATCGAACATCAAGCCCGGCGCAAGAGAAACGATAAGTTTGATGACGAGTGCCAGAATGCGTTAGCCAAAACGAATCAGGTGTACAAAGACTACATAGGTAGGAAAACCAGGACGAAGACAGAACACTATGAAAATCTCAGAAGAGTAGCGAATAAGATAATTAGGAATAAGAAAAGAAAATACTATGACGTCCAATTGAGATGTATAGATGTAAGTCTAGCGAGCAACAACACAAGACAACCATACAAAGTAGTGAAAAGCTTGAAACGTGGTTACCAACCCAAAGCCACGCTCTATCGTGATGATATTGGCAATATCATCGCTGATGAAACCAAGATTAAGGAAAGATGAGCATTATATTTTAAGAGCCTCCTTAATCCTCCGCACAGCTCCAGAACATCGGCGCCTATAAATATCTGCGGAGAGCGTCCATTGGCCCCACCAACTCCAGATGAAGTTTGTTCCATCATCAAAGCCCAAAAGAATAATGAAGCGCCGGGCATCGATGAGATTCTAGTGGAGCTCATCAAATATGATGGCGGAAGTTTTCATAAAGCTATTCACAAAGTCGTCCACCACATATGGCAACAAGAACTTATGCCGAAAGAGTGGAGCCAATCAATTATATTCCCTATCCACAAAAAAGGTCACAAGCTACAGTGCGAAAACTATAGAGGTATATCACTACTTTGTACGGCGTACAAAGTATTTTCAAAGATCTTAGAAAATAAAATCGTATCATACGCCAACAATATTATTGGGGAGTATCAAGGTGGTTTTAGAGCAGGTAGATCGACAATAGACCAATTGTTTGCAGTCAAGCAGGTACTTGAGAAATGCTGGAAGTTCAACATAGACGAACACCAAATTTTCGTTGACTTTAAGCAAGCATACGACAGCATTGATCGTAATTTATTGTACCAAATAATGCTCTGCTTTAGCATACCAGCCAAATTAGTCCGTCTTACCAAAATGGCAATGACGTCGACGACCACCCAAGTCCGCATCAATAACCAACTCACCGACGCCTTTGACACAAATATCGAACTAAAGCAGGGAGATGGACTGGCCCTGTCGATGCACGAGGTACATTACTATCCAAGGCGAGCGAACTAGTAGCCTATGCAAATGACATCAACATTTTGTCAGGTCATTAACAACTGCCAAAGAACTGTTCCTGAAACTCGACAGTGAAGCAAAACTAGTAGGGTTACAAATCAATGAGAATAAAAAAAATTCATGACGCAGTGGAGGAAAAATACCTTAAATACACAGACCGAACATTTTGGCGAATTTATGTGTCTAGGTGCAAAAATAACGAAGACGGGTAATGAAAGAGATGAAATACGCCGAAGAATACAGCTCGCAAATAAAATATTTTATGCAGTTTCGACGATCTTGAAGACCAACTGCATACACAGGAAAACAAAGCGCCAGTATACAAATCTGTGATAAGATCTGTGTTATGCTATGGTCGTGAAACACGTTTTCCGCACTTAACCCGTCGACAGATTTTCCTTACTTCCAATTTTGTATTGGGTAACTACTACTTCGTGCGTAAGCACTCGTTTTTATCAATTCCAACTGGGCACCAATTATTCCTTTGCTTCAAGCAAATGAATTTCCCATAGCAATGCAAATTACAACTGTCGATTGGCTTTCCCGTCAAGCCATGATTATCTCGAATCTAGAGCCACTTTTAGCTGATTTAACGTCTTCTAACGATTTTGCCATTTGAACAGTCATGACGAAACTACTTTTCATTTTTGCCCGCATTACCACTGTCGCAACACATTACAAGAGGGCAAACAACATTTTAATCGCGACGGAGACGAAGAAATAAACGTTCAATCAAATTGAAATGATAATTTTCGCGATTTCGAGCGAAAAACACCATTTTCCACGTACGTCCCGAAATTAGACCTTCTATTCATCGGCCGTCAAAGTTCAATCTCCGCTTGCTAGCATGGTTCTCGCGGCGTCCGCTCTGAGTGGCGATTCATAACAGACTCCTTTCTGTCTGTCACCACGGTGGTTACTTCGAGCCCACTCAACTAACAACTGTAGTTTGCATTGCGGGACAATGCAATGTTGGTACGATGCGTTACAAAGAGGTTGCCGTGTCCGAATTTCAATAATTATTTTTTTAAATTTACGATCAATATTGGATCAGGGATCCTTCAAGTATTACATGAGCAAATTTATTACAATTATCTACCCCCCCCCCCCCCCATCCCCCTTGTCAGCAAAAGTAAGCAAAGCTCTTGAGCCCCCCTCCCATGTTAACGTAAACATTGTTATATGCATTTTTCTTTAAATGTATCCCTTTTTTAGGGTTTTGTAAAATAATTTTACAAAACCCTTTTAAAATCGCGTCCTGTCTGTCCGTCTGTCTGTCCGTCCGTCCGTCCGTGTGTCACAGCAGTTTTTCTCGGAAACTACTTAAGCTAGAAACATCAAATTTTGTGCGTAGGTGTAAAGTGGTGATCTCTTCAAAGTTCAACTACAAAAAAATTTTATAAGGTATTTAAGGGGGGCCTCCCCATATAGGAGAGTGACTCCCCGAAAAAAAAATTTCATTGAAGGTAGCCGATATGGATATCAAATGAAAGATCTTGATGAGAACTTTACAAAACAGGTCTTAGTTTGGCAAAGTTTGCTTCGAGGGGCGCACAGGGAGGGGAAATACACGAAAAATTTGTGTACCCCACGCTCGCGATTGGACACCTGTGATCAACAACAACAACAACAACAAATACGTTAGAAGTCGCAATTCACTCAACTTTGTTAGTAATAGTATGATTTATCGATTTTATGTTTTCTTGAATAAAATCTTGGCGGTACCCTTAAATTCAATGAAATTCAGTATACGAATGACTATTTATAACGTTGATCTATCCTGAAAGTTTAGTGAAGTTATAGCGGTTTGAATTTTCCTGTATTACTATGGAACAATATGCGCTGCATTTATTACTATGGCAACATATGGCTATGGAACAACATGCGCTTTTTACCGACTCAGACACTACAGTTTTGCTAGGATTTGCATGAAAATTTCAGGAATGATAGGTTTCATGTATATCTTTGAGAATCGGTTCAGCTAGTGGTATCAGTAATCGTAAAACAAAATACTGGCTGTTTTAAATGCGAAGATTGAATAATTTTGAGTTATTTTTTCCCAACTTCAACGTTTAAGGTGATGCTTTGAACTTGATTCAATTTAATGAATGACTGGAGATGAGTACCTACAATTAATACTCATAAGCGAAACAAGTCAAGGAGGCGGGAGAGAACTCCTAGCAAAAGAGCTTTGTAACCATTCTAGGATTCGAAAAATTGGCCATTAATCGATGATAACAGTACAGGAGGGTGGCCCCTGAAAAGAAATTCATCAAACCTAGCCGATATGAGTATGAAATGAAAGTTTTCATGGGAGCTTTTCAAAACAGTTGTTAAACTGTCAGTTTTTGCTTCAATGGGGGGACAGGGGGGAAATACATGAAAAATGTGTTTCCTCCGTCGCGGATGGACATCTGAAATAATTATCAAGGGAGATATTTATGAGTATAACAATACCAAAAACCTCAGAAGTCGAAATTCGTTCAGCTTAGTTTATAATAGTATAATCTTCGTATTTCATATTTTCTCCAATGAAATCGTCTTTGACATGTTTCTTGATTTGATTCGATCTGGTGACTGCATTTTGTAAATTGAATACAAAACCCTTGTGACATGAGCGTAGGTCTGTTTACCCAACTTGTTTTATTTATTCATGAGCTGCAGTTATAATAGAACTAAAAATATAGATTTAGGATAGAGAACTTTAACGCACTTAATATTCATTTTAACAAACATTCTTAACATGGTATTCAACATAGAGTGAGGCGCCAATATTAAAATCATAAGGTACCAATAAGAAATCATAAAATCTGTAGATTTTGTAAGAGAAAAACGATTACTCAATTCAAAATACTTTTTTCGCTTATCAATCCTATTTCTTATTGTGATCAAAATACTCTTTTAGGCCCCATAAAAAACAAAATCAAAGATTATTAACAGCCACAGCCGGGAATCGAACTCGTCAAATACAAAAAATTAACACCTTGTATTTCTGTGGCCAATCGGCGGAGTCAATCATAAGGAATAAATCTATCTAATGAAAATATCCTCTAAAATTCAAGGTAGGCTGTAATGTCTGCTAATCATTAAACGTCAAAATTATGTTTTCTTTACTCAGACTTGAAAAAGTTTCATCACTCACCTTGGAAAAAAACGTAGTAAATTGGATTTGTTCTTAGTCGCTGCTTGCAATTGTTCTTCAATACTCTTGGAGACAATAATATCAAGTTCCTTGTCGGATTTTGCCTGTGTTGAATCCAGGACTCTTTTGTCTTGGCTCTTTAGCACCAATCGCTAAAGCCAAAATGTTTGTCCACTTTGATGTTCACAAATTAAACACAGATAAACGGTTATGAATCCGTATCGCATTTATGTTTGCCCACTGTACCAAATTTAAACACCATTTATAGTTATGCTCCCTGCAAACAGCTCATGGGCTTTATATTTAAATATACCCGATCGTTCGGTCTCCATCCGACTAAAATTAAAATGTCCAGCACCCCAAAAAGTCCCAAAAAGGCAATGTTTAATTTGTGTGCTCATGAAATATCTTCTTCTTTGTAGCACTACAGCCTCTCTCGGGCCTTCGCTCAGAGATAGCTAAAGTATCTCATTTTCATGACCGTATTGATTTTTTCGGAAGTTGGTTTGATCATTACCATGTGCCTGCTCGGCTATGATATGATAAGATTAAATCAGTACATATCACCACTGAGTGAACACTCGTAGTCTGTCTGAAAAATCCCATGAACTAAATCACGTTGCTCCCAACGAGATTTGAACCTGGGACTATCAGCTTATGCGTTCATGCTCTAACCACTAGGCCACACAGACTGCTGCTCATGAAATATATCCGAATCCGAACATTCGGATACATTTCATGTGCACACGATTATAAGATTAGTATTCATGTGCCCATGAAATGAATCCGAATCCAAACATTCGGATACATTTCATGCGCACATGACTTCTTTATGATGCAAAATGAAGACCTTGCTCGCTCCCGCAAACAATGACGCGCGCGCGAAATTGATCCGCATCCAAAACATTGGATACATTTCACGCGCACATAATGCTAGAACGAGAAAAATCCTAATATAAACGAGTAGCTTGCCCTTCCAACAAATTGCTGATCATGCGTTTATCTGGGAAAACAAGCTCTCAAGTTTGAAAATATGTAGCATGCTATCTAATAAGCATCTACTTGGATATGTTTATCGGATTCACACAATGTTGTCGCTTGAAGAGAATACATTTGTGGGTAACATTGTATACAATTTGTGCTTAAGAGCTTGTAACTTATAATTACGCCACGCTTCGTTCACCAACTTCTGTACATGCACTTTTCTATTTGTATGAGATTTTTTAAAACTTTCGAACAACTTTTGGTATAACTTGAATTTGTCTATTTGAAACGACATCTTATTAAAACAATTCAACTTTGGCGAAAGTGGATCAACGTTAACACAAACATTAAATTGCTTTGCTTTGCTTAAAACACGTCGAATTGACAATCGTACCGAAACGAAACTAGATTGACGGAAGAAATTAGGATAAGTGAATAGCGCGCGGTAATTCCCCTACTCGGTTCTAAGCGAGTACCTTAACGTATACATTATTTGTGGGAACCCCCGAAAATGGTTTTCGTTTTCAAATGTAGACAATGTGTGGGTTGCCATATGTGTAAAAAAGTAAATAACTACTATTAACGTAATCACCATCTAGACCCCAACCCCAATGTCATCAAAAATAAGCAACGCAAAGACCCCCACCCCCCTATAGTGCTTACGTAATACTTGAACGACCTTTCAGCATTATGATGATTTTCGAGCAGTTCGCCTAGGCAATTGCTCGATTTGTATAGTAATCAACAATCGTAAAATGTGAGTCATTTCTGAATAGAAACGTTGTTTTGAATTTTAATTTTGTAAATTGCAACATATTACATGTAATATTGTGAGACGCATATTTTTCTACAATGAACAGAAATATCCATTATTTTATTTCGGTAGAACGAAACAAAATGTAACTAAATTGTTGGTAAAAAGAAAGGATATCTCTAATAATTGCTGTTTTCAAGTTAAATAAATTACAACTATTACTTATGAAATTAAAAATACGAGTTAGAAGTGCATACACTATTCAAAATAATTGTAATTCTTAAATACATTAACAGGAATTGCTAAAATTAATCACGTCTTTTTTCCAGTAAACCCGTTCCTTTTCAGTAAGTTAACGCCGGCGAAAAGTGAGTATGCCACCGAGAAGGAGGGGTTCCTGTGCAGCGGTCGATTTGCGGTGCCATATTTCGAGTTGTATTGTTAGAGTAGATTTTTTCGGTTTTGGATTCGAGTAGATTATTTCGGGCACCGCGTCCGTAATATTCGGGAGCGCGTAGTTTTCTTTTCCGCGGATCGAAGGGAAAAGGGACGGAAGTGACGTAAATTAGAGTTGGTGGAAGTTGTTCGACGCGTTTTAAATCGGACATTTAAATCGATCTGCTTGCGTAAGACTTGCGACTGAAACTCCTCTCCGAACTAACTAGCCAGCCAGCGGCCACCTCGGAGTAGACTGAGTGGTCGGACTTGTCGACCTGATTAGTACAGTCCGAGTTAATAACAAAATCATTACAAGCTAGCCTGCAAGCAGCCAGCTTGGAGTAGGCTAAGGGTGCCTCGACTAATTGACCTGTAGGGTACAGTCCGTTGGCACGTGCTGAGACTTCACGTCTTTAACTGATGTGAGGTCAATTTCGATTTCCTTCGGGAAGTCTCAGAAAAATTTTATTAGATCATTAGAATTCGTACGCGTGAAAAATATTGTAATGAATCATGCGACGCCGCTGGTGACCACTACCAACACACTTTGCTACTAGGTGGCTTGTCATTTTACGTTGGTTGCGACCAGTGCACATCCCACGTCAATTTTGTCGTGGGATGCCAACAGAATTTGACAGCCACATGGAATTGAAGTGTGGAGGTATTGGCCGCCACGCATAAGGAGGTTATCTTGAGTTGGCCGGTCGCGATTTAAGATTCGCCGGGTGGTTTAAGATAGTTAACCTATTTGAAACGAACTCGTCTCAGGTAATTACATCGTAAACTAGTGTCCATGGAAATCGCCAGGTTTTTTTATATTTACTTTCTTGTAGTGTATTGGATGCACACCTGTAGGCCGTTGGAACGACTTTATAATAGGCGCTTTAACGGAGCAACGTAACCTTATCATACACACATCAAGCCTTACAAGTGTGCAAATCCGCTAAGGAATTCGAAGGCGAAATTCCTATCAAGAAGCCATCCGATTCCCTTGATAGTGGGATATCGTCGATACAATCGTCATAAACTTTTACGAGTATAACACCATCCTCAACGCCTAGGTTACCCTTGTTTGCAGGAAGCACTAGTCAGTCATCGCTATCCACGCCAACTTCATCCTCAATAGAAACGTCCACACCTGATATGAGATCGTCAGCATCATCGCTGGCTAACAGTACTGCGTTTACACCATTAAAAAGTACCCAGGTCACGTCTACGTCACTGCGGGACTCATTTAGTATGCAACGCCGAACCTAGGTAAGCATTCTGATGAAAACCCTAGCCAAATTGGTACTAAAGTAAATAAAATAATAAGATAGACAGTGACAAACGAGAATAAGGGAGAAAATTTGCCAAAAGTTTTGCACGAAGCACTGAATAGTTTCGATCTCTACAACGGGAATCCGAACAAGCATAAATAATTTAAATGCATTATTACTAAAATTTTATCTAGAACTAATCAAAACGAAGAAGACTAGCAAATGCATATGCGGTACAGAATATATTATGCAGAGAATTTTACTGAAATATTGAATTGAATGATAACATGCAAATTTTTTACTAAAGTGCGGTCGTTATTTTGTTAAGAACATCATATCAAATGCAATCCAATTTATTCGTGTCATGTTTTGTTTTGTAGTCAATTTATTCCTAATACTTTTTCTTTTAGAATTAATTTAGTGATAGTTTTTTTTTACTTTATTCGATTACATTATCTTTCGATAATTTTAGCCATTATAATAAAAGTATATGCTAAACTTTCATACTATATATGTAGCATGATATATGCATTGATGTGTATCGTTACGTGTGAATGGATGTAACTTGCAAGTTGTATTCCTGATTGTGTACGTTTATGTGCATATGCGACCTTTGATTATTGAAGATATTTTTTCTTCTTAAAAGTGATGAATCGATAAGAGAGCTAGAACTTAACCTGTTTATATTGTGATAACGATATAACGGCGCACCTGTTATAGACGAGCGCTAGCTTTGTTTGTTTTCCTCCTCAAAATATTTTTAAAAAGAGAATTAAGAAGTTGTCGGATTAGAGTTAAGCCATACATATTGCTATTAACATCTTTATAATGTTGATCCGATGACAAGATTGATTGGAATGATCAAAGAAGAGAATTAATTGATTGATGAAAAATAATTTGATACTTTTTTATAAATTTAGATGAAAAACAAAAAGAAAAAAATCTTACGATTTCATTTATAATATTGATTTCAATCAATCAAAATTATCAACAAACGAAATATGTAGACTGTACATGTAAAACATTACAATGAATTATGCCATATTTTCGAAAATTGAATCGGCAATTTTATTTTTTTGAGAAATTTCATTTGACTCATTTTTATGAATGAACGTGTCTATTTATTGATCATTCTTCTAAATTTAATATACAAATCATATTCTTAATATTGAAAGATTTAATCTTGCTTTTACTTCTTTGAAACATTAATTCAATTAGTACGAATCGAACTGTGTCGTGCCATAAAGTATTGTTACATAATATTATTGCAAGGCAGCATTTAAATGGCAACCTTTAACTAATAAGTTCATTATAATTCATACTACGCTGCCTGAATTAAAATTTACACGCATTTAAAATGTATTATTATCTTTATTACCATGCGATCCTCCTAAGAACTAAATCATGTTCTTTAAATATGGCTTTCACCGTAATTTATTTGTATAATATCTAGTATGAAGTGTCGTAAGAAAAAGAAAAAAAAACAAAATAAAAAAGTAATGTACTTATCAAAATCGGGAAATCCAACACAAGGAGAATAGTATATGTCACATAGAATTATCGAAGGTTCCTAGATTCCGTAACGTTTTCAGAAAAATCTAAAGATATAAAACGTTCCAGAAAATATCTACTAATATGTGGATGTTTTTTTTTTCTTTAAACAATACACCACACTACACACGACAATAAGCAAACAAATGAAAAATTAAGGAAGCACATATTTATGTTCTTCTTTTGATTTAGGCATATAAATTATAATGCTTTTGTATTTAACAAAACGAAAGGAAAGAATTCATTGGTCAATATTTAGTCAAAAATGAAAACGCACAGTATATACAAAAAGGTCTCAAACAACTTGAAAATTATGTTATGAATATAGCTGCTGATTTCAATATTTACCCCTTAGTTTAGTGGTTATATCAAGTCTAACTTATATAGAAATGATTTCATTTGGATAATTGATTAATTATAATCTTAACAATTTGATTGATTTTCAGCAGATATAAAATTATCTGTTTGAAAAAAAAAATACTGAATAAAAACATGGACTCAATATTCAAATACCAGAGGATTTGCAATTAATCTTAATTCCCTTAGAAAAATTTAAACTGTTTAATTTCCATAAAAAAAATAAAACATTAAGCTAATAATTTAACATCTTAAATATTCGCGTCTGAAGGATCGACAAATTTATAAACACCTGAAATGCTTAAATATAAAAAAACTGTCATCGCGAAAAAAAACTAGAAAGACAATTATAGGCTCGCATGATAAAAAAAATTATTGAAATGAGCCCTACCAAAAAAATATAAATTGTGCTAATTCAATACAAATGTATACTTAATACCAAATTTAGTTTAGTCTGAATTACTATAATTTGTTTTTTTTTTAAAATAATAATATGAATTGCTAACGAAAAACACGACTTTCCTTTCCAGTTGTTCTTCTTTTCAGCGGGAAATGAGGTGCAGAGTAGGTATGCCGTCGCGAGGGTAGGGTTTGAGAAAATCCGCTGAAGTCGGTTTCGCGTTGCGCGCGGTACGCGGTACCTTAGTTGATTTTGATTTTTCTTTAGCGTAGCTTTTTTCGGAATTACGTTAACGTAGTGTATTTTTCGGTACCGCGTCGAAAATTCGGGAACGCGAAGTAAAGATTAGATCTTTGTCTTTTGACTGGTTATAGGAAAAAATACGGAGTAACGTAAAGTAGGTTTCCTCTCCGTATGGTTTTGTTTTTTAACGCGTTTGAAAACGGGCATGTATAGGTGGCTGTAAGTGAGCGTAACCCATTCGGAGACCCGCGACCGAAATCCTCTCCGATCTAGCTGGCCGACAAGCAGTCACCGCGTGAATGGGTTACGGTGCACGGATTGGTTGACCGGTTGGTACCATCCGTTGGCACTAGTCAGACTTAACGTCTACAACCGATGAGAGGTCGGTTCCGCGTTCGCACGTAGACATAAAATCATTACAATATCTTTGTTGTGTGATCCTTCCGTTGGAGAGGAACTAGCGCCATAAAACTGCAAAAAGCTAGCTGCCAGCACGCGTACACGTTGTTGTCAAGCAATGGCAACTCAGCTGAGCTCGGTTGTTTTATAGCGCGCTGCAGCAACAGACCATTGCTGCTGTCCTTAACGGACTTACATTAACAATGAATCACTCCACACTGCATTCGTAATGAAACACTAATCAAAATTTCTTTTTATTTCTCATTTTCTTCCCTTACCACTCTCATCTTCCTTATTGTTAGCTTATATTCTGAAGAGCTTTATGATAACAGTCTTTCCAATTTGGAATTTCCAACATATATCATGCACCAGGTACAATTAATAATTTAACCATTGCGGAAATATTTGTCACACCAGCACGCAGATAGATTATTGTGCATAATCCATCATGCATTAACAGCCCAAAACCGACGGGCGGATATGTTGTATATTACCAAGTTTCGGTCCGATGCCCCAAAGCTTGTTTTTATTTTTTTAGCAAAAATAAATTAACTTTTTTTTGAATATGTTCACAATGGACTTGTCTATTTGCAACAATCTACTGCTTCCGGAAATGGTATTCCTTTGAATAATTCATCATTTCTTTGTTTGTCATCACTTAAAATTTTCTCTCGCTAAAAAGTCTATTAAACTTCAAACTATTCAGTTTTTGTTTTATTATTTTTCTAAGAGTAATGACTTCATATCACCATAAGTACACAAAAAACAAAACACTTCTCTAAGTTTATCCAGAAATTCCATTCATACGAATTTCAATGCTCGAATGAAAAGCTTACGAGTGAAGATGTATGGTTTCGCCGAAAGTAAACACTAAACGGTGGTTTACACTGAATAAACCATGAAAAAATTCAACTGACATTCTTCTTATTGGGATACTTGCAAACAAGACTTTAAAAATATTAATATAGATGTAGCCATTAGCATGAAACTTGTTGCGCTCAACTTGAAGTATGAATAATCGGCTTTCCCGGGCTTTTCGTTAGCATTTTTGCCGCATGGCTTGTAGTCACGGAGACCTCAACTGCAACCGCAAACTTTTACCATTTATCATCAAAGTGAAAATGTTAAGATCGCATTCAGCATGATGGCGACGTCAATTCATTGAAATATGTATATGCATATTCTTATGAACAAACAACAATTTCAATGCTAATATACTCGACCCGTACCCACCATTAGTGGAAATGCAAAAGAACCGCTATACAATCCCACAACCTGATAGCGTACATTAACATATCGTGATATGAAATGTCACATCTTGGCTGCAAGTGTAACTTGTTTTTGGCCCAACTGGTTCAAAATTCACCTATAGTATCTAAGTATCTGTCCGTCCCTCGACTATGCACGTAATATTAATATCACAAACAATTACAACTATTTACATATGGTGAAGGAAAAATGTGGGCAGGCAATGTGAAGGTCAGTCGGCGAAGCGAGTTTTGGGTATTATTGAATCCGCTGCTCATCAAACTCGCGAGCCGTTCGATTCGCGAAATTGATGGTGTATTGATAATTCTGTCGTAGTTATAGATGTATACTACATAGGGGCGATCGTCTTAAAATCGATTCCATCACTATCTATTGTTAGCATGGGGGAACTTTGAAGCAGCCATTAGTCATTTTAAATCGAACCAACGAGTTAGCTCTTAAATATTAATTTCGGATACTTACATTTATTGAAAGACATTTTCTACGGAAAAACTGCACTTAAGCTTCCAACTTCACTGGGAATCACGAATTTCAGACTACAGCAACAACAAGATCCAACTGAGGTTTTTTCTTTGCATTATTCACATACACACACGATTAACTGTTGAGTAACTTTGCTTTTTACGCGATTATTAACTCCATGATCTTTCAACGGCACAAAACACGCGAAAAGCTTTAGGCTAGTAGGGTATAATAACACTTAATGTAGTAATTGATTTTGCACCGAAGGAGAACTTTTTAATTTTTGGTTAAAACTTTATGGACTAACTATAAAATACACACGAGATCGACTCCAGCTTGCTGTGCTTCTTCCAATTCTTCTCTGGGATTCGCGGAGTTAATACATACTACGTACTTGCTGGTTGTACGCTCTAGCTCTGAACAGACGTTTTAAATGTTCGTGCTAGTCAAGTTTTTGGCTAACCTGATCTCGAATAAAGAAGACAGATTGAGATACTTGAACGTATATGATGATGCTTCGTGGGATTCTCTGAGAATGCAAGAAGTAGCAGTGCCAGATTGGAAATTTGCAAAAATTTCCAAGAGACAAAACTTATTGGAAGCAACGCAAACAATCGTACCAGGGGTGATAAGAATAAAGAGCATGAGAAAGCTTTCAGTCAGAACCAAAATATCTTAAATTATATTCCAATGAATTCTATTTGGTTCAAGTGAATGATGGAGGCAAGTTCAAAAGTCACTATCATATCTCTCTGTTTTTAAATTTGGTTCAAGAGGAGATACGGGGTAATAGGAACGACGGGTAAGTAAAGATTTTGGGTAGTTTTTCCCCTAAAAAATTGACATGTGAAAATATGTTTCAGAATGAAATAGGAGTTAAATTCTAAGTATAATATATGTAATAATCACTGAGCATAAATACACATAATATATACAAGGTACCCTCCGCGATTTCTCTCGAGAAACTTACCAAAAAATTGTTAAACGTATTTACGGTTCAAAATGGAAGATAGACTTCCAAGTTTTTATATTTACTGAAGTCAATTAGAATGGAAGCCAAGAGCATTCCTATACTTTTAAGAGCCGAAGCGCAAATAGCAGTTATTTATAACAGTATAATGACGGATCGGAACCACGCCTGCGGCATCTATTCTTGATCCCAGATGTGTTGAATTACTTGGTGAATTGCGTTTTGAGCAGTATTGCTACCCAGTTTAAAAATTTATGCTGGTATCATTATCGGTGTTTTATTGTTTCTCTGGCTCTTGATGGCATAGTTGACTTCTTGCATAGTAGCAGGGACCAGTGGGGATTCATAGGGTGCGTTGACGGATCTGATGTTATGGAGACGTTCACAGGACTCAAGAGGCCTTTTTTGAAATAAGCCTGTGCCGGCCCACTGTCATCGATGTTGTTGGATTGACGATACTGATCATGGAGAAGAAGACTGGTTATCGAGGAGTTGTAGGGTCAAGTCCAAGCTCACGAAGCTTATGTTGTAATAGCAAAGGATAATACACTATGCAATATATTGTCGCGTGTTATTGGTTCGCGGCCAATAATTTTAATGTTCCGGGAAAGTGAAAACGCAATGTCTTTTAATTTAAGTTAAAAGTGTTTATTTAATTAAATAAAATGCACAGTAATCAGTTAACACTTTCACTAATTTTAATTGTCACTATTAAA
Organism: Odontomyia ornata; assembly: GCA_963969285.1. Classification (NCBI taxonomy): domain Eukaryota; kingdom Metazoa; phylum Arthropoda; class Insecta; order Diptera; family Stratiomyidae; genus Odontomyia; species Odontomyia ornata. Next base: position 25,789,692 of record OZ017741.1, read on the forward strand.
AAAAATCTAACACTTGTTCATAAATTTACTATCGCAATTGTCTTCTAAATTACTTCACTATTACGAAACACACTTCCCACACACAATCGCAGTTCTTATCGCGGTCGAATGAATGATTCCCCCCATTCATTCAGCTCGCCTTTATATAGGGTCTCTACCTATTCACCCATTTCTCGTACATTGGCGAATGTTCTACCTGGTAGGTTCGAGCAAGTTCATGAATGGAGTGACGTCACTTGCAGATGTTGATCATGCTTGTTGGGTTCTCGTGGGTTCGAGTAAATTCATTCGTTGACGTTCTTAATGATGATGAAAACAATCGTGACAGTAGCTGACAGAATTATTTGTACATTGTAGTGAATAATAGATTTTCATATGTCCGTGAAGGACCGCAGCGATGTTCTGCTGCCTCGGCAGAGGAAGGTGTTGATTCCTGCCGAGAATGCCCTCGTCCGGAGACGCGTGAATGCGCTGGCAGGCTAGCATTGCGGTGTCGTGGGGCGGGTTCGTTTCCCCGGCACGAGGACTCACTACAAAACATTTCGCATTCACGAATTGCTTGCAGAGTTCGAGAGGACGACCGAAGTCGCAAATCAGTAGATAACCTCCACGAAGGAATTACGACTTGTTGCGAGAACAAGTGCAACCTGACAAGAAAGACTAATTTGGGGGTGACCTCGTCCTTACCCAAATACATTCAGGGCCCACAAATGAAAGAGGGGCAACCGGGTGGTGGTGGAGCCCCTTCATGCCCACCCAACCGGAATAAATCCAATGTTAAATCGTTGAAGTGGCCAGGTATTCCTCTTCTGAGTGGAAAACTCATACAACTTGAATTGTATGAACCTTCCCATCAGAAGGGGAGTACCCCGGTGACCAATTTATGTCATAGAATTATACAATGGAATTGCATAACTTTATGCCATAAAAAGGCACTTGGCTTGGGCCACTCAACCCATTAAGTCACCTGAAATAAAAAGGATTAAATTGTACCCGGTGACTGGCTCATATTTTGAGGGGGAAGCCTGCCACCGTACCGGGTCCTATACCCGGTTAGAAATGGAGGAAAGGAAAGACCCTCGGGTACGTTTTTAATTCATTTTTATTTTTTTTCTTTCAATTTTCAATCAATTCATTAGATCATCTATACCTAATCTAACTTATTGGTTTCTAACAGGTTAAATTCCGGAATTACACATTTTCTGATACTCTATAGCTGACCACAAAATCTTATTTGGAATTTGAATATAAATGAACTATTTATGTTACACTTATGTACATTTTGTATGGTGATAAATAATACTTAAATAAAAGGCAGAATTTAAGTAATGAATCAATTTGAGAAAGATAATCTTCAACACAGGAAATGTTTCAATTCCAATCTACCTTTCTGACGAGCGATGTTAACAGGGTTTTCAAAATTGCAATCTCTGGTTGAGAATTAATTCCAAGCTCTTAGAGAGCGATTTAATAGACTAAAATTATCGCCCTTTATTAAATTTTTGACTTTTAATTATAAGAATAATGTTCAGATACTGTTACATTACAGACTTCTGCGGAAAATGCCAGAACAACGATGTTGCAAGTGATTATTTTGCATGTCCCATAATTATCTCTTTTTGTTGCAACAAATACTCGTTTATACTTGTATTTTACCTGAACTGTCATTCTAAAATCCCAGTTGAGAAATTACATCATTATTAACTCTCGTTAAACACAAAAGCTTCGAATTTAATCTAAATTTTTATCTGTCATTTATAATACCTTTTTATATTTTTGAATGGTGCAAAATTTATTGTTTATATTGTCTTTGATTTTTATCATTTCAAATTGTTATTCTTTTTATTGAATGGGTTTAGGCTATTATTTTAGGTGTGATATTTTATCTTATGGTTTAATTTTACTAAGAATTTGAATCAGTGCTGTCATATAAATGGGTAGTAGAAAGATTTATAGGGTAAATAATTAGGTAAATTTGTTTATTTAAATAAATGAATCAGTATTATTTTATAATTATTATTATTAAATAATAAGGTAATGTTATCTTATTTTTTTATTCAAATTTCGGGAACTTTTAACGGAGTATCACTAAATGCAAATGATATAATGCCTTTGATGTTCAAGTACATCGACAAAGCGTAAACTGAACATACTCTTTATTATATTAAAAATCCAAAATTTTTCATGAACTTGAAAAAAAATGTTCACTTTCAAGAACTGATTAAAATATGTATGAATATAAAATTAAGCCTTCAAAATTAGACCAATAAGTATGCTCATTTACATATCCGGTATCGAAAACTAGTAAAGTGCAGATATTTGAGAGTGCCAAAAAAAAATCTATAGCAAGAAATACATTGAAGTTCACGAACAAGAATTACTAAAACCAGGCGTAATCTCTGGATGCACAACGTAATCAGTATAAAAATGGATACATGCAAATTAATCGCTCTGAACTCAGACAGATTCATTCAAATTAATCGTGTGATAGCAAAGTTCTATATGCAATTGATTACATCATGGTGCTATAATTTTCATGCGAACTTTATCCAAAAATATTTCGACAAAATTCATTGAATGCCACATAACATTCTATAGAGAAAATTATCTCTTCAAGATTATGTTTCTTAATGCTCAGGTCGTCTTGTATCTGAACACGACTGATAAGCTTTTCTTACAACTACACTTTCAATCGACGCTTTTAATTCTAAGGTTTTGTGACTTGAACTTCATACGGGATTCCAATAAGACGCGAAAATGAACATGCATGCAAAAGCTAATATGAATTTTCTATTACTTGAAATAATGTGAACTACTCAAGTTATGTCTGCGCCGACTAATGTGAAAGCCTCCTCTTCTCCCGACAATTCTGCAACCTTTCCTTGCAATTCCCGAAAAGCATGGACAGCCTCGATTTCCTGCTTCAGCTCTTTGATCGTTTTGCTAGGATCAATTTCCACGGTGAGCGTGCTGTGTTGCAATGTCTGGACCGTTATTATCACTTTGTTGTTTAGTGCAACTGGCCGACGTGCTTTAAATTTGGGCCTTCACTTCACTTCTTGCTACAGAATCTTCGCAAGCATTACTTTGTGCATTTCTATCGCGATCAATTTACTCCGACCACACACGCACTTTTATTTTTTCCACGCAAATATCCACCGTGTATTTACTAGTTTTTTCTCTTGTGTCTAATTAAATCTACATTTGCGAACTACCGTACTTTTCTTTTTCGTTGCCACATAGGGAAACGTGAGAAGATTCGAAGAGATATTTGTCGATCAAACGCGTATTTATTTTGTTCGGGTTGCCGGTTTTTCTTCGAAGACTTGCTCTCTGATCCTTCACTAGTTCATTTCACCCCAAGCATGCACCATTCAACCACAGAAATTATTCCATGAAAGTGTTCTGTGTACTTCTGTGAAACGTTCCAGTTTGTTTGTATTCTCACGATTCATCTCTGTGTGCACGCTTCTTCTAACAAGTATTGTGGAGGAGTTTCCGAATTTGTATTGGAACATGTACAGTACATTAACAACAACGATTCCACGCGAACCGACTTCCTTAATCGATGAAGCGAAGTTGCATCACAGCATTTCGAAAAATTTCCGACAAAAGAGCTAACGGTTAATTACAAATCCGTTACATGCTAAGTGCATTGAGTAACTAATTGTTACTAAATTCGGGGGCAAATCAATGACGCCTTTTTCCACATTTTCAAATTGTTTCTTCGTTTCATATCTCCTTTGGGGACCTGATTATTTCTGGGAACTAAAGAATAACTTTTCGACAAATGATTTAAGGGAGGGAGAAACCTTTGGACACCCAAGCGAAAACACTTCCACTAGATTTTGACGGAACACGAGTTTTATTCCACTTTTCGCTAACCCACACGACTAACAAGGTGTTCACAATTTGCACGATAACTTTATCGTCTATTTTTTTTACAATATTTCACTGTCTTTTACGCGAGAAACTTTTCCACGTGTCTCGGCGATAATCTGATCAGCCCGCAATCTCCTCTCACTCCCGACTCGCTTCTTCTTTACGCGGCGTCCGCGCTGTCTGGCGGTTTCGAGCAGACTCCTGATCTCCATCCCATTCCTCGTTTGTCAGACGAAGCATCAGACTCGACTTGCCGGCGCCACTCTCCCCGATAATTCCAATTTCCAATGTTGTTATGTAGTTATCACCCATTTTCACGATTTACGACGCAATAGCATGCAAATTTCGCAAGCACAATTTAATATTCTCCACACTCAAGCAACTACGACACTTTATGGGCAAGTAGAACAATACGAACCCATTCAGAAAGGGGGAAATCACACAATTGAAGGTTTTTGTTGCTATCAAATGTACTTTTTCCTTATCATTTGTAGTTTATGACGGCGGTATTTGCAATTTCCCTTTTCACTGTCTTTTGTAGGTTCAATTAAGTTATCAATTGAAGGCAATTTGTCGTTTATGATAATTAGGCGTAATTAGGTGGGAAAAATCGGAAGAATTAGACAAATTTTAAGGGGTTTAAATGATACAATGATTTTAGCGTTCATATAATTAACAGGTTAAATGATACAATGATTTTAGCATTCATAATTAAAAGGGGTTAACCGTTTCGTTCTAAGCATTTGCATACCGCGTTACACCGCAATTCGTTAAATTATCTTCAAAAGATATTGTAATAAGATACTACACATTAGAAATTTTTAAACATTTTTAGAATTTTGTTTCCCGGGTGTTAAGTACAAAGGAAATTTTTCCACTTATTATTCCTGCGAAAAAAAAAACGAGTGTTGCGATGGGGAAGGTGACTGAATCGACTGAATCCTTATTAAATTGCGTTCGTGCTGTGTGCCTGTGTCAGCGCTGCTTTTAGAGCCATAGTTCTTAGATTACTACAGGGCAGCTAATTTTCTCGTGATCCCAAGGCAATGCGGATTACGAAAAAGGAGCTGAAGGATCTTTCTGTGTCTCACGGGTTGCCTTCGGCGTCGGGACTAGAGATGACGAACAATAAAAGAACACAATTAACAGACGGACGGACTGACTTATGTCTATGTTTGCCTGGAAGTATACAATCTTTGCGCGTTTTTGAAAATATATGCGGACGGACAAACAGACGTGCCCAATTATCTATCGGCGCAGGTCTTTCGCGTGGTATATCCCCACTTCTTTTCCCGATGGATCCGTTATCAAGTAACGGTTAGGTCCCATTACCTTCTTTATGCGGCTTTTCAGGAATCGCCTATCCAGCTTGGCGTTGTAATGCCCCGCGGCGTCACTTTGGCGGAAATTTCGCCGGAAAACTTCATCTCCTTCTTTGAAATTAGCAGATCGTGACCGGAGATTGTACTGCGCTTCATTTGCACTACGTGCGGCCTTAATCTTCCGTCCGATCTGTTGGCGGAGGTCTCCTAAACGTTCGTGGGGCTCCAGCGCAACGACCGGGTCTCCCAAACACTTTAATTGCCGTAACAGTCGGTATGATTTACCGTGGCAAATCATGTGCTGTCCAAAGGCGGCAAAGTAAGGGGCGACACCGGTGACGGAATGATACGAGGATCGCAGGGCGCATGTGATGGCAGACAATCGCCGATCCCAATCCTTTTGAGATGGGTGGACGTAGGAACGGATCGCGGCCAATAGGGTGCGGTTCAACCGTTCTGACGCGTTGGACTGAGGAGAGTATATGGGCGTCAGTTGGTGTTCAATGCCATACTGCTCAAGTAGGCTCTTAAACTGCCGAGACCGGAACTGTACTCCATTATCTGAGTACACACTCTCTGGAACTCCGAACACATGGAATACCCGGTTCTCTAAGAATTTCACGATCGATGGAGTTGTGAATTTACGGATAGGTTCCACCATTGGGAATTTTGAGAGCTGATCTAGAACGACTATAGCTCCGATGTGTCCCATGGAAGACCGAGGATATGGACCGAGTAGATCGATGTATAGACGCTGGAACACGCGTTCTGGGACGTTGAGTTGACCCATAGGAGGTCGAAGAGGCTGGTTGGGCGCTTTGGTGCCTTTACAGGTATCACAGGCGCTCACGTAGTCTTTGACCTGGGATGCCATTTTAGGCCAAAAGAAGTATTTTTTTAGTCGCCGTAGTGTTCGACCGTAACCTCCGTGGGCACTTAACGGATGATCATGTGCACGGAGGATCAGCTGTTGTGTCATTTCCTCCGGTACCCAGAGTTTCCAAGACTCTTCTTCCTGCCATGGATCACCAGTGGCGTATTCGTTTCGTCTATACACATAGCCGTCTATTACCTTCAAGTCAGGCAGCTGTGTCTGTTGGGTCGCTATGGTTTGCCTCAACTCTTTGTAGCTATCTGATTCGAAATGTGGGCTGTCCAAATCTATTTCGATGGGGTCCTCGTCATTTATTGTTATTTCGGCTCCCTCTGGGGAAAACATCCGTGAGAGAGTGTCGGGTACGATGTTCTGGGTTCCTTTCCGATGTTTGATGGAGAACTTGAACCCTTGCAGTTTAAGAGCCCATCTGGCTAGGCGTCCACTTAAATCTGCCTGGTTCATCAACCATTGTAGTGACGCGTGGTCCGTGATGATCTCGAATTGGTGGCCCTCGATATAAGCTCGGAATTTCTTCACAGCCATTACCGCTGCCAAACATTCTTGCTCGGAAACAGTATAGTTCCTTTGGGCCGAATTCAGCTTATTGGACATGAAGGCGATGGGAGCTTCCTCCCCTTCGTCGGTCAATTGCACCAGCACGGCTCCTACTCCATGTTGACTTGCGTCACAATGAATGGAGAAGGGCTTCGTGAAGTCGGGGCTGTGCAAGACAGGAGCTGATGTGAGGGCTTGTTTAAGCTCTTCAAATGCCTTTCGGCTGAGTTCGGTCCAAACGAACTTCCCTTTCCGCAACATGTCTGACAGGGGCGCTGAAACTGTTGCATAATTCCGCACAAACCTTCGGTACCAACCGCACACACCAAGGAAACGTCGTAGCTGCTTCACAGTTTTTGGTAAGGGGAACTCATCAATCGCACGCGTTTTGTCTGGATCCGTTTTGATAGTGCCATGTCCTATGACATGGCCTAAGTATCGGACTTCTTTCATGACAAACTTACTTTTCTGTACGTTGATGGTGAGTCCCGCCTTACTGATGTGCAGGGCTACTTCTTGTAGAAGTAGGAGGTGTTGATCGAACGTTTCCGTGATGAGTAAAAGATCATCGAGGTACACGAACACTTGGTGTTTCAGGTGAGGTGGGATGACCTTGTCCATCAACCGGGTCATCGTTTGCGGCGCATTACACAGGCCAAAGGGCATTGTGACGAACTGATATAATGGTCGTCCAGGCACTGTGAAGGCGGTCTTGTCCCTCGAGCCCTCATCGAGTGGAATTTGCCAGAAGGCGTCTTTTAGGTCGAGACTGGTGATATAATTGGCTTTCGGCAGTCTCCCTAGTATTCCATCGATGAGTGGAAGAGGGTACGCGTCCTTGATGGTAACCGCATTTACCTTACGGGCATCAAGACAGAGGCGGACTTTACCTGGCTTTACAACCAAGGTTACCGGTGAGGACCAGGCACTTTGGGACTCTTCTATGACCCCCAACTCGAGCATCCTATCTAATTCCGCATACACCAATTTCTCCATGGCTGGCGAGATGGCGTAGTGTCTCTGTTTAATCGGTTTACTATCGCCAACGTCGATGGCGTGTGAGACTAGGGTGGTGCGGCCAAGGCCTTGGGTAGCGTAAGATGGGAAAGCAGCAATGGATGCTTCCAGGCGTTGCCGTTGGTTAGACGTCAGGTCATGCCTATCGGGAGTAGAAGTGATTTCGTTGACATTTCTGGTTTTTAAAGACAAATCGGTGAATAAATCGGAGGCCAGTCCAAAGCGAAGGACGAAATCGACACCAAGGTATACGTTCTGAGTCAAAGACGGGATAATGTAGAAGGTAATATCCTTCGTCTGACCCCTGAACGTCACGGGTGTTGTTAGTTTACCTCGTATAGGGTGTTTGGTGCCATCAGCTGTACTGATTTCAGTGCGCCAGGATTTAATCAAGTTCGGGTATTCTTGGAGCACTTTCGAGCCAAAGCTCGAGGCAAGACAACTGATACTGGCACCCGTGTCGATCAATGCAAACACGGTCTCGCCCAACACTTTAATTGGATGATAAGGTCTGATCTCATTCTCAGCAACCTCCGAGATGTTACAAGAGTTTACGGTTTGACGGCAGGTGCGCACTCTCTTGCGGAAATTCCGCCAACGACGGGTTGACCATTTTGTCGTGCACGGACGGGAAGTGACAACTTCGGAAGCAAATATTCGCTCTCGAGCCACCCGATATTCCTGCAGTCTAACATGATAAGGTTTTAGAGTGCGTACTTGAGGCTGCCGCGGTTCTTCTGGCAGTGACTGCGATGGTCGTTTTAATATTGTCGTTGGTGAGGTCTCCGGAAGAGAGTGAACATCCGCAGTCGTAATGGTTATGGCTGGTGGGTTAACGTCAGGTTGGTTGGGGTGAGCCGCTGACTGAGGAGCTACTGCTGGGGTTTCGAGTACCGCTGAGGTGGTCGGGTACTCTTTTGGCCGTTTTTTCGTGCGGCACATTCAGAACAGTCCGGGAAGTAAGTGTCCGGCTTGCCGCAACCGTAGCAGAAAACCTTACGTTCTGCGCGGCATGAAATGAACCGGTGTCCGGTTTGGTGACAATTCCAGCAGGTCGTAAGACTTCCCACTGCCGCTACAGCAAGCTGGTCTGGGTTCAAATCATCCTCCAGATCTAGGGTGGTATAATCTGGGGCCAATTCCGCGATTCCTCGTCGAGGACCCGTCCTGGTTAGTAAGTATGGCCGGTCCCGTAGGTCTTCCTCAAACCCTTCTATACGACGCACATTTCTCAGCAGGGCCTCCATACTCTGTGGATCGGAGTTCACGATATGCCGACGAATCTCCGGTCTTAGATTGCGCTTTAGCAGGCGAAGAATTTGGGTAGAAGACAATGGCTCTGACAGCTGGTCATTCAACCGAAGGATATCGGCTCGATATTTATGGAAGGACTCGTCCGGACGCTGCCATCTAGCATTCATCTTATCCAGGACTAATTCGTCCATGTCGACCGTAGGGTATTCCATGCGGAGTACCTCCTTCAGCCGTGACCAGCGTATGGATGGTGGAGCTGAATGTATCCTCCAATATGTCTCCAGGGCTGCTCCCCTAAGCAGCATTGGCAGGTATCCTGCGAGCGCTGTGCGGTCTCCTGCTAGCATCTGCTCAATCAGTGACTCCACCCGACTTATGAAAACCTCCACCGTTATCGTATTGGGTTCCCCACTGAAATGTAGATTCCATCCCTGGATGATGCTGGGGATCTGTGTCGGCTTCAGCCGATACATGTCGTGTGGATGGAAGCGTTGGTCCGGCGGAATCACGGGAGCCTGATTTGGTGGTGGTGCTTGGCTCAATCGGGGCCGGTAAACTGGAGCCAACGGATTCATGGCTGTACCTGGCCGGATCCGTTCGGGATCACGCCGCGAGTCTACTGGGAAGTCCCACGGATTTGGGTCCGAATCCCACATAGGAGGAGTTCTTGGCCGGGATGGTGCGGGGTTCTCTCTCTGGCTCTCTAGAGAGGCGAGCCGGGTGGACATGTCCTGTACGAGCGCCATTAGATCTCGTAGAACTGTGGCTTCCACAGCCACCGGTGGACTCGCTTCTTCTGCAGGCGGAACTGCTTCAGCCCTGTAGTCATCGTCTCGTGCACTCCTTGTAGTGGATGGAAGGGGTCCGCTTTTGGGGACAGCTCCACTTGTACTGGAGGACTGAGGTCGTTCTGTTGCTGGCTGTGCGATTTCCAAAGGCTGTCGACAGAGCGGGCACGTGGATGAAGTTTGCCGCAGTTGTGCCAAACACAGCTGATGTAGCCTGTGTCCGCACTGCAACCTCTGGCTTGTAGTTTCGTCCATGTCCTCGTGACAGATGGAACACAATAGAGCTGGTCCGGCATCCGACCGCAACTTTCTCCTTTCGGGAGTTCTTTTGGTGGGCATGCTAAAAGAAATTTAAATTGCTAACTAAAAACCTAAATGAATATATATATATAAATAATGAAAATGTGAAAAAAATGATGCAAAATTTATGATTTGTAAGTGGCCGTCAGTGGCGAACTATAGTCGAACCTCACAAAAAAAAAAAATGTATGATAAAGTTTCAAAAAAAAGTTTTAAGTTATCAAAAAAAATAATCGGTCTTTCCTTTCCGTCCTTCCTCCCAAGTATGGACACCATGGCACAATCCTTCTAAAACGTTTCAGGGACACTCTCTTGTGGCACCATGAAAATCAGGGTTCCGAAGTGATCCCTCATTAGCAAACTTCTCAAGTTACAGCTTGTCAGCCCAGGGTGGGATTCTAATCCACAAGCAGCGCGTGTCTTGTCATGGATAGTCATGGATTAGCTAATCAGCCAATCACATGAAATCAAAATCCATGTAATTTAAGACACTTAGGCACCGCTGGTTTGGGGAGCGGATCAGAATCCTCCGCAAAATAGATGTTGGGATAATAACCTCCGAACACAAAAAGGGACTCTAATATAATTTGGCCTTACTAGTTATACAATGGTGGTAAACCACCAAGGTATAAATCAAAAGAAGGACCAAACGATATTGATGTCCGAAGACAACACACGTTCGGAAGTTACTCGGCTGCTGGGGCACGATTAGTGCAAAAACCCTCGGGAGTTATCTACCCGCCAAAATTTCTAACACCTTGTGGGGACACCTAGAGACGATGGACTGTCTCGTGCTCACGACTGATGATACAGCCGGGCTTTTCGGGCCCCACGTTGGGCGCCATTTGTAGTGAATAATAGATTTTCATATGTCCGTGAAGGACCGCAGCGATGTTCTGCTGCCTCGGCAGAGGAAGGTGTTGATTCCTGCCGAGAATGCCCTCGTCCGGAGACGCGTGAATGCGCTGGCAGGCTAGCATTGCGGTGTCGTGGGGCGGGTTCGTTTCCCCGGCACGAGGACTCACTACAAAACATTTCGCATTCACGAATTGCTTGCAGAGTTCGAGAGGACGACCGAAGTCGCAAATCAGTAGATAACCTCCACGAAGGAATTACGACTTGTTGCGAGAACAAGTGCAACCTGACAAGAAAGACTAATTTGGGGGTGACCTCGTCCTTACCCAAATACATTCAGGGCCCACAAATGAAAGAGGGGCAACCGGGTGGTGGTGGAGCCCCTTCATGCCCACCCAACCGGAATAAATCCAATGTTAAATCGTTGAAGTGGCCAGGTATTCCTCTTCTGAGTGGAAAACTCATACAACTTGAATTGTATGAACCTTCCCATCAGAAGGGGAGTACCCCGGTGACCAATTTATGTCATAGAATTATACAATGGAATTGCATAACTTTATGCCATAAAAAGGCACTTGGCTTGGGCCACTCAACCCATTAAGTCACCTGAAATAAAAAGGATTAAATTGTACCCGGTGACTGGCTCATATTTTGAGGGGGAAGCCTGCCACCGTACCGGGTCCTATACCCGGTTAGAAATGGAGGAAAGGAAAGACCCTCGGGTACGTTTTTAATTCATTTTTATTTTTTTTTCTTTCAATTTTCAATCAATTCATTAGATCATCTATACCTAATCTAACTTATTGGTTTCTAACAGGTTAAATTCCGGAATTACACATTTTCTGATACTCTATAGCTGACCACAAAATCTTATTTGGAATTTGAATATAAATGAACTATTTATGTTACACTTATGTACATTTTGTATGGTGATAAATAATACTTAAATAAAAGGCAGAATTTAAGTAATGAATCAATTTGAGAAAGATAATCTTCAACACAGGAAATGTTTCAATTCCAATCTACCTTTCTGACGAGCGATGTTAACAGGGTTTTCAAAATTGCAATCTCTGGTTGAGAATTAATTCCAAGCTCTTAGAGAGCGATTTAATAGACTAAAATTATCGCCCTTTATTAAATTTTTGACTTTTAATTATAAGAATAATGTTCAGATACTGTTACATTACAGACTTCTGCGGAAAATGCCAGAACAACGATGTTGCAAGTGATTATTTTGCATGTCCCATAATTATCTCTTTTTGTTGCAACAAATACTCGTTTATACTTGTATTTTACCTGAACTGTCATTCTAAAATCCCAGTTGAGAAATTACATCATTATTAACTCTCGTTAAACACAAAAGCTTCGAATTTAATCTAAATTTTTATCTGTCATTTATAATACCTTTTTATATTTTTGAATGGTGCAAAATTTATTGTTTATATTGTCTTTGATTTTTATCATTTCAAATTGTTATTCTTTTTATTGAATGGGTTTAGGCTATTATTTTAGGTGTGATATTTTATCTTATGGTTTAATTTTACTAAGAATTTGAATCAGTGCTGTCATATAAATGGGTAGTAGAAAGATTTATAGGGTAAATAATTAGGTAAATTTGTTTATTTAAATAAATGAATCAGTATTATTTTATAATTATTATTATTAAATAATAAGGTAATGTTATCTTATTTTTTTATTCAAATTTCGGGAACTTTTAACGGAGTATCACTAAATGCAAATGATATAATGCCTTTGATGTTCAAGTACATCGACAAAGCGTAAACTGAACATACTCTTTATTATATTAAAAATCCAAAATTTTTCATGAACTTGAAAAAAAATGTTCACTTTCAAGAACTGATTAAAATATGTATGAATATAAAATTAAGCCTTCAAAATTAGACCAATAAGTATGCTCATTTACATATCCGGTATCGAAAACTAGTAAAGTGCAGATATTTGAGAGTGCCAAAAAAAAATCTATAGCAAGAAATACATTGAAGTTCACGAACAAGAATTACTAAAACCAGGCGTAATCTCTGGATGCACAACGTAATCAGTATAAAAATGGATACATGCAAATTAATCGCTCTGAACTCAGACAGATTCATTCAAATTAATCGTGTGATAGCAAAGTTCTATATGCAATTGATTACATCATGGTGCTATAATTTTCATGCGAACTTTATCCAAAAATATTTCGACAAAATTCATTGAATGCCACATAACATTCTATAGAGAAAATTATCTCTTCAAGATTATGTTTCTTAATGCTCAGGTCGTCTTGTATCTGAACACGACTGATAAGCTTTTCTTACAACTACACTTTCAATCGACGCTTTTAATTCTAAGGTTTTGTGACTTGAACTTCATACGGGATTCCAATAAGACGCGAAAATGAACATGCATGCAAAAGCTAATATGAATTTTCTATTACTTGAAATAATGTGAACTACTCAAGTTATGTCTGCGCCGACTAATGTGAAAGCCTCCTCTTCTCCCGACAATTCTGCAACCTTTCCTTGCAATTCCCGAAAAGCATGGACAGCCTCGATTTCCTGCTTCAGCTCTTTGATCGTTTTGCTAGGATCAATTTCCACGGTGAGCGTGCTGTGTTGCAATGTCTGGACCGTTATTATCACTTTGTTGTTTAGTGCAACTGGCCGACGTGCTTTAAATTTGGGCCTTCACTTCACTTCTTGCTACAGAATCTTCGCAAGCATTACTTTGTGCATTTCTATCGCGATCAATTTACTCCGACCACACACGCACTTTTATTTTTTCCACGCAAATATCCACCGTGTATTTACTAGTTTTTTCTCTTGTGTCTAATTAAATCTACATTTGCGAACTACCGTACTTTTCTTTTTCGTTGCCACATAGGGAAACGTGAGAAGATTCGAAGAGATATTTGTCGATCAAACGCGTATTTATTTTGTTCGGGTTGCCGGTTTTTCTTCGAAGACTTGCTCTCTGATCCTTCACTAGTTCATTTCACCCCAAGCATGCACCATTCAACCACAGAAATTATTCCATGAAAGTGTTCTGTGTACTTCTGTGAAACGTTCCAGTTTGTTTGTATTCTCACGATTCATCTCTGTGTGCACGCTTCTTCTAACAAGTATTGTGGAGGAGTTTCCGAATTTGTATTGGAACATGTACAGTACATTAACAACAACGATTCCACGCGAACCGACTTCCTTAATCGATGAAGCGAAGTTGCATCACAGCATTTCGAAAAATTTCCGACAAAAGAGCTAACGGTTAATTACAAATCCGTTACATGCTAAGTGCATTGAGTAACTAATTGTTACTAAATTCGGGGGCAAATCAATGACGCCTTTTTCCACATTTTCAAATTGTTTCTTCGTTTCATATCTCCTTTGGGGACCTGATTATTTCTGGGAACTAAAGAATAACTTTTCGACAAATGATTTAAGGGAGGGAGAAACCTTTGGACACCCAAGCGAAAACACTTCCACTAGATTTTGACGGAACACGAGTTTTATTCCACTTTTCGCTAACCCACACGACTAACAAGGTGTTCACAATTTGCACGATAACTTTATCGTCTATTTTTTTTACAATATTTCACTGTCTTTTACGCGAGAAACTTTTCCACGTGTCTCGGCGATAATCTGATCAGCCCGCAATCTCCTCTCACTCCCGACTCGCTTCTTCTTTACGCGGCGTCCGCGCTGTCTGGCGGTTTCGAGCAGACTCCTGATCTCCATCCCATTCCTCGTTTGTCAGACGAAGCATCAGACTCGACTTGCCGGCGCCACTCTCCCCGATAATTCCAATTTCCAATGTTGTTATGTAGTTATCACCCATTTTCACGATTTACGACGCAATAGCATGCAAATTTCGCAAGCACAATTTAATATTCTCCACACTCAAGCAACTACGACACTTTATGGGCAAGTAGAACAATACGAACCCATTCAGAAAGGGGGAAATCACACAATTGAAGGTTTTTGTTGCTATCAAATGTACTTTTTCCTTATCATTTGTAGTTTATGACGGCGGTATTTGCAATTTCCCTTTTCACTGTCTTTTGTAGGTTCAATTAAGTTATCAATTGAAGGCAATTTGTCGTTTATGATAATTAGGCGTAATTAGGTGGGAAAAATCGGAAGAATTAGACAAATTTTAAGGGGTTTAAATGATACAATGATTTTAGCGTTCATATAATTAACAGGTTAAATGATACAATGATTTTAGCATTCATAATTAAAAGGGGTTAACCGTTTCGTTCTAAGCATTTGCATACCGCGTTACACCGCAATTCGTTAAATTATCTTCAAAAGATATTGTAATAAGATACTACACATTAGAAATTTTTAAACATTTTTAGAATTTTGTTTCCCGGGTGTTAAGTACAAAGGAAATTTTTCCACTTATTATTCCTGCGAAAAAAAAAACGAGTGTTGCGATGGGGAAGGTGACTGAATCGACTGAATCCTTATTAAATTGCGTTCGTGCTGTGTGCCTGTGTCAGCGCTGCTTTTAGAGCCATAGTTCTTAGATTACTACAACATGTAATTATTTGTACATGTAACACTGCCCCCACCTCAGTTCTTTTCGCCCCGAAAAGATGTGTCGCCAGTTGTAGTCAATTCTCCCTGGGTGTAATATGGGGCAAGACGGTCCAGATGCACGATTTTCATTTTAGCTCTCGGCTTACGATGTTCCTGTATTCGGTATACGACGTCGTTGATTCGCTTTGTAACTCGGTATGGTCCCTCCCAATTATGTTGCAACTTTGGAGACCTACCCTTTCGCCGTTGCGGATTATATAGCCACACCAAGTCATCTTGCTGGAAGCCAGTAGAATTTGCCTTTAGATCATACCTGGTCTTCATGCGGTCAGTAGCCGATTCGAGGTGTTTTCGCACTGTCCGATGTATCTGGTTCAACCGTTGTCTTAGATCACTTGCGTACTCCGAGATCGTTTGGGGTTTCTCAGGGGGTGTTCCGAACTTTATATCGGCTGGCAAACGAATAGTCTTTCCAAAAATGACTTTGGCTGGGGCTTGGCCCGTCGATGCATGTTCAGCGGCTCTATACGCCATCAAAAATAGTGGGATATGTCGGTCCCAGTCCCTTTCATTCTCGTCAACCATTTTGGCAAGGTGTTTATTGAGCATGCCGTTGAAACGTTCGACCATTCCATCGGATTGGGGATGCAGCGGTGTTGTCCTCGTTTTCCGTATTCCCAGCTGCTCGCACATTTCGCTAAAAACTAGTGACTCAAAGTTTCGGCCTTGATCCGAATGTAGTTCACAAGGCACGCCGTACCTGCTGACCCAATTTAACACTAGCCGTTCGGCTACAGTAGTTGCTTCCTGGTTGGGAATGGGGTAGACCTCGGGCCACTTGCTGAAATAATCAGCTACAACCAGCGTGTATCGATTTCCCCATTCAGATTCAGGAAAGGGTCCAGCGATGTCAACAGCAATCCTTTCGAATGGCACGCCTACGTTATAGGTTTGCATTTGTCCTCTCGCGCAAATTGTGCATCTGCGACACCAGTCCTCTACATCTTCTCGAGCGTGGAGCCAGTAGAATCTTTCCCGCAATTTCGCTAAGGTTTTGTTAACACCAAGATGGCCTCCCGAGGATCCTTCATGCATTTCCTTAACCACATCGTGGATTCAGCTTTTGGGTAGTATAGTTTGCATCCTATAGGAGCTGCCATCCGCCGTTTCCCATTTCCGCTTGAGTACGCCACCCTCCACCTGAAGGGAGTTCCATTGTGCCCAATAGCTTTTCAGGGTTGCGCCATGCATCGAAACGTCCTTCCACTCCGGTCGCCCAGTCGTCTCCTTCCATACGAGCAATGGTCCGATATCTCCATCGGCTAACTGGGCATTTCAAATCTCCTCCGATGACCAACCTTCATCGAATTCGGCCGTTATCACTCGCAGATCAACGGGCGGCTCCTTTTCCTCAATCCGTTGGCAATGTTTGCAGTTAGCTGGACATGGATGACGAGATAGGGCGTCAGCAATTCCATGAACTCTGCCCTTGTGGAGCAGTTGGGGCCTCACTAGGTCTGGTCGGATCGTCGATCGGGTTGCACCAGTGTCGTTTGTTGTTCTTCAACTTGTGCATTGTTCTTCATCAACTTGACCAGGAAGGCATCTGTCTGCTTCTCCACGATGTTGCCTTGGCACGGTGCTGGGGATGTCGATACTTGTGGCCAACGTTCACCCCACGAAGTTGGCCCTTGCAGTTTGATGGGCCTCTATTCTAGGCTCCTGACACGGTCTGGATCTCCACCACCCTGGACAATAGCTCGGTCTTCTCCCCTTCTTGCAGTCTCTTTGCAGGTGCCCTTTTTCCCCGCAATTCCAGCATCTAGGCGTACCATTCACCTGCAGCTCTTGCTCAATTCCCACGCGCTTACACCTGGATTTATCTGTCACTACCTCGCGAACCCGGACAGTGGTGCGGGTCACATTTTTGGCTGCCTCAAAATTTAAACTATAAGCCAATGCTTCCTTGACTGTTTGCTTTTGAGCTAACCGCACGGCTTGTTGCAATTCCTTGTCCTTTAAGGCGCTGATGAATGCTTCTGCTGCTACGTCATCTCGATGTTCTGGGTCGTACCCTGGGTAAGCCAAAAGTGCCAATCGCTCAATGTCTTGTGCTAGCTGCTGCAAGGTTTCGCCAGACTTCTGCATCCGATGCCGTAGCTGTGCCCGGTAAATCTGCTTCAGATGATCGTCTCCATAACGCATGTCCAGCGCATTCATTATAGCAGCCGGGTTTGAATGCAGCTCAACGGGTATAGTCTGCAAAAGCTCGGCAGCTGGGCCTCTTAGAGCCAGAATTAACGCAGTTGCTCGTTCCTGCTCATTCCAGTGATTTATCCTAGCGGCGGCTTCAAACCTGATTTTGTAAATACTCCAGACCGTTTGCCCATCGAATATTGGTGCTTGTACATTTCTGGATGTGCTTTGCGCTGCGGTTATAAGCGGGGCTGGTGAGGTGGTTACTACTGCCTTCGCTGCTTCCAATTCTTTTTTCACTTTTTCCATCTCATGGTTCATTCTCTCTTCAACCTGGCTGATCTCATAGTTGATTTTCTCCTCAACTTGGCTGACCTTCTCCTCGACCTGGTAAACCTTTTCCTCGACGCATTTAATTTGATTTTTCAGGCTACCGAGCTCCACTTTTATTTCGGTTGACTGTTTTTGCACTTGCTTGATTACGATCGCTTGTTGGTCCATCTTCGCCGATTGTTCATTTAACTTCGCTGATTGTTCATTTAACTTCGTCGACTGTTCATTGAGCTTCGCAGTTAAATTGGATGACTGTTGTCGCTGCTCTTGCTGCATCAGCATCAACATTTGCATCAGCGCATTTTCTGGTTTCTTTGGCTTTGCTGTTTCAGCTTCACCACCTTCTGCACCTTTTTCTGCATCTGTAGGCTCACCCGAATCTAGATACGCACCTTCCGACTCGATCGCATCACGCAAGCGTGCAATCAGTATGGCCTTTGTACCTTGTGTAGCCAGATTTCGTTGTTCCAACTCCTCTTTGAGCTCCAATATGCTCAATTGATTAATTTTTAGATTTAAATTTCCTGGCATTTTTATTGTTTCGGCTATTTTTCCACGTTAACTTTCACAATTGTGCACTTCAAAAATGTTTAATCGTTTTCACTTCCAAAATTTTCTTTCTCACTTCTGACACCATTGTCGCGTGTTATTGGTTCGCGGCCAATAATTTTAATGTTCCGGGAAAGTGAAAACGCAATGTCTTTTAATTTAAGTTAAAAGTGTTTATTTAATTAAATAAAATGCACAGTAATCAGTTAACACTTTCACTAATTTTAAATGTCACTATTAAAAAAAATCTAACACTTGTCCATAAATTTATTATCGCAATTGTCTTCTAAATTACTTCACTATTACGAAACACACTTCCCACACACAATCGCAGTTCTTATCGCGGTCGAATGAATGATTCCCCCCATTCATTCAGCTCGCCTTTATATAGGGTCTCTACCTATTCACCCATTTCTCGTACATTGGCGAATGTTCTACCTGGTAGGTTCGAGCAAGTTCATGAATGGAGTGACGTCACTTGCAGATGTTGATCATGCTTGTTGGGTTCTCGTGGGTTCGAGTAAATTCATTCGTTGACGTTCTTAATGATGATGAAAACAATCGCGACAGTAGCTCGCAGAATTATTTGTACATGTAATTATTTGTACATGTAACAATATATTTTAACTAGTCTTTTATCATAATCCGCTGAATAGACAGCACTACAATAGTGGCGACGCGATCCGAATTCACGTATGAATTAAAAGCAAACACCATAATCTAGAAAGTGAATAGCAACTCGATATGGGCTCGGATTCAGTTAAGGCGTTAACTACAGCAATGGCTGAGCAGCAAAGCAAGTTGGATGCTAAGCAAAACAAATTTGCCCAGCAAATGACTGAGCAGCAAAGCAAGACGGATACCACAATCGCGTTGTTGATCCGAAAATTGACTCAGCATCAGCCATCTTCAGCCCTAGCGTCGGCTCAGCATCAGCCATTGGTAGCCCCAGCGGGAACGTCGTGGCACAACAATCTGGCGGATCGTATGAAGAAATTTTCGTACAGTGCGGTAGACGACCTGACGTTTGAGTTGTGGTACGCGCGTTATGAGTACATTTTCAAGACGACAGCTGCCGAAATGACAACTCGGTAAGAGTTGACCTACTTACAGAGAAATTATCAACATCAGATTACCAGAGGTTCGCAAACACTATTCTTCCACAGACGAAAGCAACGATCCCTTCGATGACGCTGTCAAGGTGCTTAAGCGGATTTTCCGTCGTCAGGAGTCACAATTTTCGCTTCGATACAAATGCCTGATGACTAAGAAAGATGTAAATGAAAGTTTTTCAGAATATGCTGCGCGAGTCAATGTAAGGTGTGAAAAATTAAACATCGCGAAGTGCAGTATTGACGACTTCATGGTTCTTATGTTCGTGCGGGAGAATGTGCCGGCGTAGAATCAAATAGTAGTGCCAAGCTTTGACTTCACGATTGTGTACACCTTGCAAACCGGCTGAGTGACTGAAAAGTTGAAAAGTCCATGTTTTTGTGCCCGGAAAGCATATCAAAGAGTGCGATATTGACAGTTCATGGGAAACTGAAGGAGAATGCGAACAAGCTACTACCAGAAGAAGGAGCAAGAAGAATACACTACACTGACAATGTAAAAGAAAGATTTCCATGCCGCAAATGTGGAGAATTCCACTTCCACGGAGACCGTCCTTTCCGAGAGAAAGACCAATGGGACGTGCCTATTGATAAACTTTGCAGCACAATCAGGCAAGTGAGGGCACCGTCACTGAATCAATAAATGAAGGCATCACTCATGCTAAAGGAAGGTGCCAAAGCAGTTTTTCGAAATAAGCGGGCAGTCCCATATGCTGCTGCAGCGCCGATAGCCGACGAACTTAAGCGGTTGCAACTGTTGGGGATGATTAGCCCTGTCGATTACTCAGAGTATGTAGCACCAATCGTTGCTATTAAAAAGAATAATGGCAGGGTAAGAATTTGCGCCGATTATTCGATGGGTTTGAATGACTCACTTGAACCGACAAACTGTCCCAATATCGGGTGTTCAGTAAGGTTGACTTTTCGGATGCATTTCTGCAGTTAGAACTCGAAGATGAAGCGATGAAAATGATGACGATCAACACACACTGTGGCATCTTCCGAGTAAATCATCTTTAGCCTGGCATGAAAACTGCTCCAGCCATTTTCTAGCAACTAGTCGACACAATGATGAGCGACCGACCATCGTGTAAACCTAGGTTGAAGTATTGAGTCGTATTCAAAGCTACGGGTTTCACCTCTGGATCGAGAAGTGCTCATTTGGTCAAAAGAAATTGGAACTACTGGGGAACGTATTCAACGAAAATGGTTTGAGACCGAGTCCGGAGAAGATCGAAGTTCTGAACAAAATGCCAGCACAGAAATACGTTCAACAATTGCAAGCTTTCGTTGGGGCTATTACATGGTACGGTAAGTTCATTCATTAGCTGAGAGAGCTTTGCGGATCGCTGGATGAGTTGTTGCATGAGGATGTCAAGTTGTGTGTAAACAAAAACACAAAGAGATGTTCGAGAAACTCAAGAATATACTTTCCTCGGATCTTGTATTAACCCACTATCACCCAAAGGCGAAATTTATCGCGGCTGCAGACGCATCGAGCTACGGTATGGGTGCGGTTCCTATGCATGAGATGCCGGATAGGAATAAGCGACCGATGATGTATGTGTGGCGAACATTCACAAGGGCCGAGAACAACTACCCACAAGTTCATCCAGAAGCCTTGGCGTTAACATTGTAGTAATCGAGCAGTCGCCTAAGCAAACTGCTCGAAAACCTTCATAAAAATTATGCGAAATTTTAATTGCAGATTCGAAAAACTTTAATTGATTCCATTCATAATTATAAATCATTAAATATTTTTTTTTGTTATTTTTATTGATTTTATTTCTTTCTAATTATATTCTTTATGCTATTTATCTTTTTATTATAATGTAAAATTTTTTCATTTTTTTGAGCAAATAATTTTCCCCTTCCGTAGTTACCTCCTTTTTTTGACTTCGGTCGATCTTTTTCTGAGACTCAAGAATTCGTGAATGAGAAATTTTTTTGTAGTGGGTCCTTGTGTTGGGGGAATGAACCCGCCGTACGACACCGCAACGCTAGGCTGCCAGCGCATTCACGCGTCCCCAGACATGGCCAATCTCAGCTGATATGGACATCCTCTTTCACCGAGGCAGCAGACCAGCGCTGCAGTCCTGAACGTACATTTTGATACCTACTTTTCACTACAACTTCTGTTAATTTTTAATTCAAATCTGCAAATTAAAATTTCGGACATGAGGATACTGAAATCATACAGCATCCACGGATTGCATTGCGAATGCAATCTTACGTGGCTGAGCTAGAAGCTTGGAAATTTACTGTTGTGACATCGAGGAGTGGACGACGGGAGAAAAGACAGAAGTCCGCTTCGAATCACGACAACGATCGCAGCGTTGTCATGGAAAAGTTCGAGCGGAATAGGCGCCACGTTAGCGGAGACGATATCAAATCAAGTGACATTAATGAATCGAATTTCCTGCTATTTCCATCTGAATTCAGTTGCAGAGTGTCAACAAACGCAGCGCTCCCTAGAATTGGGCACCGTAATATTTTCAACTAAGTGCAATTTTGGAAACAGTGAAAGATTCGCATTTTAAACGTCGAGCGGGACCGACTGGTTGCACCATCACCAGTGTTTTGTGAGCTGCGGAGGTATGCAGTAAAGTTGAAAATGAACACGGGGGATTTTTTCGAAATAAGATCACATTACTTGAAAAGATAATCTGAAGGGTTTGAAGTGAGAAAAATATAAAAAAAAAGAAAGTTTTAGAGAACTATGAAAATTTACATCCCGCATAAAAATTCACTAATAACGTTGAAAATTACCGAGTGTATCCATTTCGTCTAACACTGGAATTACATCTTGAATATGTGAATGTTGCAAAGTGTTTAGGATGAATCAAAATGCAATGATATGAAAGTGAATGCGGAGCGCTTATGGAAAATGTTCGTTGTTCTGTAAAGATAATAATCTGGTGGTGATCCCATTTTGGCTAGTTAAGTAAAAGAGTAACTAGTAATAGTGCAAAAAAGTTTTAGACATATTTAGTGGGGGAATTTGGGGACATTAAGGATGAAAAGGAAAGTGTATTCGACTAGACATAAATAGAGTAATGCCAAAATGAGGGAAGGGGTTAGTAGGGTTAGTATTCAACTTTGCCAGGAATCATACACTTCATAGAGGAAATACCGAATTATGTAGCCACTTGTTAAATGCAAAATGAATGAAGGCAATTATCATCATCCCTTTGCTTCAGCAAATTTTCTTCCACACCACCACGCCAAACTTACGTATTTGAAGATATTTTTACGTCACTAGATAATTATAAATTAGGAAGCGACACGTGTTTTGTTAAATCGAAGAAAAAGAGAACAAAAAAGAAACGTTAAATGGTTAATGTAATTACCGCTTCATTAAATAACAGGCCTCAGCTGCCCTAAATACGAGCGCTCGTCGGAGGAGGATGGGTGAGTTTAATTATTCTTCTTCTTGCCTGTATTTTTATTGTTCAAATTATTTCTTTTGATAATAATTTGAATTTAAAATTTATTTTTAATAATAAGTAAACAATTTTTCCTATCCTTTTAATAAATATTAAATACTCGCACGTTCTTGAATCGTGTTCATAAAGACAAATCCTTCATCAATTCCTTTTCTTCCCACGAATGAAAGCCAAACGCATTTACAGTAAATTTTGGATAAAAATAATGAATAGATACTTTAAAGGATGTTAATAAATTAATTTACTTCTATTTTTTTAAATAAATATTAAATATTCATAAGTTCCTGCCTTGTGTTTATAATGACAAATCTTTCACCAATTTATCTTATTCCCGCTAATGAAAGTGATACGCATCCACTGTAAGTTGTTGGATAAAAATAATGAATAGATGAATTGCTAAAATAATCCAATTTTGGTGTTCTTCTTTGAAAACAGACTGGGTATGGGACCCGTAACGGTGGCTGGCCCCTCCACTTTGCCGAGATGGCCGTCGGGTGAGCTCTCCCTTTGGATGCGTTATAAGGGCTCTTGCTCGGGATGAGTGCCCTTCCGCTCGCGTGCGAATTTATGGCATAGTGTTATGTGATTCCATCACATAATACCATAACATAAATTAGTCACGTTTATATTTTTTATTTAATGGAAAAATTCATACAAATTATGTTTGTATAAGTTTTTCACTTAAATGAGAAATATATGGCCACATCTACATTTGGATCTTGATCTGGTTGGGAGGATGCGAGGGGGTGCCGCTTCCATCTGGATGCCCCACTCTTATTTGGGGGGCCATAAGTATCGCCGGTAACGACGAAGTCCGCTCAAGTCCATCTGTTTTCTCCCGGCCAATTTGTTACTGGCTATAAGCAATTTCAACCCTTAGTAGGTTACCTTTTAGACCCTTTTCAATTCGTGAGAGAAATGCTACAATTAATGGGAGCCAAAATGCTACAGACATTTCAAGCAGTGAAACAATTTTCCACACAGCCGCCACCGATATCCCTACCTTAGTTAGCACCACACCGTTGCCTTCTTACTCAGGCCCGAAAACGGAAACAGTGCGTCACGTCGCGAACTAACTTCTTCGAGTAGCCTCATCAGGACCATCTAGTGCTGTTTAAATCAAACACATTTTCTAAAGATTTTTGACAGCAAATATGACTGTAGTTTGAAATTTTATCAGTACTATGTCAACGATTTATTTTAAATATGAGGTTTTGAAGACATTAGCGCACAAAAATATGCATTTCGTTCTCGTTTGTATCATTTCGGCTAAATTTCATCTGAGAAATGTCATATTTGACAATCTCAAAAGCCTACTGAGATGCTGCTGTCAAGTTTTCTGGACAACTGTTTGTCGAAATTTAGGGCTACTGAGCAGCTGTTTCCGGTACGGGAAGTGACGTCAGGTGCATTAATTGCTTTCCTCATGGGCCTGAGTAAGAAGGTGTAGTGAATTATAAGTTTCAATAAGTCCGTAAAGGACTGCAGCAATGGTCTGCTGCCTCGGCAGAAGAAGGTGTCGGTATCTGCCGAGAATGCCTTCGTCTGGAGACGCGTGAATGCGCTGGCAGGCTAGCATTGCGGTGTCGTGGGGCGGGTTCATTTCCCCAGCACGAGGACCCACTACAAAAAAATTTCGCACTCACGAATTTGGTTGGAGATCCAGAGGCAACCGAAGTCGCAAAGAGTGTAGATAACTACACCGAGGGAGATAGAACTTGTTCCGAGAACAAGTGGAACCTGAAAAGAAAGGCGGACTTGGGGTAAACTCGTCATTACCCGACGAAGTTCATGGCCCACAAATGAAAGAGGGGCAAACGGGTGATGGTGGAGCCCCTTTGCACCCACCCAACCGGAATAAATCCATATATGTTTTGTTGCAGTGGCCAGGTATTTCTCTTCTGAGTGGAAAACTCATACAACTTGAATTGCATGAACTTTCCCATCAGAAGGGGAGCACCCCGGTGACCAATTTATGCCATAGAATTATACAATTTGATTGCATAACTCTATGCCATAAAGAGGCACTCTGCTTGGGCCACTCAACCCGCGATATCACCTGAAACAAAGAAGAATTGCTTAAGTACCCGGCGGCTGGCTCATGTCTTGAGGTGGAAGCCTGCCACCGTACCGGATCCTATACCCGGTTAGAGTCGGGAGAAAGGAAAGACCGAAGGGTATGATATTAATTCATTGTTTTAATTTATAATTTGTTTTTTTTTTCAGTTTTGAATTCAATGCAATTAAAAATAGAAAGATAAACTAAAATACACATTAGCTGAATTTATGTACTAAAATATACCTTAATATTATAAATTGATATTTAAAAGATTTAAAAAAAACAATATACAATTTACGAGAAGAATTGATTTAATCTAATAAAGAAATTAAAACTTCTAAAACACATGATTTTCTCAGAAGTGATTGAATTTACCTAAGTAGAATATCTGAAATTTAGTCAGTAATATTTTTTTTCTTCTTCATTTCCTATTGAAATTGAACTTATTTAATGTTATTTTTTAACTGAGATCAGAATATCTTCTATCTATTTTTTTTCTTTTCTTTTTACTTTTTTTATATTGAAAAGCTCAACTGTAACTGTCGCAACTAGTAGTAGTAGAGTAATCCATTTGTAACGCACATAACTTTAAGTGGGAAAAATGTCACTTCGCGGTATATCATGTCAGAGTTCTATGATTTGAAAATTCTTTCAATTTTACGAGCCTCAACCGAGCGTACGAGTATATTGTGTCTTGCATTGAAATTCAATGCACAGTAAGCTCAATCGAAATTCGGAAATCAAATAAGCTACGCCAACATGGTATTTTCAAATACGGTGCATAAAAATATACGAAAACTACTTGTACAATAGAATATATAAAAACGATAGCAGAGAATAAGAAAAATGGTATATTTGATGATTTCAGTTAGTGTAATTATATATTACTATGAGAAAGTGATTCGTTAGTCAACAAATTGTTGTATGTGCTTAACCGAGTCCTGAATTTACGTAATTCAGAGGTAAGAATCATGGTTTGTAATATCAACTTCCTTCTAGAAGCATCGGTGGGAACAGATGAATTGAGGAGAACATAAAAATGGCATTATCAGCTCGTGAAGCGGATTAAATATATAGTATTTGGTTGATATAGAAACAAATAAATGTCTGTGTTATTTCGACAGAACCGCACTTTTTTTTTTCAACACTAGAATATAAGCCAAAAAAAACTGCAGAGCGACATAACAGTTGGTACCAGAAGTAGGATATTCACATGTAAATTAGAGAAACAATTCAGTGTAACACAGGTCAGCTTTGAGCGTGTTGTTTATTATGCACGGATAGTTTAAAAAAGATTTTGCAGTGCTCCGAAATTCTTAGAGCGTAGATTTTGCAAAATGGATACATTGGACTCGCGTACTTTTTTTTGGAATTCATCGTGACGGAATGAGAACTATTAAAACCCAATTCGCGAATGAATAATAGACTGCGCTGCGTTTTTACTTAAAAGTGTTCGCGTGGAAAAAAAACTCAAGCCCAGGACGCAGACTTAAGCTGCTAGTAGCGACGAAGGTAGCCTTGAACGAGTGTTAACGAAGAACAAAGTAGAGTCGCTGAGGAATATGGAAGTGTGATTGCACGATCAGACGGAGAGCCTGCGAGGCAAACTGATAAAGCTCTTGAACAAATATAAAAGAAAAGCATCCTAGTGTAAATTTCTCTAAAATAAAATTAATCGGTTTTGTTGACACATACTCGTACATTCAATGTAAATAATATGTTTTAAATATTTACTCTGTTTTTTTTTCTATTTAAATAATATGATAGTTTAAATGAACACAATATATCAACAATACTAGCTGCCACAACTAGTGTCTTTTTTTTAATTTCTTATGCATATAAAAACCTTTGCTATTGTTTTAATTTATATGATGCAATAAAAGGGTACTCACCCGCATGGTCTTCCGAGCGCTCGACGACGATGCAGATGGTCCTGAAATTTCGATTCTGTAACATCAAATTGTACTTCTTATACTTGTAGTAGTCTGGTAAAACACTAAGGCAACAAATTCCTTTTATCACTTCTACTAGAATACACAAATCCGGATTTTTCAAATCTACCTTATAGGCAGAATTTTTAGCAGTAATTAACTCACCTATTTTTCCTATTAACAAGTCTCGATCAACTTTATTGTTGAATCGCTTGTTGATAACAATTGAAAAGCTTCCAGCACTAGCAGCAAAATATTTGTCGATTAAAGAACTGAGTACGTATCTAGTGGCAGGAGAATTTTTCTTGATAATTCCTTTTAATAAGCTCAACTCCAATCTCAATCGGATCTTCAAATGCGGTTTTGATAAATATACAACTCGACTCCGTTCACTTCTTATTTTTCGCACGGTAGCAATTGCTCGGCTTGGTTGAGTGCTTTTCCTCGAGAAAATCGCAATTCGACAAAAGATCGGAAAATCGTTGCAACAGTTGAAAGAAAATTGGATCACTACTCCAAGTCGCACAGGAGGCGTCCCCGGATTAACTTTTCGCACTTCTCGCCAATCGAGACGACCACGAACAGCAGCAGGAACTAGTGGGAACCTGACGACCAAATCCTGAATCAACTCAACGTAGTTCGAAGTTGAGTTCCCGACACTTATTGGAACTCGTTCACTTGGCTCGGGGGGGTTCTACACTTTGCGACACTTTCGCCAACACAAACCAGATAGCTCTGAAATTCCGTTCAAGTCCAATTCGAAACTATTGTGCGAAATCCTGACCGAAGTCGCGCCCCCCACTAAACACTCACTGGCGATTTTCTTCAGCGCTTTCCACACGATCGAGCGGACGACTCGTTTGTGACGTTTTGCACAATATTTTACGGTGGACGCTACGCTCACCCACAGCAGCGCACTGAGTGAATTAAAAAGGCACTAAGAAGTTCTTCTACATCTTCCGCCACTATTCACACCTTTATCGCAATAAACAGTGCAAGAACTTTACACTTCCTCTTGAATTTTCCGCCTGATTTTCCGTCCGGGAGGAAACTCCTGTCCATTTACTTTTCAAAGCTTCTGGCCGAGTGCAGTCCAGGGACCGTTCTCTCGTTTACGGTACTTGCTTCTACTGCTACTGCGTGCCTTGAGAGAGAAATTGCGGGACTCTTGCTGTTCCTGCAATGGGTCTTCAGAAGGAGACCGTTGAGGTTAGCTTCGTTGAGATGACTGTAGCGCGTTATCGGGTCCAAACTGCTCCGATTATGGGCAAATATCTTCCTGTACAGGGTGTTGCAGCAATGTAAGCGTTAGTGTAATTATGGAAATTATTACCTGAAATATCAGCAGCACCGGCACTAATTTTCACACGTGAGTTACCTCACACGTTTCCTGCTCAATGACAACTGCCCTGTCAAAAGTGTTTCGTCGTACCAGATCAATCTCAAACCGGTTCGATTGCAAATTGTTCTTGGTCAATCGGAAATTGTTCCGATTCAATCTGCAATCGTACCGGTTCGATCATTTCAATTGATCTGCGACATTTTGAGTTTTTCTTTAACCCTTTAACTGCTCGATTATTACAAAGGCAACGACTACACCCAACATTTACGATGCAACCTCCAAACAAGCAACTTTACAAGCACAGCCTCAACTTCTTTGCCAAAATGGCAGTCACTTTGAATTCATCTTACGAAGACAGTGTTAGGCTTAAAGTCAAAGTCAAAGCGCTTCATTCAATGCTAATCGTTATAAATTTTTAAAGAATATAAATCAAATTTCAAACAATAAAAAAACTAAAACTTAATGGCCTAAATGGCGCTCTACATTTATACTAGTACATTATCAATCAAAAACATTTAACCAAAAAATAATATCAGAATCTGTTCTATAACAACTTACAATAGTTCTAAATTACCCTGGCATATTATTCAAAAACAATGTAAATTTAAAATCCATCTCATTGTAAATTTAATTTCTTTGTAAATTTGATAACTACTTCTTCATGTGCATCTTGAAGTCAAAATATATATCATTTTACTTTTACTAAGTTCTAAAAACTTCAAGAGTGCATATATGCGATTGTGCATCACCAACGATATGATAAATCCTTCACAAGCTACTAATTGTAGGCTTAATTTCAATGGAATCTTAATTCTTTATACGCGTCTTGAAGTCTAAACAAATATCATTTTACTTTTTCTAAAATCGGCAATCTTCAAGACGTTTTATGCGATTGTGCATCGTCAGCGATATATCATGCTCCCATGAGTTATATTAGGTCCATAGTATACTCACATAGTATCCACTAACTCAATCTACCCTCCGGAAAAATCCGAACACAAGCCGAAGAGCGACCATAAATCTTCGGTAGCAGGTTGGTAGGTAAATGTTGACGCAAATATAAACATGTGCTTCGATGAGAGATTTCAGGGCTACCTAATCTCAAATAAAAATTCGTTCTATGCAATCTTTTAGTTTTTTATTAGGATCAGGCAGCACTCCCATGTTCTCAAATGCGTAAAAGAACACGTGCGCCGGAAATTTTATTTGCTTTTTGTTTTGTTTTTTGAATACGACAGGTATCGGCTCAGCTGATCGGCTCCTGGGAAAATTAAGACAGTGTGCAACACAGGGTAAATGGAAGGTGTGGATACTATGTGAATACACTATGATTAGATAATGGAAGCATGTCCATATCGCTGGTGATTTGGCTAAGCATATACTTGCGCATGGTCAGCGATATTCCGTGGGAATGAGTATTATTGGATGAATTAGTTAAGTAATTAGGATGCATAATAAAAAGAACTATGATATAATAAAATTTGTCAGTCGCTCATTGCACTTGGAAATAGTTTGTTTTACTTCAATTGAAAAACTTGACTATTGACATTTTTCGATAGAGCATCGGTATTGTACCGAAGTTCTAATACTAGTAAGCAGACAGATATTGTTTTGGCTGCCTTGATGGTTTTTCTTTGTTTTTGATTTCTGAAATTGAACCCATAAATAAATTTTAAAGCGGTGAAAGAAACGCCTTAGTCGCTATATAAACATTTTGGTGACCTCGACGTGATCCTTGCAATCACATTAAGACTTAGATTCCTCACCCGATCAGAATTTTAATAGAATTCATTCGGCAATTTCCCCTTTGTTTTGAGCTTTTATTTTCACAGCCTAGTGCTGAATATAATTCTTTGGGTCAATTGATTACCAATAAAAATGGAAGATCTAACTAAGAAACAAGACCAAATTGGCTATGAAATTGAGCGGTTAATAACAAATTACTGGATGGATGGTCCTACCAGAAGAACGGTGACATATTTGAACAGAAGACTTTTCGAGTTGGAAGAACTTTAGGAGTTATTTCATTCAAGACACCAGCAGCTCCCAGCATATGCTGCAACGTTCACCGACCATCCTCATTTCTCCCGAAACTATTTTTCGGTCATACAACATGAATATATGACCGCAAAAGATGCGATAAATGGTCTCTTGGATGAACCGGCTACCGAATTCCTAAGCCCAAAACCAATTTCTGCTGATCCAAGCAGTAGTTTAGATGCTGATCAACCGACCTTAACAGTGAAGAAGGTCGAGGAAAATTTGGAAGGGCTAAGAAATCAGATAGAGGGAACGATTAGTTCCGTTGAGTACACAATCGATGGGACTTACAAGATGCCTCAGTTACAGTCCATAGTATACTATGAGCTTATAATCGGTACATTAACTAGATACTGGTACGAACTGCGAAACGTACATCGACTGTGGAGATCCCGAGGTGGAAATGTTATGTACCGCCAAGCTAGCCTAAACAAGATAGAAGAGCACGTTCAAGATGCCCTTATATTCTGAGCCACATCTAAAGAAAAGGCAGTGCCAATTCCACATGTGACAGCCCATATTCAGCCACATGTTAAGCTGCCCGAAATATCCATCCCGAGTTTTGTTGGAGACTACACGCAATGGACATCGTTCCATGATGTTTTTCATTAGATCATCGATTCACAACCGCTGGGCATTATCCAAAAGATTTGGTACTTCAAGACCAATTTATTGGGGGGGCCGAGGGACTTATCAAACGTATGCCAATTTCCGATGAAAATTATACTGATGCTTGGACCATACTTCGAAGCCGTTATGATGATCGGAGGCTAATGGTCTCCACATTTATTGATAAGCTGCTCTTACAACCGGCAATTATCGCCGAGTCAGCTAGATTGATAAGGTTATGCCATGACACAACAAAAGAATGCTTAAAAAACATAAACGTTGATACAACCAACTGGGACCCAATCTTGGTCCATATCCTGATAAAGAAACTCGACAAGACTTCACATAACTTGTACGAGCAAGCCATAAAATCACCACGGGAATTGCAATTACTGGATTCCTTCCTAAAGTTTTTAGAACTTACGTTCCAAGCCTTAAAAACACACGAAAGTGCAGAGTGTAGATCTCTAGCTTGTTTGAAGTGCAACAAAAAACACAATACTCTTTTCCATAAGGAAGAGAGTACTAGTTTCTCAGCAGCCACACAAACTTCGCCGAAGAAAAGGCATCTTTAGCGACCGAAGCAATGATATGCGAGGTACTTCTTAGCACTGTCATAGTCCAAGCGACAGACAATCATGTGCGGGTGGTGAACTTGCGTGCAATATTGGACAGTGGCTCAGAAGTGAACTTAATTACGGAAGCAGCCTTAAGCAAACTCAACCGCAAGGCACACACAGCCAACATTTCCATAAGTAGCATTGGATGAATCATTCGAAAGGCTTCTAGACAGTAGAGTTTGCCGATCCAATCTAACAAGACAAACTACGAGATTAAGCTGAATGCACACGTGGTAAATCAGATTATCTCTCAGCAACCCTTGAAATCGGTCAGAGTGGATGGTGGGCCAATACCAGGGAATATTTCGCTTGCAGATCCACTATTCAAAAGCCAATCTTTTAAGACCCTTTGAAACTCCATCACTGCTACATTCGCATCGCCTGCTGATTTCAATAGCTGATAACTCGAAATGTCTGTCCATAAGTTCTCTTTTTTAATAACCATTCTAACTTATAATTTGTATAACTTGTCTTGTTCAACTTTTCGATTTTTGTCTTGCAATCCGCCATGTTGCTACACCTCATGTTAATATACTTATTTTTGGCATAATTGGGCCCATAACTTGAGGAAACTTTCCTTTCCTTACGAACAAGTAAATGAAACGAATGAAACCGATTGATCTAAGTTATTTAATGTTTCTTATTTGGTTGTTTTAACACGAATTAAAAGAATGCAGCACTGTGGTGCGTATCTTTACACCCAAAGTTATTATGTGTATTTGTATATGTTTATATTATGCTTTGCTTGTTCTAAAAACTTCAATGTAGTACTCCGTTCAACATGAGGCGATCAATTAATTTCGAATTGCTGGTGAGTCGTAAAGATTCTTAATTGGCAATTTTAAAAACGCCATCTTGATAAAGATGATGCGGTAGAAGACGTAAAAAAAGTTGTTTCAAGCAGAAATGTACCCTTATTCTCAACGACGAGGTACTCGTATATGGGTGAATTATTTCAGAAAACGCTACTCAAGTTTTAATGAATTTCGTAATGAATACTAGCTATGCATTTTCCCGGGTAGTCAAAATACGAGTATGTAGTGAAATTGGGTTGATATAATGTCCGTAAAGGACTGCAGCGATGGTCTGCTGCCTCGGCGAAAGAGGATGATAGGATCCACCGAGATTGGCCATGTCTGACGACGCGTGACTGCGCTGGCAAGCTTATATTGTGGTGTCATGGGGCGGGTTTTTTTCCCCAGCACAAGAATCCACTACAAAAAAAAATTTCGCATCCAAATATTTCGGGGTTCGAAAAAATATCGACCGAAGTCTAGAATGAGTTAACCTACTAAGGGTCGGTCAAAAATTGCTGACACGGAGGACAAACCGGGCCTGGATAAAACAGACGGACTTAAGAGAAATTCGTCGTTACCGACGATACTTGTGGCCCCCAAATAAGAGAGGGGGCATCCGGTTGGCATCCTCCCAACTGGATCAAGATCCAAATGCAAGCGTGACCATATTTTCCATTTAAGTGAAAAACTCATACAAACATAATTTGAATGCATTTTTCCATTAAATGAAAAATATAAACGTGGCAAATTTATGTCATAGTATTATGTGATGGAATCACATAACTTTATGATGCTATAAATAGGCACGCGAGTGGAAGGCCACCATACCCGGGCAAGAGCCCCTGTAACACTTCAAAAGTGGTGAGTTCACCCGATGGCTAGCTCATTATAGTGGAGGGGAAAGCCAACGTGGTGGGTCCCATACCCGGTCAAGTTCACAAAGCTAAATGGAAAGACCGAGTTTTTACTTAATTTTCCATTTTTTTTATTCCTTGAATTTTTCTTGTAAAAAACTACTGTTTCAACTGGACGTTAACCATATTTTCCACGAAAAGAATTTCTTCCAAATACACTAAAATATAATTATTTTGAGTTTGGATTACTTAAAGCAAAACTATATTTTTCAGTCTAAAACAATAAATATCTAAACTAAATGTCGGAATGAGATTATTGTTTGGTGGGAATTTTGTTAGATCGGAAAGTTTTGAATATTGAAAAAAATTATACATTAAAATAATAGGGCTGAATTTTAAATCGCGTAAATAATAACTTTGACCGATTGGCATACTGGATAAAGTGTACTGGTAAAGTAATCAATGTAATTAATAATATAAAAAAATTAAAGAAATTAATAATATAAACAATTTTATAAAAAAATTAAAAGAAACCAATAGGGTACTTTCCCAATATCCTCGCCGGGCGCCCGCTGATGAATAAGGGTGTTAAATATTGCTGCAATACTTATAACTACTATTCAAATACAACTCCTATCAAACTTATAAATATCGCTCCACCAATTAATGTTTTTCCATCCTTATATTAACGATCTTCAATTGCAGTTATCAACAAAGTTCTACTATCTGGAAACATCATCCCGTTTCCTTTCAGCCACCGTGATTCCTAAAATAAGCAGTATCCCATTCGTTCAGATATTATGATATCCACTTCTCAATCGCATCCGGCATTTCCTAGTCCTCGACATTTCCTTTGATAACAGATATCACGTCTGTTCGTTCACTGTCAATAACAATCTGCCGTGCATAATCCACTATGCTCGAGCAATCTATAAGATCTAGCTTGTCGTGCATGGAAAACGGAGACAAGTCAGGAAAATTGGTCCCATTAAGCTTCTATTCGGAAAGTTACATCATGTGATTTGTATCTACTTCGCCGAGAGAAAGTAAATTAATGTTCAAGCAAAGTTTCTTGCAGCAAAGGCTAATTCATCATCAGAAGCTGCACTCAACTGCCCACAAAAGTTCGCGAATCGAGCGCAGATCGGTCCATTAGCCCACCAAGATACAATTCCACAAATTCAATGCAAGAAAATTGAATTGAATGCAAAAAGATAATGATACTAAAGTACCATGTAGAGTTGTGTAACGAGCAAACGTCTGGAAAATTCCAATATCGTAATCAACATATTTCTGCAACGACCTCAATCGCTGGTGGTTGGTTCGCGCGTTGGTCCATTCATGCAAACCTTCATGTAACGGGTCTCATACCAAATAAGTAGAAATGCGTCAGCAACAAATAAGTGAAAGTTTGTCACTGATTGCTCGGGAAATTTATTTTCATGTGGAGCGATTTCAAGATATCAAAATTTCATACTTCACACACATACTATACAAGTACACTCCGTTTCGTTTCTACCGTTTCGATGCAAATCCGCTTTCTATTTTGATACGTGCTGTGTATTAAATAAAAAGGCACGCATTTTGATACTCGTGTTCAATCACAAAAATTAGTCTTTATTAAGGAATGACTAAATTCAGCTGTCACTTGCACAAGAAGAAGGTTGAATTCGAATACATGGAATGGAATGTCAGATTTAACTGGGGTTGCCAGAACCATTATAATTAATACATTACAGTCTCCCACGCTTAATGGAGTACATGGTCGCTTAGATGAGCAGGTAATCTCCTAAACCTGTTAGATCATCTTAAGCTGGATTCTTGGTTCTCTACTGCTTGGGGTGTCAACTGTGGTTCAAAAACTGTTTCATCTCTTTGGTTGGCAACACTTCGCTCTATGAGTACCTCTTCTAGTCTTGGATTTTCATGAACAGGTTCCTCTTGAAACATTACGGTCTTCTTTGGTAGTTCTACTCCCGATTTGTGCAGTTGGTTTATGTGGCGCTTTAATTCGTATCCATTGTCAAGCTTTATTTGATAATGAAGTTGGCCAAATTTTGCTTTTA
Source organism: Odontomyia ornata (assembly GCA_963969285.1). Lineage (NCBI taxonomy): Eukaryota > Metazoa > Arthropoda > Insecta > Diptera > Stratiomyidae > Odontomyia > Odontomyia ornata. Next base: position 25,825,037 of record OZ017741.1, read on the forward strand.
CTACACCAAACTTCCAAGTAGGCTTATTACGCTCGTACCATCGCACTTGTACTCTATCACCTACACTTATCTGACGAATTATAGGTTTAATTGAAGCTGAAGTTCGTTCTTGATGCGGGCGGATAGCATCTAGTTTAATACGGATATCACGGCCAAGGTATAATTGTGATGGACTCCGACCACATGCTAGTGGTGTAGCACGATAACGTAAAATTATTTGCTGCACTTTGATGTTCAGTGGTAATTTATCTTCTTCCATCGCCTCTAATTTAGTTTTCAAGATTTGCACATACCTTTCCGCTAAGCCATTTGTAGCTGGATGTCCGGGGGCTATAAATTTTTGAATAATTCCATTTTCTAAACAATAATTTTTGAACATTGTGCTCTGAAGAATTGTGGCGTTGTCTGAGACGATGACTTGCGGTAGACCATGATTAACAAATATATCTTGAAGTAATTCTATGGTTTTTTCACTTGTTGGGGCATTTCTAATGATGCGTATTTCCGGCCATTTCGATTTAGCATCTACCAGTACCAGGAAATAATGGTCTTGAAATGGTCCAGCATAGTCAATGTGCACTCTTTGAAAATTTTGATCCGGTTCTTCCCAGTGATGTGTTGAAATCTTTGGAGGGTCTTTTCTTACTTTTGCACAGCTTGAACACGATTTTACTAACTGCTCTATATCCGAATCGATGCCTCTCCAAAAGCAATACTTTCTTGCCAGCTGCTTCATTTTGACAATGCCGATATGTGTGTGATGGAGTTCTTTTAAAATTTCGGAACGAAGACTCATTGGAATAACAACACGATTTCCTCTAAAAATTACACCATCTTGAACAGTGTACTCGAAATCAGTTTTCCTACCTTCAATCAAGTCTCGTTTAAATACTGAAAGTTCAGGGTCACGCTCTGTTTCTTTTGATATGGTTGTAGCCGTAATTGAGAATGTTGATATTTCGTTTATTGTTTGATCTTGAATATTTTGAATTTCCTCATCTAAAAAATGTTTAAAATTTGATTTATCGTTAATTGGTGCTCTCGATAGACAGTCTACATTGACGTTATTTTCGGCATTACGATGTTGTATCTGATAATTAAACCCTTGCAAAAATGATGCATATCTGAGAAGTCTAGCTGAAGTCATAGCTGGTGTTTTTGCATTTTGATGGAAAATTCTAGATAATGGGCGATTATCTGTCAACAAGGTAAATTCTCTTCCATACAAATACATAAAGAATTTGTCAACAGCGAAAATTATTGCTAAAGCTTCTCTGTCTAATTGACTGTAATTTTGTTCTGCTTTTGTCAACGCTCTTGAAACAAATGCAACAGAACGTTCATTTCCATCAACAATGTGGGACATTACTGCTGCTATTCCTGTTGGGCTTGCATCGCAGGCCAACGTAACCGGTAAGTTTGGATCGTACGGAACTAAAACTCTATCTTCCTGTATTTCTGATTTCAGTTTTTGAAAAGCTTGTTCACATCTCGGTGTCCATATAAATTTTTTATTTTTTTCTAGAAGCTGACGTAAAGGAAAAGTTTTTGTTGAAAGGTCTGGAAGAAATTTCGCGTAATATGTTATCATCCCGAGGAATCTTCTTGTGTCTTCCATGTTTTGTGGACGCGGTAGGTCTACTATGGCACGTATTTTACCTGGACATTTTAATATTTTGTTGTAACTGATGACATAACCTAGATATTTGATCTGTTGTTTGAAATATTCGCACTTGTTCTTATTTACATGTAAATTATATTTGCTTAATCTTTGAAAACATTTTATTAACCGATGCTCACATTCCGCTAGAGTTGATCCATAGATGACAATATCATCGAAATAGGAAATTGTTCCTTCAAGGCCTTGTAGAATTTGGTCCAAAATACGATTGAATTCATTTGGTGCAGTCTTGATACCAAAAGATAACCTATTAAATTGATACGTTCCTCGGTGTGTGGAAATGGTTTGTATTTCTTTGCTCTGCTCATCAACCATTACATAATAATATTTTGCGCTTTTTAATTTGTTAAAAATTTCGTCGATTCTACGAATTGGATAGTGCGCTGCCTCTAGTTGAGGATTTACAGCCACCTTATAGTCGACGCAAAGTCGAACATTGCCATCGGCTTTGGGTATTACAATCAATGGTGAACCCCAGTTGCTTGTATTTACTTCGTCTTTTTCTAAATTATCTAACTCACGTTCAACTTTTTCCCGTAGAGCGAAAGGTACTTGTCTTTCTTTCAAAAATACTGGTGCTGCTCCGTCTTTTAACTTTAAACTACAAACTAAATTCGGAATACATCCCACCTTTTCTTCAAAAATATCAGAAAATTGTTGCTTTATTTTTGATATTGAATTGATCTTATCAACAGCATGTTGATCGATTTCTATTTGGTCGATTTCTGATAAATTAATTTTCAAGTGGCGAATCCATACACGTCCCAAAAGTGCTGAACGATCTGCGGCTACAACGTACAAATCTTCTTTAGAGGTTTCGACTTTATATTTCACATTTACACTCACTACACCCAATGGCATAAAAACGTCACCCGTGTATGATCGAAATGCTATGTTATTTCTTCGTATAGGAGTATTTAGCTTTAATTTCTCAAAGTCATTTTGTGGTATTAACATATACCCGGCACCTGAGTCAACTTCAAACTCTTGCTCCTTTCCTTCAATGTAAACGTTTGTATAAAATTTTTGCAAATCTGTTATTGGAACAGCTATTTTGTTATAGATGTCGACAATTTGGTTTACACCAAATTTAGTATCGGCTGTAATCGAAAATGACTCGATAGCATTTGAGTTGTTGTTGACTTCACTTGTTCTTTCTCTTGATTTACTTCGCCGCATTCTATCTTTGATACAGACCTTTTGTACATGCCCAGCTTTTCCACACGAAAAACATTTTAATTTATTTTTGTTAGTTTTGCACTCGGTTGATAGGTGATTATTGCGGCCACATCTAAGACACAACCCTTCTATGCCCAAATCGCTGTAGTTTACTCATGTTGATGAATTTGATGTCCTGCTTCTTGACATGTTGCGATTACGATTGTTAGCAACACGACGATTGTCAACATGTTGACGTACTTGAAAAACATTACTTGTTGAACATGTTGCGCTGTTTTCAATCATTTTGTTGTTAATTTTGGCTGCTTCCAAAGTTGTTGCCTTATTGACGATTTGCGAAAAAGAAAATTCTGGGTCTTGAAGAAGTTGCTCCCTGATGTACCCGTCGCTAAGTCCTCTGATGAATTGTGATCTCAGAAAAATATTTGAAACTAATTTACCACATTCACACTTAAAATCGCATTCTGTTGCACGGTTTTATAATGCTGCTACAAAATCTGATATAGATTGTTCACTGTTCTGTACTTCGGAAAGAAATTTGTGTTGCTCCACTAAAATGTTCTTCCTTGGACAGAAATGCGTTTCCAATAACTCTATTATTTCGTTGTATTTAAGTTCATTAACATTTTTCGGCGCTGCTGATGTTGTTAAAATGGCATACGTCGTCGATCCAATATATTCTAGAAGTAATTTTGCGCATAATTCTTTGTTGTCAAAGACCTTTTTGATTTGAAGATGAATTTCGAGACGCTCTTTATACATTCGAAATGATTCTTTTTTAGGGTCGAATGAGTCGAAGTTTGTTATTATGTTGATGCTGGTGCTGCTCGCTTGTTGATTTTGCTGCTGCTGTTCTTGTTGCATTGCTGTAGTCATGGCGTTTATTGCTTGTAGCAATTGCTGTACTTGAGCCTCCATGTTGATTTGAGGTTAAACACGATCACGACCACCTGTTTTTAATGCAATGCACGCGCTTTATAAATTTGAAGGCGTTATTGTTATTATGCACTTATTTCAATTAGTTTACGATTTAAAATCATCGTCGCCATTCAATTGTTGTGTATTAAATAAAAAGGCACGCATTTTGATACTCGTGTTCAATCACAAAAATTAGTCTTTATTAAGGAATGACTAAATTCAGCTGTCACTTGCACAAGAAGAAGGTTGAATTCGAATACATGGAATGGAATGTCAGATTTAACTAGGGTTGCCAGAACCATTATAATTAATACATTACAATACGGTTCCAATTTCAGTTACGATAAGAAGCACAAAACTGATTGCCTATACTCGCGGTTGATATCTACCAATCGCAGGGCTTTTAATGAAAATGAAATGCTGAATAAATACATTTGCTCCTAGGTTGTTTAAACAGTTGAAGTGAATCAGAGATTATGATTCAATCACCTACAAAAGACAGCAATTGGTTTACAATAATTAGGGAGAAATTGAAGATTTTCAATTTATTTGCAGTTCTATGCAAACGTTTTGTTTGCAATATATTCGCAAAAAACTAAATCACTAGAGTACATTCTTGACATTTTCATATGACAATGGATTGGTATTTTCACTGACAGGAATTCTCTGCAGCATTCGCATTGGTCACATGGTTAGCACTCATTAACATTCAGGGTATTTTCGAACCGTTATCTTCGGTTGTGCTGCGTATTAACTATTCGCGGCAAAGGATGTCACCTCTTGAAAGAAGTTTAATCTTCTGTTGCTTTTACGGCACACCACCACTTCTGATGCAACATCACCGACCGACCCATACGTGGCGCCTTTAAGTGCAATGTCCGCTCGCTGACTATCAAAGGCGCACGGCAAAAGCAATAACACAGAACACCTCGAACCCGATAGCGGTTTTGAAAAGTAGTAGGAAAGTCGGATACTACTTGGGCCTACGTGATCCGAGATTCACGACCCGATAAAAGCTTGCTAACAGCACCGAAATCTTTTAATTAAATCTCGAAACATAGATACGAGTACGAGTAAGAAGATACTCCCGCCACGGTCGCTGCTGAAGCTGTTGTGGTTGCTTTTACTGCTTCTCGCGACATGTTCGCGGTGACGATCAATAACAGACTCCCCTTTTGCTTGTCGAACGTCCGCTTGCTAGATGTCACAACGGGACTCGACGAGCCTCTCATTCATTCCACTACACACTTGCCTGCACCCATGTAATACGCGCATGTGTAGTGGGAAAAGGTATTGCCATGTGCGCATTTTAATTGCAGATTTGAATTATTAAATTTATGAAAAATAATAATATAGAAAAATTTAAATAATAATAGAAAAAGATAAATATCATAAAGAATATAATTATAAAGAAAAGTTTAAGTTTAATATAGAAAAAAATTACATAAAATTTATATTTAATAAAATAAAAAAAAATATTTTGTGATTTATAACTATAAATTGAATAAATTAAATTTTTCAAATCTGCAATTAAAATTTTGAACAAGTGTTATGAAGGTTTTCGAGCAGTTTGTCTAGGCGACTGCTTGATTACTACAAGTATATCTACTTTATTTTACTTTCATTAGGGACTACAGGCAGCTTCCCACATTGCCTCTATGGATAAGCTGGCCCTGAGGGTGATATTGACACCCTCACTGTCTGCACTACAATTACGCTAAAAAATGGCATACTTTAACAAATCTTAATTCCAAGATAAAATTTGGACCAGTGTGAAGAAAGTAATTAGTTTTGAATAAAACAGAATTTTCCGTAAAATAGAAAATTTATAAACACATAATTTAAAAGAAAAATTTGTATACCAATTTTACCAATACAAGTAGATTATCTACATATTTTTGCCGAAGGGATATATTATAAATCAGTGCTTTCCTTCACAATAATACCATACAAATTTTTGTCTCTATTCTCAATTTCTAATTTTGTTCTTTCTAAAATATCTTTAATATATAATGATGTATTGCTAGCTCTTTCCAGTGCAGCGTCTATATCTCTTAAGGCACATTCATGACCACCACTGACAAAATAAGCTTTTGCGCGGACATAGTAGCCTTCATATCGTAGTGGTATCAACGCAATTGCTCGGGTTGAGAGATGGATTGCGTCTTGAACATTCTAAAAAATAGAAGCGAAATAATAGTTTTTCAAAGTTAGAAATAAGTCAATACTTACATTCATTTTCCGTTTGCACCTTGCCAAGCTTAATAACAAATTATATAACAATTGCGTAACCACAAAAGGATTCGCAGTACCATGATCAACAGTTGTTATTTTATCTAAAGCAAATTGAAATTTGGCTGCAGCCTCAGCAAGAAGATTGCATTTAAGCAATGAGTTTCCTTCTTTGACTGTATGATTAAGAAGAAGCAGCAAGATGTCCGGAGAATCCTCAGCAAGAGTCCAAGTTGTAGCACCGACACTTGCTCCAGCTTTAAGGAAAGCTTGTAATATCGTGATATTTCGACAAGCAACAGCTCTATCTAGCGGTGATATATCACTGATTTCATCCGTTTTCATTATAGCTCCGCTAACTAACAGCAAATTGACTAAACGTAAAGGAGCTTGATAGGATGCAAAGTCAAGCGGACCTCGCTTAAAATTGTCGGTAACTTTGACATCTGAGCCTTTTTCGAGCAGATATTTAACAACGTGAAAACGTCCTTGAAAGCAAGCCCATAATAACGCGGTGAGTCCATTGACATCCTTATGTTCGATTTTTGCTCCTTTCTCCACAAGAATTTTCACAATTTCCAGATGTCCTTCTTCGGCCGCAATGAGCAAAGCTGTTTTTTGAGTTTCAGTTTCACATTGATCTATCTCAGAGCTTCTTTCCAATAAAGTTTCCACAACACTACAATGACCATTCCGAGCTGCCAGTAGTAAAGCAGAATGATGTTCTCGATTTCTAGTATCAACTTGAGCCCCTCTAGAAAGAAGAAGTGATACTGTTTCTACATGTCCTTGCAAGGCAGCTTTTATTAACGCTGTATTTCCGGATTGTGGATCTTCAACGTCAATAGATTTTTCCGAAGTGTCCAAAAGATCTTCGATGATGTCTAAGTACTTGTGATCAACAGCTATTAGGAGTGATTGCTTTACTGCCTCTTCGAAAGTCGCATGTCCTTCAGCAGTCTCACTAGGTTTCCAATCGCATTTAAGCAAATATTTCACTATACATTTCTTACCGTAGTCTACTGCATATACTAAGGAACAGCGCTGACTATTATCACTCTGTCCAACTTTGCTTCCAGCTGCTATTAGTAGTCTTACTATCTCCAAGTGTCCTTGCATCGAGGCCAGAATAAGAGGCGTTTGACCTTGATCGTTTGGTATTGCAACATCTGCTCCAGAGTCTAAAAGAGTGCTCACTAGTGAGGTCATGCCCTCATAAGCAGCAATGCAAAGAATCGTAGAGCCTCCCAAAACGCTCGCTACCATATTAGGATTCGCTCCAGCAAACAGGAGAAGTTGACAAACCTTAATATCGGGATTATATACATTTCGCAAAGCACAAAGCGCATTCGACACTGAACTTGAGGCAGAGGCAATCCAGTACGCTTGAATATTCCGTAGAGAATATTGCGTCGGTTTTAAGCAACGATAGACTCGAGCTTTCAAAATATGATGTGCCAACTCTAATGTTTGGTCTGAATCAAGAGGAGCTTGAAGTCTGGATAACCGAAATGCGATAGCATAGTGACCCTTACGGTAGTCGACAAGATATTTACAGGATTCACCGTCCTCTCGACACATTAACCAATCTCTGAATGACGGATGAAAGAACATATAGGTATTATCGATTCGCTTAACCAAAAACTCATTGAGGAGTTTAAACCTCTGCAGAAAGTCAGACCATTCCACGGGTTCATCGTTATTCAAAGCAACTAAGGAATAGTAGATTTCACTGAGAGTTAGCGGAGCTAAGCTTGCGAGGCATATACTTAGTATTGTCGATACTTTCTCGAAGCTTCCGGGGCTGAAAAATTGATTATTCAGAGAGTGAAGATACAGTTGGGTCAGCGATGTTGGCAGCGATTTAGTGGACTTTACCGGAAGCTGTCCTTTTTCAATTAAATCAAGAGCATATTTGACGTACAAAAAGCAACCTCTTGCTTGTAGCGATAAATTTTCTAAGAACGGTTGAGTTAGAAGTGTATCCTTACGCTCATTGGTTCCATCAATGGCACTTTGATTATGCTTAAGGCGATAGCCAATATATTCATTCAGGTCCTTTTGTACATTTTCATTAGTCTCCCAGCTGTCGAGTGAAAGCTTCATGTACGGAAGTCCTTTTGCATTTTCCATTTGTTGTGCTCGAACGGTCACGATAACTTTAAACCACGGTGGGAAATAGCTGGATATTTTTGACAAAAAGGACGATATGGTAAAACCATAGTCTGATTGGAAAGCTTCAGCCTCACAAAGAGCATCGATGAGGAGCAACGATTGCTTCACATTGATTTTCCCTGCTGCTTTCAAACTTGTCAATGGCTCCAATATACCTTTCACCATAACTAATTCTGGATTCGCTATGCATTCGTTCATACACAGGATATTTTGCAAGTGTGCCGCATTGAGTAAGTGCTCTCTGTATGCTGTCAATTGAGGAGCTTGACATAACTGTGCAGCCAGTGAATGCACAAAATCTGGTACCAAGCATGTTCGATTGTTTTCGGCTTGACAAAAGTGATAAGCAACCACTTGGGACGCTAGGGATTTGATCCTCTCATGGCAAACGTTGATTTGACAGTAGATTCCGCCATTTTCAAGCTCATTTGGAGTATTTTTACGTCCAAAGCAGGAATAGTCCACCAACTGTAAGATGAGAGAAGTTTTTCCACTGCCCGGTCCTCCAGCAATGAGGACCCCGGGCATTTCAGTAGCAGTTATAGTATTGAATATGTCTCGGAGAATCCATTGTCTGCCAACGAAAGGCGGGTCAGCTTCTTGGAGTGGAACTTCAAAAAATAACGGCTTCAATGCGAGGTATTGAAGATCGCTTTGTAGTGAATTGGTCACTGAATTAAACGTTAAGTCCGGTTTTTCGACACTGTCGGCAATAGTTTGTGCTTTAGGAATGCTCTTACGACTTTTCCAGTCTTTTATCGTACGGAAGTCTAGAAAATTCAAAAATGATATAAGGAGTGGTAATTAAAACTGAAGTACTCACGATTTGAGAACAAATTTTGACTTCCTTTTTTAGGTGGTTTGGAATCAGTGTTACTTTCTATCACCTGAGGATTCAGAATTTCAGGATCAACCTTCTCTAAAATTTTAATATTAGGCTTTTTTGACTAAAAATTCTATAAATCTCTTCCTTACCGCTTCTACTCTCGGTTTTAGTGCTATCTACCTGTCTCTCATCCTTAACATCTAAAATAAAGAGAAAGTCAATTAGCTACATAAACGGACCAAGATAAGGTTTTGTCATACCTGCCAATTGATTCAGACCAGCATTACTCGATTGAGCATTCCATAAGGACTTAATTTTTCCAAAAACCAATGTTGATAAATGACCAGCATTTACTGAACGAGGAAAATGAATACCATTCCCTTTCGATTGGTTATAATGATGAACAGATGATCGCTTGCTAACTTTAGTAACGGCTGAATCTGAGTGGAAGGATGATTCCAAAACGTTACATTCTGTAAAAGAGGAACAAATTGAGACGTTAAGCACCATTAGAAATGAAGTTTCCAACCATTAACTGATGATGGCAATTCAAGAGATCCTTGTGATGACGTTCTACGATGTCCACCTCCGAAAGTTTTTCGAAATCCTTTTGCCGTGAAATTTCTCTTTTTCGGCGTATGGGATGGCGTTGTAACTGGAGAAGATTTATCTTTTAAGGAGTCATTGCTTACGGATTGAGGTTCGTTATAAATATCAGATCTAGATTTTCCTTGCGGTGATACTTCGATAGCTGTCAGTAGAGAGCTAGTTGAATTTCTCTAAAAAGAAAAGTAAGCAGAGTTATCTTACATATTCTGAGGAGGAATTTGGCTTTACCTCTGGTGAAGAATGTCGAATCGATTCGTATGATTGTACCATTTCGCTTTTATTTTGTAAGGATTTAGTCAGCCGTTCTGAAACACTTCCGCTGAAACTCGGGATAGTATTATCTGAAAGGAAATGAAGCAAAACATCCAACGGTGTTCCTTGTAGTAAAGAACCAAATATTTAATTACCTGCACTAATGCAGAAAGGACACTTTTCATTTGAAAACAGGCAGGAGTAACACCGATCATGACCACAGGAATCTATAAGTTTCCGCCTTTTATCGTTATCGAATTGCATATGACAACTTGGACATTTCAGATTCGAAATGTTTTGTGCAAGCTCTCTATTGTCGGAAGCATCTGCTGAAGAAAATTAACCATGGTTATTTGTTTCACGTTTGCTTATCAAACTATTCAAAACAAACATTTATATTTTTAACCTAGAGGTTCAAATGATCGAAAGAAGGATATCTAGTCATCAAACCAACGAAAACATACCGGACATAAAAATTGGCATTATTCGTCTCAACTTTTGCAAAAATTTTAAAGGATAAAAAATCAGCAACGGATTGAAGGAGTCACCTCATATACCTTTACTTTTATTTCTTCTTCTCCGTTGTACTGGACCTCTGGGGTCTTTAATTCCTGCAAATCGCGCCTCCAACTATTTCGGTTCATCGACCGCATTCTCTAATTTTGAAATGTGAGTAGTGATGAACTGTCTTCGTCGGCTGAATCAGACCAGCGTTATCTCAGTTTTCCCACTTGTCTTCGCCCTTCAGTTCTCCCAACGACCTGTTGTTCGTCCATACGACTCTACTATAAGGGTTGAATTTGAGAACCTCGAGTTCAACTAAGTGAGCTTGACGACGAAGTTTTTTTTTTGTGGTTGGGTGGTGAATGCCATTTACACACTGAGTGTGTGGCTTCCATGCTCACGAGCGACTGAACTACCCACTAAACACCTCCCCTGTCAATCCGAGAACCTAGCCTGGAACAGTTTGCACATTATGTACTTCGGGGCAGATCTCGTTTTGCGACGTCGTGAGGTGCCTTCAAGCTAGGGTATCCCTCCTCTAGTAGGAGAGGAGAGAGGAAGATTAATTACCAGATAAGCGTGTAATAAATCAGCCCTACGCTACTGACAACGATCCGCAGGTCATTATTGAAGTCGACTGTTCGGGAGCGACCCTTTAACCACTCGCTGACACTGAACCGCGTTTTGGACAGCTGGTAGGAAGATGAACGTTTTGTGGTTGATTGGGGAAGAGGAAGACTCCGGACAAGACGGCTGCCAATCCAAGTGTTGCGTAAGACGGGTTTTTTATTGTTCTTTGGCAGAATTTGAGTGTATTACCCGAGCCTAGTTGTCAATCGGACTTTATTTTACTTGTGAAGGAGAGCTAGATATTTGAAAATTATTTTTTTTTTTGAACCAAATTCAAGTGCTACACACAGAACTTCCACGTAGAAAAACCAGTCGACACAATATCGTGAATCTGCAACGCCATTACGACAAAATGGCGTTCTTGCCGAGTAAGGAATGGGCAAATTGCAAGGTAGAGGTGTTCAAGAAGAAAAATTTCCTTTTCTTGTATATTTCTTCTTCACGGTAGATTTTAAGTGCGGAAACGAATTCGTGACTTACAATTAGAAGGAATATGTTAAAAGTAGAATTTTCGCGACGTTCAGGTGGCTATTGAGAGTTTTATGCTGGATAAAAGGCACTTTGAAATTATCGCATTTATATCATGAACCAGGAAAAGTCAAGCGCAGAAACGGAAGGCGGGAGGAAAATTTTCTGTCCGAGTTCGCTAAGTCCGACGTCGTGAACTAGGAAAAAGTTTCTATTTTCTGCCAGAAAAAGCCTTGCGAATGCAAGAAATGCAACATTGGATTGGTGCAGCCTGTGGTATGTAAATATACATCTTTAGATAATCCACGTGCTCACCAGTCATTTTATTGTCCTAAAGGAATTGACTTAAAGTCCTCCTCGACAAACACGGCACAACAAGAAGCCCAACGAGTGCAGAGTGATGGAGAATGCGTTGTCTTGAGGAACATGAGGCTTAATATTGCCCCTGCTATTAAGAAACAGACTATATGTGCAACGAATGGTGCCGTTTATTATGCCGCTACTCCACCGGCTTCGATAAGCAACATGCCGCATTCGGCCGCAGAACTATCAAGGCAATTAAGTTTGCTTGGATTATGTTGCATGTGATGTTGTATACACAGGATATGATTGTGCCGATTTGTTTCTAATATAATTTCGACAGTTTTCGATGAAACATTTGTTAAAATTAGCTGAACAGTCCCTACTTCATGAAATAAGTGCTTGAATTTAATTTTGGAATTTATCCTTGTAAAGGTAGCTGAAGGTACTACTATGATTAAAACAAAAATAACAAACGAAAATATGTAATTATGATCGGAAGCAAAGCACAACGACTTTGTTATGGGTATAATGAGGCTACACTAAAGACTGTTTGTTTTTGAGACACACACACAAAGTGCTTTGCTTGTAAGATATAGCATTCTTAGACAACGAAATACAAAATGAGAAGGCGTATTTATTGAGATTATATATATTTATCAGTAAAAAACCCCAAAAAACAAATGACAACCTCTTCATTATTAATCCAAACTATACATTATAAAGTAACTAGATAAAACTAGATGCAAGTAATAAGCTAAACATCTAGGCTATATACAATCATAAAAACATACTAGTAGAACAAAATGATAAATAAATATATATTAACAAGAGAACACTAACAGAAAAGATTAATAATTAAACCTATATTGATGTGCAAATATTATAAAACGTAGTTGTTTACTGTGCACTGCAATGAATATATAGTATAAGCGAAGAACTACCCGACGAAAATATTGAATGCAGTTCATTGAGTTTGTCAACTTTTTTTTGGTTCGTAAGTCCTTAATGTTTTATGAAAATGATGTGTCTTATTTTTTCTTAGACATTTCAATAAATCGGACTTTTCAATGATACTCATACAATAAATATCTAATTGAAATCAATCGCACTACCGCTATAAAATAAAATATTTATTTAGCATTATGTTCTACTCAACCTTATAGCTAGGCATTTTATAGTGATAAAATTTATTCAAATGAAGAAATGAGTAATGTAAATAATTAAAACCCAAAATGATATGAATTGCTAAATCTAACAACATCTTTCCTTTCCAACTAACCCTTCTTTTCCAGCAGGAATGTCAGCGAACGGTGAGTATGCCGTTACGAGGGTAGGGTTCGAGTAATCCGCAAATGGCCAATTTCGCGCCGCGTTCTGTGCGCGATGCCATCATTTGAGGTTTTTGTTAGAATAGGTTATTTCGAAGTTCACGTTAGAGTAGGATATTTTTCGGTACCGCGTCGGTAATATTCGGGAACGCGGAATTAGATACAGTTTTTGTTGTTGGCTGAATGATTGGAAGAAATACGGAATAAAGTAAAGACAGGTTTCGTTTCCGTATGGTGGTATTTTAGACGCGTTAGTAAATCGCGCATGTGAACCGGTGGCTGAATTTTTGTATTTCAGACTTAGTCTGCTCGCGTGAGTCTCGCGACTGAACTCCTCTCCAAACTAGCTAGCTAGCCAGCAGCCACCTCGGAGTAGATTAAGAGTGTCCGGACTTGTTGACCTGATGGGTACAGTCCTTTGTCACGTTCCAAGACTTCACATCTAGAACCGATGAGAGGTCGGTTAAGAGATGTGTGCGACTAAAATCATTACAGGTCTTGATACTGTAGGGGATATCCTCGTCAAGCATAATAAACATCTGATCATAGAGCTTTGTGCCTACATCCATGTCGCTAAAATTAGGCTTTAAGTATTTGGTAACTCAGTCTTTAAATATAAAATGGAAAGACAAAACGTTCAAATAATAGGTAATAATTTGTTTTTAGTTACTCGTCAATATTGTAACAAAAGTCATTAGCGTAAATGACCTGAGATAAGGGATGAAATAATTTGTTAGCGATATATACTAAAGAGGCAAGTTGCAACTCAGGATCATAAGTGTAACTGAACTTATTTTGAGTCAATAATGCATGTAAGAAATGATACTTAAGTAGTGATAAGATTTTTGTATATAAAATGAAGAGAAGTGATAATAAAGTTGGTGTTAATCAATATTTCGAGTGGCTGACTATTTATTGGGCTAGTGCTGCCTAGACCATTTTTCAGGACGATCTACTGGATTAGTGTTTCCTAAGCCAGCACCAAGGAATATTGTTGAACACGCAAACAGAGTTCCGTATCAGAATTAAGGAGATAAATCTGAACTAGTGCTTCCTAGATCAGTCAACTTATTCTGCTATATGGAAGCTCAACTCAGTCCATACTAGGCCCATTGATGAGCAGCTCAACGATTTCCGTATAGATAAACTCAGGTTATGTCTCTGGTGAACTTAGATCTTACGATCAACTTTTTTAAATCCTGGATGCCCATCCACACTAAGAATGGAAAGCTCTTAATCTCCTGCCTACATCTATCCTATGCATAGTACATAGGAATTTAAAAATTATATGGGCTTAATTTTACCTGGCAACACAAAACTATTTCCCTAGTGGCAATGCGTTCAATGATTGCCATTTGATAATTGATAGGAAACATCAATTGTCATCTTTCATAGTGTTCAAAATAGCAATGGCATATAAACGTCGCGACATGCATTCACGCAAAGGTAAGTAAATCCATAATCAACTGTTAAATTATTAAGTGATCATGTGTCTTTTGGCGATAAATAGCTTGATAAGTGTTGTGGATCAAAAACTCGGTGTAACATTTTGTTGAAAAACTAGATAATGGGCTATTGGCTTGATATTCTTTCATATGTCCTTTTCAAAGTACAACAACACGTAATTAATATTTTTATTACCTGTGTTCCTATGTCCTATGCAAAGTACAAAGATGGACTTTTTGTACGTTTTATGTTGTACAGGTTTGAAAGGTAAGGAAATTGCAGAAGCTTTGAATGACTCCAAATTGGACTTTTCTGCGGACGATTTGGATGAAGATCCGAAGTTTCTTCCTTCAAGATTTTAACAAAAAACGTGCCACCGTAATAGCGAATCTGGTAACTCAGATGATGCATTCGGAATCAACGACTTCATCATACGTACCAACAGCAAGAAGACAAGCTAGCAGTACTTCCCGTGCGCGAGTACGTATTCGTCACCATGGCCGAAGTGAAAGTTCGAAGTCACTATCCACCCAGCAAATGTCTATCAGAAATAAGCAAAACAATGCTAACATTCAAGATAGTTGGATTGATACCAACCTCGAATCAGAAATAAATGATTTAATGCAACCAGCATACATCGAAAAAAATACCAATAGAACCCATGTTTTAGAAACTGGTAAATCCATGGGGCTTACATTAAAAAAGCTCAAAGTCTATATTTGAATTACCATGGTCATGTCTGCATTACAATATCCGCAGATATCAATGTATTGGTCAAAAAAATGGAGGGTATCAATAATAGCAATGGTCGTGACCCGAAATAAATTTTTTTATAAGACTGAGGCTAAAATGTGTCTATGATCCTGATGTGACAATAAAACAAAAACTTCAAAAAATCTAGAAAATGCAGCCTCTATTTGAGCACATCCTAGCTGGATGTCACGAACAAAATTGTCCATGATCATCCCTTTTGCTAGAAAGTGTCGCATGCGGCAGTACTAAAACGAAATCCAGTCGGCCTAAAAGTTTTCATCTTAGGTCTCACCAAAAGGTGTCGTTTGTGACATGGTGATTTATCAGGCAGACACAAATTTCCTCCTTTAATCAACCAAGAATTTAATTTGGTAGAGGCTGCTATTATTCATTTGACTAGAACTTTGGTTCCTGGGCATTTATTATTTTTTGGCTGGTTTTGCTCTACTCCAAAATTTTGTGACGAACTAATTAAGCTTGGCTTCCACGGCCCCAGAACTATTATGGAAAATAAAATTCCGAAAAAGTGCGCATTAACCGAAGAAAAAATGTTTACAAAACAAACAAGAGGTAGCTGCGAAGTAAAAATAAGGGAAGATCGTAAACTCGCTGTGACTAAATGGCTCGACAATAAACCTGTACTGATGATGTCTACGTGCTATTTTACTGAGGCAAAAGATACGATGTAGTAAGGCAGCCACATGTTATTAAAAAGTACGACGAAATCATGCTTTTGGTTTGTCCCTCCCACAATCGTACAAACAAGCGGACGATTCGTGCTATCTCTCACCTTTCGGATTTGTGTGTGGTGAATTATTGGCTACAATACAGGGCTATAGAAGCTGACAAGACCACAGCAAAGAAAAATATAGTTAAGATGCGAGAACTTCAACTGAATTTGGGCACCAAACTCAATGATCAAAATCATGGTACAAAGACCATGGATCAAAATGATGAAGAATGTGAGAATGAGAATCAAATAGACTATGATGAACTCGAGCAAAAAAACCAAAAATCGTAAGATTCTAATAAAGCCCGTTCCTTCTAAAGAAAGGCTGTGATAGCAAAACCAGAGTGTTATGGAAAAAATGCTTTATCGCCAATCGCAATTATTTTACAAATTTTAATGAAGACTGATAAAACAAATGGTCATATATCTAAGAATATTTATCTCTTATTTGAATTCCTTTGATTTTGAAAATAAGTTTAATTTTCGATGATAATGTTTAAGGAAAGTTTTATTTTTATTTATTTTTATGTCTTTAATAAAAGCACATAATGAAGACAAAACTGAAATCTTTTAACTACAACACACTCACTCCTCTTGACTCCTTAAGATGTAAGTATGTTTGAGAAGTATAAGTGTATTCAAGGCACTAAAAAAACGGAAAAGTATTTCCATATTCTCTAGCACAATGACGAATAATATATTAATTACATGCCATAGTTCTTTCAAAAGGACATAACAAAACCCGGTTTTATTAGTCTAATATTTGTTTTACTATTTTTTCCAATAATAAGGTGGGATTATACGAATTTTAAATTGAAATTCCCAAAAAAGTAACTCTGGAACTCTGGAGGATAGAAGTTCCTGTTGTTTTTTCACCTGAGAAATCACAGCTTAGTCCCTGTCTAACTATTTTTTATAAAAGCGTCATCGCATAACATACTACATACTTTGATTTACTTCATCACGTACACCCTGTATAATTGCTGGTCATTGAGGTTAAGTTTATCCATCAAGTTATCCTACAGGGTTGAAACTCAGAGGATGCTTACCCACGTTTATTCTTAGGTTTATAGATTAGAGCTTGATTTTGCCTACATAATTGTATTATGATTGGTCAAGACCCGTAGACTGATGCTGCTTTGGCTGTAATATTCATACAGGCTCTTGCCAAATGGATTATTTATTAGTCTCTAAACTTTTTTTTACTTAAAAGAGAGTTAAGGGGCTCCCAACTCCCTCTCCTATAATTTTTAATACCAACATTTCCCAATCCCTTCCTTACTAACAAGCATAATATTGTACCCTCTGTGGGCCCGTAAGCCATTTAGCCCCGCCCTGATGGTGCAAACATATCGAACCCCGCTGGCCAGTGTTTGAATTTCTGCTCAAGGCATTTTAAAACCAGATATTTCTCCGGTTGTCACAGAATTTAAAAAAAAAACAAAGTTCATATCTCCCAGCTTTGCTTTTTGACAATAAAAATATTCATTTAAATGAACGAAGAGTATTGAATCTGATTTTTCTTTCGATCTAAAAATTGGATTTCACTTTCCATCTAACGTGGAATGTTGAGAGTGTGCATGAGTCTTTTCGGTTTTTCCATATGGATTTTCTTTGAACTGTAAATCATAAATCCTTGATCCCATTTCGGCAGCAGGTAGCATTTTGGAAATTTTACTATCACTACTATAAAAAGAATCCATAGTTGCATTTGCATTTTAGTTTTCAAGCCAAAAAGGTAAGATAAACATGTAAAGTAATCGAGCAGCCACCTAGACAAACTGCTCGAAGGACCTTTGGGAAGAAATTACCATCTCATAGAAATAACAACGCAATAAGTGTGGAACAATTTGATACGCAAGTTATTAACATTTTTATTACAAGTCTGTAATAAACCCCACCACTACCACCGCTACCATTAGCAATAAAAATGGTTTTCCAAAGAAAAAATAAAAAAAAAAATTTTTTTACAAATACAAAAATTGATAATGGCAATCCCCTTTGCGACACAATCTAGCGAAGCAATTGCTAGATTGTGTCGACCAGGATCTTCTGTTAGTACCATGAGGAGGCTAGTCGAGTGAAACGGTATTGATTCGAAGCGGGACTAGCATTTGGAACATCGAGCGGAAAGGTCGTCACGTTTGGTTAACTGCACTCGTGTGCAATTTGCTACACTGCTCGTCCTTGAAACGTCTTTCTGATAACATATATTTGGTTGAATAAATATCGAAAACAATTAGTTTTATAACAGCCCATGTGTTCATTTTCATTAAAGATTTATAATTAAAATTGATTAAAACGCTCGATACCGAACTATATGAGCAATAACGTGCAATATTAAATACTGAAATATTAATTGAATTAAAATAAGAATAATTTTGAAAAATCGCTATCAATTTATGACAGTTGAAAGATTTTTGGGCAAAGTGTTAAAGGGGCAATTCATAATAAAAGGATTATTAATATAAATACACAACTCATAGATCTCGGATAATTTGTGTTTTCAATGAATTCTAAAGAATTTTTCAGTGATTTCAATTACCGTATGGATCCCAAATGAAATTCTCAAAGTTAAAACAGTGCAGTAGAATCTTCAGCATCAAAAATCAGATTATTAAGTTCTTGACCTACACCGAAAACTAATCGCAAACGGAGATGCCGACGGTTTAGCACAAACTTTTGTTTGTTGAGCAGATATTCTCTATGGGGATTTAATGAAAAGTGATGCATTTGATTAAATATTGATTCCGGCAGTTAGTGGATGTGTTATTTGAGTGTAAATGGTAAGATGGAATCCATATAACTATTGTGATGATAAAACTCGTAATAAACATTTAATAGTAGTAGAGTTGGATGAAATTAAAAAATTAAAGTAACATTTTCGAATTGCTTTGAATAGCAGATAAAAAGAATTACTGGCCTTACCCGCCCCAAACACGAGCGCTCGTCGGAGGAAGGCTGGGTGAGTACCCTTTCTATTTATTATAAATTTAAAAAAATTAAAAATCCTTTATATTATTTGATTTGATTTCAACATTCATACTCACGAAGAAGAATTAAGTAATTTTGCATTTATTTTTTTTTATTTAAAATCAGTTTTGGATACCTATTTGCTTATACACATAAATTTTAAGAATATTGGGTGTTCGAAATTTATTTTGTTACTTGGTATTTTTCACGATTAACAAATAAAAAATTTATTATAAAAACAAAATAAAAGTTAATTATTTATTAAATGAACAAAATAAAAGTTAATTATTTATTAATATGAAGAGATAAAGTGAACATCACTTTCGGTCTTTCCACTTGCATGGAACCTTGAACGGGTATCGGACCGCGTTGGCTGGCCCCTCTACTCATCAGCCAGCCACCGGGTAAGCTCACCCCTTCTTCTTTGCCGTTGCAGGTGCTCTTGCAGGGTAGAGTGGGCTTCTGCTTGGGCTTCCCATTTATGTTAAAGTATTATATGATTCCATCATATAAAACTTTAATATAAATCTGAAATGTTCATATTTTTCATTTAAAGGAAAAACTTATGCGAATTATGTTTGTATGAGTTTTTCATTTAAATTGAAAATATACCACCATGTCTACGATGGGTCTAGATCCGGGTGGGGGTTGCGAGGGGGCACCTGGATGCCCCACTCTTATTTGGGGGTCGTAAATAATAAATGGTAAAGACAAGATCCTCTCGAGTCTCACGCGTGTTCACCTGGCTGAGTCTCTCGTTTTGTTTGAGTATTCCATCCCTTCGGTAGGTTACCTCGGCCTCGACACCGTCAAACATCTTCACTTGCCGAGGCAGCAGACTGTTGCTGGAGTCCTTTACGGACATTTACATTCCGCCAAATCACCACACATGGAAGCTGATAAAATGCATACTAGGCATTGTTTACTATACGTATTTCAACCTGGACACATTGCAGTGAAAGCTCATCGGAGTATAAGGAGAATTTATGGAGAAAACGTGCTATCAGAACGAGCATGTCAACAGTGATTTTAGCACTTTCGTAATGGTGAACGACATTTTGAAGATCAATCATGATCAGTACGGCCTAAGAAGATGACAGATGCTGATCTATTGGAAGTCATACAAGGAGGTGATAGCATGACCATCGTAAAGTTATCGGAGAGGTTCCAGGTCTACAAAACCATTATGGAGAGAAGATTGCATGCGCTAGTATATGTGGTAAAGTTGAATGTTTGGATACCCCACGATCTATCGCAAAGAAACAAAAAAGACAGAATGGCCTGCTGTGTATCCCATCTTGCTCCCTAAACTTGTAGTGAATAAAAATGTTCAAAAGGTCCGTGAAGGACTGCAGCGATGGTCTGCTGCCCCGGCAGAAGAAGATGGAGGTATCTGCCGAGAATGCCCTCGTCTGGAGACGCGTGAATGCGCTGGCAGGCTAGCATTGCGGTGTCGTGGGGCGGGTTCGTTTCCCCAGCACGAGGACCCACTACAAAAAAAATTCGCATTCACGAATTGGTCGATAGCTCAAAAGGCGACCGAAGTCGCAAGAATTGTAGATAACCTCACCGAGGGAGATGTAACTTGTTACGAGAACAAGTGAAACCTGAGAAGAAAGGCGAACTTGGGGTGACCTCGTCGTTACCCAACGAAGTTCATGGCCCACAAATGAAAGAGGGGCAACCGGGTGGTGGTGGAGCCCCTTCATACCCACCCAACCGGAATAAATCCATAGATAGCTTGTTGAAGTGGCCAGGTATTCCTCTTCTGAGTGGAAAACTCATACAACTTGAATTGTATGAACCTTCCCATCAGAAGGGGAGTACCCCGGTGACCAATTTATGTCATAGAATTATACAATTGGATTGCATAAATCTATGCCATAGAAAGGCACTCTGCTTGGGCCACTCAACCCATAAAGGTCACCTGAAACAAAAAGGATTAATTTGTACCCGGTGGCTGGCTCATGTTTTGAGGTGGAAGCCTGCCACCGTACCGGGTCCTATACCCGGTTAGAACTAAAGGAAAGGAAAGACCGAAAGTTACGGGGTATTAATTCATTTTATTTTTCCTTTCTATGAATTCTGAATATGATTTGGCGCTCATAATCCACAGGCGATTGGCAAATATTCAAAGCAATTTTATTTCAAAAGATATTCAACGTTTCGCGGAAAATGTACATTGTTATTTTTATTAGTTATTTGAGTTAAAATGTTATTGTATTGTTCATTACATCTAATAATCTCTTCTACATTTAGATGGTTTAGAAGTTATTCAAAAATTAAAAAAAAAAAACTATACATAATATATCAGTCATCTTGTACTTCGATTACTACAAATACGAGAAGGGCAAAGTTATGAAATTAACCTTTTTTAATTTTTTTCTTTTTGTTTGTATTTTCTTTAAAAATTCATTGTTATATTTTGGTTCATACCTATTTTGAATTCCTTATTTACAGTACTTTGTTTGGGTGTTATTGGAATAGGTATAAATTGCTAAAATTGGTAGCACTTGATTTATTTTTTTTTTTTTCTTAATGCTTATTATTTTCACTTAATTCCTACTTTTATCTACATTTTGGGTGATCTTATTATTATTATTAAAATTAACTCTAAAAGAGATTAGCATACGAGCAAGAAAGCAAAAGAGAGATTTAAAAAAAAACAGTCAATATGACTGCTATTTTATTTTTTCTTCCCCTGCAGTAGGTGTAGTTTTTAATTTCAGTGGTGGAGCATGTCTAAATATTTTAAATATATTTGCACGAAATCAACTTTAGTAAAGTTTCAACTTAATTTTAATGTCATATTATCTTGTTTCCATCTACTTCTTCTTTCCCCTTTTTTTTTTTGTTAGGAATCCGGTATTAAGAAAAATCTACAATTAAAAGCTTTATGTCTGTACAATTCCATTGTAATAGCTGCACATTTTCTATTTGAGATTCGTTTCAAATACTTTACACACTTTAAATAAATTAAGTTTGGGGACGTAAAATAAAGAACAATCAAAATTTGATTGAGATACGAGATGCTGATAGAGTCGTTACTGTAATCTATTTCCAAAACTATTAAAAAATTCTTGTACCGAATGATTTCCAGCCTAAATCTTTTCTTCAAATGAAATTGAAAATAACGAATGCAAAATTATTATTTTCACTTGTTTTCTGGTTATGTACAAAAAAAATAAATATCTATAATTTTGAACGTTTTCCCTCTTTTCTCTTTCCAATGTTCGAAAAGCAATACATATAATGTGAAATATTTTTTTTCTTTAATTTTGATTTAACTTCTTTGCATTGTTTTGTGTTGTACACATTTTAACAGTAGTAAACGACCGTGCCTCTTATGTCAATTTTGCATGGGACTTTATACAATTTTTATTAGTTAATTTGTCTTTTTGTATCAATTGGCTTTTAATGACAACTGTAATAGGGATCTTCTGTACAAAACTTATAATCCATAAACATTCATGTTTATTTATTGGTTTTAATATTCTTTTACACATGCTGACTAATGTACGTTCTAAGTATTTAGTTACCTGTAGTTAGTATTATAAGACAATAGCTGGTTGGGTCTTATAAGAGTTTCGGCATTATGTTATCGTGGCTAAAGCTATGCCGGAAGGTGATGACATTGGAGATGGCGATGGAACCATTAAACTTGACGATGTCGTTTCAGCGGTGAGAATTCGTTCTTCATATACTCGATCTGCACATTTGTCAAATTTAAATCTCTTCCAAATGGTAGTTTTCGTTTCCAACGGAGTTCCATCTGCGACATTATAATTTGGATTGGTGAACGTCAGTATTGATCGCCTCGATCCATGTGATGCGTGCTTTATTTTGGGGGCACTTCGCGTGACCAGGGTGCGAAAACTGAAGGCGTGAATGCGTCACCTGATGGCGGGTTAAATTACTCGGCGAGCCGTCATCAATTCCACAATGTCGTTCAAAGGCAGACTCCCCGACTTGCAATTAGCGTTAATCTCGCGGAAACTCGTCGAATCGGGACAAATTAGCACGCAATTTTTCACGAGACCCCCTAACCGTACTTTCTTCCACCCCGCCAGAACCCAAAAACCCGCGCGACGACATCTGCGTCAAATTGACATCTAGTTCACTTCGCTTTCGTTTGTGGTGAATACTCCGCCGGTGGTTTATGCCTTCGATGAAGCCAAAATATAGGGTGTTTTTTAGGATGTATACAATTTTCAAATGACATAAAATACAGATAAATTGTATTGATTGTCATGAAATTGGTTTTATTGGAAAGATAATTCCCTACCATTTTTATTTGAATATAGTTTCGGGTATGTGAGCGCCAACTAGCGCGGGGGGAAGGTGACTGAATGGTTACTCATTGTTAAATTGAGTTTGTGCTGTGTGCCTGTAGCAGCGCTGGCTTTTAGAGCCCTACTCCTCGATTACTACAAACTGATGAAACATTTCTCCGACGGATGGTTACTGGAGGTGAAAAGTGGGTCCTGTACAATAACATAGAGCACTCCAGACAGTTAGCAAAAGACGTGAATTACCACCATCCACTTCAAAACCAGGGTTGCTTCCACGTCTGATGGTGTGTTTGGTGGGATTCTCGAGGAGTCATTTATTGGGAGCTTTTGGAATGAAATCAAACGTTAAATGCGGACTTGTACTGCAACCAATTGGAGCAGCTGCAATAAGCAATGTGTGATAACCGTCCTGCATTAGTCAAACGTCACGGAGTCATCTTTCACCACGACATTGCGAGACCGCATACAGCTGGAGTTACCCAGCGCAAATTAACGGAGATTGGCTAGGAACGTTTACCCCATCCAACATATTCTCGGTCCCTGGACAGCTACTTGCAGTCAAGGGATTACAACAGTGAAGAGGATCTTTGTACAGGACTAGCAAACTTTTTCGAGGGTATGGGGGAAGGTTTCTACAGGAGAGAGGTACAGCAACTTCCAGAACGTTGGAGTTAAGTCATAGATAATAATGGTAATTATATATTAGATTAAATTTAAATATACAAGGGATTAAAAAAAATTAAATTATATAATTTTATATAATTTGAAACCGTAAAAGGTTTGCATACACCCAATATTTTAAACTTAGCTAACGACTCTTCTTTCCTATTTTACTTTCGTAGAATCAGTTGAATGTTCCCCATTTTGTGTCTATGCACGCAGTTACAAGTACTAATGCACTCATTGGCAGATCCTGTTATTCGAAAATTTGTATGAGTTGGACGAACTTGTTAGTTATTGTTTCGTATTTTTCACGCAATCAGTTATACGCCACGTGTTCGCTAGTTGGATTAGCTAAAAATTTGTTCATTTATAGTCCAAACAATGAGACAGCAAATACATTGTATGAGTATAGGGACATAACAATTTTGTATTTTTATATGAACGTACTCTTAAACTTTTTCAATGAACTGTCAATGATAAAGCGTCATCATTTTTATCATGGAAAAGTTCACAAACCGGCAATGTTTAGAAATTGTTAAAAATTACTACCGAAATTCGGAGTCGGTGGTCACAACTTTAAGAGCGCTTATTCCAATTTTCGGCCGTAACAATCGTCCCACCCGACAGGCTGTACGTACTTTACTATTGGAACGTCCAATAGTAAAGTACGTACAGCCAAAAAGACGTCTTACCACTCGAAGCGAAGGAAATATCATAGCCGTAAGTGCATCGATTCAAAATGAGCCAAATCAGTCGATTCCACGTCGTTCCCAAGAATTGGGCATCGCTCAAACGACACTGTCGCGTATTTTGCGAGAAAGTGTTGACCTACATGGTTGCAAGATCAAATCGACTCAAGAACTAAAGCCTCTTGATCATTCGAAACGCCGAAACTTCTCCAATTGGGCTCTGCCAAAGCTTGAAAAAATGAAGGATTTCATCGAAAAATCATCTTCAGCGACGAAGCTCATTTCCGGCTCAATGGCTTAGCTAATAAGCAAAATATGCATTATTGATCAGCAATAAACCCAAATGTGCTTCTTGAGACTCCATTGCATCTGCAAAAAATTACTGTTCGGTGCGGTTTTCATGCCGAGGGTGTGATTGGGACGTATTTTTTCGTGGATGATAACGCCCGTCATGTTATCGTCAATGGAGAGCACTATCGTGTCATGTTGGAAGATTATTTGTGGCCAAAATTGGATGAACTTGACATCGACGATAAGTGGATTCAACAAGACAGTGCCTCTAGCCACACAGCACGCCTCACAATCGATTTAGATGAAATTGTTATGTCCTTAACGAAAAACCCTATAAATGATTAGAAATCATGTCAGAAAGCAACTGAGTTAAAAAAATACACAGATATTATACAAAAATATTTTTTTATAAGATATATTCTTCCGCTAGCAACGCCAGGTATCAAAGCTAGTATCACTCTAAAATAAACAATGACCCCAAACAATGCCAGAAACTAAATTGAACTCAAAGAAGTTGAAACGCGTCTGCTCACCCAACACTTCTTGAAATTTAGAAGCCCTTTTTAGGGTTTTGTACTAAAATACAGGCCCGTCTGTCCGTCCGTCCGTCTGTGTGTCACAGCACTTTTCTACGAAACTATAGATGCTATAGCCATGAAACTTTGTAGAAAGGTCAGAAGTGGTGACTTCTTGAAAGTTCAAGGGTGGGAAAATTTTTCAGAGGAGTTTAAGGGGGGTCTCTCCATAAATGGAGGTGACCCCACAAAAAAAAATTTTCACCATTGGTAGTCGAGTATGGTGTCATTGGAAAGGTCTTAACAAGATCTTTTCAAAACAAGTCTTAAAATTACCTTATCGGTACCGAGGAGGGCAGGGGAAGGGGAAATGTACAAACTTTTCGTGTATCCCCCTCGCCATTGAACACCTTCCATCTGAAAAATCTGAACAAAATCATGAATGTAGGCCTTTATAAGTAAAACAACAACAAATACATGAGAAGTCGAAATTCACTCAACTTTGTTAGTAATAGTATGATTTATGGATTTTATGTTTTCTTGAATAAGATCTTAACAGTACCCTTAAATCCAATCAACAAGGTTGACCTGCCCTCAAGTTTCATAGAGATCGAATAATATTTAACGAAGTTATAGCGATTTGAATTTTCCTGTATTACTATGGAACAATATGCGCTGTATTACTATGGAAACATATGGCTATAGAACCATATGCGCTTTTTACCGACTAAGACACTACAGCTTTGTTAGGATTTGCATGAGAATTTCAGGAATAATAGGTATCATGGACATAATTGAGAATCCGTTCAGTTAGTGGTATCAGTAATCGTAAAACAAAATAGTGGCTATTTTAAATGCGAAGATTGTATAATTTTGAGTTAATTTTCCCCAACTTCAACGTTTTTTGTTTTTTTTTTTTTTTTGTGGTAGGGAGGTGAAGGCATTTATGCCCGCCGAGTCTGGCAGTGTGGGACTCCCATGGAGGATACCTTTGGACTACCCACTAAACACCTCCCTTGTCAATCTGAGAACCTAGCCTGGAACCGTTTGACACATTACTTCGGGCCAGGTCTCGTTTTGTTACGCCGTGGGACGCCTTCAAGCTGGGGAGTCCCTTTCCTAGCGGGAGGGGAGGGGGGAAGAGGAATTGCCAGAAGAGCGATCCCCCAGCCCCAGTGCTCCGGCTGCTGTGAGTCCCTTTTATATTTTAGGACTGCCCGAGCATAATGTGCCACCTGGTTCCATTTGTCAACCGATTCGAGCATCACCGCAACTATATTATCCGGGGTGAGCTCTCCCGTCTCCCTGTAGAATTCCTTTCGCAGCCTGGCCCATTTCGTACACGCAAAACATGTGTGACAGGCATTGTCCTCCTCTCCTGGGCAAAACCGACAATCGGGAGACCGTGACTTGCCGATCTTGTGCAGGTAAGACTGAAAACACCCGTGCCCGCTCAAAAGCTGGGTCAGATAGAAGTCAGTCTCACCATGCCTTCAATTTAGCCACGGTCTCACATCCGGGATGAGGCGCGCAGTCCACCTTCCCTTCGTGCAATTCCTCCAAGACTGCTGCCAATCGTTGAGCGAGCGTTGTCTCTCCTCGCGGACAACGATCTCCCTCGCATCCTCGTTCCGGCACAGGTAAATAGCGCGGTGCTCTCTAGCAAGGAGGGCGACAGGTATCACGCCTGCAATCACTCTCACCACCGAGTCGGAGACTGTTGGATACGAAGATGCAATTCTCAGTGCTCCTCTTCTCTGTACCTGTGCCAATCGTTTTCGGTATACCTCCTTGCTGAGAGCGTCGCCCCATACCTCTGCTCCGTACAGTAGCACAGACCCTACAGCACTCATCAAGAGGCGTCTTCTTGATGGGCTGGGTCCCCCTACGTTGGCCATAAGTCGACTCAGGGCCGATATTCCCGAAGCAGCCTTCTCAGCCGTTGCCCTGATTCGCTCAGAGAAACTCATCTTCGAGTCGATCAGTAGCCCCAGGTACTTCACCGCTGGCTTCGATTCGATCTGTATATCTCCAATACTGATCATCCTTACTCTAGGGATTCTCTTTTTTGTCTAGATGACCACTTCGGTTTTCTCCAGTGCTAAACTGAGCCCGCGAGCAGTCATCCAGTCCCTCACTCGGCGCATTAGCATACCTAGCCTAAGTTGCGCGACTCATCTGGCATCTCAAGTCTCAGTAGCCCGTCGTAAGACACGTTCCACAGGTCCGGACCAAGGATAGATCCCTGGGCAACACCCGATGTAACCGCCATCCTTCGTTGGCCCTGTGTCGTGTTGTAGAGCAGGCTTCGGTCCTTAAGGTAGTTCCTCAAAAGCCGCATTAGATATTCTGGAACTTGAAAAGAGTTTTCCAGCGTATCCAGAATATCCACCCATCTAGCGGAGTTGAAGGCATTCCTGAAGTCGAGTGTCACCAACAGGACGATCCGTCGCTTGGTGCGACTATATGCCTCTGCCCTTTGGACCGCGTTCACCACCTCTGCAATCGCATCAATGGTAGAACGTCCTGCTCTAAAGCCGTACTGCCGAGGAGATAGGTCCCCAGCAGCACGAATCGCGTCAGTGAGTCTTCCTTTGATGAGTTTCTCTAGCACTTTCCCAGCCGTGTCTAGCATGCATAACGGGCGGTATGCAGACGGCGATTCGGGATTTCCCTTCCCCTTGCTGACCAGCACGAGCCTCGCCACCTTCCATCGTACCGGGAAAACCCCGTCCCGTAGGCAAGCGTTGAATGTGCTGAGCAGCAAGTCAGGACAATGGTGATATACGAGCTGCAAAACCTCAGCTGGAACACCATCTGGACCTGGAGCCTTCCTCGCTTTCAGGGAGAGGACTGCCTCCTCCAGTTCCAGCTGTGTGAAGAGTGAGCACTCGACTGCTGTTTCACCATGGACAGCGTCAACACGGACGGGATGGGCGGGGAAGAGTCCCCGCACTATCGCGTCCATCTTTTCCGCGTCATGTATACAAGGCTTCCGTAGGGCACCAAGTTTCCCCATGACCAGCTTGTAGCCAAGGCCCCACGGATCCCTATTTACATCGTCCACGAGGTCTTGCCAGCATCGGGCCTTGCTCTTGTTAATAAGCCTGCGAAGATATTTCCTGCCGGACCTGTATGCTGCTAGCCTAGTTTCTGCCTCCTCCCGTGTTCGCGCCCGCTGGGCCTCTCGCCGAAGTTTGTGACACTCGCTTCTTTGTTCGGCGATCTCGTTTGACCACCAGTATACTGGAGGCTTACCGTGTCGGGGTCTCCGACGGGGCATGGAAGACTCGCTAGCAGCTATGATGGTACTCATAGTTGAGTTCACCAAGTCCTTGGCTGTAGGCCCTCCACTCCCTGGCGGAGCTCCCAGCAACGGTGCGCCTGCCGTAAGCGCGTCAGTGAACCTCTCGACGTCCATCCTCCCAGTCCTCCATCCGAGGATTGAAGTTTGGGCATATGCACGCAGAGTGGCACCGTCGTGAATCTCAACAGCTATATACTGGTGATCACTAGCCGAGTAGTCCTCTAGTACTCGCCAGTTGTGTACTCTAGGTACCAGGGACTCCGAAGCGAGTGTCACATCGGGTATGGTTCCTACGCAACCACAGCGGCGGAAAGTAGGGGTGTTACCAGTATTTAGGACCAAAAGCGCTGTTCTGGCCGCCATGTCCAAGATTTGCTTTCCCCTTGGGTCGGATTGTGGCATACCCCATTCGATGGCTCTAGCGTTGAAGTCTCCCCCGACCAGCATGTGGCCCTCTGTGTTCGAGACAGCGTCCTCCAGGGCATCGAGTTTGGTTCGAAAGGATCGCATTGCCTCGTTAGGCGTCAGATAAACACTGAAATATGTTATCCCTGAACACCGCACCCACACAAAACCATCCCCGCGTCCATGGCCTTGCACCTGAAGGCGGGCGCTGTCTCGAACCCAGATGGCCGAGGTACCAGTTTTGTCAGGGTACCACGCTTGCGAGTCCTTGTTATGATGTTGCTCGCTCAGCAACAGGAGGTCAGCTTTCTTATCCCTCGCAAACTGCTCCAATAGGTCCTGGGCGTTTGTGCTTCGGTGCAAATTGACCTGCAGGATACGGATCATTTGAGTATCGATTTGGCTTTAGTTAGGGCCTCCTTGAAAACCCAGCATCTCCCTGTCCCCGGCTCATGTTTGAGGTCACCGGGTGCTAGCTTAGCATCCTTGCAAAAAATGCATTTTGCCTCGTTCGTGCACTCCTTCCTTTTGTGCCCCGTTTCACCACATTTGTAGCACAGAGATCTCCTGTCGGGTCCCCTACAGCCATACGCGGTGTGTCCGTATTCGAAGCATCTGAAGCAGCGGATAGGGGTTGCTCTTCTCCGTATCCTGCAGATCACCCAACCTATCTTAATTTTGCCCTTCGCCAGGATTTGCTGGGCGTCTTTATCAGCTAGTTCGACAATAGCCATGCGTTTCCCCCTTGTGTTTTCACGTGTCAATCTTGCCTTGACTTCACTTAAGCTGGGAAACTCCCTCCTGATGGCATCCTCTACTTCAGCTTTGTCCGTGACGCAGTCGAGGTCCCTGATTTCCAGGGTGGCCATTGGTTCGAGCGAGGCAACCGTTGCCGCATCTCCAAGAACCTTTTGAACCGCGTCACGGAATGCATCTTTGTTTGTGGCCTCTGGCCCGAATTCCACCAGCAAGCCACCGGTCCGGGTTGAACATTCCATTAACGTACTGCCATGATTTAGCAGCTGCATACAGGCAAAGCGTTGAAAGAAGATTCGACGAGTTTTTTAAACTGTTTACACCTAAAGGTCAACAATTGCAACGTTGTCCTACCCGAGATTCAAGAACAAATGGTTTAGTTGCATTACACCATATGAACAAAGAAGAATCAAAATATTATTTAAACATAAAATAGAAAAAGAAGTGTCCAAGAATCTTTCGTATTCTGAAAATAGAGTTGCTGCTGATCCAGAAAACTCATTTTTTGATTTTGAATCAGACTCAGGAAGCGAAACTGACATACAAAAGCAATCACTGAAAACCAGGGCTAATGTAATAGTATCTCAATATTTTGCTGAAAAAGATCGTACTTTCAATGTTTTAGATCGCTATCCTGAAATGAAAACTATATTTCAAAAATACAATACACCATTGCGTTCATCTGGATCAGTAGAACGCGTTTTTTCCTACGCCACTATGATAAACCTCCCAAAGTCAAGCAGATTGTCTGACAACATGTTTGAAGAAAGAGTAGTGATGAAAACGAATATTAAGAAATAATCATAACTGTAAATACATGATAATTGAAAGCAAATAAATATTTGATTTAAATGCCATTATTCCTTGTTTTATTTTCATTCATTAACCGGCTAACGAATAAAATAATTTATTCGCCATTCGAATAATTTTCCTTTGAATAAAAGAAATTATTTATTATTCGTGAATAACGAAATAGCAATTTATTTATTTGTTATTCGTCATTCGAATAAACTTTGCCCAATACTGCCCCCATCTTGGAAAACCCATATCATCTCTCTCCCATAAGAATATTGTAAGACTTCCAGATTAACACCGAACCCCAACCAAACCCCCTAAAACCCATTTTCTATTATACTCGTATACCGTTCCCCCATTCCCAAAAGGCTAAAGCAACTTGAATTTCCATCGGGAGAAATAAAAATCAAATAAACAATAATTAAGAAACCGATTAAATAAATAAAAAACAACTTCCGTATATCCTCAAGATCAGGTCGGTAGGAACTGTGCCTCTTCTGAAACGCGATTTTGGATGTAACGCTTGAAGAGAACAAACGACCAACCAAAACTACAAAGAAGAGTTACAATGTAATTAGGCTAAGAATAGAATACGTTAGGTTAGTTTAGTTTAGGTTTTAATCTGTAAATAAGCAACTAAAAGAAAATAACCGTAAGAGCAAACGGAATAGAAAAATTAACATAAGCACTTCAAAACTGTAAAGTATAGGCTCAGGTCGTATAAAGATGCTAAGGACATTTAACAAAAGTGTCACTGTCAAATGAATCGTAACATTAAAAGTAGGTTAAGTAACATATGTTAAAAGGAAAGTCTCAATAAAGTACTACTACTTCACTTTACAGTTCATATCAGGTTTATACTACATTTGCATGTGTGTCATGGTTACCTGGTATACTGATGCCAGGTTTCGTTCGATACCACATGTCTGTCTAGGCTTTGAGCAAGTATTATGAGAAATCATGTAAATAGCTGAATTAAAAAATACACATCTTAATATATAGATATGATACAAAAACATTTTTTTATAAGATATATTCTTACCCGAGCAACGCTGGGTATTACAAATAAAGACTGGCCCCAAACAATGTAAAAAACAGAATTGAAATGGAGATGACTCAAAGAAGTCGAAACGTCTGCTCACCCAACAAAGCAAGGCCCGACGGTTTTTCAAAAAAAAACATGAAATTTAGAAGACCTTATTTTAAAATTAATGGAACACAAGATTTATCAGGCGAAAAATTTTGAAATAAAATTGAAATTATAAATACGAGTACATGACCGCTTAAAGGATACGCGCAGCCCTAAGACTTATCGAAACAAAATTACACAATCTATAATACCAAATTTTTAACTATTACCTTTATGAATCTGAACTGAATAGACTTCTTGGCTGTTCATATCTTTGACGCAATTGTTTGCAGTAACTGTATGTCCATCACGTAATCCTTTCGTTGAATCAATTTGCTTCACTTTACTTTTATGCTGGATCTCCTTATCGATAACGGCATAAATAGGTTCATTTGCTACTGCATCAGGCACTTTCGCTGAATAAGATACTGGTGGCGAAAGAGATCCATAGCAAGAGTTTATCATAGCTGCGGGATAATTGTACATCAGCCCATTTTCAAACTCCTTATACGGAGATAATGTATTTTTCCGTTGATCGCCTACAGTCCCATTGTGATCATAACAATCAAATTGTTGAAATTTGCTAGGACTTTCGATGCCATTTGGTACGCTTTGATACAAACCGGAACAGTAGGACTCATTCATGGATTGTACTCCATTGAACTCACGAGCCTCCCACTGAGAATTTTCCATGTCGTCCGATACTAAGGAATTAAAAGAATCTGATTCATTTTCTTCAATACACGATAAATGTCGTGTACGAAATCCAAAGTAATTTCCATTAAATTCTGCACCCCCTAAAGTATCAAAGAGTGGCGGTGATGGTTGGTTATGATCCATAGATATTGTTGAGTTCAAGGATGTCGGTCCGGAATCGTAGGAATTCAATGCATCATCCGATGTCAAAGAAGAATGCATAGAATATTCAGGATTCTGATGATTCATCTTTGAATGTTTAATTTTATTCTATTACAAATCAAAGAATATTTTTATCCTCACTACATTTAATATTAGCTCCAATTTGCTTTCAGCTTTCTCATAACACGTAATTAGAAGATAAAAGATTTTTAATCTGGCCACACAAAGATGAAAACTTTCTTTTGCTACACAGGGATGCACACTCTCCGTTTTTTATTATATTTTTCCTCTTTTAAATCACTCACACTTTCCTTTTGATATTGCACTTAATTTTAGCATCTAAGAGCACATTTTCTAGAAATTACATTAAATTCACTTTCACTCCGCGGATAATTGTTCGTTTCAAGAAAAGTACAAAATCTTTCCATCCCGGGACATGTGTGATGTGTGATGCATATTCAAACAGAATAAATCCAAGATCCAAGTGAATGTTCCTCAGAAACAGATTTTTTGTTTTTAGCTTGAAGATTCTCGTGTCAACATAGGACGAGCCGCGATGTATCTTTATCCGTGATCATCTAAAAATAGATAGCACATAGTCAAGATCCAAGATAGGGACAGTGGATAGAGAATTCCTGGTCTCGGTGGTAGCAATATTATAAAGAACACATTTTCCAAATTCTTAGTTGTCGCTGCTGCTAACGCACTGTTATACTCGTATTATGGTGTGATATTCCCTCAGCGAACACCTTCCTCGACAGGATTTAAATTTTACACCATCTAAAGAATTTGATGAAAATCACAATTAGAGAAAAAGCAATGGGGGTTCGGAATACTGGGGGATTACTATGTAGTATATTCCGTCACAGCTGCATTGGACTTGTGGTAGGGAGGGAATGTCATGAGGTGCGTAAAACCTGGAATTATTGTTAAAAGGCTGAGTTGTTTAGATGTTCCCTTTTGTTTTCACGTAGGGTGGATCGTTGGGGAGGATAGTAAAGAGCGAGCATCGACTTCGGAGGTACCCGTTCTATACTACATCTGTAGAACCGGAAATGCTTTTCAGTGAAGTTTATTAGATTATTGTTGATGGAAGTGACGGATGTCCTGACTGAGTAGAGGGAATGTAGAGGTGAGGGTTTTGAGGTGAGTGAACTTCGATGCCTCTGCTGTTCTTTAGAAGAAGACTATTCTTTCTTAGATAGGATCTTGTACCGCTCATATATCATTTTTAGAGGGTAGTAAATTTGACTGAAAGTCCCGAAAAAAATGTTGCTCAAAATGAACATAATACTATTTTGTTTTTAAATCAAACGTATTAAATATTTTACGATGAGGATAAATGAAAGTGCTGAAAATGATACACATTAAAGTAGGCAATAAAGGTTTCTCCGGTAATTGTTGAAAAGGATAACAGAAGTATTTTCTTAAAATATTGAGTGGAAACTCACAGAAAACTTAGTGAAACTTTACACCTTATCCTGAGTCAATTCACTATTTTTTGTAGAGTTTCGCTCACTTCGCACACTTTGTTGAAATATCATTAACGTAACTATAGGCTAGTTAAGGCGAAGCCCTCTCTAAATAATTTTTCATGATTCTGCAAAAAGTTGCACAAATTCAATTCGGCTGCAAAGATTTTGGACGAATTTGTGCATCATTTCAAAAATTAGCATTATCGTTTTTCAGCATAAAAAATAATTTGTATTCTTTACATTTCTATTTAAGCTATAGCAAATTTGTATACTTGTACTACAAGTTTATAAGAGGATTGGAAATATTCTACATCTAACATTTGATGCGTACAGACGTGTTTTTAATCGCTCCTGTCACTAGACATCAAAAATTAAATAGCTTTTAAAAACGTCATTGAAAAATTAATTATTATTGGAAAAAGCTTATCATGTCGTCGAAGCAATTGATATCGAATACCATAATTTTACTTTGATACACAAAGAAAAGGGAAGTATATCAAGACAACTCCGGGCTCGCCCAAAGGCTTCCCACCGTTGGTAGAATCCTGGGAAACGTCAAATAGTAAGCTCGCGACAATGATCACGAAAAGAAAACACGATCAAGAATGCTCCGCAGATGGTAGTTGTAAATTACAAATAATTGCCAATAATGAAGAAATTAATAAACTACAAAAAGAAAATGATAAGCTGAAGCTATGGATACAGCCTCTGAAAGAGCTAGTCAAGAAAGGGATCAATATTCAAAAACCGTATCAGCAAAAAACAGTCCAATAGGAAACGAAAACGAAGAAAATGTGAAGAGAACGATTCCGGAAGATATTTTGCAGCAATAGAAGAGCTAATAGAAGGTGCGGAAATTGAAGAAGACGGCGAAGATAATTCTGATAAGGATAGTAATGTAAAATTTATTCAATATTTAAAAAACTAAACTTGCGCTTCTGCTAGTTCCTCGGACAAAGACAGCAACAAGGCAGAAAAAGTTCCGCCAATATGATGAACTGGCAAATGAATTTAAATTGATATCACGCGAGGCATATGAAACCTATGTTATTATCATTGGTGAAAACATAATCCGAAATCCCAAACACTTCTTTGATTTTGTGAACATTAAACACAAAGCTCATGGCTATCCTAAACAAATTGCTTATAATGCTAGCTGTTTCTCTCTTCCTGAAAAGATATGTGATGTTTTTGCAGACCACTTTCAATCAGTGTATTGTTTATCCGATACTATACCTCATACATACCACCCTAACACTGATTTCAAGAATTTTCAATTTCTGAGGATGATATTCTTAATACAATAAACACCTGATTTACTCCCATCATATATCATATTTTTTATTTCAGTGCAGTGAACAACTAGTTTTACCTCTTTATATTATTGTTAATACGAGTAAATCACTCTCTTGCGGCGTCTCTCCAGAATACCAGAAGTACTCTCAACCCTAATCCGTAAAAACAAAAATAAAAATGTCGTTCAAAATTATAGAGGAATCGCTATACTATCTGCTATTCCAAAATTATTTGAAAAAATATTATATGCTAAATTATTTCCCACCATAGAGCAACGTCTCAATGCCCAACAATATAGCTTCAGAAAAAAATAGATCCACAATCATAAATCTAACAGTTATGGTCTCTAACAAACTTTGTGCAATGAAAAATGGGCATCAAGTTGATGCCATATACTCGTACACTAACCTTAGCAAAGCATTCGATCAAGTCAACCATACGATTTTATCAAATAAATTGCGATAATCGGGGATTCTTCGTCTTCGTAACACTACAGCCCATCTCGGGCCTTTGCTTCATGCAAATAGCACTACCAGCTGTCTCGGTCCATTGATCGCGTCCTCCAATTTTGAAATCCGAGCAGCGATGAACTGTCTTCATCAACCGAGTCAGACCAGTGTTTCCTCGGTTTTTCCACTGGTCTCCGGCTTTCAGTTCTTCCAAGGAATACCTTTCTGGGTATCCGTTGTTCATCCATATGATTCATGTGGCCAGCCCATTGCAGCTTCCGCAGTCTTACAATCGTTGAGACCTTCGGCTCGTCAAAAATTTCATACAGCTCATAGTTGTATCGTGCTTGCCATTGGTCCTGATATAGCTTCACTCCAATTATTCGCCTCAGGACACGTCGCTCAATGGCGTTCAATATTTTTGTGGATGCTTGGGTTAGAGTCCACGTTTCACACCCATAGCATAACACAGGTTTTATCACAGATATGTGTACTTGGAGCTTTGTTCTCCTGTGTATGCAGCTGGTCTTTAAGATCGTCAAACTGATTAAAATATTTTATTTGCGAGCTATATTCTTCGGCATACTCGTATTTCGTCTCTTTGATTAGCGGTTCACGTTACTTTTGGGCTAAATACACAAATTTACTCAAATTTTTGATACTGTATTCGCCAACTGTGTAGTTTTCCTCGACCGCGTCATGAGCTTTGTTTTATTCTCATTGATTTGTAGCCCTACTAGTTTTGCTTCGCTGCTGAGTTTCGGGAAGAGTTCTTAGGAAGTTGTTAATAACCCTGACAAAATATTTATGTCGTCCGTATAGGCTACTACTTGGCTCTCCCTGCTTTAGCCCGATATTTATGTCAAAAGCATCGGTAAGTTGGTTATTGATGCGGCCTTGGGAGGTCGTCGACGTCATTGTAATTTTGGTAAGACGGGCTCATGTGGCTGAGATGCCAAAGCAAAGCGTTATCTGGTACAGTAAGTTACGATCAATACTGTCGTATGCTTGCTTAAAGTCAAAGGAAATTTGGTGTACGTCTATATTGAACTCCCAACATTTTTCAAGTACCCGCTTGACTGTGAATAATTGGTCTATTGTTGATCTACCTGCCCTAAAACCACCTTGATATTCCCCAAGAATACTGTTGGTGTATGATCCGATTTTATTGTCTAAGATTTTTGAAAATATTTTGCACGCCATACAAAGCAGTGATATGCCTCTATAATTTTCACACTGTAGCTTATCACCTTTTTTTGTGGATAGGGAATATAATTGATTGGCTCCATTCTTTCGGCATACCGTCTTTCCAAATGCGCTGGATGACTTTGTGAATAGCTTTATGAACACTGCTGCCACCATATTTGATAAGCTCCACTGGAATCTCATCGTTGCCCGGCGCTTTATTATTCTTTTGGGATTTAATGATGGAACAAACTTCATCCAGAGTTGGTGAGGCCAATGGAAGCTGTGCGGAGGATTAAGGAGGTTCTTGAAATATGATGCCCATCTTTCCTTGAACTTTTGGGCTGATAACCACGTTTCCGGCTTTTCACTACTTTGTATGCTTGGCTTGTGTTGTTGTTTGCTAGACTTACATCAATATTTCGCAATTGGTCATCATAGTATTTTCTTTTCTTAATTCTGATTATATTATTCGCCACTCTTCTGAGATTTTCATAATGTTCTCTCTTCGTCCTGGTTTTTCTACCTGCGTATTCTTTGTACGCCTGATTCTTTTTGTCTAACGCATTCTGGCACTCATCATCGAACCAATCATTTCTTTTGCGCCGGGCTTGATGCCCGATTATTTGTTCTTCCATGCTCTAAATAGATGGGAGCTAGCTGGTTGTCAAGGGTCTCCGTGACGCTTAATATGCCATTGACATACGTCATCGATACGTTAATTTGATCAAGTAATGATCCGAGTTACAATTGGCTCCTCGATATGCTCGGAAGTCAAGTATGTTCGAGGTCCAACGTTGTTGGAACAGAACATGGTCAATCTGGTTTTGTATGTTGCCATCCGGTGATAACCAGGTCATTTTACGAATGTGTCGATGTGGGAACCAAGTCGAACGTATGACTAGATTTCTGCTACATGCAAAGTCAATCAGGTGCTGACCATTGTCATTTGTTTCACTGTGGAGGCTATATCCTTCAGCAATTCCCTGATGAGATATTGCATTACCAACCTTAGAGGTGAAATCACCCAGAATTATTTTTGTGTCGTTTGTAGGCAATGAGTCGTTTGTTTGTTCCATTTTTCGACTGTGGCGTGTACATTTATCTGCCATATTTTGAAGAATTTCATTAACTACCTTAAAATCAATAACGTGTGATTTGAACTCCACTCCGAATTCTCGTTTTCCAGCAGGCTTCCCATTATTGAATATTATGTGCGATCTCATGTCTTGAATATCACTTCCAGTCCATCTTCTGGATTGCCAGTTTGTTTAATTTATATTGACTGGCCTGTTGTGAATTATCTTTAACAGTGCCAGGGTAGTTGAGTGATCTGATATTCTAGGATCCAATGACATAGTCCTTTTTCCGTTTACGAGGTAGTTGCCAATGGGGAGCTAGCTCGTCGCCCAACCTCCATTCAGGCGGCATGGTTATTACTTCAACTCCATTATCAGGCATGGAAGACTCACCTTCACCCTCTTGCGTCCCCACAAAGGGGATGTAATTAGGATTTAATAGCAGAGCTGTACATGCATTTACACCTATTAGCATTCCTCGGCATTTAATGTCCCATTATTGGGGAACCAGTAAACCCGATTGGCGATCCCGAGAACATTTACGGCCCTTTAATTGTAAGTTTAGGATGAGGAATCATGGAAATTATGGTTTGAGGAAACAAGGGCTTCCCTCCTCCTTTCTCAAAAGGGCTTGGAACCGTGTACGATGGAGTTGAGTCCCTACATTAGCTCCTGGAAAATCCAATAAGATTTACCCCGGAAAAGGATGTACTGGAAGAATTTGTGGTATTTTCACTGAGAGTGAGGATATATACTCGTGATAATGAAATTAATGAATGCCATTGAAGTTAATGCTAAAATCAATACAAGAATATATTTATAAAAAAAAACAAAAAACCTCTGCGAACAAGTTTCATAATGCATTGAATGTAGTGTAAAGATAACAAAAAATTATATATTTATCCCCAAATATTTTCTAGCCTATATCCAAAATGTTCTGCTATATTAAGGTTAGAATTGATTTCGAACGTGAACGTGAACACGACTTGCAACACAGCAAAACTTTGTTACTATAACTCCAGCAAATACGACCATTAGGAAATCGAATAGCAAACAGACATCTGCAGCAGCGTCTTCAGAAGATTTTATCACAATCACCCCAACGGAGTGTTGGGATAGCAGCACCGATCATGGCAGAAGATCACTTGTCATCAAGAAGTCGTAGAATCAAGTCTGAGCTCACGCAGCTTATGTTGTAATAGCAAAGGGTAATAAACTATTCTTTATATATTATAACTAGTCTAGTATCTGCTGAAGAGACAGGACTACAACAGTGGTGACGAGATCCAAATTCACGTATGAATTAAATGTAAACACCATAACGTGGAAAGTGAATTGCAACTTTTACGTGCGCGTCTTGCTGAAAGGAATCGATATAGACGTGGATGCAGTTAAGGCGTTCATTAGAGCAATGGCTGAGCAGCAAAACAAATTTGCCCAACAAATTGCTAAACAGTAATGCAAGACGGATACTACAATCGCGTTGTCGATCCAACAATTGACTCAGCATCAGCCATTGGCAGCCCCTGCGAAAACGTCGTTGCATAACAATCTGGCGGATCGCATGGAGAAATTTTCGAACTTTGCGGAAGACGACCTAACGTTTAAGTTACGGTACGCACGTTATGAGTCCATTTTTGTGACGGCAGCTGCTGAAATGACAAACTCAACAAGAGTTGACCTACTTACAGAGAAATTATCAACATCAGATTACCAGAGGTTCGCAAACCTTACTCTCCCACAGACGAAGGCAATGATCCCCTTCGATGACAATGTAAGGAAGTTAAGCGGATTTTCGGTCGTCAGTAGTTACAATTTTCGTTTAGATACGAAAACCTGACAACTGAGAAAGATGTAAATGAAAGTTTTTCAGAATATGCTACGCAAGTCAACGTTACATCGCAAAGTGCAGTCCTGACGACTTCAAGATTCTTATGTTCGTGCAGGGATTGAATAAAACACAAGACTCATTGGCCTTGGAGAAATTGATTGTGATAGCAAAGGATGATAAATAATTCTATATATATTTTAACTAGTCTTGTATCATTATCTGCTGAAGAGATACGACTACAGCACGGAGGCTATAGAGCATACTAGTCAAAGTGCTAGCATGAAAATATCAATAATAATGTCACAGAAAAAAATCATCCTCTAAACACACAACCATACTTTGCAGCAACAAGAAACTACGCAACAGCTACTAGCTCCTCATTTCATTCATCCAATTTGCCATATATTGTCCCAGTCGATGATAATCTTTAAGTCCATACATCGCAATCAAGAGACTCACCACAAAGTCTAATAGTGGGAAATCACAATGCCTAGCAGATGTATACTTCTACTGCTACTTCA
Organism: Odontomyia ornata; assembly: GCA_963969285.1. Classification (NCBI taxonomy): domain Eukaryota; kingdom Metazoa; phylum Arthropoda; class Insecta; order Diptera; family Stratiomyidae; genus Odontomyia; species Odontomyia ornata. The sequence goes on from OZ017741.1 coordinate 25,865,580, forward strand.
AATAGTGAGGCTGAAGACACTCCTAATTTGTCGCATGTTACATAGATTTCACCAGCAACAGTTGTCTGGCTACTGGAGAACTATAAAACCGCTGAGGGTATGGGCCTTCCTCGTTCTACATGTGGTGATTTTAAGGATTTTCAATGTCCGTAAAGGACTCCAGCGATGGTCTGCTGCTTCGGTGAATGAAGATATCAGTGCTCGCTGGAATTGGCTTTGTCTGAGGACTCGTGAATGCGCTGGCAGGCTAACATTGCGGTGTCGTGGTATGGGTTCTTGTCCCTAGCACAAGGGCCCACTACAAAAAAAAATCGCATTTACGAATTAGATGATAAAAACGTCTCGGTTGGACAGTGTCGACGCCGAAACAACCTACGAAGGGGTGAACTAATGAAACGCGGCGGACGAAGCTTGATTGACGTGCATGATACGCGAGGAAACCCCCAAATAAGAGTGGGGCATCCAGGTGGAAGCGGTGCCCCCTCGTACCCCTCCTTCCGGATCCATTGTAGACGTGGCCATATATTTTTCATTCAAATCAAAAACATGCAAAAGTAGTTCGCATGAACTTTTCCCTTAAGTGAAAAATACGACGGAATCATATAAAATTTTACTATAAATAAGAAACCTCTGCGGAAGGCCACTCTACCCTGCAAGAGCACCTGTAACAATAAAGAAAAAGGGGAGAGCTCATCCGATAGCTAGCTCATAAGGGCCAGCCAACTTGGCGGGTCCTACAGCTGGTCAAAGGTCAAGTGTAATGGAACGACCGAGTTTTTAATTTTTCTATTCCAGCATTATTATTTCCTTGTTATTTATGACAGATATATTTCCTTTCAACTTTCTTTATCGGTCAAACCAAACAAAATATTGCAAATTACACCTATTGCAAACCAGAAGGCCACAGGCTCAAAAGCAAAAGCATGACGTCACAATGCGCACCAGGCTTTTAGACTTATTGACCTGTACTTTTAGACCAATTGAACAGCTTTTGGCAGTTCCCGCTGTGGCGTCGTGCTTGTTAATTGCTTTCCTTTTGGGCCTGAGTAAGCAGGCGTTGCCTCTTCCTAATATTTTGAAAGAAAAATATTTTTTTTTTAGTAATAAAAATGTAGTAAATTGTAGTAGTAACAAAATAATAATAATTTGTGTATTTTCCCATGTTTAGCGCTTCCAAATTATCCTTAGCTTGTATTGTTTCCATCAAAACGCTATCTTTTTTTATTAAATCCCACGCATCGCTTGTTCTGTCTTGTTTCAAAAAATTTAATTTACTACAAAGTTGTTAACAAGAAAATCTGCAACACAACATGTTATTAATATTTGATAGTCTAAAACTTATTGAGCCTTTTCTGTCTCTAGATAGTATTCGTTGTCATATATCGGGAAATACTTATCAGATTGAGTCAAACTGACATGCGTTTGAAAGGCGACATTTCAGTTTACAATTTTCATATGGACAGTTTTGTATTTCGTCATTCGTGTCAAAAGTTGTATTCATTTAAATATGAGTGAAATTTCTGAAAAAATTCGTTACATTTTACAATATCACTACGATCAAGATGAGAATGCATCGCAGGCTCGTGAAAAAGTTTGTGGTGTCTACGGTCAACAAACGTTATCAAAAGCCACGGCCAAGAGATGGTTCGCTTGCTTTCATTCTGAAAACGTTGATGTCAAAGATGCACCTCGCTCGGGTCGACCAATCACTGAAAAAGTCGATGAAATGTTACAAAAAATTGAAGACGACCGACACATAAGCAGCCATGACACTGCTAAGGAGCTGAATATCCATCACCAAACAGTTTCAAACCATTTGCTTAAGGCTGGATACACAAAGAAGCTTGACATTTGGATACCGCATGAATTAACACAAAAAAAATTGATCGCAACGAAATCGAACCATTTTTGAAGCAAATCATTACGGGCGATGAAAAATGGGTAAAATACGAGAATTTCGTTCGAAAAAGATCATGGTCAAAAAAGGTGAACACCATAAACGACTTCAAAGCCAAGATGGACAACAAATAAGGTTATGCTGTGTTTTTTGTGGGATTGGAAGGGAATCGTTATCATGAGGTGCTGGAACCTGGCCAAACACTCAATTCAGCTCTGGACTGTCAGCAATTAACCAGAATGCAACAAACAATTCAAAAAAACCGGCCAGAATTCAAAAATAGAAAGGGCGTTGGCATCCATCATGACAATGCCAGACCACACACATCTTTGTTGAACCGGCAAAAATTGACTGAGCTTGGCTTGGAAGTTTTAATGCATCCACAATATAGTTCAGACTTTGCACCATTAGACTACCATTTGTTTCGGTATTTGCAAAACTTCCTTAATGAAAAGAAACTCACTTCAAAAAGAGACTGTGAAAATTACATGGCCAGGTTTTTCGCCGATAAGCCACAGAAGTTCCACACAGATGGAATAATGGCTCTACCCAAAAAATATCAAAAGGTCACAGATAACAATGAACAATATGTACTTAAATAAAATCCCTTTTAAATAAAATATTCAATCGAAACATGACAAAAATGCTCAATACTTTTTAGACTTACCAATATTTGTTTTCAAATTTTCAACTCAATCTGCAGTGTAGAAAATTCACTTAGAAACTTGTTAATTTGTGTGCAAATTGGAATATATTGTAAAATGCAATTGCTAGGCAAGGTTCGGACACTAATTCTCTTATCGGTTTTCCATGTTACACTTTTTTCCCCGATTCACCAATTTTTGTTTTTATTCCTTTTGAACTTGTTTTCACCGTATCTAGTTTATACATGAATACAATTATCATAATACTAAACTATTATTCTCATTGCGAAAATGTTTATCAAACTAGTTTCTTTCGCACAAAACTGTAGCACAATCAATAATATTCACTTTCAAGATATTTTCTTTGATGATTTTGGGGTATTTAGTAGGGAAACGCACAAGACTTCCAATGCAAAAATATAAGATCCCGCCCGATATCGGCGATGGCTTGAATGAGAAAATCAAGCATACAACGACAGAATAATGCAATCAAAGCATATCACTTCACCATCCAAAGTAATTAGGAACTCCTAGTTAAATGAAAACGAGCGAAACACTCAAGTACCCTGCACCGCCGCGAAAAAATGCGCCATCAAAGTGCATGTGTATAAGTCCAGCACTTTGCGGTATTCGATGGACACTTTTTCGCTGCTCGTACTCCGTCGCTACGGGATCAAGTCTCCCATCTTATTCCCCGTTTCACTCCACTTGCTTGAGTTCTCGTGATGGCTGTAACGGAAGATTCGGGTGCAAATGGAATCTTGAAATTGCTTCGCTAGATCGCGTGGCAAGGGTGTTGACATTATCGACTATTTGGTCAAATCGTTATTTGTTTATTTGTTAGCGATTTTCTGAACTGATTTAGAAATTCAAATTCAGGTTTATTATGACCACTTTACAGACCAACTGGTATAAGTAAATTTATGATTTTGTTGCTCTCAACATTATTGTTAGTGAATTGAAATTTTCTTGTTTGCTTATTGAGCAGGGATCGGAGAAATTTTTTGTCGATAATGGTAGCGGTGATAGTGGTGAGGTTTATTTCGGGTTAATAATAATAATATTAATAAGTTGCGTATCAAATTGTTTCGCACTTATTGCGTTATTATTATGAAATTTCCTCTTTTCGTGAAGTTCCTTCAAGCAGTTTGCCTAGGCGGGCTGCACAACTACTACAGAGTGACAAGCGTAAAAGGGAATTACATATCCGCCCGAAAGGTCCGACACCTTTTACGGTCATTGCCATCGACCACCGTGGACCGTTCGTGAAAAGCAAGAAGGGAAAAATGTGTTTTTGATATCAGCAATTCATTTTCTAAGCATTTGTTCGTAAAGACTGTTAAAAATTTGCAAATAATGAACAAACTGTCGAGCTAGTTTCGATTCTCTCACAGATCATATAACACGAACAAAGGTTCGTTGTTGCTCTTGTCCCATATTGGATATTTATTAATTAGCAAGTTTTGGGTGTTTGAATTGTTAACCCTTAATTGCTAATGATAAAAAATTTAGCTAGATTAGAATAAATTTTCAATACTATACCAAATATTGCTTTGCTTTGCCGTCTTACCAAAATGATAACGGTGTCGACAAGCTCCCGATTCCGCATCAACAACCCACTCACCAACGCTTTTGACACAAATGCCGGACTAAAGCAGGGAGGCGAACTTGTATATTTAGGTGCTAAAATAATGAGAACAGCTATTGAAAGAGACGAAATACGCCGAAGAATACAGCTCGCAAATAAAATACTTTATTCAGTTTTGACAATCTTGAAGACCAGCTGCATACACAGGAAAACAAAGCTTCAAGTATACAAATCTGTGATAAGACCTGTGTCATGCTATGGATGTGAAACATGGACCCTAACCCAAGCATCCGCGAACATATTGAAAGTCTTTGAGCGATGGGTCCTGGGGCGGATAATTGGAGCGAAACTAGACGGGGATCAATGGCGAACTTGATACAACCATGAGCTGTATAAAATTTTTTACGAACCGGAGGTCTCAACGATTGAAAGACTGCGGAAACTGCAATGGGCTAGGCACGTGAATCGTATGGATGAAAAACGGATTCTCAAAAAGGTTGGAAGAACTGAAGGGCGGAGATCTGTGGGGAAACTGAGGAAACGCTGGTATGACTCGGTCGTCGAAGACAGTTCATCACTGCTCGGATGTCTAAATTGGAAGACGCGATCAATGGACCGAGGCAGTCGGAGGTACTTGTTGCAGGAAGCGAAGGCCCGAGACGGGCTGTAGTGCTATGAAGAAGAAGATAAGTAGTTTTTTTAGAATCATCCTCTTATTTAATGCCATGTTATAACAAACACTCATTTGTAGCATACAAACAAAATTTAATCGTAGATGAGATGAATAAAAATACAGAAGTCCTATCATAAGCGCCATTTTGTAAACAAATGAAAGATTATTCTAAAAAAGTTTATTGTTATATTTAGGAATTTATATTTGTCAGTTTTATCAAAATCTAACGACATTCTGTGAAATTATAGGCATTTCAATTTTCATATACATATTCCAATTCCAAAAATAATGATGCTCGCTTGCTTTTTTGATAGGATTTTCGTGAAAATTGCAGGAAAGATGAATGACTTAAATATCTTTGAAATTTTGTTTACTGAGTGATATGCTTTTTATGCAATATGCATATTTTGGAAGTAATTTTTCCATTAGGTGCGTAGCGATAGCTTCTGCATATCATAGAGCACAAAAATTTAGAAGCCCAAAATTACCGGTAATTATTTGGATAAATTGATAACGGGGGAATTTTCGCAGATTTCTTTATCAAATCAAAGTTGAACATTTAATTCCGAAATTTTGGAAACAAAATATTTTAAAAAGGCCGCTTAATATAAATACTTCGGATACAAATATTTTTTTATTTTATTTCGGTTAATATATACGTTCTTTCATTAAATCAGTGAAATGAATATCGCCGGCTCTGCCCGGTTTTGGCTCAATCTTATCTATCCCTTATTTTCTCCCCTTCTTTAGCGAGAAACCTTGACCGTGAAATACATTTTCCTGCTCGTCGTCATTGGATGTTTGCATTGCCTTCATATCACTTATAGGTTTAACAGAACGATCAAATTTTATTAATCCAATCGGGTAATTATAATCGGGAATGCCACGAACTGTCGTCTGAAATATTAAGGACATATTCAATTAATATGATCTATTCTATATAAAAGTATATGGTCAAAGAGAGTGAAGGTATGTGATAAATTTGACTTCAAAGTTATGAATCCCAAACTAACCTTCTTCATCATAGGTTGATCCAATTGTGTATCTTTTTTCTTTTTCCCATCAAGACGCATTCCTTCGCCTGAGAACAAGGTAACAGACTCTGTTGTATCAATTGGAGACTCATCAACTGGCATCGATTCTACTTTGCTATGAGATTTCGGTTCCTTATAGCCAACAGGTGCTTCAAATTCAACCTATTATTTGCATTAGTTTATAATCAAATACGTGTACCTCAATTCCAGAAATAGTAAGAGTACTCACATTCATATCACACTCAATAATGCTAACAGCATCCCCTGGCTTCGTTTCCAAAACACATAATTCATATATTCTCTGATTGTATTTGATCGCAATGAGATCTCCAGTTGTGAGACAAGCAAAATTCCGCAATGCATTTTCTAGAACAGCTTTTGGGTTTGTGATGTCTAGGAAATCAGAGTTTTGTGGTTGAAACTTAGAAAAAGTAGCAACAGGTAGCGATACGCTTTCGATGAATAGCAAGTCGCCTTCTTCAAGCAGCAAATTTCGCATCATCTGGTAAAATTCATTTTGGATTAGATAATTCTACTGATTTCAATATAGATCGTTATACCCAGTGAGGCAAATAGATTTTTCCTTCATCAGCTACAAACTCTAACACGCCTGCATGTGTCTTTCTGTTTTTACGTTCATTTGTTAATCTGAATAACATCGGATATTCCACATTGAGTCGACTGAGTTGATCTAAAGCGGATGGCGGCATAATAACTAAAACAGATCATAAATCATTTTTGACATGAAAAATCGCCTTAAAAGATTTCATTACTTTTTCCTCCTTTTTCCACATCCTGTCTTTCATTACCGGGTAACATCGACACCGAATAACATTTATATGAGCTTTGAAAACGACGACCATGATCTGGAAATATCATATTAAACCCACCGAACTGAAAATGGAAAGCATTAAAAAGAATTTATAATACGAAATTAAGTAAATATTACCATTTTCACAGTTTGTTTTTCCGGACCCAAAAACTAAACACTAGAATTCCCAAACAGCTGATTGTCAATATACGACTCGGAAAATCATTCAATTTTTAAATGTCATGTTTGAAAGAAGTACTGACATCTGTACAAAGGGGAACGAACAAGAAACGTTTTCTTTTTGAAGATAATATAATATATTTTATTCACGTTAAATCTTGATTTAGTAATTGGAAGCTCATGATGAATTATAAAAAAAGTATAGAACTCAATAATATTTATGGTATAAACAATAGGTTAAAGTTGTACGCATTATTTCAGGAACGTTTTTTAATTATTTATGTATAGGAGCTATGATTTAAGATACATCAATCTTTGTTTGGATATTAATAGCTTGAACGAAATCTCGATCCCCAGCCTTGAGCTTATTGTATTGATTTTATCTTCGCTTCCTCTGTGATTTCCCGAAAGAAATCTAAATCGACCTCTCATCGGTTAGAGACATGAAGTCTTGAGGTGTATCAACGAACTGTGCCTCTTACGTCCTACATATTTATATGCTAGCAGTCTACTTCAAGGTAACTACTTGTCGACCAGCTAGTTTGGAGAGGAGTTTCGATCGTGGGTCTTGACGCGAATACAATATTTCAGCCACCAATTCAAATAGCTGATTTAAAACGCATTCAAAAATTTTTCGACAAAAAATTCCATCATCATTACCGCAGCTTTGGTGGGTCTTCCAACAACTCAAAAAAAAACCAAAATCGAACTCACGTACTTCGGATCTACATACCGACGCGGTGGCAGATATAAGCTAATCTACTCCTAACCGAAACATTCTACGCTAAGTAAAATTGCTAAACTTGAAATTAACGCGCCGCTTAACAGAGCCAAAAGCACTGAACCAATTAGTTGCGGATTACGTCAAACCTTCCACTTATGTTATGTTGCCGCTGGAAAATCTCTAAGTACTGAAAGAAAATTTTTTTGCTTTCATATTTTGAAATACTACGTTCAATTAAATTTAGTATCAGTTAGTAAATGTGGATTTCATAAACGCACCTAAAATAATTCACAACTTGCAAACTACTCAGCTAGATTAAAAAAATTCCTATAATACCAAAAGTATGTATAACTGCCTATGCTACTCTAGCTTATTTCTCAACTTTTAACGCTTTAGAGTTTTCAACATCTGTAATAATCAATCCGTCAATTAAGCAAACTACTCAAAAACGTTCCTAACACCTATCCGGAATTTTACTTGCAGATTCGAAAAAGACTTTTTTTACCAATCCCATTTATAATTACGAACATTGAAAATTTATTTTTGATCTCTTTTCACCTTTATTAAATATCAATTTTAGATCATTTTGTTTTTATATATTAAATTTAGACTCTGCTTTATAGTTACATGCATTATGAGTTTTACCTTTTCCTATTATTACTTGAATATTTCCATAATATTAATTTTTATATTCCAAAAAAATTCAAATCTGCAAGTAAAATGCGGATGTGGTAACTCTTTTCCTGTTGCACATGCACGTATTGCATTGGCGAAGGCAAGTGTGCAGCGGAATGAATGGAAGCCTCAAGAACTACCGTTGTAAGGAGTTCCGCAAAGTGACGACAGATAATAGGAGAGTCGGGAAGAAACCTCCGTGGGGAGACGACAAGTCGTGCGTGCGATTTTGTTTTTGTTGGGAATCGCAAAGAGCGTTTTACGGAATTCACCATTAGCTGTCACGGAACATTGAGTGTTTGGCGCGTAGAATTTGGGGTTTCCTTTGTAATGTACTTGCGTGCAAGGATTGAAAGTTTATAGCGGCGTGGTTCATGTGTGGGTGAATCACGTGAATTCTGCGGAGAAGGTCAACTGCCAGTACACGTTGTTGTGTTCACACGTTAATTAAAAGACGACCGATCTTAAAGAGTTCAGTTTATTGACTGACTTCTTTCTTAACACTATGTTTTACATTACGAATAATGTGTATGTAAACACTATGGGATAGAGCGGGACAGAACGATACTCCACATCTCCCCCGTAAATTATTAATGTTAACATAACTTTAATTCATTTATTTCCTTTCCTCATAATATAAAGATCAATATAGAGTTACAATGTAATCATGGTATGTATATAAAAAGTTGAAAATAATATTATGTTTTGGTTTGAAACAATTACATAGCTACATATTAATTCATAAGTAATTTTTGATTAGTAAGTCAAACGGTCGGGTTATCTTGATATTCTTCCTGACCTTGTCGTGTAGTGGCCTGTAGATTTTGTAGGCTGACATGTTGTTGGGATCATTTTTGATTCACTTCGAATATTCACCTTCATCTCCCCCTTCGAAGGTTTTGAACTTGAAGCTCCGAGCTCTCCTTCAGTTACTTCTTCGGGAATATATTGTAGTAATCGAGCAGGTACAGTTGTGAACTCCGTTCAATACGCGACATGGTCAAAACCTTGAGTGGACCAATAGAAGGCGGGACTTTGGTAACAATAGAAGGCAGTAACTTAGGTATACGGGAAGAAGATGTGCGTGGTAGAATAAGCATAGGAAACGCTCCTTGTGAACTGGTAAATTATGAAATTTTGGTGAAAATTGAATGCAAGACCGGAGCAGTCATTCACGAGCTTACCGCTCCGATAAGGGTTGCTAATGATGCAGGTTACACTGAATCAAGCGTGCAATTCCAGTTTAAAAACATTAAATTAGAGGGGCTGCAGCCAACAATGGGTCCAAATTGTGGTGGCACTCAAGTATCGCTGATAGGTAGATTCTTGAATATAGGCTCAAACATTCGCGCATACTTAGATGACTTTGAGTGTTACATAAACGTTACGCAAGCTTCAAGTAGCCGTTTGACATGCATAACATCTGCCGCTCCTGAGCCAAGACCGATTCGGGCGTTAACCCTATTCGTTGATGGTGCAAATAGAACGTATAGCATTTGCAATAGCTACCAACACAATCCTTACAATATGATGGCATGTAGCATTTACAATTATACAGTGGACCCGCGAATCATGCAAATCAAGCCACTCAAAAACTTTGCTAGTGGCGGAAGGATGCTCACTGTTCATGGGACACATTTGGATTCAATACAAAAGCCCGAAATTGAAGTCTTCTATGATGGCGAACGTGTAAATAAAAGCTCATGCTATGTAACCAACTCGAACCAAATGGAATGTCCATCGCCGGCTGTAAATGCACGCTTCATCTCCTATAAAACAAGCATGGAGCAACCGGCATTTTATGAAAACCTTAAACGTCGTAAGCGTGGTAAAGTGATACATAATGGAAACAATGTTGGTCTTTTAACAACTATTGGGTACTATTCCATACCCACTAGCAGTAACGAGATTGCTAGCCTGAAATCGCGAGAGACACAGTTGAGCTTGCAAGTCGGGTTCATCATGGACAATGTACAATCTGTCCGGGATCTTAGCAAATATTTTTCAAAATATTCGCAGCACAATTGAGGGAGAAAACTTGAATATAGCATCGGATGAAACAGACGTGCGAGTAACGATTGGGACACAGCAGTGCAATGTTACAAGCTTAGCATTAACTCAGCTGGTATGCACCCCACCTGAAACACAGCCAGCGGTGACTGATGAAAAGATTCATACTAGGACGGATTTGCCATGAGTGAGAGTACGGGTCGGTCGTCATCTTAGTTTTCCAATCGGCTATTTAAAATATGAATTACGAAGGCCCTACTACTTTTCGCACGCTGTGGTTGGAATCGCAATTGGCATAGGAATGATTGCTGTGCTGTTAATAGTAATATTGGTTATTTATCGTGGTTAAAATAAGCAAGCCGAAAGAGAGTACAAGCGATAGCGGTGGCGGTAGCAGGAGTGGCATTAGCTTGGGTTGTTGGTGCTGTTGCCGGGAGATGGTCGCTAAGGGGAGTCTGTGATTCACGGCCACCGGGACCACGTCGGGGTGTTGAGATCGAGATTTGATCGCGAGTGCGTGCAAATAGTTGGCAACAAAATCCATTTGTTGAAAAGTTTTGTTGGAAAAATTGTATAACAAATCTTGCGGTGTACATTTGTGTTTGAGAAAATGCGTGCAAATTTCTCAATTATCAAATTATAGTGCTTCGGCCAATGAACAAAGTTAATTCGTTTGCACGCGATATTGCCACCATTGAACTTCTCCGTGGCTTACGTTCTCGTCACCTCGATAAGAGTCGTGGGATTCATCTGCATTCTTGCCGTTTATCACTTTTAAGCACTGTAAAGGGATCAGAGCGAAAGGGGGATAAGAGATTCGAAGAAAGTTTTCCCGATGTTCCAGGCCGCGGTTTGAAATGTGCCGTGTGCGTTTTCGCGACGAAGAAAAAAAACCGTTTTGCACTGTGTTTCTCCAAAACTCTGATTTTTGCTGGACGGAATGCGGAAATCGTGGCTTTAAGAAGTTTCGGGCAAAAAAAATTTTAACTGGTGGAAATGAACCGTTAGCGTATTAGGATATTCCGGTTTCTAGAGGCATTTCAAATACGCTCTCAAAATTATCGGCTGTTTCTCTATTTCCAAATCGTTTTTACAAGATCAGGTCGAATGCGGTGAACAGTCTATTGTTTTCGCGATTGCCGAGACCAAATCAATTGGAACATGACTTATCTTAGAAAGTCATCAAAAAACACGAAGCCAAGAAAGTAAATTTTAGGAAATGAAAGCTGCTGTAGTCGACCTGGTGTGTCCGTGTTAGTTACAGCCAACTGCAAGGTGCAGCCTGGATGGAATAATTCATAAATTGTAATGATGGAAAATTTGAAAACAAGGTTCAACATTGATACGCTACATACTAAATTCGTTGTCCCAATATAAAGTGAACAGAGTATTGACAATCTAACTTAGGGTGAAAAGTTCTTTAAATTACTTTTTTTATGGAATTGTTTGCAGCTACATATAAATGAGTTGCATATTTTGAATAATAATTTTTCTGAAAAATTATTAGAGAAGAAAAATGTTAGAAGAAGGTGGTTTTGACGTGTGCACTAATTCTCCTCAGGCCATCACTCTTAGATACACACCGGTGATGGCGACCACCATGCTCAGAGATGAGGGAGTTAATTTTTAATTTTTCTACTTATGCAAACTCAATATGTTTTTGTATCTGCAAGTTATATTCAAGGCAAATTTCTCTTGTAAGTACTTGTATTAGCTAAACTTTTTAATTGGATCATTTCACCCTTTTCACATCAACTTAATGTAAATCTATACGACAAATTTGCTGTGTATCTAAGAGTGATGGCCTGAGGAGAATTAGTGCACACGTCGAAACCACCTTCTTCTAACATTTTTCTTCTCTAATAATTTTTCAGAAAAATTATTATTCAAAATATGCAACTCATTTATATGTAGCTGCAAACAATTCCATAAAAAAGTAATTTAAAAAAGCTATCGGAGCCACCCGAAAGAGTGATCGATATCCGCCTGACGTTAGATAAGCTTCAAATGTAGAGCAAATTTGTCGTATAGATTTACATTAAGTTGATGTGAAAAGGGTGAAATGATCCAATTAAAAAGTTTAGCTAATGAAAAGTTCTATTTCTGATGCCAAATTGCCGGACAACTTATCGGTGGTTGACAGTTCAATGGAATATTAATGGGAACACAACTCATTCTCATTGCACATGAAATATCAATTGTTTAAAGGACTATCAGGCGATTTTGAATAAAAGCATTTATGCGACTTCTGTTTATAATTTTGATTAAAGCTCTCAAATAGCTCATGAGTAGTATTCGGGTGGCCGAATGAGATCGCATTACTGTCAAGATTTATAATATGAAACGTGAATTTGCTGTCGTAATCATACGTAAACGTGTCGGAGAAGATGTGTTGACCCGGAAAAATCGCGAAGTTGTTACTATAAATAAAAAAACAAAATAATAATAATACAAAATTTGCAGGCCTTACCCGCCCCGAACACGAGCGCTCGTAGGAGGAGGTTTGGGGTAAGTACCCTTTCTTTTGTTCAATAAAAAAAAGAAAAATTTCCCTTTTGCATGTTCTTATTATATTTTGTAAATTGAAAGATTTTCAGCTGTACATTTGGTGCTGTGACACCTAAACGAAGTTCGTTTTTACTTTCGTCTTTATTCGAAGATTGTGTAAATTATATCGAATATATCAATATATTATTTAAATATTTTCTCCATCACGTGATAAACCAAGAAAACAGTCAAAGTATGTTGATAGAATCCTGTTGACTATATTATACACAAATATTATAATTAGATTAAAAATCCGTAAAATAATAAAAATGTCAAGACTTTGAACTTACAAGAGTCTGAATGAGCGAGTATTTGAATTCAAATTAATGTGTAACGTACTCAAATCTAACAGTTATTAGTGATCGGACGTCATTTTGTATCTGAGAGAAGAATAAAAAGAACGAAAATGTCGAATTAAAATATACTCTTCGGTCTTTCCTTTCCTATAACTCTGACCGGGTATAGGACCCGGTACGGTGGCAGGCTATCACTACCAGACATGAGCCAGCCGCCGGGTACATAGCTAATCCTTCTTTGTTTCAGGTGACGTCGCGGGTTGAGTGGCCCAAGCAGAGTGCCTCTTTATGACATAGAGTTATGCAATCGAATTGCATAATTCTATGGCATAAATTGGTCACCGGGGTACTCCTCTTCTGATGGGAAAGTTTATACAAGTCAAGTTGTATGAGTTTTCCACTCAGAAGAGGAATACCTGGCCACTACAACAAATATGGATTTAAATCCGGTTGGGTGGGTGCGAAGGGGCTCCATCGCCACCCGGTTGCCCTTCTCTCATTTGTGGGCCATGAGCTTCGTCGGGTAACGACGAGGTTCACCTAGGTTCGCCCCTTTATACACGTTCAACTTGTTCTTGGAACAAGTCCTTTTTCTCTCGGTGTAGTTATCTACACTTTTTGCGACTTCGGTCGCTTCGTTTTAGTTTGACCACAAAAATTCGTGAGTGCGAAATTTTTTGTAGTGGGTCCTCGTGCTGGGGAAATGAACCCGCCCCACGACAGCGCAATGCTAGCCTGCCAGCGTATTCACGCGTCCCTAGACGAAGGCATTCTCGGCAGATATCTCCATCTTCTTCTGCCGAGGCAGCAGGACATCGCTGCAGTCCTTTACGGACTTTTGAAATTTCTTAATTCACTACAATATGGCACATTCTTCCTGTGGGCGTTGTTAAGATGAAACACATTTCTTCGGTAAACCCCAGAATTGGTTTTTATATAGAAAGAACGGGGGGTTTCGGCTTTGGCTGCAATGCGACCCCACTGATGTATGTCTCTAATCCAGATAACGTCACCGATTTTAAAGTTTCTTCCGCTGCATACACCATGGCATCTATCGTAGTTATTTGTTTGTTGTTGTCTTCGTTGTTCCTCAGCCATTGTTATTTTGTCCATTTTGAGAGAATTTGGCTCATATCGTTCACTCGTCATCGGGATGGTTGATCGAATTTTCCGACCCATTAAAAGTTCTGCTGGACTGTAACCGTTATTAAGTGGTGTGGCTCGGTACTCCAATAGCGCTAATGCAGGATGTTCTTTATTTTTCTTTAAAAGCGTTTTAACAATTTTAACCTCCGACTCAATGAATCCATTGCTTTGAGGGAAACGAGGGCTGGATGTAATGTGCTTAAATCCCCAGGAGTGTGCAAATTGTCGAAACACTGATGTGTGGACCGTTGCAGACTGGGGTCCGTTATCAGTTCTAACAATTTCCGGAATGCCAAATCTCGCAAAAATCGATTTTAAGTGTGTGATGACGCATCTGGCAGTCTGTGATTCCAAATGTACTATCTCCGGGAACCTGGAAAAGTAGTCACTTATAACAAGAAACGTCTTACCATGACATACGCAGAGGTCCATTGCTATGGTGTGCCAAGGGCGCTCTGGCATTTCAGAACTGATGAGCGTATCATGTCTTGGAACTAAAAACTGTATACAGGTAGTGCACCGCCGAAAATATTCTCCCATCTGTTTTGACGAGCCAGGCCACCAGACAGACTGGCGCATCCTGCTTTTGCACTTTACAATTTCCAAATGCCCGGTATGCATCGTTTCTAACATCCCGTGTTGTAAGGCCGTTGAAATGACAAGTCTCTTACCGTGCATCAAAAATTGCCCATTAATTGAAAGATATTGGCGATCGTTAAAGAATAACCTTGCTTCTTGTGATAGTTTTGAACGATGTGGCCATCCGTCTTGGCAATACTCCTTTACTTCTCTGATGATGGGATCATGTTGCTGGGCTTTCCGAATAGGGTTTAGTTTGTCGGTTGATGCTGGTAGCTCTTCGATAATGCTGTTGATGAATGTTTCGATTTCATCGTCATCGTCCGGTCCTGTTCCTTGGATAGGATGGCGAGATAGCATATCAGCTGCTATAAGATCTTTTCCAGGAGTATAGATTATGCTTAAAGTAAGACCCATCATTTTTATACGGAATCTTTGGATCCTTAACGTCAAGTCATCGAGGTTTTTCGTAGTAAAAATTGGAATCAACGGCCTGTGATCCGTCTCAATTGTAAAATGGATGCCAACGATGTAGTCCCGGAATTTTTCACATGCCCATTTGATGCCTAAAGCTTCCTTTTCTATCTGCGCATACTTCTTTTCGCTGTCAGACATCGTTCGCGAAGCGTATGCTACGGGCTCATCTGTCTGAAGGAGCACCGCTCCCAATCCGAAAGAAGATGCATCAGACGACACAAGGGTTCTATGTGTAGGATCGTATGTCTTCAATACCGGAGCCGTTGTTAGTGCTCGTTTCAGTTTTAAGAAAGCCTCCTCCTGAACTGGCGTGCATCGAAAATCAGCCTGGGATTTTAAAAGCTCATTAAGGGGATAGCTTACTGAAGAGAGATATGGAACGAACTTACCCAGGTAACTTACTAATCCCAGAAACTGGCGCAGTTCCCTTACATTTTGTGGATGGGGAAATTCATCAATTGCCTTGATTTTTGATGGGCAAGGGTGTATACCCTCCTCGTCAATTTTGTGTCCCAAAAATGTAATGGATTTGATACCTATCTGACACTTAGATTTATTTAAGGTTACTCCATTCTCTTCTAGCTTTTTAAGTACAGCACGCAAATTTAAATCATGCTCTTGTATGTCCTTCCCTTTCACCAATATGTCATCCATTTGGCAGATGACTCCATTAAGGCCTTCGAGAATCAACTGCATTCGTTTTTGGAACAACTCTGGGGCCGTGCAAATACCAAAAGGCAGCCTTTGGAAGCAGAATCTTCCAAATGGAGTTGGAAAAGTTGTAAAAAGCTGTGATTTTGGAGATAGCTTTATCTGCCAAAATCCATACTTCGCGTCTAACTTGGTGAAGTACTTTGCACCTTCCAATTGCGCCAGTGAATGGTCAGCAACTGGCATAGGGTGTATACCTCGTTGAATGGCTATGTTGAGTTTCGCGAGGTCATCGCAAGGACGAATATCACCATCGGGTTTGTTAACGATTACCATGGGAGCGTACCAATCTGTTGGCTCATCTACACGTCTGATTACACCCAACTGAAGCATTTCATCAAGTTTTGCCTTGAACTTTTCCTTTAATGGAATCGGAACTCGTCGAGCTGTTGCAATTGCATAAGGTTTCGCGTTTGGTTGCAATTTGATTTCGTAATCCTCCTTAAGACAACCGAGTTTGTTAAATAATTTTGGATATTCCATCTCGATATTTACCAACGATTTTTGAATTGTTTTGACATTCGTATTATCAAAGGTCGTTGTATAATTTTCAAATTTTGGCAAGATTTTAAACTCAAAAGTGGTGATTTTAAATTGTTCACAATGTAAAGTTCAGATTTACAGAATATGTTTCTATATTTAAGCACGCAGTTCATTATTCCCGTAACGTCGAGACGTTCACCAGAAGGGCCACATAATTTTTTATTCGATTTATTAATTTTCGCGTCAGGAAAATTTATTTTAGATTCTTTAAGTGGTAAGATATCTACCGGAGCTCCCGTATCTAGCATTAAATTAATTTGCTTTTCATTGACCGTTACTTTAGCGGGCCACCGTTCATCGTTATTGTTTTCGTCTGTCATCGTGCCTATGAAGAGTGTCTCGTCTTCTTCTTCGACATGAAATATCTTGTTGTTGTTGATTTTTATTTTGTTTTGACAAGCCTTACTAAAGTGGTTCCACTTCTTACAGAAACGGCATTGTTTGCCTCTAGTGGGACAGTTATGTTTGTTGTGCTGGTCTTTCGCACCGCGCCATGGGCATTGACATTCTCTAGTCTTTGCAGTCTCTCGTACGCTTCGTCTGAAGTTGTGTGAAGGTGATGATGCTGACGTCTTTGGTTTATGAGAACGCAAACTATTAACGGTTGTTGCATTTGCACTAAAAGGCGTTGTTGCCAAACCCACTTGCTGCCGTCTCACTGCCTCGTGTTGCCTTACCGTTTGTACCGCTTTTTCAAGCGTTAGGTCTGCTTCTAGTTGCAACCTTTCTGGCAACCTTCTGTCTCGTACACCTACCACCAACGGATCCCGTATCATCTCTTCACGCAAGCTTGAGTATGAACAGTTCTCAGAAAGCAAATATAATGATGTTATAAAGTCCTCAATGCGTTCTCCTTCTAATTGGCATCGAGAATTGAACTTTGCCCGCTCGTAAATCGCGTTGTGTTTCAACACGAAAAAATTCTCGAATTTACTTATGACGGAATTGTATTTCTTTTGGTCGGGAGGAGAAAGATTTGATAACAGAAATGTATCATCTGCCTGATCACTCATTAGGTAGACTAAGGTGTTAACCTGCGGTAATCTACGTCTAGCACTCGTAGCGTGTAGACGTGTTTTTAATCGCTCCTGTCATTAATTTTAAAAATTAATTAATTTTTTGCAAAAGTCAGTTTCAAACAATTGCAATATTTTTTTACGAGCCAGTCAAAAGCAAATTTTGATTTTATTGGGAAAACTATCACCGTCGATATTATTCGAGCATTTATCGAATACCTGAAATTCATTTCCTGAAGAAATATCAAAAGTGGAAATACGTTCAAGGGAAGTCCCGGTCTGAGAACATTCCCTCCAGTCTCGCTGCGAAAGCGACGAGATGGAGGAGCCCGATGGCTTCAGCCATCAATCAGGATCATGCCCACTGCCAATGATGATGGACGAAAAAAAACTAAAAAGAAGTCACGAGAATAAAGCAGAAAAACCGACAATCCTATCGGTTACGGAAATCGAACAGCTTATCCACGAAAAAGATAGAGCTGAAAAAATCGAAAAAGAAAATGAAGAACTCAAGCTGCGAGTTAAATCTTTGGAAGCACTTGTTGGAACGTTAACGTTCAACAAGGATAACGAAAGCAAGAAAGGCCGACAAACAAACCCAAAAACCGAAGAAAAGAAAATTAAGAAGCCACAGGAAGAAGCTCATCAAGAGGATGTCCTCAGCGCAGGAGGCGCAAACGAAAGCAAGAATTATTATGCAGCGCTAGCTGGTCTGGAAGAAACAATGGACGTTGAAGAGGATACAGGTAAAACGTCAAAATTAGAAAGTAATTTCATTGAATATCTTAGAGTTAAAAACCGGGAGAAAAAACCAAAAGGTTTGTCTGCTGGTCCGTCTGCTGGTCCGTCCGTTAACATTAATGAAAAAAAAGAGAAAGTCCCACCAATCAATGTGTTTGGGCAAACGGGAAAAGATATGGTTCGGCTTCTGGCAGCCGAAAATAAACTAAAAGATTTTCAGATAAAAAGAGTCAATGCCGATAAGTTGACAATAAGGACAAAGTCGCTGGTTGATTTCGAGGCAACAAAAAGTGCCTTAAATTCTGGAGATGTTCCACATTTCACGTACACCCCGAAAAGCGAGAAGAACCAAACCTTTTTATTGAAGGGTCTGGACTGTGGTGAGGACACAATCGATCTCCTTCAGGTGCTGCAAGAAGCTGCACCAGAAATACAGTTTATTTCAGTTAAAAACTTTGCAACGAGAAGATCGATTGTGGAGCGCAAAAACTTGCCTCACTACTTAGTCCAAATTTCCAGCAAAAGTAGTTCGAGTGCGCTGCAGAAAATACGGTACTTGAATTTCCGCGTGGTGAGGTGGGAACGCCTCCAGAAAAGTGAGGTCAACCAGTGCTACAGGTGTCAAAGATTCGGGCA
The DNA here is from genome assembly GCA_963969285.1 of Odontomyia ornata. Taxonomy (NCBI): domain Eukaryota; kingdom Metazoa; phylum Arthropoda; class Insecta; order Diptera; family Stratiomyidae; genus Odontomyia; species Odontomyia ornata. The sequence continues at coordinate 25,884,508 of OZ017741.1, forward strand.
TTCGGCTGCCAATTGCGCCATGAAATATAGGTGTGTGAAATGCAAAGACATCCATGTTCCCGGCGAGTGCAAATTGGCTCAGGCGGAGCCAAAAGAAAAACTATATTGTGTGAACTGCGGTGCCTTTGGTCATCCAGCATCATATCGAGGATGCCCCCGGTATCAAGATGCAAAGGTTAAAGTCACATCAAAACAAATTCAAGCACACCGCAGTTCGATACCTACCAACTTCGTCAAGCCCGGGGTGTCATTTGCACTTGCTGCGAGAGGACCAGCAGACAATGTAAATAAAATAAATAATGTAAGTAGCAATAATGAGCTGCTCCTTAAAATTTATCAACAACTAAATTCCTTATCGGAGCGAATCGATAAACAAGATTCGAAAATTAACATTGTTTTTCAGCGTTTAGGGCTTTCAAATGCCTCCAAATAAGTTGTCATCCAGCCACATTCCCACGGATAGGATTCGTCTCATCTCGATCAACGTCAACTCCATTGTTACTTTACATCGGCGTGATTATCTCCTTGAATTCATTGCCAGACAAAAGCCTGACATCCTGCTTCTCACCGAAACCCACCTCAGTTCATGGCACTCCATGGGATTCAAGGATTTTGAGTTCGTAAGAAACGATAGGGTAACAGGTGATGGGGGAGGTGGCACCGGGATATTGGTTCGAAGACCCTATCGCTTCCAAAATATTGAAAAAGTCGAATTCAAAAGCTTTGAATCTCTTGAAGTGTCCGTTATCAAAATCTCACTGCCAGGTGGGGATAACCTCTTCGTTATCTCTGCCTATGCAACTGGTGGAACTGTTCTCAAGCTCAAGGAGGAACTCAATTCCTTGTTCGAAATACTCGAATTGAACAGGCTGCATAACTATTATATTCTTGCTGGTGACCTGAACGCCAAGCATACATCATGGCTGAACGCCACCAATAATCCAAGAGGTGTATTCCTGAAATCGTGGATAACAGAGAACCAAATGGAATACAGGTGCAATCTATATGGGTCGGAGTTCCCAACATACCCTAGGACAAATTCATATTTGGACCTCTGCATTGCTGACGCAAGACTTGAATTCAGCTTTAATAGTCCTCAACGGAAACTGCAGGTACTTCCTTATGATAGCGACCATAACGCAATCGTAATGGAAATCAATCATCACAGGGATGATTTCTTACTCATTCCAGTTCAACACGAAAATCATCGGTTGAACTTCAAAAAAACAGACTGGGGAAAGTTTCAAAAGAAGTTTAATCGAGAGTACCAGAAGCAATGTCCCCCTTCTGATGGTGGCAATTCTTGCTCAATGGTTCCTAATGACAGGAATCTAGCTAACGATGAAATAGATGTCTATTTGTCGAAGCTAGAGAAGCTGACGTTGGAAACGATTGAGAAAGTAGTTCCCAAGATTAAACATCGAAACAATATGGAAGGATATGAAACACCAACCATCGCAAGGTTGAAAAGATTGAAAAGCCTCCTTCTCACACGCGTCAACAATATTTATCGACGATTTTTAGACTACAACCATCCCTCGTTGTCTTTGTTGAAATTACATCTGAAGAATGTCCGGAACTTAATCCGGTCATACTTCAGGAGTGAGGTCAGCAATCAATGGGCGGAAAAATTGAGGGGTATTAGCCCACAGGACCCAGACGGCGTGTTCGCGAAAGTGAATAGCATATTCCGCAAGAAGTCTCGAGTGAAGGTATCGAATCTTGAAGTCACTAGTGATGAGATAAATCTTCTCGATAGGGCTGGTATCGAAATTGATAGTACGACTCCGGATAGAAATGGAAACAGGATTATTTGTGAAGGATTGGATAAACTTGCCCTGATTGGAACACATTTTGAATTGGTTCATCTACCAAACCCTGAGAGAGGGAACGAAATTTTTTCAGAGGTCGTTGAAGCAAAAGTTTCCGACTTCAAATCAAGCCTGAACGGCCAATCAATTCTTCATTTCAATGAAACATTAAGATCTGACCTCATACCGAGCTTGAATCTAATTGATTATTTTGTCAGCTATGAAGACTTGTGTTTCATATTTCGCAAGATAAACAACAAGAAATCATGTGGTAATGATGGTATTCCGAATGTAGTTCTCCGACATTTGCCTGAGGTTGCTATTAGGAACTATTGCATATTGTTCAACAACATGTTGAGCAATTCATATTTCCCAAATGAGTGGAAAAAGGCTAAGGTATTTCCAATCTTGAAGAAAGGAAAAGAATCTTCATGCCCGAAAAGCTATCGCCCAATCAGCTTGCTGCCTAACATCAGCAAGGTGTTTGAAGTGATACTCAACAGAGCATTAAACGCCCACATTGAGGAAAATGAGTTGATGCCGAATTGCCAATTTGGTTTTCGTGCCAGGCATTCGACCACACATGCAATAACGAAAGTAACCTCAGACATCTGTTGGAAACTAAATGATAGACAATGTGTTGGAGCATGTCTCATTGATATGGAGAAAGCCTTTGATACGGTATGGTTGGATGGACTTATTTTTAAACTTCTTCAGGACAAGTTCCCCAGACACCTCGTCGCCATGATGTGTAATATGTTATACGGGAAATCGTTTGTTGTAACCGATGGAAATCTGACAACAATGCGCGAGTTCAAGGTCTTGAATGGTCTACAGCAGGGAACAGTTACTGCGCCTCTGCTCTTCTCAATCTTTATTCGCAAGCTATTGAACGGCTTTGATTTTAACGTCTCGCCAAAGCGATCATTGGTAGCGTTTGCTGATGATCTGATCATCTACACGGCTGACCGAAAAGCTACAATAGTTCAGAGCAATCTCCAAAAAATGTTCAATGATGTACAGCTGTACACTGACAATTGGCGAATGAAAATCAATGCGCAGAAGTGTGAAACAATCTTGTTTCGGACAACGCTGCAGGGGGTCAGTCAAGACCTGAAACGTAATTGGAAAGATTTCCACATCATGGCTGGCGAGGGTAGTTCAGAACGAATTCCACATAAATCCTGTGTTCGATACCTCGGTGTTTATCTCGATCAGTATCTGTACTATATTGAACATGTGAAAATCATGCTCAGTAAAGCACTTAAAGTGGTCATGGCCCTTCGAAAACTCTTTCATTCCAGATACATTGATCAAAAGGTCAAAATTATCTGTTACAAGACACTGGTTAGACCAGTTTTGACCTATGGATGTCAGATCTGGTACAACCAGAGTGCTAGTACTATGGAAAAATTAAGAGTTTTCGAAAGGAAATGTCTTCGTGCATGTACTGGTTTGTACAGAAAGCCTGAGACGGATTGGAAACATTATATATCGAATAGAAGAATTTATCAAACTGCTGAAGTGACTAGAGTCGATATCTTCATATTGAAGCTTCTTCGGAATCATATCGCAAGATCTGTGACTGTGAGTGAAAACCCTTGGATTTCACAGCCGTTCCACCCTACAGACGGGTATATAGCGACTTGCCTCGCTACTGGCTTCATTCCTCCAGAAGCATTCGTGTATTTGGACATGAATGGATATGTTTTTGATTCTGACGGCGTCCCAGTCATATATCACATATATCGACGGGCCACCGATAAGAAGATAAAATATCCTCCGAATTTGAGTTCACGAGACCAACGATTTCAATGGAGATACTCATTTGCTAGATTCGTTGAAGCTGATCGAGTTGAGACGGCGCAATTCAGGTATTGGTGGCTGAATGACAATGTCTAAATTTTTCGTGTTTGTTTTCAGTTTTGGTGTTTTTCGTTATTTAGTTTTTGAGTTTTAAGCTCATTATTGCTACATTTAGTATTGTTATATATTTTTGTTAAAATCAGGTATAGGTTAGGTATATGTAATGTTTACTATATTCCGTTAGAGATAAGATTAAACACTTAGGTTAGGAACATTGTTATAGTATTTTTAGTATAAGATAAAGTTTTTTTGATTGTATTTTATTAGAAATAAGTTACAACATATTAGGTGTAGGATCAAAGTTTCACTGTTGTGTATTAATTATAAATAATTTTTGGATAGTGTTGGTTGGTTTTTTCTCCTTTTTCCAATTGAATTGTAAAAATATGTAATAATCGTAATTAATTGCATTTGCTATAGTTTTTTTTGATGAAATGAGTTTATGATAACGTACAAATTTAGAGAGCCATTTGGGCCATTAAGTTTTTTGATTGTTATTATTTGGAATTTGCTTTATATTCTTTTAAAATTTATAACGATGAGTATTAAATAAAGCGCTTTTGACTTTGACTTTGGTGTTAACCTGCTCCTCTTCATTTCTTTTGTTTAGCCCGGAAGCATTTCTAAAATGATCAAACCGCCGTTTCCAACGTGGCCAATCCGAAGGGTTAAATGTAAAATGTTCCGGCGCTTGGACAGTAAAGTTATTACCCGATAAACCCGCCGCCGCAGGCTGTTGTTCCGAATCGTTTACCATTTTATTGATTTAAATATTCAGCGAATGACCTAATTTTTCTTTTCTCTACTTTCCGACACCGCTGTCACCATGTAGTGTTCGCACGTTAATTAAAAGACGACCGATCTTAATGAGTTCAGTTTATTGACTGACTTCTTTCAGAAGCTGTATTGTACTTCAATTAACAAATTTAATTGGACCTGAGTGTGCAAGCGCCGCAGTTTGTTGAATTGGTCGTCGCGCAGCGATCAGGACAAGTTGGCCCAACGTTCGTCTGAGGAAATTTCTTGCGCGAGTGAAGTTCTAATTCCCGCTGCTTTTTGTAAACAGGAAATCAAAAAGCGTCTTATAGCTGCGGACGCTTACGAAAATATTTCAGACGGAGTAGCAAACGCGCAGATCGTTAATGCAAATTCGATTCGATCACAGGGAGCCTTGTTGTATCAGTTCGCCAACCGCATGCGTAAATTCTTCTGTGAATCATAGCGTGAAGAAGTTTTTGCAATCGCATCGGTGCTGCTGCTGTGGGAAGGGCTCTGGGAAATTGGGGTAGTGCAGCTCCGACATCTATGGCCGATCGCTTGACTCCAACCAAGTGCGTCGCAGATATTGCTTAGCCCCATCGGGCCCCCACGACTTCGTCCTCGCCACCAACGATAACATTCAGTGTCGCTCCACTTGCAACGCATTTGGGTTAATCGCCATGATGTCACGTTATCTGGGCCCCGGCAATCATATTAACAGTTCTGCACCCAGCTCCGCGCAGTTTGGGACACGTCAAGTGGTGATGACAAGTGAACTTTCCGTTCGTCGTTCCGCCAGTTTGAGAAGGGATTTCGCTGGTGTTGCCGAAATGTTCGTGGAAAACTGCAATTAAGGATTAATTAAACGGTTTTCTAATATCTCTTATTGGATTGATTTTTACACGTAAAAGATCTAATGGAGGGCTGCCATGCAATAGAGATTAGGAAATTTATCGATTGTAAGACAGGTGAAATCGTTCTGATTGAAAAGTTATGTTTGGAAAATGAATTGATGACACTAAATATTTGACAGAAGCTGTATTGTAAATCACCAACATTCATCAGCGGGCACCCGGTGAGGATGTTTGGTAAGAAAGTACCCTATTGGTTCTTTTTAAGAATTTTTTATATTATTTTTTTGTTGTTATATAAAGTGTTTAGAAATTCATATTTATTTACATTTGCAACAGAAGTTTTTGAATTTAGAAAGAAAGTAAACAAAATAGAGATATTTAACGGTTGCATGTTGATGTATCAGAAGTAAATTAATTGAAAAACAAGGTCTTTATATCCATTTATTATTTGCATCGCCCTAGTATCTTCATATCGGTCTCGTTTTAAACTGAAAATAGTCTTACAAGTCAAGAATTCATTGTGTTATGAAATTTCGATTATTCATACCATGATAATTAGGAGGGACTGAGATTTATGCTTCTATTCGATATTTTTTATAATAAATCACAAGTGTGCTTATTGATATTGAATTTCGAACCGATGAAAATAACATCCATTATACTCGTATAATTTAGTTCTGTCGCGTAATTAATTGCAATTTAGAAAATGTTCAGAATAATGTATTTAGCTTTTACGTTTTCTATAATCAAAATGTGAAACTGTATCTTTCGGGATTCTTTATTTTTATAATTTGTACTCCCATCCTTCTTCTTAACAATATTGTCACGATGCAAAACAAGAAAACTAATATAATGAATTGTTAAAACGGATATCTTCAGTCTTTCCCTTTCTCATAACCTGACCGGGTATTGGACCAGCAACGATGGCAGGCTCCTCCACTCAAATGGGCTAGCCATCGAGTACACTCTTCCCTTCTTTTGTTTTTTAGCACGATTAATTTTTTCTTCCCCAATAAGATGCCCATTCAACAGAGCCTAAAATTGTTTTACCACAATTGCAGTGGTATCCGATCTAAATTAAGCCAATCTTGCCATTTCCAAATTTTACCCCTGACAGAAACTTAGCTTAACAATACTTACAGAAATGAAGAAATCTTAGACAGTGATTGGACTATCTTCAGAGATGATAGATACTATCAGAGCACTGGACAATCAAGAGGAGGTGGCGTATTCGTTGCGGTTCACAACTCCCTTTCAAGTGAGCTCGTAAGCACCACCTCGCATAAAGTATTCCAGCATAGGTTAGTTTATATATCAACAAAAAAGCTTAGCTTATATCTTGGCGTGTACTACGTCCCCCCAAACTCTTCTGAAATCATCTATCATGAAGTCATCGAAACCATTTCGTCTCTAGCTGCATCTATTAAAGAAGATGACATAATAATTATTACTGGAGACTTTATCGACTGAATTTGAAATTCGCAATTGACAAAGTCGATAATCGTCTTCTCCCAATCAATCTTCTTGACAGTCAGGATTTTAACTTGATAAGTACTTTTTATGGCAACGATCTGCAGAAAATAGCTCCAACGCCTAACCAAAATGAAAATTGGTTAGACTTAATATTTACTAACGCAAATGACGATGTAGTGGTCAATCCAACCGATGACAAAGAGCACCTTTTTTTAACAGTCTTCATCACTATACACTTACTATTGAGATTGCCACTACTGATATTTCTAACCCGATTTCATACAATAATTCAATTGTATGCGACTTTCGCAATGCTGATTATGAAAGCATTAAAAACCATCTTTGCGCTGTTGATTGGACTTGTACCCTTGCGACGCTAGATCTAGAAGAAGCTTTATCGTGTTTTTACCGGATAACTCGACGCCGTTGAAAAGATTGTACCAAAAATTAAGAAGCAAAACTTTCGGAACTTTGGCTAAATAGCGATCTTAGATATTTACGAAATCAAAGGAATAAATACTATAAAATGATTCAAAGTAAAAAAAAATTTCAGCAATACATTCAATCAAAATATAAAGAGCTTGCTAGTGAATTCAAATCAAAATCTGTTAATTTGATTGGCGAAAATATCATTTAAGACCCAAAGAAATTCTTTGATTTTGTAAACGTCAAGCACAAGACGCACGGTTACCCTCATGCATGTTTTTTAAGGCTTCTGTTTCTGACTCCCAAGAGCAAATCTGCGAGTTTTTTGCAAGTTATTTTCACGAGGTTTATTGTAACCCTGAGAAACCAAGAAATCCCATTTGTGCAATGCCATATTCAACAACTTTGATTAAGAAGTTTCAATTTCTAAGGAAGAAATTGCTCATGCAATTGCGAATTCTGATTCAAATAAGGGACCTGGTCCTGAGCTTATCTCTCCTAGCTTTCTGTTCCAGTGCAAAGAACAATTAATCATGCCTTTCTCCATCATTTTCAATAAATACCTCTCTAGCGGCATCTTTCCTTCTTACAGGAAATCTTCGTACCTAATACCAATAGATAAGAAGAATGATAAACGGTGTATTCAAAATTACAGAGGCATTACTATATTATCAGCCAGTCCAAAGCTGTTTGAACACATAATTTGCAAAAAGATCTCTCCTATTATAGAACTGCGGCTTAATGAAGAGCAGCACGGGTTAAAAAAAAATAGATCTACTACCACCAATCTCCTCATAATGATATCAAGTATTGTATGTGAGATGGAGAAGGGTCACCAGATTGATGCAATATATACAGATTTTACCAAAGGATTTGATCGTGTAAATCACAAAGTTCCCCGTAATTTTAGGATAACAGGTCGGTTACTCAGCTGGATCCATTCATACCTTAAAGACCGCACTCAAGTTGCCAAATTTCAAGGACAATTATCCAAACAAATTCATGTTCTTTCCGGGGTTCCTCAAGGAAATCATCTTGGACCTCTTTTATTTAATATCTTCATATCAGACCTCTCATCAGTATTACATGATGTATGCAGTGATATATGTATAGGTTTCAAAGTCCGTGAAGGACTGCAGCGATGGTCTGCTGCCTCGGCAGAGGAAGGTGTAGATATCCGCCGAGAATGCCCTTGTCTGGGAACGCGTGAATGCGCTGGCAGGCTAACATTGCGGTGTCGTGGGGCGGGTTCGTTCCCCAAGCACAAGGACCCACTACAAAAGAATTTCGCATTCACGAATTCTTGGCTCTCAAAAGAAAGGCGACCGAAGTCGCAATATTGTAGGCAGCTACAACAAGGGGAAATGACTTGTTCCGAGAACAAGTTGAACAAGTAAAAATGGGCGGACTTTAGGGTGACCTCGTCATTACCCGAGGAGGCTCATGGCCCACAAATAAGAGTGAGACAACGGGGTCAAAATCCATAAATGTTGCAGTGGCCAGGTATTCCTCTTCTGAGTGGAAAACTCATACAACATAACTTGCATGAGCCTTCCCATCAGAAGAGAAGTACCCCGGTGACCAATTTATGTCATAGAGTTATGCAATTCGATTACATAACCCTATGCCATAAAAAGGCACCTTGCTCGGGGCCACTCAACCCGCGATAGTACCTGAAACAAAAGGAGGTTAGTATGTGACCGATGGCTGGCTCATATCTGGTGGTGAAAGCCTGCCACCGTACTGGGCCCTATACCCGGTCAGAAGGGTGAAAATGGAAAGACCGAAGGGTCCATTTAACTCAACATTTCTTTATTTCGAACAAAAGAAATATATATATTAAAAATAATCCAAAACAATAAATTTAATAAATTTAATAAATTTAACTAAGGAAATTTGTTGGAAAAATAAGATATAATAAAGATATATGAATATAGATAATTATAATTTTTCCTAGTTTCAAAATAGTGAATTGACGTTGTTCTTACGTTCGCGGCAGGGTTGGAAAAAAGATGTAAATTTGTAACTTCGAAAATGCTACGAATACTTTTTGGCCAAAAAGAGAAAACCGGATGATTACTCGTTCGTCAGATGTATTCAATATGGGAATTATTCCGGTGAGAACAACGAACAATTTTACAGAGGACGCTCTTATAAGAAACATATTCATTAAATGCAAAACCTTTATATGATTAACTTTTTAACAAGGATTATATAATCAAATTTAAAGACTTAGAATATCTTTAAAAAAAGATAATGAGAACTTAATTATTTCAATAAAATCAAGAAAAAAATGTAATCTTTTCCTTACTTCCTACAAGGAGTACAAGTAATTCTGCGAGCTACTGTCGCAATTGTTTTCACAACAATGAAGAACACGAATTCACTCAAAACCACGAGAACCCAACAAGCATGATCAATATCTGCAAGTGACGTCACTCCATTCATTAATTTGCTCGAATCTACCAGGTACCTCTCGGTAGAACATTCGCCAATAAACGAGAAATGGGTGAATAGGTAGAGACCCTATATAAAGGCGAGCTGAATGAATGGGGGGATGATCATTCATTCGACCGCGATAAGAACTGCGATTGTGTGTGGGAAGCGATATTATTCGAGTAGTAGAAAAGTGATTTTCATAATAGTGAAGTGATTTAGAAGACAATTGCGATAAGAAATTTATGGACAAGTGTTAGATTTTTCATAGTGAAAATTAAAATTAGTGGAAAGTGTTAACTGATTATTGTGCATTTTATTTTAATAAACTCTTTTAACTTGAATTAAAAGACATTGCGTTTTCACTTTCCCGGAACATTAAAATTATTGGCCGCGAACCGAAAACACGCGACAATATCATCAACAACTGTCCCCGGAGGCGGATTATTTTGATTTAGAAATATCGAGTATTAATACGCTCGGAAACGATTACAAAAGCAAATTTGGGGCTTTCCGCAACTCCAGCTTGGGTATAAATTTCCGTGAGACGTTTCCGGATTGTATCACTTTCAATGATGGAATTGATCTTCACCAACACCATCTCTATAGAAAAGAATACGAGATGGCAACGGTCCGTGCACATTACGATATTCTTCAAGTGCTTTGACCACGTTCAAGGCAATTTCAGGAGGTCCGACACTTGCGAAACATGAACCGGAAATAATTGCTGCCGAAAAACTTCCGCGGAACCAAACTCCGAACACGTTTTCTTTTGGTGGAAATTCTCTGACTTGTAATTTGTGTGGAGCAAAAGTAAAACCACTCGCGCGAATTCGTCAGAGGTCTTCGATTCACTTCAAATTGCTACAGAAAGTCAAAATCGCCTGCCTTCTACAAGTCGCAAAAGAAAATGAAAACTTGTTTGACCGTTCCTTGCCGTTGGTTTAAATATATTCACAAAAGTACCAACTGTACTCAGTAAGTGGAAGGTAATCCAATCATGAATACAAAATAAAGTCTTAGGAGCACTAATAGAGACATGCATGCAAACGCTAATAACTTTACTGTTACTAGAAATAATGCACTGATTACTGATGTATATTGCCGGTGGAGCGTTCGCACGGCATCGAGGTGAGAAATCCTATTAGCAGAAGCCGCTGTGACTCCAACATTCTGTATGGACGATGATTTTCTGGTTGTGAGTGCCGGACGATTTAACAAACAGCGCACACCCTATGAAAGTGACATCTTCCACAATAGGAACTCTCAAGTTGTCTGCGGCCGAGTTGTGTAAAAGGCTCCTCTTCTCCCGAGATTTTGGATTTGCTGGTGAGTAGGCAATCCGGCCTTCGCCCATGAGCCAGAGAACTCCACGATCAACTGTCCTCTCGCGATGGCGCTCGCCACTGAATCTGGGCTGCTTTTTGGGGTGGTTCTCGTTCTCTTCCCAAGACGCTTTCCGCACATTCAAGACACGCAATTATTTACTGCCGTTTTATGATAAGTCACTGATAACAAACCCAAATCACTTAATTTTACTTATCTGAAAACAGAACACCACTCTGTTTCTAAAAACTTTGTCCAACCACTCAAAACTTATCATTCCATCTCCGACATCCGTCGGCAACCACACTGACATTTCGTCACTCTAGCCGACCTTCTCATTGCGTTGAGGAACATCGCAACACTTCACACCTATCCTTACGATGCAAGCCTCAAGGTAGATTGCATACGATATTTTTTTTAATATGTGTGGGTGCGCACAATTAATGAATAAAAATGACAATTGTGTACGAATAAACAGAATGGCTTCTTGGTGGTTGTTTATGTTTTAACTAATATTATCATCATACGGTTTTATTGATAAATTTGAATTCATTTTCAATGTAAAGAAACAATAATGGATACTGCATAATAATATATCGCAGTTTTTCTTTGATATCACGTTGATTTGAAACAAAATCGGTGTGCGAGGCGTTTATTAGTTCTGGATTATTTTGAATAGAAGACATTAGTTATTTAGAAAAAAATCTAAATTGAATAATCATTAATGTCTACTTGTCGCCGCCTACAGCAATATGCGTTTAATCGAACTGTCTTCCTTTTTCTAGTAAGAATTTCAATTTTCTTGATCACCATGCTGTAGAGGTGACGGAGATAGGAAAATTTTAGAGCAGTTTGATAGGGTAACTGCTCTATTACTACATGCACCTCATTTTTTTATGCAGATGACCTGAAAGTTTACCACGTTATATCTTGTATGTCGGATATGATTTTCCTTCAGTCCAAGATTAGCACTCTCTCTGATTGGTGCAATAATAATCAACTTTCCTTAAAGTTGGTAAAATGCCAGGTGATAAGTTTTTCAAGAAAAAAGAGCCTTCTTTTATTTGACTATCACATCAACAACACAACACTTAGTAGAATCGATAGCATTGTGGACCTTGGTGTTATTCTGGACCAAAAGCTTTGCTTTAAACTACAGTACGATGGAGCTAATGTCTAAGGCTAATAAATTGCTAGGTTTCATCAAAAGAAGAGCTAAGGAATTGAAGAAAATTTGGGTTACTAAATCACTATACATCTCATTAGTGCGATCTATTCACGAATATGCTATCCTCATTTGGAACCCTGTTTTTGATATCCACGCTGACAGGTTACAATTGGTCCAGAAACAGTTTCTTCTTTTTGCACTGACCCACTTACGACCCTAGGAATTTGCACAGCCTATCATCATATAGCTATCGGCTTCAAGTACTTAATATGGCATCACTAGATTCTAGGAGAATGATATCTGCATGTCTAGCATTTGATGTTCTGAGAGACAATATTAAGGTTCAGTATATAGCAAAAAATTACTTTGAATGAGCCCCTTAGAACCACAAGACAATCACCAATACTTATCGTAGATCGCCATCACACTAGCTATGCAGACAATGAGCCATTAAACGTTTGTTGTAAGGCATTCAACAAGTTTAGTAAATACTACCCCCCATCCATTTTCAAAGCCTTATATAAAACTAATATCCTCAAATCCCTTCATTCCTCGACATAATTGTACGTTAATTTATTGTACCTAAATTTAAGAAAAATGTCTTGTTTCCAATTTTTATACTTTTGTAATATTTTTTTATTGTAAGGATATGTCGTGCTTGGCAAATAAATAAATAAATATAGGAGAATAAGATTATTCCACTAAAATAACACAAAGGAAATTCAGCATAATGCTTTTATTATTTTATATCATGTCACTCAATTGATTTTGTAGTGCTTAATTAGACATATAAAATAACACTTATTATTTACACACTATAAACATAAAACTATTTCACAGGTACTGCACATAATTTGATTCATTTTCTGACCTGAAATTAATTTGAATTCGTTTTTATATCAGAGAATCCGTCTGGTGATGTAAAAACTAGTTGGTCAAAATCGTCGAGTAAATGTGCATTTCAAAGTCATGTATATTACATATTCTGCTAAAGTACGAGATGTATTATATTTACGATAAAACATTAAACTGTATATAGATCTACCTAATATATTTATTTACACTATATATACATTACATACAAAGGCATATTCATTTATCGCTGTATATTAAAATAAAATCAACGTGAAAGACCTTTTTCATCGCACCCAACAAACGAAACGATATTGAAAGATGATCATATACAAGCATAATCCCCACATAGTCCATAGGAATGTGTATTATGCATGAGTAAGGAAAACAAATATTATATATATATGATCGTAAAAGTAAGTACAAATATATATATTTTATGTATTTCAAGCACATGGGTGCAATGGAAATTACACAACAAACTATTGATATTAAACTTAAATGAAAACTATATCCCCATTTATGTGATAAAATTATTCAATAACTACAAACGTATGTAAATAGTAACAAATACAATTGATGATAGTATGCACAGCCTCTCCATACGAATTTAATATTATTTTAATGGTGGCATTTGGTTATCTAAATATTTACATGACAATGAATCGTTGTATCTTTTTATTGGTCATAATTTCTGTATTCGACGTGGTACGTCTAGATGTGAATTTCCACTAACTGCGCATATTTTCAATCTATAGCATTTGATACAAACGTTATCATGTTTCATTGAATTTCAATGATACTCGTAGATATCAAATATTTACTTTATTACCGAATCTGGATGTGGCGAAAACTTTCACTTTAAGCAATCCCGGGTTGAGTTCACTCCATCTAAAAAAATCAATTTAAAGTTACAACTTCACTACTCATAGAATTTTTCAAACTCACTTTAAATTGCGATCCTTCAAACGACTCTTGACTTTATTTTTTATGATGGAAACTCCTCCAGCACTATGCAATCCTCGACCAGTTATTATGAAAACATACTTATAACTTTTGTTGACGCTTTTCAATTTGCGAATATGTTTATCAATGAAAATATCTAAACATTGTTCGGCTTCGAATACATGCAAATAGTGCAAATCAATGAAATCTGGATTGTTTTGTGTAACATCATGGACAGTGACAATATAATTTGCCGCGGTATGATTGAAAGCATCGATTTTTTGTTTATGTAAATCAGCAATTTGTGAATAATAAACTGCGACAGCTGTGTTACCCTTTTGAATGGCTTCTTTAGCTTTTCGATAGCATTCAGCTTTCAATTGACTATGATGGACTGCCATGTTACGATTGATTTCGAAATTACGCAAGGCGATTTTCTTCGCTTCATCAGGATTTAGATTTTTGTCTATTCCAAACGCAGAATCCAAAGCATTCTGTCGAAAAAGTAACGCAAAATTATTCGAGTATGTATAGGAAAAAATTATATTTACCTGTTCTGTATTAAAATCTTGCGAGCCTCCTTCTTGAGCTGTGTCTCCATCTTCCACTCTTGCAGCTTTGGCTCTCTGACCAAGAGAACTCTGAAGAATTTCTACAGTCTCTTCATAACGATTATCAGTTGCGTCCAACGTTTCTAACAATGTTTGTTGACCAACATCGGGAAATTCTTCCGACAATTTCAGTTTCGTCAGATGCGATGCTAAGTCTTCAGTATTAGCTTCCCAACAGTTCCTTTCCGCATTATAAAAATGAGTGGTTAATTCGTTGCTTAGGCTTTTCAAATCAGTACACTGTTGGTACATTTCCTTTTGCGAGAGAACCTTCGCGAATTCTTCATCATCCTTTAAAGTTCTATCCCGTTCCTCTTCGACTTGATTGTAAACCGATTCTACCCACACTAGATATAACTGATAGGCGAGTGATTTGGGAATGGAAACATTTGTTTTGAGATCTTTTATCATGTTTTTCGGAATGAGCTCTGAATCGAAAATGCTAGCAAGCTGTTCCACTAACGCCTCTCCTAAAATCATTTCAACAGTTTCATCATCTTCGGGTTCAGAGGACATGTCATCGTTCTCTTTCGATTCTGCTGCAGTCTGCTCCGCTTCTTCAGAATCAACTAACTGATTTTCATTACCAACAACAGCTCGATCGGATGAATTATTTGTTAGTTTGTGACGGAAATCGCGTACTTTTTTAAGTCGCTCGGAATAGTGTTGTTCGCCCAGAACAAATTGATTTTCTATAGTTTTCTTAAGTTCCTCTAATTGCTCGGAAGCTTTAGTCAATTTATCATTGCGTTTTGGTCTTTGTCTTTTCGGGCTGACAGATTCTCTTACTTCGTCACCAATATCAAGAGTTTCATAGCTTTCGAACATTTCTGTTTCAATGTTTAATGCATCTTGATCACAATTACATTGAAATGATTCAGCTGTTGTCGTATTGGTTTGTTGTTCAACACAGGAGTCATCTTTTAAAAGAATATCTACAGCCCAATCAATATCACCTTGACATTTCTCAAAGAGATCCCATAAGCCATCTACTTCCTTATTTGGATAGATTTGTCGAAGTGTAGCAAACGATTTATTTTCATTACCACAATCGATCACATGTCTCTCCAATTTGTCGCCCAGCACAAAATTAGTGGCGTCTTTAGTTTGATTTGCTTCAGGAGTGATAGGTTCAGTGTCAAATGAAATCAAATCTTCACACTCCTTTTTAGTAGAAGTTTCAACACTTGCTGGTTTGTTTTCGATTAATTTCTGCTCCGGCTGTTCGAGACGTCTAGGAGGTTTTGGGAAATTATTTGAACCTGCTTGGGAATTTTTTTTAGCTTGCTGCTGTTGGTCTTTCCAGTACTCTTCACTTTCTTGCTCGTAACTTTTCCAATTGTCAGCATTATCGAGGGACTGGGCGCCTTCTTGTTGTGTGAATTGGTTTTTATTTTGATACTCAAAACTCGCTGTAAGTTTTGCAGCTTCCTCTTTCGCGGTTAAAAATACGTCGTCATCACTTTGCTGATTAGAAGCTGAAGGTGTATCGAGTGGAGGAGTTGAGGATAATGAAGTTATTGTTTCTTTTTTAGCCAATTTTAAAGGAGGTTGTGATCTCAGTTGGGGTATAGGCACGGTATACTTGCAGTTACATATCTGAGGAAGACAGAAAGGATGATTAAATCCACAATACAAATAGAGAGTAAGTTTTTTCTTGAAGAATGTTTTAATGTTGAACGTAAAGCGATGCAAATGTTCTAATTCCTAATCAAATTTTGATTACTAGACTGTGCTCCATCAGAATAGATTTTCACAAAGGAAATTAAATAATCAAAGGTATTTTACATACGAATATCGTCAAGAAACTTTAATTAGGATGCAATGGAAACTAATCTTCACTTAAAGGACACAAAACGTGCGATCAATATAGATGAATTACTGAAAGATGACATGGTATTCTACGTCTAGCATTCGTTGCGAACAGACGTGTTTTTTATAATTTTAAAAATTAATTAATTTTTCACAAAAGTTAGTTTCAAAAAATTAAATTAATTTTTTACAAGTCAGTCAAAAGCAAATTTTGATTTTCATTGGAAAAAGCATTTATCGTCAAAGGAATCGACCCACGGATTCATAGAATATTATCTGACTTCGATAAATCGACATAAGCAAATAAGCCGAAGACTAACTCGGGACTGCTGTATGGAGGAGCCTGACGGCTTCCCTCCATTGGGGGGCCCCGGGCAGAGTAGCAATGCGAAATTGGCGGCAAGCGTCAATAAGAGAAGACACACGAGTAACCCGGACCCCGCAGATGGCGGGTGTTAGACTCAAGTAGTAAAAGACAAACAAGAAGTGAGTCGACTTCAAGGTGAAATACAGTTCGAAGATATGTACAAGAGAGCGAAGAAAACTCAAGATGCAGAGCCGGTAAGGCCAATAAATACGGAAACTAAGGCGAAGAAAGCTGTCAAACAAGTCAACCCAGGAGATATACTAAGTGCTGGAGGCGCTAACGACAGCCAGAACTACCATGCAGCGCTGGACGGACTCCAACAAGAAATGGACGTTGACGAAAGTACTGAAGGTAATATTAGTCAAAATAACAATGATAATTTTATCCTTTATTTAAAAAATAAAAACAAGGAGAAGAAACCAGCTCGCAGTTCTGCTGATCCTCCTCAATCAGTTGCCAAAAATACAGAGAAAGTTCCACCTATTAATGTCTTCAGTCAAAGCGGAAAGGACATGGTTCGGCTATTGGCAGCCGAAAATAAATTAAAAAATTTCGAGATTAAAAGAATCAATGCCGAAAAGTTAACTATCAGAACGAAAGCACTGGTTGATTTCAAATCAGCTAAAAATCCTCTAAATTCTGGGGAGGCACCACACTTTACATATACCCCGAAAAGTGAGAGGAACCAGACCTTTTTGTTGAAGGGCTTGGACTGCGGAGAAGATACCGTCGATCTTCTTCAGGTGCTTAAGGAAGCAGCACCAGAAATTGAATTCATCTCCATTAAAACGTTCGCGACAAGAAGGTCGACGATAGAAAAAAACGTGATTATCTCCTTGAATTCATTGTTAAGCAAAAGCCTGACATCATGCTTCTCACTGAAACCCACCTCAATTCATGGCACTCCATGACATTCAAGGATTTTGAATTCGTAAGAAACGATAGGGTAATAGGTGATGGGGGAGGTGGCACCGGGAAATTGGTTCGAAGACCCAATTTTTTCCAAAATATTGACAAAATCGAATTCAAAAGCTTTGAAGCTCTTGAAGTGTCCATTATCAAAATCTCACTGCCAGGTGGCGATAACCTCTTCGTTATCTCTGCCTATGCAACTGGTGGAACTGTTCTCAAGCTCAAGAAGGAGCTCAATTCCTTGTTTGAAATTCTTGAATTGAATAGGCTGCATAATAATTATATTCTTGCTGGTGACCTGAACGCCAAGCATACATCATGGCTGAACGCCACCAATAATCCAAGAGGTGTATTCCTGAAATCGTGGATAACCGAGAACCAAATTGAATACAGGTGCAATCTACTACTGTGACCAAAAAATAAGGTGACATTTGAATTCAGACTGCGCGCGTCGAAGGATTTGGAGAATTTTTTTTAGGTTGGTAGTACTGTCAGTGACAGCTATGTCAAATTTACATGTCAAAATATCCATTAGTGTTTCAGATACGCGTCGTTTCCGGGATGGCCTTCAGTTCCGTCTTCGCTGCGGCTTGAATCTTCTCTATCGTATCAAAACGCTGTCCCTGGAGCGGTGTTTTGCGCTTGCTGAACAGCCAGAAGTCGCACGGCGCCAGATCAGGTGAATACGGTGGTTGCGGAACGATATGGGTTGAGTTTTTGGCGAAATGATCACGAATTACGAGTGCAGTATGGGATGGTGCAATATCGTGGTGTAAAAACCAAGAATTGGGTTTCCACAATTCCGGCCTTTTTAGGCGGATAGCGTTACGCAAACGACGCGTAACGTTCAAATAATATTCCTTGTTGACTGTTTAGCCCGGCGGAAGGAATTCATAATGCACAACACCACGATAATCGAAGAAGAGAAGAGGTTGATGGTCGCCCAGGACATTCTTCGTCTTCGACACGTTCACGGCCGGCTTGGAACTCACTATACCACTTGTAAATATTTTTTTTAAACAAGCCTCATCACCAAAGGCTTTCTGCACCATCTTCAACGTATCCGCAGCAGAAAATTGATTCCGCAAACAAAATCTAATGCAAATTCAACAAATTTCGACATCACAAAAAACCTAAAACTCACTTTTAGCAGCTCACAAAACGATGAGTATCTCAAACACTGATGAATATTTTGACATGTATTTTGATGTAACTGACAGTGCTACCAAATTTAAAAAAAATTAATTCACCAAATCTTTCGACGCGCGCAGTATAAATTCAAATTTCACCTTATTTATTATTTATTATTTTTTGGACACAGTAGTATATGGGTCGGAGTTCCCAACATACCCTAGGACAAATTCATATTTGAACCTCTGCATTGCTAACGCAAGACTTGAATTCAGCTTTAATAGTCCTCAACGGAAACTACAGGTTCTTCTTTATGATAGCGACCACAACACAATCGTAATGGAAACAATCATCAAAGGAATGATTTCTTCTTCATTCCAGTTCATCATGAAAATCATCGGTTGAATTTCAAAAAACAGACTGGGGAAAGTTTTTGGAAATAAAAAATCTGTATTTTTTTTTTATTTACTCTTTGATATATTTTACTCTTTGTAAATTCTACAGTTTTTGTTCCTTTGATGGCAATTGGTAGGGACGACGAGATGTTGAATGCGGGTTATGACGTTGAATGGTGGTGGTGGTTGAATTGATGTATTGATCATATGCTTCGCAAGATCTTTTAGTCAATTCCATAGCCAGCTCATCATATTTAATCTTAAGGCTTGTGTCAAAGTTATCTCTCATTAATTTATAGAGCTTGTTCCTTTGATTCCGCAGATGTCGAAGGTCGCGATCAAGCCAGGGCTCGGAAACTTTGGGTTTTTTCTTTATTTTAGGAACATGAGTCTCAATGCATTCGAAGAGTGTTTTATAGAATGAAGAGACAGCTTTCTCTAAATCTAAACTTGAAAGATAGTTTCAATCAATATTGGCAAGATAAAATGTAACGCTATTATAATCAGCATTTAAGAAATCAAATACAATACAGTCATTGTACGTTCGGGAAAAAGTTACATCAGATATGGGAAGTTCAACCGAAGAAGCGAAATGGCTTCGTGTGTTAGAGAAGAGGTTCTCTTTGTCATTGGTTGGACTTACCACAACATCGTCATAAGCATTGGTAAAAATAAGATTGTAAGTCATTACCATAAAAGGCATTGATTAGATTAAGATCGATGGTATTTGAGAGGTTTTCTGGTAGAAGATGGTTATCAGTTTCATCAGGAGTAAAAGATAAATTAGGGCGGTTAAAATCTCCCAAAATTATAATTTGATCATGTTCCTCTAGAGATGCAGCAATAGAATTTATAATTTCACATATCTTCTCGTAGGAGGTTTCGTCAGATTTTGGTGGAATGTAAAATACCCCTATGTATAAAAACCACTTGCCTAAGCGTATTTGAACCACCTTATGTTCAAAAGTTTTATAGGAGGTAGTATCAACGTTTTCAGAGGCCATGGCACTTTTGATCGCAATCAACACTCCGCCACCTTTGGTTAGGCCTGTGGATGAGTAGTCACGATCAGCTCAATAAATGGTCCAGCTACTGTCTAGAATTTCTTCGTTTATGTAACCATCATGTAGCCAGGTTTCGGTGAACGTTAATACATTAAAATGGCAAGACTTAGCATCAAGGTATAATTTATTTATTTTCCCTCTCATACCGCTACAATTATGGTAAAAAGAGTTTAATACCATTCAATGGTAAGTTAGTACATATTAGGAATGATATTTTTTAAACTCTTCTCTTGCTTTTTAGGAACATAGAAATATGCTTAGATCTCACATGCAAAGCGTATGTTTCCAGATAATTTCTTACCTGGTCAGCAGAAAGTCCGAGCTGCTCGTGATATTTTACAAATATATGGCGTAATGACTCAATCTCAATAGGCAGGCCTTCTTGCTGAATTAGTACTTTGAGATTAATTTTGGTTTTACCATCGATACAGGTTGATTCAGGCGCTTTGTGCATGTAAGCAAGATAAAGTCGAACGCAATCAAACAATTTGTGGTCACTAAGTCTAGAAAGTAGATATCTACTCCCAAGATTATCCTATCTGTAGCCAACTTCACAGGAGGTGGGTTTAGTGGGTCTAGGTGACTGACATTGATAGCAGAGATTGGAGTGTCTGAAACTGGCGGAACAAGGATTATACCCTCAGAAGACGGAGCCAACGTACCACGGACAAAATTTGAGTAAGGTTTTAGTGTAGTTGATTGTCCAGAAGTTTTTTGGGAGAGGCTATTAACAGGTGCAATTATCGGTTCAATCAGTGGAGAATTTTGCATCTCATTACTCTGAGTGGTCTGAGTGTCAGTGGAAATTCGTCTCTCCAAGTGTCTATCATTTGAAAAGAAAGTCGACGTCTGAGAATAAGACTGAATCATATCAGAAGAGTAAGTCCTTGGTGACGAGCCAACTATATTGGATGTTGAAGATCTTCTACTTCTCATTGGATTTTGAATACATTTTTTATCGGTTTTTAAAAATTTCTGTAAATCTTCTTTATTTTTATTTTGATCAATCGTCTTACTCTTAGTGAATTTAGATTTGGATTTCAATTTCCTAAAAGTCATTCCATTCCAGTTCTGGCACTTGTTATCCTCTTGTAGGTCGATGAACATCCAGGCATATCGTGCAGGAATAGATACTTACGTTGCACCAACTGTACAGAACAGTTTTCAAGTAAGAGCTCAAATTTGAGAAACTTCTTCATCCACACAACATCTGCCGACTTTGGAGCTCCTTTGACGAAAAAAACTTTGTATTTAGGATTTTCCGGTGTGATTAAGGCATTATTTTCAGATGTTGGGAATTCGCCATTTTAATTTTCTCGATCCGCCTGTTCCATTCCTCTTCCGACCAGGGAGTGCCAAATTGAATGTTATTTGTACACCAAACAGGAGATTTGGCCGACTGCATATTTGCGACAGGGGTTATTTTCTTCATGGGAGATGTGATCTGAGCATCCTTCACTTCTTTGTGGCTAGAGTTGACCATTGCTGCTTGCTTAAATTCTGCGAGTATCAGCTCGTGATTTAATGATGGCGTTGAATTTACTTTAGAGTTAATTTTTTCAAGCATATTTTTTTCCATACTATTAATGGCCCTTAGCAGTTGTTCCTCCAAAATTTTTGGCAATTCTGAATTTTGTTTGGAAATTTTGCTATCGATATCAGAAACCATTTTTTCCAAATCACGCAGGCGAGTACCAATAGTGCTATATGACAAGGGAGCCGATGCATTAAACGGATAATTAATCGATCCATCCTTCACTGCTAAAGCATCTTTCAATTGTTCCAGCTTGCTTTCAATTTGGGTCGTCTTGCAACAATTATCTTTAATTGAAATAAGCGGACTCTTTAGTTTAGTTTTGGATATGCTTTGGGAAGATTTTGACTCTGAGGTCGAGAATACAAATCCCAATAACATGACTTCCGCAAGGATAGAAGTGGAAAAATACTTAGCAGAGCCAATGCTGGCGAGGAAAGGTAGTTTGGAAAATCTGCAAGATCCGCTGTTGTGGTGGAATCAAAGAAAGCAAATATATCCGAAATTATATGTTTTCGTAAAAAAAAATATGCGTCATGGCTACATCTGTCCCGTGAGCAATTTTTTTCTAAGCAGGGCAGATATTGTTGCTTCTGAAAAGCGAAAAAGGCTTAAAACAAGCAAAATTTCGCAAGTGGTTTTTCTGAATTATAATTTGCACAATAAGGAATGAAAATGTGATTTTATTTAATTATAATGAGACTTAGTTCTCAAATGATGCTTTGGGAAAGTGGTTTAGTTTATTTTTTCTTTTTGTTATAATAAATATAAACTTTTACTAAAAGTTTTGAAATGAACAAATAAAATGTAATTTAGTTTAAGTTAATATATACCATTTTACAATTTCATGCTTAGTTTCAATTCCTGCCGCACAATAAAATGAAATGCATGTTTACAATTTGAAACTAATTTTAAAAATTGTTTTTCTGCTATTTCTAATAAAGGGATTTCCTTTAGGAATTCAAAATTATCCAATTCACTCAAAAAAATAATTATTGAAAAAGCTTGTAAGGCTCGGGAGCAAATCAAATTTGAAGTTGTTAATTTTCCCATACAAAATGCGTTTGGTAGCGTATCACCGTAGGTGATGTGTGCATTCACATAACGCCCTAAACGTGCATACATTGCTTTCCATCATAAAAACTTGTATCAAACACCTCATACTCACTCATATCGTGCCACGCCGTAACGTAGCGCTAATCCAAATGGCTTGGCATTGCCAATGCCAACGCAGTAGATACATTCCTTGAATCCAATGTTATCACCAACACATAGCAACTGTGTTGATGCCAAGCGCTAAATCTCTCGACATAGAGGTTGATGCCCAAATGCGCTACTGCGCTGGCGTACCGAGGATTGGTATCAACGCAGTGGTATCATTGATAGCGCTTCAACGCAATTGCGCGGTGGTTACCCATGCCTTGAATGCACCAAAATGTTTGTTTTTCTTTTTACGTCACTCAGCAGACGCACTGTTCGAGTTTAGTGTATTCAAAATTTTAACTGCTTTTATGAAATAACATGTTATTTCTAAGTTGTGTGTTTCTTATTTATCAACGCGTTTAACGCTAAATTGGAGGTGAGAAAATAATCACCCAGTGCCCATAGCCAGAAGGTCGTTTCCTTAAACGGGCAATGGGACACTATTATCCTACCTCCTAAAACCTATTTCCCCGTAGATGTTTTTTTTAATTATTTTTCTGGATTAAAGGGTCCCTTGGCGAAGCAAACAACTAATTTTTATAAAGATTTGAAGCTTTTCGGTTTTTAAACGCGTTAAATGGTTAAGTTAAATATGATTGCAGAATGGAATGTTTCCAAATTAATTTACATTTGCTAAGCATAACAAAATACCTTAAAATTCTATATTTCAATAAAAAAATTACCTCCATCAAAATTTGTACGTTGGTAGGTTCATAATTGTCCATCATTCTTTGAATTTTATCCTTAGGCACCCCGTGACGATTTTTCACAGCACATTTTCCCGCGCTTTTACTCCAATGTGTCTTTGGTTCAACAATTTCCAACAGATAGCCATACTCTACAGCAATCTTAACATATTCAAACATTTCCCACTGCTTTATATGTGTATTATCAATTATCAATGGACTCCATCCGTTCATCGCCTGTGCTTTTGCCTGTCTCCGATTCATGTCATGCGCTATCGAGAGCTCGTCAGGTCGGTAAACATAATTTCCATTACGATCGTAAAAATAGTCGTCAGTGCTGCAGATATGATCACGATGTGCACTACCCTTTACCGTTTCATCGACTATTTGTCGAGCTAAATAAGATTTCCCTGACCCTGGTGCGCCACGCATCAGAATCATCACCTTATATCCTTGTCGAATTTTACGAAGTAAAGGTTCCAGTTGTTTGGTGCGAGTTGTTGGAGGTTTAGACTGTTTTGGTTGTGATAATTGAGTATCGATTTTCTTAGCAGTATTTTTTAAAAGGTCACTGAAAGCTCGTTGATGAGATAGTGTTTTTTCCGCTTCTGCTATTTGTTCATTTACATGAGGGATCCATTTGTGTATGGCTCCTAGATTTCGGTTTTCTCTATCTTTGCTAAATGCTTCAATTTCGGCTTTCCTGGTTTCTTCGATACTTTTCTCTTTGCTATCATTTGCTTCACAAGCATCCTGGCGATTGTCCAACTGTATTTCAGGAAATGATAAAGCTCCATTTGAACCATCTTCTGCATATATTTCTGGCCTGATCAATGCTTCAATGCATTCTTCCACTGGAATGTAAAGATGATACAAGAATTTTTAGTTTTTGGTAGAGTAATTTTTTAGGCACCTATACAGAGCTCAAAGTCTGCTAAATAGGCTACCTGTCATTGCTTTTAAATAAAAATAATAGTAAATATAAACAATCAACTCACATTGCCAATCATACAATTTACAGATCTCAAATATCTTATCGGTTGAGACCACGTCAGCAAACATATCATTTAACTGAGCCACTATTGCGTCTTGCTCCCCATTTAGCTGAAGGTTAGTTCCCAAACCCATATCCGTTTTGGATACTGTTTCCATTGTTAAGTTGATTTCAACAGATCTGAATGAGGCCTCTTGGCGCCTTTCCATTGTGCTGTTCCGTGGTAAACTTGGTTATCGTTCAGAGTCAAAATATTCAACTATGAATAGCTGTAAATTTTGGTGAGTTGTACAAAGATGATATTTCAAGTAATATGAGTAATCCACACACAATGCACAAAAAGTACGCATTGTCTGTTTCCTGGTTTCGTGAATAGTCAATTTTTTTGCTTCGACCAACGTGGAAATGAAGCGCGGGAAATGTTCGAGTTTCTTATGCCTGCTTAAGTTTCAGTGCTCAAAAATTTAATTTGAAATGCACAAGGATGTTCAAGTGCTTATAGTACCCAGATCGGTTTCCTTCTTTTCGGATTTAACACTATTTTGTTAGTATGATAACTAGTAACGTCAACTTTCTGCAAATTATAGTGGTTAAGAATGTGTCATAATCAGCTTATGTGTCATAACAGAAGACACCTGATTTTGATTTACCAGAGCTACCATAACCGGAATTGACAGCAAAGTAATTACAAACACAAATATTGTCTCTTCTAATTGTTCTTCAAGTCTTGTACAGATAATATATAATATCTAGATATTCTATTGATAAATAACACAAAAGCCTTAATTTCATCTTGCTCCAAATAATACTTGAAATTTGGTAAATTGACCTCTATGTACACAGACTAAGAGACAGAACACACACGTAACTATCTGTCAAGGAAATGTCAATGATATTTGCACTAATTGTGAGTTGATTTCGGTGAAGGTGAAGTGTTCAATTTTTGTTTGTCAACATTTAAAATAAAGTGATACTCCTCAATGTCTGAATACGATAATGTTCGAATAGGAAAACTTGTTCTCAAGGGCGAATCAAAGAAGTAAGTTTCACACATTAAATGCCTCTGAATGCAATCAATACAGTCTCTGGTCATCTTTTCTAGGAGAAAAAAACATAAACACAAAAATAAGGACAAAACCGATTCAAAAAAGCAAAAGGTTGTGATCGATGAGGATGCATTAAAACACGGCGGATGGCGAAAAATTGAGAAACATGCAGATATCACTGGAACTGTGGCTATTGAATTCGGTTCAAATGCTTACTTGAAAGCATTGGATAATGGTCTGTTTACTTTGGGAGCGCCACATTCAGAAGGTGAACCTCCAGCACCAGAGGAAATCCTCACAGCGATTCAAATCAACGGAAATAAAGTTGCTCTAAAATCAGGATATGGAAAGTATTTGAAAGTAGAGAAAGATGGCATGATTACCGGCAGATCTGACGCTGTCGGAAGTATGGAGCAGTGGGAAGCTGTTTTCCAGGTAAATTGACTTTACTAAGCCTTAATTCATTAAATATATACTTTAAATAACAAAAACCACTTCAAAGGATGGAAAAACGGCTCTGCTAAGTGAACTGGGAACGTTTATGTCTATAGACCCAGAAGATGATGCCTGTGTTGCGCTACGCAAAACAGCAGGGGAGAAAGAAATGCTATCAATTCGAACACTAACGAACGGTGATCCGAATGAGCAGGAAGATGAAAATCCAGAGGAAAAGGCAGATTTGAAACAGATCGAAATCAATTATGTGTACGTAGAAGAATCTCATTTTATAATGAGCAATTTATGATTTTTCTATCATACATTTTATTGCAGGAAAAAATTCCAAAAGTTTCAAGATAAAAAGATGCGTATCCACAAAGGTGAGTTAAATGAGCTCGAGGCAGCAAGGTCGGAGGGTACATTGCACGAGGCATTGTTGGATAGGCGCAGCAAGATGAAATCTGACCGATATTGCAAATAGTCTATAAGGGGATATTTTATTTAATTGAAATACAATATGAACCTGAAATTGTTTTTTATTTATTTATTTTGGTATTTGTATGTTGTTTTATGTGGGACCAAGATGACTGTTTCAGCCACTCTTTAGCGCTCAGACCATGATCCATTGCACTCGACAAACTCATCTTACCAAATTCTACTCTTAATTTTATCGTAACGAAGTAGATCCAAGAGATTTTCATTCGTGAGCATATTCCAGCTCATTGCTGTGACACCAAATATCTGCAGCCTGACAGAGGCCGGGCATGTCATACATACTGCGTGATTGCCTTATCCTTTTCTAAAGACCCTTGCCAAGTAGGATCTTCAGCAATACCTATTCTTCACGAATGAGCACAAAGGGAATTGTGCCCTGTTATCAGTCCAACCAGAGTAAGTTATGGTGGGGTTAACCACGATAATTCTAAAGTGAAGCTGCACTAGTACCATTAGTTATAGTGAAGATTAGACAGAGTTCGCAGGAGTCTATACTCTCCGGTTGTTCCTTTGTGTGCCTTCTTGACCAATTTTTGCATTGAATTCATCCAGAACAATTTTAATATCGTTTGATGGCAATGCATCGACAGAGCTTTCTAGAGTGCTGTAAAATTCGAGTTACTGTTAGTGGAAGAGAAAAGTCTGTTGTCACACTAAATTATATATAATTTTTAATGAAATTTAATCTAAAAGTAGGAGGTGAATGTAAGTGTACCGAGCACAGCCTAACAAAAAAATTTAAGGGAATTTTAAATTTAATCCATGCTCAATAGGTTCAGTGAAGAGCTAGGGAGGGTCATCCTACATTCAATTTAATAATGAATCAGCAGTCTCGTGTGGTGCTTTCGGTCCCCCAGCGGACGCATCCTCAGACAGCGGATAAAGGGTGCCCTCACCAGCTGGCCGGCGGGTATATGGGCAATAACCGACAAAGTTGAAGCGCTGACAACGCTCCACTTTATTTACTTGTCATGGAACCAGGAAAACAGTCTTGGTTCGGGTTGGATAAACGACGACTATCTAAACGTATAAAGGAGTATTCTTTTGGAACTTGGAATGCTGGATCATTGAATAGACCAGGTAAACTGTGACAACTTTTGAATGAAATAAAGAAATATAAAATCAACATCCTCACAGTGCAAGAAACTAGATGGTACGGTGAAAACGTATTTGTCGTGCGAACGCAAACCATGTTTAAATGCGAAGAATTGCAAGGCAGCCTTGAGATCACCGACTTCAAGCCCGTTAACGAAAGGATCTGTGCGATTCGTGTCAAGACCGAATTCTTTAATGTCAGGCTGGTCAACTATCACGCGCCCACAGAAGAGAAGGAAGAGGCAATCAAGGACGAATTTTACAGCAAACTAGAATGCACTGTCGATGCATTGCCGTCAAATGACGTTAAAATAATTTTGGGTGAATTCAATGCAAAAATTTGTCGAGAAATGATACATAGAAGAACAACCGAAGAGCACAGTCTCGATGCAAAGACCAGCGACAACGGACAATGCCTGAGAGACTTCGCTGCTAGTAGAGGCTTCATAATTAAGCTCCATATCGAGACATATATAAGAGAATATTGGCATTCCCAGACGCTGGCACATTCAACCGGATCGTCCCCGTTCTCATACAAAAACGAGCAGTCACCAGCATTCTCGACATGGACTCCATCCGCGGCGCTGTCTGTGATTCAGATAACTACCTTATAAGGCAGCGGCACACCCAGGAATGGCACTTGGGGGACCTACCGGGAGTTTTGAAAAATTATCCAAAAAACGTACATTTTAATGCTTATTCAAGCTCTCTGAAAAGAATATTGTAATGAGGGAAAATAAGAAAACCACGAGATAAAATTCGTATGTACGCTTTAATGTGGACAAATAGTTGTGATATAAAGGGTGGTTCAACCATAATCTTCTTCTTCTTCATAGCACTACAGCCCTCTCGGGTCTTCGGTTCCTGCAAATAGTGCCTCCAACTATCTCGGTCTATTGACCGTGTCCTCCGATTTCGAAATCCGAGCGATGAACTGTCTTCGTCGACCGAGTCAGACCAGCGTTTCCTCGATTTCCCCACTGGCCTCCGGCCTTCATTTCTCCCAACGAATAACTTCTTGGGTATTCGTTGTTCGTCCATACGATTCATGTGTCCAGCCCATTGCAGCTACCGCAGTCTTATAATCGTTGAGACCTCCGGTTCGTCATAAATTTCATACAGCTCATGGTTGTATCGAATTCGCTATTGGTCACCGTCTAGCTTCGCTCCAGTTATTCGCCTCAGGACCCGTCGCTCAAAGGTGTTCAATATATTTGCGGATGCTTGGGTTAGGATCCATGTTTCACACCCATAGCATAACACAGGCCTTACTATAGATTTGTATACTTGGAGGTTCGTTTTCCTGTGTATGCAACTGGTCTTCAAGATCGTCAAAACTGAATGAAATATTCGGCGTATTTCGTCTCGTTCATTATCCGTCTTCATTATTTTGGGGCCTAGATACACAAATTTGCTCACATTTTCGATACTGTATTCGCCAAGTTTGATATTTTGTGTACTTGAGGTATTTTTCCTTGACTGCGTCATGAGCTTTGTTTCATTCTCATTTATTTATAGCCCTGCTAGTTTTGCTTCGCTGTCGAGTTTCAGGAAGAGTTCTTTGGCAGTTGTCAATGATCGCGACAAAACGTTGATGTCGTCTGCATAGGTTACTATTTGCCTCGACTTGTATAGTAATGTACCTCGCGTATCGACAGGTAGCTTCCTTATGATGTACTCCAGAGCCAAATTGAAAAGCAATGGGGTCAGCCCATTTCCCTGCTTTAGTCCGATATTTGTGTCAAAGGCATCGGTGAATTGGTTATTGATACGGACTTGGGAGGTCGTCGACGTCATTGTCATTTTGGTAAGACGGACTAATTTGGCTGGGATGCCACAGCAAAGCATTATTTGGTACAGTGCGTTACGATCAATACCGTCGTATGCTTGCTTAAAGTCAAAGAAAATTTGGCGTACGTCTATGTTGAGCTCCCAGCATTTTTCAAGTACCTGCTTGACTGTGAACAATTGGTCTATTGATCTACCTGCCCTAAAACCACCTTGATACTCCCCAATAATACTGTTGGCGTATGATCCGATTCTATTTTCGAAGATCTTTGAAAATATTTTGTACGCCGTACAAAGTAGTGATATGCCTCTATAATTTTCGCAATGTAGCTTGTCACCTTTTTTGTGGATAGGGAATATAATTGATTGGCTCCACTCTTTCGGCATATGTTCTTGTTGCCAAATGTACTGGATGACTTTGTGAATAGCTTGATGAACACTACTGCCACCATATTTGATGACCTCCACTGGAATCTCATCGGTGCCCGGCGATTTATTATTCTTTCGGGCTTTGATGATGGAACAAACTTCATCCAAAGTTGGTGGGGCCAATGGAAGCTCTCCGCAGACATCTATAGGCTCCAATGTTCTGGAGCTGTGGGGAGGATTAAGAAGGTTCTTGAAATATGATGCCCATCTTTCCTTAATCTTGGTTTTATCAGCGATGATATTGTCGATGTCATCAAGACAGACCGTGGTTTTGGGCTGATAACCACGCTTCAGGCTCTTCACTACTTTGTATGCTTGTCTTGTGTTGTTGCTCGTTAAACTTACATCTATACTTCTCAATTGATTGTCATAGTATTTTCTTTTCTTAATCCTAATGATCTTATTCGCTACTC
This sequence comes from Odontomyia ornata, assembly GCA_963969285.1. NCBI lineage: Eukaryota > Metazoa > Arthropoda > Insecta > Diptera > Stratiomyidae > Odontomyia > Odontomyia ornata. The sequence continues at coordinate 25,914,837 of OZ017741.1, forward strand.
TTCTGAGATTTTCATAGTGTTCTCTTTTCGTCCTGGTTTTCTTATCTACATATTCTTTGTACGCGTGATTCTTGTCTAACGCATTCTGGCACTCATCATCGAACCAATCATTCCTCTTGCGCCGGCCTTGATGTCCGATCGTCTGTTCTGCCACGGTCCTGATAGCCGCTTTCACTTCCATCCAGAGTTCGTTGCTCTTCTTTAACGATGCGTCTGATAAGATGGGAGCCAGCTGGTTGTCGAGGATCTCCGTGAAATTTTCAGCAACAGACGCCGTTTGGAGCCTTTTGATGTGAAATTTTTGTAGCGGGTAGGTCTTCGCCAAATATGGGTTTGACATACGACATTGATTGGTTAATTTGATCAAGTAATCCAACCGTAATGCACGATGTTAATAGTGAGTCACACTTAAACGTCAAGTTTTCGCCCGATTTAAGCTGATATTTTTATCTTTCAATGTTTGACAAATTCAATCATGGACAGGTACACAATTGAGCAGCGGGTTAAGGTTGTTGAAGCCTAATCAAAACGTGTCCACAATCGGGAGAATTGTGCACAAATCTCAGCAAAACGGATCTGTAGGAAATGTGAAATCACCTGTGCATGCTCCCCCAGTTCGTTCTGCGGAAAACATTGCTGTTGTTCGCGATAATGTGGCACAAGAGCCGTCAACCTCGACTCGTCGTCATGCCCAACAATTGAACATCACTGATGTGAATTTTAAATAAAGATTTAAATTTACACGCTGACAAGGTTCAATTGACTCAAGAGCTGAAGCCTAATGACCATTTTAAGCGGCGGCAATACGCCGATCGGTTGATTGAACAGACAGAAGGGAATGGTGACTTTACAAAGAAAATCATCTTCAGCAACGAGGTACACTTTCACCTCAGTGGATTCGTTAAAAAGCAGAATTGCCGCATTTCGGCAAATGAGAATCCACGAGTGATTGTTGAAAAGCCGATGTTTCTGCAAAAAGTGACTGTTTGGTGCGGTTTATGGGCTGGCGATGACATCGAGCCGTACTTCTTCGAAAATGAGGACGGTCAAGCAGTTACCATGAATGGTGCTCGCTATTGCGAGACGATAACGGACTTCTTGTGGCCAGAAATTAAGGTTATTGCCTGGACAATATGTGGTTCTAACAGGATGGTGCCACTTGCCATACATCCAACGAAACAATGGCTCTTTTGCGCGAGAAATTCGATGGCCGTGTTCTCTCACGTTGTGGCCATGTTAACTGACTGCCACGATCATGTGATTTGACACCGTTGGACTTCTTTCTTTGGGGATATTTAAAAGAAAAAGTCTACGTCAGTAAGCCATGACAATTCAGCGCTGAATTGCCCATGCTGGGTATCTGCTACAACGTTTGTGAGAGAAGATTGGTGATGAGTGTCATTTGAAATGCCAATATTGTGATCAGATTCAGCACCTGGTTTTGACTTCCTTCCATGTGGGGAACCTTTACGACATTGGATAATTGTGCATCATCTTCTCGCTTTTACCAAGAATGTTCAGCGTCGAATCTATGATTAAGGTCTGATTCATCAGTAGTGAATGCAACTTGTCTTGCCTTCCTTGCATTGTTTTGATGGTCCGGGCCATCTGATTGACGTAATCATCATCCAGAATACCAAACAACGATCGGGCGAGACCACGTACTGCATTTATAGCGCCCCTCTTAGCTCTGACCCTCAGGATTTGATTGATGTTGCAGAACTCTTGATCGAAATGATCTATGAGATACATGCAATTTGTTGACGGAGTTCCCTTCTCACACAACTGCTGTAACAGGCGCGTCCTATTCTGTACACGGCCAATTCCGTCCAATACGATCTCAAATCGTAACAGATCACCAGCCCCCATTCGCTCAAAGATAGGTACGCCTAGCCCAGTGATTGAAAATTCAGACCAGGATGTGGGCCAGTCAGTGAAACCCGTGCTGGAACCATGCTCACTGTAAGAATTAGCAAGTGGAGTAAGTTTTGGCTGACTTAACGGCTGCCTCCCACAATCCACCAAAGTTGGGTGCGCGTGGCAGGATAAAGTGAAAGTCGATTCCTCGGGCATTGCATGAAGCCGTCACTTCGTGTTGCGCTTCGTTTGAGTAGAGCGATAATGACAATTCCGATAGTTGGTTGTAAGTTGGTGGCGTTGTCGCAATATAGATTCCTGCAATAGCCTCGCCTTCCGATGAATCGCTTCAGTGAACCAATAAATGCTTCGGTACTCAGATCGCTCACCAATTCCATGTGGACGGCTTTAGTGGCGAAACAGCAAAAGATGGCTATGTAGCCCTTCTCGGTACGGGTACCTCGACCACGGTTATGTATCATGATGGGCCCAAAGAAATCGACTCCCACATTGATGAATGAGCGCACAGGCTGAACGCGAGTGCTCGGGTGATTTCCCATAATTTGAGAGAATAGTCATTGTAATTGTTGCACAATTGATCTTGCTAGCTGCTTCCCTCTTATTGGCCAAAAACGTTGTCTCGTAGTGGTGAGCAGGGCCTGCGCCCCAAGATGGCAGTTGACGCGGTGAATGTCCATCATCAATAGCTTGGTGAGTGGGTGTTTGAACGGCAGCAGCATCGGGAACTTGGCTTCGAAAGAAAGCCTGGACAATTCCAGCCTCCCACCAACGTGCAAGATTCCTTCCGAGTTCGGAAAGGGAGCCAGCCCCACCAAGGGACTGTTTTTGTTGATCTGCTTCTCTAAACTAATGTCCTGTATTTCTTCGGGGAAGTCGTCTTGCTGGATGTACTTGATGATGACCTAGAGGGCGCTTGAGAGCTCTCGACTCGTGAGGGCCCTGCACCGCGGGTAGAGGTTCTGGGAAGTTGGTTTGCAATAACCGATAAACCGTAACACGTAGGCGACTAATCGTTGCAACCTTCTGAAGGAGTTCCCATGTGGAATTCCATGAATAAAATGCATGTCCGCCTTTATTGTCGCAACCATCGTTCAGCAACAATGGCAAACCCATTCCAACTGCAGGCACCAAATTTTCTGTAGGAAAAGCTTGGCAGCTACTATGTTCGGTGCCAGGAGGCCCATCGGGTCAAACATCCTGGCAATGTCAGATGTGATCGTCCTTTTGGTGAGTTTTGAACCACTTGACTCTCGATTGATGTGAATCTGAAACTCGTCCGCCTTCAGGAGCTAGATTACGCCAAGGGTTTTGATGTAGTCCTCTGATAGGTTGGTGAAATCCAGTTGTACCTGTTGGTCCTCAAGTTTTATCCTCTGCAACAGTTGAGGATGATTGGCACACCATTCGCGCAGAGGCATGACTGCACTTTAGAGAATTTTGATCAACTCCTCCTGCTTATGAATTGCCTCTGCCAAGCTGTCCACCCCAGTCATAACGTCGTCGATGTAGGAGTCATTTTGCAATGCGCTGCTACCTAGGCGACGTCTGTTCTGCTCATCCCGTGCTAGCACCTGAAGACATTTGGTCGCTGAATATGGAGCACATGTCGTGCCGTAGATGACGGTATTTAATTGATGGTACCATAATGGCTCAGTTGAACTATTCCTCCAGACCAGAATATGATACTTGCGATCATCGGGATGAAGCACTATCTGACGGTACATCTTCTCGATGTTGGCAGTGGCAACAAAGCAGGGCATTCGGAAACGTAGCAAAATAGAGAACAAGTCGTCCTGAATGGCAGGTCCGGTGTATAGGATGTTGTTTAATGAGATGTTCATCGTCGTTTTACTGGAGGCATTAAAGACCACTCTCAGCTTGTTGGTGCGGTAGGAAACACTGCAACTTCTCGTCCATCTGTAGAATCACTTCCCCCATATGCTCACGACGGAGGTAATCATCCATGAATTCCTTGTACTGACGTTTCAGCTCGGCATTTTTCTTCAGCCTCCATTCTAAGGTCAAAAATCTGCGTGTGGCAATAGCTTTTGAGCCGCCCAGCCTCTTGGGATCATCGCAAAAGAGAATTCTTACCAGGAAACGACCGTAAGGCTGTCTTCGCACCGTTTGGCAAAAATGTATTTCACATGCCTTTTCAGTCAATGTAAACTGTGGTTTCATGTTCAGCAATTCCACCACTTCCCAGAATTTTTGATGGTCTCGTTTAGCTTGACGTCCTCTGCTAGAACCCCGCAAGTCATTGAAGAAGCCTGAGGTTGGACTGCTCTTCCAGCGACTATCCAGCCAAGGAGCGTATTTTGAAGCACGAGGAGCTCGGAGCCCAGTTTTATCTGCCCGATGGCCGAAATTTCGTAAAAGTGTTCGGCGCTCACCAGTAAGTCAATCCGCTCCGTTTAGAGAAGGTTTGGATCTGCTAGCTTGATATTTTTTTGGAATCGGCCATTTTGAAATGTTGAGCTCCTGAGAGGGTTGCGGTGAAATGATTTTATCCATCACATAGGCCTCCAATTGGCTGGCGTATCCAGTCAATCGCGTCCTTTCTGTAGTAACGCCGACATTTTTTATGAACGTGGGATGACGTGTTAATGGTAGCCCCAGTTTTTGGATTATTATTAAATTGATTTGTGAGCCCGGATCTAATACAGCACGGCACTCCGCTGTCCGTCCATTGCTGCTACTCAGCTTTAGCAGGGCCGTGCTTAGAAGTGCGTATCCCTTGGACCGTGGTATCGTCAGAGTAGTTAGACCAAGCGATGGTGCATCGGACTGCTGCCTTGCCTCCTGTTTAGACGGTTTCAGGCGCGGGGGCATCACCTTGGCTGAATTTGATTTGGTATCGCAACTCAAATGTAGTAGGCTATTGTGATTTTTGGCACATTCCTTGCAACTTCTGGACGAGCAGTTAGCAGCCTTATGTCCTTCTTGGAGACAGTTGACACAAAGTTTGTTCGACTGGTCGAATTTTAGTCTTTTCGCGATAGTAAGCTTAAGGAAACCTGGGCAGTAGTACAGTGGGTGCGTTTGCTCGCGCATCAGGCACTAAGGAGTCGCCACGTTAGCTATTGTAGCCTTGGCACCCTTGGTCCGGCTCTCCTACGGCCCCTTCGATACATTGCCGAGTGCCTTGAGAGCCTGAAAACGTGCCACCAAAAATTCCAAAAAGCCTTTCAAAGGTGGTAGTTCTCGCGGGCTGGACAACTATTGTTCGTATAGTGCGTGAGTGTCCAGGTTAATATGTGCAAGAGCAGTGGATTCTAATAAACAGTGGCTACGCCCATGTTCTCGAGGCCTCTGATGCACTCCTGGGTGGGGTCATGTAGAGATTTCACGGCAGTCGCTGAAGATTTCTGACCCGCGTGGGCTGGTTGACCGAGTAATCGATTGATGAAGGCAGTGGTCAATAGTCATCGATTATCGTACCACTCCTTTAAGGTGTTCCACGCTGCCTCGTAATTATTTTCAGGGAGCGAAAAATTTCGAATTAGTCTCTCAGCTTTTCCTGTAAGGTAGGCCTTGAGGTACCATAGCTTTTGGCAATTCAACATTGGTTGGGGATGCACCATTTGCAAGAACAAATCATGAAATTGTCGGCAGTGCAAGTATTCTGTGTCAAAGGTTGGAAGCGTGACCTTAGGTAGACGAAAACTAAGGCCCGTTGTTGTTGGAGTTGGTGCCACTGACGCTGTTTCGAATTCTTGCAGCCTTGTTTCTAACTGGATCAGTCAGTTCTGCGATACTTCCTCGAGGTTTACGTGTCGAGCGACATCAAAACCTTATCCGCCAGGATTGTCACAAAGTTCAGAAATCAGGTGGTGACACTCCTCTAACTGTAACCAGTATCTTTTCACCAAAGCGATTTTTGCCTTATACCACGATCTTGACAGCTCCGGACGATCCAACGGGCGATCGTTCTCAGCAGGGAATCTGCCATCACATTGTAACGCTGTTAGCACTTGGTGATGGTGTGTCTTCCACCCTTTCGCTCGTATTCTCAGTGGGTAACATCTGCGTCGACGGGCCATCAGTTTGCAAAGCGTCTTCCTTCAAGGCCAACATCCGATCCTTGAAGTGCTGTTGAAACAGCAAATAACTCGATTGCGTTGTATCGTACAAGGCACTGGTGAAATATTCATGGGACACTGGCACTTCCGATAGCTCGCGGTTCTCTGAATCCCCTTTTTCGAAGGCATCCCACGCAGACTCGAGTCGCCGAAGCCTCGTAATACCTGGCATCATGTTTTCAGGCCGCTGAATCCTTTTTGTAGTTGGTGATGACGCTCTCCAACTCTCTTGCCAATCCTTTTTGACGCTTCGCCAAACGTTCCATGTTCGTGTGATGACAAAGTTAAAAAAAATACTAACACTATGTCCACGTGGCACTGGTATCCAAATTCTGTAACCGCAACTCCAGGCCGACCGCTGTCCGAATATTGCCCGAAATCGAAGCCGTGCCAATTGAAAAACTTCGGTATCCCAAAGCTAAAGAGCGGCGCAAGATCCAACTTAGGATCTCGCCCTGGCAGTTTAATGAATACACATATTCCGTTTTTTGTTAAGACTAAATCGAATTGTTTTTATTTCACTTATACGATGTTGACATGTTACAAGTTAAACGATGTTGAAATATTACAAGTTAAACGATGTTGAAATGTTACAAGCTGTAAATTTTATTTTACTTTATTTGCAACTTTCTCACTGCGATGCGACTGTCTAATAAAAAAATAAAATTGCCAAAAAGCGCCAAAAATTAAACAATGTTGAATTTGTGTGCTCATGAAATGTATACGAATCCAAACATTCGAATACATTTCATGTGCACACGGTGCAAAATTTCAAAAGGCGACACACTGTGGGAATATTCATGTGCCCATGAAATGAATCCGAATCCAAACATTCGGATATATGTCATGCGCACATGACTGCTTACGATGCAAAATCTTAATATGAACGAGCAGCTTGCCTTCCCAACAAATTGCTGATGGTACGTTTGTCTGGGAAAACAAGCTCCCAAGCTGAAAATATATATCTACTTGGATATGTTGTCGCCTGAAGAAATAAATCAGCGGGTGACATTGGACGAGTATGTAATTGTGCTTAACATCCTTTGTCCTTGAAATGGATTAGAAACAACCACGTGAGGAGGTATCTCTTCTGATGTAGACCTCACAGGGTCAAAGTCGAAGTCAAAAGCGCTTTATTTAATACTAATCATTATAAATTTTAAAAGAATATAAAGCAAATTCCAAACAATAACAATAACTTAATGGCCCAAATGACTCTCAAAATTTGTACGATATCATTAAACACATTAAAAAAAAAAAAAACTCTAGCAAATTCAAATCAATGAAGATTATTACATATTTTTACAATTCAATTGGAAAAAGGAGAAAAAACCAACCAACACTATTCTAAAATTATTTATCATCTTAACACAACAGTGAACTTTGATCCTACACCTAATATGTTTTAACTTAATTCTAATAAATGCAATCAAAAACTTTATCTTATACTTAAAAAAATCTATAACAATGTTCCTAACCTAAGCGTTTTACCTTATCTCTAACCTAATATAATAAACATAATATAAACCTAACCTATACCTAATTTTTAACAAAAATAAACAACAACACTAGATGTAGCAATAATGAGCTGAAACTCAAAAACGAAATAACGAAAAACACCAAAACTCAAAATAAACACGAATAATTTAGACATTGTCATTCAGCCACCAATACCTAGATTGCCCCGTCTCAACTCGATCAGCTTCAACGAATCTAGCAAATGAGTATCTCCATTGGAATTGTTGGTCTCGTGAACTCAAATTCGGAGGATATTTTATCTTCTTATCGGTAGCGCGTCGATATATGTGATATATGACTGGGACGCCGTCAGAATCAAAAACATATCGATTCATGTCCAAATACACGAATGCTTCTGGAGGAATGAAGCCAGTAGCGAGGCAAGTCGCTATATACCCGTCTGTAGGGTGGAACGACTGTGAAATCCAAGGGTTTTCACTCACAGTCACAGATCTTGCGATATGATTCCGAAGAAGCTTCAATATGAAGATATCGACTCTAGTCACTTCAGCAGTTTGATAAATTCTTCTATTCGATATATAATGTTTCCAATCCGGCTTTCTGTACAAACCAGTAAATGCACGAAGACATTTCCTTTCGAAAACTCTTAATTTTTCCATAGTACTAGCGCTCTGGTTGTACCAGATCTGACATCCATATGTCAAAACTGGTCCAACCAGTGTCTTATAACAGATAATTTTGACCTTTTGATCAATGTATCTGGAATGAAAGAGTCTTCGAAGGGCCATGACTACTTTAAGTGCCTTACTGAGCATGATTTTCACATGTTCAGTATAGTACAGATACTGATCGAGATGAACACCGAGGTATCGAACACAGGATTTATGTGGAACCCGTTCAAGACTACCCTCACCAGCCATGATGTGGAAATATTTCCAATTACGTTTCAGGTCTTGACTGACCCCCTGCAGCGTTGTCCGAAACCAGATTGTTTCACACTTTTGCGCATTGATTTTCATTCGCCAATTGTCAGTGTACAGTTGTACATCATTGAACATTTTTTGGAGATTGCTCTGAACTATTGTAGCTTTTCGGTCTGCCGTATAGATGATCAGATCATCAGCAAACGCTACCAATGATCGCGTTGGCGAGACGTTAAAATCAAAGCCGTTCAATAGCTTGCGAATGAAGATTGAGAAGAGCAGAGGCGCAGCAACTGTTCCCTGCTGTAGACCATTCAAGACCTTGAACTCGCGCATTGTTGTCAGATTTCCATGGGTTACAACAAACGATTTCCCGTATATTATATTGCACATCATGGCGACAAGGTGTCTGGGGAACTTGTCCTGAAGGAGTTTAAAAATGAGTCCATCTAACCATACCGTATCCAAGGCTTTCTCCATATCAATGAGACATGCTCCAACACATTGTCTATCATTTAGTTTCCAACAGATGTCTGAGGTTACTTTCGTTATTGCATGTATGGTCGAATGCCTGGCACAAAAACCAAATTGGCAATTCGGCATCAACTCATTTTCCTCAATGTGGGCGTTTAATGCTCTGTTGAGTATCACTTCAAACACCTTGCTGATGTTAGGCAGCAAGCTGATTGGGCGATAGCTTTTGGGGCATAAAGATTCTTTTCCTTTCTTCAAGATCGGAAATACCTTAGCTTTTTTCCACCTATTTGGGAAATATGAATTGCTCATCATGTTGTTGAACAATATGCAATAGTTCCTAATAGCAACCTCAGGCAAATGTCGGAGAACTACATTTGGAATACCATCAGTACCACATGATTTCTTGTTGTTTATTCTGCGAAATATGAAACACAAGTCTTCATAGCTGACAAAATAATCAATAAGATTCAAGCCCGGTATGAGGTCAGATGTTAATGTTTCATTGAAATGAAGAATTGATTGGCCGTTCAGGCTTGATTTGAAGTCGGAAACTTTTGCTTCAACGACCTCTGAAAAAATTTCGTTCCCTCTCTCAGGGTTTGGCAGATGAACCAATTCAAAATGTGTTCCAATCAGGGCAAGTTTATCCAATCCTTCACAAATAATCATGTTTCCATTTCTATCCGGAGTCGTACTATCAATTTCGATACCAGCCCTATCGAGAAGATTTATCTCATCACTAGTGACTTCAAGATTCGATACCTTCACTCGAGACTTCTTGCGGAATATGCTATTCACTTTCGCGAACACGCCGTCTGGGTCCTGTGGGCTAATGCCCCTCAATTTTTCCGCCCATTGATTGCTGACCTCACTCCTGAAGTATGACCGGATTAAGTTCCGGACATTCTTCAGATGTAATTTCAACAAAGACAACGAGGGATGGTTGTAGTTCAAAAATTGCCGATAAATATTGTTGACGCGTGTGAGAAGGAGGCTTTTCAATCTTTTCAACCTTGCGATGGTTGGTGGTTCATATCCTTCCATATTGTTTCGATGTTTAATCTTGGGAACTACTTTCTCAATCGTTTCCAAAGTCAGCTTCTCTAACGTCGACAAATAGACATCTATTTCATCGTTAGTTAGATTCCTGTCATTAGGAACCATTGAGAGTTGCCACCATCAGAAGGGGGACATTGCTTCTGGTATTCGCGATTAAACTTCTTTTGAAACTTTCCCCAGTCTATTTTTTTGAAATTCAACCGATGATTTTCATGTTGAACTGGAATGAGGAAGAAATCATCCCTGTGATGATTGATTTCCATTACGATTGCGTTATGGTCGCTATCGTAAGGAAGCACCTGCAGTTTCCGTTCAGGACTATTAAAGCTGAATTCAAGTCTTGCGTCAGCAATGCAAAGGTTCAAATATGAATTTGTCCTAGGGTATGTTGGGAGCTCCGACCCATATAGATTGCACCTGTATTCAATTTGGTTCTCTATTATCCATGATTTCAGGAATACACCTCTTGGATTATTGGAGGCGTTCAGCCATGATGTATGCTTGGCGTTCAGGTCACCAGCAAGAATATAATAGTTATGCAGCCTGTTCAATTCGAGTATTTCGAACAAGGAATTGAGCTCCTCCTTGAGCTTGAGAACAGTTCCACCAGTTGCATAGGCAGAGATAACGAAGAGGTTATCCCCACCTGGCAGTGAGATTTTGATAACGGACACTTCAAGAGATTCAAAGCTTTTGAATTCGACTTTTTCAATATTTTGGAAACGATAGGGTCTTCGAACCAATATCCCGGTGCCACTTCCCCCATCACCTGTTACACTATCGTTTCTTACGAACTCAAAATCCTTGAATCTCATGGAGTGCCATGAACTGAGGTGGGTTTCGGTGAGAAGCACGATGTCAGACTTTTGTCTGTCAATGAATTCGAGGAGATAATCACGCCGGTACAAAGTAACAATGGAGTTGACGTTGATCGAGATAAGACGATCCTATCCGTGGGAATATGGCTGGATGACAACTTATTTTGAGGCATTTGAAAGCCCTAAATGCTGAAAAACAATGTTAATTTTCGAATCTTGTTTATCGATTCGCTCCGATAAGGAATTTAATTGCTGATAAATTTTAAGGAGCAGCTCATTATTGCCACTTACATTATTTATTTTATTTACATTGTCTGCTGGTCCTCTCGCAGCAAGTGCAAATGACACCCCGGGCTTGACGAAGTTGGTAGGTATCACACTGCGGTGTGCTTGACTTTGTTTCGGAGTGACTTTAACCTTTGCATCTTGATACCGGGGGCATCCTCGATATGATGCTGGATGACCAAAGGCACCGCAGCTCACACAATATAGTTTTTCTTTTGGCTCCACCTGAGCCAATTTGCACTCGCCGGGAGCATGAATGTCTTTGCATTTAACACACCTATATTTCATGGCCCAATTGGCAGCCGAATGCCCGAATCTTTGACACCTGTAGCACTGGTTAACCTCACTTTTCTGGAGGCGTTCCCACCTCACCACGCGGAAGTCCAAGTACACTATTTTCTGCAGGGCACTCGAACTACTTTTGCTGGAAATCTGGACTAAGTAGTGAGGCAAGTTTTTGCGCTCCACAATCGATCTTCTCGTTGCAAAGTTTTTGACTGTAATAAATTGTATTTCTGGTGCAGCTTCTTGGAGCACCTGAAGGAGATCGACTGTGTCCTCACCACAGTCCAGACCCTTCAATAAAAAGGTTTGGTTCTTTTCGCTTTTCGGGGTGTACGTGAAATGCGGAACATCTCCAGAATTTAATGCACTTTTTGTTGCCTGGATATCAATTTATCGGCATTGACTCTTTTTATCTGAAAATCTTTTAGCTTATTTTCGGCTGCCAAAAGCCGAACCATATCTTTGCCCGTTTGCCCAAATACATTGATTGGTGGGACTTTTTCTTTTTTTTCATTAATGTTAACGGACGGACCAGCAGACAAACCTTTTGGTTTTTTCTCCCGATTTTTAATTTTAAGGTATTCAATGAAATCATTATCTATCTTAGACGTTTTACCTGTATCCTCTTCAATGTTCATCGTTTCTTCAAGACCAGCTAGCGCTAAATAGTAATTTCTGCTGTCGTTTGCGCCTCCTGCGCTGAGGACATCCTCTTGATTAGCTTCTTCCTGTGGCTTTTTAGTTTTTTTGTCTTCAGATTTTGAGTGTGCTTGTCGGCCTTTCTTGATATCTTTATCTTTGTTGAACGTTAACGTTCCAACAAGTGCTTCTAACGATTTAACTCGAAGCTTGAGTTCTTCATTTTCTTTTTCGATTTTTTCAGCTTTCTCTTTTTCTTGGATAAGCTGTTCGATTTCGATAACCGATAGGATTGTCGGTTTTTCTGCTTTATTCTCATAACTTCTTTTAAGTTTTTTTCGCCCGTCATCATTGGCGATGGGCATGATCCTTCTGATTGATGGCTGAAGCCATCGGGCTCCTCCATCTCGTTGCTTTTGCAGCGAGACTAGAGAGAATGTTCTCAGACCGGGACTTCCCTTGAACGTATTTCCACTTTCGATATTTCTTCAGGAAATGAATTTCAGGTATTCGATAAATGTTCGAATAATTCGACGGTGATGGTTTTCCCAATAAAATCAAAATTTGCGTTTGACTGGCTCGTATAAAATTAATTCAATTTTTTGAATCTGACAGGAGCAATTAAAAACACGTCTACACGCAACGAGTGCTAGACGTAGAATCGACCTCACAGGGTTACACCCATTCTTCGTTGGTGTCAGGGTATTTCACGCCAAGGGGTGATAGGTCCCTGAAGATGGACCTAGTCATCTGGATTTCGATCCGGTTGAGAGGGTGCATCAAATCTACCTGGTTGTCCACTTTTCAGGTACTATCTAGCTTTCTCGTTGAAAATGGAAGGATGTCTTGTGCCATCAGTGGGGTAAGAAACTATATCTCTAATTCGTACGCGTGTAAAATATCTTTGTAGTGTGGTCCTTGCGTTGGCGAGAAGAATCCACTCCACCACTCAACCGCATGCTTACGCGTCATCAAGCAAGAGCAACTCAGCTGATCTCGGTTATTTTAAAGCGCGTTGCAGCAGCACACCATCGCTGCAGTCCTTCACGGACTTACATCAACCCTCAAAATACTACAATTTATTTGAAGATACTGTCAATTTTCCCGGATCCACTTTCAGTAATGATACTTTACTATAAGTCTTAGAATACTAAAATAAAATTTTATGGATACAAAAATCAATTTCTCCGTTTTGAAAGAGTCAATGACAACCACTTTATTAACCAGTCAACCAAACTAAAACAGGTAAAAACTGATTTTGCATTGATTCGATAAAAATTTATTTCATCCCTTCTAGGACATTTCGAATATGGTTTTCTTTTATTCTCGAAACGTTTTTATTTATTGATACCTTTCTACTTCTCTTAAAATTTCTGTTCATACAACATCTAACATTTCCCCAACCCGCAAATGGTGTTTCTCTCTCAACTAACAATTTCCAAGATGTTACAAGATGTTTTGTAGACACACGAACAATCTTTTAAGCATGACACGCTATGACAATCTAATTTTAGAATAAATACGATAGAATGATCTCCTGTATAGTAAACATATTCTGATATTATGATAAAAGTCCATTCCCTCTCAATTTCAATGTAAAAGTGTGCCAATTTATGTTTTATTGTAGTCGACAGGAATAGAATGAATTTGGTATTTATTATTTTATTGTTAATGATCACTTCTAAATTTGCTGTAACGTCTGATAGCAACAATGATATTAATGGTGAATATATTGTGATGATTGTTTTGAAATAAATTGAAGTGTAAAATGATGGCGCTAAAAAATATTAAATAATATATTTACCTGTCGCACTTTTAACCTATTTTTAGAAGATTGAAATGCTGTTTGAATGTGATTTTTTTTTAATTATGCTTGGCAAAATCTTCAGAATGTACTGAAATTACAGATTAGTGTTGATAATTCCAGAAAGGACACCACATGAAACTCAAAGGGCTCAATGTACAGTTAGTGCCGGAGATGTTAAAGCTAGTGCTGAAGCGTCGATCACGAAGTCTCTGGAAGGCGTATGTGGATCGTGTATGTATGAAAAATCATTTAAATTAATATTTATATTCAAATTGTTTGCATATCTGTTTCCATCCGCTAGTTATATGAATACAATTTACTGTTTACATTTGTAGATGAAATGAAGGAAGCCTTTTCGAATTTGGAAGAAAAACTTATGAATGAGTTGAAAATTATCAAAGATATGATGGAGAGCATATTGAAAACCAAGAATACTGAACACAGCTCAAAACATGAAACTCCTACATCACTCAGTGTGAATTTGAAATCGATAAAACAAACAATTCAACCTAAAACTCAGCCACTACCTTCAGCATTGCTTATAGCAGATCAACCACAAAAAGAAATTTCGAAATACAACACAGGTGTCCCAATTGATAATATTCAATCCTTAAAAATGAAACCAATTACAATACAGAAGAATCTTAGAAGAGAGTAAGTACTCATATCCTCTATTTGTATTGCATATATGAACACAATTCATTTACCAAACAGAAGCTCACCACGTGAAGCAGAAGTTAAAAAGTTAAATAATACAATGCTATCCGGTGCTGAAACGAAGCTTTTTGCTTACTATTGGAAATTAGATAAATTCTTGCAAAAACTTAAATCGAATGTTTCCATTGATTACAGTCCAACATTTTCAATACTAGGTAATTATATTAATTTGATAATTTTAAAAATTGAAAGGAATCTAGGTTAATTTATATGCTACATTTTTAGGAAAATGGCTAAGATTAAAAGCATATTTTAATCATTTAAATCGAGATTTTCTTTATCTTCAACTGGAGGAGCATGTGAGTAATATGCATGAAGAATTTAAAAGCATCTTTTTGGAGACTGGCAATCTTTTTCAACCGCTTCAATCGAAATTTCGTTTTAAGCACAAAATTTCAGTTTTACAACAGGTGAGTAATTTATTTGAATTAATTACCGTGATATTACTGAAAACAATAATTGAAATTTTCATTAGAAAGTAATTGCATTATGGACTCGGACAGGCCAAAGGAAGAGAATCATTAAATAAAACCAGACATGGACTTCATCCTGTTCCCCTATAATGATTTTCTTCCTTGATATTGTATGAGTGCTCTCACTTGCTCATTTTTAGGGTTTTGTACTAAAATACAAAACCCTATTGCAATCACGACCTGTGTCCGTCTGTCCGTCCGTCCGTCCGTCCGTCCGTCCGTCCGTCTGTATGTCACAGCACTTTTTCTCCGAAACTATAAAGGCTACAGCCATGAAACTTTGTGGAAAGGTCAGAAGTGGTGACCTCTTGAAAGTTCAAGGGTAAAAAATTTTTTTAAAGGGCTTTAAGGGGGTCTCCCCATATAGGGAGGTGACCCCTCAAAAAAAATTTTTCACCATTGGTAGTCGAGTAGGGTGTCATTGGAAAGGTCTTAATAAGATCTTTTCAAAACAAGTTTTAAAATTGCCTTATAAGTACCGAGGGGGGCAGGGGAAGGGAAAATGTACGAACTTTTCGCGTACCCCCCCTCGCGATTGGACACCTTCCATCCGAAAAATCTGAAAAAAATCATGAATGTAGGCCTTAATGAGTACAACAACAAAAAATACATGAGAAGTCGAAATTCACTCAACTTTGTTAGTAATAGTATGATTTATCGATTTTATGTTTTCTTGAATAAAATCTAAACGGTACGCTTAAATTCAATAAAATTTTGCAAACAGATGACTATTTATAGCATTGATCTTTTCTAAAAGTTTCATAAAGATCGAATAGTATTTGACGAAGTTATAGCGATTTGAATTTTGCTGTATTACTATGGAACAATATGCCCTGTATTACTATGGAAACATATGGCTACATGGCTATGGAGCCATATGCGCTTTTTACCGACTTAGACACTACAGCTTTGCTAGGATTTGCATGAAAATTGCAGGAATGATAGGTATCATGAAGATGAGTACATATAATTGAAACAAGTCGAAGAGGCAGGAGAGAGCTCCTAGCAAAAGGGCTTTGTAACCATTCTAGGATTCGAAAAAACAGGCCATGAATCGATGATTACAGTACAGAGAAGTGACCCCTGGGAAAAAAATTTCATGAAAGGTAGCCGATATAAGTATCAACTGAAAGTTCTCTATGAGAGCTTTTCAAAACAGTTCTTAAACTGACCGTTTTTGCTTCAGTGGGGGCACATGGGGGGAAATATATGAAAAATGTGTTTCCTTCCTCGCGGATGGACACCCGTGATCTAAAAAATCTGAAAAAATTATCAAGGGAGATATTTATGGGTATAACTCTAACAAATACCTCAGCAGTCAAAACTCTTTCAACTTTGTTAATAATAGTATGATCCTCGAATTTCACATTTTCTCCAATAAAATCGTCTTTGACATGTTTCTTGATTTTATTCGTTGCTGGTTACTGCATTTTGTAAGTTGAGTACAAAACCCTTCTGACATGAGCATAGGTCTGTCTACCCAACTTGTTTTATATGTTGCTTCCCATATACCTTCATCCATAAAGATACCTTTCTAGAGGAATTCTCTGATTTCATATTGTCTAAATATATGTTTGTTATTGTAATTTTATGTGGTGACTTCAGTGCTCCTTGCATTGAATGGAATGTCTTGACCATCCTCGTAGCACATATGGTGATTCTTTTTTGTCTACTTTCTCTATGTCCCATTATTCTTTACCCCAACTCAACTATGTTCCTAATTGTAACCAGCGGTTTGTAATAATTTTAACTCATTTGTTCATCTATTTTCCGAAGGAAACCTAAATCGACCTCTCTACCATTCAAAGACATTATGTAGTGAGTCGTTCCAACGAATCGTACCCTTAAGACCAACGAATTCGGACCCTCAGCAGTTTACTCCATGGTGGCTGCTGGTCAGTCAATGGGTCGTACAATGAGTAGGACCAGTCATTGAGTAATTAAATAATACTGGAGTGGACAACCACGTGACAATATGGTTGCAACAACCCCTGCGACCACTTTTCCTACTGCTATGCTCTTGTTTACAACCTTAGAGAGAGCCAAATTGCACAAGCAAACATGGCTGCTGCTCAATGTAAACAAATTTTCATACAATACCAAAAATTTTGCTTTCTATTTGAAAAACCTTCAGCATTGTATGAAAAACATGCAAAACATTAATATAATAACTACTCACTTGAGAAAGGAAACACGTATAGATCCTTTTCCACTATGATTTTTTCACGAAGGCACTACACATTTCATTTTGAAATTCTAAGTTAATTACACAGTGTCACACGTTAAAGTAACTTGAATCACAAACTCCAATCGAATGTTTAAACACTTGAAACGAATTTAGATCGCGAACACTTTCCACAGTTTTAATATCGGATAAAATTCGCGACGAAACTTGCAAATTGGCCAATTCGGCGTCCAATTTGCATCAGTCAACTTGACAGTCAGTTCACACCTAGTCAGGTTTTGGAACAAGAAAGTGACCAGCAAGAGGCAGACGGGGAGGAAATGACAGACTGTTCACTTGGAAGAGAGCAGAAACCGGTCGCATGCTCTCTCATGCATTTTATATGAGCTTAGCCCATCCAGTTCTTATTAATCTTAGGGACCAGTAATAATATTGCTCGATTATACTATTCATCAACCGTCAAATTTGCCCGTTTTGACATAAGTTTGAAACTCTGTTATGAAGATATTTAGCCATCATGCTTATAAGGCAAGGTCTACCAGTACCAATTGGTGACAATTGATATAGAACCTACAAAGAATTTCATAAGTTGTTTCAAGCTATCAAAGCCATCCGAAAACGAGATCGATATCCGCATGAAGCAATAAAAGCTCACTGTAGAGCAAAAAATTAACTGCACCGTAGACGGTCCCAAGCTTGTTTGAGAAAGGAGAAGGGAACCCCTTGTTTCCCCAACCCATAGATTCCATGATTCCTCACCCCAAACCCCCTAATTAAATGGTAGTAAATGCTCTCGGTCGCACATTGGGTTTACTGGTTCCCCAAGAATGTGAAATTAAATGCCGGGGAATGCTAATAACTGTAAATACATCTAAAGCTCTGCTACTAAATCCTACTTACACCTCCTTTGTGAGGACGCAAGAGGCTGAATGCGAATCTTTCGCGCCTGATAGCGGAATCGACGTAATAATCATGCCGCCGGAATGGAGGTTGGGCGACGGGCTAACTCCCCGTCTCTGGAAAACCTTTAAATTTATTTATTTATTCATGAACCAAACAAGGTACAAAATATTTACATTGCATTATAGTTCCATTTTATTTTCTTAACAATTACAATTGGGGGGAAACGGGCTAAGAAATTCCAGGACAGAGGCTATTTAAGAATTCAAGGTTTTAAGTAAGCTTGTTTTAAAAGTGGCCTTCGAAATGCCTGGTGTATAGCAATTCTTCACGTTGTTAAAGATTCTGCAGCATTTATTAAAAGGCTCACTATCTGCATAGACAGTTCTATGATGGGTTACTTTGAGAAAAGGAGTATGCCTAGTTTGTCTCGTTGCATTATTAAAATTAAACTTCATGGAGAGTGATTCAATCTGAATACCTTTTTCGATATTTGAAAAGGCGAAGCAGCAAGATGAGATTTGTCTTCTTAATGACAGAGAAGTCATGTTTAGTTGTTTAAGCCTTTGCGAGTATTCTGGTAAGGTTGAGAATTGACTGGGATCGTAAAGATCCCTTAAGGCAAATAGTACAAACTGCTTCTGGATGGACTCAAGTCTATTTGAGTGTTTTTCAAAGATAGGGTCCCAGACAATGCTCGCATATTCTAAGATTGGGCGAACAAGGGCTGTGTACAAAGGTTTTGTTACCCATATATTCTTGAACTCCTTCGCACGTCTTTTAATGAAGCCTAGTTGCTTATTAGCCTTCGCTAAAATTTTATCATAATGTAAATTAAAACGCAGCTTGTGATCCAAGATGACGCCAAGATCATTAACATGCTCAACTCTTGCCAGTTCGACATTATTAAGGAAGTAGGTATTGCTAACGAAGTTTTTTTTGCGAGAAAAACTTATGACCTGACATTTACTTGCGTTGAGTTTAAGTTTATTAATCTCACACCATTGTTGAAGGCAAAAAATTTTAGTTTGAAGAAAGCTCGCTTCAGTTTGTGAGCCAATAGCGTGGTAAATTTTTAGGTCATCAGCATACAATAGGTGTGGTATACCCGCCAGTTCTTTTGATAGATCAGATATGAACATGTTAAACAGGAGAGGTCCGAGGTGACTACCTTGTGGCACACCCGATGATGCTACAATTTTCTTTGAATAGTAACCCTGAAATTTTACAGTTTGAGTGCGATGAGAAAGGTAGGATATAAGCCAATTCACAAGAGACCCAGAGATCCCAAAGTTTTGCAATTTTGTTATTAAAATAGAGTGATTCACTTGATCAAAAGCCTTACTAAAATCAGTGTATACTGCATCAACCTGCTGGACTTTTTCCATTGCATTAAGAGCATCGGAAACCATGATTATGAGATAAGTGGCAGTTGAGCGACCTTTACGGAAACCATGTTGCTGGTCGTTAAGGAATGGATCAACAAAGGGGGCGAGCCTATTATGTATCATTTTTTCAAATAGTTTTGGTATAGTGGATAGTAGTGCGATGCCTCTGTAATTCTCCACTGATTTTTTATCTCCACTTTTGTGGATGGGTGTAAGGTGGGATAATTTCCACACAGTCGGAAAGACACCTGATGAGAGAGATTTATTAAAAATTATGTGCAGCGGTTTGGATACCTGTGTTAGACACTGAAATAAAAAAGATGGAGGAATATGGTCTAGACCAGAGCCTTTATTCAGGTCCAGATCGTTAATGGCTTTATGGATTTCTTCTAAAGTAAGAGTTATTTCTGCAATACCACCATTATGAGGTATTTGCGTCTGATGATGTACCGGTGAGCTAGCAGGCAGAAAAACTTCCTGGAAGTATTCAGCAAACATATCACAAATTGTTTTACAATCAAAGGAAGTAGTTTCTCCCTTAGTCATTGTTGCTGGATACCCAGACGATTTTCTTTTAGTATTTACAAATTCATAGAATTTCTTAGGGTCCCGCATTATATTTTCTCCTGTTATATTAACGTAGAGATCGTATGCCTCTCGAGACTTTTGAGAAAATTCGTTGGCCAAGTTTTCATAACTTACCCTGATTTGTTCGTTTGGGTTTGGACTACTTTTTAAGACCTTGTAGAGTTTATTTCTATGATTTCGTAATTGTCTAAGCTCTCTATCTAGCCATGGTTCAGATTTCTTATTTCTTTTCTTTATTTTAGGGACGAAATTTTCAACGGCGTCAAATAATATCTGATAGAATGATGATACTGCATCATCTACGTCTAACATTGAAAGAGTTTCTATCCATTCTATAGTTTCTAAATAGGCTGTAATACCTACATAGTCTGCATTTTTAAAGTCATATACAATTTCATCATTGTATAAATTCGATGTTTTCAGATCAGATGTTGAAAGTTCAACAGAAAAAGCTCTATGATGTTTAGTATTAGAAAACAGGTTTTCTTCGTCAGTCGTTGGACAAACTATTACTTCGGCAACAAAATTCATGAAAATTAAATCTAACCAGTTGCCATTTGGGTTTGGGGTTGGAGCAGTTTGCTGCAAATCATTGCCATAAAATGTATCGACTAATTTATTCTCAACGGAGTCTTTAAGGTTCAAAGGAAGGAGATATTTTTCATTTTCGTCAACAACAAAGGATAAGTGAGGACGATTGAAGTCACCTAAAATGATGATTCTATCATTTTCATTAAGGGATGACATGACTGAAGAAGCTACCTCAAAGAAGTCGTTGTAAATAGTTTCATCAGAATTGGGAGGTATATACACTACACCGATGTATAAAAACACATGACCAAGGATAACTCGCACAAATATATGTTCGAAGTCTTTAGAGGATGCAGTTGGAACCACTTCACATGATAGGAAATTTTTTATAGCAATTAGAACTCCACCTCCTCTAGATTGACCTGTGCGCTGATAGTCTCGATCACAGCGGTGGATAGTCCAACTATCGTCAAGAATTTCCGTATTTGTATACGAGCTATTCAACCAAGTCTCGGTGATGGTAATAACATTAAATGTTTTGAAACCTGTAGATGGGCCTCGGAATGGATTGGACTCACGGCAACGACCTCGCAAACGAAAAAGGACTATGGCATTGGATCCTGGAATGTCAGATCACTCAATTACCCTGGCGCTATTAAGGACCTTTTACAACAGGCCAGTCAATATCAATTAAAAATACGGGCAATCCAGGAAACGAATTGGACTGGAAACGATATTCAAGACATAAGATCGCACACAATATTCAAAAGTGGGAAGCCTACTGGAAAACGAGAATTCGGAGTGGCCTTCATTGTGGATAGGAAGTTCAAATTACACGTTATTGACTTTAAGGCGGTCAATGAACGGTTCTGTGCGATCCGTATAATAGCGAAATTCTTCAACGTCTGGCTGATTAATGTTCACGCCCGAACTGAACAAAAGGACGAAGAAATGAAGGAAACGTTCAACAATCACCTGGAAAGACTGGTCGACTTATTGCCTACAAACGACACAAAAATAATTCTAAGTGATTTCAACGCTAAGGTTGGCAATGAACTATCTCATCGGGGAACGACTGGGGGATATAGCCTCCACCATGAAACGGATGACAACGGCCAGCGCCTGATTGACTTACCATGTAGCAGAAATCTAGTCATACGTTCGACTTGCTTCCCACATCGATGCATTCATAAAATGACCTGGGTATCACCGGATGGCAACACACAAAACCAGATCGATCATGTTCTGATCCAACAACGGTGGGCCTCGAGCATACTTGACGTCCGTACATACCGAGGAGCCAATTGTAACCCAGATCATTACTTGATCAAATTGACCTATCGATATCGTATATCAAAGGCATATTCTGCGAAGACCAGCCCGCTACAAAAATTTGACATCGAAAGCTGTTACCAAAAATTTCACGGAGACCCTCGATAACCAGCTGGCTCCCATCTTATCAGACGCATCGTTAAAAACGAGCAACGAGCTCTGGATGGAAGTGAAAGCGGCTATGAGGACCGTGGCAGAACAGACGATCGGACATCAAGCCCGGTGCAAGAGGAATGATTGGTTCGATGATGAGTGCCAGAATGCGCTAGATAAAAAGAATCAGGCGTACAAAGAAAACGTAGGTAGGAAAACCAGGACGAAGAGAGAACACTATGAAAATCTCAGAAGAGTAGCGAATAAGATAATTAGGATTAAGATAAGTAAATACTATGACAACCAATTGAGAAGTATACTCGTAGATATATGTTTAGCAAGCAACAACACAAGACAAGCATACAAAGTAGTGAAAAGCCTGAAATGTGGTTATCAGCCCAAAACTACGCTCTGTCGTGATGACATCGGCAATATCATCGCTGATAAAACCAAGATTAAGGAAAGATGGGCATCATATGTCAAGAACCTCCGTAATCTTCCGCATAGCTCCAAAACATCGGGGCCTATAGATGTCAGCGTAGAGCGTCCGTTGGCCCCACCAACTCTGGATGAAGTGTGTTCCATCATCAAAACCCGAAAGAATAATAAAGCACTGGGCATCGATGAGATTCCAGTGGAGCTCATCAAATATAGTGGCAGTAGTGCTCATCAAGCTATTCACAAAGTCATCCAGCACATTTGACAACATATGCCGAATGAGTGGAGCCAATCAATTATATTCCCTATCCACAAAAAAGGTGACAAGTCACAGTGCGAAAATTATAGAGGCATATCACTGCTTTGTACGGCGTACAAAATATTTTCAAAGATCTTAGAAAATAAAATTGGATCATACGCCAATAGTATTATTTGGGAGTATCAAGGTGGTTTTAGAGCAGGTAGATCGACAATAAACCAATTAATCACTATCAAGCAGGTGCTTGAAAAATGCTGGGAGTTCAACATAGACATACACCAAATTTTCGTTGACTTTAAGCAAGCATACGACAGTATTGATCGTAACATACTGTACCAAATAATGCTTTGCTTTGGCATCCCAGCCAAATTAGCCCGTTTTACCAAAATGACAATGACGTCGATGACATCCCGAGTCCGCATCAATAACCAATTCACCGATGCCTTTGACACAAATATCGGACTAAAGCAGGGAGATGGGCTGACCCCATTGCTTTTCAATTTGGCTCTGGAGTACATCATAAGGAAGCTACCTGTCGATACGTGAGGTACATTACTATACAAGTCGAGGCAAATAGTAACCTATGCATACGACATCAACGTTTTGTCGCGATCATTGACAACTGCCAAAGAACTCTTCCTGAAACTCGACAGCGAAGCAAAACTAGTAGGGCTATAAATAAATGAGAATGAAACAAAGCTCATGACGCAGTCGAGGAAAAATACCTCAAGTACACAAAATATCAAACTTGGCGAATACAGTATCGAAAATGTGAGCAAATTTGTGTATCTAGGCCAGGGCTGCCAGATCGAAATTGGCTGAAAAACGTACAGTGAGGGAAAAGGGTGGGGGGAGGTAGTCAGAAAAAACGTATAAAAACGTATAGTCCTTTCTCTCTCTCGCACTCATGTAACACCCGGTAGTAGTAGTATATACTCGTATATGTAGGATGTACTCTATAGAATGGTTTATCATCTCTCTCAGCCGATTATCTCTGCGAAATAAATAACATTTGAAACCACGGTTTTATTGTACTCACGCATTACATACATTATTTATCTTAAATAGACGACAAAATTCATTGATAACGACAATCAATTACTAAAACTTGACGTGAAAAAAATTTATCACAAAATACTCAACAAATAAATAAGACTATTGATTACAATTACACCTAGTAAAAAAAAAGCTTTGAATTACCGGGTAATGTTATTAAATCACGTTTACTATTAAAAATATATGGTTGTAAAATATTTAAATAAAAAAAATATATACATTTACATGTTGGTCAAAAAGCTCTTCCAGCAAAACTTGAGGATTGCATTTTATTTTAATTTTCTCAGAAATATCATACTTAAAAATATAATCGAGTAATTTTAATAAATCGGAGGGTTGTGGTGCAAACCATAAGCAATTGTTGCAATCAGATTTGTCAAAAGTGCTTTTTCACAAAAATTCAAGGACTATGTGGATATATAATCAAGAATGGTTGTATGTCTATTGAGGGTATTGTATGATGATTGATTGAGAGCCTCATTCTAGGCACTACTCGAAAAACCTGAAACGAGTGAATCATTCCATGTTACATTCATCATTATTCAATTAAAATTGAAATAAATTTATTCAAATTTTCAACAAAAAAAGTGTTTTTGTAGTCAAAAAGTTTTATTTTCAACAAAAATATCGACAGTAGTACAATCATTTGTGATACATCGTTTTGCCAACGCAGCACTGGCCCAAGATCCAATTCTCTGAGTGGGACCCAATGTTTTCGATTTTTTTCAGATTGCGTGAAAACGTGCGATTCTGGGTCTTGGATTTCCTCCAAATACATTCCTCTGACGTACTCTTTGTCCAAGTAGCAACTAATGATTGCTTTGAAAAGAATCTCCATTTTTTTTGTACAGTTCGTGAATTTTGGGCTTCTCTGCCTGGAGTTCTTTGTTTTTCGCACATACAAGTGTCGGTGCAAATTTCAAAAATTGCAAAAACCACTTTGTGAAGGTTTTGCTCAAAACATTGAAAATGCACTGAGCTTCCGTGTTTTTGGGGTTCCGTGCTTCAATCTGGAAGTACTCAAAAAGACCATCGTATTTTAAGATGGTAACTTCAACAGCAGGCAGTAGGGATAACCATCTAATTGCGAAAATTCGGAGTAACTTCCGTTCGGGAATATCCAGCAGTTTTTCAATTTCCCTCAATTCATGTTGGCGTTTCTGCTGTGTTTAAAATAGTTGTATAATTGAGACAAAATCTCTTGAACTTCCCGAGGAAATAACTCAGAAGCCACGGAGACAGCTCGGGCCAGGGAATGACAGATGCATTTCATTGTGAAGAGACAGGGGATCTCTTTGCGTAACAAGGCGGCGACTGACCTGTTGATGCCAAACATGACACTTGCCCCGTTGCTGGCGAGGCCCACCATATTTTGATGATAGTTGACACCGTTGTCTTCGAAAAATTTGACAATCAGATCATAAAGCCCTTGATGATCAGCTTGTGTGACCTGCCAAAAATAAAATTTTTTTTTCCTCAATTTTTTTCAATGCGCTATATTAATTTTTTCATTAATGCACAGCAATCTCTTATTATGAGAATTCACACGATTGTCTTTCTAATAATTAGCATTTTTATTACACCAGAAAAAAGTCAAACATTGAATGAAACTCACCTCTAAAAGGGCCAGAAATTCATCAGTTACTCCTTCTTGACTGCTGTCCAAACGCACGCTGAGGACAAGGTGTTTGTAAGTGGAGATGTCTGTAGACTCGTCAATAATGAGAGAAAAGTAACTCTCTTTCATTTTGACGAGTAAAAGCTCCAGGTTCTGCTAGCCCATGACATTACGGATGAGATGAGTGCATTTAGTGCGATCGCAAGTAACCTGCCTCAAAGTTTCAGGTTTGCACTTGATGCTTTTGATGAGCTCTGTCAACTCATCCGAGATCGCTATTGGCAGGTTTTGCGATTTTGAGCGACACTTCGTTAGCCTCAAGGTTAGAGTCGGCCGCGTCTTGGAAAAATTTTGCCACATTACCCGCAGTTGCTTTGGTTTTTGCAGCAGCAATGTGGCTCTCAGTTTTAGCATGATTAGCTAGAGCTGTGCGTCCTGCATGTGCGCAAGTTCGAGGTTTCTCGGCTGGCTTACACCAGTTGCAGCAAAAAAAGAGAGCTTGCAACACAAATTTATATTTCAAAATAAGACGTAAAAAATCAAATATTTATTTATCAAAAATGTTTTGAAGAACGAACCTGCTGTAGATTTCGTACACCAAGGAAAATCTGCCTCCCACTTTGACGTATAATGCTGAAGATTTCTGAAGCATATATGAGTATGAGAATGTCATATTTCAGAAAAAATTGATGATTTGGAAAAAAAAAATATTTCTCAATACCTTTTCCCTAATGCTTTTCGTTTGGACCTGCCAACACAAAAATTATCAACTTTTTAAACTGACAAGAAAACGAAAACAGATAATACGAAATACAGAATTTTGACTTACGTTCCCGTAGAAATTTCTTCTCTATCTGATTCTTCAGAATTTTCTTCGTCGTGATCATTTTCCATCTTGCACTTGAGTTTCTAGAATTTGGAGTGAAAATATTCATTCTCGACACTTGACAATGTAAAGTAAACAAAAACATATGAAACGATGTGAAGCAATGTGTGAACTATTGTAAATTAAACACTGCAAACACTCGATATAAAGCTGTATTATCACTAAAACCACAAAACCATAACTTGTGAAACCGCCGGTGTCTGGTATGTCAGGCTCAAATCAGGCATATATATTATATGTATGCGAAATGCGAGAGGGAGAGAGAGAGGGAGTACCTTGGTTACATATCGCACCTTGGCGATAGTCGTCGGTGGTGAGAAAAGTCCGAAAATCCCTAGGAAGATGCAAAAAAGAACAGTTTTGTAACAAAACCGAATAAAAAACGCATTTGTCTGAAAAACGTATAAAAAAACGTAGCGCTCACGGAAACCCCTGAAAAAACGTATAATACTGTTACATGTACAAATAATTACATGTACAAATGATTCTGCGAGCTGCTGTCGCAATTGTTTTCATAATCATTAAGAACGTCAACAAATGAATTTACTCGAACCCACGAGAACCCAACAAGCATGATCAACATCTGCAAGTGACGTCACTCCATTCATTAATTTGCTCGATTCTACCAGGTACCTCTCGGTAGAACATTCGCCAATGTACGAGAAATGGGTGAATAGGTAGAGACCCTATATAAAGGCGAGCTAAATGAATGGGGGGATCATTCATTACAACCGCGATAGAAAACTGCGACATAGTGGAACGCGAAGTAAAGACGA
Organism: Odontomyia ornata; assembly: GCA_963969285.1. Taxonomy (NCBI): domain Eukaryota; kingdom Metazoa; phylum Arthropoda; class Insecta; order Diptera; family Stratiomyidae; genus Odontomyia; species Odontomyia ornata. The sequence continues at coordinate 25,941,809 of OZ017741.1, forward strand.
TTGATTGTTTGAATGCGAAGGGATTTTAAGTGGACAGTTGAATGACAAATTTATAGACTTAGTGAAAATTAAAATTGTGAAATACTAAAATAAGTAATTGTGCATTTTTGTGATTAATTGAATAAACTCTTTTAATTTAATTTAAAAGACATTGCGTTTTCACTTCCCCGGAATATTAAAATTATTGGCCGCAAACCGAAAACACGCGACAATACGTTAAAAAACGTATATCTGGCAGCCCTGAATCTAGGCCCCAAAATAATGAAGACGGGTAATGAACGAGACGGAATTCGCCGAATATTTTATTCAGTTTTGGCGATCTTGAAGACCAGCTGCATACACAGGAAAACGAACCTGCAAGTATACAAATCTGTGATAAGACCTCTGTTATGTTATGGGTGTGAAACATGGACCCTAACCCAAGCATCCACAAATATATTGAACGCCTTTGAGCGGCGGGTCCTGAGGCGAATAATCACAGCGAAGTTTGACGGGGATCAATGGTGAATTCGATACAACCATGAGCTGTATGGTTTCTGAGGAACCGGAGGTCTCAACGATTGTAAGACTGCCGAAGCTGCAATGGGCTGGACACATGAATCGTATGGACGAACAATGGATACCCAAAAAGGTATTCGTTGGGAGAACTGAAGTCCGGAGACGAGTAGGGAAACCGAGGAAACGCTGGTCTGACTTGGTTGCCGAAGACAGTTCATCGCTGTTCGAATTTCAAAATTGGAGAACGCGGTCAATGGACCGAGACAGTTGGAGGCGCTTTTTGCAGGAAGCGAAGGCCCGAGAAGGGCTGTAGTGCTACGAAGAAGAAGAAGAAGAATCAGTATGTGCATATATTATCTGATGGACAGTAGATGCTAAAGGGAAGTTTTTCGTGAACTTCTGAGAAAAATAACGTAAAGTATGAACATAACAGGAAAGCCAAAACGAAAACAGTTTCAGTTTTGTCTGCTCGTGGAAGTAAATTGTCTGGACTGTGCTGCAAGAGAGGGGGAAAATATTCTAGCGAAGAAACTCAGTGCCCGGATTTTAACATTTTTGAATCGCGCGTCATTTGTACTGATCCATACGCGCCGGAAAGGTTTAATGTGTTTCGTATTGAATTTTCAACGAATTCAATAGGGAGGCGCCACCAAGATTTTCTTCGGAATTTTCACCGAAAGTAAAATTTTGAATTGCAAACGACTCTTGCGTAAGTTCAGTGTCTCGCTGTGGGGCTCCCAACAACTTAGAAAAGAATTCAGTGCCTTCGTAGACGACAAGTTAATATCCTTTCGCTGTGTTTGCGTATTTTGTAGCCTTTCTGCTGCTCGATCAAAATCAATCGCAAATCAAAGCAGAAAAGAAGATTCAAAAGAAAAAACGTTTAAATTTGTATGAATTCCGTTACCACGTACGCGTTTTACGATCTACCAATTTAAAAAAAAAGGTAAATCTGCCTAATTTGTTGATTTAAAGATTAGAGTCGATAAACACTTGAATAGGCTCTCCCACCCCGTCTACGAGCGCTCATTAGGAGGTCGGGTAAGTACCCTTTTTGGTATTTTTGAAAGAAAAAAAATTATATTCAAATATTTACATACTTACATAACTATTCAATCGCGATTAATTTGATTTTCCTTTCGCTGGGAACCTGACCGGGTATGGGACCCACAATGGTGGCTGGCCCCTCCACTATACTGAGCTAGCTATTGGGCGAGTTCACTCCTTTTGATGCGTTACAGGTGCTCTTGCCGGGTAAGGTGGCCTTCCCCTTGTGTGCCTATTTATGGCATAGCGTTATATAATTCCATAATTGGCCACGTTTATATTTTTCATTTAAAGGAAAAATTCATTCAAATTATGTTTGTATGAGTTTTTGACTATAATGGAAAATATGACCACGATAACATTTGGATCTTGATCCGGTTGGCAGGGTGCGAGGGGGCACCGCTTCCACCTAAATACCCCGCTCTTATTTTGGGGCCATAAGTATCGTCGGTAACGACGAAGCCCTCTCAAGTCCCGTCTGTTTTTCGCCCCGCCCAGTTTGCCATTTGCTTCAGAAATTTCAACCTTTAGTAGGTTACCTCAGCCTCAACTCCAGTCGATACGTGTGTGTATTTTTTAAATTCATGGATGCGAAATTTCTTTTTGTAGTGGGTCCTTGTGCTGGGGAAAAGAATCCGTCCCACGACACCGCAATGCTAGCCTGCAAGTGCATTCGCGCGTCCTCAGGCAAGGCCAATCTCGGCGAATCCCATCATCCTCTTTCATCAAGGCAGCAGACCATCGCTGCAGTCCTTCACGGACTTTTTATCTACCCATTTCACTACAATCCCTCTAAAGGAATATTGCCGCTTTGAAGCGATACTTACCCATTGCTAGGATCCTTCCTAAAAATCGCCAAGCTACTGGAAGATAAGATCAGGATTTTATTAACAATTCAGGGTTGTATTCTTTTTTTTTGATTTGACATAATTTAAATTAATGCCTATTTAAAAAATATTGCCTGCGTCGTATCGAGTAAGAATTAAATATTTTGCAATATTATATGCAATATTATTATCTTTTTTATGTTTTTGATTCTTAAGTAAATCTTTTCAAGAGCAGCGAATAAGATCATTAGAATTAAGAAAAGAAAATACTATGACGACCAATTGAGAAGCATCAATGTAAGTCTAGTAAGCAACAGCGAAAGACAAACATACAAAGTAGTGAAAAGCCTGAAACTGATACTTTTGCAAACAGAATTAAGGAAAGTTGGGCATCATATTTCAAGCACTTCCTAAATCCTCCGCACAGCTCCAGAGCATCGGATATTCCCAGAGAGCTTTCATTGGCCCCATCTACCTAATGAAGTGCCGGGCATCGATAAGACTCTAGTGGAGCTGATTAAATATTGTGGCAGTGGTGTCCAGACAGCTATCCATAAAATCATCCCGCTCATTTGGCAACAAGAACATATGCCGAACGATTGGAGCCAACTAATTATTGTATTGTACGGCGTAAAAATTATTTTCAAAGATCTTAGCAAATATTAGCCACCAGTAATATTAGAGAATATCAAGGTGGCTTTAGAGCAGGTACATTGACGATAGATCAATGGTTTACAGTCAAGCAGGTACTTGAGAAGTGCTGAGAGTTCAACCCTGACGTATACCAAACAATAGTATTGATCGCAACGTTTTAGTAATCGAGCAGTCACCTCAGCAAACTGCTCAAAAACTGGCATAACACTGATGCGAAATTTTTATTCCATATTTGAAAAATTTAATTATTCCAATTTATAGTTATAAATTAGAAAATATTTTTTTTTTAAATATAAATTTTATATTTTCTTTTTCCTCTCTATATTAAAGATTATTTTTCTTTATAATTATATTCTTTATGATATTTATCTTTTATTACTATTTAACTTTTTTTCATTATTATCTTCTATTAATTTAAAAGTTCAAATGTGTAATTAAAATTTTGAACATGAGATCACTGAGATGATACAGCCCATCCACAATGCAATCTACGGTGGCTGAGCTAGAGGCTTGTTAATCCGTCGCTGCAGTGTGACGATACGATGACGACGGACAAGCACGAGAAAAATTTGTTTGGGCGCGGAAAAACTGCCTTTGCTGCATAAAGATTATGCTGGGATTGAAACGGATCGGGGAGTCTGCTTTTGATTGCCACTGATTGCACACGACTGGAGAACCGCGCCGAGGTAATTTCGGGATGTGAATTGATTTCGGCACAAAGCAAAAAATTAGTTAGTAGAGTGTTTGGCCGCTGAAAACGCACAAAGGTGTGCGTGTAGCTCCGTGATAATAAAAATCGAGTAATTTGCCTCGAGCAATCGTTAATGGCGATTATATAATGTGGATTTGAATGGGAAATCCATTTGAATAATTTGTGGACGGTTGAAATTACCAAAAACGAGTGCTTACACAGTAGTAGTGATCCAAATAAAGTGAGAAATGCAGAAAACATAGGCAGTGGTTGTGATATTCCGACATTGCAGAGATTTGTCGGTGCAGAAGCGAAAAACACTTTTTTACGCTTTGATTTGTCGATGTCATTCAGTTTCTCGATTTGCGTGACAACCTCTTTCACCCTGATACAGTTATCTTTTCCTTTCTTTGGATTGGTGTGGTACGTCGAGAGTACGCCTTCAAGAGTAAATTGTTCAAAATTGCGTAAACTGTTAAGTACGACAACCAGCAAATAGCGCATCTCCCCAGCGATTTTTTGTGTACGCATGTACATTTGTGTGTTTGTATGCGACTAACATGCTTTTCTAACAACATCCAATTGATCATACGGTACCTCGTTTCCATTGCGAATGTCCCGTAGATGAGTGTCGGGAAAATATTGTCATTCTGGTGCACCTGCTCTATTTCAGAAAGACTGACTTCAGTGTCAACTTTATTAATGACCTGCCGGCTAGATTTAAGTGTAACTCATTTCTTTATACCGATGATCTTAAATTATTCAGGAAAGTCACATCTGATAAATATTGTACGTTTTTACAGGAGGATCTATTGTCAATCGTTATTTTCTATGTGCCGTTCCTTTAACAGTCAGTCTCGGATCGGCCTTTCCCGATGTAACATGTCTATTGTGTTCAATACAAATATGTATCAATTAACGTGTGTATTATTATTGTCTCATCATACCAACTAGTCACTTTCATCACCCAGTCACAATAACTTAGCGACGAGGATTAAAACGTTTGCAACTGCCAGTGAAAACTAGTGTGACATAGTGAAACAGTTAGATTCCGTCGCGTAGCCGCCACGTTTTCAGCCGCCATTATTTTCGTGTCGTTTCCGAGACAGCTCCAGCTGGGAAAATGAATCAACAACAATTCGAACAATTTCTCTCAGTCTTCACTGCCGCATTGGGGACAAGTGGATCCGGTTCAGCTCCCCAAGTCTCACCATTCGAATCATATGACGGCAAGAAAGAAAGATTTACTTCTTATTTAGAACGTTTTGACAATTACTGTAGTCTCAAAAATGTGGATTCCCCTATCACAATGTCTCAATTCTTGTGTGCATCAATTGACTCTACGCATTATTACAACTTAGCTGCATTATTGGGTCCTGAGAAACCCATGAAAGATATTCCATTTGTTGAGCTAATCAAACTTTTCAAAAATATGTTGTCACCGCCTGTCTCAACTGTAGTCGCTCAGCATTATTTCCTAAATGTTACTCAGCAGCCAACACAATCAATCTCAGAATTCGTTGCATCCCTGAAGGAGAAATCCAAAGATTGTAATTTTTATGTTGAATGTAAATGGAAATCCGTGATTTCCATTGCTGACACCTTTTTATGTGCCCAATTTGTTAGAGGAGTAAGAGACAACTGGATTCGGGACAGCTCTTACAACACTATGCGTTCAAAAATTTCGATGAGCTGCTCAACAAAGCCACAGCATTGGAAGCATCACGTTTTGAAAGCAACCAGTTTACCAAAATCCCAGATAATTTCACCAATCTCAGTAGTGACACAAACAATGTCTCAAGGATCAACAGGTCACATAGGAAATCACAACCCAACCAAAGTCGAAACACAAGTCCTAGTTCACACCAACTCCCACAGTCCCAACACATGACACGGGTTGACTATCGTTCTTTGGGCGTTGATGGACTCTTTCTCAAATGTGGTAGGGCAAACCACAAGGCAAATCAATGCAAAATCGACCGGGACGCGCTTAAATGCACTTCCTGCAAGAAAATTGGTCATGTGTCCAAGGTCTGTATCACCACCATTCTTCGAAATTCAAAGACACATGCCATCGCAACACAGTCTTCTCAGAATGATCAAAACTCTGACTCAGAATATGGTATTGGTCACATTCACTGCACTGAAGACTTATACGAGCTCAGCCCAGGTTCTGATAAATTTATCGTCAAAGTGTTTCTCAATGGCAAGCCACAGGCATTTGAAGTCGATTCAGGAGCCAAATTCTCACTTCTATCAGAGACAGCATTCAAACGTCTTGGTCTCAATGCTACACTACAACCAACACAGGTATCATTCCGCTCTTACTCAGCTCATATAATAAAGCCCTTAGGGAAAGTCTCATTGTCGGTAAAATATAAAAAAAGAAAAATTGATGTGGACCTATTCATTGTTCCTGCAGGATTTGATGCACTTCTGGGTCGAATATGGACTCGCACTCTCGGAATTGATCTCAAAGAAATCGATAAAGAACGGCTCACTTCGGATCATGTAGTTACAATCAACGCTGTCACTCCTCTTGGAGAGATACTCAGACAATACGCAACTATTTTCGAAGAACGCATAGGTTGTGTGCCAAAGCTAGAAATAAAACTTCAGCTCAGGGAAGGAGGAAAACCCATCTTTACTAGGGAACGCGATGTCCCTTTTGCACTGCGCCAGCGAGTTGAGGAAGAACTTGCAACTCTTGTGTCACAAGGTATTATTACTCCAGTATCCTCAAGCGACTGGGGATCACCACTCGTCGTCATACCTAAACCTGATGGGGGGGCTCGTTTATGTGTTGATTACAAATGTGGAGTCAACGCAAAATTAGTCTCAGCTAATCATCCAATTCGTCGCATTGATGAAGTCTTGCACAGCCTCAGAAATTCAAAGTGCTTCTGCAAACTCGACTTGTACAAGGCATATTTACACTTCAAAGTGGATGCGGAAGGACAGAAAATCCAAACAATCACGACACACAAGGGCACATTTCAAATGAATCGTCTCAGTTTTGGTATCAAAACAGCACCATCTGAATTCAATAGAATACTCTCACAAATTCTCAATGGCATATTTTGATGACATTATCTGCCATGGCTCATCAATGGAAGAATGTACAAGAAACCTGATTGCTTGTTTAGAACGGCTCAAGGAAAACGATCTCCATCTAAATAAAAATAAATGTTCCTTCTTCAAAGAAAGTATCAGCTATCTTGGTCACATAGTCTCATTTAATAAAGTTGAAATGTCACCTGTGAAAATTCAAGCCGTCTTCAACATGCCATGACCTAAAAATGTAGAGGAATTAAGACGATTCTTGGGTATGGTGACATATTATGCAAAATTCATTCCTGATTTCTCCACAAAATCTTTTCATCTACGACGCCTACTCAAAAAAGATGGAAAATTCGTTTGGTCAGCCTCCACTGAAGCTGCTTTCTTAAACCTAAAGTCGGAGTTGTGTAGCGAAAGGGTATTAACACCTTTTGATCCAGCAAAACCCTTGATCCTCACAACAGGTGCCAGCCCGACCGGTATTGCAGCTGTTTTGAGTCATCAAGTGGAAGGTCATGAAAAGCCTATTGCTTATGCCTCTCGAGCTTTGTCCCAAGCTGAATGCAATTACAGTCAACTTGATAGAAAAGCCTTGGCTATCATTTACGCAGCCACACACTTCTACAACTATGTTTATGCCAGAAACTTCACCCTTGTCACCGATAACGAGCCGCTGTCTCGTATCTTTCATCCACATCGAGCATTACCTCAGATGACATCTGCCCGTCTTTTACGCTATGCCTCCTTTCTAAGTGGATTGGACTTCACCGTACGCTGTAAAAAAAGGAAAAGACAACGAGAACGTAGATTGTCTTTCTCGGGCTCCAATTCCCCAACTGCTCAGAACATCTGAAACATCAATGAATGAAGAACGTATTGTATGCTGAAACTATACTTCGAATCTCCAGCCCAGCTATAACTTCAGAAACTATTATTGAAGAAACAGCCAAAGATGAAAACCTTCAAACCCTGATGACCAGCCTCAGAACCAGTCAAAGAGATGAACCATTCACCATCTTTAACGGTATGCTTTTCAGATTGGACCGCCTAGTCATACCAAAATCTCTACAACGCCAAATCCTGCATGCCTCACACTTGGGCATTACAAAAATGAAACAACTCTCCAGGCGATATGTATATTGGGAACGTTTAGACAAGGACATCGAGCAATTAGTTAAAACCTGTGAATCCTGTGCCAAAGTCCGGCACAATCCACAGAAAGCCGCTATTCATCCATGGGACCCACCAGATGACAACTGGGAGAGGGTACATATTGACTATGCAGGCCCCCTTGACAATCATTATTTCTTAATGTGTGTCGATGCAAAATCCAAGTGGGCTGAAATTCGAATACTCAAAGAAGCACCATCATCAGCATCAACTATCACACTCCTGGAAACCATATTCCCTGTGCATGGCTACCCATCTGTCCTAGTAACAGATAATGCTGCCATATTTAAAAGTGAAGAGTTCCAGACACACTGTAAAGAAAGGGGAATGTTTCAGAAGTTTATTGCGCCAGGTCAACCATCAACTAATGGCCTTGCAGAAAGAAATATACAAACCCTGAAAAGAAGATTGAAAGCTGCAGCTGAAGACTCATCACCAATTGCCACAAAGTTACAAAATATCCTTTTTCGATACCGTGCCACACCATTAGCCTCCGGACGGTCTCCAGCAGAACTTTACCTGAAAAGGAAAATTAGAATACGCCTTGATGCTCTCCTGCCTAACAGAAAAGCAGTAATGCCAACGAGCCGAAGCAGCTGTCACATCCGCTAATTCCAAATGGGAGAGAGAGTTCAGGCAAGAATGCACCTGAACAATCAAGATAGCTGGCAATTTGGGAGTGTTGAACAAAAACTGGGTCAGTACCATTATATCATTGACTTAGACTCAGGCCGAACTATAAAAAGGCACATCGACCAACTAATTTCAACAATGGTCCCGAAGAAACAAGTCACCTTTTCATCTCAGCAAAGACCAGCCCCAAGCCCAGGCGTTCCACCAATGGACACACAGCCTACGCCATTGATTGCGCCAGGTGTCAATCAGCCAGAAACACTTACTGGCACTCCTGACCAACAGACACCAGCAGACGGGAACACAAACAACCCGACGCTACCACCACGCAGATCTGCTCGTCAACGATGTCCTCCAAACTTCTTGAAAGACTATGTCACCGAATAATAGAATTAAAATTATATTTCTATATGTTTTAATTAAGTGGGGGAGACTATTGTGAATCGTTATTTTCTATGTGCCGTTCCTTTGACAGTCAGTCTCGGATCGGCCTTTCCCGATGTAACATGTTCATTGTGTTCAATACAAAGATGTATCAATTAACGTGTGTATTATTATTGTCTCATCATACCAACTAGTCACTTTCATCACCCAGTCACAATAGGATCTTTTAAACGCGCTACGAAATTTTCTCTTAAAGCTATCCTTCCAATTTACGGATATACTCTGGGTTATCATGCTTTTCAATCATTGTCCAAAGTCAAGCATCTTGGAGTAATTTTTGATTTTAAACTCAAGTCTCAATGTGTTCAAAATTTTATCCATTAAAAATGTATTAATTCAAAGACTGATTAATCCACTTTGGCAATAATCCCATTATAATATTGAATTATCATAAAATAGATACACTTTCTTACTCTCATTCCTAACGTACATGATGAAGCTTAATCATTTTTAGTACAGATACCCCTACTTCCGCCATTTTCTCAATGAAATTCTGTCAGAGAAACATTCAAAACTTATCGGGTAAATATTCAGAACTAGGAGAATCCGCGTGTGTTAACAGTCGCCCACCAATTATACACCTATATTCCTCAAACGATCTGATCAATATGGAAGCGATTATAAAATTATTACTTTGCATATCGATTTCTCGTTACTTATTATAGTATATTTTTTGATTTCTTTACAGATTTCATCATCAAATCAAGATCTAGAGTCGCAGGAGTTCTCGAGCATAGATAATGGGTTTTTGATACCGAATAGCGCATTGTTAAGCAATTCGTACATAAAAAATGATACAATTCTGATCAAACTAATAGTTTATTTATAAAAATGATTACTATCCGATGAAATGATATGTACACTTTTTGTTACAACCAAAGCAGAAACAAACAGAATGAAACAACATTTTTCGAATCATACACACATTCGGAAAAACGAGAAGCATATTTTTTTTATAGTTTTCAAAATCCTAAAGAACATACTGTCGCGTGCTATGGTTCGCGGCCAATAATTTAAATGTTCCGGGAAAGTGAAAACGCAATGTCTTTTAAATTAAATGAGTTTATTTATTTACGAAAAATGCACAATCACTCAATTTTAATTATTTCACAATTTTAATTTTCACTTTGTCTATAAATTTCTCTAACAACTGTCTTCACTTAACAATCAACGAAAATCACTTTACTTTTACTCGATCGCTTTTCAATTCACACTCCACACACTATCGCAGCTTTTACTCTCGCGGTTGAATGAATGGTCCTCCCATTCATTCAGCTCGCCTTTATATAGGGTCTCTACCTATTCAGCCCATTTCTCGTACATTGGTGAATGTTCTGCCGAGAGGTACCTGTTATATTCGAGCAGCTTAATGAATGGAGTGACGTCACTTTCAGATGTTGATCATGCTTGGTGGGTTCTCGGGGTTTCGAGTAAATTCATTTTGTTGATGTTCTTGATGGTTGTGAAAAAAATTGCGACAGTAGCTCGCAGAATTATTTGTACATGTAACACTGCCCCCACCTCGGCTCTTTTCGCCCCGAAAAGATGTGTCGCCAGTTGTAGTCAATTCTCCCTGGATGTAATATGGGGCAAGACGGTTCAGGTGCACGGTTTTCATTTTGGCTCTTGGCTTACGATGTTCTTGTATTCGGTATACGACGTCGTTAATTCGCTTTGTAACCCGGTATGGTCCCTCCCAATTATGTTGCAACTTTGGAGACCTACCCTTTCGCCGTTGCGGGTTATATAGCCACACCAAGTCATCTTGCTGGAAGCCAGTAGAATTTGCCTTTAGATCATACCTGGTCTTCATGCGGTCAGTAGCCGATTCGAGGTGTTTTCGCACTGTCCGATGTATCTGGTTCAACCGTTGTCTTAGCTCACTTGCGTACTCCGAGATGGTTTGGAGTTTCTCGGGGGGTGTTCCGAACTTTATATCAGCTGGCAGACGAATATTCTTTTCAAAAATGACTTTGGCTGGGACTTGGCCCGTCGATGCATGTTCGGCAGCTCTGTACGCCATCAAAAATAGTGGGATATGTCGATCCCAGTCTCTTTGGTTCTCACCAACCATCTTGGCCAGGGGTTTATTGAGAGTGCCGTTGAAACGTTCGACCATTCCATCGGATTGGAGATGCAGCGGTGTTGTCCTCGTTTTCCGTATTCCCAGCAGCTCGCACATTTCGCCAAAAACTAGTGACTCAAAGTTTCGGCCTTGATCCGAATGTACAGGGTGCGGCAGCATAACTTCTGAAAATTTGTTTTGTTGAATTTTGAAAAAAGGAAGTTATGCTGCCGCACCCTGTAGTTCGCAAGGTACGCCGTACCTACTGACCAAATTTAACACTAGCTGTTCGGCTACGGTAGTTGCTTCCTGGTTGGGAATGGGGTAGACCTCGGGCCACTTGCTGAAATAATCGGCTACAACCAGCGTGTATCGATTTCCCCATTCGGATTCAGGGAAGGGTCCTGCGATGTCAACAGCAATCCTTTCAAACGGTACACCCACGTTGTAGGTTTGCATTTGTCCTCTCAGTCGTCGCTTTGGACCTTCTGCGGCACTAGTCCTCTACGTCTTCTCGAGCATGAAGCCGGTAAAACCTTTCCCGCAATTTCGCTAAGGTCTTGTTAACACCAAGGTGGCCTCCCGAGGATCCTTCATGCATCTCCTTAACCACATCGTGGATTCGGCTGTTGGGAAGTATAGTTTGCATCCTATAGGAGCTGCCATCCGCCGTTTCCCATTTCTGCTTGAGTATGCTACCCTCCACCTGAACGGAGTTCCATTGTGCCCAATAGCTTTTCAGGGTTGCGCCATGCATTGAAACGTCTACCCACTCCGGTCGCCCAGTCGTCTCCCTCCATACGAGCAATGGTCCGATGTCTTCATCGGCTAACTGGGCGTTTCGAATATCCTCCGATGGCCAGCCTTCATCGAATTTGGCCGTTATCAATCGCAGATCAACGGGCGGCTCCTTTTCCTCAATCCGTCGGCAATGGTTGCAGTTAGCTGGACATGGACGGCGGGATAGGGCGTCAGCATTCCCATGAACTCCGCCCTTCCGATGAACAATTTTGTAGTCGTATGACTGCAATCTTTCGATCCATCTCGCAACTTGTCCCTCGGGGTTTTTGAAGTTGAGCAGCCATCTCAGTGATGCAAGGTCCGTTCGAAGAACAAATTTCTGGCCATATAGGAACTTGTGGAACTGCTTGGTGGCCTCTATTTTAGCCAATAGCTCCTTCCTGGTCACGCAGTAGTTCCTCCCACTTTTTGAAAGAACTCGACTGCAATACGAGAGGACTCTTTCTTCGCCATCGATCTGCTGGGAGAGTACAGCTCCAATACCGCCGTTGCTCGCATCGGTGTCAACTACAAACATTTTTCCGGGTTTCGGATATGCCAGCACAGGTGATTCACACAGCTTCTCCTTCAAGGTCTCAAAGGCTACCTGGCATTGTTCATTCCAGACATACGGACGATTTTTCTCGGTTAACTGATGAAGACACTTAGCTATTTTGGCAAAGTCTTTGACGAATCTACGATAGTAGGTCGGCAGACCCAGAAAACTTCGTAGTTGGCGCTTGTTGTTTGGTATTGGCTAGCTTTTCATGGCTTCAATTTTCACAGGGTCTGTTTTGACTCCTTCTGCTGATACGACGTGTCTCAAGTATTTTACTTCAGCTGCGAAAAGGGTACACTTGTCGGGACTAAGTTTCAAATTCGCCAGTCGCATTCGGGAGAAAACCTCTTCTAAGTTCCGCACATGCTCTTCGAACGTTCTCCCGATGACGATGATGTCATCTAGGTACACCAAGCAGGTTTTCTAGGTTAGGCCACGTAGCACGTATTCCATCAGGCTTTCGAAAGTGGCTGGAGCATTGCAAAGCCCAAATTGCATCACCACAAATTGCCCCAATCCGGTCCCAACTGAAAATGCGGTTTTCTCTCGGTCCTTCTTGTTGATTTCTACATCGACATCGAGTATAGAAAACCATTTTGCGTCGGCTAAAGTGTCCATGATGTCATCCATGCGTGGGAGCGGGTAACTATATTTCTTAGTAACGTCGTTAAGCTGCCTATAGTCGACACAAAAACGAGCGCTACCATCCTTTTTCTTTAATAGAACTACTGGCGCGGCCCATGGACTGACAGAAGGTTCGATAACGCCTTGTTTTTCCATGTTCGAGATCAGCGCGCTCACTTCTCCTTGTTTGGCTATAGGAAGACGTCTCGGTGCTTGCCGAATTGGCTTGGCTCCCTGTGTATCGATGGCGTGAGTTACCAAACTCGTTCGGCCTTGGTCATCCGGGCTTGTTGAGAAAATGTCACTGTACTTGGTGACCAGATCAGAGGCTCGTTTGAATAGCTGCACTGGCAATTTGACCTGCTTCAGTATTGCAGACGTGGATTCCCGGGCTTTATCTGTGTCTTGTTTCCTTTTCCAATGATAGTCGTGAGTAGCTTCCAAAGAGGTGATGGTGGAAACAGGCTGGCAGCTGCCGATGACTTCTCCCACTTTGATGCTCATGGTTGAGTCTGCGTATCCGTTCCTTATATATCTTACAAGGCTTCGTGCTACAATCGAACTGCGCAATGCGGACGTCTTCGTTGGCTCTATCAGATAAGATCGGTGGTCTCCAGAATCACCATCAAGCTTGGCCCATACAATGCTCTCGGACGATTTCGGTACATCAGTATCGGTACATACTACCACATTCATCTTGGGAATTTGGACGCTGGGACCCTCCATCAATACTTCGACATTCTGCCATTTCAATACCTATTTGCCCAAGTCTAACGTGATTCCATGTGGTCGCAGAAAATCCATTCCGAGAATGCAATCATCCATAATGTTCGCGACCAGAAAATTATGTCACAACACAAGGTCTCCCAACTGTATCTGGAGGTTGACCTCTCCATGGACAAATGCAGTTTCTCCCGTAGCTGTCCTTAGTGAGGAAATCCTGCCCTTGCGAAGTAGTTGTTGCCTCACATGGTCTTGTCGGATGATCGATCGGGTTGCGCCAGTGTCGATGGTTATGGTGCAATGTTCTTCGTCAACTTAACCCGGAAGGCATTAGTCCGCTTCTCCACAATGTAGTCTTGACATGGTGATGGTGGTGCTGGGGACGTCAATCCTCCTAGCCAACCTCTGCCCCACGAAGTTGGCTCTTACATGTTTCTCGACCCCTCAGTTTGAAGGGCTTCCATTCTGGGCTCCTGACTCGGTCTAGATCTTCTTCTAGCTGCACACCCTGGACAATAGCTCGGTTTTCTTCGGTTCTTGCAGTCTCTTTGCAGGTGCCCCTTCTCTCCGCAATTCCAGCATCTAGGCGCACCATTTACCTGCGGCTCTCGCTCAATTCCGATGCGCTCACACCTGCATTTGTCTGCCACTACCTCGCGAACCCGGGCAGTGGTACGAGTCACATTTTTCGCTGCCTCAAAGTTCAGACTGTAAGCCAATGCATCCTTAACCGTTTTCTTTTGAGCTGAACGCATGGCTTTTTGTAACTCCGGGTCCTTTAGTGCGCTGATGAAATGCTCTGTTGCTGCATCATCTCGATGTTCTGGGTCGTAGGCTGGGTAAGCCAAAAGTGCCAGTCGCTCAATATCTTGTGCTAGCTGCTGTAGGGTTCCACCAGACTTCTGCATCCGATGCCGTAGTTGTGACCGATAAATCTGCTTCAGATGATCGTCTCCATAACGCATGTCAAGCGATTCATTATAGCAACCGAGTTTGAGTGCAACTCAACGGTGATAGTCTGTAAAAGCTCGGCAGCTGGGCCTCTTAGAGCAAGAATTAATGCAGTTTCTCGTTCCTGCTCATTCCCGTGGTTTGTCCTAGCGGCGGCTTCAAACTGTGTTTTGTAAACACTCCAGACCATTTGCCCGTCGAATATTGGTGCTTTCACATTTCTGGATATGCTATGCGCTGCGGTTACAAGTAACGCTGGTGAGGTGGTTACTACTGCCTTCGCTGCTTCCAATTCTTTTTTCATGTTTTCCATCTCATGGTTGATTCTCTCCTCGACCCGGTACACCTTTTCCTCGACGCATTTAATTTGGTTGTTGAGACTACTGAGCTCTGCTTTTATTTCGGTAGATTGTTTTTCCAAATCGGCTTCAAATCAGTTGACTGTTTCTCCAGCTTCTGTGCGATGTCTGCCTTGATTTCGAATGCTTGTTGGTCTAGCTTCGCTGATTGTTCATTTAGCTTCGCTGATTGTTCATCTAGCTTCGTCGTTAAACTGGATGTTAAATTGAAAGACTGTTGTCGCTGGTCTTGCTGCATCAGCATCAACATTTGCATTAGCGAATTTTCTGGTTCCTTTGATTTTAGCGTTTCTGCTTCTCCACCTTCTGCACCATTTTCTGCATCTGAGGGTTCACCCGAATCCAGATTTATGCCTTCCGATTCGATCGCGTCGCGCAAGCGTGCAATCAGTGTGGCCTTTGTACCTTGCGTAGCCAAATTTCACTGTTCCAACTCTTCCTTAAGCTCCGACATGGTCAATTCATTAATTCTTAGATGCAAGTTTCGTGGCATTTTTAAAGTTTCGGCTTTTCCTTTTTTTCACGTTAAACTTCACTATTGTGCACTTTAAAAATGTTTAAATGTTTTCACTTTCGAAATTTTCTTTCTCACTTCTCGACACCACTGTCGCGTGTTATGGTTTGCGGCCAATCATTTAAATGTTCCGGGAAAGTGAAAACGCAATGTCTTTTAAATTAAATTAAAAGAGTTTATTTATTTACTAAAAATGCACAATCACTCATTTTTAACTATTTTACAATTTCAATTTTCACTTTGTCTATAAATTTCTCTAACAACTGTCTTCACTAAACAATCAACGAAAATCACTTTACTATTACTCGATCGCTTTTCAATTCACACTCCACACACTATCGCAGCTTTTACTCTCGCGGTTGAATGAATGGTCCCCCCATTCATTCAGCTCGCCTTTATATAGGGTCTCTACCTATTCAACCCATTTCTCGTACATTGGCGAATGTTCGGCCGAGAGGTGCCTGGTATATTCGAGCAGCTTAATGAATGGAGTGACGTCACTTTCAGATGTTGATTATGCTTGATGGGTTCTCGTGGTTTCGAGCATAGTATACTCAAATACACACTCCATCAACCCTCCGGAAAAATTCGAACACAAGCCGAACAGAGAGCCACAAATCTTCGGTAGCAGGTAGGTAGGTAAATACTGATGCGAGGATTGGCGCGAATATAAACATATGCTTCGATGAAAGATTTCAGGATTACCATATCCCAAAAAATCAATAACTTTGCAGAAAAACAAATTCTTTCCATGCAATCTTTTAGTTTTTTATTAGGATATGGCAGCACTCTCATGTTCTGAAATGCGTAAAAGAACACGTGCGTCGGAAATTTTATTTACATTTTGCTTTGTTTCTTGAGCGCGCCAAAAATGGGATCAGCTCTCATGCCCCTGTTACACAATACCCGTACACCCTATGTGTACTGGCATGTGCTGGGAGCTTGATATGATGTGTATCCTATATACACATCAAGGCTCCCGAGGAGAGAGAGATATTCCTGTATGATACTTATCTGCTACTTTATACTCGCCAACTAGATCAGTAAAAAAGTGTTTTTGTTTAATGTTTTAAGTTTTATTTTATTCTTTGTTTGGTCATATAATAACAAGTTCAGTTTGCTATATTAATTTCAATAACATATTTACTAGGGAATTCTTTCAATAATTAATTTATTGCAGAGACGTATAAAGTTGGGCATTTATGGAGCGATCAATGAATGAAATTTTCTGAAGTGATTAATTTATTAAAGAACTAGTTAATGAGGTTTTATATTTACATATTTATGAATTTAGAGTGTTAATGGAGCAGTTAATTCGCACGATTATTATATTCTTTAATTATTTTTGTTACCAGAGAAAAACAAACCAATTTAATTAAGACTTTAACTGTTGCTCGGGCTGACGCCTTGAGCACGCAGTTATATTAGCGAATCGATTGATTATAATCCAACTGCTAGCCCCGGGCACAAAGCCTTGGGACGCTAATACTCGGGCTGATGCCTTGAGTACGCAGTCAGATTGATAAATCAATCAATTACTAGTTCAACTGCAGGCCCCGGGCATAACTGCCTTGGGGCGCTGATACTCGGGCGGATGCCTTGAGTACGCAGTTGAACGTATCCCACCATTCACTTATCTCGGGCTAAGTGCCTTGAGATAGAATAAGCTCGGGCGCACGCCTTGAGCCAGTGAATGGAGAAATACTTCTTGATTGTCTTGTGTCTTTAAGTTTCTTTTATACTATAATTATGCTGACTTTATTGTTTACCAACTAAAATAATGAAGAAAATTTACCATTTCAAAAAAGATCAAAGTTCAACAACAAAACAGTTTAACGTATTTGGTGCCATCTCTCTGTGACTGGTGCAACCACAAAGCTAAAGCTTTCACTCGATTTGCAATGCATGTAACCAATTCGTTCCGCTGGGCGGTACGTTCGATTGCGAAGTCTTGTGTGTATATGTTTGATACTTAATACGAGTATGGATACACACCCACTTCTGCTAATCCATGATACGACACCGTGCCCACAGATGCATTGATTACAATTCGCAGCTTTTCGTATGTATGTTGTCATTTACAGTACACAGAGAGGAACGACGGAACACGAACCGAGCAATATTTGGACTGCGGTTCCCGTAACATTGCCTCCCCGCTGAAAAGAAAAGTTCACGACTGGCTTGAAGAGCCATGTCGTGAAAGATATTCATTTTTGCTTGATTGTTTTAATTGGTAAACTTGGAATGTTGATTTAAAATTACTATTTTAAACGATTTTAATCGAATGTACTTTTTCCTTTGCTCATCGTTTCATAAAAAGTTATGACATGCTCCTTTGAATATTAATTTCTTATCGCAATATTTGTTTTTTCTTATTGAATCATAATGACTTGTAGTTCTTTCATAATTTTTGTTTTGAGTTACTTTGCTTGAATATTTTTACTAATCGTTTGCTTAGACTTATTAGGCATTTTAATTTGATTTTGTTTTGCTCCATTTACATACTAGAAGATGAATTATAATTAATTACACATTTAAACATTGTTTCGCTTATTTGTCTTTTACAATATTTTTTTTGCTTTACTTTAATAGTTCTGCATTGCTGTAATTTATGTAACATATAATTTCTCTTTAATTTATCTTTATTTCCTTATTTTGCTTTACTTACATATTAGAATATTAATGCAAATGAAGATATAACTATTTCACAAATATATACGAGTACAGTTTCGGTTATTTACAATATGCTTTGCATTTTCTTTACTTGAATCAGCTTACTGCAGTATACTTTCGTATTGCTATGATTTATGTAACATATAATCAGTCCTTTTTTTTCTTCTTTATTTTCTTGTTTTCTCTACTTACATTTTAGAATGTTAATGAAAATATAATCAATTTTCTGATGAACTAATTTCACATTTATGTACAGTTTCGCTTATTTGTCTTTTTGCAACATATTTTCATATTACATGAAAGGTTTCTGTTGAAACTTTTGTATGTTTTTTTTTTAATGCTTATTTTTCTATTTACTACTGCTTTATTTCGTTATATTCCTTTTATTTTTACATTCATTCGGTTTTGTTTTTCAAGATTTAAACTGTATTATGTATGTATATAGTTCGTTTGAAATTGCGTTACACCAATTTTTGGTTGTATTTCGTTTTCGGACTTTAGTTTTATTGATGGTTGGTAGCAAAAATAATGTTTCCAAAACATAAATAAAAAAGAGTTTTTGTTTTTTTTACTTTAGTCTACTAAATTTTCTCTTTCGCATTTGTTAAGACTTTTTATGATTTTCAATTTGAAAGAAAAAATCCTTCATTTGCTTCATTTTTCTTGCTTATTAAATTTTCATAGACTATAACGAAAAGCTTGCTAAATAAGCTTTTGGTTATGTACTTTGCAAATAATATATTATGTTAATAGGTTAGTAGGGAAATTTGTTAGTATATGAAGCTCTAGATGCTCGTTTGTCTTGGGAACAACCCAGTTAAATTGTCCATGGGGAACGTAAGATCGATACGATCGTTTTGTTCGGGAATTATTAGCTTTGCAAGGGAATAGCTTGCGAGTTGTTGTTGTTGCTTCATTGCTAAAGCTTTAATTAGTTTTAGGTAGTGTGGGACCTAAGTTTTTCTCTTGATGTGGATCGTTAATGTTGTTAGTGGGAAACAAAGATTGATAATTTACTCGTACATGAAGGTGCTTAATGAGGTTTGAAGATAAGATGATAAGGAGAATAGCTTTGTCTCTGCAATTACGTGTGAGCAAATAGTATGTTTTTTTCTCTTTTCAAAGCTTTCACATGCGCCAGTTGCTCGGAATTCTATGCTATGTACATTGTACATGCTAATTTGTGGTTGGCGGGCAATCGTAATGAAGATGATCTGTTTCTATTAGGTTAGCCTTATGTAGTTTGTAGTGGGTAGGGCTTGCTGTGGGATTATGTAGCTTTTAAGGTATATGCCTTTAATCGTTATTTGATTGGTTCAAACTGGCTATTGCAACTCCTGTATTTATATGAGATACTACAAAGGGAAATTTATTTGAATTATTACGCTCTGTCTTTTAATTAAGTGTGAATAGCTGCAGATTATTGATAAATCGAAAACAACGTATTATTTAGTAGTTTTTTTTTTATTAAATATAGAAACGTTGGGTATGTTGTAATAAATGTTATTGAGGAAATAAAATTAGAAGGAAAGATCTTAAGCTTGAAAGTTATGATATAAACTTTGAATGATTTCAGCAAACTGTTAAGTTAAAAATATCTTGCGAGAAGGAGTATTCTAAAACGTATTCGAAACAAAACTATCACTATATGTTGGGCATGGGAGCATATAGTGTCGGCCTTCATTTAAGACCCTATATGTTCCGTCAAATCTCCCTAGTGAGTGTCTGTTTGATTTAGCGTAACGCTGTCCCAGACTTTGCTGGAAGACAGAACAGGGCCGTGCGAGGTCACTTCATTAGCCGTACGTTAAAATTGTTGATCCCGATCTCGAGGATGCGTGTAAAGTGGAAGCGTTGGAAATGGGTGGGCTGTTAAGCAGAAATATTACGTTAAAAATATCTTGCGAGAAAGAGTCGCAACAAAACTATCACTATATGTTGGGCAAAGGAGCATATAGTTTCGGCCTTCATTTAAGACCCTATATGTTCCGTCGAATTTCTCCCTAGTGAGTATATGTTCGGTTTGGCGTAACGCTGTCCCCGACTTTGCTGGAGGACAGTACAGTGCCGTGCGAGGTCACTTCATTAGCCGTTCGTTAAAATTGTTGATATCTATCTCGAGAATACGTGTAATATGTAAGAGTGGGAAACGGGTGGGTTTTAAATTTTTTGCGTTAACCGCAGGGGTTTAAATAGTGAGTTATTTAGTAGTTAGCAGTTAAAATGTATTTATGGAGCAGGAAAACGTAGTGACTAGTGGAAGCATGTCTGCAAACCATTTTAGTTCAACAGCGCAGAGGCTCCGATTGGTTGGTATATTGTCTTAATATTAAATGAATGTAGCGTGTCTGCCGACGGGCAGCTCAGAGGCTTTTGTTTGTTTCTATAGTGACTTACAACTAAAAATAGCGGGTCCGCTGACAACTAGGGTCCGCGGCTCAGAGGCTATTGTCGGTTTCCTTACCGACTTGTAGTTAAGATTAGCGTGTCCACCGACAGCTTCGGCCGATGGCTCAGAGGCTATTATGAGTTTCTGTTGTGCCTTATAACTAAAAATAGCGTGTCCGCTGACAACTAGGGGTAACGGCTCAGAGGCTATTGTCGGTTTTCTTACCGACTTGTTATTAAAAATAGCGTGACCACCGACAGCTTCGGTCGACGGCCCAGAGGCTATTTTTTTTTACTTAGACTAAAGGCTGAGTGGCTGCCGACAGTTTTGTTTTGAAGGGATCACATTTGTGGCTGTCGACAGTGAGTTTTCGGGGAACCACTCAACTTATTTTGTTTTCCTATTTATTTATAAAAGCTTGCCGGGATTTATCGGCTTGACTGCCACTAGTTTCCTGTTTATTACTGCTCATACTATGAAATTACAAATTGAGTGCTGAATTCATATTTTGTCATTCGTGGGGGAGAAAAAATGGGCATTGAAAGAGATAATTGGTTTAAGGGTAAATTTGTTTGTATTGAGTTGGCCTATATTGTATTGAGCTATAACAATTTAAACTCATTTAATTCACAGTTCCTACACTTGGATTATTTCAGTGAAACTTGAAATTATTAAAGTTTCTTGTTGAACATTTGCATTGAAAAATTGTCTCTTATCTAAATTTGATATTCATTTGACGTGACGCGGTTGGTTTATTTATTTGCACTTTAATTTAACTGCATTAAAAATTATTGCTCAAACGTCTATTCATTAATTTCATCTTCATTAAAGGCTCTCAAGAAATTATTCGAATGCTAGATCAATTTTAAAGATAAGACTTGAATATTCATGTGGGTGCGCGTTATTGTTATTATTATTGTTTCAGTTGTTTGAGCGATAAAAGATGTTATGTTGATATAACGATGGACACGAGTTTGTTTACTCGTTATTTATGTTTTCATTATGCTTACTTGTGTTTGATGTTTACTTGTACTGTTGATTGTTTTGCATGTAAGTCAACTGAAACATTATCTCTTCGATAAGTTGTACGTTAAATTAAGTTTGAATCATTTGGAAGTTTATTTGATTGATTTTAAAATAGACTAGATTAGATTTTGGAACATAAGATATTGGATATGAAAATTATATGCTTGTTATTTAAATTATCAATGAGATTGGTTTTTTTTTAAATTTGAGAAAACTGATCTAGTTTCATTGACAATGTAAGTAGCAATGATAACATACAGGAATTGAGTGGTTTCGGATATCGGCTGGGAGGAAAGACTTACATCCCATTTAACTTTACTACACAATGCGCTACATTGTGGTGTTTGCAAAACCGATATCCTACCGGCTGCGCCAATTTGTTGCACAATACCAGTATACCCTATGTTTACTGGCATGCGCTGGGAGCTCAGAGGCTTTCTTTTTTTTTTACTTAGACTAAAGGCTGAGTGGCTGCCGACAGTTTTGTTTTGAAGGGACCACATTTGTGGCTGTCGACAGTGGGTTTTCGGGGAACCACTCAACTTATTTTATTTATTTATGAAAGCTTGCCGGGATTTATCGGCTTGACTGCCACTAGTTTCTATTTATTGCTGCTAATACTATGAAATTGCAAATTGAGTGCTGAATTCATATTTTGTCATTCGTGGGGGGGAGAAAAAATGGGAATTGAAAGAGGTAATTGGTTTAAGGGTAAATTTGTTTGTATTGAGTCGGCCTATATTGTATTGAGCTATAATAATTAAAACTCATTTGTTTCACAGTTCCTACACTTGGATTATTTCAGTGAAACTTGAAAATATTAAAGTTTCTTGTTTAGCATTTGTATTGAAAAATTGTCTCTTGTATCTAAATTTGATATTCATTTCACGCGGTTGGTTTACTTATTTGCACTTTGATTTAACTGCATTAAAAATTATTGTTCAAACGTCTATTCATTAATTTCATCTTCATTAAAGGCTCTCAAGAAATTATTCGAATGCTAGATCAATTTTAAAGATAAGACTTGAATATTCATGTGGGCGCGCGTTATTGTTATTATTATTGTTTCAGTTGTTTGAGCGATAAAAGATGTTATGTTGATATAAGATGGACACGAGTTTGTTTACTCGTTATTTATGTTTTCATTATGCTTGCTTATGTTTGATATTTACTTGTACTGCTGATTGTTTTGCATGTAAGTCAACTGAAACTTTATCTCCTTGATAAGTTGTACGTCAAATTAAGTTTGAATCATATGGAAGTTTATTTGATTGATTTTAGAATATACTAGATTAGATTTTGGAACATAAGATATTGGATATGAAAATTATATGCTTGTTATTTAAATGATCAATGAGATTGGTTTTTTTTTTAAATTTGAGAAAACTGATCTAGTTTCATTGACAATGTAAGTAGCAATGATAACATACAGGAATTGAGTGGTTTCGGATATCGGCTGGGAGGAAAGACTTACATCCCATTTAACTTTACTACACAATGCGCTACATTGTGGTGTTTGCAAAACCGATATCCTACCGGCTGCGCCAAATGTTACACAGTATCAGTATACCCTATTTATACTAGCACACACTGGGAGCTTGATATGTTATGTACCCTATGCATACATCAAGGCTCCCCGGCTGCAGAGAGGAATCTTACTGGAATACCACTTACATGCTACTAGTCAATACAATACTTTAGACATGAATTTTTCTAAGTGGTTTCGGATATCGGCTGGGAGGAAAGACTTACATCCCATTTAATTTTACTACACAATGCGCTACATTGTGGTGTTAGCAAAACCGATATCCTACCGGCTGCGCCAATTTGTTGCACAATACCCGTACACCCTATGTATACTGGCATGCGCTGGGAGCTTGATATGATGTGTATCCTATATACACATCAAGGCTCCCGAGGAGAGAGAGATATTCCTGTATGATACTTACCTGCTACTACATTCTCGTTAACTAGATCAGTAAAAGAGTGTTCTTGTTTAATGTTTTAAGTTTTATTTTATTCTTTGTTTGGTCACATAATAACAAGTTCAGTTGGCTTTATTAATCTTGATAGCATATTTACTAGTGAATTCTTTCAATAATTAATTTATTGCAGAGACGTATAAAGTTGGGCATTTATGGAGCGATCAATGAATGAAATTTTCTGAAGTGATTAATTTATTAAAGAACTAGTTAATGAGGTTTTATATTTACATATTTATGAATTTAGAGTGTTAATGGAGCCGTTAATTCGCACGATTATTATTTTCTTTAATTATTTTTGTTACCAGAGGAAAACAAACCAATTCAATTAAGACTTTAACTGTTGCTCGGGCTGACGCCTTGAGCACGCAGTTATATACGCGAATCGATTGATTATAATCCAACTGCTAGCCCCGGGCACAAAGCCTTGGGACGCTAATACTCGGGCTGATGCCTTGAGTACGCAGTCAGATTGATAAATCAATCAATTACTAGTTCAACTGCAGGCCCCGGGCATAACTGCCTTGGGGCGCTGATACTCGGGCGGATGCCTTGAGTACGCAGTTGAACGTATCCCACCATTCACTTATCTCGGGCTAAGTGCCTTGAGATAGAATAAGCTCGGGCGCACGCCTTGAGCTAGTGAATGGAGAAATACTTCTCGATTGTCTTGTGTCTTTAAGTTTCTTTTATACTATAATTATGCTGACTTTATTGTTTACCAACTAAAATAATGAAGAAAATTTACCATTTCAAAAAAGATCAAAGTTCAACAACAAAACAGTTTAACGTATTTGGTGCCATCTCTCTGTGACTGGTGCAACCACAAAGCTAAAGCTTTCACTCGATTTGCAATGCATGTAACCAATTCGTTCCGCTGGGCGGTACGTTCGATTGCGAAGTCTTGTGTGTATATGTTTGATACTTAATACGAGTATGGATACACACCCACTTCTGCTAATCCATGATACGACACCGTGCCCACAGATGCATTGATTACAATTCGCAGCTTTTCGTATGTATGTTGTCATTTACAGTACACAGAGAGGAACGACGGAACACGAACCGAGCAATATTTGGACTGCGGTTCCCGTAACACCCCGGATCAGCTGACGTGCCCCTGAGAAAATTCAAAAAGTGTGCAACACAGGGTAAATGAAAGGTGTGGGTACTAGTTGAGTATACTATGGTTTCGAGTAAATTCTTGATGATTGTGAAAACAATTGCGACAGTAGCTCGCAGAATTCTTTGTACATGTAACAATACAGACGAATTTCATAAGTTGAATTTTCCAACGCAAGCAGGTTAAGCACAAAATAACCCAAAGATACTTGTGATCTTAGATTCAAATCAAGCATGATAAAATTCGAATATGCACCAAACAGTATTTGAACTTGAGTGCAATCGTGACTGTGATCACGTAGTTGATATAAACTTGGTTCAAGTTCAAGGTGGAGTTAGATGTGAGACCACTGACTCAAAAGCCATAAGCTTTTCAACGCAAGTTTGCTGGCGAACACAAAAATATTATGAGGATGTTGAAATATGAACTATGAGGTATTTTTACCACTCTGTTTCACATTTATATTGACAGCGACTGTCATGCGGTTTAAATCTTATTTCTCCCATTTGTAACAACCACCATAGTCATACCAGTTGCAGACATTAGAAAGTGGCAGAGGGATACTTGACCCGGGGTGGCATATTGAGGGTGGCGTGTTCAGTCGCGTCATGGGTTGTTCTGAGGTTCCTTCTGCTCGTATTGGGCAACCTTACACACACGAATGAAAACTAAGCACAAAAGGAAGGAAAGGATCGGGGAGTTCATTTTGAGAAGTGAAAAGTTCCTAAATTTTCATGGGTCGGATCTCTAAACGCTCAGCAAAGGGATAAATAGGGGGCTACTGCAAATATTTACTGTAAAACTATGAATTCTACACAAAGATAAATCATTATTAGTTTATGTCGCGGCGCTGGATCGGAGGAAAAAACCCTTAGATTTGTTATCTTAGCACAGAGCAGCGTCTTATTTGTAATATTCTTTGAAAATTATGAAGGAAACCTCAAAACCTTCGTTAATATCTTATTTAACAAGCATTTCTTCGGCAACATAGAAAAAGAGGACCAAAAACCAAACCAACGCCGATTGAGAAACGTAAAAATAAGCCATTCGTTGATCAATTATTTAGAACAACAAGACAGCATTTGCCGTAAAGGACGACGTTACGCCGCTGCATTCATTGCAGTGATGCAAAACATCAGCCACAAACGAAGTGGAAGTGATCCTCGTACAATGCACTCTTCTGTATCAGTGCCAAAAAAACATATTTTCAAATGTACCACTCCTAGTAGAATGAGCAGTGGTATAAAAATTGTCGCTCTCGTAAAGAACCCTTTCATGAAAGAATTTTTTCGTTTAATTTTATATTACAATTTGAAAGTCAAAGTCAAAAGCGCTTTATTTAATACTAATCGTTATAAATTTTAAAAGAATATAAAGCAAATTCCAAACAATAACAATACAAAAACTTAATGGCCCAAATGGCTCTCTAAATTTATACGTTATCATTATTCACATTTCATCAAAAAAAACTATAGAAAATTCAATTAATTAAGATTATTACATATTTTTAACAATTCAATTGGAAAAAGGAGAAAAAACCAACCAACACTATCCTAAAATTATTTATAATTTAAACACAACAGTAAAACTTTGATCCTACCCTTATATGTTGTAACTTATTTCTAATAAAATGCTATCAAAAACTTTATCTTATACTAAAAAATTTCTATAACAATGTTCCTAACCTAAGCGTTTAATCTTATCTCTAACGGAATATAGTAAACATAACGTATACCTAACCTATACCTAATTTTTAACACAAATAAACAACAACACTAAATGTAGCAATAATGAGCTGAAACTCAAAAAACGAAATAACGAAAAACACCAAAACTGAAAATAAACACGAATAATTTAGACATTGTCATTCAGCCACCAATACCTGGATTGCGTCGTCTCAACTCGATCAGCTTCAACGAATTTAGCAAATGAGTATCTCCATTGAAATTGTTGGCCTCGTTATCTTCTTATCGGTGGCCCATCGATATATGCGATATATGACTGGGACGCCGTCAGAATCAAAAACATATCGATTCATGTCCAAATACACGAATGCTTCTGGAGGAACGAAGCCAGTAGCGAAGCAAGTGGCTATATACCCGTCTGTAGGGTGGAACGGCTGTGAAATCCAAGGGTTTTCACTCACAGTCACAGATCTTGCGATATGATTCCGAAGAAGTTTCAATATGAAGATATCGACCCTCGTCACTTCAGCAGTTTGATAAATTCTTCTATTCGATATATAATGTTTCCAATCCGTCTCAGGCTTTCTGTACAAACCAGTACATGCACGAAGACATTTCCTTACGAAAACTCTTAATTTTTCCATAGTACTAGCGCTCCGGTTGTACCAGATCTGACATCCATATGTCAAAACTGGTCTAACCAGGGTCTTGTAACAGATCATTTTGACCTTCTGATCAATGTATTTGGAATGAAAGAGTTTTCGTAGGGCCATGACTACTTTAAGTGCCTTACTGAGCATGATTTTGACATGTTCAGTATAGTACAGATACTGATCGAGATAAACACCGAGGTATCGAACACAGGATTTATGTGGAACTCGTTCTGAACTACCCTCGCCAGCCATGATATGGAAATCTTTCCAATTACGTTTCAGGTCTTGACTGACCCCCTGCAGCGTTGTCCGAAACAAGATTGTTTCACACTTCTGCGCATTGATTTTCATTCGCCAATTGTCAGTGTACAGCTGCACATATTTGAACATTTTTTGGGGATTTCTCTGAACTATTGTAGCTTTTCGGTCTGCCGTATAGATGATCAGATCATCAGCAAACGCTACCAATGATCGCGTTGGCGAGACGTTAAAATCAAAGCCGTTCAATAGTTTGCGAATGAAGATTGAAAAGAGCAGAGGCGCAGTAACTGTTCCCTGCTGTAGACCATTCAAGACCTTGAACTCGCGCATTGTTGTCAGATTTCCATCAGTTAGAACAAACGATTTCTCGTATAACATATTACACATCATGGCGACAAGGTTTCTGGGGAACTTGTCCTGAAGAAGTTTAAAAACTAGTCATCTAACCACACCGTATCGAAGGCTCTCTCCATATCAATGAGACATGCTCCAACACATTGTCTATCATTTAGTTTCCAACAGATGTCTGAGGTTACTTTCGTTATTGCATGTGTGGTCGAATGCCTGGCACGAAAACCAAATTGGCAATTCGGCATCAACTCATTTTTCTCAATGTGGGCGTTTAATGCTCTGTTGAGTGTCACTTCAAGCACATTGCTGATGTTAGGCAGCAAGCTGATTGGGCGATAGCTTTTCGGGCATGAAGATTCTTTTCCTTTCTTCAAGATCGGAAATACCTTAGCCTTTTTCCACTCATTTGGGAAATATGAATTGCTCAACATGTTGTTGAACAATATGCAATAGTTCCTAATAGCAACCTCCGGCAAATGTCGGAGAACTACATTTGGAATACCATCAGTACCACATGATTTCTTGTTGTTTATCCTGCGAAATATGAAACACAAGTCTTCATTGCTGACAAAATAATCAATAAGATTCAAGCTCGGTATGAGGTCAGATGTTAATGTTTCAATGAAATGAAGAATTAATTGGCCGTTCAGGCTTGATTTGAAG
Source organism: Odontomyia ornata (assembly GCA_963969285.1). NCBI lineage: Eukaryota > Metazoa > Arthropoda > Insecta > Diptera > Stratiomyidae > Odontomyia > Odontomyia ornata. The sequence goes on from OZ017741.1 coordinate 25,970,214, forward strand.
TCGGAAACTTTTGCTTCAACGACCTCTGAAAATATTTCGTTCCCTCTCTCAGGGTTTGGTAGATGAACCAATTCAAAATGTGTTCCAATCAGGGCAAGTTTATCCAATCCTTCACAAATAATCCTGTTTCCATTTCTATCCGGAGTCGTACTATCAATTTCGATACCAGCCCTATCGAGAAGATTTATCTCATCACTAGTGACTTCAAGATTCGATACCTTCACTCGAGACTTCTTGCGGAATATGCTATTCACTTTCGTGAACACGCCGTCTGGGTCCTGTGGGCTAATACCCCTCAATTTTTCCGCCCATTGATTGCTGACTTCACTCCTGAAGTATGACCGGATTAAGGTCCGGACATTCTTCAGATGTAATTTCAACAAAGACAACGAGGGATGGTTGTAATCCAAAAATCGTCGGTAAATATTGTTGACGCGTGTGAGAAGGAGGCTTTTCAATATTTTCAACCTTGCGATGGTTGGTGTTTCATATCCTTCCATATTGTTTCGAAGTTTAATTTTGGGAACTACTTTCTCAATCGTTTCCAACGTCAGCTTCTCTAACTTCGACAAATAGACATCTATTTCATCGTTAGTTAGATTCCTGTCATTACGAACCATTGAGCAAGAGTTGCCACCATCAGAAGGGGGACATTGCTTCTGGTACTCGCGATTAAACTTCTTTTGAAACTTTCCCCAGTCTGTTTTTTTGAAGTTCAACCGATGATTTTCGTGTTGAACTGGAATGAGGAAGAAATCATCCCTGTGATGATTGATTTCCATTACGATTGCGTTATGGTCGCTATTATAAGGAAGCACCTGCAGTTTCCGTTGAGGACTATTAAAGCTGAATTCAAGTCTTGCGTCAGCAATGCAAAGGTCCAAATATGAATTTGTCCTAGGGTATGTTGGGAACTCCGACCCATATAGATTGCACCTGTATTCAATCTGGTTCTCTGTTATCCACGATTTCAGGAATACACCTCTTGGATTATTGGTGGCGTTCAGCCATGATGTATGCTTGGCGTTCAGGTCACCAGCAAGAATATAATAGTTATGCAGCCTGTTCAATTCGAGTATTTCAAACAAGGAATTGAGTTCCTCCTTGAGCCTGAGAACAGTTCCACCAGTTGCATAGGCAGAGATAACGAAGAGGTTATCCCCACCTGGCAGTGAGATTTTGATAACGGACACTTCAAGAGATTCAAAGCTTTTGAATTCGACTTTTTCAATATTTTGGAAACGATAGGGTCTTCGAACCAATATCCCGGTGCCACCTCCCCCATCACCTATTACCCTATCGTTTCTTACGAACTCAAAATCCTTGAATGTCATGGAGTGCCATGAATTGAGGTGGGTTTCGGTGAGAAGCATGATGTCAGGCTTTTGCTTAACAATGAATTCAACGAGATAATCACGCCGATGTATAGTAACAATGGAGTTGACGTTGATCGAGATGAGACGAATCCTATCCATGGGAATGTGACTTGATGACAAACTATTTTGGAGCATGTTGACCTAAACTTTGAAAAACGAAATTGATTTTTTGGTCTTGCTTATTAATTCTATTTGAAAGCGATTCAAGTTGGTGGTAGATTGTAAGAAGCAGCTCATTATTGCCACTTACATTATTTATTTTATTTATATTGTTAACTTCTGGTCCTCTGGCAGCAAGTGCAAACGATACCCCGGGTTTGACGAAGTTGGGAGGTAACAGATTGTGATTTACTTTGGTTTGCTTTGGGGAAAATTTAGCTCTTGCATCTTGATACCGAGGGCATTCTCGGTATGATGCTGGATGACCAAATGTACCGCAATTAACACAATACAAATTTTCTTTTGGCTCCATCTGAGCCAATTTGCATTCACCGGGGGCGTGGATACCTTGCACTTAACACAGCGATAGTGCATTGCACAATTGGCAGCCGAATGACCGAATCTTTGACATCTGTAACACTGGTTGACCTCAGTTTCTTGGAGCCGTTCCCGCCTCACAACTCTAAAGTTTAAGTACCTTACCTGTTGGAGGGCACTCGGACTGCTGTCGTTGGAAATTTGGACTAAATAAAATGGTAATATTTTACCTTCTACAGTTGATCTCCTTGTAGCACACATGAACTTAACAGCTGGTGCTGCTTCCTGCAACATCTCAAGGAGATCAACTATATTCTCCCCACAGTCCAGGCCCTTCAACAGGAAGGTCTGATTTTTTTCCGCCTTTGGCGTATATGTGAAGTGGGGAGCTTGGACACTATTAAGAGCATCTTTCGCCTGTTTGAAGTCAGCCAGTGTCTTTGTCTTGATCGAGAGCTTATCACCGGTCACTCTCTTCATTTCAAAGTTTTCGATTTTATGTTCGGCTGCCAATAACCGAACCATATCTCCTCCACGCTGCCCAAAAACGTTTATTGGAGGAACTTTTTCATTTACCTTATTAATTTTATTAGGAGGACCAGCAGACACACCGGTTGGCTTCTTCTCCATTTGCTTATTTTTTAATTTTAAATATTTAATGAAATTATTATCGCTATCAATATTACCTATCCTATCGTTGCTCTCTATCTCGACGTCCATTTCTTCGTTCATTGCAGACAGCACCGCATAATAATTGGCGCTGTCGTTCGCTCCTCCTGCGCTCAGGATATTTTCCGCATCATGGATTGTCTTGCTCATATCTTGCGATTTCGTTTTATATGTTGGTACTCCTTTCCCTTTGGTCTTGCTTGTTGTTTCCTGTTTTTCATTCTTCTTAGTTAGTATCGGCTCTTCTTTGCCGGACGTATTCTGTGGCTTCGCTTTTTGTTTGCTCTCATTTGACAACGTCCGGACCATATCTTCCAAACTCTGTATCCGGAGTTTTAATTCGTCATTTTGTTTCGTAACCCTTGCATTCTCCATGGTTACTTTTTCATAATCTTCGCTTGAAATCGTAATTCGCTTTCCATGCTCACAATTGTCTTGTTCATTTTTCCGCTTGTTTATTTTATCATTTGTAATTTTCAAAATGCCTGGCTCTGGGTCGCCCAGCGGTGGGAAGCCGTCGGGCTCCTCCATCCCCCCGGTGAAAAAAACTTTTTTTCTTTCTTGAAACTTTCTCGCAGGTAAAGTCCAGATACTCGATAAATTGTTCGAATAGTTCGACAATGTAATAAGTTTCTTTATAAAATTACTTTTTAATTGACGTTTTTAAAAATTATTTTAATTTATAAAAATTCTTGACAGGAGCGAATTAAAAACACGTCTACACGCAACGAGTGCTAGACGTAGAATTCTTCAAATTGCCTTCAAGCCTAGCCAAAAATTACCAACCCTTTTTTATAATGCTAAACAATCCACAAATAAATTTGACAAATCTGGGGTCTATAAAATTACGTGTTGTGAATGTAATAGTGGATATATAGGCCAAACAGGTAGATCCTTCAAAGTTCGGTTCAACGAGCATTTTAAATCCTTCATTCATCAAAAAACCAATTCTAATTTCGCAAACCACTTCCTAGAAACCAACCATCAATTTCCTTCCATTGAAAATTTAAAAATTCTCCATAATCTACCCAAGTCCCATAAATTAAATATTTTGGAAGCATTAGAGATACATAGGCATCTTAGAACTAATGATTTTATTGTTCTTAATGAGCAAACTGACATTTTCAAGTCCAGGCTATTTGAGGCAAGCTTAAGCTCAATTTTGTTACTGCACTTGATAATGTTGACTAGTTCAACGAAACGCGTCGTGCATTTCTAAAATAAATTATTGATACTAAATTGCAAAGAAATTTTTAATTTTCTTCTTTTTTACAGAATGTATCAAAAAGTAAGCACTAATTTCATAGATCTTACTAAATTGAGTTATTGGGAGTTTTTTTGTCATAATATCCCGCTGTGCACCGTCCCAAACCACATGGCGGCTCAAGGGGGGCCGCAAGCGCTTCCTACCGCAATCACTAAGCCACTGTTAGCATAGCTTGAAAACATAGCAGCTCCAGCTAGACGTGTATAAAGCATTGGAGCAACCAAGCAATCGCCTGAATTATGAAAGTAACTGGAACTCTTATTTTGGGGTATCTATTAGATCCCACCTGGGGATTGGGGGGTTCAAGTAAAGGTCTCTCTCTGCATATCTTTTGATGAGGTCTACATCATCATCATATATCCCGCGACAGCCCAAGCCGCGCCTTGGCCACCAGGATTAATCTCCTCCAATCATTACGGTTTTACAACCTCATTCGCCAGATGATCACTACCAGTATGGATCTGCTGTCAGCTTCCTGCTGGACGTTTATCTTGCGCTCTACCCTTTAATGTTCTTTTGGGTAGCCGGTTTTCTTCTTGGCTCGTCCATTGCAATTTGCGTTGCCTTACGCAGGCAGATATATGGTCCGTCAAATAGTTCATCGTTGTAACAGATTTTTCGAAGTGCTTTGCGTCCAAATATGTCCACTGCCTTTTCGGATTCGCTCGTCAGGGTCCATATTTCATTCCCATATAACAGCACAGGTTTGACTAGTGATTTGTAAATACGGAGCTTATTTTGGCTGTGCACAACTCTGGACCTTAGGGTGGGAAGTACGGAATAATAGGCTCGATTTGTGGCGTAACATCTCGTCCTTTTCTGCGGTTTACATCAGTGATTTCGAAAAGTTTTCCTTTGTGTTTGCAACGCTCCCTTTTAAGCAGATAATTCGGCGGGCAGTTTACGTTTGTCTAAGCCTTATATCAATATCACTTTCCTCTTCGGGCTCCCTGGTATTTTGACTGTCTTGATTTTTAACTTCTTGCTCCACTTAGAAATTATCCTTTCTGGCTCTTTTTCCACGCTCGCTATTTCATCCAAGTTATTATTGTTCACACATAATATTCTTATTGCGATGAACTCTACCTTCGATCTGGCGAAGAGAAACTTTCCGTAGCTTCCCGTCAAGCGATTCATGACTTTAAGCACAAATTCACTAAACTTGTGAACATTCTTTTAGAGCAAGTACCAAAATAATTTCACCTATATATTCCCAAAGATGAATTCAAACTCGTCACATTCTCTCGCTTCATTATGATTAAAACTTCGCATAAATTTCAATTTCGAATAATAAATATATTTTACACCACTTTTACTTCGAAATTTTTCTCTCGATTTTTCAAAAATGAATGAAGCGAAGTCAACACTTCTCTCCGGTCATAATCATTCGTGTCACACTTTCATAATAATTTCGTTATTACATATATGCTGCGCTACGCTGTCTTATTTTAATTATCCGAATATGATTTTGAATGTTTTCGATTTTGTTTGTTTTTTTTCTGCATTTTTTTTTTTTTCTTGCAAATTATATATAGCTTTATACATGCGACATATAAAGGACAGTTGTTATGAGAGTGAGATGTAGACAGTACTCGTATTTTGAGAATGATTATTGTTTGAATATTTTCCTAGGTTCGCGGGTTGCAAGGGGCATATATTTGGAGAGAATATGTGATTTATTAATAAAAATTAACTGGATTTTAAAAACTAGATTCTCTGTGGTTTTCTTTTTTTTGTTTTGACGTAATAATGTGCTAACACGGTTCCTCTTTTTTCTTTACCAAAAAATAAACATTCTATGGCTGCCTTATTTTTCTCCATTTGTTTTCTTAAAAATTATTAACTATGTATAATTATAATTCATCAAATAAGTAGCAATCATATTTATAATCAATGAAACAAGAGTCGAAAAAATAACACGAAGAAATTGTAAAATTGTAAATATTAACATGCAACTATGCATGAATATTGCATTCAATTGTAAAAATATTCGCGCGCTGCACTTTATAGCCCGTAGTCGTCGTCCAGTTTTACCGAAATTGGACGATTGTGCACACTTTTAGACGAGACGGAGTTCGATTGATCACCATCGTCTCCAAAGAAAAACTAGACTGATGCCACAAAGTCAGCCACAAATACAACAAAAAACGTTAAAAAATGTTTAATATATTTTTTTTCTTTTCTTTTTCAATTATATATAGTAGATAAAGAGTAGTAAATAAGAAGTGTTTGTTTTTCATAATATAGATACATAATTTTTCAACTCTTTTCTATGTTTATTTGCGGGTTTGTGTGTTTTTTTTTAAGTTTCTTATCTTGCTCTCTTTCATTCCTTGATTTTTTTCTTTTTCAAAAAAGTAGGGTTTCCTTGAGAAACACAATATATTTCGCGTTCTATATAAAGTGTATTTAGGGATTTTTTGTTTTGAAGGTAGTAGTAGTAGTAATGGATTCTCTGTTTTGCTGAATGTTAATCTATTTTATTTCTGTTCTTTTTTGTATATTTTTTTTATATATTTGCAATTTTTAAAGATTTATACGTTGTGTGTGTGATCACCACTTTGAGGTATCAGTACCATTCTCTGTTGTTGTTTTATTTTTGTAATTTTATTCGGATTATTCTTTTCTCATTTGATTTTATAAATTTGCAGTTTTGTATGTTTTTCCTTCTTTTTTTTCTAATAGCTATCTAGGTCATAATAGTCGTTATCAATATCATCTAGTTGCATGCTCTGGAAGTCTACCTTGTAACGTAAGATACCTGTGAAAGAGGAAAAAGAAAACAAGAATTGAGAAATCATTTTTATAATTTTTGAAAATGATTTAAATGTTCTAAAACGTGCATAAACTATAAACATTTTATATAAAATAAATTTTTACTATGGAATTACAACAAATAAATATACGAAAAGGATAAGCATTCCACACATATACATAATATTTTCTAGAGAAAATCTGAAGAATACTTTAAACTGAAAAATGTCTGAGTGGAAACTCAATGAATTTAATTTGAAAGTATAAATCACTGCTGTTGAGAGCAAACATAAATTCAAGGATAAATTTGAAGTAAAAATCGATGCGCCTTTAATATTCACTATTAAATAAATTAATTCTGATTAAAAGAATGTCCAATTAAAAGTTCCCTATCAAAAAAGTGTAAATTGGTGCAGCCCTCATTTGTATTATTACTGACATAGTACGTAAAATCAAATACAGAAAAATGCCAGAAGGATTTTGTACACAAACTATGATATAAAGAAATTAGTAATGAATAAACTCAAGAAAAACTTCAACCTCATGTACATCAAATATTCCATTATAAATTTAAGCGGGCGCCATTTTATAGCAGTGTTACGAATATGATTAACCGTAGTGTGTGATTTTTTCACTACGAAATCAGCATCGTGGCACTCCGGGAAACGAAATTACTCGGCAACGAGATCACACAAATTGTTTCCTTGCGGAGGAAAGAACGACAGGGAATATTTTCGGGCGGCATTTGATGGTAATAAAAAGTATAAACATTTAGTTCAAATCAATCAACAAAAGATTTTGTGCAATTCGATTGAAAACAAAGATCTTGAATACGTCTTATGTATTAACTGGCACGCTCCAACTGAAAAGAAAGATGATGTAATAAAAGATGAGGTCCACAGCCTCAAAAAAAAACAAATTTGACGATCTACCCTCCAACGAAATAAAAAATTTTAATAGGAAACTTCGGCGATAAAGTTGGAAGAGAGGTGTTAGAGAGGCAATATATACACACACAGGAACAACGCAATAGACGCGCTGGGTAGTTGTTTTGGTTACGAGGACACTTATAAGAAGTGATCAGTTTAACGTGAATAGTCCAACTGTAACGACCACCAAAACGAATATAATATTATACTCAAATAAATCTCATAATACTTTTAATTCAATCTACTCTTTTATTTCCTATACTGCTATTCACAATAGGTTATGGGCCCAGTATACCCATGAAAGAGCATTGAATAAAATAGTAGAAAATACTAACGCGCGCAGAAAATATCCGGAAAAAATTAAACTCGAAATAGTTGAGAGTGCGGGAAATCGTGGAGAACGAACGCAAATCAAGATGGCAAAAGAATATTCGAATGTGTGAATTAAGCCGCTAAGCGCCGAAAATTACGATACGTGGAAGTAACAGATGCGCGCAATCCTCATGAAAAACGATTTATGGGGTTATGCAAATGGTGAAATAGTTTTCCCTGATTCGACTGATGTTGCTGGTATTGCAAAATGGAAACACAATGATCAGAAAGCATGTGCTGATATCATGCTAGCAGTAAGCGCTGCAGTGAGGACTCATAAGTGAGACGGACACATCGAAAGAAATTTGGGATAAACTGAAAGAAACGTTCAGTCAAAAGGGCCAGTAAGAAAAGCCCAACTGCTCAAGAAAATTGCGCTATCTCGGATTGAAGGGGACAAAATGCGGGAACATCTTCAAGAATTTTTTGATGCGGTGACACGACATAAGGAGGTCGGAATAACGGTTGGAGATGAGCTGTTATCGATAGTACTGTTATACAGCTTGCCTGATTCATATGAAACATTCAGGTGCGCGCTAGAAACGCGCGATGAACTGCCAAAGCCGGATGTAGTTCGCATAAAAATCATGGAAGAGTACGAAGCTTTTAAATCGAAGGAAGATAGCGCGGAGCAAGGCGCATTATTCGTGAACTCAACGAATAAACAAAATCATCAACAGAAAGCGGAATCGACGAGCAAAATAACGTGCTACAAATGCGGGAAGACCGGAGAGTGTACGTCAAGAGCGCCAACACAGAGCACACGACACGTCGAAAACACAAAATCGAGAAGTAAACAAGCGTTTAAGACAACAGAAACTGCCTTAGTTACACCTACAGATGACCAAAAGAATGCATGGTGCTTGAATAGTGACATAATGACACATATGAGCGCAAACAGAGAAGCCTTTATAAACTTTTCAAACAAAAACATGACGTTGAATTTAGCAAACAATAAATCAACGACGATCGAAGGTGTTGGACAAATAAATTTAATGTTTTCAAACGAAGAAAATATTGATATAATACTAGAAAAAGTATTTTACGTTCCTGATTTGAGAACAAATTTATTGTCCGTAGCAAGTATCACCGACAAAGGATTCGAGGTACGCTTCAGAAAAAAATGATGCAGTTATAATGGATAAGAAAGGCAAAGTGTGCTTACGCGCTGGAAAAATAGGTAAACTGTTTTATGTGCGCCACAGCCAGTGCGAAAATGCAAAAATGAGTAGAGAAAAGGATGCAACAAAAGATATAGATATGTGGCATCTTCGACTCGGACATCTAATGAAAAAGATTTGAAAGCTTTAGCAAAAAGCAGTGCGGTATACGGTTTAAAAATTAAACCAGACGAAAGATTAGCAACGTGCGAAGTGTGCATTAGTGAAAAACAGACTGCCACAGCATTTCCGAAAACTGATGGTCCGCGCACAAGACAATTATTGGAAATAGTGCACAGTGATGTGTAGGGACCAACGAAAAGCGCATCATTTTCGGGTGCGAGATACTTTGTTACGTTTATTGACGACAAGTCAAGGTGGTGCGAAATTTACATCTTGAAACAAAAATCAGAAGTGTTGAACGCGTTTAAAGATTTTAAAGCCGCCGCGGAAAAATTTACGGGAAAAAGAATAAAAGCGCTCCAATCGGATAATGGACACGAATATTGCAATCGCGAGTTTGACGCTTTTCTTGCGAAACACGGAATTAAAAGACGGTTGACTATGTCGTACACGCCGCAACAAAACTGTATCGCAGAGCGCAAAAATCAGACACTGGTTGAAATGGCGCGTTGTATGATAAAACAAGCGCAAGTGACACGTACATTTTGGGCAGAAGCGATTAATACTGCGTGTTACATACGTAATAGATGCCCAACAAAAGCGCTGAACGAGAAAATGCCTTATACTGAGTGGACAGGTAAAACACCGACATTAATTCACATGAAAACATTCGGAACAAAGGCGTACGTGTGAGAAAAAGGACACAAAGATATATTCGATTCGAGATATCGCCGTGGATGTTTGTTGGTTATTCGACAGAATCGAAAGTCTATCGTTTGTGGTCACAAGAAAAGCGCAAATGCGACGTTGAATTTGTTGACGAACCAGTAACAATAAAACGCAATATAGACATTGATGTGAGTCAATCGGACAATGACAATAAATCTGTAGAACTATAGGTTAAGAAAGACACAGAAAGTGAGAGTAACGAAGAAGAAAATATCGTCATTACACGACAGCGCAGAAATCGCGCATCCGATGTAAACAGCACAGCTACGCGCGGCAGAGAGAGACCTATAATCCAACGTAAGAGATCAGTAGGAGGACCCAGAAAAATATATCATCCGTCAAATCCGGTATATAAAGAAAATTATGACGTGGCTTCGATAATAGAGGACGAAGCGGATGATGATGAGGTATTCGAGGAAGCTGAATACGCAAACCTCGTGAGCATAGCGGAGCGAACAAATTGGCAAGAAGCGCAAAATTCGGATGATGCGAGTGCATGGGAAAAAGCCATGGAAGATGAATACATTGCGCAAATTAAAAACAAAACCTGGGAAATTGTGGAACGCCCAAAAAATAGAAAAATTATTGGAAGTCGCTTTGTTTTTCGTACAAAAAAAAAAACAATAAGAAAAAAATGCGATTAGTCGCGAAAGGATGCTCGCAGCGTTATGGGGAAGATTATCATGAAACGTTTTCTCCAGTTGCAAGGATGACATCCATAAGATTATTGGCAGCGGTATCAGCTGAATTGAATCTTGAAATACATCAAATGGATGTAGCAACGGCATATTTACACGGTAATTAAAAGACAGTTTATATGGAGAAACCTGAAAACTTGAAGAAAATATTGGTGAAAGTAACATCAAATAAAAGTGCGACATCAACGGACAAACAAGTGAGAGAGACAGCGTTAAAGTGGCTTAAGCAAATGTGTGAGAAAGACAGTGCAGTGTGTAAGCTAGTGAAGACGCTATACGGACGTAAACAGTCGGGACTATGATGGTATCAGAGGCTTACCGACAAGCTAGAAAAACTAAATTTAAAGGCCCACAAGGCAAGATACTTGTTTATTTAGTGCGCGAAAAAATGACAAAGTTATGATTGTCGCAGTGAACGTAGACGACTTAATATTGGCATCGAAAGACAATAAATGGATTGATGAAGTAAAGAAATCGCTAAACAACGATTTTGAAATGAAAGACCTCGGTAAAGTGAAAAACTGTTTAGGAATTGAATTCAATCAAAATTTGAATACAAGTGAACTGTCATTAACCTAGCGAAAATATACGGAAAAGATCCTGGAGCAATTTAATATGAAGGAGTGCAAGCCAGTGAAGACGCCAATGGAATTGAGCAAAAAGCTCGAAAAACCAGAAAAAGTAAATGAAGCGGATATGCGCAAATACCCATATCAGAGACTTATCGGCGCGTTAATAAATCTCTCGTTCACAACACGACCAGATATTTCGTATACAGTGAATTTCTAAAGTCAATTTAATTCAAATTACAATGAAAAACATTGGCAAGCGGCAAAGAGGTTATTAAGATATTTTAAAGGGACAAAAAGTCACGTATAATAAACCAAAAGACAGAGCACGAGCTATACGGACTAGTTGACGCTGACTGGGGCGGAGACGTAAATGACAGGTCATATTCAGGATACGCATTCATGTTATCCGGAGCAGAGATTAGCTGGGAAGCGCGCAAACAGCGTACGGTTGCATTATCAAGTACAGAAGCACAGTACTTGGCAATATCCGATGCCACGAAAGAAGTGCTATACTTGTGGGCTATGAAACGACGTTGGCGAAAAAATGTGCAAATGTCAAATTATATAATGACAATCAAAGCGCAATAAAGTTGGTACAAAATACTAAACATCATTCGCGATCAAAACACATTGATGTCAGACATTATTTTAAAAGAAATCACGCGCAAGACGGGCGCATCGGAGTATCTATGGACAGAACATATGCCGGCTGACGTATTAACGAAAAATGTAAATGGAACAAAACACCAAAAATGCAGTGAATGGTTGGGAGTTGTACAAATTAGCGCAGAGTGACGAAAAGTCTTAGCGAACGTGTTGGGTATTATATTGCGGGGAAGTGTTAGAGAGGCAATATATACACACACACACACAAAAAGCGCAATAGACGCGCTGGGTATTGTTTTGATTACGAGGACACTTATAAGAAGTGATCAATCAGTTTAACGTGAATAGTCCAACTGTAACGACCACCAAAACGAATATAATATACTCAAATAAACCACATAATACTTTTAATTCAATCTATATATATATATATATATATATATATATATATATATATATATATATATATATATATATATATATATATATATATATTTCCTATGCTGCTATTCACAATAAGAGGAGATCCACAGAGTAATGGCCGGAGAGCAAAGTTCTTATGATGCATCCAACGAAAATCGTCAGCGGCTCATCTCGCTATTATTGAAAATTTTGTTGCAAGCTCAACTTGCTTCTCTCATCGTCGTGTTCCCAAGCATCGCCTGATGGAGTAACCGTCTCAACCAAATCGACCATATCCTTAGCGAAAAAAGCGCTGGATCAAATACCATTATAGATATGCAAACTATTCGCGGTGCGAATTTCGACATGGACCACTTTCTTGTAAAGGACAAATATAGATGCCGAATCGCTATTTATTGAAATTAAAGTACTCAATGAGTCAACACTATTTGACACTTCTGAGATAAATGTATACTTTCAATCTGATTTGACATTTCTACATGACTTTTCGTTCTCTTAAATAAAACACCAAACGATACAGACGTGTGTTGAGTTTCATTAGTTTATTTTATCGCTAATTTATCTGCTAAATTCAGATCTTCAGCCAATAAAATTCTTCAGGTTATGGGCCCAGATAATTAAATAAATTAATTGGTAAATTTTAAAAAGCAAAAAATAAAAAGATTCCAGTAGAATTTTTCCGATTATTTTTTCGTCTTGTTGAACGTACATTTGGAGCATTGAGAATACATCGTACAAGTGAGGTTAGAAAACCGCATGGGTAAAGGCAAGCAGATTGAGGTTAATTCACAATCAACACAGATAGAAGCAGCAGCAGTAATTAAAATAGAATCGCAAACAGAATCTATTGTGAACATCGAATTGAAAATGTCATCGGTACTTTTAGCATCGATTGAAAAATTGCGTGGAAGAGAAAATTATTCCACATGGAAATTTGCGATGGAGAATTACTTGACACCTGAAGGCATGTCTCAATGTTTGACTAATGCAGAAACAGATGCGAATAATATTTCTAAGGCCAAAGGTGCGAATGTTTTGAGTATTGATAAAAGCAATTACGTGCATGTCACAGGAGCAAGGAGAGCAAAAGAAACGTGGGATAATTTGAAGAAAACTTTTGAAGATCAAGGAGGTGTGCGAAAGGTGAAATTAAATTGAAATCTACATGTAATAAACTTTTTCACTATTTTTACACGTTTGAACAGAAGCCGGACTCCAGGTAGTACAGGTAGAATGCACATTCGCTCAGATTTATGCTCTGGAGAGCAGCTAATGAGACTACCGAGCATATTTAGCAAAACATGAAAAACGGCATCTAAAAACCGGAATTAGTTCGAGTGTAGGGAGGCAGTAGTGGGGGAAAATGAAGCGAAAAGCTTTCTATTTAAAGAGGAACCCGGACCAGAGTATAACAACGAGTCGACGCACGGCAAAAAACTGCGGGCAAAAACAACGCAAATTAACCAATTGCATAATTTTAAAACTCGACAACGATATGAACAAGTTTAGAAGGCAGGAGAGTGCTCCTAACAGAAGAACTTTGTAACCATGCAACGTTTCAAAAAAACTTTTCTGAAGACTTGAATCAATGATTTGGATTATGAGCCCACTGAGCATACAACAAAATGTTCAATTATATAATGAAAGATCGATGTTTTCTCTCATAAATATTAAAAAGCCGCCACTTTGCTCCATCTTAAATTTAAGTATTTTAAAGTTTTCGATAAGGCCTTAACTTTTGAGAGACAACCACTTCTGATCTTCCCACAAAGTTTGAGTACTGTAGCTGCTATAGTTTCTGAGAAAACTTGCTGTGACGCATGGACAGACAGGACGCGGAACTAGTAGGTATTTGTAAAATTCGCTTTGCAAAGCCCTGAAAATGAAATACGGATCGTTAAACAGTTCAGATAAGAATGGAAACTGTTAGACATTCATTTACATTACATTCTATTTCGAAATCATGTTTCTTTTGAGCCATTCAATTACAGATGTTACATAAATCAACAGATTGTGGCGACAATACATCTAGTACAAAATAAAGTTACAGCGCTCACCGCCGCAGCGCTGAAAGCGCAGAGGACAAGATTTTCTTTTTCCTACTACAGTCGTTATCGTTATACTGAGACGTAATTTTCTGAACCGTTTATATATTTTGGTTTAGAATATTGATAAATTTAAAAATTGCGTGTTTTGTATCCACGTGAGATGTTGAAGATTTGACAACTCTGTATGACAAAAGCGCTAGCATCAACAAGAAGGTTGGATTTCCCTTCTTGATCGAATTGTCAAACGAGTCGGGTGGGTTTTTGAAAGACGCAATAGAATTTCAAACGTTATAAAGTGTTCGTTATTAAGGTAACTTTGTGTTTAACTATAAACGAACCTATTACGAACATTGGTAACCCCGAGAACCCAAACTTTGGCTTCTGCGAGTGCCAAGTTAACGCGACCTGAAAATTCGTCGCATCAGACTATTACGCCATTGCAGACTGCGTCGTCCGCAAAAATTACAGTAGTTTAACCTCAAAATGATTGTTGCACCTGGCAACGAGGATAAACTCGTGGACGCCTCTTCCGACTCAAATGCTGCACCAGCAGGCCGGCACTATCAACGATATTGTGCAAATTCATATAACATTTTATTCGGTTTTCGATAATTCATGTCGTTTTTTTCTCACAGATGACATGAACTGCATATTTCAGGTAGTAGTGATTGCGTGGCTTATATTATTATATACTATTTTAAAGATTAGACTTTAGACTTTCTTCAGTCAAAAAACGAGCGTCTTTATTAAACAAGTTGGTTAAAAATAAGCTTGAAAATGCACAATCAAATAGTGCATTATCGGCATATTTTATTGTTTTACTTCTGAAAGGGCAAGAATGCGGTGAAAGCTCGATAGAAATTGCGTGAAGTTTATGGTGAGGACTGCCTTACTGAATGCCAGTGTCAGCATTCGCTTGCTCGTTTTTGTTCTGGAAATTTTAAAGTGCAAGATGCACCACATACTGGTCGTCCAACCACAACTGATGACGACAAAATAAAACTAACTGGCGAATGACAATTCGAGAGATAGCAGAGAAGGTCGACATATAGAATTCAACCATTTAACTTCTTTGCTGAATTGTAACCGAAATGACTCATTTAAAAAAAATCATAACGGGAGAGACAAATGGATTGTTTACGATAACGTAGTCCGAAAACGCTAATTGTTCACAGTCAAGCAGGTATTTGAAAAATGCTGGGAGTTCAACATAGACGTACACCAAATTTTCGTTGAGTTTAAGCAAGCATACGACAGTATTGATCGTAACGTACTGTACCAAATAATGCTTTGCTTTGGCATCCCAGCCATATTAATCCGTCTTACCAAAATGACAATGGCGACGACGAACTCCCAAATCTGCATAAATAACCAACTCACCGACGCCTTTGACACAAATATCGGACTAAAGCAGGGAGATGGGCCGGCCCGATTGCTATTCAATTTGGCTCTGGAGTATGTCATAAGAAAGCTACCTGTCGATACACGAGGTACATTACTATACAAGTCGAGCCAAGTTGTGGCCTATGCGGACGACATCAACATTTTGGCACGGTCATTAACAACCACCAAAGAACTCTTCCTGAAACTCGACAGCGAAGCAAAACTAGTAGCGCTACAAATCAATGAAAATAAAATAAATCTCATGACACAGTCGAGGAAAAATGCCTCAAGTATACTTGAAGAATATGGTATCGAGAAGAATATGGTTGTGAATTTGTGTGCCGAAGAATACAGGACGCAAATAAAATATTTTTTCAGTTTTGGCGATCTTGAAGATCAGCCGCATACACAGGAAAACAAAGCTCCAAGTATACAAATCTGTGATAAGACCAACGGGAGCAACGGGTCCTGAGGCGAATGATCGGAGCGAAGCTAGACGGAGACCAATGGCGAATTCGATACAACCATGAGCTGTATGAAATTTTTTCTCAACGATTGTAAGACTGCGAAAGCTGCAATAAGCTGGCCACATGAATCGTATGGACGAACAATGGATACCCAAAAGGTATTCGTTGGGAGAACTGAAGGGCGGAGACCAGTGGAGAAACCGAGGAAACGCTGGTCTGACTCGGTGGACGAAGACAGTTCATCGCTGCTCGGATTTCAAATTGGAGGACCTGGTCAATGGACCCAGACAGTTGGAGGCGCTATTTGCAGGAAGCGAAGGCCCGAGAGGGCCCAGACAGTTGGAGGCGCTACTTCCAGGAAGCGAAGGCCCGAGAGGGCCTGTAGTGCTACGAAGAAGAAGTTATGTGATTCCATCACATATGTTAATACTAGAACATAAATTCGCCACGTCTATGGAAAAATTCATGCAAATTATGTTTGTATGAGTTTTTCACTTAAATGGTAAATTTATGGCCACGTCTACATTAGTATCTTGATCCGGTTGGGAGGGTGCGAGAGGGCACCGCTTCCACCTGGATGCCCCACTCTTGTTTGTGGGCCATAAGTATCGTCGATAACGACGAGAAGTCCCTTTAAGTATGTATATTATTGTATGAATGGAATCGATCGTAAAAATCAAATGCTATCGTATTATTCTCAAATGGTACGTTAAGTTATGGATTAATCTTCTAGAAACCTTGCTGTTGAACCCGTCCAATGTTTATAAAACGTATACGTATACAAAAAAAAATCATTTTTATCGGTATCGCCTGGAGATCTTGGAAAAACTCGTTGAAAGTCCTCGAGATTAGCAACCTACGACCAATATCATTGGACAATCTAGCTGAAGTTCTGCCTAGGGATAAGAATAGAAAAGTGATACGAAAGGTGTGTCGTATGTGTTCTCAAGCAGGTAAATATCGGCGAACTAATGATTCCTGTCCTGCCTGTGTCGACAATCCTGGGCTGTGTTTAGGTGAATATTTCAAACGAAACCATTATGCACAAAACTACAGATTATATTTTCTACTTATATTAAGGGGTTTCACCACTCTAGAATTTTCAAAAAATCGAAAAACAAATATTTCATCGTAAAAGGTCATTCAGGGTCTTAAAAGTAATATACTAAGGGATGAAAGGTGGCAAGAACGTCTAAATGTCTGAATTTCGAGTTCCACCGCAAGACCTCTGAGGTATGCTCTGAGCGCCTTTTGTATTTTACGCGTGCGATTTTATTTTTGAGTACGGAAGCAGGCGCAACGGCAGTCAATGGAACAAAGGCTGTCTCTCTAATACTTTTCCTGGATGAATCAGGGGACCAGTTTTAGTCATAAACATGTGAAGAAAATCTACGTAGCGTTAGTACAGTGAAGATCACTCGTCGGAAAGACGCTATTTTCACGACGCTTTGCTTTCGTGTATAAGTTCCGTTATACTCAAATAAAGTAAAAATTATAAAGCCATAATTAGTCGAATGTCATGAGTGACGGTAAACCGGGTCTTTTGAAAAAAGGATCGAAAAGTGACAGTGCATTCATCAAGAAACCGAAAGCGTCACGCATCCCGAAGATTTGAATGTCAGCGCATCGACCAAAAAATTCAAGACAGTGGATCCTGCTTTCGGCAATCGTATACTGAACTATGTAGCAGTTTCTGCCGCCGTTTCGAACGTTGTTGTGTGTAAAGTGTCATTCAGAAGTGAAGTTCACTGGAAGTGGCAAACGCGATTCAAAATAGTCGACATTTAAAGGTATTATCGATGCTAAGCCTTACAAAGAAATTAAAGTTGTGAAAAAAGAATGCTTAAATTATGTGGAAAAACGAATGGGCACCCGCCTCCGTAATTTGAAAAAAGCTACAAAAGTACTCGGAGGCAAAGGGAAATTGACAACCAAGCAAATCGACGAGTTATCTGTGTATTACGGATTAGCTATTCGCAGAAATTGCGATTCGGTTGAAAAGATGGAAAACGCGATATGGGCTACGTTGTACCATAAACTATCTGCAGACGATAATCCGCAACACCATCACTGCCCAACTGGAGAAGATGGTGCACTTGGCAAAAGGCGAGAGCGACAAAGACTTTGCGTGATTATGAGCACAAACCATCTATGCGCAATGAAGTTTTCGAAGAAATCAAACCCGTGTACGAAGACGACGAAACCCGATCTTTTCAATCGTTGAATCGGCGGATATACTCAGAACGACGATTCTTTCAACGCTTGCGTATGGACGATGGCTCCAAAATCAATATCTGGGGGAAAATTAGTTCTAGATATTACCACAAATGTGGCTGCTTCCGTGTTCAATGACGGATTTTCATCAATTCTGCATATAATCGACACTATGAGCATGACGATCGGCCCCACCAGCTACGATTTTGGCATGGAGTTGGACGCCGAGTGCATCAAGTTAGCAGAGCGATCGTTGAGTAGAGAAGCTAAACAGGCTCGAATCGACTTGAAAGCCTTAAGGAAGGCCAAACAAGAAGAGGATATCGACTTGAAAGGCCAATTCTATGGTGCAGGCATTGCCGATTAAGAGTATGTAAGAATATAATACGATTTTACAGCACCGAAAACTTCAAACACGTTTTTCTCGAAACCACTTTTTTTGAGCTGGCCAGAAACATAACTCAAACAAATCTTTACCGATGGATTCAAAAATTTGATAGTACATGCGAAATCGTTACTTTCAGACTTTTTCATCAAAGGGTCCCCTTTACGAAAAATCAATTTATGAGGAAACCCCTACGTACGTTTTTCGAAAAATGTTTGGTTTTTGGTTTCAGATGAAAAGTTACGGGAGCTAGGTTTCCGGCCGTGGACCGAAGCGAAAAAAATACACCAGCGGGGAAACGCTGCAGAGCCGCCATTTTCTTTTCGAATTCCCCACCTTGATTGTTTTTTGTACTTCCAAGATTCATATTAAAAACTACTTGTTACAGAATTTTAATTACTCCTTTTGTTTAGCTAAAAAATATTCCCAAAATATGCCTTTTCTTACGTGCTCTAGAGTGGTGTAACCTCTTAACTAATTTTATAGTTATTTTATTACGTTTGAATAATTTTTCATCATAGCTGAAAAAGATTCTATGCTAAGTAATGATTTCCAAAATAAACATACTATTTCTCCCATACTTTGATTTAAATTATATAAGAAATCTATGCATCGTCCTTCCTTGCATTTCTATATCTTTTATGATTTGCTCATCATAGGGTTTTTAAATGGCATATTTTTTTCTATTATTTCAGAGTGTGAAATCAGAATTTTAAGTAATTTCATTGTTCTGGAATAAATATTTTTTCTGTTATTCGGGGTTTTTCATTTTTGAATTTCTGACACACATAGTGTGCAATCCGCTCCTCTAAATTATTTTATTGCGAGGAGCGGCCTGTACACACGGTGTGCATCGTTAAATTTTATGTGAAAGAAGTAATGGATCAAGGGCTTATTAGTGCAGGTAAGTTTTTTTTTAATATATCGCAGCTGGGTGGACGCACATACGACGAAAGCGTGGTAGTGACCATATCACCTTCTCGACTGCCGACACATTCGATCAACATAATGAGGTACTCTAACTATCTCTAAGCGAAGGCCCGAAAGGGGCTGTAATGTTAAAGCAAAAAAAAACAAGTTTTTTGGATGGTTATTGTTTAAATTCAAGAAAAAATTTTTTTTCCATCTCAAATGGGTTAACTTTACAAAGAGTAAAGTCCCCTAACCGAGTTTGGCTGGAGGACGCACTATTCGTACCACGTTTGCCTGATGAAATGTCACTGGTGGTGTTGGGATCGGCTGATCTAAACTATTCCTCAATGGCCCGTAACGCATTACTTAATACTTTTTAATAAAATACCCAGTAACCATTCCTTTCGTTATAAGTAATGGAAACAATTTACATAAGCAATTCTTTTATAATGAGTAAGAGAGAACATTTTATAAAAACTACTTTTACAATGAGTAATGTAAAAATTTGATATGATCATTTAATGTTTAGGAAGGAAATTATACTGATAATGAATTCTAAAAATTTAGCGCAGCATGGCATGCGCTTTGGTACATAACACTTCAATTAAGTTCTATATCTGCAAAAGACCTTTAAAAATGTAGCGTAGAGTCTATAATTTCAATAGAACTAAATTCACTATCTGCTTAAAACAGATTGAAACATATTTAAGAAAAAAAGAAACAAACGCATTTCACACATCTACTCAACATTTCCTAGAGGAAATCCTGAACAATATCAACGGAAAATTGTTGGGGGGACAACTCAATGAACTTAATTTGAAAGTATAAAATGCTGCTCTTTGTGCCAAACATAAATTCAAAGAAAACATACAGTGCAAAAAAATTGCATGTTAAAAAAGATTAACAGATGAACCTTGTTTTAAAGGAAGCTGAAATTTAAACGTAATGCCAAAAATTAATTACAATTTTTAAGGAAAAAATTCTGAAGAATAAAATCTGATCTCAAAATGTTTTGAAAATTATATTGCATATTATAAACTGCTCGCCTCTCAAAGTCATAATATTCTAGTTGAAAACGGACGAGGAAATAATTAAAATATATGAAAGACCAGACAGAATAAAACCAAAACTAGAAAAAAATTTCACTGAAATGGAAATTTTAGCACAATCTAAACAAGAAAACTCGAAACTATATTTTCCAATCTTCAAGCGGAAAATTGAGGAAAGAAATTATAAATGACGACGATTACTACACCAAAAACAATGCCATCTAATTTTAAATGTTATCACTATTTACTCTTTCTCTTCATCCTCTATCGAAAAGTTTTTTTTTGTATTCGGCGATTAATCCACTTTCTATTTAAACTCTTGTATTCGAAGATATTTTTAAAATCATCATATTACTATTTTTCGTGTTAATTTATTTCTTTTTTGTTAGCAAAATTATTATTTTTTTTTTTTTTTTGCGTGTTTTATCAGTAAGGAGTATGTTATTTTTGCTTGTGTTCTATGTGCATGACGTTCGTTTATTAGTTGGTAAATTTTTTGATTTCTTATTTTTTTTATTTATCGGATAAATTCTCGATGGTTGCATCATCACGCGCAAAACACTTTCAATATCAATTTAATAGTCATCAAGATCGACATCATCCAAAGGTTCATCGGCTTGTAGCGATTGAAAATCTACCTTGTAGCGTAAAATTCCTATACGATACGATTTAATAAGGCACAGGAGTAGATTTATGCGTAAAGATGTTGGGGATGCAATTTTATTAGCGTAACACGAGCAGCAGCAACACGCGTGGGTCAAAGCCATTTTATAATTAAACGCAGCATTTTAAGGGAGGGAAAAGTTAAAAATAATTTGGGTTAGCTTTCTCAAAATATATCTCATTATTTTAGCAATATTACGAATGTTATATGATATAAGCTAATTTATTTGGTAAAAATTTATTACTCGTAGTATCAACTTACCTCCAATACCACCGAACCCTCTCACAAATTGACTACCTTCTTGCGATTTATCTGTAATAATTTCAAGTGTAGCACCGAAACTTTTATAGTTGTTCGCAAGCCATTCGAGCAGAGGTTGGGATTCGACTAATTCCATTTCAACCCCACTCTGAAAAACAAGACGAAAAAAATACGTTTAAGCATCATTTCAATACATTGTTCATATATGTTAAGTTATTGGAGTTTTACCTCTTTGTCCGTAAAGTGAGACTTGTCTTTTTCTTGTTCGGGTGTCAAATGTAATACTGTGGTCGACGTTGAGTTCGCATGGTTTTTCAGAACATATCGTTGGATGTCCAAATTTTCCCAGCAAATTAACGTTTCCACAGCACCAAGTTCCAATGCTCGTAAGGTATCCTCAACGCCAAAACAGTATTTCCCAGTATCCTAACATCAACACAAATTTATTTGTTAATCAAAAATATAATCAAAAGTTACTATTCAAAATTACCTGTGAAATTTCATCAAAATATCGACCTATTAATTTTTTCTCTTGAATAAATTTCACATTTTGTAACGATTCGGCTGCCAATTCTATTGCTTGATTAAATCCATTCTCACCGCCATATGATACATCGACAAGTTTAATAATTTTACTTTGCAATCTCTGCAAAAATTAAAATGAAAAAATCAATCAATTACAACAAAAGACCATCTCAGATAGCCAGTTCAAAAAAGTAAAAACTTACAGGATCAAACATATCCGACTGACTCAGTTCTGTTTTGAAATCGGCACTACCAGCCAAAATTAGTCCAGCTATGTTGGGCTTATCGTTTGTGATAAACAATTGTGTCGCAACTTCAGCCACTTTTCTCACGTAGTTGTGTCTCTTTTCCATACGTAACCGAGCAAAACGTAAAGCTGATTGACCACCACGACCGTGTTTTTTCGGCAGATCAACTGTGAATTTGTGTAAAACTTCTCGAGTGTTTCCCTGTATGAAAAAAAAAATAAAATTAAGAACATATATTACCACTGTATTAGACATCACTGTGAAACTCGGATAATAAATCGATCTATTCTCAAGAGGACTCACTTCCTTACCTGGAGTGTACCGAATAAAGCGCCATTACCGTCCATCACTATAAAACCGAATTTATTATCGTCAGCCAACAATGCCGTCAATGCCTCCGTATGAAATTTGTTGTCACATAGATACAAAGATGTATTAATTGGTTTAAAAGGTTCAAAATCGATATTGACTTTTTTCTCCTTCCCCTCTTCAGTGACAATTGTGCCACAATAAATTACTAAACCATTGGGAGGCACTGGAAATATTCAAATAAAATAGTGAAAAAATTAGATCAACAATTTCAATTTTATTTTAAGTATACCTTTTGTATACAATTTGAGTCGATGCTGTACGGAGGTAATGGCACCCAATACCGACAGGCGATTAACACGAGATTTAATATTTGACGCTGTACCGAATTCATCAGCTAACATTTTGCTTACACGTGAAATTTGATCTTTAGGCGGTATAATTAATGAAATCATACTCGTGCCATTTCTGTAAAAGAAAAAATACCGTTAGCTTGTTGCTATACGAAATACGCAAATCGTTATTTAAACATCTGAATCAAAGATGGACACCCGAAAATAAATTATCCAAAGATAGTTTTGAATTTTCTCCTTAACAACAAACGATTGACAAACACTCATTGACACTTTGAGGAAAAATGATGCTCACTAAATAGATGGGAAGTAATCCGCGTGGTGTAGTGGTTAGAGCACTCATCCCGTAAGTTGAAGGTCCCTGGTTCGAGACCCGTTGGCGACAAAGAGATTTGTTTCGAGTGATTCTTCGGACAGACTGTAAGCCCATTCAGTTATGTTCGCACTAGTTTAAAATCAGAGCGTATTGCAGCTGGGTGGACGGATACACGGCCAAAGTGGGATACTGACCACGTCACCTTCTAGAGTGCCGACACATTCGATCAAGATGAGATACTCTAACTATCTCTAAGCGAAGGCCCGAAAGGGGCTGTAGTGTTAAAGCAAAATTAAAATAAAATTTTAGATGAGAGTTCTGCAGCAGAAACAAATGGCGATGTACTGACTTGTATCAACCTGAATATTCTGCAAAAATAGAAACTCGCAGTTTTAAATGTGATTATCTGTCTGCATAATCGATCGCGCAACTGGCCAGATCGAATCTTGTCGTTGGATTCATCCGAGACTCCTTTTGCTTGACCTACATAGTCCTACTTTAGAAGAGAAACCTTATGATATTCTAAAAGGGAATATGAGCACTATCACGCATTGTCGGGTAATATTAATTGCATCAATGCCTAGAAACTGGCATTGCAAAAAAGGCTACCCATTGAGATTTGAACCTGGGGCCACTGTGCAAGAAATAATCACTTTAAACAGTACACCTAGCGGCCTATCGCTATATCTTGGCAGATTGGAATGAGCCGCATACATGTTAAATGTTTGGCTTCCAGCTGCCTCCATTTTACTAGGACAATTCTGGCACAACTAATGAGTCCTTAAAACGACTGCCTTTTTATTCTACACGAATGGTATTACTTCTTCGCGTTACCAGAGGTAAGATTAGTTGGCCGCATGGGTTTGCCTTAGAATTCTTTTGTCCAAAGTAATACGGCAAGCAGTTGCGGGAATTAATTTTGCTAGATTTCTATGAGTTAAAATTCTTGTTTCAGTTTTGAGCTGGACTTTGAATATCACTGAAAATAAATTATACAATCATCAACAAGATTTGATCCAGTGAACATATGTATCGGAGGTAAGTGCTCTAACTAAATCACCCCAAAATATTGATCTATTCCCCTGTTTTTTTTTCATAAATCTGAAAAAAAACATGAAGATAATTCTTTATGAGTAAAACAACAAAAGATACCTTAGAAGTCAAAATTCACTCAACTTTGTTAATAGTATGATTTATAAATTTCACATTTGTCAAGAAAATTGTATGCATCATCATCTATGGCATAGTTTTAATTTGGCCCTTCCTCTCCAGTAGTAGTTGCCTCCAATCCTCGCGATTCTGCGACCTCGTTTGACAATTGGAAATCGCAAGCAGGGTCCTGCTATCAGCATAAATTGAATCTTCAGATGTTTTCCTCGGTTTCCAAAATAGATGTTTCCCTTGCGCTCTACCCATAAACGTTCGTCTGAGGAGCCTGTGTTCTTCCATTTTTTCCACATGTTCAACATGATAAAGATGGATTGTTATAAAGATTATACAACGCATCGTTGTAAGGAACTCTCCACACTACTTCATACTTCACTAGGCGATATATCCTCCTTTTATAAATCACTTATATATACAAATCTTCTTTTCGTTGTGAACATCTTTGGGCCTTATCATAGGGAGTACTAAGTAGGCTTTGCTGCAGTTATTCTTTGCCATGTCACGGTCATTTCTGTGCCCTTTCTATCAAGATAGACTTCTAAGTATGGCAAGCTATCAACATTTTCCAGGTTGTAATCTCCAGGTTATAATCTTTTGTTTTGTCGGACTGCCGAGTCTTTCCTTGTTTGGGTAATGAATTTTGTTTTAGTTTCATCTAGCACGGGGCCAACTTTTTCGCTTCTGATTCCAGTCGTATTGACATCTAGTTGAGTTGAGTTAACGTTAGTTGCGTAAACTTGTAGAGTGGCTTGCCTATGGACTCTGTTGGTGTTTTCCTGACTACAAATTCCAGAGCTTGCCCCAATATTGGGGCAAGTCCATCCCCCTGTTGAAGAACTCAGTTCGTTGGGAAGCTTTCAGTCAAATCTCCGTTAACTGACCAAAGGCTCGGTGTTTAGCGTTGTAACCTTGGTCATGAGAAGTTTAGCTGAAACGCCAAAGTCGTTATTTTGTACAGGATACATAGAATCGTATGGCCACTCTTAAATTCATTGAAATTCGAGATTCAAGTAACCCAACCTAAGCTCCTTAGATTTTATAAGTTTCATGAAAATCGAATGAAATTTACGGAAGTTATAGACATTTAAATTTTCTACAATTGCAACAACAAAACACAGTTTTTCTACTAGGCTCTTTATTGAATCAGACATAATAATTTTCATCAGATCTTCTCCAAACTTTAAGATAAGATGAATATCAAGAAAGTTTTCAAATCCTGTCCAGTCAATAATAATTATATTAGTAGAACAAAATGGAAAAAATGGATTTTTTAAACAGATTAGTTTATGTAAGTGTCAATGAAGTTTTTCTTGATTTAATTTATAGGTTGAGTACAAAGCCTTAAAGGCAGGAGCGTAGTTCTCTCTACGCAACTTGTTTAAAGGTTATTAAGAGAGTATCTTCATAAACCAAGAACATCCTTAAATTTTTTATCAAAGATAATTGATGTGGGTCTTTATCTTAGTAAGAGTTTTTAAAATATTTTAAGAGAAACGTATACCGCCCCCCTCCTTGTGGGCCGATCTTTATAAACAAGACCACTGAAGACCTGCAGTCAAAATATATATAATAATGTCATTGACAGTACGATAAGCAAATTAACCTTTATTTTCCATAATTATATAGCGATACCTTTAATCTCTTTGCAAGTTTGTGCTTATGTAAATGAACGGAAGGCCTTTCTACAATCAGAAAGTTTCATAGGACCCGGATAATAGCTATGCAGATACACCGATGCCTTTGACACAAATATCGGACTAAAGCAGGGAGATGGGCTGGCCCCATTGCTATTCAATTTGGCTCTGGAGTACGTCATAAGGAAGCTACCTGTCATTACACGAGGTACATTAGTATACAAGTCGAGCCAAGTGTTAGCCTATGCGGACCACATCAACATTTTGTCACGGTCATTAACAACTGCCAAAGAACTCTTCCTGAAACTCGACTGCGAAGCAAAACTTGTAGGGCTACAAATCAATTAAAATAAAACGAAGTTCATGACGCAGTCGAGGGAAAATAACTTAAGTACATAAAATATCGCACTTGATGAATACAGTGTCAAAAATGTGAGTGAATTTGCGTACTTAGGCGCCAAAATAACGAAAACCAGTAATGAAAGAGACGAAATACGCCTAAGAATACAGCTCGCAAATAAAATATTTTATTCAGTTTTGATGATCTTGAAGACCAGCTGCATACACAGGAAAACAAAGCTCCAAGTATATAAATCTGTGATAAGACTTGCGCTATGCTATGGGTGTGAAACATGGACCCTAATCCAAGCATCCGCAAATATATTGAACTTCTTTGAGCGACGGGTCCTGAGGAGAGTTCGCGTCGAGCAGTCGTCGAGGTAGCACGGATCGAGCAGCAAAAGCAAGAGTTTTTCGGAGGGTTTTCGGAGAATTTATAAGAATACTGAAATTTGGAGGAAAGTGGAAATTTCAGGAGTCAAAGGTATCAAAGACCCTTGAAGTGAGCGAACGGGATTTTCCTCAGTTCAAAAAGGTGGCGAAAATGGCTTCCGCTAGTTTCTCGGGGAGCATGCCCAAGCTGGATTGAAGGCCGGCCCTAGAAGGGAATGAAGGGAAATCAAAGCCCCAGCAGCCAAGCGTGGCTGCTACCAAAAAAGAAAGGGCTCCTCCTATAGTGTGCTATAGGCTTGACCTGAAGATTTTCAGGGATAGCGTCAAAAGGCCATGCTCACGAAACTCGGAAGAGGAGCCAGAATTCAACGTGACGGTGAACAGCTTCTCACGAACTTCGCTCCACCCTAAAACAGCTGAGGATCACACCAGCCTTTTTAACTTTCTGAAGTGTGCAAAACCTGCTTGCTACACCTACTCCCTTCCAGGAGAGAGAAAATTGAATCTCCTTCTAAAAGGCGTGCACAGCTCATACGACGAGAATGATGTCGTGGCTGAGCTGAAGGAACATCTCGGAGAATATATCCTTTCAGCAAAAAGGTTCTCCACTATAACCTCTAGGAAGGAGAAAAGGACGCTTTCATTCTTCTGCCCAGTTACAACCGGACTTTGAAGTGAAGAAAGCAATGGACATAAATTTCTTATTGTACCAGAAGATACGATGTTAGCCTATGCGGACCACATCAACATTTTGTCACGGTCATTAACAACTGCCAAAGAACTCTTCCTGAAACTCGACTGCGAAGCAAAACTTGTAGGGCTACAAATCAATTAAAATAAAACGAAGTTCATGACGCAGTCGAGGGAAAATAACTTAAGTACATAAAATATCGCACTTGATGAATACAGTGTCAAAAATGTGAGTGAATTTGCGTACTTAGGCGCCAAAATAACGAAAACCAGTAATGAAAGAGACGAAATACGCCTAAGAATACAGCTCGCAAATAAAATATTTTATTCAGTTTTGATGATCTTGAAGACCAGCTGCATACACAGGAAAACAAAGCTCCAAGTATATAAATCTGTGATAAGACTTGCGCTATGCTATGGGTGTGAAACATGGACCCTAATCCAAGCATCCGCAAATATATTGAACTTCTTTGAGCGACGGGTCCTGAGGAGAGTTCGCGTCGAGCAGTCGTCGAGGTAGCACGGATCGAGCAGCAAAAGCAAGAGTTTTTCGGAGGGTTTTCGGAGAATTTATAAGAATACTGAAATTTGGAGGAAAGTGGAAATTTCAGGAGTCAAAGGTATCAAAGACCCTTGAAGTGAGCGAACGGGATTTTCCTCAGTTCAAAAAGGTGGCGAAAATGGCTTCCGCTAGTTTCTCGGGGAGCATGCCCAAGCTGGATTGAAGGCCGGCCCTAGAAGGGAATGAAGGGAAATCAAAGCCCCAGCAGCCAAGCGTGGCTGCTACCAAAAAAGAAAGGGCTCCTCCTATAGTGTGCTATAGGCTTGACCTGAAGATTTTCAGGGATAGCGTCAAAAGGCCATGCTCACGAAACTCGGAAGAGGAGCCAGAATTCAACGTGACGGTGAACAGCTTCTCACGAACTTCGCTCCACCCTAAAACAGCTGAGGATCACACCAGCCTTTTTAACTTTCTGAAGTGTGCAAAACCTGCTTGCTACACCTACTCCCTTCCAGGAGAGAGAAAATTGAATCTCCTTCTAAAAGGCGTGCACAGCTCATACGACGAGAATGATGTCGTGGCTGAGCTGAAGGAACATCTCGGAGAATATATCCTTTCAGCAAAAAGGTTCTCCACTATAACCTCTAGGAAGGAGAAAAGGACGCTTTCATTCTTCTGCCCAGTTACAACCGGACTTTGAAGTGAAGAAAGCAATGGACATAAATTTCTTATTGTACCAGAAGATACGATGTTAGCCTATGCGGACCACATCAACATTTTGTCACGGTCATTAACAACTGCCAAAGAACTCTTCCTGAAACTCGACTGCGAAGCAAAACTTGTAGGGCTACAAATCAATTAAAATAAAACGAAGTTCATGACGCAGTCGAGGGAAAATAACTTAAGTACATAAAATATCGCACTTGATGAATACAGTGTCAAAAATGTGAGTGAATTTGCGTACTTAGGCGCCAAAATAACGAAAACCAGTAATGAAAGAGACGAAATACGCCTAAGAATACAGCTCTCAAATAAAAAATTTTATTCAGTTTTGATGATCTTGAAGACCAGCTGCATACACAGGAAAACAAAGCTCCAAGTATATAAATCTGTGATAAGACTTGCGCTATGCTATGGGTGTGAAACATGGACCCTAATCCAAGCATCCGCAAATATATTGAACTTCTTTGAGCGACGGGTCCTGAGGAGAGTTCGCGTCGAGCAGTCGTCGAGGCAGCACGGATCGAGCAGCAAAAGCAAGAGTTTTTCGGAGGATTTTCGGAGAATTTATAAGAATACTGAAATTTGGAGGAAAGTGGAAATTTCAGGAGTCAAAGGTATCAAAGACCCTTGAAGTGAGCGAACGGGATTTTCCTCAGTTCAAAAAGGTGGCGAAAATGGCTTCCGCTAGTTTCTCGGGGAGCATGCCCAAGCTGGATTGAAGGCCGGCCCTAGAGGGGAATGAAGGGAAATCAAAGCCCCAGCAGCCAAGCGTGGCTGCTACCAAAAAAGAAAGGGCTCCTCCTATAGTGTGCTATAGGCTTGACCTGAAGATTTTCAGGGATAGCGTCAAAAGGCCATGCTCACGAAACTCGGAAGAGGAGCCAGAATTCAACGTGACGGTGAACAGCTTCTCACGAACTTCGCTCCACCCTAAAACAGCTGAGGATCACACCAGCCTTTTTAACTTTCTGAAGTGTGCAAAACCTGCTTGCTACACCTACTCCCTTCCAGGAGAGAGAAAATTGAATCTCCTTCTAAAAGGCGTGCACAGCTCATACGACGAGAATGATGTCGTGGCTGAGCTGAAGGAACATCTCGGAGAATATATCCTTTCAGCAAAAAGGTTCTCCACTATAACCTCTAGGAAGGAGAAAAGGACGCTTTCATTCTTCTGCCCAGTTCAAACCGGACTTTGAAGTGAAGAAAGCAATGGACATAAATTTCTTATTGTACCAGAAGATACGATGGGAGCGTCTGCAGAAAAATTGCACTTCCCAGTGCTTCAACTGCCAAAGATTTAGCCACGTCGCTTCTAACTGCGGACTCGAAGTTAGATGCGTAAAATGCGACAAGCATAAGTCCTTGGAATGTCCAATCTCGAAAGGCGAGAAAAAAACGAGATCTTGTGCGTCAACTGCAATGCCAAGGGGCACCCTGCGAGTTTCAGAAGTTGTCCTAAAGCAAAAGAAGTTGAAGAGAGGAAGAAGAACCTCAAAAAGAAAAAAGAGGAGAGGGCTTTCATCACCGCCTCTATAAAAAATACTGCACGTGAAAGAGTCTCGTACTCCAGCCTTTTTCAAGGTGCAAAGAAGCAGCCTGCACCGCAGCCTATACGGCAACAAAAACAGCAACCAATGCAGCAACCTCAACAGTCGCAGAATGACCGAAATACGGATTTGAGCACTGACTGCCAACAATTTTTCGGGTGTGACTTGTTCACACTCATTCGAAAAGTGGACTCTTTTATCCCCCCACTATAAAAAAACTCACTAACCCTAGTGAGAAAAAAGCTGCGTACTTAGAATTCGCCTTCGTGATGAGTTCCATTAACCTCCTCAACATATGTCACTAGCTCCATGCTATAAAAGGAATTTCGTTCAAGAATACTTGAACGCCCATAGACCAAACTTCTTGATTATATCGGAAACAAGATTCAAAGAAAGACACAGAGTGCATCTGGGGAAATACAAGATCATTAGGCGTGATGATCCAGAGGGAAGTGTTGGAGTTGCTATGGCTCACAAAGATCACCTGAAAGTCCAAAGGCACTGCCTTCCAAATCTGAAATGTATTGAAGCAGAAAGAATAAGCTCTATACTGGGAGGGTCTACCTTTACGTTTGTGGGGATCTATGTTCCACATGTATATCATGTGAGGGAACTCATTGACGACTTGGAAACAGTGCTTACTCTGTGCAAAAACTTTGATTTCTATTTCATTAGAGGTGATTTCAATGTGAAGCCTCCCTCACTGGGTCAATCAAATACGGATCTCATATTGATTGCCCCCAAAAGAGCCTACGTTCCGCCGAAGTTCGTCTATTATTGACTTCTTCATCGTGTCTGGCAATCTGGTAAACCTCTCGCAGTGGGAGGAATTTCGAGTGTAGAGTTCTTGACGCCGAGCCTGACCATCTTATGGTTGAGCTGACCCTAAGAGTGAAAAAGGATGCGAAACTTGAGGTTGCAAATCCTCAACTTTTCATTCCATACAGGCGAATCGATTGGGTAGCAGTTAGTGCAGTTTCCTTGACGGAAAATTGAAGGGAATTTCGATCAATAGACCGAGAAATCTTTCTATTCCTGAAGTCGATGAGGGAGTCCCATGTATAAGTTCAACCCTGGATATACGGTCATATCAAAGATCTCCATTAAGAAATCCTCTACAAATTACTTTTATCGAGATTTACCAGAAGACTTCTTGGAGCTTCATCGTATACGTAGTCGGCTTAGACAGCTGCTCGCAAGGATCTACCACCGCAATTTAAATATGGTCAACTGGGAGTATGAACGTATTCACCTAGTGATTATGTCTCTAAACCGAATGATCTCGAGGAAAACCACGGTTTTTGCTAACAAGCGATTTGAACAGGCCCTGGAAAGTATCAAACCAGCCCCATATCAATAGGATACCTGACAGAAAAAGACTCCCCGGGGTCACTTATGATGGATCCATGCTCATGAATGACAAAACTATCGCTGACTCTATTGCAAAAAATTTTGCAAAAGTTCTTCAAGGAGAGAAAGCCTTTCGTTACTTCGTTATTGAGTCGCACCACAACGAATTTCGACAAGGACCAGAAGCAATAGCGCTGGAGCAGGTTCTCTGATTTAAATCCCTCTGACACCTACTGGCCATGGTTTGTTCGTCAGTCCTGAGACACTCACTTTAGATCCCCCCCCCCCCCCCAAAATGCTTTTATGGCTATGGCTATGGCTTTTTTGATGGGTATCATCAACACCATCTTCCGCCTTCACAAAAGGTAATTATTATCGTCATCCCGAAACTAGATAAACACCTTACTATCCCGCAAAGTCTTATCTCTGGAAACTCAAAGAAAAGGCACTTTCTCCTCGGTTGGCCGAATAAATTGAGGACAAGGAAATTATTCCCGAAGAACAATATGGCTTCGGAGCTTGACACTCCACTGAACTCCAGCTAACTCCAGCTCCAACATATCATAAATGGGTTGAATAGCAGAAATTCAACAGGCCTAATTATGTTCGACATTGCAAAAGCCTTTGACAAAGTCTGGCATGCAGGGTTGATCTCTAAAATGCATGAATTTTCCATTTCACTACCTTTGATAAAAACGATCAACTTTTTCATACAGGGTAAAACTTTTCAGGCCAAAATTGACGACAAACTATCCAACGTGCGGCCGAATCATGCTGGAGTTCCATAAGGATCAGCACTCTCCCCATTACTATGCACCCTATACACTGCCGACATTCCACGTCTACCCAACAGCGTTCAAAATTCCCTATATGCCTACGACACTTGTATATATTGTATTACACCGTACGATAAGCAGAAGCCAAATCTTCAAGTCTGCCACGCTCCATTTTGTAGTAATCGAGCAGTCACACAAGCAAACTGCTCGAAAACTTTCATAACACCTATCCGAAATTTTAATTGCAGATTTGGAAAAAAATTCCATTACTTTCATTCATGGTTATAAATTATAAAATATTTTTATTTTTTTATTTTTTCGTAGCACTACAGCCCCTTTCGGGCCTTCGCTCAGAGATAGTTAGAGTATCTCATTGTCATGATCTAATATATCGGCGCTCCACAAGGTGATATGATCGTTATCATGCTTTGGCCGTGTGCCCGTCCACCCAGCTGCGATACGTTCTGATTTTAAACCAGCACGAATCATAACTGAACAGGCGTATAGTCCGTCCAAAATATTTTTATTATTATTATTAAATGAAAGTTTTATATCATTTTCTTCTACATTAAATTTAAACGTTTCCTTTTAATTATATTCTTTATGATATTTAACTTTTTCTTTTTTATACTCTTTTTCATTTTTTTTTCAGTTAATTTTTAAAATTCAAATCTGCTAGTAAAATACGGATATGGCAACTCCTTTCCTGCTGCACATGCACGTATTGCATTGGCGAAGGCAACTGTGCAGCGGAATGAGTGGAAAGCCCGTCAACTGCCGCTGCAATGGTCCCGCAAGGCGACAACAAAGAACAGAGAACAACGGGAGAGTCGGTTGGAGATCGCCACACATGGCGCACGTTGCGAGAACCGCGCCGCAACGGGTTGAAATATCATAACATTTTTTGGGAGTTTTCATTCAAAAGCAATCCAACTCGTATCTACATGTACTCGTATCTACGAGAATGCCAATTGCAAACAATCAGCATAAATACGATTTTCTGCCCAATGTGTGTGGTAAACAACGCGGAACGTTAAAATTAACTATTCTTGAGTTTGTGCCGAAGTCGCCGTGAATATCAAGCATTCTAAGAGAACAATCGGGACATGTGCACCTTCGGCGATGAAAGAATTTTGTTGAGTTTGCTTGAAGTCGAAATTGGTGTATCATTATTCCGAAGTGATTGGTTTTCGCGGTCGATCGCTGCCACTAGTATTTGCAATGGAAGCATTTTGTGTGTAGAAAATTAATAGGCTGATAGGCGTAAAGTAATTTCGCTTGACAGTGAATTTTTGCTGTAGTTCGTGGAGTAAAAATAAGAAATCAAATTGCTCGTGGCCAGTGTGCTAACCTATATCAAATAATTATCGTAGCTCGCAAGTATATCAAAATCGTACGTGAAAAGGGAGTCTGCTTGAAATCGCCATCCAGCGCGGACGCAGAGAGAGATTAAAATCATTTATTTATAAAATTAAACAGGCGATCGTCAGAAAATTTTTGGTTCCAGTTAGTGAGGAAAAACTAATCTATTAAATTGAATTGATAAAGTGTGAGGTGCTTTTGTCAATGAAAATTAAAGTGAGCTATCTAAGGCCTCTAAAAATTATGATGTCCTGAAAAATTAATTACTATATAATAAGTCACCAAACGGGAAACCAAATAGGAAGGCATTTTTTACCACGGCACTCTCAACGGTGGACAGCGACATTTCGAAGGACAAGGCCACTTCATGGTATCGAGACTGTGGAGCCAGCCAACACATGACGTCTCACCGAGGTAGTTTGTTCAGCTTGAGAAGATCGAATGTTACCTGAGACTCGTTGAAAACCAGCTAGGGAGGAGAGTGAAAAGTCTGATATCTGACAACGGCACCGAACTGAAGAATGCATAAACCAAACAGATGATGGACAAGTTGGGAATTTTCCACACCTTCACGAATGTACACACGCCAGAGCAGAACGGAAAGATTGAGAGAGAAATGAGAACGATTGTGGAGGCAGCCAGAACAGCGATACACATGAACGAGTTGGACGAGAAACTGTGGGCAGAAGCAATGGACCATGCGATTTTCGGAACCAACAACGTACCAGGGAAAAGCCCAGCAAAACTTTGGTTCGGAAGAAAAATGAAGATTTAGAAGCAGCGACCCTTTAGATGCGAATGTTACGTGCTGACGCAAAAACAGAAAAGAGGCAAGATGGATAGAAAATCAGAAAAGGGAATTCTGGTTGGCTATGATTGATTGATTCACCCTGCTACCGGGTTTATCTGAAAGAGAAATTATCAGCTCAGACAATTTGATCTTCGACGAGGGAAAGATTAGACTGGGGCAAGGAACTGAACTTGAGACACAGGCACCTGACGGCACATCTGAGAAGTAAGAAGAAAGCAACAGCAAGACAGACGAAGAAGACGAGAACTGGGGATCTGGAGAAAGTGCTGAGGAGCCAAGCGGCAACGAGTTTGCGACACCAGCGCCAGAAGAAGAGTCAGGAAGGAGAGTTCTGCGAGATCGTCGGATTCGGCAACCACCACCGAGACTGAGAGATTGCGCACTTGACTCTCGTCGTAGAGGAAAGTGCGCCAAAGTAGCCATGATTGGTGAAACGGAGTACATCCCGGTGAGTGAGGCACTTACGAGATGAGAAGTGGAGACGAGCAATGCAGGAGGAGTACGACTCGCTGATGGTGATGAAAGCGAAGCCGCTCATTTTTCGCTGGGTACTTCGAGAGAAGGCGGACGGGAGACTTAAGGTCAGACTAGTAGCAAGGGGATTTGAACAGAAGGAGGGAGTGGACACACGGAAACTTTCAGCCCAGTAGCTCGCCATACATCCATTCGCCTACTCCTAAGTCACGCAGCGTCGGAGAAAATGAAGTTGGTATTGTTCGATGTGAAAACGGCTTTCTTGTATGGGAACCTAGAGCAGGACATCTATATGCACCAGCCTGAAGGGTTCGACGATGGAACCAGGAAAGTTTGTAAGTTGAACAAGAGTTTCTACGGACTTAAACAAGCTCCGAGGATGTGGAACGAGAGGGTCACCACCCACTTTGAGAAGAAGATAGACTTGATCAACACAGATGACGACCCGTGTATATACTATAACAAGGACAAGAGCATTATGCTCTCACTCTTCGTGGATGGATTGGAAACATACAAACTCTTAGACGAGATAAGCAAGGAATTCGAGATAACAATCAGCAAGAAAATTCAAAACAAGTTAACATATTTGGGAATGGAAAACAAGATCGACCAGGACGGTATCTTCGTGAGTTAGCCTCGCCACACGGAGAAGATCTTGAGAGAAATGAAACTCGAGCAGTGCAATCCAGCATCCACACCCACTGAGCCAGGAATGATCAACCATAAGACAGACTTCAAGAACGACGAGGCACTTTCAGCGAACAACAACTATCGCGAGGCGATAGGAAGTTTGTTGTACTTAGCCACAATAACCAGGCCAGACATTAGCTTCGCCGTGAACTACCTCAGTCGATTCTGCAACAAGCCCATGAAGGCGAGGGGGAAACGTGTTTTCCAGTACTTTAGAGCCGGAATTCAATTCGGAGGAGACAAGACACTCGTGGCCTACACCGATTCAGACTTGGGAGGAGACTCTGAGACAGGACAGTCAACGAGTAGTGTGTTAGCGATGAGAGGAGGGCCAGTGATCTGGTATTCATAAAAGCAGCATCTGGTAGCGACTGCAACTGCAGAAGCCGAGTACCGGGCAGCAGTGTCAGTGATTAACGATGTGTGCTGGATCAAACGAATCGCACTGGAACTTGGCATTCTAGAAGCTGAGCTGCCGATCACTCTGTAAGTCGACAACATGTCAGCCATACTCATGCTACAAAGTGAACACGAAGGAAAGACGACCAGAGGAAAGAAGCACATCGAAATACCACGAAAGTACAACCAGCAACACATCGGCAACTCTATGGCACTGCAACGCGTCGAGAGCAGCAAGCAGATCGCAGACAGCAGACATCCTTACCAAGCCACTCAACAGAAGAATTTTTGAGACGCTCCGCTGTAAATCGATCAAGGAGTGTTGAGATTTGATTAACTGACAGCTGATCCGACCTAAACCAACCCAACGTTGACTCTATCCTCACCTTGCATTTACTGACATAGAAAACTAGTAGTCGGCAAATCATTTTGAATTGGATTTAGGTATATAAAATAAAAATAATCATTCCGTCTGCTTTCCTCATGCATAAAAGTTGTGAATTATTTTCTTTATAAATTTTGTTACGAATAGAAACTCATTCTTTTGTACATTGACAGGTACCTTTTGAAACCCAGTTCAATAAATTGAACATTTTGTCAACTTGGACTCGACTTTTGCTCAACTGAAAAACCCGAACCCACTGAAATTAACAACAGTGGAAGATAAAAATTAACGCTGAACAGACACAACTCATCTTCATTACAAGAAGACCACGACAACAACCACCCGAACTACAAATAAAATCAAACTCAACACCATGGAATAGAACAGCAAAATACCTAGGACTAAAATTCGACAATAGAATTACGTGGACTGACCACATACGAGACAAGAGAAAATATTGTTTAGGTTTCCTATCATCCGTGTACCCCATCTTAAGCTCAGGAAAACTGAATGTTAAAAACAAACTCCTCATCTATAAACAAATTATAAAACCCTCTCTTCTCTACGGCTGAATAGCCTTCTATCAGACCTCGAAATCTAGCAAAACAGCACTTCAAACCCTGCAAAACATGGCCCTTGGGAGAATCATCAGAAACCCCTGGTACATTAGGAACATTGACATTCATAATGATCATCTATGGCGCGGCAGCCCAAGCCGGGCCTTGGCCTCTAGGATTAATATCCTCCAATCATCGCGGTTCCGCGATCTTGTCCACCGGTTGTTTACTACCAACTTCTATTGTGTCTTCCCATCGAGTCCTCGGTCTTCCCGCCGGACGTCTACCTTGTGATCTACCCGCAATTTACGCAACTTTACGCAAGAGGAAATAGGTGAATCGTCAAATAGTTCATACAACTCATCGTTGTAACGTAGTCTCCACTCTATTTCTTGTTTCACTTTGCGTTCTAACATTCACAAAAACCTAAAACCAGACACAATTGATATAAACTCGACCGTACACTAAAACTGTTCGACAGGATAGATGGACACCCTAATATTACCCTTAAGATCAACCAATAACGAGCAGAGACTCACCTACCCTGATCTCAGATCAATTGCTTTGTAATATAGGACTGAAAGAAACTAGTTGATTATTTGGTATAGATCAGTTGGGTACAACGATACCCACACATATAAATGGAGCAAAAGGGCTAAATCGCAATAGCCCCACGTAAACAGAAACCACAAGCAAGTCTCGGCAAAGTAAATCCAATGTGCTACACCGAGACCTTTTACTTCCATCTGGTTGCAGTAGTAGACCGTTCGCTTCCAAATTTCCACAGAGGTTCTGGTTTTGTTCAATGACTTTGTAGAGCACTTTTTAGGACGTGCATAATAGAATGACTTCTCCGTAGTTTACATATCGCAGAGAATATAATCTTCTTCAAATATGTTGACACTGAAGATGGCTAAAAGGAGTCGAAACGCATCTGCTCACACAACAAAACAAGGCCCGCCGGCCTTGAAAAAGGAGAATTGGCCTGCGGATATCAAATAAGCAAAATAATTGACTACTTCTTCAAATATCTGTCTGTACTGCAGACTTCGTCGCTACACAAGGTGAGCCTTACAGTGTTGCTCGCAGGCAATGTTAAAATAAGCAAAATATAAAAAATAAATGCCGAAACTAGTGGTCAACGTTTCTTTAATTCTAGCAGCATTTTGTGCAGAATCGTAATTTGTGTTAGTTGATCTTGGCTTGACCCATGTATCTGTTTGAGCTGCTCTAGATTTGATTTAGATGTGTGACGAAATTGATATTGGCATACGAACATCAAACTAGCGAAAGTGAAGAATATTTAAAGCGCATACGTGATCTCAACTTCGTTGCAGTGCATTAATTAAATACGTTTTTCGCATACAATATTAAAGAGCTTTGAATTAATTATCAAAGTCGCTATCACTTGACTAGTTATTTGGGCACCCTAGGAGTTGGCGAGAATCAAACATCAAAACAGCTGGTAATTGATAACCAGCTGTTTTTTATGAAAGTACCCCGTTCTTTGAACTCATGAAAATTATATCAACTCGCGCTGGAAATCACTTTGTAAATGAAAGCACCACTTAACCTGAACACAATTCTCCCGTTTCGTTGGAATTGTGTGTCAGATTGCCACACATTTTTCCACTGTGTCGATCTGTCACCTACTTTTTCATAAGACGTTTTTATTGAAATTTCTAACATTGAACTGCATCGCATTTAACCCACATACAACACCATTGCTCCCATTCACTGAATTTCCTGCATTAATTTCTCATTGACTTTATGCAAAGTTGATTAAATGCTGTTACATTGGCTCTACAATATTTTACATTCAATCCCATAAAGCCGACATGTTTCAAGGCATTCCGAGAAGACTTGTAATCACATGCACGCATTTAATTAACATTCAAATGCACTTTGAACGATCATCCACATCCCCAAATCCCCCACGATTACATCAAATCATCAGCAGCTCCCCGTTAAGACAGCAATGCATCCACGACGAACAAACGAACATAACCTCACACGCGACATACTTCACAATTCTGCATCAAGGACCTGGCACAAAGGACAGCTCCGATAGCATTTGGCTGCTTTGTAATCACACGATTAACTCGGTCATACATTATTTTACTCACCCGCGAGCCATTTCTAAACTCTTGATGAGTTTCTTGATTTTCCAGATCTCCACATTGCGATCTGCTGACGTTTCTTCGTTCGACATTTTTGCGAATTTCCAAAATCACTGCGGTCACGGAACGATTAGCGACGTGAGCGAAAATAACTTCACTTCAGTCGATGTGTGCTATGTAAATTACAAAAAGTGCCGTCGTGTTCCGACGTCGTGTACGCGCGAGCCAAGCAAAGCGACAGAGACACCACGAAACCGCACGTAGAGAGATACGAGATGAAAACACGAGCGGGGCTGTGCGAGTGAGAAAAGTATCTCAAGTCGTGGCAGAAATATGGCGTTTGGTTTGGGTCAATTCGTAGAATATGTACGCGACCACGACTATCCACTGCGCGATTACAAGGTGAAGATGTCAATTTTTATTTAGGTCCGCGACAAATACGCGCGCCGTACTCCTGATCCGAACGTTTCGGATGGTCGGCGATACAAGCGGAACACGATATCAAATAGTGCACCACCAGCTAACTCGTTCACGCTCCTTGCAGAATGGGAAACCGCTTCTTTGCCCTTCTATCCTTTGTCTCACTCGTTTTCTCCGATAACTGAACTGGCACTTTCTAATATCAAATGTTCCTACACACCCACAGCCACGTCCTTGCTTTCATACTACACGGCCGCCTCCTTAACTTCTGAACTAAGCCGTCACCGGCCAAACGTCAAAGGAATGCTTCGCCCGTTTATGCTCGATAGCTGGAAATATATGAGATTAACTTAGCTTGAATTAAAGGTGTTTAGTTAGGGTTACATTTAATGGTGGTTTTTCCGACGAATTTTGAAAGAAACGAGTGAGAACATGGGCAGAAATTCACAAATTTGACGGCGAAGCAGCGGTACTCATCCGGAAAAGTCAGAAGTAAGCAAGTGAAAGGGGGGCCGAGTGGCGAGTTGAAAAGTGCATCAGGATCCTTATACCAAGTTGGCTTCTTGGAAAGCGACAGTGGCGGCAACATGACGAAATTGGCTATTTGTTAAAAATACGTTATCTATGGAAAGATTAAACTGATTAAACAAATATTTACAGAAATTACATTCAAAACTCATTGGGCAAGGCACTCGGGCTATTTTGAAACTTGCTCTGTTAGAATTCCAAATATATGCAATTTCTATTTAAGTATTCAAGCAAAGGAATCCATCCCTAAAAAAATTAGCAAATTTTTGTAATGAAAATAAACTTCATTTAACCCATCCTTATCATTCATGAAACATAAAAGGCAATTAGGTATAAATTATTATACAATTCAATGGCGGCAAGGGTACTCTAAATTTACATATCTCGATTCAAAAATTTTAATTTCTCATTTCATACAAGAAATAAATTCTTAGTAAATTTTTTTGGGAAAATTCTGAGTAAAAACCAACCAGTCAAATACCAATTATATATAATACATAGGAACAAATATTTTTACTTGTTACTAAAGTTTCTACCCTAAATCTTGTAGTAATCGAGCAGTCGCCTAAGCAAACTACTCGGAAACCTTCATAACACCTATCTGAAATTTTAATTGCAGATTTGAAAAAGATATTTTTTAATTATTTCAATTTATAGTTATAAATCATAAAACATTTTTTAAAATTTTTATTCAATATAAATTTTAGATCATTTTTTTACCGACTTCCAAAAGAAAGAAGGTTATCAATTCATTGCGTATATTTTTTTTTTTTTGCTTTTTTTTGTATGTTCACGCATAACTTTTAAACGGAGATAGATAGAAGAGACCTGTTTTTGGTAAATGATACGTCTTTCTTCCAGTTAGGTCCAATTCAAGCAACGGTAAAGGGCTTATACCGTTAAAACACAAAAATTTTCGACTTTCACCCCGATTTTTCAGCATAACTGATCGAAGGATGCAAGGATTTCGATTGTAGAGGTTGCAAATGAAGGAAAACATATTGATCTAAAATGCATCGGAACAGAATTTTCATCCTTTCAAGGACTCTGTAGATATTAAAAGTTCAATATGATACATTGATGTCGAGAAATTGAATTTAAGTAATCTTTCGCACGAAAACTGCCAATTAGTTGGCACTCTTCAAGGATTTGATGGAGATGCCGAGTCCTTTGGTGATGGATGATAAAAATGATCAGTATCCTTAATTTTCTGCATATACGGTACATTTTCAACCGACTTCCAAAAGAAAGAAGGTTATCAATTCATCACATATATTCTTTTTGCTTATGCGTGAACATAACATTTAAACGAAGATAGATAGGAGAGTCCTGTTTTTGGCAAATGATACGTATTTTTTCCTGTTAGGCCCCATTTAAAGGATAAGAAGTTCAGGTAACGGTAAAGGACTTTTACCACTAAAACTAAAAAATTCCTACTTTCACCCCGATTTTTCAGTATAACTGATCGACGCGTGCAAGGATTTTGATTATAGAGGTTTCAAATGAAGGACAACATATTGTTCCAAAATGATTTGGAACAGAATTGAAATCCTTCAAAGGACTCTGTAGATATTAACAGTTAAATATGATACATTGATGTCGAGAAATTGAATTTAAATGATATTTCATACGAAAAGTGCCAATTGGCACTCTGCAATGATTTGTTGGAGATACCGAACCCTTTGGTGACGGATGATAAAAATGACCAGTATCTTTAATTTTCTACATAAACCAAAACTGACGATAGATACAAGCCATATGGCAGCAGCGCTTACTACCACACACATGACCATTAGTAGGCCGACTTTGCTGGCTAACTTACATGGCGTTATATGAAGAATTGTGGAGATGCCAACAAAAATTCGAGGTTTTGTACGGTTTAGAGACGGATTTCTACAGTGAAATCCAGATGATCCGCGGAGAACACAATAGCGCTCCTAGTCAAGTAAAAATTATTTCAGTTCTTATACCCGTTTAGTTTTTATCGCCTTCCAAAGTGAATTTATAGGAGTTTGTTTACATCTCAACGCTGAGCTATCAGTCGAAGGTGCAAAACGTGTGCTTCATTTGCTCGTCTTGGAAAGTTTAGGAGCACAATGGGCTATATAAGGTGAATTTATAGCATGCACGGAATGCGTTCGGCACGTTTTTTATTCGGAAAATAGTATATATGACGAAATATAACCATTTGCTAATGCCGCAGTTGGGTGACAGCTACCGGAAGCTTGTCCATAGTAGGCCGACTAATACATATGCAAATTGCTACCATATGGCTTGTATCTATCGTCAGTTTTGGCATAAACGGTACATTTTAGTCCATCATTTCTACCGGAAATAACCAATAAATTACTTCTAAATGTGGCATAAATACAATTCAACAATAGTTAAAGGGAACATATCAGGATGCTTTTCTCTTCCGCATTCATTCTTTGCTTACCAATGAGCTTGGTATAGGATCCTTCTTACATCCTTAGACGTGGACGCTACATATAGGATTATAAAATTCCCCGAAGAAATAATAAGGATTGAGTGATTGCAAATTATAGAGTTGACTCGTTACTTTCCAGTTAACATTATATGTACATTACGAGATATGCCCAGAAATCTAAAATTAGTAATTTCCATACTAAAAACCGGCGAGAATCGCAACCTAAAAAGAGATACGTTTCCTGCTATAATTGATCATAACTGTACGGATGAAGATGAAAATGCATAGCGGAGTTTTCATTGAACTATATGGTATGATTTTCTTGAAACTTTCATGAAAATTAGGTGCCATAGTTAACTGGAAACGAAGGCGCTGGGTATCGAATAAACGTGAACGAATGATGCGGTTAAGACGGATATTTTTCAGTAAATTTCATGAGATTGATTGCGGAGTGAACTTTATGTTTACATATATAAATACATGTATATATATATATATATATATATATATATATATATATATATATATATATATGTATATATATATATATATATATATATATGTATATATATATATATATATAGATATATATATATATATATATATATATATATATATATATATATAAATA
This sequence comes from Odontomyia ornata, assembly GCA_963969285.1. Lineage (NCBI taxonomy): Eukaryota > Metazoa > Arthropoda > Insecta > Diptera > Stratiomyidae > Odontomyia > Odontomyia ornata. The sequence continues at coordinate 26,013,429 of OZ017741.1, forward strand.
AATATATATATATATATACATATATATATATATATATATATATATATATATATATTTATATCTATATTAGATATATATCTATCTATTTATATATAAATATATATATATATATATATATATATATATATATATATATATATATATATATATATATATATATATGTATATGGCTGTATGGATGTATGTGTGTGGTTGGTTCTATGTGTGATTCTACATAGGATATAACAAAATTTGTCCCTGGGGGTCGTAGCTTTGCTTCGATTTTTGCCAAATTTTCAGCAAATTTTTCTGTTCTGGCCAAAGTATAACTCCAGTTTGTACCAAAACTAGTAAAAAGATTTATTCAATTGTGTGATAGAGCTCACAATAAAAAATCCAAAGTAGAACAATTTGAAACGAAATGGCGGCCGCTCAAAGGTCGAAAAAAGCACTTCAGGATCAGGTCAGAATATAAAAATGGCGGCTAGGCAATTTCTCAAAGCTACAATTCATATGGAATTATTATGAAATCTCAAATCAAGGTAAATGTTGATGAGATCATGGATTAAATGTACCAGAGTTTAATTCGATTCCTATGAACGCTGCAGATTTTAGCCGCAGTGGTTTTTGCAATGCTGTAAAAAATTATATTTTAATTTACGAGAACGATACGATGTACTCGAAAAACTGAGTTTTGATGGTTTGAAATGAAAAAATTTGCCACTAAAAAGGGTGAAATAAAAACCTTTTAAGAAAAAAAGTAAACCGACTTCGTGATGCCCTAAAAAGGATGAAATAAATTTTATGGAAGCGGTGCCAAATGAATTTCTCCATTTAAACATAAATACTTTCAACATCTGCACCATCACAATAAAATTGGGGAAAAAATGATATGGCACCGCTTCCATAAAATTTATTTCATCCTTTTTAGGGCATCACGAAGTCGGTTTACTTTTTTTTCTTAAAAGGTTTTTTTTTCAATTGTATATTAAATTTAGAATTTTCGTTATAATTATATTCTTTAGGATATTCACCTTTTTTCTATCATTATTTAAATTTTTCTATAGTATTATTTTTCATAATTTAATAATTCAAATCTGCAATTGAAATGCGTACATGGCAGCACCTTTCCCGCTGCATATGCGGGTATTGCATTGGCGAAGGCAAGTGTGCAGCGGAATAAATGAAAAGCGGGTCGGATCCCGGTGCGACAGATAGAGCACGGGATGACTGACAACAACGCGAAATCTATGACGGATCGCGAGACCGAGCCCACTGCGAGAATCGCGCCGGCAAGCGTAGATGAGAAAATCCCAGTGAAAAGTTACATCTCCGCTCGTGCTCTTGAAGCACGTTTCTGATTGTGCGTGATTCGCTAACGGTTCGTGGTTGTGGTAGAATAATTTCCACGGGAAAGTCACGAGTAAGTCCATTTCGATTCAAGGAGGGAAATTCAATTGAGTTCTACTGTGCGTGCGAAAAAATAAGTGAAAAAATTGTGCCATGTGCAAATTACTCCGTTGGACACTACAAATGAATGTACAAAATCATTGTGGGGCGGGATGCAATAACTGTGTGGTGCAGTAAGCGCGGGGTTCGGAACCACTCCATTATTAAATCCGTGTCGTGCTTGCCAACAAGCAATAGACCCATTATTGGGAGCAAACATACTAGAACGAAAGTCTCTAAAATTTGGATCGGAATTTTCTCACAAACTTTCAAAGGACACGCCAGTGCGAACATTCAAGTAAACCCACCTTCAAATCTGTTCGATAGAGCATCGAGCAACAAAATTTTTTGAAAAGAAATATTTATCATCGACTCGCTATACAACCAACTTTCGAAAGCCACGCACAACGCTCAATCGTTCATTCACGCACCTTGTTCAATACACTATCATCAGTTTATATAGTATATACTCTATTATACAACTATAGACTACGCAGGGAAGCACCACAGAGCTCTGCGTACAAAGCCGAATACCGTTGTTCCTTTGTTTTGTTATAGAGATTTTTTGATGGATTTCTGTGTGTAATTGAGAGAGCCTATCATCCAAGGGATTGGTGAAAAGTTTACATATTTACGAATTTTCCGTTCAACGTAAATTTCTTGATTCTACTTTCGGTTTTTAAGCTTTAATTTTCTTACAATGTAGCTCATCCATTTTATCTTGTCTGCCTGGGGCAAATTTATTCTGGCGCCAAAAATCAATTTAAGACGTAAGTTTAACAACGTCGCGAGTGGAGTAATTACATAAAAGTCGATTGTGGAAGCGTCGCGAATGAAAACAATCAATTTTAAAGCTAATTAGTTAGTTTAATAACGTCGCGAATGAAGTGATTATAGAAAAATCGATTGGAGAAGTGTCGCGAGTGAAAACAATCAATTTCAAAGTTATAGTGATCTTGACAAAGAAGGAAAGTTTTCAAGGTTCATGTATGTTTGCACTGGTGTAATATTTCTATTTGCACCAATACTTGCATGCATCAAGCTTGAACACTTTTTATTTTTGTACTTGAAATCTAGAATTGTGTAATAAACATAAGCAGTTGAGCAGCCCCGTGTTGATCAGGAGTGGCTGCTCCTGAAGAGATAAGGTGGTCACCCCGTCAAAACTGCTTGATTTGTTTTTTCACTAGTTTAAAGTAAACTACATCCGTCAACTTTCCATCCTTTTGGCAGAGATGAGTGGTTCACTTCAGCCACTTTAACACCTTTAGGTTGGACGTTCCCCCTTGTAATGCAACGACTTTTCTTCGGAGAAAGTAACGGTTCCTTACTTTAACAAGGCAAAAAAATGTTGAATTACTGTAGAGTAGCTTGATTGACACCTAATAGAACATCTCTAAAGATAATAAAAATTGATCAGTACGCCTCGTAGAGTAGAGTACGCGTAATGAGTATTTTGTAGTGTGGCTTCGTGGCTTGACAAGAACCCACCTCATATGATCCCGCAAATTCTAGTCGTCAAGCACGCGTACGCGGTCGTTAAGCGAAGCTAGTTAGCTGAGCTTGGTCAGAGCATATATACTAACTGGCACCTGGAATCGAGGAGCTGTCAAAATGAAAAGAGAGGCAAATAAACGTGTAAAAGATGGATTAAAGTTTACCTTGTGTTGGTAAAATTGCATGCAAATTCAAGTTTTTGTTTACCATACATACGCACTTTTAGTCTAATTCTCTCTACTCCATAAGTCCGTAAGAAAGAAAATTTGTTCTAATTGCAGCTGCTATTTAGTAGATATGCTCTAGCTCGGTGTTGTTTATAGCTCGCTGACACTTGTGCCAGACCATCGGCACCAAAGACATATAAACAAATGGACGAGCAACGAGAATCTGTGTACTCGTCCATGTGAGAAGCAAATTTGCCACATAAATAAGTTATAAATAACTTACGCTCTCGAAACTATATGATTCCCTCTGCTTCTCCTTCCCCTTTTTTTCCAGACAGGTTTTTCTTTTCTCTCTTCAGAAGAACCGCTTCCCCCACTGACACCCGCGCACACCAACGAAATTTAATTTCAGTTTGAGTATAAACAACAAACAACTCTCACGGAAAACTCGAACGTCAAAGCAAAAGAAAATCGAAAAGAGCGCGAACCACGCGGGAAAACTCATGTGTCAAAGCGGATCGAAATTTCGTAAATTTTTAATTAAAACAGTGAATTAAAGTTCCGATTACGTACGCGCGATCTTTAAAATTAAAAACTTTTTAAATGTAAACGTGTTTCGCCGTGAATAGAGTGCTAAATTAAAAGCATATCGCCTCAAACCTCAACTTCACACAACTTTAGCGCAAGTTGCCAATTGCTTCGGCTCTCACGACCGGTTGCGGATCCAGTACTCTCTATATCTATGATCGGCACCCGTGTCCTACATGGATTTTTGAAAAAAAGAAATTCATTGCAATTTTTTCAACTACAAGTTTCTGAAACAATTGATTATTTCACGTTTTCTCTGGTTTTTTGCATAGGGTTTAGTAAATGCAACAGTTACATAAATTTTCTTATTGATTCCATAACAAAATAATAATGTGCGTAACACATTAAAAATTTTATGACCAATTTCTAGATTTCACCTAACCAAATGCGATAAGTTGAGATGTCGAAATTGTTTAACAAGTTTTTATATGTTACGTAGATAATCATTTTGGTGTGATTAATGAACCCAATAAAACGAAAATTAGTATAAATTTCGCTTTCAAGAGGTCCTAAGCAAAATCCAAGCAAACACTAAAATGATCCCGTGTTAGTAATATTTATAGATCAAACAAAGTCAATACTCCAAGTACTCAACCGGAAGCCAGATTAAATATATTTAAAGTGTCATACTCAGATGAGAGCTTGAGCAATTTATTTCTCACTATAAGAATTTTGGAGGAAAATATTTAACTAACTTTTAATACTGTCTTACGGCTTACAATGATCTTTAGCACTCCGTCGTCAACATCAAGCAAATATGACACGTTTTTATAGACCACTCCATGAAGTGAAGAGCTGGTAAGGACTATTATTATAATTCTATGTATAGTAAACTTAAAAATAGTAATGATAGTTAAGTAAGTAAAAGTAAAGTAAAATAAATTTCTGCTCAAAAACTTAGAGTTAAGTAGGACCTGGATGACTGGATACTAAAAAATCGATACCTTGCTACTAGAATGCATCGTCGAATAACACTTATCTAACCGGGATTGCCGCCGCGGCTTTATTCGACAAATATTAATATCACCTCAGGGTCAAACTTCTACACATGTTAAACCACCAGTTCGGGAGATTGCTAAAGAGCCACTGAAAATTATTAGGGAAACTGAATGCGAAGATTTGACGACTTTTATGCAAGAAGATAACTTGCGCATATCCTATCCATTTGCATTTCCCATCGTAGTTAAAACTTATCAAACAAACCAAGACAAACTTTACTCAGTTTCATTTGGAAGCTTCTGCGCGAAAACATATGGCCGCTGAATGTTGGTTTGTGCCATTACTAAGGTTGAGCAGCGGCGACGATGGCAGTATAATCTTGAACTTGATCTTCACCGTTGAGGAAGAGCCGTTGCGGAAAAACTTATATAAGGGCAAGCGGTGGTGGAAGCTCTCTCTTTTTCTTTGGTAATCGCAGTCAACTAAGTGGAGAAAGATGCAACGGGTGCCAGTATTAAGGAACATCAACTAGGAGGTGGCGTGAGAAGAAATTAGCGTATCGCCAGCGGCTGGATGGCATTTTTTGTGTGGGCATTACGGCTGGATCAAGGATTGCAAAGCGAATTAATCCAATTTCCCATCGGAAGGGGGCCCCCAACTTCTCAGCGGTAGGATTGTTAGGAATGTACGTAATGTTGAATTATAATAGACTGATTGGTTTTTGAGGAATTGGATTCTTTTATTTTGATTTACATGTTGATCTTGTGTGATTTGGAAATTCGTTCCACAGAGTGTCAGCCAGTCAAATTACTCTTGGAGTGGTCGCACCGACTTACCGCGTGAAAAAAAAGCGCAACTGGAGTACTGATATCCTGCAGGGGAAAGTAATAGTAGTGTTTCGGGTACTGGGATCCTCCGAGTGAAGTGAATAGTAGTGTTTTTGGATCCTTCAATTCCTTCTTATTTTATGCGTAAAGTTCTTTGCGATCCTTTGTGCGAAACGGTGGTGTTAGATTCCTCTTCTCTTTGATGCCAAAAGAAATTTAGGTTCTGTGCGCAGTAAGGTGATACGTTCCGGGGAGCTCAAGCTCGTCAGCGGCTCCGGGGGTAAATTAAGGGTTGACGAGTGGCGCCAAATCTACCCCGTCTCCACGGGTTAGCCGGGAACCCAAGGACTCCGCCGGAACGCCGAATACCATTGTAATAATTGCACATTTGGGAATTGGGATCGTCATGAGATCCGACGAGTACAAGAAATAAATTGAGAGGGCTCTAAAGGTTGTTTCGAAGAATTCAACACTTAATGGACAGGTAAAGAAAGGAAGGTAGGTGTTTAATTCCAAATTTACGAGAAAATCGAACCACGTAGCTTTGAACCTTTTAGGACAAGTTTTCACAGGGGATTTTTGTCAGACTGCAATCAACGAGTGTAACTTTGGGTATTTGAAGTTTACTGGCTCAGTTGAGGGAGTTTAATTTAACCTTTCTCTCTGTTTGTATGTACCGATGTTTAATTCAACTTAAATAAACATCATTAAATTCAGTGGCATCGAATAGATTTGTACGTCCTGAGAAACGAACGTTATTAAATGCCTAGCGGAAACTTTAGAGGTTGGTGTATATAGTCAAGTATTTCGTTAATAGCCATCTAAGGTTTACTAAAGGAAGTTTTTTTGGGGAGTATAATTGAGGAATGTATATAGCTCCAGTTTGGTTCATTCAGGAAAAGGTAGGACTAAATATGATCATGCTTGATGGGGCTGAGATTTTTTTTTGCTTAATAACCATTCGCTCGCAGTGACATTGTGCAGTTAATAGACTACTCCATTCGAGATAAACCTCTCCTATCTTTGGATTGTCTTTAAAACGCAGAAGCTAGCCTGAAAAAGGGAAAAGCAACCTTACATTGTTATATGTTCCAAAACGAAATTATTTTTGTGCAATTGAAACCGATTCTTCATCTATAGACATAATCGTAGAATTGATCCGACATAAAAATTTGGTTGAAATGAATAATTCAATGGACATATGCTTTTAACTTGAATAATTTTCTCTTTAAAAGATCAAAACAAGAATAAAATGAACAGCATTTTTAGCAATTCAACCCTGCAAATATTCACACTTATGAAATCTCAATTAAGAATAAAAAATTCCAATTGTTAGCGTAAGCTTGAGATCCTAATGATCTAATTTAATGTTTGAAGAAAACAAGAATTAATTACATAGTAGGTTTGAACTTCGTGTAGAAAGGAATCAATAATATATTATGCAAAGTAACTTAGTTCAAAGTCTAATTTCAATTTCCGAATAAAGATCCTATGTAATCTATTAAGTCTAACTCATTGATAGTAGTTTAAGAAACGTTTTACTTACGAATAATATACATTTGATGAATGATCTTTGATCAGAAAAAAATAAAAAAAATACTCGAGGATCTTGTGAAAACAAATATTAATTACTGTCAAATGAGAGAAAAATAATATGAATTGCTAAAAAATCTAACAACGTCGGTCTTTTCTTTTTGGCTCCTTCTACCGGGTACACGACCCTGTACGGTGAAAGGCTTTGTCTAAAAAAAATGAGCTAGCCATCGGGCGCGCTCCAACTTTCTTTAGTTTCAGGGACTCTTGCGGGTTGAGTGGCCTTGAGACAAGGTGCCTTTTTATAGCATAGGGTTATGTGATCCGATTGCATAACCCTATGACATAAATGGGTCACCGGTATATTTCTTTTCTGATGGGAAGACTCATACAAGTTATGTTGTATGAGTTTTCCACTCATAAGGGAAATATATGGCCACTGCAACATTTTTGGATCTTGATCCGGTTGGGCGGGTGTGAGGGGGCATCAACACCATCCGGTTGTCCACTCTTATTTGTGGGCCATGAGAATCGTCGGGTAACGACGAGGTTTCCTAAGCCCGTCTGTTTTGGTTTGTTTCAGCTTGTTCTTTGAACAAACGATTCTCCCCTTTGCAGTTACCTACATTATTTCGACTTCGGTCGATCTTTTCTTTTGAGACCCAAGAATTCGTGAATGCGAAATTCTTTTTGTAGTGGGTCCTTGTGCTGGGGAATGAGCCCGCCCCACGATACCGCAATGCTAGGCTGCCAACGCATTTACGCGTCCCCAGACAAGGATATCAACATCTTCCTTCACCGAGGCAGCAGACCATCGACGCAGTCCTTTACGGACATTTATACCTACCTTATCACTACAAGGTTTCTAGATGCTACATTTGTACATTGTTTTGCCCATAAATTAAACCTGTCGTTCAAAGTTTTGTGAAAAAAATCAAAGAGTGCCGAATTTTCTTTTTGAGTTTGCATGATTTTTTATCATTTTTCAGTCACTCCACTAAAATGTGTTCGAAATTCGACGAATTCGTAAAAAGACGATTGTCAAGAGTTTTTACTACTAGATAGAACTTTAATATTTGAAAATATATCAGATTTAGATTATCTTCTCTTAGATATCGTAAATACTGGTGCCTGGGACAGTGAAACATCTTTTAGCAACTGTAACTGATTTTTAATTTTATTTTCTGTTAATTTGCATCAATTTTTCCATTTTTTACATTTTACTTAGCATTTTCGTACTGTATTAAGAAACTTCACTATTTCCAATGTAGCCTCCAAGACATTCGATCAAATTTCGATTCATTTTGTAAAGATACAATGGAAAAGTGTGACCTTCCTTCCAACCGAAAAAATCCCGACATTCGGTGGATGGAGAAATAAACTATGAAGCAAGTTATAGACAATTTTTTTGATGAAATTCTGAACAGCATAAGCCAAGAGTTGAATGTAAGATTCGAATCACTAAATCAATTAAAATTTTTAGAATTGCTGAACAATTCCTTCTAACCGAATTTTTCGACTAAATTTCCGAGTACCCTTTTCACTAATTCGCAGCAATCTTACCCAAACAGATTTGACTTTTCATCCTTACGCACAGAGCTTTCCGTCCTTTTTTCTGGTTGCAATTTGAAGGGTAAAAACTTTAAAGAAATTTTTTAATATTTCCTCAATAATCAATCACAGTTAGTTTTAACTAATATATACCTGCAACAATAGTTTCAGCAGAACGTAGCTTTGCAACGTTGAAAAGAATGTAAAATAACTTTAGAAACTCCACCGGGGTACGATCTAATCATTGACAATTTTGCAGCACAAAAGGAGAGACGAATAGATTTAAGTTATAAATTTTAACGTGTTTTTATAAAAATATTACACTTCAATATAATTATTTTATCGAAATTTTCATCATGACACAACTTCTTTTACAATGCAATGTCAAGCAAAAGTTTAATATATGTATTAACTTTTTTTATCCTTTCTGCATTCCTGTTAACCATCTGCTTGTTATTGTTTTTTTTTTGCCGGCAAACTACTTTGCTGATGATTATTGGGTACGTAAACTGCTTCCTAAACTGTGGATATATTGATGGCTGTCAAAGTATTTTGTCTCTCATGCAAAACTGACGATAGATACAAGCCATATGGTAGCAATTTGCATATGTATTAGTTGGCCTACTATGGACAAGCTTCCGGTAGCTGTCACACAACTGCGGCATTAGCAAATGCTTATATTTCGTCATATATACTATTTTCCGAATAAAAAACGTGCCGAACGCATTCCTTGCATGCTATAAATTCACCTTGTATAGCCCATTGTGCTCCTAAACTTTCCAATACGAGCAAATGAAGCACACGTTTTGCACCTTCGACTGATAGCTCAGCGTTGAGATGTAAACAAACTCCTATAAATTCACTTTGGAAGGCGATAAAAACTAAACGGGTATAAGAGCTGAAATAATTTTCACTTCACTAGGAGCGCTATTGTGTTCTCCGCGGATCATCTCGATTTCACTGTAGAAATCCGATTCTAAACCGTACAAAACCTCGAATTTTTGTTGGCACCTCCACAATTTTTCATATAACGCCATGTAAGTTAGCCAGCAAAGTCGGCCTACTAATGGTCATGTGTGTGGTAGTAAGCGCTGCTGCCATATGGCTTGTATCTGTCGTCAGTTTTGCTCTCATGCCTTCCTCTCCTGGCAAGAAACCTCTAAACCTTTTGGTGGTTAGTACTGGACAAGTTAATTTTTTTATGTTGGAGATAAAATGATTGATAAGGAACACGCTTAAATAAAGTTTAATAACTCATACCCCATAAAGTTAAATTGACTGATTAGGACACTTTCCTATGAAAATCTCATTAGAGTTTAAATATTTTAAAGCCTTAATAATGCTACATCTGTGATCATAATTTTCTGCATAATGGTATATAATAAAATTGCAAACACGTTTTAAGAAGAATGGCAATAATGTTTGGAGCTTAATCAACTCTATTCAATTTAAATTCTGTTTTTTTTCACCTTTGTATATTAAATGGATGTGGGTTGTATCGCTTGTAAATTCGCTTATTTACAAAAGCTAAAGATTTAAAATAGTTATATAAACTACAAGGTTGTGTTGCAAAATTTCTGCTTCCCTTCCCACGAAACTCACGCGCCACAACTGCCGTAATAGCACGTTTCCATCTACATGTGCTTACAAGATTTCGATAAGAAGATTCAAAAGTGTTTCCATCTAGATGTGCTTATAAGATTTAGTTTAGACAATTTGACAGTTAAATTTTTGGTTCGGTTTATAGTTTAAATTGATTACGATGAGTAGAAAGATGAGTGCGCTGAAGAAAATTTTGTTGCTATCCTCTAAAGTTAAAAAGTTGAAAAAACTAAGAAATCAACATATGTTAAAAAAGCTTCTGCTGCTGCGCAGTAAGCAAATCCAGCTCATAAGTTGTATTTTCGACAGGAGAGCAGCCCCAAAATTGTGGACTTTGGTAAGATGTTATGTTATGTTTTGTTAACTTATTAAATATCAAATATTCTGTTTAGGTGCGCTCAAAATCATTTTGGGAACATGATGTTCAGCAAAATGACTCTGTATATTTCAAAGAAAATTTCCGGATGACCAGGGAATCCTTCGAAGCTCTATGCGAAGAGGTTAAATCCATTTCAAAAAAGGATACCAAATTCTGGAAGTGCATCGATTTAAAGAAAAGAGTTGCGATATCCTTATATGCGCTTGGATCATCAGCAGAATATCGCACTGTTGGAAACTTGTTCGGCGTTAGTAAGTCGGCAGTTTGCAGTTTAAGAAGTGTCGAGTGACAGTATCGGATCTTGGAGTCGCTAGTGATGAAATAAATTTTCTCGATAGGGCTAGTATCGAAAGTGATAGTACAACTTCGGGTAGTGACACGTGAAAAATTGGATTTTTTTTGGATTTCAGCCACTAAAACGGCTCTTATATTTTTTGAAAAATATACCCGCTCATCTATTCATCCAAACAAAAATATTGCTAATCGGTTGGAAATTATGGCCACAGCAATGCAATAAAAGGAAAACGTTTTTAAAACCTGCCCACCAAAATATTACTATCCTGCTGATTAGACCACTTGGAAACATCATTTTTTTTTTCTTTAAAAGCCGTCGGACCTTGCTTAGTTGTGTGAGCAGACGCGTTTCGACTACTTTGAGTCATCTTCAGTGTCTCATTTTTTTTATTTGTTTGTTTACACTTATAAACAATGAAAAGCATTTTTTAAATTACGCATGACTTTTTCAGCAGATAAGTTTGTTTCCTATTTGAACTTCAATAAAAAATAGTGCTCTTATGCAAAACACTACAAATTTATACTTTGCGCAAACTACAAAATCACAGCTATATAATCGGATAAAAACTGTGGTCACAGTGACCGATCAAAGCTAGAGATCAGCCGAGAAAATGGACACATTTTAAGAGAATCCATCTCTATACCTCTTAAACACCATAAAACACAATATTCTCATGCAAAGAACTGTAAATTTATACATGATGGAAAGTACACAATCTCAGCTAGAAAACAAGACCAAAATTTTGATAATTAAGTAAAAATTGTGGTCACTGTAAGTAAAGCCGGAAATCTGCATAAAAATTGCGCATGTTCGAGAAAGAGCCATTTCTACGCCTCTAACATGCTAGATAATGTGCCTAAAACATTTGCCGATCACCAAAATACTCTTTGGTGTTAAGCCTTTAAATTAAAAATTATAAAACTGAAATTCGCACGTTTAATATCGTATTGTAAAATTTTTTTTTACAAAACCCTAAGAGTAAGTTTTTTCGTAGTTTTGAAGAATTGCAGGAAGAATTTAATTAAAAATTTCAGGATGTTTATATTGTTTGCGGTGTAATCAAAATAAACATATAAGCTGATATAATTTGAGATACTGATATGTTTCTTCTCCAAAAATTTTTTTGATTATTAGATACTGTTATTTTTAAATACAATATACTATAATACACTTCTTGATCTTTAGTATTTATTCGAATTTTAAGAAAAAAATAAGTTAAACATTTATTTATAAAGTTAAAAAAAGAAAACCAATTTTTTAAAACAACAAATCAAGACGTATGAAAATTTAATATTTTTAAATCTTGCATTTATATTGTTAATTAGTATCTACATGTTTTATTATTTCAGTTATTTGATAAATAGTATAGAGGATTTAGGGTATCTGTAGTCTTTTCGATTTATTTCAGTTAAAACGAACCGATTTTAATCGGTTTGGTTTTGCCATTTATCGAATCGGTTCGGGTTTCCTGTGAAAGAGTAGGTTCGGTAATCGAACCGACCGATACTCACCCCTACTGATTATTTGCAGACGTTGCCATAAATAGCAGCGGTGAAGGAACGTTTCCTAGTTTCGGTTCATCATTTTCTTGTTTAATTTCTTTTAAATCTATGGCGCCTACACTTCCCTCCCACAGTTTATCTGTTCAAAACAACACGGATCTTGAAAATCATTTGTCGAAACTTTTCCAGACTCAAAGCTTACAATTGGAGGAACAACAATCTATTTGGCTCGCATCTGCTGGTAGCAAGATTCTAAATTTCTTAGAAAAACTGGACCATCAATCCGATTACCAACATGAACACTCAAAGCATACATCCTCTTATGGTGCCAAGTCATTAAATGAGGAAATGCTAGAGGCCGATAATACTGTTAGTTAACGAAAACCAGCATGTAACAAACGTTGATGAGGTAACATCTGTATGTGACTTTTCACTAAATGGAATTGCTGAAGACACATCTAACATGATATCAAAATTTGGCACTCTCTGGTCCGAGGATGAATGGCGCAAACGGGTAGCCAGAATTCATGAGGCAAACGCAAGGTCGACGAGTACAACTTGTCAACTACACAACGAAAAGAGCAATTACGAGAAGTTTTTCGTTCAAGGTGCACCATCAGCTGCTGATGAGGCTTGGGTTTTTCATTTTGTTCGGGGCGAGTTTTGCATTAGTGACTGCTATGTCGAATCTCTCCCTAGAAAGAAAAAAAACCCATCGACCAACGTTCAAACTTCACATTCCAACGCAGTATGCTTGGTTGTTCAGCAATCATCAGGGAGAAATTACATATCTATCATGGAATGGCATCAAGTTCTTCAAGTGGCGTTACCAGAATAATGTGAAGAAAAATAGTAAGCAAAGTATTAAAAATAAGCTTAATTCTAATATAAAATGTAAACCCTCACCTTTGAGCAATATTCCTTTATCCAACAAATCCATCAACAAATCGCCTGTGGCTCAAAGTAACAAAATAGATAAAAATTCCGAAATTCAACAAAAAGTCATCACAACTTATAATTCAAACCCTAAAACCACCCATAGCTTCCCACTAATAAAATTCGTACGCGGTGATGACCAAAAGCCATCTTCTTCTGGATATATTAATATACCTGAAGCTCCACCTGTTGAATCAGCAATGACGCAAACAGTATTTGATCCGCTAATACCTCCTAGAGTTAAGGCCACGATCAACTCTCAATGTGATCTAGAGAGTAAATACCTTATATCACGTTTGCGAGACCCAAACATTTATAATGATGTTCGTCTTTTTCTTTCCTATCTGCACGATTCTCCTGAAACTAAATGTGTCGAAGGGAAGACAAAAACCAACTTAAAGGTTAAAATACAACAGGAAGGGCTTCCTACTGACCTTAAAACCTTGACACTTGTCTTTACACGTTTCCATGAGCAATTTAGTGTGAGCTCCGACCAGGTAAAAAAGGATTTAGAAACGTATAGATCGTATGTGAGATCAAAACACATCGCTGCTCTTCAAAAATCTCGAGATGAGTTTAAGAAATATCATTCCTAACTGTAATGTATTAATTATAATGGTTCTGGCAACCCTAGTTAAATCTGACATTCCATTCCATGTATTCCAATTCAATCTTCTTTCTTGTGCAAGTGACAGCTGAATTTAGTCATTCCTTAATAAAGACTAATTTTTGTGATTGAACACGAGTATCAAAATGCGTGCCTTTGTATTTAATACACAACAATTGAATAGCGACGAGGATTTTAAATCGTAAACTAATTGAAATAAGTGCATAATAACAATAACGCCTTCAAATTTATAAAGTGCGTGCATTGCATTAAAAACAGGTGGTCGTGATCGTGTTTAACCTCAAATCAACATGGAGGCTCAAGTACAGCAATTGCTACAAGCAATAAACGCCATGACTACAGCAATACAACAACAACAGCAGCAGCAAAATCAACAAGCGAGCAGCACCAGCATCAACATAATAACAAACTTCGACTCATTCGACCCTAAAAAAAGAATCATTTCGAATGTATAAAGAGCGTCTCGAAATTCATCTTCAAATCAAAAAGGTCTTTGACAACAAAGAATTATGCGCAAAATTACTTCTAGAATATATTGGATCGACGACGTACGCCATTTTAACAACATTAGCAGCGCCGAAAAATGTTAATGAACTTAAATACAACGAAATAATAGAGTTATTGGAAACGCATTTCTGTCCAAGGAAGAACATTTTAGTGGAGCAACACAAATTTCTTTCCGAAGTACAGAACAGTGAACAATCTATATCAGATTTTGTAGCAGTATTACAAAACCGTGCAACAGAATGCGATTTTAAGTGTGAATGTGGTAAATTAGTTTCAAATACTTTTCTGAGATCACAATTCATCAGAGGACTTAGCGACGGGTACATCAGGGAGCAACTTCTTCAAGACCCAGAATTTTCTTTTTCGCAAATCGTCAATAAGGCAACAACTTTGGAAGCAGCCAAAATTAACAACAAAATGATTGAAAACAGCGCAACATGTTCAACAAGTAATGTTTTTCAAGTACGTCAACATGTTGACAATCGTCGTGTTGCTAACAATCGTAATCGCAACATGTCAAGAAGCAGGACATCAAATTCATCAACACGAGTAAACTACAGCGATTTGGGCATAGAAGGGTTGTGTCTTAGATGTGGCTGCAATAATCACCTATCAACCGAGTGCAAAACTAACAAAAATAAATTAAAATGTTTTTCGTGTGGAAAAGCTGGGCATGTACAAAAGGTCTGTATCAAAGATAGAATGCGGCGAAGTAAATCAAGAGAAAGAACAAGTGAAGTCAACAACAACTCAAATGCTATCGAGTCATTTTCGATTACAGCCGATAATAAATTTGGTGTAAACCAAATTGTCGACATCTATAACAAAATAGCTGTTCCAATAACAGATTTGCAAAAATTTTATACAAACGTTTACATTGAAGGAAAGGAGCAAGAGTTTGAAGTTGACTCAGGTGCCGGGTATACGTTAATACCACAAAATGACTTTGAGAAATTAAAGCTAAATACTCCTATACGAAGAACTAACATAGCATTTCGATCATACACGGGTGACGTTTTTATGCCATTGGGTGTAGTGAGTGTAAATGTGAAATATAAAGGTGAAACCTCTAAAGAAGATTTGTACGTTGTAGCCGCAGATCGTTCAGCACTTTTAGGACGTGTATGGATTCGCCACTTGAAAATTAATTTATCAGAAATCGACCAAATAGAAATCGATCAACATGCTGTTGATAAGATCAATTCAATATCAAAAATAAAGCAACAATTTTCTGATATTTTTGAAGAAAAGGTGGGATGTATTCCGAATTTAGTTTGTAGTTTAAAGTTAAAAGACGGAGCAGCACCAGTATTTTTGAAAGAAAGACAAGTACCTTTCGCTCTACGGGAAAAAGTTGAACGTGAGTTAGATAATTTAGAAAAAGACGGTATAATAACAAAAGTAAATACAAGCAACTGGGGTTCACCATTGTTTGTAGTAGCCAAAGCCGATGGCAATGTTCGACTTTGCGTCGACTATAAGGTGGCTGTAAATCCTCAACTAGAGGCAGCGCACTATCCAATTCGTAGAATCGACGAAATTTTTAACAAATTAAAAAGCGCAAAATATTTTTGTAAGCTCGATTTATACAAGGCGTATTTACATGTAATGGTTGATGAGCAGAGCAAAGAAATACAAACCATTTCCACACACCGAGGAACGTATCAATTTAATAGGTTATCTTTTGGTATCAAGACTGCACCAAATGAATTCAATCGTATTTTGGACCAAATTCTACAAGGCCTTGAAGGAACAATTTCCTATTTTGATGGTATTGTCATCTATGGATCAACTCTAGCGGAATGTGAGCATCGGTTAATAAAATGTTTTCAAAGATTAAGCAAATATAATTTACATGTAAATAAGAACAAGTGCGAATATTTCAAACAACAGATCAAATATCTAGGTTATGTCATCAGTTACAGCAAAATATTAAAATGTCCAGATAAAATACGTGCCATAGTAGACCTACCGCGTCCACAAAACATGGAAGACACAAGAAGATTCCTCGGGATGATAACATATTACGCGAAATTTCTTCCAGACCTTTCAACAAAAACTTTTCCTTTACGTCAGCTTCTAGAAAAAAATAAAAAATTTATATGGACACCGAGATGTGAACAAGCTTTTCAAAAACTGAAATCAGAAATACAGGAAGATAGAGTTTTAGTTCCGTACGATCCAAACTTACCGGTTACGTTGGCCTGCGATGCAAGCCCAACAGGAATAGCAGCAGTAATGTCCCACATTGTTGATGGAAATGAACGTCTTGTTGCATTTGTTTCAAGAGCGTTGACAAAAGCAGAACAAAATTACAGTCAATTAGACAGAGAAGCTTTAGCAATAATTTTCGCTGTTGACAAATTCTTTATGTATTTGTATGGAAGAGAATTTACCTTGTTGACAGATAATCGCCCATTATCTAGAATTTTCCATCAAAATGCAAAAACACCAGCTATGACTTCAGCTAGACTTCTCAGATATGCATCATTTTTGCAAGGGTTTAATTATCAGATACAACATCGTAATGCCGAAAATAACGTCAATGTAGACTGTCTATCGAGAGCACCAATTAACGATAAATCAAATTTTAAACATTTTTTAGATGAGGAAATTCAAAATATTCAAGATCAAACAATAAACGAAATATCAACATTATCAATTACGGCTACAACCATATCAAAAGAAACAGAGCGTGACCCTGAACTTTCAGTATTTAAACGAGACTTGATTGAAGGTAGGAAAACTGATTTCGAGTACACTGTTCAAGATGGTGTAATTTTTAGAGGAAATCGTGTTGTTATTCCAATGAGTCTTCGTTCCGAAATTTTAAAAGAACTCCATCACACACATATCGGCATTGTCAAAATGAAGCAGCTGGCAAGAAAGTATTGCTTTTGGAGAGGCATCGATTCGGATATAGAGCAGTTAGTAAAATCATGTTCATGCTGTGCAAAAGTAAGAAAAGACCCTCCAAAGATTTCAACACATCACTGGGAAGAACCGGATCAAAATTTTCAAAGAGTGCACATTGACTATGCTGGACCATTTCAAGACCATTATTTCCTGGTACTGGTAGATGCTAAATCGAAATGGCCGGAAATGCACATCATTAGAAGTGCCCCAACAAGTGAAAAAACCATGGAATTACTTCAAGATATATTTGTTAATCATGGTCTACCGCAAGTCATCGTCTCAGACAACGCCACAATTCTTCAGAGCACAATGTTCAAAAATTATTGTTTAGAAAATGGAATTATTCAAAAATTTATAGCCCCAGGACATCCAGCTACAAATGGCTTAGCCACATAAACCAACTGCACAAATCGGGAGTAGAACTACCAAAGAAGACCGTAACGTTTCAAGAGGAACCTGTTCATGAAAATCCAAGACTAGAAGAGGTACTCATAGAGCGAAGTGTTGCCAACCAAAGAGATGAAACAGTTTTTGAACCACAGTTGACACCCCAAGCAGTAGAGAACCAAGAATCCAGCTTAAGAAGATCTAACAGGATTAGGAGATTACCTGCTCATCTAAGCGACCATGTACTCCATTAAGCGTGGGAGACTGTAGTGTATTAATTATAATGGTTCTGGCAACCCTAGTTAAATCTGACATTCCATTCCATGTATTCTAATTCAATCTTCTTCTTGTGCAAGTGACAGCTTAATTTAGTCATTCCTTAATAAAGACTAATTTTTGTGATTGAACACGAGTATCAAAATGCGTGCCTTTTTATTTAATACACAACACTAACCAAAGTCTGACTTCAAGGCGCATTAAACTCTTCTACCACAATTGCGGTGGTATAAGAGGAAAATTAAATTATTTATTTATTGACGCCAAATCCTGCCACTTTAATGTTATTACCATCACCGAGACTTGGTTGAATAGCTCGTATACAAGTACTGAAATTCTTGATGATAGTTGGACTATCCACCGCTGTGATCGAGACTATCAGCGCTCAGGTCAATCTAGAGGAGGTGGAGTTCTAATTGCTATAAAGAATTTCCTATCATGTGAAGTGGTTCCAACTGCATCCTCTAAAGACTTCGAACATATATTTGTGCGAGTCATCCTTGGTCATGTGTTTTTATACATTGGTGTAGTGTATATACCTCCCAATTCTGACGAAACTATTTACAACGACTTCTTTGAGGTAGCTTCTTCAGTCATGTCATCCCTTAATGAAAATGATAGAATCATCATTTTAGGTGACTTCAATCGTCCTCACTTATCCTTTGTTGTTGACGAAAATGAAAAATATCTCCTTCCTTTGAACCTTAAAGACTCCGTTGACAATAAATTAGTCGATACATTTTATGGCAATGATTTGCAGCAAACTGCTCCAACCCCAAACCCAAATGGCAACTGGTTAGATTTAATTTTCATGAATTTTGTTGACGAAGTAGTAGTATGTTCAACGACTGACGAAGAAAACCTGTTTTCCAATACTAAACATCATAGAGCTTTTTCTGTTGAGCTTTCTACATCTGATCTGAAAAATCGAACTTATACAATGATGAAATTGTATATGACTTTAAAAATGCAGACTATGTAGGTATTAGAGCCTTTTTAGAAACTATAGAATGGATAGAAACTCTTTCAATGTTAGACGTAGATGATGCAGTATCATCATTCTATCAGATATTATTTGACGCCATTGAAAATTTCGTCCCTAAAATAAAGAAAAGAAATAAGAAATCTGAACCATGGCTAGATAGAGAGCTTAGACAATTATGAAATCATAGAAACAAACTCTACAAGATCTTAAAAAATAGTCCAAACCCAAACGAACAAACCAGGGTAAGTTCTGAGAACTTGGCCAATTAATTTTCTCAAAAGTCTCGAGAGGCATACGATCTCTACGTTAATATAACAGGAGAAAATATAATGCGTGCCCCTAAGAAATTCTATGAATTTGTAAATACTAAAAGAAAATCGTCTGGGTATCCAGCAACAATGATTAAGGAAGAAACTACTTCCTCTGTTTGTAAAACAATTTGTGATATGTTTGCTGAATACTTCCAGGAAGTTTTTCTGCCTGCTAGCTCACCGGTACATCATCAGACGCAAATACCTCATAATGGTGGTATTGCAGAAATAACTCTTACTTTAGAAGAAATCCATAAAGCCATTAACGATCTGGACCTGAATAAAGGCCCTGGTCCAGACCATATTCCTCCATATTTTTTATTTCAGTGTCTAACACAGGTATCCAAACCGCTGCACATAATTTTTAATAAATCTCTCTCATCAGGTGTCTTTCCGACTGTGTGGAAATTATCCAACCCTACACCCATCCACAAAAGTGGAGACAAAAAATCAGTGGAGAATTACAGAGGCATCGCACTACTATCCACTTTACCAAAACTATTTGAAAAAATGATACATGATAGGCTCGCCACCTTTGTTGATCCATTCCTTAACGACCAGCAACATGGTTTCCGTAAAGGTCGCTCAACTGTCACTAATCTCATAATCACGGTTTCCGATGCTCTTAATGCCATGGAAAAAGTCCAGCAGGTTGATGCAGTATACACTGATTTTAGTAAGGCTTTTGATCAAGTGAATCACTCCATTTTAATAACAAAATTGCAAAACTTTGGGATCTCTGGGTCTCTTCTGAATTGGCTTATATCCTACCTTTCTCATCGCACTCAAACTGTAAAATTTCAGGGTTACTATTCAAAGAAAATTGTAGCATCATCGGGTGTGCCGCAAGGTAGTCACCTCGGACCTCCCCTGTTTAACATGTTCATATCTGATCTGTCAAAAGAACTGGCGGGTATACCACACCTATTGTATGCTGATGACCTAAAAATTTAGCACGCTATTGGCTCACAAACTGAAGCGAGCTTTCTTCAAACTAAACTTTTTTGCCTTCAACAATGGTGTGAGATTAATAAACTTAAACTCAACGCAAGTAAATGTCAGGTCATAAGTTTTTCTCGCAAAAAAAACCGTTAGCAATACCTACTTCCTTAATAATGTCGAACTGGCAAGAGTTGAGCATGTTAATAATCTTGGTGTCATCTTGGATCACAAGCTGCGTTTTAATTTACATTATGATAAAATTTTCGCGAAGGCTAATAAGCAGCTAGGCTTCATTAAAAGACGAGCGAAGGAGTTCAAGAATATATAGGTAACAAAACCTTTGTACACGGTCCATGTTCGCCCAATCTTAGAATATGCGAGCATTGTCTGGGACCCTATCTTTGAAATACACTCAAATAGACTTGAGTCCATCCAGAAGCAGTTTGTACTATTTGCGTTAAGGGATCTTTACGATCCCAGTCAATTCTCAACCTTACCAGAATACTCACAAAGGCTTAAACAACTAAACATGACTTCGCTGTCATTAAGAAGACAAATTTCATCTTGCTGCTTCGCCTTTTTAAATATCGAAAAAGGTATTCAGATTGAATCAGTCTCCATAAGTTTAATTTTAATAATGCAACGAGACAAACTAGGCATACTCCTTTTCTCAAAGTAACCCATCATAGAACTGTCTATGCAGATAGTGAGCCTATTAATAAATGCTGCAGAATCTTTAACAACGTGAAGAATTGCTATACACCAGGCATTTCGAAGGCCACTTTTAAAACAAACTTACTTAAAACCTTGAATCCTTAAATAGCCTCTGTCCTGGAATTCCTTAGCCCATTTCCCCCCAATTGTAATTGTTAAGAAAATAAAATGGAACTATAATGCAATGTAAATATTTTGTACCTTGTTTGATTCATGAATAAATAAATTTTATCACGGCATCCTCTAATTTATGTTGTCTTTTCGTGAAATTTCCTCGAGCAGTTTTCGTATGCGGTCTGCTCGATACCTACACAATTACAAGTCAAAAATCGATACCTGTCTAATTTATTTCCCTGTAATGATGCTTGTGTTAAGAAATTTGGTTCCTGCGAAATTTATGATCGGTTGCGTAGATTCTATTGAATATCCAAAGCCCGATGACATCTGAAGATCCTCATGACAGTGTAGCCATTTTGGTACGGGGTGTATTGACTAACAAAGATCTCGCCTACCGAGTCGATTACTACAGCCACCATAAATCTGCAGCATTGGCGAAAGTTCTAAATCCTTCCAAAAATTAAACCGATTGTTAATTAAAATTCCACAAATCTCATCAAAATATTTTTTTTTTATTTCACAACTTCCTCAATGTCAATTTCAAATCACTATGCATCCTCGGATGCTTCTAACACAGCACCTGAGTATGCCAAATCCCAATAATGCTCCACCTGATGCTTCTGAAAGAACTCTCGCGCCATTTTTTCCATTGGAAACACTTTGAATTTCAATTCGCCAAAATGTCGTCGTTGACTTGTACCTTCCCACACCAAATTACAAGAATTCGGCACTTCATTTCCGTCCGCATTCTTCACGATATCTTCTTCCCATTTAATTCGATTCAACATCAGTCGTCGATACTTTTTCTGTTGCTTCGGGCCACCTTCGACGACTACGACACAGCAATCGCGAAACAGAATAACCACGCCGGACATGTGCAATTGTTTAGCATTTGTTTCTACTTTGAACTTTTTACTGGCATTATCCTGCAAATCTCGTATTCTATAAACACTTACGTGAACGCCTAGGGTGGTGTCTTCTTTGATTTTCCGGATTTTCTTCTCACGTTTCTGATCCGCAGTCAATTTGCGTGCGTTGTTCGCATCTTCATGAGCCTTTTGTCGCTTGGCCATTTGTTCACGAACGTGAGCTTCTATTTTGGTTGGATCTTGAACAGCTTCCGTTCCAAGGACTCGCATTAAGTTGGAAATACGCAGTTTGGGTTCCGGCGGTGGTATGAGACCCAAACGGATTTTTTCCTGCTCTTCTTTCCACGCTTCACGTCGATTCTGTCGACGGAGTTTTTTGCGTTCTTTCTTTGTTAGAAATACTGGCAAATAAATTGGTTTGATTGGTTCATCTGAAAAGAAAAAAGTTATTTGAGGATGTTTTACATATTTGGAAGGGGAATTTTACTTGGGGGTTTCATTTGTGTCGGATGTTCAATAAGATTTGTGATCGCCGACTGTCGGATGCATATTTTGCCTGCCTCGTTCAGTGTTTCTAAATCTCGTTCGAGTATCACAGAATCCCACCATTCCATACTCGGTACATCGTGTGCGTGCGAGTCTTGTTTTGGAGCAATTAGGGCTAACTTTGTTGCCGAACTGATTCCAGTTTTCCGTGCAATTTGAGAGATTTCATTTTGCAATTTTTCCAATTGGGCTTTCATTCTAAGCCGCTCTGCCATTTGCTGAAACTTTCCCGGCTCGTGGAATCTCAGATTCCGTTTGGTTCGTACCGCGGGCTTGGCCATAATTCGATCGTCATAAAACTTGACCACATCGTCCTGCTGGGCCTTCTCGACGTTTTGACTTTTATTGAACACCTCCCGCTTTTTGGCTCGGATATTTGCTTTGAGAGTAGGCGCTACAGTTGGGATACTAATCGTTCGACCGCTCTTATCTACTGTACGTCCCTCTTCGTCAAGGATCAAGGGCTTCGGGCGTTCAACAACTGGAGGAATAATTGTCGATAACGATCCCTGAAGTTTAGCTCGGATTTGCGCTTGCAGCTCTGCTATTTTTTTGGCTCGTTCTTCTTCTGGCTTGTTTGTCGCCAGAGCCTTATTTGCCATTGCTACAGGCAGACCCACTTGCGGCATTGAGGCTAAAAGTGGATCTTTATCTTTGAGTGAAAGAAGGGCGCGTTTCCTTTCCTCAATTTCACGCTGAGCATTAGCCATCATGAGTTTGATTTGTGCCGAAGACAAACTATTCGCTTTCGGTGGAGCTCCCTCCGCTTTTTGCTCCTTTTCATCATTCCTTGATGGCTTTTCCTCGACTTTGTCATTGCGTGATCGCAGCTTCTTGGAATCTTTGCTGCCATCCTCGGTCTCGTGTGTTCGTTTACGACTTTTCTGTGACGATCGATAGTAGTCGAGAAACTGCAACACTTTATCTGTTATACGACTAGCCCTTTTCTCGTCAACGTGTGAGGAGATTTTGTCCGAGATGCGTTGTTTGTCGTAGCCATTGTAGAGACAATTTTCCAGCGTGTTGACAACTGTACTGTCTTCCACTCCAATTACTTTGTAAACAATGTTGTTGATATCTTGATGGAATTCTTCAATTTCCCGGCGTGTATAGTAGGTCATTATGACGGCACATTAGACGATAAGGATGAATATGTTACTTATTTCTGGTAAAATCGGTTTCAGCACCCAACCGCGACATTGACGTTTACTGTCATCTCCTCTTCTACTTGATTGATGAAGGTAATCAAAGAGAATGAAGCTTGGCGAACGTATTAGACATTTAATTGTGCAGCCGCTTTGACGGATTTGATGGTTATCGAAAACACAAACCAGAGAACAGCGAAGACGCAAAAGTATTTAGAACATCGAAATGAGTTGACAGAAGTTTTATCATAATGGCGGCGAAGTGCTTTGTGTAGGAGAGGTTATCGTGTAAGAAATATTGATAAAACTCTTCAATCGAATAAAAGCCGTTCAGAATCAATCACAAGTTAAATAATAGTAAAACTAAAATAAAGTGTAAAGATGGATGCAGATGTAGATATGTTAGTTGCGCCACCAATAATGGATGTAACCCGACAGTCAGGAGTAGTTGAGGAGCAGCAGCCGCTCCCAGCGGAAGAGAACTATAATGAAACAAATCAGAAACCCTTAATGGGTCTAGATCAAGAGCCGGTTCCTCAACCACCGCAAGAGGCAGTAATACAGCAAAGTATGCCGCCACCACATTCGCAGCCGCCTCCGCATCAGCAGCAATCGCAAATGCAAACACCCCCACCACAGCTCCAACAACCGCCGCCGGTCCAACAAATGCAGCAACCTCCACCGCAAGTTGCTCAGCTCCAGCAGCCACCCCCAGCACAGGTGCAGCAGCAGCAGCCGCCGCCCCAACAAATGCAACAATCATCGCCGCAGCACCAACAAACTCCGCCACCGCAAGTTCAAAGGGAGCCCGAGCAACCATTGCAACTGCATTCTGATTTCGACTCGGATGACTTCTTTGAATTTAAGAACAGTGGACGTGGGGGATTTCGGTAAGGAACAAAGTCTTAATTAAAATTAATGAAATATTTAAAATTCTGATTTACAGCGGACGACCGTGGAATCCTGGTGGAGGGCCGCCCCGTTTCCGTGGACGAGGATTCGGTCCAGGAGGGCCGAATATGATGAGAGGACGAGGTGGTCCGCCGCCTTTCTTTCGAGGACGAGGTGGGCCGCCTGGTGGACGTTTTCCGGGACCCAACTTTGATCCTAACTGGGGACCGAATAATATGGGCGGTCCGGGGGGATTTAACGCACCACCAGGTTTCGGGAATGGGCCACTTGAACTATGGGTGGAGACGAAATCAGAAGATGGAAAGTCCTACTTCTACCATGCTATCACCCGTGAGACGACGTGGACACGACCGGAAGGTCCTAATATTAAGATAATGACGCAAGCCGATGTTGAGGCTATGAATGCCAGGAATCAACAACAGCAACAGCAGCACCAAGCCCAGCAGCAGCAACAGCAGCAACCCCAGGGTCAACAACCACCGCAGCAACAGCAGGCACAGCAACAACCACTCGCACAACAGCAACAACCGCCACCACAACAAAATCAGAATTCAACGGAAAACAATCAAAAAGAATCGCAGCAGGCAAGTACCAATCATGTTGCAGCGAATTCAACTCCAGCTGTCACAAAGGAGAATGATGCGTCAGAAAATCAAATACCCCCTGCCACTATGAATAATGGCATTGCAAAGCCTCTAGAACAAATTCCTACTTCGATGCCGCCACCCATGCAACAACAGCCACCTGCATTCTTTCCCGGAGCGCCGCCTCATTTCGGGGCACCACCGTTTGGAATGCCGCCGCCAGGTTACGGTGGATATCCACCAGCCGGTTGGGGCATGCCGTGGGGAATGCAACCTCAACACATGCCCGAGCAGCCGGCGAAAACTCTAATTATCAAACCGGGTGTCATTGATCCTTCCGTCATAGCGCGTGCTGCAGAATGGTCTGAACATCGTGCCCCCGACGGACGACCGTACTATTATCACGCAGGACGCGGCGAGAGTGTATGGGAGAAACCACAAGCTATTCGTGATTTAGAAGGTAACACTACATAATCATTTATATTATTGACGTAAATTAATTTAACCATTTCCTATAGCTGCTCGCATGGCGGCTCATTCAGGCGCCACCCCACAATCGATTGCTGCCCAAACAACAGCAACGACGACTATGGTTATGGGCCAGGCGCCGATCATGTCGCCAGCAGTTAATTTAGTGCCCAGTGGGTTTGATCCGATGGCATTTGCTCCAAAGCCGGTCATTGTTGATCCAAATATAATGAAAGCGGAAGCGGAGATGGCTGAAAAGGATAAAAAGAAAAAGGAACAGGAGAAAAAGAAAAAAGAGGAGGAAGAGAAAATTAAACAAGCCACAAAAATTCAAGACAAAAGTCGACCAATTTCAAGTACACCAATCGCAGGAACGCCATGGTAAGCCCTATACGTCTTTTTGTCCTTCACTATTTCACTCCCATGACATCCCTTTCTGTTTCGCGCCTTAAAATTAGTTTGGTCTTGGGAATTCGCCGTTATGAGCTTGATTTCTGCAAAAGATTCACGTTTTGCTCCTTTAAATCATTCTTTGAAAAGTTTTTCTCCACTTTATTTTTACGCATCGCATCTTCTTTCAATTTAAACAGGTGCGTTGTGTGGACGGGAGATGGCCGAGTGTTCTTCTACAACCCTTCGACACGTACATCTGTTTGGGAACGCCCAGAAGAACTGTTGGACCGTGCTGATGTGGATAAAGCAGTGTCCACACCACCCGAACAGTTATTGGGTACTTTGGAAAAGGAGAAAAAAAAGGATTCGAATCCACCCATTGAAATAACTATCATTAATAGCAAAGAAGTAGAACCACCTGCAGAAGAAGAAACGCCAAGCAAGAAGTTGAAATTAACTGTAAATGGTAGGTTTATTGATGAGTTTTCATCGAATGGAGAAGAATTAACTTTTGAGTAATTTCAGAGCATAAACCTCCAGAGAAAAAAGTGGATGTCGCCAAAGAGGCTGCAATGGAAGCTGAAGTTCGTGCTGCTAAAGAACGTGCTTTAGTTCCTCTAGAAACGCGTGTTAAATCGTTCAAGGAAATGTTAAGGGAGAAAGACGTAAGTAATTTTATTTATACAATGACTATTGAGGATTTTTGAAATGGAAACTTCTATAGGCGCGTTTACCCTATATAAAATTTCTGGATGGGGTAAATGCTCTGAGTTCGCTTCATGTTTCGCGCGACAATCTGTTGGAAGTAGAAATCTACTCATGTTGCCACATAAATTTGCGACAAATTGCGACTATACGATCGCATTCCGCCCGAAACATTTTTGGGAATAGAAAGGTAGTTTATTGGGAAACTGGCAATGGTAGTTGCCTAGTATGCAGATTTGGTGGCGGCGGATGTTAGCCATTTGGTAGATCGCGATGAGAAGTAGATGCATGAGGGTCGGGTTGGAGAACTGATTCCGCCGATTCGCAATGAATGCGATTGATAACGAGTAATTGTCGTTGGATAAACGTTATTTCATGGTCCCTAGCACCGACGCTTCCGATGTCCAATGTGTTTTTGGTGGTTGGTTGGTATTTGGGAATCACAGGCGAATGAAGGGTGAATCGGCGGTAGCCGTGCTTGTTTCTAGCACCGATGACACCGATGTGCAATGTATTGAAGTGGCGAAGACGGTTGAAGTTTGGTGGGCCGTTGATGGACATGACCGAATGCGTTATGGTGCGACGGTAATCGTCCTTGTTGAAGTGAAAGCTTCTACGAGAATGTTCACCCTATATAAATTTTCTGGAAGGGGTAAAACCTACGAGTTCGCGTCACATAACGAAAATGCGATATCGTTTAGAGAGCAGGCAGACAGTGACACGATAGTTACGCGATAATCAGTCGCATATAGTGAAAACTTCTGCAGCCATATTAGGTAGTTTTAGGATGGGTAAAATATTATTGGTTCGCGTCATACAAGATAAGATCATGGATCGGACCATCTGGGCGTGGTAATGGGGGGCTTTCCGAAGAGACCGAAATTATTTCCAATCGCCTACAGTCGAGCGGAGAGAAAGCACGCCGTTTTCCATGAACCTCGGTTAAGAAGTGTTGTCGCGATCCAAAATGGTGAAAAAACTCGGGCAGCGTCACGCTATCAATTTCTGCGTCAAACTCGAGGAAACGACGTAGGCCTTCGGAATGATTCAAGACGCCTACGGGAATGCTGCCATGGGCCTCTAAACAGTTTTCGAGTAGCATAAGCTGTTCCGGTAAGGGTGGGAACTCGTTGAAGACGGCCAGCGCCCCGCTTGCCCGTCAACTTCAAGGATTGATGAAAATAAGACCAGTAAAGGCGCTCCTGAATTCCGACCGGCGCATAAACGTTCGTCTGATTGTTCATGAGTTAGGAATTTCATACAGTATCGTCCAAATTAATACCGAGAATTTGGCCATGCGAAAGGTGTGTGTCAAGAATCCTGAGTGATGGTGAAGGAGTTTCTAGCTAAGCACAGGGTTGCCACGTTGCATCATCATCCCACCCCCCAGTCCAGATCAGGCATCGCCGAATTTCTTCCTCTTTCCTCGGCGCAGGCGGGACCTCAAGGGGATCTACTGCCATTGTCATGTGACCGACTTCTTCGAAGTACAGTAATGGCTGAGACTCCCATGGAGTAATTTCCACCTTATCTTGTAAGGTGAATGAGTGAGATGGAGAGAAAATTGTAATAAATACAATTAAAAGTGTACTTAACAGTTTGTTACCACAGTACGTGTGTCGAGTTTGACGCTTGGTCATTGGTTGGGACTCTTCGTTGTTGATCCCGTTGGGAAGTGAATGCTGCTGAAACTGTTGCAAAGAAGTGCATGGTTTAAAGGGGACATCTTTCCAGTGAGGACCTATTGGAAGAAATCGGATTCCTTTCCGTTTTTTTCGTCATGCGGATTGTTGGTTTGAGAGATGAATGATGGCTACGGAGAGTTGGGTTAACGTGGTCTTGATTTCGTTTGATGTTTCATGTGGGCTTGGTTCAATATTCGGGAGATTTGTTGGTAATGTGCTAAGAAGAGATGCAGTAAAAGTGAGCTGGTTCTGCTTTGTGATGTTAGAAGAATCAGGAGCAGATGTCTCCTTGTTTTCATCTACTGTAGTTGCCTCTACCGGCAATGGTGCTAAGTTATGGATGGCTCGATCACTTATACCCTTTTCGGTGATGATTTGCACTACCCTTACCATGCCGTCTCTATCTTTTGTTGCACTTATGACCTTGCCTAATGGCCACTTAAGTGGCGCTGTAGATTCATCTTTAACAGAACAAGACAACCTGGCTTTAAGCCCTCGATCGGAGTCCTCCATTTATTTCTTTGTTTTAACTCGTGAAGAAACTCCTTGCTCCACTTTCTCCAAAACTCAAGTTGTTTTTGGGTAACGAGTTCCCATCTTTGGCAAAGTTTTAGGTCCTTCTCCTTCATTAGAGGGCTAGGTAGGGCTGTTAACTGTTCGCCAATTAGGAAATGAGATGGAGTTTGTGCATGAATGTCATTAGGGTTGCTGGAAAGCTTTGTAAGAGGTCGCGAATTAAGTATTGCTTCAATTTCGGTGATGAGAGTGTTGAGTTTCTCATACGTCAGTGAAACGCTACCTATAGTTCTTCGCAGATGATATTTAGCTGATTTAACAGCCGTCTCTCAAAGACCCCCAAAGTGTGGAGTTCTTAGAGGTATGAAATGCCACTCTATCATTTGATCTGCGCAGTGCTGTATCAATTCATCATGGAAATCCGATTTGAAAAACAAATCATAAATTTCTTTGAGCTCGTTTTTTGCCCCCACAAAATTAGTGCCATTGTCGCAATGAATGTGAGTGGGTCTTCCTCGTCTTGCGATGAAGCGTTTTAATGCTCCAATAAAGGCGTCTTTTGTGAGGTCAGATACAAGTTCTAAATGAACTGCCTTGGTTGCGAAACATATAAATACGGCTTTATACGCCTTAGTAGGTTTTTCTTGCCTCGAACTTTATAATGAATATGAATTGGGCCGCAGAAATCTATTCCAACTTTTATAAATGGCCGAGAGGGTTGCACTCGTGCGGGTGGCAAAGTTGCCATGATTTGGTTGATTGTCTTTGGGTGAAATCTTGCACATCAAACGCACTTGTGTACAATAGATTGTGCGAGTTGTCTCCCATTCAGAGGCCAAAATCTTTGCCTCCCTGCTGCCAAAAGGGCTTGTGGTCCCGCGTGAAGGTTGGTACTATGTATTTCGTTCATTAGAATATATACATATTCATCTTTTTCAGGACGAACCATCGGATGCTTGCTATCATAAGACAGGTTGGCTTCCTTTAACCTTCCTCCCACCCTTATAAGTCCAGTTTCGTCTAGAAATGGGGATAAAGGTGATAGCTTGCTCTTGGGGGATACCAGTTTTCCCTTTTTTAGCTCTTTAAGTTCTTCTGTGAAGTGCTCTTCTTGAATGGTTTTTACTACCCAGAGTAAAGCCTCATGAATTTCAACAGAGCGCAGAATTACAGTATTAGGAGGTTTCTCATTTGGACCATATCTTTTGCAATTTCGCCTGATGTCTATAACATGTAGTAGTGCCTTAAACGAGTTACGATGATTGATAGTCTTTAACATATTATAGCTCGGTTTAGTTGAGTCGACCGAACTTGGTAGTGCAACGGGACTTTCCGGACTTGTGCTTATTGTAGGTGGTGTGGCGTTTGGCCAATTTATTGGATCAGATCGCAGAAATTGAGGGCCGTTAAATCACAAATTAGACGTTAATAACTGAGATGCACTCAGGCCTCTAGAGATCAAGTCTGCTGGGTTTTCTTTGGAAGGGACATGTAGCCACTGTTTTTTCTCAGAGTTTTGTTGAATATATGACACCCGGTTAGCAATGAATTTACTTTGCGCAGACGATTCAGAAGTAATCCAAGCTAGGGCAATAGTAGAGTCACTCCATATTAATGCTACGTCTAGTATTGGAGTTAGCACTGTCTTGACTCGGCATACTAATTTTGTTAGAATGTAAGCCGCTGAAAGCTCGAGTCGTGGGAGCGTTATTTCTTTGAGAGGAGCAACCTTTGATTTTGCACAAAGAAGCTGTACTATTGGTTGACCATCAGAATTGATAGTTCGTAGGTACACGGCTGCTCCGTAAGCCTTTTCGCTTGCGTCGGCGCAACCATGAATTTCTATGAACCTTTGACGCTTTGTGGCTAGTGCATGCCTTGGTATGGACAGTTCTTTTATCTTTTCTAAGTCCTGAAAAAAGGATATCCATTTGTTTTGGAGTTCCTGGGGAAGTGCTTCATCCCATTCTAGTTTAAGCTTCCACAAAATTTGCACAAATTTTTTTCCGTATGTGACGACTGTGCTTATGAGCCCTAGCGGATTGTAAATTCTTGCCACGTCTGCTAAAATCGTTCTTTTTGTGACGCGGCGTATTATCGGCAAATTTGTTCGAATTGAAAACTGATCAGCACTAGGTGACCAAGATAGGCCTAGGGTTTTGACGTGAGTATTTTTGTTTTCTCCAATATTGATCTTGGTTTCAAGATCTTCTTTAGGAACTGATTCTAACAACTTTGGATGATGTGCGCTCCATTTACAGAGTTGGCAACCTCCCTCATGAAGAAGACTTGTTAGCTCATTCTGAAGATTACAAGTCTGCTTTAAGCTATCTGATCCCGTCATTATATCATCTACGTAAAAGTCACGTTTAAGTATTTGATTGCCAAGTGCATACTTCTTGCCCTCTTCCTCTGCCAATTGACATTTAGTAGCTATTTATGGAGCTGAAGCGGTACCATAGGTTACTGTGCGCAGACGGTAATATTTCAGGTCTTAATCTGGAGACTCACGCCAAACCAGAAGTTGAAAGTCCCTGTCCATTTCATCAACCAATATTTGTCTATACATTTTAGTAATATCGGCTGCAAAAACATATTTGTGCAGTCGAAAACGGAGTAAAATTACAAATAGGTCGTCTTGGATTGTTGGACCTACCATCAGTATGTCATTCAAAGATAGGTTACTTGATGTTTTGCAAGATCCATCAAACACTACTCTTAACTTTGTGCTAGTGCTTTGTGGTTTGAGCACGCTATGATGAGGCAAAAAATAGTTTTGTTTTGGTATTTGGGACATCAACTCCATGTGATTCAAAGAGAGTAGTTCTCTCATGAATGCAATGTATTGTTGCTTCAACTCTGGATTCTTTTTAAAACGGGCTTCAAGACTAAAGAACCTTCATTCCGCAATCTCTTGCGACTTTTCTAGTGCGCTTGGGGGCTGTATAAAAGGGAGACGAACTATGAAACGGCCTTGAACGTTGCGTTTTGTATTTGTTCTGAAATGCTCTTCACACATTTTTTCAGCGTTTCTCATTTGTTTGGTGTCTGAATCGCATTGTTCCAATTCCCAAAATTCTTTGAGTTGTGCCTCTAATGATAGGCTGGAAATTTACAAGGTTTGTAGTCGGTTGACGAGCTGTCCCCAAGACAATCCATCCAAGTATCGAATTCTGTAAGGTAGGAAATTCGGCAGATATTCTGATTTGACCAACTGACATTAGATTAGCATATATGTCAGCACCCAGATGTAAATCGATCTTTCTGGGCTTACTAAAATCTGGGTCAGCTAATCTTATATTTTTCGGATTTGGCTAATCACTTGTATTTAAAGCAACCCTAGGTTGATCGGAAGTTATGTCCGACAAAATAAACGCTTCAATGTAAGCTTTAAATCCATTGAGCCTTGATTTGATTGCAATATTAATCCGACCCTTAGATTGAAGTTTAAAATCACCTATACCATTTATGTCGATTTTTCTTCGATTAACTTGCATTCCTAGGCGCTTTACTAAAGCCATCGTTACAAAATTCAATTGCGATCCAGAACCTAACAATGCTCTACAGGTTACGTCTTGTCCCAAACAATTTTCAATATTTCGCCGTTCCCAGGAACGAATAACCTGAGAGTAGATGATCTTTTTCAGAGACAGTGTGAACCGAGACTTGCATTTCATTATTTTTATTTTTATTCGTGGTTCGAGTTTTTTGTGAAGTTTCTTGTGCAGGAGTATCACCGGGCTTTTCAATGTGAAGTAAAGTATTATGTCGCCCATTGCATTTTAGGCAACTTCTAGAAGGACAAGTGGAAATTTTATGACCCTTCTTCAAACAATTGATACACATTTGCGATTTTTTGCTGCGTTAATTCGTTCTGGAGGAGAGAACTTCAGAAACTTTGAACAAAATTTCAACTGGTGGGTTTGATTCTTGCATAACTCGCAAGAACTTATTTGGCTTGTTGTCAAAGACGTATTTGATTTCTTAGTTTCCTTTTCTTTACACTGATTCTTTTCCCGTTTATCTCCAAGAGTTTCTAATAATTGAAATCTAGCTTCAATAAAGTTTAAGAATGATGCTAGAGTCGGAATTTCTTTGGGAGATTTAAGGCTTTCTTCAAAGAGCCTGTGAGTTTCGCGGCCTACTTTCTTTAAAAGTAGCTGAACGAATAATGGATCCCAGTTGGACGTGTCAATTCTTTGACTTTCGATACCCAATAGTGCTTCATTAACTATGTCGTTAAGCTGTTAGATTCCTATTGAAGACTCAGCCGACATACTATTAAATGTCAATACTCTATCAATGAAGGCTGATACGATTAGACGCTTGTTATCATAGCGTTTTTTAAGTATTCCCCAAGCAATATCGTAGTTTTGTTCTGAAATTTGTATATGTTGAATGAGTTTACTTGGCTCACCAGAGAGATTAGATTTAAGGTAGCAAATTTTTTGAGAGTTAGACATTCGTTGTTGATGAATCAAATTTGTTAACAGATCATAAGACTGTTGCCGCTTGGCATAATCTCCCATGAAAGTGGGGATTTTTATTTTCGGAAGTCGGACCATACTTTAGGAGGACGTATGTTGTTGAGAGCTGGCACGGTTTTCAGGAGATGGGCTACTTAATTCTAATAATTTGATTGCTATATCATTATATTTTCCCTGCAGATCTGAATATTGGTTATTATCGTAAAGGGTCGTATCCGCTGCCAGAAGCTCGTAATGGTTAGTAGTTATTAATTGCCAACAGTTGGATATGTTGGAGGAATGTTGCATATAAAATGCTTTTGAACGAGGAGTTTTCAAAAAGTCTTCTAGGGCATCTAGAATGTTTCCAAGGGAGCTCATCATAGACTCTTGAGTCCTAATTTTCTTCTGCACATAATCATTGTGTGATCCCAATTCGTCAGCAGAAGTGAAGTTTTTAATTTGATGCTCAAGTTCAGCCTTGATTCCTGAGTATGCATCCCGTACGCCCCTGAAGAAATCTTCTTCAAAATAAGGGTGGCTGGGATTCATATCTTCAAACTTTGATAATTCCGAATAGTGTCCAATGAAATCGGCCCACTCAGATTCCAATAAATCAAGTTGCGTTTGTAAATATCGCAAAGTTCTTCTCGTAGTGGAAGTTTCGCTATAGTTTTCTTGCCTTTTTTCTATGGCTTTTCCCAATTTCGACTGAGTTTTAAATAACTTACCTGTGATTGCAAAATTTATAGCTTATCTAGTTTTATAGTTCTATCAACACAAATGACGTCGTTATGACCACCAAGAAAGGGGGAGGGCGGGGGGAGAGATGAGCAACGCAAAACGTGTTCTTATATATAAATATATATGTGTAGAATTTGAATATGTCAAACAAAGAAAATTAAATGTAATGATAATTAATACTATAACTTGCGTGTGAAACCGTTGGTAACCTTCCTGTTGTTCGTCAACGGGAAGGTGCAATCCCTCGTTGTGTTGAAGCGAGACAAAAATATCGCTGGCTTCCTTCCTGGTGCTCAACAGAGCGTCGTCGGAAGGTGCAATCCCTCAATTCTGAAGCGAGACGACAATATCGCTGCCTTCCTTCCTCGTGCTCACCTGAGCGTCGTCGGAAGGTGCAATCCCTCGATGCTGAGCGAGACGAAAATGTCGCTGGCTTCCTTCCTGGTGCTCACCTGAGCGTCGTTGGAAGGTGCAATCCCTCGATGCTGAAGCGAGACAAAAATATCGTTTACTTCCTTCCTGGTGCTCACCTGAGCGTCGTCGGAAGGTGCAATCCCTCGATGCTGAAGCGTGATAAAATATCGTTGGCTTCCATCCTGGTGCTCACCTGAGCGTCGTTGGAAGGTGCAATCCCTCAATTCTGAAGCGAGACGACAATATCGCTGCCTTCCTTCTTGGTGCTCACCTGAGCGTCGTCGGAAGGTGCAATCCCTCGATGCTGAGCGAGACGAAAATGTCGCTGGCTTCCTTCCTGGTGCTCACCTGAGCGTCGTTGGAAGGTGCGAGCTCACCTGAGCGTCGTCGGAAGGTGCAATCCCTCGATGCTGAAGCGAGACAAAATATCGTTGGCTTCCTTCCTGGTGCTCACCTGAGCGTCGTCGGAAGGTGCAATCCCTCGTAGTCACGTCGGGGTCACCAAAATGAATGCAAACTCGTTTGTTGCATTATGACTACTGAATAATCTATTTCAATACAGGTGAATTTATACATAATTTATGCTTACATAGCTAATTTAGACAAATCGTGGGAACGTACATGAATGTATGAAATGTGGTAAGAACCAACATTATTTAGGCTACGACTATCGTGTGACATTAATCTTACGTTAGAAGTTTATGATAACATGAAGATGTACGTTTTATATTACAGTTATGAGTTCTATGAGGTAAATTGGAAGTAGAACTATAAAGTATAGGTTTTCAATTACAGGTATGGAATGTGGGAAAGTTGAAATGTAATTAGAATAATAAACAGGGAATATAATTGATTGGCTTCACTCTTTCCGCAAATGCTCTTCTTTCCAAATGTGCTGGATGACTTTGTGAAAAGCTTTATGAAAATTGCTGCCACCAAATTTGATGAGCTCCACTGGAATCTCATCAATGCCCGTGTGTCTTTACAACAACTTTTAAGCACAGCACTCTATTCTCATTTAGAATCTCGTGTTTTTTCACTTGCTGCAACATACTGAATTTCTCAGTCACTAATCTTACTCGTAATCGATCACCGTATCAAAAACCGCATTCTGTTCAAATTTTCTTTTGAATATCTTGGCTTCAATTTTAATTCAACTATCCGTATTTCAGTCGCTTCATCTCTCCGTTTTGCATTAGCAGCGAAAAATATTATCACCAATATCTGGTTGTTAATAAATAACAATGACCTTTAATGTTTGCTCATCCCGCCAAGACTGCCTACGAACTCCCTATTCCCGCATTTCAAGTCCCGTTTTGCCATTTTGCTTTGTTGCTCCACCGTAAAATTGAATCGAAATAACTGTCCCGTAATAATAGTCACTCTTCTCATTACTTTGTACATTTCGATTGTGTACAATCCAAATTTACCCCGAAACTTTTCCTGGCTAATTTCAGCCTCATTTTCGCTAAATTCAGGAGATACCAGCGGCACATCTAGCGAATCATCGGATGTCGTTGAAGATTGTAACGATGAAATTTCAATTGCTTCCTTAGTGTCCACCACAAGTGCGGGTGTTGAACGAGGGGGTTTGCTGAGATTTAAATTTTGATTTCGTGCTTTATTTAATACTTGCAATAAATTCAAACGACTACTGTTAATGCTGGGGGGATGCAGCTGACAAAGTCCCATTACTTTCAGTCTTTATATCGGTTTTACCGTGAGGATATGTAGTTGCTTTCTGCAAAGCAAACCTTTCTGACTTTGGTTTCGATAGCGACTCTCGTTTTAGATTATTTGGAGCAATTTGCTACAATGAGATGAAGCTGAGCTAAAGCATCCGGATTTCTAAACGCCATTATTCGAGTACTGCTCACTAAAAGGTCGATCCCCATTACAGTGGTGAAATCGCACTGTAGGGTGATCCAGATGGAGCATTCTCTGCCGGGAGAAGTAAGTTAAGTGATGAATTCTGGGGCTCGCTCATCACCTAACAAGAAACCAGCCAGAATATTTCCATGCTGTGGTCTGTTTTTATTTGTTTTTTCGAGTTATCCCTGCTGACGTTCCTTTTTTGTGCGTCTGAATGAGACAGTCAGGGTCTGAGTCGTCCCCACGATTGTTGCGCATTCTGTATTCTATTGGGCGCACATAACTCGTAAAATATTTTCGCATTTTGCTTTTCTGTAATACTCTATTATCACTAATTTTAATTTATTTCGGATATTATAAAAATACCCTACTTTCCCTTCCCCAATAACATTTAAAACCGGAAATCTGAAGAACCGGTTTTTTACCAAAAGCTGCCATCCCTTGTTTGAGTTCACTTGAATTTTTTTTTTTAACGTGAATGTTGTCGCAACGTCGTCACTTCCTCTACGACACCGTCTTCACTTTCACCATTCTTTGTTCTCACCAATGGCTCTGATAATATGAGGCGCAACTGGTTTTGAAAGTGTTTTGCTGCTGAGGCCGTTTGAAACCTATTGGTGTCAAATTTAAAAAAAAATGTACTTTAATTTGTCAGATTTGTTGATATATTTCAAATATAGAAGTTGTCCATTCCCTTTAACATCAGGAATCTGTGCATTTCTTTATTTATCCTAAATTATTTTCTTAGGTTTCAGCGTTCAGCACTTGGGAGAAGGAGTTACACAAAATCGTGTTTGATCCTCGTTATCTACTTCTTACATCGCGGGAACGAAAACAGGTATTCGAGAAATACGTAAAGGAACGGGCTGAAGAGGAGCGTAAGGAGAAGCGGAATAAAATGCGACAGAAACGCGATGAATTCAGGAAACTGATGGAAGAAGCGGGACTGCATGGAAAGTATGTGATTTTTGGCATTGAATTTCCTTTGAAATCAATTTTAAAACTATTATTTTCATTTATTCCATTTAACCAGATCATCATTCAGCGATTTCTCACAGCGCTATGGCAAGGAGGATCGTTACAAAGCAATAGAAAAAGTTCGCGAGCGCGAAAGCTTGTTCAACGAATACATCGTCGACGTACGTCGTCGTGAGAAAGAAGAGAAAATCCATCGAAAGGAAATGGTTAGTATCATAAAACTGTACATTTTTATCCATTGTTCGATATTTTCATGTTGGCCAGTACAAAGCGAAAGTAGAAAATGAAAATGTACAGCATAAAAAATCGATAAACAAATGTCAATCAAATAATGTAGGAGATAAGTTTAATAAGTTTATGCATACATAAATGAAAGAGTATTTAAAAAAAAATAGTGTGGTAGATGAAAAATTTAAATTAATGTCTCAAATGTGTGTTTAGATCATAATTAAATTATTGAATTTACCAAGGAAATGTTCGTCGTACCAGATCCAGACAAATCCTATCTACTACAAGTCGTGCACGCCTGTTGATAAGTACAGTATGGTGGTAAATTGTAGTGCCATCCACCCACCCTACGTCGACTACCACACAAACACACAGCAGGTGTGATGAGAGATGAGTTATAGCA
Organism: Odontomyia ornata; assembly: GCA_963969285.1. Classification (NCBI taxonomy): domain Eukaryota; kingdom Metazoa; phylum Arthropoda; class Insecta; order Diptera; family Stratiomyidae; genus Odontomyia; species Odontomyia ornata. The sequence continues at coordinate 26,051,384 of OZ017741.1, forward strand.
CTCCACTCTAGGATGGCGTCCGTCCAGTTTCTGCGCTGTATAATCCTACACACTACTTTTTAGCAAGAGTGATCGATCGTGTGTGTGTTCGATAGTAGAGAGAAGGCCCCCGTGTGAACATAACATTGTGCAAACAAAGAAATGGTACATAACGTTTTGCGAAACATCAAACTTTATTCTAATTGAAAAAAACGAATTTCTTGATGAGAAGTAAATAGTATGAAAAAAATACAATATGATAAAATGTTGAAACGACAAGTTTAACTTAACACTTTTTCAATTTGTTTTGATTTTTTAACTTTTATTTTTATACTGAAAATAGTTTACGAACTGGATGTGTACTATTAGCGTTGCTTGATGTTAAAATGCAGTTTGGAATGATATATTTCATGTGTTAAGTGAAGCTTTGTTGAAAAAATATAAATTATTGTAATATTTAAATTCAAAGTCTGTTGTCTGTCCGTTAAAGTGTTATAAAACTGCAACAACCAGAGAGTTTCACACGCTCATAGCTAAAGAGAATGGCACATAAAGAGAAGAAATGTACAGACGCTCTTGCTTGAAAAGCCAGAGAAAAGAGGAAGAGACAAAATTCTATTTCAACCACTCGATTGTACCTATATTTATTACATTTATATATATTTACTACTATATATCAATATCAAATCTATATAATATATTTACAATTTATTCATTCTTGATCAACACAACTATTACCGATTTGCTCTAACATGTATTTCTCTCTCTTTTATCATCAAACTATTCTAGATTAAAAAAAATTTCATTGACTTGCTCCGTGAAAGATCGGACATAGATCGTCATTGCCGTTGGGGCGATATTAAGAAAAAAATAGAATCCGATTCTAGGTATCGTGCTGTAGACAATTCAATGTTGCGTGAGGATTACTTTATGGAGTATTGCAAAATCATGAAGGATGAGAAGCGCCGCCAGCGTGATCGTGAACGGGATCGTAAGGAGAAAGATCGTGAGCGTGAACGTGAACGAGAACGTGACAGGAAGAGTGAGCGAAGGGAGAAGGAGAAGGAAAAGGAGAAGAGTAAGCAGCAACGGGATAAGGATAAGGACAAAGATAAGGATAAGGAGAAGGAAAAGGAGAAGGAGAAGGAAAAAGATACTACTAAGGATAAAAGTGATGATGAAGGTGAAAAGAAGAAAAATGATGAGGATCAAGTAAGTTTCAATTTTTAAAATTTTTTCGTATTCTACTTTTGTGATATTTATGTTGTTAGTTTTTAAATCAAACAATCACATATTTTGCTTAAAATTAAACAAAAAATACACTCGAAACTAGTTCTATTGTTTCAGTAATTTGAAAGATTTCTTGAGTCTATGTGGGATTTGGAGGTTACCTTCAATTTTTATCTATTCTGGAGGTGTATAGTAACAGAAAAATTGTAACAATTCTTACTAGGCCGTTTTAAAATGGGATAATTTTTTGAATAGAACTCAAGAGTAGGAAGGCGTATTTCATACTTGGAAAATCGAATATTGTCGAAATGATCAGTAAAATGTTGTAGCATGCTTAAACCATTGTAATGTTCGCCTTTAGTACACTTGCCATTAGCAATGAAATATTTTCAGTTTAGGAAGATGGGCAGCAATTTAGTGAGCAAAAAAACTTTTGTAAAAATATTTGTACCGCTTCCCGAGTGGCTTAAACTTATTGCTGCACTCTTTGGTTCCTAACGGGATGTATCGTGAGGCTTTTCTGCTAAACGTTTGCGTCAATCTATCGTATATTCGTCTTTCACCTGATCGTTAAAATCCTCAAATGAATTTAATTTTTTTAGTTTGTTCTTGTGAGAATATTAACTTTATAATTTCCCGTCGAGGTGAACTGATTTGTCACGATGTTAGCATTTTCGAGGTATTTAACATACACTCTACTATCTTACGAGGGCGGTCCCAAATGTACCCGACCCGACAAAGAAAACAGTAAAAAAATTGCAAAAATGTTTTTTAGTTTTCAACATATTCTGCTTTCAGCTCGATACACTTTTCTTTTTATTTAGTAGGAACCGTCAAGCTCCTCAAAAAAGCTATTAACCGCGGACTCTACCCCTACCTCTTTTGCGCCGAGCCATTTTTTCAAATTCGGAAAAAGAAAATAATTCGAGGGATCCAGATCTGGGGAAAAGGGTGCGTGAGGAAGCAATTCGAACTTCAGCTCATTGATTTTAGCCATCGCAGTGACGCACATGAGGACTGGTGCGTTGTCTTGACGTAACAGCCATTACTTTTCGTCAGATGGGGTCTTTTTTCTTAGTTTCATCACTCAAACGCTGCAACAAGGCTGCATAATATGCGTCGTTGATTGTTTTTCCTTTTTCGAGATAATCAATAAACATTATTCCACACGCTTTCCAGAAAACGGATGCCATGCCTTGCCAGCTGACTGAACTGTCTTTGCTTTCTTTGGAGCCGGTTCTCCCTTTTCAGTCCACTGTTTTGACTGCTCCTTAGTCTCAGGTGTAAAATGATGGACCCATGTTTCGTCCATGGTTATGAATCGATGGAAACATCCTCACGTTGCTGTTTGTGCTCCATTGTGAGCAAACGCGGCACCCATCCTGCGCACAACCTTCGCATGTCTACATTTTCGGTCAAAATGCGATGCACAGCACTTTTTGAAATGCCTGCCATGTCTGAAATCTCGCGCACTTATAGTCGACGGTCATCCAATACCATTTTGTGGATTTTCTTCACATTTTCTGACGTAGTGACCTCACTTGGTCGACCACTGCGGTGTTCATCTTGGCAGCTCGTACGACCTCGCTTAAACTCAGCTACCCAATATTTGACCGTTGTAAACGAAGGAGCAGACTTCTCCAGAGTAGAATCCAACTCAGCTTTGATATCGGTTGGACTTAGACCTTTCAAATGAAAGTATTGTATCACATAACGATTTTTCACATTAAGTTGTTGAATGGTGGTATTGTCAATCGCGGTAATTGTTTTTTTAAAACTCCCTGTATTCATAAGTCATGTCGGGTACTTTTGGGAGTACCCCCACGAAAAGAGGAGGGGACACTGCAAACAATGAAATTTTTAAATCGGTTAGCTAATGTTACAAATAATCGCCGCGAATCGCTGCTCCGTTGTTTCCTCTTGAACAATGTAAACTCACCATTATAACTGTATAATCAAAAGAACGCCGTAGACGGTCCCAAGCCCGGTTGAGAAAGAAGGAGGGATCCCGTTGTTTCCCCTGCACCCAGCTTCCATGATTCCTCATCCTAAATCCCACGATCAAAGGGTAGTAAATGATTTCGGGGTCGCACATTGGGTTTACTGGTTCCCCAATGATGGAACACTAAATGGCGAAAAATGCCAATAACTCCGAATATACCTTGCAGCTCTACTACTAAATCATACTTATACGTCCTTTGTGGTGCCGTAAGAGGGTGAAGGCAAGTCTTCCGCGCCTGATAACGGAACTGAAAATTAAAACCATACCGCCGGAATGATGGTTGAGGGATAGGCTAACACGCCATCCCTGGAAAACTCTACATTGTTTCAAAACCTGCAACAGAGCTCGGAATGGATTGAAACTATGGTAAAGATCTCGCAACCAAAAATAGGATTATGGTATTGGATCCTGGAATGTTACATCACTCACCTACCCTGGCGCTGTTGTAGAACGGGCCAGTCAATATAAATTAAACATGCTGGCAATCCAGGAAACGAACTAGACTGGAAGTAATATTCAAGTTACGAGATCGCACACAATATTAAAAAGTGGGAAGCCTGCTGGAAAGCGACAAGTCGGAGGGGCCTTCATTCTGGATAGGGAGTTTAAATCGCATGTTATTGATTTTAAGGCAGTCAAACAACGAATGTGTGCGATCCGTATAAAAGCGAAATTCTTCAAAATATGGCTGATGAGCGTACTCGCCTCGACCGAAGAAAAAGAACGAAGAAATGAAGGAAACGTTCTACCATCAACTGGTAAGATTAGTCGACCCATTGCCTACAAAAGACACAAAAATAATTCTGGGTGATTTCAACACTAAGGTTGGAAGTGAGCTAACTCATTGTGGAACGACTGGAGGATATAGCCTCTACGATGAATTAAATGACCACAGCCAGCGCCAGATTGGCATTGCATGTACCGGAAATCTAGTTCAACTTGCTTCCCACATGACCTGGGTATCGCCGGATGGTAACACACATAACCAGATCGACCATGGCCCGATCCAACAACGTTGGGCCTCAAGTATACTTGACAATTGTAACTCGGATCATTACTTGATCAAACCAAACTATCGATTTTGTATGTCAAAGGCGTATTCGGCGAAGACCAGTCAGCTACAGAATTTCGTCATCGAAAGGCTCCAAACGGCGTCTGTGCCAAAAAATTTCACGAAGACCTTCGACAAAACACCAACCAACATCCTATCAAAAACATAGCTGAAAACAAGGAACGATATATAAGTGGAAGTGAAAGCGGGAAATTAAGGCCGTGGCAGAACAGACGATCGGACATCAAGCCCGGCGCAAAAGAAATGATTGGTTCGATGATGAGTGCCAGAATGCTTTGGACAAAAAGAATCAAGCTTACAAACATTATTTAGGGAAGAAAACCAGGACAAAGAGAGAACATTATGAAAATCTCAGAAGAGTAGCGAATAAGGTAATTAGAATTAAGAAAAGAAAATACTATGACAACCAATTGAGAAGTATAGATTTAAGCTTAGCGCGCAACAACACAAGACAAGTATACAAAGTAGTGAAAAGCCCGAAACGTGGTTATCAGGCCAAAACCACGCTCTGTCGTGATGACATCGGCAATATCATCGCTGATGAAACCAAGATTAAGGAAAGATGGGCATCATATTTCAAGAACCTTTTCAATCCTCCGGAAGCTGCAATTGGCTTGATACATGAATCGTATAGACGAACAACGGATACCCAAACAGCGTTCGCTGGGGAAACTGAAGGCCGGAGACCAGTGGGGAAACCGAGGAAACGCCGGTCTGACTCGGTCGACGAAGACAGTTCATCGCTGCTCGGATTTCGAAATTGGAGGACGCGGTCAATGGAATGAGACAGTTGGGGGCGCTATTTGCAGGAAGCGAAGGCCCGAGAGGGGCTGTAGTGCTACGATGAAGAAGAAGTAATATACAAATCTGTGGTAAGACCTGTGCTATGCTATGGGTATGAAACGTGGACCCTAACCCAAGCATCCGCGAACATATTGAACGCCTTCGAAATACGGGCCCTGAGGCGAATCATTGGAGCGAAGCTAGACTGGGGCCAATGAAGAATTTAATACAACCATGGACTGTATGACATTTTTGCCGAGCCGGAGGTCTCAACGATTGTAAGACTGCGGAAGCTACAATGGTCTGCCCATGTGAATCGTATGGACGAACAATGGATTCCCAAAAAGGTATTCGTTGGCAGAGCTGAAGGGCGGAGACCAGTGGGGAAACAGAGAAGACGCTGGTCTTACTCGGTCGACGATGCTCGGATTTCGAAATTGGAGGACGCGGTCGATGGACTGAGACAGTTGGAGACGCTTGTTGCAAGAAGTGAAGACTCGGGAGGGGCTGTAGTGCTAGGAAGAAGAAGATAAATAGTCCATACTCTTAAGAACATTTTAAATGGTTAACCAGTTAAAAATATTCAAGTTATTTTCGAAGCTACATCAACTTGAAGTTAGCGTGGCAAACTCTCAAATTGCAATCCGTTCTGGTGTTCCTATCAGAAAGTGAAGGTCTGTCAAACTAGGTATATTATAGTCTGAAAAGCAGTTAAGCCATTATACGATGAATTAACTCATATCGACTTGATAGCACGCTGTTTAGAAAAAAGAAAAAAAAAACAGAATAACAATAAAGTCTCAACGGTGTCATTGGTTTTGTGGACTCAAAAGTGTATTGTAGGTGGTGCAAAAATAATTGAGATTGCTAGCTTTATTACAGCTTGTATATTTACACAATTTGCAAACCTTGGATTTTGTAGAAGCAAACAATAAGTTTTAGGGGAATTGAATTTTCAATAAATATCTTGAACTAAATATGGAGACGAAAGAGATCAAGAAATCTGTTCAACAAGTGCCAGAGAACATCGCAGCAACAATTGAAGATCTCCGGTAGTAGAGGAATTGCAGATTCTATGTTCTAAGTTGCTGAAGCTGCTTTATTTTTTCTTTCTTGAAACTGCTGTTTGTTACAATCAGGTGTACATGATCTCCAAAGATCTACCTAACCGACTTTGTTGAAATTTACAACAATTCCTTTTAAATTTACATAAATTGCTTTAAATATTAAGTTACCGTCGCCGTATTAACATAAAACAATTTACGAGTACATAATCTTAAAAAAAAAAAAGCAATTACCTCACCTCAGCCCTGGATACATACATTCAAAAGTAACAATTCATTGCGAAACATCTTGTATGATGTCTCTCTCTCTCTCTGATAACGAGCGCGAGTGTGTAGCAACCGCGGAACTCACCGCAGTTGCAGACTAGTGCTCAGTCGTGTCGCGGGTATTCCGGGACACCCTCTTCTCGTGCTGACCTGCCCTACACATCAAAACTAATACAAAAGAAACGGACGGGAGAAGAGGTGGTCATCTTGCGAAATGAAAAAATTATTTTTACTTACAACATAGTGGCCGTTTTTAATTGAAATAAGAAAAATAAACACAACTGAAAATTAACTTCAGTTTTCTGAAATGGTAAACCTTCTCTTCGGAGACCTGGCACTGTATTCATCCTTCAGTGATCCGGTAATAATTAAGTTCAGATTAAAGTTTGATTTTGTTTCACTTTTTCATTAATAAACTTACGTTCTTAATTCAGACTTCCTCTTTTCATTATTTTTGAAATTCCGACACTGAATGATCCTTTTTTCTATTAACTCTTCACGGCGTCCACCACAACCTGCATCCACCATCGGTACCAATTTTCTTTGACTCAAAGGCTATTTAGATTTTTTTATATCTTGAACCGCCACTATTTTCTTTCGGACTCATTCCACTTAATTTAGTTTTTTTTTCGTTTGTTTAGCCCGCTTAAACTGCACCCGCAACCAATTTAAACTCTCTTATCCCTCCAGAAAAATTTTACTTTGTCGTTTACAATTTCACTACACTTTCAAACTTCCTTTACCAACTTTCCGATCATTTCATCCACTCCAAAATCTCCCCGAATCATAATCAAGACTTTTTACTCACGAATTTTCCGTGTAAAAACTCTTTCCCCGAATTCAAAATCAAGGTTTTATTTTTTCCCCGTCGTCCCCGAAAATTCGCTAAATCTCTCTCCCATCTCAACACCAAATTCAGACTCACTGCCTCAAAGATCAATCCCGCAATCCTTTACCTTCCCCAATTCCCGCTGCCGTACAAGGGTAACGTAATTGAAGTTCAATACACTTCAATTCGATATCGGCAAACGCAACAATTTCCATTTTGCAGATATGGCGATTTGCATAACCATGATAGCGTTTGGTTATATGCAAATCGTTATATATTCAGAAACAATTTCCTTTGCCAATATCTCAAAAAGAGTGTTTTCCCGCGCTCGGGAGAACTTGATCCCAGGGTCCCAGCGAACCCCTCGGTCGATAATCTGAGAAGCTACCACCGGAGCCACCTTCTGTTGATCTCCCATTCATCCAACTAGCAACTTCAATTGGGAACCTTTCTTAATGGGCATTGAGGTGAAATTTGTTAGTAGGAAGGCGGGGATGAATTTTTGTTAGTATGACAAAAAAAATTTGTTAGTGGGAGCTAATGAATAAAATTAGTTAGTAGTAGAAGGAATTAGGTTTTATTAGGGAAAAAATATCAAATGAAATTTTGTTAATGGGAAGTAATGCATGAAATTTTGTTAGTGGGAAAGATATGATTATTATTTTCTTTTGTATTAAAAATAGGGTGAGATTTTTTCTGTTAAGTGGAAAAGATTATATCCATCAAGCGGCTGCCGCAAGTGTTGATACACATTTGTGCCCGTTTTTTCGCATTTTGCGTGACTTTCCGCAAGATTTCCAGTGATAACTGTTCGCATTCCTGTCGAATATTCTCTTAAAGGTCTGCGATTGTCTGAAGCCTGTTGGCATAAACCTGCGACTTCAAGTAGCCCCAAAGAAAGTAGTTTGGGATGGTTAAATCGAGCGATGTTGCTGACCATGGCAAATCGTCAAAACGGGAGAGTATGCGACCAAGAAACCCTTCCTTCACAATATCCATTGTGGCTCATGCTGTTTGTGCGGTTGCACCGTTTTATTGAAATCACATGTTTACCAAGCTCCGCTCATGCAATTCACGCAGTAAGAAATCGTTTATCATGGCCCTGTAGCGTTCGCCAGTAACAGGACCGTATTGCCGATGGCGTCCTCAAAAAAAAAAAAAAAAAAATACGGCCCGATCACTTCTCCCTCATGAACGCCGGACCACATAGTGGCCTGAGTGTATTTAATGGCTGTTTGTGCATCACACGCGGATTTCCAGTGCCCCAGAAACGAAGATTTTGCTTAATGACGTAATCACTTAAGTGGAAATGCGCCTCGTCGCTCATGTTGATTTTCGATACAAAATCGTCCTCACGTTGTTGAGATTGAGGCTGGCTTGACAGTAATTCACATTATCTGATGCACTGTTTGCACTTTGTATGGGAACATGTGTAAGTCTTTACTAAAATTGGCTGTAAGGTCCGTCTGGTGATACCCAATTGCATGACCCGTCGTCTGGTTGATGTTTCATCGTGCTCAGCGACATCGACAACCACAGCCGCAATATTCTCGGTCGAACGACCAGTCCGATGGCGGCCACGCCTTGCAAGGTCGAGTCGAACAGCTAAGCGCCGCATTGCTTGCCCGATTGGCGCAACACGATTCGGGAATCGACGTGAAATTCACGCTGCACCAACACCGCCGACTGATTATTGGTCAAAAAAAATCGACACAATTATTCCACAGTCTTGCGGAGTATAGCTCTCCATTGCTTGTCTGTTTGTATACTGCAGCTATCTTGTTTGCAAATATCAAATGTGATTCACGTACGAGGCCATTTGCAAAAGTTAAAACATCTTCCGATAGGGTGATCAATGTTGCGCCACCCCGTACATCTTTTATTTCAATAAAAACAACACTCTTTCACTTTCATCGAAGTTGAAATCATAGGCTGCGCATCTTAAATACTGGCGAAGTATACGGTTTTACAGAGGGTGCCGTATATTTCACTCATACATGTTTTAAACTAAAAAAAATCAGAATGTTCTGTCCGAACATCTGTCATATCCACTTTGCTTTAAAACCTTTTCCCTTCATCCCTCAGCAGTACGGGACGAGTTCTAGCTACACTGAAGAATACGGACACCGTGCCGTGGTAATTACTTCCTCAATCGCCGTTAGTCTCCTCTACAGGAGTTTTCCTAATGAAATTACAAATCCGACTGACCGTCATGTTTTGAAAGTACCAGTTACTGGCATTTGAACGGTGGCAGAGAAATTGTATTCGGACCTTATCTTCTCGCGGAAGTTCTGCGTCCGAAATTCCTCTCCGAACTAGCTAGCCTGCACCCACCTGGGAGTAGACTAAGGGTGCCCGGACTAGTTAACCTGTAGGATACAGGCCGTTGGCATGTACCGAGGCTTCATGTCTTTAACCGATGAGAGGTCGATTTAGACTTCCTTCAGGAAATCTCATACGAACGAGACAAAGTCATTACAGTCAATGCCTCCTCACACAGGCCCAAAAGCGCAAGTATGACATCACAATGGGCACCAGGTATTTAGACCTATTGACCGGTTCTTTTAGACCAATAGAACAGCTTTTGACAGTCCCCACTGTGATGTCGTGCTCGTTAATTGCTTTCCTTCTGGGCCTGAGTAAGGAGGCGTTGTTACAGCTTACCCCCAGAGAATTTCAAATCAAGCGTGAAGCGCTCTAATCATAGGTACTCGTAAATGCATTCAATAAGAGATTCTTGCTTGCCGAAAAGATTGCAATTTCTCTACTTAAAAGAATCCCCAGGTGGATAAGTTTAGGTTTCTTCATAAAATATGGCATCACGAAAGACTGGAATGACACTGTACACTTGCCTAGTTTGGCGGGCTCTTGCACAATTTGCAAGCCCAGAAGCGAACAGCAAACTTTAAAGCGGTAGATCGGGGCTTAGTACGTAATAAATTGTTCTACTCGCTCATTGCAATTTGATTCTGGATGATTCTACAGCCAATAAAATGGAACGATCCGCTCTTCTCTCGACATAGCAGAATGCAAGTGCTAATGGGTAATAAATTCTGTTCGTACGGACTACGCCACGTACCATTGAGATTTAATTTAAGTTGCTTATCACGGAACGTCTCCAGAGGCCTTGATTCCGATGTCAGTTTTTTAATAAATTTTTAATCGAGATGATCCTCTCGTCATTTTGAAAAAGGTCTACTTTTATCTTGTTTACAAATCTCTCTTTCGATTTCGATGTACAATAGTTAAAAGGTTGCTTCAGACTTTTACGTTGCTAGTTCCACCCTTCTTTCCCTAAACCATCGACTAATGTGATTTTCGCATTTAATCCGGTTTGCTGAAAGTTTTGAAGCGTGAGAGTTTGTAAGTGCGTATTAAAATCAAGCTTTGCTCAGTCTCGTCACATTATCTAGGCTGACCCTTTTTATATCTCAGGGCCACCAATCTTGGTTGGTTGGGGTAGTTAACTATTTTTAACATTTCAGGATAGGATTTTGCACATTCCTTAAGATATCCGATTTATAAGGAAATATATAATTTTAATTTATCTAAAATGCCATGGGTTTCACGATCCGTGATCAGGACCAGGGTAATCGTTAGCATTTCGCCTCCCTGCTTCTACAAGCACCAAAAGCTACTTCATTTGCCAATCCCTCTTGCCAGCTCACGCTTAGACGATATTGTGAACTTTCGACTGCTCTTTGGTTTTCATGCTACGAGTACCTTATCGTATACCTAGGATCCTTGTGATACAATTTGATAAGTAGTCGTTGTCTTGAGGCGTGAAAATACGTGTGACATAGAATTTTTACGCTACAATAAACGTTAGTTGATTGCCTTTGACGCGGACTTACTAGAATGGTACGTAGAAATAAATAATCAATTCAAAATTTCGCACTAATCAACCTGAACATTCTTGTACCATCAATATTTGCCGATTTCCGAAGTCCATTGTAGATTAGTGACGTCATCGTCATTGATGGCATAACATCCCAAAAAGGTCCTAGATCCCCACAAGTTGTTTTCAATTATCACGGTTCGGCGACCATGCTCGCTAGTTTACGAGATTAGCAGAAATCGCTGTTTGTTGAGAAAAATAATAAAAATATTTCGCCCATAAAACCCTGTAAAATTTCCATTAAAAACGGTTCGGCCGTTACGAGCACGTTTAAAAATATTGACGTTAATGCAATTTGTTGTTTTTTAAAAACCTGTAATACCGAAAAGTCTTAGCTAGATCATCTACTGATTCGGATTTATCATAACAACGGCAGTGTCAACTGTTAGAACGTGTCACTGGCCCCCGATTAGCAAAGCTTTAACCGCTAACTTGGTTGTGATGTCTAGAATCTGTGAATCTGAGTTTCATCGTTCGCTCACCAAGCAATTTAATCCATGTTAAAATTGACATTGTTTCGATCCTGTTTCGAAAAGTAATTACTAGGAATGTTTTTCGAAGTGTTAGCACAATTGAAAATAGTCTGATCTGATGTGTTATATCCTCTGAACTAAAAGGAGTTAGTGATGTCAAGATCGAAATCTTCACTCATTTTCTGTGGGGCCCGTGCTTGTGATATACGATATATGATCGTGACAAATGCTCTGACACGTTTATTTAGTATCGAAAAAATTTACAACTTTTCTAGGTACTTCCCCTTACAAGTTACGCATTTTGTCCACCTTTCCGGAAGCTTTTTGATGCCAGTATCGAAGAATCCCTTGGGCAACTCGGACAGCCATATGCGCACGAACTCCTCTACCTCGTTGTCGGTGTTGATCTTTGACCTCCGCGGGCTTCTTTCAGTAGTCCAAACATGTGGTAGTCGCAGGGAGATAAATCTGGATTGAAGGGGGGTGTTCCAGTACCTCCCACTCCAACTCCAATATTGCATCGAGCGTGAGACGCCCGGTATGAGGGCGGGCGTTATCCTGGACAAGAATAGCACTTTGTGCTGGAATGCTCCGCCGTTTCGAGCGTTATTTTGAGATATTGAAGGTGTTTGTGGATGATAGACTCTATCCTACCAATATTGATGCCGAGTTAAGTCGAAATGTTTCGAACATTCATCCTACGGTCCTCCAAAATGAGTTGTTCTACGCGGCAAATGTTGTCTGGTGTGATGCTGCTTCGCGGCCGACGATCATGCGGCTCATTCTCGACGGTTTCGCGACCATCCTTGAATGCTTTGGCCCATTTAAACACAGCAGCCCTACTCATGCACTTACTACCGAACAGATTTCGCAAATGCAGAAAAATTTCCGTATTTTTAACGCTTTCCCACACTAAACAACGAATGACAATACTCATTGTGGTAGCACGCGCGTGAAACATGCACTCCTGACGAAAACTATGCCACACTGTTCGTAAGGGATTCAGCTATCACATACTCAAGCCACGAGCCACGAGCCATCATATTTCGGAAAGAATGAATTAACTTCACGCAAGGTTCAGAATGATCCGCTAGACACGATCTGCTTGATCCTTCAGCTTCATAGCTGTAATAGAATCAATACTCGATTTCTGAAAATAGAAAGTCATGCTATTTTACTTGTTTACTTAAATAAACTCAATTAAAATTGATACCGTTTGTTTTTATAAAAGTATTTATTCGACATATTGCATTTTCAGGAGGACGGTGAACATCCATCTACTTCTGACGATGAGGCTGAACGTCTACAAAAAGAACGTGATCGACAGATACGTGCAGAACAAAGCATAAAAGAACGAGAAAAAGAAGTATGTCTAAAATATATTTTATTATTTGATTTATGATATCTCTAATCGTTGCTTTCTGTTTCTAATTCAATTAGGTACAACGAGCACTTGCAGGCCATCTCCGTGAACGCGACAAGGAACGTGAGCATCATAAACGTGACGAAGCTATTCGTCACTTTAGTGCCCTACTTGCAGATTTAGTCCGCAATCCAGATTTAACTTGGAAAGAGGTGAAACGTCAATTACGCAAGGATCATCGTTGGGAGTTAGTTGAGAATTTAGAACGAGAGGATAGAGAGAGGTAATAAAATCTTGAAATATTTTTTTGGTTTGAAAAAATTAAATGTTTTTTAATTATTATTTCAATAAGGATATTCAACGAACATATTGACGGCCTTATGAAAAAGAAACGTGATAAGTTCCGTGAGATGTTAGATGAGTTACCATCTTTAGAACTTACCAGTTCATGGAAAGATATAAAGAAATTAATTCGCGAAGATCCTCGTTATTTAAAATACAGTAGTAGTGAAAAGGTATATTGATTATTAAATAGAATTCTGATTATAATTTAACGAAATTTAATTGATATAGAGTGAAAGAGAATTCAAAGACTACATTAAGGATAAAACAATGGAAGCAAAAACTTCATTACGAGAATTGCTACAAGAGTGTAAGCTCGTAACTCATAAAAGTTTTGAGACTGTTAAAGAAAATCCAAATCATCTGAAGGAGATTGAAGAAATTTTGAAAAATGATAAGAGGTGTGTATCATATAACTATTTAATTTTAAATGGAATATTATTCATCCTAAATACATATATTTTTTCCTTAAGATATCTCATCCTTGAACACATGGCAACTGAACGGACTCAAATTATAATGTCATATTTGGAAGATTTGCATAAGCGAGGTCCCCCGCCACCGCCCACTGCAAGCGAATCGACAAGACGGAAATAAATAAATCTCGTAAAGGTCTTTTTGATTCTATTTTACTTATTCTAAATATACTTCGTTCGTTCATAATTTAGTTAAAAATAATTTTCCATAAATTTTAATTATAAATATGATAAAGATGTAGATAGTAATTAGCATATTGCTATGAATAATGAATGATTGTAAATTCAATTATTGTAGAATCAATCTTTGAAATCATGAAAAGATTAATTTGTTCTTAGTTGGTGAATCTGTTCCAAATAGATAAATGAAAGAAAGTCTTGATCAAGTTATTCAGTGAAAGTTTTAATATTTTCGTTCACTTATAACATTTGTCCATCTAATCTCTTATCTAATCTAATTTATTTTTCCATCCAAATTAGACATCAAAGACAAACCGATCCTATCTCACGGTGTTATCTGTCTTGAAATATTTTAATTTTCCTGAAAAAGAGAAAAACTAATACAAATCCTTCTACAAAACCATAATCTCATACAATGCGATTTTTTGCCCTGTTCTATTTTTATTTTATTTCATTTCTATTTAAATTCGTCCCGCAACCTTCCTCATTATTAGTATAATTTTCATTCTATTTAGGTACATTGTTAAAATATTAAAGATGATTCGTATTTGAAGAAATGATGTCAACAGGTGGCCAGTATAAGATGTTTGGAAACGTTCTAAAGTCAATAAAAAGTGCAGTGTTTGTTCCTTTGTGACATCAAAAGGTAAGTGGGAACTTTGTGTTATTTGCATGTCTTGATAAGAAATCATTAACATAGATCAAAGAAGCAGTTGTTTTAACGATGACATTAACTGTATATCTAACATATTCTGTAACACATCGAACAGCAAAGTTATAGTATGCTTTGAATACCAATGAGAAAAATGTAACAATCTGAAATGATTGCAAACATTTGATTTACGCAAGAAATTTACATTTGTTGAAATCTGATTGCCAGTTAATTTGAGCTTTGAATGTTAAATAGCTCGTTTTATAGTATTTGATTTTGATTGTCATATGATTAGTTTAACTGTCGTTTTTTGGGCTAGAACATATGAGATGAGGGCTCTTGAATTGCGGTGTGTGTTTTGTTCTTGCCATTAATTTGCTTTCAGTAAAATCTCAGGAACATGATCTTAACGAATTTAATTAATATAATTAAGAAAGTCGATGGATTGGGAGAGATTCTGACTCGATAAACGTTTGTAGGCTAAATTTCTCATTTTATAAGGAGATGCACTCTCAAACATTGAAACAAAAACTCATTTGTTCTACTTAAAAATTTTTCAAATTATTCCGCATATTTTCCTTCGATTTCTACTGCCTTGTTTCCACTATAGGGCTAAAACTTTGTATAGGGTTATCTGCCAAACCAGCTATCATATTGCGCTAATTTTTATAAAGTTATCGGTAGACTCTGGCAAATTATTGTGAGTAAATCTACGCATAAGTACGCAACGAGTTTATCCATGTTTGCTTTGAAAATCAGCCGTCCCTTCTCAGCAGCTCTTATCCTAAAATGAAGCCAGATATTACGTGGCAGCCAATGCAGATAGTTGCCGCAACATGGCCAATGGTTTTTTAAGGTTTTGTTAAATATCTTTACAAAACCCTATTAGTTCAGAGGAAGAAACAATTATAAACGATAGTTTTTTTTTAAATTTATTGAATAACATTACACACAAACCATATCATCAACATTTCTCGATGTAGTCTTCTGTGTTTACATACTTTTGCCACCGTTTTAGAAGCTTGAATATTGTTTGCCCATAAAAAGTTTTAGGACGAGTTGTCAGCCAATTGCGCACGTGCTCTTCGGCTTCTTCATTGCTTTTGAATCGTTTTCCCCAAGTGATTCTTTTAGGGGGGCGCGAACAAACAGTAGTCACAGGGGGACAAGTCTGGGCTATAAGGAGGATGTTTCCGCAGCTCATTTCTTTCAGTTTATCCCTCGTCAAAGTCGCGGTGTGCGGCCTAGCGTTGTTATGGAGGATGACCTTTCTAATGGACATATCTCGTCTTTTGTTTCGGTAGGAGGTTTTCGCTGACTGTAGCAACTGGCAATATTAGGCTGTAGTAATCGAGCAGTCACACAAGCAAACTGTTCGAAAACCTTCCTATCTCCTATCCCAAATTTTAATGGCAGATTAAAAAAAATATTTAATTACTTCCATTCATAATCGTAATTTGTAAAATAGTTTTCTTCCTTAATATATTAAATATAATATTGTTACATGTACAAATAATTCTGCGAGCTGCTGTCGCAATTGTTTTCATAATCATTAAGAACGTCAACAAATGAATTTACTCGAACCCACGAGAACCCAACAAGCATGATCAACATCTGCAAGTGACGTCACTCCATTCATTAATTTGCTCGAATCTACCAGGTACCTCTCGGTAGAACATTCGCCAATGTACGAGAAATGGGTGAATAGGTAGAGACCCTATATAAAGGCGAGCTGAATGAATGGGTAGATCATTCATTCGACCGCGATAAGAACTGCGATAGTGTGTGGAAAGCGAATAGAAAAGTGATTTTCGTAATTGTGAAGTGATTTAGAAGACAATTGCGATAAGAAATTTATGGACAAGTGTTACATTTTTAATAGTGAAAATTAAAATTAGTGAGTGTTAAATCGATTATTGTGCATTATTGTAATTGAATAAACTCTCTTAACTTAAATTAAAAGACATTGTGTTTTCACTTTCCCGGAACATTAAATTATTGGCCGCGAACCATAACACGCGACAATATTAAATTTAAACGTTTCCCTTTAATTATATTCTTCATGAGATTTAACTTTTACTACTATTTAAAATCCTTTTTCAATTTTCTTTACATCCATTAATTTTTCTTGAAAGAAAATGTAAATCTGCCAATTAAAATTTAGGATATGGGAACACTGATTTAGTGCAGCCCAACTGTGTATTGCATCACGGATTGTAAGCGAACCCGGCTGAGCTAGCAGCTGATGGATTTAGCGGTACAGTGAGTTTTGGGACGGGTCGCGGAGTTCAACTTGTACCGCGCCACGGGGAGGACGGAAAAACAACGGTGTTATTGACTTGGCCGCGTTTTGAAGTCGGGAATATTATTGAAATAAGATCAAATTCAATTCCAAAATAGCTTTAAAATTTATAAAACGTGCATATGATATCGAAATTTATCACACCTGTTTGTTTTCATCCACACATCTCGTCCGTTTGCCGTCACGTATCTTTGCATGTCATATTCGCGTGGTCATAAATCACTCAAGATTGCGGTTATCTGCGCGGAACGGCAGGAGAAAAAATGCAGAAAAGTGAAAAGTACTAATCATAAAACGGAACGCTATTAGGAGTGACTGAAACGCATCCGAAATTACTGCGTCGACTATTTAAGTGCTAAAAATCAGTTAATTAAATTGTTGATTGTGTGCAAATTTGATTGTTTCATCGAATCAAGTGCACACAAGAAGAAGAAGAATCAAAAGTCCCTGACGGTTGCCGTAAAACTCGCAGGAATCCCAACTAAATATTTAGCATAAATTTCGGAGTTATCGCGATATGATCGATTTTCTTGAATAAAAGAAAGGACTCTGACGGCCGATGCACGGGTGTACGCCGAACATAGTCGAGCGGAATTGAGTGGAAGAATACAAAGTATGAAAAGTGAGAGAATATGGATCCTACGATCTGATCGAGAAATTCTGAAAAAATTTGACATCGTCGAGCGATTTTCATTACGCGTTGACCAATGTCTTGTGTCCAATAATAATCGGGGGTTCTTGGCGTGAATGAAGGGCAATGATCCGCTAATGAGTGCAGTGGAGGTCTTAGATTATTTCACGCTTACCCGGATTCATATACGTGTATGCCGATAAGGCCAATTTTTTATTTAGATGTAGATTGTACATCTGTCTCTTAAAAAGTGAAAGGCGCAAAGTAAAATTGCTCGTTGAGAATATTTTCAACTTTAGAGTTAAAGTAGAAAGAAACCAATAGCAAAAAGTGAATGGCGGGAAACATTCGTATGTTTTGTTGTTCCCGGTGTTGTTGCTATAAATATTGGTTAGAAAATGAAAACAAAAGTAAATCTTAATAGAATATGTGAAATAAGTGAATAAGGTGAAAATTACTGCATTAGGAAATTTAGTTTCAATGGAATACCAGTATCCTTCGAGTTGAAATTGTCATTCCACACACAATAAACTCCCATCGAGGTAACATTTGCATTATCTAAAAATCCTTCAGCCAAAAACGAACTACATTTTTGTTCGGGGTGTAAATTGATACGCTACTGTGGTCGAAACCATCAACGTTTGGATTATAGCATCCATAAAACATTTTGCACAGCGGTGAAGTATGTTATGTATTGAAAAATCATCAAGTCGCACATATAATGGACTTAAATGGCCCTGTTACATCTTGGAGTCATTATGAAAAAACGTTAATCCTTGCCACATGCCTCATACATACCATCCTGAAACGTGAATTAGAATGCACAAAATTGAACTCAACATTCCCTCTACATTATCAAGTTTGTTTTACAGGCGTTGAAAGCGAAACATTTTTCAATTGCCCAAGTTGTGAAGCTGTTTCATACTGCAACCAGGAGCATCAAAAAGAAGACTCGAATAATCATTACAAATGGTGTTTGTATTGGAAATAATATTATGAAGTCTATGAGTTAGATGATAGAGACATTGAGTTTAATTTTGGAAGGAGCTTCAATTTTGGATTCCGATAGTTTGCCCAAAGATTTATTAAGTTTAATTGAACTGACCTCTAAGCGTCAAAAAGGTATGAAAATGTGCGAATTCCTGAAATATTTAAATAAATTCCAGAGGTACGTAGCTGTTAGTGACTTTTCTTGCGTAGCAACAATACTATACACAATACGCCGTATACGTGCATTGGTGGACGAAAATGATAGTTTAACAATATATCTTATAGGTGCACGCGATGAACATGCATTTTTACAAGAACCCCAATGTGCATTTTTATCCTCTCAATTTCCATCAATAAAAATATTCAACTTTTACCTTATTGGGCCATAAATAGAAAGAATTTCTAAATCATTAACGTATAAAGTAACTACTCACGGCAAGAGACTGCTATAAATCTTAATTTCGAAAAAGAACGTTTTGAAATTGTCACACGAAATATAAAAATGCTTTATAGAAAATGCCACATTTAATGGCGGCATTCAATTGTGCATTTCATGAGTTTGCCGGTACGCAAAAAGATACGTGGAAGCGTGGAATAGAAATCTTATTTGAATTTGAAAACATTCCGATTATTTTAACTTCATATACAAAATTAAAATAACGTATCGACTTACACGAATTTAGTTCATGCGGAATTTCGTTGGCACGACCATATCAGATAGTTGTTCACGGAGATGAGAATTCATTTAAGGATATCAGACCATTCAGAAACATTGAGTTACATGATCAAAAAGAGTTAGTTTATTTTGAAATGGCTATGTGAATATTTTAATTGTAAATGGCTCCAATAGATGGTATGAAGCTTTGTAGTCAAAAGGTGTACAAAAGAATAAAAAATTTTTATATTCTATATTTAGAGATACAAGCAAACATTGTTTTTCTTCTTTTTTTGAAGACCAATTGCAATTCGTCAGAAAAAAATTACTTTTTTTGACAAATTTGATATCAAGTTTTGTTTAAAAACACGTTATGTACAACTGTTTGGGTTAGGTTTCATGTTTCACACCCATAACATAACACAGGTCTTATCACAGATCTGTATACTTGTTTTCCTGTTTATGCAGCTGGTTTTCAATATCTTCAAAACTGAATAAAATATTTTATTTGTGAGCTGTATTCTTCGGTGTATCTCGTCTCTTTAATTGTCCGTTTTCATTATTTTGGCGCCTAAATACACAAATTCGCCAGCATTTTCGATACTGTATTCGCCAAGTGTGATATTTTGTGTGCTTGAGATATTTTTCCTCGACAGCGTCAAGACCTTTGTTTTATTTTCATTGATTTGTAGCTCTACTAGTTTTGCTTCGCTGTCGAGTTTCAGGAAGAGTTCTTTGTCGGTTGTTAATGACCGTGACAAAATGTTGTTATTGTCCGCACAGGCTACTTCTTGGCTCGACTTGTATAGTAATGTACCTCGTATATCGACCGGTAACTTCCTTATGACGTACTCTCGAGCCAATTGAATAGCAATGGGGCCAGCCCATCTCCCTTCTTTAATCCGATATTTGTGTCAAAGGCATCAGTGAATTGGTTATTGATCCGAACTTGGGAGGTCGTCGACATCATTTTCATTTAGGCAAGACGGACCGATTTGGCTGGGATGCCAAAGCAAAGCTTTATTTGATACAGTACGTTACGATCAATACTGTCGTATGCTTGCTAAAGTCAACGAAAATTTGGTGTACGTCTATGCTGAACTCCCAGCATTTTTCAAGTTACTGCTTGACAGTGGACAATTGGTTTATTGTCGATCTACCTGCTCTAAAATCACCTTGATACTCCCCGATAATACTATTGGCATATGATCTAGTTTTATTTTCTAAGATCTTTGAAAATATTTAGTACGCCGTACAAAGTAGTGATGTGCCTCTATAAAAAAGTAGAATAAATAAAATGAATTGTTAAACCGTAACCAACGGTCTTTCCATTTTGTTCGACCTGACCGCGTATAGGACCCGCATCGAAGGAAGGCTCCTCCGCTAATATGGGCTAGCCATCGGGCGTACACCTGTTTTTTGTTGTTAACAGGGGCCCTTGCCGGGTAGAGTAGCCTTCCGCTTGCGTACCCTTTTATGATATAGGGTTATGTGATTTCATTAAATAACGCTATAGCATAAGTCGGTTACGTTTGTGTTTATCATCTGAGGGAAAGAGTCATACAAAGTACTTTTGTATGAGTTTTTCACTCAAATGGGAAATGCATGGCCACGTCTACGTTTGGATCTTGATCCGGTTGGGAAAGTGCGAGGGGGCACCGCCTCCATCTGGATGCCCCACTCTTATTTGTGGGTCATAAGGATCGTCAATAAGTCCGTCCAGTGCGTCCGTTTTTGCTCGACCCAATTTGTTCTTTGAACAAGCGTTTCAACCCTTCGTAGGTTACCTCGGTCTCGACACCAGTCGATCGGAATTCGACCATGTTTAATTCGTAAATTCGAAATATTTTTGCAGTGAGTCCTTGTGCTAGAGGAAAAGAACCCGCCCCACGAAACCGCAACGCTAGCCTGCCAGCGCATTCACGCATCCCCAGACAAGGCCAATCTCGGCAGATGTTAACATCCTCTTCCCCCGAGTCAGCAGACCATCGCTGCAGTCCTTTACGGACACTTTATCCACACCTTTCACTACAAGGCCGCATTCACTGTTTGTTGAGTGTGAAGAAAATTGATGAGTACAATAAACTCTCGAACGGTACGGATATAGTCATTTGTAAGAATTGTCCTTTAACGCCGGTCATGACTTTCGTTTTCGACACGCTCTGGAATAAACCCCCGATACTCTGAAGCGATACCCGGAAGAGATCTGTCATCCTTACACGAGTTACGAACAAGTTGACTAGTGTCAGATGACAAATCTCCGTCGGTGAACCCCCACATGACGTGTGTGTATCGGAGTATCGCGGACGAAGATTTAGCGACCAAACCAAGTTAAAGGTTAATTTGTGCCTTCGATTTCAACTTCTCCGGAAACTTTGAGTTGTTCAGTTCGTCAGTCGATAAGCGGGGACGAAAATTCGTTTTGTGAAGATTTCTCAGTTTTGCTCCCATAAATATCATAATGTCTTTCGTTTTTCGTTTGAACGATCGTCTGATGTCAAATGTGAGTCCAAGTAAAGATTTAAAAAACTCGGCTGAATATCTCACTGACACGATGCCAAAAAGATATATTTCATTTATGGTGCCGTGTGGTTCTGCGCGGATGTAACCTTCCTTCGGTCAGGTTGGTTGGAGAGCGACGATCCCAGCGAAATTTTTGGTGCTGAGTGGAAAGCCAGGAATATGAAACACCATGTGTCGACTTTCGGGAATAATTCACCGAGTGTGGTTCTTAATAAGTGTTGATCGGATTGAAGGTAATTCGTGACAATGGGGGATTTCGAGGAAAGAAAGTTGATAGGAACGCAAAAAATTTTCTCTTCTTAGGGATGAATTAGAAGATGGAAAAGCTTGGTTGGAAGGGAGAAAAATTATATTGGAGCCTTATTACTATTTTCAAAGAATGTCGTTAAAATTCTTCTTCTTAGGACTGCAATCCCTCTCGGGCCTTCGCTTCCTGCAAATAGCGCCTCCAACTGTTTCGGTCCATTGACCGCGTCCTCCAATTTGGAAATCCGAACAGCGATGAGCTGTCTTCGTCGACCGAGTTAAACCAGCGTTTCCTCGGTTTTCCCACTAGTGTCCGGCCTTCAGTTCTCCCAACGAATACCTATCCGTTGTTCGTTCATACGATTCATGTGTCCAGCCCATTGCAGCTTCCGCGGTTTTACAACATCCGTGTCGTCAAAAATTTCATACAGCTTATGATTGCATCTAATTCGCCATTGGTCCCCGTCTACGATTGTTCGCCCCAGGACCTGTCGCTCAAAGGCGTTCAATATATTTGCGGATGCTTGGGTTAGGGTCAAATTTTCGAACACATAGCATAGCACAGGTCTTATCACAGATTTGTATACTTGGAGCTTTGTTTTCCTGTGTATGCAGCTTGTTTTGAAGATCGTCAAAACTGAATAAAATATTTTATTTGTGAGCTTTATTCTTCGGCGTATCTCGTCTCTTTCATTACGGGTTCTCGTTGTTTTGGCACCTAAATACACAAATTCGCTCACATTTTCCATACTGTATTCGCCAAGTGTCATATTTTGTATGCTTGAGGTATTTTTTCTCGACAGCGTCATGACCTTTGTTATATTTTCATTGATTTGAAGCTCTACTAGTTTTGCTTCGCTGTCGAGTTTCAGGAAGAGTTCTTTGGCGGTTGTTAACGACTGTGACAAAATGTTGATGTCGCTCGCATAGGCTACAACTTGGCTCGACTTGTATAGCAATGTACCTCGTGTATCGACAGGTAGCTTTCTTAAGACCCGCACTCTCGAGCCAAATTGAATAGCAATGAGGCCAACCCATCTCCCTGTTTTAGTCTGATATCTGTGTCAAAGGCATCAGTGAGTTAGTTATTGATCCGGACTTGGGAGGTCATCGACGTCATTGTCATTTTGGTAAGACGGACTAATTTGGCTGGGATGCCAAAGCAAAGCATTATTTTTCACAGTACGTTGCGATCAATACTGTCATATGCTTGCTTAAAGTCAACGAAAATTTGATTTACGTCTATGTTGAACTCCTAGCATTTTTCAAGTACCTGCTTGACTTGGTCTTTTGTCAATCTACCTGCTCTAAACCCACCTTGATACTCCCCAATAATACTGTTGGCGTATGATCCAATATCATTTTCTAAGATATTTTGTACGCCGTACAAAGTAGTGATATGCCTCTATAATTTTCACACTGTAGCTTGTCACCTTTTTTGTGGATAGGGAATATAATTGATTGGCTCCATTCTTTCGTTATATCGTCTTTCCAAATTTGCTGGATGACTTTGTGAATAGCTTTATATAAATTGCTGCCATCATATTTGATGAGCTCCACTGGAATTTCATCGATGCCCGGCGCTTTATTATTATTTTGGGCTTTAATGATGGAACATACTTCATCCAGAGTCGGTGGGGCCAATGGAAGCTATCCGCAAACATCTATAGGCTCTGATGTTCTGGTTGTTCTTGAAATATGATGCCCATCTTTCATGATTCCTCTATTCATCAGCGATGATATTGCCGATTTCATCATGGTAGAGCGTGGTTTTGGGCTTTTCACTACTTTAAATGCTTGTTTTGTGTTGCTGCTCGCTAAACTTATATCCATACCTCTCAATTGGCCGTCATAGTATTTTCTTTTCTTGATTCTAATTATCTTATTCGCTATTCTTCTGAGATTTTCATAGTGTTCTCTCTTCGTCCTGGTCCCCTACCTATGTAATCCTTGTATGCCTGATTATTTTTGTCTAACGCATTTTGGCACTTATCATCGAACCATTCGTTTCTCTTGGGCCGGGCTTGATGTCCGATCATCTGTTCTGCCACGGTCTTAATAGCCGCTTTCACTTGCATCCAGAGCTCGTTGCTTGTCTTTAACGATGCGTCTGATAATATGGGAGCCAGCTGGTTGTCGAGGGTCTCCGTGAAATTTTTGGCTACAGACGCCGTTTGGAGTCTTTCGATGTCAAACCTTTTTTAACGGGTCGGTCTTCGCTGAATATGCCTTTGACATATGACCTCGATAGGTTACTTTAATCAAGTAATGATTTGAGTTATAATTGGCTCCTCGGTATGTACTGACGTCAAGTATGCTCGAGGCCCAACGTTGTTAATTATTTTTGTGTCGTTTATAGGCATTGATTCGACCAGTCGTTTCAGGTGATTGAAGAACGTTTCCTTTGTTTTTTCGTCGTTTTCTTCGGTCGCGGCGTGTACATTTATCAGCCTGATTTTGAAGAATTTCACTTTTATACGGATCGCACACATTCGTTCGTTTATTGCCTTAAAATCAATAACGTGCGATTTGAACTCCATATCCACAATGAAAGCTCCTCCGAATTCTCGTTTCCCAGTAGGCTTCCCACTTTTGAATATTGTGTGCGATCTCTTGTCTTGAATGTCGTTTCCAGCCCAATTCGTTTTCTGGACCGCCAGTATTTTAATTGATATTGCCTGTTGCAAAAGGTCCTTAACAGCGCCAGAGTAATTGAGTGATCTGACATTCCAGGATCCAATGCCATAGTCCTTTTGCGAGGTCGTTGTCGTGAATCCAAACAATTCCGAGGCCCATCTGCAGGTTTGGAAATATTTGAAGGTTTTCCCGTCGCCCAACCTCCATTCCGGCGGCATGGTTATTACGTCGATTCCGGTAGCAGGCACGGAAGATTCGCCTTCACCCTCTTACGTCCCCACAAAGGAGTTGTAAGTAGGATTTATTAGCAGAGCTGTAGATGTATTTACAGTTATTAGCATTTTTCGGTATTTAATGTCCCATTATTGGGGAACCAGTAAACCCAATGTGCAACCCCGCGAGAGCATTTAATACCATTTAATTGGTGGGTTTGGGATGAGGAATCATGGAAGCTATAGGTTGGGGAACAGGGGGTTCCATCCTCCTATCTCAAACGGGCTTGGGTCAGTCCACGGCGGAGTTGCCCTTAAAATTGACTTGCATTTAAATCACTTCTTACACTAATTCAGACGGTGATTACTTGGGAATTGAAGGCTTGAGGGAGGAATATTCAAAATAAATAAAATTAGAATTTCTTCCCTCTCAAGATAAAGGTAAAGTAAAGTACAATCATCTTGATCGAAGGTGTTGACACAATCGGTGGCTGATAAATTATATTCGGACTTGGTCTGCTCGCGGAAGACCTGCGGCCGAAATTCCTCTCCGAATTAGCTAGCCTGCGAGCAGCCACCCCGGAGTATACTTAATGTGTTTGGTAATCGAGTAGTCCGCATAGGCAAACTGCTCGTGGAACTTTCACAAAAAGAACAATAGGAATAGAGGAGAAAAAAGAGGAAACGAAAATTATCGTGAAGGCCAAACTACATTGTTCAAGTGAACTTCGCGCTGAGTTGGGTCGCGCAATCGAAAATTTCGCGCACACCACTGCAAGCTATCTCGTGGATAATATGTACATTACAACTTGCTCAAAAGACTATACCCCAAGCTGAACTAGGGGCAATGCAAAGTCATTTAGTTAGCGAAACATTACTGGCAAATGAAGAAATTTACATTTGTGTGCTAACTATTTACAAACCAAATGTCTTTATTGATTCACAGTGTCTTAAGCGTCCCTGAAGCTTTAATCATGCAGCGCGCATATTCAATACATATTAATTGGCCGGAAGCGATTCTCAATCAGTAAATTTTATTAGATCGGAAAAATTATATTCAAGACTATTGCAATCATTTCGATTTTACCGATAATACAATCGAAAATATTGTTTAAAGTTTTCAAGTGCTTTCGAATGTCACCACAGCAATGGAAGAAAATATGGCCAATGTTATCGTACAAGTGCAATTCATTAGGTTAAGATATAAACTTGCATCTCTTTCGGGTTTCCGTGAAATTGCAATAGCCTTTATCCAACCCCGCTTCTCCATTATTAGTCCAACGCTGCCATCAATTAAAAATATTTTTTGGGGATCAGATTTAGAAAAAGGTTTCCATTTGATTTTAGAACTAAGTCCCAACACAATCCTTTTAGGAAAAAGTCTACTTGATTATTGTGATGCCCTCAAAGTATATCGAAAGTATCAAGTCAATAAAGATAATGAACATGATTTCGAAGATAATCAGCATATACTAAACCTGGTAATAATTTCGGAACATCTCAGGTTTGTCGTATAAGAAGCAAAATACAATATACGTCGAGTTACTTATTAAAGCCCTTGCATGTTTTGTGCATGAGTTTTCCATGGAAGGTATTGCAAATGTTCTAAACCGTTAAAAAATGCTAAATCCATCTTGAGCACTGCTAAGTCATGGAATTTGATTGTATGAATGGTATTGGACGATATCGAGAAATGTATTATTGCATAGATACCTTAATAAGCAACGATCAATTCGAATCTTTATTGGGTAAATTCGATGAACAAAAAGCAAAAGGCCTTCGACAAGCAATTATTCAATACATCCATGAAATATGCTTTCAAAATCGCGAATGCTATCGTTTAACTGCTTTCCATTTTTAATGTTTAAATAGCTGGTAGAAATGTGGGAGACTGAAGGCAATTCTATCATTGCCAAAATTGTACCAAATATTCAAGTTGTGAAGGATTCAGCTATATCGAGAAATCAAGAGGAGTGAAGTGTTTGCACGAAGAAAGAGTCATGAGAAATCGAATTACTCTCGTCGGCGGAAATTATAGAAATATTTTCTATGAGAAACGGAACTCTAATTGCTGCAATAGAAAGTTTTTATTGTGAAACGTTATAACAGTGAAGTTGTTTTTGAGAGCTTGGGCGCTTGGACTGACTAAAAGATACCGTCGATCTTTTTTAGGTTCTCAAGGAAGCAGCACCACAAATCGAATTTATCTCAGTTAAAACATTCGCGACAAGAAGGGCGACGGTAGAAAAAAAAAATTAACCACTTTATTTAGTAAAAATATCAAATAAGAGCTGTCCAAGCGCTCTTCAGCAAATCAGATATTTAAATTTCCGAGTGATGAGGTGGGAACGCCTCCAGAAACGAGAAATCAACCAGTGCTATCACTGCCAACGATTTCGGCATTCGGCTGCCAACTGCGCCATGCATTACCGATACGTTAAATGCAAGGACGTGCATGCTCCCGGTGAGTGCGAATTGGCTCAGACGGAGCCAAAAGAGAAATTATATTGTGTTAACTGCGGTGTTTTTGGTCGCCCGGCATCATATCGATGATGCTCCCGATATCAGAATGCGAGATTAAAATCTGTCCCAAAGCAAACACAACTACACCGCAGTGTCAGCTCCGAACTTCGTCAAGCCCGGAGTATCATTTGCACAAGCCGCTAGAGGACCAGCAGAAAATGCGGTAAATAGTGTAAATAATGTAAGTGGCAATAATGAGCTGCTTCTCCAAATTTTACATCAATGCTCTATCGGAAAGAATCGATAAGCAAGATACGAAAATTAATCTTGTTTTTCATTGTTTAGGGGTTTCAAATGCCTCAAAATAATTAGTCATCCAGTCACATTCCCACGGATAGGATTCGTCTCATCTCGATCAACGTCAACTCCATTGTTACTTTGTATCGGCGTGATTATCTCCTTGAATTCATTGTTATGCAAAAGCCTGACATCATGCTTCTCACCGAAATCCACCTCAGTTCATGGCACTAAGATAGGGTAATAGATGATGGGGGAGGTGGCACCGGGATATTGGTTCGAAGACCCTATTGTTTCCAAAATATTGAAAAAGTCTAATTCAAAAGCTTTGAATCTCTTGAAGTGTACGTTATCAAAATCTCACTGCAAGGTGGGGATAACCTCTTCGTTATCTCTGCCTATGCAACTGGTGGAACTGTTCTCAAGCTCAAGGAGGAGCTCAATTCCTTGTTTGAAATACTCGAATAGAACAGGCTGCATAATTATTATATTCTTGCGGGTGACCTGACCGCCAAGCATACGTCATGGCTGAACACCACCAATAATCCAAGAGGTGTATTCCTAAAATCGTGGATAACAGAGAACCAAATTGAATACAGGTGCAATCTATATGGGTCGGAGCTCCCAACATACCCTAGGGCAAATTCATATTGGGACCTTTGCATTGCTGACGCAAGACTTGAATTCAACTTTAATAGTCCTCAACGGAAACTGCAGGTGCTTCCTTATGATAGCGGCCATAACGCAATCGTAATGGAAATCAATCATCACAGGGATGATTTCTTCCTCATCCCAGCTCAAAATGAAAATCAACGGTTGAATTTCAAAAAAAAACAGACTGGGAAAAGTTTCAAAAGAAGTTTAATCGGGAGTACCAGAAGTAATGTCCGATGTCTGATGGTGGCAACTCTTGCTCAATGGTTCCTAATAACAGGAATCTAACTAACGATGAAATAGATGTCTATTTGTCGAAGTTAGAGAAGCTTACGTTATAAACGATTGAGAAAGTAGTTCCCAAGATTAAACATTGAAACAATATGGAAGGATATGAGACATCAACCATTGCAAGGTTGAAAAGATTGAAAAGCCTTCTTCTCACACGCGTCAACAATATTTATCGGCGATTTTTGGACTTCAACCATCCATCATTGACTTTGTTGAAATTATACCTGAAGAATGTCCGGAACAATGAAATTGATAGTACAACTTCGGATAGAAATGGAAACAGCATTATATGTGATCGATTGCAGAAACTTACCCTGATTGGAACACATTTTGAATTGGTTCATCTACCAAACCCTGAGAGAAAGAATGAAATATTTTCAGAAGTCGTTGAAGCAAAAGTTTCCGACTTCAAATCAAGCCTGAAGGACCAATCAATTCTTCATTTCAATGAAACATTAACATCAGCTTGAATCTTATTGATTATTTTGTCAGCTATGAAGACTTGTGTTTCATATTTCGCAAAATAAAAAACAAGAAATTATGTGGTACTCATGGTATTCCAAATATAGTTCTCCGACATTTGCCGGAGGTTGCTATTAGGAATTATTGCATATTGTTCAACAACATGTTGAGCAATTCATATTTCCCAAATGAGTGGAAAAAGGCTAAGGTATTTCCGATCTTGAAGAAAGAAAAAGAATCTTCAGGCCCCAAAAGCTCTCACCCAATCATCTTGCTGCCTATCATTAGCAAGGTATTGAAGTGATACTCAACAGAGCATTAAACGCCCACATAGAGAAATATGAGTTGATGCCGAATTGCCAATTTGGTTTTCGTGCCAGGCGATCGACCATACATGCAATAACGAAAGTAACCTCAGACATCTGTTGGAAACTAAACAACAAAGAATGTGTTGGAGCATGTCTCATTGATATGGAGAAAGCCTTCGATACGGTGTGGTTAGATGGACTAGTTTTTAAACTCCTTCAGGACAAGTTCCCCAGACACCTTGTCGCCATGATGTGCAACATGTTATACGTGAAATCGTTTGTTGTAACTGACGGGAATCTGACAACAATGTGCGAGTTCAAGGTCTTGAATGGTCTACAGCAGGGAACAGTTACTGCGCCTCTGCTCTTTTCAATCTTCATTCGCAAACTATTGAACAGCTTTGATTTTAACGTCTCGCCAACGCGATGATTGGTAGCGTTTGCTGATGATCTGATCATCTATACGGCATACCGAAAAGCTACAATAGTTCAGAGCAATCTCCAAAAAATGCTCAATAATGTGCAGCTATACACTGACAATTGGCGAACGAAAATCAATGTGCAGAAGTGCGAAACAATTTTGTTTCGGACCTGAAACGTTAGCGGAAGGATTTCCTCATCATGGCTGGCGAGGGTGGTTCAGAACGGGTTCCACATAAATCCTGTGTACGATACCAAAGTCAAAGTCAAAGTCAAAAGCGCTTTATTTAATACTAATCGTTATAAATTTTAAAAGAATATAAAGCAAAATCCAAACAATAACAATAAAAACCTTAATGGCCCAAATGGCTCTCTAAATTTGTACGTTATCATTAAACACATTTAGAAAAAAAAACTCTAGGAAATCCAAATCAATGAAGATTGTCACATATTTTTAAAATTCAATTGGAAAAAGGAGAAAAAACCAACCAACACTATTCTAAAATTATTTATCATCTTAACACTACAGTGAACTTTGATCCTACACCTAATATGTTTTAACTTAATTCTAATAAATGCAATCAAAAACTTTATCTTATACTAAAAAAATCTGTAACTATGTTCCTAACCTAAGCGTTTTACCTTATCTCTAACCTAATATAATAAACATAATATAAACCTAACCTATCCCTAATTTTTAACAAAAATAAACAATAACACTAAATGTAGCAATAATGAGCTGAAACTCAAAAACTCAATAACGAAAAACACCAAAACTGAAAATAAACACGAATAATTTAGACATTGTCATTCAGCCACCAATGCCTAGATTGCCCCGTCTCAACTCGATCAGCCTCAACGAATCTAGCAAATGAGTATCTCCATTGGAATTGTTGGTCTCGTGAACTCAAGTTCGGAGGATATTTTATCTTCTTATCGGTGGCCCGTCGATATATGTGATATATTCAAGACCTTGAACTCGCGCATTGTTGTCAGATTTCCATCAGTTACAACAAACGATTTCCCGTATAACATATTACACATCATGGCGACAAGGTGTCTGGGGAACTTGTCCTGAAGGAGTTTAAAAATTAGTCCATCTAACCATACCGTATCAAAGGCTTTCTCCATATCAATGAGACATGCTCCAACACATTGTCTATCATTTAGTTTCCAACAGATGTCTGAGGTTACTTACGTTATTGCATGTGTGGTCGAATGCCTGGCACGAAAACCAAATTGGCAATTCGGCATCAACTCATTTTCCTCAATGTGGGCGTTTAATGCTCTGTTGAGTATCACTTCAAACACCTTGCTGATGTTAGGCAGCAAGCTGATTGGACGATAGCTTTTGGGGCATGAAGATTCTTTTCCTTTCTTCAAGATCGGAAATACCTTAGCCTTTTTCCACTCATTTGGGAAATATGAATTGCTCAACATGTTGTTGAACAATAGCAACCTCAGGCAAATATCGGAGAACTACATTTGGAATACCATCAGTACCACATGATTTCTTGTTGTTTATCCTGCGAAATATGAAACACAAGTCTTCATAGCTGACAAAATAATCAATAAGATTCAAGCTCGGTATGAGGTCAGATGTTAATGTTTCATTGAAATGAAGAATTGATTGGCCGTTCAGGCTTGACTTGAAGTCGGAAACTTTTGCTTCAACGATCTCTGAAAATATTTCGTTCCCTCTCTCAGGGTTTGGTAGATGAACCAATTCAAAATGTGTTCCAATCAGGGCAAGTTTATCTAATCCTTCACAAATGATCCTGTTTCCATTTCTATCCGGAGTCGTAGTATCAATTTCGATACCAGCCCTATCGAGAAGATTTATCTCATCACTAGTGACTTCAAGATTCGATACCTTCACTCGAGACTTCTTGCGGAATATGCTATTCACTTTCGTGAACACGCCGTCTGGGTCCTGTGGGCTAATACCCCTCAATTTTTCCGCCCATTGGTTGCTGACCTCACTCCTGAAGTATGACCGGATTAAGTTCCGGACATTCTTCAGATGTAATTTCAACAAAGCCAACGAGGGATGGTTATAATCCAAAAATATTGTTGACGCGTGTGAGAAGAAGGCTTTTCAATCTTTTCAACCTTGCGATGGTTGGTGTTTCATATCCTTCCATATTGTTTCGATCTTTTATCTTGGGAACTACTTTCTCAATCGTTTCCAACGTCAGCTTCTCTAACTTCGACAAATAGACATCTATTTCATCGTTAGTTAGATTCCTGTCATTAGGAACCATTGAGCAAGAGTTGCCACCATCAGAAGGGGGACATTGCTTCTGGTACTCCCGATTAAACTTCTTTTGAAACTTTCCCCAGTCTGTTTTTTTGAAGTTCAACCGATGATTTTCGTGTTGGACTGGAATGAGGAAGAAATCATCCCTGTGATGATTGATTTCCATTACAATTGCGTTATGGTCGTATCATAAGGAAGCACCTGCAGTTTCCGTTGAGGACTATTAAAGTTGAATTCGAGTCTTGCGTCAGCAATGCAGATGTCCAAATATGAATTTGTCCTAGGGTATGTTGGGAACTCCGACCCATATAGATTGCACCTGTATTCAATCTGGTTCTCTGTTATCCACGATTTCAGGAATACACCTCTTGGATTATTGGTGGCGTTCAGCCATGATGTATGCTTGGCGTTCTGGTCACCAGCAAGAATATAATAATTATGAAGCCTGTTCAAATCGAGTATTTCAAACAAGGAATTGAGCTCCTCCTTGAGCCTGAGAACAGTTCCACCAGTTGCATAGGCAGAGATAACGAAGAGGTTATCCCCACCTGGCAGTGAAATTTTGATAACGGACACTTCAAGAGATTCAAAGCTTTTGAATTCGACTTTTTCAATATTTTGGAAACGATAGGGTCTTCGAACCAATATCCCGGTGCCACCTCCCCCATCACCTATTACCCTATCGTTTCTTACGAACTCAAAATCCTTGAATGTCATGGAGTGCCATGAATTGAGGTGGGTTTCGGTGAGAAGCATGATGTCAGGCTTTTGCTTAACAATGAATTCAAGGAGATAATCACGCCGATGTATAGTAACAATGGAGTTGACGTTGATCGAGATGAGACGAGTCCTATCCATGGGAATGTGACTGGATGACAAACTATTTTGGAGCATGTTGACCTAAACTTTGAAAAACGAAATTGATTTTTTGGTCTTGCTTATTAATTCTATCTGAAAGCGATTCAAGTTGCTGGTAGATTTTAAGAAGCAGCTCATTATTGCCACTTACATTATTCATTTTATTTATATTGTTGTCTGCTGGTCCTCTAGCAGCAAGTGCAAATGATACCCCGGGTTTGATGAAGTTGGGAGGTAACAGATTGTGATTTACTTTGGTTTGCTTTGGTGAAAATTTAGCTCTTGCATCTTGATACCTAGGGCATCCTCGGTATGATGCTGGATGACCAAATGTACTGCAATTAACACAATACAATTTTTCTTTTGGTTCCACCTGAGCCAATTTGCATTCACCGGGGGCGTGGATATCTTTGCACTTAACACAGCGATAGTGCATTGCACAATTGGCAGCCGAATGACCGAATCGTTGACACCTGTAACACTGGTTGACCTCAGTTTTTTGGAGGCGTTCCCACCTCACAACTCTAAAGTTTAAGTACCTTACCTGTTGGAGGGCACTCGGACTGCTGTCGTTGGAAATTTGTACCAAATAAAATGGTAATATTTTACCTTCTACAGTTGATCTCCTTGTAGCAAAATTTTTCACACACATGAACTTAACAGCTGGTGCTGCTTCCTGCAACATCTCAAGGAGATCAACTGTATTCTCCCCACAGTCCAGGCCCTTCAACAGGAAGGTCTGATTTTTTTCCACCTTTGGCGTATATGTAAAGTGGGGAGCTTGGACACTATTAAGAGCATCTTTCGCCTGTTTGAAGTCAGCCAGTGTCTTTGTCTTGATCGAGAGCTTATCACCGGTCACTCTCTTAATTTCAAAGTTTTTGATTTTATGTTCGGCTGCCAATAACCGAACCATATCTCCTCCACGCTGCCCAAAAACGTTTATTGGAGGAACTTTTTCATTTACCACATTAATTTTATTAGGAGGACCAGCAGACACACCGGTTGGCTTCTTCTCCTTTTGCTTATTTTTTAATTTTAAATATTTAATGAAATTATTATCGCTATCAATATTACCAATCTTATCGTTGCTCTCTATCTCGACGTCCATTTCCTCGTGCATTGCAGACAGCACCGCATAATAATTGGCGCTGTCGTTCGCTCCTCCTGCGCTCAGGATATTTTCCGCATCATGGATTGTCTTGCTCATATCTTGCGATTTCATTTTATTTGTTGGTACTCCTTTCCCGTTGGTCTTGCTTGTTGTTTCCTGTTTTTCATTCTTCTTAGTGAGTATCGGCTCTTCTTGGCTGGACGTATTCTGTGGCTTCGCTTTTTGTTTGTTCCCATTTGACAACGTCCGGACCATATCTTCTAAACTCTGTATCCGGAGTTTTAATTCGTCATTTTGTTTCGTAATCCTTGTATTCTCCATGGTTACTTTTTCATAATCTTCGCTTGAAATCGTAATTCGCTTTCCATGCTCACAATTGTCTTGTTCATTTTTCCGCTTGTTTATTTTATCATTTGTAATTTTCAAAATGCCTGGCTCTGGGTCCCCCAGCGGTGGGAAGCCGTCGGGCTCCTCCATCCCCCCGGTGAAAAAAAAACTTTTTTTCCTTTCTTGAAACTTTCTCGTAGGTAAAGTCAAGATACTCGATAAATTGTTCGAATAGTTCGACGATGTAATAAGTTTCTTTATAAAATTACTTTGTAATTGACGTTTTTTAAAAATTATTTTAATTTAAAAAATTCTTGACAGGAGCGAATTAAAAACACGTCTACACGCAACGAGTGCTAGACGTAGAATCCTGTGTACGATACCTCGATGTTTATCTCGATCCGTATCTGTACTGTACTGAACATGTCAAGATCATACTTAGTAAAGCACAAAAAATAGTCATGGCCCTACGAAGACTCTTTCATTCCAGATACATTGATCAAAAGGTCAAAATTATCTGTTACAAGATCCTGGTTAGACCAGTTTTGACATATGGGTGTCAGATCTGGTACAACCAGAGTGCTAGTACTATGGAAAAATTAAGAGTTTTCGAAAGAAAATGTCTTCGTGCATGTACTGGTTTGTACAGAAAGCCTGAGACGGATTGGAAGCATTACATACCGAATAGAAGAATTTATCAAACTGCTGAAGTGACGAGAGTCGATATCTTCATATTGAAACTTCCTCGGGATCATATCGCCAGATCTGTAACTGTGAGTGGAAACCCTTGGATTTCACTGCCGTTCCACCCTACAGACGGGTATATTGCGACTTGCCTCGCTACTGGCTTCGTTCCTCCAGAAGCATTCGTGTATTTGGACATGAATCGATATGCTTTTGATTCTGACGGCGTCCCAATCCTATATCACATATGTCGACGGGCCACAGATAAGAAAATAAAATATCCTCTGAAGTTGAGTTCACGAGATCAACAATTCCAATAGAGATACTCATTTGCTAGATTCGTTGAAGCTGATCGAGCTGAGACGGGGCAATCTAGGTATTGGTGGCTGAATAACAATGTCTAAATTATTCGTGTTTATTTCCAGTTTTGGTGTTTTTCGTTACTTAGTTTTTGAGTTTCAGCTCATTATTGCTACATTTAGTGTTGTTTATTTGTGTTAAAAATTGGGGATAGTTTAGGTATATGTTATGTTTATTTTATTAGGTTTTGAGATAAGGTTAAACGTGTCGGTTAGCAATATGGTCAATATGGTTTTTTTGATTGAATTTTATTAGAATTATGTTAAAGCATATTAGGTGTAGGATCAAAGTACACTGTTGTGTTAAAATTATAATTAATTTTAGGATAGTGTTGCTTGATTTTTTCTCCTTTTTCCAATCAAATCATAATATATGCAATAATCTTAATTAATTTGAATTTGCTATAGTTCTGTTGATGGAATGTGTTTAACTAATAACGTATAAATTTAGAGAGCCATTTGGGCCATTAAATTTTTGTATTGTTGTTTGGAATTTGTTTTATATTCTTTTAAAATTTGTAACAATTAGTATTGAATAAAGCGCTTTTGACTTTGACTTTGAAGCATGGAAAACGCGCTGGAATCGTTGTATAGCTGTCCAAGGGGACTACTTTGAAGGTTATGGTAGAGTTGTAGAACAATCGTTAAATATACGGTTTTTATGGAATCAGTCTGATTACTTAATTGTCACACCTCGTAGACTAGCAAGAAAGGAATACTTCACAGCATTTTGTGTGCCCCCATATACCGATGTTTTAGCATTGCCTTGAGGCACATGAAGGAATCGACGACGTGTGAAGTGCAGATGACACGAGCGTTGTGTGACGAAGAAATAGTGATGGCGAGAGTGGTAAGGATTGGAGGTGTTTAAAAAAATAAAAATATATAAAGAAAATGTAATAAACATAAGAAGTCGAAAAGCCCCGCGGTGATCAAGAGTGGCTGCTCCTGAAGAGAGAAGGTGGTCACCCCGTCGAAATTGCTATGTACATTGTTTTACTACATAGATTAAACTTAAATTTCAAGCTTTATTGTTGACTGTAAAAATATTCCTAATAAAGGGTTTTCCTATAAGGGGTGTTATTTTGGATAGCCCGCTATTTCGGTAGATGTCACTTTTGAAGCTGTCATTTTTTAACTTTGACAAGAAAAAATTACGTCATCAATAAAAATGGAACAATACACGCTTCAACAACGCATTGAAATCATTAAAATTCACTATAAAAATGGTGAAAATTTGGCAGAGACGTTTTGTAAAACTCGAACATTTTTGGATCGTCGTGAAGCATCTTGTCGGACCACAATACTGAAATTGTTGGAAAAATTCGAGCTGTTGGGACAACTTAGGGATGTGAAGAATAAAACCCGTACACACCACTCAAGAACAGCCGAGAAAATTGCTGTCCATTCCTCGTCGTTCTTTGGAATTAGGCATTCCACAAACGTCATTACACCGTATTTTGCATAAAGATTTGGGTCTTAAGGCTTATGGAGTCGGTTAACACAAGAATTCAAGCCAGTCGATCATCAACAACGTCGTGTCTTTGCGGATTGGGTCCTTGAAATGCATGAAAATGATCCGGAATTCCATCGAAAAATCATCTTGAGTGATGAGGCCCATTTCCGCCTCGGTGGGTTCGTCAACAAACAAAATTGTCGCATCTGGGGCTCGAAAAACCCAAGAGTTATTGTTGAAAAGCGTCTCTTTCCTCAACGTGTGACTGTTTGATGCGGCTTATGGTCCGGCGGAGTCATTGGACCTTACTTTTTTCGAAAATGAGGCTGGAGCAATAGTTACGGTGAATGGATTGTGCTATCGAGAGATGCTTAATGATTTTTTATGGCCTGAATTGGATGGTATTGATCTGGACAACGTTTAGTTGCAACAAGACGGCGCTTCGTGCCACACAAGCAACGAAACCATTGATCTTTTACGGGAAAAGTTTCCGGACCGTGTTATCTCTCGAAGAGGTGATCACAATTGGCCACCGAGATCTTGTGGTTTAACACGTTGCGACTTCTTCCTTTGGAGCCACGTGAAAGAGAAGGTCTACGCCAACAGCCCAGCGTCGATTCAAGACCTCAAAGATGGAGTCCGTGAGGCTATCGAGGACATGGGGCAGCCACTTTGCGATTTGCTTATGGAAAATTTCATGAAAAGGATATGGTCCTGTAAGCGTGGTCATGGTAGTCATTTGCCTGATGTTATTTTTCACTATTAACGGCATACCTTCCTCTTTATAATGAAACATTCGATCATCTATATTAAAAAATTTTTTCTTCTAATATCAAAATAACACCTCTTAATGGAAAACCCTGTAAATGACGATTTGCATCCAACCAAACGCTATCATGGTTATGCAAATTGCCATATATGCAAAATGGAAATTGTTGCGTTGTCGATATGGGAAAGATGTGTGGGTAGCGGAAGTGTATTGAACTTCGATAACGATACCCAGATGCGGAAGCAGTAATTGGGAACGAAAGAATTGCGGGATTGAGAAGTGAAATTTTTGATTTGGAAAGGCATTCGGTTTTGGGTTTTAAAAATAGGAAAAAGGGTTTTGGCGGTGTGGAGAAGATTTTCAATTTGGACTTTGGAGAAGGAATTGTAGTTTGAAAGTTGTGAAGTGCTTTTAATTTGGAATCAAAAAGTGGTTTTGATTTGGTAATTGAAAACTGACTTCAATTTGAAAGTTGAGAAGTGATTTTAATCTTGAAGCTGAGAAGTGATTTTAATTTAGTAATCGGAAGTGATTTTTAATTTAGATTACTGGGTGGGGGTTTAAGAATTGGATGGTGGTGTGGTTGAGTGATTTGGGATGTGTTAGGGGAAAAGATTTGGAATGGGAGTTGGGATTATCCGGGATTAGTGTGATTATATCCTGTGGTGCCCTTTTTATTGTCTAACAATATTATTATTTTAGTAATGACTAAAAGCAAATGGTGCGTCAAATAGAGAAGACGTTGAAGATTAGAATTTTCCTTATCAGTGACCGATAGTGAATAAATTTCGTTGTGCCCTGTAATGTGACGCCTACGCCCGGGAATCGAAGTGATTCCGATCCCGAACCCTTGCAACCGGCCAGATGGATATGTCCTCGAAGTGCCAGCGGACTTCATCTGTCGTGCGGATATCGTTGTGCAGAAAATATTTTTTTTCTGTCCAAATATTTAGATCCGTGGATATAAATATTCGAAATATAGAATCAATCCAACCCCCGGCACATTTCGAGACATAGCCATCTGGAAATGCCCCTCCACCGTGGCCATCGAGAAAACTATGCCACTGGCGACAACTGGAGAGGCACATTGCCGCCATATGGCGTGCCATTCCACACACAGATGTTTTGTACGAGGTGACAACCGGGGATTTTGACAGCCACATGGCGGCGAAGAAAAAGAAAAGAACTTTTTGTGGTGATCGATGGTGCGTGATCGTAGTTTGTGCTGTCTAGAACATTTCAAGTGCTTTTCTACCTCTTAACATACCTTCGTGACGATCGTTTGTGTGTAGGATTTGGTCGGAGCGAAACGTACTCAAGAAAACAAAAGGGAACATCAAACACTTGAGAAATTCACCGGAACATTGCCTCAGGCTAGAACATGGAACTCTGTCAAACTCAGCAAGAAGATCAACAGGCTCCAATCATGAAAGAGGTTAGTTTAGTTAAGAAAGACTTAGAAAATATTAGAATATTTTGTCTAGGTGAGCGGAAAGGCATCAGAAGACCATCGCGAGCTATGAGAAAGAATAAGGTGCTGCTGTCCTTGATCATCGTTAGTGGTTTCCTAGTGATATTCTATGCGAATAGTGATTTCTTCTCACGAAAGTCACTATGGGCTATCTTTCAACCTGAGCTCGAAGAGATACGTCCCATCGTAAACTTTACAGCTGAAATCAAGCGAATCAAGTATTCACCACGACACAATGATACCGAATATAATATATTCGTGATCTATGCCAAACATAACTACGAACCTAAAAGGTTGAAAATCATTACAAATGGCGCCCAACGTGGGGCCTAAAACATCCTAAGGGGGAAAGAACTTCGCGTCTTCTGACGAGTTGATCCTTTACGGAGGATGTAAGGTACTTTGGTACTCGAGTCCCACTAACAGGAGCAGTGGAGTTGTGTGATACACATTAGGAGTCGCTTCACGTGAGTTGTAGCTTCCGCTCTCCTTTGTTTGATTTTTTTTTCTCGCGACAGAATCCTTCCGATGTGTTGTCCTAGGCTAACCCCTGTAAGGACCTTCTATTTTCTTGATGGAACTGCCAGTCTGATGGGTTTACCTATCAGCATGGACTCTCAAGAAAATAGAAGGCTACCTTGCCTTTATGTCGCGGAAGGATTCTAACTATTTCGTATGCGTGATAGACGAGTGGTATCGGTTCAACGTTCGGTGGCGTATGCTGGAGTTGCGAAGCCCGGAATGCTTCCACGCGTCGGGAATTTTGACCGCGTACTAAAATCGTTACGGTAGCTCTACCACTTGTCTCGTCGAGTCACTTTAACGTAGTTTAGAGACGGTTTTTTTTTGTAATGTATGAGGGTTTAGGGGATAAATTTCGTAAATCGACCGAAAGCATCCTTTCTTCGGCAGATTACCACGCACTCTCTTTTCCCATTGAAGGAGTCGACTACTGGAAAGGAAAGTGACTGTCAAATATTTTTTTTTCCCACTATTATTAGCTCGCCACTATCGGCCACTAATTTAGTTTTAAGTTTTAGTCATACTTAATGAGTAAAAAAATTTAATTTAAGATCGATTTCTATTGCTTTAGCATTAATGTAATTAAATAGGAATGATAAATTGGAATCAAGAATACGACGATTAAAATGGAAGAGAACCTTAATTATGTGAGAATGATTGGTATGCAAGGAGCCGTAGGCGGTGAAGTTCCGGCCGCTGGTGTCGTGTCCGAGGGGACCCCCATGCCTTCCGCCCACTCCATTGACACCCTCGTGGCGTTGATGAGGGATATGTCGGAGAGGATTGGCAACCTGGAGGGAAAGCTCCAGAATCTCCCTATGAGCCAACCACCCAGTCGCGTGAGAACTCCGCTTGGCTGGGAGCCAAATCCCAGTGTGGCTATGCCCCACTCCCGACAATCCGAGCAATGGGTCCCACCTCCAAGGAACTCGGGAATGGGTCCCAGAGCTCCCGAATATAGACCGCGACACAATACCGGACCTCCGTTGGTACCTCTAGCCCCCGAGGCAGTACAGTACAACAGGTCAACAGAGGATGTGATTCCCCCCGGGAACGCATTGACACTTTTTCGAGACCCGACGCCTCGTATCATGGAGAGTTGGCGCCTGAACTTTACAGGGTTCAACGATATGATATCGGCGGACCGGTTCCTTTTCCGGATTCAGGCGTTGATATCCAGCACCCTGGGAGGGGATTCCTCGGCCTTCCTCCGGCATGCACATCTTTTGTTCAGCGGCGACGCTGCCGACTGGTACTGGAGCTTTAAAGAATCAACGCCACGTCCCACTTGGCACTCTTTCAGTGCAGCCTTCCGCAATCGATTTGAGGATGGCTTCACTGAGAGAGAGCTAAGAGAGCAAATAAAGAAACGGAAACAAGGCGCTCACGAACCGTTCGACCAGTACTACACAAGTATAGTGAGATTGAGCACTCGCTTGCGAAATACCATGCCCGAGGACGAACTGGTAGAAATTATCAGAGAGAATATGCGCTGGGATCTCCAGAACAGCCTTCTGCATTTTCCCATCAACACCATACAGGGATTGCGCCTCCATGCCCGGAGACAAGAACACTTGGATGAGCGGCGTGGTACCTTCCGTCCACAACCTCGCATAACGGGACCAAATCCCCGAAATCATCACACCGCGGAGTTGATGGCAGCGGACCACCTGCTTGCTGATCCAGTACCAGTACCGAGGAGCGGAGCACCACCGGAGCTTGAGGACCCAGCATTGATTGATCGACCCTCCCTTGAAGCAATTACAAGCCCGACGGTCTGTTGGAACTGCCGACAACCGGGACATCGGTTCTATGCATGTCCAGCGGAGCCGACGCTTTTCTGCTACCGCTGCGGGAAGGCCGACACATACGCACCTGACTGTGCAAATTGCAAAGGGCGAAAAAACTTGCCACCGAGTGCCGCGACCACCCGTCGGCACTCCTAAACCCCGGACGAACCAATCCAGACCCCATCACTAGTTATGACCCAGCTTCCAACATGACTCCAATTCTGCTGACTCGCACCGCTAACCACAATTCTCCCGAAGTTCCACAACCGACGCCGTCCTTCGCCGATGCAAATGCGCAGGGAAATGATAGCGAGACGAAAGTTCCTTGGCAT
Source organism: Odontomyia ornata (assembly GCA_963969285.1). Classification (NCBI taxonomy): domain Eukaryota; kingdom Metazoa; phylum Arthropoda; class Insecta; order Diptera; family Stratiomyidae; genus Odontomyia; species Odontomyia ornata. The sequence goes on from OZ017741.1 coordinate 26,093,027, forward strand.
GTAAAACCTTTTCATGTCAGGCTGCGGAATTACTTGGCTACTCGACAGCGCATCTTCCATGAGGAGTTGGCCACAAATGTCCCACCGCGAAGCAAGCGAGCCACGCGTCGGATGCGGAGCTTCTGGAGAAAAGTCAGGCAGTCGAGGAAGGTGTTGAAGGACATATACTTAGACGAATTATTGAGGGATGATGTTCGGCCATATGCGTCAGTACACCTCCTGCAGAAACGAGTATCAGGCTTAGTCGATACGGGAGCCAGTGTGAATTGCATATCTGCCGAGTTTGCAGGGGAGGTACTGGCAAAGCACGCGGACCAAATCCGTCATTTCACCTCCTGGTTAAGCACGGCGGACGGAACTCGTCACTCTGTAGTGGGAAAAATTATGACGGATGTCACCTTTAAAGGAGTAACTAAACCTATGGAATTTTTCATCATACCTCAGTTAACCCAGAATCTTTATTTAGGAGTGGATTTCGTTCGAAAATTTAACTTGGCCCCGGCACTATTTTCCGGTTCGACCCTGGAGTCCGTCACCACCGTTCCTGACCAATCTCAACCCACTAACTTATTACGGCATACACTGGATGTAACTCAGCAACTGCGTCTCGACTCGGCTATATCGGCTTTTCCATCGCACGAGAAGGAAGGTCTCGGGCGGACTGCCCTGGTGTTCCACACTATAGATGTGGGGGATGCTAAACCCATAAAACAGAGACATTTCGCCATATCTCCGGCGAAGGAAAAATCGTTATATGCCGAAGTGGATCGAATGCTAGCATTAGGCGTAATCGAAGAATCACAGAGCGCGTGGGCTTCCCCAGTCACCTTAGTTGTCAAGCCGAACAAGGTCCGGTTATGCTTAGATGCCAGACGCTTGAACGCCGTCACAGTCAAGGACGCATATCCTCTACCGTTGATCGAAGGCATTTTGAGTCGGTTGCCTAAAGCACATTTCATCACGAGCTTAGACCTCAAGGACGCCTTCTGGCGAATTCCTTTAGACCCCGGTTCAAAGGAGAAAACAGCCTTCACAGTCCCAGGTCGGCCCTTATATCAATTCGTGACCATGCCATTCGGATTGTGTAATGCCCCCCAAACAATGACGCGCCTTATGGATAAGGTAATACCACCTCACTTGCGGCACCAAGTTTTCGTTTACTTGGACGATCTGTTGCTTATAACCGAGACCTTTGACGAACACATCGACCTGCTTCAGGAGGTGGCTCTACACATCCGGAGGGCAAGATTAACCATCAACATAAGGAAGAGCCAGATTGTGATGACGGAGGTGAAGTATTTAGGTCACATCATTGGGCATGGCCATATCAAGACCGATCCGGAAAAGACTCAAGCGATTGACGTTTTTCCACTACCCAAGACCACCAAACAGTTACGCCGATTCTTAGGCTTATGCGGATGGTACCAGCGTTTTGTACGTGACTATGCCACCATTACCACTCCTTTGACCGACATGCTGCGTAAGGGACGTAAATTCGTCTGGGAAGAGCCCAGCTTGCGAGCCTTTGAAGAGCTAAAGAAGAGTCTGACTACAGCCCCCGTACTGCACAGCCCGGACTTTGACAAACCGTTCTCAATCCATTGTGACGCGAGTCAACATGGGGTGGGAGCAGTCTTAGTCCAGGTTGCACAAGACGGCGAGGAGAGACCTATAGCCTTCATGTCTCACAAGCTGAACCCAGCCCAGCGAAATTACACGGTCTCCGAGCAGGAATGTCTAGCTGCGGTGTTGGCAGTGAAACGCTTCCGAGCCTATGTGGAGGGACACACCTTTGAAATCGTTACGGATCACGCTTCTCTGAAATGGCTCATGAGCCAGACTGACCTCAACGGCAGATTGGCAAGGTGGGCACTGAAATTACAGGCATTTGACTTCACAATCCGCCACCGAAAAGGAAGCCAGCATGTAGTCCCCGACACCCTATCCAGAATGTTCGCCCCTGAAGGAGCCGAGTTGGTCCAAGAGGACGACAGCCCCCAATTGATCGATCTGGACCATCCTGCCTTCAAGTCAGCAACCTACACACAACTGATTCACACCATCCAGAACCAACTGCCCCAGCTTCCTGAACTGCGGTTGACGGATGGATTTATTTATAAGCGGATGGGACACGCATCCGGAGACCCCATACAAGAAGAAGAACAGTGGAAGTTGTGGGTGCCCGAAGAATTAACCACTGATCTTATCAGACGGGCCCATGACCACCCATCAAGTGCGCACGGCGGTTACGGTCGTACACTTAGGCGGTTGAAAACCTGTTTCTTTTGGCCTAAGATGGCACAACAGATAAAAGCGTACGTAGCCTCTTGTGAGCTATGCAAGTGCACTAAAGCGCCCAACACCATTCTTCGGCCACCCATGGGTAAGGTTGAGGTCCCCGAACGCGTGCTCCAGCGCTTGTACATTGATCTTATCGGTCCTTACCCTCGATCTGCTTCTGGTCACACGGGAGCTGTCGTGGTCCTGGACCAGCTCTCTAAATTCCCTATCATAGAACCACTACGTAACATGCACACTGGACCTATAATCAGCTTTTTGGAGAACCGAGTCTTTCACATGTTTGGAGTTCCGGAGAAACTTGTCTCCGACAATGGGGTCCAGTTCACCTCCAGCAAGTTCCGAGACCTAATGTCCAAATACGGCATCATCCACCAACGAACTGCCGTCTATTCACCACAAGCCAACGCATCCGAACGACTGAATCGTACGCTCATAGCGGCCATCCGCGCCTATGTCCACCCGAATCAGAAGGACTGGGATCGCAAATTGTCCGCCATCACTAGTGCGCTGCGCTCGTCGTACCACGCCACTACCGGCATTTCGCCGTATTTCGCAGTGTTCGGCCAGTACATGATCTGTCATGGGAGCGCTTACCGGCTATTGCGGCAGCTGAAATCGCTAGAGGACCCAATCGTGGTTCTAGAACCGCACGAAAAGCTCCAACTTCTGCGAGATCAACTGCGGGAGAAGATTGAAGAAAGTAGACGGATGGGAGAGGAGCGGTACAACTTGCGATCTCATCCTTCTGGCTTTAAGGTAGGCGACGAGATATATCGTCGAAACTTCCGACAGAGCGATGCCACCCGCCATTACAATGCCAAACTAGACAAGAAATTCGTGAAGTGTCGAGTCCTACAAGTAATAAGCCCCACCCGATACCTCATCGCGGACATGACTGGTAAAACCCTGGGAATTTACCACGCAAAAGACCTTAGACGATGAAGTGCAACTATTTCCCACGAAAAACCTTGGCGTACCCCAATCTTGGCCTAGACGAAGACCTCCGAATAACACCCGACTCCCTACTATATAGTCACTGTCGAGTCTTCACGAACATGGTTGTAGCCTATCCTTCGAAACCGACCTTCGACCCGCCATGGCCCTAACCAAGACCTTTTATATAGGAGACGGGATCGTAATTACTTCGATTTTGGGGGGGGGGAATGTGTAATGTGACGCCTACGCCCGGGAATCGAAGTGATTCCGATCCCGAACCCTTGCAACCGGCCAGATGGATATGTCCTCGAAGTGCCAGCGGACTTCATCTGTCGTGCGGATATCGTTGTGCAGAAAATATTTTTTTTCTGTCCAAATATTTAGATCCGTGGATATAAATATTCGAAATATAGAATCAATCCAACCCCCGGCACATTTCGAGACATAGCCATCTAGAAATGCCCCTCCACCGTGGCCATCGAGAAAACTATGCCACTGGCGACAACTGGAGAGGCACATTGCCGCCATATGGCGTGCCATTCCACACACAGATGTTTTGTCCGAGGTGACAACCGGGGATTTTGACAGCCACATGGCGGCGAAGAAAAAGAAAAGAACTTTTTGTGGTGATCGATGGTGCGTGATCGTAGTTTGTGCTGTCTAGAACATTTCAAGTGCTTTTCTACCTCTTAACATACCTTCGTGACGATCGTTTGTGTGTAGGATTTGGTCGGAGCGAAACGTACTCAAGAAAACAAAAGGGAACATCAAACACTTGAGAAATTCACCGGAACATTGCCTCAGGCTAGAACATGGAACTCTGTCAAACTCAGCAAGAAGATCAACAGGCTCCAATCATGAAAGAGGTTAGTTTAGTTAAGAAAGACTTAGAAAATATTAGAATATTTTGTCTAGGTGAGCGGAAAGGCATCAGAAGACCATCGCGAGCTATGAGAAAGAATAAGGTGCTGCTGTCCTTGATCATCGTTAGTGGTTTCCTAGTGATATTCTATGCGAATAGTGATTTCTTCTCACGAAAGTCACTATGGGCTATCTTTCAACCTGAGCTCGAAGAGATACGTCCCATCGTAAACTTTACAGCTGAAATCAAGCGAATCAAGTATTCACCACGACACAATGATACCGAATATAATATATTCGTGATCTATGCCAAACATAACTACGAACCTAAAAGGTTGAAAATCATTACAGCCCTTTCATTGAATGACAATAGTGTACATTTACGCCGAATCATTAAAAAGATTATCAGCAATTTTAATGGCTGGTGATCAGAGTGAGCGACTTGTGTAAAAACAAAAAATATAGAAAAAAAAGGGAATTTAATTTAAAAATTTGATAATTTTTAGCAGTGCCCCGTTCCCCTTCCAGTTGCAGAGCGCTCCGCAGCCGTACAAGGGGTAAGTAAATACATATCATTCTTTCTATTTTATTAACATTTCATTGTTATATATTTTCTTTAATATTCTGTGTTTCAAATCACTTTTACTGTTTTCATGCGATAATTTTGTTTTAGTTTGGGAATTTGAAAAGGGGCCTTATTTAACGAATTTTGTTTTCACCTTTTTGAATTTGGCTTGTTGCATCGGTGTTTTGTAATTAGATTCAATTAAAAATACAAAATTATGAAGTGGTAAAAACAATCATCTTTCATTTCTTAAAATGACCTCCCCTTTCCAGTCCTTATCCCGTCGTGTTAGTTTTTTTATTTGTAGGGTGGCTCAGCACAAACAGAGGGTGTCCCAGAAATCCCACGACACGACTGAGCGCTAGCCGGCCACAGTATGCCACCCCGGGCTATTCACCCCTCTGCTGAAACATAATGTCTGCAACTGCGGTGACATACGTGGTAACAGATGGCGCCCAAAGAGGTCTTTGGTTTTCGTTAGTTTGTTTCATTTTTAGAAGCACTATTCGTTGCTTTGTAATAGGTGGCGCCCAACCTGATATGGGTTTCTAATGGTTTTAGCTTGACTCTGATTGTTTTTTTTCATTATAGTTTAAACTGTTCAATTTTAGATTTGTTGGGGTTGAGTACCTGGAGTGCCTGACTTGAATAGTGGTCTGTGCATTTCAGGAAAATATTTTTTTTTGTTTTTTTGATAATATTATTTATGTATCAAATAACGGATTCATAATTTTATTGGATTTTATTGACGGTTTTAAGTTTAATTTTGAGTTTTGGTAGTTAATTATGGAATTTTGATCACGTGGTTCACCGCAGTTGCAGTGGCACCGACCGTGCTGAAATGTGTGTTTGAAAGTCTTCACCGGCTATGATAGCAGTCATGCTGTGGCAGTGTGGATGTTGGTTGGGGTCTACCGAATTTTGAGTCGTTGGCTATATCTCCCTGCACGGGGTAGTTGGACTTGGATCCAACGCTTTCGGCCCTTCTATCATCCATCTGGTCTCAGCTTTGGAATTAGTGCGGCTCTTGCCCGTGCAATTATGAAGTCCGTTGTGTCTCATAATGGTCTCGTAGTCGGCCCTTCGAGGTGACAATTAGAGCGGAGTCCGCCTTCGGATTCCATGGCTATGCCACGCACTGTTGCGGTTTGCCTGTTTGTGTCTTGTGAAAATGTTAACCTTCATCCCATTTAATTACTCTTCCTTTCCCTTTTCTTCCTAGGGGGATCATTTCGAGAAATACATTTTTTTAAGAATTTTAATTTAATTTCAATTGCGATTAAAAAACAAATATTTTCGGTCAGGAAGGAGGAACAGTGCTCTTCATCGCTGATTAATCGCAATAATAACCAAAAATATTAATTGTTATTATTGCCATAGTCTGTCTGTCAGTCTGTGGACTCATTTTTATTTCGTGTTCTTTAAAATTTGCATTAAACTTATTTTGATTTTTCTTAGGTATCTTGAATTTTTGATTATTGGATTGAGCATTAACGTGTTACTAGAGTTTGGGTTGTTTATTTCTTTTTATATTTTCCTATAGGAATCGAATAATCATGTGTCGGCAAACGGCTAGTTGGGATCCGACCTATACCCAACTTCATAGGGAGTTTGAACGGTTTAGCTTATCATCCAGCCTGCGAGAAGCACAAGATGCACTTCCTCAAGCAGGTACACCAAGCGCTGCAGCTACTCCGCAGATACGGGCGCCCGGTAGCTCTCTTACTTCTGCTACACGGCAGGCGGTGCTGAAAACGTCACCTCACGTTGCCTTCCGCGAATCCCGACGCAATGCATTTCCAACGTCAGATCGACTTCCTATTACCAAATGTGTCACGTTTGATGGTGAGTAAATGGCGTGTCCGTCCCACAATTTATATTTCGCGTTGGCAGCTTGGCAAGCGATTACAATTTTTCAGACCATGAATTGATGAGAGATCTACATGTACTACTGAAAGGAGCGGCAAAACAGGTATACTGAGAGATTCAGGACATCTTTCAGGAGAATCTGACCTGGCCAAGATTCAAATGCGAGGTTGTAGAGCGTTTTTCACCACATTACACTGATGACGATATTCTTTGTACAATGCACGGCCGCCTCCAGCGTCCCGGTGAAAAATTCATTGAATTTTATGAATCCCTGGAGGCATTGTCATTACAGCTTCGGGTGCCGATTCTCGATTTCGGCTTACAATGCATCGTATCCAAAAATATGAGCCCACGGCTTCAGGATCACCTGGCAGGCCTGGTCAGAAAATGCTGTCGCACCGAGGATACGTGGAGGGGCGTAGAGTCCCGTCGCACGCTGTTCGAAAGACGTGTGGTGGGAGGCGTACGTTCCATACAAAATCCGGAAAACCTGAAGGACTGTCCCATCTATGATAAACCGTACTCTCCAAATTGTGACCCAAAATTCGGTAGCGAGGAACCCCCAAATTGGAGAAATGTTCGTAATTCGACAGCCTATGATCCATCTCTCAGCTTTTGCAACCAAATCAATGCTTTCCATTTGAGACTCCTCAGATTCTAGCTGCAAATCCCGACCAAAAATGGTTTCTTTTTTGGAATACCAACAACGGCGTCAATTTAGGATGTGCTGGAATTGCAAGGATTTAGGTTTTTTTGATTGTGCATCTCCCATCAAACACGTTTTTTGTATTGGTTGTGGGAAGGAAGGAGTCACTAACCCTCACTGCAATGTTTGCAATTATAAATCACCCTCTTTGGTAATGAAGTATCCTCTCCTAGGGCTAATTCAACCCAGCCATATGGGCGTGTAGATGTGGCCACGAATGTGGATCCGGAGCTCAGACGCCTCGAGTGACTGAGACCTACGCCTTTCAATAAAAGCAGTACATTCACTCCTGCAAACTCTTCACATCGTTCCCAACGCCCCGGCATATACTGTCAGTCAATTTCATCTCACCGTCCGACTACCCCAAGTAGTTTCCCGGATCTCTTCGAAAGTAATGGAAAAGCGGACGATGATCGTGAATCATCCGCTAGTTTTAGAGCACGACCTTTTCGGGATTACTTTCGGAGATCCTGGAGATATTTCTTCGCTAGACGTCTCTTGAAGCGTGCTTGCGTGGAGTCAATTGTTGCAACTCCTCGCGACAATAGGCCATACGCAGAGATTTCCATCAAGGGTCGCAAATTGACGGGCTTGCTTGATAGTGGAGCCAGCGTCAGTATCCTTGGATCTGGAGCTTTGGACCTACTGTCGGACTTGGGTTTGCATATGCATACCTTGCATACTCATGTTCAGACTGCATCAGGGCACAAGGATCCAGTTCTGGGATACGTCACCACATTAGTGCGATTTAATAAAAACACTAAATTGATGATATTGCTAGCTACCCCTTCCTTGACACACGCAGTGTATCTTGGAATTGAGTTCTGGGATCTCTTCAAGATAGCATCAATCCAGGTCAACGCTATCGAAGCAGCCGCAGAGCCTCCAAGCCCATCTGTTACCTCTAAAAGATCAGCAACGACTGGACTTCGTCGAACAATAGTTCCCGTCGTATAATGCGAAATACTTGGGTAGGACCAGTCTCGTGTCTCATCACATTGACACTGGTTCTGCTCGAATGCAGTGGCGTTATACTGTCTCGCCTGTTATACAGAAACCGTTGTATGACGAACTCGATCGTATGTTGTCTTTGGGAGTAATAGAGGAAAGTCAGAGTTCGTGGAGTTCTCCTGTGACCCTTGTCAGAAAACCCGGAAAGGTGCGTTTATGTCTTGATGTTAGACGCCTCAATGAGGTGACCGTTAAGGGCGCTTATCCACTGCCGCTGATTGAAAGTCTGTTGGCACTGTTCCAAAGCACATTCATTACTAGTTTGGACCTGAAGGATGCCTTTTGGCAAATACCGTTGGATGAGGCAAGTAAGGAGAAAACTGCCTTTACTGTCCCTGGTACGCCCTTGTACCATTTCAAGGTTGTTTGCTTTGGAAATCTTCTCCTTTAGTAGGTTACCTCGGCCTTGATACCATCGGACCAAGTCGTGTTATCCCCTAATTCGTGAATGCGAAATTTTTTGTAATGGGCCCTTGTGCTGGGGAAAAGGACCCGCCCCACGACACCGCAATGCTAGCCTGCCAGCGCATTCACGCGTCCACAGACTAGACCAATCTCGGCGAGCACCAACATCCTCGCTCACCGAGGCAGCAGACCATCACTGCAGTCCTTTACGGACATTAATATCCACCTCTATTCACTACATTGGTAAGGTATGGTCTTCAGGTCGCATATTTTGTACAGAAGAAAAAACTGATGTCTACGATACATTCTTTCCATGCAAGAGACAGGATAGGCAGTACATTGACTACTTTGAGGAGATTGGAGGGCTTCGAGTGAGTCTACAATAGCCTTTCCTACAAGGATTTTTTCGACAGCGTGATAGAATATAGCATTATTTGTAGCCATCCAAGTTCCGCGACTAGGTGGCTTCAACAAAGTGGCCGTACTGATTTAATGACTGTTTGCACCTTATCCAGCTTGACCAGCCCCTTGATTTCTCGCAGGATATCTGCATAGGGTGGTTGGTTAGACCTATTTTTCTTTGCTTTCATCTTCTCTTTGGGGAGAGGAGATTTTTAGCTGCTATATGGGGTATCTTAGTTAGCGCCGCCTGGCAGCGTAGAATGTTTTTTTTTTGATACTTTGTCCTTCCTCCCTTTCTCTCTTTCGATTGGGTTGCAGGCCGGTCTTTTGCCGGGAGCAGGCGTTGAGACTAGAATTTATAGGAGAAAGTTAAAGTTTTAATGCAACATTTAAGCTATAAAGGTAGGAGCGTAATAATTATTACCATTTAGATTAATTGAAGCGATTTATCATAATTCTCGGATAATACTAACGTGGGTTAAAACCGTTAGCATTTATCTTAAGCAAAGCTTATTCAATATTGCATTTAAAGGCGAGAGTTTAATGTTATTTCCAAGTATGTTATAAAGTGCATGCTTAACATTTATGTAAGCGATATTGACGTGCGCATTATCAAATCTATGCTTAAATTTTGATCGCGTTACATCAAACTATAAAGAAGTTTTTCGGATCAATATTTACGTAAAGTTCAAGCTTTAGGCTCACCTGCAAAAGTTGCATCTGATTGCATTGAAATTGAAAAAGATTCGAAGATGCTCATTAATTAAGCCATCTATTGAAAATCTTCAATCGCATCAAACGGCTATGAAGTTACTCTGCATTAATTCGACAAAAGGACAAAAATTATATCTATCAGGTTTGGTCCAATGGATTTTTATACCTGCTAACTTAATTTCACTCGTTAACGTTTTTACCTTGCTTCTTCTTCCATTTCACTCGTGTCTTACTTATTTACTTTTTCTTCAAGGTAGTTCAGCTTCAGTCGCGGCCACTCGCTGCTCAAGAGTCGACGAATTTCTTGCAGACTGTGCTAGTGCACTTCGCGGGCTTTGTGATTACGATGGAGCAGATTGTTGCCCCAAAACGGGTTGACGCTGGTCGTTCTTTTACTCGTTAGTGGCCCATCGGTACGAAGAGAAGACTCCAACAAAGAAATGTTTGACCGTGGACAGTGCTGTGTTAATTGGACTTGTGAAACCGCAAATGTGTTACTTATCTCTATCTTTAAAGAAAAAAGGAAACAGAATTAAGATCAGATTTACACTTGATCGCTTGTTCTAGGCTACCCTTATTTGGATTATCCTCTTTCTAGTCAATTGGTACATCCGCATTGTGGACGAGTCCTTAGCTCTGTGGAAATATAACACTGCGCTAAATCTAAAACAGTAACAGAATTGATGGTAAAGTTGGAGCGAAGATTTGATCTGCAGATCTTCAGTCATTTACAAGTAAAGATTGTTAGAGAAAGCCGTTATAATTCGCGTGGTGGTTACTCCATATATAATACAATAATCACGCTTGTAAGGTTTCTTGGCCGATTTGTTATTATTGAATTATTATAATTGCATGCGATCGAATTCGGTATGTTGTTAAGTTTTACGCGAAATAATCGGAAACGAGATGACTGTATTTCGGCGGGTAGTTACTGTTGATAGCGCCGCGAGTGCGTGTATGAAGACGAGTATCGTGTCTTGCATGCTTTCTTGGTCGATCTTGACCTTTATTTTGCTCGTTTGTTTTGTTGCATCCGGATCGGATGTGTATGCAGCTGGCCACCGGTTTTCTGCAAGTGATAAAAAATTAGGTGAGTCAAATTAATATTAATTCGTTTACTGTTTTAAGATCCGCGCTCCTTCCGTGTTTTGGAGTGATTCATTACCAGAACTATAAATTACTACACAGTTGCTCTTAACCCAATGCGACATATGTATGTATATGTAAATAGTATAGTAACAAACAATATTTATTTCTTCGTCTTTTATGCTCGATTTATTTGTTTATGCGGTTTGTTCGCGGAGTATGCATTGAATTAGCGGGATTAAATGTTGGTTGATTCAATGAAGACCATCTATCTGTATGTGCACGGAACGTGGAGCCATGGCAATGGTTTTTGGTGGCCAATTTTGAAAATGAAAGTAAATAGAGTGTATAGAGGTTGGTATGTGTCGACACGACACTTGGAGAAGGCGAAGAAGAAAAAAAAGTTAATTGTAATTACTGTAACCAAAGAATGTTGCTTGCATTAATTGAATCGTACTTTGATGTAAAGTATGTGGTAAGAGGATGGCACGCTTAGCTGTTAAGTAGTTGCTCTTGATGTACTCACTAGTTGAAAGATTTTTTTCCAAATTGCGGTTGCATTTGGTATTCTCTGAAGGTTGTGGAGAAATGATTGTATTTAGTTTTTGCAAAGAGCAATTCACATCTAATTTATTTGGTGAAATATTTATTGTATTGCAGTCTAGGAAAATTTTGATGATTGCATTATGTAAAATAGCTTAAGTTAATGATGATGGTTGCTACTGAATGCAACGAAGCGAACTATTTAACATGGAAAGAGGGTTATTACCCACGGTATCTGTGATGAAGATGGCGACAGATTTAGCTATGCAGCCAGCATTCAATTTTTGAATATATTTTCAATTTTTCGAACATTTTCTTTGTCTAAGAGATTATACAACACCTTTCACATATTTAAGTAACAAATGTGGCGACCCATTGGCCGACCATTTATTTTTTGTTTTCCGGTGCAAAGTGTTTATCTATTATATCAATGCTAAATATTTGAATAAGATTTCCTTCCTCGATTATAAAATAAAATAACTTTTTTTTTCCAATAATTCGCAAATAAAATTTGATTCAGAATATTTAGTTAATCAGAGAACATCACCATAAATCGGATACTTTCCAATTTTGGCATTAACCAATCAATTTTTAAATCAATTAATTAATTTAATTAGTGTTAATCAGATTAGAGTAATCATAATTAAATTAGTCATGACTAAAAAAGTAATATCAATCATGATTAGTTACGCTAATCATCAATAGATGAACTTGATTAAATAAAGTACATTGATATGTTAAAGTGTAATTAAGTCCGTGAAGGACAGCAGTGATGTTGACTGCCTCAGCGAGCTAAGGCTTCGAGCCACACTGGAATGACCTTGCCTGACGTGCTGGCAGCTAGCTGTCTGCAGTGTCATGGGGCTGGTCCTTTTCGCCAGCGCAATCTCTACACTAAAAAATTATTTTCACGCGTACGGTTTTACAGGTAACACGGCCATAAATCATAATATTTGTTGAGACTAAATAAAAGCTGTTCCCGAACGAGTTTTACCGCACACTGTAAAACGACTTACATGCCTATAGTTAACTCCGTTATCGTTGACAAACGTTTCAAATTTAGAATGAATCTTAGTCTCAATCAACGAGATAAAAATTCTGAAATGAGCTTAAACAAAGCTTATGATGTGGTCGTTATCAAAAAGGGTAAGATTGGCTATAATTGAAAAAATCCTTCCAGGGATTTAATTTCAACCAACATTGCTTTTGATACACTCGTAAATAGTGTGAAAGCTACATTAAACAGTTAGTTCCAACTATAGAAAATTTATATATGAATTTGTAAAATATATATAAGAATAAATACATAGCATATACTTACCTTCAAGTTCGCGTGTGCTTGAAGGTGTAGGCATTAGCTGGAAACAAGTTTTTATGATTCTACGTCTAGCACACGTTGCGTGTAGACATGTTTTTAATCGCTCCTGTCATTAATTTTAAAAATTAATTAATTTTTCGCAAAAGTCAGTTTCAAACAATTGCAATATTTTTTTACGAGCCAGTCAAAAACAAATTTTGATTTTATTGGGAAAATCATCACCGTCGAATTATTCGAGCATTTATCGAATACCTGAAATTCATTTCCTGAAGAAATATCAAAAGTGGAAATACGTTCAAGGGAAGTCCCGGTCTGAGAACATTCCCTCTAGTCTCGCTGCAAAAGCAACGAGATGGAGGAGCCCGATGGCTTCAGCCATCAATTAGAAGGATCATGCCCATCGCCAATGATGACGGGCGAAAAAAAGCTTAAAAGAAGTTACGAGAATAAAGCAGAAAAACCGACAATCCTACCGGTTATCGGAATCGAACAGCTTATCCAAGAAAAAGAGAAAGCTGAAAAAATCGAAAAAGAAAATGAAGAACTCAAGCTTTGAGTTATATCGTTAGAAGCACTTGTTGGAACGTTAACGTTCAACAAAGATAAAGAAATCAAGAAAGGCCGACAAGCAAACTCAAAATCTGAAGACAAGAAAACTAAAAAGCCACAGGAAGAAGCTAATCAAGAGAATGTCCTCAGCGCAGGAGGCGCAAACGACAGCAGAAATTACTATGCAGCGCTAGCTGGTCTTGAAGAAACGATGAACATTGAAGAGGATACAGGTAAAACGTCTAAGATAGATAATGATTTCATTGAATATCTTAAAATTAAAAATCGGGAGAAAAAACCAAAAGGTTTGTCTGCTGGTCCGTCCGTTAATATTAATGAAAAAAAAGAAAAAGTCCCACCAATCAATGTATTTGGGCAAACGGGCAAAGATATGGTTCGGCTTTTGGCAGCCGAAAATAAGCTAAAAGATTTTCAGATAAAAAAAGTCAATGCCGATAAATTGACAATAAGGACTAAGTCGCTGGTTGATTTCCAGGCAACAAAAAGTGCCTTAAATTCTGGAGATGTTCCGCATTTCACGTACACCCCGAAAAGCGAAAAGAACCAAACCTTTTTATTGAAGGGTCTGGACTGTGGTGAGGACACAGTCGATCTCCTTCAGGTGCGCCAAGAAGCTGCACCAGAAATACAATTTATTTCAGTTAAAAACTTTGCAACGAGGAGATCGATTGTGGAGCGCAAAAACTTGCCTCACTACTTAGTCCAGATTTCCAGCAAAAGTAGTTCGAGTGCCCTGCAGAAAATACGGTACTTGAACTTCCGCGTGGTGAGGTGGGAACGCCTCCAGAAAAGTGAGGTTAACCAGTGCTACAGGTGTCAAAGATTCGGGTATTCGGCTGCTAATTGCAAAGACATTCATGCTCCCGGCGAGTGCAAATTGGCTCAGGCGGAGCCAAAAGAAAAACTATATTGTGTGAACTGCGGCGCCTTTGGTCATCCAGCATCATATCGAGGATGCCCCCGGTATCAAGATGCAAAGGTTAAAGTCACTCCGAGACAAAGTCAAGCACACCGCAGTGTGATACCTACCAACTTCGTCAAGCCCGGGGTGTCATTTGCACTTGCTGCGAGAGGACCAGCAGACAATGTAAATAAATTAAATAATGTAAGTGGCAATAATGAGCTGCTCCTTAAAATTTATCAGCAGTAAAATTCCTTATCGGAGCGAATCGATAAACAAGATTCGAAAATTAAGATTGTTTTTCAGCGTTTAGGGCTTTCAAATGCCTCAAAATAAGTTGTCATCCAGCCACACCCACAGATAGGATTCGTCTCATCTCGATCAACGTCAACTCCATTGTTACTTTACATCGGCGTGATTATCTCCTTGAATTCATTGCCAGACAAAAGCCTGACATCGTGCTTCTCACCGAAACCCACCTCAGTTCATGGCACTCCATGAGATTCAAGGATTTTGAGTTCGTAAGAAACGATAGGGTAACAGGTGATGGGGGAGGTGGCACCTGGATATTGGTTCGAAGACCCTATCGTTTCCAAAATATTGAAAAAGTCGAATTCAAAAGCTTTGAATCTCTTGAAGTGTCCGTTATCAAAATCTCACTGCCAGGTGGGGATAACCTCTTCGTTATCTCTGCCTATGCAACTGGTGGAACTGTTCTCAAGCTCAAGGAGGAGCTCAATTCCTTGTTCGAAATACTCGAATTGAACAGGCTGCATAACTACTATATTCTTGCTGGTGACCTGAACGCCAAGCATACATCATGTCTGAACGCCACCAATAATCCAAGAGGTGTATTCCTGAAATCGTGGATAACAGAGAACCAAATTGAATACAGGTGCAATCTATATGAGTCGGAGCTCCGCACATACCCTAGGACAAATTCATATTTGGGCCTTTGCATTGCTGACGCAAGACTTGAATTCAGCTTTAATAGTCCTCAACGGTAACTGCAGGTGCTTCCTTATAATAGCGACCATAACGCAATCGTAATGGAAATCAATCATCACAGGGATGATTTCTTCCTCATTCCAGTTCAACATGAAAACCATCGGTTGAATTTCAAAAAAACAGACTGGGGAAAGTTTCAAAAGAAGTTTAATCGGGAGTACCAGAAGCAATGTCGCCCTTCTGATGGTGGCAACTCTTGCTCAATGGTTCCTAATGACAGGAATCTAACTAACGATGAAATATATGTCTATTTGTCGAAGTTAGAGAAGCTGACGTTGGAAGGTTGAAAAGATGTAAAAGCCTTCTTCTCACACGCGTTAACAATATTTATCGACGATTTTTGGATTACAACCATCCCTCGTTGGCTTTGTTGAAACTACATCTGAAGAATGTCCGGAACTTAATCCAGTCATACTTCAGGAGTGAGGTCTGCAATCAATGGGCGGAAAAATTGAGGGGCATTAGTCCACAGGACCCAGACGGCGTGTTTGCATATTCCGCAAGGAGTCTCGAGTGAAGTCACTAGTGATGAGATAAATCTTCTCGATAGGGCTGGTATCGAAATTGATAGTACGACTCCGGATAGAAATGGAAACAGGATTATTTGTGAAGGATTGGATAAACTTGCCCTGATTGGAACACATTTTGAATTGGTTCATCTGCCAAACCCTGAGAGAGGGAATGAAATAGTTTCAGAGGTCGTTGAAGCAAAAGTTTACGACTTCAAATCAAGCCTGAACAGCCAATCAATTCTTCATTTCAATGAAACATTAACATCTGACCCCATACCGAGCTTGAATCTTATTGATTATTTTGTCAGCTATGAAGACTTGTGTTTCATATTTCGCAGGATAAACAACAAGAAATCATGTGGTACTGATGGTATTCCAAATGTAGTTCTCCGACATTTGCCGGAGGTCGTTATTAGGAATTATTGCATTTTGTTCAATAACATGTTGAGCAATTCATATTTCCCAAATGAGTGGAAAAAAGCTAAGATATTTTCGATCTTGAAGAAAGGAAAAGAATCTTCATGCCCCAAAAGCTATCGCCCAATCAGCTTGCTGCCTAACATCAGCAAGGTGTTTGAAGTGATACTCAACAGAGCATTAAACGCCCACATTGTGGAAAATGAGTTGATGCCGAATTGCCAATTTGGTTTTCGTGCCAGGCATTCGACCACACATGCAATAACGAAAGTAACCTCAGACATCTGTTGGAATCTAAATGAAAGACAATGTGTTGGAGCATGTCTCATTGATATGGAGAAAGCCTTCGATACGGTGTGGTTAGATGGACTAATTTGTAAACTCCTTCAGGACAATTTCCCAAGACACCTTGTCGCCATGATGTGTAATATGTTATACGGGAAATCGTTTGTCGTAACTAATGGAAATCTGACAACAATGCGCGAGTTCAAGGTCTTGAATGGTCTACAGAAGGGAACAATTACTGCGCCTCTTCTCTTCTCAATCTTCATTCGCAAGCTATTGAACGGCTTTGATTTTAACGTCTCGCCAACGCGATCATTGGTAGCGTTTGCTGATGATCTGATCATCTCTACGGCAGACCGAAAAGCTACAATAGTTCAGAGCAATCTCCAAAAAATGTTCAATGATGTACAGCTGTACACTGACAATTGGCGAATGAAAATCAATGTGCAAAAGTGTGAAACAATCTTGTTTCGAACAACGCTGCAGGGGGTCAGTCAAGACCTGAAACGTAATTGGAAAGATTTCCACATCATGGCTGGTGAGGGTAGTTCAGAACGGATTCCACATAAATCCTGTGTTCGATACCTCGGTGTTTTTCTCGATCAGTATCTGTACTATACTGAACATGTGAAAATCATGCTCAGTAAGGCACTTAAAGTAGTCATGGCCCTTCGAAAGCTCTTCCATTCCAGATACATTGATCAAAAGGTCAAAATTATCTGTTACAAGATACTGGTTAGACCAGTTTTGACATATGGATGTCAGATCTGGTACAACCAGAGCGCTAGTACTATGGAAAAATTAAGAGTTTTCGAAAGGAAATGTCTTCGTGCATGTACTGGTTTGTACAGAAAGCCTGAGACGGATTGGAAACATTATATATCGAATAGAAGAATTTATCAAACTGCTGAAGTGACTATATAGTTGCGGAGATGCTCGAATCGGTTGACAAATGGAACCAGGTGGCACATTATGCTCGGGCAGTCCTAAAATATAAAAGGGACTCACAGCAGCCGGAGGCACTGGGGCTGGGGGATCGCTCTTCTGGCAATTCCTCTTCCCCCCTCCCCCCCCGCTAGGAAAGGGACTCCCCAGCTTGAAGGCGCTCCACGGCGTAACAAAACGAGACCTGGCCCGAAGTAATGTGTCAAACGGTTCCAGGCTAGGTTCTCAGATTGACAGGGGAGGTGTTTAGTGGGTAGTCCAAAGGTATCCTCCATGGGAGTCCCACACTGCCAGACTCGGCGGGCATAAATGCCTTCACCTCCCTACCACAAAAAAAAAATGCCTGGCACGAAAACCAAATTGGCAATTCGGCATCAACTCATTTTCCTCAATGTGGGCGTTTAATGCTCTGTTGAGTATCACTTCAAACACCTTGCTGATGTTAGGCAGCAAGCTGATTGGGCGATAGCTTTTGGGGCATGAAGATTCTTTTCCTTTCTTCAAGATCGGAAATACCTTAGCCTTTTCCCACTCATTTGGGAAATATGAATTGCTCAACATGTTGTTGAACATTATGCAATAGTTCCTAATAGCAACCTCCGGCAAATGTCGGAGAACTACATTTGGGATACCATCAGTACCACATGATTTCTTGTTGTTTATCCTGCGAAATATGAAACACAAGTCTTCATAGCTGACAAAATAATCAATAAGATTCAAGCTCGGTATGAGGTCAGATGTTAATGTTTCATTGAAATGAAGAATTGATTGGCCGTTCAGGCTTGATTTGAAGTCGTAAACTTTTGCTTCAACGATCTCTGAAACTATTTCATTCCCTCTCTCAGGGTTTGGCAGATGAACCAATTCAAAATGTGTTCCAATCAGGGCAAGTTTATCCAATCCTTCACAAATAATCCTGTTTCCATTTCTATCCGGAGTCGTACTATCAATTTCGATACCAGCCCTATCGAGAAGATTTATCTCATCACCAGTGACTTCAAGATTCGATACCTTCACTCGAGACTTCTTGCGGAATATGCTATTCACTTTCGCAAACACGCCGTCTGGGTCCTGTGGGCTAATACCCCTCAATTTTTCCGCCCATTGACTGCTAACCTTACTCCTGAAGTATGACCGGATTAAGTTCCGAATGTCAGATGTTATTTCAACAAAGCCAACGAGGGATGGTTGTAATCCAAAAATCATCGATAAATATTGTTGACGCGTGTGAGAAGAAGGCTTTTCAATCTTTTCAACCTTGCGATGGTTGGTGTTTCATATCCTTCCATATTGTTTCGAAGTTTAATCTTGGGAACGACTTTCTCAATCGTTTCCAACGTCAGCTTCTCTAACTTCGACAAATAGCATATATTTCATCGTTAGTTAGATTCCTGTCATTAGGAACCATTGAGCAAGAGTTCCCACCATCAGAAGGGGGACATTGCTTCTGGTACTCCCGATTAAGCTTCTTTTGAAACTTTCCCCAGTCTGGTTTTTTGAAGTTCAACCGATGATTTTCATGTTGGACTGGAATGAGGAAGAAATCATCCCTGTGATGATTGATTTCCATTACGATTGCGTTATGGTCGCTATTATAAGGAAGCACCTACAGTTTCCGTTGAGGACTATTAAAGTTGAATTCGAGTCTTGCATCGGCAATGCAGAGGTCCAAATATGAATTTGTCCTAGGGTATGTTGGGAACTCCGACCCATATAGATTGCACCTGTATTCAATTTGGTTCTCTGTTATCCACGATTTCAGGAATACACCTCTTGGATTATTGGTGGCGTTCAGCCATGATGTATGCTTGGCGTTCAGGTCACCAGCAAGAATATAATAGTTATGCAGCCTGTTCAATTCGAGTATTTCAAACAAGGAATTGAGCTCCTCCTTGAGCCTGAGAACAGTTCCACCAGTTGTATAGGCAGAGATAACGAAGAGGTTATCCCCACCTGGCAGTGAGATTTTGATAACGGACACTTCAAGAGATTCAAAGCTTTTGAATTCGGCTTTTTCAATATTTTGGAAACGATAGGGTCTTTGAACCAATATCCAGGTGCCACCTCCCCCATCACCTGTTACCCTATCGTTTCTTACGAACTCAAAATCCTTGAATGTCATGGAGTGCCATGAATTGAGGTGGGTTTCGGTGAGAAGCATGATGTCAGGCTTTTGCTTAACAATGAATTCAAGGAGATAATCACGCCGATTTATAGTAACAATAGAGTTGACGTTGATCGAGATGAGACGAATCCTATCCATGGGAATGTGACTGTTTGACAAACTATTTTGGAGCATGTTGGCCTAAACGTTGAAAAACGAAATTGATTTTTTGGTCTTGCTTATTAATTCTGTCTGAAAGCGATTCAAGTTGCTGGTAGATTTTAAGAAGCAGCTCATTATTGCCACTTACATTATTTGTTTTATTTATATTGTTGTCTGCTGGTCCTCTGGCAGCAAGTGCAAATGATACCCCGGGTTTGATGAAGTTGGGAGGTAACAGATTGTGATTTACTTTGGTTTGCTTTGGGAAAGCTCTTGCATCTTGATACCGAGGGCATCCTCGGTATGATGCTGGATGACCAAATATACCGCAATTAACACAATACAATTTTTCTTTTGGCTCCATCTGAGCCAATTTGCATTCACCGGGGGCGTGGATATCTTTGCACTTAACACAGCGATAGTGCATTGCACAATTGGCAGCCGAATGACCGAATCTTTGACACCTGTAGCACTGGTTGACCTCAGTTTTTTGGAGGCGTTCCCACCTCACAACTCTAAAGTTTAAGTACCTTACCTGTTGGAGGGCACTCGGACTGCTGTCGTTGGAAATTTGGACCAAATAAAATGGTAATATTTTACTTTCTACAGTTGATCTCCTTGTAGCAAAATTTTTCACACACATGAACTTAACAGCTGGTGCTGCTTCCTGCAACATTTCAAGGAGATCAACTGTATTCTCCCCACAGTCCAAGCCCTTCAACAGGAAGGTCTGATTTTTTTCCGCCTTTGGCGTATATGTGAATTGGGGAGCTTGGACACTATTAAGAGCATCTTTCGCCAGTTTGAAATCAGCCAGTGTCTTTGTCTTGATCGAGAGCTTTTCAGCGGTCACTCTCTTAACTTCGAAGTTTTCGATTTCGGCTGCCAATAACCGAACCATATCTCCTCCATGCTGCCCAAAAATGTTGATTGGAGGAACTTTTTCATTTATCTTATTAATTTTATTAGGAGGACCAGCAGACACACCGGTTGGCTTGTTCTCCTTTTGCTAATTTTTAATTTTAAATATTTAATGAAATTATTACTGCTATCAATATTACCTATGTTATCGTTGCTCTCCATCTCGACGTCCA
Source organism: Odontomyia ornata (assembly GCA_963969285.1). NCBI lineage: Eukaryota > Metazoa > Arthropoda > Insecta > Diptera > Stratiomyidae > Odontomyia > Odontomyia ornata. Next base: position 26,113,742 of record OZ017741.1, read on the forward strand.
TTTCTTCGTTCATTGCAGGCAGCACCGCATAATAATTGGCGCTGTCGTTCGCTCCTCCTGCGCTCAGGATATTTTCAGCATCATGGATTGTCTTGCTCATATCTTGCGATTTCGTTTTATATGTTGGCACTGCTTTCGCGTTAGTCTTGCTTGTTGTTGTTTCCTGTTTTTGATTCTTCTTAGTTAATATCGGCTCTTCTTTGCCGGACGTATTCTGTGGCTTCGCTTTTGATTTGCTCCCATTTGACAACGTCCGGACCATATCTTCCAAACTCTGTATCCAGAGTTTTAATTCGTCATTTTGTTTCGTAATCCTTGCATTCTTCCTGGTTACTTTTTCATAATCTTCGCTGGAAAGCGTAATACGCTTTCCATGCTCACAATTGTCTTGTTCATTTTTCCGCTTGTTTATTTTATCATTTATAATTTTCGAAATGCCTGACTCTGGGTCCCCCAGCGGTGGGAAGCCGTCGGGCTCCTCCATCCCCCCGGTGAAAAAAACTTTTCTTCTTTCTTGAAACTTTCTCGCAGGTAAAATCCAGATACTCGATAAATTGTTCGAATAGTTCGAGGATGTAATAAGTTTCTTTATAAAATTACTTTCTAATTGACGTTTTTAAAAATTACTTTAATTTATAAAAATTCTTGACAGGAGCGAATTAAAAACACGTCTACACGCAACGAGTGCTAGACGTTGAATCATGTTTACTGCCTCAGCGAGCTAAGGCTTCGAGCCACACTGGAATGACTTTGCCTGACGTGCGTACACGTGCTGGCAGCTAGCTGTCTGCAGTGTCATGGGGCTGGTCCTTTTCGCCAGCACAATCTCTACACTAAAAAATTATTTTCACGCGTACGGTTTTACAGGTAACACGGCCATAAATCATAATATTTGTTGAGACTAAATAAAAGTTGTTCCCGACCGAGTTATCATTGACAAACGTTTCAAATTTAGAATGAATCTTAGTCTCAACCAACGAGATGAAAATTCTGAAATGAGCTTAAACAAAGCTTATGATGTGGTCGTTATCAAAAAGGGTAAGATTGGCTATAATTGAAAAAATCCTTCCAGGGATTTAATTTCAACCAAAATTGCTTTTGGTACCCTCGTAAATAGTGTGAAAGCTACATTAAACAGTTAGTTCCAACTATAGAAAATTAATATATGCATTTGTAAAATATAGATAAGAATAAATACATAGCATATACTTACTTTCAAGTTCGCGTGTGCTTGAGTGTGTAAGCATTAGCTGGAAACAAGTTTTTATGAGTTAGCGTTTTATTTATAACCACTACAAGAAAAATTGATCAAAACCCAATCCCACATCACAAGTATAAATTAAACTTGTTTGATTTAAGTAGGCGTCAACATGTTTTGTTTTATGTTACACTTCATTATAAATGAATTCATCATGGGGTTAGAATTTCAATAGACTTTTTTGACCTCCAGGCCTCCAACGCGGTTTCTGCTTGCCAAAACGCTGTGCTTGCTCGCCAACGCTGTCTTAGCTCCTGCAACACTGTCTTATTTCGTCTTCCCTGTTTTACAAAATTAGCCAGGGTCCTACTGTCCACTTGTGGAGTACCCTGCACCAACTTACCTATCCTCCATTCAATCCACGCAACTGAAATAGTCCCACTTCTCTGTCCTACCGGCTGCGCCATTTTTGTTACATAACCATTATACCCTATGTATACTGGTATGAACAGAGAGCTCGATCTAATGAGTATCCTATATATATATATCATCTCCCTGTATGACACTTACCTGCTACTTTAACCATCTAAACTAGAACATCAAAGACGAGAGTTTATTTTAAACGGTTTAACTTTATTTCATTGTCCTTTTTTTAAACATTTATAAATTAAGACCGAATTGATTAGTTACATTTTCACTTATTTAATTATTTTAAACCTCTAACTATCAGTGTTGGGTGAAGCGTTTTTCATTCTCATCTTAACTTGTTGCACTTCACAGGTGAGCGCCAGCTTGCAAAGCGAATGAACTAGACGAGCTAATGGATCGGGGTGGCCACACGGCGTGGAACGCAAAAGGCTGATTGAGGATCGCGGTGCAAGCCAAAACCTCGCCCCTCACCATTTTGTCGAACACTATTACTGTAACTTCGTTGTAAGCTTCAATCGCATAATTACTCGTACGTTTAAAGAATGGGTAGCAACACGTTCCCTTTTGGACTCGAACACAGTACTCCATCAAGTGTTTATATATGGTTGCGAACCGAGCTTTTGTTCCATATTTCACCGAAATTTGCCGAATATGCAATATGTGAGCTCCCATTCCACGGAAGCTCTTACTTCCCGTCTGGTTTGTAGATTTTTACGACAAAATTGGGGGAATTGAGCGAGGGAGAAGTTTTGTTTCATCTTTTGGCTCTCTCTCTCTCTTCGGCTTTACTTCGCTGGAAGCACACACCAAAGCTTATGTGCTTCATCGGAGTGAAGCTTATCATGTACGTCGTTCACAATGTGATGGCGCGTATGAAGTGAATTGCGGATTGATCTTTGCGTATGTCCATTGGACGACAAGTATATGCTTTGATAACAATGGGTGTATGTGCTTGCTTGTATAATTTCATTGGCGAAGCGTGAGTATATAGGTGGTATTTGTTCGCTCGCAACACCTAAATGCTCCAAAAATAATCCACCGCGTTCCCTCTTCCCAGTGTCGCAACGTCATCACACCACAAGAAGATAACGCCAAAACAGCAGTGAGGCACTGCGGGACTGTCCGATGGGAAGTTTGGTTCCTTTTGCAAACGATTATGTAAAGGTTAAAAAGTTGTATATAGATAAATGCCGGAAAAATTCAGGGTTTAATGTGAGATTTGTAGGGAACGGAAGAACTGGTAGCTCAAGACGTGGTGAACTCAACTATAAGTATCATCACGACTGCTTGCAACGCATCTATGCCCCGTCGAAAACCCTGGCACGGCATACCCCCTGTGTACTGGTGGTCGACTGAAATCGCAGAAAAGCGAAGGGAGTATCACAAGCCTCGGCGTGAGGCTCAATGGGCACGGAACCGTGAAGAGGCATGCAACCGGGTAGCAGCATATAAGTCGGCCAGGAAACGAAGATGGAAATTACATTGGGTGTTGCCCAGGGATCTATCCTTGGTCCAGACCTGTTGGACGTGTCTTACGAAGGGCTACTGGAGATGCCAGATGAGTCACGTTTGATTGGCTATGTGGATGATGTTGCGGATCTGGCCACTGGACGCACCGTTGAACAAGCGCAACTTAGGCTAGGTAGGCTCATGCGCCGAGTGAGAGATTGGATGGCTGCTCGCGTGTTCTATTTAGTACTGGAGAAAACCGACGTCAGTATTGGAGATATACTAAGATATACTAATCGAGCAGTATTGGAGGTATACTTATCGAATTGAAGCCAGCGGTGAAGTACATGGGGCTACTGATAGACTCGAAGATAAGTTTCTCTGAGCAAATCAGGGCAACGGCTGAGAAGGCTGCTTCGGAAGTATTGGCTCTGAGTCGACTTATGACCAACGTAGGGGGATCCAGTCCATCAAGAAGATGCCTCTTAATGAGTTCTGTAGGGTCAGTGCTACAGTACGGAACAGAAATACGGGGCGATGTTCTCAGTAAGGAAGTATACCGAAAACGCTTGGCACAGGTACAGAAAAGAGGAGTACTGGGATCGCATCTTCATATCCGGCAGTCTCTGATTCGGAGGTGAGAATTATTGCAGGCGTGATACCTATTCCCTCCTTGCTAGAGAGTGCCGCGCTATTTTCCTACGTCAAAATGGGGACGCGAGAGAGATGGTTGTCCGCAAGGAAAGACAGCGCTAACTCAACGATTGGCAGCAGTCTTGGGTGAATTGCACGAAGGGAAGGTGGACAGCGTGTCTCATTGCGGATGTGAAACCGTGGCTAAATCGAAGGCATGGTGAGACTGACTTTTATTTCATCCAGCTTTTCAGCGGGCATGGGTGTTTTCAGTCTTACCTGCACAAGATTGGTAAGCCACGGTCCCCCGATTGTCGGTTTTGCCCATTTTTCCATTAAAAAAATATCAATTTTATCTATTAATAAAACACAGAAATATTTAAGATATTGAGTTAAATTTATTGTAGGTGTAGTGCAAGCATTACATTTTATGATTTCGGTCATATGATCTCGAGCCCGTTTACAGCGGTCGATTCTTTGGACCAAGTTTTCCACCACTCTGGCATACATTTCGACCCGAACGCTAGCGATTTCGCGTTGGATGTTGCCTTTGAGCTCATCTAAAGTTGCTGGCTTGTTGGCATAGACCAGTGACTTGATATAGCCCCATAAAAAGAAATCCAATGGCGTGAGATCGCATGAACGAGGGGACCATTCGACCGGGCCATTTCTCGAGATAACACGCTCACCAAATTTGCCTTTCAATAAATCGATCGTGAGGCATGCTGTGTGGCTAGTTGCACCGTTTTGTTGAAACCACATATCGTTGATGTCTAGTTCATCCGATTCTGGCCACAAATAATCTTCCAATATAACACGATAACATGACGGTCATTGCTATCCACGAAAAAATACGGTCCAATTACGCCTCCGGCATGAAAACCGCACAAAACAATAATTTTTGTGGATGCAATGGTGTCTTAAGAAACACATGTGGGTTGGTTGTTGACCAATAATGCATATTTTGCTTATTAACAAAGCAATCGAACCAGAAATGAGCTTTATCGCTAAAGATGATTTTTCGATGAAATTCTTCATTTTCTTCAAGCTTTCCCAGAGCCCAATTGGAAAAGTTGCGGCGTTTCGAATGATCAAGTGGCTTTAGTTCTTGAGTCAATTTGATCTTGTCATCATGTAGACCAAGATGTTTTCGCAAAAAACGGCACAGTGTCATTTGAGTGATGCTCAATTCTTGAGAACGACGTAGAATCGACTGATTTGGCTCATTTTGAATCGATGCACTTACGGCTGCGATATTTCCTTCGCTTCGAGTGGTACGACGTCTTTTTGGCACCGCAACGTCTAATAGTGAAAATTTCGACTCAAACTTATCCACTATGGTACGCACGGCCTGTCGGGTGGGAGGATTACTACGGCTAAAAATTGGAGTAAGCACTCTTAAAGTTGTGAACACCGACTCAGAATTTAGGTAGTAATTTTTAATAGTTTCCAAATATTGCTGGTTCATGAACCTTACCATGATGAAAATGTTGACTTTAATTCACGTTTTGACATTGACAGTTCATTAAAAAAACTTAAGGATGTATTTATATAAAGATATGAAATTGTTGTGTCCCTAATGGAAAACGCTTTACTTCTCCATTGCCAATTTCACTTTTTTTTTGCAGCACTACAGTCCCTTTCGGCCCTTCGCTTAGAGATAGTTAAAGTATTCCATTATCATGATCGAAAGTATCGGTAGTCCACAAGATGATATGATCAGTATCACGCTTTGGCCGTGTGTTCGTCCATCCAGCTGCGATACGTTCTGAATTTAAACCAGTCCATACCATAATTGAACGGGCTTATAGCATTAGCAGAGAAGAAGGAAAATACGTGTAGTCGGTTTGGTGACTATCATCAACGTATGACGCTATGATAAGTATATTTGCGTTTTTTGCTTTGACATAAATGCACGGATCATGCTTAGATATTTCTAACCAAAATGATTTTAGTGTTTTGTCCAGCTCTTGATTCCAGACCCTACTGGTCTGTTTTAGTCCATATAAGGGCTTTTTTAAACAAAATACCATCGATGGGTTTTCTCGACTCTGGTAGTACGCAGACTGTTCCATATAAATTTCTTCCGAAAGGTTTCCCTGAATAAAAGTGGAAATTGCATCCATCTGTTCCATCTCGAGGTTTAATTGAGCTGCAATCGCGAAAAGATTTCGCAAAGTCCTGTGTCGGACAACAGGTGAGTATGTGTCCTCATAGTCCACCCCCTTTCGCTGCGAGTATCCTTTTATGACCAACCTGGCCTTGTAGCGATCAATTTGTCCAGTGAGAATACGTTTTGTTCGGAAGACCCATTTCGATTTGATCGCATTTCGATTGTTTGGTAAGGGTTGAAGTGTCCACGTATCATTTGCGAGTAGTGACTGCATCCCTTCTTCCATAGCCAGCTTCCATTGGTTCGCATCAGGTCTAGGTAATGCTTCTTTTGGCGTCGCCGGGTCATCTTGGAAGTAATTCTGGTACGATGCAGGTGCTGAGAAACCTTCAATCGGTTCCATTTCATCTTCAGAAAAGGACAAAGAAGAAGAGTCATTTTTTCTATTGTAGTAAAAAATCAGTATACTTGCCTGGCATTTTGCGCTTCCACGATTGAGCGATTGTTGCGTTCGGCCAAGCCGTTCTGCTCTGGCATGTGCACATTCGTGGTTTGGTGACGGATCCCATTTTTGAAATTAGCCGTTCATAAATTCCTTGTCGTTATCAGAATGTAGAGCTTTAAACTTGTGACCACTTTGTTTTTCAGCGAACGTCATGAAGTCTTCAAAACATGACAGTACTTCTCAATCCATTTTTGTTTTTAGGAAGTATACACAAATTTTCCTGTCATCAACAAATGTTATAAAATAACGACTTCCACCAAGCGAATTGTGTTCCATGGATCCACATATGTCAGTGTGCACTAATTAAAGCAGTTCATTAGCTCTGCTGCTGCACTTACTGAATTTTAACTTTGTTGTTTGCCAATGGCGCACATCTTGCAGTCTGTGTCAATTTTGTTGGTGAAATATATTCCAGTTGCCAGTCCACTGCATAGTTTGTCTAAACTTTCGTTGTTCAGGTGGCCCATTCGATGATGTCACAGGTCTTTAGTGCATTTTGAACTTCTTTGACGGTTTCGTGTCCAATTTAAACAAGTCATTAACGTTTGTGCCTGTTGCAATTACTTGTTTTTTGACTTAACTTTGACACATTTGTTGTTGAGCTCTACGGAGTGACCTTGTTTTACGATTTAACCAACAGATTAAGGATTGACGGATAAATCAGAAATTAACTTCATATCATCGACTTGAAGTGCAGACGTATTGCATGCTGGTCTTGTTGTTGCCGTTCCACGCCCTTTTACCTGCGTCTTACTTTGGTTTGCAGCAATCACTGAGCCAACCTCTTCAGATAAACAATCCAACATTTTTTTGTTATAACGCATGTGCGATGTGGCCTAAAAGCCAAAATACCATGCGTCTTTGTTTCTCGGATTATCTATTGTAGACAAAACACAACTGAGCGCATCAAAATTTTTGCTTATATTTGTATTGCTGTAACTTCTTGAGCGGATCTTTTGGCAATACGGCCTAAATTGTTACATATTCTGCACTTGGGTCCTTTTCGTGATTTTTTAAATGGCGTTTGGCGTGTGTCTTTGTGGAAAGCTGAACTTTCACTGCTGGGACGTACGTCTTGCAATAACTTTGTTTTTATGACATCACCATTAATTCTTGTGCCTGAATTCTCCAAAGCCATTATCATAGGGTAGTAATCATTTGGAAGTCCAGCAAGCAGTAAGGAGCCAACCCATTCCTCATTTATAGGAAATCCAATTCCGTTTAGAGATTGAGCTGTGGTAATGGTTTCCTTTTATTTATTTATTGATCCATTTTACAGACTTAGAAGTCCAATTACAAAATGGACTTAATAACTTAATAAATTTGAAGAAAGTAAGTGCAAAATCGAGTGGAAATGTGATTCCTTGCAAAGAAACAATATGAAAATAGAATATAATAATTTAACAGTTACATACAGTATTATTATTAATTAAATGGAATTCGTAATTACCAAAGTTCGTAATCTATTTTGGAAATCAAAGTTAGATGAGGAAAAAGATCCAAGCTCGAGCTCATTATGTTTCCTGATGATTTGTGACATTAATGAGTGAAAATATAGTTCTGTCCGAGCATACGGAACCTCAAGAAGACTACTGGAACGGGTAGTACGTGCAATCTGCCTGAAGTGCAAATCGTCGCTAAGAGCGGATGCAATATGATGGTGGTACAGTTTGTATAGGAAACATTGATCTAAAAACTTTCTACGTGACGACAAAGAAGGAAGACGAAGTAAAGACAACCGACGATCATAGGATTCATACGGCAAATTAAATTTATAGAACAAAACCCTGGTGAATTTTCGCTGGACAGTTTCTAGTGAGGTCACTAAATACTGATGTTGAGGAGACCACACAAGTGAACAGTACTCAAGAAGTGGGCGAACAAGGCAGGCGAATAAACAAGCAACGGTAGGAATGCTTCCAAATTTATGGATCTTCGATGCTCTGGCAGTTATACTAAGGATATGGATATCGAATTTGAGCTTGGTATCAAAAATTACACCAAGGTCTTTGCATGAGTCCACTGAAGAGAGAATAACATCACAAAGTAACTGTTTTGAGAGTAAAACTCATCTTAAAACATTTTGGAACATTTAAACAAAGGGAATTTGACAAACACCAGCTACACAGATTAAGTAGGTCCTTTTGGAGAAACTGACAATCGTCAAGAGTCTTAATTATACGAAACACTTTGAAATCATCAGCATATAGGAGGCAGGGAGAGGATATTACATAGGGGAGATCATTAATAAACAGTAGGAAAAAGAGAGGCCCGAGGATTGACCCTTGAGGGACACCGGAAGATGGGGAAAAAGGAGAGGAAGCTGTTCCATTAAGAACAACACGGCACGAACAATTGGAAAGATATGACGAGATCCAGGCGAGTAGGGAACCGGAGATACCAAGCATGGCTAGCTTTTGGCAAAGAATACAATGGTTCACACAATCAAAAGCTTTGGAGAAGTCAGTAAAGATGGCATCCACTTGCTACTGTTTGTCTAGAGCTTTTGCGATATAGTCTGTGAATTCAGCTAAGTTTGATGAAGTGGAACGGGCTTTCGGGAAGCCATGTTGCTGCGGACTTATAACTGAGCTCAATGATTCTGAAAGTCTGTTGTGTACAAGGCGTTCAAGCAGTTTAGGGAAACAGGAGAGCAGAGATGTGGGACGATAGTTGGAAACAATAGACGGATCACCATTTTTAAAGATTGGAACAACGTTTGCATCTTTCCAATAATTGGGAAAGATACCAGATCGAAGGCTGAGGTTGAAAGTAAGGGATAAGGGAAAACATATAGAGGAACTGAGTGATTTCACAAATATATTTGGCAATCCATCAGGACCGGGACTGACATTAGGATCGAGTAAATTAATAAGGGATTCGACTTCAAGAGGATTAGAAGAGTAGGATGCGATAAGGATTGGACTGGCTTCATTTGAGTTGGTGGAAGAATATATTGTGTCATGAGGTAAAAATGTTGAGGAAAAGAATTGAGCAAATAGGTTGTAGTAATCGAGCAGGTAAGATTAAAAAAGCCAGCGTGCAAGAGTTCCATGGAAATCAAACCGAATTTGGCAACATCATTCCTTCAATATGCTTCCATCCGATACATGATTTTGTTACTTATTCTATCAGAAAAGACGTGAAAATATGGGACTGGCGAAATAATCGGCTGTTATACAATTTAGAGGGGAATTCAAGAACCAGGTTCATGAAATTCAATCCTCTAAACAATATGCTCATCACTCTACAATCCTATGAACAGTATAGTACCATGAATTGCGAGAGTTTTGAATAAAAATAGAATAATTTGTACCTCTCCCTAACATAATGAAATCGTCTTTCATTCTGTGTAGTTCACTGTTTCGTGTTCCAGTGTTTTAATTGTTTAGCATTAGAAAAAATGACTATTGTGGCGATTGTAGCCTTACGTCAGAGAACTCTGCAAATAATTTATCAGACGATCAAATTCCGTTTGATGCAATTATTCGCAGTATTATCACTTCGCGAGCTAAGGATGGAGTGACAATAGAGGATATCCGTAATGATTATTACGAGCATACCGGTGAAAAATTTCCTTACATCGAAGACGTATGCGACACGTTGCTGAAAATTCCCGGCGTTGCAGGCTACAAAAACCAAAATGGCACATTTATATTTAACATGTTTTACATCAATCCTAAATCCCAGCATATCCTCAATATGGTACGAAATCAAAAACCTATTCAAAAGAGAGAACACCAAAAAAAACTTGATTTCATATTCCAAAAATGATATGTGTTTCTTCAAAGATAATTATCATTATTTGAAAAAAAAACAATAAAAAAAGAGAGAAACAAATTATTACTACAATTAATTGAGAAAAAGAGCAAAGAGAAATAATAAATGCATCAAAAACAACATTTTTCCTCATAGCAAAACAAACTGCATTCAGCATTCATTCAATACGTACGAACATTTACCCTCACATAAATCCAAATGGTAAAGCTTCGAAACGCATCCAACACACTTAATCCATACTACACATACTGCGCTGCCTACGCATCCGACTCATGCAACGCATCCGACTCATACAACACCTTCGACTCATGCAAAACTTGTACGAGACTGTGTAATAGTCCATACAAACATTCTCGCAAAAACTGCATCAGATACTACAGGGCAACCGATGCATACAACTTTCACTTCCCGCACCCACGCATAGTAATCAATTTTAGCATTCTTGAACATCCTCTTCATTTCGTTGTAACGAGTCGCAAGCGAGATGAAAACAAGCGAGAAAGGATGGTAAAGAAGAGAATGCCAGCGATAGCGGTGGCGATAGCGGGAGTGGCATTTGCTGGTGCTGTCGCCAAGAGATTTGGGGAGTCCGGCGGCAAGCTTTGAGTGAGGTGGTCGTATCCGCAGAGAATTATCATTTGGCCCGTCTTAAACAAATCTTGTGAAATGTTATAAGCGCGGATTTCCCATGTATTATTTTGTGCGAACGTTTCAAACCTTTGTGGACAAGAATATCTCTTTGGAATAAAACCCGTTGGGTGGTCGGAAAGCCGTCGGAATATATGGGATCAAAAAGTCTGGTTGACGTCCCGTGTGTGCGTGTGTGTCGTCGCCATTTAAAAAAAGCGTCAACCCGTAACCCGCCATTGATTATTTTTTAGGATTTGTAATTATTTCCTTTGCCAAGTAATTTGCCGAATAATTCGAGATAGTCGAAATTCGTGTGAAAACTAAGAAGTCGCGACCTAAGCAGTGCACGCTATTCACATATTCTCTCGGTGAATCTCCAGAGGTTTCAGCGGAAAGTATCTGTAAGATCTGCAGCAGTAAGACATAATCCCAAAGTTCAGTGCCACAGAATTCGCAATTGTAACGGGAATAACAGTGAATTTGGTGCATAAATCTAGTTGCTCCGGTCATCTCTCGATAAATTTTCTCTCGTTCCCATTCAATTTCCCATCGATGAAAATCACTTTTCCGTGTGGGCAGTAAAGTGCGAGATATCGAGTTTGGAAGCGCGAATCTATTCGCCTATGTATCTTTCGTATCATCCTCTGGTCCTCGACAATCGGAAAAAGCATTGAGGCAAATTCATGCAAATACCGGAAGCAACTCAAGTATCGGAAACCAAATCGGTGCAAAGCGGAGTTCGGAACAGCAACCAGTTACTTTTCAATCAACCTAAATTTTAGTTCACGTAGAACACTTTAACTAATTTGTTGTCTTAATCATACGTAAAACGTGTTGGAGAAGATTTGTTGACCACAGCAAGAGATCGGGAAAATCGCGGAGTTTTAATTTACATAGATTAAATCTAAATGTTTAAAAAGGAATAAAATAATGATCCAGTTTCAGGCTTCCCCGCCCCGAACACGAGCGCTCGTAGGAGGAGGTTTGGGGTAAGTACCCTTTTCGTTCCTTATTTTGTTAAAAATTGTTTACTAAATATTTGTTTTAATAACCATTTATATGTATCAAAATTTAAGCAACAAAAGTGAATTACATTATTGTGTTCTCTTTCCAAGAAGGGGTTACTGGTCACTGAATAGAGTAATAGTAATATTATTGGAGTAAATTCTTGCATTTTTTTGAGAAAATAGTTTGATTGGATTTGGATCATAGGAGTTATGTTGTGCTATTGTAATAATTTTATTCATGCATAAACTCAATATAGAATGAAATAATTAAACTCACCTTTCGGTCTTTCTATTTTGTCTTCCCTGACCGGGTATAGGACCCGGTACGATGGTATGCTCTCCACGCCACAAATGAGCCAGCCATCGGGCACTAAATAAACTCTTTTTGTTTCAGGTGACGTCACGGGTTGAGTGGCCCAAGCAGAGTGCCTCTTTATGGCATAGAGTTATGCAATCGAATCGTATAATTCTATGGCATAAATTGGTCATCGGGGTACTCTTTTTCTGATGGGAAGACTTATGCAAGTTAAGTTGTATGAGTTTTCCACTCCGAAGAGGAATACCTGGCCACTGCAACAAATATGGATATTAATCCGGTTGGGTGGGTGCGAAGGGGCTCCATCACCACCCGGTCGCCCTTCTCTCATTTGTGGGCCATGAGCTTCGTCGGGTAACGACGAAGTTACCCTAAGTCCGCCCCTTTTTACATGTTCCACTTGTTCTCAGAACAAGTCCTTTTTCGCTCGGTGTAGTTACCTACACTTTTTGCGACTTCGGTCGCCTCGTTTTAGCTTGACCACAAGAAATTCGTGAGTGCGAAATCTTTTGTAGTGGGTCCTTGTGCTGGGGAAATGAACCCGCCCCAGGACACCGCAATGCTAGCCTGCCAGCGCATTCACGCGTCCCCAGACGAGGGCATTCTCGGCAGATATCTCCATCTTCTTTCTGCCGAGGCAGCAGAACATCGCTGCAGTCCTTTACGCACTTTTGAAACTAATAATTCACTACAAGGTTTGAAATATCCTGTGGAGAAGATGCTTCAATATTGTTCCATGTAACATTACAGGGGATAGTAGAGGAAGATTTTAAGGATCGGATATAGGACCAAAAGGGCTTGACATTATTTGTCATAAGGGAGGTCTCTAAACTGCTGAAGTAGTTCTTCATGGCAGTCATTATTTCGCCTTTAGCAATGGATCTTAGTCTACAAAACTCAGATCTGGCTTCTTCAGATCCAGTTAGTTTGAAGCGCTGATGCTCCCTGTCTTTTGCTTTTAAGGCACATATAACTCTGTTAGTGAACCAAGGCTTCGTTTTAGCCTTACGAGAAGATATATTCGGTAATCAAATTATTGAGGTATTATATATATGTCAATGGAACCGCAATTTGCAAATGACGTTGTAATCAGCTTACGCAAAAGTGCTACTCGACATGTTAACCCACTATCTTCGAACGCATTTGCTAGCTGCTGCCAGAACTCCTCGGCTGATTTTGCACCCTGTATATGGACATAGCATGTAGAATCAACTGCTGAAGTCAACTTACTTTTTGCACGTCGATTCTTCTCAGGATCGACAGCGGTTTTGGGATTTCCTTCTTCATCGAGTTCATAATCAATTGGCGTTGTCCAAAGATTGTCCAAATCTAAGAACACTTGCGCAGCAATCTTCCTTGTGGGGTAGTTTTCCCTACTTAGCAGTCTATCAATTGAAATGCTGCTAGCACTGTTTTTGGACTTAAACGTTTAACTTTTATGAAAATTCAACAAAAAAGCGAAACGTTTTCATAACTTCTATTTTTTCGCGAGGGGCCCATAACCTTTTAGCAGAGAAGAAGGAAAATACGTGGTGACTATGACAGAAGTGACATTTTATTTAAAATAACTTATGAAGTACATAAAATATAAATAACAGTGTGACAATGAACATTCGGATTATAGAGTGACTCTAACATAAAGTCCGTCCGAAAAACCACTCGAAATAAATCATGTTGTCGCCAACGAGATTCAAACCAGGAACCTTCTAACCACTACACCACGCTGACTATAGCTCCAGATTAGTCGTTTAATATTTTTATTTCACTTTAGTAATTATATATAAACTTATATTTGAAAACAAAATAATGTTTATGGGCCTTGAGGACAAACTGAAAAATAAATTAACTTGCTACGATTAGTATCAAAGAAATTATTAAAGATTTACCACAAAAAATCAGTTTGTTAACGATTGTTTTCAAACTTTACGAGAGGATGGCGAGTGAAGCACGCGGGGAAGGCGAATGTTTTTGGGGAAATACATATTTCGCAAGGGTCTATAACATATAAAAAAAATTAGCTTTCTCTTAATTAGTTGCGACGATTGCCACTTTTCAGTCTTTTTGACTGAGCTATAAGATCCTCGAAACGTATGTCACGTTCACTTTTTATTTGGCATTAAACAACTTTGAAAAGTTAACGTCTTATTCATGCCAGCAGTTAATATATTATAAATATTTACGAGCCGCACATCTATGCACATAATTTGTAAATTTTATTCATTCCAAACAAAAATAAAAAAAGATAAACAACAAACTTTTTAACAAACCGGTATCATATGGGAAGAGGAATCGCATAAAATCAACAAAACATAGCATTATCCAAATTAAAAATCTGCACAAAAAAGTGAAAGAAACGAAGAAAGGTTAAATTTCTTCTTTAGAAAGGTTGCGTATCTTTGTTGTGGGTTTATATCTATGGCTATAATTATTCTTTGTAGGCAACATTCCTTCTCACACTCGTATGTCCATAATATGAACAGATGAAAACGGTTTTCCGCAAATGATTTGATTCGCAGACTTGATACCACAATTACACTTTTTCTTAAGAAACAGCAAAATGTGAGAAATATCATTAATATTCTTTCACAATGAACCAAAGCTTAGGTTGATTAAATTCACAATGAACCAAAGCTTAGGTTGATTAAATTAAATGTTTTACATCATTTGTAGCTTCGATGGATCACACAAGCTTGGCAGACGTATAGAAATGATCAAATTGTACGTGTTTTATGTAATCGAATTGCACATATTCGTGTCTATACTCGTACAAGCGCATAGGAGTACCTTATAGCAACTTTTTTTTATCGAATATGGTTCGGCCCATCCAATACCGTTGTTTTTGGCATGTACGAGTATTCTCTGTCGAAACACATTCACTCGTTGTACCTTCACTTCAATGAATTTTTAATAGATGCTTAGATTTCGACAATTTTACGATCATTTTATTATAGATTCGTATAAATTACTAGTTACGCGTTTAAATGACTTCTGGAAGAATCATACCCACAATGCGTTAATACACCGTTGAGAAATAGTCAAATCAATGATATAACCGATAATCATAATAGCAGTTTCGAGCTATTGCGGAATGACTGGTGGTTATGTGTGGATAATTTTATTATAGATCTGTTTTACAGCAAATTTATTGGCGATGTAAAAAGAAAATGCAGACATTGCGCTACGTTGAGGTAGGCTTGAGTTTTTATATGAATGTCTGGTGATTTTTTTCGTTACTGAAAAAATCTGTTATATTCTTAATTAGAATTGAAGTGAAATAATTTTTAACTGACTTATAAAAAGGAACAAGATATAAGCTCGGTACCTAAATATGCTTCTTAGGGTTTTCTTTATACTAATCTCAGTATCTGTCTGCCCACCCGATCATGAGATCCTATTTTAACAATGAATGCAAGCTGGTGATATAGTGTACTTTAGGCAATCGACTTAAGATTCCATCGATTTAGGGTAATGTATATAATTCTTTAAAAGTGAAGACGTTAACTCGAAGTAGATCCAGGCACAAACGGAACTTTTTCGGCTTTACAACTAGTATCACCGGCGAAGCCCATGCGCTTTTTAACTCCTCGCGTTGCCTTCTTACTCAGGCCCGAAAACACTATGTCACGCCGTGACCTAGCCAGAGCATATCTACTAAATAGCAGCTGCAACTAGAACAAATTTTATTTCTTACGGTACTTATGGAGTAGAGTGAATTGGACTAAAAGTGCGTATGTATGGTGAACAAAAACTTGAATTTGCTTGCAATTTTACCAACACATGGTAAACTTTAATCCATCTTTTACACGTTTATTTGCCTCTCTTTTGATTTTGACAGCTCCTCGATTGCAGGTGCTAGTTAGTATATATGCTCTGACCTAGCCTCTTCGAGTTGTGGCGACACTCGAGCGATCGCAGCGCATCTGTTGGTGAGATGAGGCGACTTCAGTCGTTTAGTCTATATAATGAATTTCACAACTCCTGTCAACCAAGCGATCACTTGAATTGTAATCTCCATGAAGTAAAACGCGTAATCATTTAACTTTCGACATGTTAATTTCAGTTCATATTTTTGTTTGCTGATAAAAAGATTTTTTTTTTAACTTTTTAACTTGTTCTTGTCGCGTGTTGCGTGGTGTTGACATTGGAGAAGAAAATCCGTCTCTTTTCGTATAAAAACTACGAAGTTTAGCCGGTGACCAATTCAACGACGCGGTTTTAAAGACATTATTCCTTGAACAAATGCCAGAGTACGTTCGCGGGATCAAAGTGGGCAGCGAGGTAACGGGTATTGCCAAATTAGCGGCGCAGGCCGATAAAATAATGGAAATTTCGCGCCCATCGATATCGGCTACATGAACAACCGCATCGAATGAAAACACGGCCATACAAATGGAAACGTTACAAAGGGAAATCGGAAGGTTGTCTCGCGAAATTCAGCATCTACGGCGTGGACGTGCACAGTCAAGATCTAAATTTAGATAATCTTCGCGAAACAAAAATTTCGAGAAAAATGATATGTGTTTTTACCACTCCAGGTTTTTTGAGCGAGCAAGAAAATGTCGCGCGCCTTGCAACAAATCGGAGCAGCAAAAAAACTAGTTTCAACGGCATGCGAGTCTGTGGAGGCATATCGGAATGAAAAAATTCGCCGTCTGTCCATTTACGACAAAAAATTTGGATATAAATTCTTGATTGATACTGAAGCGGAAATATCAGTCATACCCAGATCTTCGTGCAACAAGCAACATTCCATCGATTTGAAACTCTAACGCCACAAACAGCTCAGTTATAAAAACCTACGGGTCAAAAGTCGTTGCAGTGGAATTAGGACTTAGGCGCAAATTTACCTGGGCTTTTGTAGTAGCTGACGTCACACGAGCAATCCTTGGAGCCGATTTTTTGTAGCATCACGGCCTGGTAATCGACTTAAAAGCTAGAAAGCTAATGGATAAAAATACAAATCTAAAGATTTTTGCATCAGTAGCTCCAATGAAAGTGCCAGCAATCCACACGTATGACATAACTGATGAATATCATCAACTTTTGTCAGAATATGACCAAATAACACGGTTTAATGTACGAAAAGCTATGCTGCATTTAATCGAGCACCACATTATAACGCAAGGTGCACTGGTCGCAGAAGGTGCTCGAAGGCTATCTGGGGAGAAGCTTAAAGCTGCGAGAAAGGAATTTGATTTTATGTTGGAAAAGAATATCTGCCAACCATTTGACAGAGAATGTGCCTCGCCCTTGCATCTAGTCCGGAAGAAAACAGGCGAAGGGCGGCCTAGTGGGGGTTATCGTCGTCTGAATAGTATCACCATCCCTGACCGATACCCTTTTCCCCATTTGAGCCATTTCACGACCCAGTTAGCTGGCTGTATAATTTCTTCAATGCTGGATCTCAATCGGGCCTAATCCTGAGGATCGTAAAAAAACAGCCGTCATCACAGCGTTTGGGCTGTTTGAATTTAAAGTGATGACTTTCGGCCTCTGTAATGCGGCGCAAACGTTTCAACGTTTAATGGATTCTGTTCTTCGTGGATTTGATTTTTGCCACTGTTACATAGACGACATTCTCATCGCCTGTAAGGATTTTCAGCAACATCGCAATCATTCAAAAGCCGTTTTGAACTTCTCCGAAAATATGGTTTAAACATTAACGTGCCTAAATGCGTTTTTGGACAACAAGAGCTTCGATATTTAGGATTCAATGTCAATGCACAAGGCATTAGACCTCCTCAGGACAGAATTGAAGCTCTAACTAAACTTGAAAAGCCAAAAACTGTCGAGGAACTACGTCGCTTTATTGGCACAATCAACTATCGAAGCTGTTTCCTGCATGCGGCTCATGTGCAAGCACCACTCCTTGACCTCATAATAGGAGCGCGTAAGCCTGATAAACGACCAGTGTAATGGACCCCGGAAGCGAAAAAGCATTTGAAAAATGCAAAGAACAGGTGGCAAACGCAGTTTTACTTGCACATCCTAACGGAAACGTTCCACTTACTCTTTATTGCGATGCCTCAGACGAGGCTATTGGAGCAGTTTTGGAGCAGGAAGTCAACGGAAAATTAATGCCACTAGGCTTCTTTTCACGTAAATTGAACTGAACGCTAAAGCGATATAGCGCATACGACCGCGAACTTTTTGCGGTGTATCAAGCGGTTAAATTTTTTCATCATTTTGTGGAAGGCCATAACTTAACAATTTTCACTGACCATAAGCCGCTTACGTACGCATTTCTACAAAAATCCGACAAAGCTTCACCTCGTCAACTGCGACAATTAAATTTCACAATATACAGCAAAATTGTTGCATGTTAAGGGCAAAAATAACATCGTGGCAAATGCGCTATCACGTATCGAAGAAATAACTATGCCATCGAAAATCGATTTGCAAGAACTCGCAGAGCAGCAAGCTACTGACGAAGAACTGCAGCATATTTTAAAGGAGCCATCATCTTCATCATTGCGACTAACCCCCGTGCGGATTGGACATTGTGGAATGCCTGTTTACTGTGACGTATCTGCAGGTGCTACTCGTATCTTCATTCCACCTAATATCACAATCCCGTGGAAGAGCGATAAAACGGATAATCAGTAAAAAATATGTGTGGCCTAGAATGAACAAGGGCATTCAAGTGTGGTCAAGAAATTGTCTGGAATGTCAAAGAATAAAGTTGAGCGTCACTTCAAAAATGTTCCCGAGTCGATTCCAATTCCTTGGAACCAATTCCGACATGTACATTTGTACATAATCGTGATGCCGCCATCAAAAGGCTTTAAGTGTTGCCTTACAATGATTGATTGGTTTACGCGTTGGACCGAGGCAATACCGATCATTGATTTGAGCGCTGATATAGTTGCAACTGCTTTCTTCTAGCAATGGATGTCGAGATTTGGAGCACCAGAAACGGTAACAACAGACCGAGGTTCTCAACTGGAATCACAGCTTTTCAATTCATTTACGAAATTGATTGGTTGCACCAGGAACAGGACAACAGCATATAATCCGGCAACCAATGGATTAATTGAACGATGGTATCGGTCTTTAAAAGCATCCATCATGTGTCATCAGAGTAGAGAATGGGTTGGTGTTCTTCCATTCGTCCTTGTAGGATCGAGGACCAGTTTCAAACCTGATATTGATGCAACAGCTGCCGAACTTGTTTATGGGACAACATTGCGAATCCCTGGTGAAATTTTGTTCGACGATCTTGATGACCCTCCATTGGATCCGGCAATATTCGCGAGGAAATTCAAATTTTTAATGAAAGAAATCAAGCCGACTCCTATAAGTCACCAAAGCCATCCAAAAGCTTTTGCCTTCAAGGATCTGGAAACTTGTAGCCACGTTTTCATTCGAGCTGATTCGACTGAAACTCCATGCCAACAACCATACGATGGCCCTTTTGAAGTAGATGAAAGACTGTCAGATAGGGTTTTCGCATGAAGAGGAATGGAAATTCAGAAACAATTTCCACCGAAAGAATTTGTAGTAACGGAGCATTCACACAAGCAAACTGCTCGAAAACCTTCCCATCTCCTATTCGAAATTTTAAAGGCAGATTTAGAAAAATATTTAATTATTTACATTCCTAATCGTAATTTGTAGAATAGTTTTCTTTCTTATTATTATTATTATTATTAAATGTAATTTTTATATCAATTTCCCCTTATATTAAATTTAAATGTTTCCCTTAAATTATATTCGTCAAGAGATTTAACTTTTATTACTATCTGAAATCAATTCAATTACTATTCAAAGTCAATTCAGTTAAACTTTCTTTACTTCAGTTAAATTTTCTTTACTTAAGTTAAATTTTGTTTAAAAAATTTCAAATCTGCAAATAAAATTTCGAATATGGAAACGCTGATTTAGTACAGCCATCGGTGTATTACACCACGCAGTGTAAGCGAGCTCGGCTAAGCTGGCAGCCGAGGGAGTTAAAAGAAGTGTGGTTTGAGATGTGGACTGGTGCGATACAAATATTTAAGTGAATATTCTTTTTGTGTTATTTTTAAATAGTCAAATGCTACAAAACTTCAAAGATTCTAAATTTCACTGTGTACACTTTTACAAGTGAAACTCATCAGCACTTGGAAAGATTTTGATAAACAAGTTTTAAACTTAATTGTTTTATGGAATGTCCCGAAACGACAGATTCAGGGTGTCAAGTATATACTCACGAAGGAACGTTTTCATAAATACTTTTATCTTCATGCCAGCAAGGATGTAGGAATGTTAATGTTTAACAATACCAGTGAAGTGCAATTAAAAACCCGTGAAGATCATTTCTACAATTCAGATGTGGAGAATTCAACATATGAAATCAACACACTTTACTAAACTAAATAACAAGTATGAAAACGAGCCCGCTTGAAATTGCCCTTGAGTCGCGTTGTTTTGGGGTTAGTTTGAATGAGTGAGGCGAGAAAATAAAAGCAATAAAAACTAAATTCAACTTCATCATCCCAATTCATTGTGACTGAAATTGGGTGAATAAGTGCCTCCAGTCCAATATCTATTGTTGTGTGTAGCGACGTTATTTTCGAAGGGTCGTGTTCGAGGAAAGTAGTATGAATCACCATGGCAGGTTGGTCTGAAATTAATTTGCGTCACATTATCAAACAGTGAAGATATTTCTTTGTTTTGTTAATTGTAAAATGTATCGATTATCACAGCACGTTGATTGAAACTGGCGAAATAAGCTTTTGAAGGGGCGGAGCACCTAACCTCGAATTGAAACAGGGAAGTTTGCATCCTACGGTGTCAACTCCGTGAATCTCAAGTTGAGACCGCAGATTGATACTTGTAGAATGTTGCCCCAATGTCTTTATTTGGGATGCAGATTGATTGATGGAACTTTCACAAAGTTATCGAAAGGAGGGATTCCCTTTAAAAATTTTGTTCTTGCCTCTTAGCGGTTCAAATTTCTGACAGTTGAGGATTCTTGCTCGAGTACATCTGTGGAGTTGCACTACTTACAGTTTTCGGAGGACGCAATTTCGGCCTTCTTGAGTCTGGTTAAATTATACGCTCTGTTGTTAAGTTTTGGATAATTACGACTCCACTTGGACTCAAAAGCGCCAATTCCAATGTTATAATGCACATTTAATGGGTTGAGTAAAATACAAATCATCATTCATAAGATTCTTCCAACATCGTGTGATATCATAACGTACAAAATTTCAAATCCGGGGCCATCATCAAAACAATCAGCAAATAACTCGTGGAACTGGTCGGAAAGAGACAACCCTGGAAGTTGATCTGTTGGCACGTTCCAAAAATCTGGTCAAATGAAAATTCGGGACTACTATTACAACCAGAGAAACTCAACGGGAATATCGTTCAATAATATTATATTATAGATCGGAAAAGCCAGACAAGCCTTAGAAAATTTTAATCTTTCGTTTTTTCAAATTACGTACACTTTCAACATTTGCCACAATAATTCCATTCATTCATTTATTGGTGCGTCTCTCCAGTCGGTATTTTTATTGTGTTCATAAAAATTGGATGAATCGAAACTGGTCCCCGTTGTAGGGAAACTACCTTTATATTACCCGTGTTTTATATTCAAAGTATATAGTACACTTTCATCCCGCTATATTCAGAGGAAAAGGGCAAAGTCAAGGTTGAGAATTTATTTCAGTTTTTTAAAAACTATTCTCAAGAATGTATGCTGGCTTCTTGCCTATTTCATTTGCATTCAAAAAAAAAAAAAAATATGACGAAAATAAAACAAATAAAAATAATTTTTTTTATGTTAATTTAAAAATAAAATCAGTTTTCTTGCAACATTTTTTCCTTAATAAATGTGACATATTTAAAATCTTGTAGATCTTAAAAGATAAAAAAAAAATACACAAAAGACAAAAAAAGAGATCGCATGAAATACGAATTGAACATATATTTTTTCGTACACATTCCATTTAAATAATAGTTTAAAGAAAAAATAGAAAAATATTTAATATAAATAAATATGTATACATATTGGGTGTACAACTTAATAGCCGGAATTTGACGCTAGATGTCCGTACTAACAAATATGAAAGCTCGAACTTTATGTATATATCATTTTGAAGGTACATTTTACAGCTATCAAAATCAGCCAACAAAACAATTTTATCTTGTGTGCATCATTATTATTTTTCACGATGACTAACTTCGAAAATTGGAGAAAAAGAAAGCATTTGCGGGAGGTTCTGTTGAGTCATTTTTTGCAAAGAAAACTGCTGCGGAAAGTCATCGTTTGCTTATAGGAGTTTATGGCGACGATGCGTTAGCGAAAACACAGTTGTTTGAATGGTTTCAACGCTTCAAAGGTGCCGATTTCGATATCAAAGACAAAGAACGCCCAGGACAGCCAAAAAAAGTTGAAGACGAAGAATTGGAGACGCTACTCGATGAGGATTCATGTCAAACGCAAGACGAACTTGCCAAACCGTTGAGAGTGACTTAGCATGCCTTTTCGAAACGTTTGAAAGCCGCTGGATACATTCAGAAGCAAGGTAATTGGGTCCCTTATGAGTTGAAGCCGAGAGACGTTGAATGGCGCTTCTGTATGCCTGAAATGCTGCTTGAGTGCCATAAAAAGAAATCATTGTTGAATTGGATCGTGACTGGGGATGAATAATTGATCCATTATGATAATCCCAAGCGCAAAAAGTCATACGTGAAGCCCAGTCAACCAGTCAAATCAACGGTGAAGCCAAATATCCATGGCGTCAAGGTTATACTGTGTATTTGGTGGTATTAGAAGGGGCTGTTATATTATGAGTTGATGAAATCGAGCCAGACAATCACAGGTGACCTGTACCGAGCACAATTAATACGTTTGAAGCGTGCCATCATCGAAAAACGCCCGGAATATGCAACCAGACACGAGGCTATAATTTTCATGACAACGCTCGGCCGGATGTTGCAAGACCCGTGAAAAACTATTTGGAAAATAGTGGATGGGAAGTTTTGGCCCACCCGCCTTATAGTCCGGACCTTGCTCCGTCTGACTTTCATTCATTTCACTCGATGCAAAACGCCCTCACCGGAATACGCTTCACTTCAGAGCAAGGCATCCGAAATTGGATAGATTCGTTTTTGGCCGCCAAGCCGGCGCAATATTTTTGGGATGGAATTCATAAATTGCCTGAAAAATGGGGAAATGTAGCTTCCGACGGAAAATACTTTGAATAAAATATAGTGTAAGATTTTTCCACAATGAAGCATCAAATTTCGCTAAAAAATTCCGGTTATTAAGTTGTATAGCCGATACATAATAATATTTTCGCCGTAGTAAAACATAAAATTAGTAAAAATATAAAAACAAATAAGTATGTTTTTGGACCTAGAAGGGTAACAACATTGAAGACAAAAAACAAAGAAAACGAAGAACACGCTAATGTTTTATTGTTCAACTTCGGTTCCTAAAGAAATATAGTGAATTGTTAAACATTAAGAAACTCAGTCTTTCCATTTCGTTCTACCTGACCGGGTATAGGACCCGCATCGATGGCAGGCTCCTCCACTAATATGGACTAGCCATCGGGTGCGCTCCTCCGTTTCTTTTGTTGTTAACAGGGGCTCTTGCCGGGTAGAGTGGGAAGGCTACGTACTCGCGTGCCCTTTTATGGTATAGAGTTATGTGATTCGGTCACTTAATTCTATAATAGAAATTGGTCACGTCCATATTTCTCATTTGATGGGAAAGTTCATGCAAATTATGTTTGTATAAGTTTTCCACTCAAATGGGAAATATATGGCCACGTCTACGTTTGGGTCTTGATCCGGTAGGGAGGGTGCGAAGGGGCACCACCTCCATCTGGATGCCCCACTCTTATTTGTGGGCCAGTCTTCGAACAAACTTAGCAACCCTTAGTAGGTTCCCTTGGCCTCGACACCAGTCGATCGACATTCGACCCTTTTAATTCGTGAATGCGAAATATTTTTATTGTGGGTCCTTGTGTTAGGGGAAAACAACCCACCCCACGACACCGAAACGCTAGCCTGCCAGCGCATTCACGCGTCTTCAGACAAGGCCAATCTTGGCAGATCTCAACATCCTCTTTCGCTGAGGCAGCAGACCATCGCTGCAGTCCTGAACGGACATTTAATATACATATTTCACTACACATTCAACTGTCCGTCAGCAGGCTCACAACCCTTGTCTATAACTGACGCTCCCATGTAAGTGATACTGGATGTATCTTTGAATTCAATTAAACATTTTAAAACCATTTATGTTTAAATCTTCAAGTACTAGTAAACGAATAAACTTATTCATTTTTTACATTTCTAGTCGATAGTCTCGTTAAACAATGGGCACCATTAGTATGGTTCGCTCCAGGTGAACAATTCTTACCACTCGATGTAAATGAATTTTTGGAAAATGTCCACGTTCACCATGAACAAATGAATAATGTACAGTTGACGAAAAATCAGATTCCAACTCAATGGGATGCATACAACAGAATAAGTCCAATAACGTATACACAGATAAATAATGATGAGCAAACCGATCGACAGCAAAGAACTTCTAATGGTTTCAACGGTATTTATGGTGAATCATCTGAGAAATTGTATTTAGTAACTAATAATGAACTCGGTAAGCTTTCAAAAATTGTATAGTATTTCAATACCATACATTTTTATACCACATCCTTTTGTAGATGAACTTCTATATAATAAAAGTTCATTCATTTATGGAAAAGATCCAAATAAGTTTGAAGTGCCAATCTATGCTGTGATTAATGTATGTTCAGGAGTAACAGATAATGACAAGAAAGACGAAGAAGGTATACTTTATAATTTCTGATAATTAAGAAAAAAATAAATAAATAAGGCCAACCAATAATTGTTTTTAAACATCAAAATTAATAAAAAAAAAATTGTCATAATTGTTTTTTAATAATATTCTCAGCGCAACGCAGAAATGATCGACCTGCTACTCCATCTCCATTATCACCTTCGTACCAACAACAATTCATTCCCATACCACGTTCAGATAATGTACGATTTTCTAAAATTCCAGTGCAAATAAGGATTAACAAGACATACACTATGAAAGTTCGAAGAAAACGTGATACTTCAGACATAAGACAATCTAGTATTTTAGACAACTCCAAAAAGGAGGTTAAAAGTGATTTTATAGCTAATCTTGCTGATAACGTGAAATTTTCATTAGACGAGCATTTGGTGGATAGGACGAATCAAATTGATTATGAGTCAACACCACCGAAAAATATTCCTAGCTTTCATGTAACTTATTGGATGTTCTATCCGTATAGTCAGGTAGGGGATCAGTCTATTCCTTATTTAAACTATAAACCGTAGATGTAACTAAAAGCATTCTATACTCGTATAATTAATTCAAAGGGAAAGACAATATGTACAATGAGCCTTGGACCACTAGGACGAATTCCCATCCCTCTCATATTTGGAATGTGTGTGGGATCACAAAAGGACTATGGAAGTCATGTAGGCGACTGGGAGCACATGAGCCTGTTTTTTAAAGGGTCTCTTCACCCGGACTCAATGTACGTTTCAGCGCATGATGCAGGCGCCTTTTATTCATATAATCATCTTACGGAGACGTTTGAATTCAGGAGTCAAGAAACTCGAAAAGGAATCCTTCAAAGACCTAATTTCCCCAAAACTGTGATAACATCTTCAAATCATCCTGTTTTATTTGCAGCATTGGTAAGACATCACATATAAGTACCCATATAAGTTTCTAATTTAACTTGTTCGATGTTTACAGGGATCTCATGGCTTATGGACCGCCCCAGGAAAACACAGATTCGTCAGAGTCCCTCGTTTGTATGACGTCAATGGTTTTGGTATGCCATGGTATACATGGAAAATTGTTGATATAACATATGAGAATTTACGATCACGTAAGTATATTTCATAGCTAGACTGCTTTTTAAGAATCACAAATTATTTATTACAAATTTCAGAAAGATCGCTACCACCAACATGGTTTCAATTCAAAGGAAAATGGGGCAATCCGAAAAGTAATTGTCATCCGTTAAGACGAATTGGATTGAATTTTTGCGAATTTACCGACGGACCAACTGGGATTCCATTAAAGCCAGCCCATTTTCGTTGTAGTATGTAGTTATATGTTGTGTTTGTCCTCTGTGTTTGAATGTAATTTATTTATTTAATTATGAACGTCCTTTTATTTATTTGTTTTTGTTGAATAAAACAATAGACAATGCAAAATTATTACAGATTTCATCAGGAAGAGAGGAACTGCAATCTTAGTAGGTTATTTGTTTAGGATAGCTGTTGTGACAAGGGGCCGAATAATATGCTACATTTGATATAAGCTAAACATAATATTCTTTATTGCGACAATAATGATATGCAATTCACATAGAGACATGGCCAAAGCCCACGCGAGCTCGGCATTCTACTGAACCGACTGAACGAGACAGTTCTTCACTATAGTCTAGATCGAACACGTTCGTACTCTGCACAATGCTACAGTCTAGGTCGAGTATGCTCGCACGCTTCACTATAGTCTCTCCCACTTATTTTGAGGAACTGGGCACATATCGAAGACAGTCGCTGAGATAGGCAGGCTTACGTCAGTTTTTGGTAGACCTGAGTGATGGAGTCGCAGGCGGACTAGGGTGAACAAGCGGAGTATGTATGTCGAATTGTGTACCTGAACGGTTTTCGTGTGCCGAAGTTGGCGTTGGTGGCGACTGGTAGTCTGTGGGCACCCCTGCAGTTTCTGTTGAGGATGGAACACCCATTCTGTGCTGAATTGAAGGAGTGAAGGAGACTTGTTTCTTTGGAAACAACGTGATTAATATAGCATTTCAGAGTGCGGCTGGTGTCCAATTCGATCATATAATGGTACTGCCCAAGTTTCCTCCTGATATTGCCGAATTGCCAAACGTCTTAATTTTCCCTGTGAATGTTTGCTTGCACTCTGTTTCCCACTTGGAGAATATGAACCCGCATCATAGTAGGTGCTGTTGCAGCAAGATCTTTGCTGTTGTGGAGCAGGGTGTCGAGACGAGTGCGGATCCTTCTCTTCAGGTACCGCTCTGAAGGAGATAGACTTGATGCTAAAGGTGTTGCTCTATAGTGGAATATTATGTGCTGTAGCTTGATAGACAGGGGAGTGGGATGATCAGCAACAGCTTGAGCCTTCTTTTCAACGTCTGGATGCTGCGTTCTGCGAGACCATTCGTGGCTGGATAATTCGGGGCGCTGAACTTTTGGAATACCCCATGCTCTTTACAATATTTCTGGAATTCACCTTTAAAAATGGTAGCGTTGTACGAAACCATCACGTAGGGGTAATGCTTTCAAGCAGAGAGATTGTTTAAGCAGAAGACGGAGCATCACAGATTATGCGAATCTCTGCCCACTTCGACTTTGCATCCATGCACATCAAAAGGAAATGTCCATCTAAAGGGCCCGCATAGTCGATGTGTACTCTCCCCCAATTTTCATCAGGCTGATCCCAGGGTTGAATTGGCGCTTTCTTCGGATTGTGGCGAACTTTGGCACAGGACTAACAGCTCTTCACAAGACGCTCTATGCCCTTGTCCAAGTCTTCCCAATAAACGTATCCCCTGGCGAGTTGCTTCATCTTAGCGATTCCTACATGCATTGTATGAAGCTCTTGCAGAATTGATATTTGAAAAGACTTTGGGATCACTTCTCGCTCGATACGGAATAGCATGTTGCCAGAGACAGTGTACAAGCTATCCTTGTGGCTGGTCTTGAGTTCTTGTAGTGTTGCTTAACTTCGGGTCTTTTGCAGTTTCCTCGTCGACTGCCTCAGTGGCGATAGACAAACTGGAGATCTAGAGCAGTGTTTCGGGATACAGCGCATCAACTTTTTGATCAATTATAACCTCTGGTGACTCACTAGTTGTAGAGAGTGGTGCATAGGACAGACAGTTGACATTTTCGTTTTCTTTTCCCATATTACATTGAACTGTGTAGTGGAAACCCACTAAGGATAGATGCGTACCTCAGCAAACGCGAAGAGGTCATCTGCGGCAGTGCACAGCCTGGATAAAAAATACTCATTGTCTGTGACGAGAACGAAACGCATGCCGAATAAGTAGTTGAAGAAGTGGGTCGCTGCGTATAAGATAACTAGGGCTTTTCTGTAAGCGTAGCCGATTGGATGCTCGTGACCACCAATTTCGTGGCTAAGTACTGTGGCTATTCTTGTTGGCGAGCCATCAATTGTGACTATCGCTTGTTTTGAAGGATCAAATTGTGTGAGCACTCTATTTGAGCCTAGTTCTGTCTTGAGATTCACGAAGGAGGCCTCAGCTGCTGCAGCCCAAAAGAAACATTCACCCGTCCTGTGTAAGCGGCGCAGTATGCAGATCTTTGAAGAGAAGTCCGGAATGAATTTGGTATACTATATGACTAGGCTATGGAATCTTCTCAATTCATCCACATTCTTCGGTCGCGGCATCCGAGAAACTGCTTGAACCTTAGGTGGGCACTTTTGAATCTGATTGTGTGACACTAAATGACCGAGGTAGTTTATGCTTTCCTTGAAGAATGAGGATTAAGCATGATTGAGGTGGAGATCATTTTCTTTGAGATGTTTTTGGCACGTGCCGAGGTTTCTGGTGCACTTCTCGAAGTCTGAGCCATGACAAATGATGTCATCATCGCCGTTTGGCGATTGATCCAGGACTCGATTGAATTCCGCTGGAGCAGTCTTAATACTGAAGCTAAGACGGTTCATTTTGAATGTACCATTATAGGTTGAAATTGTTTGAATCTTGCTCCCTCCTTCATCGACCCGTAAATGCAAATATGCCTTGTGCAAGTCCTATTTACAAAAGTACTTGAAACCTCTGAGACTATGCACAATCTCATCTATTCTGCGGATAGGGTGATTTCAAGCAACGAGACTGGAGTTCATCTCACACTTGTAATCCACACTCCAGTGTGGCTAACTCTCTCTCAACTCGCTCTCGCAATGCAACGAGATGAAAACTGGTTTCGCGCCTTCTCTGAGTTGAAGCGTAATTTCTACGTTCGGAATACACCCAAGCGGTTCTTCGAAAATGGATTGGTATTTCTTGAAGATGTCTTCGAGCGAAGTGACTACGATGATGGTGAGTAGAAGGAGAGCTGAGTTTTTGTGGCTGTCTATCTCGTTGAGGCTGATTCCGAGACTACAAACCCACATGCGTCAGAGCAAAGTGGCATACCCTGCTGGCACTATGAATAGATCAACTTCTATTGAATTCCCTTATAGGCGACTGAAACGGTGGCTGTACCTTTAGGCTTGATGGCCTGATCTAAGCAAGAGCGAAAGGAGACTGAAGTCGGTTGCAGCGGTACTTTGAGTCCCAATTTGTTGAAAGCAGTTTCTGATAGGAAAGAGAACCGTGCGCCTGACTCTACTTCAAAGAATTGTGGCTTATTGTTGAGTGCGACCTCAACAATGTATTCAGTGTCTGGTCCAATCTCGTACAAATTCTCGATGTTTTCAATACGAGCGAGACCATATTCGCTGTTCAGGTGACGATCTTCTTCTTTTTGAGGATGATGAGTTGACAGTGTGTTAGTCTTCGATTTTCGGAGCCGGATGGTGATGTAGACTTTGGTGACATGACCGATTTTTCCACAAGAGGTGCACTTCATGGATTTGCGTTCTGTTCTGCAGTCACGCAATTTATGGTTTGCATGACCACAGTTGAGTCAAAGACCATCAAGATCTAATGACCGATAATCCACAGGGCTTCCAGAACTGAGCGAATGAGAACGATAACGCGGATGAGAGCTGGACTGATGACGATTGTCTTGAGACTTGGGACGCTGATGACTACGACAATTTCCTTCTTGACGACGATCGATTTGGTTTGCATCTACAACTTGATCCATCGGCTTCTCTAGTGGCTTACTCAGTTTGTTGAGAAGTAAAGTTATCGTGCGTCGATAGGCACACAGCGCATGCGTGAGTGAAACCCAGTATTAAGGCGCCGGGGCGCACTAATTGCGTCACCAGTAATTTTTTGTTAGTTGGTCTGTGACTGTTGTCCACGAGAGACGTGTGCAATAAGAAGTTCCTTTATGTAAAACAAATAAAGTGTACTCATATAACATATACACTTATTCAAAGTTATCTTTCTCTTCAAACGTATCGTCCCTCTGTCCCTTCGATAATCGCAACAGGTTATGGGCCCAGCCAAGCAGCCTACGTAACAACCGATTAGCGAAGCCAGAGAAAGATAAACAGAAAACGGTAATCTCGATTTTTTTCTTCCTGGGTGGTCGACACGTGGTCGCCATTGTAGTGTGCCGGTGAACGTGTCCGGGAAAACAATCGAAAGAAAATGGCGGAATCAACTCTGATAAAGAACATCAAGAAGTTTAATGGCTCGAATTTTCAAGCGTGGAAATTTCGAATGAACTCGATGCTTATCGCGAACACGTTACAAGACGTCGTTACGGGTGCGCGAGTGATGCTGGCAGAAGCAAACTCGGCCGATGGCAAAAAGTGGGTGAAAGATAACGCGACGGCTATGTGCATAGTTTCCTCGTCAATAGAGGATTCTCAGCTCGACTGTATGCTCAACTGCCCTACAGCGAAGCAAATGCGGGACAAATTGGTAAGAGTTTACGAGCAAAAATCAGCGTCGAACAAGATGCTCTTGCTACAGAAGTTCCACGGACATCGCATGGGTCCAAACGAGTCAGTTGTACAACACGTTTCCCGGGTACAAAACATGGCGTCTCAACTGAAGGATCTGGGAGAAGCGGTTTCGGACACGGCCATAATGGCGAAGGTACTTGGCAGCCTACCGATAAAGTATAATGCTCTCCAGACAGCATGGAACAGTGTACCCGAAGAAAGTCAAACCCTTGATAATCTACTAGAACGATTATTGAAGGAAGAAAGAAGACTTGTAGGAGACGATGACTTCACTCGGGCATTACCCGCTGTTAGTCTTGGCGGGAACAAGAAGAAAAAGGTCGCCGCGAATCAAAACAATAACAGTGAGAAAAACTGCGAAAGTAGAAATACGAGTGCCGAGTGTTTCTATTGTAAAAGGAAGGGGCATCTAGCTCGCGATTGCCGGAAGAAGAAAAGCGACAAGGACAATGCCGGCGAAAACCCTCGCGAGTATGCGTTCGTCGCTTCGACAAGTGAACGAAAACAGCGACAAGTGAAATCGGAGACAGTGCCGAATAGCGAGGTTGTAGAAGGACTCATGGCAGTCGACACAAGCGATGTCTGGATTACCGACAGCGGTGCGTCCAGGCATATAACTTACCGACGGGACTGGTACAGTGAGTTCGAACCAAGCAGTGGTGGCTCGATATCGCTCGGGGACGATGGCGTGTACGACGTTACCGGCAGTGGCACTGTGCTCATCGATAGACAAGTGAACGGTAAATGGTGTGAAGCTAGAATCGAAAGCGTGCTCTACGTTCCAAAGATTCGAACGAACTTGTTTTCAGTCGGCGTATACACTGAAAAAGGTTTCGATGTTTTGTTTAGAGGAAAACTAGTAACAATTAACCGTGACGGTGAAGTTTTCGGTGTGCAACAAGACGATCAGATTTACCGAATGCTCTTTAAAGTGAGAAAACGAAGTGCTGCGAGAGAAGCAAATGTGCAACTGTCAACTTGCGTGTCTGGCACGAACGAATGGGACACGTAAACAACAAAGTTTTGCGCAAAATGACGCTAAAAGGGCTAATTTGAGGTGTGAAATTAGCAGACATTGACAATTTCTTCTGTGAATCGTGTGCTTTCGGAAAAGCACACAGGCTACCGTTCAAAAAGAACGAGAAAGGAACACAAAACAGAGAGAATACATACATTCAGACGTATGCGGATCATTCTCAACAGAGTCCATCGCTGGTGCAAGATTCTGCATAACCTTCAAGGATGACGGATCAGGATTTCGGTATGTTCACTTCATGAAACACAAGTCTAATGTTTTCGATATTTTCAGGAAATACGAAAGGTTGATCGACAACACATTCGGCAAGCCGATGAATGTGTTACGTACGGACAATGGACGAGAGTATTGCAACCGATAAATGAAGCAATATCTCGAGGCTCGTGGTATCGAGCTGGTAAACACGGCACCTTACACTCCTCAGCAGAACGGGAAAGCCGAGCGCGACAACAGAACGATCATCGATAGTGCACGCACGGTGATAACGGCAAAAAACTTCCTCTGTCGCTATGGGTGGAAGCAGTCGGTACAGCAGTGACCGTGCTAAACCGAGGTCTGGCTACCGGTAAAGAAATCTGGTTTGGAAAAACACCATATGTGTCGCATTTTCGAGTGTTCAAATCGGATGCGTACATGCATATCGACAAACAATTTCGCCAGAAGTTAGATCCAAAGGCTACAAAGTTGATCTTAGTTGGGTAGCAGAACAAATCGATGAATTACCGTCTGTACAATCCACAGAACAAGAAAAATCTGTATCGAGAGACGTCATATTCAACGAGAAGTCGCAACTTGGGGCAGAAAAATGAAAAGAACTCGAATACATTATTTCAGCGGACGAAAACGAAGATGTGGCAGAACCCGTTGAGGAGCAAGAGGAGGT